>OY728155.1:506797629-509580129 GCA_963277665.1 Viscum album | reverse complement strand
ACTAGTTTTTATTAATATACACAAGTTAATTGCAGTCATTTTTTCATGATAAAGAATTATCATGCCATAATCATGTAATTGAGTCATATATTTTATTCATCATTATTTTTAGTAGGATACTTATAATTATAGAATTATTAAACATTTATGTATGAATTACTATTACAACATACATTCCAAATATTTAATAATGACTCAATGAATCTAAAATAGATACTAATAAAAGTGTTTGGGAAATACATTATAAAAAGTGTATCTTGAATCAACCCACCATGTAATTTATAAATTGTTAACTTATTTTTACTGAGTTGGGATTCATCGTTAATTTTATCATTTTAGAACACACCTTAGTTATTTTAATATTACCCTAATTAATTTCTTGATGTATTTTTAATATATATATGTAAACAAATATACCCAGAATATTTATCAGAAAGAACCATGTAATGATAAATATACTTTAAGTAGAAGAATATTATTTCAATTTATTCAATTCATTGATATTCTTCTTTTAGTGACCTTTATTGACACATTAAAATCAGATTTATGTTTTTTCATTTATCTCCCTTGGAATCCACTATTCCCATAAATGATGTTGTAAGGAAACCAATTTATTTAGATAATTCATTGGAATCTTGAAAATTTTATTTAATTATTTTCACTGACAGGAGTGGTGAACCCCATTCTAACAAATGCTTATATATTTTAGTATAATTATCCAAAATATATTCATGATTTATGTATACATATAGTTAATCTAGTAATATCTGATGAATATAGAAAACACGGTTGGTAGGGATGATAATATGAGATTAATGGGAAATTTATTATCTAAATAGAATCCCAAATTTTCAGACTGATAAATATACTCCAACATTTTAAATCTATAATCACTATATAATTAATTATTTTCCAGCCTCCACTAGTATAGTGTAGAAGAAATCTCATTTGTACTTAGTCTTTCCCTATCTTTATTAACTGATAGAAGACGAGATGATAATATATAAGCGTTCAAGTCCTTAAATTTCTTTATCTATTATCTGAGTGTCTTTTATAACATGATGGAACAAACATAAGAAAAGTCAATTATAATTATATAGTGGAATTCATTTTCTCCTTCTAATCCATCCCATATAATAGTATTAGTAATAGGGTATTCATACACATGATAAAAAATTTATGATACTGAAGATATATGTAAACATCTAGGCCACTCTAGGAAATTTATGGGTTGGATACCATGCCCTAAAAAAAGTAATGATCATAGTTTTTTCAATGTTTCTATTACAATTTTTCTATATAATTAATATATATTTATAATTACTTTATTGATTAACAAAATACATGAGATAAATTTTTTTAACTTTCTTATTATGTATACTAATATTTTATTAAGTCCCAGTAACCCCCACCATTGGACTAAAAATGTCTTATATAATAGAAAATATACAAGAAATAATCCTACTTTCCCTTATCATAATATAGAATATGGCCAATAAAATAATAAGTAGGTATTTAGGTAGGTAGTCTCACTAACTGTTGGCTTGAAACTCCTTTATCCATTGAGTAGACTCCCCAATCCTAAAATCCTAATTCCAATTTTCTCAACACTTCCCAAAAAAATTTATATTGAACAAACTATGGCTAATAAATCCAAAATAAGTTTTGTTAAGTAGTCCTATAATCTTTATTTAGTCTACTCTATAATTAAAAGTGACCCCAACTATGGAATAAATTGACACATTAACTCTCAGTTCATATTAACTCAAATAATGGATGGATTTTTACTTTGTATTCACTTGAGTGATATTTTATTAGGAAATAACTCTTTATTCTATCCCCAAACATTATTTTTCTAATATTATGAGGATTTTACTTATGTGATTAATAGTGTATTGATAAAATATTTTTGTATAACCCATTTATTTTATTCCACCTAAGTATTCTTGTTATCTAATTCATTTATTTATTTGACCATAATAGAGCATCCACAAATAAAATAAATAACCATGGAAAAGAAAGAATGAATTTCTTACATTATCATGATCTTTTTCTGTCAGTGTGTTTAGTGAGAGGACAATAAATAGAATACTAAATCTAGAAAAGAAAACTTCTAGACCCAATCTTATATCAAGTTGTAGAATCCCCCTTGGTCCTTTGTATCACTTGGGTGGATTTCACCTCAAATTTTTCTTAAACCACATCCAATTTCCTATAAGATCCTTAAAAACATATACTTCACTAATACAGAGGTTAGGAAACCAAGTTAATTGTTGAAGGGTTTATATAACGGAAACTGGTGATATGAAATTACTTATAAAATAATAGGAGGGGATAAATTGGAAATAATTTAAATTTTACAATAAAAATTGAAATAAAAACATTAAATAATTAAATTAAAATAAATATAACACACAAATAATTTGGTTGAGATCATGATCTTCCATATATGCAATTCATATACATTTAATAAACTATAATTCAATTAATTATTTCTTAATTAAGATAATTCATGCTCGACATAAATAATTATATTAGTTAATTAATTACATATCAATCATAATGTACATATAAAATATTCTTGAGATATATATTTACTTTAATTTTAAACAAATTAATTTTATTTAAAATTATTTAGGGTCATGGAGTGTTCATGGGGTCTGAGGAATCATAGATCCACACTCCTAGGTCTAGTACTAAAAGAACATTCTTCATACATATGATTAAATACAAATTAAGGTGAACCAAGCTATATATATATATCTATACTACAACATTCACATAAGTTAAGAATTACATTACCCAAGTAATCTAATAATATCAAAAATTGAAGGTTTAGTTATTTTAGGTAATATCCATATAATAAAATTATTTACTATACATGCGAACACTTCTCTAAAATGAATCCACACTAGATTCCCTTTTAGAATTCTCATAAATTACACACATTTTCATAACCTATGAAATGGAAATATTAGAAGGTGTGATATAAAATTATCAATAATGGTAAACAAAAGATATAACAATAAATGATCATGTGCGAGCATACGATGAGCATATGGTTATAAACAAGGTACATAGAAATATTTTATCACATTTAAATCCAACAAATAATAGCTCACAAATAATGAGTCATGGTATAAGGAAAAATACATCAATCAAAAGAGTATGGACACATTAGTCAATAAACATGAGCCGTGAGAGTGTCATATCATGGTAACTTAAAAATGTGGCCCAAATATTATTAAATAGAAACTTCACCTTCGTGAACCATGATCATGTGGAAATTATTACGAGACAACATAATTGTACATGTGTATACATCACCTTCATGCATCTTGAACTTACACCCATGATTGTGAGAGGACAAAATTGTTCCCATATAGACACTAATTATGATATATAAACCTTTAATCAATGTAATGTATGGATATATAGGAACCCTATAATAATTCATCCATACATGTATTTGTGAATTGGAAAGAATAAACTTATAAAATCATAAATAACCCATGTAAATAATTTTTTTGGGAAAAATCTTACTACATCATTTGAATTCCATATCATAAAGAACCCATGAAAAGAAAATATGTTCCATAATATGTCCAACTAGTATAAAATAACATCAGGAATTAAAATATTTTACTCTAAAGAAATTTAACCCAAATGGGGTCACTTCATAATAAAAAAAATATAGGGAGAGACATGAAACATAACATCATTGGAAAATGAAAACCAAATAAAAAAAATTCTTTCCTTAAAAATATTTTGTAATCTTATAGGTAAAATATATAGTCATAATACTCATTTTAGGAAGTCATTTTTTATGATGGTTAGAATTAGAGATTATAAAAAAATACAATCAAAATATATTCTAATAATTTATTAAAAATTAAATGTATTTAATAAATCTGGAGTTTAATGTAAAAGAGTTATTGTGAAAATAAATGATTTATTTATATTTTTAAAATACCTTTATTCAAACCTACATCATTGAGAAAGACAATAAAGGTTCCTCATTAAAATAGTTTAACAGAAATAAGAATGTCAAAATAGATAAAAAATATTTATATTTATGAATAATAAATGATAACATTAGAAGAAATTAAAATAGATATATTTATGAAAAAGAACCTTTAAAATGATGGAAAACATTATTAATGAAATTATAATTTTACGAAAAAATGGATTTATAAAAAAAATACATTCTTGTAAAACAATAATTACCTAGAATAAAATATGGGAATATTAAATATCATCAAAATATGGTAGAATATATCAAAATTGAATGATCTTTATCCAATAACAATTATTATGACCTAAGAAAATGATTTGAGTCTAGAAAACCCCTTACAAATTTGTAATCATTAGAATAAAAAAATCCATGAAAGTTAGGACATGGGATGGATTTTTATATTTCATATATTTTATGAAAAATTACGATAAATCACATACCTGCCTAATATGTATACCAAAAAAAGGGAATAAATAGTGAATAATCATAATATATCAATGAAGAAAAATTGAGATACATATCCCCTTATGGTAATAGAAAACTATGAATTAAAAGAACATAAAAAGTTTTATAAGGAATTATAATATTAAATTTCATGAAATAAATTATTTTCATTATACTTAAATGAAATGGGTTAGTAGATGAACTATATAAAATAAATAAAAGTGTATAATATAAATTATGTCTCATTGAATTCAAAATAGATACAAATAACTCTTACCTCAGGTCATAATTCCTTTTAGGCATGTGCCTAATATCCAAAATATTGAAATTATGTTTATTAATAACATTCATGAGAAAATTCCACATCCATAATTTATTTTTTATGTATTTTTGTTTCAATTTTTATTTATTAATTAAATAGTTTTCGCTTATGGTTGTTACTTGAGGTGGTTTGTTCAATTTCTATAAAATATTGTTAATATATTAATAGTGGTGAAAATTGTTATAGAATAGAATAATAATCACTAAAATTATAATAATTTAAATATTTTATTATTAAATTAAAATAGAATTTATATAATTCCATTGATTTCCCCAAAATGGGCTCTAATTATCAAACATTCCATGATATGTTTATTTTAGGCTCTTAAGTTTATTATCAGTATTTGGTGTTAATATAACTTATATAGTTTCTAATATTATAATATTGGAATATTAATAGTTTCTTATAAATCATTTTTATTCATTAAAATAATTTTTATAGTTATAAATTTAAGGTGGTAATGGAAAAATATAACAACTCATTCATGGAGTGGATAGTCTGCATGAACCCATGGCGATTTATTCCTTTTTTCAAATGGTTTTGGAGGAATGTATATAAGTGATGTTCCATTATTATAATAACATTTAATCATATTAATAACATTTATATTATCATAATATCATTTAAATATAATAACTAAGGGGGAATAAAAAGAAAATAAATAATAGAGCTAGGTTGAGAACATTACCCCTCCCTTTGGATGTTCTTCCTTGTGTAACACATCAAGGCACCATAGCACGGTATTTTGAAAAGATCAATGATTCTAGAAATTTGGTAATAAGTTTAGAATATATTAGATAAGATTTTTTAGATATAATTAATTTTCATGGGTGTAGAAATGTGTTGGAAGTGATCCTCTATTATAACTGAAGAAGATGCAACTTTTTTAATTTCTCATTACCTTTTCAACAATGCAAGGGAATATTCACTCTTCAATGGCTCAAAAATCATGAAATAATTAATTGGAAATAGTTTTTGGGTCAATACACCTCTTTTAAATTCATGTAGAGATAATTTAATAGTGTTTTGAGGCTTTTCATCTTAGTTTAAACTTTTTCCCTTAATTAACAATAACAACAATAACTTTTTTCTTAACCATGAAAATTAATTTTAATGAAAAAAATAACTTTGAATTACTATTTTTTTTGAATGATTATTTTTAATATTTAATCATTTTTATAAAATAAAATTTATATGGGTTTAATAAATTAATTTTTTTAATAGATCGTATAACGTTTAAAAACAAATTTTTAGAAAATGATTATTTTAAGAATAAAAAATTTTTGTATCAAAAAATAAAATATTTTTTTTAGATTTTTATTATATAAATTTGTTTATTATAGATAAAATAAAGGTTACATGGCTTTGAAACCAAACCAAAACCAAATTTATGAAAAAATAGAACTTAATTAAAATAAAAGAACAAAAACAGTTTTTTTAAAAGGTTAAAATATTATATAATTTCCAAAATGTTTAGAATACATTTTCTAAGTTCAATATGATATTTTATTATGAATAATATTATTGAATACATAAATATTTGATTAATATTTTTTTGTAAATTTCTTATTCAATCTTATCTTACATAAATTCCATTAAAATCACACTTTTTTTTGAAAACTGTATTTTTCACTATTTACTCAAAAATTCATTATCTTATAAACAATTTCAAAAACCGTACCCTAGGGATCATTTAGTGACTACCTCGGGCCCATATACCAAAGGCCATGGGATGGATACTAACACAAAGGTGTCAACCTGAAAGTGGGAGGGATTTTCCTGGGTACCTGTACCGACACACATGCCCAACCACATCCCACAAACATAAAGGGAAAAAATGTATACTAAAACAAGGGTTGAGTACAAGTACAAATGAAAACAAGTGGGATTGAATAAAAACCCAAAAAAAAACTAGAAATAGGAAAGTAAAAAGGGACTTCGGTATCCATAAACTGAAAACCCCACTTGATGGTAAGAGTAGTGTAGCTACTGGAAGCTGAAGTAGTACTTCATGTACACCTGATCCTACTGAGCCCCACCTAATCCTAGGCCACCAATTCCACCATCATAGGTTCAATCATCTATACCAGACACAACACATTCAGGCATAGATCGTGTAGGGGTGGGTAACAAAATACTAAGTAAGGGACCCCAAAACACAAAGGAAATCCCACAAAGTAGTCCCCAATGTAAAGAAAAAAGCATAATCATGATGAACAAGCAAGAAGCACAAGATAACTCCCACCAGGTATACATCTAGGGTAGTGATAGAAGAATAATTAGTCACATAATCATTTTCAAAGAGCACACCATAGTACCCGTGGTGATATGGGAGTAGGTTTTGAGAGAGCTCTATACATCTCCTTTTGCAGTACATCCTAAAGTGGTGAATATGTACTAGGACCTCCGACGTCAGTACTGGTGGCCAGGAATGAAGAAAGCAGGCCAAGTTCATCTCATGATGCCTCACTTGTCAACAAGTGAAGGATGAGCATCAGGTTCCAGGTGACTTGGCTCATCAACATGAGGTACCAGAGTTGAAATGGGACGGTATCTCGATAGACCTCATGATGGGGTTACCACGTACATCTAAAGGCTATGATTCTATCTAGGTGATTTTTAACTGACTCACAAAGTAGGCTCACTTTCTACCCATCTGAGAGCAGGGACTGGAAGAGGGATTTGGATGCCTTAACATCCCAGAGATATTGCGGCTTCACGGTGTTTAGTAAAATATCATCTCAGACAGTGATGCATGATTTAAATCCATATTGTTGAAGGTATTGTAGGAGTTGTTTGGTATGAAACTATATTTGAGCACAAACCTTCTTCCATAGATAGATGGTCAGATGGAGCGGACTATACAAAACCTAGAGGACATGCTTCATGATGGAATTCTAGATTTTGGTTGTAGTTGAGAGGACCACATTCCACATGTAGATTTTTCATGAAACAATAGCCACCACTCCACCATTAGAATGGCACCATTTTAGGCCTTGTACGCGTGGCCTTACAGATCACCCCTATACTGGAAACACCCAGGTGATTCGGCACTCATGGGTCCAGAGTTGGTATGGTCTACCACTAAGAAGCTACATATCATCTAGGAGTGGATGAAGTCTATATAGGGTAGGCATAAATTATATGCTGATAAGAGTGGGATACCCTTGGAGTTTGAAGAGGGAGACCATGTGTTCTTTTAGGACTCACCCTGAAGAGGATTGCAGATATTTGGACGGGGTGGCAAGCTATCTCTGAGGTTCATTGGACATTTTCATATCCTGAGTATAGTTTTCGAGGTAGTGTACCACCTAGCTCATCCCCCTCAGATTCACCAGATGCACAATCTTTTCCATGTGTTACATATGAGGAGATATGTGCATGATCCATCACATGTGATCGACTGGGGCGAGCTGGACATTGACGATGGAGTAATGTTTGAGGAGTTCCTAGTGGATATAGAGGATTGATAAAAGTGGGTCCTGTGTGGTCGTTTGATTCCTTGGGTGCATGTTCGGTGGCTACACGAGAATCTATATGATATCACATGGGAGCGGAAGGCTCATATTCATGCTTAGTACCCATATTTTTCATTAGCCCTTATTTTGGAATTCAGGGACGTAAATACCTATGGTGGGGAGAATGAAATGTGTCAGAATTTATATGTAATCTTTTTAAAACTATATGGTATAATTTAAAGACTACAGGCTCTAACACCACAAGATTTCGAGGCTCGATGAGCCTAGAATGGAATTTTAATCTTTTTAAGGTACATTCAGTAAACAAGCGATTGGATTATTCAATCTTTTCAACCTATGCTCGATTAAAAATATTAGGACACTATTGAACTCAGAATATTGGGATTCACCTAGAAAGGAATTAACTTCGGCCATCAAGGTCCAAACAGAAAATTTAAATTTCACACCTTTCAAGAAAAAATAACTTATAAAAATATATTTTATTTATCTTCCTCAACTGATGAGTGGATGACGGCAGCGCTGTGATGCCACAACAAGGTTATTATGAGGTGCATTAATAGAACTCATTAATGGATCATAAACCTGCAATATAACAATGCATTAAATGATGCATGATAGCTACATTGTTTCATAAAAAAAAATAGCATAACGACGTAGCATCTCATCATAACTAAATTACTGCGAAGTGTTTTCTTTTCATTTTTTTGGCACATTGGAGGGAAATGAATTAAACCTTAGCAATTATTTGATGAACCACCAGCTAGTTTACTCTCCAACGAAGAGAAATGAACTCCATCGACGAATGAAAATGAATGGCATCAACGAACAACGACGAACACTAACATATCAAGAATCGATGACAGCTCGGAGATTCTTCCCTCATTAGCCTCAGATCCTCAATCCAGGTAGGGGATTTGTTTATGAATTTTCCCCATTCTTAAATTCAATGATGAACGTGGATCAACCCATGAATGGTTTGATTTGTGGATCATACATTCTTATTGGAGGGTGGATTTTTTGGATTTCATTATCTGGGTTTAAACTACCACTTGTTTGATTGAACTAAAATCCAATTAAAATCCCCTATTTAAAACCTCTAATGCGGTGGGCATGGGATGACATGAACTAGGACTGGGTCCCTTTTCATGTGTGTTTATTGTGGTCGTATCCTCAAGTGGCGATAAGAATAATCTAGGGTTAAGGTAGGGACGGTGGCAACCTGAGTGGCCTGAAGGCGCAGAAGGATCAGATATCAGACCACCAGAGCGGACCTGGTGGCCTTAGAAATGTGCCTCCAGTGTAAAACCACTGACACAACAACACCAACAACCAACGGAAGTGACCTTCCCCTGCCGGCCGCATGGAGGAGGGGGTGCCACCTCGGGCGCCACGTGCTGGATGAGAAGGGAAACCCTCAGCAGCCACTCTAGAGGAGGTAGCTCTCTCGTACTCATCACGGTGGAGAAGGTCGCAGACCATTGGTTAGGAAAGAGGTGGAGGCCAGAAATTGGGCCATCCTAGCGAGCCGTGGTAGCTCGACCACAGCATATGGAGGCCCCGCGGATGAGCCACGGGGTAGGGAGGGGACTCGACGGTAGCTACCGCATCTCCGACACAAACCACTAGTCCACCCCTGGTGGACATGTCTCTTATTGGTAGGCTACACTACCAGCTAATAGGCTGAACCCACACCCTTCAGGCTGGGCCAGAAGAGACCAGGTCGTTGGGAGATCCGATGGGCTGGACCCTCGGCCAAACTGGGTCGGGTCCAGCGAGGCCCATTAGGCCTAGCCCACTAGCCAAGATGGATCGTACCAAACCTAACCTGAACTAGGTTAGGTTGGGTTATTCGAATCAAACCGGGATATGTGGGATCCTCGGGCTAGGTTGGTCGTGTCAATCCAGCCAGGTTTGATCAGGTCCAGACGCAACAGACCCCTGTTTACTAAAATATAAATAACTTTCAAACCAAGAATCTGATTGAAGAGCCGGTTGCGGCATTGAGACCATCTCAATGATTCTGAACTTCTTGTATAAACTAATAATACTTTCATGGAAGTTGATATGTAAAGAGTTTCTTGAGTAGAAGTTATCCCAAGTGTGGTATATACGAAACCCTGTGGTTGGATGAGACATGAAGACTGCTGACAAGCGACTCTATGTGACTTGACTATGAACCAGTGGGAAGAACCTCTATGTGACATTGAAAGACCATGGTGGGAGTGGGAATGTGTGACTTGGAATTCCCACGGTACTCATCAGGGATGAGAACCACAACATTCCACGGTTACTGGGAAGCAACTTTTTTATGACATGGCTGGCCCACTATACTCATAGCGGAGAAGTTCTCTAGCTACCAACATGTCTGATGATGTGACTGATGATTCTTCTATCACTAAACTATATGTATACCTGTTGTGATATTTCTTCGTCCTTGTGCTCCATTCTTATTCATCGTGATTTAATTTAAGGATTGGTTTGTGGTATTTCCTTTGTGTTTTGGGGTCCTCTACTAAGTATTTTGTTACCCACCCATGAACAGGATTTTCTCACACATGTTGTGTCTGGTGTAGATGATTGAAACTTCGATGGAGGATTTGGTGGCCTAGGACTAGGAAGGGACAAGTAGGATCAGACAGTCATGATGTACTACTTTGACTTCCAGTAGCTACAATACTCTTAAAATCCGGAGGGGTTTTCAGTGGATGGCTACCTGAGTCCATTTGTCCTTTCAATTTTTCAGTTCTTTTAGTTGGATTTGTATTTTGGCCCACTTGTTTCCAGTTGTACTTGTACTCAATACCTATTTCAGTATACTTATTTTCTTCTTTCATTTTGTGGGATGTGGTTGGGTGTGTGTGTGCGTACAGGTACCCAGGAAAATGCTTCCATCTTGTAGGTTGACGCCTTCGTCGCTAGTCTCCAGCCCCTGGCCTTTGGGAGGTGGACTTGGGGTAGTCACAGAATATTCCCTAGGGGATGGGTCGTGACAAAGTGTATTCAGATCCAGGTTAGTGGGAATCATCTTTTGTGTGACCAGGTAGGCCCATTGTACTCATAGAGGAGGAATTCTCCAGTAGCTGAGGTGTTCGATGATGTTACTGATGATTCTTCTATCACTACCCAATATGTATACCTAGTGTGATCTATCTTGTGCTTCTTGCATGTGCTTATTTATAATCCTGGTTAAAACTATCCCTTTTTATTGAACTACAATCCTCAGACGTTCCCTTGTTTTAAACCTCTAATATGGATGGCACGGGCTGACACGAACAAGGCCAGGGTCTCTCCGCATGTGCGTTCATTTTGGATGTATCCTGAAGTGGAGGTAAGAGGAATCCAGGGCCAAGGTAGGGATAGAGGAGAATTTAGATGCCTAAAATCACATATTGATTAGAGATTAGATAACTAGAGAAGAGCTAGTGGTCTATAGAAGGTTCTAGTGGTGCCGGTGACCGGCGACATCAGTCGACCTTTGTCGGCCATGTCGAGGAGGTGGAGCCACCTAGGCGCCATATGTTGGATGAGGTGACCAGACCTATCCGTCACCATTGGAGGAGGTGGCACACCATTGTGTGTCGTGGTGGAGGATTCTACAGCCTGTCAGCCACGACAGAGGCAGCGGCCTGCGTCTAGGATGACTTGGTAAGCAGAGATCGCTCGTACATAACAGACGAAGGCCCCAAAAAAGAGTCACTCGGTAGGGAGGGGACACGACGACAACTACCACATCCCGAGTTCACACCACTAGTCCACCGCTGGTGGGCCGGGCTCCTGCTTGTGAGTTGCTCCCCCAGCCAGCAGGCTAGACCCATGCCCTTCGTGCCGGGCTGGACTGTTGGCCAAACTGGGCCGGGTCCTGTGAGGTCCATTGGCCTTGGCCCACTAGCCGGGCCGAACTGGAAATACCATGAACCAAACCAAGTTTGTTCAGGTCATTCGAATCAATCCGGGTTATGTGGGTCCCCATGCCAGGTTGGTTGGGTCGGACGGGGCCCAAACACAACCAGCCATTGTTTACTATGACACTAAAAACATTCAAACTGAGTCACTGATTTACGATCCATTTGCAGCGTTGTGACCTTCTCGACTAGGCAGTTCTTTTTCTTTGAACTAAATATACATCCACAGAATTTGAGACGCAACGAATGGATTGAGGAGTGGATCCCCAAAATGTGCTATGTACGGAACCCTACGGTTGGATAAGACTAGAGGACTGATGACAAGAGACTATATATGACAAGTCTATGTCCTATTGGGAAGCACCTATATGTGAATTTACATTCCCCTGGTGGGAGAAAGACAGTGTGACTTGAAAGAATAACAGTGTATGATGTGGAGGAGTACCTTAGTTGGCCAAGGTGGGAATCACCTCTGTGTGACTTTACAGGCCCACGGTGGGAGAGATACTATGTGACTCGACATACCTATGATAATCATCTGGGATTAGTTCCACAACAATCAAAGGTTAGTGGGAAGTGGTTCTTGTGTGACCTAACCAACCCACTATACTCATAATTGATGATTTCTCCAGCAGCTGAGGTGTTTGATGATGTGACTGATGATTCTTCTATCAATTCCCTAGATGTATACCAGGTATGATACATCTTATGCTTCATTCTTATGCTTCATGGTTTGACTTGAGGATTTATTTGTTTACTTTACATTGTGTTTTAGGGTCCCATACTAAGCATTTTGTTACTCACCACTGTACAGTCTTCGCCTACTCGTGTTGTGTCTGGTGCATATGATCGACTCTTCAACGGAGGATTTAGTGGCCTAGGACCCGACAGGTCCCAGTAGGATGTGGAGAACGGGATGTACTACTTCGTTTTCCAATAGCTACAATACTATTACCATCAAGTTGGGTTTTCAGTTGATGGCTACCTTAGTCCCTTTGTACTTTTCTGTTTTTTGTTCATTTTGTTGGGTTTTTAATCTAGCCCACTTGTTTTTAGTTGTACTTGTGCTCAACACTTGTTTCAGTATAACTATTTTCTCATTTATGTTTGTGGGATGTGGTTGGGTGTGTGTGTGCATACAAGTACCAAGGAAAATTTATCCCACTTACAGGTTGACTCATTCGACGCTAGTCTTTTTCCCCTGGCCTTTAGAAGGTGATCTTGGGGTAGTCACAACACATGCCTCGAGGGATGGGTTTTGATAATTATAATTTACACGAAAATTCCAATACATTACAAAACCCCAAAAAAATATTACTATGATAATTCTGAAACATTAAATTTAAAAAATATGTTTCATTTTACTTATTAATTCTAAAAATTATATATTTGGATTTTCAGTGAAGACAAAAAATATAAAGATAAATAGATTTTATTGAACAAAATGACTTTTTATACATTATATGTTTTTAATATTATCCCATAACAATTTATAGTTTAATTAATGTTAATACATTAAAAATTTTATATATCATCATAATAATATTTATCAATTTAATTTAACTGGATAGAACACACAACACCTCTAAAATAAAATTACTTGGAAAATAATCCCTTTAAATCATATTAATTCTCAAATGTAATTGTTTTTACCTGATTCTTATATTTTTATTCACTATTTTTTCCTTATAATTTTATTAATAATATTAATCTAATGTTTCATAGATCATTTTAGTTCAGTTTTGTGTGTAAACAAAGTTAACGAACATGATGTTTATTTAATGAAAAAATTATATAGTAAAATATTATGTCATTATATTTTCCCCCTTAAATAAATTGTTTCATCACAATTTTAATTACCATTTACTAGTTGGAATTTATAAGTGTAAATAAAATTTAGAGATGTCTAAGGATATAGTATCTAATAATATATGATCTTTAATATTATAGGGAAGACTAGGAAAATAATTTTTCTATCATAATAAGCATATATTTAGATTATCTCTACTTATAACAAATATGATTCATTATCTATTTCTCATAAGTTTTTATAGAAAAAAATTATAAAGATTAATTTTCAATATCCTACTTTCAACTTAATAATAAAACAAAAACAGTTATGATATTATCCAATAATGTTAGAGTAATTGATCATGTTGAATTTGAAAACTGAATCTTAATATGTATTCTTTAATGGAACCTTATTTTATACCTATGAAATGTTTTTTCAATCTGGGATTATTTATCTTGGGTTATATCATACTCTTTAACCTATTTATTTAACACAGCCAATCCTTTATAATGGATCATATAGAGAACTTGATTGACCAAAGAATATCTTTTAGGAGTGTCTATCTAGGTGTTCAACTTAAGCCCACTCATCACGCGTCGAGTGAAGATTGAGTCAATGATCAACCATCCTTTTTTGGGGCGATTCTCATTAGGAGAATCTATCCCACAACTGCATCCACATTCCAATATTCAAAATGGGATGTAATTTATATAAAGAACCCACACTAAAAACTTTACCAAAACATTAGGATGTTATCCTATACTTATAATTATATATTAGAAAATCTGTAGGGATTTCACTAAACTTCACTGATCATAATCAATAAAATATTCAATATTACCTCAACTGACATGAAGATTTATCTATACCATTTAAATGATAATGAACCTTGAATTATCAAACCATGATGAAATTTTAATCCTCTACTGATTACATCATAATCACAAATGATATCTAAATCCTTATGTGATATCAAATGAGGCTCCCTTAACCCACAATCTCGAGTCCAATTCTAAAAACACACTCTTTATAAATATTATTTGACACCAAGTGTGGTTTTATAATATAAACACATCTATCTTTTATAACATTCCCATAAGTTAAAAAATAAATTACCTATTTATTGTAAAGAAACTAAGAATAGAATTTTTAGAGTATTTAGGGACTAGATACATAAGTAAAATATTTTATAATACTTTTTAACACTTCTCTATAATAAATAAGAAATATATTCTCTTTTAGACTTCTCATAAATTATTCTAATATTCATAACTTAGGGTGGTGAAAACATAATAAGGGGTGAGCTTAATTTCTCAGTAAATGTAAACATAAGATATACCAATAAAAGTTCATATATGATCATTAGATGAAAATACCCATATAATCAAGGTATAAGGAATTAACATAAGAGAATAAAAAAAATAATTGATAAGAAATCATGAATCATGGAATAATGTAAAATATATAAAAATGGTGTTGAAACATTATTCAATAAACATTATCCCTGAGATTATAACACTAGGGTACCTATGAAATGAGACATAAACATTAACATATGAAAATATTGCCTCCAGGAGTCACACATTTGCACCCAATATTGAGATATGATTTAGTTAAACCTATGTATACATATTTCTTAATCTATAAAATTTTAAAAATTGCATTGGAGGTAGATATAGGACACCACCTTTCATCTATTCATACATACCTCTGGAACATGAAAAACATTCACTCATCACATCTTTATGTACCAATTGATATAAGATGGTTTTCATAAAACATCCAATATTATTTACTTTATATATAATAAAGAAACAAGGATAATAATATATGTTTTATAATATTTACAAATAGTTTAAAATAACATCATGAATCAAAATCGTTATCACGAAAAACTTTTTCTTCCTAAAGGGCGTCACATCATAGGAGAAATAGTGGGTTAAACATGATACATAATTCCATTAGAAATTGAAAATCAATTCCTAAAAAGATATTTATTAAAAAACATTTTGTAATCATTGATATAAATGTCATAGTAATGATACACATTTCAATAATATATTTTTTTGATTGTAAAAAAGAATAATTCATAAAATAAAAATTCAAAATAGAAAATAAAAATGTTGAAAATAATTCTTATTAAATAAATAAGGTGTGAAATATAAAATAATATATTATGAAATGAAATTAATTTTTAATATTTTAAAAATACATTCCGTGAAACCCATGTCATTGAAGGATAATGAAAGTTACACTTGAGAAGATATTAAGATACATATGAATATCATAATAGATAAAACATATTTATCATTATAAATAAAAATTTACACCTTTTTGAGAAAATAAAATATTTATATAGAAGAAAAATATCCATTAAAAGGATGGAAATAATTTCTATAGAAATTATACTTTTATGAAATAATATAATTCTCATGAGAAAAAAAATTAATGTGAAACATGAATTCCTCCGAAGAAATGGTTGTAATACAACATTTTATCATCATAGTGTAGAATATATCAATCATGAATGGTCATAGTCAAAGAGTAATGATTATGAACCAAGGAAAATACTTGAGTTTTCAAAACGCCTTACAACTTCATTATCATTAAAATATAAAACCCCATAAAAGGTAAAACATGATATATATTTTTAAATAAATTATATTACAAGAAACATTATGTCAAAGTAAGTATATTTTGAATATATAAACAAAAAATGGAACATTTCAGGAATACACATTATATCTTAATAAAGAAAAAATGTGAATAAAAAAACCCTTATAGTAACAATAATGTTAGAATATTAATAACTTGCAGTGCCCTCATCTAGATTGAACATCGAGGTGGAAAATATGTGGATTAATTTTTACCAATTATTTATTTTTAATTCATCCTATTGAATTGGTTACGGTTCTCTAGCCACTCAGTGATATTTCACTATCTTATTTTGTATACATACACAATAAAAGGGAGCACAAAACATGATATTTTTAAGGTTTGATACAAAGTCTCACTCCTTTTCATGTTAGTTATTCTACCCAACATAGATTTTATAATATAATCTTGCAATAAATTAAAGTTTTTGATATAAATCTCACCATATCTACTTTTAATTCTTTATAGGTTGTTATTTATACTACATCCCATTGTGTTACAAGGATCCACTTTGGACTGCTTAAAAATCCACACTATTGACTTCTCCTGAATCACATAATAGACTTCTCCAGATCTTATGTAATGACTTGCTCTTCTCATTGGATTTAGAGCACAATAATTCATTACATCACCTTATGTGACATCCCCAAGCTGAAAAAGGATAGAAATGAATGTTTAAGGGTTTTAAATACAAGTGGGGATGATTTAACCTTTATGAAATAAACAAATAATTCAACAACCAATACCCAAACCATTCACTAAATGATACATAAACAAAAGAAAGGCAACTAAACAACTTCATGCATCTCAAAACCATAACAAATTGTTCTACAATAGAAGTCTGAACCAGTATCAATGTAATTAGTGGATAAACAAATCAAGAATCTCAAGAGGCCACAAGACTCTACGCTCTACAAGATCCAAGCTCCATAATCACCAAACAACCAAAATATCACAAGGTAGTGCTAAAAACGTGGGAAACATTACCTTTTCCCCTATCCTGAAAGATATCATATACTAAAGAACCAAAGTTCCAATATAGGGGTGAGTATAAAACTTATTAGGTTTTCCCACATGACTTCCCTAGTCACGCCACTAGGATAGAAAAGTTAGACACATTTATATAAAGTAGTTCATATAAAAAATTTACCAAAATAATTTATAACCAAATATAAACAAGTTCTAAAAACGTTTGCAACTATGTGATAACAAAACAAAAAAAAACCAATTTTCAGAAAGTTAATTTCTAGAAAAATAACTAATTAAATGCCTTAAAATCAATTCTTCTTATCATTTGGCATACCCATTCCATAGTTTACAACATAGCCACATATGCATGCCTCATTTGACAGTTCCATACTCATGAGCGGTCTCTCATCCAATTAACTTTTGTCACAATGACACATTCCCCTAATCCAGGGTCACATCCCTTATACCCAAAAGGTACTCATCCCTTATTAAAGGCATGTTAAGCATAAAATCACACCAACACCATTTATACAAACTGTTTCCATTACTAAAACAAACTACTTCAATAAAGTTGAACTTTTATTGAAAACCACTGAACATCCAATTTCAAAGAAACATTTCATTTCAATAAAACACTCCCTTTTTAAAAAAAACATTTAATCCAATTTCTATGAAAAAAATCCATAGAAAACCCCGTTTTTAAATATATATTTTAAAACCATGAACCCAATAACTCATTCAAAATCCCCAATTTTCCAAATTTCACAAACCATCACTCAAGAAAATTTCCGACAAGTGTTCAACAACCAAATCACAATCAATTCCAAACAATAAATTCAATTTAAAATAATTTCAATAAATTTTACTAATAGGATTTTAGAGTAAAACCTCCTACCTTGAAGGTTTTGATGAAAACCCAAATGAATGATGAACACACAAGAAAACCAGGTCATTTCTCCTAGAACCCACCTTAGATCTCTTCTCCTTGCATCATCAAGACCAAATCTTATCATATTTAGAATCTGCACACCTAGATCTGCCCATAATGGGAGTAAATATAAGAAACCAAGAGAATAGTATAAGTTGATCTATGTAGATCTAAGAAACCAATGAAGAACGAAGAATAATGACAACATACCTCTAGAATCTAGCTTCGATTCACCAAGTAAATCCATCAGATTGACTCCAAAATGATTGGGATAGGTTCTCCTTCCTTTAAGAAAGAGAAATCAAAAGATATGGCTGATTAAGATAAAAAAATATCCAATCATAGTAAAAAACATGTGAGATCCACTTTTTAGGATCTCACATAAACCATCCGCATAGATAGTTCACACGGTTAAAAAAACTGTGCGCTGTGTGTTAGCTACTACCTAGGAAGACCCCCACACTGCTTCCTCCCACGATCTCCCTAACCATTATTCTACTATGCTAGATTGACATCATCAAGAGGACCAAATAAACACAGTTTTTCCACACAGTTAGACAAACCGTGCACCGCTCGTGAGACTTCCATTTTGCCTCAAAACTACTTCCAATGTTATCCCAACTCTCCCATTCATCACCCTTAAAATTTATAGATATGAAAATAATCAAGGGTTACATACCATAAATCAAGGGTACTATATTCTTCCCACCATTGGTCTTTCCTTCCATGGAAAGTAGAAAACATTTGCTGCCCTGAAAGAGTTATGGACACTTCTCTTTCATTTCATTCTCACATTCCCAAGTCTCTTTCTAAATATGACCATGATGCCAAAAAACTTTTACTAGACTGATTATTTTTCCATTCAAGGATTTATCTTGCCTACCTATAATCTGAATCGGGATATGTATAAATGAACCATCTAGCTCTAGGTCAATGTGATCCCATCTAATCACATGGTTTGGATCAGGATGATACTTTTTCAACTGAGATACATGGAACACATTAGGCACTGAAATTAACCATGGTGGTAATTTCAAATGATATGACACCTCTTCAATGCATTCCAGTATCTCTAAAGGGCACATATATCTAGAATATATATTTCTCTTCTTCTCCAAATGATGAAGTGTCACGAACCAGGCCGGGTCGCCATCCGACCCGGCGCCCGACCCGGTCCGCGGCAAGGCCCGAAGGGCGTTCCCAATCCCCACGGGCTGGCACAAGTGCCCGGGTATCAAGTTTAACAGGTGGGAACGGTTTTACCCGAAATACAAGACAGAAAAGAAAAACCAACTAACAAGATGGATAAACTGAAATTAGAAATAGACAACAAAACGTGCCTTTAAACTATGAACAAGTTTAAAGTCTACAACTTGAAGCAATAACTAAAAAGAAAAGATGACAGCGGAAACTAAAACTCATACCCGACCTCCGGGCATAAGTGAGACCACATCAACACCATTCTGCATGAGAAGACCAACTGCAACCTGAACCACCATCCCTGAGCACACAGTCACAACCTGGAATTCACAAGAAACAAAGTCTACATACACCCAAAGGTGTATGTAGGGTGTGAGCCAAAAGCCCAATAGGACGTCACCCAATAAAAAGGCTCCATGCCACAACATCAAAAAGACAATTTAATGTGTTTATTCAAAATTATACTTTCAAGATGGTTTTTAAAAAAAATGTTTACAAGCCAAATGTTAAAGGAAAACACTAAAAGGAATGCATTTCACAAATATGATTTTTGAGAGGAAGGGAAAAGTTTAATATGGGAACACACGCACACACACACTCTCACGCACACACACACACTCACACACCCATACACACACACGCGCTAACCCGCATGGTCCTCCATATGCCGATGGAAGGCACCATGCCACAGATGGTAGAGCACTGTAGGTAAAACCCCTAAGGATCATCTAGCTCGAGTGGGACCCTAGAAACCTCGTGTCTCGGTGAAACGTGGCTTAGAAGGCCACGACCCTCAGAAAACGTGGCTTAGAAGGCCACGACCCTCAGAACACGTGGCTTAGAAGGCCACGACCCTCAGATATCATATGTTTAGTTAGTGTTGCAATCGTCAATCCAGCTAAGTGAAACAGGGACGATACCCATCCGGCTCACTAGCACACTAGTTCTAGTCTGCCCACCTAGATACCCAGGGTTTCCCTTGTGCTCAATCAAGTTTCACATTCACATAATTCACCACTTTCACATTTCACAAACCATGCTTGAAATTACACAAAAATTCACCACTTTCATACCAAAACACTATTTCAAAGACACGCACACAAAGGACATGTCTCATTTTATAAAAATACACCACTTTAAAAATGAATGCGTATTCAACTCCTTCAAAATACCATTTTCACATCATAAAAATGTACCAAAGAACCATTTGAACTATTAATGAAATTGTTTCAAGAAAACCCAAGAAGACTTTACACCAAAGACCACTTGGTTCTATATAGAGGCGTCACTTTAATACTTGATACATGAGGTGACCATATAAAAACTTGTTTCCATTATAAAAAAAATTCATTTTAATTTCACAAGTGCAGGACAAGGCAAACACACCAAAAGTGATTCACATACTTTGAAAAATGTCTAATTAAATAAACAAACACCTAAAGCGACTTAAAAACACCTCTCACACTACCAAACAACCTTCAAAACCTTTCAACCTTGTTTGGAATCCCAAATACCACTCAAATGAACAATCGCTTAGTTTACAAAACATATCACATGTATACCATAAAACCTCACTTCAAAACACACAAATCTTTCCATGAAAAGAACATTTTAAAAATCAATTAAACACTCAACTTTTCTAAAACCTCATTCACACCATTTGCACAATTAATTAGACACTTTAAAATTTTACCACCACAAGGTCGAAATAAATAAATAAATAAAAACATAACCACTTCTAAAGAGAGTGCAATTTTTACCACGCACGCATGTCAAACAATTTTTTTAAACCGCATTCCGTGCAACTTATAAAACACAACCATTCATTTATACAACAACACATATAAAACACAAAAGCATACCATTTCGGAAATCCAATTTTTATCAAACAAGCATGGCAAAGCATTATAAACAAAGACAGCACCATGCAATTAGATCATAGAACTTATCAAGTTTAACTAAACAAACAAATTAAGTTATCTAGATGATGCAAAGGCATGGAACCACCTACCTGTGTGTAGTGACTCCAGAAAAAAAGTACGCGACTCCAAATGCACACCAAAAGCACCACAAAGAACTCAGAAAAAGAACCTAAAGAACAAAATATCGACAGAAGAATTAAAATCAGACCAAATTTAGCACAAATTGGACCCCAAACAACATGAGACTCTCACCGGAAACTCAACAACTCAAATGCGAACCCTAAACAATAGATCGAACCAACAATAATCAATATCAAACCATAAAACAAACATCATACCTGTTGGAAGATGAACATATAATAAAAATGAAATAAAACTCACCTAATAGGAGGGGTTCGGCAGGGGTTCGGCTGGGCAAGGAGGAGGACAGCAGGGGGAATGCAGAGGGGGTCGGCCGAGCGGGGAGGAAGTGTGTCGTAAGGTGGTCACCGGGTGGTTCGACCGAGAGGAAATTGACACGAGGGAGGGAAGTGCGGCGGTACCGAATCAGAAGGGAAGAGGTGTTGCGCATGAGGGCTATGAGTGTGGGTGAGGAGGTCGGCAGGGCTGTGGTGCACCGATGTGAAGGGAGGGAGATGGAGGGATATCACAACCGGGAGATGTGGGGTGCTGACCGGAGGAAGTATGGGGTGCCGGAGGCGGGGCGAGCAGGAGAGGGCCATGGCAAGGAGCCGATGGCGGGGCGAGCCGGAGAGGGCCATGGCAAGGAGCCGATGGCGGGGCGAGCCGGCCGGTGATGGGGCGAGCGGGAGAGGGCCGTGACGGGGTTAGGGTTAGAGGGGAAGGGGGGGTGAGCCGCGACGAGGAGGGGGGGTAGCAGGGGAATCGCGGCGCATAGGAAGAGAGAAACAAAAAAAAACGGAGGGAGAGAGGAAAAAAAAGAGAAGAAAAAGAAAAGGAAAAAAAAAAGAAAAAAAAGAAAATAAATAAATAATTAATTAATTAAAATAAAATGAAATTAAAACAAAACAAAATATAATATAATGAAAAGGAAGTAAAACATAAATTCAGCATTAATAATAATAATAATAATAATAATAATAATAATCTCAAATGACATTATTACAATTATTATTATTAAAACAATTTTTAATTCGTTTTTATTTCATTAATTAAACATCGGCACGACGTACGGTGAATCGGGCGGGGCCGCGCGGCGACCCAAGCGAGGCCGTGCAGCTTCGACCGCGTTGCGCTAGACGCAAACACGACCAAAACACAAGGGACTCGAAATCCTGAGTCGTGTTTTGACCCGAACTACTTGACGCAAAGAAAGAAAGAAAAAATTAATAAAATAAATAAATTAGAAATGATGGGTGTGACAATTCTCCCCACCATAAAGCTTTCCGTCCCCGGAAAGCCACAACTAAGGCTGAGACCAAAAGTAAGAAATGACATCCCCTTAAGGTTTAAATAGGATCACTATGAAAATGAGCGAAAGGAGGAAAACATATCGTGCTCAGAGGAGGTGACTAAAAAGACAGCCTCAAGAAACTCGTAAAAGACCTTCTAATATGCATCGCCCGCCCCAAAGAGGTGAAACAACTCCAGTTGATTAATCAAGGAAAGGAACTCTCGCACTCATGAGAACCAACTTCACAACACGAAACATAACGAACACCATTGAATGAAGACCACACCGTTTGACTGGAATTAACAAACAAGACCAAACACGTCCAAGGAGCACTCTTATCACCTATCACCAACTCGTCTTTAGAAACAGAACCAAAAGGTCAACATGGGGAAGCCCGAAGGGCTCGCTACCATTAAGAACTCATTGAAGCTTGAGATGAGATTGGAAAACCAACACGGGGACGTTCAAGTGGACTCCCCGACATTAAAGAAAAAACCAACACTGATTCATTCTAGAGACATTTGTGCGAGACCCAATGTGGGTCTCCCCACCATTTAGAACCAACCAGCGTCCAAGATGAGACTAGAAAACCAACATGGGGAGGTCCATGAGGACTCCCCACCATTTGAACTAACGAAATGCATAGAACTTTGAAAAACTTCTCAATGGTGACCAAACACCCCACCACAAGGGGCGGGGAGGGAGGGGCCTAACCACCCGGGCGTCAGAACTATGACTTAAGACCTGACCTACACATCCACATCCCGGGATAAGCATTATAAAATTTTGGGACTGATTTTTCCCCAACAGACTCTCAAGGATCACTAAAAGTGATTGCATCCAATGAGACACAACCCCAAAGACTTTAAGTCAACGAGACGAACAAGCCTCCACATGATCATGAAAACTTTATGCAACCAGATGGTTCGTTTGGAGCAGAACAACCGTAGGAATCAATTTGAGCTGCATTCACTTTCAACACCGATGACAGAAATAAAGTCGGGGTCTCATATACTCTCGGGGTTCCTGACCACGCGCCAGCTTCACTCCGAGGCCTATGGCTGGAGCCCTGATGTTTGAAGCATCTTCTGCCTCGTAGTCAGGAATGGAAAACTCCCGAACGGAGCTTCTCCTTTTTGGTGTCACATGCAATCATATTGCACCCGAGGCAACACCATCAAACATAACACATTACAGCATCTGACTGATCATACGCGGAATATTCACCAACACCAGAGTTGAAATGGTGCATGTGCATCACCCTTTATCATACTGAATGAGAATACGACACCGCCAATCGTCACCCGAACATGACCATTGCCGTTGAGAGGAACATTATATGGAGAGGGACTTCAAACTGAGTCTTAAACAACACGTGACTCCTGCAATTGATCGTAGCATCCCCATGTGACTAGGTCTTCCACACTAGTGGCCTAACGCAGACCTCTTAAACGAAACCACCAAAGGACCAAAAGTGACATAGAATAATGGCCCGCACCAACCATTCTAGGTTTCCTCCTCCTTTTCCCACTGGAATCTCCTTCACCATTTCCAAACACAACATTCATATTAAAGTGGTCAAACTTCACCCTCTACTATCTAAGAAAACTCATACTGCAAGATGCCACAAACATGACCCTTACAGCCGAGGGCAACACTACAAACCTTTCAAGACATTGGTCAGCACGGATAATTCTGAACCGCCTTCAGCCTTCCCCGTTGGGATTCCTTTCACCGTTTCAAGGGGGGAACCTTCAGACGCGACGACGTCAAACATCATACCCGACGACTTAGACAACTCAAAAAGACCGAAACTCCCTTCAACTCCCCTCGCATCCGTCATTCTGCTGCGAGAGGATCCGCTTAACTGAAAGAAAAAGGAATAGACTTAGCATTGTCAATAAAAGAAAGAGTCCTTACTTTAGTCAACTGGAGGGTCGGCCAATGGCGAACCATCTGTGGTCGCACGTCATTCGCACATTAACTCTTTATTGGGGGAGTACACTAGCCAATAAAGAAAACCATGGACCCAACCGAACTGGTCCAATGGTCGAGACGTACCACAATTGAACGCTACACATGCAGGGGAAACCACTGCAAGGGCTTACTGAAGCACTTTTCAAAAGAGACCATTAACCACGTGCTTTCGCACCAACTGACCAACTTACAAATAAGAATTCAAAATCAAAACACAAGTCAGTTCAAAAGGATCCTCGCCTCGAAACGCTTAACACGCAACATTTTCAAAACACAAGGATACACCATGCAACCATTAGTTACTAAAGCACCAAAAAAATTTTCATTTAACAAAACTTTTTGAAAATAAGCAAACCCAGTGGGTTGCACAAACACCAATGGTGTCCCGTGAGCTTCGCACATGCATGTTCCCGTGTCGCACTGGCACCCACCTCAAATTCATCCAGGCACTCATCCGCTCGTGCCATTAACCCTTTCTCTTTCCATATACACTTATGCATGTGGTCGCCCACGAGAACACCAAGTACCAAAACCAAACCTTTCCATTTTTCCAGAACCAAAACATCCAACCCAAATTTTTCAAACCTTCCACATCATTTCATTTTTAATGTGCTTCATTTGAAAACATTTTCTAAGACCAAAACATTTTAACTTAAAAACCAACTTTCCACAAATCCAAAACAATAAGACGAGAAACGACGCAAGAGAAAACTAGTGTCAGCGGGTGATTGAAGCATATGGTTGGCGGCCATACGCCAATCATGCCACTGGCCACGGAGAGTATTTTAGGACAGTGTCCCCGGCTCCACAAGGTTTGCCAGACCCTGCGAACTCACTAAGACCACTGGCCCCACTCTCTTTTCATTTCCCTTAAGCAAGATTAACCACACGGAACAATGGCTCGGACAAACCCAACTTACTTTGGTAACTCGAGTCCCGTCACGAGGTGTGCTGGTCAGGCACATTGCTCGTAGCTAGAACGTTGAGTTCCAACAACCTTAAACTTGGTCGACTCTGACTCCATCTCAAAAGCAAACGACCCAAGAGAGCAAACCTCCCTTTGATACCATTTTGTCACGAACCAGGCCGGGTCGCCATCCGACCCGGCGCCCGACCCGGTCCGCGGTAAGGCCCGAAGGGCGTTCCCAATTCCCACGGGCTGGCACAAGTGCCCGGGTATCAAGTTTAACAGGTGGGAACGGTTTTACCCGAAATACAAGACAGAAAAGAAAAACCAACTAACAAGATGGATAAACTGAAATTAGAAATAGACAACAAAACGTGCCTTTAAACTATGAACAAGTTTAAAGTCTACAACTTGAAGCAATAACTAAAAAGAAAAGACGACAGCGGAAACTGAAACTCATAACCGACCTCCGGGCATAAGTGAGACCACATCAACACCATTCTGCATGAGAAGACCAACTGCAACCTGAACCACCATCCCTGAGCACACAGTCACAACCTGGAATTCACAAGAAACAAAGTCTACATACACCCAAAGGTGTATGTAGGGTGTGAGCCAAAAGCCCAATAGGACGTCACCCAATAAAAAGGCTCCATGCCACAACATCAAAAAGGCAATTTAATGTGTTTATTCAAAATTATACTTTCAAGATGGTTTTTAAAAAAAATGTTTACAAGCCAAATGCTAAAGGAAAACACTAAAAGGAATGCATTTCAAAAATATGATTTTTGAGAGGAAGGGAAAAGTTTAATATGGGAACACACGCACACACACACTCTCACGCACACACACACACTCACACACCCATACACACACACACGCTAACCCGCATGGTCCTCCATATGCCGATGGAAGGCACCATGCCACAGATGGTAGAGCACTGTAGGTAAAACCCCTAAGGATCATCTAGCTCGAGTGGGACCCTAGAAACCTCGTGTCTCGGTGAAACGTGGCTTGGAAGGCCACGAACCTCAGAAAACGTGGCTTAGAAGGCCACGACCCTCAGAACATGTGGCTTAGAAGGCCACGACCCTCAGATATCATATGTTTAGTTAGTGTTGCAATCGTCAATCCAGCTAAGTGAAACAGGGACGATACTCATCCGGCTCACTAGCACACTAGTTCTAGTCTGCCCACCTAGATACCCAGGGTTTCCCTTGTGCTCAATCAAGTTTAAATTGTCACACCCATCATTTCTAATTTATTTATTTTATTAATTTTTTCTTTCTTTCTTTGCGTCAAGTAGTTCGGGTCAAAACACGACTCAGGATTTCGAGTCCCTTGTGTTTTGGTCGTGTTTGCATCTAGCGCAACGCGGTCGAAGCTGCACGGCCTCGCTTGGGTCGCCGCGCGGCCCCGCCCGATTCACCGCACGTCGTGCCGATGTTTAATTAATGAAATAAAAACGAATTAAAAATTGTTTTAATAATAATAATTGTAATAATGTCATTTGAGATTATTATTATTATTATTATTATTATTATTATTAATAATGCTGAATTTATGTCTTACTTCCTTTTCATTATATTATATTTTATTTTGTTTTAATTTCATTTTATTTTAATTAATTAATTATTTATTTATTTTCTTTATTTTTTTTTTCCTTTTCTTTTTCTTCTCTTTTTTTTTTCCTCTCTCCCTCCGTTTTTTTGTTTCTCTCTTCCTATGCGCCGCGATTCCCCTGCTACCCCCCCTCCTCGTCGCGGCTCACCCCCCCTTCCCCTCTAACCCTAACCCCGTCACGGCCCTCTCCCGCTCGCCCCATCGCCGGCCGGCTCGCCCCGCCATCGGCTCCTTGCCATGGCCCTCTCCGGCTCGCCCCGCCATCGGCTCCTTGCCATGGCCCTCTCCTGCTCGCCCCGCCTCCGGCACCCCATACTTCCTCCGGTCAGCACCCCACATCTCCCGGTTGTGATATCCCTCCATCTCCCTCCCTTCAAATCGGTGCACCACAGCCCTGCCGACCTCCTCACCCACACTCATAGCCCTCATGCGCAACACCTCTTCCCTTCTGATTCGGTACCGCTGCACTGCCCTCCCTCGTGTCAATTTCCTCTCGGTCGAACCACCCGGTGACCACCTTACGACACACTTCCTCCCCGCTCGGCCGACCCCCTCTGCATTCCCCCTGCTGTCCTCCTCCTTGCCCAGCCGAACCCCTGCCGAACCCCTCCTATTAGGTGAGTTTTATTTCATTTTTATTATATGTTCATCTTCCAGTAGGTATGATGTTTGTTTTATGGTTTGATATTGATTATTGTTGGTTCGATCTATTGTTTAGGGTTCTCATTTGAGTTGTTGAGTTTCTGGTGAGAGTCTCATGTTGTTTGGGGTCCAATTTGTGTTAAATTTGGTCTGATTTTAATTCTTCTGTCGATATTTTTTTCTTTAGGTTCTTTTTCTGAGTTCGTTGTGGTGCTTTTGGTGTGTATTTCGAGTCGCGTACTTTTTTTCTGGAGTCACTACACACAGGTAGGTGGTTCCATGCCTTTGCATCATCTAGATAACTTAATTTGTTTGTTTAGTTAAACTTGATAAGTTCTATGATCTAATTGCATGGTGCTGTCTTTGTTTATAATGCTTTGCCATGCTTGTTTGATAAAAATTGGATTTCTGAAATGGTATGATTTTGTGTTTTATATGTGTTGTTGTATAAATGAATGGTTGTGTTTTATAAGTTGCACGGAATGCGGTTTAAAAAAATTGTTTGACATGCGTGCGTGGTAAAAATTGCACTCTCTTTAGAAGTGGTTATGTTTTTATTTATTTATTTATTTCGACCTTGTTGTGGTAAATTTTTAAAGTGTCTAATTAATTGTGCAAATGGTGTGAATGAGGTTTTAGAAAAGTTGAGTGTTTAATTGATTTTTAAAATGTTCTTTTCATGGAAAGATTTGTGTGTTTTGAAGTGAGGTTTTATGGTATACATGTGATATGTTTTGTAAACTAAGCGATTGTTCATTTGAGTGGTATTTGGGATTCCAAACAAGGTTGAATGGTTTTGAAGGTTGTTTGGTAGTGTGAGAGGTGTTTTTAAGTCGCTTTAGCTGTTTGTTTATTTAATTAGACATTTTTCAAAGTATGTGAATCACTTTTGGTGTGTTTGCCTTGTCCTGCACTTGTGAAATTAAAATGAATTTTTTTTTATAATGGAAACAAGTTTTGATATGGTCACCTCATGTATCAAGTATTAAAGTGACGCCTCTATATAGAACCAAGTGGTCTTTGGTGTAAAGTCTTCTTGGGTTTTCTTGAAACAATTTCATTAATAGTTCAAATGGTTCTTTGGTACATTTTTATGATGTGAAAATGGTATTTTGAAGGAGTTGAATACGCATTCATTTTTAAAGTGGTGTATTTTTATAAAATGAGACATGTCCTTTGTGTGCGTGTCTTTGAAATAGTGTTTTGGTATGAAAGTGGTGACTTTTTGTGTAATTTCAAGCTTGGTTTGTGAAATGTGAAAGTGGTGAATTATGTGAATGTGAAACTTGATTGAGCACAAGGAAAACCCTGGGTATCTAGGTGGGCAGACTAGAACTAGTGTGCTAGTGAGCCGGATGGATATCGTCCCTGTTTCACTTAGCTGGATTAACGATTGCAACACTAACTAAACATATGATATCTGAGGGTCGTGGCCTTCTAAGCCACGTGTTCTGAGGGTCGTGGCCTTCTAAGCCACGTTTTCTAAGGGTCGTGGCCTTCTAAGCCACGTTTCACCGAGACACGAGGTTTCTAGGGTCCCACTCGAGCTAGATGATCCTTAGGGGTTTTACCTACAGTGCTCTACCATCTGTGGCATGGTGCCTTCCATCGGCATATGGAGGACCATGCGGGTTAGCGTGTGTGTGTGTATGGGTGTGTGAGTGTGTGTGTGCGTGAGAGTGTGTGTGTGCGTGTGTTCCCATATTAAACTTTTCCCTTCCTCTCAAAAATCATATTTGTGAAATGCATTCCTTTTAGTGTTTTCCTTTAGTATTTGGCTTGTAAACATTTTTTTTAAAAAACCATCTTGAAAGTATAATTTTGAATAAACACATTAAATTGTCTTTTTGATGTTGTGGCATGGAGCCTTTTTATTGGGTGACGTCCTATTGGGCTTTTGGCTCACACCCTACATACACCTTTGGGTGTATGTAGACTTTGTTTCTTGTGAATTCCAGTTTGTGACTGTGTGCTCAGGGATGGTGGTTCAGGTTGCAGTTGGTCTTCTCATGCAGAATGGTGTTGATGTGGTCTCACTTATGCCCGGAGGTTGGGTATGAGTTTTAGTTTCCACTGTCGTCTTTTCTTTTTAGTTATTGCTTCAAGTTGTAGACTTTAAACTTGTTCATAGTTTAAAGGCACGTTTTGTTGTCTATTTCTAATTTCAGTTTATCCATCTTGTTAGTTGATTTTTCTTTTCTGTCTTGTATTTCGGGTAAAACCGTTCCCACCTGTTAAACTTGATACCCGGGCACTTGTGCCAGCCCGTGGGGATTGGGAACGCCCTTCGGGCCTTGCCGCGGACCGGGTCGGGCGCCGGGTCGGATGGCGACCCGGCCTGGTTCGTGACATGAAGTCCAAGCCTTAGAGATATCCTCAAGAATACATGATTAGCCACAGCAAACGACAATGGTCTTCGACGATGATCTTCATAAAATTTATGACAAATCTGAGCAATATCCATCTTATTTCTAATAAACTCGATCTTCTCTATTATTTCATAGACAAGGGTAATCCCAACTAGTGAAGTTTCACCTGTTTTCACCCAACATAGTGGAGAATGAAAAGGACTCCTATACAATGATTCAAATAGAGCCATGTGTATCGAAGGACTGATTTTTGTTATTGTATGATAACTCCACCAAGGGTATTTGATATTCCAAAGAGCCATAAAAATTCATTACACAAGCCTATAACATGTCTTCCAATGTCTGTATTGTCTTCTCAGACTGGACATCTATTGGAGGATGATACGCCATCCTCATAGTCAACTGTGTCACAGTGGATTTCTGTAAACATTTAAAAAAAATGAGATGTGAACCTTGGATCTCTATATGAGACGATTGACACTGGTATTCCATTCCTTGTTAACACTTCATAGATATATATTTCTGATTGGTCCTATACAGTAAGAGTTTCAAGAATGGGAATGAAATGGGATGACTTGGTAAGACGAATCACTGTCACCAATATGGCATCGTGTTTATATACCGTTATTGGAAGACTTGTAACAAAATCTATTGTTATCTTCTTCCATTTCGACATTGGGATAGGTAAACCCTACAACATTCCAAATGGTCTCTGATGCTCTACTTTAGCATGTTGATAAGTTAAGCACCACGAGACAAACTCGACCACCTTCCTTTTCAGGCCATTCCACACCAGAATTTCACTTTCAATGCCTTATATGTCTTTTGTGTTCCTAGATGTCAAGCCCATCTCGAATGGTGTAAATAATAAAGGAGTTGTTACTAAATATACATAGGTACAAAAATAAGATCTCTAAATCAAAAAACAGAACCCCTATCAAGTTTCCAAACCTCAATGGCCTCCCCACCATTGAGTTTTGAACTCATTTAGAGACATTCTGCATCAGATGTTTGTGCCTCTTTGCAATATTTACCAAATTAGAAAGAAACTTAGATGAGATGAAAACCTCAACATCACCTTAGTATTTATATTTTACAAGCATGTCATCAAGGACCGACATCAATTGACATTCATATGAATCTTCTTTCACTAATTGAGCATATTCCTTTCTTCTCAATTCATCTTCCTTTGAATTTCCTTTCCCTAGTGTGTACATCATGTCAAAGTAAAAAATTTGGAGATATTATATCCATCTCCTTTGCCTCAGATTCAAATATATTTGTAAGAAAATGTTTTTCATGATTTTATGATCTTTAAACATAGTGAATTTCTCACCAAATAGATAATGATGCCAGTTCTTTAATAAATAAAACACTAGCACTAACTCCACATCAACTGTTGGGTAGTTCTTATCATGCACCCTTAATTTCCTTGAACCATATTGAACCACAAGGTATCCTTGATTTAGAACACAACCCAAAACTAATAATAAAGCATCACAGAACACTGCATACCCCTGTCCTGATTCTGGAAAGATCATGATAGGTTATGATGTAAGATAAAATTTTAGTTCCTGAAAATATTTCTGTAATTCCTTCATCCATTTGGATTGAGCATTCTTTTTTGTCAGAGCTATCATTGGTGAATCTAGTCATGGGAAATCATGCACAAAGTTTTGGTAGTAACCAAAAATACCAATAAAACGTTTTATCTCAAAGATATTATTTTATAGTTTCTAAGAGATATCAGCTTCTATCTTTTCAGGATCAATAGAAATGATTTTTTCAGAAATGACATGGCCAAGAAAGCATACTTCTTGTAACCAAAAATCAAACTTTGATAATTTGGCATACCAATGGTGATCTCTCAATATTTGTAACACTATTTCTAGGTGCTCCTCATAGTCATCCCTTGTCATTAAATACACAAATATTTTATCCAAAAATACCACCACAAAAGAATCCATATATTGATGAAATATCTGATTCATCAAATCCATGAAGACCGCTGGTGCATTCATTAGGATTCAAGGAATGACTAAATATTCGTAGTGGTCGTATCTTCTTCTAAAATCATTCATTGGAATATACTTCTTCCGAACTCACAATTGGTGATATCCAAATTGCAAGTCAATTTTAGAGAACTATTTAGATCCCCTTAATTTATAAAACAGACCATCAATGCGTGGAAGTGGATATCTATTCTTTTTCACAACTTGGTTAAGCTTAAGATAATCAATATACACCCGAAGAGTTCCATATAATTTATTCACGAACAAGACTGCTGCTGCCCACAAAGACAAACTTGGTCAAATATAAACCTTGATTTCCAACTCCTCTAACTACACTTTCAATTGCATTAACTCTATTGGTCTCATCCTATAAGACAAAATGTAAATAAGACTCTTTCCTTGAATGAGATAAATCGTAAACTCCACTTCCATTATAGGTGGTAAAAATGAGATGTTCTCATGAAATACATCTAATAATTGATCCAAAACTACTGGAATATTAAATTACTCAATCTCTTCCATTTATGCGAAATTAAATGCTACCAATTGATAAGAGATCGTTCCCACCATTGGTTCTAAAAACCTCTTTCCCCCTTTCTTTAGCATTTTCTCTCCTCTGAAGAGATTCTTGATGTCATCCTCAGTTGTGAAACTGACTGTTCTCCTATAATAGTTGATGTGAGCATTAAAAATTGTTAATCAATCCATTCCCAGGATTACAACATAGAAATTCACATCAAACATTGAGAAGTTTCATTTTAGATCAGCTTCATCAACAGTTATAACACATGCTCTAGACACAAAGGCTTGATATTCTCTCTCACTAAGAGGTGTTTGCAGTTTTAAAATAGAAGGAATCATTTCCAAAATTAAACATAGAAAATCAATAGAACAAGAAGCAATGAAAGAATGTGATACACCAGTATCGAAGAGTACATTTACAAGGTTAGAATTCAAAAGAATTGTACCTCTCACCATAGATTGTCCATCATGATAATCTACAATCAAATGCTCATATCCATACAATTTTTTCATCATTGCATTGTTCTCTTTATTGCCTTGCTAAGATTTTGCTAGTTGAGGATTCATGGTGTTTATAGAATCACCATGGCTAAATCTGTTCTGCTGATGAAACTGTTTCTCTTGTCCTCTCCCTGTCGAAGCATACGATGCTTATGACATTTGAGAAGTGTCTCGAGCACCTAACCTTGGAGCACTATGACAATAGTACTAGAGATTCCCCATCTTTTTGATGTTAATGAATTCTATAGGTTGTTCCGTACACTCTCACATTATGTGGTTAATCAAACTACAATGAAAACAAAATGCTTTTCACTGGGGTCGTGGAGTATGGTTCACTGATCCAGTCGTCTAGTTCTAATTCCTACTTATTCCTTGGAAATAGGTGTCCCTTTTCAACTTCCTTCTAGAATTTTAGTTTGCACCATTCCCCATGGGTATCATCATACATCCTTCTATAGATCCCAAGATATCACGTTCAACCATAGTCGCTATGTTCACCATCTCTATATAATCCGTAAGACAAAGTACTATAATCTTCGACCGAATCTCCTATCGTAACCCATATTTGAAGATGTTCTCTTTCAAAGATTCACTTGCCACAACCAATGGTGAAAAATGAACTAAATTCATGAATTTAGCTGTGTACTCTATGACATAGATAGTCTCTTGTTTCAGGATGAAGTAGTCCATCGTTTTCTGGATCTTAAATGTGTAAGTATAAAAATTTTTGTTGAATAATTACCTAAAACCCTTCAATGTAAGGCCTTCATCCAATTTATCTTGCACCGCTAAATCCCACCATGGGTGTGGAAGGTCCTCGAGCATATATATTTCCAGCTTTACCTTTAGCTCTACCGTTGTACTGATGAAGTCAAAGATACGATTCATCCTACTCAACCATACATCCAACTTCTCGGTTTCAGAGTCACCATGGATGTTAGGTGGATTATGCTTCATGAACTAGATGGTATGATCCACATGTCTTGGATCAATCCTTTGATTTCTCATATCCATAGCTTGAAAATCCTAGACAATACTGTGAACCAGCTCTTGGTTCAGCTATGGTTTAGGTGAAACCAAATTTTCTACAGCTTCTATGGGTTGGTTTTGATGATTCCTACCAAGTAGAATTTTCTAAACAAACAAAAAACTTTTTTAATCCCACTCTCTAGAAACTGATATCTTAGCATTTCAAATTTTATCACATAAAATATCACACCATTGTTTTCCCAACAAACATTTTTATATTTCAACTGATTTTTGAAATATTTATTCATGCTTTTGAAAACAAAACCTTTTTCAAAATACACCACCTATCCTTGTTTCAAAATCATTTATTTGACAACAAATTCTGCATTTTTCAATAATTTACACCATGCACAAAATCATAATTCATTGTTGGAGATTAAATATGTAATCCTAGTCGGAATTCATTTTTTCTATAATTAATTTAATGCTCGTCTCATTCACCAAACCCATGACAAATATATTTGCATCATTCTAGAAGTGTCTCCAAAACACTTATGTACCCAACTCCATGTTAACTTTATGTTCATCATAAAAGGGTTAGATATGTCCTTTTAGTCAATACATTTCATGTCTCGAAAATCCTATGGCTGTCTAAGATTTCAACCCAAAGAATAGACAAGAAGTCATTTCATCACTCAAACCAATGACACTAATGATAACATGTTAGGTAAGGACTAAAAAAGCAGATAAAATTTGTACAACAAAAGAATGACTAGACTAATACCATTTGTAATGACCCACTCATTCTCATTATCTTTATAGCACAACGTGTCATTACTTAGCCTTAAGAGACATCCCCAAGATGCCAAAGGCTGGAAATGAATACCATAGAGTTTCAAATAAAAGTGAGGGATGATTTAACCTTTAGGAAATAAACCAATAAACTAACAACCCATAACAAAACCATTCACTAAATGATACATGAACAGAAGTATGTCTACTAAACAACTTCATGTATCTCAAAACCATAACAAATTGTGCAATGGAAGAAGACCGAACTAGTATCAAAGTAAATAGCATATAAACAACTCAGGACTCTCAAGAGGCCACAAGACCCAAGGATTCACAAGATACAAGCTCTATAATCATCCAACAACCCAAACATCATAAGGTAATGCTAAAAACGTGGGAAACATTGCCTTTTCCCCGACCTTGAAAGATAGAATCTACAAAAGAACCAAATTGACAAAGCAGGGGTGAGTATAAAACATAGTATGTTTTCTCTAATTAATTCCCTACTATTTCCACTTGGATATAAAAGTTAGCCACAATTATATAAAACAGTTCATATAAACAATTTACCAATACATTTATGACCAAATATAAACAAGTTTCAAAAACCATTTGCAACCAAGCGAAAACAAAACCAAAAGAAACTAATTTCCAGAAATTTATTTTTCTAGAAAAAATATATAATTCAAATATTTAAAACCAACTATTCTTATCATTTGGTATACCCATTCCATAGTTCACAACACACCTACACATGCATGCCTCCTTTGACAATTTCATACTCATGAGAGGAGTCTCATACAATTACCTTGTGTCCCAATGACACACGCCCCCGATCCATGGTCATTTCCCTTGTATCCCAATGGTACTCATCCCTTATTAAGGACCTGTTAATCATGAACACACACCAACCCAATTAATGCCAAATGATTCCATTACTAAAATAATCTAATTCAATAAAACTGAACTTTTATTGAAAACCAAAGAACAACCAATGTCAATGAAACATTTAATTTCAATAAAACATTCCATTTTTATTGAACAAATCTAACCCAATTCACCTGCTAACCATCTAGAGAAAACCCCCTTTTAAAATCCATATTTTGAAACCAAGAACCAAAGAACTCATTCAAAATCCCAAATTGTCCAAATTTAACAAACCATCAATCAATAAGGTTTCCAAAAAGTGTTCATAAAACGAATCGCAATCAATTCAAAACAATAAATTCAATTTAAAATCATGTCAACCAGTTCTAATAGAATATGTTGAGAGTGAAACCACCTACCTCGAAGGTTTTGATGAAAACCTCAATGAATGAAGAATGCAAAGAAATCTGGGTCTAGTATCCATGAACCTACCTTATATCTCTTCTCCTAGTAATATCAAGACCAAATATCCTTATATTTGTCATCCATATACCTTGATCTACCCATTATGGGCATATATCTAAAAACTAAGAGAATAGGAGAAGTAGATCTAAGTATATCTAAGAAATCGATGAAGAACGATGAAGAACAATCACATACCTCAAGAATCTGGCTTAGACTCACCAAGGAATGACTTAGGATTGACACCAAAACACTTGGGAGAGGTTCTCCTTCCTTCAAGGAAGATAAATACCTAGTTATGGCCACTTAAGAAAAAAATGATCCACAGAGTGGAAAAAACATGTGACATCCACTTTTTTAGGATCTCACTAAAACCATCTAGATGGTTAGTTCACATAGTTAGATAAATCATGCACTAACTGTGAATTATCTACTGCCTTGGTAGACCCTCTCATGGCTTGATTGCACGGTCTCTATAACCGTGATCCAAGCATGTTGGATCCAATACCTCAAGAGGACCAATTACGCATGGTTTGGCCGCACGGTAAGACAATAAATGTGCTGCCCGTGTGACTTCCATTTTTTCCTCAAAAGTATTTCTGATGTTCTCCCAAATATCCCCTTCATCGCCTTTGAACTTTATAAACATGAAAAGAATCATGTAAGGGTTACATACCAGAAGCCGGGGGTACTACATCTTAGCTCCAACTATGATACTTTCCCCTTTCATCAATACTTGATCAAAGAAAATATGATCTTTTGATATTTCTCCATGAGCTACCTAAATCTGACTTTCTTGTTTACCTGTTCATGAATCATTACAAAATTCTAGTATTTATTAGTCAATTATAATCACTTTTGTGTAATCAGTTACCTTAGTGAAACTCTTCTTGGGCTATAATTCTTTAGTAATCTATTTTTGACCTGGCCTCAATGAAATTTTTGAAATTGGTGCACATAAATAATTCAAGAATATTATATAAAGGTAGGAATTTACAAAGTGTCAACTCAGTCTACATTATTGAATTCAAAAAATGATTTCAATAACTACACTTCATGTATAGTGAAAGATTAATTCTCATAACATGTCATCATTCAAATTAACTTATGTTCCTTCTAAATCAAAATATTGAATTTTGAAAATATTTATGTCAGCCTATTTAAATATCTTATTGGATTAGTCTTCAATCAACTTTATTATCTCCAATGGTGGTATGTGGGGTGATTGGCATGCTTGGATTTCACGCATGACTTGTATGATTCTTTCTTCATATGAGTAGGGGGGACCCAAGAGAATTATTCTCCTTTAATATATTGTCTTCATGCAAGCCATGTTAGTATATCCTTCTACCTTCACATAAGTTCTTCACATTACCAGGGAACTGTTCGCAGGTTCCTTTTCATGATAATATTTTTTTCCATGGGTTACATCACAATACAAGAGGTGTGTCCATGAGGTGTATTTCTCATGACACATGTTTTCCATGAGTTCTATTTCAAACTCTTGGGGAGACCCAGATGGATCATAGGTTTCTTTCCCAAGATACAATGGTTGTCAGTGGAATCCTTTGCGTAATGGAAGACGCTTATAGGTTTTACATCATGTAATTGGATCACATGAATTCTTATCCTTCACATCAATGAATCATGTAATAAATCCTCTTATGTTATTCACCTTTCTTCAGTTTCAATGAGAAATGAATGCTATCTTTAAGTATTAAACTACAACCACACTCAATCCTTACCTATATTTATATAAGAAGTTATCACTACCTCTCATCTAAATTTAATGGTGTTTCAATGACTTATTTGAACATCCTATGATCCCACGATATCATGAACGCTGATAATTTTAGTTTCTATAAACATTGTCGAGGTTATCATGCAATCAAATAATCTATTTTATTGATCATAAAACTCTTTAGTGCTTCACATGATCTTCTCCCATTCATGAGACGAAAGATATAAATAAAGGAACATTAATGTGATGAAACATAAATTGTACTTTATATGATGGATTAATGAGATCACAATATTACTTTGCATGATCCAAAGAGTATAACAAAATGGCTCAATGACTGTTAGCATGTCTTCAATTGTTCAAATATATTAATGGAGGGGATTTACACACAACCTAATTATCCTTGGATGAATCAACTTCTTTGAATCATGGAATAAATGAAATAAAATGATTGCATGACTGTGCTTGGCCCAACCAACCTTGTCTCATTATCCTAGCTTGATGAGGCATGATGGTTAGTTTTCTTACTTCCTGTGGGATAAAGCCTCATCATCTAAAGGTTAAAGACATTGGGAGAATTTGAATAGGCATGTAATGATAAATGAGATGAAACATATCAACTGAATCAAGCATCTCATGTTATATCCATCTTTTAAGGATTGATGAATAATATTCCATGTTCAAAATTTCCACATAAAATTTTCACTTTAACTAGGATATAGTTTATTACCCTTCCCCTATTGATTACCATTCGAGCTAGTGATGGGTGATAATCACCCATAACACCTTTCACCCACACCTCCCAGGTTGTGCCTGACATTCACTAGCCCATCGACATCATGTAGTTCTAATGTGGTCTGCCCATGTGCCTTATACATGGGTATTCTATTGAGGGGTTATACATGGACCACCCAACCCTATTGTTATGTTCCCTTCTTAGGAAGGATATCCCATGAGGTTGGTTCTCAGATCCTCCGTGTGTGGTTGATGGATAGACCTTTTAGGCGCTTGTGGTTGGCTCTACTTCATTACATATAGCCCTTAATAAAATACTTATAACAATTATTAGAAATCATTTATATAACCTAATGTAATATAATTCTCAAATATGATTTAACATGTTATATGCCTCAATGTATCCCTTATATACTCCAATAAAATAGTTATCCCTTACCCAAAATATCCCAAGCCAAAACTCAAATGTCTTCTTCATCATGAAAATATATGAATATAATTTTTCATAGACTCTATTAATTCCATCATGAATTTGTTTCCTAGAATTATTAAAATCCTCATAAAAATTAACATTTTCGTGGTCTTATTCAATTTCTATTATTCTTCATTATGTTATTAGTATTGTGAAAAATCATCATTACATGTTACTTCTTTTTAAGAATAGCTTCAACAATTATCACATTTATAATGTAAAATTTCTGCATAATGATATCTAATGCCATCAAGTGAATCCAAATTTTTTTTCCATGCATGACCACTTCATTAAAACTCACCAAACACATATTGACACATCATTGATAACAAATGAAACCCTATTCCCAACAATATTCCCTTTTTTATTTTTTTGGTAGTATATCTTTGAATATTTAAAAGTAAAAATGTGTGCTAGAAGTTTCTCCCCCTTATTGGAAATAAATGTAAAGGGTAATTGGGGGTGTTATCATTTCATTTTTTTGACTCAAAACATTATCTCCTCCCTTATATAAGAATTTTTTGATCACTTTTAAGGAAGGGATGGTATCACATGGATCCCTTATAAAAGATACTTTAGTTAATCAACTCAAAGTATATGAGGTATATCCATGTGAGAAAATAAGATATATATAACCATAGTTTTATATGTTATCAATAAACTACCATGCATATTAAATCTTTCTAAAAATTGTCAATTATTCTTATAGGGGTTGTAAATAATCATATTTTTCGATGAAATGATAAAACTTGCACACACTTAAAAAACATATCAAAAATTTGAAGTGAAAAAGATATAACATCCCCTTTGACTCATATTGTAGTAAAAAAACACTTTCCTTAATTTATATGATTAATAAAATTAATAATAAGGGATGAAAGTGAGATTGGCATGAATCATATTTCAATTTTATAAATCTTTTTAGATTTTTTTCATCCAGTATGTAGTGATGACTTAACTACTTCATTTCACCAATTCTCCCCCTCAAGGGATGAATCTATATAGTTTAATTACCTACATGTATTTAAACACACATAGACACACACACACACACACACATATATATATATTGAGAATAATGAGGTACTATTTTCTTCATCTGAAATAACAATCAAGTTTAGAAATGCCTCTCAACCTGAGCCATTCGTTTCTCACAAATCAGCATGAAATTATTTTTTTGACTCATATTTTTTATTTTTGAGTCTCATATACATTATTTTACTCTTTATTCCCTTTCACTTATTCATTTTTCCAAATAGATTTTTTAATTTTATTATTTTTATAACATGAATCCTCATGTGCATTAATTTTATTTTTAAAAATCTTTAACTATCCCGGAAGGCATGCAAATCATTTTTTACCTTTATGTCTTAAATTATTTTACCTTTCACACAAGTAACTATATTTATTTAATTTTATTATTTTTTAAAAATTTATAAGGTGTTTTAATGCATAATTTGAAGTTACATTCTTTCAATTATATTTAGAATTTTTTTTAGCTTCCTCAAATTTCTTTTCCAATTTCAGTTGATTATGTCCAAAAACTAGGCATTATTTCTATACTTTTTCTGTTTTATCAGAATCTCTACAAGACTTGACACTATTTTTATATTCAATCCAATTCCCTTTATCATCACATGGAATATATTCTAAAACTCTTATCATGAATTTATAATCTATCTATCCCTTATGGTTACATCTACCACAAACTTATTTCAAGCCTTCATATCTGTTTTTCCTTGGTAGAGTGGATGAAAATTTTGTGACAATATTCTTTCTATGAGAATAAATTATCATTTGTTAATCATGAATCCCCATTTATTCATGCATATTTTTATAAATGACATGTTATACCCAGAATATTTGGATTGTGATGATATTTTTCAAAGTATCAGGAAAAAACACTGAACCTATATTTTTTACTCTGATATGTACTTTGTCCAAAAGATTGTTATTGTTTTAATTATTCAAACTTATCCTTACTTTACTAATAGGGAAATGATTTTATTTAATTGTTTTCTCTCCCTTTTATGTAGGAAGGGATATATCATTTTTTTCTCATGGATAATTTGTTTAAAAATCTTCTTATTAGTTCACATTTCAAATCTAACTTATCACCTACTTCTCTTACCTGTCTCCCATTTTTATGTAGTATTTTCATCACATAGTTTTATTATTTTTTCATGTTGGGTAAATAAAATAACGTATCATAATACCAAGAAATTATCTTGTAGTACTCATATAAAGCTTCAAATCATTCAAATATATTTTTTGTAAAACGAATCATTTTATGTGATTTGTTTCTTCTCTGATGTGCGTCTTCTATTATCTTGATCTTTTGTCCTTCTAAATGTAGGACTACTGAAATTTTTATGATTTTTTTGTTATTCCAAAATTCCAAATCATTATATAGAAACATCCAAAAGCACGAATAATATCCTATTAATCTTCTCCTCTTATTTTCTGGTGTACTATTTTTGGATTTTCCATATTGTGAAAGATTCTATTTTTGACTGTAACCATCACTATTTTAGGCATTTATTTTTGAATATATCTTCATGTTTATTTTAAAATACACCATTGATGTGGTGTTTTTATCCTCATTTTTAACCTTCTATACTTTCCCAGAGTTTTTCTCCAAATCATGCACTATAACTAAAAACATCAATAGTATATAAGATACTTTCTTTATTATATGATACCTACTTCTTGGAATCTATTTCCATATTATTTTTGAATGATGTCATGTTATTTATGGAATCATATTCCTCGATATAGTCTTGTGTGACCACATATATTTTTATAGTAATTTAATAATATTTATCATGTGGTGATTCCTAAATTTTAAATCTAAACTCTAACTCTAAACACTTCATACTGAGGGAGTTCTTCTCTTACTAAAATTATATTATCTTGGATTCCAATTCCTATTTAATTTTCTTCATTTTTTCTTCAGTCATTATTCATGGTTCTTCCCAAGAATTTTATATCTATTTTAACCTATTATATTTATACTCTGATTGAGACACTTTAACAACCATAGAAAATTTGTTCAATTTTCCATATTCAAGGAAATATTTTAGAAATATAATGTCAATGAATTCTTTCTTACAAAAACTTCTTTAAAATTCTTCAATAACTTCACCATATCTTTTATTGAAAAGATACATTGTTTCTTATTTTTCTTTTAAAAGCTTCGTGAGAGAGTTTTATATGATAATACATTTATTTAATTCCACTTAAAAATAATTATACTCTTCTTAAAGTGATATTTTTTCATCCTAAAGACCCATGACTCCTTCAATAATGTTTTTTACAACTTATTTGGGAACATTATTCTGATGTTATTTGAATTAAAAAAGTAGACCAATATGTTATCCATAATATTCATAGATTGAGAAGGATTAATTATAAGAATAATAATAAAATAAATTATTTCAAAATATACCATTTTTACTACCTTGATTTAGATGTATAACATTTTTTTACTATAAGATTTTTCTTTAGATTTGATGCCTGTCACTTATTTCTATTATTCTAAATCTTGGAATGATTTTCAGGATTATTATACTCTATAGTAACTTATTTTTTCTCCAACAATGATAGATAACTAATTTATTGATGTTTTAACTTTATAAAAACTCTTTTGTATCTTTATAGGTGACCTTATCTCTGATACCACTTAGAGTTCGCAAGGCCGGATTGACCACTTAGTTGAGGGGGTGAATAAGTGGTTTACATTTTAAAAATTATTTCATATGAATTAAACCTCTTGAAATAGTTTAGGTTATCAACCCAATTAGTGATATATCATGGTATAACATCGTATGGACAAATAATAAAGGATAGAAAATCACATGGTATTTATAAGGTTCAGAAAAAATACCCACTTCTTACCATGTTTGTTATTCTCCCCAACACCGATTCTCCAATATAATCTTATAAGCAATTACATTGGTAGATACAAAATCACACCATATCTACTAATTAATCTAAAAAGTAGGTTCTTAATATTTCTTCCCTAATTGTTACAATTATCCATAATTTCCTAATCTATAATACAAACTAGATACTTCTTCTCCTAAATCAAATAAGAGACTTCTCCTGCTCCCACCTCCAACTAAGAAAATTTATCATTTATTAAAGGATTGATACATTGTAGGATAATATTTTCTTATTACTTTATGTTCTTTTATAGTCTAAATGTATCATCTACCTATATAATAATAATATATTTTTGGTCTTGATCATTCAATTCATATCACCTTCGTATGATTAGTTACCTTGGTGAAAGACTGATCAAGATGTAATTATTTCTTCTGTTGATGCATACTCAACCTCAATAAAATGTTCTCAAGTAGTGATCACAACTTATTAAAGAATATTACATGGAATAAGGATCATTTGCAGTGTCAATTTAGTCTACCTTCTTGAACATTCAAAACAATCTCAACTGCACTTCATGTATAGTGCAAGAACAATGCACATAACATATTATCATTTTGATTATTACATGCATATTATCAATTTATATATTTACTCTGAATATACTTTAAAAACCATTCATATTCCTATTTATGGAATATTATTTAAAAAAACTATGATTCTTAATAGTGGATTGTGGGGTTCATGGCATGCATAGATTTCCTAAAAGGCTATCCTCTTTCTTTTATCACATGACTATGGAGGGTTCACATGAACTATCCTCATTAAATAAAATATCTTCACATAAGAAAATATTCAATGTCCTATTTATTTATAATAATTGATTCATGTGACCAAGGAACTATCTGCGGGTTCCTTCACGTGATAAGATATTTTTCCACAGGTTCCTTCACATATAAGAGGTATGTATGTGAGGCGTGTTTTTTGTGAAACAGGTTGTCTGTGAGATTGGATTCAAACTCATCATGAGAACTGGATGGATTACAAGTTTCTTCCTCCTGAGAGAATGGTTTTATAATGTTTACTTCTCATAAATAAGGACTCTTGATGGTTCCAATTCATGTGATTGTATGTAAAGACCTGGAATTTCCATGTATGTTTTTTAAATAAATGGGAATTTTACGAGTCCAGAAAAATTAATGGTACATTATTCTATGGTCCAAAATGCCCATAATGAATTTCTGATCTCTTATTCAGGTACATTCAGTAAACATGCACGCGGGTTTTTCTATCTTTTTTACCGGTTCTCTGAATTGAAATATGAGGGCTTCGTTGAACTCACAATGCCAGTATTCTCTTAAGAAGACTTTCCCCTCGACGACAATTGGTTGAGGGTGAAAGAGAATTTTTCAGTTTTTCGTGGAAATAATAAAATAAAATAAACTTCATTATATTTTATTTTGAGCTTCCATGTGGATATTTCAGGTGGGGACCACCTGAACTAAACCTCTCATGAGAGGTTGTGGTGGTGGGGACCACCTAAACTAACCTTCCATGAGAGGAGGTGGTGGTAGGGACCACATGTGGTTAAAACCTCTTGAAACTCCCTATTAAGTGGGGAGAAACCTCTTGGGATCTCCACTTAATGGTTCCACCACCACCTTTAATTAATGCCAACCACTCTCTTGATTAATTATGAATTCCACCATTATTAATTAAGCTTTTTGAATTATGACAACAAAATAATAGATTGCATAATCTATTATTTGGGCACACATTTCATTTTGGTGGAATTGGGGAGAGGAGGAGTTTGAGAGAAAAGATATCCAATGAAGAACTTCTTATTCAAATGAAGATCACATTCTTCCAACGAAGAACGCAAACGAAGAACACTGACCCTGACTTCGAAATTCTACCTCGAGACTTCCTCCAATGTAGGACGTCTTCGACTATGGAAAACCAACATCCATATTTTCTAAAGGTTTTGTCTTCTTCCCTGTGACTCCATTGATGTATAAACTCGAGGTAAGGGGTTTATTTGAGTGATAATACTTTCCTTGATTTCTTTTTCGGTTTGGTAATGAATTGTTGCAGAGGTTGTAAAACTTGAAGTTCATAGTTCTTCTTTCTTGTTGAGGCAAATTCTACAACCCTAAATGTGGAGGGTGTGGTCCAAACCAACATGGCCCGACCACTCCACCATTCTTCATTGGAGTACTCTTCTAAATGGAGGAAGGTGACGAAGAAGAAGAAAGTGACGAAGGCAACGATGCCATTTCCCATGGCCACTACGACTAGCGCCACCCCCGGGGTGCTCTGCCTTCCCGGCCAAACCGGCCCGCGCCCTCATGGTGCCTAGACCGAACCGGCCCACGCCCCCATGATGCCCCGGCCGAACCAGCCTTCTCCCCTCACGGCGCCCCAGCCGAACAGGCCTGCGCCCCTCGCGGCGCCCCGGCTGAACTAGACCACACCCCTCGCGGCGCCCCAGCAGAACCGGCCCATTCCCCTACGACACCATGACCGAACCGGCCCGCACCCCTCATGGTGCCCTGACCAAACCAGCCCCACGCCCTCGTGACTCCCCCAGGACCGAGATACCCTGTGACCCTCACGGGCTCCGCAGCCCCTCACGGCCCTTTCAGCTTGACAGACCTCCCAGCAGACGGGGCCGGGTCAACCTAAACTAGGTCGACCCATTCCAGGTCGGGCCTGGTCAGTCTGACCGGGTCGGACCAGACCTAGGCCCACACTAACCCTTTATGCTCTTTTGGCCATAACTTTGGAACCAGATGTCTGTTTGATGAACCATCAGCAGCGCTGGAAATCTTGAAGCGAGATGGTCTCTTTCAGTATACTTCACTGGAGTTTTGGTTTGAGATGGGAAATGGTCAGGTTGGATCGAGCACGAATCCAACCGGGCCCCTGGGACTAAAAGGCTAATAACTCACAGACCAGGCGTCCGTTTGACTCTCCATCTGTTGCGTTAAGACCCCTATAACGTGGCGGACCTTTGAGATACGTCTTTGTGGGACTTCGTGATAATTGGAGTATCAAATAGTAGCTCATGGATCAGATCCTCCCAGAGATGATCGAGCGTAGTGCGGAGACCTAGTAGCTGGCTGAGACCTGACGACTACTAACCGTTTCGACTCAGAGTGACTTTACTAGCCCAGTGGGGAACGCCTTGGGGTCGCGGAAGACCCATAGTGGGGAGCTCCTGGGTGTCATGGTATACCCATGGTACTCGACAGGTGGAGTACCTCAGCAGGCTATGAGGGGGAGCACGCTTGATGACGCGACATACACACGGTGGGGAGCGCGCTTGGTGACACAACAAATCCACAGTACTCGACAGGAGGAGTACCTCAGCAGTCCAAGGTTAGTTGGAAGCGCACTCGGTGTCGTGACCCGCCCACTGTACTCGATAGAGGAGGAGTTCTCTAGAAGTCGAGGTTTCAACAATGTGACTGGGGATGTTACTTGATACTAACCCTAGAATAAAATCCTAGTTGAGCTAAGTCAGTTTTTCTATTTTTTCCTCATGATTGAGATGGATCACTTGATAACTTAGGTATATGTATGGGCATATACCTATGTAGGGTTATCTGTTGATTTTGTTCTTTGTGGTTTATCCTTGGTGGATTTGGTGATACCTTGAGTGTCTCGGGATCCCTACTGAGTATCGTTATACTCACCCCTGCATGGGATATGCCCGCACCTTGTTGTGTTGGATGCTGACGACGGACAACACTGACTGAGGCTGAGAGTATGAGGAGTAGACGACACCTGGAGGTGGACCATACGGTGAGTCAATACATAGAGGATACAGTCATATGTGGAGTGCTGAGGAGCCAATCTGTACCTACCCTTCACGTAAGAACCCCAGAGGATGATCTAGTAGATGTCTTCCCTTATCTTTCAGTTGTATTGTATCACTGTTGTACTTGTAATTTCCAGTTGGGCTTGTATTTTGGCCCATTTTTCATTCATCACTCTTTTTTTATACAGCTTACTTAGTGTTTCGTCCAGCTATGTGCTTGCTTGTGTGTGTGTTTACAGGTTATAAAGACAATGCCTTTCCAGTTTTAGGGAATTACGCCTTTGTTTTTAGTCTCCAGCCCCTGTCCTATGGAAGGCAGGCTTAGGGTAGTCACGAAACGAGGCCCGGAGGATGGGTCGTGGAAAATTGGTATCAGAGGAGTCAGTTCTACTATAGAACTTTGGGCTCTGATCTTTTCTGTGATGCAACAGTGTTAAGAGTAGTGAGTGTGGTTTTTAGTTCCACGAGTCTAGTGTTGGTGCAGTGGCCTATGTATCCATACACCAGGACCCTAACTTCTGATTCCTGACTCAATTTATGAAAAAACTGATTGCGTGTGTGTTTTCAAAAGTTTTCTTTATCTCAGCTCACCAGGTTAGCTCACCATGTATAACTTTCAAAGGTAGCGCACCTATTTCTTTTCAGGATTCCTCCACATAGACAACCGTCTAGAGTTCCGAGATTTGTATGCACTGATATCCCAATGATCGATGAGGCCTCGTTGCAGGGACCTCTTCCAGTAGAGGCATCAGGGGAGGTACCAGTGGTAACTTTCCCCATTTGGCTACCAATGTCACCAGCCCCAGAAGCAGATGGTGCATTCCACTTGAGCCCAATTCACAAGTTCTAGTGCCAGAGGCCACCCAGGTTTAGGGGAGAGATGGACCCACATATGGATAAGGATTGGATGGAGGCCGTGGTGAGAGTTTTCCAATTGGTAGGGACACCAGATGATTTCATGGTGATCCATGGCACCAATCTTCTATAGGTATCAGCAGGCATATGGTGGTGTTTGATGGTCCAGGACCACGACGAGGTGATGCTTCTCTAGGAAGACTTCTAGAGCTTGTTTCAGGCAGATTTTGTCCCAGCAACTCTTCGTGCAGTGCGCATACAAGAGCTATTTCATCTACAGCAGGGCAGCATGACTGTAGCTCAGTACTCAGCGAGGTTCACTGACCTCTCACACTGCTCCACAGATATGGTGTGAGACCCATTTTTTAGGGCCTAGACCTTCAAGTAGGGACTCAGGCGGGAGATCAGGGCTTCAGTGATCTCACTTAGCATCCCGACGTAGGCGGGGGTGTTAGAGAGATCCCTCTTGGTGAAGAGTTTCCTTTCTAAGAAGACACCAGTAGCGAGACCCACTACCAATCATCAAGTAGTAGAGTCTTTTTTAGCAGACAATAGAGAGACATTACAGTGGTCCAAGAGGACCAGAACTACAGGTGGATGACCACATGACTCCAGATCGGTTGTTCGGGGCACCCGAAGCGGAGCCAGAAATGCCAGGAGTAGGCTGTGTTTCACATGCGGCAGGCAGGGTCACATGGCTCGTGACTGTCTGAGCCGCCATTCGGATGATCAGCAGATGGTCGAAGGACCGCCCTGGTAGAGACATAAATTCAATCAAGGTGGTCCGCAGGGAGCATGCAGATGTGGTAGAGGAGCTGGTCATGCAGCTGGCGATGAGAGACGATTCAAGATATTACTGCCACCACCACCAGGAGGTCCACCCTGACCACAGGGAGCCAGTGGATAGAGGAGAGATCGGCTCTAGGAAGCTGAGGCCTACGATCATGGCGCTTCGGAAATGGTATGAGGTATGATATGTGTCTATTTCACCATAGTTGTAGTACATATAGACACAGTTTCTAGTCATTCTTTCATTTCCACTACCCTCATTTGGAGCTCAGAGATTCCTACAGAGCCATTGGCTCGATCCTTATCACTAGAAAATCTTATAGAAGCAGATTTGACGATTACACACTAGTGCTGACAATGCAAGCTTACTCTAGGAGGAGAGAGCTTTGGATGGGATCTCCTAGTAGCGGCGTCAAGGCCTTACGATTAAATCTTGGGTATGGACTGGTTATCTATAGTCCATGCTCAGATAGACTGTATTAGGCACAAAGTGTGGTTTTTCCACATGGATGGGACTAGGTTTACCTTCACTGGCAATAAGGGAACCTTTTCAGCACAGGATGGACTTACTCGGAGGAGAGTGCAACCGATCACTCATCCATTGGCCAGCCTTACCCTCAGAGCTGTTGATGTGGAGAGTCCGAGTTATCCTGTAGTGGTGGACCAGTACGCGGATATCTTCCCTGATGATGTTTCGGGTCTATGTCCTCGTTGAGAGGTGGACTTTTACATTGATTTACACCCCGATATGGAACCGATATCTACACCAGCATATCGGATGGCTCCCGCTAAGCTTCATAAGCCGTGGGTATAGCTGGAGGACTTGCAGGGGAAGGGATTCATCCAGCCCAGTGTTTATCCCTAGGCAGCCCCGATTCTATTTTCCAAGAAGCTGGATGGGAGCTTGAGGATTTGTGTTATCTATTAGTGCCTGAACCAGGTGACCGTGAAGAACAAGTACCCACTCCCGAATATTGATGACCTCTTTGATCAGTTGAAGGGACCACAGTGGTTCTCGAAGATATACCTTAGATCAGGCTATCACTAGCTCAGAGTGCGAGATGAGGATGTACAAAAGACGATGTTCAGATGTCGGTATGTCCATTATGAGTTCTTGGATATGAAATTCGGTGTAACCAACGCTCTAGTAGTGTTCATGGGACTCTTGAACAGGATCATTCAGCCATACATTGATCTCTTTGTAATATTCTTCATCGACAACATTCTGATCTACTCAACTACTGAGTAGAAGCATGCTTACCATTTGAGGGTAATACAGGACACACTCCGAGAGCACTAGATTTATGATAAGCTCTCGAATTGCCAGTTCTAGATCCGAGAGGTTCACATTCTGGGACATGTCATGTCGGAGGCTGGAGTTGCAATGGACATAGAAAATATTGAGGCGGTACTTGATTGGGAGCCACCCAGGAGTGTGACGGAGTTACAATGTTTCTTGGGTTTCGATGGATATTACTAGAGGTTTGTACCATACTTCTCCAGAGTTGTAGCAACACTACCAGCCTTGATAAAGAAGGGTAAACCCTTTGTGTGTTCGAAGATATACCAACAGAGCTTTCAGAAGCTGAGGTAGAGACTGACTAGTGCCCCCCATCTTGAGTCTTACAGAGGAAGGCATAGGGTATGTAGTCTACTGCATCACATCAGGGACCAAACTATGATGTGTCCTGATATAGGAGTGAGCAATAATTGAATATGGCTCTCAACAACTGAGACAACATGAGTAGAAATACACTACCCATGACCTGAAGTTAGCAGCAGTGGTCTTCTCATTAAAGATGCGGCGACACTATCTGTTGGGTGAGCATTTTACCGTGTACTCTGATCACAAGAGTCTCAGGTATATCTTCTCCCATAAGGACTTGAACCTAAGACAATGATGTGGGATTGAGTTCCTCCAAGACTATGTCTTCGAGGTAGTGTATACTCTTATGAAGGGGAACATTGTTGCAGATGCACTCAGTAAGAGATCTGGTATACATCCTCTAGGTGAGGTGACGAAGAAGCTGGCTGCTTTGCAGATATCCTTTGTGGATAGAGACGGATCAATTTTTCTACAGTCTCTTAAAGTCATTCCCCCACTTCTTCAGCGAGTCATGAAGGTGCAGTGTAGGGATGCTGATTGTGAAACATGACGTGCTCAGATATCCACAGGACAGGAACCTGATGGATTTTATAAAGGTGAGGAGCACATCATCCTCTTCAGAGGACATACCATGGTACCCATGTCACTTTAGGAGTAAGTGTTGAAGGAGTTACACACATCCACTCTAGAGGTACATCTAGGAGTGGATAAGATGTACCAGGATCTTCGACGACAACACTGGTGGCCAGGAATAAAGAAAGTAGTTGTATAGTTTGTCTCTTGATGCCTCACATGTCATCAACTGAAGGTGGTGCATCCGGTACCAGCAGGCTTGGTTCAGCCTTTAGAGGTCCCAGAGTGGAAGTGGTATGGGATATCCATGGACTTCGTGATAGGAATTCCACATACATTCAGGGGATATGACTCAATTTGGGTGATCGCCGACCGACTCACCAAGTCGGCCCACTTCCTACCAATCACAGAGCAGGGTTCAGTAGAGAGCTTGGGACGCCTATATGTGCAAGATATTGTGCAAATACATGAAGTACCCATGATGATTTTATTCTACTGTGATACACGTTTTACTTCCCAGTTATGGAAGGGATTGCATGAGGATTTCAGGACGCATATTCATTTGAGAACCACCTTCCATCTTTAGATGGATGGTCGGATTGGGTGGACCATTCTGACCCTTCAGGACATGCTACATGCTTATTTCCTCGACTTTGGTCATAGCTGGGAGGATCACTTGCCTTTAGTGAAGTTTGAAAACAACAAAAGCTATCAAACCAATATTGGGATGACACCTTTTTAGGTGTTATATTGGCGACCTTGTAGATCACCCTTGTACTGGACTGACCCAGGGGAGTCAGTACTAGTGGAACCAATGATGGTATGGGCTACCACAGAGAAGGTGCAAGTCATCCAGGAGCGGATAAAGACCACAAAAAGAAATTAGAAGTCATATGCCGATAGGAGATGGAGGCCTCTAGAGTTTGAGTATGGTGACCACGTCTTTCTACGGGTCTCACCTCGATGAGGTTTGCAGAGATTTGTCCGATGTAGATAGTTATCTCCGAGGTTCATCAGACCTTTTCAGGTCCTCAGCAGAGTTGGCGAGGTGGAATACCGCTTAACTCTTTCACCTCAGTTGCACTAGGTGCACGACATCTTCCACGTATGCCAGCTGAGGAGATACATACATGACCCTTCTCACATAATCGACCATGGTGATCTAGACATCGACGATGGGGCGACTTTTACAGAGGTTCCAGTAGAGATTGAGGATCAACAAGAGAGGGTCCTTCATGGATGGTCGATACCTCTAATTCGTGTACACTGTTAGCATAGGAACCTCCTGGAGAGCACATTGGAGAGGGAGGCTCAAATGCGTGATCAGTACCCCCACTTTTTTTACCTAGTTTGAGTTGTTTCTTATGGGGACGTAGAGCCTTGAGGTGGGGAGAATGTAAAGACCCAGAATTTCAATGTAATTTTTTTTAAATAAATGGGAATTTTATGAGTCCACGAAAATTGACGGCACATGATTCTGAGGACCAGAGTTCCTGGAAAGAATTTCTGAACTATTGTTCGGGAACGTTCTGTAAACATGCGAGTGGGTTTTTCTAACTTTTTAACTGGTGCTTGGAATTGAAATCCGAGGGCTCCATTGAACTCACAGCTCTGTTATTCTCTTAAGAAGACTTTCACCTCGATGGAAGTTGGTCGTGGGTGAAAGATAATTTTTGGGTTTTTCTTGGAAATAATAAAATAACATAAACATCATTTTATTTTATTTTGGGCTTCCATGTGGATATTTCAGGTGGGGATCACCCAAACTAAACCTCCCATGGGAGGTTATGGTGGTGGGGACCACCTGAACTAACCTCCCAAGAGAGGAAGTGGTGGTGGGGACCACCTGAGGTTAAAACCTCTTGAAACTCCCCATTAAGTGGGGAGAAACATATTGACCTCCCCACTTAATGGTTCCACGAACCCTTTTAATTAATGCCAACCCTAATCTTGATTAATTATGACATCCACCATAATTAATTAATATTTTTTAATTTTTCCAACTAAATAATAGATTGAATAATCTATTATTTAGGCACACATTGAATTTAGGTGGAATTGGGGAGAGGAGGAGTTTGAGAGAAAATCTCTCCAATGAATAACTTCTTCTTCGAATGAAGAATGCGTTCTTCCAATGAAGAACGCCAATGAAGAATGCCGACCCCGACTTCGACCTTCTTTCTCGAGACTTCCTCCGACCTAGGATGTCTTTGACTACGATGGACTAACACCCATCTTTTCCAAACGTTTCAAATTCTTCCCCGCGACTCTGCCAATGTACCAACCTGAGGTAGGGGGTTTATTTGAGTGATAATAATTTCCTTGATTTCTTTTGCGGTTTGGGAAAGAATCATTGAGGAGGTTGTAAAATTTGAAGTTCATCATTCTTCTTTCATGTTGACCCAAATGATACCACTCTAAACGTGGAGGGTGTGAGCCAAACCAACATGGCCTGACCCCTCCTTCGTCCTTCTTTGGCGTACTCTTCGAAATGGCGGAAGGCGACGAAGGCAACGAAGGCAACGACGCCGCCACCCATGGCCACCTGACCTGTGCTGCCCCTGCGGCACTCCGCCTTCTCAACTGAACTGTCCTGTGCCTGCGTGATGCCCTGAAAGGACTGGACTGCACCCCCGTGGCTCCCCAGCTGAACCGGTCTAAGCCCCATAGGGCGCCCCAACCGAACTGGCCCCGCGCCCTCGTGACACCCCCGCGGCCGAGCTTCCCCATGACCCCTACGGGCTCCGTAGCCCCTCGTAGCCCTTGCGGCCTGCCAGACCTTCCATCGGACTTGGATGCATTATGGGCCGGGCCTGACCCAGCAGGTCGGGATGGGTTGACCTGAACCCGGTCAACCTATGCCAGGTCGGGCCGGGCGGACCGACCGGGTCTGACCGGACCCGTGCCCACTACGACCCTTTATGCTCTTTTGGACATAACTTTGGCACCAGACGTCCATTTGACGAACCATCACCGACGCTGAAAATATTAGAGCGAGACAGTCCTTTTGAGAATACTCCACTAAAGTTTTGGTTTGAGATGGGAAACAGTCAAGTTGGATCAAGCATGAATCCAACTGGGTCCCTGGGACTAAAAGGATAATAACTCACTGACCGAACATCCGTTTGACGCACTGTCTGTTGCGTTGAGACCCTTATGATGTGGCAGACATTTGAGATACTTCTTAGTGGGAATTGATGATAGTTTAAGTATCGACTAATAGCTCATGTAGAAGATCCTCCCAGAGATAAGTGATCATAGTGCATAAACCTTGTAGCTAGCTGAGACCTGATGACTGCTGATCGTTTTGAATCGAAGTGACTTGAACTGCTCAGTGGGGAGAAACTTGGTGTCGTGGAAGACCCACAATGGGGAGTGCCTTGGTGTCATGGTTTTCCCATGGTACTCGATAAGAGGTGTACCTTAGCCGGCTACATGGGGGAGCGCGCTTGGTGATGTAGCAGATCCACGATACTCGAAAGGAGGAGTACTTTAGCAGTCCAAGGTTAGTGGGAAGCACGCTTGGTGTCACAGCAGACCCAATGTACTCGATAGAGGAGGAGTTATCTAGCAGCCAAGGTTTCAAAAATGTGACCGGGGATGTTACTTGATACTACCCCAAGAATAAAATCCTGGTTGAGCTGAGTCAGTTTTTCTGTGTTTTCCTCATGATTGAGATGGATCACTTGATAACTTAGGTATATGTATGGGAATATACCTAAGTAGGGTTATCTATTGATTTCATTCTTTTTGGTTATCCTTGGTGGATTTTTTGATACCTTGAGGGTCTCGAGGTCCCTACTGAGTATTGTTATACTCACCCCTACATGGGCTATGCATGCACCTTGTTGTGTTGGATGTAGATGACAGACAACGCTGACTGAGGCTGAGAGTACCATGACTGGACGTTACCTGGAGGTGGACCATATGGTGAGTTGCTACATGGAGGAGACGGTCAGACGTGGAGTGCTGAGGAGGCCATATGTACCCACCCTTTAGTTAGGAACCCCATAGGACGATCCAGTAGCTATGTTTCCTTATCTTTCAGTTGTATTGTATCACTTTTGTACTTATACTTTCTAGTTGGTCTTGTATTCTGGCAGCTTTTTCTTTCATCACTCTTCTATTATACATTTTACTTGGTGTTTCGTCTAGTTGTGTGCTTGCTTGTGTGTGTGTTTATAGGTTATAAAGGCAATACCTTCCTAGTTTTAGAGAATTACGACATTGGTGCTAGTCGCCAGCCCTTGGTCTATGGAAGATGGTCTTGGGGTAGTCACGGCATGAGCCCCAAGGGACGGGTCACGAAATTGTATCGTAGGAATACTTCCCTTAATGTGAATGAATCATTCATGTGAGGTCCTTAGACTCTTCATGTGTGATCTGTTTCAATGAGAAACAAGCACTTTTTGATGTACACAATCATTTACACTCTTTCTCCTTGCCTATATTTATATAGGTATTTCTCCCCACCCCTCCTCTAAATTTTATGGCATGTCAATAAATCATTCAAACTATATAGGATCTCAAGATATGGCGAATATCAAGAATTTTAGCTTATCTAAAAACTATTGTGGTTATCATGCGATTAAATGATTATTTATATCGATCATACATATCTTCAGTGACTCATGTTATCTTCTATCATTGATGTAATTAAATATAAAAAAAATAACATTCACGTGATGAAACATATGCTTTTCTTTACCCAATGGCTATGCAAGATCACAAGATTGCTTCACGTAGTCCAAAGATTATCACGTGATGTCTCAATGATTATTAGCATGAATTTTCTTGATAGATTCTCTTTATGTGGATAATTCACATTAAACTCACTTATAATTGGCTGAATAAATTTTTTATAATCATCTATGTCTGCATGAGAACAATTACATACATGTACTTAGTGCAACTTACCTTGTATTGAAGTCTTGGATTAATAACATGCAATAGAATGTTTTCTTTTTTTATGTGGTATGAAGTCTCCTTTCTATAAGGTTAAAGACATTGGGAGAATTTTAATATCCATGGTGTGGGAGATAAAATGGTGGAGATCGATTCAATCGAATGGTTTATGTTCTATCCATCTTTGTAGTGATAGAGGAACTATACGCCGCACCTAGGATTCCCATATCAAATTTGTGCTTGTTTTGGCCACTAGTTTATTAACCATCTCTTTATACTTACCATTCGAGCTGGGAATAGGGGATAATCACTTGTAACACCTTGAACCCACAACTCATAGGACACTCCTCACTCACACTAGACCACCAAAATCGTGTAGGACTAATATAGACTATCCAGGAATATTATACATGGGTGTTATCCTATAGGATTATACATGAACCACCTACCTCTTCCATCATGTTTCCTCCTTGGTCAGGCTCTCCCATGGGGTTGACTATTGGGTCCCCAACTATGGCCAAGAGCTAGCCCTAGGGACTTGTGTGGTTGGACATAAATTTTTACATAAGGCCCTCTATAAAATACCTTGAAGAATTAATAAAATAAAAATATTCAACTCAATCTAAATTAATTCTAAAATATAATCTCACATATCATATTCCTCAAGCCTCATTCATGCATTATCCCTTAAATACTCCAATAAAAAACTTATACCTTATCCAAATCCCTCAATCCAAAACTCAAGTGACTTCTTTATCATGGGAATGTATGAATATAATCTTGAATGGCAACCATCGGTTCCTTTATTCAATTTTTACATGGAATTATTTAAATCCTCATGAAAAAAATCCTTTTCATGGTATTATTTAATTTATCTCATTATTCATTATATTTTAAACATTGTGCAGACTCTTTAACACACGTTATTACCTATTAAGATTGCATTCAAAAATCATGACATTTATCATTGAAAATTGATTAATATTGACATCCAATTCTATCAAATGATTCCATAACAAATTTTCATGCCTTTACACTTCATCCAAACTCACCAAAAACATACTGACACATCAATTGGAAACAAATTCAACATCGGTCTAAACATAATATAAGTGGGTTACCATGAAAATAAAAATAAAATTTCAATAAATGAAAGTTATTAATTGTACTTAAAGGAAACAAGTTAGTAAATACACCATATAAAAATAAATGATGGTAATAAATAACATGTATGTCACATTGAATTGAAAATAATGGAAAATAACCCTTAAATAGTGTATCAATTCATTCTACACGTGTATCCAGCATCCTGATTGATAAATTTAAGTTTATTAAAATATTTATTAATAAAAATTTTCATATATATATATATCTTTTGTTAATGTGAATTTATGATCATATTTTTTATTTATTAAATAGTTCTCACCTGCAGCGGTCACTTGAAGTGGTTGGGTCAATTTCATTGAAATATTACTAGTATATTGACCTAGTCAAAATTTTTGTAGAATAGATTCATAATCATTATTATTTATATTTTTATATCTTTTATTATTCCATTAACAAAAAATTTATATATCTCTATAGGTTTTCCCAAAATTTTCCCAAATTAAAAAATCATTTTTAATATGTTTATTTTAGGTTGTTCAGTATACTATAGCCACTTTGTATTAATATCAATCATATAATATATTTTATTATCTTTCAAGAATATTAATATTTTAATAAATATCAATTTTATACATAAAATACATTTTTAATGTCATTCCTATTAATAAGTAGAGGAAAAATAGGACATGCCCTTTATAGAGGCTAAAGTATGCACATTCGTATAATGATATCTTCCTTTTCTCAAACAATTTTGGAGTAAGGTATATAAGTGATATTTCATTTTTATAATAAAATTTAAGAATATTAAGAATATTTATTTTATAATTCTTTCTAGGAGAGATACCATTTTATAGGGAAGATGAATAAAACAAATAACAGAGTTGGTTTGAGAACATTACCTCTCCCTTTGGATGATCTTCCAAAGGTAACAACCTATGACACCCAAGACAAATCTTTTGGAAATATTAAGGGTTATAGGAAGTGAAAATAGAGTTGATGAGAGACTAGTTATGATTTTTTGTATATCTAAGTCTGTCAATTTTTTTAAAAAATGTGGTGGATGTGATCAAATATTATAAGTGATGAAATTTGATCTTTTGTAAATACAAATTGGTTTTTCAATATTGGAAAGACACTATTCATAGGCCAATAATTCCAAAAATTTGAAATAACGAATTAGACATAGTTTTTGGGTAAAAAACTAATCTCCAAAAATCATTTAAAGAAATTTTAAGATTGATTTAAGTCTTTCCTCATTAGTTTTAATTTTTCACCCTTTGTTAACATTAACTATAGTAACTTTTTTCTTATCGTTAGTAATTAATTTTACTGACCAAAATTAAAATTTAAATTATTACCAAATTTAAAAATTTATTTCTACGTATTTAGATAATATTATCAAAATAAATTTTTATTCATTATAAAAATTAATTTTAGTATTAAAGCATTTAACACGTAAAGACCATTTTTTAGAAAATTAATATTTTAAACAAAAAATTCATATGTGTGACAAAATTATCAATATTTTTAGATTTTCATAAAAAAGTGGTTTATAATAAATCTAATAATGTTTATTTGTATTTAAAATAATAAAAAAAGATTAATTTTATGAATATAATACTTAATTAAAAGAAAATCTAAAAATAAATGTTTTTAATTTTGATATAGTATTACTTAAGTTCCAAAATGATAAGAATATATTTTTAAAGTTCAAGGTAATATTTCAAAATTAATGATATAATTATATAAATTTACATTTTATTAATAATTATTTTTATAGAATTTAAATTCAATCTTATCTTATGAAACTTTAGATAAATTTTTTTTGGTAAAATCTGTATTTTTTAACATTCACCCAAATGACAATTATCTTAGAGAAATACCAAAAATTCATATGAAGATAATTATGATATTTCATATTTAAAAAAATAATCTTTTTCTAACTACAACTCTAAAAATTATATATTTTAATTTGAAATTAAAATATAAAATATAAAGATAAACTATTTTTATTAAAAACTATATTTTTACACATTGGGTGTTTTTAATATTATTTTATACCAATTTATAATTTAAGGATTGTTAATATATTATAACTATTACATATCATGATAAAATATTTTATCAATTTAATTTATTAGAATATAATACTCAACACATAAAAAAATAGTTATTTAAAAAAATCCTTTTAAATAAAATTAATTTCTAAATACAAGTGTTTTTAAAAAATAACAATCTTTTAATTTTCTAGTGGTTGTTCCTTATTATATTTTTCTTAACAACATTAATCTGATGTGTCGTGGATCATTTTAATTTGTTAATATGTGTGAAAAAATTTACCACAAACAATGTTTATTTAAAAGAAAATTTATAAAGTAAAATAATGTGTCATTAGAGATGAAATATTGAGCATTCTCGCCCAAACAACCTAACATGAACATCATCACGTACTATTAAATAACATAACATGTAGCATATATGGACTGTTACATATTCACATGGACTGTAATTTCAATAAATTTTATAAGAATACATATCAATTTAAGTGGTGTGTACCTATTTTTATGGGTATGGAGTGCATAGTATGTAATGATAGCCCCACATGGCATGTTTATCTGAATTTAACATTGAGATTATTTATAAATTTAATATTAATTGATGTGTACTTTCAATAAATGACATAGAGTTACTTGTTTATTAGGTTTAATGGTAAATTTCATTTTCTTTTAATGTAATATTAATAACACTATATACATATAGGAATTGAATTTACTTTTTGAAGAAGATTATGGTTTACATGGTGCATATAAGTGGATACATACGTTGTGACAACTTCTACCCATGTCTGTGACACATTCCTAGGTACATGTCATATATGTTAGTCATAGTCATTAATGAGGTACATATTGTATACTCTAGCTATAATTCATGTGGCCTTGATGTTTCATGGAAATTAGTATCATGTGTCTTATAATAAATATAAAAATTATCTTTGACTACATGCTTTCTATAATAAAAATACCCAAACTATTGGGCGTGTATACGAGCTCCACATCATAGAATATGGAACTCAATGTGCTATTAATGCCTAGTCAACACTCAAAATTTCAATATGTCGTGTGGGATTTAATACATGACATTTCAAAATTTATTCTTGTCTCATCCCAATGGAATAGACTAAGACACACGATGTGCACCTTTTAGTTACCCATAGTAAAAAAACGTGTTATTCTACTAGAATCCTTATAATATCTTGATGGGTACATAGAATGTTATTCATGAATTTTTAACTTATTAATATTTATATTAAGGTGAAATAAAACACCCTGAGAATTTAAAATAAGAACACTATGTTTGACATTGTAGACAACATGCATCACCAAACCGAAAGGAACCACACAATATTATTATTTAAATATGACTATTATAACCAAGCCATTAAATATATTGGTATGAATATGATTGAATAAATTATTAAATATAAATCAATTTTATACTCAATACAAATTTATTTTTTAATTAGTAAATAAGTACTCAATTTTTATTAAATTCTTTTTATACTTCAAAAGTAGGTTTTACTCAAAAATGGGTTTTATTAATTTTTATGATCAAATAATTATAATTAAATTAAGCAAATTTCATATATTTTCTTTCATAATAAGGATATAATTTTTTGAATCATCATATCAAAATTCTATTTGAGTAAATTTATTTCTTTTCTGAAAAGATTGTTTTTTGTTGAATTGTGAAAAATACTGATTTTTTGTAAAATTGAAATTTTATTTTCACTAAAAATTATCATCAGGATTTTAATTTGATATAAAAATAAAATAATAATTATTTAATTATATATAATCTAAAAAACATCATTTGAATCATCATTATATATGATTTTCTTATAAGTACATTATTGGGCTTGAAACACATTTATCAAAAAACTAGTTTTCAATGTGTTTTACAAACTTATATAAAAAAAAATTTCTTCCAATTATATGAATAGAATCCTAGAAAATGGATTCCATATTTGTAATAATGAGGTCCAAATTTGGTAAATATGTCCCTTTTAGATTTGGATGTTATGAATAGTAACTTTAGTAATTTTGTTACTAAGGTAAACGACAAATCGTGTAATTAGGGTTAAAAATATAATGATAAGGACTAAAGAATGACCATAAAAAATTTATTAATTTTATTATATGATTATATATTTTTAATAATAGTAAAAAATTCTAATATATGGCACTTTTTTCAGTTTTCTATGATTTTTCCTATTATATTATTTTATAAAAAGAAAAGTCAAACATGTCATTCTCTTTGTTTAATTATATTTAAAAATTTTACATGCTAATAAATGAAAGGAAGTTTTCAGTTATAAATATTTATTTTAAGGATAAATAATTTTTTTCACCTTGTTCATTCGTTTTAAATTCCTAGTAAAGAAATTATTTCCATAAAATCTTATGCAACACTAATAAAATGCTTATGAAAAAAGTAAAAAAGTTAATAAAATGTTTTTGAAAACTCTATGAAATATTGTTATTAGAGTGATTTAATGTTTCCAATTAATTTTCTAGATATATATTACATATAATGAAGGTTTTAAATCATTATATTTTAGTTTTTTATTTGTATTTATGTACTTAAATTCAAATAAAATATTGTTAATATAAAATTAATGATATTTTAAATAAATAATATTTTATTAAATGTTTTATAAAATTTAAAAATATTATCCTTATCCAAATGAATGTGATATGGTTTTGAACATAAACTGTGGTTCATTTATCATCTATTTTTTATTTTATAGTAATAATAGTTACCCTTAAAGGGTAGAAAACTTTAATATTTATGTAATTTTCAAAATGGATAACGAAGGGTTAAAACAAAAAATAATTATAAAAATGTGATCGAAACTTGTCCAAATTTTATTGGATGAGACTATTTAGAATAATATTCATCCTATGTTATAGTTATATCAATTTTTAACCATTTTTAAATCATATATAATTTATATTAATTTAATAATTTTTAAAATTCCAAGAATACCCCCTCTTATAAAAGGACACCCCATCTTTCAATTCTTCACACAACTTTCACCTATATATATTGAACAAAAACTTACCATTTATCTTCTAAAAATATTTATAAAAGTTATATATGTTTTTTATTCCAAAATACCTACCCAATGTCCCTTCAAAATAGATCTAAAGGAAGGCCACTAAAGAAGAGGTAATCATCTTTACCGAGTCCTTCATGTTTATTTATTCTTATAATTCCTCATTAAGTGTCTTAGATATTATAATATAGTAAATAAAATATCATAAATATATTTATATGTAATTATTATTATGATAATAACCATATTCTATCAATTTTCAATCTTATGAAAAGCAAAAACATCGCTCGTTTGTACGTACGACTTGTCATCTCCATATAACGGTGTAATTTGTTTTTCATCACTATTTCACTTGGATGGTTATAAATATGTAAAAAATAGAATATATTATATTTATTACATATATATGTTTATGAAACTATAATTTTACATGTGCCATCTTACATTCCAATTTTTTGGAAAACAATAACATCACTTGTGCATACGTGTGGACTACCACATTCTAAAAGCAATGTGATCCATTTTTTATTTATGATTCACGTAAGTGGTAATAAGGATAGATTTAATGAATATATATGATATATATGATATATATTATAAAATAATTATTCTTTAATGATTTATTATTTTTTCAGTTTTCTTTTTTCCCACCCTTCAAAAAGTGGAAACTATGTTTATGTGTATGTACGGTTTACCATCTCCATGAATGTTGTAATTCATTTTTCTATCTATATCATTTATGGATGATTATAAATATCTATATAAAATATATAAAATATATATGATATATATATATATGTATTTAATAATATTCTATATATTATTGAACCATGATAAATAACCATGGACCGATACCACCAAATCAAAACCATTCTTGAAAAAAAGTAGGTGACACTTCAAATAAGTATAATACTAAAGGATTATTTAAAAAAGATGATACAATGTTATAAATGGATAATATATGATATTATAAATATCAATAGGTTTATTTAAGTAATACATAATAAATCTAAATCTATTATACAAGAGGTTAGAGGAACTATGAGGTATGTAAAACTTGAGGTAAATTATTTTGTCTCAATTTCCCTTCCATTGATACATATTTGGTGATATGAATCTATTTAATTTTATAGAGTGTATATAATGAAACATTGAATTATTAAAAATAAAAATATACATATTCATGATGATTAATCATACAATTAATATAATTATTTTAAGAGTAATATCTACAATAAAAGATTATCTTATTTCTCTTATTGATCTGTTTTATTTTTTTTAATATCCGTATTTTTTAATAATGTTTTACAAAAAAATATAAAAAAAGGTTTATAAAGGATATTTAATGTTATACATAACCCATGACATGGTATTAAATGAATATTTAAATGTTTTCACTGAAGGGGTCATTTTACACTTTATTTACAAAAGGACAAACAAAATGTTTTTTAGTCTATAAGGTGTTAAAGTACTTTCCCGCTGTCATAACCAATTTAAACTCTTTATATTATACTACAATATTAAAATTATTTTAAAAATAAAACTCTTTTAAGAAAATTTATTTCAATATTTTTCATCCATTTTTAAAGGCATTAATTTATTTCAAAACCTATATTGCTAATGAATTAATGGTTATATTTTATCTCAAATTAATTTAGTGGTTATAAAAATTATATTGAAACATTCAATTTCATGTGATTAGTGAATATTACATTTACATTAAAAGTCCATAGTATTTATCATGGAATTTATTATTTCATAAACTGTATATAATTTCTATATATGGGGTTTTACTATGAATGTTATTTGATTGACTAGGGAATTATTGATAATTCATATTATTTACATGATACATAAATTTTCTGATAATAAATATTGTTTATTAATTAAATTCATTATTTAATATATGGGGAATTAATTGTGCATGCAGTGATGGGTGGGCCTCATAATTATATACCCCGCAATGCATCGACAATTCTCATGATACAAATCAGTAAGCCATCATTAAATGGGTCTTTATCTATAGTTTTAAACTACCATGGCACAAGGTCTTGACGGTATATATATCATGATGTATGAGGTAATGATGTAAAATAATATTCATATCTTTCATTGATAATTCCATTATTATTATCCATGAAATTACAACATTTATATTATCTCTTTATTGAACTTTTTTCTCAAATTATTGATTAAATGGTATGTGTTTTAGGTTATTCACCTTTTTATATTTATTATATCTTGTTTTCTCATGATAGATTCTATTGTACATAACCCTTATTGAGAATATGATCTCACTATTTTATTTTACATTTTGTTCCCCAAGAAATGAAGAAAGATATTATGAATAATATTGAGGATATAGGAATGTTTTCATACTATGTATATATATATTTCCAATGTAATATGTGAATAATTTATGTATCTAGTTTACCAAGACTACTAAACCATTCATCCCTTTAGGATGTAATCACTTGTATCTTATGAGAATGTAATAATGAATTCACTAAATATAGGTTACTATATTTGGGGTTGTAATATTTCATATCATAGGAAGTTTAATAGAAACCATGGGAACAAGATTTTACATTACCATAGAAAACATGAGAATTATTATAATAAATTATTGTATTTGATAACTTTTACCATCATATGGATTTTATTTTATTGCTTAATATTCACGATGATTATGAGATAACTTAGTGTATGTCATTATATAGTGATGGTGACTTATATAATAAATAGAATCTATACCCATATACAATGTAGATATTTCCCTGCCGAACATGCTAATACACCTAATATCTGAACTGAGCAGATTATGGATATCTTATAGAAACTTACTTAAGTTATAAAAATTAACCTTGCTCGTATGTATTATCCTACAAATCTACAACATGGTGTAACAAAATTAGACTACTTCATGTGTCATCTGTCTCCATTATTCAATGAGACTACAAATCTAGATGTAACCGAGAAATAGATAAGTTCCCTAGAGAATATATATATATATATTTATTAATTAAGGACAATGATAAGGTTTTCATGACTATTTATCATCTCTCAGGGATTCATACCAATTTTGGTCATTGATTACAGACATTTAGGGCGATGAGGAAATAAAAAAATTGAATTAAAGTATTTAAATGAGATTTTCTTGGGAAAATATTTTCTTCATGAACAATGAGAAAATATGGAGAGAAAATTCCTGATTCTTAAGGAAAAGAAGAATAAACGTTTCTCTATATGATTCTTACTTTACATGATTATAAAGGCATGCATTGGATTATGTATATAATCCAAAGAGTAATATGGATTGATTCATTGATAGGATAAATAAAATACTTCGAAGGGAACTAGTGTCTCAAACATTATATTCATATGAGGATATAATACCATGTTCTATCAATAAGGAGAAATAATTCTCCAATTATTATAAAATAGATGGAAATAAATACAAGAATATGATTTCTAAGAAAAAAAATGGATATTGGGAATAAGAGAAAGAAGGATTTTCCCACATGTGATAATTACAGAATAAAATAGATTAGTACTTGCTTGAAGTGAATGAGAGTCTTGTTCATGTATAGAGAGAAAGGACGTTGAGAGAATGAATGAAAAGATAATAAATGAACCATTAATTCTCTATGTTTCACTATAAGGAGGTGGGGAACTATATAAATGAATTCCTAAATTTTCAAGCGAATATACATTAGAAGAAGCTATTGGATCAAGGTCGAGAATATACTTTTAAAGCTGAAAAAGTGGAATGATTAAAGATATTGTGTATTTGGATTAAATAAATATCATGTATAAGTGTTTTATCAATGATATTATTGTTGTTATAATCGTGGAACATATATGGATTTTACTATAATAGTATTTATTTATAGATTTAAAATCATATGTTGAATAGTACTAATAACTAATTAAAATTGATTTAGTGGTAATGTGATATTTCAGTGAATACATTAATAGGGGAAAGATAACCCTCAATTTGTTCCTAATTCAAAGTTAATATTGTTTAGAAACAGTTGAAATTTAAAAATTTAATGGGGGTATTATTGGTGACCATGAAAATGGTTAGTGATTTGATAAAAAGGTAATTTATGATGGAGTTTACTACATTTTTTAATTTATGGGATATATGGAATATGAATAAAGTGAATGGTGATTTAGGCAATTAGTATATGTGATCAAGGTATTCAAATACTTGGAAGGTGAAATAATTAGTTACCTTATGTTGTATAGGGATACATGTTTAATTAAAATTTTGGGTTTTGAATATGGTCAGTAATATTTTGGTGTAGTTTCAAGGTTAACTAACTCTGGAAAGGATTATGTTAAACTTTGGAAAAACAATTTTGAGGGTAATGTATGGTTGAACATATTGAATAAATTGTTATAATTTTTTTTAGTAAATATGTAGATACAAAAGGGATGAATTATGGATATTATGATTCAGTAGATATGCTTTAGGAATTAAAAAAATCATCTCAAATATCCATTTCTTGATGTAACAGTTGAAGTGAAAATTGATCAATAAAAAACCAAATAAATAAATTGTGATTATAATATGGATTGAAATCAGGTAAGATTATTTTATCAATAGATTCATTTACATATTAAAATAATCCCTTGACTTTATGAAAAGTAACTTTAAATAAAAAATTTATCCCTTTAATTTCCTTAGTAAGAAATCAATATCCTTTTAACTCATCATATATTTTTATTTTTGTGATAGTTAACATCCTCATGACCATGATCATTATCACTCTACATTAATCATTGTGTGTTAGTTTTCTCTTCCATGTATATAATTTCACTTCTCGTTGATGTTATTCTATTTGTAAACCTTGATTTATGGTGACATTTGTACTTACCTTTCCCACTTTTCATGATGAAATTTTATTAACGCTTTTTATGATGTGGGTTCTCAAATTTTACACCTATAATTATCAAGGTCAATTTATAATTTTGAGGTCATGATTTATTTAGGTGGAATATAAATCCTAGAGAATTTAAAATAAGAATTATATTTTAAATAGCATATACAATACACAACCCTAAACTGAAACAAACCATAAAATATTATTATATACATATATGATCATTATAACATAGATGTTAAATTAGCAGGTATGAATATGATATAATAAATTATGAAATATAATTCAAAGTAATTCTCAATAAAATATTTTTTATTAATTCTTTGAATATAAGTGCTCATTTTTTATTAAATAGTATTTATTCATCAAAAACATGGTTTCTTGGAAAAAATAATAAATTTTATATTAATAAATTTATTCATAAAAAACATGGTTTCATATATTTTTATAAAAAAAATTCATAAAAATCATATAAATTTTTAAATCATTATATGAAAATTATTTTTAGGTGAAATTTTATAATTTTTCTGAAAATATTTATTTTTTAGTGAATAATGAAAAATAATTATTTTTTTGTAAAATTGAAATTTTCATTTCATTAAAAATATTATTATGATTTTAATTTTATCTCCAAATAAAATAAGTTTTATTTAATCAGATATAGTCTAATTAATATCATTTGAATTATCATTATACTTGATTTTGGTATAAGTGCATTTTTTGGGCTTAAAACATTTTTTTTAAATACTATTTTTATATTTATTTTACATATTTATATTAAATTTAATTTCCTACAATTATGTGAATTGAATATTTGAAAATGGATTCTATATTTGGAATTTGGGGTTAAAAATTTGGTATGTAGGTCCCTTTTGTTTCTAGATGTTATGAATAGAATCTTTATTAGTTTTATTACCATGGTAAAGGGTAAATTGGGTAATTAAGATAAAAAATTAAATGATAAAGACTAAAGAATGACCATAACACTTTACATAATTTTATTGGATTATTATACATCATCTATAATCATCCAAAAGTATAATATATGGCCTTTTTCCATTCTCCTTTGATTTGTCCATTTATAGTATTTTATAGAAGTAAAAGTAAAAAATATCAATATGTTTTTTTATTATATTTGAAATTTTAGAAAATGGAAAAGAGAATAAATATTTTGTTATAATTTTTAACTTTAAATATAAATATTTTTTATTCATAATGGTATTTTATTTTTAAATTTTAGTGATCAAATAATCACCGTAAAAGCTTATACAACACTCACACTATGCTTGTCCAAACATTAAAAAAATCAATAAATTGAATTTTAAAACTCAATAAAATAGAATTATTTGAGTGATATAACATGCACGACATTTTTTTATCAATCTATATGACATATTATAAATTTTTCAAAGTATAATATTCTAATTTCCCATTTTCCATAATGTATTTATTGTCAAATTAAATAATGTTACAAATTACATTAATGATATTTTATAATAAATACTATTTTATTAAATGATTTAAAATTTATAAAAATCCTAGACTCAACCAAATGAATGAGACATTGTTTTAAAAATAAACCAGGATATATTTTTGGGTTTTATTTTTCATTTTAAAGTAATATTATTGACCCTTAACGGGTAGAAACCATTAATATTATAGTAATTGTCAAAAGGGTTAATGAAGGATTAAAAAAATAACTGTAAAATTGTGATCCAAAATTTTCCAAATTATATTTTATGAGAGTATTTAGACTTAGACGCATCCTAGATTCTAATTTTTTAAAGTTATAACCATTTGGATGTGTGATATAATTTATATTAATTTAATACTTAACCAAATTCCAAGAATACCCATCCCCTCTCTTATAAAAGGACACCCCTTCTATTTATTATTTATAAAAAATTGAACCATAAATATTGACCAAACCATGAAAATTTCAATTTAAAATATCCTTAGAAAATTTTTAGTGGTTTTTCTTCCAAAATTCTTACGCTAGGTCCCTTATGAAGAGAACTGAAGGAATTCCATCTAATATGAGGTAATCATCTTTACCAAGTACTACATGTTAATTTATTCTTATAATTTATATTAAAGAGTTGTAATCATACTAATATAATAAATCCAATTATACAAATATACTAATATTTTATTATGAATATGGTACAACCATATTTCACCACTTTTCCAATTTACAAAGAGCAAAAACATCACTCATGCATACACACAACTTGTCAACACATAGTGGTGTAATTTGGTTTTCATAACCATTTCTCTTGGATGGTTAGATGGAACTAATGAGTATATAATTTGACTTTTCTATAATTATTCTTTAGTAATAATAATAATTTATATACCTTCTTACCTTCTAATAAGTTGGGAAATGATAACGTCACTTGTGTGTACGTGTGGATTACTACCTCCACAAAGCTATTTGATCCATTTTGCTTTCAATCTTTACATAGATTATAATAAGGATAGATTTAATAACAATATATGAAGTATATTATATATTAATGATTATATAAAGATTAATTATTATTAAATTTTCTTTTATTTCATCCATTGAAAAGTGAAAATAGTGTTTATGCGTACTTATGACTTGATGTCATTAGGAACGGTGTAATTCAGTTTTCTATCTATATATTTTATAGATGATTATATATATATATATTGAATATATATGGTATTTATATTTTATGTAAAATTATTGTGATAACATAACCATGAGAATAATACAAGGACTGAGACTATCAAATAAAAACATACTTGAAAAAGAAAGTAGTTAACCCCCAAAAATGATAATAATAAAATATTATTAAAAAATGGGTGATAAAATATTATAAATGGAAAATATTTGATATTATTGAGAAAATATGGTTCTAGAATATAGATATAATAAATTTACATTTATTATAATGTATATTAGAGAGCTTTGAGGCAATTCAAACATGAGGTAATGGATATTATCTTAGTTTTCATTCCATTGAGACATATTTTGTAATGTGAACCTATTTACTATTATTTTGTGTATATAATTCCACATTGAGTTATTTAAAAGTAATATATATTTATTAATGATTATTAATGATTCAATTTAAATTATACTTTCAAGGTGAATGTTTAGCATAAAATCCAATCATATATCTCTTTTTAATCAGCTATATTTATCTTCCATATCCATATTATTTAAAAAAAATTTAAAAAAACTATTTTTATTTATACAAATAATTTATAAAGTATATTTTATTGATCATTGAATTTTTACATGGTAATAATGGATTATTTCTAATTTTCCCCCAAATTTTTTTATTTTCACCTTTCTTTACAAAAAAATCAAAAAATATGTTTTTCAACTTTTACAGAATTAATGGACCATCCCACCAACATAATCATTTTAGACTCTTTAGATTCTTCGAAAATATTTCAAAGGTCTTAAAAATAAATGTATTTTGATAATTTTTTTTATATTTCTCAACCAATTCTCAAAATAAATGAATTTAATTCGAATCCTATATTTCTAACAAATTTAAGGCTATTGTATTATCTATTATCTATTTTATGGTTATTAACCTTCTCTTGAAACATTCACTTTCATTTTATTGTTGAAAATTACATTTACCTTAAATATCCATATTCCATATCATGGATATGCTTGTTTCTTAAACTATATGTCATTTCAACATACGATGTTTTACATTGAAAGTTATTTCATCAACTATGGAATTACTGATAATCCATATTGTTTAGTTGATAGTTTTTTTATAATGCATATAGTTCTTTAATGAAATTGATAATTGGATATGTGAAGCATTCATTTTATATGAATTAATGGTTGGGTCCTAGAATTATATGTACTATCTATGAATTGATATGCCTCATGAGGAAAATTTGTAAGCTAGAATTAAATGGTCATTTACCCCTAAATTTAAATTTTCATGATGTAAGGTCATGATGATAGAGATATCATGATGTATGAGATCATAAAATACAATTGTATAAATTTCCATCATTGAAAATTAAATTATTATTATTATAAATGAGATTACTGAATTGATATTATTTATTGATTCATTTTTCTCTTAATTTATTTTTTAAATGAAATGTTTTTCCAGTTATTTACCTTTCTATATTGATTATGACTTCTAAACTGATGACATCTTCCCTTGTATGTGACTTTTACTAAGAATCTAATCTCATACTTTTATTTTTTTATCTTTTCTCTAGGATATTAATAAGGATATTTTGAATAATATTGTGGATGAAAAAACAATTATACTATTTATTTTTGTATTTCCAATGTTATATAGAAATAATTTATGTATCTATTTTACCAAGATTGTTAAACTATTCATCCTTTTAGGTTTCATTCACATGTATTTTATATCATAGTAATAAAGTAGAGACCAACTCTGGGTTACTAAAGTTGGGTTGTTACGTGATAAGAGAAAAAATATCAACTTTTATATTAATGATTCAATTTATAGAAATAAAATAATAATAATAAATGAGTATAATTATCAAAAAATTAAATAAAATATAATTTTAATGTGGTCTCTTTGATACCATATTATGGTTATGGGAATATTATAATAACCTATCTAGATCAAGGCCATGTCAAATATTATCAGATTCAATAAATAATCCACAATGTACATGATGATAAAAATCATTCCCATTAAAATTATCTAAAACAAATTGAAAAAATTGTAAAGGCCTAGATTTTTTCATGTATTTTTTAAAATTATATAGAGTTATTACATGTCTGTGAAAATTAACGGTGCATGATTCCAAGGCCCGGTGTGCCCGGAATGAATTTCTGAAGTTTTTTAAGGTATGTTTAGTAAATGCGCGATCTAGGTTTTTCCAATTTTGAACCGGTGCTCAGATTAAAAATATGAGGGTACCAATGAATCCACAACACCAAGATTCACTTAAGGGAGGCTTCAATTTGACCGTAATAGGTCTAGAAAAAATGTTAGATTTTGGGGATTTTAAAAGAATAAATAAATAAATTTTGATAATTTATTTTATTTCTTTCTTTTCCTCCAACAAAAAAACGGTAGTACGAGACCAATGATGTGTCAATACATTAAATGGATTGACCCTTGAATCCTATGTAATAACATTTTTGGGAATGAGGAAGGTTCATAATTGATGACCCCTCATAAATCCCACGAGCATTAGACACCCTCCCCTCTCTTATTTATATGGATCTTGGGGAGAGGTATCCGCACTGCTTCACCAAGCAACGAAGTACTGAAAAATTTATGAAATGCCAAACCCTTGGAGGAAGGAGCTGGTTCTGGCGAGCAGTGATGAGCGACACTGAAACCCTGAATTGAAGATTTACAATTAAGTGACTTTATTGGAGGCTGGTTGCGGGGTAAGACGAACACCATCCAACTTCCTCAACCGTAGGTGTTTCCCCATCATTCATGAGGTAGGGATTTATTTTGTTATAATTCAAATTTATTGTTTAACCCTACTCTCTTGTTATCGAGCTAACACAAAGGGTGCGGGACAAATGAACAAGGCCTGGACCCTCCACCCTTGTTGTAATTTTGTGTGTTCTTTCCGGTCGAATATTTGGGATAAAAGAAACCCAATTTTGATGGGCTACAACTGATGGTGATTTCCCAGGAAGTTAAACGACGCCTTCGGGAAGAAAAAACGGGCTACAAGAGTTCACCGGGTGACCTATGGAAGAATGCGGGTGCGGTTGTACCAGCGACCGGCACCGGCAGGGGCCAAGGTGGCAGCTTACATCGGACGACTATGAGGAAGGAGGCGGCGCACCTATGCCATCAAAGTAACCAGATGTGTCCCATTAGACGTGGTAGTTGGAAGTTGCCTCTAACACACCTGCCGGTCATGAAAGTGGAGGGTAGTGAGACCATCTTGCCGCTGTAGGAGTTGTGGATTTGATGCCGCAGTGACGGGACCCGCAACGGGTCCCGTGGTGACTTGACAGCGCCCTTAGGCGCTGTCACTTCGCGTTCCTAATGGGGGTGGGGGTGGGGGTGGGGGTGGGGTGGGGGGATCCCCTCCCATTCTAGATAGGGATGACCCCACCATGGGCCAGACCAGAAGGCCACACCCCCTTGCAGGCCGGGACACCCCTTTGCATCCTAGAACAGGTTGGGTTGGGTCGGTCCGACCGGGTCAGACTGGACCCGGGCCCAACCGGACCCAGAAACACTTAAAGGACAATATCTTGAGAACCAAACATCCATTTGATGAAGTTTCTATGGTGTTGGGACACTTATAGAGATAAGGTTCTTTTGGTATACTCCAATTGAGTTTTGAAGATAGTTGGAGTATGGTTGGGTTGGATAAAACCCAAATCCAACTAGGCCCTCAAAACTAAAATGCTTATAACTCCCAGACCGGGCATCCATATGATACACCGTTTGTCACGTTGGAACACTTACAACATGGTAGTAATTTGGGTTACTCATTTTTAGTGCTTAATGGAGGTCTAGGTTCAACCGTTATCTCGAGGGGTGGATTTTAGAGATCTTGAGAGCACATGGTGCGGGGAATCCTGTGGATAGATGTAATGTGAAGAAAGAACATTGATCCTGTGTGGGTCAACTTCTATCAGATCATGTGTGGGTTAGTTCTCAATGATAATATGTGGGTCAGTGCATACCAATCCTTTGTGGGTCAGATCTGGTCTGAGTCAGTGGGGGTTATAACCTATCGATCCTATGTGGGTTAGCAACAGTGCCACTTAATAGAATAAAATGATCAAACTTATGACAAATCATTTTTTCTCTTATAATTCACTAAAAGATTAGTGTGAGCTAAGTCTTTTCACATTCATGGTGTTATCTTCATGGTGTTACCTATGTGGTACTTCTATCTTTGTGGTCTTACTTGTGGGGTACTCCTATCATCGTGGTGTTTCCTGTGTGGTACTTATACCTTCGTGGTGTTGTATTAGTGGTGTTACCTATGTGGTACTTCTACCTCTGTGGGGTTGTCTTCGTGGTATTACTTGTACGTTACTTCTATCTCAGTGGTGTTACCCGCGTGGTATTTCTACCTTTGTGGTGTTAAATTTCTGGTATTCTTTCCTCATGTAAGAGGTGATTATATCTTGATAAGTTAGGTATATGTATGGGAATATAACTAAGTATAGTTGATGTCTTGATTTTTGGTATTTCCTTTTTGGATTTCTTGGAGACCTATGAGGGTCTCGAGGTTCATACTGAGTATCATTACACTCACCCCTGCATAGGATATGCCCGACCCTTGTTGTGTCCTTTATAGATGATGGACAATGTTGATCGATGATGAGGGAGCCAGGAGTGGATAGTACTTGGATGTGGACCATTTGGCGTGACATGATGCATGGAATACTAATCATGAGATGTACCTACCATTCATGTACAATACTCAGTGGACGATACAAGAGTTGTTTACCACTTTTCTATTGTATTTTTACTTTTTAGTAGTACTTTTACTTTTCATTTGGGCTTGTATTCCGGGCCCCTTTATTTTCAGTACACTTTTTACTACAGCAGTTTACTTCATGATTGAATCTTGTTGCATTCTTTTCTGTGGGTTTTTATAGGTTTAAAGGAAATTCCTTCCCATTATAGGGACACACCATTTCGGTGCCAGTCGCCAGTGCCTGACCTATATAAGGTGGGCTTAGGGTAGTCACAGCACATGCCCCGAGGGATGGGTCGTGGAAAAGTGGTATCAGAGGAGCCAGTTCTACTAAAGAACTAGGACTCCTATATTTTCTATGTGGCAATAGTATTAAGTGTAATGAGTTTGAATTTTAGTTTGTGGAATCTAGTGTTGTTGCGGTGGCCAACGTATCCATATACTAGGACCCTAAATTCTGATTTCTGACTCAGTGCACAGAAACACTGATTTTGTGTGTTTTCGAAAAGTTTTTCTTGTGATCTATTTGATTCAGCTCACCAGGAATAACTTATTGACTGTGGCACACATAGTTTCTTTCATGATGGTACCACATAGAAAACCATATAGGATTCTCGAGAGAGTACATGATAATGGCCCATAGAGTGATGAGGCCTCAGTGTAGGGCCCTCTTTTGGTGTTAGCACCTTCGCGTGGTGTACCAGTAGCACCACTACCTATTCGGTAGCCATTTCCACCTACCCCACTACCATAGAATGAACGCCAACTAAGAGTATTTCATGAGTTTCAGCGGTAGAGGCCTCAGAGGTTCCAAGGAGAGATGGACCCACAGGCGACTGTGGACTGGTTGGAGGCTGTGGCCAGAGTTTTTCACTTAGTTGGGACACCATCTGCTCTGATGGCGATCCTAGCTGCCATTATCTTCCAGGGAGAAGCTGGGAGATGGTGGAGTCTAACACACTAGTTACATGATGAAGTGACCCTCATCTAGGTGGAATTCAAAAGTTTTTTCAAGGTAGTGTTTTTTCCAGTGAATTTACGCTCTATGTGTACACATGTGCTGCTACTCTTATAGCCGGGATGCATGACTGTGGCCCAGTACTCGGTGAGGTTCATTGATCTCTCCTGCTACTCAACCGACATGGTACTGGACCCTTTCTTTTAGGCCCAAAACTTTGAGAAGGGGCTTTGATGGGAGATCAGAGCATCAATGATATCGCTTAGCATTCCGACGTAGGTTGGGGTGCTAGATAAGTCACCTTTGGTGGAGATCTTCTTAGATGAGTAGGTACCTATGGTGAGAGAAACCACTGGACATCAGGTTGTAGAGTCATATAAAATAGGAAGTAGATGGATGAAACAGGGGCCCAAGCGGTCCAGGACATCTGGTGGGAGACCTCAGGATACAGGGTAGGTGGTATGGGGTTCATGGGATAGTGGAGGATAGCTGAGGAGCAGGCAGTGCAACTCCTGCTGAGGGTAGGGTCACATGGAACATGACTGCTCGACCCACCATATGGATGACCAATAGATGGTTGTGGTACCACCAAGTTAGAGGTTGAGATTTGATCATGGAAGTCCATTGGTAGTAGGAAGACGTGGAAGAGGAGCTGGCCATGCAGCAAGTGGTGGGTGACAATTCGAGGTTCTATCGCCACCACCTCCAGGTGGTCCACTCCGACCAAAGGGAGGATCTGTATAGGGATGATCTCAGCTCCAGGAATTTGAGTCCTATGACCATGACACTCAGGATATGATTGAGGTACGATTTTTGTAAAGACTCTTATAAGAGAGAATTTGATGATTACACAATGGTGCCGACAATGTGATCTTACTATAGGAGGTGGGAGCTTCATCTGGGATCTTCTAGTAGCATCGTCGAGGCCTTAAGACATCATCTTGCGTATGGAATAGTTATCCATAGTCCATTCTCATATTGAATTTATTAGGAACAAAGTTCGGTGTGTTTTCATGGATGGGACCGATTTTTCCATCACCGACGAGAAGGGAACCTTTACAACATTGGATGGACTTACCCAGAGGAGGGTGTAGCTGATCACACATCAGTTTTCCTACCTTACCATCAAGGGAGTTGATGTAGGGAGTCTGATCTATCTTTTAGTGGTAGACTAGTATGTCGATGTCTTTCCTGATGATGCTCTGGGACTACCTCCAAGTATAAAGGTAGACTTTTACATCAACCTATAACCTAGAATGGAACCTATACATACACCAACATATCGGATGGCTCCCGTGGAGCTTCATGAGTTATAGGTACAGTTGGAGGACTTGTAGATAAAGGGTTTCATATGGCCTAGTGTTTCTCTATGGGAAGCCCCGATTTTGTTCGCCAAGAAGGAATATGGGAGTTTGAGACTCTCTGTAGAATATCGATGCCTTAAATAGGTGACCATGAAGAAAAAATATCCAATTCTGAGTATTGATGATATTTTCGATCAGATTAAGGGATCTAATTGGATTTCAAAGATAGAACTCAGATCAGGCTATCATCAGCTCAAGGTACGAGATGTGGATGTGCAGAAGATGTCCATAAAATGATGGCATGACCACTATGAGTTCTTAGTTATTCCATTTGGCATGAACAATTCTCCGGAAAGGTTCATGGGACTCATGAAAAATATCTTCCAGCCATACCTTGATTGCTTTGTTGTGGTCCTCATCGACAACATCTTAATATAATCGGCATCATAGGAGAAACATTCCTATCATCTGCGGATAGTTCTGGATACACTCTGAGAGAAACAGCTTTATAGTAATCTCTAGAAGTTATAGTTTTGGATACGAAAGGTAAAATTTTTGGGACATGTTATGTCACACCTGTCGCCTTTAAATAAGTTTTTTTATTAATTTTCAGGGAATTGGGTGGTTCGGGTTGAAGGTGACTTAAAACTTTTGGGTTCTTATTTAAAGAAAGACATGTTTTGGCATTGACACGCGACCTCACCCAGCTCATCGGGGCTTGATAACGTGCAACGCACGGGCGACGCATGGGCGAAACATAATTGTGAAGCCTTGCGGCTTCGCCAGCGCTGCTGTGTGACCCGTCCGTCATTCAATTTTTCATTTTGCAGATAAAGGAATATTTTGGGCTTGGTGGTGTCCAACACACAAGTGGGGAATGGTTGAAGCGGCACAGCTTTGACTAGGTCACCGCGTGACCTCATCCGGTTCACCTCTCGCCCTGCCCGATGTTCAAGTCAGGTAGAAATTATGCGATGAATTATAAAATGAAAATACAATGAAAGTTTGAGACCAAGTGACTCGAGCGAGGCATGATTTTGAAACCGTGTGGCCTCATCTGGTCCACCGAGTGACCTGCTGGTGTTCAATTAATTAAATTAAATGAATTAAAAGTGATGAAATAAAATTAATTGAGTCGTAAAATAAAAATAGAATGAAATAATAAGAGTCAAATAAAAATTTAATTAATTGTTTTACTGATAATAGTAATATTATTATTTGATGATATTATTAATTATTATTGAGTATTATTATTATTTTTATTAATGATGGCAATTAAGTTATTTTATTTTTTTATTATTTCTCTTTTAATTATTTCTATTATTATCATTAATATGACTATTATCTTTATTATTATTTCGTTGGGTTTTTCATTAGCATAATTTTCCTTATTTTTGATTATTGTTTTTTTTATGTTTTAGGTGCTAGGGTTTGGCGCATCACTCCCCTTCCCCTTTTTGTTTTTTTTCTTTTTTCTTCTCTTCCATCAAAATAGTTCCCCTCTTTTCTTCTGTTGCGCCACACCCCCCTGGTTCAACCATTCTCATCGCACCCTGCACCCCTCACCCATGGCTATTGGCTCTCCTCTTTCTCACTCGCGCCATCGCCCCTCTTAGACCGCCGCTCATCCGCGCTGCTCGACTGTCCACATACGCCGCTCCCATTTCCGACCATCCTAGTGACTCTCCAATCCGGCGTCGCCCCCTGTTCCCGTCGTGCTCCCTGGTCTGTCTTCATCCAGTTCCCTCTTCTCGGTTGCGTCGTCGCCCCTCTCGGCAAGCCTGCTCCTCGACCCCCCAGCCTAGCCAGTCACTCTCCTGCAACTACTATCCAGCGACAACCATGCGTCAGACTCCCTCTCTCCCTTTTGCGATCTTGCTTCCTCCCCCTTGAACGGACTCGCGCCGTTCCACCCTTTTGACGGGCTGTTCCTTTGCGCCGCGACCCACACCAACGACCTCCTTCCTCCATTCCGGTGAATTTCTGGCGGCTGGAACTCTTGGTAAAACCCTCCTATTTTCATGTATTTAATCACCTATATTTTTATGCTTTAGGTTATGATTTGAAATTTGTGGTCCAAATTCTTGAATTAGGTTCTTTTTGAATTCGTTGTGGTGCGTTTCTTGTGAATTTGGAGTTCCGCACCAAGGTTTGGAAGTATTCATCACTCAAGGTAGGTGGTTACATGCCTTTACATCCTTTAGATAATTTAATTTGGTAGTTTAGTTAATTTTATATGTTTTATGATTTAGTTGCAAGATGTGATCTATGTTTAGGATGGTTTGGAAAGCTCGTTTGATGAAATCGAATTTCCGAAATAGTATGGTCTTGTTGTTTATATTTTTTTTTGTATAAATGATTGGTCGTGCTTTATAGGTTGCGAGAAATTACTTTTAAAAAATTATTTGACATGCATGCGTCAAGAAAATTTCACTTTCTTTAGAAATGATCATGTTTTTCATTTTGACCTTATTGGGGTAAGTCCTAAACTTGTTTAATCAATTGTTTATATGGTGAAAATGTTGTTTTAGAATAGTTGAGTGTGAAATTGATTTTAAAGTGGTCTTTGCACGTAAAAATATGTGTTGTTTTGGTGCAATGTCTTCAAGTTGGGTTCTAGGTGATGTTTGGTTGGTGCGAACTTAGTTTTTAAGGGTAATTGAGTTGTGTATGTTTAAATGTGGATTTTTATTGTGTAGCGAATCATTTTAAGCGTGTTGTCTTGGTTTTGTTTTAAAACAAATGGTGTCTTGTAAACAACTGTGGCTTCTTCAAAGTGGTTTTTGGTGTTTTATAAGAGGTGCAGATGGCCCAGATAATTTTGTAGTTGGTGTGAAACTAGTTTTAAGGATAATTTATCAAGCAAGTGGTTTGAACGACTCTCCTGTTTGCAATTGGGTGTTTTTATTTATATTGACCCTTGCTGTGTTCTTTAAATAATGCTTTCTAAGTTGTGTGAATTGTTTATGTTCTTTGAGTGTTTCCAAATGGGGATTTGCGAAATGATTACGTAATGACAGATGTATTTTTGGAAAGGTATTTTGGTGTGCGTGAGTTTTTGAAATGTTGTTTGGGTATGCAAATGGTGACTTTTGAGTGTAATATCTTGTTTGGTCTGTGATATGAGAAAGAAATATACTATGTGAATGTGAAAATTGTTTGAGAATAAGGGAAAACCCTGGGCATCTAGGTGGGCGGACTAGAACTAGTGCGCTAGTGAACCGGATGGGTATCATCCATGTTTCACTTAGCTGGATTGACGATTGCAACACTAACTAAACATATGATGACTGAGGGTTTGGGACTTCTAAGCCACTTTTTCTGAGGTTCGTGGTCTTCTAAGCCACGTTTCTGATGGTCGTGGTTTCTAAGCCACGTTTCACCGAGACACGAGGTTTCTAGGGTCCCACACGAGCTTGATGAACCTTCAGGGATTTACCCATAATGCTCTACCATCAATGTCGTGGTGCCTTCCGTCGGCATATGGAGGACCACTTGTGTGTATGTGTTTGAGTATATGTGCGCGTGTGTGTGGGTGGGTGTGTGAGAGTATGTGTGATTGTTCCCTTAAATGAATTTTTCTCTTCCTCTTTAAAATCCTATTTGTGAAATGAGTTCTTTTTAGTGTTTTTATTTAGCATTTAGCTTGTAAATGTTTTCTTTAAAAGCATTTTGAAAGTAGAATTTTTAATAATAACTTTAAATTGTCTTTTAATGTTGTGTAATGGATCCTTTTATCAGTGGAATCCTACTGGGATTTTAGCTCACACCCTACATACACCCTTGGGTGTAAGCAGATTCTGTTTCTTCTTTATTCCAGGTTATGACTTCGTGCTTAGTGGTGGTGGTTCTGGTTGCTGTTGGTCATCGTGTACAGGTTGGTGTTGGTAGCTTGGGGATGCAACATCTCGTGTCGCATGAGGTTGGTTTTGGAGTTTAGTTCTCTATTCTTGTTGATGTTCATTTTGGGGTTTTAGCATAATTGTAGACCTAAACCTATTTATAGTTTAGAAGTGTGTTTGGTAGCCTGTTTCCAGTTATAGTTTATTTATCTTTTTGGTTGTTTTTTTGTCTTTTATTTCGGGTAAAATCGTTCCCACTTGTTACTTACGATACCCGGGAACTTGTGCCAGCCCGTGAGGATCGTGAACGCCCTTCGGGTCTTACCGCAGACCGGGTCAGGCACCGGGTTGGATGGCGACCCGTCCTGGTTCGTGAAAAAATGGTATCAGAGGGAGGTTGCTCTCTTGGGTCATGTTATTTCGGGATGGAGTCATAGTAGACTTGAGTTATGGTTGTCGGGACTCGATGTCCTGGCTATGAGTAAGGTGCCTGGCCAGCACACCTCGTGGCAGGACTCAAGTTACCAAAGTATGTTGAGGTTCGTCTGTGCTTTTGGTCTCTGCGGTTAATCTTGTCTAAGGGAAATGAAAAAGGGTTGAGGTCAGTGGTCTTAGTGAGATCTCAGGGTCTGGCAAGCCATGTGGAGCCGGGGGCACTGTCCTAAAATTCACTCCGTGGCCAGTGGCGTGATCAGCATATGGCCGCTAACCATATGTTACGATCATCCACAGACACTAGTTTTCTCCTTCACCATTCCTCGTTTCTTTGTTTTTTAATTTTGGACATTTGTTTTTTAAGAAAAAAATGATTTAGTTTTGGAAAATGTTTTGGAAAATGTTTTGAAATAAATCACATTAAAAAGAAAATGAGTTATGAGGTTTGAAAAGTGTGGGTTGGATGTTTTGGTTTTGAAAAATGGAATGGTTTGGTTTTGATCCTTGGTGTTCTTGTGGACAACCACATGAATGAGTGTATATGGAAAGAGAAAGGGCTAATGGCACAAGCGGATGAGTTCCTGGAAGGTTATTAGGTGGGTGCTGGGGTGGCATGGAAACATGTATGTGTGAGGCCCATGGGACACCATTGGTGTTTGTGAAACCCACTGGCTTTGCTTATTTTTAAAATGTTTTGTTAAAAGAAAAATTTCGTGTTTTTAAATAACCATTGATTGTGTGGTGTGTACTTGTATTTTTTAAAGGTTGGATGTGAGGTGTTTTGAGCCGAGAATCCTTTTTGACTGATTTGTGTAATGAGTTTGAATTCTTATTCGTGAGTTGGTGTGTAAACGTGTAGTTAATGGTTTCTTTCGAAAAATGTTTCGGGAACCCCTTGTAGTAGTTACCCCTACACATTTAGTGTTCACTTACTGTACGTCTTGGCCATTGGACCAGTTTGATTGGGTCCATAGTTCTCCTTCTTGGCTAGTGTATGCTCCAATAAAGAGTTAATGTGCGAATGATGTGCGACCAAAGATAGTTCTCCATTGGCCGACCCTCCACTTGATTGAAGTAAGGACTATCCTTTTGGGGTGATAGTGCTAAGTCTTTTCTTTTTTCCTTTCAGTTAAGAAAATCATCTCGCAGTGGATGACAGACGCGATAGTAGTTGAAGGGGACTTTGGTCTCTTTGAGTTGTCATAGTTTTCAAGTATGATGTTTGACATTTCTGCATCTGAAGGTTCCCCCTGGAAGTGGTGAAAGGAATTCTAGCAGGGGAGGGTGAAGGCAGTTTAGAATTATCAGTGTTGACGAGTGTCTTGGAGGGCTTTGTAGTATTTTCATCGGCTTCAAGGGTCGTGTTTGGTGACATCTTGCAGTGTGATTTCTCCTTGATAGTCAAGGGTGAAGTTTGAGCTCATTAATTTGAATGTTCTGTTTGGAAACGGTGAAGGAGATTCTAGTGGGAAAAAGGTGGAAGCAACCCAAAGTTGCTGGTGCGGACTATTGTTCTAAATGACCTCTAGTCTTTGGTGTGTTTCATTTAAGAAAAGGTTCGTGTTAGGATACTAGTTTAGCATACCCATTCGTATGAGGCTTCTATGGTCGTTTGCAGGAATCACTTGTTGTTCAAGGTGCAGTTTAAAGTCTTTCTCATCATAATGTTTCTCTCAACAACAACGATCGTGCTCGGTGATGATTTGTGGTGTCATGTTCTCATTCAGTGTAACAAGGGGTGACACGAGTGTACCATCTAAGATCTCATTCTGGTGAATGTTCAGTGTTAGAGTAATTGGATGTCCTGGTGTGTTATGTCTGATGGTGTTGCCTCGGGTGCAGTATGATTGTGTGTGGCACCAAAATGAGAAGCTCCACTTTGGAGTCTTCAATACCTGATTGCGAGCCTGTAGATGCTTCAAACTTCAGGACTCCAGCCATAGGCCTTGGAGTGAAGTTGGCGCGTGGTCAGGAACCCCATGATTGTATGAAACCCCAACTTTATTTCTGTCACCAATGTTAAAAGTAGAGGCAGTCTAAATTTTTTCCAAGGTTGTTCTGCTCTGAACAAACCGTATAATTGCGTAAGGTTTCTGTAACTGTGTGGAGGCATGTTCGACTCGTCGCCTTAAAATCCCGAGGGTTTCATTCCACCAGATGTAATCGTTTTTAGTGGTCTTTATGGGGTCTTTTGGGTTAAGGGGTCTAAAGTTTGAATAGTGCTCACCCAGGGACAAAGATGCTGGTTTGTTTTGGGTTGTGGTTCTAACGCCCTGGTAGTAGGGGCCCCTCCCTCCCCGCCCCTTGTGGTGGGGTGTTTGGTCACCGTTGGAGAATTTTTAATGTTTTGTACCCTCTATCAGTCCTAATGGTGGGGATACCCACGATGGGTCTCGCACAAGTGTCTCTAGAATTAGTTGGTGTTGGCCTTTATCATAATGCCGGGGAGTCTGCCTGGGCCTCCTCGTGTCGATTTTCTAGTCTCGTCTCGGGCATTAGTATGTTTTTGATGGTGGGGAACCCATCAGGCTTTCCTGTGTTGGACCTTTTAATTTTGTTCATAGAGATGGTTCAGTGGTAGGTTATTGGTGTCTTCATTGGATGTGGGTTGGTCTTGTTTCTTCGTTCCAGTAAAATGGTGTGTTTTTAGTTCGATGATGCTTGATGTGTTCCGGTTTGTGAAGTTGGTTTCCATGGGTGTGAGAGTTCATTTCCTTAAGAAATCAACAGGAGGTGTTCTAATTCTTTGGGGCGGGTGACACTAAGCGAAAAGTGTTTTACGAGTTCTTTGTGGTCGTCATTTGAGTTACTATTTCTGAGCACGCTTCGTTTTCCTCTTTTCACTTGCTTTTCATGGGGTTACCTTCTGAACCCCAAGGGGGTGTCGTTTCCAACTTTGGGTCTCATCCTTAGTTGTGGATTTTCGGGGACGGAAAGCTTTATGGTGGGGAGAATTGTCACACCCGTCATCTTTAAATAAGTTTTTTTATTAATTTTCAAGGAATTGGGTGGTTTCGGGTTGAAGGTGACTTAAAACATTTGGGTTGTTTTTTAAAGAAATACATGTTTTAGCTTTGACACGCGACCTCACCCGGCTCATCGGGGCTTGACAACGTGCAACACATGGGTGACACATGGGGAAACATAATTGTGAAGCCTTCCGGCTTCGCCAGCACTACCGTGTGACCCGCCCGTCGTTCAATTTTGTGTTTTGCAGATAAAGGAATATTTTGGGCTTGGTGGCGTCCAACACACGAGTGGGGAATGGTTAAAGCGGCGCGACATTGACTAGGTCACCGCATGACCTAGTCCGGTTCACCTCTTGGCCTACCCGATGTTCAAGGCAGGTAGAAATTATGCGATGAATAATAAAATGAAAATACAATGAAAGTTTGAGACCAAGCGACTCGAGCGAGGCATGATTTTGAAACCGTGTGGCCTCATCTGATCCACCGAGTGACCTGCTAGTGTTCAATTAATTAAATGAAATGAATTAATAGTGAATAAATAAAACTAATTGAGTCGTAAAATAAAAATAGAATGAAATAATAAGAGTCAGATAAAAATTTAATTCATTGTTTTACTGATAATAGTAATATTATTATTTGAGGATATTATTAATTATTATTTAGTATTATTATTATTTATATTAATGATGGAAGTTATGTTATTTAATTTATTTATTATTTCTATTTTAATTCTTTCTATTATTATCATTAATATGACTATTATCTTTATTATTATTTTGATGGGTTTTTCCGTAGCATAATTTTCCTTATTTTAGATTATTGTTTTTTTGTTTTAAGTGCTAGGGTTTGGCGCATCACTCCCCTTCCCCTTTTGGTTTTTTTATTCTCTTCCATCAAAACAGTGCCCCTCTTCTCCTCTGTTATGCTTCACCCCCTAGTTCACCCATTCTCATCGCACCTTGCACCTCTCTCCTATGGCTGTCGGCTCTCCTCTTCCTCAATCGTGCCATCGCCCCTCTTAGCCCGCCGCTCATCCGCGCTGCTCGACTATCCACGTGCGCCGCTCCCATGTCCAGTCATCCCGGTGACTCTTCAATCCAGCGTCTCCCCCTCTTCCCGTCGCTCTCCCTAGTTCGTCGTCGTCCAGTTCCCTTCTCTAGGTTGCGTCGTCTCCCATCTTAGCAAGCCTGCTCCTCGACCCCCCAGCCTAGCCAGTCGCTCGCCTGCAACTACTATCCAGCGACAACCATGCGTCGAACTCCCTCTCTCCCCTTTGCGATCTCACGTCCTCCCCCTTGAACGGACTCGCGCTGCACCACCCTTTTGACAGGCTATTCCTTTGTGCCGCGACCCACACTAGCGACCTCCTTCCTCCATTCCGGTGAATTTCTGGCGGCTGGACCTCTTGGTAAAACCCTCATATTTTCAAGGATTTAATCACCTATATTTTTATGCCTTAGGTTATGATTTGAAATTTGTGGACAAAATTCTTGAATTAGGTTCTTTTTGAATTCGTTGTGGTGAATTTCGTGTGCATTTGGAGTTCCGCACAAAGGTTTGGAAATATTCATCACTTAAGGTAGGTGGTTCCATGCCTTTACATCCTTTAGATAATTTAATTTGGTTGTTTAGTTAATTTAATATGTTTTATAATTTAGTTTCAAGATGCGATCTATGTTTAGGATGGTTTGGAAAGATCGTTTGATGAAATAGAATTTCCGAAATAGTATGGTCTTTTTGTTTATATGTTTTTTTGTATAAATGATTGGTCGTGCTTTATAGGTTGTGAGAAATTACTTTTAAAAAATTATTTGACATACATGCGTCATGAAAATTTATCTTTCTTTAGAAATGATCATGTTTTTCATTTTGACCTTATTGGGGTAAGTCCTAATCTTGTTTAATCAATTGTTTATATGGTGCAAATGTGGTTTTAGAATATTTGAGTGTGAAATTGATTTTAAAGTGGTCTTTTCACGTAAAAATATGTGTTGTTTTGGTGCAATGTCTTGAAGTTGGGTTCTAGGTGATGTTTGGTTGGTGAGAACATAGTTTTTAAGGGTAATTGAGTTGTGTATGTCTAAATGTGGATTTTTAATGTGCAGCGAATCATTTTAAGAATTTTCTCTTGGTTTTGTTTTAAAACTAATGGTGTCTTGTAAACAACAGTGGCTTCTTCAAAGCGGATTTTGGTGTTTTATAAGAGGTGTAGATGGCCCAGATAATTTTGTAGTTGGTGTGAAACTAGTTTTAAGGATAATTTATCAAGCAAGTGGTTTGAACGACTCTCCTGTTTGCAATTGGGTGTGTTTATTTGCGTCGAACCTTGTTGTGTTCTTTAAATAATTCTTTCTAAGTTGTGTCAATTGTTTATGTTCTTTGAGTGTTGCCAAATGGGGATTTTTGAAATGATTACGTAATGGAAGATGTATTTTTGGAAAGGTATTTTGGTGTGCGTGAGTTTTTGAAATGTTGTTTGGGTATGCAAATGGTGACTTTTGTGTGTAATATCTTGTTTGGTCTGCAATATGAGAAAGTTATATACTATGTTAATGTGAAACCTGTTTGAGCATAAGGGAAAACCCTGGGTATCTAGGTGGGAGGACTAGAACTAGTGCGCTAGTGAACCAGATGGGTATCGTCCCTGTTTCACATAGCTGGATTGACGGTTGCAACACTAACTAAACATATGATGACTGAGGGTCGTGGCCTTCTAAGCCACGTTTTCTGAGGGTCGTGGTCTTCTAAGCCACGTTTCTGAGGGTCGTGGTTTCTAAGCCACGTTTCACCGAGACACGAGGTTTCTAGGGTCCCACTCGAGCTAGATGAACCTTCGGGGATTTGCCCATAGTGCTCTACCATCAATGTCGTGGTGCCTTCCGTCAGCATATGGAGGACCACTTGTGTGTGTGTGTTGGAGTTTATGTGCGCGTGTGTGTGGGTGGGTGTGTGAGAGTATGTGTGAGTGTGCCCTTAAATGAATTTTTCTCTTCCTCTTTAAAATCGTATTTGTGAAATGAGTTCTTTTTAGTGTTTTTATTTAGCATTTAGCTTGTAAATGTTTTCCTTAAAAGCATTTTGAAAGTATAATTTTGAATAAGCACTTTAAATTGTCTTTTGATGTTGTGGCATTGAACCTTTTCTTGGTGGTATCCTACTGGGCTTTTAGCTCACACCCTACATACACCCTTTGGTTTATGCAGATTCTGTTTCTTCTGTATTCCAGGTTGTGACTTCGTGCTCAGCGATGGTGGTTCTGGTTGCTGTTGGTCGTCTTGTACAGGTTGGTGTTGGTAGCTTTGGGATGCAACTTCTCGTGTCGCATGAGGTTGGTTTTGGAGTTTAGTTCTCTATTCTTGTTGTTGTTCATTTTGGGTTTTTAGCAGAATTGTAGACCTAAACCTTTTTATATTTTAGAAGTGTGTTTGGTAACCTGTTTTTAGTTATAGTTTATTTATCTTGTTGGTTGTTTTTTTTCTTTTATTTCAGGTAAAATAGTTCCCACTTGTTATTTATGATACCCATGCACTTATGCCAGCCCGTGGGGATCAGGAACGCCCTTCGGGTCTTGCCGCGGACCGGGTCGAGCACCGGGTTGGATGGTGACCCGTCCTGGTTCGTGACAAAATGGTATCAGAGGGAGGTTGCTCTCTTGGGTCATGTTCTTTCGGGATGGAGTCACATTAGACTTGAGTTATGGTTGTCGGGACTCGACGTCCTGGGTACGAGTAAGGTGCCTGGCCAGCACACCTCGTGGCGGGACTCAAGTTACCAAAGTATGTTGAGGTTCGTCTCTGTTTTTGGTCCTTGCAGTTATTCTTGTCTAAGGGAAATGAAAAAGGGGTGAGGTCAGTGGTCTTAGTGAGCTCGCAGGGTCTGGCAAGCCATGTGGAGCCAGGGGCACTGTCCTAAAATACTCTCCGTGGCCAGTGGCGTGATCGGCGTATGGCAGCCAACCATATGTTCCAATCATCCACTAACACTAGTTTTCTCCAGCACCGTTCCTCATTTCTTTGTTTTGTAATTTTGGACATTTGTTTTTTTAAGAAAAAAATGATTTGGTTTTGGAAAATGTTTTGGAATTTTTTTTGAAATAAATCACATTAAAAAGAAAATGAGTTATGAGGTTTGAAAAGTGTGGGTTGCATGTTTTGGTTTTGAAAAATGGAAAGGTTTGGTTTTGATCCTTGGTGTTCTTGTGGACAACCACATGAATGAGTGTATATGGAAAGAGAAAGGGCTAATGGAACAAGCGGATGAGTTCCTGGATGGTTATGAGGTGGGTGCTGGTGTGGCACGGGAACATGTATGTGTGAGGCCCATGTGACACCATTGGTGTTTGTGTAACCCACTGGCTTTGCTTATTTTCAAAATGTTTAGTTAAAAGAAAAATTCCGTGTTTTTAAATAACCATTGATTGTGTGGTGTGTACTTGTATTTTTGAAAGGTTGGATGTGAGGTGTTTTGAGCCGAGAATTCTTTTTGACTAATTTGTGTAATGAGTTTGAATTGTTATTCGTGAGTTGATGTGAAAATGTGTAGTTAATGGTTTCTTTCGAAAAATGTTTCGGGAATCCCTTGTAGTGGTTCCCCCTACACGTTTAGTGTTCACTTACTATATGTCTTGGCCATTGGACCAGTTTGATTGGGTCCACGGTTCTCCTTCTTATCTAGTGTATGCTCCAATAAAGAGTTAATGTGCGAATGATGTGCGGCCACAGATAGTTCTCCGTTGGTCGACCCTCCAGTTGATTAAAGTAAGGACTCTCCTTTTTGGGTGATAGTGCTAAGTCTTTTTTTTTTACTTTCGGTTAAGTGAATCCTCTCACAGCGGGATGACAGACGCGAGAGGAGTTGAAAGGGACTTTGGTCTCTTTGAGTTGTCGTAGTAGTCAAGTATGATGTTTGACATTGTTTCATCTGAAGGTTCCCCCTGGAAGCTTTGAAAGGAATTCTAACAGGGGAGGGTGAAGGCGGTTTAGAATTATCAGTGTTGACGAGTGTCTTGAATGGCTTTGTAGTATTTTCATCAGCTGAAAGGGTCGTGTTTGGTGACGTCTTGCAGTGTGAGTTCTCCTTGATAGTCAAGGGTGAAGTTTGACCTCATTAATTTGAATGTTCTGTTTGGAAACAGTGAAGGAGATTCCAGTGGGAAAAAGGTGGAAGCAATCCGAAGTTGCTGGTGTGGACTATTGTTCTAAATGACATCTAGTCTATGGTTTGTTTCATTTAAGAAAATGTTCGTGTTAGGATACTAGTTTGGCATACCCAGTCGTATAAGGATTCTATGGTCATTTGTAGGAATCACTTGTTGTTCAAGGTGCAGTTCAAAGTCTTTCTCATCATAATGTATCTCTCGACAACAAAGATCATGCTCGGTGATGATTTGTGGTGTCATGTTCTCATTCTGTGTAACATGGGGGGACACGCGTGTACTATCTAAGCTCTCGTTCTGGTGAATGTTCAGTGTTAGAGTAATTGGATTTTATGGTGTGTTGTGTCTGCTGGTGTTGCCTCGGGTGCAGTATGATTGCGTTTGGCACCAAAATGAGAAGCTCCACTTAGGAGTCTTCAATACCTGATTGCGAGCCTATAGATTCTTCAAACTTCAAGACTCCAGCCATAGGCCTTGGAGTGAAGTTGGCGCGTGGTCCGGAACCCCAAGATTGTATGAAACCCCAACTTTATTTCTTTCACCAATGTTAAAAGTATAGGCAGTCTAAATTGTTTCCAAGGTTGTTCCGCTCCGAACAAACCGTCTAATTGCGTAAGGTTTCTATAACTGTGTGGAGGCATGTTCGACTCGTCGCCTTAAAATCCTGAGGGTTTCATTCCAATAGATGTAATCATTTTTAGTGGTCTTTATGGGGTCTGTTGGGTTAAGTGGTCTAAAGTTTGAATAGTTCTCACCCAAGGACAAAGATGCTGGTTTGTTTTGGGTTGTGGTTCTAACGCCCTGGTAGTCGGGGCCCCTCCCTCCCCGCCCCTTGTGGAGGGGTGTTTGGTCACCATTGGAGAATTTTTAAGGTTTTTTACCCTCTGTCAGTCGTAATGGTGGGGAGACCCACGATGGGTCACGCACAAGTGTCTCTAGAATGAGTTGGTGTTGGCCTTTATCATAATGGTGGGGAGTCTACCTGGGCCTCATCGTGTCGATTTTCTAGTCTCGTCTCGGGCATCGGTAATTTTTTGATGGTGGGGAACCCATCAGGCTTTCCTGTGTTGGACCTTTCAGTTTTGTTCCTAGAGATGGTTCATTGGTAGGTTATTGGAGTCTTCTTTGGATCTGGGTTGGTCTTGTTTCTTCATTCCAGTAAAATGGTGTGTTTTTAGTTCGATGATGCTTGAGGTGTTTCGGTTTGTGAAGTTGGTTTCCATGGGTGCAAGAGTTCCTTTCCTTAAGAAATCAACAGGAGTTGTTCTAATGCTTTGGGGCGGGTGACACTAAGCCAAAAGTGTTTTACGGGTTCTTTGAGGTTGTCATTTGAGTCGCTATTTCTGAGCACGGTGCGTTTTCCTCTTTTCACTTTCTTTTCACGGGGTTACCTTCTGAACCCCAAGGGGGTTTCGTTTCCTACTTTGGGTCTCATCCTTAGTTGTGGCTTTCCAGGGATGGAAAGATTTATGGTGGGGAGAATTGTCACACCCGTCGTCTTTAAATAAGTTTTTTTATTAATTTTCAGGGAATTGGGTGGTTTCGGGTTGAAGGTGACTTAAAAATTTTGGGTTCTTATTTAAAGAAATACATGGTTTGGCTTTGACACGCGACCTCACCCAGCTCATCGGGGCTTGACAACGTGCAACGCACGGGCGCCGCATGGGCGAAACATAATTGTGAAGCCTTGCGGCTTCGCCAGCGCTGTCGTGTGACCCGCCCGTCGTTCAATTTTGCATTTTGCAGATAAAGGAATATTTTGGGCTTGGAGGCATCCAACACACAAGTGGGGAATGGTTGAAGCGGGGCGGCTTTGACTAGGTCACCGCGTGACCTTGTCCAGATCACCTCTTGGCCTTCCCGATGTTCATGTTAGGTAGAAATTTCGTGATGAATAATAAAATGAAAATACAATGAAAGTTTCAGACCAAGCGACTCGAGTGAGGCATGATTTTGAAACCGTGTGGCCTCATCTGGTCCACTGAGTGACCTGCGGGTGTTCAATTAATTAAATGAAATTAATTAATAGTGAATAAATAAAATTAATTGAGTCGTAAAATAAAAATAGAATGAAATAATAAGAGTCATAAAAAAATTTAATTAATTGTTTTACTGATAATAGTAATATTATTATTTGGGGATATTATTAATTATTATTGAGTATTATTAATATTTATATTAATGATGGAAATTAAGTTATTTTATTTTTTTATTATTTCTATTTTAATTATTTCTATTATTATCATTAATATGACTATTATCTTTATTATTATTTTGTTGGGTTTTTCCTTAGCATAATTTTCCTTATTTTTGATTATTGTTTTTTTTATGTTTTAGGTGCTAGGGTTTGGCGCATCACTCCCCTCCCCTTTTGGTTTGTTTCTTCTCTTCCATAAAAACAGTGCCCCTCTTCTCTTATGTAGCGCCCCACCCCCTGGTTCACCCATTCTCATCACACCCCGCACCCCTCTCCCATGGCTATCAGCTCTCCTCTTCCTCACTCGTGCCATCGCCCCTCTTAGACCGCCGCTCATCTGCGCTGATCGACTGTCCGCGTGCGCCACTCCCATGTCCGGCCATCTCGGTGACTCTCCAATCCAGCATCGCCCCCTGTTCCCGTCGCGCTCCCTGGTCCGTCGGCGTCCAGTTCCCTCCTCTCGGTTGCGTCGTCACCCCTCTCAGCAAGCCGGATCCTCGACCCCCAAGCCTAGCCAGTCTCTCTCCCACAACTACTATCCAGTGACAACCATGCTTCAGACTCCCTCTCTCCCTTTTTTGAGCTCGATTCCTCCCCCTTGAACGGACTCGCGTCGTGCCACCCTTTTGACAGGCTGTTCCTTTGCGCCGCGACCCACACCAGCGACCTCCTTCCTCCATTCCGGTGAATTTCTCGCGGCTGGACCTCTTGGTAAAACCCTACAATTTGCAAGGATTTAATCACCTATATTTTGATGCTTTAGGTTCTGATTTGGAATTTGTGGTCCAAATTCATGAATTAGGTTCTTTTTGAATTCGTTGTGGTGCATTTCCTGTGCATTTGGAGTTCCACACCATGGATTGGAAGTCTTCATCACTCAAGGTAGGTGGTTCCATGCCTTTACATCCTATAGATAATTTAATTTGGTTGTTTAGTTAATTTAATATGTTTTATGATTTAGTTGCGAGATGCGATCTATGTTTAGGATGGTTTGGCAAGCTCGTTTGATGAAATCGAATTTCTGAAATAGTATGGTCTTGTTGTTTATATGTTTTTTTGTATAAATGATTGGTCATCCTTTATAGGTTGTGAGAAATTTCTTTTAAAAAATTATTTGACATGCATGCTTCATGAAAATTTAACTTTCATTATAAATGATCATGTTTTTCATTTTGACCTTATTGGGATAAGTCCTAATCTTGTTTAATCAATTGTTTATATGGTGCAAATGTGGTTTTAGAATAGTTGAGTGTGAAATTGATTTTAAAGTGGTCTTTGCACGTAAAAATATGTGTTGTTTTGGTGCAATGTCTTCAAGTTGGGTTCTAGGTGATGTTTGGTTGGTGCGAACATAGTTTTTAAGGGTAATTGAGTTGTGTATGTCTAAATGTGGATTTTTAATGTGTAGCGAATCAATTTAAGCATGTTGTCTTGGTTTTGTTTTAAAACAAATGGTGTCTTGTAAACAACGGTGGCTTCTTCAAAGTGTTTTTTGGTGTTTTATAAGAGGTGTAGATGGCCCAGATAATTTTTTAGTTGGTGTGAAACTAGTTTTAAGGATAATTTATCAAGCAAGTGGTTTGAACGACTCTCCTGTTTGAAATTGGGTGTGTTTATTTGCGTCGACCCTTGTTGTGTTCTTTAAATAATGCTTTCTAAGTTGTGCGATTTTTTTATGTTCTTTGAGTGTTGCCAAATGGGGATTTTCAAAATGATTACGTAATGACAGATGTATTTTTGGAAAGGTATTTTGGTGTGCATGAGATTTTGAAATGTTGTTTGGGTAAGCAAATTGTGACTTTTGTGTGTAATATCTTGTTTGGTCTGTGATATGAGAAAGATATATACTATGTGAATGTGAAACTTGTTTGAGCACAAGGGAAAACCCTAGGAATCTAGGTGGGCGAACTAGAACTAGTGCGCTAGTGAACCAGATTGGTATCGTCCCTGTTTCACATAGTTGGATTGACGATTGCAACACTAACTAAACATATGATGACTGAGGGTCGCGGCCTTCTAAGCCACATTTTCTGAGGGTCGTGGTCTTCTAAGCCACGTTTCTGAGGGTCGTGGTTTCTAATCCACGTTTCACCGAGACACGAGGTTTCTAGGGTCCCACTCGAGCTAGATGAACCTTCGGGGATTTACCCATAGTGCTCTACCATCAATGTCGTGGTGCCTTCCGTCGGCATATGGAGGAATACTTGTGTGTGTGTGTTGGAGTATATGTGTGTGTGTGTGTGGGTGGGTGTGTGAGAGTATGTGTGAGTGTGCCGCTAAATGAAATTTTCTCTTCCTCTTTAAAATCATATTTATGAAATGAGTTCTTTTTAGTGTTTTTATTTAGCATTTAGCTTATAAATGTTTTCTTTAAAAGCATTTTGAAAGTATAATTTTGAATAATCACTTTAAATTTTCTTTTGATGTTGTGGCATGGAATCTTTTCTCGGTGGCATCCTACTGGGCTTTTAGCTCACACCCTACATACACCCTTGGGTGTATGTAGATTTTGTTTCTTCTGTATTCCATGTTGTGACTTCGTGCTCAGCGATGGTGGTTCTGGTTGCTGTTGGTTGTCGTGTACATGTTGGTGTTGGTAGCTTGGGGATGCAACTTCACATGTCGCATGAGGTTGGTTTTGTAGTTTAGTTCTCTATTCTTGTTATTTTTTATTTTGGGTTTTTAGCATAATTGTAGACCTAAACCTGTTTATAGTTTAGAAGTGTGTTTGGTAGCCTGTTACCAGTTATAGTTTATTTATATTGTTGGTTGTTTTTTTGTCTTTTATTTCAGGTAAAATCATCCCCACTTGTTACTTACGATACCTGGGCACTTGTGCCAGCCCGTGGGGATCGGGAACGCCCTTAAGGTCTTGTCCCGGACCGGGTCGGGCGTCGGGTTGGATGGCGACCCGTCCTGGTTTGTGACACGTTATCTAAGAGTATAAGGAAGAAGCAGATCTAGAGAAGATAGAGGATATACTTTCTTGGGATCCACCCAAAAGTGTGACCGAGGTGTGGAGTTTCTAGGGGTTGGTTGGATACTATCAGAGATTCATTCATGACTTTTTCATAGTTACAGAACCCTATTCAGCATTGAAGAAGAAGGGAAAACCCTTTGTAAGGATGGAGAGTTTTCATCAGAGTTTTCAGGAGCTGAGGCAGAGACTGACGAGTGCCCCCATCTTGAGGTTACCAAAAGTGGGTGTTGGGTATGTATCCTACTGTGACACATTAGCGAACATAAATGGATGTGTCCTGATGCAAGAGTGGTCAATGATTGCATATGGTTCATGATACCAAAGAAAACATGAGCAGATCTTCACTACCCATGACCTGTAGTTAGCAGCAGTGGTCTTTGCGTTGAAGATGTGGTGACATTATTTGATGGGAAAAGATTTTATAGTCTACTCTGATCACAAGAGTGTTAGATATATCTTATCTCATAAGTACTTAAACTAGAGATAGGAGTGATGGTTAGAGTTACTCCAGAACTATGACTTTGAGATAGTCCGTAATCCTGGGAAGGTGAACGTGGTAGCAGATACACTCATCCGGAGGTTTAGTCTACAGTTGTTGAGTGAGGTGATAGAGCATCTCTCAGCGTTGTAGATATCCTTCATGGATAGAGATTGAGAAGCATACCTCTAATATATCACAGTCACTCCCCCACTCCTCCAGTGAGTTAGGGAGGCACATCTTGGGGATAAGGACTGCGAGGCCCGATGTGCTCATATATCCTCAGGACCGACACCTGAAGGATTTTATGAAGGTGAGGAGAACATTATCCTCTTCAGAGGACGTACCATGGTACTGATGGTGCTACAAAAGAAGCTGTTGAGGGAGTTTCATAAATCCCCCTGGAGGTACATCATGGTGTCGTGAAGATGTACCAGGACCTCCGACATCAGTACTAGTGGCCAGAGTTGAATAAAGCAGTGGAAATTTTTTTCTCTATGCCTCATTTTTCAGCAAGTGAAGGCCGAGCATTAGGTTCCAGTAGGTTTGACACAACCACTAGAGGTTCCAGAGGGGAAGTGGGATGGAATATCCATTGACTTTGTGATAGGGATTCCACATATGTCCGAGGGACCTGATTTCATTTGGGTGATCCTTGATCGACTCACCATGTCAGCCCACTTCCTACCTATCTGAGAGTAGGGATCAATATAGGGCTTGTGACGCCTCTACGTATAGGATATTGTGCGACATCCTGGGTTGTCATCGATTACCATCTATAGCCGTGATACACGTTTCACATCCCGTTTGTGGAAGGTATTTCAGGAGGCATTTGGGACTCAACTATGTTTGGGCACCGCCATTCATCCTCATACGGACGGTCAAACAGATCAGACCATTTAGACTCTAGAGGACATGCTTTGTGCATGCGTCCTAGAATTTGGACGCAGTTGGGAGGATCACTTTACCTTGGTGGAGTTTGCATACAACAGCAGCTATAACTCCACCATCGGTATGACACCATTTGAGGCCTTGTACGGTCGAACATACAGATCACCTCTATGCTGGAAAAACCTAGGGGAGTTAGCACTTATGGGTCCAAAGTTGGTACGAGCTACCACTGAGAAGGTTCAAATCATCCAAGAGTGGATGAAGACTGCACAGAGCAGATAGAAGTATTATGATTACATGAGATAGAGACCCTTGGAGTTCGAGGAGGGAGACCATTCCTTCCTATGATTCTCATCTTGATGAGGTTTATATAGATTTTGTCAATGTGGAATGTTATCACCAAGGTTTATCGGACCACTTCTAATACTTCAGAGGATAGGAGAGGTGCCATAATTTTTGGCACTTCCACCACAGTTGGAGAGTGTGAACGAAATATTCCATGTATCGACACTGAGGAGATACATGCATGACCTATCTCACATCATCGACCACGGAAAGCTGGACTTTGATGATGGGGAGACATTTATAAGGGTTCTAGTAGATATTGAGGATCGATAGGAGCAGGTCCTTCGTGGGTGGTCAATACCTTTAGTACGCATTCACTGGCAGCACATGAATATCCATGAGAGCACTTGGGAGCGGGAGGCTCAGATTCATGCTCAATACCCCCATTTGTTTTCTTAGTCTATGTTGTGGCTTTCAGGGATGAAAAGTCTTAAGGTGTAGAGAATATAAAGACCTAGATTTTTTCATGTATTTTTTTAATTATATTGAAATATTAAGAGTCTACAAAAATTAAAGGCACGTGATTCCGAAGCACGGTGTGCTCGAAATGAATTTATAAACTTTTTTAAGGTATGTTCTGTAAATACGTGAGTGGAATTTTTTAACTTTTGAACCAGTTCTCGAATTAAAAATCTGAGGGCACCATTGAATCCATTGTGCCAAGACTTGCTTATGGGAGGCTTCACATTGACTGCAGTAGGTGTGGATAAAAAGATATTTTTGGGACTTTTTAAAATAATAAATAAAATAACATTGTTATTTAACTTTATTTATTTCTTTTCCTCCAGTGGAAAAATGGCAGCATGGGACCGACAATTTTTCCACCCATTAAAAGGATTGACCCTTCAATCCTTAGTAACAAAATCATTGTGAATGAGGAAGGTTTCAAATTAATGAACCCTCATAAATTCCATAAGCGTTACACACCCTCCCCCTCTCCTATTAATATTGAGCTTTAGAAGAGGTATCAACACTACTTCACCAAGAGACAAAGTGCTGATAAAGTGTTGAGAAGGAAAACCCTTGGAGGACGGAACCAGTTCCAGCGAGCTGTGATGAGAGACACCAGAACCCTGAACCAAAGATCCACGATCGAGTGACGTCGTTGGATGCTATTTCCAGGCGATGGAAAACACCGACCTACTTCCTAAACCTTAGGTGTTTCTCAATATTTCGTGAGGTAGGGATTTATTTTTTTATAATTCCAATTCATTGTTGAACCTTACCCTCTTATTATCAAGCTAACGCGGAGGGCATGAGCCAAACGAACAAGGACTGGACCCTCCGCCCTTATTGGAATTGTTTACATTCTTCATAGGTGAATCCTAGAGATGAAAGAAACCCAATTTTTATTGTATACAAGCGATGGTGATGTCATGGGTAGTTCAACGAAGCCTTTGAAAGGGAAAACGGGCCACTGGAGTTCACCTAGTGACCCACAGAAGGCCACCGTCGCGTCAATACCGGTGACCAACGTCGGCGGGGGCCAAGGAAGTGGCCAGCACCGACCGTCCGTGAGGGTGGAGGTGGCACACTAGCGCCATTGGAGAAACCAACTTTTGCTCATCGGTCATGGAAGTCAGAAGTGGCAGTCGACAGAGCAGCCGATCGCGGAATTGGATGGTGGCGCGACCAGTGTGCTGACGGAGGAGCCGCGACTCCGACGACGTGGTGGAGGGACCCTCATCGGGTCCCAAGGTGACCTGGAAGTTCCCTTAGGCACTGATGCTTCACGTTCCAAATGGGGGGTTGCTACCTTCTCTTGCAGGCTAGGGTAGACCCCACCGCGGGCTGGACCGGTGGGTCACGCCCCCTTGTGGGCCAGACCTCCCCCATGCGGGCCGGGATGCGCCCCCATGTGGGTTGGGCCGGACCTCAAACCTACCCAACCAGGTCAGTCCCAAATTGGGTTGGGTCAATATGATCTGGTTTGGGTCAGCCCATATGGGGTCGGATCAGTCCGATCGGGTCAGACTAGACCCATAAACACTTAAAGGGCTACATCTTGAGAATCAGACATCCGTTTGATGAACCGTCTATGGTGCTGGGACCCTTAGAGCTAAATGGTAATTTTAGTATTATTCACTTGATTCTGGGAGATAGTTAGAGTATGGAGGGGTTGGATCGAACCCGAATCCAACTATGTCCTCAGATCTAAAGTGATTATAACTCACAGAATTGGTGTCTGATTGATGCACCATCTATCACGTTGGAACCCTTACAACATGGTGATACATTGGGTTACTCATTTTTGGAGCTTAGTGGTGGTTGAGGTATGACTGATATCTCGAGGGAAAGATTCTACAGAACTTGAGTGCACTGGGTGCGAGTAATCCTTTGACAGTCTGTAACATGAAGACAGAACATCGATCCTGTGTGGGTCAGCATCTATCGATCCTATATAGGTCAACTGTTATTAGATCCTGTGTGGGTCAGCGCTCAGTGTTCCTATGTGGGTCAGCGAATACCGATCCTGTGTTTTACAGATCCTCTGTGGATTAGTGGGGGTTATAACCTATCGATCCTGTTTGGGACAACAACAGTTCCTCTTAACATAATAAGATAATCTAGCTTATGTATAATCATCTGTACTTTTATATTTCACTAATACCTGAATTTGAGCTAAGTCTTTTCACCTTCATGGTGTTATTGTCATGGTGTTACCTGTGTGGTACTTTTATCTCTGTGGTGTTAACTGTGTGGTACCTTTATTTTCGTGGGGTTACCTGTGTGGTACTTCTACCTTCGTGGTGTTGTCTTAGTGGTGTTACCTATGCGGTACTTCTACCTTTGTGGTGTTATTTTTTGTGGTGTCACCCATGTGATACTTCTATATCAATGGTGTTACCTGTGTGTGTTTTCTACCTTCGTGGTGTTACCTTTCTTGTATTCTTTCCTCATGTATGAGATGAGTATATCTTGATAACTCAGATATATGTATGGGAAAATACCTAAGTAGAGTTGATGTATTGAATTATGTTTTTCCATTGTGGAACACTAGGAGACCCATGAGGGTCTCGGGGTCCCTACTGAGTATCGTTATACTAACCCCTACACAGGATATGCTCGCACCTTGTTGTGTCTTGTGTAGACGACAGACAACATTGATCGAGGTTGAAGGAGTTAGGACTAGACATTACCCAGAGGTGGACCATTTGGCGTGAAGTGACACAAGGACTACTGATCGTGAGTTGTACCTACCCTTTAGGTAGGATCCTCAGTGGATGATCCAAGTGTTGTTTCCCACTTTTCAGTTTTATTGGTACTTTTTAGTTGCACATGTACTTTTTAGTTGGGCTTGTATTCCATCCCCCTTTACTTTCAGTACACCTTTTACTATAGGAGTTCACTTCGTGGTTGCATCTTGTTGCATTCTAGTCTGTGTGTTTGTATAGGTTTAAAGGCAATGCCATCCTGTTATAGGGATACACCTTTCCGGTGCTAGTCGCCATCCCCTAGCCTATGGAAGGCAGGATTGAGGTAGTCACGACACAGGCCCCGTGGGACGGTTCGTGAAAAAAATCTCTATAACTATGAGAGAGGATCATTCATGTTACATTTATAATTAATTTAAATGAAAAAAATTTACTTCATCTTTATAACCCTCATTGAATAATACATTGATCATCTGAATGCTGTTTGGGTTGTAGTATCACTGCATTATGAGGATCCAAGGATAGAATTCATCTAGTAGTGGTCCAAACATTCTCTCATTATATTTAAGTGTCATTTATGGTACTTATAATGCTATAATTGGGGTATCAATCATCTTACATCACTAACCATTGATCGTAACACCATCCATCAAGTTTGAAGGATTAGTTCTTGTTATCTCATTCTTCAGAGGGAAGAGGGAGGTGGATTATATTCTACTCAGCTTGAGATAAAAACATAGAGATGTTCTTTATGGAGATAATTCTCTAGAGATGAAATAATATTGCATAAATTGTTTATAAACCTAGTAAGAGATATAATTGTGCATTTTTCGATATATGTTAGAGAATAAATAATTTCACATAGACCCATAATCATTTTCATAATCCTTAGGAAACCTCATACCTAATAATAATAATAATAATAATAATAATAATAATAATAATATCATTAGTATATTCTTTAAGTGTTCATGGCTCATGAATAAAATAAATATCATTCCTCAAATAAATGAATTAATATTTATTTATACGATATTAAATTTTTCATTTCTAGTTGAATGATCATGTTATCATTACATGTAAAATTTATTTGGATTTTAAGGTTTATTTATAGTATTGGGAAGACCCTAGGTCATCTCTCAAGGAGAGTTGATAGTTTTAGAGTGTGTATTATTAAAACAATTACTAAAAATGGGGGTTGTTTTGAAAACTGCTTTAAGAAACCAACTTATTTTAAAGAGTTTAATAGTTGATAAAGAAGTTGATTTTGATGAAAATATGAGACAAAGGGTTCATTGTGATTTCACTACATAAATATTATGTTCATAATTTTTTGAGATTAATTAGGATTTGATTTAATTATTTGGTTGAAATTATCAGAATATCGATTACTTCCCAAGATTTTATATCAAAGAACGTTGAAAAACAACATTGACATAACAATTGTATAGCCAAGATTTGGATCTAATGCATCATATAGTAAATTAAAAAGAAAATTGAAATCTCTAATAAGTGGGTAAGAAAAGGATTCTTGTGTTTTCCAATCAGAACAACAGAAGTAATGGACTCAAGACTTCACACTGATCAATTAAAAGTAAATAACATTCTATTTGATTCAGTAATAAATAGAATTAAAACATGAATCAATGTATCATAACTCTAAATGAAATGTTTTCAAACCCAAAATACATCAAACCAGTATAAGTACAAGTGTCGTAACTCCCTTTACAGTATGTGTAGCTCCCTCACAATGAATGCCCACCATTTAGCCCAACATCAAGAGGAGAAGGAAAGTTGGGTCGATCTTTTTCTTCTTCATCCATGATCCACCAAGGTGGATAGGGGCCTACATAAATTCCATGATAAAGAGAGTACTCCTCTAGAAATCCATATTGACAGAGCTTGTCTCCTATTTAGAACGTTCAAATGAGGTTCCCTTGGATCCCTTTTATAGAAAAAATGGTAAGTGGTTTTGAGCACCCAATTTTTGAGATACCATTTGAGTCTCAGTTTTTTTTGGTATATATAATTATCTAGACTTGGAAAAAACAGAATATGTTTTTCTAACTGTATTTACTAACATCATGTCATATTTGGAGAGTATTTAACATCTAGAATAATAGGCATTTTCAGAATACCAAACCAAACATCTGAAATTGTGTAGATTCTATGCCCTAGACAGAATGGTTCGTATGGTTCCCATAATGGATGAATGTGGATTGATTTCCTTGATATGAGTTTTATACCATGGATTTTTGGAGTGTGAAAAAACATTTCAGCCCATTTTGAGTCACTTAATTATTATAATGTTTGAAAAAAATGGACAAATGTCCATGGGTTTCCATACAGTTTGTCCCATTTTCCTTCTAAATCATCTTTGAGGTCTCCAAATCACCTCCAACATCAATGAAAATATCAAAACAAGTATAACTTCCCCTTTTAACAGTGATAAATATTAAATAATGCAATAAAACATGAATTGTAATTTGACAGTATATTTTGGATTTATAGTGAAAAATCATTTTAATACAGTGGTGTTAGTGTGAAATAAAAAAATGAATCACAATATGATCACACCCCCACACCTAAACATTTTCACCCTTAGAAAAAGTCATATTTTCAAAAATTATGCATGTTGATATTTACAGTTTCATAAATATTTAACATTCAATAAAAATTTAATTTCTAATAGAAATGTTATCAAAGAAAAAATCACACTAAGGAGTTATTCTCAGTGATCATGGAAAATGACGTCTCAAAAATTGTATCCAAATGAAATTCCAAGACATGTGTAATACCAATCAACGAAAAAAAATCAAAAGTTAATCATGTCACTAATTCTCCACGAGTTTGTGTGACAATTATTTCATGCTATTCTTTCCACTTTCAATCAAGTAAATATACGTTATATTAAAAATTTTCTAATTACATGACCCATTTCACTTAACCTACCCTACATACTTTGTAATAAAATTCCAAGACTCATTAACATAAGCATTCTCAGAAGTCAAACCATAAGCTCCTTATCTAGATATCCTTATTTTTTTTAAATTTTATCACTCCCCTTATTTATTATTTTTAACAAAAGTTTCAATTGGATCAAATCTCACACTCTTCTCTCAACCCTTGTTTGATCTCCTCATGACACTAATTGTAATAGTTATAACAAGATCAAAATTTAAGGAAGGGTGGTTTTTGACCATCCAATATACAACCCTATTTGTTTTTTGTTTTTTATGGATTACAACAGATAGATAATAGGCATACACGCATAGTTCAATCTAGTACAGTAATAAAATAGATTATATAAGGAATGGATTTTTGGAAAAATGATATGGGAAAGTAGAGAAAAATAAACCAAACTTATATTTAACTTCTATTAAGAAGATATTTTAACACTTCATGGTTGGGTGAAAAGTTGTGTAGAGAAATTAAGTGACACAATTTTCACATAAACAATTCACACAAAGGGTATCATTCTTCTCAAAGGATTAAAAATGAAACACTCTTTTATATCATTAAAAAACAATAAAATTTGAAGAGAAATTCACACCATAATGTTGACCTAAAGTGTGAAATGTCCCCACTATAATAAAAGAGAATGTTTGAAATAAGGATAAAAATTTGTGAGTTTCATTCATATATTTATTCTTCAACATAGAGTTATGCCAATTGGGACTCTAAAATGGATTCATTGAAGTGCTTCAACCACTTCCCATTGAAAGTGAAGGTTTTCTTGGTTCATAATTTTGAACCTAGTCAACACCAAATAGAGATACCTTCGTAACAGTGTATGGTCCAAACTAGTGGGAATGAAGCATACTTGGATGAAAATTCAGCCTTACATTGCATAGGAGGACTTTCTTCCCAATGTGGAATTGAAGATGAAGGATGAGAAGGTCGTGGGGAGCCTTGGTTCTCTATTTATAAATCCCATAGTTCTCATATGAATCTCTGTGCATTTTCTCCAGCTCATGAATCTGTAATATCTTTTGAGAACATGCACCATAAAGACTAGAATTGCATTGTTTAATGGCCTAGTAGGCTTGGTTCGCAATATCAATAGGGAGGTGAAGACTCATTCCAATAACTAGTCGATATGGTGACATGCCAATGGGAGTTTTGAAAGTACTGTAAGACCATAAGGAATCATCGAGTATAAGACACCAATATTTTCTATTAGGTTGAAGTGTGTTTTCAAGAATCTGTTTTATCTCCCTATTTGACACCTCATCTTGACCATTGGTTTGTGGGTGGTATTAAGTAGTCACTCTATGTCCAACCCTATACCGATGCAAATGATATTACATTACTTGATATCATAAATGAGAACCCTAGTCACTAATAATGATCCTAGGTAATCCAAGCCTAGAAAACAATTTGGTACTCAAAAATTTTACAACAGTCTTAGAATCTTCAGTCCTTGTAGCTCGTGCCTCTACCATTTTGAAACATAATCCACTGCCAAAATAATTTAATGGATCCAAAATGAATTGGGGAATGGTCCCATAAAGTCAATGACCCAAGAATTAAAAATTTATTATAAGATCAAGGGTTATGGTGAAATATCATTTCTTTTAGATACATTCCCAATTCTATGACAGTGAGGAAAAGATTTACAAAAATCATGGGAATCCCAAACAAGTGTTGGACAAAAGAGACCAGAATCAAGGACCTTGTGAGTAGTCCATTGGGGACCAAAGTGGAACCCACAAGAAAGTGTTTGGAAAAATCCAAGGAAAGACTAAAAATCGGTATCGAAAATTCAACATCTAAATAATTTATCACTACATGTTCTCCAAAGGTATGTTTAATCCCAAATGTACCCACAAGACTCCTGTTTTTGATGGTCGGACTAGTTTTCATTCAAATTAGCATGAATGCAAGATGCTACCAAATAATTTACAATTTCGGCATACCAATGAATAACATTTTTGACTCAGTAAAATTTCTCATCTAGAAACATGTCATTTATGGGAATACAGGGGGATAAGCCAATGTACGAAGATGGATAAATCCTACTAATATGTCCATACACAACATTATCTGCTCATTTTTCATCTCTAATTTATAAATTGAATTCCTAAAGGAGGAGCATCTAGAGAATGAGATGTGGTTTGGATTCTAGTTTCTTAATTAGATATCAGATGGATACATGGTTTGAGAACACAATGACTCTGGACCCTAAAAGATAAAACCTAAATTTATCCAAGGAAAACACAATGGAAAGAAATTATTTTTTAGTTGTGGTGTAGTTTTTTTGGGTAGGGTCCAGTGTATGTGAGGCATAGGCAATGACATGTGGATCTCAATCGACCCTTTGTAATAATACTTACCCAACTACATGGTTAGAGGAATCACACATGCGCTCAAATAGTAAATCCCACTGAGGTGGTTGGATTACTAGGGGTGATGTGGGACTACTTTTTAATTTATTAAAAGATTCCTCAAATTCATTATCAAGAACAAATTATTTTTCTATTTGGAGCAATCAGGATATGGGAGTTCAATTTTAATAAAGTCACAAATGAAACAACAGTAAAATCCACAATGATATAAGAAAGACTGCACATCTTGTATATTTTTAAGAATTGTTGGAATTAAATGAATTCAAATTATGATTTATCTTCTAGGATATCATCCCTAGAAATTACATGTCCCAAAACTATACCTTATCGCACCATGGAATGTAATTTCTCATAATTTAGTATGATATTATTTTAAGTACAATGATGTAGGAATGAACCAATACTACTCAAAAATTCATCTAAAGATGATACATAAATAGAAAAATCATCCATGAATACTTCCTAGAAATTTTCTAGGTAATAAAAAAAACATACCATTCATAGCTGGAAAGTACCTGGAGCAATGCACAGACCAAATAGTATCCTTCAATATGAAAATGTTCCAAAAGTGGAAGTAAAGGTTGTATTTTTTGATACTTGGGGGAAATATAGATCTGAAAGTATCCAGAATACCCATCAATGAAATAGTAACGAGACTTCCCTGCTAGCCTCTCTAGAATTCGGCCAGTGAATGGTAATGGGAAATGGTTCTTCCTAGTTTATTGATTTAGTCGGTGATAGTCTATGTAGACACGCCAACTATTATACACACGAGTTGGAACCAATTCATTGTTTTCATTTTTAATTACCATTAGACCAATATTTTTAGGAACTAAAAGAACTGGAATGACCCATTGGCTAATAGAGATGGGGTAAATGATTCTATTATCCATTAATTTGGTTACTTCCTTTTTAACAATATATAAAAGGTTTGGGTTAATTTGGAATTGTTCCCGCCTCGCTGGTTTAGCCTCATCATTTAGTAATATACGATGTGTAAAAATTGATGGGATAATATCAGGAATTTCAGTAATTATCCATACCAAATCTTTTTTATACGTTCTCAAAAGTTCAAGAAATCACAATTCATTCTCTAGAGGGAGTAAACTATAAATGATGACCAGAAACTTGTTTCCATTCTCAAGATAGAGGTATTTTAAATCATGAGGTAGTTGTTTTAGTTCTAATTCAAGTGGATTTTGGATTGATGGGATTGTGTGTGAAAGTGAGAGTTCACTAGTCTCATCTAACTGCTCAATGGTATCATCCTCAGATATTGAATTATCTTATAAAAACTTAGAAGAATCATTAATGGTCAGTGGATCCCCATTGTTCAGAAAATAGTCAATTAACAATCATTCATGACATTTTTCTAGACCAATACAACAATCAATGAATGATTCATTACCTAGAATTTCAATAAAGGATGAAAACTTAGAAATTGGATCAAGGGAAAGGAAAGATTTTTTCTCAGGGGAAGAAAGTACATCAATTGAATTAATAGAGAGAGAGGAATGTTCTTTTAAGGGGTGCTTCATGGAATCAATTATGTTAAAGTGGACAGTTTCACAACCAAAATACATATATAATGTATTATTATAAATATTAATTATGTTTTTTGTTATTTTGAAGAAGTTACTCCCCAATATAATTGGGGCATTTCAATTCATCCTACCATCTTCTATTTTTTTCACATAAAAATCCACAGTAAAAATTAAAAATTTCACTATTACAATAACATCCTATAACACAGCAGTAGGGTGTTTTTTACTCTGATTTTTAAGTTGAACAACAATTACAATGGGATTAAGTTCCTCAACCTTCAATGAAGAGTAAATGGAGTGATGTATCACCTTTATTGAAGCACCAAAATCCAGAATAGCATTGGAAAATGATTACTCTCCTATGGTGCATTGAACATAGTAATGTCTCTATCAATGATGATGTACTTCTCCCCAGGATAAACTTTTCATCACCTCTAATTCTTCTTTGGTGTGTGCACATATCATTTAGAAACTTGGCATAACATGGAATTTTCTTCAAGGAATGAATTAAGGGGATATTGGCCTGAACTTTTTTGAATGTTTACACGATTTCTTTATAAAGTTATGTTTTTTTTGTTTTTCTTGGTTGGGTGAAACTTTGGTGAAATGGAAGAGAAATGGTTAGGGAAGGTGACTCATCAATATAAACACTATTTACTTTGGAAGGTATTATCTCAGGATAAGTTTATACTTAATTTGGTTCATTTTCAATGATTGGGATAGTAGTTTTATTAGGAGATGATGACTCTAATATAGGGTTGATATGTCTTTGAATATTTTATCCAATCTTGAGAGTGATGGAACTAATATTTCCCTTATCCCTATGGTTAAAAAGTGGTTGAGAAGGTAGTTTACATGACCCATGACCTTTTATTTCCCATACTGAGTTAGTTAGTTGGCCTAATTGGGTCCTTAGGTCTTATATGGAAGCTTGGGTGGTTTTTTGGAAACCATTTTTTTCATCACATATTCTAGGCTAGGCTCGGGTTTTAGAGGGGATTTTTGTAAAAATATTTGTTGTGGTTGATGATTTATCGGTGGTGGTGGATTAAAACTCTTCCCTAGATGGTTCCATGGATATTGAGGTAGGTTTGAATAATCCCTTACTTATAATATCGGTTTTAATTCCACCTATGGTTGGGTGGATATTATGGTTCCTACCTAAACTCTTCATTATAAGAGAGACCTAGAAATATTGTCTCACAAATCTCAATAGTTTTTCTCAATTTAAGACATGTGTTAGAGTAGTGGGTGTCAGAAGAACATATACTACAATGGATAGGAGGAGGAGATTTGGATTTTCCTTTGGAAAAAGAAATTTTTCTTAGAAGGGTTCTTACCTCTTCAAGATTTGTGTCCACCTTCTTCTCAAATTAGATATATTTCACCACATAGACACCCCAAATGGGTATAGTAGACTGTGAGAAGAATTGCTACGTGTTTTGTGCCATGTTCCCTATTAGGGTTCTTACAAAAATTGGGGTTTTATCAACTAGAAAACCACCTATAGCTGAATCAATCATGTTTCTATCAATAGGAATCAAACCTTTATAAATATATTGTATTAAATGTTGACTACTTTTTGATGGTGTGGACAACTTGAACAAATCATCTTAAATCTCTCCCAATATTCATGAAGTGTTTCTCATTGTGATTATCTTATCCCATATATTTCTTTCCTTATTGTTGCAGTTTCAGAGGATGGGAAATATTTTTCATGAAAAAGGAATTTCATTTCTACCCAACCTCTAATTGGGGAATTTACATAATACAACCAATATTTCACAGTGTCTTCTAATGAAAATGGGAATGTCCTAAGATTTTCTTTTTCATCATCCACATTAGTAGGTTTTAATATATAACACAACATATGATATTCTTCTATGTTCGTATGTGGATCTTCTCCAGAAAGTCTATGAAATATTGGAAATAAGTGAATTAAACCGGATTTTAGTTCAAAATTAGGTGCATTGCCTTGCATTTTAAAATATGTGGGTTGTATATAAACATTAGTCGATGTTAGTTATTTTAGTGTTGGATTTTTTTCAGACATGTTATACACATTAATTTCAGGTTCTAATTTGGCTTCAAATGAAGTGGGGTTTAGAAAAGTCTGAAGTGGTTGTGTGTCCTTCTTGAAAGGGTTGTCTTAAGCATCTCAATGTTACTGATGTAGGATACATTATAGTTCGGGTTCGAAAGGTGGTAAGTATCCCCAAGTAAAACATGTAATGAACATAAAATACACAATAAATAAATCAGAACACAAAAATATTTTAAAAGGTAGAAGATAAAACAAAAAAATATTCAAAAAAATTACAAAAATCTTATAAAAAACATGTAGAAAAAACTGAAGCGCTCCCCAACAACGGTCCCAAAATTTGTTCGCGTTATCCTAAAACATATAATTGATTATGATTTTTGTAAAGACCCATAAAATTCAAGGAAATTTTTTTATTAATTTTCTTTGGGATTTTACAAGAAAGTAGTTTCAGACGACACTTGATTCTGAGGCCTGGTGTGCCCGGAATTTCTATCCAAAGTTTAGCTCGGGTACGTTCAGTGAACGAATGAGTGGGAATTTCTAACTTTTGAACCGATACTCGGAATCGAATTCCGAGGACACCGATGGAACCGTAGAGCCGGTAATTTCTTAGTAACACCTGATCCGGAGTTGCGTTTACACGAGAGAAGTTGATAAAAATTGTGGATGTTAAAAATAAAAATTTAACAACAATTTTTATTTTTACTCTAAGTGTTTAATCCTTTGGACGGATGTTGGGTAACTACCCAACCTCCCTTGGGAGGTTATGAGGGTGGTGGGGCCCACACTAACCCCACCCCTTCATATCCTCTAACCCCCCCTCTCAACTCACCATTAATATTGTTAACTTACGTTAATAACTTATAACATTAATGTAGTGAGTTAATGTGAGTTTTTGAAATTCAAAATCTTGAATTTCAAAATCCATGTTGAGTTAATGAATTAAGGGTGGATTAATTTATTTTTGGGTTAGTTCCTTTGATGCTTGAGAGGACTTGGGGGAAAAAGAAGGCATGGAGCTTAGAGATCATATTATTCTTCTTTGACGAAGAACTCGAAGAACATCGGTCTCCGACAAAGAACACTGAGTTCTCAGAAACTGATTACCGCGACACCGCCGATGATTTCTTCCACGACGTATCTTCCCGCGACGTCGCCGAAATTTTCTTCCGCGATGTCTCTTCACATGACGCTGCCGACGTTTTCTTCCATGACGTCTCTTCCCGTGACGCCTCCGATGTCTTCTTCCATGACGTCTCTTTCCACGACATTTTTCCACAACGAATTTCTCCGCGACAAAAATGTCGTTCAAGCCGCGCTCGCAGTAGGGGATTTATTTAATTATTTTCGTTCGTGATTTCTAGTTTGTCGTTCTTCGTGGATATACGACTAAATGTTATTGACTAACGAGAGGGGGCCGGACCACACAAACACGGCCGACCCTTCTCCTTTATCCTTGTTTTATTCTTTGTGGTTGGGACGGAATGGCGTGGTACCGTCGTACCACGCCGGATCGTACGACAAGTAATGTGCGGCGCTGTCACGCCACGCCGTGAAGTTGAACAAGGACGCGACACCATCATGCCGCGTCGAAGAAAAACGAAGTCACCGCGGCTGGAGTAGGGCCGCGGTGGAAGGGCGCGGTGCCGTCGCACCACGCCGGACGAACCGGGCCGCGGTGGAGCAGGGTGACCGGCGGACGGTTCCGGGCCGCCGGTGTCGGCGAAGGAGAAGGACTGGCCGTCGCCGGTCCTTGATGGCAGAACCGGCCGGCCGGTGTAGGCCGACCGGACAAAGGAAAACCGGGGGAATTAATTCCCCTGGCCGACCAGCATAAACGGCCCCCAATTAATTTGGGGGGGCCGCGGTTACACCAGGGGGGCAGGCGCCCCCCCCCCCTTTTGCCAACGGCTCGGCGGTTGGCCGAGCTGGCCAGCGCGCTGGGCGCGCTTTGCCCAGGCCGGGCCGGGCCGACCCAGACCTGGGGCTGGTCGACCCGGTTCGGGCCGACGGGGGGGGGGGGGGGGGGGTCTCGGTCTGGGTCGGTTCGGGCCCGAAACCCCCATTCTCGGACCATCTTCGTTCTTTTTCCCATAACATGGGCTACGGACCTCCGATCGATGCACCTTCAGTTTCGATGCGATTCTTGAAACGAGATGGTCATTTCGGTATATCTCACTCAATGTTTCGGATTACTTTGAGTTCAGCCAGGTTGGTTCGTACACGAAACCAACCGGGCCCTCGGAGCGGAAACACTCATATCTTGAGCTACGGACGTCCGATTGACGTGTCGTCGACTTTGTTGGTTTCCTCTTAGTGAGAAGATCTTTTGGATTACTCCCCCCGAGGTTTGGACGTAGGTGGAGTACGGTTGGGTTGGTTTTTCCTTAAAAACCAACCGGGCCCCTAGGACGAAAAAGCCTATATCTCTCAGACCGGGCGTCCGATCGACGCGCCGTCTGTGACGTTGATTTCCTGTTGACAATACGGAACTTTTGGATACATCAACTCTAGACTATGTGTCAGTTGATTTATCAGCCTCTCGGCTCATGGAGCGGACCCTCCCGAACGTGCTTGTTGTTTGCGGGAACCCTAGTGCTGGCTGCGACTGCTATTGTGACTGCGACGACGACTGTGCGGAGATCCTCAGTGGATTCGACAATGATGAATACAACACTCAGTGATCCTGTGTGGATCAGTGCTACCGATCCTGTGTGGGTCCGATCCTGTGTGGGTCAGCACTCAACGGTTCTGTGTGAGCCAGCGCCTACAGATCCTGTGTGGGTCCGATACTGTGTGGGTCATTGTAGGGGTTAGTTCCAATCGATCCTTTGTGGGTCCTATGACTTAGATGGATCAGTGATCATCTCTATCATCTTTCAAAGAAGTATACCTATGTGAGTTGAATCTTTTTCTACTTTCCTATGTGGTTTGTGTTGTGATATCCTGTGTGGATTTATGTTTTGCTTTCCTGTGTGGATTGGGTTGTACTTGGGCTCAGATGTTAGAGCCGAACAAGAATTGATGACTTAGGTATATGTATGGGCATATACCTAAGTAGTGTCGGATGTTACTTCGTGATTTACCATTCCTTTGTGGTTTATCCTTTGTGGATACTGGGAGACCTTCCGGGGTCTCGGGGACCCTACTGAGTAGCTTATACTCACCCCTGCACGGGATATGCCCGTACTAAGTTGTGTTGGTTGCTGACGATGGACATCATTGATCGTGGTTGAGGCTTGCAGAGCAGGACGATACCTGGAGGTGGACCATTGGGCGGGACATACTCGGAGCGGACGGCGGGACCCGAGGAGTAGTGGAGCTATCTGTACCCACCCTTCAGGTGGGATTCCCAGTGGACAACTCGTCGTTGCAGCTTTACTTTTCAGTTGCTGTTTTCCCTTTCCAGTTGTACTTTCCTTTTAGATTGGGTTTGTATACTGGCCCACTTACTTTCCGCACTTACTGTTGTACTCTGTGTTTTCTTCTGCCTGCTTACTCTGTGGTGTTTTTTGTTACTTTACAAGGCAATGCCTTGCCTTTACCGGGTTTTACACCTTGGTGCTAGTCGCCATCCCCTGGCCTATGGAAGGCGGGCTTGGGGTTGTCACGACACGGGCCCCGAGGACAGGTCGTGACAAATTGGTATTAGAGGAGTTCGAATCTACTGCAGAACTTGGGACTCTGATCTTTTTCTATGTGAAGCAATAGTGTTTAGCATGTTGGGTGTGGTTATCAGTCCAGGGAGTCCAGTGTTGGTGCGGCAGCCGACGTATCCATACACTAGGACCCTGTCTTCTGATTTCCAACTTAATACACGAAAACATTGATTGCGTGTGTGTTTCTAGTTTTCTTAGTGACTACTTTGTATCAGCTCACCAGGTATACTGTTCTGACCATGGCACACCTGTTTCCTTTTCAGGATGGCCCCACGACGGCAGCTAGCTAGGGTTACGAGAGTTGAGCGTGACGACAACCCACCGAGCGATGAGGCCTCGGTGTAGGGCCCTTTGTCGGCAGTGGCACTGGAGGTAGCTCCACCCGCCGAGCCACCGATGCTTCCAGCCCCAGCCGCTGACAATGCAAATCGCCTTAGTGCGCTGCATGAGTTCCAGCACCAGCGACCGCCCAGGTTCCGTGGGGAGACAGACCCCCAGGCATCCGAGGATTGGCTGGAGGCAGTGGTGAGAGTTTTCAGGTTAGTGAGGACACCAGCAGACCTCATGGTGATCCTCGCAGCGAGCCTACTGCACGCAGCAATAGGAAGATGGTGGAGCTTGATGCTCCAATTGCACGATGAGGCATCTCTTCTCTAGACTGACTTTGAGAGCCTCTTCCGCTCAGAGTTCATCCCAGCCACCCTCCATGCCGTGCGCATCCAGGAGCCTCTTCAGCTGCGGCAGGGCAGCATGACGGTCGCCCAGTACTCGGCGATATTTACTGATCTCTCACGCTACTCGACTGACTTGGTATGGGACCCATTCTTCCGGGCCCGGACCATTGAGCAGGGATTGAGACATGAGATCAGGGCATCACTGATCTCCCTCAGCATTCCGACTCAGACAGGAGTACTGGAGCGAGCCCTTTTGATCGAGAGCTTTCTTGCTGAGTCTACACCAGCGTCGAGACCCACCGCAGGGTGGCACCTAGCAGAGTCTTCTGCAGCAGGCAGTTGACGGATGACTCATGGGTCCAGGCAGACCAGAACCTTAGGCAGACGATCTCAGGACACTGGCTCAGCAGTGCGGGGCGCACAACGCGGAGCCAGTATTTCGAGAGGCAGTCAGTGCAACTCATGCGGCGGGCAGGGCCACATGGCTCAGGACTGCCCGACCCGTCGTGCCGAGGAGCAGAAGACGGTTGAGGGACCACTGAGGCAGAGGAAGAGGGTCAACCGTGGTGGTCTGCAGGGAGCAGGAGGACGAGGCAGAGGAGCTGGCTGAGCTGCAGTTGGTGGGAGACGCTTTGAGGCTTTGCCACCACCACTACCAGGAGGTCCACCCCGACCACAGGGAGTTGGCGGGTAGAGACAGGCATATCTCCAGGAAGCAGAGGCCTTCGACCACGGCGCTCCCGAGATAATTCGAGGTACTATCTGCGTCTATTCAACCCTTGTTGCAGTACTTCTAAACACAGGAGCAAGTCACTCTTTCATAGCCTCTGCCCTTGTTCGGAGCTCGGAGATTCCGACAGAGCCGTTGGCTAGATCCTTACGGCTAGAGACTCCTACAGGAGCAGACTCGATGATTACGCACTGGTGCCGGCAGTGTGAGATTACTCTAGGAGGTGAGAGCTTCGGCTGGGATCTTCTTGTAGCAGCGTCGAGGACTTACGATGTCATTTTGGGCATGGATTGGTTGTCTATGGTCCATGAACAGATTGACTGTATTAGGCACAAGGTGCGATGTGTACGCACCGAAGGGAGAAGGTTTACCTTTACCGGTGAGAAGGGAGCCTTTGCAGCATAGGATGGACTTCCGCGGAGGAGAGGACAACCCATCACTCATCAGTTGGCTAGCCTCATCCTAGGAGCAGTTGACGTGTGGAGTCTTAGTTTTCCTACAATGGTGGATCAGTATACAGACGTTTTCCCCGACGACGTTCCATGGCTACCTCCTCGCAGAGAGGTAGACTTTTATATCAACCTGTACCCCGGGACAGCCCCGTTATCGACTCCAGCATATCAGATGGCCCCCACCGAGCTTCGAGAGCTACGGGTACAGTTGGAGGACTTGTAGGGAAAGGGGTTCATCTGAACCAGTGTTTCACCCTGGGCTTCCCCGATTTTATTCGCCAAGAAGGCGGACGGGAGCTTGAGACTTTGTGTCGACTATCATCTCCTAAACCAGGTGAAAGTGAGGAACAAGTATCTGCTACCGAGGATTGATGACCTCTTCGATCAGCTCAAGGGAGAACTGTGGTTCTCGAAGATAGACCTCAGGTCAGGCTATCATTAGATCAGAGTTCGAGACGAGGACGTGTAGAAGACGGACTTCAGATGTCAGTATGGCCACTATGAGTTCTTGGTTATGCCATTCGGCATAACAAATGCTCCAGCAGTGTTCATGTCCCTCATGAACAGGATCTTTCATCCATACCTTGATCGATTTTTCATGGTCTTCATCGATGACATTTTGATTTACTCGACGACTGAGGAGGAGCACGCCTACCACTTGTGTGTTGTACTAGACACACTCCGAGAGCATCAACTTTATGGTAAGCTCTCGAAGTGTCAGTTATGGATTTGTGAGGTCCACTTCTTGGGACACGTCATCTTTGAGGTGGGAGTTGCAGTGGATCCTGCGAAGATCGAGGCAGTGCTAGCTTGGGAGCCACCCAGGAGCGTGACGGAGGTGCGGAGTTTCTTGGGACTAGCTGGATACTACTGGAGATTTGTGCCAGACTTCTTCAGAGTTGCGGCACCACTCTCAGCTTTGACGAAGAAGGGGAAACCCTTTGTGTGGTCAGAAAGATGTCAGCAAAGCTTCCAGGAGCTGAGACAGAGATTGACCAGCGCACCTATCTTGAGGTTTCCTGAGGAGGGAGTAGGGTACGTAGTCTATTGTGATGCATAAGGGACCAGACTCGGATGTGTCCTGATGCAGGAGCGGGCCATGATCGCCTATGGATCACATTAGTTGAGGCCGCATGAGAAGAACTACTCTACCCATGACCTGGAGTTAGCAGCAGTTGTCTTCGCTCTGAAGACATGGCGACACTACCTGATGGGAGAGCGCTTTACAGTCTTTTCTGACCATCAGAGTCCCAGGTTCATCTTCTATCAGAAGGATCTGAATCTGAGACAGTGGCGATGGCTCGAGTTCCTCTAGGACTATGACTTTGAGATAGTCTATAATCCTGGGAAGGGAAATGTGGTAGCTGATGCCCTCAGCTGGAGGACGAGCATTCAACTACTTGAGGAGGCGACAGAGTAGCTAGGCTCTTTGAAAATATCCTTTGTGGATAGATATGGAGCAGCCTTCTTTCAGTCTCTCACAGTCACTCCTCCACTACTACAGTAGGTCAGAGAGGCACAACGTGGGGACACTGACTGTAAGACGCGGCGTGCACAGATATCCTCTGGACAGGCACCTAATGGTTTTTCCTTTGGAGTAGAGCACGACGTCCTTTTCAGAGGACGTACTTTGGTACCAGTTTCTTTACAGGAGGAGGTTCTAAGATATTTTCACAATTCCCCTTTGGTGGTACATCCTGGAGTGGCGAAGATGTACCAGGATCTCAGGCGACCGCACTGGTGGCCGGGCATGAAGAAGGCTGTGGCAGAGTTCATTTCTCGATGCCTCACCTGCCAGCAGGTGAAGGCTGAGCACCAGGTACCAGCAGGCTTGGCATATCCCTTAGAGGTTCCAGAGTGGAAGTGGGACAGAATATCTATGGACTTCTTGACTGGACTTCCACGCACTTCCAGAGGTCACGAATCAATCTGGGTGATTGTCGAATGACTCACCAAGTCGGCACACTTTCTACCCATCAGAGAGTAGGACTCAGTGGAGAGCTTGGGACGTCTCTACGTTCAGGATATTGTGCGGCTTCATGGCGTGCCATCATCTATTGTCTCCGATCGAGATGCTTGCTTTACTTCCCAGCTTTGGAAGGGGTTGCAGGAGACGTTTGGGACGAAGCTACGTCTGAGAACCGCCTTTCACCCTCAGACGGATGGTCAGACAGAGAGGACCATTCAGACTCTTGAGGACATGCTCTGTGCATGTTTCCCCGACTTTGGTCACAGCTGGGAGGACCACCTACCCTTGGTGGAGTTCACGTACAACAATAGCTACCACTCCACCGTTGGGATGGCACAATACGAGGCGTTGTATGGCCGAACTTGCAGATCTCCTTTGTGCTGGACAGACCTTGGGGAGTCAGCACTTGTGGGACCGGAGATGGTTCAGGCCACGAAAGAGAAGGTCCAGGTCATCCAGGAGCGGATTAGGATAGCTCAGAGCCAACAAAAGTCATATGCTGACAGGAGGCGGAGGCCACTAGAGTTCGAGGATGGAGACCATGTCTTCTTGCGTGTCTCACCTCGATGTGGATTACAGAGATTTGGCCGAGGAGTCAAGTTTTCTCCACGCTTCGTCGGACAGTTCCATGTCCTCAGCAGGATTGGTGAGGTGGCTTATCGCCTGGCTCTACCACCTCAGTTGCACCCGGTGCACGACGTCTTCCATGTATCTCAGCTGAGGAGATACGTGCACGACCCGACGCATTTAATTGACCATGGGGAGATTGACGTTGATGATGGGGCGAGTTTTGAGGAGGTCCCAGTGGAGATCGAGGATCGACATAAGCGGGTCCTATGTGGACAGTCGATTCCTCTAGTGCGCATCAGATGGCAGCATGGGAACCTCCAGGAGAGCACTTGGGAGCGGGAGGCTCAGATGCGTGCTCAGTACCCACTTTTGTTTCCCTAGTTTTTGATGTATCTTTTCGGGGAAATAAATCCCTAAGGTGGGAGTAATGTAAAGACCCATAAAATTCAAGGAAAATTTTTTCTTAATTTTCTTTGGGATTTTACAAGAACGCAGTTTTAGACGACACTTGATTCCGAGGCCCGGTGTACCTGGAATTTCTATCTGATGTTTAGCTCCGGAACGTTCTGTGAACGAAAGAGCGGGAATTTCTAACTTTTGAACCGGTGCTCGGAATCGAATTCCGATGACACCAATGGAACCGTAGCGCCGGTAATTGCTTAGGAACACCTGTTCTAGAGTTGCGTTTACACGAGAGAAGTTGATAAAAATTGTGGAAGTTAAAAATAAAAATTTAACAACAATTTTTATTTTTACTCCAAGTGTTTAATCCATTGGATGGAAGTTAGGTAACTACCCAACCTCCCTTGGGAGGTTATGAGGGTGGTGGGGCCCACACTAACCCCACCCCTTCATATCCTCTTACCCCCCCTCTCAACTAACCATTAATATTGTTAACTTAATTTAATAACTTATAACATTAATGTAGTGAGTTAATGTGAGTTTTTGAAATTCAAACTCTTGAATTTCAAAAGCCATGTTGAGTTAATAAATTAAGGGTGACTTAATTTATTTTTGGGTTAGTTCCTTTGATGCTTGAGAGGACTTTGGGGAAAAATAAGGAAAGGAGCTTAGAGATCATCTTCTTCTTATTTGACGAAGAACTCGAAGAACATCAGTCTCCGACAAAGAACACTGAGTTCTCAGAAACCGATTACCGCGATGCCGCTGACGATTTCTTCCACGACGTCTCTTCCCGCGACGCCGTCGACATTTTCTTCCACAATGTCTCTTCCTGTGACGCCACCAATGTTTTCTTCTGCGACGTCTCTTCCCGCGACGCCGTCGATGTCTTCTTCCGCGACGTCTCTTTCCGTGACATTTTTCCACGACGAATTTCTCCGTGACAAAAACGTTGTTCAAGCCATGCTCGAGGTAGGGGATTTATTTAATTATTTTTGTTCGTGATTTCTAGTTTATCATTCTTCATGGATATACGAATAAATGTTATCAACTAACGAGAGGGGTCCGGACCGCACAAACACGACCAACCCTCCTCTTTTATCCTTGTTTTATTCTTTGTGGTTGGGATGGAATGGCGTGGTGCCGTCGCACCACGCGGGATCGTACGACATGTAATGCGCGGCGCCATCGCGCCGCGCCGTGAAGTTGAACAAGGACGCGACGCCGTTGCACCGTGTCGAAGAAAACCGAAGACACAGCGGCAAAAGTGGGGCCGCGGTGGAAGGGCGCGGTGTCGTCGCACCGCGCCAGACGAACCAAGTTGCGGCCGGTTCTGGGCCGCGGTGGAGCAGGGTGACCGGCGGCCGGTTCCGGGCTACCGGTGTCGGCGAAGGAGAAGGACCGGCCGTCGCCAGTCCTTGATGGCAGAACCGGCTGGTCGGTGCGGGCCGACCAGACAAAGGAAAACTTGGGGAATTAATTCCCCCGGCCGGCCAGCATAAACGACCCCCAATTAATTTGGGGGGGCCGCAGTTACACCAGGGGGCAGGCGCCCCCCCTTTTGCCAACGGCTCGGCCGTTGGCTGAGCTGGCCAGCATGCTGGGCACGCTGTGACCTGGCCGGGCCAGGCCGCGCTGGGACGGGCGGACCTGGACCCGGGGCGGGTCGACCTGGTTCGGGCCGACCGGGGGGTCTTAGGCCGGGTCGGTCTCGGGCCCGAAACCCCCGTTCTCGGACTCTCTTCGGTCTTTTGCCTATAACATAGGCTACAGACCTCCAATCGACACACCGTCAGTTGAAATGCGATCCTTGAAATGAGACGGTCGTTTCGATATATCGTACTCATGGTTTCGGATTACTTTGAGTTCGTCCGGGTTGGTTCGTACACGAAACCAGTCGGGCCCTCGGAGCGAAAACGCTCATATCTTAAGCTACAGACGTCCGTTTGACGTACCGTCGACTTTTTTGGTTTCCTCTTAGTGAGAAGGATATTTTGGCTTACTCCACCCAAGGTTTGAATACAGGTTGAGTACGGTCGGGTTGGTTTTTCCTTAAAAATCAACCGGGCCCCTGGGACGAAAAAGCCAATATCTCTCAGACCGGGCGTCCGATCGACGGGTCGTGTGCGATGTTGATTTCTTATTGACGATACGTAACTTTTGGATACATCAACTCTAGACTATGTGTCAATTGATGTATCAGCCTCTCAGCTCGTGGAGCGGACCCTCCCGAACGAGTTTGCTGTGTGCGGGAACCCTAGTGCTGGCTGCGACTGCTACTGTGACTGCGACGATGACTGTGCAGAGATCTTCAGTGGATTCGACAATGACGACTACAACACTCAGCGATCCTGTGTGGATCAGTGCAACCGATCTTGTGTGGGTCTGATCCTGTGTGGGTTAGCGCTCAGCGGTTCTGTGTTAGCTAGCGCCTACAGATCCTGTGTGGGTCCGATCCTGTGTGGGTCATTGCAGGGGTTAGTACCTATCGATCCTTTGTGGGTCCGATGACTTAGATGGATCAGTGATCATCTCTATCGTCTTTCAAAGAAGTATACCTGTGTGAGATGAATCCTGTTTTACATTCCTATGTGGTTTTTGTTGTGATATCCTGTGTGGATTTACATTTTGATTTCTTGTGTGGATTGGGTTGTACTTGGGCTCGGATGTTGGAGCCGAACGAGAATTAATGACTTAGGTATATGTATGGGCATGTACCTAAGCAGTGTCGGATGTTAATTTGTGATTTACCTTTCCTTTGTGGTTTATCCTTTGTGGATACTGGGAGACCTTCGGGGGTCTCAGAGTCCCTACTGAGTAGCTTATACTCACCCCTGCACGGGCTATGCCCGCACTACATTGTGTTGGTTGCAGACGACGGAAAACGTTGATCGTGGTTGAGGCTTGCAGAGCAGGACAGTACCTGGAGGTGGACCACTGGGCGGGACATACTCGGAGCGGACGGCGGGACCCGAGGAGCAGTGGAGCTATCTGTACCCACCCTTCAGGTGGGATTCCCAGTGGACAACTCGTCGTTGCGGCTTTACTTTTCAGTTGCTGTTTTCCCTTTCCAGTTGTACTTTACTTTCAGATTGGGTTTGTATACTAGCCCACTTACTTTCCGCACTTACTGTTGTACTCTATGTTTACTTCTCCCTGCTTACTCTGTGGTGTTTGTTGTTACTTTACAAGGAAATGCCTTCCCTTTACCGGGTTTTACGCCTTGGTGCTAGTCGCCAGCCCCTGGCCTATGGAAGGCGGGCTTGGGGTAGTCAAGGCACGGGCCCTGAGGACGGGTCATGACAATTTTGAGGTTTATTTATAGTATAGGGCATACCCTATGTCGTATCTCAAGAATCGTTGATAGGTATAGAGTGTGTATTCGTAATAAAAATTTCTAAAAGAGGGGGTTGTTTTGAAACCAGCTTTAAGAAACTAAGTTAATTTAAAGAGTTTAATAATTTATAATGAAGTAAATTTTGAAAAAAAAATATGATACAAAGGGTTTGTTGTGAGTTCAGTAAAAAAATTTAAAGATCATAATTCTTGAAGATTAATTAGGGTTTGATGTAAGTCTTTGGTTCAACTTAATCGGAATCACGATTACTTTTCACCCTTTTATATCAAAGCACGTTGATCCAACACTTGACAAAAAAATCACATATACAAGGTCCAAATATCATGAATGGTATAATAATATCCAAATAAAATTAAAATCTCTAATATGTGGGGAGGAAAATGATTCTTGTGTTGTCCAATCATAACAACACAAGTCACACATAGAAGAATTGACACTGATCGGTTAAAAGTAAAGATCATTCCATTCTATTCAATAAGACAATGAATTAAAAAATGAATCAAGGTAATATAACTCTAAATAAATTATTTTAAAACCCAAAATAAAGAAATATAGTAGTATTAAAAGTTATAAAACTCCCATTACAATATGTGTTTCTCCCTCACAACGAACACCCACCATTTAGCCAAACGTCGAGAGGATGAGTAACATCGGGTGGATGTCCTTCTTCACTCTTGATACACCTATGAGGATAGGGGACTATAGAAAATATAGGATAAAGATAGTACTCATATGGAAATACAAATTGGAAAATCATGGATCCTGGTTCTAACTTTCAAATGAGGTTCCCTTGGTTCCCTTTTATAGCCAAAATGATAAGTGATTTTGAGCACCCAATTTTGGTGATTCCATTATAGTCTCATGTTTGGGTTGGTATATGAAATTATCTCGACATGTAAAAATAATAAACATGGTTGTGAGCTGAATTTAATGTCGCCATGTCACATTTGGAAACCATTGAACATCTATAATTGGATGTATATTTATAATACAGAACTAAAATTCTGACTTATTGTAGATTTTTTCCCTAGATAGAATGGTTCAAATGGCCCCCATAATAGAAGAATGGGGCTTGATTTACTTAACATGAGTTGTAGACCATGAAGTTCCATATTATAACAAAAATGTTTCATCCCATTTGGAGGCACTTAATTTGCATAATGTTTAAAATATTGGACATATATCCACGGGATGCCATGCAGTTTGGCTCATTTTCCTTCCGGATCATCTTCGAGGTCTCCAAATCACCTACAACTTCAATTAAAATATAAAAACAAGTATAATTTACAATTTTAATAGTGATAAATAATAAATAATTAAATAAAACATAAAGAGTAATTTGATATTATATTTGGAATTTATGGTGCAAAATTAGTTTAATACACTATTATTAGGGTGAAATGAATCAGTGAATCATTGTGTGAAAATTGACCCATTTATAAAATAAATATATATCATCCTCGGTATTTTTAGAACCTCAAAAAATAAATATTATTTATTCAATAAATAAACATATATTTCTAATATTACAAATCTTAAAAATAAATATTTCTTTTTTTATTCAACTAATGAAAAAATGTTCCCACAAAATAATTACAATCATTAAATACTAAATAAATAATTTTTAATGGGTTTTAGAATAATATTTATTATAGCAATTAAATTCAGATTTATTTTAATTAAAATCAATAGAAACCCTAAGTATGTTACCTTCTAGTATTCTTCCTCAGTGGAATTTAGAAAGTTTACCAAAAGTCTAATATATGCATCTAACAACATGTAAAGGTTCCAAATAGAGAGAAGTTATGGCTATAATGTCAAAAAAAAATGTGAATTATCACTATGTAATATAATACTGTTTTCTAGATATCTCATCAAGAAAATTACACACTCATATTATTAACCTATTTGATTGATACATCATTATTTGACATTCCAAAATGAAACCATCAATACACCACATTCATGAAATTTAATATGATTTTTCCATCTCAATCAATTGGTCCAGATATCATCATCCAGAAATATGGAAGTGAACAATAATACTTGGAATTATTTATTAATAATATATTACTTGTGACATTACAATCTTACCCAACATGACCATGAACGTATTTCATTACAATTTACTTCAAAAAATCTATGTACATGATTCATGATATTCATTAATAATAATACTAGAGTTAAAGGATCATTTGGAACACTTAATGAAAGGAATATCCAATGAAATGTAAACATGTGGAATTATTTCTGGTGGTTATGTCCTAATAATTTATTATCTAGTGATTAACAAGTTTTAACATCATGATATGAAGTCTTGTCCACATATGAGTACTTACACACAATAGTATGCATCATTTGTGTTCCATTAGATGATATCATTTGACCTTATAAATATGTTTTTGAGTATTATCATAGCATTTCAAGGTTCTTATAATTGAAAGTAACTACTTTTTACCATTTCAATGTGACCTATAATCTATCATGTAACACCCCAAGATTTCATAGTAATATTTTTTTAAATTCAATAGCTTGCGCTACACGCAACACCGAGTTTGAGCGCACCACGACTTACCAAACTAGCCGTTCAAAAGTAGTTATGAATAATATTAATTGAATTTGGAATTTTATATACTCCATATAATATTAAAATCCATATTATATGTTTTATAGACATAATATAAGAACAAATTAATTTTTTCATATAAAAGAATTATTTTCCAAAAAATGAAATTTTACCACCTTTTAATAAAAACACATTTTAAAACCCACATTTTCCACTTTTATATATTTAATTTAATGAAATTAAATTATTTTTTAGAATCGGGATATAAAAATTCATTTTGGATTAATTTTTGGTACTTTTCTGATAACTTTCATATTTTTATTAATACTGAAAAATAATAAATTTTAATTGAAAACAACTTTTTTAATCGAAATAATTTATAGTGTTAAATTATGTATTTGAATGATTTAGAAGTATAATTAGACTATATTTTTTTTCATTTAATACAATTTATGTCATTATAAGTAATTTCCCATTTAAATTTGACATAAACACATGTCAATCATTGGATTGTTTTTACTTTTTAAAAACCCCACTTTTTGGTTTTGACAATGGTAATTAATTTTAAATTAATTAATGAAAGATCTATGTTTTTAATTTGATAAAATAGAATTAATTTTTTTAATTCATAATATCAAAATTATCTTAGGTTAAAGTTTTGGTATTTTTCTGAAAACAATCAATTTTTGATGAATAGTGAGAAAACAATGCGTTATTGGTTAAAATTGAAATTTTATTTAAATAATTAGTTATTTTATTTTAATTTATTTTAGGTCAAAACAAATAAATAATACCTATATATGTTCAACTTAATTCATTGGGGTCATTTTATAATAATTTTAGATATATAAAATTTTATCAAATTTTTTCTCGTCTTTTACCCACCTCTTAGGAGAATTTGCAAATTTGTATAAAACTTAATTTTACCACTTCTGTTTGTTGAATTTAAAAACTCCAAGAGACATGGTTGATATGAGTAAGTAAAATGTGGTTCAATAAGATGAAAATAATTTTTTATGAATAGTAACTTTTTAATTTTATTTACCATAGTTAAAAGTAAATAGGGTAATTAAGAGTAAAAATTATATTATTATTACCATAACACATGTCCTAATTCTATAGGATAAGTTTAATTAAACAAAGAACAACATTAGGAATAAAATATGATCCTTTAGGTCCACTTGGATTATATTAGGACATTTATTATTATCTAATTTAAAGAAGAGTTAAAAGTGTTAAATTCAAAGTTTAATGACTAATCCATTTTTAATATAGGGTTACAGATAAGATAGATTTGACCATAAATATTAATTAGAAAGATAAATATGTTTCCTACATAATTTTAGTTTATTTATAATTTTTATACATTAAATAATTAAATTTATTTATGACACAATGATGATGCAGTAATTACCATATTAATGAAATATTAAAATAATTGATATTATAAATATCCAAATAAATTTAATTTGAGACTTTTAATGAATTCCACTAATTTTATAGGTTACTATGACATTTTAGAGTTTATTAAATATATTTACTTAGAAGTAATAATTTTTTTAGGACTTTAACAAAAATGAATTATTAAATAATGTCAAAATTAACAAAAATGAGTTTTTTAAAAAAATACAATATTATTGGTTGATATAATAATCCTAAAAATATAAGTATCGGCCAAAATACTTATATAATGTTATTTGTGCCATTAATGAACCACTTGGGGTTCTCTTGGAAGTTTATTTTATGTTTATTAACCATATAATATCACAATACAAAGAGACATGGTAAATGTCAAACTATTTAAATAAGAGTTAAATATAAAAGATAATGTTAATATAGTGACCCAAACCTGTCTAAAACCTATTGGTTGAGAGGTTTTAGGCCCATAACTACCTTATCCTTTAAATATTTAAATTTGGATCCATTCGAAACCGAAAATGATTTTATTATAAAATAACATTTCAATCTTTTCCAAAGGTGCCCCTCACCCCTCTTATAAAAGGGCACTTACCCTTCTCTCAAATAACTCCTTCAAAGCCATTTTTCTAGGCCAAACCCTACCCAAATATCCTCTAATCTGTACTCCTTTAATCTTAGAGGCCTTACTTTAGTTATAAATCCATTCTAAGGAGCCCTTTTGATCAAATCAAAAGGAAGAACCCGAAGAAAAGGTAAATATTTCATCACCTCTTTCAAGTTCTTTTCATCTTCCACTTCCTATTTATTTGTTGTTTCCATTATAAAATAATAACTTCAGTATCTTCTATATAATATGATGTCATTATAAAAATGGTACAACCCTATTCATTATTCTATCCATCCTATAAATGACAAAGTCACCATACGTGTGTATGTACGGATTACCGTCTCCACGTCATGGTGTTGTTTGTTATTCAAACACTTTATCATTTTTATGGGTATAATAACGAGTATAAATGATTTAAATAATAAATATAACATGATAATTATTGTTTATATGATATACCATCCAATTATATATGATTTTTATATAAAAAATGATATTTTCGCTCATGCGTACGTACAGATTACCGTCTCCACGAACGTGATGAGATTCATTCCCCATAGTATCCATTCAAGAATAATTTTTATTTGATGATTAAAAATAATATTTTTAAAGACATATTATAATTATGAATATGAATAAGATACATCCAATCCATAACAAACTTTACTTGCATAGCAAAGCATATAAAGGAAAATGAATCAGTTAACACCCGAAACGAAGACACTACTGAAATATCATTAACAAAGCAATATTAGAAGATCATATATGATATCATATTAATGTATAAAGTTCTTTTATAATTTTATAACAATTATTTAACCATTATATAGGATGTTAACCTACCCTCTACCAAGGAAAGCTACAAGGTAAGGGGTTTTCATCTCACTTTTATTCCCATGATATTCATGCTATATTTGCCACTATTAACTTTTGTTTGGTGTATATATTTCCTATTATTGTATGGTTTGTGTAATATACTTTAATTTATATGTATTTACATCATCTTTTGATGATACTTATTTCATGTGCTGTATGTTTTGTATGTTACCAAATCGGTAAGGGAATTTCAAATTTCAGATTTCACTCATTCGGTTTTACGCAAACTTCATTGATTACTTTACTCCAAGATTATGTGTTAAATCACTATTTATTTACATATGTAGTGATTTAAACTCCCCTTTGTGTGGATACACTTTTGATACACATAATCACTTCATTGATAAATTCTCAAGTCATTCATATAAACTTGATAAGAGTAATTTTATCTCAATTTCTATTCATTAAGTTAAACATCCATGCCATTGGTGTTGTTTTTACAAAAAATATGTGTGAATATCCTCTGATTGATTTACACTTAATATCCAATCATATTTAGTGTATTTATATTTTTCACACATAATTATTTTATTGATTTATCCTTAACATAAGGATACGATCTTTATAAAGGTATTCATCTCAACTTATATTCCATTGAGACTTCTTTGTTGTTATGCACCAATTCACTTTTGTTTGGGGTATATACTGTACTTTGACTTAGTATATCATGAACCCCTTTAGGATATTATAATGTTTTTATTACCTCAATTATTTTTATTCAAGTATCTCTCATTTGGTTAGGAACTTTAACTAAAATATTATTTGAAATGTTTTAAAAATTTATTCTTCTAAAACATTCTCATTAGTGTCAATGTTTAAAAAATAGTTTTAAGGTTATATTTATATGGAAATTAATGTTTTAAAATTTGAATTCCTTTAAAATGTTTGAAATTAGTATGGGAAAATTTGATTTAAAAATTTATTTTAAACAGCTTCTTGATAAACAATGAGACTTTTAAATGTTTTCATGAAAAAGAGATATTTACCTCAAAGATTTTTATTGACCATTTTCAACTATGTCAACATCTTATACAGGATATTATTCATGATCTAGGTTGGTTAATTATGATACAAATATTTCATACTATATAAATTTTTTTGTGATATGTTTGACTGTGGTTGTGTTATTTTTATACGATTCATGTTTTATGGATAAAGTATAGACATTTCATATGCTAGTTTTAATATGAATGTTTATAATATGTTTTAACCTTTTCATATGAGGAATGTAGTGGACTTAGTATGTGATGGGTGGAGCCCGCTATAGATCCTCGATGCATCGGGAGGTATCATTAGAAAAACTAGTGTCTTGGAAAAAGTCCTTGACAAAATCTTATTTGTAGTCTTGGCACAAGTCTTTGACTATATGGTTATGAATTTTGGAATTATGCATTTCATCATTTTGAATGTAGCTAGTGATATTTCATGTGATTATTCGACTAGTAGAATATCAATGGGAATAAGTAAATGGAATTATTTTATTTTATCTTTTACATATTATGTTGAAATTTATGTTTAAACTGCTTTTATTTTAGTCTTATACAATGCCTTAAATGTTTATGCTTATTTATGAAAGTTTCCACTATATTTTTATCATTACTTAGCATATGAGATCACCCCTTTATTTGTTTTATTTTTCACAGGATGTGAAGAAGTATTTTATAGTTGACCTGCAAGGATAGGCTAAGGATATAAGTGTGTCTAAAAAATGGGACAAAATGTTGTTGATGTTTTTATTTCATGATGTAATGTAATACTTATGAGTGTATCTATACCTTCCAAGGCTAGTAAACTAATCGGTCTTTCTGGACATTATTCCTTGTATCATACCAATGTCATGTAATAATGCACTAACTCTAGGTAACTGGGGTTGGGGTGTTATAGTTGGTATAAGAGGAAGTTTAGTACAAACTTTGGAAGCTATATTTAGAAAAACTCTGATTAGAAAACACTACCCTAAGATAGACCTTCAGGAATAGTATAGAAGAACATACGAAATTTTTGGTAATGTGTATTTTCCAAGCAATACATACATGTATAGATAGGAGCAGGTAGAGGAAACTCTGGAACAGATGTACCTAAGAGTGAAAACACTGACAAGGAGTTTCGGGCTTGACCCATGGTATCTTGGTACACAACAATGGTCCTTGCTGTACTCTTGGTTACGATGCTTCTGGGGGACATGCTTAAGATAATTCACATTTCATTTACAAACCGATTTGAAGGATTTTAATATAATATGAGAATAAATAACCTTGGTTAATCCTAAGGTGTTTTAGATTGAAAATACGGTGTTATGATATTTTCTAAAATACTTTATGACTCACAATATAATTTCTTGTGTTATTCAATGGATGGATTCCAAGGAAGTCATAGTAACATTGAACATGATGTACAAGGTGGGCATGGTAGTGGAAATGAGAAACGAAATGGAATTTTGATAGGTGTAAAATATATCATGTTCATGCCGAATCAGTTTTCCAAAAATATGATCAAGTATATATATATTAACCAACTCCCGGAATCAACAAAGAAGAGAAATGTGGTGAATGATAAGAGCTCCAGTAGTGGAGACCATAGAGAAAAAAAGCTAAATTTTCATCATGCAAGAAATGTGCAACAAAACACCTAGGGAAGTGTCTCAATGGAGCAAAGAAATGATTTTGGTGTGGGAAAGAAGTACATAAAGTAAAGAATTTCTGAGGAAAAATGAAGAGTACTATGGAAGAAAATAAAAATGATCCCAAGAATCCATTTACAGTAATTTTCTGTAAATTTAGGGGACCTATTAATAACCCAAGTGAATTCCTTATCCTATAGGGTAACCTCTTAGTTAAGGAAGAACCTATTTGGAAATAAATGAATGGTGAAATGTTTAAAAGTATTAGTGCTCTTTTTTATGGGATTACTTAGACGACTTTTCTCTTATATGTGTAACCTTGCATTTTTTTATTTGAGAATTCTATTTTAGGAAGAATTTCCTTTTCTAATTTTGATACAGTTATAAATAACCATTCGGGTTTATATGATTCTTGAATTTGAGACAATTACAAGTTATTAAATTTTGGGATGAAAATGTGGGGTATGAGATAACATTTGTGTTGAAATTATGTTATAGTTATTTTGAGAAATTTATATCATTTTGGTAACATTATAAAATATAGTTTTTGAAAAATAAAAACATGAAGACTGTGTGACAACCCATCACACCAGAAAAAGCTATGAGAATCGAACCTACGACCATAGTGCGATTGGGATTTATCGCCTACCACTGAACTATATGAAGTCCCTGGTTAGTGTGACTAATTCATTTTAGATAAATGATTTTATTGATCAATAATAAGTTTATTTTTGATCTTATGTCTTATCAAATGGATATCCTTAGTATAGGAAAATTATTTGGTGATTAAGTGATAAATGTTATTTTGGATGACGTTCGCTCTATTGGGAATACGATATGCCTAAGGAAAATAGAATACTATGGGATTTCATTTTAAGATTAATGGTGGATTCTTATCTAAGTTTTTATTGTGGATTTATAGAGATTTGGGTTATTTATGGAAATGATTAACCTATCATAGAGAATATTTTATTAGGTTAATTAATTTTAAGTATCTTAAATTAAGAGTAGTCGATGTTATTTGGAGATACAATTTAATGTGGAATACTGTGTAATTAAATTATTTTATGTTTTGGGTTTCAATATTAGTTTGGATTATATTGAAATATTTTATGGACAATTGTTTATTAAATGGTATTTATTGAACTTTGGTTATTTTTGGTTTAATTTTAGAAATTAACATTAATATTTATTTCTCTAAAAGATTAACCTTTTTGGGGATCATCTGATCTTGTACTAACCATTTTGGTTTTGGTTAATCGCTAATGACAAGGTAAATATATATAGTTTATCCTTTGTAGATTATGTAATTCTCTAGAAGTTGATTCTAGTGCTTTAGGTTTGACCAAGTATTCATGAATACTCATCATTTGAAAAAAAGATGATTTAGTGGTAAAAATTAATTAAAGGATGAAACTCTACTTAAAAATTAATAATATCTCTTTATGTTCTTAGTCAATCTCATAAATAAATTCCTCAACTTTATGAAATGAAACTTAAAACAAAAAAATGTTATCTGTTTAATTTTCCTAATAGGAAACTAATGACCGTTTATCCCATCACAAGTTTGTGATTTTCATGTTTTTAACTTTATCTTGATCTTGTTTTCTATCACTCTCCACTAGAACTTGACACTTATATAAGCTTCCATATCCATGTTTTTCTACATAGAATCCTAGTATGGGTTATCTCGAGTGACCTTTGTAATTCTCTTTCTTTATTTTAAAGAGATAGTTTTATTGAATCTTTTTTCTTATATGAGACTTTCAATGAGGTTCCCAAGCCCTATTTTAAAATTTAAAGGATAAAATTTCAAAAGGGGGGAAGAACGTAACACCCCAAGATTTCATACTAAGTTATTTTCTTTAAATTCAACAGTTTGTGCTACAGGCAACACCAAGTTCAAGTGCACCACGACTTACCAAACTAGCCATTCAAAAGCGATTATGAATAATATTAACTAAATTTGGATTTTTATACACTCTATATAATTTTAAAATCAATATTATGTGTTTCATATACATAATATAATAAAAAAATCATTTTTTCATATAAAATAAGTATTTTTTCAAAAAATGAAATTTTACCACCTTTTAATAGAAAACCATTTTTAAAACTAATAATTGAAACTATAATATATTCAATTTAATGAAATTAAATTTTTCGTTAGAATAGGGACATAAAAATTTATTTTGAATTAATTTTTGGTATATTTCTGATTACTTTCATATTTTGATTAATACTGAAAAATACTAAATTTTAATTGGAAAAAACTTTTTAATAGAAATAATTTATAGTGTTTAATTATGCATTTTAATGGTTTTGAAGTATAATTAGATTATATATTTATCATTTAATACAATTTAGGTCATTATAATTAATTTCAAATTTAAATTTGACATAAACACATGTCAATCTTTTGATAGTTTTTACTTTTTAAAAAACCCACTTTTCGGTTTTGATAATGGAAATTAATTTTAAAATAATTAATGTAACTTCTATTTTTTTAATTTGATAAAATAGAATTCATTTTTTAATTTTAGAATATCAAAATTATCTCAGGGTAATGTTTTGGTATTTTTTCTGAAAACTTTCAATTTTTGATGAATAGTGAAAAAACAGTGTGTTATTGGTTAAAAGCGAATTTTTATTTAAATAATTAGTTATTTTATTTTAATTTATTTTAGGTCAAAATATATAAATAATAGATATATATGTTCAATGTAATTCATTTGAGTCATTTTATAATATGTTTTGATCTATACAATTTTATCGAACATTTTACCGTCTTTTAAACACCTCCTAGGAGCATTTGAAAATTTGTATAAAACTTAATTTTACCACTTTTGTGTTTTGAATTTCAAAAATCCTAGAGACACGGTTGATATTAGTCAGTAATATTTGGTTTAATAAGATTAAAATAATTTTTGGTGAATAGTAACTTTTTACTTTTATTTACCACGGTTAAAAGTAAATAGGGTAATTAAGTGTAAAAATTATATTATTATTTCCCTAAAACATGTACTAATTCTATTGGATAAGTGTAATTCGACCAAAAACAACATTAGGAATAAAATATGATCAATTAGGTCTAATTGGATTAGATTAGGACATTTATTATTATTTAATTCAAACAAGAGATAAAAGTGTTAAATTCAATGTTTAATAACTAAACTATTTTAATATAGGGTTTCACATAAGATAAATTAGACTATAAATATTAATTAGAAAGATAAAAAGATTTAATACATAATTTTTATTTATTTATAATTTTTAGATATTATATAAACAAATTTATTTATGACACAATTATGATGCAGTAATTACCAAATTAATGAAAGATTAAAATAATTGATATTAAAAATATCGAAATAAATCTAATTTGATACTTTTAATAAATTAAAATAATTTAATAGGGTTATATGACATTTTTGGGTTGATTAAATGTATTTAGTTGGAAGTAATAAATTTGTTAGGACATTAACAAAAATCAATTATTAAATAATGTCAAAATTGACATAAATGAGTTTTTAAAACAAATACAATATTATTGGTTGATATAACAATCATAAAAATCTAATGTTCGGAAAAAAGACTTATATAATGATTTTTGTATCATTAATGGACCATTTTTGGTTCTGCTGGACATTTTTAGTAAGTTTATTACGCATATAATATAAATTATACAAAGAGACCTAGTAAATGTCAAACTATTTAACTAAGAGTTAAATCTAAAATATAATGTTAATATAGTGACCCAAACCTGTATAAAACCTATTGGTTAAGAGGTTTTCGACCCATATCTACCTTATCCTTTGAATAATTTATTTTTTATCTATTAGAAACCGATAATGATTTTATTATAAAATAATATTTCAATATTTTCATAAGGTGCCCCTCACCCCTATTATTAAAGGGCACTTCCCCTTCTAACAAATTCATACCTTCCAAGACATTTTTCATGACCAAAACCCACCCAAATATCCTCCCAACTGTCCTAAATTCATCCTAGAGGCCTTCCTTTAGTCAGAAAGCCAACCTAAGGAGCCCTTTTGATCAAATGAAATGGAAGAACCCAAAAAAGGTAAATATTGCATCAACTCTGTCAAGTTATTTTATTCTTCCACTTCCTATTTATTTGTTGTTTACATTATAAAATAATAACTCCAGTATATTATATTTACTTTTATGTTTTTATAAAAATGCTATAACCCTATTCATTATTCTATCAATATTATAAATGACAAAGTCACTATACGTGTGTACATACGGATTACCGTCTCCACATCATGGTGTAGTTTGTTATTCAAAAACTCCATCATTTGGATGGGAACAATAATGAGTATAAATTATTTAAATAATAAATATAACATGATAATGATTTTTTATATGATATACCATCCAATTATATATGATTTTAATATAAAAAAATGATATTGTCGCTCGTGCATACGTATGGATTACCGTCTCCATGAATGCGATGAGATTCATTCCCCATCATATCCATTCATGACTAATTTTCATTTGATGATTAAAAATAATGTTATTAAATTCTTAATATCATTATTAATATGAATAATATACTTCCTATCCGTAACAAACATTACTTAAATAATAAATCATATAAAAGAAAAGAATCAGTTGACACCCAAAACGAAGATACTACTGAAATATCATTAACAATGAAATATTAGAAGATCATATATGATATCATATTTATATATATTTATCTTTTATAATTTAAAAATAATGATTTCACCATTATACATAATTTTAACCTACCCTCGACCAAGGAAAATTACATGGTAAGGGGTTTTCCTCTCACTTTTATTCCTGTGATATTCATGCTATATTTTCCACTATTACCTTTTGTGTGGTGTATGTATTTCCCATGACTGTATGGTTTGCATAATATACTCATGGTTATTTACATCATCATTGGATTCTCTTTATTTCATGGGGTGTATGTTTCGTATGTTACCAAATCGGTAAGGGAATTTAAAAATTTAATTTCCACTCATTCAGTTTTATGCAAACTTCATTGATTACTTTACTACAAGATTATGTATGGAATAACTATTTATTTACTTATGTAGTAATTTCCAATACCCTTTGTGTTTATATACTTTTTGATACACATAATCACTCCATTGATAAATTCTCAAGTCATCGGTATAAACGTGATAAGAGTAATTTTAACTCAATTACCATTCGTTAAGTTAAACATCCATGCCATTGGTGATGTTTTTACAAGAATATGTGTGAATATCCTCTAATTGATTTACACTGAATATCCAATAATATTGTTTTTATTTATATTTTTCACACATAATTATGTCATTGATTTATCTTTAACCAAAAGATACGGTCTTTATATAGAAATTCATCTCAACTTACATTCCATTGAGTCTTCTTTGTTGTTATTCTACAATTCACTTTTATTTGGGGTATATAATGTACTTTGACATAGTATATCCTGAATCCATTTATTCTCATGATATTATAAAATTTTTATTATATCAATTATTTGTATTCAAGTATCTCTCATTTTGTGAGGAACTCTAACTAAAATATCATTTTAAATTTTTTAAAAGTTTATTCTTCTAAATCATTCTCAATAATTTCCACGTTTAAAAAATGGTTTTAAGGTTTTATTTATATGGAAATTAATGTTATAAAATTGAAATTAATTTTAAAAGTTTCAAAGTGGTATGGGAGACTTTTATTCAAAAATATATTTTAAACATCTTCTTGATAAACAGTGAGACTTTTAAATGTTTTCATGAAAAACAGATATTTCTCCCAAAGATTTTTACCGATCATTTTCAACTATGTAAACATCCTTTACTGGATATTATTCTTGATCGAGGTTGGTTTATTATGATACAAATATTTCATACTATATTGAATGTTTTGTGATATGTTTGACCATGGATGTGTTGTTTTCATACCATTCAGGGATTATGGATAAATTATTGACATTTCTTATGCAAATTTTAATATGAATGTTTATGATACGTTTCAACCTTCTCATATGAGGAATGCATTGGACATAGTAAGTGATGGGTGGAGACCACTATATCTCCTCGATGCATCGGTAGGTCTAATGAGACAAACTAGTGCCTTGGCACAAGGCCTTGACAAAATCTTATTTGTAGTCTTAGCACAAGACCTTGACTATATTGTTATGAAGTCTGGCATTATGCATTCCGTCATTATGAAAGTAGCTATTGATATTTCATGTGTTTATTCTACTAGTAGAGTATCCATGGTAATATGTAAATGGAATTATTTGATTCTATCTTTTCCATATTATGTTGAATTTTAATTTTAAAAGGATTTTGTTTTAGTCTTATACATTACCTTAAATGTTTATGCTTATTTATAAAAGTTTCCACTATATTGTTATCCTTACTATTCATCTGAGCTCACCCCTTTCTATGATTTATTTTTACCAGGATATGAAGAAGTATTTTATGGTTTACCTGCAAGGATAGGCTAAGGATATAAGTGTGTTTAAAAAAGGGGACAAAATGTTGTTGATGTTTTTATTTCATGATGTAATGTTAAACTTATGAGTGTATATATTACTTCCAAGGCTACTAAACTGATCGATATTTTGGGACATGATTCCTTGTATCTTCCCAATGTTATGTATTAATGCACTGACTATGGGTAACTGGGGTTGAGGTGTTAAATAGTAAATTATCATAATAGTTTTATGTATAAGAACAATAAATATGTGATAAAGTGTTTGTTAATATTCTTCTCTTTAGATATATATAGGTAATGTAATGTAAAAAAAATATTTAGATATAAAGTAAAATTTAGTTATGGGATGGTAATATTATAAGAATATAGAATTGGGTTAGTTTAGGTGGTGTAGAGTTTAGTTAGTAAAGTTATTAGGGGTTGTGTTGGGATTTCAAGACTTGTTTAATTTATGATTATGGATATGATGGTTGGATTGTCGAGTTTTGTAGCTTCCAAAGTGAAAGGGGAAGATGTTTAGTGTTTATTTAATGTAAGTATGGAATCTTCTATATGAATGGTAATATGTTTAGAAACCAAAAAACTAAATTAACTTGTTAACTAAAGAGGTTATTGAATTATTACAGTAATTAAAATGAAATATGGGAAATAATGGGTTGATGTGGAGTGAATAATTGAAAATAAAATATGGTTAAATATATATAATCACTATTGGAATTCTTAGTATTTGCGATGGGATCTCGTCGCAGATACGCTTTAGCAATGGGGCCCCGTCGCAAATAGCCCATTGCAGAAATAGCCGTCACAAATACCATTATTTGTGATGGGCCTGTCACAAATAATTGTATTTGCAATGGGAAACATCACTGTTACAAATAAGTCTCCAATTATATGTATTATATATACATAAACTTTTTTGTGACAGGCCCGCCGCAGATAGTTTTTGCGACAGGACCACTGTCTCATCGTAAATATATATATATATATAACGTACTAGGACAGGCCCGTCGCAACAAAGTATTTACGATGGGTATGTAGTCTCGTTGCAAATATGTTTAAAAAAAATTATTTAGACTATTTGTGATGGGGTCCTGTTGGAACAGGTCCCGTCGTAAATAATAAATTAATTTTTAAAAAATAAATTTAATAAAATTACGATTAATAAAAAAATTATATTACTATTATTAAAAAAATAAAAAATATTAAAATTCTCAATATTCACAAAAAAATTAAAAAATCTTAAAATATTATTATTATTATTAGTAAATAAACAAATAATATATAATACTAAAAAAAATATTTAATACAATAATATTAATATTAATATTATAATAATAAAATAAAAAATATTAAAATTATCAATATTAACAAAAAAATATAAAAAATTAATAAAATATTATAAATTAAATTATGTAATATTAACACAGATATAAAATAATGAAAATGTAAATAATTTATATTACAATGTGAAATTCAAATGTTTTTAACATAAAAAAATCTCTGGGGGGGGGTCGTCTTCTGGAGGAGGTTGAGGAGCTGAAGGATATGGCGGAGGAAACTCCATCCCTAAATTACGAATGATTGGTAATTATTACGAATTATTGGTAATTATTACGAATTATTGGTAATTATTATGAATTATTACGAATTATTATGAATTATTACTAATTTTATCTAATTATTACTAATTATATCTAATTATTACTAATTATTAGTAATTATATCTAATTATATATAATTATTACTAATTATATCTAATTATATCTAATTATATCTAATTATGTCTAATTATATCTAATTATATCTAATTATTACTAATTATTACTAATTATTACAAATTATTACTAATTATATCTAATTATTACGAATTATTACTAATTATTACTAATTATTACTAATTATTACTAATTATATCTAATTATATATAATTATTACTAATTATTACTATTTATTACTAATTATATCTAGTTATATCTAATTATTACTAATTATATCTAATTATTACTAATTATATCTAATTTTTACTAATTATATCTAATTATATTGAATTATTACTAATTATTACTAATTATTACTAATTGTATCTAATTATAACTAAGTATTACTAATTATTACTAATTATTTATAATGATTACAAATTATTACAAATTATTACTAATTATTACTAATTATATCTAATTATATCTAATTATTACAAATTATAACTAATTAATACTAATTATTAATAATTGTCCCTAATTATAACTAAATTCCGATATTTATCTATAATAATCTCTAATTATTGCAAATTAACAATAATTATTTATAATTATCTCTAACAATATCAATTACTTACTAAAAATAAATATAAATAAAAATCAATTTAAATCTAATTTAATTAGAACTAATAAACAACAATTAAAATTAATATAAAAAAATAAAATATAAGTATCGTAAACATTGATATTCTGAAGGTATTGACGCCTTCCAATTGCTCTTGTATAAAAGACTTTAACTAAAAGAAATTTTTCCCTTAAAACTAGAGAGTGAAGAGAGAAAGAAAGGAAGATCTGAGAGATTTGAAAAAAAACGGGTGAGGGTATATATAAGTTAGATTTGTTGCGAGGAGGTTATTTACGACGGCCCCCGTCGCAAATACCATCGCCCGCATTAATTACGGTCGGCAGTTAAAATGGTATTTGTGACGGGCCCCATCGCAAATAATTCCTACCGATACTCTTTTTGTGATGGGACGACATCCCGTCGCAAAAAGCTATTAACCTCCGCCGGTTATTTGTGATGGGTACCATCGCAAATACTCTTGCACAGTTTGGCGCGCATGCCGTGCTATTTGGCACGCAAGTCTTGCCAAAGTATTTGCGATGAGAGACATCTTCTCATCGCAAATACTATTCACACGGTTTGGTGCACAAGTCGCACCAAACTATTTGCGACGGGAGACGAAATCCCGTCATAAATAACCAATTATTTGCGACGGGGAAATTGCCCCGTCACGAATACCATTTTGGACGGGTTATTTGCGACGAGATTTATTCCCGTTGCAAATATTGCTTTTTTCCTTTAGTGAATATAAAATATGACATGTCTTTATATTATAAATTACTGAATTGTGTTTATTATATTGAGTACTATTGGATTTTATGGTTATACATGGAATATTTTTCAATGTTTTTTAGTTTTTTATTTATTGATTTTTTATGCGAAAATGCATTTGAGATATGTTATGGTGATGGAGGATGAAGGGTGGTGTAACATGTGATGTAATGGATCGTGGTTTTGATTTTTGGGCTATGATGTCTCATGAAAGGTATATATATACAGGGTTTAATGGATTTAAATTTTGGTATATATGTATATATATGATGGAATTACTAGTTATTTGGTTGTAGTGTGCATTCATAGTGGGTGGAATACAAGGAAGGAGGAGGGAATGGGGTATATTTACTTCATTTTCATGTTTTATTACTATGATGAGTAGGGTTTGGATATGTTGATATGGGTAAGGGATTAATATTTATTAGAGGGGGAATTAGGTTGATGTCATTTATGATTAAATTACTATATATATGCGTGGTTGTAATTTATAAACATGTGGTGTGGTGGTTGGACTGTGGTGTGAGTGTATTGTTGTTTTTTGGTGTTGTTATTGTTTCATTCATGCATCATAACCCGTTATTTAGGGGTTTTCTTATTTATTATTTTTATACATATATGAGTTAGAGTGGCCCATGAATAGAATGGTATGAGTTGTTGTAAATTTTCAAGCCACATTTTATTTTTTGGTTTTGGTGATGTTTATGAAGTTGATGTTATTTCTAATTTTATTTTTATTTTATATGATAAATATAAACTTTGGTAAGATTTGTAGTTGGAATGGATGCATGATTTTTGAATATGGTTAATGGAGATATAGTAAATAGGGGATGTTGAAGTAGATAAATGAAAAAATGATGATTTTGGGTAAATTTTATTTCCTATTATTAAATTATTTCTAACTATGGATCATCATTTTCCTGGAAATATTAGTCTTGTATATTTACATAACATGGATATTGATTTTTTAGAAGGATAAACCAATATATTACTCACAATTTCTCACCCATACATATTTTTTAAGTTGTATTACATTATAGTTTGAGGTTGATTAGAGTTGTTGTTTGGGTAGCTTGAGTAAAGCCTGATGGCTAATTTAGAGTCCTAAGTTTTCATTCATGAATGTTCTATTATCAGGTTTGTATATTTTTATTTATAGATAATAACTATGTTGTTAGAGATTGTTTTTATATATATATTTTCTATTTATAGGTGGATTCATTTTATTTCCATAAGTTTTATGAGGTTAGGTCCTTTCATTGATGTGATTTATCCCCCCCATTATTATCAGCAAAACATGGATTATTGGGGGAGAACATTAGGGGTCACTCATGACTTCATTATTAACCCATGATGGGTTTCTGTGAGGGTAATCCATGAAATCCTTCTTATATCCATGGTATTATGTCTTAATTCAAGGTATATTAAATGAGAATAATAGAGATTATAGAATGGGATAATCAGAAAGAGTATATGAACACATGAACATTCCTTATATTAATTTTAGTATCACTATATATAGTAAACATGACATTCATTAGTTTTTATACATTAAATCATATGTTACATAACATACAAGTTAATTATCCGTCTGTTCAAGTATTAATCAAATTGGCACATTATTTATCCTCACATGAGTTTCATTATATGAAATGTTTCATTAATGAAAGATGGTATTATGAGCAAGATTACTTGGATGTTAAAACATAAGGGTTGTCCATATCATAAAATAGAATGGGAATATAGTGGTGTGGTATTATTTTCAATATCCCTGTACTAATCCATGTGATATGCCTTAGTTTCATCTATGCCAAACCATAAAATACATAAATATTTTACATTATTATATCAACTAAAACACATCATATGAGTATAATATTTATGGAATATCTCCATCAGTTAACATAATAGTTGATAAGAAAGAATGTTATTAGAATAAAGTGATTGTTTAAGAAAATGTCTAATGATAAAGTAGAGGTGACCAGAAAATATTTTAGTATCATATATAATAGGTAATCTTGATATTAAGGCATGGACTTCAATGGGACATTTTAATCTATTTTTAATCACGAAAATGAAATGATATATCTTTTTATCACTATACAAAGAATATATAATATTATTCAAAAGGGTTAAAATTCAACCTTTCTTAGTAGAGATCTTGAAAAGAATGTGTTCATTGATTGATTTGATAGGCTTATGTGGAGAGATAATAGTACATGTGGTTACAGGTTCAAGATATTTTTATATGGTATAAAACAATCTTCAATACCATTGTATCCAAATATTGACTCATATTCAATATTACTAAATATTAGAAAAGGAAGAGTGGCTAAAAATATAAACATTAAATTAATCTATAAGTTATCTATCATTATTGTCATATATGTTGACAATATTATCCTTATCATAAATGAATTTCTTTTCAAAAATACTTTTTAACTAAATTGAATGATTTTTAATACATTCATTTGTGATGAAATGAATTACATTGAGGACATCAAATTTATCAATAAAAAGGCCACATCTTTAATTCAAAAGATAAATACTCCTAATAAAAATTAATGAAGTTTGTGATAGATTTTGAGAATATATTTTCACTATAATGCTAGTGGGACATGAAATATTAATTTAAATTGACTAGACACAATAGGGCCTTTCTCAGGTAAGAAGAAATAAAAGAGTTCCACCCCCATGCCCATCTTCAATAGGGTATGGTCTGGGGTCTATAACCAAGTAGAAACATCTCATAATATGGTATACCTTAGAGTATTTCCACCAAAAATATATAAATATATCAAATAAATTAAATAAACAACAACACCAAATTCATACATACATATATATATATATATATAATTAAGTTAACCATGTATAAGGCATGCATGAAATATCTGGTTCAAATATATCAACAAAAAGGTAAATATAAAGGATGTTATACATTGGATAAGACTATGAATTTGAAAGATACAAGAAACATTGAATATCCTCCTAAATATGAATACTAATAGAAGATATATGGTTATAATTGTTACCACAACAATAATGGACTAGAAATATCCATTATATGTCACCAAGTGTCACCAAGGACTATCTTGGAAAAAGTTACACTAACTCGATTTATATAAAGACCATATCTAAAACCTATGTATAATTTTCAAAAAACACAAAAAATATGAGTAAAAAACATATGGGGGTGAGTATAAAGAAACTTGGTAGGATTAAAAAAACTCATAAAGAATGTATATAAAAATAGGTAAGCTCAGAGTTCCTAGTACTAAATGATAACTGAAAGGAATACAATAAACAAAACTGATCAAGATTCTATATAATAATGTAACTAGATGAAAAAAATGAAGAATGGTTCATATATTCTTTAAAAATATAATTATTGGGAACATAAAAATCTCCAATTATCCAAGATCTATCCCATAGAGACTCAAAAAACACTATAAACTAGGGAGTATTTTAGTAGCTAAAATTCCATGAAGCCTGATGTAGATAGCTTAGTTGTACGTCACATCATAAGGAAAGAAAGAGGTACTTGGGGGTCAAAATACTTGTAGAATCTTTTATTCTAAGAATTCAATCCAAAATTACTCTAAAATACATAAAATATATCATGTTCATTAGAAATACATGTTCATATATTGAGGGAGTACTGAAAGATCTAGTATATTAGTACCGTACCATTGGTTATGTAACTAAACGATGAATTACAAGAAACTAACATAACCTCATAGGAACTTGTGAAGGTTAACATGCCCCAAGTAAGTTGGGGGGGGATAATTTCTATAGTAGAGGATAAAATGTCATATATGAGCTATTTAGTTTTGGTGTATACCAGCACCATAGATGAAATATCCCAAAACCTACGTAACTGGGGAGAATAAATACCTTACCTATAAAATGACATGTATATAAGGGATCTTTCTCCTATGGAATATGGGATAATATAAAAAATATCAATAAACTGACCTATATAAATATGATATAATTCCCTTGGTAAATAAAAGGATACCCACCCCACAAGTATGTTGAGAATTCTTTGATCGTCATGCCTAAACTCCATCATTATCCCTACAGAGTTAATTCTAAATTATTATTATCTAATAGTGTAAACATACTTGAATGGTTGAATAATATATTCTACTGTGACATAGATTCAAAACTTATTATTATAGGATATTTATTTGTTTAAAGTGTTAAATTGGTGATAAATATCCTACAAACATACAATAAAGAGGAAAGTAGGGCATGTGGTAGCCCCCATGTGCATAATGTGGAATACTAGAAGGGGGAGGAAGTGACCCACACATGGAATAGTATGTGTGTGTGAAACTTTCAAAAACCACATATCAAGGATAATTGTACCCCCTCCCAGTCAGTTTTGGTAGGACCCAATGTAACACCTTGAGGTTTTAGAAAATAAAATTATATTAGATATCATACAAGATATGCAACACCAAACTTAAATGAACCATAGAATATTATTAATTAAATATAAATGTTATAACATAGCCATTAAGTTGGAAGGTATGAATACTATTAATTACATTATGATATATATATATATATATTTACATCAAAATAAAAATTTAATTATGTATTCTTATTAAATAATCAATCAATTTTGAGTAAAGTAATCTTATTCTTCAAAAACATGTTTTCTTCAAAAAAGATTTTGTATTGATTTTTCTGAGAAAATATTACAATTAAATTTCATGTAATTGAGGAAAATTTATTTTATAAATTAAAATAAATTTTAAACTCATAATATCAAAATCAAATTACAGTGATATTTTTGTATTTTTTGTAAAATATTTATTTTTCAGTGAATAGTGAAAAATACCAATTTTTCAAATATGATCTTTTATATTCTATAAATTATGTAATTAAAAAGTTTCATTATGATTTATGTTATTTTTTAAGTAACATGAGTATTATTTTTTATATTTAAACAAATTAATTACATTTTAATCAAACTTATACTAGATTTTATTATAACTTTATTTTTTATTATGCAAATGCATTTTCCTAAAATTTGTTTTAAAGTGCACAATGTTTCTCCATTTTAATTAATTAAAATCCTCATAATTAGGAATGATTAAAATTAAATATATAGGTAATATATCTATAAATATTAATTTAAATTCATACAATTATTATTTATAGTCATAGAGTTAAATTGAAATCATCTAATGCTTGAAAAATAACTTTCCAGAGAAACCACTTTTTCATTGCGTCTATGGGTTAAATATTAAATTTAATTCTACAAATTATGTGAATTTAATTTTGTAAAATGGATTACATATTTTTAATTAGAAAATTTTATATTATATAATATTTTTAACTTAATTGTTTTCATAAATAATAGTGAATGCTTCAAAAATATTTTACCGCAGTTAAGGTTAAAACAATATTATCGAAGGTAAAAATAAAATAATAAGGTTTAAAATGGTCAAGAAACTTGTATAAAATATATTATATTGAAATATTTCTACATTATATCATCTATTTCTCAATAATTTTCCTTTTTATCCTTTTGGATTGTTTTAAACCAGAGTATACCATTTTATTTTCAAAAAATTCTAAGTGTGTCATCTCCCCCACTTACAAAATGCAATCTCATTACTCTCCACATTACACTTCCAAATCCATTTTTAGGTCAAATAACTAAAAAAATATATTCCTTAGTTCCCTCACTATATCATAGAAGCCCTTTTTTAAGAATCCCTCCTCGAAATGCTTTTGGTGAAAGCCTAAAGAGGGCATCTGAAGAATATGTATTTTTATTAACCGATCATTTGGTTTTATTTATTTTTCCACCTCCTTAAAATATTATTCAAACATTTCGATATAAAAAATAATTACATTAAATATATTTAAATATTATTATTTCAATGGTACAACCTTCATATACCTCATCTTAAATCAAATGGGAAATATAATCACATTTGTGTATATAACTGACTACCACTTGGAAAATCGATGTAATTCAAATTCCATCATCACAAATAATGGATGGTTATAATGAAATAATTAATGATTATATATTATATTAATTAAATTTTCATTATTCTTAAATGATAATATATCATTTAATTTTTACCTTTCCATTCATAGAAAAATTATAACGTTGTTCGTGCGTACGTGTTGTCCACCATCTCCATGAAGTGATGAGATTTTTCTAATAGCCACATCACATGGATGATATATATAAGTTAATTTATATGAATAATATCAAATTTATGTTATAATTATCATTATAAATAGATAACAAAATACATACCTTATTTCCATAATGATCATTGAAAAATGGAACGTTACTCATGTGTATGTATAACCTACTGATTCCAAGATTGTAACACAATTTTTTTAATAATAATTTTCATGATTGGTTTTAAAAGTATAATTGATAAGTAAATAAAAGTAATATTTCATTAATTTTATTCTATTAAATATGGAAGAATGATCTGATTGAAAATAGGCAACCTTCCAAAGTTATTTCTAATATATAAGCCAAATACCATCAAAACTTCCAAAGTGAAATTTAATAATTAAATTATTATGTATATAATGGTAATAAATAAAATAAAAATGAAATATAAAGTTGAAAAGAGTTATTAATAAATTAAATACTTAACATAATTTTATTAATATGGAGGATATATAACAAATGAGATGATATGGAATCATGGAAAGGGACACATTAACTTAAAAAATTATTTCAAATGTTTTAATGATTTCTTTTCTAAAATTTCTATTCTATGTCCATGTTATTATAATTGTTTCAAGAAAACTATTATTTATTTTTAAATGGATGCAAAATTCCATTTTTTACCATATTTCACTTTATTTACAATATTTTTAAAAATTAATCTTTTTATTATTTTAATTAAGGGATTTTATTTTAAAATTCTTCTTTTAAAGGTTCCCTTATGAATATTTTTCTTCTATATTATTATAAATATTTCATAAAAATTAGTATTTACGATTTATTGGATGCTAAAGGTAACTTATTTACCATATTTTACTTTCTTTACAATTTTTTTGAAAAATGAATCTTTCTATGGTTTTATGTAAGGGGAATTTTAACAAAAAAACATCATTTTGAATGTTTTAAAGATTTTTTTAAATCATTCTCTTCTATTTTTGTGATCATTTAAATGTTTCAACAAAATTATTACTTATTATTAAATGGATGATAAATTTCATTTTTGAACATATTTCAAATTCATTACAATGTTTTTAAAAATGAATAGTTTATGGGTTTATGTAAGGGGATTTATTTAATAAATATACTTTTATAGATTTATTTTCTAACTTTTTTTTTTCAATTTCCATATTTTTATAATTATCTTATTGATGTTTTATAAGAAATTAGAAAAATTATACAGAAAATTAATTTTTTTTCTTAACATTATTTCAATTTTTTTCCAAATTAATCTTTTTACAGACTTTACATAGAATGTTTTGACTTTCATTACAAAAGGAAAAAAGAAACACTCTATTTTATTGCATACAGTGGCAAAGAAATTTCCCTCCTTTATAACCATTATTTTATTTAAGGATTCTTTTACAATTTTTCAGGTATTATTCAAAGAAAACCCCACTATCATTTTTACGTATTTTGGTATTTGAAATCAATTTTTAAAAAGAAAAGTCTATTTTTTATCTGAAAGTGTTTTTCATATGTGACTAAAAGAGTTTTTTAAGGGTTTGATGATGAAATGTTACTACCATAAATTTTTTATTAATGTTATAGTAATTTGATATTGTTTATGAAATGGGTTGATATTTATTATAGCTGATGGGTGATCCCAGTATAGCTTATATTGTAGCTGCACCAATAAAGTGAACTATTTATTTTGTTAATGATTATATTCTCTTGAGAATTATATAATAATTAAGTCATATGGTTATTCTAATTTTTATGGATTATTTAATATTTTAGTAAGGGTTCTATGAAGATGATATCCCAAGATACCTACATGACTTTTCTATTATTTCTAATGAGTTTTTATGGAAATCATTTTTAAAGGTAATATAAATGATGATATTAAAATAAATATTATACTATTTCTAGGTAAAAACTATGTTTCTAAGCAGTTTTTTCAATGGTTTTCAAGTTTTTCACTAGAAAGAAATTTCCTTGTTTTTTGTCCCTTACTGATATTTTTTCTCATCCCATTTCTTTTTAATAGAATTCAGTGGGTATACAAATGGGTAAATCATGAGATGAAATAAATTATAATTTAAGGAATATTTTTCATCTTCTATATTAAATGTTACATAATATAGAAGAAATGTATACTAATGGGAAGTGTACAATTTTTAATATGTGGTTTTTTATCTATGACTTATGAACTGATTATCTAAAAATCTTAACAAAGAATGAATTCTTTACTTAAAACTCAATAATAAGAAATTATAAGGTTAGTTCCTTATATTTGTTATAATATTAAAGCTTAACATAACTTTAATGGTTAGGAATCTATTTGATCTTAAGCTAATAAAATTTCTATAACCATAAAGATTAGTATGCAATGGATAATTAGGCTTATTTTGGATTAATATAGCATTTAATTGGGGGTAACATTTTTAGGGATACCATAGTATATTTCTTTAAAATAATATATTTTATTATTATTTCTTTTATATAATCGCATTAGACTATTTTGTTTTAGTAAATGGAAGGATCTAGCTGGAACCAAATTAATAATGGATGTGAAGGAAAATACAGTGGTTGTCTGGATAGGAAATTGAATGGAATGAGATCTATAGTGAAAAATATTGTGGTTATTTTAAACAATATATCATGAGTTATGATTAACAACATAAACCTAGTTGAGTTTCCTAAAACACCAAATAAGATAGAAATGAAGCTCTGGGAAGTTCAGGTGATAATAAAAAAAGTAAAAATATTTAGTGACCTATGTGTCAAGAATGTGGGCTGAACCACCATGAAATATTTCTTAAGAGAACAATAATATGTTTTGTATTTTGAAAAAGGGGTAATAATAATAAATTACACCAAGGAAAAAAAATGAGGTTTTAGTCCTTCCATTTAGGGGAATAAAATTATTCCCAAGGTTTTACTTGAATGTTTAAAATGTGGGGAGTGAGAAAATTATATAAATCGATATCCTAGGGGGACGGGTAAAGAACGATATTATAAATACTCCAAATGAAATTTGAAATGTATGATTTTATCGTTGATCATGTTTTTAAATTTTTGAATCTCATGAAATGATTTATATTTTTTGTTTTTAGGAATTAATTATTAATAAATAAGATATAAAATATTGGTTAATGGATTATGAATATCATTGATTAATTATGTTTCCGCGATGTGTGGATTAAAGAGTTATGATGTAGAGGTAGATTTAAGGATTATCATAAGTTTAAATTAATTAATAATATTTTTATTTTTTAGGCAATGGGACTAATATTGGATATATTTTTTATTTTCTATAAGTTATTAATGTACTTTTAACCCTAAGTTAAACATGTAAAAATTTTGTTTAAGGAAGAATGCTCTTTTTTTAGATAGAAGATTAAAGGTATTGATATCCTTTAGGGTTTATATGATCTTGGATAATTAAGATTATTTTTTAGGATGTCAATAATATTTATGGGAATTTTATAAGAATTGTATTAGTAAAATTTTAGAAAAAGGACAACCAGTCACATTCTGCAAGGCCTTGGGAAATGAACCCCTAACTAAAGGGTGACAAGGGTTAAGTGCCTAAAACTAGCCTATTTAATCTCTTGGTTAGTATGAAATTATTTTTTTATCTAAATATTATGTCATATAACCATTAAGTTTATTTTTTGAAGATATGTTTTATGATATATATAACCATGGGATTGGAAAGTTATTTTGGGATTATTGTTATTCAAGAAGAATTTAACAGCTTATTAAAGATTATATGATTATGGTAAACAAAACATTATGGTTTTTCATTGGAGGAAAAAGGTTTAATTATCTTTTGGAATAATATATGATTTTATTATAGAATTTTTGGGATTCAAGTTATTTATAAAAATGAATTTTATATCTTATAAAATATATGATTAAGGGATATACATTTCCATTGCATGACACTTTAAAATGATTGTGGTTATGTGAAGATATGTAATAAATCAATCTTAGAATAATATTTCATCAAAACCTTTTAATTTTTTTTTCAATACTATTCAAGGATATTTTGAATAATCAAAAGGATATTTTTTTATCGAATGATCTAATCTAATCATTGGGTGTTAAAGAATTATAGATTAATGTTGTATTTTATCATATGAGGTTTTATTCATTTAGGTAATTATCCTATATTATGTTCACCATTTGGTTTTAGGTTAATGTATAAATATATTAGGAATATATTGTTATCCTTTTTTTGAATTATGTGACTAATTAGAAGTATATTTTATTGATTCATGTATAAAAATTCATCTTAAATTCTCATCGTTCGGAGAAAAATAGGATATTACAGTGGGAATTATTTAAAGGTTAATATTATACTTGTCATGTAAGTTTATTTTCCTTATGTTATTAGTAAATATGGTAAATTAATTCCTCAATTATATTAAATAGATCTTGAAACATATTTTTTTCTTATTCTGATATTTTCTAATGAAATCAATGGTCATTTTACACAACTTTGGTTTATGGTTTAGTGTTTGTTGAATTTCTCATGATCATTAACATTCCTGTGATCAATGATCTCTGTTACTCTCCATTATTATTTGGGAATTATTCTTTTCTCCATGTCTAAAATTTCACTTTCAACTAATGTTTTCCATCTTGAAAACCAATTTTTGTGTTAGTCTAGGTGACCATCGTATTTTCTTTTATCTCTTCTATAGGGGAATGTTCATTAATACTTTTACGATGTGGGATTTCGAGAAAGGTATTTTTAAATGTAAATACTTTTATTATTGAGATAATGTAAACATTTTTAGGAACAAATTTATTCAATAGGGTGGGGGACTATATAGCACTCCAATATTTTAGAAAAGAAAACTATGTTAGGTCCCATTAAAGATACACAATGTCAAACTTAACTAAACCATAAAATAGTATTATTTAAATACGACAGTTATAAACTAGATGTTATATTGGAATTTATGAATAATGTTAACTAATTTATGAAATAATTTTACAAATTTCCCACTCAATAAAAATTTACTGAACAATTATTATTAAATAATCAATTTTGTTTACCAATGTAATTTTATTCTTTAAAAATTGGTTTTCTCCAAAATGGTTATTATTGATTTTTGTTAGAGAATAAAATAATTCAATAGATAAAAACTTTAGAAAATTTATTATATAAAAATAAATTAATTTTTTAAATTAGTATTTAAAAATTAATTTAGAGAGAAATTTTTGGATTATTCATAAAATATTGATTTTTCACTAAATACTGAAAATTGAAAATTTTTAAAATACGATCATCTCTTTTCAATAAATTAATAATATAAAATTCCCAATATTATTTTAATTATATATAATGTAACATAAGTACTAATTAGATATATTTATCCAAATAAATTAAATTTTAATCACATTTATATTTTTTTTTTGTATAAGTTTATTTTTGGGATTAAAAACACATTTTTGTTAAAAATTGTTTTAAAGTGCATAATGTTTCTCCATTTTAATTAATTAAAAATACCCTTAATGATGAATTTTTTCAATTAAATTAATATGTTATATATCTATAAATATTAATTTAAATTCATATAATGATAATTTGTAGTCATAGAGTTAATATGAAATAATCTTATGCTTATAAAATACATTTCCTAAAAAATAGTTTTTATCTTGTTTATTGGTTTAGTTTTAAATTAAGTTATAAAATTTATGTGAATAGAATTTGGAAAAAGGTATTACATATTTTTATTAATCATATTTTCTATTATATAATAAGTTCAACTTAATTTTTTCCATAATGAATATTTAATAGAGTAAAAATATTTTACCGTTGTTAAGTTTAGAACTGGTTTATCATGGGGTTAAACTAAAATGATAAGGGTTACATTGAACTAAAAACTTGTATAAAATATATGTTACGGATTTATTTAAATGTTATATAATATAATTATTGATAAATTTATATTTTTGAGCCCTTCCTTATATATAAAATTGGGGTATGCCATTTTCTATTAAAAAATATCCAAGTGTGTCCTCACACACACATATAAAAGGCCACCCACTCTCCTCCCCACATCACACTTAAAAAGAATTTTGGTCAACCATTTTATCCCGAAATACATTCCAAAATTCCTTCCCCAAATCCTATAATCCTTTTATTTATTATAAAACCCTCCTATAAAGTATTTCTATACAAACATAAAGATGTCATCCGAATAAGATGTATCATTCTTAATTGATAATTTTGTTTCATTTCTTCTTTAACATCCTTAAAATATTAATAACACATTAAGATATAATATCATATTTTTATCCCATATAATGAGATTTTAGTATGTTAATTTAATAACTTATATCTATCTCCTCATCTATAAAATTGGAAACAAAACTATTATTCATGTGTACGGCGGACTACCACCTCGCGAACCATTGTAATTAATTTTCTATCATCACCACCACATGTTTGGTTATAATGATGGAATTAATTTTTATATTTTATATTAATTAAATATATTTAATTTTTAAAAGATAATATATCCTTTAATTTTTACATTTCCATTCACTGAAAAATTTAATGTTTTTTGTGCGTACGTGTGAACTATCACCTACATAAAGTGATGTGATTCATTTTCTGTCACCACATCACATGGAAGATATATACAATTATATTTAAAAAAATAATATAGTATTTGTGATAATATTATAATTATATAAGTATAATATAATAATTACTTATTTTATATAATGATTTTTGAAAAATGGAAACTTTACTCATGCGTGCATACAACCTATTGTCTCCACAATTGTAGCATAGTTTTTTTCCAAAAGAATATTTTATAATTGGTTTTAAAATTATAATTTCTATAAAAATATTATAAATATTTCATGAATATTTTTCTATATATTATGTAATAATTTTTTCTTCATCCATAGTCAACCTATCAAAGAAATTTTTGACATATAAGCCGAATACCATGAAGAATTCCGAAGTGAACATAAATGATTAAATAGTTTTTTATAAGATAGTAATTAATAAAATAAAATGAAAAAAAACTGAAAATTTTCCTTAAGAAATTAAATAATTAATAAATTTTATCATTCAATAAGAAAAATAATTTATGAGATGATTTGAAATCAAATTAGAGGATAATTTAATAGAAAATCTCATTTTAAATGTTTTTAAGATTAATTTTCTAAATATTTTTATTCTGTGTCCCTATTAATATAAATGCTTCAATAAAATTATTATTTATTCATAAGTGGATGATAAAGTTCATATTTTACCATCTTTTACTTTCTTTATAATGTTTTTAAAAATGAAATCTTGTAAGGTTTTATGTAAGGGATTCCCTTTTAAAAACCCTCTTTAAAGTTTCCCTTCTAATTATTTTTCTTACAGCCCAAATGACACAAAGGCCTTCATTTTTATTGATTTTTGATGAACCCCCTTTCATGGGATGAGGGGGAACCCCTACAAGGCTCGTAGACTCAGAGATTACATGGCATGTAGGCTTAGGAGATTACATGACCCGAAGGTCTTAGAGAATTCAACCAGACTATCTACAAAGAACTGTTGCTCCCTAGCATCTGCGTCATGATAGTGGCTCTTCACTTTCGCATGGCCGTCTGGCTAGGCTTATCATGAAAGAACAGACTGGTACAGATGGAATAGATATACCATCTCATTATGACAAATCCATTTGGCTATTCTATGGGGAGTGCACCAGCTACGAGTCTTCTTCTGTGGCTGCTCCTTTTTTGTAATGTGTCTGGGGAACTGCATGAGGCCTAAAGGCCTTAAGGTGGCCCGAAGGCCTTAAAGGTGGCCCCGAAAACCCTACTGACCTGAAGGCCGGGGTGGTCCAAAAGCCTTAAGGACTCTAATCCCAAACCGGTGGCCCAAGGTTAATAGTTCCAACTACTACAGTACCAAACAGTACATGCTACAGTAACTGCTATAGTGCCTGCTGTAGTACCCGCACAGTGTATAGTTTTGCTACAGTACATGTATAGTGTACAGTCTTCTATAGTATCGCACAGTGTACTTTTCTACTATAGTACCTTCTACTGTATTTCTACAGTAACTGGAAATATTCCTCTACCTAGTTTTGAACCTGGGTCTGGTAGATGCACTTAAGAATACCTCACCAACTGAGCTGAGGCTCATGTGCACAGTTATTTTTCTTATATGTTCTTATAATTATTTAATTAAAATAAATATTTATGTACCAATGAATTCTAAAGGTCATTTTAAAAATATTTTATTTTATTTCCATGTTTTTAAAAACTAATCTTTTTTAAGGTTTTACGTATGGTACATTTTAACTTAAAAACTCATTTTAAATGTTTTAAAGATCTATTTTATAAATATTTATCATCTATGTCAATGTTGATATAATTTTCCCATGAAAATTATTAATTTTTATTTAATGAATGACAAAGGATAGTTTTTTAAATATTTCACTTTATAATTTTTATCCAAGTAATTTTGTTAAGGCTTTACAAAAGGGATATTCTTTTAAAAACTCTTCTTTTAATGATTTACTTTCCAAGAATTTTTATTCCATATCCATATTTTTAAAATTATTTTATGGATGTTTTTATATGTAAATAAATTAAATAAATATGAAATTAATTTTTCTCCTTGAATTTCTTTCAATTTTTTTCAAAATGAAGATTTTTACATACTTTATAGAGAATGTTTTGACTTTACTTATAGAAGATAAAAGGAATATTCTATTTTAACTGATATAGTGAAAAATAATTTTCCCAACTCCATAACCATTATTTTAATTTTAGATTACTTTAAAATATATTATATTTTATTTAAATAAATATCATATTCCCATTTTTAGGTATTTTTTTTATTGTAAACAAGGTTTTAAAAGAAAAGGGTATTTCTATATAAGGAGTTTCACATATGAGTTTAAAATAATTTTATAGGGTTTATGATGAAAAGATGAAATATTAAATTGTTTTACTCATGTTATGGTCCATGGAAATTATTTATATGATGAGTTGAATCCATTATATCTCATTAGTGAGTCTTATATAGCTTATATTATCATTGTTCCAAGATAGTTCTCTGAAGCATTGGGTAATTATTATGATATCTGAATAATTATATTGGAAGTTGAATGTATGGTTATGAAAAATTTTAAGGTTTATAGAAGGGTTCTATTAATAGGATATCCCAAGGCACATACATAAATATTATATGCTTTCTAATGAGTTTTGAAGGATTATTTTTTTTCAAAAGGTAAGATAAATTTTGTTTTCAAAATAAAGTTGATGCATTTTTTTGATAAATAGATATCATTTAAGAAAGGGTTTTAGATATTTTCTTGTTTTTTCACTAGACTAAGGAATTTATTATTTTTATGACCCTAACTAATATTTTTGTAATAATACCACATTTTAAGATATTTTTTATAGGGTTTAATCATGGGTTAATGAAAATAAAAAATTCAAGTTGAAATTCATGAAGATTTTTCATTTTTTATATTAATATTTTTATATTATGGGGAAAATATTTACTGGTCAGAAGAGTACACTTTTTAATATATGGGGTTTTATCTATTATTTATGAACTAACTCTCTAAAAAACTGAAATAAAAAAGATACAAAAAATGCAACATGATTAATTCTTGACTTAAAACTCGAGATTATATAATTTTTAAGGCGAGGTCCTTATACAAGACCCAATTTACACGTCTAACCTACCCGGTACATGTTAGTTCATTCACACATAGTTTCATGATGGCCCATTCTGTTTGGCCATCCCATTCCATGAGGGTGATTAGGGTGCTAGTATTGATAAGAAAAAAACCTGAAGTCAATGGGACCCTCAAAAAACTTTTCTAACATCATCTTCTTGGTAAAATTTACTATTTTTCATATGGGGATGTCTTGATGCTCTAAATCTCAAAATTGAGATATGTCTCATTCAATAAGAATTTACGTCACTAAATATTTCAAACATTTAAACATTATCATCTTTGAAAAGGAATCAACAACAACTCCCTAAGTAATATCATAAAACAACCCCATATAGAAATCACCATCTATTATAATTTCTTTTGTATTTGGGTACCCAAGTTCTAAATAAACTATATAATCCACTGAATAGAAAGGGAAACATCCTATATTATCACCAAAGTCATCAGATTCTACTCAAGTAGATATAAGATCATAATAGACACATGTGTCTATCTAAGTGAGTGTTTCCAAACCACTACTCCAAAAACTATTTCTCATCTGGATTTCGTCATACCACTTGAGATAAAAAAATCCAGAAGCCACCATCATCATTTTAAAATGGTTCATTTATATGGTTACCAATGGAAGTATAACCTCACTCCCCCCATTAACACTATATTGTATATGATTTAATTATGAGAAAAATTCATTTTTACTATATTCAATCATTGATTGGCTTTCTATATTCTATACTAATATTATAAGAGATTATAAGAAACATTTTTTTAGGTACCACAATATGGTTTTTACCTTTACTATTAGAAAATGTAACAACTACAATGTTCCCAGATCATCAATTGAGAAAATCATGAGCCTTCTACCTATACCAATTCAAAAACAATCATGGGTATCCTCTACTCATAATTCGACCTCCATTAAAATCACACTTCATATCGAAGATAACTTGGTTGTTTTATCATTTTAATTTTATAAATTACAAAAATTATAATATTGATAGAAAATGAAACATTTTAAATCTTCTTAACAACAATCAATTTATCATCAAGTGTCCCAACGTACCATAGTCTGATGTATATAGTCCAAGTAATTTAGAAAACCTTAGCCTATCAGCTCTAAGCCTTTAGGTAAAACCATCCAGAGTGACCAAAATCCATATACACCCAATAAAACATCATCCTACACCATATATAAATTATTTCCATGTGACAGTTACACCTATAATGATCAATTAGATATACCACCTTAGAGTCATGCTTCTCTAGGGGGTAATCAATCAAGAGGTCAATCTCGATTTCAAATCAGAACATCAAGAGAAAACCACTATATTCCTAGAAATGTTTATAATAATCATATCACCATAAATACTATTCTTATAATACATTGCTTTAGATCAAAAAATCATATAGGACAACTAAACTTAAATAAAAGTCATGGGTCTCTGACAAAGAAGGGGTAAGTGTCGGACCTCCACTATTCATCAGTGGTGAAAATTTTATTCCCCTCCATAAAAAAGTAAATTTCCCGAAAGCTAGATATTCATGTGCCTCCTAAATCAAACAAAAATTGAGTTTTATTCTAGAATCATTAACCACCATGCCACTCTAATTCCACTTCTATTTCATCAAACACTATAAAATCAAATTTATTTGGATTGTGTCTACCCAAATAATATAAATCTCAAACTATGGGAGTTTATGTCATATCTTTCTATTTTCTAGTAGTAGAAGGAAGAAATTTCTAAAATACAAAAATATTTTCCAAGTAAATTGATATAGGGGAGGATTCAACATTTAATCCCATAAATTTATCATATATGGTTATCATTACACCCTACAAAAATTGAACATCATCTCATAAATAGAAGCCTATGCATGAATCTATCACTTATCAATTATAAACCATGTGATGTACTTTGAAAAAATTTAAATATTTCTCTACACTCATAGGAAATTAATTCTTAGACATTCATAGAAAAAAACAATCCATTTTTATCATTTAGTGGGTATCTATGTTAAACCTCTTGAGGGTGGCCTTCTCTCTCCATGTTTGATGGAATCTTAGTCACTAGTAAAAGTAGATTCCACATTTTCTACTCAACTTCACAACACCATGTAGTACTATAATTGAAACCTAATCTAGTCAATGATGTGTACAGGTATATCTCATTATTATCGTAAATGAGCTTCATTAAATACTTCTTTTCCTACTATTGATTAAACCACTCTACTTAATGGGGTCAGTGAAATATATTCACCATTACAAAATTTTCTAAGGAATCACCAATTATTAAAAATATTATATAGAAACATAATTCATTCCAATTTTATCTAGTATAATGGTCCTTGGAAAGATAACATAATTAATAATCTAAACAAAATCTTTTGATGCCTTTTTATATCCTTCCATCACACACATTTTCTTGAAGCATTGACTATAAACACTTCATTCCTAACAAAAAATAACCCAAGGTGGTGTTTATGGTATTGGATAGTTGAATATTACATAGCATATTAATCTCACATCACCTAATACTTTACCAAAATACTCCATGATAGATAATCAGACCCATAACAATGTACTAATTGATCCTATCACCATCACCATCATAGATGCACATCCATGGAACCACTAGGAATATTTTTAGGAAACATGATAGCCTACTACCATAGATCGAGATTATCTCTACCAAGTATCCAAAATCTACCAATTCTTTCTTGGGGGACTCCAAAATATGTTGTGTATATGAAAAAAAACAATAGTTCGATTACATATCCTCTGGGTTCTCATCCATTTTTTTATCTTGAATAAATTTATAAAAAAGTATTACATAGAAAACATCATGAAGTATTTATGCCTAAATTTATAACAATACATGGTTGTGAAATCATGTATCATGTATAACATTCTCAGATAAAACTCCATATTTGAAAAGATCTCAAAACTCCGAAAATAGTTGGGAAAAACCAATATGAGTTTTAGAGAAACATTATCCTCTCGAAACCCAATATACTATAGATGAAAATCAGTACATGGATTAATATATTATTTTAAATTTGAAAATCAGATAGAAATATTAGTCTCAAAGATCATCTGTAACACCACTAGACTCCATAGTACATTATCTCATTAAAGTAATTCAATAGCTTGTGCTACACGCAATACCGAGTTCAAGCGCACCACAACTTACCAAACTATTCGTTCCAAAAGCTGTTACGAAAATTATTAACTACATTTTGAATATTATAAACTCTATATAATTTTAAAATTAATATTATGAGTTTCTTAGACATAATATAAGAACAAATTCATTTTTTTAGATAAAAGAAGTATTTAAAAAAATGCAATTTTACCACCTTTTAATGGAGAAACCTTTTTAAAACCAATATTTGACACTTTTATAAATTCAATTTAATGAAATTAAATTCTTCTTTAGAATAATGACATAAAAATTTAGTTTGGAAAAATTTTTGTTACTTTTTTTATAACTTTCATATTTTGACGAACAGTGAAAAATACTATGTTTTAATTGAAAACTTCATTTTTAATAGAAATAATTTATAGTCTTAAATTATGAATTTTAAAGGGTTTGAATAATAATTAGATTATATTATTATAATTTAATGCAATTTAGGTCATTATAAGTTATTTCACAATTAAATTTGACATAAACACATGTCAATATTTTGATAGTTTTTACTTTTTAAAAACCCGCTTTTTGGTTTTGACAATGAGAATTAATTATAAATTAATAAACGAAAATTCTATGTTTTGAATTTGGTAAAATAGACTTCATATTTTAATTTGGAATATCAAAATTATCTTAGAGTAAAATATTTGTTATTTTTCTGAAAACTTTCAATTTTTAATGAATAGTGAAAAACACTGCGTTATTATTTAAAATTGACTTTTTATTTAAATAATTATTTATTTTATTTAAATTTATTTTAAGTAAAAATAGATATATAATACATATATATGTTTAATATAATTCATTTGAGTCATTTTATAATAAAATTAGATATATAAAATTTTATTGAAATTTTTAACCTCTTTTACCCACCATCTTGGCATGTTAGCAAATCTGCATAAAACACAATTTTACCTCTTTTTTGAGTTGAATTTCAAAAGTCCAAGAGAAATGGTTGAAATAATTATGTAAAATTTGATTCAATTAGATGAAAATAATTTTTGGTGAATAGTAACTTTTGACTTTTATTTACCACGGTTAAAAGCTAATTGGGTAATTAAAGGTAAAAATGATATTATAATTACCCTAACACATATCCAAAATCTATTGGATATCTTTAATTCGAACAAAAACAACCTTCAGAATAAAATATTGTCCTTTGGATTTGCTTGGATTAGATTAGGACATTAATAATTATTTTATTTAAAGAAGAGTTAAAAGTGTTAAATTCTATGTTTATTAACTAAAACATTTTTAATATTGGGTTATACATAAGATAAATTTGACAAAAAATATACATTAGAAATATAAAAATATTTATTAAATAATATTTTTTTATTTATTATTTTTAGATATTAAATAATTAAATGTATTGATGACACAATGATGATGCAATAATTATATTTGTAATGAAATATTAAAAAGTTTATATTAAACATATTGAACTAAATATAATTTAAAGTTTTTGATGCCATCCAAGAATTTTCTAGGTTAGTATTACATGTTAGGGTTGATTAGATATTTGTTTTTCAAAGTGATACAGTTGTTATGAATCACTAAAACAAAATACCAAATAGTGTCAAAATTGACATAAATTAATTTTTAAAACAAATACTACATTATTGGTTGATATAATATTCCCAAAAATATAAGGATCAACCAAAAAAGATTAAATAATAATATATATATAATTAATTAACCACTTGATGTTCTCTTGGAAGTTTAGAGTATGTTTATTAACCATATAGTGTAAGCATACATGAAAACACGGTAAAAGTTAAACTATTTAATTAAGAGTTAAATCTAAAATATAATGTTTAAATGGTTACCTAAATTTGTATAAAACCTATTTTTTGAGAGGATTGCGACCCATAACCACCTAAGTCCCAAAATAAATTCATTTGGATCCATTATAAACCGAATATTATTATGTAATAAATTAATATTTTAATTTTTTCCTAAAGTGACCCTCACCCCTCTTATAAAAGGGAACATAACCTTATCTCAAAATCAAACCTAAAAAGCCATTTGTATCAGCCAACTCCTACCCGAATATCCTTCCAACTTCCCCCACATCAACCTAAAGTCCTTACTTTGATCATAAATCCAAAATAAGAATCCCTTTTGAAATCCTCAAAAGGAAACACCTGAAGAAGAGATAATAATTTCACCACCCTCTTTAAAGTTATTATCTTATTACACTTCATCTTTCATTGTTGTTTAAAAAAAATAACTCCAGTAACTATATATACTAGGATGTTTTTATAAATATGGTACAACCATATTCGTTATTCTATCCTTCCTCTAAATGACAAAGTCACCATATGTGCGTACGTACGACTTACCATATCCACGTCGTGGTGTAGTTTGTTATTCAAACACTTCATTATTTGGATTGGTATAATAATGAGTATAACTGATGTAAATAATCAATATAACATGTTAATGATTCTTTATATATGATATACCATCCAATTACAAACTATTTCACTATAAATATAATGATATTGTCGCTCATGCGTACGTACGGATTACCGTCTCCACGACACGATGAGATTCATTCCCATGTTCACCATTCAACAATGATTTTAAAAATATATATTATTAATAAGTATGTAATATATGACATAATAATTCTACTGGATATATATATATGTGTACTCACATATATCTTATTCACTTACTTCCGTTCAATACGATATGAAAACGGAAATAGCGTTTATGCGTACGTATGACCTACCGTCTCCATAAACGGTGTCTTCCATTTCATATATCTATATATTGTAAATATTTATATTATAAATATATATTATATATAAATCAAGGTTTATATTCTTGAAGTATTTAAATCACTATCTAAAGGATACGATCAATAATAAAAAGTTTAAACACGTATGATAAAGAAACCGATTATTATCCAAAATGTTAATTTAACATGGAAATCATTATTAAGTGGGTAGTATAAAGTCATAAATGAATCATGTATGATATAATAAATATGAGTATGGTTTTGGTATAGTTTAATATCATATTATGGTCATTATATTGGTGGTTAAACTTGCCCTCGACCAAAGGAAAGAGCAAGGTAGGGGTTAATTTCACAATCTCTTTATTATCTTTGGTTGTTTTTACGTAAGTATCTACTGGGACATATTTATTATCCATGTCCATGTTTTATAAAAGTGTTTTAAAAGGGAATATTTTTAAGGGAATTTTTACTAAAACATCATTTTAAATGTTTTAAATATTTATTCTTCTAAACCTTTCTCATTAATGTCCATGTTTTCAAAAATGGTTTTAAGGATTTATTTATATGGAAATGAATGTTTTAAAATGATAATTAATTTAATAAGTTTCAAAGTGGAATCAGAAACTTTGATTCAAAAGTATCTTTTAAATGACGTCCTTCATATGACTTTTGAATTATTTCATGAAAAAGGGGTATCTCTCACAAAGATTTTTACTGATCATTTTCAACTATGTCAACATCTTTTATGAGATATTATTCTCAATTAAGGTTGATTAGTTATGATACAAATCTTCCATATTATATTGAATGTTTTGTGATATGTTTGATTGTGGATGTGTTATTTTTATACCATTCATGGTTTATGGATAAAGTATTGACATTTAGTATGATAGTTTCAATACGAATGTTTATGTTATGTTAAAACATTTTCATATGAGGAATGCATTGGACTTAGTAAGTGACGGGTGGAGCCCGCTATAGCTCCTTGATGAATCGGTAGGTCTCATGGGAAAAACTAGTCTCTTAGAACAAGGCCTTGACAGAATCATATTTTTAGTCTTTCCATAAGGCCTTGACTATGTGGTTATGAAGGTTGGAATTATGCATTCCATCATTATGAAATTAGATATTGATATTACATATGATTATTCAACTAATATAATATCCATGTGAATAAGTAAATGGCTTTATTTGATTTATCTTTTCTATATTATGCTGAGGTTTATGTTTAAAAGGATTTTGTTTTAGTTTTATACATTTCCTTAAATAATTATGCTTATTAATTAAAGTTTTTGCTATATTGTTATCCTTTATGAGCATCTGAGCTCACCCCTTTATATGTTTTATTTTTCCTAGGATGCGAAGAAGTATATTATGACTGACCTACATGGATAGTTTAAGGGATTGGATTATGATCAATAGAGACAATTTTTTGTTTTTTCTCATTTTATAATGTAATGTAATGTTCATGTATTTAATATATTTTCTAAGACTACTAAACTGATCGGTCCTTCGAGACTTTATTCCTTGTAATCTTGCCAATGTATTAGAATAATGCACCGACTCTCGGTAAATGGGGTCGGGGCATTATAGTTGGTATCATAGGAAGTTTAGCCACAACCTTAGAAATAGATTTTGATAAACTCTGATTAGAGTACATTACCCTAATATAATCTTTGAGGATTAGTATAGAAGAACTTCCTAGAATTTTGGTAATATAGAGATTTTGAGTATTTTCTAAGTAATACATCCATGTCTGGATATGAGAAGGTAGTGGCGGCTCTGGCACAGATGTACCTAGGAGTAAAAACTCTGACAAGGTGTTTTTGGCTTGACTCGGGGTATCTTGGTACATGACAAAGGACCTTGCTTAACTCTTGTTTATGACACTCCTGGAGGATATGCTTAGAATACTTCACATTTTTATTACAATCCATTATGAAAAATTTAGGAGTAAATACTTTTTCAAAGAAAACATTTTATGATTATAGATTTTATGCATACTCTTGTAAATTTATGTTAGGTATTTTACATGTTTGGAATTATACATTGTGATTCATAAACTAACATTGCGTATGCCATTGTTTAGAAATGGTTCATAGTAGAAGTAATAAGAATTCCAGAAATAATCATGATCGAAAGATTAATAAGGATAATATATTTCATGGTATTAAGAAAACATTTAGAAGGAAAATAGTCTCCCACGTATTATCAACATATTAAGAAATAGTATCATGTGTTAATATGCTAAGTAAATAATTTTCTGGGTCCTATGGATTTGAAGGGAAGCAAGAGAAGAAAATGATGGAAGAGAGAAACACGGATAGAGGAAGAGGGGAAAGAAGGATTTTCTTATATGTGATAACTATGGAAAGAATCACCTTCGTAAATTCTTGAAGGAAATGAAATTTTGTTATAAGTGTGGAGAAAAAGGACACCAAGTATGTGGTTTAAAGGGTAAGAAAAAGGTTTCAAATGTACAATGCTTTATCTGCAAGGAGTTGGGACACTACATGATGCAATGTCCAAATCATTAGAGTATACCACAAATGCTGCTATTGGATAATAATCAAGTAATTATACTACTAAATATGAAGAAGAATGATTAAATTTCTTATGTTGTTATTAAATTATTGTGTCATTTCAGTATTATATTAATGATGTACATGTTATAAGAATTATAGAGTATAAAAGGTTTCTACTGTAGTACAATTTCATTAAGGATTTGAGATTGTGTGGAACCAAGAAATGTGACTCAATAGTAGGTTAATTGTTTTGTATAATAAATGGTTGAGAGAAGGATAAACCATAATATGGTTTTGATACTGAGGTAGTGATTTTGGAATAATATATGATTGATTTGGATAAATTATATTGGATATTATTAACTTCTTTGAAACTGATTAATGATTTGTATATTCTATCATTGTTGGAGTTTACAACATTTTTGGATAAAAGTAGTATATAAAATATTCTATAAATAATGAGAGAGAATGTATGTAATCAATAAGGTTTTATGGTAATTTATGGTGTTATAGTGTTTTAAAAGAATACCTGATGAAGGTATTCACAAGTTATTACATGGAAAAAGGATCTTCATTGTGTTTACCTTATAAATTTTGGACTGTGGGTTTGGAATGAAGTATTTTGGATAAGTCTAAAGGTTGGAATCAATTCAGTTTTAAAATGGATAAAATTTTTATGGTTAAATGATTTCTTGATATTATTTTTTTATTGTAATAAAAATGACATCCCAGAGGTTGGGTGAAAACCTGTCATGTCCGGCAAGGCCGTGAGACTTGAACCCGCAACTGAAGGGAAACAAGGCTGGATTACCTACCAATAGCATACATTATGTCTTGGTTTTTATAATGTAGTTTTTTTAATTTTATAGAAAATAAATTATATATTCATTATTTTTGGAACCCTATACAACTAAGATAAATAGAATATTTTTGAATTCTATAATCTTTTAGAGTGAAAGATGAGTTTACGGTAAGAATTAGTTGAAGGATGAAACTCTACTTGTAAATTTTATATATTTTCCTCTTATTCTATGAATAAATTAATTCTTAAACATTAGGTAAGTTATCGTAAAACCAAAAATGTTTTATCCTAATATCCTATGTTTTTTTGAACTAATGATATTTTAAATCATCATAGATTGATGGATTTGAGGCCCTTAATTTTATGCCTATTTATGATTGATGACCATAATCACTTCTTATAGATTTTTACGTTCATCCTCCAATTATGTGTCTCTAATGTCAACCAATGTTCTCTTAATCAAGATCATAATTTGGTGGTGACTTTTTTATTCTGTTTCCCTTTCATTAAGACTGAAATTTATTAACCCAATTTTTATGTGGGTTTTCCACAAAGGTATTTTCCAATTTATAACCTTTTATTTTTGAAGAACAATTTCAAATTCTGAGTATGAAATTTATTGAATGAGGGTATAATGTAACACCTCAAGATTTCATAGTACGCTATCTCATTAAAGTAATTCAGTAGCTTGTGCTACACACAACACCGAGTTCGAGCGCACCACAACCGACCAAACTGGCCATTCAAAAATTGGTTATTAATAGTATTAACTGAATTTTTATTCTTATATATTATATATATAGTTTTTACATCCATATTATGTTCTTCTTAGATATAATATAAGAACAAATTCATTTTTCAGATAAAAGAAGTATTTTTCAAAAAATGAAATTTTACCACCTTTTAATGGTGAACCCTTTTTAAAAACAATATTTGACACTTTTATATATTAAATTTAATGATAATAAATTCTTATTTATAATAGGAACATAAAAATTTAGTTTGGATAAAATTTTGGTACTTTTCTGATAACTTTCATATTTTGACGAATAGTGAAATATACAATGTTTTAATTGAAAACAACTTTTTTAATCAAAATAATTAATAGTATTAAATTAAGAATTTGAAAGGATTTAATGTATAATTAGATTATATATTTATAATTTAATACAATGTAGTTAATTATAAGTAATTTCACATTTAAATTTGGCATAAACACATGTCAATCTTTTGATAGTTTTTTCTTTTTAAAAACTCGTCTTTTCATTTTAACAATGGTAATTAATTTTAAATTAATAAATAAAAATTCTATTTATTGAATTTGGTAAAATATAATTCATTTTTAAATTCGTAATATCAAAATTAGGTTAGGGTAAATATTATGTATTTTTCTGAAATCTTTCAATTTCTGATTAATAGTGAAAAACACTGCGTTATTATTTAAAAATGACTTTTTATATAAATAATTATTTATTTTATTTAAATTTATTTTAAGACAATATATTTATATATATAATACTTATATAAGTTCAATGTAATTCATTGGAGTCATTTTATAATAAAATTAGATGTATAAAATTTTGTTGAACTTTTTAACCTCTTTTACCCACCTTCTAGGCCCGTTATCAAATTTGCATAAAACATAATTTTACCGCTTCTGTGAGTTAAATTTAAAAAAATACAGAGATACGGATGACATCAGTAAGTAAAATTTTATTCAATAAGATGAAAATAATTTTTGTTGAATAGTAACCTTTGACTTTTATTTACCACGGTTAAATGTAAATAGGGTAATTAAAGGTAAAAATGATATTATAATTACCCTAACACATGTCCTAATTCTATTGGATAAGTGTAATTCAACTAAAAGAACCTTAGGAGTAATATATTATCCTTTAGGTACACTTGAATTAGATTAGTAAATTTATTACTATTTTATTTAAAGAAGAGTTAAAAGTGTTAAATTCAATGTTTACTAATTTTTTTTAATATAGGGTTATACATAAGATAAATTCGACTATAAATATTAATTAGAATGTTAAAAATATTTACTATATAATGGTATTTTATTTATAATTTTTAATTATTATATAATTAAATTTATATATGACATAATGATGATGCAGTAATTACCTTCTTAATGAAATATTAAAATAGTTTCTATTATAAATATTAAAATAAATATAATTTATAATTTTTTTTTCAATAAAAAAATTTTATAGTTTAATATGACATGTTATGGTTGATTAGATAATTTTTTTAGAAGTGATAAAGTTTTTATGACTTTCACAGAAACAATATACCAAATAGTGTCAAAATTGACATAAATTAATTTTTAAAATAAATACTAAATTATAGGTTGATACAATATTCCCAAAAATTTATGGTTCGACCAAAGGGATTAAATAATATTGTATATTTCATTAATGAACCACTTGAGGTTATCTTTTAATTTTATAGTAAGTTTATTAACCAAATAGAGTAAGAATACAAGAAGACATGGTAAAAGTTAAACTATTTAACTAAGAGTTAAATCTAAAAGATAAGGTTAAAATGGTAACATAAACTTGTCTAAAACCAATTGGATGAAAGGTTTTAGACTACTAATCACATGAGGATCTAAATAAATTGATTTTAAGCTATTATAAACTGAATATGATTTTATAATAAATTAATATTTTAAACGCTTCATAAAGTTACCCTCACCCCTCTGATAAAAGTTCCCTTCTCCATCTATTAAAATAACACCTCCAAAGCCATTTGGATCTGCCAAAACCAGCCCAAATATCCTCCCAGAGTGCCTCACATCAACCTATATTCCTTAATATTATCATAAATCCAACATAAGGATACCTTTTGTTTAACTCAAAAGGAAACACCCGAAGAAGAGGTAATAATTTCACCACCTCTTTCAAGTTCTTTTCATCTTCCACTTCCTCTTTATTTGTTGTTTTCATACAAAAATAATAACTCCCATACCTCTTACATACTATAAGTTTATTATAAATATGGTACAACCATATTCGTTATTCTATCCATCCTCTAAATGACAAAGTCACCAAGTACGGATGACCGTCTCTACGTCGTGGTGTAGTTTGTTATTCAAACACTTCATTCTATAAATGGGTATAATAATGAGTGTAACTGATGTAAATAAGAAATATAACATGTTAATGACTCTTTATATATGATATAACATCAAATTATATAATATTTCACCATTAAAAAATGATATTGTCGCTCGTGCATACGTAAAAATTACCATCTTTACTATGCGATGAGATTCATTCCCACATTCACTATTCAACGATGATTATAAAAATATATATTATTAATAAGTTTTTGATATATGAAATAATAATTCTACTTGGGAGATATATATATATATATATATATATATATATTTACTTATATATATCTTATTCACTTACTTCCGTTCAATACGATATAAAAACGGAAAAAGCGTTTATGCGTATGTATGGCCTACCATCTCCATAAATAGTGCCTTCCATTTGATATATCTATCTATTTTAAATATTTATATACAAAATATCTATGATATATGAATCATGGAGTATATTATGTAAGTATTTAAATCATGATCTAAATGATACGATCAAGAATAACAAGTTAGAACATGTACGATAAAGAAAGTGATTATTACCCAAAATGTTAATTTAACAAGGAAATCATTATTAAATGGGTAATATAACATCATAAATGAATCATGTATGATATAATAAATATGAATATGGTTCTGATATAATTTAAAAACATACAATTGTCATTATACATGAGGTTAAACGTACCCTCGACCAAATGAAAGTGCAAGGTAATGGTTAATTTCACAATCTCTTTATTATCCGTGGTTGTTTTTACGTAACTATCTACTGGGACATATATATTATCCATGTCCATGTTTCATAAAAGTGTTTTTTAAAGGGATTATTTTTATGGGACCTTTTACTAAAACATATTTTTAAATGTTTTAAATATTTATTCCTCTAAACCTTTCTCATTAATGTCCAAGTTTTCAAAATGGTTTTAAGGATTTATTTATATGGACATGAATGTTTTAAAATGTTAATTAATTTCAAAAGTTTCAAAGTGGAATGAGACAATTTGATTAAAAACTATATTTTAATGAATTAATTTATATTAATATTAAATTATTTTATGAAAAGGGATATTTCTCCCAAATATTTTTACTGATCATTTTCAACTATGTCAACATTCTTTATAGGATATTATTCTTGAATGAGTTTGATTTATTATGATACAAATCATCCATATTGTATTAAAGGTTTTGTGATATGTTTGACTGTGGGTGTGTTATTTTTATACCATGCATGGTTTATAGATAATGTATTGAGATTTCGTATGGTATTTTTAATACGAATGTTTATGTTATGCTTAAACCATTTCATATGTGGAATGAATTGGACATAGTAAGTGACGGGTGGAGCCCGCTATAGCTCCTCGATGCATCGGTAGGTCTCATGATACAAACTAGTGTCTTGAAACAAGGCCTTGAAAAAATATTATTTTTATTCATGGAACAAGGCCTTGACTATGAAGTTATGAAGTATAGAATTATGCATTCTATCATTATGAAATCAGCTATTAATATTACAAGTGATTATTCAACTACTATAATATCTATGTGAATAATTAAATGAAATTATTTGGTTTATCTTTTCCATATTATGATAATTTTTTTTAATTGGATTTTATTTTAGTATTATACATTTCCTTAAATATTTATTCTTATTTATGAAAGTTTTCACTATATTGTTACCCTTACTGAGCATCTGAGCTCACCCCTTTCTATGTTTTATTTTTTCCCAGGATAAGAAAATGTATATTATGACCGACCTGTAGGGATTTTATAAGGGATATGATTGTGTTAAATGGAGGCAATTTTGTTTTTTTCATTTTATAATGTAATGTAATGTTCATGTATGTAATCTATTTTGCAAGACAACTAAACAGATCAATCCTTCGGGACATGATTCCTTATAATCATTCCAATGTATTAAATTAATGCACCGACTCTCAGTAACTAGGGTCGAGGCGTTACATCATCTAGTCCCCTATCACCCATGGATCAAGAACCATTAAAATTAATTTAAGACTCTATAATAAAAATGATTGAAACACACTCATTCTATAGGAAGTTTAATCATAATCTGTTAAAAGTACCATCTTATCTATCAGATAGAATCTCACTAAGTATAAATGGGGGAGAAATTACCTCAGAATATAGGGAGAGTATATCTCCCAAAAAAGTCTTAGAAAATAATGCAGAAACACTATATTACCAATTTTTAGGGGACCAAATACATAAATAGGCTTCTCCGAACCCTTCATCTACATAATATCCAGTTGAAAATGGGTTACATTTTCCATTTGATAGGATAAACCCACACATATTAAAAAATAACTTGATGAGATGACATATGAAGGATATTAATAATCATAAGTGATAAATATATGATGCATGTACAAATATACTTTCACACTATAATATTTTCATAGATAATTGGTTCAACTAATCAGTTATCAGAGCCCTGGGATAAGGTTAAAACATCTTCTATAACTACACTTGCCTCCCTAGTTTGATAATTGTACTTGAGACCACCTTAATATTATTTCCCTAATATTCAAAAACTTTTCCTCACATGAATTTTAATTATACCCTCTATATATAGGAGAAAACAACTCTGATAACACTCTAACAAGACCTCATAAACTGAGTCCCCACCAATGATGATTCTAAGTAGAGAGTTCCATCTCAAGCCAAGCTCCAATAGTCCATGGGCTTGTGAATATAACTGATTCGGTGTGTCTCACATTATGGGAAAATTTATCCATTATAAACCTACAATAGTCGCATTTAAAAAAATCATAAAATAAATAGAAACTCCAATGCGTTGTATTTATATATATAATCAACTAAACCATATTGAACACATGCATGAAACATCCAGTACAAATTCATCCCAACGAAGGAAAATAAAATGAAATTATACATCTAACAAGGCTCTAAATCTAATAGATAAGAAATATATGGAATCTCATTTTCTATACATGTTCTCCAAAAATAATATCCATAAAAAATGGTTAATGTAACTAGCAAGGATCTGCAATATTTTTTATATGTATCAATACATCACAATAAATCATCCCTCAATAAGTCATACTATCTCCATATATAGCAATAACATCTCTAAACCTATTTATCGTTTATATATACATGGATCATACAAACATAAATACCATGCATGGGTGAGTATAAAAATATTCAATAATATTCCCTAAAAATAAAAAAGTAAATAAATAAATACATATCATCTCAAATATATCTGTACTAAAGAGGATCTAGGAGGGAAAAAAGTAACATAATAACTTAAACTCTATTATATAAATTAACTAGAGGTGGAAACAAAAGTGTAATGTAGATATTAATTATAAATTTAATTCTTGGGAAAATATAAATTTCCCAATCAAATTAACTCCCTACCCATGAAGGCCCAAATCTCATTGGAAACTAGGGGTGTTTAGAGTATTGAAAATTTCATGAATCTAGAATTATATATCCAAGAAATACATTTTAACTCGAGGTGACAAAGGGTTTCATGATAGGTACCCAAAATTATAAATTTTATTATTAAAATTTCATTTCTCTAAATCACCACCTGATTCAATATATAATATCCTTAAAATTGATTATGCATGCTCATTTGTTGAGGGAATACTAAACCCTCAGGTCCACCAAAACTATACCATTGATCATGTAATTAAACTACCAAAACAAAGAAACTTGAGTAACATTATAGGAACTGTTAGATGTTTATACAAACCTTATAATTGGTGTAAATTAAATCTAGTGTAGAATCCAATTCTTCTTCTAATATAATTATATATGGGATATTGAATATATAGATATAGGATCGTTCACCCCATGTAAGTTTGGGGAATAATGACTCGACAAGTAAAATGACCTATAGATTTAGTATTCCTCACTCCAGGTAAATGAGTTTAATAGAGAACCTACCTATTGTATGATATAGAGAATCCAATGCCTTGATTTTAATGGGGAATACTAAACATATATGTAAAATTTCACATTGATAAAGTATCTCATGCGTTATATAAATTTGTAGGGGGGGATACCAACCCTCTTGTAATGTGATAATGGCCCTTTCATTATACCCAAACTCCCTCATTAGCCCTATAAAGATAATTTTGAAATATTCCTATATCACCTCACAAAATAGCATTTGATGGATAAATTACAAATTCTATAATTATCATTGTAGAAAAACACACATGGTGGGTAATTTATGTCTATAACGGACATTGGGTAATAAACATCCTTAAAAACACTATAAAAAGGGATGTGGTCCATTTGGTGACACATAGACACGCCATATAGAGTGCTTGTAGGGTAGTAAATTCCTAACTATGTTTACCACACCGAAAACTTGAAACATAATTTTGGAACATGGTACTCACATACATATCATGTTGAATGTAGGCTTTCTCTCTTCTATATTTTTTCAAGCATGACTTGACCTTGTCTGGATATTTTCCCTACCCAGAATATATCGACCTATAAAAACTTTGAATTACTCTGGTGCAACCCATTTGGATTGCTTTCACATCCCATCCCACAAGGGGGATGGGCCCAAGTTCCTAGCACCAAACCTCAAAAACCAAATGAGATGTGTTGATAATATTTATAAAGTCATCAGCTAGGGTAAAATTGTTATTTAACTTTTGGGGATGCCTCGAGGATATAAAAAACAAAATATAGCTATGTTTCATTCTAAAAAAATAATCCAGTTTACTACATAATTGTTAGAAATAAATATTTAATTGGTTAAGAATAATTAAGGGGACTTAATGGGAGTGTTCCCAACTTGGATGCTTTGAAAACCTATATTATTTATATTTTTATTTTATGTTCCCAAAATCAATGTGCACTAAAGTAGACTCATTTAATTATAGTGAAGAGAATAATTTTTTTTATTAATGTCCTTTCCAATTATGGGCTAATTTATATAAATAAATAAATTTTATACTTATATAGATATGATGATGTTTATTGTACTAGACGTAATGATTGCTATATGGGTATATTCGGTGGATTCATTTTTAGTGATATTTGTATAAAATAGAACATAATAGATTATAATTATGTTACATTGATTATAGAGGAAGTGTAATATGATTCTACTGTAGAATGAAATTTAAATTAATATAAATATTGATGTAACTTGAGGATATCAATGCGGAAGATATGTAACCTCTACTGATGGGATATGATAATCAAGGTTCTATTCATATTTTAGAGATACAGTTCAACATTTTTTTATTATAGTACAATGATATAGAGTACCATTTTGTTGTGGGGAAGGTATAAAAATGATTCATGAATATGGAATTGGTTCCTACTTTAGATAATGTCTCTAATTGTTTACAAAATTATTTCATAAATATATATTCATAAATTATAGTTGTTGATGGGAGTTCGATCACAGTATTTCATGGATAGGAAAGAGTGGTACAATCCAATCTCTCACTTTTTTTCTTTAGATTGTTGTCATAAAAGTGAGATATTTAACCATAAACCAAAAGATATATATTTTCCTTTTTGGTTTTGGATTTCAAATTAAGTAGGAGTATATATTTAGTGGATGTTTTTAATAGTGTTAATGTTTTGTGTATAATTTATTTTAGTTATATAGAATAAGTATTAGTATGTGTGGAGTAGTGATTGAAAAATGGTATTGATGTTTATGAATTGTTATTATGTGTTTGGTTAAGTATGTAAAGTTTGGATGAGTATATCGTTCATATATGGATATTTTTAATGAGAATAAAATATTGAAATAAACTATAATAATAATTATAGGAAACATTTTTATTTTTATTCAAAGTTATTATATCTTACACCGAGTATTATAAATTAGAATTATTATATCTGAGTAATTAATAATTTCTATGTCTGTAATTATTTTTGAATGAATTTTATTTTTTTCACAAGTTAATAAAATATATAAAATGTGTATTATGGTGACCAAGAAATTTCATTATAATATTCTAGGAGATTTATGTGACCAATGTGTTATCTAGTGTTTTTGTACTTAAAGGAGTTTTAGTAGATGTTAAGTGTGACTTTATTTGATAATCATAAGTTATTTTATTTTTAATCAATCCATTAACCAATGCATGGATATATTTTATTAACCAATGAAATATGTGTTTTAGATTAGTTAAAAAGTTATATAAAAATCCTATCACAGTTTTGGTATTTATATTATGTACTTAAGGAGTGTTTTGTAAATATTTTTTTCTATTAAGGAAATAAACCCATGGTTACACTTATAATGCCAAAATTGTATTTATATGTATTGTATAAAATTGGTTAATTAACGATAATACCATATATATATATATATATATGTATATATTGTAGTATGAGAAGTTTAATGGAAATGAAATTTCATTCAACGGAGATAATTATACCATAAATGTAATTCGTGATTTTTTAATGAAATTATGACTTAATATTGTAACAAAATAGTGCAGTGTAGTTTATGAAGAGTTTGTCTAGTAATTACAAGATTATTGTCATACCATGGTTTAAAATGACATGCTATATTATGAAAATTAGGGAATAATGAGTTTGGATAGATTTTATGTTTTCATGTTAGTTGAACTTAAATTACTTTCTAATTATTAATACTAAAACTTAATGAAGATTTAAATTCCATGACTCATGAAATTATACACATGTTATGCTATTTTAGTATTTAGCTTATAGTACGACACATGATAATTCTCTAACTAAACCCATAATATTTTTTAATCATATCTAATGTGATTTAGAGGTTTCATTGTAAAATATATCATTGAAATAAAAATTTGTATAAGTTTAAAGGAATAATGTTTTTTTAGTTTGAATTTAAAAAAATCAAAGAGGAAGATAATTTTAGATGATGATATGAGTTTTTCAATTAAATTTTAATTATTATAATATTGGGAGATATTTTAATGAAAAAATAATACATGTATATAAAAGGATATTCAATGTGGTTATTCATAAATATGTCATAAATTAAGAATACTGGAAGACTAAATATTGAAGACTAAAATTGAAGATTATGAGGTTTTATTCAGCTGTAAAATAATCTATTGGGATCATTATTTGTAGAATGAGGACCACATTTTACCAACATGAAATCTTATTTGACAAGGAAGGTAGATGATGGGTGATTAAATAGAACTATTTATTTAATGAGTATTAGAATTACAATGATTAAAAAAGGTTGAAAATTAAAATTCCCTCATAAAAATGTAGAAATACTTGTTGGAGGTTAAATAATATATTTGATATGCCATTGAATATATATTAACCATTTATATTGGAGAACATTATTCTTATTGAGACACTTTTTTATATGAGTTATATGATATAACCTAATCATTGATATATTTGTATGATGCTAGTGGATTGAATGGAAATAATTAATTTTATGTAATTCTAAGTATATAATCATTTTGTAATGGTGGTCATTATAAATACTTTTGTTTGTTGTGGTTGTGTGTATGATTAAAAGTGATCATTGAATTGTATTGAGTATCTTAGTAAAAAAAATTTATTGAAGAATACTTGCAAGATAACTTTATATCAATTTTTCCTAACTAGTGATGGATATTATTTTAATATAGAGTTGTAAAATTTAACTATTAAAAAATTTATCCCACTCTTAGTGAAGATGTTTTTGACCATTCTGTTGGAGTAATAATTAACTTACATGGAACACTTAAAATGATCAAGATCATGATTAATTCATAGAAAACCCAATATATGAGTGAAAAATATAGGTCTTAAACTAATCAAATGTTTGGTTCTATATCTACTCTAATTAACTAGAACAAATAATTTCGAATATTTTTTTTAACAAGAATTAAATCTATTTAAAGCATCATTGATTGAATTAAATAATAATGTTTTAATGGTAATGAAATTTATTAGTGCATTATTATTCAAACATGATATTATTTGAATTAAAATAAGGAAATGAAATAATTTTTTTATAAGATAAATAACTCACGAATTGAACCCGATTTTTCCTAATTATATTGAAAAAATAGGTGTTGTTCATCTATCCTCTGAATGCTGATTTTTTATCTCTCCAAAACATCAATTATTCATACCATATATTTTGATTCCTTCATGGGTATGATTAAAAATTATAATGATCCCATAGTTCCTAAGATATGATACATATTCAAAAGGTTTTAAAAATTCTATTAAATTATATAAATATTGAATTCATTCACATAATCAAATAAAAACAAGTTGATATCAAATTTTATAAATATAAGCCAATTTTTAACAAATATTTTAGTTAGGTGGATTCTTTATCATAACCTAATCAAATATGATCACAACTAAATAAAAATGATACATGGCCCTTATTTGATACCCTGACCACCATAGGATTGATAGATAAATAAAAACACTAATACAAACCAAGGAGAGTGGTAAAATAACCCAACACTAAGTTCATGATTTAAGTATATTACATGGTTTAAAAAATGAATATAATGAAAAAACATAAAAAAAATTTAAAATAAAAAGGTAAAACAAATTACTAGTATAAGGGAAACTCTGAAAAACATCCCACCAATCATCTATATGACTCATCCTCTATATTTCTATACCAAACGACTATCTGTACTCCATAAAATTAAACAAAAAATATCTATCCAACCTTAAACACAAGTAACATATTCATATAGGAACTATGATTCCCTTTCATAAGGTGAGTATAAGAACCCATAAGATTTACACATAGCTCCCCATACTGCCTATCCATGAGAAAACCAACTAAACCATTATTATGTTTTATAGAATTATTTTCATTTACATGTATAATTTTATAAACCAATTTGAAATCAAATTATTAATCAACAATCATATCAAAAACTAGGTAAAAACAATAAACTATAATAGGACTCAGTATCTTAATAGTCATCATTATTTTGATAATTATAATACAAAAATGAAAATAACATAATCCGAACTAAATAATACATAAACACATGAAAACAATCAATCACAATGGTAAACTTTAGACCATGAGTATTACCAATGAATGGGTATCAACAACTCCTTAGTAGACCAACAAACCTTAAATATCAACTTTTCATATCCTAAAAAGGTTCCTACACCAAGGTGTGATTTTACCACCACATCACTTTTCCATTATTATTAAGTTCCAAATACCATGTGGGATTTTACCAAACTCTTGTATAATAAATCACCTAGAATAAAATTTACAACATAATTAAAAATAACAATCCTATATAACTTGGTAAAAAAACTACCGTAATATTATCCACTAGAAACATAATGCTCAAGCCAAATAACATCAACCATTCAACCATATAAAAAAAATCCAAATAACATACACTATTCAACTCAATGAATATATCAAAATGACATTGTAATTATGAAGGAATTTTCATATGCTATTTTCCCTCTAAATAAACATATGTGTCATACTTATGAATATAGTATAGTATGAAATAAAATTATGACATAATAAAAACTAATAACACGTTATTATATTAATTTAAAACATAATTATTAGATAAAAAATATTACTAATAAAATTTAATATAATAAAATGTTATAATAAGTTGAAAAAAATAAATTAACTATGAGAGGCAATTTTTTAAAATATTGATTTATTGTAATTATGACACTCTAAAAACACTCTATAAATAAATAAATAAATAGTAATGAAATCTATTTTTTAAAAAAAAGATAATATTAAAACTTAAGAGTAATTTAATATGATGACAAATGATAAAATTTAAAGGTATTTATAGTATTTATAAAATAGATATGGTTGTTGTAATATCAATATAACTATTAGGTATAGTGACTAGAATGTAAGGAATAATAACATCACCTTTAGAATAGTAATATAGTATTTAGAATATTAATATAACCAAAAAATACTAAAATGACATGGAAATTATTTTTTCCATCAGTAAATTAAGAAAATAAAAACATCAAAATGTGAAAAGGTAAGTATTCAAATTAGAAAACTTAAAGAAAGTATTTGAACATTTTTTAGGAGTTTTATTTTTATTTATTTTGAAAAAAATACTATTATGATAATAATGTAAATTAAATATGTTAAAAAATAACTTGGTAAAGTTAATTTTATTTTTTAATCATCATGTTTTAATTTTATATGGGTGAATTATTCTTCTTTTTTTGAGAAACATCAATTTTTTGTGAATAATAAATTGCATTTTTAAGACATCATATGTTTCAATAAAGAGTTATTATGAAATAATGAACCCATAAATCATAAATTGATTATCATGACCCAAATTTAATTTAATTATAAACATTAATATTTGAAAATAATATAAATAATTTCTAAACCTTAGCAAGCAATTTCTAAAGTCTAAAAATGTAAAATATTCCATTATAAAACTAAGTATTTATTTTTTCTTCTTTACTCTTGTATAAAATATTTAATTAAATTTTAAAGGGTATACAATTTTATTGAAAAATTTAATTAATTAAAATATAATTCATATTTTTGAAATATCACTATTTCATCATTTACATTTAGAATAAAAAGTTATTCAGTATTCTGACCCAAAAATACCCCTCCCCTCTAGTACACATACCCCCTTTTCCTCCCCTTGTAAAATATATTATTTCATACTTAACTAAGACCATTATTTATCCAAATACCTCCTAATATTTATAATTATAACCTAAGGTACATCTTTAAGTAATCATACCCCAATCCTTCATTCCTTTAGAAATGGAGTAAATCTTCAACAAATAAGTAACCCCAAGATCCCCTCTTTTCATTTAATTTTATATTAATCCCATTACTATACCAATATATTATACTTTTCAGAATTTTTAATGAATTTAATATATCATATTAATGTTATTATAATTATTCTTCTCTATCTTAATCCATTTATAATATATATTTAATTCCTCCACATCTTTTGAAAGGTATATCCAATGGTTAGTTTCATTGACCTATGAGGACATTGTCAATGTATTACTTATCACCACCTACATTGATGATTAGAATAATTATTTATAATATATGTAATTATAAGTATTTATGAACTTATTTGATTAATTTTGATAATTTATAAACATCATTGAATGAAAATCATGAAATAAAAAATGACTGGATGATTTAAATAAAACATAACATCAATCCAAATTTCATTTAATAGAGAATATTAAAAAAATAAAAAATAATGATTATAATTAATCTTAAGTGAAATAAAAGAATACAATTAAATTATATATTCATGTTTTAATTTACAGAAGTTTATTATATATGATGTTTGAGGAATCTGAAAACCAAATCTTTCCTTTCAGATTCATTAATTTTTTATTCAACTTCAACATTATTCTTTTAAATACATTATAAATTCACTCAATATATCTACACCTTCTTTTATTATGGGGATTTAAACATTCTCAATTCATTGGGATGATTTAATAAATCAGGACCTCCACAATTTATGATATAATGTTTATTTTCAATGTCCCTCCGTAATTATTCCTATGTTTATTTCTATATTTTTAAAGAACAATGATCTTATACTTATTAAAGTCACACTTTTATACCTAGAAATATATTAAAAATTTTCTTATTTTCGGAAACTATGTTTTATTATTTGATTCATACCTTACTATGATATTATAGAACCCATTATTTCTTTATGAGTTTATTTGATGTGTATGATTGATAATTGCTGGATTTATTTGTGGCATGCCTAATTTTTATAATTCTATGATTTTATGGGTTGTAAAGAAATTATATAGAGCTCTAATTAATTGGTTAATGTTTTATATCTCTGGAAATTATGTTTCATATATATGAACATGAAGTTATCACTATTAGAATTTTTTTAAATGAAAAAATGTACACATTTTTTATGTATGAAAATGATTCTATCTTTGTTCACTATTTATTTGTAGGATTTAATGATAATGTTATGATGTTTTTTATTATTCATATTCCTCATTCCGTTTCTCTTTTAAATAATTCCCCAATGCCTATGATTTTTTTTATGATATTAGAATGATGATTACACTCACCCATTTACTATATTGATTCATACTTTTCATTCCTAATGTATTATCCCTCTCTTCACATGGAATTTATTTCACCCATTATTTGACGTATTTTCAAAATTGATTACATGATCTAAGGAAAATATTAAATATACATAAAAGAATTTATAGATGAATTAAATAAGGGTTTTTGTTTTATGTATGATTATGTTGTATGAAACTAATTTTCTAAGCATAATAAACATTTTAATTTTAGATTGTAATATTATTATGTTGTTTAACTAAAAATAATTTAACAATATTCAACAATAATGGTGGGTATATATAGTTATATTAGATAAAGGACTAGTAAATTTTTGAATTAGGTTAGTAAATAATCTGTTATTATATACTTAGGGATCCCATAAGTAAAAAAATTAAAATTTATTTGCATAGGTGTTTCAGTTATTTATCCATGATATATTAACTTTGGTTTTTTTTCAAACCATTTATTCTTAATATAAATGTGCTATCTTGAATCAATAAATTAAAATGGAAAAAGTAACAATTAATATTCCCACAATTATAACAAATATGTTATTTAATTAGATTTATATATATTCATTTATATATTGGGATTTTTATAGATCTCTTGAATCATCTCCCTTGTAGATTAATGTAAAGATATCTATGAAAATTAATGGAGATGAAATCTATAAAACTCAATAGTTTGACTCATATCAAATCAATATATAAGGGAATATTCTTTCAAAAAATATTATAATCCTTCCATTTGTAGAATTTGATAATGTAATATGCATCAAAAATATTATAATATATAGATCTCACGTAAACTATTGGGAAATAGAAATCTATTTATATATCCTGAACCATCCTATGTTCCTATACAAATTGAATGATGATCATGAATATACATTATAAAATACATCAATGGTGTGCATATTGAAACTAAATGAAAAGGAATATCATGAATTAAAGAATGAGTTGAATGAAAGAATTGACAATGAGGATACACCCAATATAAAGGAATATACTGATGTATTTCGACATGAATTTCTTGGAGTTACCCAAGATCATAAGGTATAATATTTTATAAAACATAAAACAAATACATACATATATATAATAGTGAAAACAAAATGTTACTTATTGAAATTTTTTCATTGAATAAGAAACTACATGTTCAATTGGATAAAGGGTTTATATTTCCTAGTGCATCCCCTTTGGTCACACAAGTGATCATTATTAAGATAAAGGAAGGATCAAAGAATATTTTCATCAAACTATAATATATCAATAAGAATAACATAAAGAATAAGTATCTACTTCATAGGAGTAATGACTTATTTGATCAACTTCAAAGAGATACATCTATAAGGTAGATCTTCATTATGGATATCGTCATCTGAGGTTAAAGAGAGATAATAATCACATAAAATAATTATATATTAAGTATAGAAACTATGAGTTCATTATTATTCCAATTAGTCTTATGAATTCCCCTTCAATATTCATATACTCGATGAATCAATTATTTATAAAAAACCTTGATAATTTTTGTGTGTGTTTGTGATGATATTCTCATATACTATAAGGGAAATGAATAACATGTGGATAAACTAAGGATTATACTCTAAAAAATTCAAATAGTAATGGAAATGATAAATTATATATATATATATAAGCCAAAGTGTTCATAAATATTTTCCCACATTATTGATTTATTGGTGAGTTTGAATGATTCACCAATATATAAATTAAATGACTCATACCTACAATGTAAACCACATTATAAAATAAAACTGTAAAATGATTTGACAGTATATCTTCGACTTAAAATGTTGTGTTTTCACCACCGATATGTTTAATAAATTAAAGATAATGTAAGATAAATTTAAAATATATGAAATTAATCACTATAATCAAAATATAAGGTTTATGATCTACCATAAAAAAGAACTATATTAATGAATGATCCTCATGATATCAATTATTTTTAAATGTTATGAGATTAATGACCCATTAGATCCTATGTATAATGATAAAAATGGATACTCATTTATCTATATGGCTTTTAGACTCTTTTAATCGCCATGTGACCATCAACACATTACCACATAATGTGAGGGAAGATAGAAAAACATTACAATCATTTTAGGATATTTAATGAATTATATCTTATATAATTTATCTATAACACTATAAGGTTTTCTCAATAACCACCACATTAGAAAAATAAAAATATGGTGACTTTCACTATACTATAATTTTTCCTTAGTTAATACATCTACCAATCTTACACATGGCGTAATATTCTCAAAAAAGATACAAAACATCATTTCTCTTTATGACTCTTCCAAAAATATTTTGGATTTGGCTATTATAAAATATATAATTTTAGAATAAAAATCATTTTTTATTAAAACTAATCCAAAAAAATTTCCCAACTATGTGACCCTATGGTAAATTATATTTAGGGTAACAATTAGGAATTTCAAAAAAATTGTAATCATTGAATAGCTGAAAGAAAAATTTCCTTTTTTAGTAAATAAATAATCACATATGGCATGATCTTGATCAAGAATAATTATGAATCCATATGAACATTTCTATTTCAGGATGTATCTCCATAAATCATATGTTTTCTTATATAATCCCTTTGTTAAATAAATTGATACAACTGTTAGACATGGAACATGTAAATCGTTTTAATAATAACTTATATATTATTTATTCTAAAAAATAAAACTCCCAAATAAATATATACATAACATGTTATTTATTCAATAAGATGAGGATATAATTTTTCCCAAAAAATTATAGGCATGAATTTACTCAATAAAATTCAAATAATGGACCAAATGTAACACATTTCAAACAATATAAATAATCACATCATGAAAAATAAAAACCTAACACATCATTCACACCATACTCAATAACACCTGGTTTATTTAGCCGCAAAATTGGTATAATAAAGATATCAATGTATGAATATTTACCTATGGTATAACTTAATAATCATAATTAATGGGTATTGATATAATCATGCATGAAAAAATATATCTATAATTGTATAAAATTCCATGTGATATATTTTAGTCATTCAGTTCAGATAATAACCACTGAATTGTTGTATCATGAGTCTACTATGTATCTTACCTGATACACTACTCATTATAATCTTAATATATCATCAGAATCTATTATACAAAATGATCATTATCGATTAAGGACAATCCAAAGTCATACTTCAAGGGGTTCTAATAATTCTAATATGCATTAAAAATATCAAACACACATAAATGAATGATAAATAAATATTTTAATTGTTATAAATCTAAGATACATTTACATTGAAAAAACTGTTATATTTACTCTCCTATGAATATAATACCTAGAGACATCACAAAACTCTGATGTTTTTATTATGATAATGAAATTGTTAACGGAAACCCATACAATTCTATGTATCAACCTAATAAATACTTATATAATCCCAATTTTATGTTTCTTGAAGTAAATGGTATTTATTGAGGAAATGTTTGGTCCTTCAGTAGGACATGGGTTCTATAGCCTAAGAAATAATTTTATTATTTTTGAAGTAGATCAAAACTTCTCCCAATATACTAAGAAACACCCCAAAATAAATATTGAACTACATGATCCCAAATAATTCCTTTAAAGGGTCTCATTCCACAATATATGCTACCTATATTATCAAATCTACTATGATAGGTTTCAAATAAATCTGTATACTAATAAGTTCATCATAAAGGAAAACACAAAACATTAGATTTAAATACTAAATAATTCATTTTAGTTTACAATCCTACATCACTATCACCACTTAATATGATCACTTACTCTCTTATAAATACCAAAAAAAATTCTATTTGTATAAAGTACTTAGGGATATTATTTATAGAAGTATGGTTACTCTGATAAATTTTATATTGTAATCTAGTAGTAGTGTTAAAAATATATGAGATATATGATCAAGAAAACTTTACAGAATAACTGATGGATCCGATTGTCAATGAAAATAGAATTTCACTATGGTTTATATTTTAATTCAGAAGTCCTCTTTTGACTTTTATGTATTTAGTTTTTGGAAATCACAAATATATTTATACTCTTTTCTCAAATAAAGGGCATACTTTGAATATGGTTTTTCTATCTATCATACTGACTCAGTCTATCATACCGACATTGTTAATCATACTCACTTTGTTCATCGTAGCCCCTCTGTTTATTGTACTCATATTATGCATCATATTCACTTTTTATCATATCAATTTTTTGCATTATATTCATACTAACAAGTAACATTAATCATACTCATGTTACACTATTATCACATGCATATTTTTATTCATTTATAAAGAAACATGTTTTATATCAATCGTAATAATGTTATCATTTTCGAATATATTTTTTTAACCAAAACAATGTCATAGAGTTAGTTACAAACTACTCAAAATGATATTGTGTTTTCTATTTAAATATGACCGTTACAATGCACGATGTCAAAGTACCACCATGTTTTCTTGGGAAATATGACTGTTGGAGAAAATATGACCATTGGATCCTAAGGCCATTAAATAAGAGGTTATTTTAAGCAGATATAACAACTCGAACAACTTCAGCTACTTCCATGTTCTATAGAGAGATCGTGTGACTTCTCTCTGCTTCATGTGAAATCCTTGAAATTACAAAATGTGAATGGCTCACTCTTAGTTTTTTTATTTCAATAGGTGATTTTTTTATTTTGTGTCCAATCAGGTTATATTGATTGAGGGTTGTCGGGGATAGGTAGACAGTGCAATTGATCTTTGTATCGAGGGATTTCAAGTGTTTGAAAGACAGAGGTGCTGATTACTTGTAAAATCAAGGGTTTGTGGAGATAGCAAGACAAACGTGTCGATCATTATATCAAGGGCTTACCGGTGATGGTGAGATAGAACTATTATCCTAGGGGAAATGATACCCTACTCTTTGGGATAAACTAATTGTAATACCTTTTACATTTCCACTTCTTATTGTAATAGAAAGAGAATCATTTTATTTCTTATTTTTATTTGTATTATTTTTTAATTTTTTTAATTATGCCTTGCACTTTTATTATTGATTCTATACACTATATGGTATAATAATTTATACTTTTTATTACTCTAATATTTGTATTCAACCCAAATACAATTGTTTTGTAACGTGTGGTGTCATATTATATCATCGAACTGAGAGTTAGTCTGATAATTTTTTTCTATTATATAATGAATTGTAAATTGTTTTAGTTATAGTAATCTAAGAACCTAAACGGTTTTAATAGAAATTTTCTAAATATATAATTCACCCCCTCTTGTATTTGTGTCATATAATATCTATTTCGATTCAACAATTTGTATTAGAGCAGGTTTTCAACTACATTTTGTTTAATTACATTTTTTTCATTGAAATTTACCAACCTGTATTTTTTTGAAAAGGGATTTTGTTTCTATATGATGGAAGGCTTGATGAATGTCGGTTCAATTTAAAATATTAACCCTACAAGACCACATGTTTTTGATACCAATTATTTTCAATATTGGATAAATCAAATGAATAGTTTTATCATAAATACTGGTATAGATAACTATTTTATTCTCACTGGTGAATATAAGATCCCTGATAAAGAAGTTAAGACTTTTAATTCTCACCAAAAACATGAAAATCAGATAAACTATAGGGTATGAAATAATTTTTTTGTGTTCTATGACTAGGAACGTTTATAGTAAAATATCTTCTTTTTAAGTATCAAATATTATTTGGAAGGAATTAGAGATTACACATTTTTGTACTTCTAATGTTGTTGAAACAAGAAGAGATATGAAAAGAGTTGACTATCATGATTTTTAATTTCCTCATGGTGAACCTGTAGTTAAGGTTCAACCATGATTTATGACAATGCTTAAAAGTCTTAAATCTATGGGAGATAAAAATTTAGAAGATGAAGTTCTCGTTGAGAAGATCATAGATATCATGCCAAATGAATGGGAATCCAAGAGGACCATAGTTGATGAGTCTAGAATGATTACTAATCTTAATCTTAATGATCTCTTTAGAACTCTATTTCAATATGAAGGGAAATTTAAAAGAGATATAGATAATGTGAAAAAGAATAATGGTGGAGTATCATTCACTACAACATGAAATCCTACCAAGTCCCAATGTTCTATGGAACCAAAATCAAGAAAGAGGATGGTTGAAGTCTTATTAAAATATAGTGATAATGATAAAAAAAGAATGATCTTGAATGTCACGACCTGACCCAATGGGGCTCAAGCCTTGACTCCCCAAGCCTGCCTCCAATAGGCCAGGGGATGGCGACTAGCGTCGAGTAGGCTATCTCACACATGGGAGGCATTAGCCTATGGTACATGTACGCACATACCCACAAACACCTCCATGAAACAATGCAGAGATATATAAAACTGAATAGGAAATGCATGCATACATCTATCCCAAACCAGAGTACAGCAGAATTACAAAAGGGTAAAACAGGGCCCACTAAAAGAAAACTACAAAAGCGCGTCCAACCTGCTCTGAAGAAGGGTAACGCTGTCACAAACACCCGCCAGAAAGCTCCCTCGGCACAGCTCCGGAAAACACCCTGGTCAACACGCTCACTAAGCTCCGCCTGCTCCGGGTCCTCCTGGGACTCCGTCGAAAGGCCTGTGGTCTGCACAAGACACAAACATGTGCGGGCAAAGCCCGTGCAAGGGTGAGTATAAACATACTCAGTATGCGCCCCAAAAACCCAAAACCCAAGGGAGCAACTGAAAACAAACAATCTGCTCAACCCAGCTAGAGGAAACCCGGACAAGAGAGAAACTCCATCTCGTGACCATCCTCTACTAAATACAACTAGTCAACTTAGCTCAGCTTAGGTGTATGATCATAAATACACCTTGAACAATCCAGATATACTCAGATCATGCCATAAAGCCACAAGAGGTACCGACCTCATCACCAGCAATTGTCCACAACCAGAAGAGTACACCACGAACACTGCCATTCCTGATGACACTCATCCAAGAGATACACTCCATCGGGTTTCTCACAAACCTCTCAGACGCTCACCCGAGAGATCACGCTCATCGGATAACATCACTGAGGAAACATCGCTGAAACAACAAAACCACCAAACTCCTCGGATAGGGGATCGCCGCTAGGGTCCGCTAGGGGATACCAAGACCCACTCCGGTAGACGTAGCTCATAGATAGGGGATCACTACAAGGGTCCGATGGGGGATACCACGACCCGATCTGGCATACGTAGTTCTCACAGATAGGGGATCACACCCAGGATCCACTGGGGGATACCACAACCCGATCTGGCGCTCGATAGAAGCTCAACACTCAGATAAAGGATCATCATCCATATAGAGATGGTCACGACGATACCAGAACCCTAACTGGTATAAATCGCGATGTAGGGGATCAAACCGACGATGCCGCAACCCTACCGAAACCATGTGCTGAGTAGGGGATCGTATAACCAAGGATACCGCAACCCTACTATAAACCTCATTCTGAGTAGGGGATCGTATACCTGATGATGCCACAACCCTACTGAGCACAACCCACCATGTAGGGGATCATATTTCCGATGATGCCACAAACCCTACGGGGTTAACCTGCTAGATAGGGGATCACCACCCATGAATAAGCGGTCACAACGATACCAAGAACCCTATCTAGGGTAAAGATGCTATAGGATCCACTCCGAGATCACCAGAGGGATACCACAACTCTAGCAGTTTAAACATCCCATCGAGAGGATCACAAACCCATACGAAGGTTGTGATGCCACCAGAACCCTCGTAGGAACAAACCAAGGGAGAACCCTCAACCACTGCTGGTCCAAACGTCGCTAACCCGAGCGACCCACCACAACGCCACACTGCGCACCTTCTAGGCCAAAACCGAGGCCACCATCGCGTTCCACGCTGAAAAACACGCAGGATAGGCTATTTACTCACCCGAAACAGAGCACCGGTGAAAATGGCACTAGTCACCGTAGCTAGCTCATGCGGGGCCCACACAACGATCCCGAAACTCATCGAGCGGACCATACCACAACGATCCCTTCGAAAAAACAAGCAGAATCGACTACTCGCTCGTCCAAAACGGACACCCGATGAAAAAGAAACTATTCATCGAAGGGCAGCTCGGGTGGGGCCCACGCCTGGATTCTGAAACTCATCAAACGGATTGAACCTTTGCAATCCTCTCGGAAAAACACACAGGATCGACTATTCATCCGCCAAAATCGGACTCCTGGTGCAAAAGCTGCGTTTCTCCGCAAACGCCAAAACCCGGCCTCGTAGGGCCCGCACCCCATTCTCAGTCCCAACACCCGGAAACAATCTCAAAAAGTCCGTCGTACCATCAGGGTCTCAACACGACTAACGACACGTCAATCGGATGCTCCGGGTAGAAGTTAGAACAGCCCGAAGTCATAAAATAATAAAATAATATTATTTTACACGACGTTTCTAGCTCCCGGACCACGATCCCGAACCATTAAACCCTTGAACCCACACCGTAGGGTTTTCCACGTCATCAAGGTCATGTCGCCACAAACAGCACGCGATTTCGGCTCCCGGATTGCAAGATACGCGGGTTTAAAGACCCCCGTATGAGAAAAGAGGCCGGACCGGCCTGGACCGGCCGCTGCAGCCGGCACGCCCTGGACGGCGGCCTCCGCCGTGCGCCGCCGGCGCGCCCCAGCGGCTCCGCTGCGGGCCGCCGCGGACCGCCGGGGGCACCTCGGGGGGTCCTTTTTGCGATCTGGAGGCGTCTACAAGACCCTCGGGACCCGATCTATACTACGACGGCTTCAATTTGCAGAAAAACGAAGCAAAAACGGGATCAGGGGTTAAAACTCAAATCTGCCTACCTCGCGGGCGAAACGCCGACGTTCTGCCTTAGATCCGCACTCCAGAGCATCCGATGCGTGCTCCTGGAACGTTCGTCGTTGAATTCCGAGCTCGTGGGCGCTTCGTTGGCTCGATTCGGCGGAGCGGCGGCAAAGAACGGCGAAGAACATTGAGAGGAAAGATAAAGGGGGGGGGGGGGCACTGCTATTTATATCAGCCGCCCGCCGGCACCAAACCCGCCTTAGACCCGACACTCGATGCGAACTAAAGTAAGGTGAATCCTAGGGTAAACGCGCCATTCTGAACGCAACGATGGACTCATATTTTCTATCCGAGACTCCAATCAGAAGTTATTCGAGCAGACGCTCGCACACTAACTTCGCCACTTATTTACGGAAATGCCCCTGGTGGCGTTTCTCACCGCAGGCCCGCGCCCGCAAAGTTTAAACCCCGCTTAGGGTAAAAGGCACGTTCCGAACACAACCGTTCCCCCAGATTCCCATTCTGAGCTACGGTTTAGGAGTTATCACACCCCCGCCACGTCCATAGTATAAAAATACTTAATATTTTTATAAAATTAATTTCAGGCACACCGGACCTCGGAATCGCATGCCGTCTTCGCGCCTAGATCTGGAATTATTCATAGAAATATTCCAAAGTCTGACAGGGCCAAAAACCAGAGTCACTACATCCTTCCCCCCTTAGAACTTTTCGTCCCCGAAAAGTTTGAAGCTCACAGGAAGCGACTGGACTCTCAACTGGGTCTCACACACCAGCGAGCTCACCAAAAAAAACCCACACAGGGTCTTACCAATGCCCTGAACAAAACTAGAGCAAGCAAAAACAAAAAAAGGTACCACTAAATAGTGGCTGGAAAACTACTGTAGTAAGTAGAAAAGACACAAGGCGTACCTCTATCCATCCGCGGAGCCTCTGGGTCAACAGCCTCCAAGGCATGTAGCTGTCCTCGCCCTCAGCCACCAGCTCCCTGAGCTTGGCGTGGACCACCTGGGGGTGGGGGTGGGGGAAACTGGTACTGCCTACCACCGCCTCCTACTGCACCAGCTTCGCCGCCACGTCCGCCGCCCTGCGGACCTCTTTGCTCTAGACGCAACCTCTGCCTAGGCGGTCCATTGACCGACTCCCTCTCAGTAGCACGTCAGGTCGGACAATCTCTAGCCAGATGTCCCTAATGGTCGCAAGCGTAACACTGCCTCTCCTGTAGCAGACCAAAACTAGTCGGCGAGCCCTGAGCCTCAGATCCTCCATCCTGGGGTCGCCTCCTGACACGTCAACCACGTCCTGACCCCTGAGTCTGTCGTCGGCTACCAGATGCCGATCCGACTGACGAAGTCTCAGCTCTCAAGTGCCCAACACTAACAGGGGGAATCTACTCAGCCAGAAAACTCTCCACCACCAACGCTCGCTCCAGCACTCCAGCATAGGTGGGTAGGCATAAGGAAACCACACATGATCGGATGTCCCGGAGTAAGCCCTTCTCGAAGGTCCGAGCCCTGAAGAACGGGTCTCGAACCATATCCAGGGAGTAGAGCGACAGGTCTGTAAACCTCGCTGAGTACTCCGACACAGTCATGATCTCCTATCAAAGCTACATAAGCTCCTGGATCCGCACTGACCTCAGTGTCACCGGATAGAACTCCTCCCTGAAGAGACGCTCAAACTTTGCCCACGTGAGCGTCTCCTCATCATGGGACTGCGCCACCAAACTCCACCACCGCCCGGCAGAACCATGCAGAAGGCTCACCGCTAGGACCACCATATGATCTGGAGGTGTCCTCACTAGGCAGAATACCCGGGTGACTGCCTCAGGCCAGTCATCAGCTGGCTGGGGGTCTGGATCACCCCGGAACCTCAGAGGTCGCTTCCTCTGGAACTCGTGCAGCGCACTCAGCCTGCGCACAACCTCGTCCTGCACCGCTGGCACAACCAGCTGCTCGACAGGTGGTGGCTCAACTAGAAGACCACCTGGAGGTGCAACCTCAGAAACTGCGCCCTGCTCCACAGCCACTATACAGGGCAGGTTGTAAGCACAATCCTGCTGCGGAACCCTCACTGGCTGTCATCGTGGAGGCATCCTGAAATACATTGAAGACACGCCACAGTCAAAGAGTATAACTGGAGAGCTGACTCAAGAAGGACAAGGAAAAACCCAAAAACCCAGTCCTATATTATGCATGTACCATTACGTCCTCGCGACCAGTGTACGAATGTCCTGAGTCGAAAGGCAGGTTATCAGAGTCCGAGTGTATGCATATGTCAGCTGCCGCACCAACACTGGAGTCCCTGTCCTGGAAGCCTCGAAACATCCAAACACTACCTCTGTGCAACCCAAACCAAACTCATAGCTAGACCAGTTACGCTCCGAGATCCCAAAGGTGGAACCTCCTCTAATACAACTCTGTCGTGACCTGACCCAACGGGGCTTGATCCGTGACTCCCTAAGCCCACCTCCAATAGGCCAAGGGCTGGCGACCATCGCCGAGTAAGCTATCTCACACATGGGAAGCATTAGCCTATGGTACCTGTACGCACACACCCACAAACACCTCCATGAAAAAATGCAGAGATATATAAAACTGAAAAAGAAATGCATGCATACATCTATCCAAAATCAGAGTACAACAGAAGTACAAAAGGGAAAAATAGGGCCCACCAAAAGAAAACTACAAAAGTGTGTCCAACCTGCTCTGAAGAAGGGGAACGCTGCCACAAACACGCACCAGAAAGCTCCCTCGGCACAGCTCCTACAAACACCCTAGTCAACACGCTCACTAAGCTCCGCCTACTCCGGGTCCTCCTGGGACTCCGTCGAAAGGCCTGTGGTCTGCACAAGATACAAACATGTGCGGGCAAAGCCCATGCAGGGGTGAGTATAAACATACTCAGTAGGCACCCCAAAAACCCAAAACCCAAGGGAGAAACTGAAAGCAAACAGTCTGCTCAACCCATCCAGAGGGAAACCAAATGAGAGAGAAACTCCATCTCGTGACCATCCTCGGCTAAACACAACTAGTAAACTCAGCTCAGCTCAGGTGTATGCCCATACATACACCTTGAACAATCCAGACATACTCAGATCATGCCACAAATCCACAAGAGGTACCGACCTCAACACCAGAAATTGTCCTCAACCAGGAGAGTAAACCACAAACACTGTCATTCCCAATGACACTCATCCAAGAGATACACTCCATCGGTTTTCTCACAAACCTCTCAGATGCTCACCCGAGAGATCACGCTCGTCGGATAACATCACTGAGGAAACATCGCTGAAACAACAAAACCACCAAACTCTTCGGATAGGGGATCACCGCTAGGTTCCTCTAGGGGATACCAAGACCCACTCCTGTAGACATAGCTCACAGATAGGGGATCACTCACAGGGTCCGCTGAGGGATACCACGACCCGATCTAGCATACGTAGTTCTCCCAGATAGAGGATCACACCCAGGATCCGCTGGGGGATACCACAACCCGATCTGGCGCTCAACAGAAGCTCAACACTCAGATAAAGGATCATCGTCCATATAAAGATGGTCATGACGATACATGAAACCTATCTGGTATAACTCGCGATGTAGGGGATCGAACCGACGATGCCGCAACCCTACCAAAACCATGCGCTGAGTAGGGGATCGTATAACCATCGATACCCCAACCCTACTATAAACCTCATGCTGAGTAGGGGATCATATACCCGACGATGCCACAACCCTACTGAGCACAACCCACCGTGTAGGGGATCATATTTCCGATGATGCCACGAACCCTACAGGGTTAACCGGCTAGATAGGGGATCGCTGCTCGTGAATAAGTGGTCATAGCAATACCAAGAACCTGATCTAGGGTAAAGATACTAGAGGATCCACTCCGGGCCCACCGGAGGGATACCAAAACTCTAATAGTTTAAACATCCCATCGAGAGGATCACAAACCCATACGAAGGTTGTGATGCCACCCGAACCCTCGTAGGAACGAACCAAGGGAGAACCCTCAACCACTGCTGGTCCAAACGTCACTAACCCGAGAAACCCACCACAACGCCACATTGCGCACCTCCTAGGCCAAAAACCCGAGTCGCTACATTGAAAATCTTGATATAAGAATGAATAAAATTTTTGGAAAGATGGATTTATAATATAGATATAAAAATACATCCAAAGGTAAAAATGACAAGAAGGATTTTGAAGTCACATGCTATGAATATAAAATAGTAGGACACATTCAACTAAATTGTCCTATACTGAAAAATAAAGGATAGAATGTAAAGACATATAGAGAAGAATAAGAAGAAATATTAGAAGTCCAAGGGGAAGAAAATTACTAAAAGTAAATGACTCTTGGAGTTCTGGTGGAGGTGATTCTTCCGAATACTCTTCTGATAGTAGTATCTCAAATTACAAGAATGTTGGTCTCCTTTCCAAAACTCCTTATCGTTTCTTAATGTATAAGGTACATAATTATGAATCTATTACTAATATGTCTTTGAGTAACAATTATCCTTATAAATATTATTCTTCTGGAGAAAAAACATCCTCATTAGAGAATGATAATTCTTTACCTTATTATGATGAAGTTTCCAGATTTACTAAAATTTTAGAAAATGAAAATTGTAAAGTTTCCAGAAAACATGAAAAAGAAAATACTAGGACTTATATTTTAACAAGATAATTAGTAGATCTCTCTATATATATTGATTCTAAAATTCTTGAGTTTGAAAGTTTTTCAAAAAACTATGATGAAGTGAATTATGAAAAGAAAAAGCATTCTATGTATTTTGATAATATGATTTATTAGAAAAATATTTTAGAAAAAAAACATAATTCTAAAACTAAAACAAATGAGGATAATAATTTTTTTATAAAACAAAAATCTGAGATTTTTTCTTTGAATAAACTCTTATCTATGTTTACATATGGAAAAGAAAATTTTGATAAGATGTACTCTCAAATATTACCTCATTGTAATAAACAAAGAATTGGTTACACCCATTCAGAACCTATTTTTAAAAATACCTATTCAATTCCTAAAAAGGCCCCATTCTGCACAAAGTTTCAATGTGGTCGTTATTGGACGAACAATTTTCTTAAATAAAACAAAATATTTGGGTTTCCATAATGCTCAATTTTTAAAACATATGTGGATTCCAAATAATTTTATTTCTAACATTTACAGATCCAAATAGGTTTGGATTCCAAAATTTTAATTATTTTTGTTTCAGGAAAACAAAACAAAAAATAATAATAATACATGGTATTTATTTCTAATGTTTTATTTGTTGATGGAATTAATCACAACCTCATTATCATAATTCAATTATGCGATGAAGGTTACCTTGTGAATTTTAGGAATGATAAATGTATAGTTAATGATTCCTAAGGATTAATTCATTCTATCTTCCCAAAGGCTTGAGAATGTTTATACTTTTAATTTGGACTTCATTATGAGCCAGCACATACCTTGTCTATGTGAAATGGAAGACCAATCTTGGTTATGTAATAGAAGACTAGGGAACTGTAATGTTAGAAACTTATATAAACTCTCTAAGAAAGGACTTGTTAAATATCTTCATATGATTATATTTGAATCTTCTAGAATATGTGATCCTTGTCAATATGGAAAAAAACAAAAGTCAAGTTTTAAATCAATGAGTGAAGTCACAACTGTTGATGCATTATAGTTAGTTCCCATGGATCTTTTTAGTCCAACAAAAAATAGAAGTATTATAGGAAAGTACTATGTGTTTGTATTATTTTATGATTATACTAGATTTATATGGGTATATTTTCTCGCTAAAAAATTATAAGCTGTCTATTTATTTAACACTTTTTTTTTCTAAAGTTAAAAATTATAAAAACCTACCATTGAAGATTATTTGAAGTGATCATGGTGGATAATTTTTAAATTACGATTTGGAAACTTTTGTAGTAAAAAATGTATTACTCACAAATTGTTTTGCAACAAGAACACCTTATCAAAATGGTGTTTTTGAAAGAAGATATAGAATTTTTCAAGAGATAAAAAGAACCATGGTTAGTGAATACTCAATTAAATAACATTTTTGGGAAGAAGATTCTGGTACTTATTTTTATACTATAAATCATGTTTTAATTCAACCTTTTAGTAATAAAACGCCTTATGAGTTGTGGATAGGAAAAAAAGTTTCATACTTTAAAGTATTTGGTTGCAAAGTATTAATTTTAAATACCACATATATCTTAAATAAGTTTCCAAACAAATATGATGAAGGAATATTTTTAGGTTATTCCACTACTTCTAATTCTTATAGAGTTTTCAATAAAAGCACTTGTGTTTTTGAATAAACAATACATGTTATGTTTGATAAAACAGACCCTTTTATTTTCAAATAACCTCAAAATATGTCTTCTGAAGTGATTTATAAAATTCATTATCAATCTATGATAGAAGATTCTTCAAACATTGTAAATACTCAATATATTATTTTTGAGAAATATACACCTAAATACTTTCTACCTTATGTTGATGAATAAGTTTTTCAAAATCCATATCAGTTATTACTTACAAATCATCTGAGTGATAACATCATTAGTGATGTAAATAATCCAATGATGACTATAAAATCCTAAATAAATGAAATAAAACATCTTTATTTTCTATCTCAATTTGAGCCTAAAACTCCCAGTGAGGCCTTAGGTGATGAGGATTGGATCCAGGACATGCAAGATGAACTAAATGAATTTGAAAGGAATAAAGTCTAGAACTTGGTTGGAAAACCTAAGGATACATCTGTTATTGCACTAAAATGGGGTTTTAGAAAAAAATTCAATGAAAATTGTATCATTGTAAGAAATAAGTCTAGACATGTTACTAAAGACTATAATCATCAAAAAGGCATAGCCTATGAAGAAACCTATCTTCCAGAAGCAAGACTCGAATCTATTATAATTATATTAGCCTTTGTAGCATTATTTAATTCCAAAAACATTTAAGTGGATATCAATTGTGATTTTGTTAATGGATATGTATAAGAGGGAGTCTATTTAGACAAACCCCTTGGTTTTGAAGATACAAAACATCCTGCATATGTTTAAAAACTTACCAAGGCCCTTTATGGACTCAATCAAGACACTAGAGCATGGTGTGGTAGTTTAATAATTTTTTTGTTAAAAAACTTATATTAAGGGAATAGTGGATCTAATTCTCTTTATAAATAAAGAAAATAGTAGTCTTATTATTATTCAAATTTATGTTATTTACATCATTTTCAAATCAACTCAAAAGTCATTAACAAATTCATTTTATAATATAATGACGTATGGTTTTTAAATGAGTATGATGGGTGAATTAACAATATTTCTTGTTTTTTAAATTTCTCAAAAACATGAAGGTACTTATATATCAAAACATAATTATATCAAAGACTTACTCAAAAAGTATAGATATGAATCTACTAAATGTATTAGTACTCCCATTGGAACCTCAAACACGCTTGATCTTGATGATGTAGGGAAACCAGTTGCTCTAACATCTTTTAAATGTTTGATTGTATGTCTATAATACTTAGCTTATAGTCGTCCAGACTTAGTGTTTTCTGTATGATTTTGTGCTAGATATCAATGAAATCTAAAACAATTCCATTTAAAAGCAGTGATTTTTTTTAATATTTAAAAGGAACTTTGGATGTAGGTCTTTTCAATTATTCTGGAAATGATTTTGAATTAAAAAGTTTTTTGGATACTGACTTTGGGGGTTGTAGAATGGATATAAAGAGTACTTTTATAACTTTTCATTTTTTAGGAGATTCCTTATTTTCCTAGTCATGCAAAAAGAATCACTCATTTTCACTCTCTACTGCTGAAGTTGAATATATGGTTGTTGGAAGTTGTTGCACTCAATTGTTAGGGATGCAACACACACTCACATAATATGGAATGAGTTTTAATAAAACTTAAATATTATGTCATAACACAAGAACCATTACCATAACTAAAAACCTAGCACATCACTCTCATGAAAAACACATAGATATTCGGCATCATTTTCTTAGGAATCACACACAAAAAGGAGATATCATTTTTCAATTCATCAGAACTCAAGAAATAATTTATGATATTTTTTCAAAACCATTACCCACCAGTAGATTTGAATATATTAAAGAAAATCTAGGAATTATTACATTAAAATAATCATTCACACCTACTTTCTATTTTTACAATTCTTCTTACATTAAAACACTCCTCTTTATAGGGGTAGAACATAAGTATTGTGTTCTATGTTAATATTCTATATTATTTTTCTGATTAATTTTATAGTATCTTAATTCATTAGTTTATAAGTTTTTTACATTATTTGTTTTTTTCAGTTTATTTTTTTTGACATTCAGTTTATTATTTTGACATTCTGTTTATTATTTTTACTTTATTTTTTTTGACATTTTTCTTATTGTTTTAAAATTCTGTTTATTTTTTTTGACATTCTATTTATTATTTTGACTTTCTGTTTATTAGTTTGATTTTTTTTATTATTTCGACATTCACTTAACCGATCTGGTAGAGTCTTTTCCATCATCTTGAAAACCTATGGTAACAAATTTTTTTCCACCAATTTTACAACCTATGGTAACAAATTTGTTTTCCATCAGTTCGACAATTTATAGTAATGAATTTTTTTCCATCGGTTCAAAAACATTTGGTATTGAATTTTTTTTCATCAATCTGACAACCAATCGTATTCACTTTCTTTTTCATTTCTGTGATGATTGATTGTATTTTATTTTCATTATTTCAACTATTTATTTTATGTATTTTATTATTTCTATGCTTTCACAGTGCTATAAAACCAACAACATACTTGAAAAATCTGATATGTACATTCTCATTTAATTTCCTATTCTTTTCATTTTTGTTATTATTTCTCCTATTTAATTTTTTTTAAAAAAAAATTGAAATTTATTTGTTTAAATCCTATTTTATTATCCAATGTTGGATTCTTTATCTTATAATCTCAACCATAAAGACCAATGGTCACCCAATTTAAAAAATAAATAGAGTACTCCCCTCCTCGAAGAAACACCAGTTCTTTATATTTCTCAGTGAAGCTCTACTCATTTCTTTAAGAAACAATACGATCATTTATTTTTCCAATAAACATTATGTCGTAGTCTTCTTCCAATAATCCAACTGATATGTCTTCAAAGACTTTCCCATAAAAGGATTTATTTAGAGATAAGTAAGTTTCATTATAGTATTTAATAGTTATAACTCAATGATCAAAATGATTATTTTGTTCAAAATACATGAACATCTTTGAGTCAAGAAACCCATATCTTAGGATTAAATTCTTGTTGAATAGGTTAGAAAATTATCCAATATTGTGTCGTCTGAAAAGTATTTAATTAACTTTTCTCTGTGCAATATAATGTTTTCTATAACTTTAAAATAAGTAGCACATTTCCTCAATTTTTCTACTGAAGGTGACTCATTTTGACTTTATCATAAGCTACCTCAGGAAGCTGTTATGTTTAATAAGGAAAGAGCTGAAAAGTTACTATTTATTATCAATGAGGATAAAAGAAAAATAACCCTTCTCTTAGTAGATAACCATTTTATTTTCCATAGATTCAAGGGTTTTTTATTCCAAGAAAATGGGATAGAGAAACTCTTATGGATTCTGATATCTTTATGTTAGAATAGCTTGTTAATATGAGAATGGTAAATATCATTGGTTACATTTTCAAAACTATCAATAATGTGAAGTCCGGAGTAATTATGTCTCATCTTATAATGTATCCAACGATTATCACAATGTTTATTCTTAAAAGATTGAATGTTTCAATATTATAGTGAAAAGATAATTGAAATATCTAAATGGTTCATGGATAAAAAAATACAATAAGGAAATAGAATGATAGTTTTAATGAAAAATAAAAACTCTTTGTAAAATATATCGAATAATCAACACCAAATCAATGAACACCACTTCTAATAGAGTCAGCTCCAACAGTTTTATCTTCTCTAAAGTCATATCCTCAAATTGGTGTAAAATCAAAGAAGAAAACCAAATATAGTAAATAGTTTTTATCCAAGAGGATAAAGGATAATGAACAAATAATAGATGGTGATCCTCAATTCTGTCTTGATCCAGTTGATGCTCTAGAAGAGAAGATGAGAATATAAGATAATCTACAAGCTGGGAAGAAGAAAAAGAATGTTTTGAAAAGAAAAGCCTAAGATTTTGATGTTGCCAGAATTCTAAAAGGAGCTGATTTAGCATGTTCTCAACTGAAAAAAGAATTTCAACAGGAACCAATCATACAAACTCTTCAAGAGAAAGAAAAAGGGAAAGAAAAAGGGAAAGAAGTTATCCAATATGCTTCACAATAAGAAGGTGGTGGAGAAGAAGAAGAGGAATAATTTCTTTGGTAATATCATCAGAGTTCTACAAAATGTAGAGAAGAATCTTCTTTTCAAAAATAATTAGAGGAATTCAACAAAAGAATCCTCATACTGATTAAGGACCAGTTCAATCCTTGGAAACTCAATCAGAAAGAGTTCCCTCTCTAGTCAAGAATGTGGCTCAAAGTTCGCATGCTGAGAAAGTAATTTTCATCAGTGAAAAAGATGAAGAATAAATAGTTTAAAAATAATAAGAAAGGGTTTAAAGGAAAAAGAGAAAGGGGAAAAACAACCTTATAAATACTCAATTTGATCAAATGAACCAGAATCATATGATGATGATTCTAATTCAGAATACACAATTTCATTGAAGAGAAGTTATTAAATTTTTCATGTTTTAAGAAGAATCTAGAATATTATTCCATACATTCCCAAAATATAAGGAAGGATTTATTTCCTTATAGACAATCAAATGAAGATATTTGGTTCAGTAAGAGAGCTCTAAAAGAGAGTAATGTCAGTAGAGGTTGATCTAAAATTTTTGAGGTATAGTTATGTTTCTCATAATAAGTCTTGAAACAAGATGACTAAATGTCCACACAAAATATAAAGATAATTAAATAAACATGAGGAATCAATTTAATACTTACAGAGGCTTTCAAATGACATTTCTAGTGATTTCAATAAGCTGGATAAGGAAATAATTGAAAGTTTGTATCAGATCAAAAAATCTCATGGTACTGATGCTCATTCAGTGGAAGAGTTTCAAGAAAGGTTCACTGCTTTCTAGTCATAATTTTCAGTGGTTTCATCATTCAATGATGATTTTTTTTTTCAAATAAAGAAAACACTTTCTTGTCATACGAAAATAAGAATATGTGAGATAGAATTGAAACACTAGAAGAAGTGATCAGAATTTAAGAAGAGACCATAAAATACAAGGATCAAATTTTTGAAGACCAACAAGAGATTCTCAAAACTTAGGATTTTTCTATCTCATAGGACAAGAAATAAAATAAGAAGAAAAATATTGTTCTCTATTAGTTGATCAAGAAATAATAAGAAAGGGAAAACAAATGAATGTTTTCATGTATATTTCTTTCTTGATTTTCATTTGAAATTCTATGAAATTTTGACAATTAAATGAGGTTTATGTTTTCACTTCCATTGTTTTTTATTTTTTTATCTCAATATTACCCCATTCATTTTTTAAATCATAAAGGGGGATAATGTTTTAAAAAATAGGGACTAAACTTTTTAAAGGGTGATAATTGTTAATGTTTTTACTCAAATGTAATACATCTAAATCAAGGGAAATCTATGATTAAAATCCTTAGGAGGGTATATACATAAGGGGGTGATAGTTTTATCCAACTTATTTATTTATAATAGTTTTCATAACTAAGGGGGAGATAAGTATTTATTTCTAGTTTTAATTTGTGTTTTGGGATTTCCAAAAAGGTTGAGATTTTTAAGTCAACAATCCTCCTTTTAATTTTATGACTTTTGTTTTTGAAATAACAAATATATTTATAATATTTTATCAAATAAAGGACATACATTGAATACTTATTTTATATATATCCTATTACTATGTCTATTGTGCTAACTCTATTCATCATACTCACTTTGTTCATTGTACCCACTCTGTTTATCTTACTCACATTATGAATCATATTCATTTTTTATTATATCAATATTTTGAATTATATTCATAGTAATAGGTAACATTAATCATACTCATGTTACACTCTTATCACATGCATATTTTCATTCTTTTATCAAAACAAATGTTTTATATTAATCGTATTCATGTTATCATTTTTTAATATCTTTTTTGTAACAAAAATGATTTCGTGGAGTTAGTTATAAACTAATAAAAATGTTGTTGTGTTTTCTGTTTCAATTTGACTGTTACAATTCCAGGTGTCCAAGTCCCTCCGAGTTTTTTAGAGAAATATGACCGTTGGAACCTCGGGCCTATAAATAGAAGTTCATTTGAAGTAGAGACAACAACTTGAACAAATTTAGCTACTTTCAAGTTCTATAGAGATATCATGTGACTTATCTATAAATCATGTGAAATACATGAAATTAAAAAACATGAATGATTCATTCTTTGTTTTTGTATTTCAATAAGTGATTTGTTTTTCTTTGTGTATCTGATCATGTGGTATCAATCAAGGGCTGTCAGGGATAGGAAAACGGTGAAACTGATCATCATATTGAGGGATTTCAAGTGTTTTAAAGACATAGGCTCCAATTACATATAAAATCAAGGGTTTTTGGGGATTTCAAGATGGTCGTGATGATCATCGTATCGACGGCTTATCGGTGTTAGTGAGACAGACCTATTATCCTTGGTGAAATAATTCCCTACTCTTTAGGATAAACTAAATGTAATACCTTTTACTTTTCCACTGATTATTATAACAGAAAGATAATCCTTTTATTTATTCTTTCTATTTGTATTATTTTGTAATTTTTTTAGTTACAACTTAGACTTTTAGTATTTATTATGTACACTATATGGAAGAATCATTTACACTTTTTATTACTCTGATATTTGTATTCAATATGAATACAATTATTTCGTGACCTATGGTATCATATTATATCATCAGATCAAGAGTCTGTCCAATAATTTGATTTCTTTTATAAGAGGTTTTGTGAATTTTTTTAGTTATAGAAAACTAATAACCTTAAAGTTCTTAATATGAATTTTTCAATACACAATTCAAACCCTCTTGTATTGGTGTCATCTCTTATCAATTTTGATCCAACATTATATCTATTGATATATTTATCTAGAATATAGGATTCTCCATCTATGTATTTAATTAATAAATATTTTCCCTTCCAAAATTTATAAAATTTAAAGATGATATGACAATTTTTATTAGTAGTATATCATCCCAAAAACAATAAGAATACCAAAACACTATAACTAAATTATTTTGATACTCAATACTCCTTATAGTTCTGGATGAAACCAAAATATTTAACTAGATAAACAAACATGATGGTAAAATAATATGAATCATATGTTAATTCATAAATGAAATGTTGAAACTTTCACAACATAGAAGATGCATTTGGATAGTTAAAAAAATTTGAGACCCAAAACCATTTTGTGGATCTAATGGAGGAATCCCTATATAATAAAAATGTGGTTGGAAATTAGAAAGATATAGGAAGAAAAAGAATAACTATGTATTGACTTTATGTTTAAATACCATTAAAGTATATATGTTATGATATATATAGAAATGATAGTCCCATTAATTTAGAAAAATGATATGTAATTTCCTCTCAATTCCCTTTGTCTTATGAAGTAGAGGTGTAGGTAAAGGAATTTCTTCATTCCAGACCAAGTGAAAAGAATAAGAAAAGGGGTGGATTCAATTCTAAAAACAATAAAATATGTAATGGGTATATGATCATTAAGAGAAATTAGTATCTAATTATTCATGAAACAATGATGATATGATTTTAGGTAATCTTTAGGTCCCAAAGATCTGGAGGAAGAATATATACACGAGCTATGGTAGATAGAAGTGGAAGAACCTGTATAACTAGAAATATTTAAGGAGATATATAAATAGGCTAACTAATAACTACCACTTTGTAAGGAAGACCCCAAGGCCTTAAGAGGTATATATATAAATAATATCTTATTCAATGAACACTTTACTGAAATAATAAATAACCTCTATGAAATGTTTATAAATGCCTCTTTGGATGAAATATTGAATACAAAAAACAACTATGCCATCCTATCACCTGAAGATCACGATAAAATGTAATTTTAAATATTTCCCCTTGAATATTAGAATATACCTATGATATATTCTTTATTTTATATGTTTTTCACTTTTTTGGACCTAACATATGATTTCCTCTCATATGGTTATTATCTACTAGTCCTGGACTTTAGTACCACCATTCATGAAGTGAGCCTTAAGTTCCATACAAATATTCACATCAGTTATTTATGTTGAAAATATTTTTATATTAATTTTGACCTTTTATTTAATCAACCATTACTTCTTTATATTATTTTTTTAGTTGTGGATATTTGTAACTTGAACTAGCTTGTACCTAGTTCCCACTTAACGCAAATTGGTTTTTAAAAAAATCTATAAAAATGAATGAGTTTATTTAGATACTAAAAACATTTAATATTTTTAATATATATTTTATGGGATAAATATCCATTAGATAAATTTATTATTATATATATTTGATGTATCTTATAATCATAATAATTTTTAGGGGATGAATTAATGTGATATATCCAAATCACCACAGACCTAGATTTGTTGCTAAAATCAAACTCTTTATATATTGGTGACGATATTAACTATGTCAATATAATTTTAATCATCCAAAAATATGATATCAATAAGAAATTATGATTCAATTACATACCCAAGACTTTTCATGTTTAATTTTTTAGATAATTAGGGAAGAAACCTTATACATCATAAAACCCATGTTTTTCTCATCAAAAGGATATTTTTTTCATTATAGTAGTATTGTATTATTACATAATAATACTTTAACATCTCTTGTAAAATTATACATATATGATACCCTTCCATAAATAACTTACATAATATCATTCTTCTTATCTTGGTGAAATAAAAACATAAGGAAGGGTGTGATGAGATTACTAGTGAGGGTAAATATAATCAATATCAATTTTTTATCATATTTAAGCATAATATTAGCACAATGGTATGAGATCGTGATAATACCTTATAAAATTCAACCCAATTTGTCAATGACCATTATTAATGAGTCATATGATAAGGATTTTCATTAAAAAAATCATCAGTTATGAGAGTATGGAATACTAAATAATCAATCATGTGATATAATAACATAAAATATGAATAAGACATAATTTTTTAGAATAAAAATAAGTATATAAAATCATGTCACCATTAATGGGTAATTTCTATAACTATCATAGTGGATAGAGTCCCATAATGGATTGGGTTCACTCCATATTACACCATTTTCTTAGTCAAGGCTCACTATCAAGACTATCATAGTGGATAGAGTCCTTTACTGAACTGATTTAACACTGAATTCATGTCCATATTATCTTATGAGTAATAATTATTTACCAAGTGTAATAAAAGTATATATATTTATAGTCCCACCATTCACATAATGTAAACTATGAATAAGTTTTCCACAATATCATAAAAACATTCATCATTTCATCATAAAATATCCCATGGAAGATAATTGTGTTTCATAATGATTTCATTGTCACATAATCATAATAAATATATATAAATAAAATAGATGGTTTTATTATGATATATCCCAAGTAGAGAATAAAAAACATTAAAGTATGTTGAAATTGATGAAAAATACCTTCAAAAGAGTATGCAAATATTTCTTTGAAACTAGGGGAAAATATCCTTTTTTCATAAACATATTTAAAAACCAAATATATAATAAATATTAAGAAATATATTTTATTTGAAAATAACTAGGGAATAATTTAAATTATTCTTAAATTAAAATAATGATCATGATAATTGTAAAATCAATTCTTTCGAGAAATGTCAAAATAAATATTCTTTTCACAAATTGGTAAATAAATTTACAAATGACTTATTTAGAAAACATTTAAGAAGATTAATTTTGAAACATTATAAGTAAATTTAATGGTATTAAAAATTAACTTTTTGATAAATTTAAATTATAGGTAAAAAATTCCATAAGTCATAACGTCATGGACATGTAAGAAAATGTTAACTAAATAATTTAAATTAAAAAGGTTGTATTTTCTTAAAAATATTTTATTAATCATTTTATGTACCAAATAGAGGATAATTAAATAAAAACATTAAAAACATAGAAATTACCATAGTATAAGAAAATATATGGGGTTTAAATATTTAGAATCATATAGTTTACCTCATTGACAATTTAATATAGATAATCCAAAAAACAAATGAGATTGAAACATAAATTCATACATCTTTGGATACTTTTGAATCATAATCCGTTAGAAATAAATAAATATAGAGAGAAATATATTACCATAAATATTGAGATGTTAATGATTTAATATATCAATGTTCTAGTATACACACCATATAAAAAAAATTGTTACATCACATTAAACAAGTCTCCATGAAAAAAATATTGATATGAAGAACGCTTATACTTTTGGTAATCCTTTAATCAAACCCTATTAAAAGAAAGAAAATTGGATATATTTATAAATAACCATATTTTTAATTAAAATAATCATAAATTAAATTCATGAAAAATATATACACTACATAAAATAACAAAGTGGTGAATATGGAATATGTCTCAGATAAATAATACTGAGACAAGAAACCCTTACCTCTGATCCTAAATTTCATCACACATGATCTTAAAATCCTTTCTAATAAACTAATATTTTTTTAAAAATTTATAATAGAAACATATTCTTACTTATATTACGATATAAGAGTCACTTATAATTTCTAATTACTCCATTATTAATAATCTCTCCTATAAATCAACATTCTGACTATTCACTATTCTATTTTTGACATATGTTTTGGTTCGGTGGCTCTAGTCCTTGCACATTGGTCATGGTTTTATCAAATTATTAATCATAATCATGTAATAAGTATCATATTTATTCATTATATAAACTTTGATAATCATTTATATATGTTTTTGATGGAAAATAAAATACATTGGCCTTGGAGATGGTAGTTCATATGTAAGCACGACCAAATTTTCATTTTACATTCGAACATATGGTAAAGTGATGATTTATATTCTAAAAAAATATTAAAATTTTAGTATACTAATTTTAAAAATGTTTCTATATTTATTTTTTAAATAATAATTAGATGGGGTAGAATAATGAATAAACTTAAAAGGATTTGGTGATGAAAATTACCTCTTCTTTGAGAAACCAGCTTTGGATAACTTTTTAAGGACCATTGGGGTGATATTTTAAAAGATAAGAACCTATAGAAAATGGATATAGAATCTAAGAATATATTTTGGTAGGGTTTGGTAAAGATAATTGGACCAAGAATATGTTAAGAGGATAGGACATGTGGTTCCATTTTATATGTTATGAGAGTGGTACACATGTAATTAATCCATACATTAACATAATATAAAGTCAATTTCATTGGAAATTGTATCAAAATTGGATCAATTTAGAATTTTACATGATATTGTGTTGAAATAAATTGAAAAATAATTCTTTAAAAATGCTTTTAGGTTATTGTAAACCATATCACTTTATTGTAAAACCTTATTAACCATTTTAACCCCTTTGTTGCATTAAGATATTAAGCCTTTAAGGATAAATAATGTCACTATAAAAGGGAAAGTGGATAATAAATATAAAATAGATAATATCCAAGACCATTTACCATTATTTTTATAAATTATATCATTTATTAATTTTAAAATGATTAATTAATAGTTTTTAAATATAAAATATATTTTAAGTAATTATTGGTACTATTCACATAATTTGACTTTAAAAACATAAAGCATGCAATGGATTTAAAGTATGTGTATTTTTTAAATAAAATTGATTTAATTTTGATCTATATAAATATTTCATTAATTTAAAACATCTATAACACAACACTTTTAATTTTTGAAAACTATTTATAGTGATTTTTCACTATCTTGGGCAAGTGCTACAACTATTATGCTTAAGCATTTTGGGTTATTATACAATTATGAAAAATTAAAAATAAATTACTATCATAAAAAATTATTAATTTTAAATATTAAAATTCAGAATTTTTCATTAAATATTTTTATTCTTATGATAACATATTAGAGATTTTAAAATAAACACAGTGACATTTTATACTTATTATTTAATTTAAATAATACAATAGTCATTATCAAATGTGAAATGGAACCAAATTTTCATATTTTAAATGATTATATGAAATTGGTAGAACTATAAAAATCCAGTGAAATAAATTTAGGTATTGGAGACATTTTGAGACATTATCCCACAGTATTTTTACTTGTTAAACATTTTACCCTTTTTCATGGTGATAAACACTTATCATGGTTACAATTCTTTATGAAAAAAGGAAATATATCTCATTACCAACATAGAATATAATTATCCCAAATATGGAATCTATTTTATATGATTCAATTTAAATAAGTGTTAAAAATTACTTTTAATATCAATTCACATAATTCAACGAAGAACAATTTTGAGAAAATGTATGTTTTGAGCATAAAAAATGATTTTATACCAACATTTTTTAAAATGATGATACATATAGAATTAAATAAATAATGTTAAATCATAGTTGAATAATTTAAAATTTAAAAAATACCAAAACATAAAGTAATAATGTGAAAACTTAATTAAAATAGAAGTATCGAAATAGTTTTTATTTTCAAAAAACATCACTTAGATTTCCAAAATGTAAAATATATATTTCCTAGTTAAGAACTATATTTTTAAATAAATTATATTGTTTCATAGAGATATAAATAGTATATAAAAAAATTTCATAAAAATTCATCTAATTATTGTATCATGACAACATAATAAAAGCGACATGATTTGTAAAATCCATATTATTCACTATTCACCCAATTATCAACTATTTCCAAAAAATCTAAAAAACACAATAATATAATTTTGATATAATGAATCAAAAAATTATGTTAATTTAATCAATATAAATTCATAAAATTTAACATTTATCATATAAAATAAAAATACAAAATATATATAAATCATGGTTTTATTTGAAAATAATCATTTTAATCCTTAACTATTCTTATCTATATGTTATTTAATTATTATCATTAAAAAATTAGTACTTATTTCCAGAGAACTAGTAAATAAATTTAACTAAGGAAAACTTTTAAACATATATTTCATAGTTTGGTTACTCCTATTCATTATAGCTAAACCAATGGTTAAGTTATAATAGTCATTTTTTTAATAATAATATTTTCATCATATATTGTGATTCATTTAATTTAAATGTTTTGTGTGGTACATGATATCTAAAATATTATTTATTTAGAATAAAAAAACATTCTAAAACATTATGTTTTACAATAATATTGGACATTATCATCACTAGAAGTAATTTTTTTTTAAAGTCAATACTTTTCTTTCTTCATATAGAGAGATTTATAGATATATACTCTACCATATAATTCTATTTTTCTTTTAATAAAACCACTAAAACCCTTTAAAGTTCACCCATTTAGGTGATCCGACCATGTTTCAAATATAGTTAGGGCATATGGAGTTCATATCATATCTCATTTCATCTAACCATTACTATGAGTCATATATCTGAATTCATCATTATATATAATACTTTTATCCTATAATAATATTAATTAAATTTTATTTAACAAATATTTATCTATTTGGATTTGTATAAATCTGACATGAAATTTAATGTTATCATATTTCCTAATTCAATCTCACTTCCAAAACAAATTTTGAATCATGATCAATTTTCATTTTAGAACCATTTAGGTATGGTGGTCCTAAACATATCTCAGTTAAAAATTATGCATTCTAATACCTCAATTAAAATTATTATACTATAAATATAGATAATATATAGGAAAATAGTTTATTTTATGATGTATTATAAAAATTAAAACACATATTTTTATTGAGATAACAAATAAAATATATATTTTATTTATACTAAAATTATTCGGAAACAAAATGTTATATATATTCTTAATAACCACAAATACATATAAAATGAAAACAGAAAAAAATCCAAATATATATCTCAAATGATGTCATTATTACTACCTTATATTGAGTGTGGTTTAAAACTAGATCTTCTACCTTATGTGAAATTTTTTAGAATGATATAATAAGGTTATAGAAATGCATCATAAATTGAAGAATGTAAAAAAATAGAAAATTCATCCACTATGAAACAACATTAACATAAATTCATTTAGGAGGTGTTATTTCAGATAAAAGTTTATAATATTTTAGATGATAAATAAATACATAGATCACATATTCACCACCAAAATGTGATTGAAAAATCATAATACTTTATCCTATTTGATTATATACTTCATCATTTAACACTTATTTGATTTCAATAGTTTGATGATTATTTATCAAAATGAACACCTAACCATACATACTAAAGTCATAAATAATTGTTACTATATACGTGTACAACCCACTTATTTATGTACTGAATTTAACACATACATCACTATTTTTATTTCCATTAGTCTAATTCTATTTAAATATTTTCAATTTATTGGTATAATAATAATTTTTATTAATAAATAACATTTCTATTTTTCAAACTTTTTATAATATAATTATTCCAAGAATCCACCATTTAAGAATCATTTAATATATTTATCTTTTACATGGTCAAGAAAAGAATACCAAAGATAAGTGGTGGTGGAATTTTATATATATCCATATTATATGGAATTTCATTAACCAAATTATCCATATATATAACGTATAAACCATTTACCATGTACATAATTTAGAATAACATTTTATTCATGAATAAAGAAATAATCTTATTCCTATACATTAATGAAGATACCAAATTCTCTAAATAAGAAAGTGAAATAATTTTTTAAACTACAAAGACCATTTTTTTAGTTCATTGATTAATTCACTATGAAAAAGTAGATCATATGTGACTAACCTATACTGTATTAAATCATACACCATTATAATCACTTAGGATTAATTTTTATTTTATTAATTATCTCATATTTATGAGTTTTTTACATCATAAAAAAATATGTGATCCTCACCACATATCCAACACCCATGATTATAAGATAGAGAAATTTATTTTCTTAACATTTAAATCCATATACTTATAATCATTCTCCTTAGGAATACATGAAAAAAATAGATATTAATCCAATAAACTATACGGTAAACCCATGATATAAATCAAATTTATGTTCATAAAGAATGTCACTATATAAAACAAAGGAATGGTTATTATGGGAGTATCATTATTTTTATCAACTCAATATAAAATGTTATTAAGTATTCTACCATTAAAATTATTACCATATATAGTATATCTAATTATAGTATATGATTTGTATTTAAATGTCCATTTGATTATATTTATTGTGTAATGCATTGAAAAACTATTTTTTAGAATATCATGTTAATCATGACATATATTATTATATAATATTTAACTAGACCACTCTTTATCAAAATTAATTAAATGAATCATCCCTAAATTTATTCATTTGGTTACAGAACTGTTAGGGTTAGCCTTATATGTTCAATCCAAATATCAAAATTGGACATGGTTACTAAAAAATTAAAGATTTATGTATCTTTCAATCCATATATAATATATTCTATTTCCACCTAACTATATATATTACCCACATTAAATTATTTATATCTTAATATATCTCTATTTAGAAAGTATCTAATATTTATATTTTTGAACGGTTTTTTTTAGTCTCATAAATTTTATATATATCTTATATATATATCATTGAATATAATGAAATAATTGTATATCATTCCAACAATTAGTCATATAAAGTTTCTATATGTATAAATGATTCAAGATATTTAGTTTTGAATCATGTTCCTTAAATGGAATAAACATTTTAAAAAATTATTGTAAACTCTATAATAATTAATAATTTATATTAGTTAACCAAAAAATGAAATAAATTTAGGTCTATATATATAAAAATTAATTTATTGTATAAAATTAAACCAATTCCCCAAAAGTTTTATAATGTAATAAATTTAAAATATCAATAAGTACTAGTATGGTCGGATAGCTGGAAAGCCACCACATATCTAGACAAGGCTAAAGATATGGCATAAGTGAAAATTTTAACTAAATTCTCTATATACATAGATCAATTCTCAAGAGAGTCCTCAATTCCAATATAACTCTAACTTCTAGTATGCATAAATTATAATCAATCAATATTATTGATTTTATAACTAAAAAAAATTCAAATCGTTGGATGAATGTAACTAAATCCTTATGTCATAACTAGAATGTAACTATTACATTCATGGTATAAAAATTATAAAAATTATAAAAATCTTTTTAAGACATTTATAATAAAAAAAACGTCCATAATGTAAATAGGTTATATATATGAATATTATTTTTGGAATTCAAAAATAATTCAAAAATTAAAAAATTTACATTATATATTACAAATCATGAAATTATAATGATAAACCCCATTATTGATACGGTATAAAGTTATTTAAATTTATAATGGGTCCCTTAGTCCCATGTAAGTGAAGTATTTTTGGATAATATTTTTAAATTATTGAAGAATTCCATGATAGAGAACTATGACATGATTTCCTTATAGAAAACATTTAAAAAATATAATTGGTCAAAGGTATGTAAACCATAGTTCCGAAGCATGTGATATTTTTATTCAAAGGTCATAACTTAAACCAAAATTTTTATTACCTTCTATGTCATGTATTTTTATAAATATAATCACTTTTTTTGTAAAAATATGATGCAAAGGAAATAATTTAATGGAAACCTATGTTTTATAAGAAAACCCATGATTTTATTTAAAAAAGTTATTTAAAAATTACATAAACCATGAAACTAATATATAAACCATGGTTTTATTTTTAAATAAATGTTTATCTAGTTTCTATATTAAAAATATTATCTTATAAAAGTTTTCTAAAAATTTATTTGATACCCCCTGAAGGGTTTTATAGGATATCTCTATGTTCAAATTGAGTTGAAAAAAATCAAAAAACCTTACATAAGATATATTTAGAAAGGAAATAAAAAAATAAGATGAAAAATATGAAGAATAAAGAAAAGAATACCTCACTCTTGCTCCTCAAGTCCACTTGATCAATGAGGTTGATTGAAATCCCTTAAAGAAAAAAAATGATATCTTACTCTAAATTTATCTACTTGATGAAATAGAGTTATCTAACTATTTAGTAAGACTCATTATCTTCTAATTGGAATGACTCAACCATCTATAATTTTAATTATGAGAATAAAACATAAGATATGTATTTTGGTGTATGAGGGTAATCTAGAATATAAAAAATCAATCCATGAACTCCCTAAAATAGAACTACTGAATTAAATTAATGGTTCAAATTAAGTCTATCAGTTTCATATGTTATGAAATAATAAACGATTTTACTCTCCATTACAATGATGAAAATATATCTTCATTTGTCTATTTAATTATCAAAATCATTTTAAAATCAAACCAATATCCTTTATCTTTCAACATAAAGGCTTTAATGAAGAATCAAAATCAATTACGTGTTGACCATTACCTTATCATGGTTAATGCATTAATGAATATATCAATCAGTATGGTTGTCAAAACCGTGGAAAAACTATAAAATTAGATATCACATAAAAATTTATAAAATGAATTATTTTACATATCAGGTGATATAAGTTAATAATCAGCTAGTTGCAATCACCCATAAGTATCAAAGAGTCATTATTTTAAAATTTCATAATACTAAAGTGTTTCTAAGAGATTTATTATCATTACTATCACTAAAGTCATAAAAAATATTTAAAATGTAAAATAATAATCACATTATAAATTTTTTATTAAATATACTGAGTAGATGTATAGATAATATAAATAATTATATTATATAAATTCAATGGAATTATGATACAACAATTAATAACTGAATTGAAATTATTATCCAATGTAAAATTACGATTATGGGAAAATGAATCCAAGATGTCAACATTATCAATATAGATATTAGTCTTCAAAACAAACAAATAATTATTACTATTCTCTGTTGTAAAAATAATAATATCCATCTTATCTAAGAGAAAATTTTGTAATCTAATATGAAAACAAAAAATAATCATATATTATAGAAAATACCTCTCCTTCTAGATTGTTCATTCTTCTTAAGGATCTACTTCTATTTATATTATTTTAGTTTTTTCATTTTGAATTGACAATTATATAATCATACTCAAATGAATTATATTCAGTAACATAAACATTTAAAATCTTATCATTGGATAATGGAAAATAAAATATATTTAAGTATTTATCCTTCTTATGGGTTAATACAATTTTTAGAGTTTTTAATCTCTTTAACCTTGAATAATGGGGTAAACAATTTACAATAATAATTTTCAATATAAATATTTTCATTTATTAAAAAATTTCTAAAACATCTTTATCATTATATATATTATTTTAATAAACACCAAGTAAATTATTACATTTATTTATTAGAAAAATCTTGTTACTTATTTTGTAATATGTTTTTAGTGATTTTTTGGAACTTAAACATTTAAAAACCTCATTCTTGTAAATATAAAAAAAATGGAATTTAAATGTATCCATCATGTTCATTAATAACTAATAACATTCATATATATCAAACCCTCTATGTCAAAAATTCTATATTTATCATGAAATGAAAATTTATTAGTAACATCAATACAAACTATATAATAATTAAATATAGAATTCAACATTGCTTACCCATTTGTAAACTCTAATTTTCGTATTCCACTAATAATTTTACTTCAAAAATTTTAGTACAGAGATAAAGTTAAAGAGAATGTATTTTTATATAAATCAAGATACTCTTCATTCAATAAAAAGAGTAATAATAATTTGTAGACTAGATCTTCAATAATTGTTGTATTCTATAGAATAATGTGGGTCCTATTTCCATTTTTTAAAGCATGGAATACTGATATGTAAATTTAAAGTGGGAAACCACACATTCTTAAGTATGGAAATAAATTTAGTCTTCATAAAACAATCCAACCCTCATTAATATTTTAATAGAAATAATGGATGATTTGAAATAATTCAAAAATATAGCCACCATATCTGACAGTATAATTTATTATCCAAATAATATTAAAAAACAATGAAATTTTTTATATATTTAATTTTGTATAGGATTAATTTCAAGAGATTTCATAATAGTAAATTTTATTTTTACTTAATATATTCACCCAAACACCCACTCCCTCACTATTATTATAAGAATAAAATTGTTGAGACTACCGAGTATAAACCTTGGTATAATAATTTATAAAAAACTGTAATATAAATTGTAATGGATTCCTCAAAATAAGATTAGATATCATTAATAAAGATAAATATATAACTAAATTATTATAGTAGTCACAATTAATATATTAATATCTTATTTTCATTTTTTTGAAATAGATATTCATAGAAAATCATATGCATTGTGAGAATGTAAAAAGAAATAGATGATGCTAATGATAATAATAATGATAATAATATATTATAAAGTTTATTTATGGAGAATATGAACATATGTTCTATTTTATATTCCTTATTAATTATTTAATATATGGATACTATATTATGGGGAATTTATTTATTAAATTAATTAAAACATATTTAAGGAAATTATACAAAAGTAAATATTTTTTAAACTACGAAGTAAAACAATTTAGTAAAATTTTTATCATTTATTATATTTTTTATAGAAAAATGTGGATAATAGTAAACTAAATTATGGAATTTATTACCCTTAATTTACGAAATAAATAGTTTATTTTGGTTTCCACAATGGCTAGTTATTATCTATTAAAAATTTTACTTGATTGGGAATGCTTTCCAAAATGTTTTGTAAGTATTGTTTCACATATATGAATTGTTATTTTTCATTCATAGGGTTTTGAATCATGAATATAAAAAATATTTCTAGTGTAGAAATAAATTATTAATTTTTTAATTAAAAAACTTATATACAAATATTAATCATGAATAAAATGTACAAATTCACACATGTAGTTTATTATACTCAAGCATACAACTAATGAAGTTCCATATAGTGAATATGGTCAAGGTAGTAACATACATATAATCTATTATTACATACACATTATATTTGAGTCATATAAAAACTACATAGGGAATAAACCTAACTATGTAGACCATAAAAAGAGTTTAGATAACATTTAATGCATATATACAACTATCCATTCTATATATAGTTTTAAAAACAATATAATCTTGTATTTATGACTATTATAATGATATTAAAAAGGTGTTTTGATTCTTTTTTATGAAATATTGAGATTTACATATTATTATGTCAATCGTGTAATGAAATTTCTAAATAATATATACTAATGTTATAGTTATATATTGAGAAGTGATGTTACACATAATGAAGGAATAATAAACACAAGACGTGGAATCTATTAACAAAAGTGCAAAGATTTTAAGGATATATTTTGTATTCATAAATATATGTCATAAAAATATTATTCATATAATTTCATATATATATATTTATATAAAATAAAATTTAGATAATATTCATTCAACGTCTTATATATTGATTTGATATTTTACAAAAAAACATATCATAATATTAGTGATCTGAAAACTATAAATTTTAATTTTTTTTCTTACAAAAAACCCAGCTGATTCAACGTATAGTCTTTATGAGTCGTATTTTTTGAATTCTAACATTGAACATTTTTTCAATTATTATAACCAACCTAACTATTCTTATATCCAAGGATACCTAGTCTTTCTATAAAAAGGAGTAACACTAATATTTAAAAATGTATTCTATAAATTCAAAAATTTTGTTAACAATATATAATAATTGAAATTAATTATTATATAGAGAAAATTTATATTTATCTTCAAATATGTATTAATATTGACTATTTTAAAACATTTTACACCAATTATCATCAGTATATTAACTAATTCATAAATAATTTTATTCTATCAGTAAATATTCTTATTTATAATAAGACTATATAAATAAACAACAACATTCAAATTTAATAAGGATGAAGTAGTTATTTTTCCCATGGATATTTGTATTCATTATTACACACTATTTATAAAATTATCTATTAATGGGTATTTTTAGTATTTTTATGTAATAGGATATGTCCTTATATATTTATATGTAAAATAATAAAATAAAAAATCACAGTTATTAAATGTCATGTATTCTTTTATTTTTGTTGTTATACAAAATAATAATACATTTATTCCATTAGTTCTTTACTCTAATTTTTTGTGTATTAAAATCCTGGACATTATGTGGTTTATAAAAAAATGATTTTTCTAATTTTTTTTAAGAATAATGTCCATCTAGAGATGGATAAATTTAGGAGGGTACAAATAAAATATTTACTATATGTAATTCCCTTAAATGTTTAATTACAATTTTGATTAAATATATGATTTTAAGAATTTTAAAATAATAATATACAAATTTACAATTAAAACATATCAATATATAGTAAACAATCTATAATAACATTAGATATTTTCTTTTTTCACCATAAAATATTGAAATGAAAATCCAAGTTGAAGAAATAACAAAATATTATTTCATATAGATTTTGAAAATAAATGTTAGTGATGGTTAAAAATTTATTATTATTCTATTAAAGTTTGAAATACCAACTAAAAATTCTTACTCTTATATCACTACTTTTATAATGGCATAAAATAATATTTGAAATAATTTTATTTACGTACATAGATTTAATTTAATAATTACATGAAAAACTAATTTTTAGTTTTGTTACAATATTTTTTTAATAACTCTATAAAAAATCTCATAACGTAATTTAAATACATACTTCAATATTCAATAAAAGTTTTTATATATATATAATCCATTGGGTTAATTTTGAATCACACGTGTCATATCCAATTCTTGTATAAAATCCTAAAAAATAATTCTCATGATTTATAATAAAAATATTAAATAAAATTCATTGAAAAAATAATTAAATGACCTTTCTTTAAATCTAATATTTATATTTGAATCTGAACAATGTGAATGATTAAAAGTATGTAATTCTTTTAAATAAGTGTATAGTTATATATATGTAACTAAAAAACATTTCCTATACACACTAATTTTATAGTCATATGTATCACGTACGTTTACAAATTCTATGATTTTTGCTTACATAACATCCCATCCCAAACAGTTCAGTCCAAGTCGGAGTGCCACATGAACTCATTTGCATTGCCTTGTATACAAGAGGTTACTGGCTAGCATCTAGGGTCTAATTTCATTAGTAGAGAGACTATACCCTCTATATCATGTCATAGGATTGATAAAAAACCATAGAATATATAATAAATATTAATATTAATCACGTAGAAGTTAATAAAATGTAATATATGTCATAAATTAAAGTAGCACCAAAAGTAGTGAGACTTCCTTGTGTAATAAAAAATAAAAAAATACATTAATAAACAATGGGTACCCCATATTTTATCTCATTCTACCACATGATCCATACTCCTCTACTCATATATCAACCCATGGTTTTTTACCTTTGTTGTATCTCTCCAAAAATCGAAAATCCCGTTGAAATTCTAGAGTAGCTTTTGTGTACAAGACTTAGTAGGACCCCACCAATGCATCCTTAACCTAGAGTTCTCAATAATAAAAATTGTATTCCATAATAGTAATAAACTATTAATGTTATAAACCTAAAATACAAAACATAGTGATCATGGACTAACCAAGATACCATAAACCCCTGACTATACATTCTTCAAATTTATACCAGTAGGATAAAAAAAGTTTTTATAAGTAATAAAAATAACCATAGTATGACATACTCATGGAGTCATTTGAACAGTCTACATAGAGTCCTCTAACCATCGTATAAATCATCCATCCTGATGTCCTCTAGTCATGAATAACTATGTACTCACATCCACTAGGATACCTAGAGGGAATGATACTTAGAAAATGATAGGTTACCTTGAGTTCATCCTCAACACAATCTCTATGGATACATTTTACCTCCACCCTATGCTTAGGTCCCTAATCTCCATTCTCACAAGTTAAGTGCACTTCCCCTCTAAGGGATAAGTATGTCATGATGGTCCCCCTATCTCAAGTACCAATAACAACAACCACCAAATCATGGTAACACACATACATAATGAATCATACATAGAAGACATATAATATCATCATGAGTATATAGAATCACACTTAATAGTATGTGATTAAAATCTGTCATGGAAACAAGACCCTCTATTATTACTCATGAGATAAAATTTCACAATGGCTCTCACAACTACACAAACACACTTGTGACTAAAATCAATCATGGAAAAAATATTCCAGAACAAAAATAAAAATATGGAAACATGTGTAAATTATATCCCAAGTGGTAAGAAACATCCAACATCAAGTCATCGATATCAACATCAAGGTTTTTAAGAGGTGTTAATAACTAAAACATGTTCGTACAAAAACTAGAACACGATCAAAATCAAAGGGATACTAAAACTAGTTCAAATATAACATGTTATTGTTTTTTGAGATATAAAAGGAGTAAAAATAAAATGGATCTTACCAAACATACCTAATATTGATCATTATAGAATAGAAACATCGATTTTTCCTTAAGAAAGGAGGAGGAGATATATTTTTAAATCCATGGGTATCCATTGTTAAAGGTAGAGTTTTTGGTATATAATTGAGCATAATTAAACCACCACATTATAGGAGGCGACCTTGCGATATTTGGGAGACCACCACAACATAGGACTAATAGTTACAACATGGAAGAGTAAGGGGTAGTCTGTGTTAGGGAGTTGTGTTTGAAGCCCTAAATTTCTACTTGAATAATTAAACTATGGCACAACCATCTATGTTGTGGCATATCCCACTAATATACTATTTAGTTATATGTTCTACCATACAACCACAATTTTTTTTGGAAGAAAGCTTACCAAAACACCCCTTTAATCCTATATAAGATTCTCTAAGCCCCCAAGACTTTTTAAAAACATGGAATCACTCAAAAATACTAGGGTAAGAATAAAAACAAGGATTTTAATTAAGGGATAAAAATTTAAGGTCTTTACAAATCTCCCACTCTAAAGACTTCACATCCTTGAGAAGCATCTTCTGGGATTCTACTCAAAAAACATAGGCCACTAAGCTATAATGTTACAATATCACTCCCAAGTATCCTCCTAATTTCACCCATGAAACCACGGAATTTGGATAAGCAGTATTATCATCCATCATAAAAATTTATTATATCTACCTATAATCTGTAATGGACATTCCTTGTAAGATGCATCATGATCTAGCTCAACTATCCACAATAGATAACTTATGAAGGATTGGGTATATATATCTGAAGTTGTGACATATGGAACATTTCATTCATACCTTAGTAATGAGAATGGAGATACATATGTTATTCCACCACCCTTTTTCACTTGATGATCTCAAATGGTCCAATAAAACAAAGTGATGAATTTCCATAAATCTTCATATTTTTATAGCCTAGCTAAGGAGTCAATCTTAAGAAAACCTGATCACACAAAAAAATAAAATGGTATCCTACTACTATTTTCATAAGATATTTATCTTATTTGATTAGTTATCAACCTCATTTGAAATTGATAGACTCTTTTGAAGGTATCATAAAATATATTGGGGTCGGAAACTACTGTCTTACCTGCCTCATGTAAAATGTGCAGTGAATGAAACAACCTCCCCTAAAGAGCCTCATAAGGTTACATATGAATCAAATAATAGTTACTATCATTATATGGATACTCAATCAAGTATATGTGATTATCCTAAGATCCACCAAATTTAGGGATGTAATTCATAAAATATCCTCCAGTACCCATATAATCCGTTAGTACTATACCTATATCTGATGATGGTATGTTGTTCTCAATCTCATTTGAGTCCCTATGGCCTTCATCTATCCATTCCAAAATCATGACATCAAATTTCCATCTCTATCCCAAATAATTATCAAAAGAACTCTGTGAAATCATAAAATCTCACAGACATAAATCTTTCCCATCTCATCCATTGAGAGTGTCTCTCTATCTAGTAAAAAGTGATCAAATTTCATCAACTGATTCACAAGAACCCAAATCATGTCATGAATCTCTTGGTATTGGGTAAATCTATCAAAAGATTCATTATAATTTACTCCCATTTAAACATGGTTATAAGAAGTGTCTAAGGTAACCCACCAGTTCACTGATGCTCAACCATCACCCTCTAATTGGTAATGTGTGAGAAGATAAAACCAACAATGCCACTTTCCATCCCTAGAAAATAAAAATGATGTATAAATTCAAGATACATCCTAGTCACACTATTATTTACTTCCAATATAAAGTAATTGTGATATATTATATTCTCATCTTTGATGCAAATATGGACTACTACTCTCCCATGTACCAAGATCACATCGTCTTCATCCATCGATCATCTAGGTATCAAGTCACCACTATCCATCGATTAAATTATTAAAAAACACATTGGGTATAACTTTATATGAGTTTTAAACTGATCCATAAGTGAGGGTGTGATCACTAAGTGAGTACAATTCATATAACCCCTTTCCTCATAAGAATGCACCCTCCAATCGGTCAAAAAACCATCAAGTTCCACTACTCCTATGAAGGTATTTAACCAACCACCTACTTAGCATATGTCTTATGGATAAGATATTATGAAACAATTATACCCTTCTTGGATGAATACACCATATCAAAGTAAAATATATATATATAGAACTCATCACCACTATATCATGTTTGGGTCCCTCTGTGTGAAGATATAGTAAAGGATATTGTGTTCTATGTAAACAATGAATCTCTCATAGAAGACATTGTTTCTCCAACACCTTTGATCATGGACCATAACTTTCAACTTTATATCATGTGGTGGGTAGTTTTACTCAGGGGGTTATAGCTAAAATGATCCACAAGCCACTACCTTCTCTCTTTGTATCAACACCACTCCCAGACCATTTTTCGATGAGTCACAAACACTACATAAAAAATCCAAATCACATGGAGTGTTAATATAGAAGATATCATCCATATTCCATTCTAATAATTTTAAGATTCTTAGAACAAGATTGGACACTGGAAATTTAGGCTTATCTTATTCAGCGCTTTCATGGGTGTTGATACTCAAGAGAAATCCTAGGTAAACAATTTTTAATACCCCATCATTCCAAATAAGATTTTGATCTCAAACACATTTTGAGGATGTGTCTAAGAAATAAATACCTCAAAATTCATTGGGTCTAAAAATATACCTTCCTCTAGTAATAGATTTCCTAGAAACTTCACCTCAAGAATCTGGAAGTCATACTTAACAACTAGGTGTAAATATGGTGTCCTCGAAGAATACTTAGGACTATCTCTAGGTACCTAGAATGATGCTATGGTATTGATAAATATATGAGTATTCTGTCAATAAACACTATGATGAATGAGTTCATGTATGCATGGAATATTTTTCTCAAGAGGGACATGAACACTTCTTGTGTCTTCATTAGCCCAAACAACATAACTACTTATTCATATCCCCATACCGACTCTAAAACACTAACTTTTGAATTTCATCGTATATAAGTTATAGTTGGTGATATCCTAATTGAAAATGTTTCTTTCTAAAACATATGGATCCCCATAAATAATTGAAAATATCATCAATCCTAGGAAATTAATATCTATCCTTCACCATTAATGTGTTGAGATTCTGGTAATCAATGTAAATTTAATGGATACCATCCTCCATTATAGTAACAATATAGTCGCACCCCACGGTGAAGTACTAGTCCTGATAAATCCCTTCCACTCTATGTTATCGAACAATACCTATATCTCCTTCATATCAGTTAGTGCGATAATATACAGATGTTTCAAGATGGGTTGAGCACCCGATATGATATTCAACTCAATGATAAATCCCATATCAATAGGTAATCTTATTAATTCATCTAGTAATACATCCAAATAGAGATCCATAACTGGAAGGAGATGTGAGGGGACTATCATTGATCGAGCCAAAAGATTAAATACATTTATCTATACTATAATCATCCTAAGTCAACTCAAGCCTCATCTAAATAAACCTACTCTGAGTTCCCTCTATCCATTAATCATGATTTATTCTCCCATTTCTAAAGCGATTGACACACACTGGAAGTCTAAGTGATCTTGAAGGCCAGTCTACTAATCCATGTGAAGTTTCACTTCAAAGGATGTCGTCTCCAGAATCAATAACTCCCATACATGTCTATAATAAGTGAATAATATTGGACACTCTGGTAATCATTGGAGATGGTTTAATTTCATTCCCAATGGTTTATTAAGTGGCACTAATTCATAGTTTAAATTGATTAGTAGGTCAAGTATAGAAAATAATTAATCATATATAAAGTAATGGGAGGCATTAGTGTTGAAAAAACTATTATATATGTTTTACGTGAGTAATATATTACCTCTAATGGTAGATATCCCCTCCCCATAAATGGATGGAACGTCATCCATATAATACACATGGCATATCTTAGCTCCATGGATAAATCTATAAGGTGTATGTCCAGTCTGAGTCCCCTAATGAGAACCATGTCCTAACCTGTGGGTCATGGTTATCTCCACCTCCAAGCCAAGGATCTAGAACAAAGCAGTTGGAGGTTTCCTATTCGACCACACTTCTGACACTGGCTTTAGGGAACTATTCACACCTAAAGGTAGTGTTTGAATGTCTCATAGTTGAATCACTATGGGTCACCTCTAGAATGAACCAAAGAGGCTCATCTCTACTACACTTTAATTACACTTCTCTATTACATGTCTCCATTCTTCCTCTTCCTACCAATAGAAGAGGTACTTAAGGATGAAACAAGAGGTCATTCTATCTAAGTAATAAAGTGTAAAGAAATTATAATATTCTTCTATCCTATAGAATTCTCTCTATGTCCATGGACATACTTAAAACCACTGGGTATAAATATTGGTATAATATCCAATAATATTATAAAAGGTCATATCATAGTCCAATTTTGATATTCCTAGACTTATTATCCACATTAACCAATACAAGAAGTTCATCATAGAGGAGCTCAAAAAAATGCATTGAGTGTGTAGATACTGTTATGGATCCTTAATGTATTTCCATTAACTCTTATTCTTGTTGAAGATTCAACGTTTTGGGGAATAAATGTCTATAAATCAAGTCCCTGAAAGCCTCCCATGCGAGACACTCACATATTCTGACCAAACCCATAACTCCCGACCAATTCCCGGCAGGTCCTAGCAGCATGGACACAATCACCTTCACCTTCCTATTTGTGGGTGTCCCGATGTGGTTGATGATGATCTCAATAATGCGCAACCAATCCTTGGAATAATGTGGTCTACATATTCCTTGGAATATTGTATAATATAAGAGATATAAATCCCTAATGTATCAAACCATGGGTCTTAATAGTGGCTAATAAGGAACCACTACCTGCATTATTGGGGTAGGTGTGGGATGTGCTCTGGAGTCGATGACTCAGTCGATGGTCCCACGAAAAATCTTCATGATGGAATATTCGACGATATAAGGGACATTGAGAATATAAATATATCCTTAAAAGTCTATGGGATCACACAATGGTTTTTAGGTGCCTACCCACAAATCAAAGTACAACCCTCCTAGCTATAACCTTGTCTCTATCCCTATATGTTAGTTACAATAATCATATACATAATAACACAAAATCATGATCAGTTCAACTAATTAATTATAGTAACTATATATCACAACTTCATGGCAGCACTAATATATCACATAAGATATAGTAACATGAATGGATATCATGACCAATGAACATAATTAAATAACTATTATGCAGCATAAAAACAAGTATATATATAGAATGTGAAACTACATGCCTATTCCTGATTTCGTAATGCACCTAAAATAAAATAAATCACATATCAATATTATGTTCATCACTCAAGGTGAATTTAATCAATGGTAACGTCAAAACATAATTTCCCCACTTTATGGAAACTTGGAGGTCCACTATACCGTATTGGTCAAGCAGTGTCATAGTTCCAATACCCAAGTCCCATCCATCCTATCTTCTATCAACCTAATTCCAAATCAATAAAAAGGATAATAAAATTTATTTATTTATAATACTCTGAAACCACTTTGAAACATCCCATCTTGAACTACTAGGTCTGAGTTGGATGGACACATTACCTCATGCGTGTCTCTCCATACACAACAGGTTATCGACTACCATCTAGGGTCTAAATCCATTAGTGAAGAGACTGTACCTTATTTATATTTTCATAGAATTGATAATAAATCATATAAAATACAAAAAATAATCAAAAATCAATGTAATCATGCTTAAACTGAATGGATGGAATACACTGTATAAAGTAAAGTGGCTCCCAATGTGGCGAGACTACTAGTATAATAAATAGATGAAAAATAAATAGATAAATAATATATCCCCTAAATACATTCTTGTTCCACAACTTTCTCCATACTACTCAACTCATATATCCACCATAGGGCCCTTTCCATTCATCAGATCCCTTATCAAATCTACAAGAACACCAAAATTCCCGAGTAGGGTGTCTATACAAGACCAAGTAGAAAACTTCCAATGCATCCTTAACATAGAGTGATCAAGTATAACATGTTTATACAATACTATTAATAAATTCATAACAATATAAACACATGATCCAAAAATGAGTAGTCATGTGTGAACCAAACTGCCACAAATCCTTGGTTAAACCTACTTCAGCTCTATAGTGGTAGGATAACAGAAGATGTCAGAAGTAACCAAAATAGTCATAGCCAGACATCCTTATAGAGTCATGTGAACCTAATACTCGAAATCATCTAACCATCAATTAAGTTATGTATCCAAATATTCTAAAGTTGAAAAAAAATTTCTGCTCCCATATAGTAAGCTACTTTAAGGGCATGATACTAGAAAAATACTAGGCTACCTCGAGGGGATCCTTAACATGCTCTCTATGGTTACCTTTTACCTCATCCTTATGCTCAGGTCCCTAGTTTCCATCATCACAAGTCAAACCCACTTCCCCTTTCAGGGATATACATGTCATGATGTTCCACCTATCTCATGTACCAATAACAACTACCGAGGAATGGTAACACATATACAAGGATAATTATACAAAAAAGGAAAAGAATAAAGTCATGGGTATATTGATGAGAACTAAACAGAATGTGAAAAAATCAAAACTGGAAACAAACTACTCTAGTATCACTCATGGAATCAAATATCACAATCGGTCTCACAGATACACACATAACCACATTCTTCAACAATCAATCATGGTATCAAATAATCCAACACAAAAATTAAAATATGGAAACATGTATAAATGAGAGCCCAAGAGGTAAGAAACTTTCTACATCAAGTATTTGACAACCACATCAAGGTCCATCGAAGGTGTGGATAACTAAAACACATTCTCACACCAACCTGAACATGATCTTATGTCATGGTATCCTAGAACAGTTTTAAATCTGATCTGTTATTGGTTATATAGAAAGGAATGGATGAACAAATCAAATGTATCTTACCAAAATTACCTGATCTTGATCATCATAAAAAATAAATCTTTAAGCTTGGTCTAGGAAGGAAGTAGACATTATAAATGGAAATCTTGGGTTCTTCATGATTCAAGGATGAGGTTGTAGCATAGTGGTACATATAATTCAACCACTATGGTGTTGGAAGTGACATTGTGGTGTAGGGGAGACCACCACAGTGCATGACTGATGGCTTCAATGTGGATTCATGTTGGAACACAACCCCTATTATGTATAGGATGGTCCTACAACATAAAAATATGTTGTTTCTTACTCTTATGTGGTGTCAAGGGGTTTTCTATCGCATGATGTTTCGTCTGGATCCGCTCAGTGCTCCTCAAATCCTCTCAAATGAAAGACATGTATAGGTATTTAGAGGGAATTTGGAGTAAATTGTGCATGATAAAATTTCCACATAAATTGTAACACCCCTATATTCCATAGTAGATTTCTCTTTGAATAATGAAATAGCTTGCATTGTACACAACTTCGAGATTCTAACACACCGTGACCAATCAAACTAGCTGTTATGAATAGTAATACCCAATTTTTGAAATTTTTGAAATTTTATTTTTCAAAATAGAATTCATTTTTGAATTCGTAATATAGAAATTATCTTAGGGTGAATTTTTGGTATTTTTCTGAAAACTTTCAATTTTTGAGGAATAGTGAAAAACACTCCTTATTGGTTAAAACCAACTTTTTATTTAAATAATTATTTATATTATTTAAATTTATTTTAGGTAAAAATATTTAAATAATACCTATATTTTTTAATTTAATTTATTGGAGTAATTTTATTGTATGTTTAGATATATAAAAATTTTATGGAACTTTTTACCGTCTTTTATTAATATCCTAGGAGCATTTGCAAATTAGCATAAAACTTAATTTTACCAATTTTGTGAGTTGAATTTCAAAAATCCAAGAGACATGGATAATATGAGTATGTAAAATGTGGTTCAAAAAGAAAATAATTTTTGTTGAATAATAACTTTTGACTTTTATTTACCATAGTTGATAGTAAAAAGGGTAATTCAGGGAAATATGATATCATAATTACCCTAACAAATATCCTAATTCAATTGGATAAGTACAATTAGGCCAAAAACAAAATTAGGAATAAAATATGATCCTATTTGGTCCACTTGGATTAGATTATAACATTTATTATTATTTTATTTAAAGAGTTAAAAGAGTTAAATTCAATGTTTAATAACTAAATCATTTTTAATATAGGGTTACACATAAAATAAATTCTACTATAAATATTAATTAGAAATATAAAATTATTTCCTACATAATGGTATTTTATTTATAATTTTTAGACATTAAATAATTTAATTTATTTATGGCAGAGTGATGATGCAGTAATTACCTTATTAATGAAAGATTAGAATAATTGATAATATAAATATAAAAATAATTGTAATTTGTGACTTTTGATGATTTAAACAGATTTTATATGGTAATATAAAATTTTAGGGTTGATTGAACACTTTTTTTTAAATAAATTTTTTTTTATGATTTTCACAAAAACCTAATACTAAATAGTGTCAAAATTGAAATAATTGAGTATTTTAAACAACTACTATATTATTAATTGATATAATATTCCTAAAAATATATGTATCATCAATATGACTTATATATGTTTATATATATTAATAATTAACCACTTGGGGTTCTCTTGGCTTGTTATAGTAATTTTATTAACCATATAATATAGAAAATACAAAGAGACATAGTAAATGTCAAACTATTTAACTAAGAGTTCAATCTAAAATATAAGATTAATATGGTGACCTAAAACTGTATAAAACCTATTGGTTGATTTGTTTTAGACCCATCCCCCCTATTATCTGAAATCAATCATTTTGATCCATTAGAAATCGAAAATTCTTTCATTATAAAAAAATATTTCAAGCTTTTCCTAAAGTGACCCTCACCTCTCTTATAAAAGGGTACTTCCCATTCTCTTAATTTTAGACCTCCAAAGCCATTTTTCTAAGCCAAAACCTACCCAAATATCCTCCCAACTTTTCTACCTTCATCCAAGAGGCCATTATTTGGTCAGAAATCCAACCAAAGGAGCCCTTTTGATCAAATCAAAAGGAAGAACCCGGAGAAGAGGTAAATATTTCCTCACCACTTTCAAGTTATTATCTTCTTCCACTTACTATTTCTTTGTGGCTTCCATTATAAAATAATAACTCTATTATATTATATATAATATGATGTTATTATAAAAATGGTACAACCATATTCATTATTCTATTGATCATATGAATGAAAAAGTCACCATACGTGCGTACGTACGGCTTACCATCTCCACGTTATGGTGTAGTTTGTTATTCAAACACTTCATTCGTTGGATGGGTATAATAATGATTATAAATGATTTAAATAATAAATATAACATGTTAATTATTATGTATATATGATATAATATCCCATTACTTATGATTTCACCATCAATATAATGATATTGTCACTCGTGCATACATACAGATTACTGTCTCTACAAACGCGATGAGATTCATTCCCCATTATAATCATTCGAGAATAATTTTCATTTTATGATTAAAAATAATGATTATTAACATAATATCTCTCTGTATATGAATCAAATACGTCCTATCAATAAAAAACATTGCTTACATAACCAAGCATATAAAGGAAAATGAATCTGTTAACACCCAAACCGATGATGCTACAGAAATATTATTAACAAAGCCATATTAGAGGATCATATATGATATAATATTTATGTATATATTTGTTTTATAATTTAATAACAATGTTTTAACTATTATAGAGAAGTTTAACATACAATCTACTATGTAAAAGTACAAGTTAAGTGTTAATTTCACAATCTCTTTATTATTCGAGGTTGTTTTTATATAAGTATCTATAGGGACCTCTTTATCATCCACATCCATGTTTTCATAAAAATGTATTTCAAAACATTTTTAATATTTACTATACTATTGGTTAAAGTCATTTATACCCTTATTTTACCTAATATTTTTTGAAAGGAATCTTTTTGTTGTTTTCCAAACAAGGTACTTTATAACCTTTTCGTCAAAATTAAGGTAAAAAAGTTGTTTAACTTATACGGTGGGTGTAGCTATTTTCCGCCGTTATGACATCATCAAAGAATACCTTAAAATATTATAAGAATATTTTTCAAATAACTTTTTTCTTTTATAATTATGGGACTCTTAAATGGTTTTAAAATATAAAGTAGTATTTCTTTCAAATAGTCTTCATTTCATCTATGTCAACATCCTTTGATGGGGTTCAAACTTGTTTGAAGTTGATTTATAATTATACCAATATTATATATTGTATTGAAGGTTTTTTGATACGTTTGACTGTGGATGTGTTATTTTTATACCATTCATGGTTTATGGTTAACGTATTAACATTTCGTATCCTAGTTTTTAAATGACTGTTTATGTTATGTTTAATCCTTTTCATACGAGAAATGTATTGGACTTAGTATGTTATGGGTGGAGCCCGCTATAGCTCCTCGATGCGTCGGTAGGTCTCATGAGACAATTATATGTGGAATTGGCCAAGGCCTTTCCCAATTATATATATGGTTTTGGCCGAGGCCTAAATCTTTTTTAGACATCTTGGTCGAGGCCTTGACAAGATGTTTCAGAATATCTGACATTATACATTCCATCATTATGAAAATAGTAATGATGGTTCTTGTGGTTATTCGACTAGTAGAATACCCATGACTATGTTTTATTATGGAATTATTTAGTTAGATCATATTCTGTCCATAAAGTGTTCATTTTTATTATTTGTAAAGGCATGTGTTTTTAATTATTTATCATGCCTAATGTTTATGTTATCTTCCATTGTATTGCTTAACCTTATTGAGCGTTTGAGATCACCCCTTTCTTATGTTTCATTTTCCCAGGATCTGAAAAATTTAGTTATGAGTGACTTGGAGGCATAATCTTGGAGACTTGGATGTTTCTAATGGAACAAATTAGTGTTGTATTTCTTTTAAAGATGTAATGTTGAACTTATGTATGTATCTTGTATCAAATAATACTAAACGGATCGGTCTTTAGAGACATGATTATTTATATCATGCCACTTTTATGTAATAAAACACTGACTCTAGGTAACTGGGGTCATGGCGTTATAGTTGGTATCAGAGGAAGTTTAGTAAAAACTTTTCAAACTAGATTTAGAAAAACTCTGATTAGAGCCCATTACCCTAGGATAGTCTTTGAGGATTAGTATATAAATACTTCCTAGAATTTTGGTGTTGTATAGATTTTTTTAGTTTTCCTAGCAATACATCCTTGTCTGGATATGAGTAGGTAGAGGCGACTCTTGCATAGATGTACCTATGGGTAAAACCCAAAAACTATGCTTTGAGCTAGACTCGAATGAGAACTGGTGCATGACAATAGGCATTGCTGCACTCTTGGTTACGACACTCCCAGGGGATATGATTTGGATAATTCTCATTTTCTTTACAAACAATTATGATGTATTTATGATTATATACATCCTCAATGAATTTATTTATGATTATGGATTATATCAATAAACTGTTCAATTTATGTTAAGTGTTTTACAGGTTCAAAATTATTTATGGTTGTTCATAAACTAATATATTGTATGCCGTTGTTTAGAAATGGCACCTAGTGGAAGGAATGGAAACCGTATCAACACACACAATCCATGTAGAGATTTCCCTCCTGTGTAAGATAATTATAGCAGAGCTGGTGGGGAAACTGGTGGCGATCAGCTTATCTCTATACTAGGACAACTCATACATGTTATGAATAATAACCTTACCCGTATATAGCAACCTGATCCACAACGTGGAGGATCAATGTTAGATCACTTCATGAGGCAACAACCACAAAAATTCAATGGGTCTAAAAATCCATTTGTAGTTGAAGAAAGGAAAAATTCCTTAGATAAAATATTTCATGCTTTAGGGATTACCGAAAGGGAAAAAGTTGTCATGGATGTTTATCGCCTCACCGGAGATGCAGATCAAAGGTGGTCATTAATTCAAAACACAAAGTAGGATGATGAAATATCAAGTATGGAAGGGAGGGAGTTTAAAGAACTTTTCATAGAAAAATACTTTCCTCAGGACCAATGAGCGGATATGGAAAGACATTATTTGAGTATGAGACAAAAGGAAGATGTAAATGTTGCAATGTATGAATATATATTTACAAGGTTAGGAAGGCATGATGTAGATTATATAAGTAACCTAAGAAGTAATATTGATCGTTTCTTTGATGGGTTAAAACCATTTATCCATCGAGCATTAGTCTCACTATCCTTCTCAGTGTATGAAAATATTGTCTCTTGTAATATCAAGATAGAAAAGTAATTCTCTATGTATTATGACTTTAAAGCAATGTAAGAGAAGAAGAGATCTTATGAACACTCTAGGAATGGAAATAAGAAAACATGGATGAAGGGAAGAGTTTAATTTCAACCCTGTGATAATTGTGCAAGGAAGCACCCTAGTACCCATCTAAAAGGAAAAGGAGTATGCTAAAAATGTGGACAGAAAGGCCATCTTTCTAGTGATTATAAGGGGAAGAAAGAAGATACCAATAATCAATGCTATAATTGTAGGGATATGGTACATTATGAAAATGAATGTCCTAGGAGTCAGGGAAACGTACCTCAAAAAATTCCAAGAGATCAAGGCCAAGATTATGCGATCACTACTGCTAAAGTTGAAGATCTAAAAGACGTGGTGGTCGGTAATTTAATGGTTCCCTCAAGTTTAGCCAATGATTTATTTGATTATATATCATCGCATTGTTTCATATCTTCCCATTTTTATAAAAAAATTAGATATTTCCAATTTAATTTAACAAGGGATTATTCAGTCAAAACTCCTAATGGAAGCATCATTGCAACAATGTTTTATGAATTAGTCCCCATTAAGGAATATAAATGATATTTATCTGCTGATCTAATTATCATACCCATGATTGAATTTGATATAATCCTTGGTATAGATTGGATTTTAGACCATGATGTGAAAATTTATTATAAGAAGAAGGAGGTTACAATTATCGATGATGATAAGGAGTACCTTATCTTTAGAGCGTAAACATCACTATTTGATTCTTATCTTGATCCACCCCAATTAGCTATACTAAATTCAATCATTTGGGAGGATGAGAATGAAATAATTTTGGGTGAGGAAAAGAATGTTCAAATATAGGAAGTACCTATTGTGAAAGAATATGTTGATGTGTTTCTAGAGGATTTACCTGGACATCCTCTATAACGAGAAATTGAGCTTTCCATTGATTTAATTCCTGGTTCAAGGACCATATCAAAGACCTCTTATATAATGGCCACTCTAGAATTAATGGAACTAAAGAAAAAACTAACGGGATTGATTAATAAGGGATTTATTCTCCCTTTTGTTTCTCCATAGGGATCCCCTGCCATTTTTGTTAAGAAGAATGATGGGTCTATGAAATTGTGCATTGACTACCGGGAGATCAATGCTATAATAATAAAGAACTAGTATCCCCTACCTCACATTGAAGATTTATTCGGCCAACTTCGTGGAGCTCAATATTTTTCAAAGATTGACCTTCGATCTGGATATCATCAGTTGTGTGTGAAGAAGAATACAATCCGAAAACAGTATTTCGAACCAGGTATGAGCATTACGAGTTTACTGTAATCCCTTTTATATTGACTAATTCACCCTTTATCTTCATAGATCTTATGAATAGAGTTTTCAAGAAATATCCTGATGACTTTGTAGTGGTATTTATTTATGATATCTTAGTATACTCCAAAATCTGTGAAGATCATGAAAATCACTTGCGCATTATTCTAAAGACTCTTATAAGAAAATAATTTTATCGAAAGTTTAGAAAGTTTGAATTCGGTCTTCAAGAGTTTTATTTTCTTGGAAATGTTATCTCTAAGGATGGAATATATGTTTATCCTTTAAAGGCCAAGGAAACCCAAGAATTTCCATCACCGAAGAGTATAATTGAGGTATGCAGTTTTATTGGTTTAGCAGGTTATTATCGGCGTTTCATCCAGAATTTTTCCCAGTTGGCTATCCCATTAACCAAGATCAAACATAAATGGGTTAAATTTATTTGGAAAAAAGAGTGTGAATAATGTTTTGAAGAACTGATGATAATATTATTCAACACTCCTATCTTGACTCTACCATTAGGGAATGATGGGTTTGTTATTTATAGTGATGCTTCAAAGAAAAGACTTGTTTGTGTACTTATGGAAAATGATAGAGTTATTGCTTATGCATCACGATAGCTGAAAATTCATGATCCAAACTATCCCACTCATGATCTTGAGTTAGAAGATATAATCTTTGCTCTGAATATATGGATACACTATCTTTATGGTGAAAAATGTGAGATTTATACTGATCACAAGAGTTTGAAGTATATTTTCTCACAAAAAGAACAAAACATTAGGAAAAGGAGATGACTTGAACTACTTAAGGATTATGATTTCAAAATATACTACCAACCGATGAAGGAAAATAGGGTGGTAGATGATTTGATCAGAAAGGATCATCAAGTTTTGAACAAGATGAGAGTTGAAAGGGATCCTATTTTCATGGATCTAGTAAAGATGGATATGGGAATAACCATGGAAGGTGAAACATCATTACTTTTTAAAATGTTTTCCAACACATATTTACTATAAAGGATAAAAAATTCTTAGACTGATGATGAAGAGTTTCTAAAGAAGATTAAAGCTATAAGTGATGGGAGATTGAGTGACGTTGTATATGTTGATGGAGTTTGGAAATTTGGGAACAGACTTTGTATTATTGATATACCTGATCTAAAATACGAATTTTTGGATGATACTCATAGCTCCAATTTATCTATACACTCTGGGAGCACCAAGATGTATATATATTTGAAGTAAAATTATTGGTGGGACAACATGAAAAGGGAGATTATTGATTTTGTGTCAAGAGTTATGGTTTGACAACAAGTGAAAGCTGGAAGACAACATCCTAGAGGATTCATGCAACATCTTACCATACCTAAGTGGAAGTGGGATGATATTTCAATGCAATTTTTCAGGTTGCTACCAAAGAATCCTAGAAGGAATGATGAAATATGGGACATTATTGATCTTCTTACCATGTCAGCACATTTTCTCTCTATAAGAGAAGATTTTCCACTTGAAAGTTTATAAAGAAAACATATTAATGAAGTTTTAAGACTTCATAGAGTACCCCTATCGATTATTTCAGATTGTGATACCCATTTGAAATAAAGATTCTAAAAAATTCATCAGAAATCCCTGGATACTGAACTTCATTTGAGCACTACCTACCACCCTCAAATTGATAGACAACTATAATGAACTATTTAAACCTTAGATGACTTGTTGATATATTTCTCACTTGATGTTCATGGTATGTGGGATCAATATTTACCTATGGTATAATTTTCCTATAACAATAGCATCCATTAAAGTATTCATATGGAACCATATAAAGCGTTATATGGAAAGATATGTCACCCACAAACTTGTTGGTATGATATTGATGGACGAAAACTCGTAGTCCTAGAACTTGTTAAAGAAACGATGGAAAAGGTGAAGGTTATCCAAACCCACATCAAATTAGTTCAACGTAAAAAATAAGTGCTATGCTGATAATCTAAGGAAGTATTTGGAATTTTAGGTAGGAGATCATGTTTTCTTGAAGGTATGTTCATAGAAGGGAGTTACACAATTAAGTAAGAAGGGTAAATTATGTCCTATGTACATAATACCTTTTTAAAATAAAGAAATAATTGGGGTTGTAGATTACCATTTTTCAATGCCAACAATTTTCTCCAAAGTTCATGATGTGTTCAATGTATCACTGTTGAGAAAATACATGCCTGACCCAATGCATGTACTCACCTATGAGGAAATTGAACTGGAACTTCATTTATCTTATTGTGAAGATCCTGTCAGGATTCTTGATACTAGAGAACACATGTTGATAAACCGGATGACTTGTCTAGTAAACGTTATATAGAGAAACCATAAGATGGAAGAGGAAATGTGGGAACCAGAGGAACTTATGATGAAAAACCAACCGAATATTTTTATGTGGTAGTATTCTAAAAATTTTGAGGACGAAATTATTTGAAGGAGGGAATAATGTAACACCCCAAGATTCCATGGTATGATTCCCTTTGAATAATGAAATAGCTTGCATTGTACGCAACATCATGATTCTAACACACTGATACCAATCAAACTAGCCATTATGAATATTAATACCTACTTTTTGAAATTTTATAAATTTTATTTTTTAAAATGGACTTCATTTTTGAATTTGGAATATCAAAATTAGCATAGGGTGAATTTTTGGTATTTTTATGAAAACATTCAATTTTTGATGAATAGTGAAAAAACATTGTGTTATTGGTTAAAACCGATTTTTTATTAAAATATTTAACACCCTAAGATTTCATAGTACGTTATTTCTTCAAAGTAATTCAATAACATTCACTACACACAACACTGAGTTCAAGCGCACCATGACCTACCAAACTAGCTGTTCAAAAGTGGTTATGAATAGTATTAACTGAATTTTGAACTTTATGTAATCCTTATAATTTTATAATCCATTTTATGAGTTTCTTCGACATAATTTAAGAACAAATTCATTTTTTTTTCAGATAAAAAAAGTATTTTTCAAAAAATGCAATTTTACCAACATTAAATAGAGAACCCTTTTTAAATCCAATATTTGAAACTTTTATATATTGAATTTGAGAAAATAAACTTCTTCTTTATAATCGGGACATAAGAGTTTAGTTTCAATAATTTTTTGGTGTTTTTCTGATAACTTTCATATTTGGTTGAATAGTAAAAAATACTATATTTTAACTACAAAAAAAAATTTTAATAAAAAAAAATTATAGTGTTAAAATATACATTTTAATTTTATATAAGTATAAATAGATTATATTTTTACCATTTAATCCAATGATGGTCATTGTAAGTAATTTCACTTTGAAATTAGACATAAACATGTGTCAATCTTTTGACAGTTATTATTTCTTAAAAATACGCATTTTTGTTTTGACAAAAAGAATTAATTTTAAACTAATAAATTCAAATTATATGTTTATAATTTGGAAAAATAGACTTCATTTTTGAGTTTGGAATATCAATATTATCTTAGGGTCATTTTTTGGTTTGTTTCTGAAAACTTTCAATTTTTAATGAATAGTGAAGAACACAGAGTTATTGTTTAAAACCGAATTTCTATTTAAATAATTATTTATTTTATTTAAATTTTTTTTGGTCAAAATAGATACATAATACCGATATAAGTTCAATTTAATTTATTAGATTCAGTTTATAATAATTTCAGATAAATAAAAATTTTATTGAACTTTTTACCGTCTTAAACCAACCTCCTAGGATCATTTGCAAATTTACATAAAACTTAATTTTACCAATTTTGTGAGTTGAATTTTAAAAATATGATACACACAATTGATATCATTAATTAAAATGTGGTTCAATAAGATGAAAATAATTTTTGGTGAATTGTAACGTTTCTACTTGTATTTACCACGGTTAAAAGTAAATAGGGTAATTAAAGGTAAAAATGATATTATTATAACACTAAAACATGTACTAATTATATTGGATAAGTTTAATTCGACCAGAAACAACCTTAATAATAAAATATTATCATTTAGGTCCACTTGGATTAGATTAGGACATTTATTATTATTTAATTCAAAGAAGAGTTAAAAGTTTTAAAATCAAAGTTTAATAACTAAACCATTTTTAATATAGGGTTACAGATAAGATAAATTTGACTATAAATATTAATTATAAAGATAAAAAGATTTCCTACATAATGTTTTTTTATTTATATTTTTTAGACATTAAATAATGTAATTTATTTATGACACAATGATGATGCAGTAATTACGTAATTAATGAAATATTAAAATAATTAATATTATAAATATTCAAATAAATTTAATTTGAGACTTTTCATGAATTCCACTAATTTTCTAGGATAATATGACATGTTAGGGTTGGTTAGATGAATTTTTTTCAAAGTAATAATGCTGTTATAATTTTAGAAAAAACAAAATACCCAATATTGTCAAAATTGAAATAAAAGAGTTTTTAAAACCAATATTATATTTTTAATTGATAATCTATTTCTAAAAAACTAATTTTCAGACAAAGGACTTATATAATTATAGTTTTATCATTAATGAACCACTTGGGATTCTATTGGATGATTATAGTATGTTTATTAACCATATAATATAAAAATACAAAGAGAAAAGTTAAATGTAAAACTATTTAACTAAGAGTTAAATGTAAAAGATAAAGTTAATATAGTGAACAAACATATCTAAAACCAATTGGTTGAGTTTTTTTCGACCAATAATCACCTGATATTTTACATAATTCATTTTGGAGCCATTAGGAACCAAAAATAAATTTATTATAAAATAATATTTTAAGTTTTTCTTAAGGTGCCCCTCACCCCTCTTATAAAAGGTCACTTTTCCTTCTCTCAAATTCACACCCCAAAGACATTTTTCTAGGACAACCCCTACCCAAATACCCTCTCAACTATCCTCCATTCATCCTAAAGGAATTACATTAGTCAGAAAACCACCCTAAGGATCCCTTTTTATCAAATAAAAAGGAAGAACCCGAAGAAGAGGTAAATATTTCATCACCTCTTTTAAGTTCCTTTCAAATTCCACTTCCTATTTCTTTGTTGTTTCCATTCTAAAATAATAACTAAAGTATATTATATATACTGTGATGTTATAATAAATATGGTACAACCATATTAATTACTCTATCCATCCTTTGAATGACATGTCACCATACGTGCGTACGTACGACTTACCGTCTCCACGTCACGGTGTAATTGTTATTCAATACATTATTATTTGGATGGGTAAAATAATGATGTGTAATTGATTTAAATAATAAATATAAAATGATAATTATTATATATATATGATATACCATCCAATTATATATTATTCTAATATCAAAAGAATGATATTGTCGCTAATGCGTACGTACAGATTACCGTCTCCACGAACGCGATGAGATTCACTACCCATCGTATCCATTCAAGAATAATTTTCATTAGATGATTAAAAAACTACTTTTTAAAGACATAATATCATTTTTAATATGAATAAGATACATCTTATCCATAAAAAACATTACTTACGTATCAAAGCATATAAAGGAAAACAAATCATTTAACACCCGAAACGACGATAATACTAAGATATTATTAACAATGCAATGTTAAAAGATCATATAAGATATAATATTAATGTATATGATTCTTTTATAATTTAATAACAATTATTTCACCATTATAAATGAGGTTAACCTACCCTCGACCAAGGAAATGTACAGGGTAAGGGTTAATTCTACAACCTCTTCATTATTCAAGGTTGTTTATATGTAATTATCTACTATTACCTCTTTATCATCCACATCCATGTTTCTTAAAAATGTATTTTAAAACATTTTTACTAGAAAATGGGGTAAAGTCATTTATGACCTTATTTGGCTGTATATGTTTTGAAAGGAATCTTTCTTTCGTTTTCTAAATAAGGTACTTTATGACCTTTTCGACAAAATTAAGGTAAGAATGTTTTTTAACTTATCCGGCGTGGGCATCTATTTTCTGCCACTATAACATTGTCGAAGCTTCCCTTAAAAGCTTATAAGAATATTTTCAAAATAAATTTTTTCTTTATAATTATGTGACTCGTAAATTATTTCAAAATAGAATGATATTTTTCTCTAAAAAGGGTTTTGATTTCATCTATTTCACATCTTTTGATGGGTTTTAAGTTTATTTGAAGAAAATTTATTATGATTCAAAACTTCCATATTGTAATTAAGGTGTTGTGATATCTTTTACAGTGGATGTTCTATTTTTATACCATTCATGGTTTATGGATAAATTATTGACATTTCGTATTCTAGTTTTAATACTAATGTTTATGTTATGTTTAAACCTTTTCATGTGAGGAATGCATTGGACTTAGTAAGTGACGGGTGGAGCCCGCTATAACACCTCGATGAATCAGTAGGTCTCATGAGACTAACTAGTATCTTGGTACAAGGCCTTGAAAAAATATTATTTGTTCTCTTGCCACAATACATTGACTATGTGGTTATGAAGTCTATCATTATGCATTCCATCATTATGAAAGTGGTTATTGATATTGCATGTGATTATTTGATTAGTAGAATATCCATGTGAGTAAGTAAAAGGAATTATTTTGATTTATATTTTCCATATTATGATGAAGTTTATGTTGAAAATGATTTTTTTTTATTTCTATACATTTCCTTAAATGTATATGCCTATTTATGAAAGTTTCGTCTATATTGTTATCCTTACTGAGGATCTGAGCTCACACATTTCTATGTTTTATTTTTCCCAGGATGCGAAGAAGTATATTATGACTGTCCTACATGGATACTCTATGTAATATTAGTGTTGTATATGGAAACAATGTTGTTTTATTTTTCCATTTTATGATGTAATGTAAACCATATGAATGTATCTAGTACATCAAAGTCTACTAAACTAATCGGGTTTTCAAGAATTGATCTTTTGTGATCATGCCAATGTTATGTAATAATGCACCGACTCTAGGATTCTGGGGTCGAGGGGTTACAGTTGGTATCAGAGGAAGTTTATTACAATCCTTGGAAACTAGATTTAGATAAACTCTGATTAGAGCACATATCCCTAAGAGAGACTTTGAGGATTAGTTTAGAAAAACTACTTAAAATTTTGTTACTGTAGAGATTTTGCGAGTTTTCCAAGAAGATACATCTTTTTCTGGATATGAGCAGGTAGAGACAGCTTTGGAACCGATGTACCTAGGGGTAAAACCCGAAAACAACACTTTGAGCTAGACTCGAATGGGAACTGGTGAACGACAATGAGCCTTGCTGCACTCTTGGTTACGACACTCCTGGGGGATTTGCTTAGGATAATTCTCATTTTCATTACAAACCATTATGAAGGATTTATGAGTATATAACTCCTCAAAGAAAATATTTTTATGATTTTGGATTATATCTATAATATATTCAATTTACATTAGGTATTTTACAAGTTTGTAATTATTCATTGCAATTCATAAACTGAACTAGTGTATGCCATTGTATAGAAATGTCTCCCAGTAGAAGGAATGTAAACTCTAGAAATACGTATGATCCAAAGAGTAATACAGATCATATCATTCATGGTATTAAGCTAACATTTAGAAGGGAAATATTCTCCCTTTTATTCTCAACATATGAAGAAATAGTATCAAGTGTTAATAAGATAAGTAAAGAATTACTTGAGTCATGTGGCTTTAAAGGGAAGCAAGAGAAGAAAAGGATGAAAGAGATAAAGATGGATAAAGGGAAGAGGGAAAAGAAGGATTTCCCCATATGTGATATTTGTGGAAAGAATCTCCTTGGTAAATGCTTAAAGGGAATGAGAGTTTTTTATAAGTGTGGAGAAAAAGTACACCAACTACGTGATTGCAAGGGCAATAAAAAAGTTTCAAATGTACAATGCTTCATCTAAAAGGAGTTGTAACACTACGCGAATCAATATCCAAATCATCAGAGTATACCCGAAATGCTGCTATTAGATAATAATAATGTTATGATAGTACCGAAGATGGAGATGAATTATTAGATTTCTTATGTTGTTATTAAATTATTGTGTCATTTGAGTATTGTATTAATGATGTACATGTTATAAGAATTATAGAGTATATAAGGATTGTACTGCAGTACTATTTCATTAAGGACATGAGATTGTGTGGAACCAAGAAGAGTGACTCAATAGCAGGTTAAATGTTTGAAAAATATATGGTTGATATAATGATAAACTATAATATGGTTCTAATACCGATGTAGTGATTTTTGGAAAAATACATGATTGATTTAGATAAATTATATTGGATATTCTTGACTACCTTGAAACTGATTAATGATTTGCCTATTCCATCATTGTTAGAGTTTACAAAATTTTTGAATAGAAGGAGTATATCAAGTATTCTATAAGGAATAAGGGGGAATGAATGTAATCAATAACATTTTACGGTAATTTAGGATGTTTCAATGTTTTAAAAGAATACATGATGAAGGTGTTTACATGTTATTAAGTGGAAAAAAGGATCTTCATTGTGTTTAAATTCCTTATAAATATTGGAAAGTGATTTTGGACAGAAGTATTTTGGATAATTCTAGTTTGAGATTATTTTTAGATTTCCATAAAAAAGACAACCTGCAGGTCAAGCGGAAACCGGTTTTGTCCGGAAAGGCTGCGATACTTGAACCCGCAACCGAAGGGAGATAAGGGTGTATCACCTACCACTGGCCCACGTGATGTCCTAGATTAAATAATATAGTTTTTTTAAAAGTTCTGGTAGATTAATTATAAATTATTTTTTTGGAACCCTATATGAATAGGATAAACAAAATATTTTTTACGTTCTATTATCTTTTAGAGTGAAAGATGAGTTTGTGGTAGAAATTTGTTAAAGGATGGAACTCTAATTGTCAAGTATATTTTCTTCTTCTTTTATTATATGAAGAAATTAATTCTTAAACATTAGGCAAGGGATCTCAAAACTTTAAATCTGTTATCCTAATACCTTATGTTTTATTGAACTTATGATATTTTAAATCATCATAGATTGATGGCTTTGAGGCCCTCAATTCTACAATTGTTTGTGACTAATGACCTCAATCACTCCCTATAAATATTTATGTTTTTTCTCCAATTATCTGTCTATAATTTCCACCAGTGTTCTCCTAATCGAGATCATAATTTGGTGGTGAATTGTTCATTCCCCTTTTCCTCTTATTAAGACTAAATTTTAATAACCTAATTTCTGATGTGGGTTTTACCACAAAGGTATTTTCTATTTTCAAACATTTATTTTTTAAGAACAATTTCAAATTTTGAGTACGAAATTTATTGAAGGAGGGAAGAATGTTACACCCCAATATTTCATAGTATGATATTTCCTCACAGTAATTCAATAACTTTCACTACACGCAACACTGAGTTCAGGCGCAGCACGGCTTACCAAACTAGCCGTTCAAAAGTGGGTATGGATAGTATTAACTGAATTTTGAACTTTATATAATCATTCTGGTTTTAGAATCCATATTATGATTTTCTTAGACATAATGTAACAACAAATTCATTTTTTTAGATAAAAGATGTATTTTTTAAAAAATGCAATTTTACCATCTTTTAATGGGGAACACTTTTTAATTCCAATATTTGAAACATTTATATATTCAATTTAACAAAATAAACTTCTTCGTTAGAATCAGGACATAAGATTTTTTTTTCAATAAATATTTTGTGTTTTATGATAACTTTCATATTTGAGTGAATAGTGAAAAATACTATATTTTAACTGAAAACAAATTTTTTAATCAAAATAATTTATACTGTTAAATTATAAATTTTAATGGTTTAAAAGACTAAATAGATTATATTTTTACCATTCAATCCAATGTAGTTCATTGTATGTAATTTCACTTTGAAATTGGAAATAAACAAGTGTCAATCTTTTGATAGTTATTATTTCTTAAAAATACGCTTTTTGGTTTTAACAATGGGAATTAATTTTAAATTAATAAATGAAATTTATATGTTTATAATTTGGTAAAATAGAATTAATTTTTGAATTCTGAATTTTAAAATTATCTTAGGGTGAATTTTTGGTAGGTTTCTGAAAACTATCAATTTTTGATGAATAGTGAAAAACACTAAGTTATTGTTTAAAACGTAATTTTTATTTAAATAATTATATATTTTATTTCAATTTATTTTAGGTCAAAATAGATACATAATACCTATATATGTTCAATGTAATTCATTGGAGTCATTTTATAATAATTTTAGATATATTAAAATTTTATTGAACTTTTTACCGTCTTTTACCCACCTCTTAGGAGTATTTACAAATTTACATAAATCATAACTTTACCACCTCTATGAGTTTAATTTCAAAAATCCGAGAGACACAGTTGATATCAGTATGTAAAATTTGGTTCAATAAGATGAAATTATTTTTTTCGTGAATAATAAGTTTTTATTTTTATTTACCACGGTTAAAATTAAGTAGGGTAATTAAATGAAAAAATGATATTATTATTACCCTAAAACATTTCCTAATTCTTTTGGATAAGATTAATTCGACCAAAAACAACCTTAGGAATAATATATGATCCTTTAGGTCAACTTGAACTAGATTAGGACATTTATTATAATTTAATTCAAAGAAGAGTTAAAAGTGTTAAATTCAACGTTCAATAAGTAAACCATTTTTAATATAGGGTTACAAATTAGATAAATTAAACTATAAATATTCATTAGGAAGATAAAAATATTTCTTACATAATGTTATTTTATTTATATTTTTTAGACATTGAATAATTTAATTTATTTATGACACAATGATGATGCAGTAATTACCAAATTAATGACATATTAAAATAATTAATATTATAAATATCCAAATAAATGTAATTTGAGACTATTCATGAATTCCAATAATTTTATAGGTTAATATGACATGTTAGGGTTGGGTAGATGAATTTTTTTCTAAATAATAATTCTGTTATAAATTTAGCAAAATCAAAATACCAAATAGTGTCAAAATAGACATAAAATAGTTTTTAAAACAAATATTATATTATTAATTGATATTCTATTCCTAAAAATATAATGTTCGGACAAAAAAATTATATAATTATATTTGTATCATTAATGAAACACTTGGGGTTCTCTTGGAAGTTTATAGTAAGTTTATTAACGATATAATATAAAAATACAAAGAAACATGGTAAATGTCACACTATTTAACTAAGAGTTAAATCTAAAAGATAATGTTAATATAGTGACCCAAACATGTATAAAACCTTTTCATTGAGTTTTTTTAGACCCATACCCACCTCAAACTTTAAATAATTCATTTTGGATCCATTATAAACCGAAAATGAATTTATTATAAAATAATATTTTCTGTTTTTCCTAAGGTGCCCCTCACCCCTCTTATAAAAGGGCACTTCCCCTTCTCTCAAATTCACACCTCCAAAGCCATTTTGCTCTTCCAAACCCTGCCCAAACACCTTTTCAACTATCCTCCCTTCATCCTAGAGGCCTTATTGTAGTAATAAAACCAACATAAGGAGCCCTTTTTATCAAATCAAAAGGAAGAACCCAAAGAAGAGGTAAATATTTCATCACCTCATTCAAGTTCCTTTCTTCTTCCACTTCCACTTTATTTATTGTTTACAATCTAAAATGTTAACTACAATATATTCTATATAATGTTATGTTATTATAAATATGGTATAACCATATTCATTATTCTATTCATCCTTTTAATGACATGTTAGCATCCGTTCTTACGTACGGCTTACCGTCTCCACGTCGTGGTGTAAGTTTTATTCAATACAATATTATTTGGATGGGTATAATAATGATGTGTAATTGATGTAAATAATAAATATAACATGATAATGATTCTTTATATATTATATACCATCCAATTATATTTTATTCCAATATCAAAAGAATGATATTGTCGCACGTGCGTACGTACGGATTACCCTCTCCAGGAACGTGATGAGATTCATTCCCCATCGTATCCATTCAAGACTAATTTTCATTAGATGATTAAAAAAATAATTTTTAAAGACTTAATATCATTATTAATATGAATAAGATACATCCTATCCATAACAAACATTAATTATGTATCAAATCATATAAAGGAAGATGAATCAGTTAACACCCGAAACGTCGATAACACTAAGATATTATTAACAAAGCAATGTTAAAAGATCATATATGATATCATATTAATGTATATGATTCATTTATAATTTAATAACAATTATTTCACAATTATAAAGGAGTTTAACCAACCCTAGACCAAGGAAAATTACAATGTAAGGGTTAATTCTACAACCTCTTCATTATTCAAGGTTGTTTATATGTAATTATCTACTGGGACCTCTTTATCATCCACATCTATGTTTCTTAAAAATGAATTTCAAAATAAAATTACTAGTCAACGGGGTAAAGTCATTTATACCATTATTTGACCATATATGTTTTGAAATGAATATTCCTGTCATTTTCCAAACAAGGCACATTATGACCTTTTCGAAAAAATTAAGGTACGAATGTTTTTTAAATTATATGCCGAGTGAGGCTATTTTCTGCCATTATAACATCATCAAATCTTCCCTTACAAGATTATAAGTATATTTTCAAAATAAATGTTTTCTTTATAACTATGTGACTTTTAAATGATTTCAAAATACCAAGAGATATTTCTCTAAAAAAAGGGTTTTGATTTATCTATGTCAACATCCTTTGACGGATTTTAAGTTTATTTGAAGTTGATTTATTATGATAGAAAACTTAAATATTGTATTGAAGGTTTTGTGATATGTTTGAATGTGGATGTGCTATTTTTATACCATTCATGGTTTAAGGATAAATTATTGAAATTTCAATTTCGAGTTTTAATACGAATGTTTATGTTATGTTTAAACCTTTTCATATGAGGAATGTATTGGACTTAGTAAGTGACGGGTGGAGCCCACTATAGCTCCTCGTTGCATCAGTAGGTCTCATGAGACAAACTAGTGTCTTGTCATAAGGCCTTGACAAAATCTTATTTTTAGTTTTGTAACAAGGCCTTGATTATGTGGTTATGAAGTCTGGAATTCTTCATTCCATCATTATGAAAGTGGCTATTGAAATTGCATGTGATTATTCGACAAGTAGAATATTCATGTGAGTAAGTAAATGACATTATTTTGATTTATATTTTCCATATTATGATGAAGCTTATATTGAAAAGGATTTTGTTTTAGTTCTATAAATTTCCTTAAATATTTATGCTTATTTATGAAAGTTTCCGCTATAATGTTACCCTTACTAAGCATCTGAGCTTACCCATTTATATGTTTTATTTTTCCCAGGATGCGAAGAAGTATATTATGACTGACCTACAAGGATAGTCTATGGGATCTCAGTGTTGTCTATGGAAACAATTTTGTTGTTTTTATCCATTTTATGATTTAATGTAAACCTTATGGATGTATCTATTACTTCCAAGGATACTTAACTAATCAGTCTTTTGAGACTTGATCTTTTGTGATCATGCTAATGTTAGTAATAATACACCGACTCTGGGCTTCTAGGGTCAGGGCGTTACAAAATAATTATTCATTTTATTTAAATTTATTTTATGTCAAAATAGATACATAATACCTATATAAGTTCAATGTAATTCATTAGAGTCATTTAATAATAACTTTAAAAATATAAAAATTTTCTTGAACTTTTTACCATCTTTTACCCACCTCTTAGGAGGATTTGTAAATTTGCATAAAACATAATTTTACCACTTCTATAAGTTAAATTTCCAAAGTATGAGAGTCATGATTAATATCAGTAAGTAAAATGTGGTTCAGTAAGATGAAAATAATTTTTGGTGAATAGTAAATTTTGACTTTTATTTACCTCGATTAAAAGTAAATAGGATAATTAAGGGTAAAAATGATATCATAATTACCCTGAACCATGTCCTAATTCTATTGTATACGTACAATTAGACCAAAGAAAACCTTAGGAATAAAATATTATCCTCCTTGGTCCACATGGATTAGATTAGGACATTTATTATTATTTTATTTAAAGAAGAGTTAAAAGAGTTAAATTCTAAGTTTAATTACTAAGAAATTTTTAATAAAAGGTTACACATAAGATAAATTCGGCTATAAATATTAATTCTAAATCTAAAACATTCTCCTACATAATAGTAATTTATTTATAATTTTTAGACATTAAATAATTTAATTTATTTATGAAATAATGATGATGTAGTAATTACCTTATTAATGAAAGATTAAAATAATTGATATTATAAATATCCAAATAAATGTAATTTGTGACTTTTGATGAATTAAACTAATTTTATAGGTTAATATGACATTTTAGGGTTGATTAAATATTTTTTTTGAAGTAATCATGTTGTTATGATTTTCAAAAAAACCAAATACTAAATAGTGTCAAAATTTTCAAAATTGAGTTTAAAAAAAACTATATTATTAATTGATATAATATTTATAAAAATATAATTTATGGAAAAAGGAATTATATAAGGTCATATATATTAATAATGAACCACTTGGGGTTCTCTTGGCTTGTTATAGTATGTTTATTACCATATAATATAAAAATACAAAGAGACATGGTAAATGTCGAACCATTTAACTAAGAGTTAAATCTAAAATATAAAGTTAATATGGTAACCTAACCATGTCTAAAACCTATTGGTTTAGATTTTTATGTACCATAACCAATGTATCCATGAAATAAATCATTTTGGGGCCATTATAAACCGATAATTATTCTATTATAAAATAATATTTCAAGATTTTCCTAAAGTGACCCTCACCTCTCTTATAAAAGGGTACATCCCCTTATCTTAATTACACACCTACCAAACCATTTGGATCGGCCAGACCCTACCCAAATATCCTCCAAACTTTCCTAACTTCATCTTATAACCTTACTTTGGTCATAAAGCCAGCCTATGGATCCCATTTGTCAAATCAAAAGGAAGAACCCGAATAAGAGGTAAATATTTCATCACCTCTTTCAAGTTCTTTTCATCTTCCACTTCTGCTTTTTTGGTGGTTTCTATTATAAAATAATAACTCTAGTATCTTATATATTCTATGATGTTATTATAAAAATTTCCAAACCATATTCATTATTCTATCCATCATATGAATGACAATGTCACCATACGTGAATACGTACGACTTACCGTCTCCATGTCGTGCTGTAGTTTGTTATTCAAACACTTCATTATTTGGATGGGTATAATAATGATTATAAATGATGTAAATAATAAATATAACATGTTAATGATTCTATATTTATTATATTCCTTCCTATTAAATATTATTTCACCATCAATATAATGATATTGTCTCTCGTGCATACGTACAGACTTCCGTCTCCACGAACGCGATGTGATTCATTCCCCATCATATTAATTAAAGAATAATTTTCATTTAATGATTAAAAATAATGTTTATGAACATAATATCATTCTTTATATTATTAAAATACATCCTATACATAACAAATATGGCTTATGTAACCAAACATATAACAGAAAATGAACCCGTTAACACCCAAAATAATGATACTACTGAAATATTATTAACAAAGAAACATTAGAGGATCATATATGATATCATATTTATGTATATAGTTCTTTTATAATTTAATAAAAAAAATTTAACTATCATACATGAGGTTAACATGCCATTGACTAAGGAAAAGTACAAGGTAAGGGTTAATTTCATAATCTCTTTATTATCAGAGATTGTTTTTACATAAGTATCTATTGGGACCTCTTTATCATTCACATCCATGTTTTCTTAAAAATTTATTTCAATTTTTTTTAATATTTACTAGACTATGGGTAAAATTTATTGATACCTATAGTTTACCTTATATGTTTTGAAAGTAATCTTTCCGTCATTTTCCAAACAAGTTACTTTATGACCTTTTCTATAAAATTAAGGTAAGAATGTTTTTTAACATATATGGGGGGTGTAGCTATTTTCTACCGTTATAACATCATCGATGATTCTCTTAGAATCTTATAAGAATATTTTCAAAATAAATGTTTTATTTTAAAATTATGGGACTCTTACATGGTTTCAAAATATAAAGAGGTATTTCTTTTAAATAGTTTTCATTTCATCTATGCCAACATACTTTGATGGATTTTAAACTTGATTGAAGTATATTTATTATGATACAAATATTACGTATTGTTTTAAAGGTTCTGTGATATGTTTGAATGTTGATGTGTTATTTCTATACCATTCATGGTTTATTGTTAATGTTTTGACATTTTGTAAGCTAGTTTTAATACAAATATTTATGTTATGTTTCAACCTTTTCATATGAGGAATGTATTGGACTTAGTATGTGATGGGTGGATCCCGTTATATCACCTCGATGCATCGGTTGGTCTAATGAGACAATTAGACGTGGAATTGGCTGAGGCCTTTCCCAATTTGATATATGGTTTTGGCCAAGGCCAAAATCATTTTTAGAAGTCTTGGATGTGGCCTTGACAAGATGTTTCAGAATGTCTGGCCTTATACATTCCCTCATTATGAAAATAATAAATATTATTCATGTGGTTATTGGACTAGTAGAATACCCATGACTATGTTTTATTATGGAATTATTTACTCAGCTCATATTCCTGCCATAAAGTTTTCACGTTTATTATTTGTAAAGGCATGCGTTTTTAATTATTCCTCATGCATAATGTTTATGTTATCTTTCGCTATATTTCATACCATTAATGAGAATTTGAGATCAACCCTTTCTTATGTTTAATTTTTCTAGGATATGAATAAGTTAGTTATGAGTGACTTGCATGCATGATCTAGGAGACTTGGATGTTTTTAATGGAAGAGATTAGTGCTGTATTTATTTTCAAATTGTAATGTTGAACTTATGTATGTATCTTGTTTCCAATAATACTAAACACATCGGTCTTTCAGGACATGATTCCTTATACCATTCCAATGTTATGTAATAAAGCACCGACTGTGGGTAACTGGGGTTGTAGAATTACATAAATCCTCCATATACATTTCTATAAATAAAGACCATAACAACCTTATTAAGAGGCTTCAATTCTTGAATACAGAAAGATAGCCAACCCTCTATAACTAACATAGAAAGAATTTTTCGTCGTGGTGTAGGAAAACATGAAACAGACTTCGCAAACACCCCTTGAAGAAGGAATCTATAGTGTAATATCCCTTGATCAATTGCGCTATGGTGTAGCCGTCTATGATATGAAATAGAATACAACTCTATGGCATGGTCATGTGCGCTATGACATAACTACCCTTCTTTTGGAATCATGATTTCAAAATATCCCTTTAGGCCTCATTCAGCTTCTCTAATCCCCCAAGCCTTTTCCAAAACATAACATCGCTAAAAAAAATAGTATAATAAGGAAAAAAAAGATTTTGATAAGAAAAACTTTAGGGCCTCATAGCTTACATGGTACCATGTAAAATATTTAATTGATATCATTTTACTTATAGAATATCAACATGACTAAACATAATTATTTGAATGTATTTTCATAAATCTTATAAACATTGTCTATATGTATTACATAGTTACACATGAACATTTTTGCTTCTACCTACTAGGTGTTCAACTTTTATTGTCATACTTCAAAATCTTATTGAAATTAGTCTTAGGAATATGATTTCTTAAATCATATACAAAAAATAATCAATGTCAAATTATTATATATATAACCTATATAGTATTATATATAGAATAAATTACAAACAATTAAGATACTTATTTAAAAGATCAAATTATATGTCATTCATTTTAATAAATTTTGAAAAAAATATAAAAAAATAGAGAAAAATTATCACAAGTCAATTAAATCAATGGGATAAAATGAATTTCTCTCCAATTGTTTTACAAAACAATCATCGAAATTCATTAAAAACAAATCTTTAATTCAATAATAAAATTTTTTAACTAATTTTAACAAATTTCCCCCCAAATTCCTTATAAATATCTAATTTTACCGAAGCTTAATTATCCCCTATTTAATATTCATCAAAATCAATTCTCCTCTGCTAACAACTTAAATTAACAATGGATAATTCCTTAAAAGTTAATTCCCATCCCGCTATGTTAGATAATTGACTAAAACATATGCTCTTAATGTATAATTTATCCTTTTAGAAACAAGGTGTTTCCAAACCTTGTTAGTTATATGAGGAAGGATTAACATTATGGTTTGAGTTATGATTCCAAAATAATTATATAAGAAGTGACGTTGAAATAATATTCTTGGTTTATGAGATCCTTCCCAAATATTTATTAATAAAATCATATATTATTTCAATTAATTTATCCTTATAATTATACATTTTACTATTTTAAAATTTTATTACACCTTTTCTATAATATTGAATGGGAGTATAAATCATTAATTCTTATATCATATCTTATAACTAACATTATATAATTCTAGTTGGTAAAATATTTTTTTATTATTTTACTCAACCATTATAGTATTTTGAGAATTAAATTTTTCACTTTTTATATTCCAATTAAAGCATTTATTCTCAATGTAAAAAATCCCCAAATATTTATACGTTCCATAAAAATCATATTCATTCTAATTAATAACCTTATATGTAATATATTTCATTTAATTTCACATGTAATAATATAATATATGATTTATTATGCCTTTGATATAATATAATATTCCCCATCATTTCATGGGATGTATCTCTTTTGGATTTCATTAGAATTTATGAGTCTAACACATTTTTAATAAAATTATGTAATAGTCTTCAAATGAATCTCCCATATATAGATGTATTGACTACCCTTATTTTTTTATCATTAACTAGTTTTCTTGCAATAATTGGTTTTTGAAGCATCATTTATTTATTATATTCAGAATATTTATAAAAAATACTTTTCTGACATACCCCCATTAGTACTGATCATGGTTCAACAGTGAAGACTGAAGTGATCCCCAAAGACCATCTCAAATATGCCAATGTTTTGCGGTAAGAACAGAGGGAATCAAACATACACATATGGGAGGAATTACCCTCAAATTATATAGAAAAGACAAATAATCCTTGAATAAACCCCAAAATAACAAATAAATCGATTCTAATAAAATTAAATTTCATACAATGCATGACCAAAATTGAAATATACAATGAAATAGCTATGATATTGACCATGAAAAAAAATTAAACTCAGGAACAAAATCCACAAGATAGTAACTCCCAACGTGATAACCAACCCCTTGATATATATATATATATATATATATATATATGAGTGAGCCTAAATATGTACTCATTGAGATCAACTTCAAAACAAATTATTCAAATTTTTAGGATGAATTTTAATTCCATTATGAATATATAGAGAAACCAACTTGTTATCTATATTTGGAAAATTATACTCCCTTCCAAACCAAGTCTCACTCATGAAGTATCTAATAGAATCATGTAACATAACATTATAAACATATATATTAATAAGGGTACCACACTTCCACTTTCCCACTAAACAGTCACACTAAAACCCAACGTCTCGCATCTTGGAATTACCATCCCCTCTATAAGACATACCACACATTCATTATAACACACCATATCCCTATCCATATAATAATTACAAATTTTTTAAATCATAGACACATCACCATCACCACCCCATAATAAAATAACTATCACAATCCATGTAAATAAACACTTTCCCTCATTCCATGATATCTCATTCATAAGTAGAACTATATTAATTGTAAGTCATTACAGTCAGGATACCGGTATATGTTGAAACCGTAATCCACAACATCCCAATGTATATATATTTCATAGCCACAATAAACTATATCTTTTATGTGTACATATCCTACAATGATAATCCAATATATCCTAAATAGTACGTTTACATTCTATTTTTTTAATTGATAGAGGGATAGGGCAATAGTCAACCATTAAAATCTTAAAAACCTAATTATTTATATAATTATTGAATCCTAATGAAAAATATAAGAATCAGTAATATTATTTGAATTGATAGGTGTATAATAATAAATAAATTAATACAATGAATATTATAGAACACAACCATATAAAGGGAAAATATTACACAAGGATTAATCCATAACTAAGGTCACACCTGAAAACCCTACTATTATCTCTTTAGACAATGATAAAAAACCTCCTAAGAACACTTTAATCAAGATTAATTTACTAAAAATAATCACTTAGAAATGAACAATATTTTAATAAATATTTGTAATAAATTCTAGTTAAATATCTACCATAACCATTTAAATATTTTTTTCTATTATTGAACATAGTAAATTGGGTTTTTCATATCCATGTTCTTTTAATTATTTAATCAATATATATCTTACCATAATTATCATAAAATATACCATTAAATATATCATTAATCAACTTTAAATGTCTTTCTACACTCCATTTAGCAAATATAAAAAAATAATAATTAAATGATACCCATTTATTAATCCATTAATTAATACCTTCCAATATTCAAAAACAAAGACACAATTATATCTAATTAAAGTAAATATATACTTGAAATTCAATAAGAAAACCAAAGAATTAAATAAAAAAATAGAAATCAAGAACAGATTCCAACATGGGTTAACCATTCCAATGTCAATTGCAACACCATCCTATGTTATCCTTCCAAAAACCATATCAAAACTCCGTCAAAAAATATAACGACACAGCCATACCTCACATTATAAAAACAAAAAAAATTGTTTAAAATTTTAAACATAAAAATGGGTATAATTTTATAAATATATTTAAATGATAGTATTTTATATTTCTATCCATGTTATATATCATAGAAAAAACAATAATGCTTCAATTATAGTAAGAAAACAAATAATGGTCAAGAACCAAACATGGTCAATAAATAATATATAATCCTAAATTTTTTATATTTATATACTATATTGATTAATTCTGTTCATTATTATTAGTATTAATTAGGTGATGAAACCCAAACAATATCTAGTAATTATATAAAATATCATTCAAATATTATGCTCAAAGAAAGTATTAATCATGTTATGCAATTCTAAGGAAGAATGATAACCGCTATGAAAGTCAAGACCATTACTCTCATTCCCTACCACAAATAGATTTTTATACAATATTCATCATTCCAAGTATACACAAAAACAAGGATACACATAGAAATACATCATCATGAAATCTAATGAATATATTATAAGGCAACCACTATGATGAATTGTGTAATCACATACAATTCTACACCGTCCCATTTATTCATTAACATAATTTTATTATATTATTAATGTAAAGATCAACTATTTACCCATTAAAAAGTTGATCCCTAAAGATCCCATAAGTACAGATTAAAAAATAATATAAATTCTAGATCCCCTACATCAATAGATGTTTACACAAGAATATATATATAAAGAGGGGGATGGTTGCATGGTGAAGAACTTGGGTGGGGAATCAATTGAAGCTGAGAGATAAATAGAAGGAAGGGTTCTAAATACATTTATATAATCATGTAATGTAACAGCTATATATTTTAGAAAATAAAACTTTGTTAGATTTCATATAAGATACACAACACCAAACATAAATGAACCATAAAATATTATTATTTAATTATGACCATTATAACCTAGTAGCTAAATTGGCGGGTGTAAATTTTATCAAATTATATATATATATATATATATATATCCAACTCAATAAAAAATATTTGAAACATTATCAGTAAATAATCAATGAAATTTTAGTAAAATAATTTTATTATTCATAAAATATGTTTCCTTCAAAAAGTAATTTTTATTTATCTTTTTGAAAAAATGTTATAATTGAATTTTTAGAAATTTTAAAAAACTTATTTGAAAAAAATGAAATTCATTGTTTGGAATTATATTATCATAATTAAATTAGGGTGAAATTTTTGGATTATTCACAAATATTAATTTTCTAGTGAATAGTTAAAAATACTGATTTTTCAAATATGGTCTTTTTTTAAAAGGTTCACGGTAAAGCCTCTTTTATTGAAAAAAACCCAAAAACCCCTTTTAAAAACTATTTAATGTGGAAAAATATTACAATCTCATAGAGAAAAATCCTTAAATAAACATGACTCAAAGGTCTTAAGATTTTCCTTAGTATTAAATGGGAAGAAAACATCAAGATAAGAAATAGAAATAATCTCATCACCCCCCCCCCCCCGCTAGAAAATGAGAGAGTAAAATCAATAAATGATGATGTGTCACACCATAATAATAATAATTATTGTTCTAGTCCATCACAAAATTCAATATCATCCCTCCCACTCACATTGGTGCTTGGAGGGAGGACCACCTATCTCTCTTTTGAGAAACCTACCCGACAATGCGTGTGAGGAACTCACTGCACTATCAAGCTAATGCAATGAAAAAACAGATAGAAAACATTATGAGAAGTAAAATAAGGGTTATCATCTTTCTAATAAGATTTGAGGAAATATGGATGAATGATAGGTTTAAACACACCAATACCTTTTTTGAGGATTCCCACTTAGAAGATCCTGCAAGAATCACCACTATTATCAAAATACAATGAAAAAATTACAATTATCAGTAAAACACAATTGAAACCACTGATATGAAAATCCTCCAGAACATCCCACCCATCGACCAAGAGACCATCTCCATACCTATCCTACACTTGATTATCTACACAAACCCCCAACAATCACCATCGAGCTCGCTGCATAATGTCTCACATGACCCCATAAATATTAACCAAAACCCAAACATAGCTTCCTTACTATATAACACCACCACTCGAAGAAATCCATGCCATCTCCAAACCATCAAGCATTTCTTCTCGATAGAGATGTCGAGTAATCACTACTTATCGAACAACAACAACCTGATCTATGAACTATTGCCACTTGAAAGATCAATAGACCATTACATGAACATAGATACACATTGTAAGAGCACATATTTGAATCTATATCCATGTATGAGGTTTTATAGTAAGGTATCTCAAAAAGGGTAGGAACACAATGATGATTACAAGGGATAATGATCCGAAATAGGAGTGGGGAAAGTCTTTAAAGAATATTTGTGGATGCAACTGCCACCAGATATTTCATAAAATATTTGGAGAAATGAAGTCACCACAAAACATAATTTTATAAATCCAAGAGAAGGTGAAATATTCCATCAAGAATATAAAAGAATACTATGATAGGTAGTCTCCCAATCTCAAGATTGTAGAGACATATTCAATACAAATTTATTTTCAATAAATTATGTAATTTATTTTCAATAAATTAATTAATATAAAAAAAACATTATAATTTGAATTTTATTTGAATTAACATATATATTATTTTTTATATTAAATTTAATTAATTAAATTTAATATTTTTATACTAAATTTTAGAATAAGATTATTTTGGGGTTTAAAAATTCATTTTTTAAAAAAATTTAAAGTGATTAATATTTATTCATTTTAATTAATTAAAAAAACCCTAATGAGAAATGATTTAAATTATATATATATATATATTATGAATTTTAATTCATATAATAGTAATGATAATTCATAATGTTTATATAAAATCATCTTTTTCTTGAAAAATAAATTTCTTGAAAAACAGAATTTTCGTCACGTCTGCGAGTTTAATTTTAAAATAAATAATTTCACTTTTTTTGAATAAAATTTTATAAAATGTATTCTATATTTTGAATCATAATAATAATAATTATTTAGTTATTTAAACTTCATGTTTTCCTTATAAATATTAACCATAGTAAATATTTGTTACCATGGTAAATGAAAAATGTGTTAGTTAAGGTTAAAAATATTATGATAAGGACTAAATTGGACATAAAACTTGCCTAAATTTTGTTATATGAGTATATGTAATCCATAGTAATATAATAATATAATATAAGACAATTTTTTTCATATGGAAATGATTATTACCTTTTTATTAGATTATAGAAAGAAATCTAAAAAATGTCACTTTCTTGCTATTAATTTATATAATATTTTATGATAGGGATAAAAACATATTTTTAGTTATAAATATTCATTTTAATTATAAATTATTTTTCTTCATCATAGTAATTTATTTATAATTTTTAGTGTTAATATTGTTGCCTTAAATGCTTATGCAAGGTCAACATTGTGTTTATTTAAATAAAAGAAAAAAATGATTTTAAAAATAATAAAAGTAAAATAAATTGAATGAAATATTATGTTCCTAATTTTTTTATATATTTATAACATTTTTTGGAATTTTGGATGGTATATATTATAATTCTTTTCTTTATATTTATATTTTTAAAGTCAAATTAAATAAATAGTGTCAAAATTGACATTAATGATAATTTATAGTAAATAATATTTTATTAAACAATTTAAAAATTATAAAAATGGTCTCTTTATTCAAGTGATTATTATATGGTTTAAAATATCAAACAAATTTTAATTATATACAATTTTATTTTTATAGTAACTATCTTGACACATAAATAGTAAAACAATCAGTTACCATAGGTGAAAACTAAAATGGTAAAAGTGAGTAACATTAGAGGTTAAGGAATAACATATTTAAGACATGATTATTTTTTGTAGAGATATTTATTGACATAATATTACAACCACTTAATTAATTTTTAAATTTTGAGGAACTTTTTTTTGTGAGTGACTCCCCATTATTGAATAGTTTTGGGTATTTACAAAAATGTTACATCTCTCTTCTTATAAAAGGTAACCCCATATCATCTCCACTTCAAACATCCATAGAATTTTGGTTCATAAAATACCTACCCAAATCACAAAATAACATTCATACCCATGTCTTATTATTTTTTTGTTTGGTTAGAAAACCCTCCTAGTATGGATTTTGGAGAAAACATAAAGATGGCGTCCAATGAGGATGTGTCATTATTAAATGAGCATTTTTGTTTTATTTATTATTCAACCTCCTTAAAATATTATAATACCATGATGATATAATAAAATAAATAAATAACATATATTTATATTTTATTCTATTAATTTCATAACCTATATCCATCTCCACTTCCATCAAATCGGAAATGAAATCATTGTTCGCGTGTAAGGCGGACTACCACCTCGTGAACCAATGTAATTCATTTTCCATCATTGAATCTCATAACTTTTTATAATGATGGAATTTATATTTATATATGGTATTACTGAAATATTTATCATTCTAAATGTATAATATAATATTTACTTTTTAACTTTCCATTCACTAAAAAATAACAATGTCATTTATGCATACACGTGGACTACCACCTCTATAAAGTGATATGGTTTGTTTTTCATCACCACAGAACGTGGAAGATATATATATATATATATATAATATTGTATTTATGATATAATTATCATTCTACAAAGATATTATAATACATACCCTCTTTCCAAAAATGATCATTGACAAATGAAAACATTACACATGCGAATGTATGACCAACTGTCTCTATTATTATAACATAGTTCATTTTTCATAACCATATTTTTTATTGGTTTTAAAAGTATAAGTTTTGTATAAATATGATAAATATTTAATTTTTATTATTCTTTATATGTTAAAATAATTACCAATTTGACCATAGTCAACCTACCAAATTTATTTTTAACATATATGTTGAATACCGTCAAACCCTCTAAAGTGAACATAAATGATGAAATAATTATTTGTAGAATTGAAAGAGATAAAAAAGTAAGAATAAAATAAGTAAAAGTTATTAATAAATTAAACAATTAACATATGCTTTTTATTCAATAAGATAAATAATGTATAATAAGCTTTTGACTCAATGTAAGGTACACTTTAACTTAAAACCTTATTTTGAAGATTTATTTCATGAATCGTTCTCTTTCATATCCATGTTCCTAAAATTATTTTATGAATAAATTTTAATATATATAAAATAGTATGAAATAAATTTCTATATCTCATTTTAATTTCTTTTAAATTTTTTTAAAAAGTGTTATTTTTATAAAATGTTTGACTTTCTGTAAAAAGGGAAAAATGAATGTTCTATTTTAACATATACAAGGAAAACTACTTTTATTTTCACTATAACCATTATTTTAAGATTATAATCCCTTAAAATATTTAATGTTTTATTCATATAAAAATAACATTTACCTTTTTCTAGGTATTTTGGTATTGAGAATGGTTTTTAAAAGAAATGTGTATTTTGATATCCAAAATTGTTTTACATATGTGTTTAAAATAGTTTTTCAAGGGTTTTATAATGAAAAATTGCACAATTAATTTTTTTAAATTCAGTTTATGTTGTATGGAATTTTTTTATATGATGGTTTCAGTCCCATTATAGCTCATAGGTGAGATTGATGTAAGATCATGGGTCTTTCTTCAGGTACGGGTCTCTTCTTTTGGGTTAAAGGTTATTTACTTTAATTTTTGAATTAGACCCTATATCGAGTTGTAGGATGGATGGGTTGTCTTTTGGGAATAATGTGGTAAAGTGGTAGAAAGATAGCTGCAGTCTAGGTACACATTATGTACTTGGCCTATATGCCATTTACATCCAACACACATCATGTACTAGCCTTTCATGATGTGTAGCCTCTCTGGTTCAGAAAAAACAAGGTAGTACACACCGTGAACTTAGCCTACACATCCTTTACTAGTCTATTGGGTTTTTTTTTATAAAAGAGGTAGTAGCCTCATTTTTTATGAAGCACAAATATTTTTCTCCCATTTTTGAGAGCGTAAATCCACTAAAACTATTTCTCCAGATCTAGAAGCCATACAAACTCCTATTCGAGTGTGGTTTTCCTCATTGGAACTGCATAGGTATGTACTCAACCACTTTTTACTCGTTCTTTATTATGCATAACAATGACTATGCTATTTTGAGTTTGGATCGTATTCCCTAATATCCCATTCGTTGTCTTTTCATCATATTTCTTCCAAAACAGGAAGAATCCGGACTTGATATTGGATGAGTTGTCTACTACTGAGGCGTGGTAGGTGGTCTATAATTTCTTTTAGCTTTTCTAGTGCTTTTTGGTTGTTTGGCCTATTTTCTAATCGTCAGACTATCCAGCGAGGCCTCAATTTTTAGCGAGTTTCTTTCTATAGGCTTAGTCAGACCAAGTGGGGATGCATGTAAGTTCCGTTTAGGTGTGTTTTCACCTGTTATATGATTCATCGTAATCCAAGGGGCCCGCATTAAGGAAATAACCTATTTATTCCTTTTACACCACACAAGAGGTGTGTGGTTGGTCATAGTTAGTTAGAGGAATCCCATTAAGGTATTGATACCTTTAATAACTTACCAAGAAGATGTAGGGCCTCATTGACTTGTTATATCTAGTTATTCCATGCTTGTTTAATTTCACTGAGATTGTTCAATGGATGATATGTGTAAGAATACATATATAAAAGGATAATGGAATTTCAAATGGTTTATATGGGAGGGTATCCCCATAAGATTTTATTTGATAATGTGATTGAATGATTAGGTATACTCAAGGATCATTCAGGTTTATGTGAGTGAGTGTACTCACATTTAATTGAATGTTCAAATTGAATGCTTCACTGAATGGTTTGATAGATGCCATGAACTGCTCTCTATGGATATGGAATACGGTAGCGGATGCTTTAGGTTGACTCCACCCCTTAGATATTGATTCTGTGGGATTCCTTGGGACTTGGTACCCCATATATATGGATTGATTGGGCTCACATAAGACTTTATATTTCCATTCTCCTTGGACCTCAACCAATACCTAACTGATTTCCCATAGGGATTCCCATGGGACTTGATGAGATGCCTTGAACAAGATCATTGGATTCAGCCCTATGTGGTCTAGATATATTACATGGATGACCTAGTACTTGAAACCTTGGATTCAACCCTAGGGGTCTACTTGTCACTATACAACGTGACCTTGAAATTTTTCTTTTCACTATATACCATGATTGTGGGATTATAATTTTCACTATATGGTGTGGTCATGGGATTCTAATCTTCACTATACAGTGTAGTAATGGGACTCTTGACTTCTTTATACATCATGGTTGTGGATTTTTTGATATTGATGGATGTGCGGTGTGTCCCTGTGACTTGTTCACTTATTATATCTACCCATTTAGAAGCTGAATATTTGTAGGTATCCTTTAAAGATGTTTAGTTTTACCTTGTTGTAGACCTAGGTCGGGGTCATACGCACCTTACATTACTGCTTGTTTACACTTTCCAACACTTTTTTTAGAATTGATATTAGAACAATATAGAACTGGGTGGTTCCCTATTGGGATGTTATATCACACAATTTTTGGGCCTCCACAGGGATCCAAACAGAATATATGGTTGCAGGTGATGATAAGGGATAGCTCCCTAGCACAAGTTGCTGACTGTAGCTTTAGAGAAGGGGAGCATATGACCAAGCTGATGCTTGCGATGTTGGGATACCTTTTTGGTATTTTTTTCTTTTTCGGACATGTACTATATTATATTTCCTTGTGATGTTCTAGATTCTTTCTAGATACTTGTACTATCTTCTTCATTTTTTATATGAGACACTTCTGTTTATTGATATGAATTTCTATATTATCTTACTTTCAATTGACTACAGTTTATTTCGATTCTTCTATTTATTATATATTAACCTCCATTGTGATACTTTGGTAATGAGGGAATAGTATCCCCACTGACTAACCTAGGACCTAGCTTCTAATCGATAGCCGCTGGTGTTTGGGGAGATGCGCTTGAGGCCTTGTGACATTCTAGACTCAGGGCTCTGTTTTGGGGGGCATCCAGGTCTGGGACATTACAAAGTAGAATCAAAGGGGGTTTTTGTTTAACATACTATTTGGATACATTAGCCAAAGATAATAGGAAAATTGATTTTGGTAATAAACTGTGCTTGGGAGTAGCTACTTCACGTACTGGGAAAATCCAAATTTCCTCGAATTGAGTTCTGATTTTCTAGATTTTGACTATTACAGATGATTCGATTTCACTGTTTGGTGATGTAATTGATTTCTTCTATTACTATTAATGAAAGTTTTTGGTCTATTTAAATGGAAACTCAATGAGATAAGGGTGTTCCATCTTATGAATCCTCTATACAACTATTAGAATCAAATTCCATGCATTATTCCATGCCATCTAGGATGCATTAGATATTTCTTATTATTGTGAAAGTTTATGTGATAAGTTTTCATGTTGTTGTGTTAGTTGGGTGTGGTAGATAAAGATGTGACATCATCGTTCAATACATAAGGAGCATGGGACCTTATGAATTGGGAAAGGACGAACCGATGGAATATAAATGTTAAATGAACTTGTTACATGTATGGTTTGAATGGGAACCAAGGTTTGGTTCATGTGTGGTTATGGGTCCTCATGGATTTAAAATTGTTAACCCATTCATAAATTTTCTGGATAATTGAATGTGAACTCCATTTGAAATGGAACTCAAAATGATGGATAGAGACCTGACCAAGACCAAATTTTGGGTGGAAAACAGGAATAGTTTCTAGTGGTTCAATGTTTGTTTTTAATATTGTTTTAGATTTAAGAGTAGGATATAGGTTTGACATGGTTTCTAGGGGATTTTTACCTATACTATGATTTGAGGTTTTTTCTTTGAGGTTGTTCTTTCCTGAGGCATGAGTTTGGAATTGTAGAGACAATCCACCACCCTAAACTCCAATGGTACACCACAAGGGAGGTGATGACAATAATTTAGAGATGGTGGACCACGAGTTACAATTTTATCCTTATATAGTTCCATTTGTGTCACTCGAGGCTGTTTTGGACACAAGTTTTGAGTCCCAATTATCTGAGGGTTTCTTTTGATATATACAGACGATCCAGGGAGCAATGTATCTCACCTTAACTATGGTTGAGCTAACATAAGAGTTTCAACACCACCCTCCTCCAACATATTTAGGGTATGGTAGACCATAGGCTATAGAGATATGGATAGATACCATGATAAATGTTTTTGAGTTTCTGGAGACATCTCCAGAGAGATGGGTCAAGCTTGCAACTTACATGTTATATGGAGCGGCAAAGCACTGGTGTCACATTATGAACAAGGATGATGGCCAACAGAATATGGTTTGGGATGAATTCGAAACTTTATTCTATAACTACTTTTACCCCATGAATCTACGAGCAGAGAAGGCTACCGATTTTATGAGTTTGGAGCAGGGCGCGATAAAGGTTATAGAATACTCAGCACACTTTACAGAGTTATAGTGGTTTGTACCGATGTATCTTACTAATGAGTTGTCGAGGGAGAGGCGCTTTTAGGAAGGTATCTGACATGCAATCAAATATCAGTTCAATATGTAGAGATTTTTTTATATCACTAAGATTGTGAATCATGTGCTGATTACATAGTAGAACTTGAGGGATCCTAGGGGTAAAAAATAAGGTAGTGTTGTTTCTTATCCATGTGGATTTATGTCTTCAGGGATGAAGCATTGATTTAAGGATTCCCGTGACATGAGTTCTATTCAGGTTGTGGGTGTAGTCATCTTGATATATTTCAATCAGTGTGATAGGCAAGTCAATGAGAAAAATTTGTGCGACCATGACCTAATCGAGTGTCGACCTTACGGAAGGATGTAGCACATGCAGTGGTTTTGCAGGACCTTCCCTCCAGCTACGAGTGGTAGGGGTCAGCTTTGACATCAGGTTCAATAGCAGGTTCTTCAAATTCACATTAGGATGGGAGCTAGAGTAGTGCAATCTAGTTAGGTTAGGTAAATGGTGGCTGTGGTTGTGGTAGCTAAACACTGGGTTCTCAGAGACAACATGGTGGATTAGCTCAGGGTATCCAGGCAGGGTCATAGGGCCATGGTACATGCCATACATATACATTACAACATACCCAACAAGAGTAGGATCCTAGACCTTCTATGGTGATAGGTACGATCTTAGTAGATCATACTATTGCATATACTCTCTTCAATACAGGTACATTGCATAGTTTTATCTCTGTACGAGTGGTGAAAATCCTTGGGCTTGTGGTTTTTCTTTCTAAGGGTGTTTTGATGTTATACATACCATTGGAAGTTATAAAGGGTGATGTGAACCAGTGTATGGAGTGTACTCTTGAGGTCAGAGGGAGTCACTTCATCTGGGATATTTATGTTATCAAGATTATAGTGTTTCACATCATTCCCAAAATGGACTGGCTCATGGATTATCGAGCTTGCGTTGACGGTTATCACTAGAGGGTGAATTTCACATCACCATAGGGTGCAATGTTTATTTACAAGGGTGAATGGGATGTCCAAGTTAGAAATACTGGACCAAATAATCATGGGATGGTTGGGATGATAACCCATATGGCTAGTTTATTTCTAGATGATTCGGTAGTGAGTCAAGAAGACTTTCCTCCAATGGTTGAGTGTTTTGGGTACTTTTTTCCAGATGACTTTTCTGGTTTCTCTCATAATAAGGACATAGATTACACCATTGAGCTAGTTCTTGGAGCTACGCTGGTATCCATTCCACCTTACAGGATGTCTATGATGGAGTTGCAGGAGGTCAATAGATAGCAATAGGATTCATATGCAAGGGTTTTATCAAACCTAGTAATTCACTGTGGGGTTTTCCGGCCCTTTTTCAAAAACAAGTCAATTGAAATGCTAGGCTATGTGTGGATTATCAGAAACAGAACCAGCCGATAGTTAAAAAATGATATCCTTTTCCACTGATAGGTGACCTGATTGATCATATTTGGGGAGATTGATTGTTCTGAACGATCGACTTGAGGTCAGGATATCACCAAGTGTGTGTTTTACCTGTAGAAAAACCGTGTACATCCTTTCGTAGTAGGTACGGGTTATAGAGTATTAGGTATGTCGCTCAGTATAAATAACATGACATTGTTTTTAATGGCTCTGATGAATTGAGTGTTCCACCCTCACTTGGATTCTTTTGTGGTGGTTTTCGTGGACGATATATCGGTGTATTATCAAAATCGATCCAACCATACCAACCATCTGGAGATCATTTTAAATACACTGAGAGTGCATCATTTATACGTCAAGCTTGAAAAGTTCACTTCCTGGGTCCCATCATCTTAGAGACCAGAGTGTCAGTATATCAAGAAAATGTGAGAGCTGTAGTTTCCAAGAAATATCCAAAAATCATTTTTGACATTCGGAGTATATTGATGATCGCTTGATACTACATGAATTTTATATAGGACTTCTCACACTTATCAGCTCCATTGATGGGATTGACATAGAAGGGTGTAATGTTTTTGTAATCAAAACCTAGTGAGACATCCTTTCGAGAGATGAAAGGGAGGATGACATCAGAACCAGTCCGGATACTACCAGATAAGGGAAAGAGATACATGGTGTATTGTGATTCTTCAATTATTGGGATGGGGATAGTCCTGATATAGGTATATCAATTCATGGAGTATGGGTATCGGCAAGTGAGGCCTCATGATAGGAATTATCATACGCATTATCTCGAGTTACCTACATTTTTTTCACATGTTGCACTATTGGAGGCACTATTTACTGGGAGAGCATTTTGTGGTGTACATGGACCACAAAAGTATCAAGTATATATTTATGTAGCGTGATCTGAATTTGAGGTAGTAAATGTGGGTGAAGTACATAAATGTCTTTGACATTGAGCTTTCCTACACACCTGGTAAGGGAAATGGATTGGTTATGCATTGATCAAGAGGACTAAGATATAGGCAATGAAGTAGGCCAGTAACAAGTGGTAGCTTATGGTGTTGTTTTTTGAGATGTATCTAGAGGTGCATGACAAACAAGGTAGAATTTCTTTCATCCATATCTTTTACCTCCACCCAACTGGATAGAGTTTGGATGATGTAGTTATTGGATTCAGAAGTCCTTGTTCTACGGGAGTAGGTGGCAGGTGAGGATCCTCCTCCTAGTTGGACGGTAGGTGATTAAGAGTTTCTATGTATCCCTCGATGTGTTTGGGTTTTAGTGGATATACTTAAGGATATGATTTAGGGGTTTCATGCTTCAACTTGGGCAGTGCATCCCAGGGTCACCAATATGTACCATGACTTGCAACATCACTACTGGTGGAAAATAATTAAGAGAGAGTAAGATGGTTTTGTTATGAAGTGTTCCACCTATCAGTAGGTGAAGGAGGAACATCATTGAACAACTGGTATTTTATAGTAGTTACCCTTTCCGGAGTGGAAATGGGATGATTTAATGATGAATTTTGTGACAGATTTACTGAGGTAACCTTTAGGTAGCAATGTTGTGTGGGTTGTTGTAGATAGGCTTACGAAGGTCTCACATTTCTTTCTGATCAAGGAGACCTTTAGTGTTGATGATATTTGAAATCTATACATTTGAGAGGTTTTATGAATTCATGGGGTCCCGTGAACTATCATTTCAGATAGGGAAGCCTGATTTACTTGTCATTTTTTGGTAGAGTTTTCAGAGGGATTTGGGTATATAGGTGCTTCTAAGCACAACATACCACCCTTAGACTGATGATCAGATTAAGAGAAAGATACACATTCTATTGGACATGCTACGAGCATGCGTCCTAGATTTTGGGGGCTCTTGGGAGAGGCACATTCCATGGCTGAGTTCCCCTACAACAATAGATATCAAGAGATGATATAAATGTCACATTATGAGGATTTATATGGTAATCCATGTCGTTCTCCCCTATGCTGGTTTGAGGGAGGAGAGGAAGCTTTATTGGGACTGCGTCTCATGTAGGAGACTTCTGAGTAGGTTCAGATGATTTAGAAGAAGATGGCTACTACACATTATCATTATAAATCATAAAAATATCACCGCCTATGACCTATATAGTTCAAGGTCAGGGATCGGGTTTTCTTGTGAGTTTCACTAAAGTTGGGTCACAGGAGGATCAGGAGACAGGGTAAGCTTTCATCGAGATATATCGGGCCGCTCATAAATTTGGAGAGAGTTAGGTTAGTTTCTAGTCAGATTTAGTTATCTCAGAGGTACCAATACATGCACACCGTCGTCCTTGTATCTCAACTATGCTATTATCACTCAGATCTATCTCATGTTTTGTTAGTATGAGGAGTTTGATCTTTAGGTTAATGCATCCTTTGAGGAGCATCTGATTCATATAGTTGACAAGAGATTGAAGGTTCTCTAAGGATGGACAGTTCCTATAATATGGGTTCTACAAAAGCATGACCGTTTATAAGATGCGACTTGGGAGAGGGAGTCCAGAATACATGATCAGTGGCCAAATTTATTTTCAAATGAATCTTGACCACCCTTCATAGAGAAATTTGGGGACAAATTACTATAACAGGGGAATATTGTAAGATATCGGGTCTTTCTTGAGGTACCGATCATTCATTTAGGGTTAATTGTTATTTAATTTTCTTTTTTTCTTAGACCCTACACCGATTAATGGTCCAGTTGGGTTGTTTTTGGGAAAGAAAGGGGAAAGGAGGCAGAAATCTGGCTGCACACCAGGTACATGTCGGGTACTTGGCTTGCACGTCATGTAACTCTAGAACACATCTTGTACTAGCATGTCTAGTTCAAAAAAATATTCTCGTACACACCGTGTAATTAACCTACACGGTGTGTACTAGCCCATTGTATTTTTTTATAAAAGAGGCAGTAGCCTCATTTTTTGACACACAGAAATTTTTCTTATGTTTTTTAGATCCTAAAGCATCTTAAACTAGTTTTTTCAGATCTAGAAGCAATCTGAAATCTGATTTGAGCATGGTTTGTCTCGTTGGAACCACATTGGTAAGTACTAGATTCATTTGTTTATTTTTAATTATTCAAAACAGTGAATACACTATTTATATTTAGTCTCATATGCCCTAATATTCTATTCTTCATCCGTTCATCAGATATCATCCAAACCAAGATGAATAAAGACTTGATACTAGATGATCTCTCTACTACTAAGGTGAGGTAGGTGGTCTATACATTCTTTCATCTTTTCAGGTTCTTTTCATGCATTCATCCCTTTTGTCACCTGTCAGACATTCCGACAAGGACTCATTTTTGAGTGAGTTATGTGTCGTAGGCTTGGTCGAGCCTAGTGAGGATGATCGTAGGTTCCGCTTAGGTGTGTTGGAACCCGTTACATAATTCAAGGTCACACAAGTGGTGTGGATTAATGAAATAACCTATTTATGCCTATTTAAACCACCCAAGGAGTGTGTGCATGTTCTTTCCTAGTTAGAGGAATCCCATTAAGGTTGTGATAACATAAATAACTTTTATTGGAGATGTAATGACTTCTTGAATTGTTATATCTGGTTATTCTAAGCTTGTTTAATTTAAATTGTATTGTTTAATATATGATATGGGTTGGCATGCCTATACAAAATTATAATGGCATGTTAAATGGTTTATATGGGAGGGTATTCCCATATACATGTAGTTGATAAATAGATTCCATGAGTGGGTATAATCGTGGATCATGAATGTTTGTGTGAGTGGGTATAATTATATGGAATTGAATTTTTATATTGAATGATTGAATGAATGATTTTAGAGATTCCAAAAACTAATTTTCATGGATCTAGTACATGGTACTAGACACCTTGGGTTGACCTTTCCCCTTGTGTCTTGATTATTTGGGATGCATCGGGCCTTGCTACCCCATGGATCCATCTTTTTTGGGATCACATAAGACTTTTTGTTAACATGATCCTTGGACCCCAAATAGTGCCTAATCAGGTTTCCACTGGGTCACCCATGGGACTCGATGGGATTTCTTGGACAAGATCCTTGGATCCGACCCTTCGTGGTCTAAATATATTACATGGATTCCTTGCTAAGTGACACCTTGGATCTGACCCTTGGGGTCTATTTTACATTATAAAACTTGACCATGGGATTATACTTTTCACTATATGATGTGATTGTGGGATTCTACTTTTCACTATACGATGTGGCTGTGGGATTCTACTCTTCACTATACGGCACGATCATGAGAATATTGAATTATTTATACAGTGTGGTTGTGGCTTGATTTGTACTGATGGATGTATGGTGTGACCACGTGACTTGTTTACTTGTTATAGATACCTTATTAAGAGATGACTCTTTACAGTTAGCCTTGAGAAGATATTTAGTTTTACCATATAGTAGACCTATATTGCGGGCATACATATTTTACATTACTTCTTGTTTATAATTTACATCACTTTGGTAGAATTACTGTTAAAAATGTATAGACCTGGGTGGGTGCCTACTGGGATATTATCTCACACCCTATTTGCGAATCCTCAGGGACTAAAATAGATTATATAGTTGCAGGTGATGATATTGGAAGGAACCCTGGTACAAGTTTTTGACTATGGATTTAGTGTAGGGGAGCGTAGGACCAAGCTGAGGATTGTGATGCTTGGATACCTTTTTGGTCTTTTGGTATTTTGTTCTTTTTGGTACCTTTACTGTATTAGATTTCCATGTGCTATTATAGATGCTTTCAAGATACCTGTACTATCTAAAACATTTTGTATATGAGACACTTATAGTTATTGATATGTATTCATTTCTTGTATTAATTTTAGTTGACTACTGTTTATTTAACTTCTGTTATTTACTATATGTTAACATCCACTATGATACTATAGTAGTGAGGTTATAGTCTCCCTGCTAACTCACATAGGCCCTCACAACTAGTTGGCAGCCTCTGGCATTTTAGGATATGCGCTTGAGGCCTTGTGACACACGAGGCTCGGAGCACCATTTAGGGTGGCATCTGGGTCCAAGACATTACAATTGATATTTGTTATACAATTTTTGTGCCTATATGGAACTCTAATTCATTGGGAAAATATTATATACTCCATATAATTATATTGGAAATCATTTTTATAGTCATTCTAATTTATAAGGGTTCTATAAGGTTTATGAAGATGATTTCTTGAGAAAACTAAAAGTCTTTTTATTGTTTACTATAGAGTTTTCTTTTATTTTTTCTATTTTCAAAGGTAAGATAATTGTTTTTTTAACAGAAAAATAGTTCCTTTTCCAGGTAAAAAAGTGTGTTTTTATAGAAATGTTTTTTCATGATTTTTCAGGATTTTCACTAGACGAATGGATTTCTTCTGTTTATGTCCCTTACTGAATTTTTTTCTCATCCCGTGTTTTAAAAAAACTTATGGTTTAAGGAAGGGATAAAGAAAATAAGGAGTCTAGTTGAAGAGATGAAAATTATTTATGTTTTATATTAAATGTTTTATATTAGATTGAAAATTGATACTGATGGGAACTATCTAATTTTTAATACATGGTCTGTCTATCTGTGAGTTATAAATTAATTACCTAAAACTCCCAAGCTAAAGAGTTCCTAAAATGTAAGTGATTTAATTTTTATCCTAAATCTCAATATTACTTAATGGTTAAGATCGAGTCCTTGTATATGGTATTAGAGGGAGGTTTAGATAACTTTATAGGTTAGGATGTCATTTGATCTTAAGGTAAAAATACTCTATAACCTAAAATTTTAGTATGCAATGGAAAATAATGGGTACTTTGGATAAATAAAATGAGTTTAATAAGGTATTTTATGGTTAAGGATATATTTATACACCATATAATCTGGTTTCTTATGTTTTATTTCATATAATCTCACTAACCTTTGTTTGTTTTAATAAATGGTTGGATCTAGTAGGATCTTCATTTATAATGGATGTGAAGAAAAATATAGTGGTTTTCTAAATGAAAAACTGAATGGAATTAGAGATACAGTGAAATCTATTGTGGTTGTTATTAACTATCTATTGCGAGTTATGATTAACAATATGAACCTTGGTGAGTTTAATAAGGCACAAAATAAATGATAAATTATGTTCCATTGATGTTTGGGTGATAATCAAAAAATTAAAAAAACATTTAACAACCTATGTGTCAATAACGTTGGAATAATTTCCCATGAAAATCTCATAAAATGATAAAAAAAATGTTTTACTTGTAGTAAATGAGGGAATAATGGAATAATCATCTAATGAAAAAATGAATTGATTGATTACTTTCATAGAGTGGAAAAAAATATTCCCAAGGTATCTATTAAATGCTCTAAATGTTTGAAGTAAGGGTATTATGATAACAAAATCCCTAGGGTAAAATATCCAGAACAGGATTAGCAAGACCGTGATGATAAATGTTTAGCAATGCCTAATTACATTATAGTTGAAGATGAGAAAAATGAAAATGACATGTGAAAGTTATAGATTATATCTTATCTTATGTTTTTAAATTATTGAATCTTGGGGAATGATTAATGTTTTTATTTATAGTAAGAATGTATTACAAAATAACATGGAAAATCATGGTTAATGGATTATGAAGAATGTTGACTTATTAAGATGCCTATATAAAGGAATTAAAAATATATAATTTAGTTGTATATTTAAGGATGATCATATGTTTAAATAAATTAATAATAATTTTATGTTTTATGAAATGGATGTACATTTTGATACATTTATTGAGTTTTTATATATGTTTATGGTATATGTAACCCTAAGTTTAACATGTGAAAAGGTTATTTTAGGATTAATGCTCTCTTTGTTTTATGAAAATATGATTAAATGTATTGATAACTTTTAGGGTTTATATAATATTAAATGATTAATATTATTTTTTGGGATGTTCATCATATTTTTGGGAATTTAATAAAAATTATATTAGTACAATTTTAGAAAAAGGGAAATCAATCACATCAGGAAAGTTTGTAGGGATTGAGCCCACAACTGAAGGGATATAGGGGTGTTGAGCATACCATTAGTCTAGGTGATTTATTAGTTATTATGAAATCATTTTTTTAATTAATATTTTTGAATGATATTTATTAGGTTTTTTGGAACATGTTTGTTTCATATAGAAAATGGTGGGATTGATAAGTTATTTAGTAATTAGGTGATTAATTTTATTTCAGAAGAAGGTCACGATTTTGGGATCCTTATATGATAAATGTAGTATGATAATTTTGTGGTTTTATTTGATGAATAATGGTTGGATTATATTTTTTAATAATAAAATTTTATATAATGGATTTTTGGTGATTCATGTAATGTTTGTAAATTATTCTTGTTTCTTGGAGATTATATGGTTAGGGAATATACATTTTTTGGCATGAGTATTTAAAATTTATTATTGTTATTTATACATAAATGTTAAATCAATCTCATAAGAATATGTTATCAAACCCTTATTACTTTTAATTTTCAATCTTAGTAAGTAATATTTTGAAGAATTTTACGTATAGTTATTTATGGAATGATTTAGTTTAAACATTATATATCACTATTGAATTTTGGGGATTAATGATATGAAGGATTATTAATTATGGGAATTATATAAATTTTTTCTAACCATTATACTTTTTGTTAATGTCTAAATATTTTAGAAATATCTTTTTATCCTTTTTTTGAATTATTTTACCCATTAGAATTGGATTTTAGTGCTTCAAGAATAAAAAATTTATCTTGAATACTCATGGTAGGGAACAATATGGGATTATGGTGAAATTTGATTATACTTATCAATAAAGTATATTTAATAAAATTATTATTATATATGGTAATGTAATTTCTCAAATCAAGGAAATTTATCTTAGAACAAAATGTTATCATATTACCATTATTTATGATGAAAATGACAATCTTTTCACTCCCTTTGCTTCATGGTTTTATGGTTATTGAATTTATCTTGACTATTAAATTTCTTTTGATTAATGACACTCTCCATAATTATTTGGGAATTATGATTTCCTCTATGTATATATTTTTCATTCCAACAAATTTTTTTCAACTAGGAAACCAAACTATGGTTTATTACAGGCGATATTCGTATTTTATTTTCCCTGTTATCAATATGAAGTTTCATTAACCCTTTTTTGGGTGTGGGATTTCAAGGTATTTTCAAATGTAAAAGATTTTATTACTAATATCATGTTCAAATTTCAAGGATTAAATTTATTAGATAAGGGAGGGTGCAACTCTCCAATATTTTGGAAAAGAAAACATTGTTAGATAGCATACAAGAAACGCAATATCGAACTTAAACAAACCACGAAATATTATTATTTAAATATGACCATTATAACTTATCCATTAAATTACTTGTTATTAATAGTATTAAATAATAAATATACATTTATAATAAACTATTACTAAATAATCAATCAATATTTAGGAATTTAATTTAATTTTTTTTTAAAAATATATTTTCAACAAAAAAATATTTTTTTTTGCTTTTTGTGGGAAAATATTATACATAAATTTCTATAAATTTTATAAAATGTATTTGATAAAATTAAATTATTTTTTACCAACATTTAAAAATTAACATAGGGTGAAATTTGAAAATTTTTTAGAAAAATATTTATTTTTCAATGAATAGTGAAAATATTTATTTTTCAATGAATATTGAAAAATACCCATTTTTCAAATACAGTCATTTATTTTCAATAAATTAAGTAATTTTATAATCCAGTTACATTTTAAATTTGATTTAATGTTACATAAGTATTATATATTTATATTTAATAAAATTAATTACTTTTTAATCATCTGTATACTGAATTTTAGTATAAATTTATTTGTGAGTTTTAAAATGTATTTTTCAGAAAAATATTTTAAAGTGGATAAAATATATTCATCTTAATTAATTACAATAAAACCTAATATTGAATTATTTAAAAGAAATTTATATATTTTATATCTATAAATTTTAATATAAATTCATATAATGATAACTAATTATCATGGAGTTAATATAAAATCATTTAATTCTTGAAAACTATATTTCTTGAAAAATCAATTTTTTGTTGCGTATGTGGATATAATTCTAAATTAAATTATTACAATTCTATGAAATTAATTTTATAGTATAGATTCTATATTTTGAGTGTGAATTATTAATACTATTTAATAATATCAACTTATTTTTTAGTTCTTATGAATAGTAATCATAGTAAATTTTTTGTTAGCGTGGTACATGTAAAATTGGTTAATTAAAGTTAAAAATAACATGGAAAGTACAAAAAATGAACATAACACTTGAATAATTTTTTTCATGATTTTTTTCTATATTCATCCAAGAATCTAGTATATGGCCTTTTTAATAATATATACAAAATTATGACCATTATATTACATTATATAAAGAAAATTAAAAAAGATCACTTTCTGGTTTTTAAAGTCAATGATATTTTATGATAGTGATAAAAACAACTGATGTTTAGTTATAAATATTAATTTTAAATATAAATAATTTTTATTCATCATGGTAATTTTTTTCTAATTTAAATGATTAAATATTTGTTATAAATGTTTATGCAATGTCGATGTTATGATTATTTAATTAAAAGTAAAATAAATGAAATGATTTTAAACATATTAAAATTAATTTAAATTTAATAAATTATTAAATTACATTATTTTTTAACTAGTTATATAATTTTTGATATTTTTAATATATATATATATATATATTCTAATTACATTTTTATCTTGATATTTTTAAATTCTAATTAAATAAATAGTGTCAAAGTTGACATTGACGATTATTTATAATAAATAATATTTTATTAAATGATTTAATTTTTTTAAAAAAAATACTATATTAATCCAAGTTATTTGAATATGGATGAAAATATAAACCATGGTCCAATTATATTCCAATTTTCCTTTTATAATAACTGTCTCGACCCATAAAGAGTAACAAAACTAGTTACCGTAAGTGGAAACTAAAATGGTAAAAGTGAGTAAACATAGTTGTTAATGAATAACATGATTAAAATATGTTTATATATTTTGGTATATTTCTTTCGAACTTATATTACCTTAAATCTATTAATTATAAATTTTGGAGGGAATTGGTTTTAGAGTGACTCCCCATTATTGAGTATCTTTGGGTATTTAAAAAAATGTTACTCCCCCACTTAAGAAAAGGCCACCCACTCTCTTCTCCACTTCTCACGTCCAAAAACATTGATTTAAAAAAATACCTATCCAAATACATTCATCACATACCTCACTAAATCCAATAATCCTAGTTCTTATTAGAAGACCATTTAGGAAGGATTTTGGTGCAAACATAAAGAGGTCATCTAACTAAGAGATATCATTCTTAATGGAGTGTTTTGTTTTATTTCCTCTTCCACCTCCTCCTATATTATTATGAAATTATTATATAATAAAATAATTATATTCAATATTATGATATTATATTATGTTATTTTCATGGACTATATCCATATCCCATTCCAACAAATGGGAAACAAAACTATCATTCAAGTGTATGGCAGGCTACCGCCTCATGAACCAATGTAATTTATTTTACATCATGAATTCTAACAACTAGTCATAACAATATAATTAATATTTATATGTGATATTCATGAAATATATATCACTCTAAAAATATAATTTTCCAATTACCTTTTACTTTTCCATTAATAGAAAAATGATAATGGCGTTCATGCATATGTGTGGACTACCGCCTTCACAAAGCAATGTGATTATTTTTTCATCACCACATCACATGAATGATATATAAAATTATACTTAAAGAAGTGATTTTTTATTTATGATATAATTATAATTAAATAAATATAATATAATACATATCTTCATTCAATAAAGATTTATGAAATATGGAAAACAAACTTACACGTACACAGAGTCTACCGCCTCCATGATTGTAATGTAGTCAATTTTTCATAAGCATATTTTTATATGTTTTAAAAGTAAAATTGGTGTATAAATTTGAAAAATATTTTATGAATATTGTTATGAATATGTAAAAATATTTTCAAATTTGACCATAGTTCACCTTCCAAAGTTATTTTTCACATATAATTTGAATACCGTCAGAACTTCTAAAGTGAACTTAAATGGTTAACTAATTTTGTATAGTTTGATAAGAGATAATAAAGGGGAAATGAGACTAGTAAAAATTTCCTAATAAATTGAATAATTAACATGTTTTAAATATATATTAAGATAATAAATGTACTAGAATATTTTGACTCATGGTAAGGGACACATTAACTTAAAACCATATTTGGAAGATTTATTTTCTAAATCTTTCTCTTCTATGGGCATGTTTTTAAAAAACTGTGAATAAATTTTTATGAATATAAAATAATTTTAAATTAAATTTTTATTCCTCATTTGACTTTATTTAAATGGTTTTTAATATGTATTATTATTACAAAATGTTTTAATTTCTTTTCAAAATACAAAATGAAAGCTCTATTTTAACGTATATGATGAAAATAAATCTTCCCACAACATAACTGTTATTTAAACTTTATATTACTTTATTAAATTTCATGTTTTATTTACAGAAAACCCATATTTACCTTTTTCTATGTATTTTGGTATTGAAAATGGTTTTTCAAAAAGGAAAGGGTATATTTTATCTAATTTTTTTATATGGTTTTAAGAGAATTTTTCAAGGGTCTTACGATGAAATGTTTCATGGTTAAATTGTTTTATTCATGTTATTATCCTTGTAAATAGGTTATATTATGGTGTGAACCCAATTTTATCTCACAAGTGATACTGGTATATCTTATATGATATTTTCACCTAGATAACTCTATAATACGTTAGGTAATGATTATGTTATCTATATAATTATATTCGAAGTAGTTTGTATGGTTATTAAAATTTTTAAAGGTTATGTAAGGGGTATGTAATGGTTATATGAAGAAAATTTCCAAATTCACCTACATGAATTTCTAAATTTTCTAATCTATTTTCATTGAAATAATATTTTTTTTCAAAAGTAATGATAAATTACCTTTTTAAAAGAAATGTAGTTCACTTTTTGGGTAAATATATATATTTTTAAGAAAAGGGTTTCCATGGATTTTCATGTTTTCCACTAGACTAGTAGGTTTGTTATATTTGTGTACCTTACTCATATTTTTTTACTCATATCATGTTTTTAAAATGTTTCTCATAGGTTTTATGTATTGGTAAAGAAAAATAATAAGTCAATTTGGAAGTCATGGGGATTTTTAATATTTTATATTAAAAGTTATATATTATAGGAAAAATGGATACTAATGGGAAGTGTCCACATTGTAATATATGGTTTCATTGTCAATGGGTTATTAACTAATTCTCTTAAACTCTAAAATTTAAAATATAATAAAATTTAAGAGAATTAATTATTAACTTAAAACTCAAGATTATATAATGTTTATGGTTGCGTCCATATATTCTAGATTCTAAGGGAAATGTGATAAGAAAATACAAAACCAAGGGGCACCATAAATTTAAGAATTAAAATTCATGAATTTGTCCTGATTCTCCTAAGAGTTTTAATATTTTTAATACCTAGAAATGCATCATGGTTATTTATATAAAATAGATAGATGTTGGTATAATTATTATTAATTTACCAAAAAATTCAAGATAAATAGACATAATTTATTATAACTACAATGGCGAATGGTAAATTTATCATATAACTAAAGTTATAATTACTCTATAATATATAAATAACAATTTCCTTATCGATCATAAAATTCAATTCTAGTAAAAGGGGATATTTTTAAAGGTTATTTAGATGAAGGTGTTTTAGAAGTTACCTATGGATGTTATGAAAATTTTCATGATGACTTTAAAATTTGAAAAAGTATAGGGATACACTCTAACACATAATATTCTTTTCTACATGCTTTAAGTTATTCATAAGTTAACCATATTCCAAAATTTGAATGAGTTATCTAGATGTTATTGATTATGGATTAAGAATTTGATATTCAAAAGATGTTTGAGATTTTACTAGTTATAGATCAAAAATAAAATTGATTTTCTGATAGTTCTACTCAAAGAATATTAAAGTAATTAAGGTTAGGTGAGTATAGAAGTTGAAGTATATTGAAGATAAAGCATCCAAATTATATTATCAATAAGTTCTCATTATCGGTCTAAAAATTGAAAAATTAAATAGTGTAAGAGTTACTCAATGTAGATAGACTTTAAAGCTATTAAAAAACCAATAATGTAAGGATTATCAGATATTGATACTTATGGGTAACCTAATTCATAAATAATAATTATAAAATAATGGATGATATGTATGGATCACTTAAATGACATGATATGATAGTTATGGGACCCTTTTTTAATAAAGGCAACACATATGGGTATTTTCTTTTATTAATAAATAGTCATGCCCCTTATATAAGGGTCACTAATCATTTAAGGTTTATTCCAAACCAAGAAAAAAATCAAGTGTATCGATAAAAACTCCTTCACTTACAACAAGTTCAATTCCTGACATCACTAGACTCCCTCTACACTGAAAATTGAAAATGGATTCTGAAACAAATCCAGGACTATAAACATAATTATTAAATTTAATCATTTAAATTAATATTTCTCTTGGTTTTTGAGCCATTTAATTCCTTATAAAATAGTCATGTTATCTAATAATTGATACATAAAACACTAATATTGTTAATTATGTTAAATGATTATATGATTTTTATTTCATTATACCTAATATTATGATATACAAATAAATAAAAACAAAAAACTAGTCATCACGGTTACTCCTAGACTTATTTTTATAATCACCACCACCGTTTTTTTATTTTAGTTACCATAAATAAGAAACTATTTTTTGATAATATTCACTATAGTACTTTTATGTTAATATAAATTCTTATTTATACATAATTTTGTTTCATTAGGTGCTAATGTAAATAACTATATTTTTCAATATATACCCATTATTATAACATACCATTCAATAATTATTCTTAAGTCATGTTTTAAGAATAACTTATTTTATTTTAACTATTATTAGTATAAATAATCAAATAGAATCAATTATTTAAAATAGTGTAATGTGTCATCTAAGTCAACTTTGTTTATTTGGAATATCCCTATCACACATGTCTTTATTTATTTTTTTACAACTTAAAGATTCTCAATTAATATGTTTATATGAATCCAATATTTAAGGATAATTTTTTTTAATCTATCCTTGAAACAATATCTCATAATTGATTTTTTCAAATTAGTTTAATTTTTTATTGGAAATTTTAATATTTGATTGACCTCTCTCAACATCACGAGTTCATGATTTTTTATCCATACATATTAAAGATAATTCTAAATACTATTGATATTCTTTTTCTGAACTAAAAAAAATTTCCACCAAGTATGTTTCTTTATTATACTTATATGTTTTTTAAAATTTTGTTTACCTTTTTAATTTCAATTATTTTATATATTGTAGAATTATAAAAAATATAGTTTTCCTAAAAGTATTCAACTGAAATACCACAAAAATATATTAATATTGTACACATTCATTATATGGATATACATATTTTTTAATCATTAGAAGCATGTTTTCCGTCTATAATACTGAATCATAAGTTCAAAAAATTTCAAAACATTATTAATTCATTTATATCACATATTAAATTTTCCAAGAAAAATTAACTATTTTTTGTGGTAACAAACATACCTTTATTATATTTTTTATTTTTTCATAAATAAATTACTTCTAAATAAATGGATTTGTTCAAGATATGTGTTCTTTATGAATCATTTAACATAATAATCTAAACTCTCTAGAGGGAACAACAATTATCTATTAAATGTTTTTCCATAGTTAGAATAATTTTCTTCTATACCTATGTAAACAATACCTCACTAATCAATATTATTCTAAGCATGTTTTTATTTATTCTATATATTCTTTTACCAACTTTGTTTTTCATAATGTTATAGGTGTAAAAACAATAATATTTATTCATTGTCTTTAAATTATTTTTTAAAAATAAATTAATATTTATTAATAACAATTATCTTATATTATTAGTTTCATTATCCTACCATACTAATTCATCCATCTTCTATTCTATCTTACATCACATAATGAAACATAATACCTAAGAATTTGAAAATGTTTGAATTAAAAATTTATAATTTTTTAATCATATTTAATAAATATAAAATAACCATATAATTATACACAATTGTAACTTATATTTTGAAGCACATCATTTTGAATAATTATATATATTTTTGAGTCTATTCATATAATTGTTTTATTAACCCTAAAAAAATTTCATTTTTTGGAAAAGAATCGCATAATTGGTCTATTTGTTAATTTATAACTATAATATTATGATAATAGTATATGTTTTTAGTATTTCATGATCTTTTGATATATATTCCAAAAAAATTTAGGTAGAAAATATTTTTCCATCTTTATAGTATAAAAAAAATCATATTCTTCATCTACTATATAAACAGTTACATTAGTTATTTTTCCTTTGACTAGTTCATTGGCAGCCATTAAATTATGTGTTTTTTTGTTTAAATAAAGATTATTTTATAATTTAACATGGTAGACTCATAATGAAATATTTAGGACTTAATTTATCAACAAATATCACTTTAAAACAGTCTAACCCAATTCAAATATGTTTAAATTTCCAATTTTATTGATACATAATGAAAAATATTATTGTAATCTTATAATTTCTTTAATTATTTAACTCAATATCCTATAATAAGGTCATTCTCACAAATATATGGAGCGATCAACTACTATTTATTTTCCACGTATCCTTATACATTAATTTATTACTAACAACATTATTAAAATATATCTAATTTCCTTATATTATTTCCAATTATCCTCAAAATAATTAGTTTATGTAATTATTTTTTGAATATAGTTTCAGTCAATAATAATATCACTATGTTGGAATATCTATTATTTATATTAAAAGTATTTTCATCCAATTTGTTTTATATTTTAACCACTGGTTGAGATCATTTTCTTATTCAAAATGTTTTACTATATTCTAGGGTAAAATTTATAGAATCATATATATAACAAGAAAAGTATAAATAATAACAATTGATCATAAACCATTTATACCATCAATTATTTTCAATATTACTTCTAAATATATATAAGTGGTTAAAAAACCTTCGAATACACATTTTAAGTTCCTTAAAATATAATTTATTATAATATAAATAATACATGATTTTTTTTCAAATTTCATTAATTCATTCTCTTAAATATTCAACATTTATTTTTAACATGATTCTAAGATAGAATAATACTTGTTAAATATTTTTTTCATTCAAACACATTTTTTACATTTTTGTTTTCAATTCTAGGTGAAATAACATTTATAACCAAATTATTAGAAAAGAACTATTAAATTAAAATTATTATTCACACGTATCTATTACATAGTGAATTTCCATTCATTTACATTAATCTAATTAGTTAGTGGATTTGAAATATTTTCACTAGACAATAAATTATAGAAAATTTAAAATTTAATTATGGTTATAATTATGAATAAATTAATTAAATAATAAAATTTATTATTTTTAAATAAATTCATATTTTTTACGTTCAACTATTATTCATATCTCTTAATACCAATAATAAGATCCACCATTATCTTTTATTGTACTTCAAAATTCAAATTGAAATATTTTGAGTCATTATAAGCCATTTTCTTTTCCATTCTATATAATTTATTTTCCAATTCACATAATTAAAAATATCACTCCTTCATAAATATATTCATTTATATAATTTTCTTTCATTCAATATCATGATCATCTATAGAAACTTATAAACTTACCTTCAAATCAACAATGCCTTCCAAATTGTTTTTATAATTATAGAATAAAATATATTATTTTTATTTTTATGAGTTTCCATCAAATAATCCTTTAAATATGATATAAATCTTATTTTTCATACAAATATGACCAATCATATTCTTTTTATTTACTCAAAATATACTTTTCTTTATTTTTCTTAAATCCTTGTTAAAACTAATTTATGATTGGGTTTTAATGTTATTAATGTATTTGATATTTTCCTTACTTTTAATTTTTTTTATTCATAATCATTAACATTATCGAACAATTTAGTATTCTAACAAATCCTTAAACAATATTAACAACCTTGATCTATTTTAAACATATTAATGGAAAATTAACTGCGAATTTATCTTCTTTATTTTTTAAATATATTAATTTTGGATCTAGGAAATCATCAAATATTTCATTACAATTATTTCTGAGTTCTATATTCAATATTTTAAGAATACATTTTTCAATAACTATCCTATTATTCATATTTTAACCTTATTTAATAGGAAAGATAAATTATTTTAAAATTATCCATGGTAGCCATTTTTATTTTCTTTATTTTATTAGAGGAACCATTTCATTATAAATTGGGGAAACCATTTTATAAATATAAAATTTTAAAATACTCTCTCTTAGGCCTCTCATAGAAACAAAGAATTTAATAAATATTTTATTGAATTCTTTTACAATTTTATATAAAAAACATCATTGATTTTATTAATTATATTTTATGGTTGTAAATCATATAAAATTTTAATATAGAATTTGTGGCAATTATTTTAGCTAATATATCCTTTTGAGTTGATTTTTTAGAACAAACATTTTTATAAGCATCAGATTACTAGTTCATGTATTCAATTTCATTGAGGTTTTATTCTTATCACATATTATAGATTCTACTGAATGGATTATATTTAATAAAACATTATATATATAATAATTAAATCATTTATAGATAAACATATTTAAAATTACATGGAAAAAAATAAATAGGATTACTATCTTAAGAAATTATGCTCATATTACAACATTAACATGCATAATACCCTAAAAAATTATCAAAATAATTTTTCATAATCCTACCATAAAATTATTGTATCATTTTTAACATGTAAAATCACCTAGGGATATGAATATCTAAAAGGGAGAGATGAAACTTTTAAAAAGGATGAAACATTGGAAAAAAATTATAGACTTGAATCAACATAACTACCTGAGGGACTATAATGATCATCATCATAATATAAACATGTGATCATGATAAAGGAATATTGAAATCATATAAATGAAAAATTTAATACGGAACAAGTATAAAAATAAAACATCCAAAGAATCTATCATGGATAACATCTAGGAAAATATAAAATTTATGTCTAATATTTGTGCCCAGTTTAATGATCCATGTCCATGATGATTTAAATTTAAAAGGAATTTTAGTTTTTCATGGGTATTTAGTGATATATAAACAATGTTATATTTGAACTATTGGGTTTTGAAGGATATATTCGTTGATGAATTTAAAAATTTGAAAAATAAAATATTATGTGGTTTTTTGCGTGTTTTAAAGTTTATTTGGGTGTTTATAGTTTAGGGTTAGATATAAGTGGTGGTAACTGATTTTTTTTTTCATATATATGTTTCATTGGATACCCAATGGGTTAGTACCAAGTACATACTAATATTGGAATAGGTGAGGGTTCCAAGGTAGTGCCACCATCTATATAGTGGCCCAAAACTATATACCTGCTAGCTTCATTTAAAAAAAAGACAATTTATTCTTTTCTTTTGAACCCCGTTGTTTTAATTATAAAATTTTAGTTGATTTAATATTTCTTAGTCAATATAAATCACCTAGATAAATTTCATCATCCCTATCCTTTTTATTTTCAAAATTATTCCTTGATGGACCAATTGGGTTATTCAACATCGATTCCATGGAAATGTATCCTACACCACCATTTTTCATACTCAATCCTTATTTTCTATTTCTACTTAATTTTGCAGGATATTTTAGTCAGTGATCACAACATGACTTGGTGAAATAAAATATTTTTGGCCAAAGTGGAAAACTCAAGAGAGGTTTAAATGAGTTTCCAAATAAAGTTTTATTTTTAAACAATTTAAATTATATATACCAGGATTTGATAAAATTTCCCAGTGAACAAAAAGAGTATAAATATATAATTTAAACTTTTAAAAATCTTTTGAAAAGATCAATAATGCCTTTTTTAAAATACTTATGAAAATAATTTAGTATTATTAACTAATCTTTTCAAATCAGGAATTGTACATAAAATACTAGTTTAAGTTAACTATCATAGAAAGGTTTTATTTCATGGTTATGAAAATCAAAATAGGTATGATTTAAAATAATGAGAAAAAATAGATAATGTATACTATAATTTTGAAAGGGATTCGTTAGCAAGTCGAGACATATTACATTATACTTTATAATCACATTCTTCCATGTATAGTATTGTTAGATAAAATTATCTGTAACCTTAATATGGTCTTACAGGTAACAACACACAAGTTTTTCTAAGAAAAGAGCCTCTTCTACATTATTTCATGGTATAAAATATAAATAGGTCACACATGACCTTTTCCATCCTTATTTGAGGTAATATATATGATTAAAATATAGAAATTGTGTAAAAAATATCTAGTTTTTTATATGAAACTATAATTTACTAATAAACATAGTGTAATAAAAAAACAACTCTAATGTAAAGTATAAATAAAAATTTCAAATGTTTAGAATGATAAAATGTATTTCTACTCATTTTGAACATATGAAGTTGTTTTGGAGTCATTGGATTCAACCTTGGATGGAGCATCAAACAGGTTTCATAGAAATTGGAATAAAAATGTGGATTGTGGAAGTTTGGAAAATCTTATTATTCTAGTAAGTGAATGTCTATGGATATTCCAAATAGATATTTATCTTATTCCTATTGTTTTAACATGTAAGAGTCAGTGATTCAGAGTTCATGCATGTGTATATCACTAAAATTCATTCTCATGTGTATAAGGATGGTTATACTAATTTTAGAACAATCCGGGTATAATTATCCATTAAAGCGTAATATTAGAAAAAATAGGATCTTTGTACAGTTCAATAAATCTGCATTTGACTGAATTAGTCCTTTAAAAAATGGGGTTGTATAAGAATAATAATTAATAAAACCATATATCTATGTCCACCATTAAATTATTTAACTAGATATTGGATATTTTATTTTAATGTTAATTTAGGATAGCTACAGTATCAATCTGGAGATAGAATTAATATAAGTATAATCATTCTAGCAGTATCTCTGCATTGGTTGTAGATCTATCTAATGTATCTATTTGGAATGGTATCTCCTTTATGGTGGTAGAACTATTGAACTAATAGTATAATATAGCGATGGTAGCAAAGAGTAATGGTAGCACAAACTGACAGTATCACTAATTAAGAGTATATTTACTCGATAGTAAATTAATTAGGTGATCATTCCTTTTACACCGACTATAAAACCATTGACTATGGAGGTATGTTCAGTCAAAAATATCTTGGATTTTTGGTAGCAACACTTTATGGTAGGATATTTGAACTATCATTAGACCATTTTAGTGGTATAATTTTTGAACTAGAGGTATAATAATGAGTTAATGGTAGAATTCCTTAACCAATGGTAGAGTAACACATAGCTAAGATTTTCATAACATGGCTAGAAAATTGTTTACTATCATAAAACATTAAACTTATTAGAAAAAAACAAACATGATTTGTGATCATTAAAAGAAGGAGATTCCAATAATATCCCCTTTTTGTGGTCACAAATTATATAATTTATTCATATTTAAATTATTTAAGGGATGAATAAAATATAGTCTTCTTAGATCCATTTATCAAGGTTAATTTTATATATATGAAATTATGAAAAATAAATTCCATACATATTACTCCCCTTTTGGGATTATCAAAAAGATAAATAGAATAGGAAATGAAATAAGAGACATAAAGGTGAATAAAATAGTATTTACATAATATATCAAAGTTTGCAGATTACATCACAAAAGGGATTTCAAGCCAAAAAAAGGAAAACCCCTATAAAAAACTAGTCAAATTATGAAGAGACATAATCCTTTATGAGGAATGAATGATCCACTATTTATTTTACTTTTCTAGTGGTTTGAGGAACAGAATATGGTGTTGGTAGAACTAGAGGTGAAGGCATCTAAAAGAAAATTCTAGTAGCATCCATGGGTCTAAGTTGTCTCACATATTAAATAAGAGTTGGGATGAAGAGGCTCATTGTGATGGATGTAGTATAAAACGGTACATTGAATATTGTGAAATGGATCTGGTCAAGGGAATGGATAACTGAGGATTAATTGGATCTGTCATTTATGTCCTCGTTTTGTACAAAAGGGTTCCCTTAGCTCCAAAAATTCAGTCATTACTCGACCACCATGCTCTATAGCCTTGAAGAAATCAAAATTCTCTTCCATGAAAAGATTGAGTAGAGGTTCCAAAGTCTTATATTAATTCATCTACTCCTTGAATGACCTTTTCACATAAGTATCCTTGAGATTTCATATGGGATCATGAAATGGCATTCAATATCATGATAATAATAAACTCTTGAGATATAGTATTTAGTATCTTTAGTGATAATATCATTATCACTGATTACCTCATTTAAAAATTCTATAACAAACTTAATAATATTTGTAACATGTGAATTGATCTAATAAATATCATTCTGGTGTGAAGAAGAAATACCATACATCATTGAATCAAGATACTCTCTTACTAAATAATGTATTATGTCATTATGCATAGAAATGGGTGCAATATAAGGTAGTAGAGATCTAAAATAGGATTATATAGGTGTAGAGAAATTATATATCCTCTTCAAAATAGATATTTCCCACCTAGTAAAGATAGAAATGATGTCCTTCAAAGTTCTGTAAATGGAATCCATATAATTTTTAAACCTCTTACTCTCAAACTAAAGTTGTTCCATATTTATGAACATCCTAGGATAGATATAAGCAATAACCAAGGGGACAATAATCTTGGTGTCCTATTCACTGAGTTTGGTCTTCTGAACTAAATAATACCTTATAATCCCACCAAGATGTGAAAACAATATATCCATAAAAGAATCAAAATTATATCTAGTCATATACTTGGAAGGAAGCAGAGTAATAAGAGGAGGATGAGTCCTCTCCTAGCTAATCATAACAACATCCACATATCTTGTATATAAAGTAGTATCACTTGAATGAAAGGCCTCTAACAGACCTTCATAATCAATCCTCTTCACTAATAATACCGTATGACACCTTTACTCAATAATAATGGTAGTCCCACCATTCTCTTGTGGACATCCTTGATCATCATTATCACCATCATCATCCTATGACTCTAAGTAGTCCAAAACAACATGAGAAGATCCTATGGATCACTGCCCCTTAGTAGTTTCTCCATCCTCATCTCTATTAGTGGTGGATGACTCAACATGAATATTAGAATCCTGAAAATATAAATCACCTCTATCACTAGAGGCATGAATAGCTAAAGGTGAAGGTGATACACTGACCCACTCACCACTAGAAAATATTTTGGTCTTATTAACATACTATTAAGGGTGAGACTACAAATCCTCATAAACTCCATAAACATTATACGCAGAGTCATCTAATATTACCACCATATTCTAAGATGTATTAGAAGAATATTTATCATCATGATTTCCATTATATACTTATTTTTCTCTTAACTTATCATCCTCCCATAGTAAGGACTCTCTGGTAGGATGAGAGAGAGGAGGAATCTAGCAGCACTAAAAGACATAACAGGGCTCTTAACTACATATGGGTTACTATAAATTTCAACATAAATATATAATAATCATTCTTCCTAAGCTATATCTACCTTTTATTATTAATTAAATTCATATTCAACTTCCTATTCATAGTAATACACCACAACCTCATATGGATCCAAGCTAGGGTCAACCAAATCTCTAGGTTTGGTTGAGTGTTTGACTGAATTTAATCTACCATATATTTTATCATTTTCAAACACCCAATTCTTTTACCAAGGGTTCCAATTAACACACATCCTTATTCAAGCCACCTAACATAGTGAGAAACCACCACATTTGGTCTCTTTTTATTCACCTTTAGGCACTATACCTATAGTTTCTGACATAGCCAAAATAGATATGGGTAGGACAAGGAATTTATACTAGAATATATATTTATCAATTTAATCATATAGACCATAAATTAACTCCACAAATTTAACATATCTTCAATTTTTATATGAAATAAGAAAAATACATCATGATGCTAATGTACCGCTTTCTAGGATAAATTGTGTTCTTGATAAACTTGATCATTAGAAGTCACTCACCCTAGAACTATAAAACTACAGTAATTCAAATAGAAACATTCCCACTTAACTCCAAAAAAGAATCATAATACCTGAAATTCTCACTATTATTTGGAATATAGCCTTCAAAATCATCAGATATACATTTATGAGTAATATTGAGCCACCTTTCACATTTCTTTGAAGAAAAGGTTAGTTCATTCCCATCAAATATAGTATTAATAACATATTTCTCCTCCCTAAAATTATAATATGAAAATTGATAAAACTCATGAAATATCTTAGGGTATAATGGTTAATCACTCCAAGAAAACCATTCGACCCATACTTCATCCAAGATAACTTTCAACACAAGTGAATTTCTTGAAACCAACCACTCGAAATCTATCCATTTATCAGCAGTAACATATTGGGATTATTTGGATCAAAAACAGGATGACTGTATTCCCCTTGTGACTTCATTGTGGGATCCAATTCTTCAGGACACAACACAGTAGGGTTCTGAACTCAAAAAATTCCTATACTGGTTTGGGGGAAGAAAGAAGGTGATGAAAGTTCCTGAGTCATGAGAGAATGAAGAGAAAAGGGTTCAAAAGAGGTACATGAAAGAAATGGGTTCTAAAACTCTTATTTAGGTAAAATCCTAACATTTATGGAGTTAAAATAATAAAAATAAATAAATAAATCTGGTAGTAAAAAAATTATAGTAGTCGTAACATATGAATGGAAAAACTCAAATAGAAGCACCATATTTGTAGAAACTAAATGGTATAATGCAGTGGCCGATTACCAATAGTATATCATCAATAGTTGATCACCAATAATAGATCATCAATGGTTTAGCGTCATTGGTAGATCACTAATGGTCAATCACCAATGGAAGATCAGTAATTGGTGATCACCAACAATGTGACATTTTACCAGAACTAGAATTAATCTTAGTATAAGATACTTGTTTAAACATATCATTCCATGTTCATGAATTACATATTTAATTCTTTAAAATTTAAAATTCTTTATGAATATGTTGGCTAGAAGATTTTTAGTATTTATTAATTCATGATTTATATCACCCTTATCAAAATGATATATCAAAAAAGTGTAGTCTTATATCAATATTTTTTGTTCTAGAATGATACATAGAGTTTATTGAAATATTCATCACACTTTCATTATGACATTTTATAGGGACATATTAAAATTGATAACCATATTCTAGTAAATATTAATTAATCGATAGAATATTTGTAAAACAACTGTTTGTAGCTATATACTCAACTTTAATGGTGGATAATGAAACATAATTATATTTATTACTACACTAAGAAAATAGAGACTTACCCAAAAAGTGACATGTTCCAGAGGATCTTTTTCTATCTAACTTACAACCAAAAAAATCAGCATCTGAATAACTCACATAGTAAAATGATTGTCCTATAGAATAAAATATTCCTAAATTGGTAGTACCTTTGAGTAATATGAGAATTAATTTGATGGTAGGTAAATGTGACTCTTTTTGGTTTTCTTTAAAATGATCCCACTTACACACACTAAAAATTATGTCATCCTGAAAAGTAGTTAAGTATAGTAAACATCTAATCATGCCTCTATAAGTGGTATGATCAATTAGTTTACTAGCTTTATTAGGGTCCAATTTACAACATGAACTCATGGGAGTATCAAATAATATTTTACTCTCCATACCAATTTTTTTTAAAATATATTTATTGAACATACTTTTACATTAAATAATTCTATATTTATTTTGAAAAATCGGAAAACTGAGAAAGAATTTTAGTTTACCCATTAAATTCATTTGAAATTAACTTTACATAATTTATAAAAATTCTGTACACAAATAATTTCTTAAAGATCAAAAGACAATATCATCAAAATAGATTTTTACAAATAAAAAATCTTTTGAAATTATTATAAAATTAATTTAGGTTTATCTATCTATTTATTAAATCCTTTTGAAATAAATAACATGTTGATCCTATCATATGAAGATCTAGGATCTTGTTTTATACCGTATAATTTTTTTGGTTAATTTATAAACAAGATTTTGAAACTGTGTTCTCTGAAATCCATGGGGTTCTTCAACAAAAAAAAACTTTATAATATAGATATTTAAGAATTCTATCTTGACATCCATTTGATATAGTTTCAATTTCAAATTTTCTTCATTGGTAAGAAATATTTTTATGGATTCATGTCTTGATATTGGAGAAAAGGTATAATCATAATCAATACCTTCTTATGAACTATGCCTTTGTGAAAATAGAAATTATTTATTTCTAACTTTTATTCTTGACTCATCAACCTTTTTTCTAATAACTCATTTATTTCCAATAGTTTGGTAGTCCTTGAGAGTTTCAACTAGTTCTCAAAAACCATTTTGTTTCAAACATATTTAATTATTTTTACATAGAAATTACCCATAATTCAACATTAATTTTTTATGTGATGTTCTTAGGTTCATGATGTGACTTGAGGTCTTGAGGTTCATCCTTCTTTCTAAAATAATATTTATTCTAAGTTCCATTATCTAGGTCTCCCACAACATCATGTAAGGGATGATACCTATGAGTAAAAATATATCTAGGAATAAAATTGTTTGAAACCACATTCTCATCTATAGTTTTGGGTTTAGGAAATTTATTTTAACTAGGAGAGTTCTCTATAGAAGGTCTGTTGGAATTGATTTCCAAATTAGAAAGGTTATCCTCCATATTTTCTGAATAAGACTTTAGCTCATGTGGATATACATCATCAAACATGACATGTATATATTCTTCCACAATCATGGTCCTTTTATTAAAAACCATGTATTATTTACTAAATGTATAGTATCTAATGAAGATTCATTCGTCACTCTTGGATGAAAATGTTCATAAATTATCTATTTGTTTTTTCTAAAAATATTTTAATTCCAAAATTTCTAAAGTAATTATTCTTTGGATTTCTATAATTTTATAATTCATAAGTGAAATTATTTAGAAATATTATGATTAAAACCATATTAATTATATAATAAGATTCATTAATATATTCTACCAAAAAATAGATAGGTAAATCATACATATTGAGTATGGTCCATGAAATTTCTTGAACGTTTTATTTATTCCCTCTACTACACCATTAGTTTGGGGGATCCTAGGAGATGAAATGTTTTGATTATATATATATTTTCAGTGTCATGATTAAAACTAAAAATTTTCAAATTCATTTCCATGATCACTTATTAATTTATTTATTTTAATCACACTAATATTTTCTATGGATTTAGAATATTTAGAAAAATTCGAAGGATTTTCAACTTTATGAGCAAGGAAAAATACCCATGTATATCTTTAATAATAATCTAATTTAACATAAGCATGATTTTTTATAATAAACTAATAACACTAGATGGTATAAAAAATCCACGTGAACCTACTCTAAAGGATAAGAATTTTAAAATTTTTTCTTTAGTTTGAAATAGATTTTACGTTGCTTCACCTGTTGATACGTTTACTAACTTTGTCTATTAGAAATTCTAGTTTAGGTTAATACTTAACCAAAACATTCCTATTTATCTTTAAAATATATCTAATATTATAATGGGGTAGTTTACTATGCCAAATCTAGGACCCTTTGTTAAAGTAACATAAATAATAAACATTCTGAGAAAACATTGGATTTATATTTAAAATAAAAACAATTTAATTTAACATTGTATTAAAAAATAAATCATTTTTAGAATAAAAAAATTTAAAAGATTTATTTTTAAACATGAAATGAAAATAATAATCACATAATGGTGAAATGATAATATGATTATATCTTAATACATAAATAAAAACATTATAAATCAAATATGTACTAAAGTTACCAAATCTACTAAGTCCAACTATCTTCTCTTTGGCAGTCACTAAGGTGACATGTTCATAATAAATGATTATTAGGTTCATGAAACTTGAGTAGTCCCCTTTCATATTTCTAGAACATCTACAATATTGATACCATAATTTCTCATTGTAACATTTCAAGTAGGTTGATTAAAAATAGATTTAAACCAAAAAGGAGTTTGGAACAAATATTTTCTTAGCTCTGTAGATATTATTAATAAGAGATTTAGGAATCCATAATTGTATTACTAGTTTTCTATAAGAAGATCATAGACCATTATAATAAAAAAAATTAGGTTCGGTATAATAAGAAATATTAGAAGCACTACCAGAACAATAACTTGGGACAGATTTATTCTTATATATTTTAATTTTTCATATTGATATCCAGTTTATATTGTATACTTATGAATTTTCTATTCACCCATAATTTGTGTAAAGATGTTTCTTCTATTTGTAAATTTTTCTATATCTTTCTTTAATTTCGTATTAGACTATTTTAGCTCATTATTTAATTTTAGAAATTTATCATTTTTATCCTTTTTTTGGAAGATCAGTTTTAAAGATATAACATACTGACTATTTAAACATTTATATTTATATTTTAATTTATTAAAAGTATCTTCCATAATGTTACAATATTTAAATAATTCATCACTAGACATATTATCATCATTGTATTTATATTCAAAGGAATAGAATTATGTATAGAGGATTCAAGAAATGTATTTAGTACATCAGATGTGTTTTTCCATAAATTTTACTTTCATAAAGGGATACTTCATTAGTTGAATAATCCTTTCTCAAATATTTTATCAATTTCCCTTTTTTATCATAATTTACTATATAATTGTATTTCATGAATAATTGTTTTAGTAAAACTTCTTAACACATCTGGATAAATGATCTATTGCTTCATCACTATCAAATTATGATTCATCATCACTTAAACATTCAACTTTTGTCTTCTCATTTTTGTTTATATTCATAATTAATAAAAGGTACTAAATTACTTTTGTGTTCATCAACATCCTATTTCTTCACTTTTAATTCTTCTTCCTACATAATGATAATTCCAATGACTTATTTTATTGGTAGTATACTAATGTCAGATGACTCTCTTATGGACACTGATATTCATCTCCATATGTCTGGTAAGTATCTAAGAAGTCAGATGAATTTATCCTCGTAAATAGTTTTCCTTCCAAGAGTGTGCAACATGTTAACAATCTCATTAAACCTAAGATACATATTATTAATAGATTCGTCATGATTCTTCTTAAAAGTTTCATATTTTATAGAATATATATTTAAGCTAATTTATTTGACATTATAATTTCCTTCATGATACATAGTAAGGGTATCCCAAATCTCATAATTTTTAGCATAGACTAATACTATATTATACTTATCTTCTCTTAAAACACAAAATAAATCATTCATAATTTTATAATTATAAAAATATGATGCTTTAGTGGAATCACTCAAAGAAGATCAAACTACTTGAAGTTTTTCATATTTATATTCAATGACAATACAAATATCATATCCCATAATTTCTAAATGAATTTTCATTTTTATTTTCCATTGAGAATAATTTTTTCCATTAAAATAATGAGTTTAATTGGTGGTTGTTCCTTATTTTTTATTATTTTCCTTAACAATCTAAGATTAAATATAAATTTATGATCAATAAGTAATACTAGATCATAGTAAATAATATTTTAAAAGGACCTATTATAAAAAATGATGGTCAGAGTAGAAAAATAAATAGTGGATGAATTTAGTTTCCAAAGAAATTTATGTTTAAAAACAATTTCAAATTTAAATCCCCTAAATTGGTAAAATAATTGAGTTTACAAAAATAGTAGAAATATATAATTTTATCTTTTAAAAATATTCTAAAAAACTTAATAATGGATTAGGTAAAATACCTATGAGAATAATTTAACATTTTAATCTAATCTATTAATATTAAAAATGATATATAAAACAGTAGTTTAAACTAACTATTAGAGAAAAAAAATTCTAAATAGTTTTGATTTAAAATATAAAAAACAAAATTGATAAAGGGTAGGTTAATTTAAAAGGGGTTTTAGTTTTAATAAAATACTTAATCACCTCTACTTAGAAGTCACATGCTAGTGAGCAGTTTATTATTAAATAAACTAACCCACAACCTGGATCAGGTTTTACAGAAAAAATTACACAAGTTCGTTCATGAAAAGTAATTATTCAATAATTATTCATTGGATAATACAAGAGAAAGTAAAAAATGACATATTCTTATATTATTTGTGGGATTACATAAGAAGAAAATATAGAAAGAGTGTTAAACACTCTCTAGTTTAGAATAGAAGACAATGTCTCACAAATATATAGAGTGAAACAAAAACACATATCCAATATAAAGCCTAAACAGAAAGGGAAAGAGTTTATAAATGGTTAAATATAGTGATTATAAATTCAAATAGTTTTAGTTTTTATAAATTCCTTGGATTTGTCTTTGGAAGGAGATTCATAAAGGTTTCATATGAATTATAGTAAAACATGAGTTTGTGGATGTCTGTAAAAGATTCCAATTTTGGTTTTTTGAATATCCAAGGAGCTTCCACACAAATGTTTCTCTTATTTTTTTTGTTTATCTATGTGATATTCAGTGATTCTATATTCATTTATATGTCTCTCACTGATATTTTATCACACATACATGAGGAAGGTTCTACTAAATTTATAGTTCTCTAGGTAAAATTATCAATATAGGGATATTATTAAAATATATAAGTTCCTTATACTAATCAAAAAAGTAAGAAATGATTGAACTTGTATTTAAAAATGAAGTGGACTTTTGGAATAATAAACATTGTTAAATTTAACTAGTTTTTTCTAGCATTAAATTCATAAACTAGTCATTGGATAATTAATTTTGAAATTAATTATGGACAGCTATGGTAGCACTCTAGCAGTATGTTTTCTGGGAATAGGATTGTTCTAGAAGTAACTCTTCATTGAAGGTAGATCCAAATAATATAATCTCTTTGGAATGGTTTCTCTATTCTAGAAAAAAACACTATTGAAATGATGGTATCATTGAGTGATAGTATCACATAACAATGGTAGCATAGACTAACGACAACTCTTCTTGATGATAGTTTGATCAGGTGGTTGTTCTATTTACACTGATTGTAGAACCATTGACTATGGAAGTATCATCAATCAATGTTATATTCTCATGGAGATAAAAATACTAGACAATATGATATTTGGAGTAGTAGTAGAATAATCTGGCGATATATGGTTTTAACTATTAATAACTTGATGAGCCAACAATACATGACTTAATGGATAATAGAGAAATACTTAGAAAAAAATTTAACAAATTTTCTACCAAATGATTAATATAAAAAAATTAATTATATTAGAATAAAAATAAACATGATTTTTGATCATTAAAAAACAAGGTATCAAAACATCTAAACCCTTAGTTTTATCTTCTAATATATAAAGGATGTTTTCTAGGTGTTTTGAAATTCATTTATAATATTTTTTTAGAATGTTTTTATATTTTATATTTTTATATGGTGTAATGACCAAAACTATTGTAAATGGAATTACCATATGAATGTATAAATTCCTAAAAATTTAATGTAATTATAGAAAACATATGAACTATATTTATATAATTATTTCGGATCGTTATAAAATATATTCACAATTGTATGACATGACCAATAGACTATTAGGAATCATAAAAAATTTTAATATAGTTGGTTTATAGTGAGAATTAATATTAATATATATTAAGGGTTATGATAAAAGCTTTATTTCAAACAGATAGAAGAATAAATAGCCTTGACCTATAGGATCATAGCTTATAAGGAATATTTTTCAAATCTTTTGAGGGGGATATCGTCACTTGAATTTTCCCTTGAGCTAGACCAAGCTAAAATTCAAAAAATAAAACTCATGAAAAATAATTTACAGGAGAAGTTCCCACTCATAGATATCACCACCCACACCATATTCCCCAAACCACCCAAAGATAGTACAACCATCACACACCTTACCCTTAGTGCATACTTTGGTGTAACAAAAGGTTATATATCTAGATCTTAGTAGTATGAATTTTTATATTTTATTATTATAAAATAATGATTATATTTATCACTTTTAATTATAAATTTATATACATATGTTATTGTATAATGAGTTTAATAAAAACTAGAATTTGATTAGAAGAAACCAGAATTATATTTTTGGTAAATATATACTTTTATTTAATCACTCTTTTTGATAAATTTAAAATTTTTTAAACAGATTTTTCTTCCAAGAAACATTCTTATTAAATAATATTTATTTAAATATGAATGATAATATAATTTAATGACATACCATATAATTTTTACATGGGTCATAAAGTTATTTGTTTTGTAAATACTAGTATTTTCTAGTAAATATGGATATTTTATTCTAAAGTGTAAATTATCATATTTTAAAAATTAATTATTTAAATAAATATTATTTTTAAATTCATCACATTGAAATTCATTAATCAGTAATTTTTCTTAATTTTCTAAGATAGTAAATATTTTTGGTAAAAATTAAATAAGGTAACATATATTGTATGTATTATGACAATATAATAGGCCAAAAGTGATGTAATAAAGACAATAAAGCTAATATAAAACTAAAAATAGATTTAAACTTTAAAATAATATATTTTTTATGTTATCTTATTAATATTAAAAACCTATAAGGAATCCTCCAAAACAGATATAATATTTTATGGTTTTAGATGAAATTCATTATAAACCTGGCTCACTTCCACATCATCTATAAGTCCCCGGCCTTAAAACATACTTAATCTTGAGTTATTACAAGATTACACATTGAGTTTATTTTCAGGTTTAGAGTTTTAGAGAATTAGATCATAAAACTTGCATTACATTCCACATTTAAACAAAGTGGTTACATAAAGATAGTATTCATTTTTTCCCATCAACGGAACATATTTAAAATAAAACATGGATTCTTTCTTGAAACTTCCTTGACACTATCATCATATCATGTACCTTTCCCTTGACCTGTGAAAAAAATTTCAAAAAAGACTTGGGATGAGCATAAAAAGCTCAGTATGGGTTATATAAAAAGAACATGGAAAGGAAACATGAGTTCATATATACATGAGAATGAAATCATACATTACCCATAAAACATAAGTAATTTAACATACCTCATCAAATCATGAATAAATCATAGAAATCATAAGACATAAAGGTAACTTGAGGCATTCAATACATTCTTACGTAGGGAGTAACCCTCTTGGTTACATTTGGAATACCCATCAAAGTATGTTCCCTAAATATCTTCAGAGAAACCTTAACTTTTCACTCATTCGAATTACCCAACGCATTGTAGAGCTATATCGGGCTCACCCGCCCTTAGTTTATCACGGAACCACCCGTCTTCATAATAATTCCCAAGAACCTCAACATAATCGTATCACATAAAACATGCATAAAGGAAACATAACATTTCTACCTTTCAATCACAAGATATCAATACAATACATTGATATAAAAACATTATGAAAACCATTTTCAATACCAAAATAAAAGAAAAGTAAAATATGGTATTTATTTTTCTTTTAAAAAGAAGGTATGGCTGGTAGAGGAAGCCGAAACTCAAATAATTGTCACGGCGGAGGAGAAGTCGTTGTCGTTGCATACGTACGACAAAACATTCCCTTTTGTCATTTAGTAAAACACTTCGTATAAAAAAGATTCCTTTTGGATAAACGTAAAAGTCAAAGGGGTTTATACACCGTATAAAAGAAGGTTGAGTATAAAACAAAATATGCCTCAATGAAAGGAGATTGAGACGAAGTCCCATACCTCGGGTCCGAATTGACTCGATCGTTCTTTAATCTCCTGAATAATAAACTTGAGTTAATTTCTAATTGTTTAAGAAACTTTCTCAAGTTCATTATTCCTTTTATATCACTTATTGCCATGTCATGAACACTATGTAATTATTTAAGTTAATATTGGTCGTTTTAACGATCATTGGTACTTGAGTCAAAAATAAGCCCTTTATAATTACAAGTTGTTCATGTATCCATTATATCCAGAATGGTATTGATGATTTAGATATCATATATGTCATATATATCCAGTACATGAATACATTAATATATTAAATAATCATTAAAGGTAAGAAATGAAATGCACCGTTCATGGAGACGGTAAGCCGTACGTACGCATGAACGCTACTTTCATTTCTATTTCATATTTTATAGAATGGAATCATAATGATATAAAGGTATATTATAATTATAGTGTAATATCATATATAATATCATAACTCCATCCTTTATACATCTCACATATGGTATTTAACGAATCAAATCACGTTGAGGTGGCGGTAGTCCGCACTTCCTTAAATGAAGATATCACATTTACCCATAATGGGAACCATAAAGGTATGCCAAAAATGAAAAATAAAGAAGCTTAAGGAAAACAAAAACATATTATATATCATATATAAATATAGTTTCATCTTAATGGCCATCTTTTAAGGTGTTAAAAGAATGTTGAACAATCATCGTTTTGGGAGGCAGATATTCGCCATCCACGGAAACAGTATGTTCTTTAACCAATAGATATAGGTGTGTGTAAGTGTAGCTTGAATCATTCTTATAAAAAAATCCTAGTATATTGAAGATACTGGAGTTGTTACAAAATAAATGAATAAAAGTATTTTAGGGGGTTGGAGAAACAAAATAAAACAAAAGGACTCAAGTGAAGACATTACCTTAAAATCGGGTAACTCCCTTTGGTTTGAGCTCAAAGGCTTCCTTGGGAAGACATATGCCAAAGTGAGGCTTAAAGGAGTAATAGAGGGATGTGTAGAGACAAAATGGGTAGGGTTTGGCCGAGCCAAAGGCTTTGGATGTGTGGGTAAGGAGGTAGAGGTGGGGGCCTTTTATAAGAGGAGAGGAGGGGCACTCTTGGAAAGTAAAGAAATGTTACTTTATTTTCAAATGGGTTTCAGATTTTAAAGGTCCCACATTGATATAATTCAAGTATAAGGTGATATGGGTTCGAAATATACCCACCAAATAGGTTTTGGAGATGTGTAGGTCTTAGATTTTAAATTATCTTTCCATTTTATTTGAATCGTCAAATAATGAGGTCATCGCTGCATCATTATGATGTAATAAATAATTTAATTTATTTAATGTATGAAAATTATTAAAAAATACTATGATGTAGAAAATCTTTTTATATTTCCAATGACTATTTATATTCCTAAATATCATATATGAAGACAAAATTAAAAATATTTTACTTAGGTGATACATTCTTTGTTACATTTAACATTCTTTAAAAAATAAAAAGATAAAAAGTCACTTTCCCCCAAAAGTGATTTCATGGGGTCCCCAAGTTTGGCACAAGGTATCCCATGGTAGGACATGAGACAACCAGTAGCCTTAGGACATATTTTGGTGTCATTTTTTATTATTATGATATTATTTTATAATCCTTAACTACCCGATTACTCATTAATCAAGATAATTAAAGATAATTACCGTCATTACTATTCATAATGTCCAAAAACAAAACAGTCTTAATTAAATAATTTGGACCTTATGATTCCAAATATGTAATCCATTTTACCAAATTCCATACACATAAATTGAAATAATTTATTTAAAAATAATTCCCGTTGTCAAAACAAATAGCGGGTTTTTTTTTAAACAATATCTATGAAAAGTTTGGCATTAGTTTATGACCAATTTCAAAGTGAAATTAATCATAATGACCACCATTGGATTAAATGGTAAAAATATATTCAGATTACACTTTAAGACAAATTAAAAATATAATCTAACCATATAATTAAATTAAATGAAAAAGCAGTTTTTATGTAAAATGTAGTATTTTTCACTATTCATTAAAAAATGAACATTGTCAGAAAAATACCAAAAATTTATCCAATGTAAATTTCAATGTCCCAACCATAAATAATATGTTTATTTTGACAAATATAGATTATAAAATTGTCAAAAGTTTTATTTAAAAAAGGTTTTCCATCAAAAGGCAGTAAAACAATCTTTTAAGAATATTAGTGTATTCCATGCTTAAGATTGGATTTATTTTCATTTTAAGACTCTAAAACACTATATAATTCATTAATAGACAAAGATAAAAATATATATTATTCATTACTTACTTGGGATGTTACATCCTTACCCCATTTAGAAAATTGTGTCCCCGCAATTTATTTACTTATCAAATAAATGGGGGTACTTATCCCTCGTTGCATTTTAAGATTATCATGTTGCCTCTTCCATCATGTGGTTTTTCCAAAAAACCTTTACCTGATTAATCACCTTATTCCGTAAAACATTCTCCCTATGGTCAAGAATCTAGACTGGTTGTTCCTCATAATATTGGTTCTCTTCCAGCTGAACTACCTCTGGACTCAAAACATGAGAAGGATCTGGCATGTACTTTCTCAGCATCGAAACATGAAAAACATTGTGTAGCTAAGATAAACTCAGAGGTAAAGCCACTCGGTAAGCAACTGAACCAACTCTCTCCAGAATATCATATGGTCCAATGAACCTTGGACTCAGCTTTCCATTCTTACCATATTACATCGCACTTTTCCATGGTGATACTTTGAGAAAAACATGATCACCTACCTCAAAAGAGAGATCCTTCCTCCTGTTGTCCGCATAACTCTTCTGCCTACTCTGAGCTGTTCTCATGTGTTTCTATATCAGCTGAACTTTTTCTGCCAACTCTTTAACAAATTTTGGTCCCATCAACTTCCTTTCACCCACTTCATCCCAGAAAGCTGGAGTTCTACACTGCTTCCCATATAATGCATGAAATGGTGCCATCTATATACTAGAATGAAAACTGTTATTATATGAAAATTCAACCAAAGAAAGATGTTGGTCCCAACTTCCCTGATAATCCATCGAACAAGATCGTAGAATATCCTCCAAGGTCTAAATTGTTCATTCTGACTGCCCATCTGATTGAGGATGAAAAGTTGTACTAAAATTTAATTCAGTACCCAACGACTTCTGAAGGCCTTTCCAAAAGATAGAAGTGAACCTGGGATCACGGTCAGATACAATGGAGAGAGGAACTCCATGTAACCTGACTATCTCTTTAAGATACAAATGGTAAAGTTGATCTAGGGAAAAAGTATCTCGTATAGCAAGGAAATGAGCAGATTTTTTCAAGTGATCAACAATAACCCAGATTGCATTATTACCTCGAGGGGTCTTCGGCAATCCTACAACAAAGTCCATGGATATATTCTCCCATTTCCACTCAGGCACTCGTAAAGGCTGAATCATCCCTTTCGGTAACTGCTGCTCTGCTTTAACCTGCTGACAATTCAAACACTTCACAGTAAAATCAGCAATATCTCTTTTCATTCCATCCCACCAGTAATACTCTCGTAGATCTCTGTACGTCATAGTACTGCCAGGATGAACTGAAAACAGAGAACTATGAGCTTCACATAACAACTCTCTCTTCAACTGTGAATCACAAGGCACACACAATCTCTTCCAAAATCTCAAAAAACAATAATTATCAATGTCGAATTCAGGAAAATTACCCTTTTGAACCGGCTATACCTTTTTCTGCAACTCATTGTCTTACTTCTGTGCTTGCTTGATTATGTCTGATAGAGATTATCTCACTGATACAGGAAACAAAACAGAAGAACATCCTGCACCAACAACTTCTATTCCAAAGTTCATCAAATCCTTAACCAAAGGATCATGTTCCAAACACAACATTGCTAATGAAGCATTACTTTTTCGACTCAAAGCATCAGCCACTTTATTTTCTTTTCCCGGATGGTAATGAATTGTACAATCATAATCCTTGATTAATTCTAGCCATCTCCTTTTTCTCAGGTTCAATTCTTTCTGAGTGAATATATATACTTTAAAATTTTGTGATTGGTATATATTTCACACTTTACTCAATAAAAATGATGCCTCCAAATTTTTAAAGAAAAAACAACAACAGCTAATTCCAAATCATGTGTAGGGTAATTTACCTCATGAGTTTTCAACTGACGTGAAGCACAAGAAATTACCTGATCATTCTGCATTAGGGCATAACCAAGTCCTTTCAATGAAGCATCACTATATATAAAAAACTCACCATTCCTGTAAGGTAGTGCCAAAACTGGAGCATTCACCAATCTTCTTTTCAATTCCTTAATACAATCATCACATTATTTTGTCCAGATAAACTTAACACCCTTCCGAGTTATCTTAGTCATTGGACTAGATAACCGTGAAAAATTTCTAACAAACCTTTGGTAATATCCTGCCAAACCAAGGAAACTACGAATCTCTATTACATTTGTGGGTCTTGGCCATTCTTAAACAACCTTTGTGTTTGCAGGATCAACGATTATCCCATCTTTTGAAACAATGTGACCAAGGAAATAAATTTGTTGCAACCAAAACTCACACATGCTGAATTTCCCATACAATTTCTTTTCTTTTATGGTTTTCAAAATAGCCCTTAAATGTCTTTAATTCTCCGCTTTACTTTTAGAAAACACCAAAATATCATCAATGAAAACCACCACAAACTTATCCAAGAACTCATAGAAAATTATATTCATTAAGTACATGAATACAGCAGGTTCATTGGTTAGCCCAAAAGGCATTACTACAAATTCATAATGGCCATATCTTGTACGAAACACGGTCTTTAGAACATCTAGTTCGTTTACCTTCAGCTGATGGTACCCCGATTCAGGTCAATCTTTGAAAAAAACTGATCTCCCTGGAGCTGATCAAACAAATCATCGATATGAGGCAAATGATATTTGTTCTTAACTGTGATATTATTCAAGGCCCTATAATCAATGCAAAGTCTCATTGAGCCATCTTTCTTTTTAACAAACAAGACAGGAGCACCCCATGGTGATGTGCTAGGTTGAATGAAACCTTTATCTAATAACTCCTGCAATTGTTTCTTTAACTCTAAAAGTTCAACTTGAGCTATTCGATAAGGGGGTTTTGAAATTGGCTTAGCATTAGGAACTAAGTCAACAGTAAATTCAACTTCCCGATCTAGTATTATTCGAGGCAACTCATCAGGAAAAAAATCAGGATACTCATTTACCACTGGCACATCATTAATCTGAACAGTTCCTTTATTTTCAACGATGTGTGCAAGGTAACATTCATTTCCATCTTTTAAAAGTTTCTCGGCATCTTGATATGTTATCAACAGTAAGGGTTCATTCTTGTAAACAAACTGAAAGTCGTTCTGAAAAGAAACTTCTCTAGCTCTATATTCAATCTTAGCATGGTAAATAGAGATCCAATCCATACCCAGGATAACATCAAACTCTACTAGAGGTAGAACAATAAGGTTTGGAAGTAGGTTCTTTCCACAGATAAGGATATGAAGATTCTTATACATTCTTTTTGCCTCAAAATTTCCCCCAGGTGTTTTTACCACAAGTTTAGAAGTCATTTCTTTAGATGGTATTCACATTTTACTAGAAAAGGTTTCAGAAATGAAAGAATGTGTAGACCCCGAATCAAACAACACACTGGCATAATCTGAAAAAACAAAGTACCTGATACAACTTCATTTGATGGCCCTATATCTGCTGAAGTAGTTGCAAAGGATTTCACCACCCCTTTCTTCTTGTAGTCTAACTGCTTCCCATCACTCAAGCTCTTTATCGGACACTTGTTTGCATAGTGACCCATCTCATTGCACTTAAAACATTTCACTAACTATAAATAAAATTTGGTCTAACCTTCACCTTGATATTTTTCAATGAAATCACGAGCCTTATATCCCATATTACCACATCGGTAGCACTTTACATAATTCAGAAGACATTCCCCAGCATGCCTTTTTCCACATTTATCACAAACTGGAAACTTAGTTTTCTTACCATCAGACGTTTTTGAAGAATTGTTACCTTTCTCCTGCCACCTTGGTCTCTTCGTCTGTTGGTTGTTATAGAACACTTGATCATCGGCAAACTTCATTTCCACCTTCTCAGCACATCGAACAAGCTTTTCATAACTTTTAAACTCATGAGAAGCTAATTCCCTTCGATATTTTGGCTTTAATCATGAGTAAAAACGATTGATTTTACTATCAAGGTCTCGGATAAAATTTGGAGCATACCATGCTAATCGAGTGACTCACCCTCCAAACAGTAAATACCAAGACTAACCTTTTGATTGTATGAACACCCCATGACATCGAAAATCTTTTCCAGTGCTTTAATCCACCCTTCAACTAACATAGGGTCGGATGATCCTCTGAATGATGGGGGATGTTGCCTCATGAAATGTTCCACCACTGACATGTTCCTCTGCGGTTGATCTGGCTGATCTCGTGCATGGATTCCACCACCATTTATCGCTTGAGTCAACTGCGCCATTACTGCAGCAAATTGTTCAGTTCCAATTCTGACCCTCTCGGGATGATGATTTGGAAGGTTATTTCCTTCAGTATGCCTTCCTAGCACTGCTTCCCTGTTTCCTATGTGGAAAACCATTCTGAACAAACATGTCTTAGATGAAGCAACATGGTAATCTTCAAATGCTATATCATTTCAATTTGACCATAAAAAAATATTTTTGGATAATCATTTAATAGAATTCTAACTCATAAATTTATCTAAACCGACCTCTGATACCAACTATAAGTCCCCAGCCTTAAACCTTACTTAATCTTGAGTTATTACAAGATTACACATTGAGGATATTTTCAGGTTTATAGTTTTAGAGAATTAGATCATAAAACTTTCATTACATTCCAAATTTAAACAAAGTGGTTACATAAAGATAGTATTCATTTTTTCCCATCAACGTAACATATTTAAAATAAAAGATGGATTCTTTCTTGACACTTCCTTGACACTATCATCATATCATGTACCTTTCCCTTGAACTGTGAAAAACATTTCAAAAAAGACTAGGGATGAGCATAAAAAGATCAGTATGGGTTATATAAAAAAATATGGAAAGGAAACATGAGTTCATATATACATGAGAATGAAATCATACTTTACCCATAAAACATAAGTACTTTAACATACCTCATCAAATCATGAATAAATCATAGAAATCATAAGAAATAAAGGTAACTTGAGGAATTAAAAACATTCTTGCGCAGAGAGTAACCCTCTTGGTTATGTTTGGAATACCCATCAAAGTATATTCCCTAAATCTCTTCAGATAAACCTTAACGTTTCACTCCTTCATGTTACGCAATGCATTGGAGAGCTATATCGGGCTCAACCGCCCTTAGTTTATCACAGAACCAACCGTCTTCATAATAATGCCCAAGAACCTCAACAAAATCGTATCACATAAAACATGCATAAAGGAAACATAACATTTCCACCTTTCAATCACAAGATATCAATAAAATACATTGATATAAAAACATTATGAAAACCATTTTCAATACCAAAATAAAAGAAAAGTAAAACATGGTATTTATTTTTCTTTTAAAAAGAAGGTATAGCTTGTAGAGGAAGCCGAAACTCAAATAATGGTCACGGCGGAAGAGAAGTCGTTGTCGCCACACACGTACGACAAAACATTCCCTTTTGTCGTTTAGTAAAACGCTTCATATAAAAAATATTCCTTTTGGATAAACGTAAAAGTCAAAGAGGTTTATACACCGTTTAAGAGAAGGTTGAGTATAAAACAAAATATGCCTCAATGAAAGGAGATTGAGACGAAGTCCCATACCTCGGGTCCAACTTGACTCGGTCGTTCTTTAATCTCCTGAATAATAAACTTGAGTAAATTTTTACTTGTTTAATAACCTTTCTCAAGTTCATTATTCCTTTTATATCACTTATTTCCATGTCATGAACACTATGTAATTATTTAAGTTAATATCGGTCGTTTTAACGATCATTGGTACTGGAGTCAAAAATAAGCCCTTTATAATTACAAGTTGTTCATGTATCCATTATATCCAGCATGGTATTCATGATTTAGATATCATATATGTCATATATATCCATTACATGCATGCATTTATAATATTACATAATCATTTAGAGGTATGAAATGAAATGCACCGTTCATGGAGACGGTAAGCCGTACGTACGCATGAACGCTACTTTCATTTCTATTTCGTATTTTATAGAATGGAATCATAATGATATAAAGGTATATTATAATTCCAGTGTAATATCATATATAATATCATAACTCCATCCTTTATACGTCCCACATATGGTATTTAACGAATCAAATCACTTTGAGGGGGCGGTAGTCCGCACTTTCTTAAATGAAGATATCGCCTTTACCCATAATGGGATCCATAAAGGTATGCCCAAAATGAAAAATACATAAGCTTAAGGAAAACATAAACATATTATATATCATATATAAATATAGTTTCATCTTAATGGCCACCTTTTAAGGTGTTAAAAGAATGTTGAACGATCATCGTTTCGGGAGGCAGAAATTCGCCATCCACAGAAACAGTTTGTTCTTTAACCATTAGATGTAGGTGTGTGTAAGTGTAGCTATAATACTTATTATAAAAACATCCTAGTATATTAAATAAACTGGATTTGTTACAAAAAAAATGAATAAAAAGATTTTAGGGGGTTGGAGAAACAAAATAAAACAAAAGGACTCAAGTGAAGGCATTACCTTAAAATCGGGTAACTCCCTTTGGTTTGAGCTCAAAGGCTTCCTTGGGAAGACTTCTGCCCAAAGTGAGGCTTGAAGGAGTAATAGAGGGATGTTTAGAGACAAAATGGGAAGGTTTTTTCCAAGCCAAAGGCTTTTTAAGTGTGGGTAAGGGGGTAGAGGTGGGTGCCTTTTATAAGAGGAGAGGAGGGGCACTCTTGGAAAGTAAAGAAATGTTACTTTATTTGCAAATGGGTTTCGGATTTTAAAGGTCCAACATTGATATAATTCAAGGATAAGGTGATAAGGGTTAAATATATACCCACCCAATAGGTTTTGGACATTTGTAGGTCTTATATGTTACATTATCTTTCCATTTTATTTAAATCGTCAAATAATGAGGTCATTGCTGCATCAATATGATGTCATAAATAATTTAATTTATTTAATGTATAAAAATTATAAAAAAAACTATGATGTAGAAAATATTTTTATCTTTACAATGAATATTTATAGTTCAAAAAATCATTTATTTAGACACAATTAAAAATATTTTACTTAGGTGATACAATCTTTGTTACATTTAACATTATTTAAAAAATAAAAAGATAAAAAGTCTCTTTCCCACAATATTGATTTCATGGGGTCCCCAAGTTTGAACAAGGTATCCCATGGTTGGCCATGGGACAACCAGTATCCTTAGGACACATTTTGGTGTCATTTTTTATTATTATGATATTATTTTATTATCCTTAACTACCCGATTACTCATTAATCAAGATAATTAAAGATAATTACCGTCGTTACTATTCATAATGTCCAAAAACAAATGAGTCTTAATTACATAATTTGGACCTTATTATTCCAAATATTTAATCAATTTTACCAAATTCCAAACACATAAATTTCAATAATTTATTTAAAAATAATTTCCATTGTCAAAACAAATAACAGTTTTTTTTGAAACAATATCTATGAAAAGTTTTGCATTAGTTTATGACCAATTTCAAAGTGAAATAAATAATAATGACCACCATTGGATTAAATGGTAAAAATATATTCAGATTACACTTTAAGACCAATTAAAAATAAAATCTAACCATATAATTATATTAAATGAAAAAGTAGTTTTGATGTAAAATGCAGTATTTTTCACTATTCATTAAAAAATGAACATTGTCAGAAAAATACCAAAAATTTATCCAATATAAATTTCAATGTCCCAATCATAATGAATATGTTTATTTTGAAAAATATAGATTATAAAATTGTCAAAAGTTTTATTTGAAAAAGGTTTTCCATCAAAAGGCAGTAAAACAATCTTTTAAGAATATTAGTGTATTCCATGCTTAAGATTGGATTTATTTTCATTTTAAGCCTCTAAAACACTATCTAATTCATCAATAGACATAGATAAAAATATCTATTATTCATTACTACATGGGATGTTACATAATCAATGGTATTATTTCAATAATTTCATTTATTAGACTATTAAGATATTGATAAAAAATCTATTTGGAAAAACCATTGGATGCTTTTTGGTTTTGATTAATTTATCACTTAGAGTCATAACCTATGTTTAAAATTAACAAAGAGCTCTCATCTATTTTTCTATAAATACCCAACAAAACTCACATTCCTCTTCAGTAAAAACCCATTGAGCATAAATTCCCTCTCTTTATCCTTCATTAAATTCTATCCAATGTATTCCCAATATTTTAAGAAACTCTTCCAAACCTTTTAGAAGCCACCCTCTTGGTATAGATTTTATCCTATTACTTTTTATTCAAGTAGTTTATTTGTAAATAACCATTTTTTTTAAATTTTATTGATTTTTTTAAAATTTTTACAAATCCATTTAATATCTTTATGATTCCCCAACTAAGTATAAACCACCTTTAACTCTAATTAAACCCTTAAATTAACCATTATGCATCACCTTATTTATTTCAAAATTATACCATGAATTTCCAGGCCAAAAATTTGTGTTTTGAAAATCCATATTCATTTCAACTAAATGTCATTCATATATATGTACCTATCCTCCATTTATTAGAGACATCAACTAACCTTACCCACACTCATTAATATTTGGGTTAAAAGTGATGAAATAAATTCTTATATTGTATGATCTATGTGGGACACAAATGCATATGCATAATATGAATATGATGGGTGGGTCTATAATTATATATCCACCCAATGCATTGGATAATGTTTTTATCTCAGGATTAACCTTATATGGTTCATGTTTGGTTATAAAAAAACATTGTGTTATGATTTATTAGTATTTATCCTTGACTTATGCTTATAAGGCCATGTTTTATGTTTTTTCACATTCCAATGATGCCCTGATGTTATCATCTTATATCACGAATCAATGTTAATTGTTATGATTCAAACCATCCTATTTCATTATGTTATACCACATGCCTAATATTTAATTCATTAATTTATCATGTACTTATGATTATTCCATTACTAGGCATTATAGATAACCCTTTTGTAATCTATGAACCTAGGTCATCACGTAAAATATTAGAAGATCAATGGAATTTAAGTGCATTTTACAAAGTTTTAAATAACTTTTTTATATATGTTTTATGATATCATGATATATATCTAATTAACCAAAGTCATAAGCCATCACGGTCATTTGGGATTGTAATATTTGTATCTTCATGTAATAAATTACTACATTAAGTGTAAAAAATTATTTGTTATCATAGTTAGTATCACTTAAATGTCTATTATTTTTTGGGTATTGGGATTAAAACAATTATTAAAAAACATAAGGATAAGACTAAACACAGGAAAAAATCCCAAAATTTTGGTAAAATTATAGATTGATTGTTTTATAATAAATGAAATAACTCTATGGGTACTACAAGTGGATGTGTCTCTTGCACAGTAATACCTAGGAACAATAACACATAAAATGGTGCGTTGAGTGTTAACTCGATCAACACTTGGTGCATAAAAATATTCCTTCCTACACACATGGTTTGAAACTCATGGGGATATAATTTAGTAAATTCAGAATCTCCTTATGAAAAATTATGAATGAAAAAATTCTTATAAATTTAATGTTAGGAAATAGACAATTAATAACATATATTGAAACATAGAAATTCATATGATAAGGAATATATTTATTTTACAGGTTATCTTTTAAATGTTTATAGTTTCTCTTTTAATTTTTCAATAGTTTGAAAATTATAATCCCTAATTTTCTATTTATTTTTGTCTATGGATAGAGAACGATGAAACGAATAAATAACCAATGTGATGGGAAATTTAATATCTACCCAAATGAGATTCCCAGCCTGATGGGAGTAATTTTCAAAATCATTATGAAAATAATTATTTGATTAACTCTATTTTTGAATATAAACAAAAATATTATCGAAAAATCCCATATTTATAAGAAAGATAAAGTTAAAATTGATTCCTTTATATGATAAAGGCCTTTGACTTTTAGGCGGTTTTTTGATCCATTAATCATAGAAAAATGGATCAAATTATTTGAAAATATCTTCTTTGTACTACAAATCTCTTAGAAAGATAATGTTTTATTTTTTATTAATTGCATGGATGATGAAGCTATACAATGGTGAATTCTGATCAAGAATACAAATCCTGAAGAAGAATTTTATTTGATTGAGTATAAATGATTAAGGGAAAAAATTGATAAATATTTTTGTCACACTCATAAAAAAAATATAGAAGGATTTTAGTGGCCTCAAGAAAATGGATGATGAATCAATTTTTGTGGATAATGAAAATTTAAGAAGACATGCATGATATGCCTATATAATTTTCATTGACACCAAAACAAAAGTAGATTTTCTCTTCATTGGGATCAAGCTTACTCGTATAAAATCTTTGGGGATTCTATACATTTGAAGCTATAAGAAAATTTTCCAATGCTCCCTCAATATCGATATAAAGATCGGTGAATCTTATGGGTCTCATGAGGTTAGATATCTAAAGTATATAATGATTTTTATTTCTAGTAAATTGATGGATAAATATCACAGTGGTATGAAATTCCAAAAACCCACTTGTAAAAGGTGAGGAAATAAGCATCCCAAAAAATTGATGAAGTGGATAATGAATTATTTTAGGTGTGGGATGGAAGGTCACCTAGGTAGTGAATGTCAATAGAATAAACCCACATATGTGATGGAAGAAATGAATTCCCTAGTCAACCCTTAGAATATTGAATAATATTTAAACTTCATAAAAATAAGGACACTAAGTGAACCAATGCACTAATTTAAGGGTTATCAAAGATAACCAGTGAAAAAAACTTGAATATAATGGAGAGAAAGGCAGATAATATTCCATCATAACTACTAAGATGGATCTTAACAACAAAGCGGTGATAGGTATACTTGTTATATATTTAATAATAGTAAATTAAATATTTAATTATGGTTCTATGAATTCTTTCATATCATGAACGTTTTGTAGAACTATTCAAAAACCACCTTAAAACATGGAAGTTGAGTTATTAGTGAAAAGGTAAAATAAGAAAATTATTGCATCCTAAGTATATTACTTCTCCGCTATCAATATTTCTGCGATGAATTTTCTATATAAAAATGTGATACTCTATTTAGAGAAATTAGATATTATTTTGGTCAAAGATTGTATTTCCTTATATAGATCCAATATAAATTTCTTGGAGAAGTTAATCATCATTATTATTGTGAATCACCCTCCAATTCTATACATGTTTAAGGAGGAGTATGGATCTATTTTTGAATCATTATCTCAATCATGGATATTATTTTCATGCATAAATATTATATTGATCAAATGATTATATAAAAACCCATACACTTTATACATACATGTTATATATGTAAAGATGAATATTCATTACATAAAATTTTTATCCATGAAAAAATAGTTTATGTATAGTATCTTTGGAATATTAGAAATATAAAAACTTATTTCATAAAATATTTACATGGTCTATCAATTGCTTTTTCCTAACTAGCGTACTTCTTAGACATATCATACTTAATACCTTTCTATATAACCTAAGGAAATGGAACATAAGAAATGGGTGATCTCATATGCTTAGTAAAGGTAAATAATTGAGATATCAATGATCATATAAGAATAACATGAGCATAAGGTTATAATAACATGATATTAACATTTGAAAACCATACTATACTTATCAAATATCATAATCTTAAGTGATGGAATAAATCATGGTAATTCATAATCCACGAATCATAAGGGAATCAAATAACATTAACCATGAATGAAAAACATAATAATAAAAAATTTATTTTTTCCATAAAATTAATCCTAGAAAATAATTTCATTAGTAGTAAAAGATTATTTACAAGTACGTCATAGTATAAGGGATTCATTGCACAAACCATCTTAATAGTCTAGGTTCACTCCCAAGCCTATCATAATGGACAATGTAATTTACTGAACTTGGATTAATACCTATTCTAGTTCAATTTATTTCATGAGATATCAATAATTACCTAATTAAATAGAGGGTGATACTGGTCTCACCCATAATATAATGAAAATCATACATATGTGTCCCACAATATTATTAAGTATTCATCATATCACAACTCATGAAAATAAATGTGTTTTATAAACATCTTTTTATTGCATAACTCAAAGAATATAAATGGGATTAATAAGCTTCTTATCATAATAAACATAAACCATCTAGAAAAAGAATATGGACGGTATAATTCGATCATATCCCAAAAATGAATTAGTGATATCAAGGATTTTTGTCTTTAATGAATATAAATTCCATTAAAAATATCATTAAAACATGTTTTAAGGTAATATCATTTCCATTTCTAAATCACTTATTTAAAAAAATGCACAATTATAAAAAAAATTCATTCAAAAAATGCATAAAAAATTATAAATCAAGATTCAAAGAAAAAATTATTCATGAAGGCTGGAAAGGTATTTTATACCAAAAAATTTAAAAAATATTCCATTAATACTATTTTTGGAAAAGTCACAAAGTACCTTTTCGGGAAAATGAAACAAAAATATTCTTTTCATACCAATTTTTAAAAAGACAAATATGGGAAAAAATTTCATTAAAAATAGTAATATAATAGTAAAACCTTCTTTAAATAATTTTTAAAAAAATGGATATGGAAGAAAATGTTCTCAGGACCAAATATTAAAGAAATTGATTTTCATTAAAAACGTATTTTTTGGTCTATTGAGTATTTAAGGTATGGAAAATGAAACGAAAACATGTATTATAAAGAAATAACCAAATGAGTATAAAATCCATGAGTATATTGAGGGGTTTATCATAATATTTTATCATAATTAATTAATCATAAATAGTCCTAATAAACAATTTTATTGTAATGTAAAACCCCTTACCGCTTTGGTAATTTTTGAATCATAATTACCTTAAAAGAGAGGAAAAATATATGGATATATATATATCCCTTAATTTTCTTTATAAGAATCATAAAATACATTCATGGGAAGTATATATGCCACAAAAAAAAGTTTCAAATATGTCACGTGTCCCACAGAAATAAGTGAGATGAAAATCTCTTATATTAAGGTCATATTTCTTTGAAATCACTCTAATATACTCTTATTTTAAATGACTCCTTTAAATCTCATATAAATGGTTCTATGGTTGGACTTTCAGAAATAAGAAAATCTATATAATATGTCCTGGTAAGTTTAAAGGATAAATTGGTAGAGCTTAGTGGATCTAGAAGGCTCAAAGTGGTGTAAAGAAGTGAGGGAGGAGGTTCTCTTTAATAATTGAGGTGACAGGCGCTTTTGGAATTTCTCAAAATATTAAATTATTATAAATTTATTCTCAAAAAAATGCCTCTAAGTATTCAAGGATTAAATGATGTGGTATGATATGGTGGTAATCCTATAACCAATATAATTAAGATAATTTTTGGTGCCATTTTAAACATTATCATTTTGATTAAACCTCTGTTAACCAATTTAAATTCTTTGTACGGAAAAAACATTCTCAATATTAAAGGGGGTAATTTTTAATTATAGGTAAAAATTGGACCATCAATGGATGATTTATGGAATTTTCAACCATATCATATCAACCATGTCTTATTTCAATATTTTTTTAATTTTTAAATAATACATTAATGTATTATTTGGATAAAAAATCATTATTGTCAATTTTGACCTATTAATTTAATTTGACATAAAAGACATAAATAAAAAGTTATAATTTATATATAATATTTTAAAAATATATTAATATTTCATATTAACCAATAAAATTCATGGAATACTATATCATACTCAAATTACACCACATTTAATATTTTCAAAATCATTTATTTTATTTTTCTATTAATTGAATAAATATTGGTTTGATGTTGGTTAAGAGTTTAAGGTAATTATATAATTTATAAAAATTATAAATGAATTATAATCATGAGTATAATTTAACTATAAAATAATATAATTAATATTCATTGAGAACTAATTTTTTCCTACGTGAACTCATAAATGATATTTAAAACTAAGAGAGTGACATTTTGTAACATTCCTTGATTTTAATAATATACAAGTCATTTTAATGGAAAAGTAACCATTAAAACACTCAATTTAGATATCAAGGGGTTAAGGGTCTATTTAAATTCATCAAAAAATTGATGAAAAATTATATCCTTATCACTTAGTTTTATCCAAGATTAACCTATTTTACCCTTTACTAAGGTGATAAATTTTACCACCGTTACTATTCCAATTGGCCAAAAATAAAAAGTTCATATTTAAAAATTTAAATCCAGTTATTATAAATATTTAATCCATTATATGTAATTCAATACTTATAAATAGCATAACATAATTTTAAATTAAGTGCTCAAAATGTGATAAAAACTAATTTTTGGGAAAAAAATACATTGTTAAGTTTATACTATATTTATTCTTATCATATTATAAAAACATATTTTTTGAATGTTTAAAACATTTTATATATTAAATAATATATTCATTTCATTAAATTTATTTATAATTAGTGATAAAGTTAATTTTTTAATAAAAAAATACATTATGCACATAAAAACAATTTCATGAAAACATTACTTTTATTTTTAAATATTCTTTATTTTTAATTATAATAAATTTATAACTAATTAAATTATTTTATAAATTTTTTGACCATAGTCTTTTAATAACTTATTCGTTACTATTTATAGCCATAAATCAAACATCAACGTGATAATAGACATAATATTTTAGTCATGTCACGTGGTTCGACTAAACTTGTTGTTGGGTGTAACAAAAGATATTGAAGAAATAAAGGTATTTAAAGAGAAATATTTCATAAAAATCTCTGGATGTTACATTATACCCCCCATAAAATTAATTTCTTTCTAAATTACTTTTACTATAATACAAATAGATAAGGACACTTCTGCCTCATCACAACCTTAAGTTCCCACATAGTTTCCTCAAATTGATGGTTTATCCACAAAACATTGACCAGGTGAGTGGTCTTATTTCATATAACTTTATCTCATTGATCAAAAATCTATACTAGTTATTCTTCATAAGAAAAATATTTCTGCAGTGGTATGAAATTTGATTTCAATACATGTGAAGGATTTGGTATGTACTTCATCAAGAGAGGAACATATAACACATCATGAAATATAGAAAGATTCGGTGTGAGAACCAATCAATAGTCAACCATCCTGATACAATCATGAATTTAAAAAGAAACGATACAACTAGGTCTTATATTTTCCTTCATTCAAAATCTCATCACCCTATTCAAGGGATATATTCATAGAAATACCTCATCACCAATATCAACGTCTAGATCTTTTTTATGATTGTCAGCGTAATGTTTTTTCAGATCTGATCTTGTCATATTTTTTATTCAATAGATCCAAAATTATCTATTATTTCCTCAACATGATAAGTTCCTAATATATTCCTTTCTCAAACTTCATTCTTGTATGATGGAGTTCTACACTTACTACTATACAAGGCTTCATATAGAACCATATGAATGCTGGAGTGAAAACTTTTATTGTATGAAAATTAAACCAAAGGAAGGTGTTTATACCAACCAACATTAACATAAATATATCAAGATATAAACATGTTTTCTATAATTTTAATGGTCCTCCTTGACTGACCATCTTTTTAAGGGTGAAATTATGTGATGAAACATAACTCTGTATCTAATTCCTGCTAAATACTTCTCCAAAACATTAATGTAAACCTCATATTCCAATCAGATAAATTTGACAGTGGTACATCATGAAAAATTACCACTTAATTTATAACCAAGTATGTTGTCTAAGAGATAAATCTTCTCAAATGGAAATAATGTTTTCTGGATTTGTATAGTGATCGACTACAACCCAAATACAATTATGCCACTTAGTTTTTTTGGGGAGTCTGATGACAAAATCCATGTTTTTTTCTCATTTCCACTATAGTATGGGTAATGGTTGTAATATCCCCTTATAATTACCACTCCCAATTTTAACTTGTTGACATACCACGCATAAAGAAACATATCATAATGACCCGAAATATTATAAATAAATTTCCCCTTGAAATTTTGTTATTTGTATTATTATATAATATGGTTATTGAAAACACATTCCTCTCTTTTGGCTTATTATTCCCATTGTATTTAAAATACCATTTTATATAATTACCGTTGATAATATAGTCATTGAATATTTATTATGTGATTCGTATAAATATAGGATTTTAACAAATCCAATTATCATAGACAAAGGAAGTGATGACGTCAACTAGTAGGATCATTCCTTATGAAGCCCATTTATCAGAGCTTATGAGAGAGATATAATTTATAAGATTTTCACTTAACCAAGACCAAGATGAGATCCATTAACTTTAGAATCATAGAAACTATTTATAAGAGATGATCAAGGTCATCAAGATCACATCCCAAATCATGTTCATTGTACCGCCCCATGAAAGTCCAACCATCGTGCACCTTACCCATATGGGAATTTGCCGTTGTATTAAAGGGATATGTAACAAGACCCTATAAATATGAGTATTTATATTATTTTTATATAATATTGAATATATTTACATCCTGTTATTGTAACTTATAAATGATTTTCATTTTGATTCAATAAAACACAAATAGTATTTTTGGTTAATATTAAAATTCAATTAAGAAATCCATTTTAAGGAATTAATGGATCTTTGAAATAAATAATATATTAGTAAATATAATTAAAAAATAAATTTTATTAAATATAAATTATCATATAATTTTTAAGAATTCAAATGTTATTTTTATAAGGGTTCAAAAAATACTATTGTCAAAAACTGTTCATTTTCAATAAATATCAGTTATTATTTTAAAAGTAAAAATTTAAATATTTTTTAAAATATTTTCATAAAATGAATATTATTATTTTAATTAGGATGATGAAATTATCCCACAGATAATTTTTCATATTTTTCTGACATAATCAAATTTTCTGTTAAAAATTAAATAACATATAAATATACGTTGTGTTTTATGACATCACAATAACCCAAAAGTGATGCAATATGTAAAATAAACAGTACAAAAGACTAAATATATCTATTAAATTTAATATAATTTTATTTTAAGTTTATTTTATTTATTTGTTAAATCCATTATGAATTCTCCAAGACTTATAATATATTTTAAGATTTTAAAAGAATCTCTTTAATTGTGTGACTCACCTTCACATAACCAAAGGTAACATTTTAATAATTTCGTCCCTTGTAATTATAAAATAATAAATACCTATCCCATTTTTTTGAAACCATGATATGTTTTGTGGTTTTGGATATTTTATTATATAGAATACAAAACCAAAATAATAAATAAATATCCCTTTTTTCCTATATTAACCTAACTATGATCAAATTACTATTCAATAAAACTCCTTTTATAACAAATTTACACTATAATAAACACCATATATTCCTACCAAGGAACCTAAAAGCTTTCCATAAGCCCCTCTCAAGTCTTTTGATTCTCACACTCAAGTAAGAGTTCTTTTACTCTCCTCTTTTATCAAGTAATCGTTTTGTGTTATGTATTTTGCTTTTAATTTGAGTGTGATGGGATATGATATTTCATATTACCCTTACATTACATTTGAATTAAAAATTATGAGATATACTTTTCACTCTCATTAAGCTTCCTATGATCCTTTATGTACACCAGTTACTATGAAGAAATTTCGTAAGGATTCTTTTCTCTATTCATGTTTCTTTATTAACTTATGCCTTCCATTTCCAAATTTCTAATGTTGGTATATGATTTTACTTGCCAATATTACTTCCCATTTTATTTCAAAATAATTAGGATCCCCTTTATCTCTCATATACCATTTTTTATTAATTTTTAAGCAACATCCTTATGCAGCCAAAATTTCACAGCGATTTTATAAGGAAAAAACACGTAGTGAATACCATACCCATTATTCTATCATGGTTATTCACCTACATGCACATATATTTATTTATTGGGCACCTAAATGTATTTAATCCACATTCCTTTTTCATGGAATAAATTATTATGATTAATGAATCTATGTCATATGATCTATGTGGCATAGTTAAGCATGAGATTGAAATGATTATGATGGGTGTGCCCATTTACACTCCAACGCATTGGTTAATGTTTAGTATCATGATACATCATGTAGGGATATGGATGTAAATAATTCCTTTATGGTACTTTGTACACCATCATGTATTGAAAATTTAGCCTTGATCTATGTTCAGGTTTTAGTGTTTTATGTTTTTTTACACATTTCCAATGTTATTATTATCATGCTATATCATTTATCTTTGTTCATATTTATGAATCATACTCGTTTTATGCCTCCTTGATATGTATATTATTTAACATGTATTATCCTTTTTATATTATTTCATGTTTATTCCATTTCTGTGATTTATATCTCACCTCTTTCTTATGTATTCCCTCAGGTTGTCTCATGCAATTTTAAGTTCGAAGGAGTATTTTGTGCATGTTAAAGATGTTTTCAAAAAAGATGTTGTATTACCTAAATTATATTATTATGTAATGAAACAATTCCTAAAGACAATATAATTTTCAATCATCTAGGTTGTATTAAGTGTATTCTTATAATATAAATAAAGTATTAATGTGTAATATAGAGTAAGGTTATTATAGTTGGTATCAGAGGAAAATTTTAGTTATTTTTGGGATTCAAATTAGATAACTCTAGATAAATCCTTTGGGATAAGACTAAGTTTAAGAAAACATACCTAAATTTTTTTAATTATAGATTAAGTAGTTTATCAATAAAAAATCCCTATCTGAATACTATAAGTGGATATGGTTCCAGAACAGCTGTACCTAGGAGTGAAAAATCTGACAAGTTGTTCTGGGCCTGATTGAGAGTAACCTGGTACATAACATTGGGCCTTACTACGCACCTAGTTTGACACTCCCGAGTGACAAGCTTTGGTAAATTTAGGAACCCAGTATGAAACATTATTAATGGAATAAACGAAATTCCCGTAAGAATATATTTTCCGAAATAGGACATGGTTAAAATATATTGAATCCTATAGATTCATAATTTATGGAAATAAATGTAATATATAAGCAATCCTTTAAATGTCATTGGATTCTCATTGATGTGTTCAATAGTTTAAAATTACTCATTCCTATGGATATATTGGATAATGTAGAATTAGAATCAAAAAGTGAAACATAAGTTTAACATCCATGGTTCTACGCATTCCATCATATCACAAAAGTTTAATAAAACTATTCAAACACCACTACAAATCATGGAATTAGAGATGTTGGTGAAAATGAAAAATGGGTAAATTATTGGATCTGATGCATATAAATCCTCCCCTATTTCAATATTTTGCTAATATTCCCATAGAAACTTATCATACTTCATTTGTTGTAATTTAATGAAATTATGGGCAAGGATTGGCTTTCCCTATATATAATCGACATAAATTTCTGTGATAATCAAATCACTCTAGGTATAGAAAATTTACCCCTGATTATGTATAAGTTCAAGTAGGAGGATGAATATTCTTTAACACCATAAACTTAAGAATTGATATTATTTCCCTATGAGAATGTGTATTCACCTCAAATTATTGGTTCTAATTAAATTATCATCCTCGAATACATGCCTATTTTGAGGGAATACACTAATTTGTTTCTCGTGGAATTGTTTGGTACTCCTCATAGTCAAGATGTTGGATTTTCAATTGAGATTATACTTGTGGAATTTCCATTATCCAAGACTCAATATATGATGGTTGTTGTAGATCCTGAGGATCTAAATAAACTACTATAGGAGAATCTGGAAAAATGGTTAATATGCCCAAGTGGTTCACCATGGGGTAAACCAATTCCCTTAATCATGAAGAATGATAGGTCAATTTTCCTTTGCATCGATTATCATGAGATTATCAAGATCACGACAAAGAACAAGTTTCCTATACCAAATATTGATGACTTGTTCGATTAACTACGTGGAGCACAATACTTATCCAAGGTGGATCTTTGATTGGGATGTTATCAAGTAAGGGTGATGAAGAAAGATATCCCCAAGACCGCTTTTCATACAAGGTACAAGGACTATGAGTTAGTGATGTCATTCCAACTTACTAATTCTCCAAAAATATTCATAGACATGGTGTATAGAGTATTTATAGAATACCTTGAAAAAATGTTTTTCATCCTTGTGAATGATATCCTAATATACTCCAAAATAATGGAGGAACATGAGAAACATTTGAACATTATGCTAAAGACGACATGAAAGTAGAATATTTATTCTAAGAATAGAAAGTGTGATTTCTGGTTTAATGAACTCTCATTCTTGGGGAAAATCATCACAAGAAATATAATATCCATGGATCCTTTAAAGAAAAAAAATTTTTAAGGATGCTTGAGAACAATATCCATGATATATATATATAGTGTCCTTGGGATAGCTGAATATTATTTCCTATTTGTGAGAAATTTATCAATATTTTCAAACCCACTTACCAAGATAACTTAGAAGGGGGTAATGTTTTCTTATAATGATGAATTTGAGGGAAGTTTCAACGAGTTAAAAATGAGGCTTACCACTTCCCTTGTTCTCACAATATGGACAAGTGTATAACTTTTCATAGTATTTAGGGATGATTCAAAAGGGGGGTTGGTTTGTGTGTTAATTTATAATGACAAAGCCATTGCCTACGCCTCATAGTAATTGAAAGTTAATGAGAAAAACTGTCCCACATATGATCTGGAGTTGGTAGTTTTGATCTTTGTATTGAAAATATTGCGATATTATATATATGGGGAGAAGTGTGAGATATAAACTAATCACAAGAGCCTAAAATATATATTCACACATAAAGAGCTTAATATTCACCGATATAGATGCTTAGTTCTGATCAAGGACTATGATTTCTCAATTCACTACCATTCTTGTAATGCAAATAATGTGGAAGATTCTTAAAGCAGAAAGGATTCAGAAATTTAATCTTTAATGATTATTTAAAAGGATCCAATATTCTTAGAATTGAAGAGGATTGACATGGGAATCATAAAGGAAGGAACGTCATCGATCCTTTCACAAATTATTTCTCAACCATATCTTCTTGAAAGGATAAAGGATACTCAAAAAGTTGATGTGGGAATTCATAAGAAATTGGAAACTGTAAGAAAAGGGAAATCCTAAGATTTAAATGTTAATGAAGTAGGAATTGTGAGATTTGGGTCAAGAATATGTGTTCTATAAAATTCTAATTTAAATAAAGAACTATTGGATGGTGCCTATAGTTAGAATCTCTTCATTCACCCAGGAAACATAAAGATGTATTGAGATCTTCGAGATCACGATTGGTAGGACACCATGATGAATTAGATCATTGAATATACATCAAAGTGTCTGGTATGTCAAAAATTGAAGTTTGAAAGGTATAAGTCTAAGGGGGTGATTCCACCATTACCCAAACCATGATGGAAATGAGAAAAGATTACCATGTAATTTTTCACTAGACTTCCGAATACATACAAATGAAAAAAATATTATATGGGTTGTTGTGGATCAGTTTACAAAGACTATATACTTCATTGCAATTCAAGAGGATATCTCACTGGACCAACATGAATGGATATGCATCAAAGAAGCGGTGATTCTTAATGGACTACCAGTATTAGTTGTGTCTAGTGGAGATCCAAGATTCACCTCTAGGTTTTGGAAAAGTTTACAGCATGATCTAAACACTGAGTTGAGCTTCATTATGTCCTATCACACTCAAACTATTTTCCAATATGAGAAGACTATCCAAACACTTGAGGAAATTTTGGGAGTATTCTCAATTGATTTCAATGTAGGATAAGACAAACCTATTCCTCTGTTCGAGTTCTCTTACGATAGTAGTTTCCACTCCATCTTCCAAATGGATCCCTTTAAAGCCCTTTATGGGAAGAGGTGTAGAACACCTACATGATAGGATGAAAATGGGGAACACAAACTACTAGGTCCTGAAATGGTTGAAGAAATTATATAGAAGGTTAAAACCATTCAATAGCAATTCAAAACTACTCAGTCTTGACAAAAGAACTATGCTAATAATCATCGACAAGACCTAGAGTTTGACATTGTAGACATGTTATGATTATAAATATATCCATAGAAGAAAGTAATGAGATTTTGGAATAATAGAAATATTATTACAAGGTACATCATCCATTTTGAGATCCTTGATTGCATCAGAGTGGTGGAATGTCTACAATCACTCCCACTTAACCTATCACAACTACATGTTGTATTCAATGTATCCCTATTGAAAAAGTACATACCAAACCCCTCACATGTAATTAATACAGGGGTGTTACCATTGGAAAATTAACATTCTTATGAGTATCATCCCGTGAATATCTTAGATAGTAGATAAAAAGTTCTATTAAATGAGACAATGCACCTCGTCAAATTGTTATGGAGAAAGAGTAAGTTTGAAGAAGTGATGTAGAAACCAGAAGAAGTGATGAATAAAAGATAACCTAATCTATTTTATAAAGGGAAAATAAAATCTTGAAGGAAAATTTTTTTATGTGGGGGGGGGGTGGAATTGTAACGACCCGAACTATAAAAATTAAATTTCTCCTTTCATTTTTATTAAATATTCTATTATATAATATTAATATAGAAAAAACAATCACTTATTTTGTCTTATTATTCCCATTGATTTGAAAATAATGTTATTTATCATTACTGTTGATAATATAATCATTGAACAATGATAAGATGATTAGTATAAATATAAGGTTTTAATATATCCAATTGTCACAGTCAAACGAATTGATGACCTCAACCAGAAGAATTGTTCCCTATAAAGCCCATTTATAAGAGCTTATAAGAGAGATAGAATTTATGGGATTTACCATTGATCAATCCCAAGATTATATCCATCAAATTAATCACGACTGAATCCTTTTACAGGATAATTTTAAGCTCATCTAAATCATTTCCCAAACCATGTTCGTCGAACCGCCCCATGAATGTCACACCATCGCTCACCTTACCCTTAGGGCGTTTGCTGGTGTAATAAATGGATATGTAAGAAGACCCTATAAATATGTGTATGAATATTATTTTTTTTATAGAATAATAAATATATTTCCATCCTATTATTTCTAATTTATACATGATTTTTATTTTGATTCAATAAAACAAATATAGTAGTTTTGGTTAATGTTCAAATTCAATTAAGAAATATATTTTTATGAATAAATGGATCTTTGAAATAAATAATATATTAATAAAATATTCTTATTAAATAAATTTTATTAAATATAAATTATCATATTATTTTTATGAAGTCAAATGTAATTTTTATAAGGGTTAAAAAATGTTTTTGTTAAAAAAAGCCTTCATTTTCAACAAATAGATGTTTTTATTTTAAAAGTGGAAAATCAAATATTTAGAAAATTATTTTGATAAAATTAATATTATTTTATGAATTAGTAAGATGACATTATCTAATGGGTAATTTTTCATAATTTTATAATATGATCAAATATTCAGGTAAAAATTAAATACCATATAAATATACATTGTGTTTTATGAAATCGAAATAACCCATAAGTGATGTAATAAGTAAAATAAATAGTATACATGAGAAAATATATGTTTTAAATTTTAAATAATGTCGTTATAAGTTTATTTTATTTATTTTGTAAATCGATTATGAATCCTCCAAGACTTATAATATATTTTATGATTTTAAAATCATTTCCTTAAGAGTGTGACTCACCTCTATATCACCAAGGGTAATATTTTAATAATTTCATCCCTTGGAATTATAAAATAATAAAAAATAATTCCCTTTAGCAGATTCCATGGTCAAAAACCATAGGATTATTTTTGTTTTTTGATACTTTAATATGTAGAATCTAAAACTAAAATAATATGAAATCTCCCTCTTTTCTTATATAAACCCACCAAAGATCCCATTTATCTCCCCTAAAACTCCTTTTATCGCATCATTACTCTACCCTCCACTCCCTATAGTCCTCCCAATTCACTCCAAGCTTTCACAAAGCCCTTCCTATGCCTTTGGAGTCACACACTCAAGTAAGAGATCTTTTACTCTCATCTTTTATAAAGTACTCCTTTTATATTATATATTTTTATTTTTATTTTACTATGATGGGATATAATATTATATATTTCCATTAATATACACTTTATTGATAAATTATTAAATCTTCATTTCACTCTCATTAACCCTCCTATGATTCTTTATGTACACCCATTACCATACTGAAAGTTCATAAGGATTATTTTCACTATTCATGTTTATTCATTACCTTATCCCTTCTATTTCCAAACTTCTAATGTTGGTATATGATTTTACATGAACCTATAACTTACTATTTTATGTTCAAATAATTATAGTCCCCTTTATCTCTAATCAAAAATTTGTTTTGAATTTTTAGGTAACGCCGTTATGCTCCAAAAATTTCACCGCGCTTTTCCAATCCAAAACAATTGTGTAGTGAATACCGTACCCATTATTATATCATGAGTATTCACCTTTATTCACATATACTTATTGATTAAGGATTTATATGTATTTAATCCACATTTATGGAATTTGGAATAAAGTATGATTATAAATGAATCCATGTTTGTATGATCTATGTAAAACACTTAAGTTTAAAGATTAAATGATTATGATGGGTGAACTCAGATAGATCTCTAATGCATTGGGTAATGTTTTGCATCATGATACATCTTGTTAAGACAAGGGTTTACTAGATTCATTTATGTTATTTTTTCCACCATGAAGTCTTGGTGGTTTATCATTGAACTATATTCATGATTCAATGTTTTATGTTGTTTCCAAATTTCACATGTTATGATTATCATGTTATATAATGTCTCTTTATTCATGTTTATGATTCCTACTATTTTTATTCCTCATTGATATGCCTATTTTTTAAAATATATTATCCTATTTATGTTATTCCATGTTTATTCCTTTACTGGCCTTTATAGCTCACCCCTTTATTATGTATTTCCCCAGGTTATCACATGCAATTTAAGTTCAAATGAGTATTTTAAGCATGTTAAAAAAGTTTTAAATAAAGGTGTTATATACCCTATTTTATTTTGTTATTTAATAACTATAATTCCAAAATACAATATAATTCTTGATCATATGGATCATATTAAGTGTAGTATTATGAAATAAATCAAGTATTGTTGTGTAATAAAGAGTAGGGTTGTTATACATACTGTGTAATATCTCTCTTCATTCCATATGATTAGAAATACCATTTAAAATCTCTATAAATATTCAAAATTAAAATATAAATTGAGAATGAAGAAATGTGAACTTAATCCATAAGCTCATTCTTCAAATCTGGAACTGAAGTTACACATTCATGGATCATAAAAAATATTATTTCATCATAATCCTGGTTGAATTTAGGAACATTTATCACCATATTTTATAGGACCACATAATCATTCAATACCATATGAATTTTTATTTAGATAAATGGTTGAACACTCATTTAATAAAGATAATATTTCTCCCCTTACTTAAATATTATAATATACATTCTTTTGAAGTAAAAAATTATAGTATTTTTTTAAATCCTTATAATATATAAGCTAGAATGGACCCTTTGACTCATATCTTCTACCACCTTATTCGCTTTCCCATGGTAGTAATGTATTGAGCACTCAAAATATTTAATGAGCTCAAACTATCTTTTTTGTTTCATGTTTAACAATTTTTGATTGAAAATATAACTTATAATTTATTGATCAGTATATATGTCACACCTTTCCCCATAGAGATAATTCCTATATATCTTAAATTAGAAAACCACCACAACTAACTCTAAATCATGAGTTAGGTAATTTTCATCATGGACCATAAAATTTCATGATGCATAACCATATAAATTTTCATGTAGCCACATCCCAGTCCCTTATGTGATGAATCACTATAGATTACAAACCCTTCTCTATTATCGGGTTGTGTAAGAATAGGTTCACTTACTATTCATCGCTTCTATTTCATAAAAAATTCCTCACATTAATCCATTCAATGTAAATTCCGTCCCTTTTGAGTTAACATTGTGAGAGGATTTGTTATATATAAAAAATTCTCCACATAATTTTGATAATATTCTTCCAAACCAGGAAAAATAAAAATCACAATCACAGTGGCCATCCTAGGACAATTTTCAATAACATATATCTTTGAAGGGTCTACTGATATACATTCACATGTGATTATATGAACAATGAACGAAACTTTCTAGATAAATAATTAATACATGTTCTTTAATCATATCATTCCTTGGTGTCTTCATTACAATTCCCAAATGATCTTAGTGCTCTTACTTTCTATCTGAATAAGTTATAATGTCTTCTATAAATACGACCACAAACTAATCAAGGTACTATATAAAGAATATATTCATTAAATCCACGAACATAGCTGGGGAATTAGTAAAACCAAATGGCATAAGTATAAATTCATTGTGTCCATACCTTGTATGGAATTTTTTCTTTGGTATATCCTTCTTCTTGACCCCCAATTAATGATATCCAGAATAAAGATCAATCTTAGAAAATTATTGATCTCTGTGTGGTTGATCAAAAAAGTCATCAATATAGTGTGGAGGATACATTTTATTTATAGTGATCTTGTTAAGTTCTCAATAATAAATGTAGAGTCATATTGATCCATATTTCTTATTAACAAATAGAATAGGTTCACCCCAAGGTGACGTACTTGGATAAATGAGTCTTTTTTATAGATTCTCATAGATTGTATCTAATTCTTGCAACACAATCCCGAAAATTATATATACATTCTTGGAAATACCATCAGCTATGAGTTCTATTGAAAACTCAACATCACGATTCGGTGGAAGACCAATAAAGTATTTTGAAAATTCATAAATGAACTCCCACAAAATAGAAATATCAATAATGTTGAGTTTCTACCCAACCATCTGAGATAAATTTCCCTTTTGAATAGAAATAACTACCCACATGATGGATGCAATTTCCATCATAAGTTCCTATTTTTTATCACACAAATAGGTGATCGTAGGTTGGTTCTAAATAACAAATGTAACATACATTCTATGACAATTGATGTGGGATTTATGTAAATAAATCCAATACATGTCAAAATAAAATCAAATTCAACTAAAAGAAAAATAATAAGATTTTAAGGAAACACATTCCCACAAAATTCAACCGGAGAAAAATCATAAACTTGGGATGTTATTATAGTACCATTTGGTGTTTTTACTACTACCTCAACATCTCATTTTTTAGGTGGTACTATGAAACCATTAGAAAATTATTCAGATATAAAAGAGTGGGTAGATTTAGAATCAAATAGAACATTATTGTTTATATAGTGGATGGTAAGGGTACCTTTCACCACATCATTATCTTACCCCTCATCAGAAATAGTGATTGCATGATATTTCCATTTTTCTATGGACTTAATATATTTTTTACATTGATAATATTTATTAACCTTCATATTTGGTCCCTTTTTAGAATAATTAACATACTAATTTAATTTAAAACATTAAAGTGTGGGTTATTCATTCGGTAAAACATTCTCTATATTCTCATCATTGTATAACTTCTTCCCATCACTTTGGAATTTTATTATGTAATGAATTTCCTTTATAGACATGGAACATTTACCAGTTCTCATAAGAAAAGTTTCCCCATGATTCCTTCCACACATCAATCATAAATAAAGACTCTTATTTTTCTCTATATTATTCTTAGAATAGTCTTTGAATTGTTTTCTTTTCTTTATAAAACCCATGAGAGTGATGGGTAACTCAAATATCAATATCCTACTTGATATAAAATATAATGATTTATTCATAGTTAATGAAGCCAATTATGTCAAACGACCCTTAAATAATTATGTTTAAGTCACTAAATAATCAATAAATCGTATGTTTATGTTGTATTATATCACAGAAAGTGTACCTAAGTCTTGTGAAATTTTCATTATAAATACCAATTGATTCATCACCGTTCTTCTTGAACTCAAGGAATTACTTTTCCATTTTCATAAGAATAATATGTAAAAAGTATTTCTTGGAAAATAAGTTTTTATGTTCATACCAATCAATAGTTTCAATTTCTTCTTATTCTCTCATGATCTTGATAAGATTCCACCGTTGATCTATTTCACCTTTAGTATGATAAATATATTGAATAACTTTCTCTTATTCCAAACAATAAATAATAGAAATTAACTTTTCTATAGTACAAATCAATTTTTTATTGGCTACTGGATTAGATGACCCACTAAAAGAAGGCGGATGTTGCGTCATGAAGGGAACAATAAAACATTGTTCCCTCCTCTTCTAGTTTGGAATCTAAGTTTGATTAATAGATTGATAAATTTTTTTTAGCATAAAAACATATTTTTCTATCCAACTCCCATAACATTTTGTTACTCATGAGGACAATCGTTGTATTTTACATCACATTTTAGCATTAACATGATTCTTTAGGGTTATTTCTATTACCATAAAACAAAAAATAATAGTTTGAGAAATGATAATAATGGTGGGAAACCAAATAATCATGAAAAACCATTTACAGTATGTCTAAATCATGACACCTTTGGTTTGACATAGGCCATTCATGATCAATACTAAAACATTAAGAGCTTATACTATACTTACACAAATCACTAGGGTTCTTACAAATATTTTTGAATCCTAGTTTCAAAAGGTTAACATAAAATTTCTCTCATAAAAAATATAGTGATCCATACTTTTCATATATTTATATTACATCTTAATAAATTAATAATCATTACATAATAGTTTGTTCCATGTCGGAATTATTTGTGTCTGGTTTCTTTAGAAACATGGAAACATAAAAAAATTCATAAAATATTTAAATAATCACCTACTTATTTATCCATAAATTTCACCCTTCTTAGACATATAATACTTAATAATTTTCTTCATAACCCTGGGAAAAGAAACATAAGAAAACGGTGAGATCAGATTCTCAGTTTGAGTAAACAAGGGTGATATCAATGACCATATAATCATAACATGAGCATAATGGTATAAAGACATTATATTAAAATTTTAAAACCATGTCGTTCATATAAAAGATCATTAACTTAATTAATAGAAAAAGTATTGGAATTTTTTAAGACATAAAATATAAGGGAATAAAAAACAGGAACCATGACTATCATAGTGGAAAAAGTCCCTTACCTAATTTGGTTCACTCTCTATTCCAGTCATGTTTATCACATGTACTGTCAATACATACCCAATGTATTGGAGTTAGATATTGGTACCACCTATAAAATAATTAAATTAATAAATATTTCTTCCAATTGACCATAAAAAATTAATCATATTAAACCCCATGAAAATAATTGGGTTTCACAAACATTTTATTAAATCATAACTTAGGGAAAGGTAATGGGTTTCATAAAAATCATTCCATTATAATATTAAACCATATAGAGAAATATTAAAAATTGTATACTTGTATCATATCACTAGTAAATGATATTTTATATAATGGTTTTTTATTTTATGAATATAAATACCATTGAAATATCATTAAAATAATTTTAAGGAAAATATATTTTCCATTTTAAAACAACTTATTTAAAAAAATTGGTCAATTATAAAACGAAAAAATTTTCTATTAAAAGAACCATGAGAAAATATAATGAAATATTCAAATAAAAAATTAGACATAATGAAAGTAAATTATCACTTGTTTTATAAGTTAAAAAAATTCCTTCAATACTTCTGTCGGAAAAATCACAAAGAGCCTCATTTAGAAAATGACCAAACGACTCCTTTAAAACTGTTTTGTAAAAAGTAAAACATTAGTAAAAATGAATATAAAAATTAAAAGTATAATATCAAAAAACTTATTTAAATTTTTTTTAGTAATCATGGATATGGGTGAATTTATTTTTCAACTGAATAGAAAAATTAAATTGATCTTTCTGAAAAATATATTTTTAGTCTCTTGAGTACTTAAGGTGTGAAAAATAAAAGTAAAATATGTATTCTCAAGAAATAAAAAAATTATAAGAATACTAATGAGTATATTTATAGGTTTATCAAAATATTTCATAATAAAAACTTAATAATCAACCATCCTGAAAAATAATGATATTGTAACATAAAACCCCTTATGACTTTGGTAACATTTGAATCAAAATTACCAAGAAACAAAGAACCACATACATAATGTATATCCCATAATTATCTTGTGTAGAATTATAAAATACATACATGGTAATGTTATACAATTTATAAAAGAAACAAGTAGTAAATATGGCATGTTTTCCAGAAAAATAAAAGTTATATGAAAATCCTTTACATTGAGTTCTCTTTAATTAAAAATCACTCTATCTTTTGATTCATTGAAATGACTCATTTAGATATCCTATAAAGCGATTTATGGTTAGTATTTTGGGAATAAAATAAACTATATAATGTGTATAGGGAAGTTTTACAGAGAAATTGGTCATGGTTGGTCGAGCTAGAGTACTCAAAGCTTTGTAAAGAAGTGAGGGTGGAGGTTCCCTTTTAAAATTGAGATGAGGGGATATTTTAGAATTTCAAAAAAGATTAAATTATAATAAGTTCATTATCAATAAAACTTACTCTAAATGGATGGTAATTATAAGATAAGGTTTGATGGGGTTGTAATCCCATCAAACAATATAATTTAGATATGTGTTGGTGTCATTTAAAACCCTATCATTTTGATTAAACTTTAGTTAAAAAAATTAGTTTTAACTATGATAACAACGTTTTCACTATGAATGGGATGTAATTTTTATGTATAAGGTGAACATTGGTCCATAAATGGATAATTTATGAAACTATAAACCATATAATATACACATTGTCTAATTTAAATATTTTTAGGATTTTTAAATAAATTTATAAAATATTGTTTTGATAAAATATCTTTATTATTAAGTTTGACACGTTCACTTAATTTGACTTAAAAGTCATAAATAAAAAGTTATGATTAGAAAATAATCATTTAAAACAAAATTAATATGTATTATTAACATATAAAATTCATTTAACACTACAACAAACTCAAATTATTCCACTTTTACTATTTATAAATTAATTTATTTTATTTTTCTATTAATTGAGAAAATGTTTTTTTTGGCATTGGGTAAGTATTTATCGTACTTATATAATTTATAAAAATTATAAATAAATTAAAATCATGAATATAATATCATTATTAATATAATTTCTATTAATATTCATTTATAACTATTTCTTTTTAATATATAAACTCATAAATGATATTCAAAACTAAGAGAGTTATATTTGGAATCATTCTTTGATTTAAATAATATATAAGTTATTTTCAAGGAAAATGTCCCATTAAATGACTTTTTTCCAATCCTAATGTTTTAGAGGATGTTTTAAATTCATTAAATAATAATTAGGTTGAAAGATTATAGACTTGTCGTTATTTTTAACCCATTTTAACCAGATTTACCCTTTGTTAGTGAAATAAAGTTTACTACAATTACAGTTCATATTGTCCAAAATAAAAGGGGTATATTTACCAAATTTGAACCTATTAATTATAAATATGTAAATAATTTTATATAATTAAATACCTATAAATAGCATAAAATAATATTAAAGTAAATGTGAAAAATGCGACAAAAACATATTTTTAGGAAAAATACATTTTTACTGTTAAACTGGATTTATTCTTATTCTATTCCTAGAATAGTATTTTTTTTTATTTTTTAAATATTTTATCAATTTAATTTTATGTTAATTTCATTAATATCATTTTCCAGTAGTGATTAATTTAATTTATTAACATAAAAATATATTGCGCACGTAAAAACTGTTTTTCAGATTAAATATAACTTTTATTTTCAATTAATTTTTTAAAATTATTAACATTTGATAAATAATGAATTCTTATTATAAATGAGTAGCCCATATATTTTTTATAATATATTTATTTCTATTTATTCCCACAAATCCAATAACTTAGTGATAACAGACATATAATATTTTAATAATGTTACATAGTTTGTCTAAACTTATTGTTGTATGTAATAGAAGATATTGAAGAAATAAATTTTTTTAAAGGGAAATATTTCCTAAAAATATCAGGTTTTTATAGATTGATAATATAATAATATAATCCTTGATGGCATGCCCATTGTAAGAGAATATAATGTTATGTTTCCTGAATAATGGTTGGGTATTCCTCTTAACTGAGTGGTTGAGTTCCTAATCAAACAAATACCAAGACATTTTTGAATACCCAAGACTCTATATAGAATGGAAAATATTGAAATTGAATATTTGAAGATGAAAATATATGATAGTTTACATAAAGGGTTTACATAACCGAGTGCTTCACTATTGGTTGAGCATGTCTTTTTTATCCAGAAGAACGATGGGTCAATGTGCCTATGCATTGATTAGAATGAGCTCAACAAAATCACAAAAAAGAAAATGTATCTTATTCCAAAAATTTATGACTTATTTACTCTATTATGTGGAGGCAATTGAATCCCTAATGTAAATCGTTGGTTGAAATATTTACACATAATGGTAAAGATGGAGAATATACCCAAGACTACTTTTCATACAAAGAATGGGTACTATGAGTTCAAAGTGAAGTCATTTAGACTCAGTAATTCTCTAGTTATCTTTATATACTAATGGAATTGTGTTATTGGGGATTGCATTGAAAAAATTGTGGTTGTATTTATAAAATATATTCTTATATACTCTAAAATAAAGGAGGAATATGAAGAGAAATTTAATGTTGTACTAAATACATAATTGAAGGATCTTTTATATGCAATGTACATTAAATGCGAGTTTTGGATGGAAAATATAACATACCTTGTGCATGTTATCTTAATAAAATTGATATCTATGGATCCTTCAAATATATATTCAATTTAATGATGGACCAAACCAACATCTATGATGGAGATCCATAGTTACCTTAAATGGACTGGGTTTTATCACTAATTTTTGTGAAACTTTTTATGATTTTCAATCCCACAAACCAGGATAAATCAAATTTTAGAGAGTTTTCTCAAGACTAATGAATGATAGGAGAGCATTAAATATTTAAATAAGGGTCCAATAACTACACCTATACTCACATTACCCACTAGTGGGGACGTATTTTTGATAGAAAATTATGCATTTGAAAATAGATTGAGTTGTTTACTCATAAAAAATGAAAACATTGATAGCCTATGACTCCCACCAATAAAAGATACTTTAGAATAAATACATGATTCATGATATATAATTACCTATAGTGGGCTTCACATTGAAAATTTGGTGATGTTTTCTCTATAGGGAAAAGTGGGACATATATACACATCATGAAATACTCATGTATATATTCACACAAAATGGGATCAATATTCACCAATTTAGGTGGTTAGAACAAATCAAGGATTATGATTTTTCATTCATTACTATCATTGGAAGGAAAGAAAGTGGTAGATGCTCTAAGTAGAAGGGATCCTGAGACTGTATCCATGATGAGGATTGAAAGGGATCTAATCTTCTTGACCATGATATGGATGGACATGGGAATCCTAAAAGGAAATTTAACCTACCTTAAGAAAATAGTTTTCCAACTATCCATTCATGAGAGGATCAATGATACACAAAAAGATAATAAGTATATAAAGAGGAACATAGTGAATATTCCATATATCAAAATTTCTAAAGATAGAGTCATGAGGTTGGGAACCTGGATAAGTGTTCCATAAAAACCATAACTAATGAGGTAAATTTTAGATTATATGCACAAATAATCTTTATCTATTTATTTAAGAAGAACTAAGATTCATTGATATCTAAATCAAAAATTATTTATTGTGATATTGTGATAAGGTATGTTGTAGAACATTTATCTTGATTCTTGGTATACCAACAAGTGAACGATTAATGATATAAGTCTTTGTATATGATGCATTAGTTTCTCATACCCATATGTAAATGGTAAAATATAAAAATTTATTTCATCATATGACTCCCTAGCACATCTAAATGAAATAACACCATTTGGGTGGTATTTGATCATCATAGAAAAGTTATCGCACTTAATTTTTATAATGGAAGGTCTATCTATTAGCCAACTCACTGAGATATACTTGAGATATGTGTTAAAAATAAATGGAGTAACACACTCTATTATATTTGATCAAGTCTTGGATTTAACTTGAGATCTTGGAGGAGCCTTCAGTAAGCGTTGGATACAGAGATGATTTTTAGTACTACATATCAACCTTAAATGAATAGTCAGTATGGGAGAACCATTTAGACTCAAGAGGATACATTGAGAACATTTATGATGGATTTAAAAGTATATTGAGATCAAAAACATCCCCTAATTGAGTTCTTATATAACAAAAAATTGTATTTTATCATTAAAATGAATCATTACGAGGATCTGTATGGGAAGAGGTGTTAGAATTCAACCTGATGGGATGATATTAGGAAGAAGAATATGATTAGATCTAATCTTATCCAATAGATGACAGATAAGGTTAAAACTATTCATCATTATATGAAATCCAAACTAAGTTTACAAAAAATAGGTGAAAATAATTATCGATGAGACCTAGAGATTGAGGTTAGAGATATGGTGTTCCTTCATATATCGAAATAGAAGAATGTCCAAGGGATTGGGGTAAATGGAAATTTTAGTCCTAGATACATAATTTCCTTTTATAACCTTGATCGCATTAGAGATGTGTCCTAATGACTAACATTCATACCTAACCTGTCTCATGTACATGACATGTTCCATGTATCCCTCTTAAGTATATACCAAAACCCTCTCCTATACTAAATTTAGAGGTGATACCTTCAGTGAAAGATATTTTATATGAGGATAACCCAGTGACGATCTATGATCATAAATAAAAAGTTATACGAAATAAGAAAACTCATCTGGTTATTTTACTATGGTGGAACCATGTGTTTGCGGAGGAAATATGGGATTCAGAAGAGGCAATTAAATAGAATCACTATAATCTGTTTTAGTATTTGAAATAAACAATAAAATAGAAATTTTTTTGAATGATGGAATAATGTAATGATCTAATATTTTATAAAATTAATTCTCTTTTAAATGAAAAAATTCATTATTATGTAATGTAGTTATAGAAAACACATGCATTATATTTCATTTGTTATTTTAAACCGTTATAAAATATTTCCATAATTTTCCAATGGTATTAAAATACTATTAAGGATCATAAACATTTTAAATTTAGATATTTTATAGTGATCATTATGATTAGTATATATTAAGGGTTATTTAAAAGATTATAATTATCATAGATAGAAAAATGATGGCATAAACTAGTAGGATATCACCCTATAGAGCCCGTTTATTATTGATTCCAAAGGAGATGAATTCACTGGAATTTTCCTATAAACAATCCATGTAGATATTTTAAAACTAAAACATGAGTGGAACCATTTACGGTAGATGTTAAATCTCATAGAGATCAACACCCTAACAATATTCACTAAATCACCCTAATAAAGTACCATGATCGCAAACCATACTCCTAGGGAATATATTGATGTAATAAGAGGTTATGTATCTAGAACATAGTAGTATGTATTTTCATATTTTTTTTAATAGAATAATGATTATATTTATTAATTTTTATAACTAATTTATATATATACATGATTTTATAATTAATCTAATAAATATTATATTTTGATTTGATGAAACCAAAATTGTATTTTCAGGAAATATTTTGTTTTAATAAAAACAATCCTTTGATTAATTGAATAATTTCAAAAAAATTATTTTAATGAAATATAATTATTAAATAATATTTATTTAAATATAAATGATAATATAACTTAATGATGTCCTATATAATCTTAATAAGTTGCAAATCATTTTTTCCTAAAACTAGAAATCTACAGAAATAATGAATTTTTAATTAAAGGAGAAAATTTTAAAATTTAGAAGTTTATTATAGTAAAATGAATATTATTTTATAAATAAAAGTGTCATAATTATTCAATGTTTAATTATTAATAATTTTTTGAGATTTTTGAATATTTGTGTAAAAATTAAATTTGTTGTAAATATGCGTTATGCATTATGGGATCCCCAGTAGCCAAAAAGTGAAGCAATATATACTATAAAGGGAATATAAAAACAAAACTAGATTTATCATTTAAAAAATTTTTAAGTTATTTGATTTATTTTACAGTCATATAATGAATCTTCCAAAACCTATATTATATTTTTTTAGTTATTAAAAACAATTCTTTATGAACATGTCTTAATTCCATATCATCAATGATTTTATTTTCATGAGATAAATTCCTAACCTAATAAAATATTAAAAAATACTCCTCTGTGATTGAAACCATTGGAATAAAACTATGTTAAGGATTTTTTTAACTATTTTATCACTTTGAGTCCAAAACCTATATTTAGAAATTAATAAAGAGTTCCCCTATCTTTTGATATAATTGCCCACCCCAATTTTCATTCCTCTATACTAAAAAAACATTGAACATGAATATCCTCTACCCATACCTTTATGTATCCCTCCCATGGTGTTTTCAATCTCTTAATAATCCCCTTACAATATTTTAGAGACAACCCCTATGGGTTAATAATTCTCTCATGTTCCTTTTTATTCAAGTAATATCATTATATTAAGCATTTTTATTTAAAATGTTTCATGTTGTAATATATTTTTACACATCCCTTTACTATCCCTATGATTAAAAAGTAATGAAATACCACCTTTCACTCTCTTTAAAATATTTCCATGAACCTTCATGCACACTCGTTATGATTCCAAAATCATCAATTGGTTTTCTATGCTGGAATTTTTTTTTGTGAATACACATTCGTATTTCAACTTAAGGGTACTCACCAAGTTGTACCTATCTTTAATGATTTTTTAAGTCCGTGATTGTAACTAGAACTCCCTAATAAATGGATTAAAAGTGATGAAATATGTTCTTATGTTGTATGATCTATGTGAAACACAAATTCTTGTAAAAAATATAAATGTGACGGGTAGGTATGAAGTTATATAGTCATACAATGATTTGGGTAATGTTTTTATATCATGAAATACCATGTATGGTTCATTGGTGGTTATCCTAAGAAAATTATTTTTTGGTGTCTCTATAGTTATCTTTAACATATGATTATGATTTTATTCTTTATATTGTTTTCACATTCCTATGATTGCTTGATGTCATCATCTTATGACATGATTCAATGATCATGATTATGATTCTCACCATTCTGTGTCATCAATTTATTCCTCTTGATTAAATTTCATATTTATTAATATATTATATTATTTTTATTATTAATTTAAGAGGCTATATAGTTCAGTTATTTCTTATATATGTCCCTAGGTTATCCCGTCTAGTATTAGAAGATCAATGGAATTTAAGGTCATGTTACAGTGTTTTCAATAATATTGGTGTATCCCTATTTAATTCTATTAAGATATGTATCTAATTACCCAAAAAAACTTATCCTCATGATCTTTTTGGATTATATTATTTTTATCATAATATAATAAATCGTGAAATAAAGTGTATAAAAATATGGTTTGCATTAATTCTTTTTATGGTTTTAGGGTTAAATTAATTGATGAATTGGTCTTTTTGTATTATAGAATTATGATATTTAAATTAATGCTTTTGGATGTGATATATATTGGTTTATTATAGGAATTATATATCTTCAGTTTCTTAGATATTATTGGTTCAATAATTATAGTGGATGTTCACTAGTGAATTCTTCAGAAATTGTTTTTTTTCTAATAGTTAGTAAGGATTGTTTGATTTTTAATGGTGTGTAGTTTGGTTATTATTATATTGGAAAAAATTTAAATAGTTAAGGGTGTAGATATCAACTCTTTGGGTGAATTTTTATTCCATGTATGGTCCATTATTGCCACTTATTTTTCTTAATAATAATTAAAGTTGATCAACAATTGTTTTAATTATAAATTAATGGTTTTTAAATTATATTATTAAATAAAAAATTACAAATATCTAAAAGAGAATTTAAACAGGACCTATGTGTTGAGTTATATTATATTATCTTATCATAATGTATTCCATGAAAAATTTATAGAAATTTATTATTAGAAAAGTAATTTATGTTTATTTTAATCTAATTATAAAATTCATATAATTCAGCATGTTGAATATAATTTGTATATAATGATAGATAATCATATAGTCACATATTTTTATATGTAATTTTTAACTTCATAATGTATTATTTGTTAATTATTGAATTTTTAATCATATATCAATCCTTTCTTACTAAAATTACCCAATCAAGAAAGATTAAGTGATTTGTATGGATATATTCCATGAACTATAGAAGAAAATATTCTGGAATTTTTTTAGAAGTTTAATTACTTGTAAACATAATATTAAAGTATTTTATACTTGAATTATCAGTCATATCCTTCTTTTTTTTAAATAATGTTTTACTAAAAGAAACATTATATTTCTATTATGGAACCAAGGTAATTATTATTTGTGTCGGTTAACCTAAATTAAGAATTTATGGAATATATTCCTAGTTGTAATATAATTCATTAGGTTTTTTATTGAGTTTGAATAATAGGTGGTGATACGTGGAGAAGTCCTAGATAATATAAGATGACATTTGGATATATCTCTACTAATTTGGGAAATATCATTATGTTGTGTAAAGAATCACACCATGAAGAGAAGATATATATGATTATCTCATGTATCTTAAGGCTATATATTAATATACGGAATCCAATTATGTCATGAGCATATACGACACATTGTGAAGTGTATTTTTTGATGATTAAAGGAATGTGGACCTAAAATTTTGTTTCCCCTTAGTAAAGATAAACTCTCTATGATAAGGTATTTTTAAGAGTAAATAAGTTCCCTATAAGTCTATGTAAGATTGATTTTACAAGACAAATAGATCAATCATAATGTAAATTGATATGTAATGTCGTAATTATAGCCATTTTTGATTAAAAGAATCATAAGTAGGAAGTGTGATACACTGAGAAGTCAAAGACCATTCCACATTGGATTTCAAAAAATAATAAATAATGTGATGAAATTATAGCTACATGTTATAGATTCATATCACAAAATAAAGGGTTCAATTCTGGAATAATGAATTAAATATGTATTAATATTGGTAACATGTCCTTATGATGTAGATAGAAGGACCACACCGCAAACAACTAAAATTTTAAGGTGTATTAATAAGACCAAGAAAAAACTCATAGGGTTTAATAAGTTAAATTCAACTGACATTAATGAATATGTTTATTGACCTGATACCATGATATAAAATAGATAATAATGCATCAATATTTAAATATATAATGATCATCACACTATAAAATAGGTTTTCACTCTATAAAGTGTTTAATTCCCAAAAATATTTATAGGATGAATCCATCTCTGAGTTCATGGAATTTTACTTCACTCAGTTGACTAAATTAATGATTATTTGGTTTTTTAGGACCGAATTAGTGGATAATGGGTGGAAAATTAATGAAAAAAAAATTTAGTAGTTTTCTCATGATTTTGGTGAGATCATGGATAAAATAGAAAAATTTAAGAGTAGAATATTTCAAAATCTAGAGAATTGATAAGGGGTAGGCTATTGTGATGAATTTCATTGAAGATGATGATGTAAAAAATAAATTAAAATATAATAAAAACACCCTTGTTGAGTTAGAGTTTATTTTTTATTGAGAATTATTAAAAGATATTAAAATTTTAGATATTATCATATTCCTTTCTTTTAAGATGTGTGTAGAGAAAAAATATTTGGGAGTAATCCTAGGATCTATGGTGCATCATTTGTAAACATTTGTAACATATATTTTAAATAATTTTATCCTCTGGTATATTGACACATGGTTTGCGTATACTCTTTGGATTAGTACATTGTTGTAAAACAAGTATACTATTTATGTCATTTCATTTATTTATTGTGTGTTCTTGAATATTGGTAGGTTCAAACTGTTATCACTGACACAAAAAAATGTTGAAATCTCAAAATCATTGAGATCTTATCGAAGACAAAGTAAACAGTCAAAGGATGGAAATATTTGTAGATGAAGCAATGATAAAATATTTCCATTGATGAAGTGTAAATTTTGGGGTTATCGTAAGAATAAAGTTATTTATTGCACATAGAACAAGTATCAGTTGATAAGAGAAAAACTTTGGAGTTAATAGAGAATAATGAGACCATATATTTCAGTATATAAATGAAAATATTTCTATGGATATTAATATCAGCACTCAAAATTTAGTAAAAAAATATAATTTATTCGAAATGAAGAATCAAAATTACTCCAATGGAATTCAAATGAATATGGATGATAGAAAACTAGATGATATAACCTTATAGAATAGATTCTATCATTATATAAAGGGGAGTATGATATCATATCCTATTCTAAATTAATAAAGTATAGGCCACTTTATGTCTCAAATCAATTAGACATTTCATGATAGGAAAATAGAAATAAATAAAAGGATATATTAGATAAAATTAATCTTAATGAAACTAGAAATTACATCATATGGATTCTTGATAGTGTATTTTCTTCCCATATGACAAACAACATGACTCTCTTAATGAATTTGAAGGTATATATAAATAGAAATTTTAGATTAGAAAATGTAGGTGACTTAAAAATATAGGTAATTAAAAGTTCAATTATGTACAAAGAGAAGATGATAAATATATATTTTTCCATTATGTGGATGATAATAAACATAACCTATGGGTTTTTAGAAATATTTGAGACTTCATTCTTTAATTCACATTAAAATTAAAGGGCCAATTAATTAAAGGAAAAGATAGAAATCATCGGTGAAGGGATTTGGAACTAAAATAAATCTATTCCATGTAGATTGTATGGATAAAATTTGTTTCCTTCTAGATGAAGAAGAAAAATTCCATTGGCATCAAAAGCTCAAGAATATTCATCATTAAATCATTTATAATTTATCGATGAATAAATTTGTGTTTTGCATGAAATGTCTGAGACAAAATAGGGACAAGACATTTGATGACTATGTGAGAGGGAAAATAGTGATTAATCTACACCAAATAATGAATAAAAGGGATACAAATATACTATCTATAATTAACACCAATATGGGTGATCCAATAAAGTTTCCTAAAGCATATTGGGATTATTAATATTTATTTTTCATTAATAATTTTTGTAAAATGGGTTGCCTCATGTTATTGTATGCAAAGAAATAATTGATTGAGTGAATCCTATAGTTTAAAAGGATAGATGAGAATAAAACATGGAAAAATATCGAGATTCATAAATATAATAATGGAAGATATTACACCTATCATGATGTGGATAATTACTTATGGAATCACGTAATTAAGCATGAGGTCTCATCAATGAGAATATTGTAATAAAATGACATCATGGAAAGGGGTAATCAAATTGTAATCTTTATGTAAAATACTTTTCTCATGAAAAGTGGCACCCTAAAAACTAGTTTAAGTAATATGAGAATTTGGTGGTGTAAATGAAAAACCAAGCTCTGTTGATCCCTTAAGAGAATAAACCATTGTGAAAAATTACACATGGATAAAATCCAATATTAAATCATTTCATGGTGTGCAAGAAGTAATTGTTACATCATAAATAAAGAATAAAATCAAGGAAAATATTAAGATGCAAAAGAAGAAGGTATTTTATTAGAATACTCATTCATGATTAAAGCCAGAAAGTTATTTTAAAAATATTAAACAAGATTATAGAAATAAAGGATGTGGAGGTACGGGAAGAAAAATGTTTGAATCAAATCTAAAATTCTAAATCTGAGAGGGGATTCTGATAAATAGGTGGAAGTATAAATTAATTATAGAGGTGTATACAACTCAAAATTTGGATAATACTTCAAGGAAAAATATGTACGAGATTTTTTTTAAGAGATTGAATCGACTACTCAATAGAGTAACAGTAAAGTCGAAGTTGATGAATCAAACATAATTGGTGTCGATATACTTCAACAGAAACTTTATGGATGTGGAATATAGATCACATGGCTTTATTATCTCAAGTCGGACCATCCTCATTTAATGAAGTAGAAAAGGATGAATCAGGAGTTATGTCCATTAATGAAGATTGGGGTTATATAGATAAAAAATCATAGGAATCAATAAAGAGTTCAAGTGATCATGATTTCACCCTAACAAAGTGGGTATACCAGAACAAATACGATTAATAGGTAAATATAAATCAAAATATGGAATGATTAGAAAAAAACTGTGTACAAGTCTAACTATTTGATGTAGAAGAGAGTTTCCCACTAGTAGATACACTTTTATAAATTATACTATTCATTCCAATTGTAATATAGATAACTTTCATAATCTATCAAATGGATATTAAGATAATGTTTTCGAATAGAGTGCTTGATGGGGAGGTCTATACTAGTCAATCAGTTTGATTTTGATTTAGTTATGTTGAATCAAAGGTGTGTAAGTTTAAAAAGGATCTGTGTGGCTTGAAATAAGTGCTTCAGGTCAAGTATTCTTGTTTGGATATAATTGCATCGTTATCCTCCCACACCACCTTGTTCTCTAAAGGAATTAGTTTATTTACTCAAGAGTTCTCAATGGAACTCCCCACTATCTTATCAATCCCATATTCCTTCGACTCCGCCCTTCATATATTACATAAACCCTCAGAATTCGTTGATGGAAACCTGAATTTATCCTTATCATATCGCGAGTTCTCATATATGGATACCTACCATTCCTCATCTCCTGTGGAAATTTTTGGTCCTTCTCAACCATAAATTTATGTGTTTAAACACTTCATCGACTTATGGAACCCGAAATCTTCTGTAGATATTTCAAGGGTAAACCATCACACCTTCTATATGCATCTTTTGTTAAGGAATGACCTGGTTTCTACCTAGTCGATGGATGGGAGGATTTGGGGTGAGCACTAATTCCTTCTGTTTCGGTGGTCCATGGATTTTCATGAATGACATGATTCTCTCTTTACTGCTATTTGGTCCTTCCTATCAGGGCTCCCCTAACATTCAGTAACCCATCCTATCTCAAGGGTATCAATGAAACCTTTGGTCATTTTCATTGTGTGTTTTTTCCATGTTAATAATGCACAATACTAGGGTGGAAAGAATTTGTGTTGAGATAGATACCTCTCACCCCCTTCTTTATTATAATCTACTTAGATATGTTGTAGTCCATTCCTTTGAAAATGACTGTTTTTCTCCACCCATGTGAGATTCTTTCAAGGATGTGACCTCCAAGGAGACTCTCTCTACTGTTAGAAAATAGTGACACCCCCTTTCCCCCTAACCTCCCCTCCATACATCCAACCAGTAGGATTCCCTCCTCTGAGTACACAGTTACTGGTCTACCCTAGTATGGGAAGATGAGACCACAACAACTCCCACTAGTTCAGTAGGATTATCAATATTACATTGGTTATATGGTTCTATTGATGAATCCCATGTTGAGTTGGAAGTGGTCATCGCTGCGTGCAGATCATTGGACATGGTTTCTTCCTCCCTATTCTTTTTTGTTCGTTCTATAACCATAGTATGGGATCTCCCTTTCTCAATTGTAGCTATCATCCCAAACACCCACATTGAAGGCTCTTTTATGGACCTAGTCATGAGGTTTGTTACCAATTTATTATTACACCTAAATATTAACTTTACAGGTCTAGTTATTTCAACATTCTTGTCTTTAGCATCAAACTCTCACAAGTCCTTCCCATATAGCCCCTATATAACACATACGCATTCATGTCCTGCCACCCCCATTTATTTCCAAAACTCCTTCAAACTCATGGATGGGATGGATAGGATGGATGGGAATCTATATGTCCCATCATCCACCTAGATCAATAGGTTCATAAAATTGGCAGGCACCCCAATAGGATCATCAGGAGAAACAACAATAATTCAATCCGAATCTATCTTATCATGCTTATTTTCTTCTCCTCAGAGGTCAAGTACCAATTCCTTCATGCCCTAGTATCATGATTAATCATGTTGACCATACAAATATTGAATGTGAGGGTAATGGGATTCCTCAAAACGTGGGAATCTATCCTAAAAGAGATGAAATATAATAATATATTTAGTCATGACCATTCTAAAACTCAAGAAAGACAAGTATTATTCAATTCTTCACTTTGAGGCATTAGTTTGGGAGTGGTTTTCATAACAATTCATCAAATAAGAACATATAGATCTTTTAGAAATTAAATGGGTCCATTGACCTTACTTGGTCTTATTCTAAAATTATCAAAATTAAGATGACTTCTCTCAACCTATCCTTGTTTTTCACCTATATCTATTTCATGTGCGATTCCTGAGAATGAAAAGCCTTATGAGAATATTCACATTCCGTCGATTTAAAATCCCTCCAATGGATCTTCTGTGGGGGATTCAAAACAATATAAGACAAATTAGAGAAAAATGAGGGTAAAACTACACTGGGAAATCCAATTTCGGTTTCAAAGACATCTTACCCTCAAATAATCTCCTAGATCTAGGATTTTTATGAGACAAATTTACATAGTGTAACAATAAAAAATAAATCTGAAGGATATGAAGCAATATTAATCATTATTGATGTAATATTAGAGGTATTAGATATTATCCTAAATTTTATGGTTTCTCATCTGAAAAGAACTATATCAGATCATTCTCCACTTGTATTATCTTTGAGAAGATATGAAGGTCCAACATGGAACTTTAGTTCCAGTTAGGGTTGGTCTCAAAAGGGGGGAAACCCTTCTAATGGTCAAATGGTCATTGGACGGCCTGGTGAATGGGAATCCATGGGACATCTTACAAAAGAAAATTAAATGACAAAAATAATACAAAGTGGAATGTTCCTCCCTCTTCAATAACAATATAACATATATCAAAGAGATGTAAAATGACATTAAATCCTTGGATTAAATCTTGAAAACCAACTTTAGTGAAAATTTATTCATTTCTCTAATAGATAAATAGAAGGATATATTTGATTAGCTTTTGGAAGTAGAAATAATTGAGTGTGGAAGGTTAATGACCTATTGTCTTAAAGAAGCTAATAGAAACTCAACATTATACCACACATGATTAAATGAAAATAAGATAATGGAAAATCATTGTAAAATGGGGGATAGTTCCTATAACATTTACATAAAAATATTTTATCTAAATCAATTCATCTATTTTCAAATAAAATGTTCTGAAAAGTTGTCTCCCAATCGAGGAAGATATCTGAGAGATGATCCCAATGATTCTTTCCTTAGTAAAATCCCTATCACAGTCAACGCGATCTTGGAAACCCATGAGTAATATCTTCTAGATGCATCTAAGAATTAAAAAACTTCCAAGATTTTATATTTATACAGTGCTCTAGGACCTTATAGGATCATAGGAGTGGTTTATGTATCATAATGAGATATCATTTAAGAGGATGTTATTAGATCTATCAATGATTTTTTCATGGAGGGAACTAATCCATAGCTTTATGTGGTACTTATCTAATTCTTATACCATATAAAAATCATCCATTATCTTTTGATCAATTCTAACTAGTGATATTATGTAACCTATCCTATAAAATTATGTTTAAAATAATCAATTATAGTGTGTCTATCCTATTATTCGAGTGATTATTTAAAGAATAACATGGATTTTTCAAGAACATGAATATCCAAGGGAAAATAAAACATTTAAATGAAACAATCTACAATCATGATAGAAAGGTGTTTAGCTCGGATAACATGGATATGATTAATTTCACAAGTAATTATAACAACATTTTGTCCATCTTCATCATCAAGATAATGAGCAGCCAAGGTTTCTTTGATTGGTTCTACAATATTTTCTTCTAATGTTTTTCTTGCCCTTGGTTCTTAGTTTATCTGGTTGGGAGATGTATGGTATTTTTATAATCTACCATATGCATTAAAAAATGAGATCCCATGTCTCTTTTCCAATCCTCTCTATATGAATACTCTCTCAGTAGAAACATTGTCTTTTCTCTCAACTCAGGATCAATCCACCCTTATAAAGGTAGGCATGGAGTCATTGGAATCTCTCAGTTACTCTTTTTCGATGAAATGATTTTATATTTGAGTAGAAGATGATGATCGATGGGTGGATTCAAAAATAAATTGTCTATTTATGAGAGATAAAATGTCTAGTGGTTTAATCCCTCCAAGAGTAGCGTGTTCACGACGACCTCTTATACCTTCCCATGATGCTGAAATTGAGGAGAGAATGGGCTTCAAATGGGGATGTTTTTCCATGTAATATTTGGGTGCCTCTATATCATTTGGATGTATCAAGTTGACTCACTTCAATAACCTTGTTCAAATTATTTCTAGGAGGATAATTAATTAGAAAATCTTACTACATTATTTTGGAGGACCAATCACTCTCATTAGCACTATGTTATTTTATATGGCCATGAACATACTTTCTATCATCAATGTTCACAAATTAATAATCTATATACTTAAAAATACATTATAATATGTTCTTTGGGATTCTCACATAGTAGGAAAATTCCACTAGGATGGCTATAGGCACCTAGATGCGCCAATCGAATAGGGTAGTGTGGGATTTAGAAGCATGGAAGTTACCATGCAATGTATGCAAAAAAACATGCATGTGATGTCATTGTAGGAGACTCACTTTGGAAAACATTTTTAAATAAAAAAATAAGAACATTCTTGAAACATGTAATAATATTATTTTTTTTATACTCCCTATTATGGAAGAAACATTCACATCTCCCTACAACTTCTATTGGATCACTCATGGTGGGTTATCGGACATGGTGAGGCATTGTTCTAAAAGGAAAACTTTTCTTGGAGTCCCTTTTATTTTCTCCACTACCCCTCACCCAATAATTATTCTATAGAGGTAAAATCCTATGAAATATTTACCTCTTGCATCCTATTTGATGCCCACAATGTCCTCTTCAATAGAATTCATCTTTTGAATAGAGATCATTGGTTCTTGTACTCTCTAGGTAGCTGAAGACACTTCAATAATAAATACTCCTAAAAAACCCTACGTGACTCACTAGGAAGAGAAACTTGGGGGGGAATCCATGTTAGAATTTTTTAATCCTTGTAACTCTGTTCTTCTTCATATGGCATGTATTCCAGCATGTAGTCCCATTGAATATGGATGATCAAAGAAAATGGGTCCAGTTAGTTTCTATGTTCTCTTATTATTCAAGGCCATACATCAAATCATTGGATCATTAGTGTCTGCACAATAGCTGGGTTGGATTTTTATGGTTTTTTCAGGGTAGCTAGATAGGGATTGATCCAGTCCTAGGTACATTTGATATATTCATAGGATCATGTCTTAGAGGAGTTATGTTAAAATAAGACTAGTGAATGGGGAGAAATTTAGCATTGGTAGCTGGTTTCGAGTCTATTTGGGAAGCTCATAATGACCACAGGTTTAATGAAAGTCCATGTAATGGTGCCTTCATGATGTCAAAGGTTCCTTATAATATTCTTGATATATCTCTATCCAAAAAATTCACTAAGACACGGACCAGTTTCTTTGTGTTTGGATGTATCTCTCCCTCCACCTATTGGGACGACCATTGGGTGTCGTGGACCCCAAATCGATTGTGAATAAAGTTGAAATAATAGGGTTCATTTGATGAAGGGAACATGGGAAGAGGGAATATAAATTTGTATTCTATTTTATTAGTATCATTGATATATATTGGTTTCTATGGTGTAGGCACCCCACTCATAGTAGAAGCTAACACCCCTTTAAGTGGGATCTCAATCTGAAGGGAGAGTAAAATTTCACTAAAAATGATTGAAGTGGAACCTTCTCTAATATAAAATTACATAGAATGTAACACAGTGGCTCACTTTTTATTGGATTAAATTATCATGGTACACAAATCTCCTCTCTCCCAGTACTAGTATTATCTATACTTGGTGTGAAGGTAATAGAGCAGCAGATATCCTAAGTGGTATAGAAATTTCTTCCTCCACGTTTTCTATTATTATCTTATATCCTTGACTCATGGATGTAAAATTTTCATATTTGAGGACACACAAGGACTCCATCATCTTAGGCCTCCATGAATATAATTTACCCTTTAGTCTCTGTATTTCTCGGTATGGACCTTATTGAAAAAAAGTTCATTTTGAAAAATAAAAAGAATAGGTGGAATCAATTTTAATATTTATATAAAAATAAACAAAGAAGATTAGTTCATAGTGATTTTCAATGTTCAAAACATCATATTCATATAGATAATTCAAATTTAGTGAAAAAATTTCATAGATGTTGAACTCGAAGATTGAAATTTCAATGATTATTTACCTTTCATATTTTCTCAGGGAGCATGTTTTTCAATGGAGGGGATAAACACTTTTCTATAAAAAAATATCTGACAAAACTAATATTTTGTTTCAAATTCAAAATATTATAATAGTTTTCATATCTTTAAATTGTTTGAAACAATCATGGATAACATAAATAAGAATTTTTTATTGATCCCTCTCATTATCAGAGAATTATTGAGAGTTTATTATATCTCACAACAACTACATTAAATATCATTTATTGATTTTTACTAGATTTTCAATTATAATATAGTCAAAAATAAAACCACTTTGTCATTATGAAATAAATCACGAGGGACATTTTAGGCACACATGATAATTTTATTATGTGTTATGCATGAAATGATTAATAATTAAATGTATATTTTGAAATTAATTAGAATGGAGATGTTGTGGATATAAAATCCACAACCAGGTGAATATTAGAAAAAATGTGTTGGATTTATTAGATGGTATAAATAGAGAAACTACCTCAGTATAACTTAATCAGAGTATATTTCAGCTATAAAACCATGCATACAATTGATATGGATGAAAAATTAACTGATAGATCATGGTCAAGATATGAAGTTGTCTATATTAGTCAATTAAAACAAACAAAGTGTGATTGAGCTGATGAAAAATTTAGTACATCATTCATGAATAAATCATATGAAGATATAGTACTGTTTTGTTAAGGAGGTGGCCCAGGGTATTATCAAGTAAGATCTTGTTGGTACTAATCAAAATGAGTAAAATATATTAATAGAACCATTGAAAACACAATTATTTTATAAACATTAGCTGAAACTTATTGTTTAACCACCTCTCTAACAAAAATAATGTTTGAAAATATCCTCTATCTATATGTATCTGATGTCTTACTTTCTACTTGTGTCTTATAAGACACTGTCCTTTGGTTTTATTATCAAAGTGGTATAAGTGGTTTGCTAATGAACTTATATAAATTAAATCTTTTCTTTAGGGTTAGTTTACCTTTTAAATGGTATATATAATGAACGATAGGGGGGATATGATCCACAAGGACAGTTCTATACGTGACATGAGATGTGGATGGAAAATGGGAGGGGTATTTTCTAATGACTTCAAGTTGATTTTTGGTTTTATTAATAAGTTATATAAGATTAAGTGAAAAGGAATGGGTTTCTCACTTTGACTCTTGTTTTCTACAACAAGATTTTCTCACATAAACAAAAAGTGTTAGAAGAGTAAATTTATTTCTATTTGTATCTTTTAGATACTAGTATATTTGAATTTCATTGATTAAATCCTATATTTCCAATAAACTACTAGGGAGAGAATGTAATAAAAATTTCTATCATTGGTTCTGTTTTTTGGATTACCTGAAGAATTTATAGAACCAAGTTATAGTTGGAATCCTATTCATTAGGTGATTTCTTATATTTGTATAAGAGGTGGAGATACTTGGATAATCAATCAAATAACTAAAAGGATATTTAGAGTTTTCTCCATTGATATATTCATTATCATATCCCAATATAAAGAATCATTACATGGGGAGAAGTTATGTTAGATCAAATTGGGTGTCTATAGGATATGTAAAAATAAACTAAATTAAAACATTCCATGAGTATAAAAACCACACAATTAAGGGAATTTATAGATGATTAATGAATTATAGACCTAAAAGTGTGTTATAATACAAAGGATATAATAACACAATAATCAAAGTTACGTAATAATAACTGAACATCTCTAAAGGGTATATATTATTGATCTAAGGAAATGAAGAGTTCATCCACACTATACATAGATTTCTATTTCTAAGCTTACAGATAAAAATGATTAAATCAATTTAATGTTTTAGGTGTTCTTAATCAAGAAGGAATTTAGAATTCCTAATTCGTTGTCTTAAATGAAAAATTTCGTGGTGCAGTGATAGGGCTATAATAAAGATTCACATGACAACAAAGAAATGTTAATTTTTTTTAGAACATGTGAAATCTCTAATAATCTGGGTATTAGGTCCTCACACCATTAGATAGAGGAAACTGTCATAAATAGAAAAATTCTAAAGAGGATTGTGAATATCATGATGTAATCTTACAAAAAATATTAAATAAGATTCATTGGGATTTTGGGGATCTAGTTATTGATCTATAACCACCCCACAAATGAGAGAATCATGCCACAATCTATAATTTTTTTTTGAAAAATCACACAACAATTGAGGTGGGTATGATTTTAAGTATATAATTCTATAAATTATCCAGAGTTAAAATCAATCTCTAGTTTAATGGGATTATGGTTGACTTGGTCAATTAGTTGGTGATGAAATGGTAACTATATGGCCCAATTAATTGGTGGCATGTGGAGAATTCATGAAATAAAATTCAAGAGTATTTACCATGATATTGAGGATATAAACAATGAAATAAAAATTGAAATGGAGGAGATGATTTCAAAATCTATATAATTGAGAAAAGGGATGATGTTTTGATGAATTCCATTTAATATCAGGAATTGAATAAAGAATGGGGGTACAATGACAACACCGTTTTTGATCAAGTGCTTATATTATCTAAATAATCATTATAAGATATCTTAATGTATCATGTTCTTTATATTATTCCCATTAAATTATTAATAAAATAGATAGGTTGAGAGATTAACCTTAGTATTTATAGTACATCATTCCTAAATATTTGTAACATCTAATATGAGCAGTGTCATTTCATGATACTTTGACACATTCTCGATATATTCTCCTCGTGTTATCGCTTTGTAATGAACCATATAAAATAATTGTTTCATTTATTTTATTTTCATCATCAAAATGATGTGTGCATTTTAGTATTGATTGGTTCAATGTGTTATTTCTACCATGTGAACATGATCTAGTTAATGATAAGAAGAATTGAAGAATTGAACGCTGTAATTTATATTCCCCCCATACTTGGGTGTATTGGGGTTTTTTTTGTAACATTCCACCATATCATGAATGAGTTATAATTCAACGTTGCAAACAAAGGCTTAGTTAGGATACTTCAATATTTTTGATGTTGTGACTATGTTACTAAGTTTGGAAGGGAATGATTTGGCTTTAAAGTTGTGTAGTTTTTTATGCAGACATATTCTCATCCTTTGGAACATGGGGTTTTCCCAGAATATAATTTTCCCTCAAATATTTATGTTAATTATTTTAAATGAAAAATAATGATTTAAAACATTAAACTATTTATTTTAAATTGAGTACTAGTAGGGATTTTTATTTAATAAATGGTTTCTAAACAATAATTTTTTTACATAAGCTATTTTCTTTTCGAACATTACTCTTATTAGGTTTTAACCAAAATGATGATTTCAAGGTTAACCATGTGCACTTATTTTATGTTGTAAAAGAGTTATTTTAAAAGGTTTTATTTTTTAATAAAATCTACCTTTTAATCTATTTTTTGGATAAATTGATATTTAAACTTGGAAACCATATCTTTCATAGGATGTTACCTCTAGTGTAGACTAATGAATCCTAATGTTTTACGAAGATATCAATTTGTCTTAAAGGGGGTTGTTTTGAATTACTAATCATGGATGTTTTTAAACATTATATTTATAACTGGAAAGTATGTTAGAGGAAGAAGTCCCCTGGCCATTTATTAAATGAAAGAAAAAGTACAGAAACGCAAGACAAAGGAAGAAGACGAGCATCTTGCCAGCATCCAAACATCAGTTTCAGCATAAACAAGACAATTAAATATCCTATTATTCATATCCTTCACCACCACCATAGTTAGGGATTTCCTCTATAGTAGCTGATTCCCTTTCTAAAATCGTTTCATATTTCTAAAAAGATTGGCATACTTCTCTCTGAGCTTCAACTGTTCCAATGATAAATCCTTTTTGTTGGAGTGTGCACGAACTTTATTATACATAGGTATAGCTCCTATTTCCTTCTTAGATAAAGACCTAGTGTTCACCGTCTTTGGAAGGTAAGATTAATCTTTCCCTGCTTTCCTCCTTGGTGGCACTGACTTAATTCCATCACTTTCAGATGCCCTGCTTCGTCTGCCTTGAAAAATGTCACTATAAAAAGGCATGATGATTCCATTATTTTCATTTTCACTACTATAATAGATTCCCCAGTTTCTAGTTCTCTTAACAGAGGCATAATTATTGACTCTGTCATCCTTACGCACCAATACATTTTCTGCAACATCCAAGAACCCTCTCATTTCAGAGTTATTTTTCTGTTCAATCAATGCAGGATATTTTCTTGCACAACTCTATGAGCATCATGAAATTCCATCTCAAAATCATTCGTACCAGACTCCACATGGTTATTGGGAGTGATCTACATCGTTTCAAATAGTTGGGGTCCTATAATCACAATGGAACCTCCTCAGCTTCCAAGCATGAAAACCTATTTCATGTTACACAAAAGTCTTCCACAACATGCCTATTACCCAACTACAATAGAGAGAAGTCATCACCACTGTCCATTGAGGACAGCTTTCCAAATCCAAGGTCACTCGCCAACCTCTCAAACACTCGATTCACCGATGGGTTATCAGAAACTTGCATCTCTTTCACTCCACTGCCATTCACAGGATCTTCTACTGGGTTCCCCTTCTACATTTCATGCACCTTCACCTCATCCAATGATTCTTCAGCCACTACTACAACCAGAGATTCATCTGCCACTGCATCCAATGCTTCATCATCCACAACAGCTCCATTTCCTAGATAATTCTATATTTGGTTAAATTTTGGTGGGTTTAATGATTCATTGTGATAATGTATCTAAGTATTATGTTAAAAGAATGTTTTATTACAAATACAATTGATTGAAATTATTCTAAAAAGGTTTATAGAATAGGATTTATAAGATTGTTTTCCTTATTCTACCAACCATATTGACATTTTTAGTAACATTATATTGAGCATGGAAAATTATTTAATATGTATATGATCAGGTTTGAAGTGTGATATTCCACCAAAATGAAGTAAAAGTATATATGTCTTATATGTAGTATGATGAAGGTATGGGATCAGAGAACCTTGACCAAAGTATAACCCTTCCTCATTTCCCAATATGATAAGTTGTGTTATTTTCTTGACTACCTATAACCCTTATCCATTCCATTGAATAGGATTGGTCACTAATTGTTAAGAATATAGGGGACTGCTCGGTGTGGTATGTACTTGGGAAATTGTGTTCCCAGTAGTTACAAGCTGTGGGCACCTGTTATTGGTTGGGTTGTTTGTTAGTGTGTTAGGGGCTAGTGACAACTGAAAATAGGATCTTAGAGTTTGTTAGTTGGTTAAGGGAAATATTGTATTTTTTAATTACGTTTCCAGTTTTGGAAGTGGGATGGAGTGGTATTATAGTGGATGTAGGGGGTTGGGATAAGAGACGAATTGATATCTAGAAGTTTTCCACAGTAGGATGCTTTCTCGGTTTGTGCATTGAGACATTCCAATAAGGAATCAGTGGAGTGGTCTTCCATAAGTTCCTCACTCTCTTCTCCTATTTTATCCTTCCTTCACTTCTATATTCTTCTGTACCATCCTGCAATATTTTTGTTTTATTTTTATTGCATATATAATATGGATTTAGTAACATAATTCTATTTCAATTCTCGTTCTCTCCCAATCTCATTTTTTATATAACAAATTTGAGACTCTTCTGGGGACATGTAATGCGAGAGGATATATTGCATAATGGAGGATAGGTTTCGTAGGAGAATAGAATTTCTATTGGATAATCGTAGCAGTAGAAAGAAAATAAAAGAATAATAAGAAGAAGAAACCAACTCTTGCGCAGTGGAGCTGAAAGGTGTTGTAGGTGAGGTGGAACGATGATAGGAATTGTTATACGAGAGGAACAATTATGGAGCAGGATCGTAGAAGGGGAGTGAAATACAAATATATTTACTATTCATTACTGGAAAAGGATCGGATGTCGACACTGGGGAGGTGTCATGAAAGAGGACTAATCACACGCTTGGGGAGAGGCATCACAGGAGAGGAGAATCGATGCTAGAAAATTGTATCATCAAGAAGAATGAAGAAGAAGGGGAAGAATTAGGCTCTGGAACATATGAGATGAGAAGCGTCATAGTTGAGGTGGAACACTACTATGAATATCTATGTGAGAGGAACTATCATGAAGGAGGATCGAAGAAGGGGAGTGTAGCATGAATATATTTTCTGTTCGTTGCTGGTCAAGGACCAGAATTCAATACTGGGGAGAGGTGTGTGAGAGGGAGGTTCGCTGCTGAAGGAGGATCGAACACAAATGTAGGATGTTTGTTTACTAGGGGAAGAGTAGTAATGGTCATTTCTGAGGCTGCTTGAGAAATATTCATGTTTTTCTAAGACCAACTCCAGTGTTTCTATGTACAAGGCATATAGTTTGGTTGACTTAGAGAAAGATGATCGCAGTTGGAAAACACGGTCAACAGTGGATCAAACACAGTATAGATGGAGATGTGTGCACATTGGGGAATCATGTGCCAAAAGAGAATCACGTTCGTTGCATGGGAATGAGATCAGCAGACCATCATTGAAGGAGGAAGCGTTGCTAAAGTCATTGGGAAAAGGTACGAGATGTTGATTGATAGAATGAAAATAAAAAGAAGAAAAAAATAGGTAGGTACGCGCTGAGCATCTGTTCACTAGGTAATGAAAAATGAAAAAAATGGGCAGGTACAAGGTGATTTGATGCTCACTAGAAAAGGAAAAAGAAGGTAAAAGGTGGATATTCGTTTAGCTGATATACTGTACAGAATTATCGTCCTATATGATATAGATCTCCACAGAGGAATACACATTTTTCTATTCATTTAGATAAGTGGGGTGCGTATAATGGAAACAAGAGTTTCACTAATAGATTTTATGAGAGAAGATCTGTTTCATTGTATTATCATAATAGAAAGGTATTTTGAATTTTTTTTAGATGAAAAATGACATGAAATTACATTGGGCCCAAATTTGTATGGCTGAAACCACTCTGATTTGTTTTTTTTTCTCGGTATAGAGCTAGTCCAAACCCATCATGGGAAATGTTTAAACCATCTCTATTGGAAACTTATGGGTAGTGTATATAGAGTAAATCATTTCAATAACCTATTAATTTGTAGGATTAGTTTGTTTCCACTTTAGAACAGCAGAAAAAAGTAACTGATAACCTGAATACTTGTGTGGAATTGATGGATGATAATATTGAGGAGTAGAAATAGAAAGAAACCAAACTGTAATGTCATAAAGAGTAAAATTTCAACATTATCTAGCTTGGAGAAGTATTGTATTTTTTTTTCACAACACACAATATTTACATACTACTATATGTGATATAGGAACTCCTAGACACTCGATAAGAGTCGAGGAGGGGAAAACAGAGAAAACAGAGATACTGGAATTACTAGAGGAGAAGGTTTCAGATTCTGTTGAGCAGCGTAAGTTAGCCACAAAATTTTCACAGGCTATAAATAATTCTTTTATATGTATCCATAAATTTCTTCCAAATGTGTTTACCACAAACTATATCAATTCTTATTAAGGCTATCCAGCATCCTGAAGGGTTAGTTGCCGGATCTTTAAATTTTTTTACTATGCTATTAAAGGATGCTCCGGATGAAGTTGTGAATTCTATATTTGATATTTTTTTAAATCTGGTTACCCAAATAGTCTTTTAATGTGGTGATCATAGTGAAATGGAGAATTAAATAGAATGTTATCTAGATTCATCTCTACTAGGAAATCATAAGTTTTGGTGGGGGTGGTGATGCTAGATTTAAAATGAGAATCTTTTTTAATTCAACATCGATGCTTCTAGATCCTGATTTGGAGAGATTTGCATCTCTTTTAATTGGAAGATTAATTCTATAGATTATTTTTCACCTTCCATATCAAATGGAAGAGCAACATAAAGACCTCATAGCTGCTATATTTTGTACTGGTACTAGAGAAGATTCAACCTTGCTTGGGAAGCTAAATAAGGGTAAGGATACAATATTTCTGGCTTACAGATTCTACATAATCCAAGAATTTCAATGGAAAATCATTACAGCAATGTTATCCCCCAAAAAAGGTTTATTTAGTTTGCTCAAGTGTGTTTCATACATCCAATGAAGATGAATGTATGTTGATGCCTCTACCCAAGCTACCACTGGGTGATGCTATCCGAATGAATAGTCGAGAAAAGGATGAGTTGTTCCACCTTGAGGAAAATTTGGTTTTCTAGTGGGAGGAAATTTTTAGGAACATAGAGAACTTCCAGGTGTGGGATGAACTTGGGATACTGTGCTGCCACCAGTTTCTAGCTATTGGCAGCTGTTACTCGCTGGGTTGTTTGTTAGTAGGTTAAGGGCAAATGACAGATTGAAATAGACTATTAGAGTTTGTGAGTTGGTTAGGGGAAATATTGTATTTCGAAATTATGTTTCTAGCTATGGTATTAGGCATGAAAGGTAGTAAAGTAGAAACATGGGCTTGGGAGAAGAGACAAATTGATATCTGGGAGTTTTTCACAATAGGATACTGTGTGGGCTAGTGCATTGTGACGTTCTAGCAGGGAATCAGTGGAGTGGTCTTCCATAGGTTCCTCACTCTCTTCTCATATTTTATTCTTACTATACTACTATATTCTTATCTCCCATTGTACTTCTATATTCCGCTATATTTCTGCTACATATATACTATGTCATTAGCAATATAATTTTGTTTCACTTCCCGTTCACTCCCTCTCTCATTTATTACATAACACTAAGAACCTAATGTGGTTAAACGCACACACACATTTGTGTGTGTTCAAAAATATACATGTATGAACCTTTAATTGTATATGGAACTAGTAATAAATCTCAGGTTTTGAGATGAGGTTTAAAGTAGGTATGTAAAGTTATATACCCTCTCTGTAATGATTGTTACTTTTTGTAGCATTTAAATCATCCAGAAAATACTTATTTTTATTTTTATCAAATTTTATTTCTGACTAACTGTAAAACTATTTTGATGTATATGTATTTAAATGAGTAGAAATGATCATGGAAAACCTATTTATTAATTTTCTATGTAGATTAATATTAGTTATTCCTTTTTAAGTATGTATATTCTCACACCATTAATGGATACTCTGGTGGATGTGTTACTTCCCTAGATATATTTTATGTTTGATAGTAATATAATTATTTTTTGGGTGCTGTGTCAACAAGATCGTAGTTGGTTCGGTATTTCATGTCTAGGCTCCATGAGGTATTGAAGAAAGAGGCCCTATTAGTAGTAGCAGTGCTTTATCACCACCAGTTTCTCTATAGTTTTCATTAGTTTGTATATGTCTTTGGATCTATTTAGGCCTAACTATATTTTTTGGAATGTTTGTACACATATAACTTTATTTTTTATTATATAAATTTTATTTATATATTGATCCATTATTTCTCTATTATTTTTATCTAATTATTTTAGATAGTGTATTTAGTTTTTTTCAAGGATTGAAACATATGGATTAGTCATAATAGTTCCTCCAATGAATCCAGTCAACTCATTTCATGTTTACCAAAGTAGGTAAATTTTTAACTAATAATAAATTCATACATATGGTGTTAGTCATCATCCCGTGGGGATTGGGGAATTCTCATGAGGTGAAAAAATCCAAGGTTGGAAACTATTCATTTAACTGGGTCACGATCACCATTTTTACACTATAGTGTTAATGTTGTTTTATTTAATATCTGGATTTGATAAATTCACAATGTTTTCTTTAGTTATCCTTGTTTTCTACTATCTCTAGGGGAAAACACCGCAACAGGGTTTTTTGCAGAATGGTATTGGGTGTGAGATGGATAACATGGTAAACCAGTGGGGTGATTTAGCATAGATGATTTGGGCATGTGAGGGGCTACACTTAAGAAATGAAAATTTTCATTATGGGATATTTTTGGTAAGGGTTGACCCTTTTCTATCTTTAGGGGGTCTGTTTTGTAGTCCAAGGAAAATACTAGAATAATCCCAACTAGGTTTCTCTATGATGTGGAGCCTCAGGCTATGCCATGGAGGGTGTTTATTGGGCCGTTTCTATTTCATGGTTATTAAAGCCATGCTACAATCCAGTCTATTGAGTTTTTTAATGTGAATTTATTATTTTTTCCTCCTAGAGTATAAGGGGTTCCATATTTAATTTGGATGAGTAGAAAATGACCTAAAGAGATATCCTACCCCTATTCATTGATTTATATCCTTCTCTCTCCAATATGAAGTATATCCTTTAACGAAAATCCCTTATTTCCAATTATTCTTCCTTTCTCCTTCTTCCTAATTTATTCTTCTATCACCCCTATATTTTATTTATCTTCATAACCCTAACAAAAGTGTGGGTTGGAATTTGGGTTTGAGATAAATCTAATAATATATTTTTGGTTATATAGGGGTTGGATATGGATTTTCCTTATTTAGATTTATGTTCTCTATCAAGGGATATTTTTTGTGTCTTGTTGTGAGTAGTTTATTATTAGATTAAGGTAGGTTTTTTGGTGAATTTCCTTAATTTAACATGTCATTGAATTCACGATATATTCTAATGGCACACATTTAAAATTTAAAAAATATGTTATAACAATGGTAGATTCCCAATCTGTTTGTATCAGTTTCTTCACATGGAATAATGGTTGTTTTTATTTTTTCTAGTTTGTAAATATAATTTTGAATACCACGTGATTTTGAAAATGTTTATATGGATTTTTCAAGTTAATTTTGATGACCAAAGTCCTTTGAACCCATTTTTATCTTGGAATGGGTAAAATTATCACTTTTAACGACTATATTCAGAATATAGTGTAGTAAAAATTCAAATGATCTAAAATAATAGGGGCTTGATTCATCAATTGATTTTATATTTGGTTGTGTAGATCTATTTAAAATGGAATATCTAAATGGATGGATTTATAATAGTGTAAAAGTATTTATAATTCCGAATATATTTATGAAAATGAACATTGGGAACTTTTTGAAGGAGACTTTTTAAGTTTATAAGACCCTCAGATGTGTCTCACTTTTTTGATTATGATTGAATTTGGTTATGGAGATGCCAGTGAGGCAACCCAAAGATAACTATATCTTTATATCAAATCAACTCCAAATTATAGTAATTATATCACAAAAAATATAACAATTCCAAATACATAAGGTTTAGTGTCTTCAAGGACTAGATATATAAGAAAATTATTACACATTATATCTTCTACATCATCCATAATCATCTATACATATTATTTTATTCTAAAAATAGTCTAACATATAAATTATTGGATAACAAAAATCAAAATAATTTGTGTGATCAAACACTTAATAATCTAAACTTATCAATTAGAAACAATGAGTTATATCATCAATATGAGAGAAAACATGAATCAGATGAAGAATATCTTATTAAAAAGGCATTGGAATCATATAGGATTATCATAAGCAATGATAGAAATCATATATCATAACTTGTGATAAAAAATATCCACTAAATAATAAAAAATATAAATTCCTATAAAATAGGAATATTTTAAGAAATATGAAACAAACATATTCATAGGATAACATTGTGATCTAACCCAATCATTCCCACACTCTTTGAACAAACCCAATCACGTCCACACATAAACAATGTGAGAAAACACTATCATTCCTATGCCTTTCATTATCTCATAAAATAAAAAACTCTAACCAATGCATTGTAGGGATAAATATGACCCCAACCATCACCATCCATACATGTGTTCCACAAGTGTTTTTTAATCATATCATATTGAACCCATAGAAAGAAAATGGGGTTCATGTTATTTTCAAATGTTATAATATAAAAATTTTATCTAGAATTCAATCAGATAAAAAAAATAAAATCACAAAAAATGGGAATTTCATAAGAGTATATATTGGGTGATTGATAAAATTTATTCATATGATATATTTCTTATAGTAAAAAAATGAAATGAAAAAGTTTTCTTTAAAAAAATTAATATTTTCAGGGGATGAAAAAAACTCTTGAAAGTCATTTATTTAAAGAAAATGAGAAGTTTTAAAAAATTTAATTTTGAAAAATATATTAATTAATTGAACCTTGAAAAAAAAATAATGATCATGATAATAAATTTGGAGGGGAATATAAAAATACATACTTGAAAAAGAAATTAATTTATTATTTTTAAATAGCTTTATTGAAACCCACATTATTAAAAAGAATAATAATCCCACTATTTAAAACATTGATGAAAATATAAAGATTACTGGAGCCAAAACATTTTTTTGTTTTCAAAATAAGAAAATTAGGACATTGGACGGAATAAAAATAGGGATATGGAAAAACAATGTTTCATTAGTAATGTTATGATTTAATTTTAATAGTATAACATTTTAGGAAGGATGAAAATGAAACAAGAGAAAAAATTTGATGGGAAAAGGAAAATCACCCAGATAAAAATATAACACATTATATATAATAGTGAAATATAATAATTAAAGAATCATGGAAGAGATTATTCAAGAATAATAGTTTATGATTCAATGAAAAAATTTAATTCAATGAAAACCATTTCGATGAACTCTTACTTAGTCAAACATGTTCTATAATCCTATATAATTACCATAGAATAATTTATCATATATTATTAAAAATCATTAATTTTTAATTTTGTAAAAAAATTAGGTTTATTTATTATATAATTTATAGGGGTTTTTAGTTCATATATTGGCGATATGTTTTTTATCCATTCCATGTTTGTTTTGGTATAACAGTTTCAGTTGTCACTCCATGTTTATAATTTCATCTCTATAATGACAAAGAAACATGAAATATATGTTTCATAATGGTTTATTAAGTTCAATGATCATTCTATATAACGTTTAGTTATTATTCAAAAAGATAAATATTAAAACGTGTTTGTTTTCGGTAAGCTTTATCATCAAAAAATGTAGTTTATTAATGACAAGTTTAATTCATGAAATTGAAATTCTTTTAGGTTATTTTGTTAACATCCTATCAATATATTAATTAAATATCTATAACCATCCATGGTATAAATTAAAATCATTTTTCATGTAAGTGGTTAAATGGATCAAAACAAGAACATGCTATGATTAATATAATATGTTTGATCATAAAGTGATTTTTTTATATTATCACCATTACATAATAATTAGAACATAAATAAATAATAATTATTATAAAATATTAATGTTATTTAATTTTTCATAATCATTTTTGATATAATCATTTTAACACTATTTTCATTGGTGTTCAAATCAACCCAAACAGAAGCTTGTTATAATGACTTAATAAATAATAACAAACTACATAATAAATGTGATATTACATTTCTAGAAGCATAATGATTTCAAAAAAAATACAATTATGATAAATAATAAGTTAGAATATATTTAAGAAGGATAAATAGATGAATGGTATGAGAGGTAAAAATACATACATCGAATAATTTAATCTTCTCTTAGAATCCTTCTTGATATAGAATATATTTGGAAAATTTCTATGGATAAGATACTTAAGAATGTGGGTGAGGACTATTTGATATGGAAGTGTGTTTGATAAATGGGTAGAATTATAATTATATGATGACTTTTATGGGGTGGTGGAAGGCTCCTTTTATAAGTTGTGAGAGTGTAACTCTGGTAAATATAAAAAAAATTGAATATAATAAATATCTTTCGAATTAAAAGTGGATTTAGTTTATTTGAAATTTCTATGATATGATATGGAAAGGCCAATATAAAATCAAAAAATCAATGTGTTTCACATTTTAGTTATATTTTTTTCTTTATCTCTAAGGTTTATTACTTTTTAAACCTTTTTAACCCTTATCATGGTGACAATTGTTTACCTTGGTAGCTTAATTCTATACCCAAAAAATAATTTGAAAATCATATCGAATATTGATTATTTTAATATTAAATATTGAAACCATTTTACATGATTCAATTTTTTGGAGATGGTAAAAATTAGTTTTAATATAATTATTCATTATTCAATAAAAATGAAAATTTTACTATTCACAAAAATTTCAACATTTCTAGAACATTCCATTAATTTTACCTGAAGATAATTTTAATATGATGAATTTAAAAATGAAGCCTATATTATAAAATTAAAATTATATATAAAATAAAAAATTAATTTTATTATAAGAACAAATAATGTGGAATAACAGTTTCAAAATAAATATTTTTTAGAATTAAATGAATTAATGTTTTATAATGAAAAAACTTATTTTGTTAATATTTATATTATCCTAACTTCTATATAGAAATATCCTTAATACCACTGCATTATATCTATTATTATGATAGATAGTGGTTGTAATCCTAGTTATTGGTCCAGCAAGCATGGATTTCAAAGTGATTTCTCTGATTTTAAACTTCTTCCACATATGATTTTCCCAAGAAGTATTTGTTGAAGATCAGATTGGGATTAATCTAGGGAATACCCGGGTGATGGAAACTCCTTTCCATTATTAAAAATAATAGTCATAAGGATGACTCATAATACTTTTTCCATTGGATCTTTTTTCTATATAAATTTCATAATTCAAATATATATATTTATACCTAACAGCTCAATGATTATTTTATAATGATTATATTTCATGATTATATTTTTTTAATATATCACAATTAATGGTATTTTAGTGTTTCATATGAAATAATATATTCAAAAAATATATCTATTTAAGGAGAAAATATTTAATAATAACATGTGCAATTATATAATACCCACTTAAAAATAATTTGACCCTCTAAATTCTCTTACATGGATAAAAAAAGATGAGGGTACTTTTTCCTTATTATATCCTTAGGTTCCCATGTTTCTTCCTTATACTTGGGATTATACCAAAGAAAATTTTCCATGAGTGTGGATTTATTATATAACACTTTATCTCTTTGATCTAGAATATCTACCAGGTGCTTCTGATAAGATATATCATGTTTAACTACATGAATTTTGAGATCATTACATGTGGAGGATCTCGTATGTAATTACACAGAAGTTATTCATGGAATATATCATCTTCTTTGCAGAGGTTTGGATTAATTAATATGATATAAAAACCCAAGTTAATAATATATTTATTTTACATCATTTTCATAAGATAATTATTACAACTTATAAATCATTTCAAAATCCAAAGAATATATGTTTTAGTTCCTTTGAAGACTTTCTTTATAAGAAACTCATTATAGATTTTTTTTAAAATCCTCTATAATTAATCCATGATATATGTAACACCCGAGACTTTTATGTTATATAAATCATCTAAGGAATATTTCACTACACACAACACTTGTTTGACTTGCTTTACACGCAATCGTGACCTTCCTCTATAGCTTACGTCGTACGCAACACCGAGTTTCACTAAACAATGATATGATATTAAAATATTATTAAAAATAGCCATTATGAATAGTAATAACCACTTTTTGAAATTTTGTAAATTTTATTTTTCAAAATGGTCTTCATTTTTGGATTCTGAATATCGAAATTAGCCTAGGGTGAAATTTTGGTATTTTTCTGAAAACTTTCAATTTTTGATGAATAGTGAAACCACTAAGTGGCTGTTAAAAAAACTGAATTTTTCATAAAACTTAATTTTACCACTTCTGTGAGTGGAATATCAAAAATCCTAGAGACTCGGTTGATTTCAGTAAGTAAAATGTGGTCCAATGAGATGAAAATAATTTTTTGTGAATAGTAACTTTTTACTTTTATTTACCACGGTTAAAAGTAAATAGGGTAATTAAGGGTAAAAATAATATTATTATTACCCTAACACATGTCCTAATTCCATTGGATAAGTGTAATTCGACCAAAAACAACCTTAGAAATACTATATGACCATTTAGGCCCTCTTGGATTAGATTAGGACATTTATTATTATTTAATTTAAAGAAGAGTTAAAAGAGTTAAAATCAATGTTTATTTACTAACACATTTTTAATATAGGGGTATACATAAGATAAATTAGATTTTAAATATTCATTAAAATATAATAAGATTCCATAAATAATGATATTTTATTTATAATTTTTATACATTAAATAATTTAATTTATTTATGACATAATGATGATGCAGTAATTACCATAATAGTGAAAAATTAGAATAATTGATATTATAAATACCTAAATAATTATAATTTGAGACTTTTAATGAATTCCACTAATTTTATAGGTTAATATGACATGTTATGATTGATTTAATTAACTTTGGTTGAAGTAATCATTTTGTTATGAGTTTCACAAAAATCAACTATTGAATAGTGTCAAAATTGACATAAAATAGTTTTTAAAACAAATATTATATTATTGATTGTTATTTTATTGCTAAAAATCTAAGGTTCGGCCAAGATACTTATATCATGATAGGTGTATCATTAATGGACCTCTTGGGGGTCTCTTGGATGTATATGGTAAGTTTATTAACTATATAATATAAAAATACAAAGTGACATGGTAAATGTCAATCTAATTAACTAAGAGTTAAAACTAAAAGATAAGGTTTATATAATGACCTAAACATGTCTAAATTATATTGTATGAGAGGATTTAGACCCATCCCCACCTTACCATCGAAATAACTCAATTTTGAGCTATTAAAAACCGAATATAACTTTATAATAAAATAATATGTTTAGTTATTCCAAAGGTGCCCCTCTCCTCCCTTATAAAAGGGCACCTCCTCCCCCTCTTACTCACACCTCTTTGAGCATTCAAGCTCGGCCAACCCCTGCCACTTTCTCCTCTCCACTTCCCTAGAGACATCCTAGAGGTCCTGGTCTTCTTCAAAGACCAATTTTAGTGCCCTAAAAGAAGGTCTCCAAGAAGTACTTCAAAGAAGAGGTAATGCCCGTTACCGATTCATTCATCTTTATTTCTTCTTCCAATTCTTCTTCTTTAGTTTTTTCATTATGAAGTGATAAAATCAGTATCATTCATATACTGATATGTTATTATAAGTATGAAACAACCCTATTTAACCATCTATCCATCCTACATAAAATAAAATCACCACGCGTGCGTACGTACGGAATACCGTCTCCACGTCGTGGTGTAATCTATTTTCCACCACCACCTTATTTGGATGGGTATAATGGTTTAAATAATGAATATATATGATTATTGGGAAGTGATATTTATTCTGAAATATTATACATACACTCTAATATAATTCCACGATCATATGAACGATATCATCGCTCGTGCGTACGTACGGAATATCGTCCCCACGATGTGATGCGACTCGTTCTACATGATATTCATTGCATAATGATTATATAAATGAATTGAATGAATTAATATGATATAAATTACACTAATACCATTCTGGAAATGAGGTACCTATAACCTAAAATGAAAAATAATAATTTATTCGACAAAACACGCATAAGAACAAAAAATTAATAAACACCCGAATAACAAGTAATAATGAAATATTACTAATAAGAAGATAAGAATATGACCATATATGATATCATAAAAATAATTATGATTCTGTAATAAGTAAATAACATTATTTAAATCATTATAGATGAGGTTTGGACACTTACAAAGCAAATCAGACCTAAGGTAAGGGAAATATCACAATCTCATTTTTATCCGAGAATGTTTATACTTTGGAATTTACTAGGGTGTATTTTATCATACACATCCATGTTTCCTCAATATGTAATATTATTTCCATCCACCTACAATTTTTTAAATACAATTTTACCCTTCGGTGAGTTTTTAGTAAATGATATGAAAGGAATCTTTTGTCGTTTTTCGTACGAGGTACTTTTTGACTTCTCCGAAAAAAGTACGAGAAGAATGTTTTTTTAACTTATACGGCATGAATGGATTTTTAAAAAATTAATTCCAAGAAGCTTCCTTTACAAGTTTTCATGTTTATTTTTAATCAAATTCTTTTAGTTTATAATTTTATGACATGTTATGAAAGGAAAAGTGTTTTTGAAGTAGAAAGGATATTTTCCTCAAGAATGGAGTTCAAGTGTTTTATCAAAATTATTTTCCATATTAGATAATATAGGTTTCTATTTCTATCCCTATTATTTCATTGATTTGATTATGTTGTGATGGAATTATTTTTATGAATTCCTTTATCTTATATGAATTGTTTTATGATGTCACGAAGTTTAAGAATCCCATTTTTATTACATGGGTTAAGCTATGATGTATGATTTATGATTTTGTGGCACACATAAGAATGGTATAATTATGAGATTGGTGGGACCTACATCTCCCTCCAATGAATTGGGTAAAGATTTTATATATCATGATATAGACATGGCTGGAACGATAGGTTAAACCGGTTCAGCGAAACAGGACTGAAACAAGGAGTGAACTTGGTTCAGAAATGGACTTTGTCCACTAAGATAGTCTTGGAAATGCGTCTTACCTAATAAGAACTGATTCTATATGATTATTTGTGTATGAAACAAAGTTTCATGTTTTAGGTTATGATTATTGGTATTACATTTCACTTCTATGATTTATCCCATGTTATGAAATTATGATTTCTTTTGCAGGTTAAGATTTCCAAAAGTTTTGTTATTATGTATATAATGTGATTGATATTTATTTTGTTTACCCTTACTGAGCCTTTGATCTCACCCTTTTGTATGTTTTATTTCCCCAGGTCAGGAATAAGGTTATTAAGTAGGATATTCCAAAAGGGACTCTAGATATGATGAAATAAATGGGAGGAAAAGTAGATGCTTTTTGAACCAGTTGTTTATGTTTCCCAGTTTCTAAAGACTCTATACCTATACGGTCCTTTCCTGGTTTTGTTATATGTTGTAATAAGTGGGATTCAATTATGAAGTCATAACAATATATGTAAATTATGCATCGTTATAGTTGGTATCAGAGGAAAGGTATAGTCATCCTTTGGAAACTAGGATGTGAAAACATTAGTAAGAACCCTAAGGATAAGTCTAAGCATAGAACACAATCTTAGTGTTTCAGAAATGGCCATGAATAACCTAATATAAGACCTTAAGTGTGAAATTTTATTCTTGATTATGTGATTTTCCTATTATAATTAGTGTTGCTCACACTATTCTTCTTTGTTTTAGTCAATGGCTGGAACCCGAAGGAACCGTGTTAATGCGGAATGCGACGGGAAATGCAATGATTGTCCCCCTGAGAAACCAAATGTTATGGGAGATGGAATGAAAATTCTTATAGCCATGCTCACACAACTTTTTCAAGCTATGAATCATACAGGACTTCCAAATGAGCAAAGGAAGAAGCAACATTCTGTTGAATCCTTCATGAGGCAGCGTCCACCTTTATTCAGCGGGTCTACTGATCCATTAGTTGCTGAACAATGGATTAGTATTACTGAAAAGATATTTTTAGTTCTTCAATGTTCTAAGCATGATAAATTCATCTTAGTAGTGTATCGTTTGGAAGTTGATGTTGATCAATGGTGTAATCTTATTAAGAATACGAGGAAAAGGGATGAAATTGAGTCCATGGAATGTGACGAGTTCAAGAACTTATTTTTCAATAAGTACATCCCTCGTATTCTCCAAAAAAAGATGGAGAACGAGTTTCTTGAACTGGAGCAAAAGGATGATGAATCTGTTGGTACCTATGAAGAAAATTTTACAAGACTTGCAAGGTACGCTTCTGGTATTATTATCCAACCTGAGAGTAAGATCGATCGATTTTTTAGTGGCTTAAAACCAAGTCTTCGAAGGGCGTTATCCATAAGGGACTTAAATAGCTACGAGGAAATCAATCGATGTGCTCTCAAAGTTGAGATGGAGATTGGATTAACCCATCAGTCATATGGGTTTGATAAGAAGAGGAAAATGGAATTCAAAGGAAAATCTAAAGAGCACACTGAAAAGAATATGATCTTTCCCTTATGCTCAAAGTGTGGAAAGAAACATGGAGGAAGTTGTCTTATAGGGACAAGTAAATGTTTCAAATGTGGAAAGGAAGGTCATCGGGCATTTGAATGCCGCAATGATGGGAAGAAGATGTCTAATGATGCAAAAAAATGAAGGGATACACAGAATGAACCTACTACACTACAATGTTTCAAGTATAAGGAGATGGGGCATTATGCCAATCAATGCCCAAATCCAAGGGTTGATGATGATGGTCGACGTCAACAAACTCTTAAGGCCAAAGACAAAGGAAAGTCACATGCAATTTCTATCAGCGATGTGGAGTATGATAATGATGTGGTGAAAGGTACACTTACCATCCACTCTAAAGTAGCAAATGTTTTATTTGATTCTGGATCCACCCACTCCTTTATTTCTGAAGAATTTTCCAAGGATATCACCGTATTACCCCAACAATTACATGTTGAGTTAGCTGTGACAACCCCTAATAGCACAACAGTCGCATCAAAAGTTTATAATTATTCTCCGATTGAAGTCTGTGGTAAAGTGATTCCTGCAAATCTTGTGATCCTCCCTATAGTGGAATTTTATGTGATTCTTGGCATGGATTGGCTTTCTCTATATAGAGCTCATATCAATTTCCAAAGAAGGGAAGTCACATTTCATATTCCAGATAAATATTTGATCGTCTATCAATGAAAGGATGAACATAACATTCCAGTGGAAATTTCTTCCATCTTATGGGTCTTGATTCCACTAAATTAAGGTTATTTATCTCAAATGGTTGGTGAGAAACTCACGATTAAGAATATGCCCATTGTACGGGAGCTTTATGATGCCTTTCCGGAGGAATTTCTAGGTCTTTCACCAAATCGTGATGTTGAGTTTTCAATAGAACTCGTACCAGGTGCTTTGCCTATTTCAAAGACACCTTATAGAATGGCCCCAATTGAGTTGCAAGAATTGAAGAAGAAACTCCAAGAGAATCTTGATAAGGGATTCATACGCCCTAGTGTGTCACCTTGGGGAGCACCTATTCTGTTTGTTAAGAAGAAATATGGATCAATGAGACTCTGCATTGATTATCGAGAACTTAACAAGATCACTATCAAGAACAAATATCCTCTCCCATGCATTGATGACCTATTTGACCAACTACGCGGAGCTCAATACTTTTCCAAGATTGATCTTCGTTCAGGGTATCATCAATTAAGGGTCAAAAGGGAGGATATACCAAAGATGGCTTTCTGTACAAGGTATGGACACTATAAATTTATAGTGATGCCATTTGGTCTTACTAATGCCCCTACTATCTTCATGGATCTGATTAATAGAGTCTTTAGAGACTATCTTCATCAGTTTGTGGTAGTCGTTATAGACGATATTCTTGTATATTCAAAGAGAAAGGAAGAACATGAAGATCACTTGAGAATTATATTGAAGACCCTGAGAAAAGAGAAGCTTTATTCCAAATTTACCAAGTGTGAATTTTGGCTTCAAAAAGTATCATTTTTGGGACACATAATCTCAAAAGAGGGGATATCTATGGATACATCAAAAACAGAGGTTATCGAAAGATGGTCGAGACCAACAACAGTGACTGAGATCCGATGTTTTCTTTGTTTGGCTGGATATTATCGACATTCTGTGAGCTATTTTTCACAATTATCTAATCCACTCACCAAGTTGGCTCAGAAAGGAGTTTAGTTTGTTTGGATGAAGGAATGTGAAGAGAATTTCAAGGAGTTCAAAAGAAGGTTATCCAGTGCATCTGTACTCACACTTTCTTGTAGTGGAGAAAGGTTTGTGATCTACAGTGATGAATCCAAGAAGGGATTGGGGTGTGTTCTTATGCAAAATGATATGGTGATAGCTTATGCCTCAAGACAATTGAAAATACATGAGAAAAATTACCCAACTCATGATTTGGAGTAAGCTGCAGTAATATTTGCATTAAAGATTTGGAGGCATTCTCTTTATGGAGAAAGGTGTGACATTTATACTGATCATAAAAGTTTAAAGTATATTTTCACACAAAAGGAGCTGAATATGCGCCAAAGAAGATGGTTGAAGCTGATTAAGGATTACGACTGCTCAATTCATTACCACCCTGCGAAAGCAAACAAGGTGGCAGATGCATTAAGTCGACATGACCATGCCAGTTTATCCATGATGAGGATCACAAAAGATTTAATATTTATGGATTTACAAAGGATGGATCATGGAATTATAATGAAAGGGGAAAACCGTATCTTTATCAATTGAATGTTCAACCATCTATACATGTGAAGATTAAAGAGGCACAGAAAGAAGATGTAGAGTTAAAAAAGAAGGTGAGAAATGTTCCTGAATTCAATCTTGATTGTGATGGGATAATAAAGTTCAGGAATCGGGTTTGTGTTCCTCCCATCCCCGAATTAAAGAAGGAGCTACTGGATGAGGCTCATAGTTCTTCATTCTCTATTCATCCTGGAAGCACGAATATGTATAGGGACCTGAAAGAGTACTTCTGGTGGGATGGCATGAAAAGAGATGTTGTTGAATATGTCTCTCGATTCTTGGTTTGTCAGCAAGATAAAGCTGAGAGACAGAAGTCTAAGGGGATGTTACAACCATTACCCATACCCGAATGGAAATGGGAAAACATCACTATGGACTTTGTCACAGGAATTCCTAAAACATCCAAAGGCAATAATGCTATCTGGGTCATAGTTGATCATCTTACAAAGTCTGCACACTTCATTTCTATTAGAGAGGATTTATCTCTGGATCAGCTTGCCGGGATATATGTAAAGGAAGTGGTAAGATTGCATAGAGTACCACTTTCTATTATATCTGATCAGGATCTGAGGTTTACCTAAAAGTTCTGGTGAAGTCTTCAGCATACTCTAGACACAGAGTTGAGTTTCAGCACTACTTATCATCCTCAAACAGACGGTCAGTCTGAGAGAACAATTCAAACTCTAGAAGATATGTTGAGAGATTGCTCTATGGATTTCAAAGGTGGTTGGGATCAACACCTACCTTTGGTGGAATTTTCTTATAATAATAGCTTTCACTCCAGTATTTAGATGGCTCCGTATGAAGCTCTCTATGGAAAGAAATGCAGGACTCCAACTTGTTGGGATGAAGTTGGGGAAAGAAAGCTATTAGGACCTGATCTCGTTGATTAAATGGAAAAAAAGTTCAGATCTATTCAATAACACATAAGAGCAGCTCAGAGTCGACAGAAAAGTTATACCGAAAACCGAAGAAAAGACCTACTGTTTGAAGTGGGTGATAAAGTGTTATTACGAATATCTCCCTGGAAGAGGGTCATGAGATTTGGAAAGAAAGGTAAGTTGAGCCCTAGATATATCGGTCCTTTCAAAATACTGGATCGTGTTGGGAAGGTAGCTTACCGATTGGCGCTTCCACCAAATCTCTCTCAAGTTCACGATGTGTTCTATGTATCTCTCTTGAGAAAGTACATACCTGATCCTTCACATGTACTCAGCTCAGAGATTTTACCACAGGAGCAAGATCTTTCTTATGAAGAACAACCGATAGAGATTCTGGATTGTAGAGAAAAAGTCCTACGAAACAAGACCACTCGATTAGTGTAAGTTTTATGGAGGAACCACCAATTAGAAAAAGCTACATGGGAGCTTGAGGATATGATGAGGGATAGGTATCCTCATCTGTTGGTTACAAAGTGACGAATTTCGAGGGCGAAATTCATTTTAAGGGGGGTAGAATGTAGAACCCGAGACTTTTATGTTATATAAATCATCAAAGGAATCTTTCACTACACACAACACTTGTTTGGCTTTCTTTACACGCAATCATGACCTTCCTCTATAGCTTACGTCGTACACAACACCGAGTTTCACTTAACAACGATATGCTATTAAAATATTATTAAAACTAGCCGTTATGAATAGTAATAACCACTTTTTGAAATTTTGAAAATTTTATTTTTCAAAATGGACTTCATTTTTGGATTCGGAATATCGAAATTAGCCTAGGGTGAAATTTTGGTATTTTTCTGAAAACATTCAATTTTTGATGAATAGTGAAACCATTAAGTGGCTGTAAAAAAAACTGAATTTTTCATAAAACTTAATTTTACCACTTCTGTGAGTGAAATATCAAAAATCCGAGAGACACGGTTTATTTCAGTAAGTAAAATGTGGTTCAATGAGATGAAAATAAGTTTTGTTGAATAGTAACTTTTTACTTTTATTTACCACGGTTAAAAGTAAATAAGGTAATTAAGGGTAAAAATGATATTATTATTACCCTAAAACATGTCCTAATTCCATTGGATAAGTGTAATTTGACCAAAAACAACCTTATAAATAAAATATGACCATTTAGGCCCACTTGTATTAGATTAGGACATTTTTTATTATTTAATTCAAAGAGGAGTTAAAAGAGCTAAAATCAATGTTTATTTACTAAAACATTTTTAATATAAGGTAATACATAAGATAAATTAGATTGTAAATATTCATTATAAAGATAATAAGATTCCATAAATAAGGATAGTTTATTTATAATTTTTAGACATTAAATAATTTAATTCATTTATGACACATTGATGATACAGTAATTACCATAATAGTGAAAAATTAGAATAATTGATATTATAAATACCTAAATAAGTATAATTTGAGACTTTTTATGAATTAAAATAATTTTATAGGTTAATATGACATGTTAGGATTGATTTAAGCAACATTGGTCTAAGTAATAATTCTGTTATGAGTTTCAAAAAAATCAACTATTGAATAGTGTCAAAATTGACATAAAATAGTTTTTAAAACAAATATTATATTATTGATTGTTATTTTATTCCTAAAAATATAAGGTTCTTCCAATAAACTTATATCATAATATTTGTATCATTAATGGACCACTTGGGGGTCGCTTGGATGTATATGGTAAGTTTATTAACTATATAATATAAAAATACAATGTGACATGGTAAATGTCAATCTAATTAACAAAGAGTTAAAACTAAAATATAAGGTTAATATAATGACCTAAACTTGTCTAAATTCTATTGGATGAAATTATTTCGACCCATACCCACCTTAGATTCAAAATAACTCAATTTGGAGCTATTAAAAACCGAATATGTCTTTATAATAGAATAATATTTTTAGTTATTCCAAAGGTGTCCCTCTCCTCCCTTATAAAAGGGCACCTCCTCCCCCTCTTCCTCACACCACATTGAGCCTTCAAGCTTGGCCAACCCCTGCCACTTTCTCCTATACACTTCTCTATAGACATCCTAGAGGTCCTGGTCTTCTTACAGGACCAATTTTAGTGCCTTAAAAGGAGGTCTGCAAGAAGCACTTCAAAGAAGAGGTAATGCCCGTTACCGATTCTTTCATCTTTATTTCTTATTCCCCTTATTCTTCTTTAGGTTTTTCATTATGAAGTGATAACATCAGTGTCACTCATATACTGATATGTTATTATAAGTATGAAACAAACCTATTTAACCATCTATCCATCCTACGGAAAATGAAATCACCGCGTGTGCGTACGTATGGAATACCGTCTCCACGCCGTGGTGTAATCTATTTTCCACCACCACCTTACTTGGATGGGTATAATGGTGTAAATAATGAATATATATGATTATTGTGAAGTGATATTGATTCTGAAATAGTATACATACACTCTAATACAATTCCACGATCATAGGAATGATATCATCGCTTGTGCGTACGTACGGAATACCGTCTCCACGATGTGATGCGACTCATTCTACATGATCTTCATTGCATAATGATTATATAAATAAATTTAATGAATTAATATGATATATATTACACTAATACCATTCTGGAAATGAGGTACCTATAACCTAAAAAGAAAAATAAGAATTTATTCGACAAAACACGCATAAGAACAAAAAAGTAATAAACACCCAAATAACAACTAATAATGAAATATTACTAATAAAAAGATAATAATATGACCATATATGATATCATAAAAATAATTATGATTCTGTAATAAGTCAATAACATTATTTAAATCCTTATACAGGAGGTTCAGACACTTACGAAATAAATCAGACTTATGGTAAGGAAAATATCACAATCTCATTTTTATCCGAGATTGTTTGTACTTTGGAATTTACTGGGGTGTATTTTATCATCCACATCCATGTTTCCTCAATATGTAATATTATTTCCATCCACCTACAATTTCTTAAATACAATTTTACCCTTCTGTGAGTTTTTAGTAAAAGATATGAAAGGAATCTTTTGTCGATTTTCATACGAGGTACTTTTTAACTTTTCCGAAAAAAGTACGAGAAGAATGTTTTTTTAACTTATACAGCATGAATGGATTTTTAAAACATTATTTCCAAGAATCTTCATTTTCAAGTTTTCAAGTTTATTTTTAATCAACTTCTTTTAGTTTATAATTGTATGATATGTTATGAAAGGAAAATTGTTTTTGAAGTAGAAAGGATATTTTCCTCAAGAATGGAGTTCAAGTGTTTTATCAAAATTATTTTCCATATTAGATAATATGGGGTTCTATTTCTATCACTATTATTTCATTGATTTGATTATTTTGTGATGGAATTATTTTTATGAATTCCTTTATCTTATATGAATTGTTTTATGATGTCACAATGTTTAAGAATCCCATTTTTATTACATGGGTTAAGCTGTGATGTATGATTTATGATTTTGTGGCACACATAAGAATGATATCATTATGAGATGGGTGGGACCTATATCTCCCTCCAATGAATTGGGTAAAGATTTTATATCTCATGAGATAGACATGGCTCGAATGGTAGGTTAAACCGGTTCAGTGAAACATGACTGAAACGAGGAGTGAACTCAGTTCAGAAATGTACTTTGTCCACTAAGATAGTCTTGGCAATGAGTCTTGACTAATAAGAAATTATTCTCTATGATTATCTGTGTATGCCACAGAGTTTCATGTTTTATGTTATGATTATTGGGATTACATTTCACTTATATGATTTATCCCATGTTATGAAATTATGATTTCTTTTGCAGGTTAAGATTTCCAAAAGTTATGTTCTTATGTATATAATGTGATTGATATTTCTTTTGTTTACCCTTACTTAGAATTTGAGCTCACCCTTTTGTATGATTTATTTCCCCAGGTCAGGAAGAAGGTTATTAAGTAGGATATTCCAAAAGGGAATCTAGATATGATGAAATAAATGGGAGGCAAAGTAGATGCTTTATGAACCAGTTGTTTATGTTTCACAGTTTCTAAAGAATCTATACCTATACGGTCCTTTCCTGGTTTTGTTATATGTTGTAAAAAGTGTGCTTCAATTCTGATGTCATAACAATGTATGTAAAGTATGGGTCGTTATAATATAGTCCCTTTAATACTCCTCATTAGTTATAATCATCTTTATAACCTATTTATTGAAAACATTAGAAAAGGGATGAGATAAAATACTCAATATAGAAAAAACATTTCAATAAGTCATTGAAGGGTTATATCTTAAGCTTATTATATAATATTATAAGGGATAAATTTCTTATTAAATAGAACATGAAAAAATATAATTTATCTATAAATCATTATATGATGACATGAAATCTCAAATGAACAAACATATACCATTGAAAAGTTGTATATGATCCTAAGATAATAGTCATGATCATTTTTTCATAATAATCGGAAAATGGAATTGAAATATAAAATGAACTTGATACATATCATAACAAAGAACATTGAAACAAATATAAGAACATAGTATCATTATATTGTGCACATATCCAAAAATGCTATCCCTTTATATTGTGAGTGTAATCCAAGAAGTATCACCATTTTTGTGTGACCATGTCTAAGAAGGAATGTGCATAAATATCCAATGTGATATAGAAAATCAACCAATAAATTTTAGGAAGATATAATACCCTACTCATCATCATCCATATATATTTTAGGTCAGAGTAATATGGAAATATGGGGTGAATTTCCATTTTTAAAAATTATTATAATGAAAAAGGTAAATACCAAACTGAAAGATATCGATATGGTGAAGCAATACTTTAAATATTAATTAAAAATTTATGTTCAATATTAATTGTAAAATTATGCACAAGGAAAATGTATGTATATAATTTATGAAATTATGTCTATTGATATTGATGAATATCAGAAAATAAAAAATCTATTTAGAAAATAAAAGAATAAGAAAACACATTCTCATAAAGGAGTGTAGAAATAACTTGATTTGTGCTCCTACGTATCCTCCCATAATCCTAAGAGGCATTTTTATTTATTATTTGATATTGTAGGAGATCAATAATCCTATTCCTCAAATTTATGTATTTCATCGACCTCTTTATATTCATCAGTAGCCAAAAAACCCATCCCTCGCTTTTATGGTCTTGAGCACCCATTGTATAAGATGAAAAATAAGAAGTTGTTTTCTTGGAAACATTTCCTTACTAATTGGATAACTTATATATAATAATGATTTGAACAATTTATAAGAGAGATAGAGTGATGATGGAAGAATAGTTCATAAGAAATTTTAGGATAATTGAGATTGGATTTTGAGAGGAATTTATGATTGGATAGAATCCACTAGGGGTTCACCATTGGTGATCAAGATTTGATCAAGGATCAGATTTGAAATTGAGGAATTATAGGTAATCAGTATAGGTATAGGAATCTATATATCTTCCACGGTGCCAATAATACCAATTTATTGGATCTAATATCTTTAGGAATATTCTATAATTCATTCAGGGTCATTGAAGATGAATAATATAATAAAGTATTTCATGATTTTAAAATAAATTTAAATTATTTAAACAAGAAAAATAATGAATATAAATTTTCAAAATATTACTCAATTAATGAATGGTTAAATGGAAATAATCACAATTTTATGATTCCTAACTCCCCTTTAATGAAATTGAAACAATAAACTTCTAGAGGTTTAGTGAAAATATCAATCAGTTGAATGTCTATCCTGAAAATTACAATAAGATATCAGCATTTTAGAAGTGATATCATCGGAAATGGCAGGAGGTCAAATGTGTTTTGTAACACCCCAATATTTTAAAATCAACAACATTAGATTTGATAGTGTAAATGAAACAACAACGAGCATGAATGAACCATGCAATATTATTATTTAAATATGTATGTTCTATCTTCACTGTTAAATTAGAGGGTATGAGTAGTATTAAATAATTTATGATATATACATAAATTTAATAATCAAAATAAATGTATTTATAATTTCTTAGTAAATAATAATAATAATTTTTAGTAAATTCATTTTATTATTTTGAAATACATTTTCTTCAAATTGGTTTTTATCATTTTTGTGACAAAACATTATATTATTTTTTTTGGAAAATTTGTAAATTTTATTTTATAAAATGAATAAAATATTTAAACATATCATATCAAAATTATCTTATGGTTAAATTTTGATTTTTTTTAATATATTGATATCTCAGTAAATAGTTAAATTACAATTTTTTTTCAAAATACTGTCATTTCTTTTCATTACATCAAGTAATTTAAAATTACAATTATATTTTAGATTATTTATTAATGTAAAATATGAAAACAAATTATATATAAAAATATAATTAATTTAATTTTAATAAAAAAATCATGATTTAGGTGTAAGTTAATTTTGCAAATTAAAAACAAATTTTTCTTAAAATTGTTTTTAAGTGCGTAATGCATACCTATTTTAATTAATTAAAACTAAAACTAATGCGGATAGATTTAATTTAAATGTAAATATTATACATTTATACATATGAAATGAAATTCATATAATGATTATTTTATATCACAGAGTTAATGTAAGATCTTGCAATGGGCATGGTATGCCTCTAGGTCGTTGGTTCATTTATTGTGGGTTAGTCAGGACTTGTACCTTGGTCATACGTGTCATTTAAGAGTCCCCCTTTAACCCTTAAAAGGGGTATTATCCTTAATAAAATAAAAAATAAGGCCTTTGAGCCATTTGGGCGGGGACAATCATATTCTTGAAACAAACATTTCTTGAAAAAATGTCTTTCGACGCATTTGAGAGGTTCATTTTTAAATTAAAGTCTGATAATTATATGAATTGAATTTTATAAAATGGATTTAATATTTTTAGTCATCATAATTAATAATATTAAATATTTTAAAATTTACTTTTTTTCAAAATATATAATAAAAAATACAAAAAAAATTCACTATGGAAAAATGGAAAATCAAGTTAGAGTACATTTATACTAAGTGACAAGCAAACCATTTTTCATCTTAATTTCTTTTTATGATTTTATTTATAAAATTATCACCTTAGGATAAATATTAGATTATTTATGAGATAATTTTCCTTGAATGTGGCCTATAATTAATTTACGGAAAGAAAAAGACAAAATGTCACACTCTTTTCTTTAAATATATCTTATATGTCAAAAATAAGGATAAAAATAATTGGTGAATTAATATTAAAGTTTATTTCATGTATAATGAAATTAATTTCATGATGGTAATTTTTTTTAATTTTTAATTATTATATAGTTACCTTAAAACACAGACACAATACTTGTGTAAACGGTGGAAAACTCAGGGTAAATGATTTATAAAACATTAAAAGTAATTTATTTGGAATGGTTTCTAGTTTTATAATAATTTTATAAATAATAATGTTGAATTATTTATTTTTAAATTTATTATATTGTAAATTTATTTTTATATTCATGTAATTAAAGTCAAATTTAATGAATAGAGTCAAAAATGAGATTAATGATATTTAATGTTAGAAAATATTTAATAAAAATATTAAAAAATATTGAAAATATTGAAAATATTGGAATAGGATAATTAGGTTGGTAAAAAGTCTACAATTTCATCCCTACTCCATTTATAATCCAATTAGTTTCTTATAAGTAAAATTAAAACCCTTTTAGTTTAAAAAATCAATTATCACCATTAATGTTTAAACTCGTTTATCAGGGGTTAAATCAATTGATAAGGGTCAGTTTTCAAATTAAACTTGTCTAAATCATATTTAATATCCATATTTCAACCTTATACTATCCAAAATTATATTATATATCCATTTAGAATATTTTTTCTTGGGAATTACCTTATGATTTTGTATTGTTTTAAGAAATTTCTTAGTGGATTCTCTCCCCCACTTATAAAAAGACACATCCTCTCCTATCATCTCTTCTACACAAATAAAGAACATTTTTATATAGATAATCCCTACCCAAATACCATCCTTAAAACCCTCATCATTTTTATAGGACATGTTTTGGTTAGAAAGCAATCCTAGGTAATCTTTTAGTGTAAACCTTAAGTGGTTGTCCAAAGAAGAGGTGCGGTTCTTAATTAAGATTTTATTTTTTCTTTTTTATTCATACACCTATAAATCATACTAAAACATGTTGATATAATAAAATTAGTATCTATAATTTATTGATATATTATTATATTAATTTTATAACCTATATCCATCTCCATTTCTATCATATGGGAAATGAAATCACCATTCGTGTGTGCGACACACTACCGCATCATGATCCAATGTAATTTGTTTTACATTATAACCTATCTTGTATATTAATTATGATGGATTTAATATTTATATTTGATATTAATGACATATTTATCATTATATAAAAATAATATATCAGATATATTATTACCTTTCCATTCCCTGAAAAATGATAACATTGTTTCTAAATACATGTGGTCAACCTCCAAAATGATTTTTTGGTATTTTCAGAATAAGCCACTTTAAGGGGGAATTGGGAACCCAAATGACTTTCAAAAGAAAATAAAAACCAAAAAATTGAAAACATCAACAAACCCCGTAAACCTAGTTTCAAAATTCAAACATTCAAAATTCAAAACCAAAAGAATCACTGTTACCCGCTAAAGATTGATATCAATGCCTTGGTCCAATCTTCAGATCACTATCATGACTAACATAGAAAACTATAAAGTCCATCAGAATAACAACAACCAAATATTCATTGGTACAAACAACTTTAGTGAAAATTAACCCTCATAGAAACTAGATCATCATCAAGAATCGCCACCCGAAATCCAACATCACCACTAAAATACACCATAAAAAAGATCCACATGAAAAATAAATCCATCTACCATCAACACTATCAACACAATTTGAGTGACCATGAATCTTGGATGAACCACAAAACCATAATAATCTTGAACCAAACCACCACAGATTGAGAACCAAAAACAAAAAATAACACACTTAATGATGCATGAGATCTCCAAGAAGAGGTTGAACATAACCAGAACCACCAGATGAAGCATCAAGAAACCTCAGAAAGTAGGACCCATGCATGGATGCTGACCACCCCTACTAGTAAATGTATAGGAAAGGCAGAGCACGACGATGAAGAATTCACCTCAAAGTTCCAACTCCAACACAACCCCAAACAAATGAATCACCATCATGAAAAACCAACAAGAGGTTTATAAATTATGGGATAAGCGATAAGGGTAGCAGAGGCAGCGAAAAAATCCCTAAAAACAAATAAGAAAACAAATAAAATTTTCCACCAAACGCCACCCAAACAAAATCCAAAACTGCATGAGTTCCATCATGTGAAACCAAAATGGGGTAAAACACAATGGAACTTGCAATAAAAGATAAAAGGTAGCATTTAAATCCTTTAAAACCCCAACCGATCAGCGTCACCAATGAGAAGATAACCCGACAATGAGAGAAATAGGGAAGGAGTGGAATCATAAATAAGAGGCAATCATTGTCCTATGAACGATGAGGGGGAAGAAAAGGGTAAAGGGGAAGTGATATGAAGCACTGTAAACAATGATTAAATTATATTATAAAGGAAACCCTAGAAGATACTGAGCAGGTAGTGAGAGAGAGAACTTAGCAAGTGAGGTGCCATCTCCAAAAACCAACTAATCAATTTCTCATTACATGTGGACTACCACCTTCATGAAGTGATATGATAATATTTTCATCACCACATCACATTTATAGTATATATAAGTGTATTTAAACAAATAATATAGTATATATGATATAATTAAAATCTTATAATGATAAAATAATACTTACCTTCTTTCCATTATGACCATTGAAAAATGGAAACTTCACTCATGATTACATACAACCTACAATCTCCATGATTGTAACGTACATATTTTTTCATAACAATAAATCATTGTTGGATTTAAAAATATAATTTATTTATAAAAATGATAATTATTTCATTAATATTATTCTGGAGATGATAGAAAAATTACTTATTTACTATCATTCGCCTACTGAAGTAATTTTGGACATATGAATGAAACATCATCAAAACGTAAGATGTGAACTTAATTGATTATATAAATAAATATAACATGGTGATAAATAAAATAAATTTAATAATAAAATTTTAAAATACTATTAATAAATCAAATAGTTCTCATAATTTTAATATTAAGGAATATAAATTATGTTTTTTATGAGTCAAACTCAAGGTAAGGGGTTTCAAAACTGAATTTCTTTTCATTGGGTTATATTACTTCTTCATTGTCTTTGATATTATATGATTTTTTATATAATGAATTTTTATTATTTTATATTTTATTTCGAATCTATTTATGTTCCTTTAAATTTGATACACATAATCAATTCATCGATTAATTGTCACTTCAACAGTATGATCATTGTAATGGATTTTGTCTCAATTTCCCTTCAGTGAGAAATATTTTAACATCATGCACCTAATTTCTTTTATATAGTTTATATGATTATTTTTAACATATTATATCATGCATCATTCATTATTCAAGGTTATTTAATTTAAAACTTATTTTACTTCATCCAAGGGGATTTGATTTAAATGTTACTAAGGCAATAAAGTCTTTATGTTACAATCACATTTATTTTCAAGATTATTTATGTTCAAGGTTCCTTTGAGGAAAATAATATAAAATTATCTTATCGAACCAGATATATTTTATTATAATATGGTCATGAAATTGGGTAACATGTTTATTTTCCATTTCCTACCTCATTGAATAAAGAAACATCAAGAAATTTGTTTGTAAGTAATACCAGTTTTATACCTTGTTTTAGATCTAGAATCTTATCTTTCATGTCTATATATTGTGAATATTTTTTTAAATTTTATTCAATTAATTTTAAAGTAATTTTTATCCACATTTTCCTTTTTTTACAAAATGTTTTATAATGAATCTTTTTATCAATTTTCAAATAAGGAACATTTTGAATATTTTTACAAAAGTGTGAAAGGAATGATTTTTTTATCTTATATGACATGAATAAAATTTCCCACCATCAATAATTGTTAATGATTTTATGACTCCTTTAAAAATTTTCATGGTCCTTTTGAAATAAGTTTTTTCTATAATATTTTGGAATTTTTTTTATTTTTACGAAGTGATTTCAGAGTGAAAATGTTATTTTACTCTAGAAATATTCCATGTGATATTCTAAAGATGATTTCATCAATTTCAAAAACATTTTATGTTATAGATTGAAAATAAATTATATATATATATCTGTGTGTGTGTGTGTGTGTCATACAAATATATATAACTAATTCTACCTTCCATTGATGGGGTAATATATTCCTTATGTTCATTTATTAAATGCCTACTTTATTAAATCTTTTTATATTACTACATGAGGAAAGATAATACAAAAAATTAATTTCCATAGTTAATTATTATGTTTATACCTTATGAATTATTTAATTTTTGTGGATCACATAATTTTGTACATGTTATCATGGGTGTGCCTAAATATCACTCCAATTCATTCGATAATGTTATTTGTCTCATGATTCGATATATATGGGATTATTTAGAAAACATAATCTATTATCAGACTTTTTCCACCATGTGATATTATCTATGAATATAGCTACTAATCATGTTTATTTCATGTTATATGTTTCCACCACAATACATAGGTTGCTAAAATCGTATGATAATATGTTTTTTATGTTATTCTTCCACATGATTACTCATTAGACTTCTCTTTTATGATATCATGGACACATATGTTATGATTACTTATATTATTTCTTCCCTTACTGGGTTTTTAATCTCACCCTCTTCCTTTATGTTTTCTCTAATTTATGCAATCCATTTTTAGGATCTCAAAGAGATTTTATGATATCATTACATAGAATAAAAATACTTATATTATGTTTTAGTTTCCTTTTCTATATTATTTACCTAATATTCCAAAGACACTATGACTCATAGTGTTTGGGTTGTAACTAATTGTTATTAATGTTAAAAATCATTAAATAATATGTTTAAAGGTATTGGGTAACAATATATGAAGTTAGGGAAAGTTATAGTTATTTTTTATTTGGATTAGATAAATTTATTAAAAACACCTAGGGATAAGTCCAAGTCTAAGATAACATACTAATGTATTGGTAAGGAAGAGATTAAATCAGTTTACTAGAAATATATCCTTGTATGGATACTACAACTGGATATGGTTTAGAAACATACACTTCCATGGGTAATAATTGTTAAAAGAGTTGGTTAAGTATATATTTACAATTATTGTGATTCATGGTTAGTGTCCCTTACTTCACACTTGTTTTTGTACTCTTGGGGGATATGATTGGTTTAATTAAAATTTTATAAATAAACTATCATGATGAATAAGAAAATAAAACCTATGTAAACTTTTGATATTCCATAGAGATATGAGATAAACCTAAAATTTCTTGGGATGGTAAGCACAAGCTCAATAATAATTTCGAAGGGATAGATAATCATTTTGAGGTTTTATGTAATGGGAGTTTAAGATGATTAAGGATATTTTTGGGAGGTATATATGGTAATACTACCCTTTAGTTAATTGAAATTTTAGTTCTTTGAGGTATATTTATTTTATATTTTTGGTACATAAGTTTAATGTTATTGATATTGTTTAGGGTTAATTTTATCAATGATGTTAAGGTATTAATATTTTGATAATATTATTTGATTCTATAGAAAAACAATAAGTTCTATAGAAGACTTTAATGGTCAAATAATGATTTGATGATTAATGTTATTTTGAGTATGTTAATAATACTTTTGGGAATACTATAATAATTATATTAATATAATTTTATAAAAATTACAACCCATGTTTCTGTTGATAACTTGTCATATCTAGAAAGGTTGCGGGTTTTATGCCCACAACCGAAGGGAAATAAGGGTGCAATGCCTACCAATGGCCGACATGATGTTCTAGTTAGTATGAAATTAGTTTATATTGAATGATTTGGTGGATAAATATTAATTTTAATTTGGCAGTAATATTATAAGGTATAATATTTTTTAATTTTTAGGATTTTTATGTGACTAATTGTATTTTGGGAAATGATTAATTGTATTGAGGTATATGTTACCATTGATTCTAAAAAGTGATTTAACATGAAATATTAGTTTGGGGAAATAAAAAAATAGGTTATTTGGCATATGGATTTATTTATTTATTTTAATAGTCTAAATAGAACTTGTGTGTAAAGTATTAAGAAAAATTCATTATATCTTGATAAGATATTTTATAAATTTATGTTATTGTATTACATTATGGTAAAAAAAAATTGGTCAATATTTAATGAATGTATTAATAGATTATTATTATTTTTACAGATATTATTTACTATTAAAAGTTAATTTTAGTGCTCCAATCATAACAAATTTATATTGGATATTAATTCCTTGGAGTAAGGGATGAAGTGGAAATTGATCAAAACCCAACCAATAGAAGAAATGTTTTTTTATGAAACAGAAATATATCAGGTATATTTTCTTATGTTCTTAGTCTAGATGGTAAATGAATTAATAAAACAAAGGAAAATTATCTTATAACAAAGAAATATCCTATTAAAATCATTTCATGTGAATTGATTGTCTTTTCACCCATCATAGATTTATGATTTAGAGGTCAATAACTTTATCATGATCATTCACTTTCTTTTGATCAATGATCCCTATTACTATCCACCATTATTTGGTAATTATTATTTTCCCAAATTTCTATATTTTTACATACCACTAATGATTTCATTATTCTAAAAATATTTATTTATTATTATATATTTCATTCTCACTTCCATTAATCTCATATCAAGTGGATGCTTTATTAAATCTTTATATGATATGGGATTTCAGTCAAGGAACATTCAGATAGTAACCGTTTGATTAATGAGATAAATTTCCAAATGAAATAATGTAATTTAATTAAAGAGGAATAATGTCACAACCGGATATTTTAAAAAGAAAAACATTATATTTTATAGATTATATGAAACGCAACATCATGCCTAAAAAACAATGAAATATTATTATTTAAACAAGACTGTTATAACCGTTCAGTAAAATGGTTAGTATGAGTAGTATTAACTATTATTTGGAATATATATAATGTTAATTATCAATATAAATGTATTGAAAAATTATTATTAAATAATCTTTTAAAAGTTTATTAAGTTTATTTTATTCTTCCAAAATACATTTGCTTAAAAATGGTTTTTTTATTTTTGTGAGAAAACATTTTAATTAAATACTGATATTTTTTTAAATTTTATTTGTAAAAATTGATTTCTTCTTTAAAATAATCATATAAAAATTATCTTATGGTAAAATTCTATGATTTTTAAAAGGTTTATTTTTCAGTTAATAGTGAAAATTATTGCTTTTTCAAATATCATCATTTATTTTTATTAAATGCTATAATTTATAATGAAAATTATATTTTGGATTTTTTATTAAAGTAAAATATGAACCATTTTATTTAGAATAATATAATTAATTTTATTTTAATCATAAATTTTAATGATTTTGGTATAAATTTATTTTTTAGTCTTAAAACGCATTTTTCTAAAATTTATTTTTAAGTACATAATGTTTCTCCATTTTAATTGATTATATAATCCCTAATGAGGAATTATTTAAATGAAATGTATATATCATATATATATATATATTAATTTAAATTCATATAATGATGATTACTATATATAGAGTTACAATATGATCATCTTATGCATGAAAAATGATTTCTTGAAACCCCATTTTTAGAAATATTTTATAGGTTCATTTTTTAATTAAATCTTTCCACTTCTATGAATTTATAGTAACTCTTAATTTTATAAATAGATATCACATGTTTTTATATTAATATTCATCACATTATACAAACATGCACTCTAGTACTATAATAGTTATTGCCTTTGGAGACTAGAAATACAATCTTTTTATTTCATAAAAGATCTTCAACAACTCCCACAAAGATATTGTCACATAGCACTCCTCTTAGGTATACCCTACCTACACAATTCATTAAAACTTGGGGAATCAAACATAAGAAAGGGAGATCTCAGATTCCTAGTAAGAGTAAATATAGACGATACCAATCTATGATTATATAAAATCATAAGAAAAACATAAGGGTATTTGATCATGAAAATAACATAGAAAGTTCCTACACAACCTATCATAGATCACAAATATAATTCATTTCATAAAAATTTATCATTTCAGAAATGATATCCCATGATAGTGAGATGATATTATAAATAAATCATTAACCATACACTCATTTTATAAAAGTGTGGAACCATCATACATACAGAAAAAATATTTAATTTTTCAAGGATAAATATTAATAACATAAACATATTGGATTAGTTTTTATCACATTTTCCCCATTGTGGATCAAGATGCACCTATTTACCATAGTGGATTAATCAAATTGACTGGTTTACTATTGTAATATCATGATATATAATGCTTTACCCAATGCATTTGATGGTGATATAGTTCCCAACCATCTCATAGTTAAAACCATACTTATGTGCGACACAATATCATTAAACATTCATCATATCATCATATTATAACACAGGTAATTAAAAATAGTTTCATAAACATTTAATCAACTCAAAATAGCGTAACCCATGAAAAATAAATGGGTTTCATAAAAATTTCCTCAACAAAATAATTAACCATTTAGATAAATAATAAGGATGGTGTCATTAAATAATATCCCCAATAATATATAAGTATCTTCAAATGGTGTCATTTTAAATGGAAAATGAATTTGGAAGATCACCTGGAACATTTCTTGAGGAATATACCATTTTTTCTTTGAAAAAAAATTAAAAATATAAAAAAATTTAAAAATCCTTTTCTTTAAAAAATAACATTAAAAAATTATAAAGGAATCTTTAAAAATAATTTAAACCATTTATTGAGGAAAATATACTTTCCATATTGAAGATCAACTTTTAAAACTCAAAATTCATAAAACATTTTACAAATTATTTTCATTGAAAATAAAATTTGAAATATATAAAATAAATATTTAAAATAATTATTTGGTCATGATGGTGGAAAATACCATTCATTACATACAGGTTAAAAAATATTCCTTTCATGATTTCAGGAAAATCCAAATGGTCATTATTTGGGAAATTCAATGAAAATTAATTTAAAAACATTTTATAAAAATGTAAAACATGGATATAAATGTGTTTAATAAATCATTTTGAGAATTTAAAAATAATTTAAAACATATTTAGAAAACACGGTTTTTGAAGAAAAAGGGTTTTTGGCCGAATAGAGAAATAAAGTCGGCTGTCTTTCAAATACTTATTTTAAAATATTTGGTATATAAAAAGAAGAAAATTTAGGGAAACCATTTATTATCATCACATTATTATAGGAGAAAAACTTTCATGTTTTTTTTGATATATATATAGTAAACGTTTATAATCAAATGCATAAATACAAACAATCCTAATAAATAATGATATTATATCATAAAACCCTTACCACTTTGGTAACTTTTTTACTGTAAACCCAATGAAATAGATATCCTAAAATGTAAATTAATATATTAATAATTTTCAAGTTAATAATAATAAAATACATTCATGTGTATTATATACACCATATAAAATAAACACATGGTTAAAATGGTATGTGACTCACAGAATATAAAAATGAGACAGAAATACCTTACCATAAGTACAGACATCCTTCCCACACATTAGAACCTATTTTATAATAAATATATGTTTATTATAAATCTATTAAATAAATATACTTATATATATCATACCATATATGATTTACTTATTACATTTTATTACTTGTTTATTAACAGTTCCATATTAATGTCACATTTCTTGAAATAACTTATTTTTCTGTGTCTGAGTGTGTGTGTGTGTCGATTTTTGATTTTATATATATGGTCCTCCTAATTTGATCATGGTTACATAATCTCCATAATTTTAAACATAATATAAATATCATATATATTTATTATAAATTTATTTATAGTGATCTATAAAAGTTATATATAGAAAATGAAATACACCATTCATAGAGACGGTATGCCGTACATATGTATGAAGACTATTTCCATATTCCCAATGGAATAAAAGAAATTAATTTAAATAATATAGTACCATTATAGAAACATTTTTATTTCATATATATCATATATTTCAATTAAACACATCTTTATTACATTCCATGTGAAGAGTGAACATATCACATCGCTTCGTGAGGTCTTAGTCCTTTGTACAATTGAAAGAGTTTATTGTATTCGTAGGGAATGAAAGGTAGGGAGGGATATGTTATATAATGATTACATTATATTAATAATATCATAAATATAATATATAAATTATAAATATATCATTGTATCCATCTGTTATAGGTGGTGATGGAAATCGAATAACTTCAATTCGTGAGGTGTTATTCTACCGTACACAAAAATGACGATTTCATAACCCATTTTATGGAAGCAAAGAAGGATTAAGATTATTACATTAACATAATAACATATTAGTATTTTTAATAAATTTAGGTTATCATATAATCATGATTTAATAATAATTTGGAGATTTTAAGGAAGAAATAAAATAAAATACTCAGTTAGAGACGTTATCTCATCTTCAGACAACTTCTTTTGATTTGTACCAAAATGATTATTAGGTTGGATCTATGTCCAAAATAAGGTTTGTAGGACGAGATTAGGGAATTAATTTATTTATTTAAAAATTAATTTTCTAAAATTAATTGTTTTGGATGTGTGAATAGGAGAAGAGAGATGTTGGCCTTTTATAAGTGAGGTGAGTGCCACACATGCAATTTTCAAAAAGAAAATTTTTTACCCTCATTATTCACATGAAAAAAGATTTGAAATGGTCCTTAATCAAACTCAAAAGATATAAGGTATAAATATGTCCATAAAATGGGTGTTGGACATGTTTTGGTTAATTTTTAACCTTTATCATTTTAGTTTAACTACGAAGTAAACCCATGTTTACCTTAACCGTAGTAAATAATTTTTACTGTTTTTACTTTTCATTATGGTCAAAAATTAAGTTGAAAATATTATATAATATATATTATGAATATTATAAATATTTAATAATTTTTTCCAAATTCCAATCATATAAGTGTAGAAAATTAATTTAAAATTAATCTTGCAAATGTGAAAAGAAAGCGGTATTTCAAAGAGAAAATGATCAAAGGTTTAAAATGTTTTTTATAGAAATTCAATATGAAATTGATTCCAATGAACTAAATTGGATTAAAAAATATATAATTAAACTAATTTCACCTTTAAAACCATCTTAAAATAATTGGGATGTTTTTAAATACTTTAAATGAAATGTTAATTCTTAACAAAAACCAATATTTTTAAATATTCATAAAAAACGTTAACTTAGAAAATTCTCAAAAAAAATCAACCCAAAATGATTTTGAAAATATGATTTTGAAAATGAATTTATTTTTTTCAAATAAATTTATTTAAATTTTAAAAAATTTATTTTAATATAATTGAAAAATGGTGAGAATAATTCTTTTTAAAAAAATACAACTTTTAAGTGTAAAATTGTATTTATTAATATCTATTGTATAGAAAAAAAAAGATAAATATTAATATTATGACAGAATATATATTATATAAAAATCATTAAAACAATTCTCTAAAAGTGATTTATTTAATTTATTGAGATAAACCATGTTTTTACATAAATTTTTTTTAAAAAAAATATTCCGTTTATTTTCAAATTGTTTTCATTTTAACTTATAATTAATTGGTCTCCAAGGAATTAATTTTATATACACGTGTAAAAGATATATTTTCAAAATTTAGTTTTACCACATTCATACCCACCATTCTAATGGCTAGGTGATAACTATCATATTAAATAATAATATTTTAATAGTTTTTCACATTTTGTTTAAGCCCGATGTTGTATGTTACATCGGCTAAACTTAGTGTTGCGTTTAACACAAGCTAAACTTTGTGTTACATGTAATGCAAAATAAACTCATTTTTTATTGTAAGTAACTCTAATTTAGGATTTTTATATAATGAAAGAAAAAATCAGTGTTGTGTGTATAAAAAAATATAAATAATATCAAATTTATTTGAAAAATAAATAATTCTAAAAAATATCATGGTGCCACATTCTACCCCGCATTAAATGAATTTATCCCTCGAAATTCATCACTTTTTTACCAAAAACAGAGGATACTTCTGCCACATTCTATCCTCATGTTCCCATGTAGCTTTTTCAAGCTGGTAGTTTTTTCAAAAAACATTGACCAAGAAAGTGTTTTTATTTCATAGAACATTCTTCATATGATCTAGAATCTCAACCAATTGTTCCATATAAGAACGTCTATTCTCTAGTGATATAAACTATGAGTTCAATACATGATGAGTACCAGGTATTTTATTCTTTAAGAGAGGTACATGGAACACATCATGATCTGAATAGAGGGTGGGTGGAATTACTAAATGATATGCTACTATCACAATACCATGAAGTATTTTAAGGGGACTAATATACCAAGGACTTAGCATTCCCTTAATTATTCCATTGAGAAATTAATATAAATACCTTCTCACCAACATCAAATTATAGATCATGTAAACAATTATTAACATAAAATTTCTGTTAACATTATGTTGTCTATGGGTGCTGCAGAATGACTCTAACCTTGTCTACCATCTCATTAGCTTGCTCAGGTCCCAATAGCTTTATTTCTATAAATTCATTCCCGTACATTGGATTTATAAATTTCTATGTATAAATGGATTTATAAGGATCTATATGAATTTTTTTATTATAAGCTATTTTAGAAAAAAATCAATAGGAGGAATGTATTTATCCCCACCACCTTTGAAATCTATAGAACAAGATATTAACATATTATCTAGGGTTTGAAATGTTCTCTTAGAAAGGCCAACAGTCTGAAGATGAAACCCAGTTCTGAAATTAAACCCTATATCAAGATCTTGCATATGAATACACAAAAACTTTATGGTAAACATCTAATCCTGATTATATACAATTTAATATGGTACTCCTTGAAACCTAACCACTTACTTAATGTATATTCTATAAATATGATCTATAGAGGAATATTATCTCATATAAATAAAGTGTGCTGACTTTATAAGGTGATTGATTATAACCACTAATTACCCAAACATCAAAGATAAGATAAACCCTAAAGGTTATCAGTACCTTTAATCATATGTCTATAATGTTTTAAGGCATTCCTCTTTAAGTAACATTGTCACTAAAACATATAAAACCCCAAAGGGTTTTATTTCCATAAATTTATCTTAAAATATCCTTAATCATGATAATGTCCCATTATTTAAAACATAAAAAGATGTGTCAATAAAATTTAATTTATGATAAATCATAAACTCATTAATCCATTATTGTATCCATAACATTTATATTAATATTACATGGAGACATATACACTTCCAAAAATTAATTAAACCTTTATTCCTTATATAATCTATTATCTTAAACAAAAACATTTTCATTAGACGATTGGGTTCATACGTGTACCAATAGAATATCACATGTGATTTCATTATTGGGGAATCCAAGTAGAGGGAAATAGTCACATGAAATTCCACTAAAGGATGAACAATAAGATCTTCATAAGGATAATTCATATAAATTCAAACTTGAAATTACCAACTAAGGATTGGAGGATAAGTGTGCACTAATTATAAAGATTCAATTATTCCACTATGATGGTATAATATTTCCCTTTTTCCCTTTATATTCAGTGGTTGTTGTGGATTATCATCCAAATTATCCCTTGGATTGGGGATTGATTCATATAGTTACAAAACTCCTTACACAAGAAACACCATAGTGTGGGTGGAGAATTAGTTGTTTTAATCTTCTCCCCAATTAAAATAACTAACCCATTAACCACATTATGAAGTTCATGGGATGTATGACCCACCTTTCCACATTTTAAGAACCTCTTAGTTACATTTAATCAATTCCCTTGATGCTTCATCCCACATTTCTAGCATGTATATGGCTATAATTTCTTTCCACCTTTTTATTTTTAATGTGACACGATCTTATTTTGCTTATAAAAGATATATTATTAGTGGGAATAACCAATTTCCATTTCCACATTCAATGCGCATTGAGCAACTTATTTTCAAATACTAAAGTATCTTATAGCCAAGGTATTTGAAATAATTTGTCTTTGGTCACCAAAGAATAGATAAATTTTTCTTTCAGGGATGATGATTAAACCATAAGTGTACCTTCCAAGTCTCATAAAATTAGATTCATAGGTAATAATAGTTGAATCTTATTTTTTTCTTAATATCAAGAAATTAATTATCTATATTTTTTTAGAGAATATGAGGGATGTACTTACTAAGAAATATCCCCTTAAACTATTCCCATTCCATAGATTGAATTTATTAATGTTCCCTTATATTCTGAATAAGAGTCGACTACTGATATTATTCTCCTTCCAAATGATATATAAACAAAAAAACTTTTCACTATTAAAACATTGAAGAATGTGAAATATATTTTCATTAGTAATGGTCCATCTCTTAACAAATAGTGGATCAACAAAACCACTAAAATTATTTGGGTGTTCTCTTTATAAAGGAAGAAACATAATTTTGTTACATCATTTTCTTTCTTGGATTTTTACCGTTATTCATAACATGAAAAATTTGTATGAGAATAGAAACAAGATTTTTCATTCTATCTCACAAAAAATTTGGTTGTTCAAGAGGAGAATATTGCATTGTTTTTCACACTCATCACTAACACTATTCCTTTGGGTTCTATCCATTGGAAAATACCATAGAGGATAGTGTAAGAAACATTAATCATAGTGGAAAACCAAATAATCATGAAAAATAATTTATAGGATTTCTAAATCATGGAAAAATATTTTAAATATATGATACCTAAGGATTAACTTATGTCATTCAAGGTCGTTATTTAAATCCATCATGATTGTTTGTAAAGAGTTTGTAAAAATTCAAAGTACATCCTCTAGGAGTGTCAAACTAGGCGTGTTGTATGGCCTATTGTTGTGCACCAGGTGACAATTGAGCCCAAATAAATGCACCATTTTCAGAGTTATTACCCCTACATACATTTTTTCTATAGCCACATCCACTTTTAATATGCATACGTAGAAGTAATTTCATAGAAGACCCTTTCTCCATCCATTACCAAAATTACAGGATATTTTCCTTTACTTATACTTATCCTTATAGATATCCATAGAAACATCCCTTTACATATACTTTGTCATATCCATAGGGATATCACTAATGTTTTTCTAATCATAATCTCCAAATATTGACTAAACCTTTGATATGGTTTCAATTATAGATAATTGGGATTTTATATATAAATATCATGTCTTTTTAGATTAATATTCAATACATTTCATAAACATGCACCCAAGGACCATAATATTTTATTTTTTTGGAGACTAAAAACGCATTCTTCATATTTTATGTATGATCTTCAACATGTACCAAAAATATCTTCTCACATAGTACTCCTCTTAGGAATACCCTACCTAAACCATTCATTATAAGCTGGGGAAAGAAATATAATAATGGGTTAGATCATTTTCTCAGTAAGGGTAAATATAAAAGATACCAATCTATGATCATATGAAATTGTAATATAAGTATAAGGGTATGTGATCAGGAACATAACTTTGGAAGTTCATACCCAACCTATCATATATCATAAACATGATTCAGGACTTAAAAGATTATCATTTTAGAAAACATGGATAATTATAGTGATATATCTTCATAAATCAATCATTAACCATAATATCATTTCATACAAGTTTTCCACTATCATAAATATAGAAAAACCATTTCATATATGATGGTTAACAACCAAGACCGTCAACATAATGGATTAATACTTATCACTTTTTCCCATTATGGATCAGGATGAACCTATTTCCAATAGTGGATTAAGACATACATATTTCCCCTAGTGGATCAAGCCCATCGACTAGTTTCCCATTGTTATCCCATGAGATATTTAGATTTACCCAATGAATTTGAGGGAGATATAGGTCCCACCAATATTATAATGAAATCCATACTTACGTTCTCTTTAATCTCATAAAACATTCATCATATAATCAAATCATAACCCATCCAAATAAAATGATCTTCATAAAAATTTCATCAATTCACTATAGTATAACACATGAAAAATTAATGGGTTTCATAAGAATTTCATCAAAATAAACATTGACCATACAGATAATCAAAATGATGGAATCATTCAATATTATTCATAGTAAATCATAAATAACATCAAAATATATCATCTTAGGTTGAAAATTATTTTGAAATATCACCTGGAACAATTATCAATGAATATCGAATTTACACTTGGATAAAACCTTTTTTGAAAATAAAAAAAAATTAAAATTACTTTTCTTTAAAAATATCCTTGGAATCATATAAAGGAATATGTTGACACCCTATAAATGAGAATTGAAAAAATATATATGGGAATAAATACCCATAGTATGGGTATTATTTTCTCTACAAAGTAAAGGAAGTAAAGGTGTCCAAGATACACATATCATGTAACCTTCAATAGGACACATGATCAAATGATATTCTAAATTTCATGTGAATGGTTCATGCATAGAATATGATATGATTGATATCATTTGAATCCCCTCTTAACAAAAATCCATGTTCTTGCAATGGCATCAATGACACCCGTTGATCATGTGGATGTATCCGGATGAGTTTCTATAAGCCTTGTGGCTTGTCAACCGGAAGACACCAAAAAACCATTCAAACCCCTTTAAAATAAAGTATGAAAATATACAAAATAAAAAATCCTCTTGCAGTCATTTTAATTCATACAATAATCTTATATAGTTTGCAAGACACCATGGATCCTTAGTGACATAAACATCTTATCACAGAAGAGCTTGTTGACATATCAACTTCATCATGTGAAGGGTTTCAAAAATTTCAATTTGATTATATGATGCCCCCACAACATCATAAAGAATGTATAGGTCCTATCCATGTCAATTATCACTTGTCGTTGCAAGATCCAACATTGATCATGTGATGTTCCATGGAAAACCCAAGCGACAGACTAGGAAAAGGCGTGTTCACTATCGCATGATCCAATATTGATCATATAGTGACCTCACAGGAATCCAATGTGAAAGGTTCAAAAAAATTGTAAATAAAGAAAAAAAATATGAAAAATAATGAAGCCTTTTTCAGTTATTGAATTTTCAGGGGACATTCTTATGTGGTCTTCAAGACACTATGAATCCCCTAGTGAAATTTTTTCCTTATAATGCGATGACATTCCACTGTCACTTTCATCATGAGAAAGTATTTGGACACATTCATGAGTCATATGATGCCCCTTAGAATCCAAATAAAAATATAGGGGTGTTCATAAAAATGCTCACACATCACCACAAGACCCATTATTGGTCATGTGATGCATCATCAACAAGGAGTGTTATTTTCTTTGAAAATAATCATGAAACATCATGAGAAATCTAGCCTAGAAAAATAAAGAAACAAATAAAAGGGGAAAAGGCAGGAGCTTCTTGAGGAGTGAGGATATGCTGGACATTACGTGATAGGGGTCATATGCCACGGGTGATCAAAATTGATCATGTGAGGCCCCGCTTGACAATACAACCTGATCTCACAGAGCTCCCTATAAATCCACCTTTTTCTCACAAAATAACCCCTCCAATCCATCTTCAATCATGGAAAAGACTTTCTATAGATCTCGTAAATACCTCTACAAATATTGGTATAACCTTGTAGATTCCCCTTGGTATGTCCACTTGGTCATGAAAAATCCCTTTGATCACCCTAGATCTAATAAAAATGGAAAAGGAAAAGCATTCCCATATTCATTGAATATCACTTGACAATATGGATGACCCATGACAAGATCATGTGAAGCACGAAACACTACATCTATCCAATGAATCCAAATCAAATATATGAGATATGATCTTTTCAATGCAGTATATAATCCGGGTAGTGAGGCTTATAAATTCCCCTCAGTATAATAGAAATCATCTATCCATAGATCGCACATGGTAGCGTAAGAGTGAAATTCTTGGAGTGGCCAATCACATGATCACAAATGTATTCTACCAAGTGAAAAATGGGGAACAACCTAAGGTATTACAAGGTTTTAATTGGAACTTCTCATCACCATTTGATATCACATGAGGGATTTCCGTAATAAAGGTCAAATTAAGCGAAGGAGGTACTACATGTCAATTGGGTCATGTGAAACCTAATAATATTCTAACATTGGAAAAACCTGAGGTAAATATACAATAAAGGAATGAATAAAGAAAAAAATGGAATAATTATATGAAGAATACATATATTGATTCTCATGTGCTTGGTATGACTCACCAAGATCACATGATAGAACTAGGACATGTCTCTCTAATCGTGTGACACTCCCTCGATATATTATTTGGACCATGTGATTTCTGCTGGCCATGTCAAAAAAAGTTGAATGTTTTCCTCCATTCATACTACAAGTGTCTTAAAAAGTTTCTTGGGACTTCCAACTAAATCTTATTAAGTCCTATAGAAATTTCACCAATGTTATATGCTGACATTTGGAAAATTTAGCTAGGCCTCGTGTCGACACCCTGACATTTCATCCTAGATCATGTGATGTCCTCTGAATAAGTCATCTATGTAACTCCCCGAGATTTTATGAAAAATATTCATTTAAATTTCATTGATGTCTTGTGTTTTATGCTAAACCAAAAGGATCTTTCACTACATGCATCCCTGGCTTGGCTTGCATTACACACAATCACAACCTTCCAAGATAGCGTGTGTTGTACGCAATACCGAGTTTTGTTAAACGACAATATGTTATATAAACTAGCCTTTATGAATATTAATACCCACTTTATGAAATTTTATAAATCTTATCTTTTTAAGTGGACTTCATTTTTGGATTCATAATATCTAAATTATCCTAGGGTGAATTTTTGGTATTTTTCTGAAAACTTTCAATTTTTGATGAATAGTGAAAACACTAGGTTACTATTTAAAAACCAACATTTTATTTAAATAATTATTTATTTTATTTAAATTTATTTTAGGTCAAAATTTATACATAATACCTATATATGTTCAATGTAATTCATTGGAGTCATTTTATAATAATTTTAGATATAACAAAATTTTATTGAACTTTTTACCGTCTTTTACCCACCTCCTAGAAGAATTTGATAATTTACATAAAACTTAATTTTACCACTTATGTGAGTTGAATTTCAAAAATACGAGAGACATGGTTAACATCAAGGAGTAAAATGTGGTTCAATAAGATAAAAATAATTTTTGGTGAATAGTAACGTTTTACTTTTATTTACGACGGTTAAAAATAGATAGGGTAATTAAGGATAAAAATGATATTACTATCACCCTAACACAGGTACTAATTCTATTGGATAAGAGTAATTAGACCAAAAAAACCTTAGGAATAAAATATTACCCTTTAGGTCCACTTGGATTGGATTAGGACATTTATTATTATTTTATTTAAAGAAGAGTTAAAATGGTTAAAATCAAAGTTTAGTAACTAAAACATTTTTAATATAGGGTTATACATTAGATACATTTGTATATAAATATTAGTTAGAAATATAAAAAGATTTTCTACATAATTGTATTTTATTTATAATTTTTTGACATTAAATATGTTAATTTATTTATGACACAATAATGATGCAGTAATTACCTATATAATGAAATATTAAAATAATTGACATTATAAATACCCAAATAAATGTAATTTGAGAATTTTTATGAATTAAACTAATTTTCTAGGTTATCATGACATGTTAGTATTGATTTAATTAATTTTTTTCGAACTAATCATTTTGTTATGATTTTCACAAAAAATCAATTACCAAATAGTGTCAAAATTGACATAAAATAGTTTTTTAAACAAATATAATTTTATTAAATGTTATTATATTCCTAAAAATATTAGGATCATTCAAACGACTTATATAAAGTTATATATATTAATAATGAACCACTTGGGGTTCTTTTGGCTTGTTATAGTTTTTTTATTAACCATATAGTGTAAGAAAATAAAAAGACACAGTAAAAGTTAAATTATTTAACTTAGAGTTAAATCTACATGATAAGGTTAAAATATTAACCTAAACTTGTCTAAAACCTATTGGATGAGAGTATTCAGACCCTTACCTACTTTATCTACAAAATAAATCAATTTGGAGCTATTATAAACTGGATATTACTTTATTATAAAATAATATTTTAAGTTTTTCCTAAAGTGCCCCTCCCCTCCCTTATAAAAAGGGCACCCCTTCCATATTTTCTTCACACCCTTTTGAGACTTTAAGCTCCGAAAAACCCTGCCAATTTCCCTTATAATTTTCCCTAGAAACATTTTAGAGGTTCAGGTCTCCTCAATAGGCCAACCCTAGTGCCTTAAGAGGAGGTTAAGAAGAGGCGCGTCAAAGAAGAGGTAATATCCTTTACCGATTCTTTCCAATTTATTTCTTCTTCTACTTCTTAATCTTTATTTGTTTCATCATAAATTAATAACATTAGTATCACTCATATACTTATATGTTATTATAAATATTAAACAATCCAATTTCATCTTCTATCCATCCTACGGAAACGAAATCACCGCGTGTGAGTACGTACGGAATACCATCTCCACGTCGTGGTGTAATCTGTTTTCAACCACCAGCTTACTTGGATGGGTATATTGGTGTAAATAAATAAATATATATGATTATTTTAAAGTTATATTTATTCTGAAATATTATACATACACTTCAATACAATTCCATGAACATGGGAATGCTATCATCGCTCGTGCGTACGTACGAACTACCGTCTCCACGAATGCGATGAGATTCATTTTCCCTGATTAACCATTCAAGTATGATTATAAAGTATATATAATAAATAATCATGAAAGATATTACATAATAATGATACTATATTTATGTACATATATGTTTCATTTACTTAATTCCATTTAATTCAATAAGGAAACAAAAACAGCGTTCATGCGTACATACGACCTACCGTCTCCACGAACGGTGTATTTCATGGCATATCTATTATATACATATATAATGAATATATATATGATATATAATTCATGATTTACATTATGGAAGTAATTAAATCAGGATATAATTAATAATAATATCAAGAACTACAAGGTCAAACACGTATGATAAATAAAATTATTTTACCCAAAACGCTGATTTAACATGGAACTTACAAGAGAATAGGTAATATAAAGTCATAAGTGAACCATATATGATATCATAACAATGAATATGATTCTGTAATAATTCAATGAAATTATTTAAATAATTATACATGAGGTTTAGATACATACGAAGCATATCGGACCTAAGGTAAGGGATAACTATTCCAATCTCATTCTTATCTGAGATTGTTATTTGTAAGTATTTACTAGGGTTATTTTTATCATCCATTAACATGTTTTATAAAAATGTTTTCATGTATTTTTAAAGTATTTTTTTCCCATTTTTGAAATTTACCACATGTTATGAAAGGAATCTTACTTTTTTTACCACATGGGGAACTTTTTGAATTTCCGGACAAAAGTACTAGAAGAATGTTATTTTTAACTTATACGGTGTGAATGTATTTTTACGGTTTCATGATACCTCATTTTCATGAATATTAATCTCCTAGATTTTATGAATATTTTCAAACAAATACTTTTCTTTTAAAATTTCATGGAATTTTGTGAAATGGAAATGATTTTGAAGAAGAAAGGATATTTTCCTCAAGAATTCATTTCAATTGTTTTATCAAAACCATTTTCCATCTAATATGACATTATTTCATATGTGTAAGTTTCAAGTATAATGTATCTATGATTTACATGGTTTCACTTTTCTTATGATGAAATATCCATTTGTTTTAAATGGATTATGTGATGATGGGTTGATGTTTATGAAACCCATTTTATTCTTTGGGTTATGATGAATGTTTTTTAAGTTTATTTTGTGGCACAAGTAAGAATGATTTCATTATGAGATGGGTGGGAACTATATCTCCTTCCAATTCATTGGGTAATGATTTATATCTCATTAGATAGACATGGCTGAAATGGTAAGTTAATATGGTTCAATGATACAGGACTGGAAGGAGGAGTGAACTCGATTGAGAAAGGGACTTTGTCCACTAAGATGGCCATGGCAGCAATTCCTTATCTACTCTGGAAATAATATCATGTGATTAATGTTTTTCCACAATTAAATGTTTTATTCCCATTTTATTTTATCATGATTGATGTTCCTTTATGATCTATGCCTTACTTACTGTCCAGATTTATTTCACAACACAAGATTTTGATGTTTAATCTTTATGTTCATGTTTTGAAGTTCAAATGTATATGGTTTGTTTTATTTTTTTTCCATGCTTACCCTTATAGAGCATTTGAGATCCCCCTTTATATGTTTTCTTTTCCCCAGGATATACATAAATGTTTTAGGTAAGAAAAAAAGGGATTATCTTTATGAGAGATGTTGAAGATCTTTCACCAAGATTAGAAGATTATGTTCTATGTTACCAAAGACACTAAACTATCACGGTCCTTTGGTGTCTGTTTTTGTTATGTATTAAGTATTCTGCAAAAGTAATTTAATATCCATGTATTTCAATCTTTGGGTCTCTACAGTTGGTATCGGAGGAAAGGTTTAGTTAACCTTTGGAAACATGGATGTGAAAACTTTAATGAGATCCCTAGAGATATTTCTAAGTTATTATTAGGGATGTCCCTAAGTTTAAGTATAATTATAGGTTATAGTCCTATAATTAAGGTGCCAATCTTAGAATTAACCCTATGATGTTATATATTTAAGGTACTCCCCCTTTATTTCGTTATTTTCGCTAGCATTATTTTTGCCTCTCACACTATTCTTTTTGTGTTTTAGACTATGGCTGGAACACAAAGGAACCATGTTGATCAATGTAATGGACAATGTAATGATTGTCCTCCTGAAAAAACCAATGTTATGGGAGATGGAGTGCAAAATATTATTACTACACTTTCACAAGCTATGAATCATTATGGATTTCCAAATGATCAGAGAAGGGAAAAATATTCTATTGAGTCCTTCATTAGGTAACGTCCACCTTCTTTAAATGGGTCTTCTGATCTACTTGTTGCTGAACAATGGATCACTACCATTAAAAAGACAATTTACATACTTTGATATTTGGAACATGATAAAGTCATTCTAGCTGTTTAACGTTTAGAAGGTGAAGTAAACCAGTGGTGGACTCTATTTAAGAATACAAGGCCCCAAGATGAAATTGAATCCATGGAATGGGACGAGTTCAAGAACTTGTTTTTCAGTATGTATTTCCCTCGTATAATTCGAAAAGAGATGGAAAAGGAGTTCCTTGAGCTTAAGCAAAAGGATGATGAATCTGTTGGTATATACAAAGCGAATTTTACAAGACTTTCAAGGTATGAATTTGATTTTATCATCCAACCTGAAAGTAAAGTTGATCGATTTTTCAGTGGCTTAAAACCAGGACATCAAAGGGCATTATCTATAAGAGACTTCAGTAGCTATGAAGAAATTGTGTGTTGTGCTATCAAGGTAGAATTGGAAGTTGGTGTAACATTTCCATCTCATGGTTTTGACATAAAATGAAAGATGGAGTTCAAGGAGAAATCTCATAATAATGGTGAAAAGATGTTGAATGTTTATTTATTCTCAAAGTGTGGAAAGAACCATGGTTGATATTGTCTTAACGGGACTAGAAAATGTTTTAAGTGTAGAAAAGAAGGTCATAGAGTAGCTGAGTGTCAATGTAATGGAAAAAGGGTTACTAATTATGTGAATAAAGAAAAGACTGCAGAGAACGCACCACCAACACTTCAATGCTTCAAGTACAAAGAAATGGGGCATTGTGCTAATCAATTCCCTAATCCAAGGGTTAATGATGTTCAACGTGAGCAACCACCTAAGGAAAAGGATAAAGGGAAGTCACATGTGATCACTATTTGTGATGTTGAGTATGAAAATTATGTTGTGTAATTATGTTGTGAAATGATTAAGTGTTTATGTAATGGGATTTCAAAATAGTATCATGGAATCTCATTTATGGAATCATTGAATTTTAGAATATCTATGTATTGGTTTTCAATAATTATATGGTACCGGTAACCATGAAAAGTGATTGTAATATTTTTGGAAAGTAGATAATATGCGCATAATGAAGGGATAAGGAGATAATGAGATGTTTGATAGTATTATTGAGCTCATGACTGATGTAAGGACAATGTGGTATCATGGTTTGAGTATATTGAATTTTTGGGATTTTGGTATGTGGAAAGAGTTAACCTTTGATAGCATTCATGTTTTCACTAAGGTTCTATGGTAACTTATGTTTCAAGAGAATACATGATTAACGTATTCACATGTTTGGAATGTGACCAACACGATATATCGTATGATATATGGGGGATAAATGATGGTATTCACATGATCGGTAGATGAAATTTCTAGTAATTGTTTTCTTTATACTATGAGCTTGGACAGAAGTATGTTAGATAAGCCTAAAGATTGGAATGAATTATGTTGGACATAATTTAGTATTGTTTCAGGATAGAACATTTTTTTATATTATTAATGGAATGTTATAATAGAGTAGTTTAATAAAAGGGGCACTATGCAGAATGGGCGACAACCCGTCGCGTCAGACAAGGCAGTGAGAATCGAACACACAACCGAAGTGCGACATGCCTTTATCGCCTACCACTGGTCTACAATAAGTCCCTGGTTAGTAGAAACTAGTTTTTTTATATTAAGCGGTATGATATATGAAGTATAAGTCCATTTTAGGAACCATATACGATTAATCTCACTATAGAAGGGCTTATGTATATTTAATAACTTTTTCTATACTTTTGTTTGAGACAAATGGAATGACCTATCATTCTATCGCGTGATCTACTAACACTTCACAGAAGACAAATTCAACTTCATTTATTTAATATATGAAGTAGAAATTTTTCAAGGCACAAACAACTATAAAATTGTACCAAAATAAAGTAAGTATTTCTTTTAATTCAACAATTCATCAACTTTAGGGAAATGATCTTGAAAACCAAAAATGTGTTCCTAGTGTCCTTATATCCGATGAATTAGATGGTACCTTAAATCATCACAAATTTATGGCTTTCTGATTGTTGGATTTTTCATAGCCATGTTCTCTACCACTCTCCATCAGAAAAAGATGGTTAGATTTCTCTTCCATATCCATATTTTCACATTTGTTCTTCTATGTGGAAACCCAGTGATTAGTTAATTTGGGTAACCATTATGTTTCATAATTTAGTTTTTAAAGATAAGTTTTGGTATTCCTTTTTACAATTTGGGTTTCTATTAAAGAAACTTTCGAGTAGTAAACCATTTATAACCCCGATGAATTTTGAGGGCGAAATTCCTTTTAAGGGGGGTAGAATGTAACACCCTGAGATTTTATGAAAAATATTCTTTTTAATTTCATTGATATCTTGTGTTGTACACTACACCAAAAGGAGCTTTCACTACACACATCCCTGACTTGGCTTGCATTACACGCAATCGTGATCTTCCACGATAGCGTGTGTTGTACGCAATACCGTGTTTTGCTAAACAACGATATGTTATATAAACTAGCTATTATGAATAGTAATACCCACTTTTTGAAATTTTATAAATTTTATCTTTTGAAATGGACTTCATTTTTGGATTCAGAATTTCGAAATTAGCCTAGGGTGAATTTTTGGTATTTTTTTGAAATCATTCAATTTTTGACGAATAGTGAAAACACTAGGTTACTATTTAAAAACCGACTTTTTATTTAAATAATTATTTATTTTATTTTAATTTAATTTATATTAGGTCAAAATTGATACATAATACCTATATAAGTTCAATGTAATTCATTGGAGTCATTTTATAATAATTTTAGATATATAAAAAATTTATTGAACTTTTCACCGTCTTTTACCCACCTCCTACGAGGATTAGAAAATTTACATAAAAATTATTTTTACCACTTCTATGAGTGGAATTTATAAAATCAGAGGGAAACAGTTAATATCAAGGAGTAAAATGTGGTTCAATAAGATAAAAATATTTTTTGGTGAATAGTAACTTTTTTACTTTTATTTACGACGGTTAAAAGTAAATAGGGTAATTAAGTGTAAATATTATATTACTATCACCCTAAAACATGTCCGAATTCTATTGGATAAGTTTAATTCGTCCAAAAACAACCTTAGGAATAAAATATTACCCTTTAGGTCCACTTTAATTTGATTAGAACTTTTATTATTATTTTATTTGAAGAAGAGTTAAAATGGTTAAAATCAATGTTCAATAACTACAACATTTTTAATATAGGGTTATACCTAAGTTAAATTGGACTATAAATATTAATTAGAAAGATAAAAATATTTCCTACATAATTGTATTTTATTTGTAATTTTTTGACATTAAATAATTTAATTTATTTATGACATAATGGTGATGCAGTAATTAACTAAATAATGAAATATTAAAATAATTGATATTATAAATACCCAAATAAATGTAATTTGAGAGATTTTATGAATTCCACTAATCTTATAGGTTAATAGGACATGTTATTATTGATTTAATTAACTTTGTTTGAACTAATTATTCGGTTATGATTTTCACAAAAAATCCATTATCAAATAGTGTCAAAATTGACGTAAAATAGTTTTTTTTAAATATTATATTATTAATTGTTATTATATTCCAAAAAACCTAAGGTTAGGCCAAATGACATAGATAAGGTTATATATATTAATAATGAACCACTTTTGGTTCTTTTGGCTTGGTATAGTAAGTGTATTAACCATATAGTGTAAGAAAACAAAAAGACACAGTAAAAGTTAAATTATTTAACTTAGAGTTAAATCTAAATGATAAGGGTAAAATAGTAACCTAAACTTGTCTAAAACATATTTATTGAGAAGTTTTAGACCCTTAACCACTTTATATTCTAAATAAATCTATTTTTAGCTATTATAAACCGAATATGACTTCATTATAAAATAATATTTTAAGTTTTTCCTAAAGTGCCCCTCTTCTCCCTTATAAAAAGGGCTATCATTCCCTCTTTTATTCGCACCCTTTTGAGCCTTGAAGCTCGGCCAACCCCTTACCATTTCCCTTCTCATCTTCCATAGAAACAATATAGAGGTTCTGGTCTCCTCAAAAGACCAATCCTAGTGCCATAAGAGGAGGTTAAGAAGAGGCGCGTCAAAGAAGAGGTAATATCCATTACCGATTCGTTCCAATTTATTTCTTCTTATAATTATTATTATTTATTTGTTTAATCATAAATTAATAAAATCAGTATAAATAATATACTGATATGTTGTTATAAATATGAAACAACCCAATTTCATCTTCTATCCATCCTATGGAAATGAAATCACTGTGCGTGCGTACGTACGGAATACCGTCTCCACGCCGTGGTGTAATCTATTTTCCACCACCACCTTACTTGGATGGGTATAATAGTGTAAATAAATAACTATATATGATTATTTTAAAGTGATATGGATTCTGAAATATTATACATACACTTCAATACAATTCTACGATCATGGGAATGATATCATCGCTCGTGCGTACGTGCGGACTACCGTCTCCAAGAACGTGATGAGATTCATTTTCAATGATTATTCATTAAAGTATGATTATAAAGTTTATATAATAAATAATAATTAAATATATTACATAATAATGATACTGTATTTATGTACATATATGTTTCATTTAATTAATTCCATTTAATTCAATAAGGAAACGAAAACAGTGTTCATGCGTACGTACGGCCTACCGTCTCCATGAACGGTGTATTTCATTTAATATCTATTATATATATATACTGAATATATATATGATATATAAATCATGATTTAAATTCTGGAAGTATGTAAATCAAGATATAAGTAATAATAATATCAATAACAACAAGTCCAAACACGTACGATAAATAAAACGATTTTACCCAAAACGTTGACTTAACATGGAACTTACAAAAGAACAGGTAATATAAAGTCATAAGTGAACAATATATGATATCATAACAAGGAATATGATTCTATAATAAGTAAATTAAATTATTTAAATCATTATACAGGAGGTTCAGATACGTACGAATCATATCGGACCTAAGGTAAGGGATAACTATTCCAATCACATTCTTATCCGAGATTGTTATTCGTAAGTATTTACTGGGGTTATTATTATCATCCATGCCCATGTTTTCTAAAAATGTTTTCATGTATTTTTAAATTCATTTTTTCCCATTTTTTAAATTTACCACATGTTATGAAAGTAATCTTACTTTTTTTTACCACACGGGGAACTTTTTGACTTTTCCAACAAAAGTACAAGAAGAATTTTATTTATAACTTATACGGCATGAACAGATTTTTATGGTTTCATAACACCTCATTTTCATGAATATTACTCTACAAGATTTTATGACTATTTTCAAAAAAATATTTTTCTTTTAAAATTGCATTGAATTTTGTGAAAAGAAAATTATTTTGAAGAAGAAAGGATATTTTCCTCAAGAATTCATTTCATGTGTTTTATCAAAACCATTTTCCATCTGAGATGACATTATTTCATATGTGTATTTTTCAAGTATAATGTCTCTATGATTTACATGGTTTCACTTCTCATATGATGAAATATAGATTTGTTTTATATGTATTATTTGATGATGGGATGATGTTTAGGAAACCCATTTTATTCTTTGGGTTATGATGAATGTTTTAAGTTTATTTTGTGGCACAAGTAAGAATAATTTCATTATGAGATGGGTGGGACCGATATCCCCCTACAATGAATTGGGTAAAGATTTATATCACATGATATAGACATGTATGAAATGGTAAGTTAATCCGATTCAGTGATAGAGGACTGGAACAAGGAGCGAACTTGATTTAGAACGAGACTTTGTCCACTAAGATGCTCATGGCAGCAATGCCTTGGATACTATGGAAATCATATCATGTGATTAATGTTTTGACATAATTAATTTTTTATTCCCATTTTATTTTATCATGATTGATGTTCCTTTATGATCTATGACTTACGTACTACCAAGATTTATTTCAAAACTCAAGATTTTGATGTTGAAAATTTATGTTCATGTTTTGAAGTTTAAATGTATATGGTTTGCTTTATTTTTTTCCCATGCTTACCCTTACTGAGCATTTGAGATCACCCAATATATGTTTTCTTTTCCCCAAGATATAAAGAAAGGTTTTAGGTAAGAAAAAAAGGGAAGAAATTTATGAGAGATGTTGAAGATCTTTCACTAAGATTAAAAGATTGTGTTCCATGTTTCCAAAGACACTAAACTATTACGGTCCTTTGGTGTCTGTTTTTTTATGTATTAAGTATTCCCAAAAAGTAATGTAATGTCTATGTAAATCATGCTTTGGGTCTCTACAATCCATGTCATGCAGCACCCTCCAAACATGTCATCATGGGTCATGCAATGACATCGGGACATATCGAACTTGATCATGAGATGTCCTCCAAACATGTCAACACTGATATTGTGGCACCCTCTGGACATTTTATCCTAGATCACATGACATTTTCTAGACAATTCATCCATGTCATGTGACACCTGTCAAACATCCCAACCATAAACATGTGTTGTTATCTAGAAATTTCATTCAGGATGTCCTCCAAAAAATTAATATAGATCATCTAAATTTCTTTAGGAAATGTTTTTCAGAAACCAGGTCATGTCCATACATCCTCAAACATGTCAGGTAGACAATAAAAACATGTCGAATAGAAATTCTGGTCATGTCAATCAGAATATCTGAGTCATGATAACCTTGTATAGTGAATATATTAAGTCAGCTTCAGTGTGTAAACCCTGAGTAGTGGAATGATTAGATCTCCCCCCCATATTCAAGAAACCTCATTGTGTAAGACCAGAGTGATGGAATTATTTTACTACCCCCCAAATTAGGGAATCTTCAGTGTGTATTCCCTAACCAGTGGCATAATCTGACTACCCTCATATTAGGTCAACCTTCATGTGTAAGCCCTGATCCAATTAAACCATGATAAATCTTATTACTACTATAACCAGGATATGTTATATGCCTTTCTAAGGCTCAAGATCCATATCAAATATCAAAAGGGAAAACACAATGTGTAAGCCTTGATCAAATTGAATAATTAGGGTTCTGATTCCTGTTATAACCAGTATATGTTGGAATCCTTCCAAAATCATGATATCCATATCAAATATTCAGCAGTAAACCTCAGTGTGTTAAGCCGTATAAAATTGAACTATCAAGACTCTGATTCCTTATATAGATAGGATACATGGGACACCTTCCTAAGGATTTATCTCTATATAAAATATCCAAAGGCAAACCTCACTATGCAAGACCCAATCAAATTGAACTATAATGACTCTAATTAATGATATAACTAGGATATGAAGGATGAATTTCTAATTTCTAAGATCAAATACGCAACCAACTCATTGAAATTCCCCCCATGTTTCTAACATTACAACCATCAATCCCTAATCTCTCATATGGGATAATCACTCATCCTCATCCACCAGTAGATTCAGAAGGTAACTAAACTATGAGAACTCTAATTCCTATCCCAACCAAGATATGAAGGATTAATTACTATGGCTAAGGATCTATATTAAACATCCAATGGAACACATAAGTCCCATATCCATTTGTAGTGAGCTTAATTACTTGTGATCCATTGTTTCTCACACCGAGTATGGATCACATGGGCTTCGGTATTTTCAATGACGATATCATTTTCATCATGAATCTCAACAATCTAGATAAACCTTGGTGTATAATAATTTTCTAGTGGCATGATATAATTATCCCCATATAAGGGTATCCACATCTGGATAAGTCCCAAAGGTGTGATCAAACTATGATGTCTCTGATTCATGCTATAATTTGGAGACATAGGACCCCTTCCCAAGGCTGAAGATGAATCCCTGGTGCCTAATTCCTCCCCAATATATGTCATTTTCTCATGATGTTAAAGTGAATATGTTTAATGAACTACATGGGTTTTGATTCATTTTATAAATAGGATACATATAACTTCTTATAAAGGTTTGATTCACTCTCAAATTTACCCAAGTTTTTACGGTTAAGCGGTCGCTTGTAGTGTATCTTGGGTTGTCAAATCCTAAGAGACCTAAGAATAAACCTACAGACACTTACATTCTATGGATTGTTTTGGATATGAAGTTTCCAAATTTGGGTATATTTTTAATGGTTTTTAAGTTATAAATAATATACTTAAGTTAATTCAATTTGAAATAATGGTTTGATCCTTGGTTATCACTTGGGGGTGTATTGGATGAAATTTATTTTTTAACAGTTTCAACTTCTTATATTCAAGATGGGTTTATTCAAGAAGATCAAACAACTGCATCACTTACTGGTTTAATACCAACACTCCATAATACTAATCATATATACACTTGAAGGATCAAATTTATGATCACTCCAAGGAAAATGATCGTATTAGCACCTAAAGTATGTGGCCTTAAAATTCAATAAGGAAAAAAGAAATTTTAAAATCATCAAATAAAAAAATCAATTAAAAGAAATGATTAGACATTAATGGGGTGATAAATAACATCCAATACAGCCCCTTTCTTCTCCATTGAATCAACCAATAAGTGGTTTATCTCTCCATTGATGTTATGGTTTCAATGGAAGAAGTAAGTAGACACATGAGGGAGGAATTGAAGAAGTATGAAAACAATAAAAAGAAAATGATCACTCCACCGTTGTGTGAATAATTTCACAAGGATTGGTGTGAATAAATTCACAACATGAGGCAACAATATCAAAGTGAGATATATAAGAATAGAATAATAAAAAAAGAAGAAATTTTATTAAGAAACTAAGATTAATTAAAACAACTTACAATTGAGGAAGAACATTTCAATGGAAAAGTTGCAGCATAACATTACAATGAAAGAAGCATCCAAGATCCTCAACTCATCCACCACCACTGCCTTAAATAGGAATTTCAAGAGGCTTGAGTCGATCCCTAAATAATAAAAATCATCCCACTTGACTACGGTAGGCCTAGGGTGGTGGAATGTAAGGGAGATGATACTTTTCCACCCTTGACCCGAATTTGTAGCCAGCTTGCCTCCCCCAAACAGATTCGCATATATGACCTTATAGGTGGCCGGATTGGAGTGGGACATAGAAGTAAAAAATGGAGCCATAGATGTCTATTAACCTCATCTAAAATTGTAGCCCCATATATTTTTTTTTGTTATATAATCTTAAAATTGTGGGATGTTTTTCTGGGCTGTATAATCTGGCCTAGAATTTTATCTCCTAATTGGCCCACCTTAATAACCACCATGGATTCCTAATTAGAACTGACTTATGAAGAATCCCAAGAAATGTTTCTCTTAATCTCAAAATATCCCCATCCTCCTTTATTAATCCTACATTTATACCTTAATGAGAAATGTTAATATTGAATTTTATATCCATTTATAAAAATATAAAATTAAAATGTGGATAATTAAATTCTTTAAAATCAGATGAATCATTGGGCATAAATTTGTGTACATTAGGTATGAAGTGCACAAATGATTAAAATGGATGCTCAAAATTAAAATCCACTAAATCAGTCTCATATGGTCAAAAATGACCATTTAATACCATTAAAATGTAATTAACATAAGTATTTTTATTGGCTAATCAAACCCCCCAACTTGATATTTTCTAGTCCCGAGGAAAATGTATCTCAACAATATGAAATTTGAATTCTCTTTTCCAAAACTTTTTAATACACATTGATCAACATGAACCCTTATACCAAAAAATCATGAAACCCATTAAAATATTTTAATACATGATAGTTTGATAAGAATATACCAATCCCAAGATCATTCATTTGTTCAAATTCATCGTCATATTTCATCCAATATCAATAAAGAGTGATGATGTGTTGTGCATCGCAATAGACATGGGGGTTTATCTTTATTCTAGGGGAAATAATAGAATCACTGGGTGGAATCACATTTCAATATTAATATGAGTATTAAATTTTTTATTGTATATTTTTTGTTGTTTTTTTTCAAATTTTTCATGGTTATTTAAATTGCACTCAAAAGAGTCAACCCCTGTTGTGAGACTTTTCCGATGACTCCCAGGATCAAAGACCTTAGGGAACCAAGTGAATCCCACATACTCAGGCATCATATCAAATTAGCTCAGCCAAAAACAAAGTCAAATTACCATAATTAGAGATAAAATTACTAACTTTGGGCCAGAAAACTATGGAGTCACGATCCCCAAGTCCCTAAAGCCACACATTATGTCATTTCATTGCTGAAAGGACAAATTTATTGTCTTTTTTTATTTTTATTATTATTTAATACTCATATTAAAACTAAAATGATAACCAGACCTATGATATTTATTTGGGGGACCCCATGAACTCAAATTAATACCCCACTACCTAAAGGATATGCGTTGTGATATTTTTTTATTTGGATGAAAATATAAATGATGAAATTTTACATTAGACAGCCAAAATTTCCAAAATCATTGCTCATGAAATTATAAATAGATTAAAATCAGAATCAGGGCATGCTAAATTATTTGATATTCAGTTTCAATGTGTACAATTTTTATTATCATGTTCATGGTTAATTAAAAAATTTCATTCTAAAAAGGCACAGTTTTTTTTAAAATCATTCATTTTTTTGAAACAAAAGAAAAAATTTATTTTATCTCCCCCCAACATAAAATAACACTATCCCCAGTGATTAAGGAAAGGATATTTTAGAAGGGGTTAGAGGTAGAAAATGTGAGTTCAAAAATAGAATTGAAAATGAGGATCAAGGAATGATTTCACCAGGTGGTTGAAGTTGAAGTTCGTGATACTCCAATTAAGTCCATTGATATCGATGTCACTTGTAGAGTTCCCTATGGAAAAAGGAAAAACAAACAAAAAAAACAAAAAAAACAATATATATATAGATAAATATATTTATTCAAATAAAAAAATTAAAATATATGTATATATACAAAAATTATAGAATAAGGAAGCACTATAAGATGCAGGTCAGTGGTAAGCGCGTTCCCCTGTCTCCCTTTAGTCCTAAGTTAGAGTCCCCGCGGCTTCGCCGGTTGTGACAGGGTTTTCCCCCCGACCTACAATGTGGCCTTTTCATTTTATTATTATTATTTTTTAACCTAAAAACACAGAAAAATAAAATGAACTGATGATACATTGTCTTCTTTTAAAATTTCTGGGTAAGGTAATACTCAAGGATCACACCACGTGACACAAATGAATATGGAACTCCCATTTCATACCCATCCAGACTCATAATAGAAGAATAGTTCAACAGTCTATTTTTTTTAAATATCAAATGATTAGTTAATCCTATTTGAAAAATAATGATGATTTAAAAGGATTGGAAACATGAAAACCATGGGTTGCATCCCATGCAGCGCTTTTGTTTAACATCATTAGCTCGACATGAACACAATAACTTAACCAATACCAACTTTCAACATTTTTAGGACCCAATATTTCTCCACTTCTACTTTATTGAGATTTATTCTCTATTTAGAATTTATGTTATGTAAAAACCTATGTTCTACAATGAGTGGGAAAATCCAAGTAATATCAGAAATGGTTGATCCAGTTTCCTCTGTTGTCGTTCATAAGATGTAGATGATCATCCCAAATTTTATTATTTCAATAGAAGAATGAATTCCAACTAAAAGGTCATAGTTATACCCTATGAAGGGATACATGAGTGGGGAAGGAATGATAATAATTTTAATCTCATGTTAGATAGGACATTCAGATATAGGTTGAGATTTGTAATCCAACAAGTTTCATTTTCCAAATTTTTAAACAAAATTGGTTCCTTTTGAATAGAATATTCAAACACCAAATTGGAAAGATCAGTGTTAGGAATGGTTATGGACTTGAAGTTCATTATTTCTCCCAATGGTGCAATTATTTTTTGTTCAAAAAAAAATCATTAATGGAGCAATATTCAGGACACTCAATCCATGATGTCAAATTTCCCTCTTGTGAATACCAAAAATCTGTTTCCTCTTCATTTAAACACCCATCACCTATTACTTAATATTCTTTAGGTATCATATGTTCAAAGGAAATTTTTTTAGTATTTTCATGATATGTTTGTGTGTAACCAGATTCCTCTGTGAATGATGATGAATGGACAACCTGACTAGGAATGGGTTCTATAACTATTTCAATGCTTTGTAGTTCTACTCTCAAGGATGAAACTTTAAAAGTACTTCTATCCATTTGTTGACACAATTTCTCAATTAATGTATGTAGATAAATATGGGAAAGGGGTTGATACATATGTTATATTCCACAAATATAATTACGTTGTTGGAATTCCATAGGAGGATGTTACAATTGGCCTTGTTGGGATTGGAACTAAAAATAGGTTGGAATGTTTTGTGGAGAATAGGAGTTAAATTTTTTTAACTCAATAGTTTGTTGGTTATATCACCAGTAGAAACTAGGATGGTCATTGTACATCACACTTGGTGTGGAGTGATCAATGTAAGGAGAGGTTCCCCATGTTTGGATTTGATTAAAAGGGTTTTCCATAGGAATGAAATTGGGGTTGAGATTAGAAAAGTGGGGTGAGAAAAGGAAGCTAGTTTCTAAGATAAGTTACTTAGGTCCCCGAAAAAGGTTCCAAAATTCGATTCACATCCATATTTACCCATGTTTTGAGGGTTAAGAGGTCGCTTGTAGTGTTCCTTGGGTTGTCAAATCCTCAGAGACCTAAGAAGAAACCTACAGACATGCACATTCTATGGATTGTTTTGGCTATGAGTTTTCAAACTTTTGGTTGATTTCTGATGGGTTTTAAGATATAACTAATAGACTTAGGTGAATTCAATTTGAAATAATCACTTGATCCTAGGTTATCTCTTGGGGGTGGATTGGATGAAATTCTTTTTTAACAGTTCCAACTTCTTATATTTGAGATGGGTTTATTCAAGAAGATCAAACAACTTCATCACTTACTGGTTTAATACCAACACATCATAATCCTAATCACCTATAAAATTGGAGGATCAAATTTATGAGCTCTCCAAGGTAGAGGTTTGTATTATCACCTGAAGTATGTGGCCGTAAAATTCAACAAGGACAAAGAAGTTTTAAAATCATCATATAAAAATCTCAATTAAAAGAAATAATTAGAAATTAATGGGGTGATAAATAACATATGATCCATCCCCTTGATACTCTCTTGGATAAACCTATAAGTGGGTTATCCCTCCATTGATTCTATGGTTTCAATAGAAGCGGTAAGTAGACTCATGAGGGTGAAATTGAAGAAGTAAGAAAACAATAAAAAGAATATGACCACTCAACTATTGTTTGAATAATTTCACAAGGTTTGGTGTGAATAAATTAACACATTGAGGAAACGATATCAAAATGAGATAGATAATAATAGAATAATAAGAAAAGAAAAAATTTTATTATGAAACATATATGAATTAAAACAACTTACAATTGAGGAAGAACATTACAAAAGAAAAGTGGCAGCATAAAATTACAATGAAAGAAGAATCCAATATCCTCAAATCATCCACCACCATTGCCTTAAATAGGCATTTCAAGAGGCTTTGGTCGATCCCTCAATAGTAAAAAGTGTCCCACTTGAGTATGGTAGGCCTAGGGTGGTGGAAAGTAAGGGAGAGGTGACTTTTCCACCCTTGAACCGAAGTTGCATCTTGCTTGCCTCCACCAAATAGATGAAAATATATGACCTTATATATGGCAATATTGGAGTGGTAACTAGAATATTATAATGGATACAGTGATGTCTACGAACCCCCTGTAAAATTGCAGCCCAAAATAATTTTTTGTTTTTGAGATATGTTTAAAATGGTGGGCTGTGTTTCTGGGCCACAGAATCTGGCCCAAAATTTTATCTCTAAATTGGGCCACCTTAAAAACCACCATGGAGGTCAAATTAGCATTGAATCATGAATAATGATTTCTTCCTGTATTTGTATTCTAGAATCCCATGAAATTTGGGCTTCATTGGGCCTGTATTGTGGTCCCCACATTCTCATTAGTGGGATAGTGTCCAATCTTCCATCTCTTGAGTTGTTTCCTTTCATCGCCAAATATCCCCATCATCCTTTATGAATACTCCCTTGATCCCTGAATTATAAATGTTCATATTGGATTTTATATCCATTTATAAAAATATAAAATTAAAATATGGATAATTACATTCCTTAAAATCATATGAATCATTGGGCCTAAATTGGTGTACATTAGGCATGAAGTGCACAAATGATGAGAATGGATGTTCAAAATTAAAATCCACTAACTCAGACCCATAAGATAAAAAATGAACATTTAATACCTTTAAAATGTAATTAACATATGTGTTTTTATTGGCTAATCAAGGTTCAATCTGATCCCTGAAATATTAATTTCCTCCTTGGATGGAAGTAAAATCCAGAGTGCATGACTACATGGATTTGAAATATAAGAATCTACCCATTGATGGGAATTAGATGAATAACCTTGGATATATATAGATGGATTCATAAATATACCTCTATTTTCACATGTAAGGACTCAAATTTTGATCATTTTGTTAGGGTAACTGGTCCTATAACAGGATTAGGAAGAGATTCTGAAATATATTTTAAATCTATAAGAGATTACCATATTGGGAAACAATTCCTATCAAAAGGGTGTGATGAGACCGACCTCCCATAATCTCAACCAATGTGAGATCCTAAGAATCATTGGGTCTAAAACCACAAAAGACAACCTGCCTTTAAAAACCTAGTCCATACTCAATTATGGATGTGAGAACCATTGGAATTTTCTATTAGATATAAAAAATGGTAAACATAAATTGAATGATTATACAAGACATCGAACACCCCATAATCAAACCATTTGGATACGCTATCCATGTCTCCTGATGAGACAAATGGTGAACCCAACATGAATCTATCAAATAGAAAAATGATCAGTTTACCTGGTGTCATGCCATTTTGTTCACATATCCTTTGAAAAAAAGTGGGGAACCTGATATGAATCATTCACATGATAAAAATGATTAGATGATCCTCTGTATCCAGGGTTATCATGAAATAATCCCATCCTCTTTGTGACCAGTCTATGCAAGTAGAATGTCTGAACCAAGAATAAGAAAGGAAAAATGTGTTACCCATACACATCTGATTGAGAACGTATCATTCCTACAATGATGAATTGATAGGTGAACTTGTTCCTTCTTGTCTTCATGACTATAGATACTACTCTCATAAACAACACATTTACCTAAGATAATGTATTCATCCAGTGAAAATTCAATAGAATTAGTTATGGCTGCAACCCCTACGGGTCTCACAATGACCTCACTCGCCCAACACCTTCAACGTTAGGTGGAGAATGAAATGGTCTAAGAAAACCATTGATATGGTAGGATCCCGACCCTTGAGGATTCCCATCTGGGTCTCCATGAAATAAAACTAATGAGTACACATCATCTAAAGAAAACTGTAGTAAACCAAGTGGTTCTTATTGCCATCGCCAACTTCTTTGGAAGCATATCTCTAGAGTTCAAAAATCACCACCTTCAGTATCTGATGAATACAGATCAATGATTTAACTAAGGATCCCTTCAAGTTCAGGATACACTAAAGAAGGCTCATATTAACCATTGTTTCTAGCACCATTACACTAGCTCCCTTTATTCACCTGTTGAGGGCATGATTTGACACACTATAACCTCTAACACCCATACATGGGCAAAAGTAAGACACATAAGGTGAGGAAATAATTGAAAATCCAAAGTCAGATCATGTCCCTACTTCTAATTCCAAGTCCCATTGACATATTCTTGTGATATACAACAAGAAAGATCATATCCTTGCTCACTGTGAGAAAGTCTATGGGTATATTCCTATAGAAAGCATGGGGAGGCACATATCCCTATCCCCACATATGAATCCATTTAAAAAATTATTATGGCACAAGGAGGAAAAATGTGGGATAATATCCCCACTTCAATCAAAGATATATTATATTATATAGTGGAGACAAAAATTACATAGGCTTACATTCATGTACAAACTTTTCTAAACATCCATTACATTTTATCAACAATTAAAGGAATCTATAATCATATTCTGGAACTGGTACAAATATAGGGGCATGCACATATTCATATAAATACAAATAGGGAAGAAAAACAATCTGATCATTATAAAAAGTGGTTACTATAAAGAAAAAGAAAATTATAACTCCTATCCAATAGGATTATCGGCATATTTTGGTAAAGTATGAGGCAACAGACTTGGCTCGAATTCCCATTCCAAGTTAAAGAGGAACATTTCTCGTTACATGAGAACATTCCTTTCAAAAAATATCAGTGGAATAATTCAAAGGTCTAGGATCAGACTCATACCCCCATTCTAACCATGGATCACCAAGTGAGAGTGTCACATTCCTTTGAAAAAACTCATATTCTTATTGAAAAAGATTGATGAAATACTCCAAAGGCTCTATATTGGGATCATACCACCATTTTGATTGAGTTTCACCAAGAGAGAGTGACAAATGCCTTGGGACATGCTTATATTTGTGTTTGTGAAGCTACATGGCATATTCTAGTATCTCACAGAAGCCAGGATCATATACCTACTTTCAATAACAAACGAATGAATTGAAATCTTTCTAATTCCATATAAGAGGAGGCTTGTATCCCTCTACCATTTCTAAGGTCCATCGATATATTCACATAGATAATTTATATTCAGACTAGGAATATATTCCCATTAAAACCATAGATTACCAAGTGATAGTGGTACATTCCTTAGGACATGCTCATGTTCCTATTGAAAAATACTGACGATAAAATAAAAAAGATCAAGATCGGGCTCATATCCCCATTCTGAAGGACACTCACAAAATAAGAGTAGTATATTCCTTAGGACATGCTCATATTCATGTCTGTGAAGTTACATAGAATATTCTAGCAGCTTCTTAGTAGTGGGATCATACTCCCACAACACCTAATGATTTTCAATATATCATGGTATCCATCATTCAATAGGCTCATATCCCTACGTAATTCCATATGATAGGTTCATATATTCTAGACACAATAAATAATTAGGCCCATATTTCTAATATGCTCAATTAATGTGTCCTTGAGGTTTTTCGAGACACAACCTCAACACCACAAGTGTCAAACAACTCTTTAACTGAGGTAGAAGGTAACAATATCATGATATTCCTCCTCACAATAGTGTGAATATGGATTCTAGGGACTCAATTCCTGACATTCATCATGGCCAAACTCCCCATGGTGGTATCTCCAATGAACAAGGAGATCATTCCCTTTCCTTGGCACATCTGTATATAGAGATTCTAAAAAACTAAGACACCTTCCTATTGATAGGTTCTCAAAACATTGGGGTCAACTGCATATAGTTCCCCATAAAGTTCTAGAAACACTTCAATATGATCAGGAGGTGACCTCAAGAAGCACATTCTATGTTCTGATCAAATGGATGTATGTAAGTCTGATAAAGAGGAGGTTGACATTGAAATATCGATAGTGTTAGCTGGAAACAACCTCCCCCATGTTCTGTCCCCTTTCCACTTTTGACTACGAGGTTGCATTTATGATAGAGAATGAGTGAATGACTTATCTACAAACAAATATGTGGGAAAATCATCATTTCCTCAATGGTAGACAACAACTTTATATTGTATACAAGTATCAATGTTATATCAACAATATACTTTGTGTTCAGCTAGATATAACCGGATTTTCCATATCTTATAACCCAAGAATAAAGGAGCATAATAAGAACCTAAATAATGTTTGTCTCTCTAGTGTGAAAACTATCCTTTGATTTATTTCTAGAGAATCATCAGACATATATATATGAGGATGGGTAAAATATGGAGCATTTCACTTTACTATGTACCTATAACAACAGAACTCCCAGACATTGTGTCTTGAAATGTCATAGACTCTATAAAAAATAAGGGAATAAGAAATGAATAAGACAGTTGGTCACTAAAAAAAATACCCCAACTTCCACAATGCTAAGACATCTTGAATAGAGGGAGTGGGCTGCCAACAAATCTTTGAAATGGTCCCCTCGAAGTAACAGGGAACACATTTTATACATAGAAGATGATGTTGCGATCAACCCAACAACTTATTTTAGAAATTGATTCCCATCATGGTCTACCATTACACCCATCTCCTATAAGATCACATCCATGCCACATCAAACAGGTCACAATAGTAGTTTCCATAACAACTGTCCAGAAGAGAACCCCACCCAATGGGATAGGGAAATATCTACCACCACCTCCACCCCTCATATCATCAATTCCTAATAGGATTTATGACATATCTATTTCACCTAAAAATCAGCCCTTGACCATTGTTCTGGGGAATATTTTATCTCAATCACCATCACCAGGTTCATTATCCACCAATAGTGTCCTAGGGAAATCAACTACAGTTCCAGATTATCCCAAACCCTTTGGTATGGGGGTATTTATATATCAATTTATGTCCCAAGAGTCATCTAATCCTCAACTAGAACCATTGTCCCCTCCACAACAGTATCCAAAAATGTTAATTATGGACCTGAATAGGACCCATCCAACTATTTTGGGGGATTTTTCCTCATCATCATCACTATAGAGGGAGTCACTTTTTCTTATACTGGGAGGTAAATATAAAAAGTTAGATTCCCCTTTATTCCTACTGCCATAAGACAAACCTTTTCTATCTGGGGCCCCTTCGACAATGATGATATGATACTCCCTCAAGGGAATTAATCATAGGATGATATGGGAGGATCTTACGGTGAAGGAAATCAAACCCCAATAGGGATGTATGATGAAAAAGTCTAATATAGTCAAGGGTTCAATAAATGAAGAATTATCCAATTTTTTGAGAGTAATGGGACAACTAACATTTCTCGATTCTCCTATGTGAATTTTATAACCATATACACAATAAATAATTTAGAAAATATGCATATGCATAGGGACACAATATAGAAAATAGACCATGAGAGTAGGATCTGGATAAACACACTCAGGCTGCACATACCTGAAACCAGAGGAGGTTACAATACCTATAACCTCTTAATACCAATATTCAACCTCTATAGAGAAACACTACCATGAATAATGGAAAATATGTCTTACATCCCAATGACCACCTTGAAGAGTCGAAACTCTATCCATGGAGGAACATGTGAAACAATATTAGAATGAGATATAGACTCTTAGAAAACTCAACAGGGAGCTACTCAGGGGTAACATTAACACTGGGTATCAAATTTATAATAAGAATAATATCATTCCTCCAACATATTATAGAAGATCTAACCCACCTACAAGAGTGTAATCTGTGCATTAGACTAGCTTTGAATCATGGAATTCCGTCTACATTAATGAGGATGTAAGAAATGAGGTTGAATTACCTCCATTAAGGAGATATCCCATACCTCAGCTTGTAAATAATTCAGTATTATCATGAATTGAAAATAAGTGGGAGACAAAAAAATGACACCTCATCAGGCCTCGCCCACTCCTTGTAGATGGGAGGTGGCTCAGACTGGAGTGACTCAAGAATATCTTAACACCATTAAGTTCCTAACTATTGAAATGGAAGGCATGGAAGGGAGACACACACCTATGCAATCTAAGAATAATTCATACCCTAAATGGGTATATAAAACTTTCCCCCACCCAATTTTAGCAATCCTACCTTCTCTAGAGTTGACTGTTCAAGAGACCCCAAACAACATCTCACACACATCATGTCTTGGTGTGGTCTAATGATGTGACCTCAAGTTCAACTAGAGGTGACCAATCTGAGGTGTTTTTTACATACCCTAATAGGTTCATCCTATTTTGGTACAACATCCTTCTAGTAGGATTTATTTTAGGATGGGAAGATCTTCATTATCAATTCTTTTACCAGTTTAGATCTACCCTAAGGAAGACGAGAATTAGAAACATGAAAATCTGAAAATAATAAAAAATGAGAGGGTATATGACTTCGCATCTAGATGGAAAGGTTTAAAGTATTAACTCAAAATCCCTCCCTCATAGGAACAATTTCTAGAACATTGTGATGAAAACATCTGGTATGAGTTGCACACACCTATGATCCTAATAAAGTATTCATATTGGTTTCACGAGTTTGATGAAATGGCACAACGTTTGGAATATACCATTTAGTATACCTAAGAAAAATATTCGCTCATGCCTTTATAATAGGGGAAAAGCCTCTTCAAGTTAGGCACTTCCACTATTACACTTAAACTAGTAGCATTTCCCATCCAAGAACCTAAACAAGCCCCAAATCATTAAATGCCTCTAATAAGTTAGAAAAAAACAACAAAATTTCCCTCCTCCAGAAGAAAAAAATATATTAGGGTCTCCAAAGATTTGAGGAATGGATGAGAAAACCATACTACTTCCGAAATGAACAAGTACTTGATTATTTTATTACAAACATGGAAAATAACGTACTTAAGATACCACAACCAAGGATGCCCAATGAGGTCAACTACACTGATCATCCCTACTACTACGCCTTCTATAGAAGGAGGGGTCATAATAACTAGGATTAATTCATCTTCAAACATGTCATCCAAAGAATGGTCGATTCTGGACATGTTATGTTGAATAAATACTTAGAACAAGTTACCTGAATAACCATTTACCAGTTAGATAAAAAAGTTATTGGGAAAAATTTTATGTTAGGCATGGACCAAAGTTAAAAAACAAAATGACTCGAAAGAAAGTTGACTAAGTTCATGCCACCATGAGAGTACAACTTAGTAGATCTATAAAAATCACATCCCATCGATAAGTGAAATATAATATTCCTCCCGACAGTGAATGCGATCAAAGGAAATATGAAGAGATAGAAGAGGATGATTCATATTCATCTCTGCTACTTATAGATATATTCCATGCAATATATGAAGAACAGGAACCACCCCACCAAAAAGAAATCTCATTGGATTAAGAGACCATCTTTTTTTTCTTAACATAATACAGTTAGTAGACCCCTTCTTAGATGAAAAATATTCATATGATTAGGAGTTCCACATACCTGATCGAGGAACCAAAGGCCTAAGGTGTATAAGTTGAGGATATAGAGGATGGAGTGGGCATGGTCGGAACCAATATTTCAGTGATGTCCCTTAAAAGTAAATATATAAAACTTAGACTTATGTAAAATCACTCTATAAAGGAAAAAAGATACATGGAGGTGTTCTATAACCCTCTAGTGGTCATCCGCTCCCAGTTTTATTACATGAAATACTAGTACGGGTGTGCTTATCTGATCATCCCAGACAATAGGGAATTCCATAACGACCTGCACCATTAGTATTATATGCTCCCTCGAACTCTGCGCAAGCACCAAGATCATTTATCTCAAATGACTCATATACTCAACCACATTATAAATAGTGATCCCCCATCAGGTTTTGAAATACACCATTGATGGAATGGTCAACTTATGACATGGTCATAGTTCCCCCCTTAGAGACTTCTGAATCCCTAAATGATTAAGTAGGTTTCTACAAAATGGAAGGAAAACAACAAATGGGGATGGAAATATATAGGTTTCATCCACCAATGACTTGGGGACCACCACAAAAAAATCTCTAGTGTATGTTTTATAGTGACAATTTTCTTCCCATAAACATAATTGAGACCGTAGACTTAACCAACGATGTTTAAGATCCTTCTATCCCCATTGACAAAATTATAGAAAATCATCTCAAAAATCTCGTTACAATGACATTGGTAGTAAGGGATGACAATTTATCTTCCCATGGAATCTCTTTTACCGATCCTAATAGATATTAACTCATAATTTTTACCTCATCTGAAAATGACTCCATAGAAATAGAGATAGAAGAAGAAGAGGATGACTGCAGGAATGCCCCTCCCATATTTGAGGTATGTGTCTTAACAACCAATGATGAGCATTTTAAAATAAATATGGGAATGGAAGAAGACCCAATACTAAGACTAATTAGTGTCACCATGTCTCTCAAGGATTAAAATATGTATATTTAATTTCTTAATAAAAATAGATATGTTTTCGATTAGAATTATAAAGAAATACCCAGACAGAATACAGATGTGGCTACACACCATCTTTTCATATTGGATTACCATTGTGGTTTCAAGTAAAAATATTATAGGGAAAACCCCTCTATTTATACAAATATAGAAGTGAAAATTTAAAATTTTATCAAATAAATTTTTTTTTCATTAAGTGAAATATCCAATATGGATCACTAACCTCATCCTTATCAATAAAAAATGGCTAGATTTTGATTTATATCGATTTTAGAGACCTTAATCAACATTTCCCAAAAGAATATTTCCCATTTCCGATTAAAATACTCTGGATTGATTCAACATCTATTTTCTAATAACTTTCATTTATTGATTGCTATGTAGTGTATAATCAAAAAAATATGGCCCCTATAGATAAAGAATACACTACATTTAGAGTACCCAGGGGATCATTTTCTATAATGTCATGCCCTTTGGATTAAAGAATGCTAGAACTAGTTATCAATGAAACATTAAAAATATCTTTAAGACCTTCTTAGCTTGAATAGTCGAATGTTATATTGAAACCTCATTATCAAATACCAACAATATGGCAATCACTTCATGTATCATCAAATAGTATTCACTAAGTTGTGGGGAAAAAATATGAAAATTAATATGCTAAAATTATATTTTGGTGTAACGTCAGGGAAGTTCCATGTATTTTTGGTATGCCGCCATGGAATCATGGTTGATGCTGAAAGAACCTATGTAATTATCGTAATTTCAACCCTCATAACCCCAAATAACTATGGGGTCTCCAAGGAAACCTTACCTCCATTTGGTGTTTCATAGCCAACATACTTGGAAAATCCCTCCCCTTCACCAAGATAATGAATAAGTGAACTTTTTGTGTTGCGATGAGGACTGTTAGGAAGTCATTGAGAGTCTCAGGTAGTACATTCTACACCCATTGGTCCTGGTTCCACTGGTGGAATAAATTCCACTCATCTTATATGTGATCATGATGGAATGATCACTTGGCTTCCTCCTCATATATAAAAATGATGTTGGGAGTGAAAGAACTCTATACCACCTCATCTGAATGATGCTTAGTAATAAGACTCAATATTATGTTGGCAAGACATACTACCTTGCACTTATATCTGTAGGGGAAAATCTAAGGAATTATATTAAGTACCATGAATTTTACCTTGAGGTTAGGGACCCTCGACATTAAAATCTTCATTTTAAATATTTTAAGATTTATTTTCAAAATATGTTTCCCCCATGTCCATATTCTTAAAAATGTTTTGGATGTTTTTATATAGACATAGATTGATTATTAAAGAAATTTTATGTAACATTTGACTTAATTTTATAGTTTTTTAAAATAAATATTTTTAGTTGTTTTATAAGTAATGTTTTGAAAAGAATACAAAAGGAATGTCCTATTTTAATTTATATAGAATTTATAGATTTTCTTAAAACTATAACCATTATTTGATGTTTCTATTCCAATATAATATCTAATGTTTTCATTGAAGAAAACCGAACTTCCTTTGTTTGGGGTGTTTGCAAAAATAGTTTTTAAATGGATATTTTGATATCCACAATCTTTTTATTGTGGATGAAAAGAAAAATTTAAAGAGGGAAATGATGGAAATTGAAAGCTTCTATTTGTTATGATTATGTTATAGTTATTTGAAATTTTTATGATGATGGTTGGTTAAGTTATAAACCAAGGATGAGTTGTTATTTTATAAACCTAGGATGGATGGTTTAGTTATAATCTAAAGATGGGTGGGTCCATGAAATCCCTCAAATACATTGGGTATAGAAGTTGACTGTGTTGGTTATTCCATTTTTTAGAGCAATATAGAAAATGATGTCCCAGATTACCTATATGATTTAGCTATTCATTCTATGTTTTTCATAAAATCTTATGATTTCACAATGTAATATAATGAGTGTATATTTAAAGGAAAATTTTTTCTACTTCATAAGGGTGAAAGCTTAAATTTCTAAAAAAAACATTTATTATGTTTTTCATGATTTCAAAAGGAACCCTTATGTAGTTGGGGTCCTATATTATTGGTTAAGTAAACCTTTTAATCCTAAAACAATTAGGATTCAATCCATGTCTACCACCTGTTTGAGGATTTTTGGGCGTGGTGATGCGAGACGCATTCCCCGTGCTGCGTGGATGATTATAGTGGATGGTTTTCTTCAGCAGGGTGGGGATGATTGTCAGGAAATGGTCGATGGTGGGGGGGATTTGGTAGATCAGTATCTCCAGGGGATAGAATTTTATACAACTATATATGGATCATTGAGTGAGGTGGTTGACTCAGCAGTAGAAAGGATGTACAATGACTGGTTTCGCAGCTTAGGTGACGGTGACTCCCCCAACATATGGGTGATGGTAGGATGAAACCTAGAAGGAACAGTAAAAAAAGAATATTTTATATGTCATTATAAGATCTGTATAGGGATTAGATTAGTAGATTCAAACTTCATAGGGATTCTCGATGGGGAAAAACGATATGGTATGTCATATTCCATCAGGACCAAACACTTTACATCTCTACACGAGGAAATTATAGTTGTAAAACCTTGAAATGTTTGGGTGTAAAGACCCGTAAATTTCAAGGAAATTTTTTTCATAATTTTCTTTGGAATTTTACAAGAGCGCAGTTTCTGACGGAACCTGATTCCGAGGCCCGGTGTGCCCGGAATCATTTTCCGAAGTTTGGCTCGGGTACGTTCAGTGAACAGACGAGCGGGTTTTTCTAACTTTTGAACCGGTGCCCGGAATCGAATTCTGAGGGCACCGATGAAATCGCAGCGCCGGTATTCTTTTAGAAACGCCTCTTCCGGAGTTGCGTTTTCTCGGGTGTGGTTTTTAATTTTCGGGCTTAAAGTTAAGAAATAAAATAATTTTGCGACAACTTTATTTTATTTCACTTAAGCCACTTGGAAGCCACTTGAAGCCACTTAAAGGCGGCTTGAACTGAGTTGAACTGGATAGGATGCTATCCGGAAATATCCTACCCCCTTGGTAGGATATTTGTGAGGTGGGGCCCGCACGAGCACCACCGTTTCTTTCCGCTAATAAACGCACCCGTGAAAACCCGTCTTAATGAAAGTCAACCGACGCGTTTTCTAAATTCTTAACAGACCATTTAATTGGGTTGTTTCTCTCGTGAATTGAATGGGCTGTTTCTTTCGTAAATTTAATGGCCTGTTTCTTTCGTTGAATTAATTCAACGAATTAATTCAATCGTTTCTTAACCTGTTTCGTGTGTTGACATATTAATAAAATAAGACCAACCCAAATCTTTGGAGAAGGTTTGAGAGGATTCTTGTTCTTCTTCTCCCTCGCGAAGAACGCGAAGAACGCGAAGAACGCCGAACCCGGAAATCGACGACGCTTCCGTCCGTGACGTTCTTCCACGCTCCGATCTCCGATCACCGACCGTTTGAGGTGAGTGATTTCGGATTTCCTCTCAAAAGTTCTTTTCTTTTGGTTTTAACGAAACACAGATTTAAATATTAATAATTTAAATCTGTTGTTCTTGGTTCGTTGAGCTCGCCGACTCAACGCCGGATTCCGCGACGACGCGACGCCTCCCCGCGACGGCGCGACGATCCCTCTCTTCCGCGACGATCCTTTCCGCGAAGAACGCCCGCGCGCGACGATCGACGACGCTTGAGGTAGGGATTTTATATTTTGAAATACCCCTCCTTATTTTCCCATGAACATTCTTTAAAAATTAAAGAACCGGAATCAAAGAAACAATTTTATTTTATTAAAATTGTTGGTTCATGTGTTGAACATTCTTTTTTTTTCTCCCGTTGTTTTTATCTAACGCGGAGGGTGCGGGTTGAACGAACACGGCCCGACAACCCTCCGCCGTTCTTCGTGTTTTGCGGATTTGGCGGGCGACGACGAAACGTGCCGCAACGGGTGTTTGATGATCCCGCAGTAAAGAACGGAACCCGGGAGGAACAACGGCGCAGACGGGAAGGAAAACGGGCCACCAGAGCGACTCCGGCGGCCCGCGGAAGCCGGAGGTGGCGCGGGCCGCCGGCGCGGCGGCGCCGGCGGCTGGAGGCGGCGGCACCCCGCGGGTGTCGCGGGGTTGTCGCGCGGCACCCCGCGGGTGTCCCGCGCGACACCCTGCGGGTGCCGCGGGTGTCCCGCGCGACACCCAGCGGGTGCCGCGGGTGTCCAGGGCGACACCCCGCGGGTGCCGCGGGGTTGTCACGCGGCACCCCACGGGTGTCTGGCCGACACCCCGCGGGTGCCGCGGGGGTGTCACGCGGGGCGGCAGCTTTCCCCTGCGTCGGCTGCTCGACCGCTCGGCCGAGCCGAGCCGGACCGGCCCTGGCCGAGCCGGGCCGGGCCAACCGAGTCGGACCCGACCCGGTTCGGGCCAACCAGGGGGGGTCGGGCCGGGTCGGCCCGGGCCCGGACCCCCCCGTCTTCAGACGGACTTCGTTCAAATGGCCATACCGTGAGCTACGGGCCTCCAAATGACCCGCCGTCAGGGGCAACGCGATCCTTGGATCGAGACGGTCGTTTTGGTTTATCGCACTCAATGTTTCGGAATACTTGGGGTTCGGCCGGGTTGGTTCGTACACGAAACCAACCGGGCCCTCGGAGCGGAAACGCTCATATCTTGAGCTACGGACGTCCGATTGACGTGCCGTCAGCTTTGTTGATTTCCTCTAAGTGAGATGGATCTTTTGGCATACTCCGCCCGAGGTTTGGACGCAGGTGGAGTGCGGTCGGGTTGGTTTTGCCTTAAAAACCAACCGGGCCCCTGAGACGAAAATGCCAATATCTCTCAGACCGGGCGTCCGATTGACGCGCCGTCTGCGACGTTGAGTTCCTGTTGACGATACGGAACTTTTGGATACATAAACTTCGGACTTTGTGTCAGTTGATGTATCAGCCTCTCGGCTCGTGGAGCGGACCCTCCCGAACGAGCTTGCTGTGTGCGGGAACCCTAGGCCGGCTGCGACTGCTACTTCGACAGTGACGACCGTGCAGAGATTCTCAGTGGACTGCGACGACTGTGCAGAGATCCTCCGTGGACTCCGACGACGACCGTGCAGAGATCCTCAGTGGACTGCGGCGACGACTGTGCAGAGATCCTCCGTGGACTCCGACGACGACCGTGCAGAGATCCTCAGTGGACTGCGGCGACGACTGTGCAGAGATCCTCCGTGGACTCCGACGACGACCGTGCAGAGATCCTCAGTGGACTGCGGCGACGACTGTGCAGAGATCCTCAGCAGACTGCGACGACTCCTACACTCAGCGATCCTACGTGGATCAGTGCTTCAGGTCCTACGTGGGCCGATCCTGTGTGGGTCCGATCCTGTGTGGGTCATCTCTCAGCGGTTCTGTGTGAGCCAACTCCTACAGGTCCTGCGTGGGCCCGATCCTGTGTGGGTCATTGCGAGGATAGTACCTATCGATCCTTCGTGGGTCCGACGTCTCAGATGGTTCAGTGATCATCTTTATCGTCATCCGAAGAAGAATACCTGTGTGAGCTGAATCTTCTGTTTTACTCGATAGAGGTGGTGCGCTTGGTTGTAGCGGCAGACCCGCGATACTGGAGACGAGCGTACGGAGTACGGAGACCATGTAGCCGGCTGAGACCTGAAGACTGCTCGACCGACTCGACTTGGAGTGAGTCGACTAGCCCAGTGGACGGAGCGCCCGGTATTTGGCGGCAGACCCACGGCGGACGGAGCGCCTGGTAGTTGGCAGCAGACCCGCGGTACTCGACTGGAGGAGTACCTCTGTAGGCTATTTGGGTGAGCGCCCGGTATTTGGCAGCAGACCCTTAGCGGACGGAGCGCCCGGTAGTTGGCAGCAGACCCGCGGTACTCGACAGGAGGAGTACCTCAGCAGTCTTAGGTTAGTGAGAAGTACCTCGGAGTCGTGACAGGACCATTGTACACTTTAGAGATGGGGCTCTTCAGCAGTTATGTTTTTGATAATGAAAATCCTGGTTTGAGCTGAGTCAATGATCCTTGTGTTTCCTCTTGATTGAGATGGGTTATCTGATAATTTCGATATATGTATGGGCATATACCTATGAGAGTTATCTGTTGAGTTTTCCTGTGTGGATTACGTTTTCCTCTCCTTTGTGGATTGTGTTGAGTTATCCTGTGTGGATTTACTATTTACTCTCCTTTGTGGATTGTGTTGTTCTATCCTGCATGGGTATGCGTTTTGCTTTCCTGTGTGGACTGGGTTGTGCTAGGGCTCGGACGTTGGAGCCGATCGGGGAATTGATGACTTAGGTATATGTATGGGCATATACCTAAGCCGTGTCAGATGTTACTTCGTGATTGTATCTATCCTTCGTGGCTTATCCTTTGTGGATTTCGGGAGACCTTCGGGGGTCTCGGGGTCCCTACTGAGTAGCTTATACTCACCCCTGCACGGGCTATGCCCGCACTTCGTGGTGTTGGTTGCAGACGACAGGCAGTGCTGATGGAGACCGAGTGTTCGAGGACTGGACGGTACCCGGAGGTGGACTACACGACGAGTCAGTACCCGGAGGTGGACTACACGACGAGTCAGTACCTGGAGGTGGACCATTGGGCGAGAGTAGTACTAGGATGGGTGACCTCCTGGGAAGTACTAGTGTTGCACCCTTTTTCTTTCAGCACAACTTGTACAGTTTTTACTTAGTGTTTACTTTTCCGCTTGCTTACTCTGTGGTGCTTGTTTACTTTTCAAAGGCAATGCCTCCCCTTTTTGTTGGGATTTACTCCTTGGTGCTAGTCGCCAGCCCCTGGCCTATGGAAGGCGGGCTTGGGGTAGTCACGGCATGGGCCCCGAGGACGGGTCGTGAAAAATTGGTATCAGAGGTGGTCGGTTCTACCGCAGACTCTGATATTTCTTCTATGTGAAGCAATTGTGTTTAACGTATTGAGTGTGGTTATCAGTCCAGGGAGTCCAGTGTTGGTGCGGCGGCCGACGTATCCATACACCAGGACCCTGACTTCTGATTTCCGACTTAATGCACGAAAACATTGATTGCATGTGTGTTTCAAGTTTTCCTTGTGATTACTTGTGTCAGCTCACCAGGTATACTGTCCTGACCGTGGCGCACCTGTTTCTTTCAGGATGGCCCCACGATGACAGCCAGCTAGGATTCCGAGAGTGGAGCGTGATGACATCCCACCGAGCGTCGAGGACTCGGTACAGGGCCCTTTGACAGCTGAGGCACCGGCGGTACCTATACCCGCCGAGGCACCGATGCTACCAGCCCCAGCCGCTGACGATGCACGTCGCCTTAGTGCACTGCATGAGTTCCAGCGCCAGCGACCGCCCAGGTTCCGCGGGGAGACGGACCCTCAGGCCGCTGAGGACTGGCTGGAGGCAGTTGTTCGGGTTTTCAGATTAGTGAGGACACCAGCAGACCTCGTGGTGATCCTCGCAGCGAGTCTCCTGCACGCGGCAGCAGGCAGATGGTGGAGCTTGATGATCCAGGTGCACGATGAGGCCTCCCTCATCTGGACGGACTTCGAGAGCCTCTTCCTCTCAGAGTTCGTCCCGGCCACCCTCCATATGGTGCGCATCCAGGAGCTTCTTCAGCTGCGGCAGGGCAGCTTGACGGTCGCTCAGTACGCGGCGAGGTTCACCAACCTTTCTCGGTACTCGACAGACATGGTACGGGACCACTTCTTTCGGGCCCGGACCTTCGAGCAGGGATTGAGACATGAGATCAGGGCATCGCTGATCTCTCTTAACATCCCGACCCAGGCAGGAGTGCTAGAGCGAGCCCTTCTGATCGAGAGCTTCCTGGCTGAGTCCACAGCGAGACCTGCCGCAGGGTGGCAGATAGCGGAGTCATCGGCAGCAGGTAGCCGACGGATGACTCAGGGTTCTAGGCAGACCAGACCTACCGGTGGCCGACTGCACGACTCAGGCTCAGTTGTGCGGGGGAGCCGGGGTGGAGTCAGAGCCAGGCGTGCCGAGAGTGGGCAGTGTTACTCCTGTGGCGGGATATGTCACATGGCTCGTGACTGTCCGACCCGCCATGCTGATGATCAGTAGTTAAGTGAAGAACCTCCCAGGCAGAGGCAGAGGTTCGACCGTGGAGGTCCGCAGGGAGGAGGCAGACGAGGCAGAGGAGCTGGCCGCGCAGCGGGAGGTGGGCGACGCTTTGAGGCTCTTCCACCACCACCACCAGGAGGTCCGCCCCAACCACAGGGAGTAGGTGAACATGCGAGAGCTCAGCTTCAGGCAGCCGAGGCCTTCGATCATGGAGCTCTGGGAGCAGATGGACAGGAGCAGAACTAGTGGATCCTTTGTACTTCTGGTTCCTTGTTGCTTTTGTGTAGCGTCTTATATTATGAGCTGCAATAATAAAAGACGCATACCTTTGTGATATTTTCGTTCCTGTCCTCTTTCGTGATGTTACTAAGAGGTTCCAGTTTTGGCTGTTGACTTGACCCTCACTTGTGAGACATCTACTGGAGGAGACCAGTTACCACACACTGATGCCGACAGTGTGACTCAACCCTTAGAGGCGAGAGTAACAGTTGGATCTCTTAGTAGTAGCGTCGAGGCCTTACGACGTCATCCTTGGTATGGATTAGTATCATCCATGTTAGGATTGACTGTTTTAGGCAAAGAATGTGGTTCATCCAGGGGATGAGACCAGGTTTCTCTTATCGGAAAAGAAGAAATCTTGCAGCTCTTGTGGGACCAGAGATGGTCCGGGCCACGTCAGAGGAGGTCCAGGTCATCCAGGAGCGGATGAGGACAGCACAGAGCCGGCAGAAGTCATATGCTGACAGGAGGCGGAGGCCACTAGAGTTCGAGGATGGCGACCACGTCTTCTTGCGTGTCTCACCTCGACGTGGTTTGCGGAGATTTGGCCGAGGCGGCAAGTTGTCTCCCCGCTTCATCAGGCCTTTCCAGGTCCTCAGCAGGGTTGGCGAGGTGGCTTATCGCCTGGCTCTGCCACCTCAGTTGCACCGGGTGCACGACGTCTTCCACGTATCCCAGCTGAGGAGATACGTGCACGACCCGACGCACATCTTTGACTATGGGGAGCTAGACGTGGATGATGGGGAGACTTTTGCGGAGGTCCCAGTGGAGATAGAGGATCGACAGGAGCGGGTCCTACGTGGGCGATCGATCCCTCTTGTGCGCATCAGATGGCGGCACGGGAACCTCCAGGAGAGCACTTGGGAGCGGAAGGCTCAGATGCGTGCTCAGTACCGCCTTGTATCCCTAGTTTGTGTTGAAGCTTTACGGGGATGTAAAGCCCTGTGGTGGGAGTAATGTAAAGACCCGTAAATTTCAAGGAAATTTTTTTCTTAATTTTCTTTGGAATTTTAAAAGAGTGCAGTTTCTGACGGAACCTGATTCCGAGGCCCGGTGTGCCCGGAATCATTTTCCGAAGTTTGGCTCGGGTACGTTCAGTGAACAGACGAGCGGGTTTTTCTAACTTTTGAACCGATGTACGGAATCGAATTCTGAGGGCACCGATGAAATCGCAGCGCCGGTATTCTTTTAGAAACGCCTCTTCCGGAGTTGCGTTTGCTCGGGTGTGGTTTTTAATTTTCGGGCTTAAAGTTAAGAAATAAAATAATTTTGCGACAACTTTATTTTATTTCACTTAAGCCACTTGGAAGCCACTTGAAGCCACTTAAAGGCGGCTTGAACTGAGTTGAACTGGATAGGATGCTATCCGGAAATATCCTACCCCCTTGGTAGGATATTTGTGAGGTGGGGCCCGCACGAGCACCGCCGTTTCTTTCCGCTAAGAAACGCACCCATGAAAACCCGTCTTAATGAAAGTCAACCGACGCGTTTTCTAAATTCTTAACAGACCATTTAATTGGGCTGTTTCTCTCGTGAATTGAATGGGCTGTTTCTTTCGTGAATTTAATGGCCTGTTCCTTTCGTTGAATTAATTCAACGAATTAATTCAATCGTTTCTTAACCTGTTTCGTGTGTTGGCATATTAATAAAATAAGACCAACCCAAATCTTTGGAGAAGGTTTGAGAGGATTCTTGTTCTTCTTCTCCCTCGCGAAGAACACGAAGAACGCGAAGAACGCGAAGAACGCCGAACCCGGAAATCAACGACGCTTCCGTCCGTGACGTTCTTCCACGCTCCGATCTCCGATCACCGACCGTTTGAGGTGAGTGATTTCGGATTTCCTCTCAAAATTTCTTTTCTTTTGGTTTTAACGAAACACAGATTTAAATATTAATAATTTAAATATGTTGTTCTTGGTTCGTTGAGCTCGCCGACTCAACGCCGGATTCCGCGATGACGCAACGCCTCCCCGCGACGACGCGACGATCCCCCTCTTCCGCGACGATCCTTTCCGCGAAGAACGCCCGCGCGTGACGATCGACGACGCTTGAGGTAGGGATTTTATATTTTGAAATACCCCTCCTTATATTCCCGTGAACATTCTTTAAAAATTAAAGAACCGGAATCAAAGAAACAACTTTATTTTATTAAAATTGTTGGTTCATGTGTTGAACATTCTTTTTTTTTCTCCCGTTGTTTTTATCTAACGCGGAGGGTGCGGGTCGAACGAACACGGCCCGACAACCCTCCGCCGTTCTTCGTGTTTTGCGGATTTGGCGGGCGACGACGGAACGTGCCGCAACGGGTGTTTGATGATCCCGTAGTAAATAACGGAACCCGGGAGGAACAACGGCGCAGACGGGAAGGAAAACGGGCCACCGGAGCGACTCCGGCGGCCCGCGGAAGCCGGAGGTGGGGCGAGTCGCCGGCGCGGCGGCGCCGGCGGCCGGAGGCGGCGGCACCCCGCGGGTGTCCAGCGCGACACCCCGCGGGTGCCGCGGGGTTGTCACGCGGCACCTCGTGGGTGTCCAGCGCGACACCCAGCGGGTGCCGCGGGTGTCCAGCGCGACACCCAGCGGGTGCCGCGGGTGTCCAGGGCGACACCCCGCGGGTGCCGCGGGGTTGTCACGCGGCACCCCGCGGGTGTCTGGCCGACACCCCGTGGGTGCCGCGGGGGTGTCACGCGGGGCGGCGGCTTTCCCCCGCGTCGGCCGCTCGACCGCTCGGCCGAGCCGAGCTGGACCGGCCCTGGCCGGGCCGGGCCGGGCCAACCGAGTCGGACCCGACCCGGTTCGGGCCAACCAGGGGGGGTCGGGCCGGGTCGGCCCGGGCCCGGACCCCCCCGTCTTCGGACGGACTTCGTTCAAATGGTCATATCTTGAGCTACGAGCCTCCAAACGACCCGCCGTCAGCGGAAACGCGATCCTTGGATCGAGACAGTCGTTTTGGTTTATCGCACTCAAAGTTTCGGAATACTTGGGGTTCGGTCGGGTTGGTTCGTACACGAAACCAACCGGGCCCTCGGAGCGGAAACGCTCATATCTTGAGCTACGGACGTCCGATTGACGTGCCGTCAGCTTTGTTGATTTCCTATAAGTGAGATGGATCTTTTGGCATACTCCGCCCGAGGTTCGGACGCAGGTGGAGTGCGGTCGGGTTGGTTTTGCCTTAAAAACCAACCGGGCCCCTGAGACGAAAATGCCAATATCTCTCAGACCGGGCGTCCGATTGACGCGCCGTCTGCGACGTTGAGTTCCTGTTGACGATACGGAACTTTTGGATACATCAACTTCGGACTTTGTGTCAGTTGATGTATCAGCCTCTCGGCTCGTGGAGCGGACCCTCCCGAACGAGCTTGCTGTGTGCGGGAACCCTAGGCTGGCTGCGACTGCTACTTCGACAGCGACGACTGTGCAGAGATTCTCAGTGGACTATGACGACTGTGCAGAGATCCTCCGTGGACTCCGACGATGACCGTGCAGAGATCCTCAGTGGACTGCGGCGACGACTGTGCAGAGATCCTCCGTGGACTCCGACGACGACCGTGCAGAGATCCTCAGTGGACTGCGGCGACGACTGTGCAGAGATCCTCAGCGGACTGCGACGACTCCTGCACTCAGCGATCCTACATGGATCAATGCTTCAGGTCCTGCGTGGGCCCGATCCTGTGTGGGTCCGATCCTGTGTGGGTCATCTCTCAGCGGTTCTGTGTGAGCCAACTCCTACAGGTCCTGCGTGGGCCCGATCCTGTGTGGGTCATTGCGAGGATAGTACCTATCGATCCTTCGTGGGTCCGACGTCTCAGATGGTTCAGTGATCATCTTTATCGTCATCCGAAGAAGCATACCTGTGTGAGCTGAATCTTCTGTTTTACTCGATAGAGGTGGTGCGCTTGGTTGTAGCGGCAGACCCGCGATACTGGAGACGAGCGTACGGAGTACGAAGACCGTGTAGCCGGCTGAGACCTGAAGACTGCTCGACCGACTCGACTTGGAGTGAGTCGACTAGCCCAGTGGACGGAGCGCCCGGTATTTGGCGGCAGACCCACGGCGGACGGAGCGCCTGGTAGTTGGCAGCAGACCCGCGGTACTCGACTGGAGGAGTACCTCTGTAGGCTATTTGGGTGAGCGCCCGGTAGTTGGCAGCAGACCCGCGGTACTCGACAGGAGGAGTACCTCAGCAGTCTTAGGTTAGTGAGAAGTACCTCGGAGTCGTGACAGGACCACTGTACACTTCAGAGATGGGGCTCTTCAGCAGTTATGTTTTTGATAATGAAAATCCTGGTTTGAGCTGAGTCAATGATCCTTGTGTTTCCTCTTGATTGAGATGGGTTATCTGATAATTTCGATATATGTATGGGCATATACCTATGAGAGTTATCTGTTGAGTTTTCCTGTGTGGATTACGTTTTCCTCTCCTTTGTGGATTGTGTTGAGTTATCCTGTGTGGATTTACTATATACTCTCCTTTGTGGATTGTGTTGTTCTATCCTGCGTGGGTATGCGTTTTGCTTTCCTGTGTGGACTGGGTTGTTCTAGGGCTCGGACGTTGGAGCCGATCGGGTAATTGATGACTTAGGTATATGTATGGGCATATACCTAAGCCGTGTCAGATGTTACTTTGTGATTGTATCTCTCCTTCGTGGCTTATCCTTTGTGGATTTCGGGAGACCTTCGGGGGTCTCGGGGTCCCTACTGAGTAGCTTATACTCACCCCTGCACGGGCTATGCCCGCACTTCGTGGTGTTGGTTGAAGACGACAGGCAGTGATGATGGAGACCGAGTGTTCGAGGACTGGACGGTACCCGGAGGTGGACTACACGACGAGTCAGTACCCGGAGGTGGACTACACGACGAGTCAGTACCTGGAGGTGGACCATTGGGCGAGAGTAGTACTAGGATGGGTGACCTCCTGGGAAGTACTAGTGTTGCACCCTTTTTCTTTCAGCACAGCTTGTACAATTTTTACTTAGTGTTTACTTTTCCGCTTGCTTACTCTGTGGTGCTTGTTTACTTTTCAAAGGCAATGCCTTCCCTTTTTGTTGGTATTTACGCCTTGGTGCTAGTCGCCAGCCCCTGGCCTATGGAAGGCGGGCTTTGGGTAGTCACGGCACGGGCCCCGAGGACGGGTCGTGACATTGGGAGTTTAAAAAAATATATATTCTAGGTGGTTCTTCCATTTTTTGTCATATATTTGGGGTTTTAAGGGTTATATATTAGGGAATATATGCCTCTTGGGCCTATGAGACACGTAAGGTTCTCCCTTAGCCATTAAAAATTGGATTATACAAAACAATAAAAATATTTATAGCCTTCAGTATTTCAGCTAAAAAACATTTATGAGTTTATTTTTGACTTTAATAATTTGTTTGAAATTGTTTATGAGAGTATTTGTGTAAATAATGAATTTATTATGGTAATAAAATTTTTATTTTGAGCCTTTTTTTGAAATAATCCAAATTTTATGAGTATTCATGGACTAAGGGTTGCATTATTTTTTTGTATGTCACTTACCATGATTTTTGTTCTCATTCCATGTTTTAAATAAAATTCATATTGATTAAGGATGGGTAAGAATAAATAATAATTAAAATTTATATTAATAAAAAAAATAAAAAAAATAAAAAATTTATGTTTTCAAAAAAAATTGTGGGAAAATAGATACTAAATAAAAGTGTCCACTTTGTAAAATTTGTGTTTTTATGTAATATTTATGTCCCAACTCTCTAAAACTCTAAACCGTAAGGATATTTGGGAATTAAATAAGGTGTATTCTAGTACAAAAAAACTAGGAATATATAATTTATATGGCTAGGTCCTTATACAGGTGCCCCTAGATTATACTTTGTTATCCTATTCATTGTTCTTATTTGGGTTCACACTAGCAGGGAGACCCTAAAAGAATTAGGATACCAGATTAATAGTGTTCAATTAATCTATATGATGGACTGGACGAAAGATTTTCAACTCAACTTTCCAAGAATCATATATGATATTATTGGGATGATTCCCAACCTAAATAACTATGTAGTGAGGGAAAATCAATTAGAAACTCATTTCTTAGTAATATATGGATCTTTTCCCACTAATGGATATGATAGATTTTATAAAGGGGCCTTCATTTTAGTTGGATCCAATTTAATAGAATTCTTTATCAAATGATTAATAATACATGACACTAATATGAAAGAAGCTTATATTTTAGACAAATACCATCATCATCACCATTATAAACTTCGTAATTAATGCTTTAAAAGGATAAAATTAATGTATTTAGCACTTAAGATAGGTAATTTAAGAAAATATCATAAGAAAAATTTAATTTGTTTTAATTATTCTTTCCATAGTAACCAAGTGTTTATATTGTTAAAATACTGAATCTATATTCATGTGAAAGCATAAATTGATTCATTTGAGGTTTTAAAGTAATTATATGCAAAATTTCCAAATTAAACTTAGTCTCCACTCAATATGTTTGGATTTATCAAATGGTATTCAATATGATTGAATATAAAAAATTATGTTTTGAGACTAAAATGATCCTTATAGCTCTAATGGTTATAGATATAATTTATGTTATTCTGGAAAATATATGATATGTATTATATATTTTACAAGGTTTTATAAAAATATAGAAGGTCTGAAGATAAAAATAATATAATCATAAATTTTTCCATTCAAGTAATGGGTAAAAGGAAATTCTTCATTGATAACTTGGATATTTAAATCTTTGATGAACTTTTCAGAAGATGTGAATTTTATATCATTTAGCTCTTCAGAAGAGCATTTAAACAATAGTTTTTTTATATAAAATGAGATGGGTGTTTTAATTACACAAAGATTATAATTTTTTTAATTCTATAACATAATTTTAGGTGAGACTAAAAATTTCTTATTATGTTTAGGAAATTAGTCTTATTTTCATCTATGGAAATATTCTAACAGTATGATTATATTAAAAAAAAAATTACTCAATATTCTCAAATTTTTAGGAATATATATAAAATAGGAATATGATTTATAGGTTATAAAAATTTTATAGAGATATTATAATTCTATAAATTTTAAAACCAAAAGAAGAAAATTTAGTTAAAGAGTTCAACAATGTTTCTCCAAGAAGCTATTCAAGGTCATTAAAACCAAGGGTTTTCAGGAAAATTTATATTTCAATTTGATGGTATTATCCAAGATATACCTTATGGAGTTTTGGAAACTCCATGTAATTTCCATGTAAGGTGTGGATGTTATAGAAATTAATTTTTTAAGGGAATATGATACAAAATTTATATTATATAAAGTGTTATAAATATATAGGAGTTCAATATCAAATGAAGAGTTATTTGAGCTTGTAGATTGCATTCATGAATTAAAGAGTTTCTAAATCGGATTTTAATGGAAAATTCCATGTTAATATTAGTCTAATATATGTATCATTATCTCATTTTTATAATATTATAAGAGAAGTTATTTTATAAAAAAGTGTTGTTTTGAAAACGTTGGTGGAGTTGGTTCCATAGAACTAACCTTCTTTGTACTTGATTGAATGTTTTCATGTTTAATAAAGTTTTTTATTGCATCGTGATTGTTACTTTGTATGACATCTATTTTTGATAATATACTAAGAATATATGTCTCACTAAAAGGGAATAGTTTTTCCCTTCTATGATGTTAACTAAGATGTTCCACAACATCTTTCTTGAATATTTATTCTATGGTTGGATGATATTGTGTGGAGGGATAGATACAATATAGTATATTTGTGGTAGTGTTCTCATAAGGCATCGAGACACCATATTATGGTGTTTTCACTTGATGAAATCCAATATAGAAAGTTATAAGAACAAACCCAATAATACGAAATCCACATTTCTATGCATCATTGGATGTTTCAATATACAGATGTGTGTATTTATCTTTAGAGTATTTTATCATCACTTATATATATCAAGACTCGCACACATTGATATACTGATAAAAAATGAAATGAAACATGCTCGTAGTGAGGTATGATACGTTAGGTACATCACAAGTGATATTGAATTAATAAACAATTCAAGAAAGGATTTATCCCTTAAATCCCTTGATGAAAGTTGATATCTCATACCGTTTTATGAGAATAGAACCACCTGCATAAACCGATGCTCATTGTGTTCAGTGGGTTAGTTCATTTCCAAAAAATCAAAGAAATATACTTCGAGTATAGTGGTTGATTTAACCAACATGAAACCTGCTTTAGATGAGATATTTCAATAATGTATTATATTACATGGTACTCTTTTGTAAGAGATTGGATATCATTGTGACATTAAATTCATTTTATATGGTATCTTTAGAATGTTACTAGACATTAACCTTGAACATTAGGTAGTTATATATAATTCTCATAAGGAATAGTCATAGAGGTTCACACTCTAAGTGCATATGAAATCTCAATTAAATTAAAGTGCTGAATTTAAAAATTTTCAATAATTAATATTTATTCAGGTTTGGTTGATTTTGATAATTCTATGAAAAGTTATGAAAAGAAATAAGTGAGTTAAATAATAATAATAATAATAATAAATATTGTTTTTCATGTTTTTTGGAATATAATATTTATTATATTTATCATATAATAATATATTGACACCAATTTATTAAATAATCATTAGTAAAGGATCAGTAAATGTCAATAAAGAAAATCAAACCAAGATTAATGGTCTAATTGAAAATTAATAAATGATATTTATTTATATTCTTAATGTGTTGATCATGTCAAGTGATTATTATTATTATTATTAATCATAGGGTTAACTAAGAGTTATTGGGTTTGAAGGGCTCTTGTGTGTGATTTTTCAACTCCAAACCATCCATTATAAATATCTATTTATAATACATTCCATAATTACTTTTAGTTTGTATAATGGATAGAGATAGAATCTTTCATGATCAAGATGGAGATCTAGAGATCTACCATGAACTCTCTCTTCATCCTATCTTAATCCCTTGAGAGAACATTAATATTTCTTTCTACTTCAACAATAACTAATATGATATCAACTATTAACAATACAAGTTATCAGGATCAATCGTGATAGCACCTAACAATTCTATATTGATGTTTAGAGATTGTGCTGCATGTTTGGATCACTGATAAAGGGATTATGCACTTTTATCTTGCAGTAAAATAATGATACGACAATATCTAGAAAACATAATCATCAATAAAAGATGGAATTACATGTTGAGGTAATTATTTATCTACTCATAAATTAATTATAAATTACTTTTGAGGATACCCCTGTTCTGACTCGGATGTTTTCTTTTGTCTAGTAATTTGTGGTCATCACTAGACATGAGGTTTAATCATGTGCATGAACTATTATATGAAAATTAAAACTAAACTCTAAGTTAGTCATACCATCCAGGGTTCTTCCACTATTCTTGTTACCTTTAAGTGGTATCAGTGTAGTCACATGTTTAATTTATAATTATTTATTATATATTTCGTATTTTCATGCATTTGAATTTTCTTTTACTTATCATTTTATTAGTAAGATATAACATCATCAGTTATTCCCATATTCATTTTCGACAAAATAACCTAAAAATGGTTAAAATTAAAAAATAAAGAAACATATTAAGAACACCATATGGAGGATCCAAAGGCTCTTCTTGAAAAAAAAGAGTACACGACGTGTAATACCTATATATACACCATATATTTCTTTTTTGCATTTGTATCTCATGAAAAGTCAAATAGATCTAATGTAATCATATCTAATATCCAAGAAAGAGGATATAAATGTAGATCTGAAGAAATAGGAACACATCTTGAAGAACTAAATTTCATATAACCAATGTACATGATGTGTTGTATCGGGTTTCTTGCGGCAGAGAACAGGGGGTTCCCAAGTCTACTGGGTATCAAATACAATACATGGGGACCCATGAGATTTGAAAATCCAAGGTCATACACTACATAGTCTGATTATATGTTTTCTACCTCAAACTCATCCAAGATAAGAATCATGCATATTTCCAAGGTCTGTGATGCTGCCATCGAAAAATAAATTACATGTTGTGTACTATAGTACATGTCATATAGCCTTCTGCAAATAGTGTGCCCAATTTTTCATTGATAAAAATTAAATATACAATAAAACATATTCACATGTGTTTGGTATGTTATTTATTTAATAGTACATTCCATTTCATGGGATTGATAATTATATATTATATCAATTTATGTGTTTAAATTTTGGGTAATCATATGATGTTGCTTCTAAGTACCCTTGTGTACACTATTAATTTTAAATGAAATTATTTTGATTTAAAATTATAGATGATGGTGAGTTAAGGATGCTTATATTTCATTAAGATAAATTTAATTAATTGGATTAATTAATGTTGTGTTATCTTAATTAGGGAACAAATCAAAGGAATTGATAGAAATATTGTGAAATTATGTTGGTTTCATGTTGTGTGGATTACCATGTGATTAGAGCATCCATGTGCATGTGATTGGTTCCTTTAAACTTGTTATTGTTAAATAAAAATTTATGGCCTATGTTCCATCCCCTCCTCCCCATTATGTAAGGTCTTGTGTTCCCATGATTTATTTAATGAAACTCCTATTTATTAAATCCATTGGATCTCCTCACCCACATGTGAGTAAAATCTTATATAAGGATAGAGCTCCCCTATGGGAGGAGGAAATCCTAGTCAAGGAGCCGAGGAAAAACCAGTAAAGGTGATACATATGAGGTAAAGGTGTTATGATGCAACATGAACCAATCTATGGTTTATGGTGTTTCCCCATGGTTCAAGGGTTATTTTATCTTCTTATTGATAAACTAACCACTATATAATCTCATGATCATTCCACTTATATTTTCTTTATTTAATATCGTGGGTAATAATTTATTTTTATGAATGTTGTGTTATCACATAGTAAATGAATTAAGAAGAATGGAAGATAGACTTAAATATAAGAGTATTGTGATTTAATGTTATATCATACATGGTTAATCGTGTAAGTTTATATCCTCTTAATATTAATAAGTCATGTGAAAAGTTAAAATGTTATTTACACATTGGTATAAAAATACCTGAAATAAAACATTAAGTCGATATAACCATCTAATACATAATTTAGAATGGAAATAATTGTACAAAGGGTTTGAAAAAACCATGTTGGGGTGATTACAATTATCAATGAACTTTTAGCTTGAAGTTTTGGGTTGAATTAACTTGGTTTACATCAATTGTTTATAACCCAAACAAGATTTGGTGTGATTTAAAGTCAAGTGTTAAGGAAACATTTAAACATAGGATATCAGGATTGAGAGTCCACTCAACGAATCAAGGAAATTAATTTAATGTAGTTAGAAATATATATCCACCTAAAACCTTTCAAATAACTTATCAGGCCCATGTTTTGGTTTTGATAAGGGGAATATGGGTCCCAGATACAAGAATATCTAAGAGACCATATATTTTGAAAATGATGGAAAGGGATTTTGGGTTTCAAAAAATTATAGGAGATTAGTGGAATTTAATTTTTTAATTTTTTAATATATTTTTTAATCCAACAAGTAGTAATTATATGATTTTAATTTGTAGAAATTGAAAATCAAATGACTTAAAAAATATCACCAGGATCTATACAAGAGATGAGAATCCTTCTCACCAGCATGAATTTATGGGAATGGTATAGGCATTTACGCATTATACTACACCATGAATAGAAATTATGTATTCTAGAAACCCCACTTCCTAATATAATTAACAAATATTTTAGGGAGGAAGAATTATCTTCTATTTGAGACATGTGTATGGTGCTATAGATTTCCAAGGTTTCTTATTATCCTCAGTATACAATGATATTTTAAAGTAATATAAGGATTAAAATGTGTATAACATTGTATCTCGCCATTAGGATCTCTATCAATATAATGAGAGATAAAATATATATGATATATCTAATGCACAATTCACATACAGGTGTGTAGAGTCGGTTCCATCTAGGACACATGTTGTCAATATGATTTTCAACATTGAGTGCCTAGACATATTGGGTTTTAAGATCCACGATGAGCTACACAGATTTCTAATTCTATCCTTAATACCCAAAACATATCTAATTTAATAATTAGTTATAAAATGAAAAATATAGATAATTCACTTTTATATGTTCTTACTCCTTTTCAACATGTTGATAAATACATGGGGTGTGTAAAACTCAATATCTTTATAGTGAACAAGAAGATGAGGAATGAGGAAAAAAAGTTATAAGACTCATTATAAGTCTAAGGATATGGAGTACCATTATTCCACGAAGATGTATATCCATAGGCATGGAAAGGAATATGATGGATTGGGTTTTTCATGTGGAAAGAAGGGAAACAAGAATAAGAATTTCACACAGCTAAAGAAATAGGGGGAAACATGGGGTGTGCTCATTGTTGAATGTAATATTTCAATATCTACAACTTGGGTATTAGATTCTACCTTTTGTTCTCACATTTTTATCTAAATACAGGAACCAAGTATATTTTGGATGGTTTATATAGATAATTTGGATCTATAGGCTTCTAATAGAGTGAGGTTAGCAACTCTACCCATTAGAGACTACCATGTCATGTTTCCAACAAGATTGAGATTGGTTTTAATGAACTGTTGATATGTTCCTAATGTCTCCATGAAAATTATTTATGTTTATTTTTTTATATAAGGATGTATTTACTATAGTATTTTGAAATAAGAGTTTCTACTTTTATTAAGATAGAAAATTTTATGTTATGGAACATTATAATAATGATCATTAAATATTAAATTATAAAAAGAAAATATTGGTAATTGATAAAAAACAAATACATGTTACTCATAAAAAACCTCATTATGGAATCCCCATCTTGGTCATGTAAATGAGATTCATTTAAAGAGATATATCAAGATGGTTACTTAGGCTCATTTGAGCTTAAACAACTTGAATGATTTCAGGCATGTTTACAAGTAAATATAGAAAAACCAACATTTATTGTTCAAGGTGAAAGGGCTAAAAATATTATAGATTTGGAACACACTAATTTATGTTGACCTTTTTATGTAGTGGTTAGATATAGATTGTAATACATTACTTTTACTAACAACCAGAGTAGGTATGGTTCTATCTACTTGACGAGGTATAAGTATGAATCCTTTGATAAGTTCAAATATTTGTAGAATAAAATTGATAATAAACGTAGAAAGAAGCCAGATAAATTTCTATCGGATCAAGGGGTTAATATTTTAACAAATAAATTATCGAATTTCTATAGAAATATGGGATTTTATATCAAATCACTCCACCTTATACAATAGTGGAATGGTGTCAGTGAAACTAAGAATTGAGCACTACTATACATGGAATGTTTTATGATGAGTCATGTAAGCCATCAATTTTCCTTTTGGGGATATTCATTACAAATTACATCATACTTACTAAACTGAATAAAAAATAAAGAGGAAAAAATATTCCATTAGAGTTATGTAGTTGAAAGAACCCCATTTTTCACATTTCCATGTTTGAGGATGTGGGGAATTTATTAAGGCTATATCAAGAAAAAATAGAAACTTAAGGAATGAATTTTATCTTTATAGGGTTCCCTAAAGAGACAAGGGCATACTCAATATACAACAATTTAGATAAGAAATTGATTTTCATGGGACATGTTTTCCTTCTTAAGAGGGAGAAAATCCTTAAAGAGGATAGTGGGAGAATGATTAAATTGAATTAATTTTATGCTCATTATATGAAATAGTTGGTATAGGAATAGATTCAATGAGTCCCCTTGAAATATGTTATTCCTGAAACACTTGGGATATGTATGAGCACTATAGAGGTAATATAACCAAATATATATGGTTATATAGTCATTAATGATGGTGAATCATTATTGGTTTAAAATAATGATCCTCTCTCCTAAAAAGAGGTAGTGAGGATCATAGAATTTTTTATATATAAAGATATCTTGATTTTTAGGATGGATTCCATATATCAAAACCATGTTTGGGTCTAGATTAATCCACCAATTAAAGTAAATTCTATTTGGTGTAAATGGGTATTCAAGGTAAACTAGGAATAAAAGGTAAATTAAATACCTATAAATAATGGGTAGTGGATAATGGTTCTAGAAAATTTCAAGGAATTGACCATGATGAACCATTTTATCAGTTACCATGTTTAAATCTATAAGAATATTTCTTACTATAAAAGCTTACCATAACTATGAGATTTAGAAAATGAATATTAAATCTACATTCCATAATGATAAATTTCAAGAGTATGTGTATATGACACAACAAGATGGGTTTGTGAATCAAGGATATTCCAAAAATATATGAATGTTTTAGAGATCCATATATGGATTAAGATAGGCTTCGGGGCCATGGAACATTCAATTAAATTAATCCATAAATGAATTATTTTTTCTTAAGAAATAATGTGATCCATGTGTTTGCAAGAAGTTTATTAGGAGTATATTTTTTTAATAATAGTATATGTTGAAGATATATTTAAAAATTTAAAATGATATACCAGCCTTACAAGAGGATAAGACATGGTTGATCAAGTGCTTCTCCATGAAATACTTATATGAAGGGGCCAATTTTTTATCAATCATGATCATGCATGATATATCCAAGAGGCTTCATGGACTAAGTCAAGGTACATACATTAACTAAATAATAAACATGTTTGATAAGGAACAATCTAATATGGGTTTTGTTCTAGCGTCACATGGTATTCATCTTTACAAGAAAATGTGTCCCCAGATAGAAGATGAAAGAGAGTGAATGATTATGATCTTATATGTTTATATGATAGGATCCATTTTGTATGACATGTTATGTATGAGGATTGATATTTCCTATTATTTGATAATGGTAGGAAGATATAAAGTAGATCTAGATGAATGAAATTAGAATATTGTTAATGTTATCCTTAAATATTTGAGACTAAATAAGTATATGGTCCTAGTATATGGTGGTGAAAAAGAGGTAGTCATCAGGGGTTATAAAGGTGATGGATTTTATATAGATCATAATGATCAGAAAATTTATTTTGGATATATATTTTGTCTCAATAGAGAATATGTGGGCTAAAAGAATTTTAAAAGGCCATTTTCACTAATTATATAGTGTAATCCAAGTATATTGTTGCATTTGAAGTAGAAAAGGAAGAAATTTGGATTCTCAACATTTTCTAAGAGATTTATGAGATGCCTTGTAGTAATGACCCTATTATAGTTTACTATGATAATAATATAGTTTTCTATATATTTAAATATCTATAGTCACACCAAAGGATAAAGAAAATTCTTCAAAAGTTTCACCTCTTGAGGGATTTTACTCAATGAGGAAATGTTATAGTGAGAATAGAATCTGCAGAGGAAAAATGAGATAGACCCCTTGACTAAGGATTTATCTCACTAGAATCATGATTATCATGTGATAGATAGTGTAATAAAAGTTTTTGTTAGTTGGATCTAGAAAAATGGGAATCAATTGGAGTTAGTTTCCTAGAAAATTCTTTTTTTACTTCTTGATTACATTTTTCCATTATTAATGATGTTTTTGTTACATAATTATTGATACAATGTATGGAATATGTATGTGATAATTTCCTAAGAATACATTTCACATTAAAAGGTAATACTATTTTCCTTTGATGATGGGAACCAAAAGGTGTCACAACATAATTATTGAATATTTTTACTATGGGAATATGATATTGACTAATGGGATATGGAAAATATAGAATATCATGGGTAGGAGTATCATAAGACATTGAGACACCCTCTCATGGGGTTCTCCCTTAGTGACCACCAAGATAGGAGGTTATGAGAACAAACCCATTAATTAGAAATCCACATTTCCATGTGGCATTGGATGTCCCTATATGAATACATTTGTATATACCCTTATAATTTAATATTATCAGTAATAAATATCATGATTCATGCAATTTGATGAATTGATGAAAACTATGATGAAATATGCTTGTAATGATGTAGGATATATTGGGTGTTTCACAAGTGATATTGCATTAAAGGATCATGAAAGAATAGAATCATACCTTATATCCCTTGATGGATGTTGATATACCATTCACTTTTTGGGAATGGAACTACCAGTATAAATATTTGTCCAGGGTGTTTGGTGGAATATTTTATTTCAAAAAATTCAAATAAAGATATATAGATTATTTTGGTTGATGGAACCGTCATGAAACCTTCTTGATTTCAGATACCATGATAAAGGATTTTGTTATACAATAATAATTTATAGAAGGTTGGATGCATTAATGACATTAACTTCTTTCTCTATGGGATCCTTATCATGTTTCTAGATTCCAATGTCGTAATTTTAGTGGTTATTCCTAATACCACTTAGAAAAAGGCCTTTAGGGTCACACACTAAGTGTATCTATAATCTTTGTTAAATTAAAGTATAGAATTTAACATGTTCGAATAAATCATATCTATTCTATTTTGGTTGATTACCATAATTCTATCACAAGTTATTTGAAAGAACAAGTGAATTAAATAATAGGGATATTTTTTTGCAATTTTGGAGAATATAATATTTATTATATTTATCATATAATAATACAGTGACATTTATTTATTAAATAGTCATTATCTGAGGATCCTTAGGTGACAATGAAGGAAAGCAGACCTAGCTTAATAGTGTGATTAGAAAAGGTATAAATGAAATTTATTTTTATTTATAATTCATTGAACATGTTATAAAAAATTGTTATTAATATTATTGGACATGGGGTCCACTTAGAATTATTGGGTTTGGAAGGGGCTTGTGCTCAATTTTTCAACCCTAAACCTTCCATAATAAATATCTAATTATAAAACATTACATAATTACTTAGAATCTATCAATCCCTAGAGGGAGATTTACAGTCCTGTAGATCACTCTTTATTCCTCCACTCTCAGTCCATCGAGAGAACATCAAAAGTTCGCTATCCTTTAGGAATAATTATGTTGTGATTAGCTATCACTACAAGAAAACCACCCTTTAGCGGCGGTTATTTTTGTGTTTAGTGGAGGTTTACAGAAACTGCCACTAAATATGGCTTCGAAAATCTATTAGCGGCAATTGTTTCCATTTAGAGGCAGTTTAAGAAAAGCGTCGTAGATGCCTCATTTCGCAGTGGTTCTCGTCACATTAGCGGTGGTTTTAGAGAGCCCATGATTTTATTTTATTAGCGGCCGTAAAACCGCCGCTAAAGTCAAGAGAACCGCCGTGAATGCATGTGGGTGACGCGACACTGTTGCGGCGGTTAAACCCACTGCTAATGTCTTACCTATATACTCTCAGCGGCGGTTAAAACTGCCACAAAAAAATGACCAGAAAAAAATAAATTTTCTTCTTCCACTGCACAACTACCCTAAAAAATCAAACCAGACACCATCTCATAAAATAACATCAAATCAATGATGTGTTGGACCTTTCAAGGATGTTTTTGGATATGTTTATGAAGAGTGTACTGGGTTTATGGCCACTCATGGGATGTGCCAATACCTTGAACAAGTGAATTTAGTTATTAAATGATAAAATGAAGGGTTTATGAGATTAAACCAATTATAGATATTTTTAGCATGTCAAAATGGAATAAGTGGTTGTTTATCATAACTTTTATGGTTAAATGGGTTGTGATATAACTATGTGGATAAATAATGAATGGAAAATAGGGGGGAATATCCATGTTATAATATGGAATTGAAAATTTTTACAATGGTTTTCATTATGAATGAATAGTAAAATAGAATAGTAATGGAATTACGTTAAGTGCAGTGAAAGTGATAAACTATGTGAATATTGGTGAAATGAAATAGGTTCACCATTTATATTGTAGTTTTTTAAAAAGGTCAAGTGTGTTTGACCTTGTGGAATGTGTATTGATGGATTAGTAAATTATGAGGGACACAATAGATCCCACCCATGGGTGAGAAGTTTTTTACAAGGAATTTCTTATCTTTTATGTGGGATGTATAGACATGAAATTTGAAATAATGGACTTGACATGATGTATATAGAGTTTCTTATGCTTGGATAGTGTATTGACATGGATTTCCAGGCACTAAAGCCTATGTGTATGATATGAGTGAACTAATTAGTTCACCACAGCATATGAATTTGAAATGATTAATTAATAACCATTGTTGTTAATAAAAATGTAAAACCCATTTCTATTAATGTAATATAATTTTGACATGGCTGAAGAAGGTTTGGTGGGATTTGATTTCATCATAAAACCGAAGGATGTATAGGGTTAAATGCTTGATATTTAATTATGGAACTTGTTTACCTTTTCTTCCGTGTTCATTATTTAATTGTACTTATATATACAGTATTATTGTTATTATAGTATTTATTTATTTAGACACTACTGGTTGTGTCCTATTAACCTATACTCTCACCCTTTTTAGTATTCCATTGATACCTGAGTATATATCATGATTGTAGGGAAGTATAAGGGAAATATCCTTTTGATAGATGGTTGGTTTGGGATATGGTACGGAGCATGTATGAGGGAACAGGATGGACATAGAGTCCCATTTTAGTATTTTTATGGGATTTTTTATTTTAATTTTTCTTTAACACATGGAACTTGTATGAACTGACATGTTTACTATATTGGTTGCGGGGATTTACCCATTTTTTGGAATTTAATACATCATGCATGATTATTCTTATAACATACTTGGTTATCATTTAAATTGATTTATACTATTGTTTCACACTGGTAGAGATGGTATATTATCCCCACATACCTCATTGGACCCTCAATACTAGTAGGAAGCCTCTTGTCTATGTGGAGGCATTCCTATGGTCATGTGGCACATTGGTTTGGGGAACCAGTTTAGTGGAACCTAGGTAATGGCATCACAATGTTGTATCAAAGACATTTTATTTTCTATTGAACAATTTTTTTGAAAGTTTTATATGATATTAAGGTGTTTAAGTCCTTGGTAATGTGTTTTTTGTGGGATTATCTAACCCATATATGGTGGAAAACCCAGGTTCTTGTGATTCATAGTGTCATAGGATACCAACGCCAGACGGGCTTACCTTCTTGGATGATGATATTGAATAATTACATGTTATAATATTTGGCATCGAGAATTTATTCAACACATAAACGATGGGTTTAACTCCTAGTCATCCAAAATCTCAACTACTAATTCAAACACAGGCCTAACTGGAATGATGTATACCACACTCGAGAAATAAAGACATAAAAGGAAACATCAGAAATCAATAAAATGCATAAAAGGGAACATGACAAATCAAGAAAATGCTAGGAAAGGAAAATGTTTGGTGGAAACTATGTGCCACACATAGTACATATACAAACCAATTGTTCCCATATTTGTTCAGCACATCAATAATACAACTACTCGGGGTCCGATGATGCATCTTCACCCTCTTCACTTCCATCTCCACTTTCTGTTGTCACCTGTAAGAACATTATATTGGAAATTAAATATTGTAGCATATTTATATTAAAACTTAAAACCAATGAATGTTTTCAAACTAAATGATTTTGATTTTTTGTGATTTACCTGCTAACCACCAGTGGATGCACTCTCACCAGGGGCATATCTACTCATTTGTTGATGTATATCAGTCATCACTTTCTACAAATCTAATATTTGAGCCCCCTGATCTTGAAATATGGTTCATAGAGAAGCAATATCCCTCTGAGAATATTGGGATATGGACTGACTATAACCAAGAGTTGAAGTAGCTGGAATCCCTGGTGGCATGCCAAAGACCTCAGATGGTACGGGTCCGAAACCCATCCCGCGCAATCTACCAGATGGTGCCTCAGATGCCATGTGGAGAGAGCCAGATGGGTTGCCATCTCTCTCAGAACAAGATGAAATAGTGTACCGCTTATCAATAAAAAATGACGGCCTTCGGGCCATTGTAGTGTACCAATTTTTCCTTGGCCATCCTAAAATTTAATCAAATAAAATTTAGTTCAGAATATATATTTCAAAAAACATTATGCAGAAAAAAATTAAAAATGATAATAGATGCCCAATACTAATAGACAAAATACATATAACAATGATAATGAATGACTACAGAAATGAAACAAGTGGTTGCTGAATGAATAAATAATTGTATATACAATCATTTTCCCCTTTATTCATGTCGGTTTCTTGCTCCATTGCTTCATCCACTTCATTCGTCCTTGCTGGACTAATATTTTCAAAATCATTATGGAAAAATAATTCTTCTTCATATTGTTGATGAAATTAAATTTCAGAGGTCAAATCATCCACTTCATCACCCATATCATACAAATATCTTTGTATTACGTGAACAACTACCCTCCACCCTTCATCCACAACATCATTCACATAATATACCATTATTTATTGTGATGGTAAGATATATAGATCATGCAGTTCACGATCACCAACATCCATCAATCAAGAGAAGTTCACAGAAGTAAATTGCAAGGAATATCTTTTAACATCCCTGATAATATCGACCCATTTGACTTTTAATTAAACAATAGAAAAATGTTTGTGGTAGTTTAATTCAATAATATCATACAGATTTTATAAAGCCCCGACCTTAAATCTTACTTAATATTGAATGAAATTAATAATTTACATTGAGGATCTTTTCAGGTTTAGATTTTTAGAAAATTATATCATAAAACTTGCACTACATTCCAAATTTAAAACAAAGTGGTTACATAATGATAGTATTCATTTTTCCCATCAACAGAAACATATTTAAAATAAAACATGGATTCTTTCTTGAAACTTCCTTAACACTATCATCATATCATGTAACTTTCCCTTGACCTGTGAAAAACATTTCAAAAAGACTTGGGATGAGCATAAAAAGCTCAGTATGGGTTATAAAAAATATGGAAAGGAAACATCAGTTCATATATACATAATAATGAAATCATAATTTACCCATAAAACATAAGCACATTAACATACCACATCAAATCATGAATAAATCATAGAAATCATAAGACATAAAGGTAACTTGAGGCATTCATAACATTCTTACGTAGGGAGTAACCCTCTTAGTTACGTTTGGAATACCTATCAAAGTATATTCCCTAAATCTCTTCGGAGAAACCTTAAAGTTTCACACCTTCACGTTACCCAATGCATTGGAGAGCTATATCAGGCTCACCTACCCTTAGTTTATCACGGAACCACCCTTCCTCATAATAATGCCCAAGAACCTCAATATAATCATATCACATAAAACATGCATAAAGGAAACATAACATTTCCACCTTTTAGTCACAAGATATCAATACAACACATTGATATAAAAACATTATGAAAACCATTTTCAATACCAAAATAAAATAAAAGTAAAACATGGTATTTATAATTCTTTTAAAAAGAAGGTATGGCTTGTAGAGGAAGCCAAAACTCAAATAATAGTCACGGTGGCGGAGATGTAGTTGTCGCCTCATACGTACGACAAAAACATTCCCTTTTTTCGTTTAGTAAAACGCTTCTATAAAAAAGATTCATTTTGGATAAACATAAAAGTCAAAGGGGTTTATACACCGTATAAAAGAAGGTTGAGTATAAAACAAAATATCCCTCAATGAAAGGAGATTGAGACGAAGTCCCATACCTCGGGTCCGACTTGACTCGGTCATTCTTTAATCTCCTGAATAATAAAGTTGAGTTAATTTATACTTGTTTAAGAACCTTTCTCAAGTTCATTACTCCTTTTATATCACTTATTTCCATGTCATGAACACTATGTAATTATTTAAGTTAATAATGGTTTTTTTAACGATCATTGGTACTTGAGTAAAAAATAAGCCCTTTATAATTACAAGTTGTTCATGTATCCATTATATCCAGAATGGTATTCATGATGTAGATAACATATATGTCATATATATCTAGTACATGCATGCATTTATAATATTACATAATCATTTAGAGGTAAGAAATGAAATGCATCGTTCATGGAGACGGTAAGTCGTACGTACGCATGAACGCTACTTTCATTTCTATTTCATATTTTATAGAATAGAATCACAATGATATAAAGGTATATTATAATTCCAGTGTAATATTATATATAATATCATAACTCCATCCTTTATACATCCCACATATGGTATTTAACGAATCAAATCACTTTGAGGGGGCAGTAGTCCGCACTTCCTTAAATGAAGATATCACGTTTACCCATAATGGGAACCATAAAGGTATGCCCAAAATTAAAAAATACAGAATCTTAAGGAAAAAATAAACATATTATATATCATATATAAATATAGTGTCATCTTAATGGCCACCTTTGAAGGTGTTAAAAGAATGTTGAACAATCATCGTTTCGGGAGGCAGAAATTCACCATCCACAGAAACAGTATGTTCTTTAACCATTAGATGTAGGTGTGTGTAAGTGTAGCTCGAATACTTCTAATAAAAACATCCTAGTATATTTAAGATACTGGAGGTTTTACAAAATAAATGAATAAAAAGAGTTTAGGGGGTTGGAGAAACAAAATAAAACAAAAGGACTCAAGTGAAGACATTACCTTAAAATCTGGTAACTCCCTTTGGTTTGAGCTCAAAGGCTTCCTTGGGAAGCCTTCTGCCCAATGTTAGGCTTCAAGGAGTAAGATAGGGAAGTGGAGAGACAAAATGGGCAGGGGTAGGCCGAGTCAAAGGCTTTGAAAGTGTGGGTAAGGAGTTAGAGGTGGGGGCCTTTTATAAGAGGAGAGGAGGGGCACTCTAGGAAAGTAAAGAAATGTTACTTTATTTTCAAATGGTTTTCGGATTGTAAAGGTCCCAAATTGATATAATTAGAGGATAAGGTGATAAGGGTTCGAAATATACCCACCCAATAGGTTTTGGACATGTGTAGGTCTTAGAGTTTACATTATCTTTCCATTTTATTTAAATCGTCAAATAATGAGGTCATCGCTGCATCATTATGATGTCATAAATAATTTAAATTATTTAATGTCTAAAAATTATAAAAAAAATCCTATGATGTAGAATATCTTTTTAGATTTCCAATTACTATTTATAGTCCAAAATATCATTTATTTAGACAAAATTAAAAATATTTTACTTAGGTGATACATTCTTTGTTACATTTAAGATTCTTTAAAAATAAAAAGAATAAAAGTCACTTTCTCACAAAAGTGATTTCATGGGGCCCCCAAGTTTTTCACCAGGCATCCCATGGTCGGCCATGAGACAAACAGTAGTCTTAGGACACATTTTGTGGTCATTTTTTATTATTATTATATTATCTTATTATCTTTAACTACCCAATTACTCATTAATCAAGATAATTAAAGATAATTATCGTCATTACTATTCATAATGTCCAAAAACAAGAGTCTTGATTACATAATTTGGACCTTATGATTCCAAATATGTAATCCATTTTACCAAATTCCAAACACATAAATTGAAATAATTGATTTAAAAATAATTCCCGTTGTCAAAACAAATAGCGGGTTTTTTTTGAAACAATATCTATGAAAAGTTTGGCATTAGTTTATGACCAATTTCATAGTAAAATTAATACTAATGAACACCATTGGATTAAATGGTAAAAAAATATTAATATTACACTTTAAGAAAAATTAAAAATATAATCTAACCATATAATTAAATTAAATGAAAAAGCAGTTTTGATGTAAAATGCAGTATTTTCACTATTCATTAAAAAATGAACATTGTCAGAAAAATACCAAAAATTTATCCAATGTAAATTTTAATGTCCCAATCATAATTAATATGTTTATTTTGACAAATATATATTATAAAATTGTCAAATGTTTGATTTAAAAAGGGTTTTCCATCAAAAGGAAGCAAAATAATCTTTTAAGAATATTAGTGTATTCCATGCTTAAGATTTGATTTATTTTCATTTTAAGCCTCTAAAACACTATCTAATTCATTAATAGACATATATAAAAATATCTATTATTCATTAATTACTTGGGATGTTACAGCTTTCCATTGTATCCCACTTCAAAAAAATATAAATATACCACTATTCTGTGTTTTCAAACCCACTTCTCGATCGACTGTACGAAATCTAAAGCCATTCACATTATAAGCGTCAAACTTTGTAACTTGTTTTATAGGACCTCTATCAAGAAAACTTCAAATCTTCTAACAAGTTTGCTCGAGTTTCAATAATCATGATCTGAAAAAAGAAATATAATTTAATAGATTTATAAAATGTATGTGTCAAACTAATATTCATATTTATTGCAATATTTATGCACTGACACATTGTTCAAACCATTATACAAGCTCTTTATTCATAGATTTCATTATATATTTCTCATTTTGTGATCATCCTATTATTCATTTCATTGTTTGTATCCTCAAATATTCAATAAAAGGATCTACAATTCCACTATTTAGCAGCACATATCTATGTGCCTATAATAATTCCAATTATGTCAGTGTCACATTTGAGGTCCTCCCAACTGATCGGCCAATAGCAGGAAATATTTTTCATATCTTATGCATTTGATATTGAGTTTATACGTCATAAACATGTCTAACTCGATTAAATATTGTCTCAATATTATCCAAATATCTGGAACAAAAGGTAAGACACTCCTCATCCAAATAGCCTTCAGTAATAGAGCCTTCTGGTTGAGCTTTATTTCTCATGTATACTTTCAAATTCCCAAGATATTTGTGACATAAAATAATAATTTTATTCATTTATTTAAATTCCAAAAATTGTGTACATAAATGAAAAACATATAAATAAAATACCTCTCAGTTGGATACATCCATCGATAATGAAAGGGGCCTCCTAATTTAGCTTCCTCAACCAAATGCACAGTTAAATGCATCATGACAGTAAAAAACAATGGAGGAAAGATCATCTCCATTTCACAAAGGGTCAATAAAAACCTCTCCTGGAGGATGTCAAGTTGAAATGGATGTAGAGCTTTCTCATATAATTTCTTGAAAAATGTGAAGAATTGGAGTACAACAACAGTAACATTTTCAGGTAATAATGTATTCAATTTCAATGGTAGTAACTGTTGTAACAAAATATGTGAATCGTGACTTTTCAATCCATGTAACATACGATTCTTTATGTCAACACACCTCAAGATGTTACTCAAATACCCATCAGATGCCTTAACATTTTTAAAATTCAAATAAATGTATCTTTATCCCTATTTTTCATTGCAAAAATGGACAGAGCATACTTTTCATTCTCAACTGGCAAGAGATCACGTTTTATGTTCATTAATTGTAAGTCTTTGTGAGCATTGAGATGATCCTTAGACTATCCATGCTCATTAAGTAATGTGAAAATCAAATTATTACATACATTATTCTCAATATGAATCACATAATGATTGTGTCGTAACAAATTAAATTCCCAATATGTGAGTTTAAAGAATATAATTTTTTTCTTCCATTGTTGTGTTCTGATTTCACCTGACGAAGCACTTCGGACCAATTTTCCGCTATCATTCAAATGATGAACCTTCCCAAATTCTGTTTCAAAATTTTCAATCTATGTCAATATTTCAAAACAAGTTAATAACTTTGGAGGTGGTCTATGATCAATGGAACCATTAAATTTTGATCTGTTCAGCCGAAATCTATGAGATGCATCGATAAATCATCGATAGAACAAGAAACACCATTTTCTACTATGAGGTAGCTGTTTGGGCACAAAATCAAAGTTACAAACGGGGAAAGCCAAATGTTCCAACCAGATAAATTCACAAGCCCAGGGAAGTCACTAATGGTCCACATTAAAGTAACATGCATTTTGAACATTGTTTTAGAAGAAGCATCAAAGGTCTCAACAACATTGCTCCATAACTCCTGTAATTCGTCAATCAAAGGCTACAAGCATACATCAATATCATTTCCAGGCATTTGTTTTCCAGGAATAATCTTTGAAATGATAAAAAAATTTTGTTGCATACACATCCATGGAGGCATATTATAAGGGATCAAAACAACTAGACAAATGATATAACTGGTACTCAATGTCCTAAATGGGTTGAATCAATCGGCAGCTAATCCCAATCAAACATTACTAGGATCAGCTGAGAAAAATAGATGTAATGAATCAAATGTATTCCACGATTGGGAATATTATGGATGTCTCATTAACCCATCATTGTTTTTATCTATAGAATGCCACTTCATGTGTTCTGCGGTTTTCGATGACATGAATAATATTTGAAATCGAGGATTCAAGGGAATGTAACACAAAACCTTTGTAGGATTGTTCCTTTTCTTCTTCTCCCTAAAATTATGTTCATTCAGACTTCCAACATCACCCTTTTGATGCCATCTAGAAGAAGAATATTTCTTGGAATTCTGTCTACTTGAATCCTCTCCCCAACGAAGCATACAATCATTGGGACACACATGTATTTTTTTATAATTCAGACCAAGCTTGTTAACAAATTTTTTCATATCATAAAAATATTCTGGGATTTTTTCTTCAGGAAATACATCATGAATCAATTCTAATATCATGCACTTTTCCTTATTTGTAATTCCACATAGACATTTGATATGGTGCAACTTTAGCAGAAATTAATGCTTTGAATATTTCAAACACCCACTATACAAATCATGATTTCCATCGTCAACTAAATCATGAAACACACTTTTCTCAGTGACATTTACTTTAACATTTGGATCTACAGAATCAAGAGGAGGATCCAATGATATGTTAAAATCTTGGTCTGCTTGTGTTACAGTCTCAAAAACATAACTTATCACATTGCAATTTGTAGCACCCTATTTTGGTTGTTCTGATATGTTTTGATGCTGGTAGTGGTGTCTTTCAGTGCCAAATGCATCATTTATGTGGTTTTTAATTTCATTTTCCATTATCGACAATCTTGGGACCTCATTCTATGGATTAACATCAGTACTCAATCATTTTGTAATGTTCGACTATCCATGCCAAACCCAACAAAAATATTGACCAGGGAATTTCTTCAGTATTAAATGTTCATAAGATTCATCTCTCTTCAACCATGTTCTAAATTTACATTTAGGAAATGTACATCTTATTATCCCTTCAACAGATTTATTAGAAATTGAAAAATATAAAAACTCATTCAAACCCTTAACATACTGAGGTGTGTTCCTCAGTAATGCGATCCAGCTTTTATCCATGTATATCACAATGTGATTACACAATAATTAAAAAAATTAAAAAAACATAGTTACTACTAAATAGAGAAAGAGATTCAAATATATTATAGAGTAAGATTAGAGAAACATAATATAATAAAGATGAGCCCCTAAGTTAGATATGAACCCTCTAGTGTTTGGGATAGGGGAAGTTTCTTTCGTAAAGAGAAACGGTGTGATAACAATACCATATTACTCAATTACCACATGGCCAATACTAAATGTTATGCTAAACAATATTCATATCATGTTTCTCCCAAATATCCAAATTTTCAACCCTTGAGTTTTTAAATCCTTTATAGAATCAATATATAATATTAGATAACTAAAAGTAACATAAGCATAACTTGGTTGGAATCACAGTTCATGAGGAGGATATATTCTTAGACTACCTATTCCTCTCAAAAAGTGAGAAAATGATAGATAAGAGCATATAAGTTCCATTAATTGAACCCAATTGAGCCCAATACATAAAAGAGTTGGAGAATAAACTCCACTTTACCAATATTCTCCTTTATCCTCATGATGATAGAAAAAAATTGGCACCAAACACATTTTATCACAGCATAGTTTTTTACAGTGATTTTTGGGATCCAAATAATATTTACTTGATTATATAAGTAGGAAGATAACGATACGGTTGAAGCCTCACTGTTTTATCCCCCCATGAACCCATTATAACCAAAAGATAGAGAAACTAATAATGTAGATTCTATAGGACAACACATAAACTCAGACATTGTTCAGAGTATAGAACATGATTATGTGGAAGTTTTTAAGGGACCTATAAATGTTGAACTTCATTAGGTAAATCATTTAATAGAACTTCTAAAATATAATCCATTGACATTTTAAGGGGATTTTAGACCAAATAAATCGGATGTGTTTTCGTATATGAGGTCCAGTTTTTTTTACATTGATGGGAAACCATATGAGATAAACGTAAAAGTTAGAATGAATATTCTTGAGTACCCAATGCTAGAATTATTAGAGATATTTGTTTTGGATATTTTTCTTCAATACCTCACTTGGAAAAGATTTTTATACTTGTAATGTAAAATAATTAATCTTGAAAACCATTCGTGGGATTTAATGTAGGTATAGTCCACCAAGATTATTAGGTAGTGTTCACATATCTATACAGAGATCTTCAAGAATTCACTTGGGATTTAGTTCTAAATATAGTTAGAATTAAAAATATACTAATTGTGGTTGGAAAAATCCAGGACTAGTTAGTATTAAAAAACTTGATTGCTGCTAATGAAACAAGAAATGTAACTCTTCCTATCATAGTGGATTGACACACCAACATCTTTCCAAATGATTTCTCTAGGTTACCATCCATGAATGAAAAAAATATATTATATCAATCTACTTCAATGATCATTCCCATAACTGACTATTTATATCCCATTTATAATGAATAACCCATTAATATATATTCCATTTACAATCACAACTCATTTATCACATATATGAATTCCATACCTTAACCCATTTAACACAATCACATTATACCAAATGCCCCCTTATGTTATGTCATAAAAAAACATTTATCACTTATTTCATTTAATAAAATAAGTTAACATGACAACATAGTTATTGGGGGTTCTATCTCCCTAACCCATATATCATTTAAATGACTATGTTCTCAACATATCTTTAAAATCAAATCACGGAATAAAACACAATTCAAGATACTCAGTTGAAATAATCATGAGTCCACCCTTCAAAAAATGAGTCTTCCTCTTTTAAAAACTCAACATGTCCCAAGAATTTCATTTCTATTTACAACCATAAAAGGGGATTTTAAATAATTTTCAAAAAATGGAACCATACCCTCATTTCTAATCACCATTTGAAATCTATTAAGATAACCCCTTTTTTCCTATAACATTGAGGTCAACACCTCCTTTTCAAAACAATACCCACTTTCAAAACATTGTTTTCGTTCATGGAAACCCATAACCAAATCAAAGTGAAATATTATTATTTTAATCCATTTCAGAATCCAACTAGGAATTACAAAAAAAAAACACCAATTCCATATTTCAAATATCCCATTAGCATTGAATACATACCAACATACAATTATCCACCCATTCACTTTCATAATTATATTATTTCAACATTTTAAAAAATATTTCACCAACCATAAGGGGTTTTCATAACCCAAGTGTAGACCTAGGTATGATCTCAAACATTAATGGACCCAACAGAGTCCTTAGAGGGTTTCATACATCAATTTGAGTCCTAATATCACTTTTCTTACTCAGGAATACAGAACATAGTAAAGAAGTAAATCCGAACAACCACATATGAATATAATACATAAAGTTTATGAGAAAAAATCTTCAATACCCCATGGGGTCGCGGGGTTTTCGGGGTCGTGGGGGGTCAGGGTCGCCGAGGTCGCGGGGTCGCCGGAGTCGCGGGGTCGCCGGGGTCGTGGGTGGCCGGGGTCACCAAGGTTGCGGGGTCGTCGGTGTCATGGGGGTAGTGGGGGAAGTGGGGAGAAGAAGGTTCGGGGTGTGGGGGAAGGTTTGGCAGTGTTAAAAAAAATGTTTCACGGTGGTTTATAATAAACCACCACGAAACCATTTTAAAAAAACGTATAGCGGCGGTTTTGGTAACCGCCCCTAAAACCAATTTTTGTTGCAGTGTATGAACATCATAGGTGATCAGGATCTGTTATTATATAACTTGATGATTCTATAGTGACATTTATAGATTGTTCTGCATATTTGGAACACCTCTAAAGAGATGATTCAGTTGGGTCACACAAAATTATGATGGTATGATGAGATCTAGTCAACCTGATCATCAATAAAATAAAGAATTAAATGTTGGGTAATTCTATATCTACTCATAACATAATTATAAAATATATGTGAAGATCCTCCTCTTCTAGTTCCAATGGTTTCTTTGTTCATGTAATCTATAGTCTTCACTAGACATGGTATTTTAGTCATCTGTGTAAATTATTACACATAAATCAAGACTTAAAGGTAATTTGGCCATACCATCCACGACGCTTCCACTATTCTTAAAACCTTCATGAGTATGTGATGATTAATTGAATACACATGGTTTTTAATTCATAATTTTCTATGACATGTTTTTAGAATAATATAGGAATGAATATTTTTTAGAGGATAAAAATATTTATCCAAACATTTGTTAAAATACAAGGGAATGTGTTCATGCCACCCATTAGTTTTATATTTTAATAAAATCTTATTTTCTAATAAAAATGTTAGAATAATTTATAATACCATATGTGATATGGGAAAAAATTATTTTTTAAATATTCCCACTAAAAGAAAATAAATGTTACTTCTTAACAAATAACAGATTTTGAATCTTGGAAAGATATTCTTAAAATAATAGTGTCTAAGAGGAAATATGTAGTATGTTTGAACTTATAGAAGATAAAAATTAACAAAAAAAGGATAAAACTAATCTAAATTTAAATTATATAAACATAATATCATAAAATTATTAGTATATGTGATTTTAATAAAATTGTAAAGTGTTATATTTAATTAATATTTAGAAAGTGAATATGACTACTATAAAAATTTGTGATAAAGTTTCAATCACTTCGTATCCTAAAATATTTTATGAAATGTGATGATAAAAAATTTAAAGAGTTAAATTTTTTTGTCATAAAAATGAAATGCACTATGTTTTGAAGTATTATACAAGTTAAAATGAAAATAGAATTGCACTTGATATCTTGAAAGAGTTTGGGGTATGGTAGTAAATAAAATGTAAATAGTTACATTAGTTTTCATATAAAAGTGTTATAAATTATCCTAAGAGTTTATTATGTGGAGGTAAAGATACATTTAAGATTCAGGTTTTGTTATCATATTAAATTAGTTGTTACTTTATAAAAAAGGGTTTAGAAATACAAGTTAATAATAATGAAAGTAGTTACCTTATTTCAAGAAATTTTTATAATGGAATATGTTTCCAAGGATGATAATGATGAACCTACAAATATTTCTAAGTTGATGGCATAATTTTACTTCATAACATTTTATGTCATGTAGTTAAGATATTTCAATTTGTTCAAGAAGTTCAATACTTAGGAATATGATACATAAGTCTCTCCATTATTAAAACAATATAACATCGTATATATTTTTAACTACATGTGTTTAGTGGGATGGTTTTATTAGATGGTAAAATATATGTGTGACATGGTTACATAGATATGTGACACGGATTATATAGAATGTAATTTGTTAAAAACCCAAGAAATTATATCAATCATAAGGATGATCTGGCAGTTTATCACATATGATATGACAAATTTGTGCTTATGTTGGATTTGTTAAGTATTCCTAAAAGAGTTTAAGGCTAATAAAATTCAATATATTAATATTCTAAAAGAGTTTATGAATATTAAAATTTACCATTTTAAAGTAAAACTATTTTTTATCATTATTTCACATTGGATACATAAACATATATATAAATATACATTTCATGAAGTGAAATGATAATTGAACTCTCAACGTATGACATTGAGTTATCCTTAACCAATCTTCGTCATGTAGTATTATAGGTTATGAAAAAATGTTAAGGTTATCATGAGTAGTATTCTTGTATAAAGATAAAAAATATTCTCATCGCGTAAAAAAATAATATTATACTTTGCGTGCATTGGGTGACCTACTAAGTATACCGCATAGAGAATCATACATAGTTTTCTTTTATATAATAGGGTTCCGTGGATCATATTTTAGCCTCTTCTACATTAGTTTGGTGAGATACCTAGTATTAAAACCTTTATACATTGACACCTTACTTATTCATGTCAACATATGAACATAGATGACCATGGGGTTATTGAGTATGTTGTTGATCATGTCAATGGTTGGACCTTAACCAATTCAGGACTTGTCCTATCATATGATGAGTATAAAATCTGGACTCTAAATTGAGATAAATTATTGTACTGTACAACCACACTGAGATATTGTGTGTCTATCTAAATATGGTATTTCATATGTTCTTATCCCAATAGATGAATGACATGTGATTTATTCATCGATCAGTTCAATCTATACTATGATAATTGGGGACATATGAGTTATCTATATGTGATTAACTTATTCAATATATTTTTTCTGCATTATTTATTATAAAAATAGAAATTATGAAAATTCACATTTTTTATATTAGGTATGTTTTTGGAAAGAAGTATTGGGATACATGTATTTAATAGAGATCATACAAGATCCCTTTATATATTGAGTAGAATTTACTCTTTGCAAGAGTCTTATCTTTTCCTACATATATGAATACAAATATTTGTGTTTTTTTAAACATTTTAATGTCTTGTAGGGTCATGTTTTGTGGTTTAATAAATGGAGATTTATTTTGAATTGAAGAGCTTCTCTAAAACTATTTAGAGTTAATACAAAAGGGTTTTGTATGGGTACTCACAAGGTATTACATATGGTGTGGTAAAAATTGAAGTTTATATCTTTTTAAAAGGTTATTGGGTAGATATCCAAATGTATTTTGAATATGGTTTCACAAATTACTGTATTTTATACTATATATGGTGAAATGGTATAAAGACTTTAAAGTTTTAGTCTAAGAGGGAAATTGATGGGATAATTCCCTAAAGGCTTACATATATACGATATATATCAGGCAATAAAATTATGATTTTCATGTGAATATGGGTATATTATTTTATTTAATTTTTATTAAATAAAAATGACAATATTTTTTTTCATTTTCTATCTCACCCACATAAGTTTTCATTTAAGAAAAATAATAATATTAACTGTATTGGAGTTAAATACATTTAATGTATGAATTATGCATAAAATTAATAAAATTATTATAAATACGTGAGTTAATGATTTCAATTTTTAGGAGTTACCTATAGGGATTTATAAATCCTATAACCAAATGGTAGTCTGTGTAGTGTAGGAATTCATCCAATGACTCTTGGATCCTGAAGTTCTCTTTCTTCTTCATCCTTTACACTATGAGGTTCCAACATATCATGGAGGAAGATAGAATCTTCCTTGAATGTTGAGAAATTCAAATCAACCCATGGATACTAATAGAGGTGGGATACCTATATTTCCCAATTATGTGATATTTATTAAATCATGCAGTGGCATTGAAGATATATCAAAATCCCAAAAGTGTATGGTACTCTATTTATAGTGTTCTTTATTTTAGTATTTTTACTGCAATTTTAATACTATATTACATTTAATATACTCATATATGGGTTTTAATTGACTAAGTTTCTTATAATAAATGTTATTAGGATCTACTAAAAACCATTAAAACCTACATCCGAAAGAATCAATGATGGATATTAATTCAATATCTCCTTTAACGCCATTAAATATATATGTAAATGATCACTCCAAAAAAACTTTAAACCCTTAATGGTTAATTTTAACATCGGAGGTGCAAGATTAGATAACTCCCTAATGAAGAACATGTAATAAATACATAATACTAATAAGATATGTATCTCAAACACATTTATAGATTGGTCCTAGGAAATCATTTCCTGAAACTTATCATAATACAGTGATACATATTTCACAAAATTCACATAGCCCTGAAATATTACTTATTGAATCTAAAACTAAAATTTAGATATATTTCATTACATATGATGTTATTTAAATAATCTAAATGATATGTACAATTTTTAATAATGACCCAATTTATATCTAGAATTAATATTTATATCTTCCACAAAAATAAACACAAAAGAATCAAGAACCTATGGAAGATTCGATTCATCAAGGCCATAAACACCGCATGGTTTTTAATAATTACAAAAAACATGAACCGATACACATAATTCCTTTAATAGACTCTAAATTTCATCTTAAGAATATCTTCCTCTCACACTATCGGCTGATGGTAACATGATATCCAATCAATCTTTGAAAACCACTGGGCTCCATTAAGATGATGAAAATTTTAATAAATATTAGGAATGTTATATTTGTTCTTAACTATTTCTTGGTTGAGTCTCTATTAATCAACAAAAATTTAGACACTCACTTCCACATTCATTATGAAGTATATCAGAAATTCCCATTATGAAATGTTAGGATTAACAATTCTATCATCCTTGAGATCCTTAAGATGATGTATTAATTATTTCAATTCAATGGGTGTCATATGACATAATGTTAAATAAATAATAATTTTCCCTAGAATAAATTATATATACTACTTGAATCCATTTTTGGTGGATAAAAAAGAAATCATCTAGAAAATTTCAAAGACACTCACTCACCACCGCTGGAAGAGGGCCACTAATATGTGGATCAATAACATCATGAAATGTCATTAAAAACTAGTATTAGATCACCTATGAAATTGGAGAAATATGACATTTTATCTTTGATTTATAGTCCCATCCACCCTAAAACACATGAGTAGGTCCATTTTAATAAATAAAATAAACCCATAAATGATAAAAAGTAATATGGGATTTATAGTTAGTCATTCAACTCATTCAAAATGATACGATCAAATATTTAAATATTGATAACAAGATAATACCAAATAAATTCATGGTCAATGATCATAACATGAAAATTAGGACATCTAAAACCATTATCTTACTTATTTCCCAACAGAGTGAAAAGATTCATCATGAAAGGTATGAGATCCTATCACAAGACCAACACATCAATAATCTTCTAGGATATAATGGAATGAGCTATAATAGTATCAATTTAGTCCATATCCATATAAGACTCAATAAACATCATACCTCTCATGGTATCTGATTGTGCCTCTGACTCCTCTAGTGGCCTCTCTACTATATAGATATTTCCATCCTTATCCTTCCCTTTCTTCTCAACCTAAGAATCACCCTTCACACGACATTGATATCCTACCACTTTTATTATGTTAGATAAAACTAATATCCCTTGGTGAAGATAGATACAACTCTACATCCATAGAGTACTATTTCATTAAAATTCTAAAGATGAATAGATTTACCACACACATGGAATAACTTGTGTGCTGTCATAAATAATGTTTGTGGTGTCCCTTTCTCCCAAAATAGTAACAAACCACAATTCCATGCCTCAGAATATACTGTTTACTCCTACCACCACCTTAGTGTTAGTCACCTGATTACTTCTTCTTTCTAGAAGAAAAACGATGGCTACCCTTTTCTACCACTAATTCCCCTAAGTGTTCTTTCATCCAAGTTATATCCACCTCATCCATAGCTTCTTTTTCAACAACCTCTACGAAATGGGAATGCACATAATAATAAATGTAAACTAAATATCATGCAATAAATCTTTTTGGAACCTCCACACTATGAGATATTCATTGTAAATAAGAACTGGATAAAGGTAAAATAACTCAAAAAACCATGTATCATACTCCATGAAAAACATGTCTCCCTGCTCCAAAGAAATGAACTATCTTTCCTTCACCACTCTATGTTTCTCAAGATATAACTATTGATTAAAGGCTTTATTGAAAGTAGTCTATCTATGATATTCATGTCGCTTCTCTTGCACAAAATATTTCCACCACTTCATTCCTGACCCTTAAATCATATAAGTGGGTAAAGAAATGTTGTATTTTTCTAGAGTTTATAGGATATAAATAATTATATCAATCCTCTTGATCTATTATTTTTATTTCTACGGTCCCTTATCCCCATGAAATATTGTTCGATATTGTCTAGTTAATTATAAATCATGGTCCACTATCTATTCTACTTCAATATTGGCTACATATTCCAAGGACTGGATTGATTGAACTATAATTTCCAAAAAAATAGAGTCAGATGGATGATTCACTTGTGGGGATTGCACCACAACTTTCTCATTGACATTCAGAAACATTATTCTTGAATGATCCATATTCTATAAAACAAGATAATGGAATACCGTAAAAAATAAAATTATATTCCTCAATCATAAATAAAATATTAGAGAATTAAATAAAAAATATTACATTAATAGTCAATGATATTGGACAACCCCATAAATCCCATGGTAACATGAGGTTTTTAATGAATGTGAGTTGACCTAACATGCTACCACACTATATATCAAGTTCTGATAGTCCTACCTTCAGACTATCAGTAACCCCCCGACACAAGAGGGGGATACACATGAATTAGTATAGTATTTAACAATAACTCAACCCTCTGATACCACTTTATAACATAACAACCTAGATCTACCCGTAATGTCACCCAAATTGGACATATATCAGAAAAAAAGTGTATTCTTAATCATCATGTGTTGGAGACAAGCACTTGGGCATCATACAAAGAAACCTAGGAATGATTTCAACAACATCATACATTTGATAAGATAGAAACAAAAAGAGTATCATATTGGATATCTATAAATCATCACATGTCAAGAAAAATGAAAACATAAAGGAAACATCCAACAAAAAACATGTTCAAGAAGAACAATAAAAAAGACCATCAACATAGAACTCAAAATAACCCATGGTTCCATCTTCTCATGAACATATATCATCACCATTTTAGCCCAGTAAAAATGTAACATGATTGATGAGATCCATAATTTACATATCGTTATTATTTTTTCCTATACCCTTTAAAACCATGGTTATAAATTATAATTGGAAAATATAGGGTGTGAGAATTAAATCCTTGTAGGATACCACTGTGAATGTGTATAATTTTATCAAAGTGAAGTTGTTAGTTATTAATTGAAATTGTTTTATAAATAATTTCCAGAAGAAATTATTTTCATGTATAAAATCATTCTTTGGTTGATTTTTGAAAACATTTCATATTCGAATAAATAATGAAATATGACACAACTTTTATACATTAGGCACGAAAGACGGGTAAAAAAGTTATAAGAATAAAATTACATATTAAGTGTGTAAATAAGAATATCTCTATATATATATATATATATATGAATGTAATATATAAAAAAAGGGACAATCAAAACTCATGGGTGTACAAAACAAAGATTGTCAATAAACACTGGCCATCATAAGTGGACTCTAATGTTCGGGAAGCTCGATTCTTGAGAAACTATACCCTTAGAAACCACCCCTAGTCATATCTAACATTACTAGGGTTCACATATATCTAGTTTTCCACATACCCCATAGTATTCACAATATTTTATTCCATATAAATTAAATTCCAGACACCAAATTCACATTTAATATACTTATTCCTGGGAAAATCCATTTAATTTTCATTCCAACATTTTTCTTAAATCATTTTATATAGTGATAAAAACTAATTTCATTCATGAAAAACCATTTCCATTTAAAAATTATCACCAAGGAATTCCATCAAAATCAAGATCAGTTTTTAAGGAAAATCACTTGTGAAAATAATTTCATAGCTAACAGAGATGAAATTCACCTCTAATGGATTTCAAATTATCAATTTCATTAATCAAAACCAATTGAAATAGACAAAACACAATTCATGCCAAGGGATAAACAATAGAATATAGACAACTACCTCAAGAAAACCTTATTTCCTTTAAAACTACTGACTGTAAATAAATAGATCTAGTTATTAGAAGACTATATCTATAATAATAATTCCCAAGGAGGGAAACACAAAGACGATATTTGAAGGAATAAGGACACCCAAAAAACTTTCCCAGAAGGCTAGATATGAAATCCAATCCAAATGAGGAATAACGATCAGTTTTTTAGGAGTAAAATGAGTCAATATATACACTAATTCACTTCATTAATGTTGTATGTGGTTGGATTAATAACCCCTAAAGATTAAGTATCAAATATGTGTTTCCAAAATCTAAATATGGCACTACCATGCCCTGGTGTTGAAAATTATATTATGGTGGCATCACCAAGAAGAATGACCATGGGGACTAGACACACCATGGTCATATATCCCAGGATGTGTTTTATATGTAACCTATAACATTCACATGGTTAGGTTTTTTTATTATGGCACACATGGAAACCACCAATAGCCCATGCCTTATACCAAGCCATGCACTAGGCATAGTGGATTAAGTCAATTCAAATAGGAGTCCCTGAGATAAACCATAACTAATAACATGGGTATGGAGATTCCTTTTTTGTACCCCAATTGGTTCAATAACCATTTTTAGGTTTTTAAGAATCTCTAAAATTTTTGAAGCCAAAATGAAAAAGATAAAAGAGTATTTGTATATAATCCCACATATTGGGTGTAAAAGGATATCTAACTTGGTCAATAACTGCCCAAATACCTTCTTAAACCCCATTCCAATTTCATTGAGATTTCATTTCACACAAAACACCATCCATTGTAGACTTATGTAGTAATCCAAAAATAGTTTCTTAAGGAATAGGTAATTGTCTTTACATATCTATTTTGAGTTCCTTTCATCCTTCAAATAATTTTAATAATGTATAAATATATTTACAAGATTAAATTAGGATATTTACTATACTCAGATATTATTATGTTAATTATACAACCATTTTCTACCTCTATTCCATCTAATGTGAAATGAAAACATCACTCATATGTATGTGTGGACTTCCACCTCCACGAAGCAATGTGATTCATTTTTCATGTTTTACAAACATGGATACCTATATAGATAGAGTTAATGAATATATATGGTATTTATGATATTATTATGTTTATTTAATTATATATTATTATTTATCTCCTTTTATTTCCAGGTTTTGATAAACGAAAATATTTTTAACGTGTACATATAGACTACCATCTCTATGAAGTGATACAATTTATTTTTTATAACCACCTTATATAAATTGTTATAAAAGTATATATAATGAATAAATATGATTATTATAACATTATTATTATTTTAGAGATGATGATACAACATCCAAGGTGTAAGGACTATAATCATATAAACAAAACATGCATGGAAAACAGACGATTTTTTACCCGAATGTGGATTTTAATGAAGAGTTGTTAATAAATGGTTAATTGGAAATTATAATAGAATGTAATATTGTATGATAATTTTTAATATAGTTCTAGTGTTAATTTATAATACATATAAATTTATTATATAGAAATTTATGAGCATATATGAGGAAATCCAGGACCTGAGGTAAGTATTTATGTTTCAGTATCATTGTTAATCGAGATTGTTTATGCTCAAATATACTTTGAGGAAATTATATGATATATATATCTTGGATCACATATATTTTCATAACCTATTTTTAGTTCCTGTTTTTAATGTTACTCTTTCATTTTTCTCTCTTTGGTGTAGAAAAGGATTGAAAAAATGCTTTTTTAAAAAAGCAGACCTCATATCCTCTTTGGTAGATGATCTTTTTCTTCCATGCAAATATTCTTTAAATTAATTTCGAGAATGTTAATTTATATGATAAAATAATTATTTAAATTCATTTTAATCCAAATATACATTAATTTCATATTTTTAAAAGTAATATAATTATTGTTCATTTAATGAAGTGCTTTTGGAATTTTTTCCAAAAGTGTGAATGGAATTTTTTTAACATTTACCAAATGAATGAAATTTTCATCTATCATAACTATTATTTTATTTTAATATTTCATTATAATTTTCCATGGTTATTTTAAAATATAATTATTTTCTCAACATTCATAGATTTTTAGTTTAAAATTTTCTCAAAATAAAAGGATATTGTTTCTCATGTTTTCAGTGAATGTTAGGAATGTTCTTTTAAAAGAATTTTTCATCTATGTCAACATACATTGATGTTTATTATCTATAAGTGGGATATGATATTATGAAATTATCCTTGTTCTATTATAGGTAAATTATTATTTTTAATGAGAAAAATTAAATTCAACAAAATAGGCATCTAGAAATGGTTTTTAGAGGTGATTTATTAAACCACTACTAAAAAAATGAAAAAAATAAGCGATGATTTCTCGAAACCACCTCTAAGTATTTTAATTTTATTGGAAAAACATATTCCCAGGACATCACCTAATCCCCCCCCCATGATCCTGAACCCCTGTTTTGGTCTCCCTTTCTCCTCCAATCTTTCGCCGCTATCCCCCCTTCTTGACCTTATCCCCAAAACCCACACCTTTGTCAACAGTCCCTTTTCTCCCCAGATCCATAACCATCACCATCATACCCTATCTCCCCCAAACCCAAACCAATGCCCCTTCCCCATTTCCTCCCTACCACTACCCCCCATCACCGTCCCTTCTCCCTCAACACCCTGATCCCTCTCCACCTCCCCTTTATCTCTTTTATTGTGGATTTTTATCATCTCCATCATTGATCACATAACATATAAAAACCCTAACCCAATTTTTGGTGTTCTATTTTTTTATTATTGGTGTCTAAGTTTCATATTCCCCAATTGAGGTCAATCCTTACTATGACCATTGAAGGCGATGAATTTCTATTGATTCCATGTTGTGTTTTGGTTTGGTATTCCATTTTGGATTGATTTTAATTAGGGTGTTCTTGATTTTTAGGTGACAAATTATTATATATGGTGTCATGGACCTCGTTTAGGTGGGATAGTGCCACCATTTTTAAATGAGGTGTGCTTCAGGTAGGTGGACCATTGTTTTGGGTCTTTAAATCATAGAACCATTCTTGCTTGTGTTTTTAATCCTTTTTGGTATATCAAATTACAATAAAAATTCTTTTCAAAAGTTAATGTATGTGGTTTATATGTTTCATTTGATTTCCACTTTATTTACAAGATTTTTTCCAATTGAATGATCATTAAAATAACACTTTAATTAATTTTTCACATTGAATGCTTTATAAATTTCCAAAAAACATTTAATTAATATGTCAAATTTGTTAAGAGATATTTTGGTTTTAAATGTGGGGTTATCTTTTGTTCTAAATATGTTTAGAAAAGTTATATGATTTTAAAATGTATTTTGATATATATATATATATACATATTAGTTCTATACATATACATAAGTATATATGTGTGTACAAATTAATATGAGATAATGTGAATTCATGCAATGGGATATATATATATATATATATCCCCCAAGATCGATCCCTCAATCCTAGTGAGCTCAATCCCTCACCGAGCCTAAGCACCCTAAGCCTAAGTCATAACCCTAATTTTCTTCCACCCCTTATCCCTAATACATCACCACCACCCCCTTCTCCCCCTTCTCCTCGTTCCCCGCTTAGCCAGACCCCTCACACAAACCCCCTATCCACCCCTTATCCATATTCCTCTCCTTCTCCCCATTCTCCTTTATCTCCCCCGACTCCCACATCTCCCTTTCTCCCCTGAATCCCACTTTTAGAGGGTTCCTGTTGACATAATCTACAAATTTGTATAGAATTCCATTGTAATGAATGGTTTATATTTACTGGGTGATTTTAAACAATTTTTTATGATTTTATAATCATTTTATTATCTCATTATAGCTTATAATGGATTAAAAAATGGATTTTGTTTTTTTCATGGATTTGTCAAATGCTAGGAGTTTACTTTAAGTCACTAATAATATCTTATACATCTATCTATAATGTAAATATTATGAATCATATTAATATTATCATATTTAAATTTATTATTTTAATGATTTGTTTAATTTTGAAAAAATAAATTTTATATTTGTTTGTATGTATAAAAATTCATTATCATACCTTTGTATATTATGTTTTTAAAATATTTTTTTAAAATATAATTTTATTTTTTATAATGATATGAATTACAAGGAAGAAACATTTCACTCATCCTAGTGGACTCCCAAATAACGTCCCCTTAACCACACAGATACTAGATGATCTATATATTGAAATTGTGGGTTCCCTAGATCCAACTATGCAGTACTTTTTATTACCATATCATGTGTAAAGTAAGTTATAAATTATTTCATATTACCATTATAGTGTATACTTATTTTCATCTGTTATTGAAAAGGAAATGTCCAATATATTAATTAACATATTGAGAGGTTATAGCAGATCCTAGAGTATAATGAGAACCTCGAGATACTATGATAGTAATCATAAATATATGTTATATAGTCTAAATACATCTTACTGACTGGACATATTACATTTTTGACTATCAGGTGATGGGGGATCATAAGCATTGAGAATTCTTCTCATGATGTCCTCACTTGGTGATCTTTAGTAGTAAGATCACGAGGAAAAACCCACCAATAGGAAAACCACATGTTTTGGGTGTCATTGGTTGTTCCTATCTACGGACATGTGTACTGGTCTCCTGAATTGAGACCATTACCAATGTGTATCACTTGATTGTGTACTTGTATGCAAGGAAAAAACCATGGTATTGAAATCATGGTGAGGTAGCTTGTGTTGGGTGTGTCGTTGGTGGTATGACATTGGTTGAATGGTCAATAAAGGATTTGTCACTTCAATGTTTAGGAAGTTGTATATCTTAGGCATGGTTGATCATGATGGTTCTAACTTTATAAGTCATTAGCCAACGTTGTCAAAAGACAAATCCACCCGGGTATATCAAAAAATAATAAAGCACGAAAAGGATGATGAGACAAGTGGGTGTCCTACTTTATGAGATATTTAAGGAAAAAAAGATTATAGTACACAGTCAGTGTTCGTAGGTTGTTAGTCATTGCTATGACAATCCTTATCACTTTATGGGCCATGATGGGTTTCTAGACTCTACTATTAGTCTTTGGATTTATTCAATGCTATTGTGATAAGGGCCTAGAAGGTCACACACAATAGTGTATTCAAGAATCCAATCTATTCAGTTGAATAGGTGTATAGACATAGTGGGCCCTGCCATGGGGTCCAACTGTTGTACAAGTTTTCAAACACCAAAATAATTAAATAAATTCCCTAATATTCAATTTATTAATACCTAGATTGAATTTTTTAATGTATTTACAAGTTTTGTAAATATGAGAAAATACTAATTGAGTGAATGTTATTTTAATATTCAGGGTTCGTTAAATATTAATAGGGACATCAAGTCAAGTTAAATGGATCAGTTTTTATCATGTAATATTATATATATACATATATTAAAAGTGTGTGATAAAATAATAAATAATATTGATGCAGTTTAGTTCATCATTATTATTTATTTAGTGGACGTTGATGTCTGCCGATGCTCCTGGGTAATCCATCGTATCATGAGTTCACTCATGATTTTCTTAGCTGAAACAAGTCATACAAATCATTTAAATTGATTTGTATGTTACGCTCCTTATCTTAGTTAATTTGGTAGGGAGTACAAGATTTATATCGAAGTGAACCAAAAAAGGGAATGTCTATTAGAGTAGAGTCATGTATTCGGTCTAAATAGTCGTGTAAGAAGATTTATTTACAGGCTTGAAATCTAAATTTCCTAGAGAGATAAATGAACCAATCACACATTAATTAGTTAATGATTAACACTAAATCTAGATCAAGATATCTCTCAACTATCAAATGGATCTCGTTGCGGTGATCTTCGGGGTGCTGAATAAATTGTCAGATCGCCACGCTGACACTTTGAATTCGATGATCGATGTTCCACATGATTTTTTACGCTTGTGTGAATGATATAGAGGGATCCTATTATGGATTGTTCAAATAGAGATTTCTAGTGAAGATTTGCAGTTGACTGTGGCTTCAGATTTGAAAAGGGTATGTTTTGAATTTAATTTTTCGCTCTTTAAAATTTACGTGAGATCCTCTGACCTTACTGAGGCTCGGATCGTTGGTGACTACAATTTATTTTGTCCCTTCAATGAAAAATTTTAAAATCTCTTACCCACCAACTTCTTTTGTGGGCCCTAGAACCTTTCATTGGTATCATAGGGATCACGTGTCTTTTCTATGTTTAGAAAATTAAATTTTCATCACAATTAGGTAGAGGGTTCAAAACTGTCCTAGAGGTTCAAACTGCACGTCGATCCGATCACAAATGGCAAAGTTGTGACCATTTTAAATTTTTGGATTGGATTGAATATGAGGATTAATTTCAGGTCTAAAAATTTATTGCATCCAGCAGAACCGATCATGTTTAGATCGGTTCATCAGATATAATTAAAATTATATGAAAATTATAAATTTTTTAGTTTTTTCTACTTTGTATAATAATTTTATAGTTATAATAATATTTATTTTATTATTAAAATGATAATATAATAATAAATTATTAAATTATTATTATAATTATATTATTATTTTATTATAATAATTATACTATTATTTTATTTAAAATTCCAGCATTAAGCCTTTGGCAACAAGGATGAGACTAGGAAAGTGTTAGGAATAAGACCTAAATGAAAATAAATGGAGAGGGATTGACCTTAAAAAAGGGGTGGAATAGACTTCAAAAAAAATATAAAAAATCAATAAAAAAATCAATAGGGTTTTGTGATGGGGGTCGACTTTGTGGAAAAGAAAAGACAAAAAAGGTGAAAAGGGGGATCCCAACAGACCCCCATAGTATCTTCCTCTGAACACCGCAGTAGAGGATCTAGAAGTTGCACCTCCAGAGTCCAATACTCCGCTCCCCACCCACCACGGCCGACCTGCTTCCTTGTCTCACTGCCCTCCTCGTGTTACCGATTAGGCTCAGCCACCCCATAAGATCGACTCTCCTTCCCACGCCTGCCTCATCCTCAGACGTGTTCCTCTACCTATACGCCACGTTGAGCCATCCCCCCACTGTAGCATCAGCCTCCTCCCAGCCATTGCCTCCCTTGCAGCCTGCTCTTGGATGTCATTCCCCACCGCGACTGGCGCCTCCACCTAGCTCCACACCGGCACACCCTCTCTAGATGCACCCAAGTCTGGTGTCACCTGGTCTGTCCTCCGTCCAACCCTACACAGGAGACCCACAGGAGGCTCCCTCACCTACACCGACCACCCCAGTCCTGACTTTCACCTCATGTCACACCCACAATAGGCAGCGACCCCAATTGGCATCTCACCTTCCCAAAACCAACCTCCCTCCTCCTTCCATAGCGCAACCCATTTGACATCCCTGTTGAACCATGATGAAGCCACATCCCTCTTGTTGGTCCTGAGCACCAGCCAACCCCTTAGTGTCATCCTGCTCCCACCGAAGTCCACCGCCCGGACCGCCGACCCACCTCCCGACCTGTGGTTGGCCACCCCCGACGTAGTGCAGGAACAGATCCAACGTCGCCACCCTTCTTCACTTCCTCACACCCATCTGGGAGGTATTCTTAATTTTTCGGCATGTTTTTTTATGGAGAGAAAATTTTTCCCCAAAGTAGTCTAGGCGGACCTTCCCAACCCAGAACAGGTTTGGGAAGATCGGTCAGCCTAGTTTGGCCCTGCACAGCTTGGTAGGGCCCTGCGTGGGTTTGGCCCAACCCGTGCATGCCCTGGAGTGATGCTTCTGGGACATTCCATTTAGATTAATCAAAATTAATTAAATTAACTAATGTAATTTTTTTTCTGAATTAAATTAATTAAAATTAATTTTGTATTAATAATTTCAATACCGGAATAAAAATTAATTCAATTTCATTTTTAAATTGAATTAAGTTAAATTAATTGAAATTTGATATTAAAATTAAATTAATTAATGGACCTATAATTAATTAAATTATTTATATTAATTGTTTTATTTAATTTAATTAAATAACCCTCGTACTTATTGAATGCAATTTAATTTTATAGGGCATTTTTACCTGTCTGCTGGTCATGAGCACTGACCATTGTCTGTCTATATTTAATTAATTATTTTATTAATTATTTAAATGCCTATGAAAATTGTAATTAATCAAATAAGGTTCTTTGTATTGTTTTTTCAGTAGAAATGTTTAAGGGCTTACATGACCAATATTTACATGATGTACATTTATCCCCAAGTCCCCCTCGCATAAGTGTGAGTGTTTTTGTACCTCAGAAGAAGACGATGCAAGACAATGCAGTACTCCAAGATGGCATGTGGATCCCATCAAGATGAGGTGGTACTCCAAGACGTGACATGGACCCCGCAAAGATGAGGTGATTCTCCAAATTACAAGCAGACATACATGAATGGGTGAGCTGCATTATGAGTCAAGCTTCATCTCTGGTACAATGTCGTTAGGTCATTTAGATTCTAAAGACCATTCGGGTAGTAGTTTACATTTCTTCATTTATTTATTATTTTATGCATTTTAGAACATCAGGAAAATACATAAGGTAATATATAATAAAATGAATAAAGAAGTAGTGTATGTTTTGTTATTAAAGTTTAGTTGGGAGCTTGAAAACATAGATGAGAATGTTTAAAAGAAATTTATTACATTATTCAAGAGAAACCAATAAAATATTTAAATAAATATTAAGTCACCAATGCCTTCCATCATTCAATTTTGAACAAAACCAGGTGTTAGGGTGCCTGTAATGGCATAGAAGAGGGTTCCTTTTACTACGGGGGAGTTCCTATTAGAGTGGTGGGTTGATTTAACTAAAATTATTACAATGAAATATCAATATCTAGCTTGTTGTAATTTTATAGGCAAGCATTGAGTAAATCAAGTTATGATTTTTGAAGCTGGGACTTCACTCAACAGATTAAGGAACCGAGATTTAATGTTGTCACCCAACCAAAATCCTACTTTAGACCCTCCATGTAGTGGCATAGCCATATCTTGTAGACTATGAGTGAGGTTAAGAGATCCTTGCTACTAGAATACTCCAATGATAGGGTATTTTGATTCTAGTACAGAGGGTTCCTAGAATTCTAAAAATTAATGGGAGACCTTTAATGATTAATTTAATTAGTAATTCCACATTCAGTAATCAGTATAAAAGTACAATATATTAAAGTTTATTTTTGTAGAAAAATGGCATGTAATACCCCAAGTAAAAACGACCATAAATATTGGAAAACTTTAATTTCAAAACAAGCAAGAAATTCCAAGTGTAGTATAGGTGCTTGCGCATATTACTACCATAATGGAAATTGAAGGTGCTTGTGTCCAAACCTGTTTGGCCACCTCAGCAATGAAGGGTGTAAATACTTATAGGTTACTCATGAATTAAGCATATTATGGTTCTGTCATAATTCTATAATCAACGTATAATGTTATTTGTGGTCTCAACATCATGACATGGATGATGTTACATGTAGTTTCATCTCCAAGAAGTTTCCAAGGAGAAAGTGAAGTAAGATTCGAATGTGATGGTTACACTCGGTTTGTGTAAAGTGAAGGAAAGTTCAGAATCTTTCATGACATCCCATTTTTACATGTTTTACACCCAGTTATTCTAGTTTCTTTTAAAGATACAAATAAACAGTATAGAGTAATAACTTTTTTACCTTTAAGGTAACATTCACCAGGTAAAAAGAATATTAAATATAACACCATATTTTGTTCTTATGGAGAATAAATTGAAAGAAACAGTGAAAAGGAATATGGAAAGTTATGAAAAAGGACCTTTGTCATATCCTTAAAATAAAAGTGGATGGTTATTTAATAGGAGGTTATTTTCATCACATAATGAAATAAATTTATGGAATATTAAAAATGCATTGTATTGAAATACAAGAAGCAAGTACCAGATTCTCATTTAGGTATATTCGTCAATATAAATTAATGTTTCTAACATACTTCTTGGGTATTAAATACAATATTCCAAAACATTTTTGTATTTAAATATACTAACCAAGTAAGTATAGGAACATTATAAGAAGTAAAGTGTCTCCTCCAAGCAGCTAAGAAAGGGTGATTCCTAATCCAGCAGTGAGAAACACTTAACTTCTAATTGCCAAGTGAATCATTCTATAGGAACAATTTTTTAATTATAACTAAAACATTTATCTCATATGACCTTTTTCAAAATGATACATTATTCCATGTTTTGGAATGAATTTTTTATGGTGTGTCTATTCAACAAATATTTCAGTTATACATGAATCATAGGCAATACATGATGAATATAAAATGTAAGTCCTTCCCAGTTGTGTAAATATAGTTCTTTGTCAAGTAAAACTAAAAATGGACATCAAGAATAAACCCAATATAGTATTTAGGCTTGGTACAACTAAACACCATTGGGATTATTGACAACATTAGTTTAGACAAATAAACATTTAGAAATAATGGTATACCACAAACCTTCTGAGGTTACTTCATTAAGAGAGTGAACTATTCCAAAGAATGATTGAGGTAAAGATACTTCCTAAGATTCTTATAAGTTATTAAGGAATGTAATAGTGAAGTATATGTTTGGTAATAATATATGAGTTTCTTTGGATTGACATGCCGAAAAATATCTTGACCAAACATTCATCGATCATGATAATGTAACATGGAGTAATTCATAAATGTATGTTACCTTATCTATATCATAGTATTGATGTTCATAATGAGGATCAATGATAAAGTCTTACATTTTAACATTTATCAACAAAATGTAACATTGAGAAATTACTAAATGCACATTTTATAAATCAATGTTATGATGTATGGAGTATTAATGTTACAACCTGCATTAACTTCCATCATATTTCAATATGCTCTTTTATAGATCATAGTATGATGAAAATCCATTATTTCATACATCATGTGTTAAAGATGCAAAGTCTCTATTAAGTATTTAAAGAAACATGTATCAAGTTAAACACATTTTGAATCTAAGGTAATTATCTTAATGGTTTCTTAGGATATTACATAAATCACAAATATAGAAAATATTTATTCAAGTATTTTACTAAATTTCTATATAAGGCTACACATGTCTATTAGAGATAGTGGGAGCTGAATTGACTTGGACTTAGTCAATGCTCAAGATATAGAATTGTTTCATTGGAACAAGATCCATAAGTACATGTGGAATAATATTGTTCTAGTGACACATACTGTGTTGGAAAAATGAAACATTGGTGATGGTATTATATTCACCCCAGTCGGTGAGAAATTATTCATTGAGAATTATAAATCCTACAAGTAAGTAGTATATAAAAATTACCTAAGATTGAAAAGACTAATTTGAAATTCAATAATCGATTCCATGTATCAATATTCTAAAGGGATTATAAATTGAATACTGTGGTGGGTATTCAAATGAGATGATACATTGATGGTACATGCCTGGTGCCTATAAGGATCGATTAGTTATACCAAGATGGTATGTTTAAATTCATCAGAATTTTACTTTTCATTGCTAAACTTCTAAGATAATTGTATAGGTCATTCGATGTCAAGATTAACTTTTGTGGAAGGTGTCTATATAATGCAACCATAAAGGTATGATGACACCATAAAATGATAATAAAGGTTGCAAGTTGCTAAAATCTTGTTTTGGATTAAAGTAAGCAATAAGATCTTAGAGCATTCATTTTGAATGAATATGTTCATTATGTCTACTAAATGATAGTGGGGGTTCCATAGTTTTCAAGAGAAATATGTTCAAAAACATATTGAAAACGTATATTGATCTTATAGTTAGATATGATAAGGTTAAAATTAATTCTCTAGCGATTGACATAAAGTAGAAACCTATGTTCTAGGGAACCTGATCTAGTAAGGTAGATCTAATGGTTTCTTATACCTAGTGAATCATTCATAAAGTGACATTATATTGAAAAATACAAGTTGGAAAAATTCATGTTTAGAATTATTTCCTATTTCACATGTATTAATCTGTCTAGGTTAACATGTTTTGAACATGGGAGGAGATTAAAGTTGTGAGTTGAGTACCATTTTCTTCAGCGATGGATCAATCACATATTCCATAATATGTAAAATAATTGATACTACTAGGATATACATTATAGTAGGCAGATATCTATTATTTCCAGGAGCACTGCAAGTGATGCAGTCAGAACTATCATCTTGTAGTTTGGCGAGTACAAATGATATGTGCCTTGTAAATAGAGAAGAAGTTGTACTGGTCTTTGTGGAACACAAAATTGTAATCCTTAGATCAATTTGATCTAGTATCACAGTTAGGATAAGGAGACGCGTGAGTCAAGATCATAAAAGCATGTGGTAGACATACCTACAAATACTGAGTATGATGCAGCTTTTATGGTAGCTAAGAAGCAGTTATCAAATGCAATGATTTGGTCATGTTCTTGAAATTTTACCTAGTGAGAAAATAATTATCATAATGTAAATTATTATAGTCTTACTAGACAAGTTTTCAACTTATGACAATGGAAAAAGTGATATACTCAAGGATACCTTATCTTGAGAAGTTTTACTCAAGGAAATGAGGTTTCATATAGTAGATAAGCCACACATAAAAAACGTGGTAGGCCCAATAGTTAAATCAATTACTTAGCAGAAGCATGATATTTATCATGTGAGAAGCTAACATGTATGGTTTTCAAGTTAGCTCTAGTGCAAGTGGGAGTGTTGAAATAGTGGGTTCCCTAGACCCAAATATACTGTAATTTTGATTAACATATCATGTATAAAGTTAGTTATACATGATTTCATCTTACCATTATAGTGTAGACTTTTCTGCTTCCACTGTTGAAATGGTAATGTCCAAAGATTAATTGTCGTATTGAGTGCTTATAGTAGATCCCAGGATATAACAAGAACCTCAAGATACTATGACATTAATATTAAATATATGTTCTATAATCTAGATACTACTTACTAACTAGACATAGTAGATGTTTGACTATTAGGTGCTGGGGGGCTCATAAGCATTGAGACTTCTACTTATGATGTTCACACGTTGTGATATCTTGTAGTAATATCATGAGGACATACCTGCCAATAAGAACACCACATGTTTTGGGTGTCATTGGTAATTCTTATCTACAGACATGTATATTAGTCTTATGACTTGAGACCATTACCAATGTGTATCATTTGATTTAATACTATGATGAAAGGAAAAAACCATGGTATTGAAATCATGGTGAGGTATCATTTGTTGGGTGAATCATTGGTAGTATGACATTGGTTGAATGGTTAAGAAAGGATTTGGCGATTCCAAGTTTAGGAAGTTGTATATCTCAGGCCTAGTTGATCAGGATGGTGCTTCATTCATAAGTCTTTGGCCAAAGAACACTAAAGAAAAATCCTTCCAGATAGATCACAAATAATAAAGAAATAAAAGGACGATGACACAAGTGTGCCTCCTACTTTATGAGATATTTAATGACAATGAGATTATAGTACACAGTCAGTGTTCGTAGATTGGTAGTCATTTCTATGACAATCCTTATCTCTTTAGGGGACATGATGGGTTGCTATAATCCACTCCTGGTCTGTGGATGTATTCATTGCTATTGAGATAAGGTCCTTGTGGGTCACACACAACAAAGTATTCTAGAATCCTCCCTATTCAGCTGAATAGTTATATGGACGTAGTGGTCCCCACCATGGGGTCTAAGTGTCGTCTAAGTTTTTGATCACCAAAAGAATTAAATAAATTCATTAATATTCATGTTATGAATATTTGGGATTTAATTTGTTAATTTATTTACTATTTTAGTAAATATGATAAAATATTAATCGAACGAATATTATTTTAATATTCAAGGAGAGTTTAATATTAAGAGGGGCATTGAGTTGAGTTAAATGGCTTGGTTTTTATAACATAATATATTATATATATATTACAAGTATGTGATAAAATAATAAATAATATTGGTAGAGTTTACTTAGTCATTATTATGTATTTAGTGGACGTTGAAATAAATGGGGGTTGGGAACCCTACCAGGTATTTTATTAACTCCATTAAAAATATAGGATGAGGCTCTATCTCATGTGTAAATTTTTCACTATTCATTCATTCTATGGAATGAAATCCAAAGAATCTATTTCCTCTTGCTCTCTAAAGAAATAAGCTCTCGATTCACAATGTTCAGATCAAGATCTCTCTCAAGAATTCAAGGGATCTCAATGTCGTGATCATCGGGACATCCAAGACATCATCGGATCGCCACACTTGCACCCAGAATTTGACGATCGATGATCAAACTAATTTTTTAAGAATTGTTGGATGATATAGACATATCCTATTATGGATTATTCAAGATATGATCGTCGGAGATGAGTTTCAGTCGACCGTAACTTCATATTTAAAATGGGTATGTTTTCAATTTACATGTGTGCTCTTTACAATTTACACGAGATCCTCGGACCTTACCAGGGCTCGGATCATTGGTGATGACAAGTTCTGTGATGCCTTAAATGAAAAATGTTAAAATCTCTGGCCACTATCTTCTTCTGTGGGCCCTAGATCCATTCCCCATCGGTCACCCTCCCTATAGTATCTAAGACCCCCTTCGTCTACCACCTTCAGCATTTGGAAGACCCTCTGTCTCCCTACCACTAGTGTTTGGAACACCCTCATAAATTTTACCAATAACATCTGGCACATTGACTCTAGATTTTGTAGGATCAGAATATGGTGAATCCATATTGAGGGAACATGTGGTTACTCATGTTTCATCATGATGATATTGGAGGGTGATGGTTAGAGGTTCAAAATTTAATGTGAATAAAGTTATTTCACATTTTTTATTCTAATGACTATTTTATTCATAAAATATGGAAACAAATGTTACTAAAGAGACAAATATTAATAGTTTATATGTCTGGAATCTAAAAAAATTGAAGACATTTTTCCCATTTTATTATTATGGGGTCCCCACAGATGATGGTGTGGGATTATTTGGACAAATTCTAGGCTAGTTGGCATCTGATCCAGTTACCATTTTTATTACATATTTTGATCAGAGGTATATGCCTTAATATTTTATGAATGATGTATTTGATTCCTAGATAAAGGTAAATTTAATACATTATGTCTCAATTAAATTCTATTACAGAATTAAATTTTAATATTTTAAAAAATAATCTCTTTATAATCATGTTATTCTACTTAACTATTGATAATATTATCACATGAAAATTGGGTAATTAATAAATTTTTTTAAATGGATATTATGGAATGAATTAGAAAATACATCATTGACCACTTAACAGTAGTATATTAAGGTACTAGAAGGGATACCCAGAGAGCAGTAGAAAGTGTTTGTCAATATCCAGAAAAATGAGAAGCACATGGTATTGAAAAATATATTATTATATTAGTCTTATTTAAAAAATTAAAGATGATATCTCATACATTACTATTAAATTACTTGTTATTTATGTCAATAAGTTTCAACAAAAAATATATCAAGTTGATCTAAAAAAATCACAACCTATACTGCCAGTTCAAGGAGTTTTTCAAGAGAACGTTTGACTTTGGTAATATTTTCATTAGATTAAATATTAATAAGATAACATTTTCAATTTTGTATATTAAATTTTTTTATTTATATCTATTTAATATAGTTAAATAATTTGGAGATCTAAGTCTCCCAATCATATCATTGGTAGAATTTTCGTAAAATATATGATGGGCATTACATGAATGATCCTTACAAAGAATATGGGGGTATGAATTCCTTTTTCATTAGAATAAATTATTTTTAGATTATAATTTTTTAATATATATTACTTTAAAATGGAGTGATATTTTATTTATAGGTAAAAATAATATAACTATGGGATTCCAATCCTATACAGTTCTTCTTAGTATCCTAGGATTATCCAGTTGTTCATGTCTTTAGGAAAGAGAATCCTAGTCATGCACATAAGATGGGTTGGGGACCAGTACCATCTAAGTTATTTGGTAGGTCATTGGAGGAGTGAAACCAAATCTACTCCTGGTTGTAGTTACCCCCAACTATGAGATATATAGAGGAATTTTACAAAAATGGAAATCACAATTTAAAAAAAAGGGAACATAATCTAACGATATGGGCTCATACATAGATATAGGATTTGAATTCCATTACTATATAAAGACAATAACTTTATTAATATAAGAATATGACAAGATGTTTCCCCAGTGACATTACATTGAAGGTTGGATTGAGTGATAATGTAAATCAAAAAACATTATAATCACTTAGGTCACAAAATTTTACTATTTTTAACTTAAAATTTAAATATATATCACTGTTTAATTTTCATGAAAATTGGAATACATGTTTTGGTAATAGGGAGTTGATATAAAGTTAGAGAAAATGTAGATCTTAGTTCATCAGGTAGTGATGAGGTTCAGGGATGGTGATGTGTAACTAAATTCATGATTGACTAACATAATGACATGGTGATCAAGAAACCATGTTGTGGTTTGAATTTGGTGTTTTTATAGAACCATATTTATTTAAAATACCATGGATGGTTTATTTTTCTAAAACCAACCATCAATTAATTATCAACTTATATATTCAAATATTGATGAAGTTAAATAGATTTACATTGTATTGATGTTTATCAATCTTTACAAAAATAGTTTTTCTAATGGTTTCTATGTTTTACACATGTAGAACTATTTTTTTCTATAGTCTTTATGTTTGATAAAATGAATAATATGTTCTTTTTAATAAATTTTTATGTAATTTGATGTTTAAATTTTATATTTTATTTCTAAATGATTCTAAATTATATTTTTTATGGATTTAAGGGGATTGTTATCAATGGTTGATTGGAGGTAGGTTATGGAATATGATTTAATGTGTTTTATAGGTATTATGACATGAATTGTGATATGTTTCATCACATCCATTATATAGTCTCGGAGGAACCCTGGTTATCTTGGTGGGAGATTCAGAAACATTTTTTATGTTATTCATGATGAGACTCTAATAAATTTCCTATTGGGAATGAAAATCTCGGGCTATGGGGAATGCTACCTAGTGAGACTATGTTTGAGAAATTTAGTACGTTATTTGTTAAGAACTTCATCAATAGTCCATAAGATAATTGCAAAGGATTATGTCTCATTTTTCCTCAATAGAACATATGTTATTCCCCATGATATATAAAATTCAAAATCTCTTCCTTATTGGGGTGGCATTTCTAATGGTTTGGAAGACTCATATCTTTCATCTGACCTTCCTCCTCTGCCTCCTAACAATAGTGATAGGTTCAATATAATCACTAAATTTCCACCTTTAGATCATTTATTCCTTTGATAATGGGAACATATATGGTTCCCCTACCAAACAATTAGTTTTATATAAATATGATGAATTAGATATTACATTGATAATGAGGATCTATACTATTATTAAGACCATGAAATAATTTTTGACCCAAGATGGCCATCCTAGATGATAAAAAATATTATTCATAGTTATCAACCATTCTATCAACCTTTTTGTGTCCAACTAATGGCTTATTAGTACAATGATCTATTGATCTAGTTTAATCCCCAATATTTCCTCCACTGATTCACATCATGTATATATCATGTAATCCTTCCCTCTAGCTAGTTACTAATAGATAGAGGGGAAATAATAATGGGACACTAAACAATTTTTCTCCCAAACTAGAAGGGGATGATCTTATGTAAGTCCCAACCTAAACAAATAATACAAACTCATTAATGAAGGAACTAGTCATATTATATAAAAGAGTGAAACACAATATAATATTATCTATGAAATTAAAATTATCATAATCTATCCTAGAAAAATAAACGTAATTTGAAAAATCATTCATTAAAACTGCACTACCTGAAAAGGTAAGAAAATGGTCTTTATCACATGACTATAAAATGAATGATGTTAATCATTAAATAAAAATAAACATTATGGTTTATTTCCCCTTATAGATTCATACAATAGTCACTTTTCATTGTATTAATTCCAACCCCACAATAAATTTCATGTCCATTGATTATAATAAATTTTAGAGTTTATAGTTTGACTAATTTAAACTATATAATAATTACCAAATATTAATGTTAACGAACATCTAATTGACATAGGATTATGAAAAATTATTTATAGAAATCAATTACATTAATGAAAAGGGTATCCCTTATTATTATCGGGAAGAATTACATGATTATTCTTAAATTTACAAGATATTTTTGGACTATGAAAAAATATACCAATATAGATGGGTGAAACATTGATTATTTAAAAAAAATATTCCATATTCATTGACCAAGGTGATTGATAGGAAACCTACCTTGGGAAAGTGTTAGAATCACATGAGATCTAAATTAAAAAATTCCTTTGAAAAATATATCATCAGAAACAATTTCCTTATGAAATGATCATAATCTAGTCTAAAACACCAAGATACAAAGATTAAATCTCCATAATTCCTCATAAAAGTATCATTTACCCTAACATGGATCATATAAAATAAGGTATATAATTATTCTAGGGGAAAAGTTAAGGGATATGAGGATATCATACCTAATTAAAGATCACTAACTAACCCCAACCCATTTATCAAAAATTCTTGTGTATATAGTAGAATTACAATATGGGTAATGAATAATGAGATTGAAATTAATTTATTAACAAAAATACTGAATAAGAGTGGTATTAATTCTTTGAAATCAAATTAAATAACCTAATGAATCATGAATTACTATCATGAGAGTATACAATAAATAAAAAATGAAACCTACTTCATATAATGACCAAAATAATAGTTTATGAAGAAAGAGGATAATTACAAACATACATCATCTATATGGGGAAAATATATGTGTGAATGTGTGTGTGTGTTTTTTTTGTATCTATGCATGTCTATATTAAAAACCATATCAACCTTAACATGTAAGTCTATGGGCTGTTTTAGTATCTACTATATTCTTTAGAAGGCATATATATAATGATCGACGTGATAATATTCAAATGGAATACAAGAAAAATGTTTGGGGATTAAGGAATAATGTATACTTCATGTGATTAATGTTATAATACCATATGATTGAGACGGGGTGATTTTTGAGGTGTTTGAGAATGCCCAATGTGATTTTTAGATAAATATGAATGTGGCTGCATTGATCAAATGAATTATAATGGGTGAGATCACACCTAGTGAGTGTGGACACAAAAAGGGATGAACTATCATGCAGTGAAAATAGTGATTGCATGAAGGGGTCGAGCGACCATGCAGTAGAATAGAGAAACCACATGTTAAGATGAGAAAAAACCACCTCTAAAACCCCCAAAAGCATTTAGCAACATCATTAATAGGTCATAATATACTTCCAAATGAGTTTGTCTAGGATTTTATCACTAGAACCTATGGTATTTCTTATAATATATAAAATTTTACATGTATTCTTTATTGTTTATTATTGATTATTTCATTAGTTACATTATTTCTATTATTATATTACATGCCCATAATTTTCATTATATTGAAAAATTATTTGATAATTTTTGTTCCTTTATCAATTATATTTATTCATTTTCCTATGAGATTTACTATGTTACTTATGTATTTTAACATTATTTATTTACTTATGTCATGTTTTCAATGGTTTAAGACATTGTCTATTTTTTTGTATTTTTTTTCTTTTTTATTGTTTAGATTTTTCCTCATATTATTTTCAAATGGGGTTTAATTTAATTTAATGACTAAATATTTGAAATAAATTTATTCTTTTCATTGGTTCCTCGTATTTATCTACCCTTTATACAAGTATCTTTATATTTTATTTTTTGAAAGTTAAATTTGTATATGTAATGTCCCCATATATTGAACCCTCGCATGTGGCTAGAAAATTATTGTTATAGGACCTCAAGTGTACCTCCACATATGCTAGAGGCTACTAACTAGAAATATGGGTGTGGATAGTATAGTGGGGAGACTATACCCCCATGGTATGAAGTGTAATTTGGAAGAAATAATTCATATTTAAATAGAAATAATTAGACTGAAACAATGCGGAATACAATAATAAAAACCAACTGAAAAATCAAATAAATAATTAGGAATAATGTAATCACATGTTAAAATGTATGTATATTTCATGATAGAACAATAAAATAAAAATAATATCAGATTCAAATAAAAGACTCAGGTGAGGTTTTCCAAGCCCCATACTGGTTTCATATCCAAACTCCTGCTAAACATTAAAAAAGAAATCAACCGAAAGGCCAAAAGACCTTGTAAAAACATGCATCCACAATGTATAATCGATTTCCAATTGGTTTCCCAAATAGGGTGTGATTAAAACTCAGTAGGTCAACACAACCATGTAGAAATAAACAAGTCTGATAAGAATTATATGCGATAAAGTGATACACAGGTGTATCACTTTATTTTAAAATTAAATAAATACAACAACCTTCTTTGGTAACATTCCAGAATATCTCTGAGCATGTCTTAAAACCATGCTAACACAACCATATAACCAAGTTAAATAATCTTCATTGATTCCATGAAATAATATATCTGATCATGTCTTATAACAATGCCAACACAACCATATAACCAAGTATATTCACAATAAGAAATCTATGTCAAATCTTTATAAGAATTATACAATGGGACTAGGAAAATCACACTCTCTATAAGCATTACATCATGAACTGGGATGAGCCCACTCACTATCAACATTACAACATATACCTCTGTAAGTTCTTGGACATATCCCATTATATAATAATCTTAACATGGAACACAATTCTTGTCATACGGAATAGATATCACGATATCACATCATATATCTCAATGTATAATTAGGAAAATTACCATGATTCTTTCATATAACACTTTTAAATTTAATTCACAGTTGATTAATGGTCATATCGATAAGAAATAAGCCAAAATTTAGGGATTATATAATAAGAAATCACCCCAGGTAACATATCATGCTTACCATACTTTAATCCATTTTCTAATTAGTAGTCCATTTAAAACCAAAGGAGATCAAGGGATAATATCAATTGATTAATAATTTTAGGGTGCAAACCTCATTGGTGCGATCACAATATTGCATAAACTTGAGAATAATAAAACCACAAGGTTAAAATTTATACCCCTGACTTAAACCAAAGATCCAAAAACACATTCAACGGCCGACGTCCACATGGAAGAAGGTGTGGGTTATTTCCAAGAGGTTACTAGAATGAGGATAATCAACATCAAAACCATCAAAGCAATTCAATCATATATTTAACCACAACAGGTTGGAGAAGAATAAAGATATGAAAGAATCTGACCAAATGAACTAACATGGGATTAGTCGCAAGAACAGGATGTCTGAAAAGGTTTTGGAACATAAAAAACACCTTGAGGATTTCCTAGGGTCGCGAGAGAAGAAACTGCAGATGATTGGAAATAAAATCAGCCGCATAATAATTTTAAAACTGATATTTGGGAATTTAAACGACATGTAGTAGGGTTTCATATTATTTAAAAAAAATCATGGTATTCGTTAAAAAATCCATTACCTTATAATAATTACATTAAAACACACAAATAATTACATAGTGTGTAATCCCTTTATATAACATGTAAATGTTCTACAGTTGAGTTTTTCATCCCATCTTCCCTTTAAAACTTCTCAACTTACCAAGAATCCATTTAACATTTAATACCATTTATACATGGACTCCATTAATTATAAAAAGAATGAATCCCTAAACTTTAGGCCATTTTATCTAACAAAGCCTCAAAATCTTCAAACAAGACTTGGCCAATAAGGCTCAAATGAAAAACATAGAGAGAAACATACCTGAAAAAAGATACAATCTTAAAACCTACCCGCCTTATAACAGATCATCCCTCAGCTACCCCAAGAGTCACTATGAAGTCTAAGTGAACATGTTTGACCACTATGTTCACATATCAAAATACCTTTCCCAAGTCTCCTCTTAAACTCTCCCATGTTTCCATTGAACTCAAACCAACGGTATAATATGATCTTGATGATATTTCTCACTATGATCTACAACCAGTATTTGATGCTCCACAAAGGATACATAATAAAACATCTCGACATCATCTACACCTGCTACGACTATCACATGAGAAGGGTTTGGATGATATCTTCGTTGTCATGACACATGAAACACATCATGCATGGAACTGTAGCATTATGGAATGGATAGATGACATGCCACTAGACCAACCCTTAGAACTATTTCAAATGGTCTAACAAATCTTGGATCTAGCTTACCATATTTCCTAATTTGGCATTGTCCCAACCTAGGAGACACCTGAAGAAAAACACATTGATCAAACTCTAATTAAAGAGGACATATACAGTGATCAAATTATGTTTTCTTCCTTCTATGCATGGTCACCAACTGTTGTATGATCAAATAAACCTATTTAGATGTATCCTACATGAGACTATTCCCAACAAGTACTGAATCACCTACCTATAGCCAACAAAGTGGAAAGGACATGACCATTCATACAAATCCTCAAAAGTTTCAATTTATATTGATTTATGGAATCTATTATTATATGATAACTCCATGAGATCCATATGTTTCTTCCATGAACCCCAAAAATCCAAAAAACAAGCTTAATTAATATCCTCCAGAACATGAATAGTATGATTAGATTAACCATCAGTCTATGGATGATAGGATATTCATAAAACAGCTCCTGATCCAAGGGCGTTTTGATGACCCTTCCATAAACATGATGTGAAGTGAGGATCTCTATCTGAAATGATACTACTTAGAACACCATCCAACCAGACTACTTTTCACATATAAAGATTTCCTAAATATTCAACTGTAAAGGTTTACCTGATAGGTAAAAATTGGGACACCTTAGTTAGTCGATCTATAATAACCCTTATGACGCCATTTTTAGGGGTTTTCCTCGGTAATCCTATCACCAATTCAATTGTTACATCATCCCATTTCCACTCCAAGATGGACAAAGGTTGTAAAATCCTAGTTGGCCATTGATGATTGGCTTTTATCAGCTAATAAGTGAGGCATCTAGCCATGAATATTGCCACATCCTTCTTCAATCCTGACCAGCAGTACTTTCTATATAGACCACGATAAATATTTGTTAACCCAGGATGTACTTCTCATTTAGAATCATGAAACTTCTTCATTACTTCCACCCACAAGACTATAGGAACGCGTACTCTTCCAGGAAAAAAGAATACAATTGAAACTGCTAAGAGACAATCCTGATAGAATCTACCAACCATTTAATTATTCTATTAAAATTGATCATTTTGGATCAAATTACATTTCTATCTTAATCTGGTCCAAAAGCATGGGAATAATAGATATTGAAGTTAGAGCTACTTTACCCTGAGATTCATGAACATCTAGGAAAATGTTTGTAAAGAGGGTCATTATATTCCACTCATCACAAGACTCCCATGATACTTTTTCTGTATCTTTTAGCACAAATAGCCGGTAACAACATTTCCCTTTCCTTGAGTATAAGCTAATTCTATATTGAAATACTACAGATACTCAACCCAAATTTTCTACTGAAGGTTAAGGTCTCACTGATAAAATATGTACCTAAGGATTTTGTGATCTGTATATACAAAAAAAAATTACCTATGATATAATGTCTCCATCATATCAAGGAATTTATTAATGCCACTAAATCTAGATCATGAGTATTGTAATTTCTATCATGAAGTATTAGCTACCAAGATCCATAAGAAACCACGCGATCATCTTACATTAAAACTTCTTTGTGTCTAAATCCAAATGCATCACAGAACATGGTATATTCATGACCAAACACATGTAAAGTGAGGTTAGGTACTGCGGTCATCCTAGCTTTCATCTCTTGTAAATATCTCACACAATCATTAGAAAAATAAATTCACCTCTTTCTTGGTCATTCCGGACATTGGTGTTTCTAAATAGAATAAATCATGGATAAAATGCCAGTAATAACCTGCTAAACCCAGTAAACTATGCATTTTTTAGGAATTGTTGGTTTCTTTCCAATATATCATAGTTGTGACTTTCTATGGGTCCACTGAAACTCCTTCCTCTGAGATGACATGTCCAAATAAGTGAAATTTATTTATCTAGAAATTACATTTAGTTATCTGGGTGTAAAGACAATGATCTGTCAACATAATATAGATGATGTAAATATGTTTGGAATTATTATTAGTTGACTAGTATTATGATAATATATCATCAATGAAATCCACAAAAAATTGATCCAGAAATGGATAAAATATCTTATTCATTATGGCCCTGAATACCACAAGTGCACTATTCAACCCAAATAGAATCACTACAAATTTATACAAGAAATATCTACTCTTAAAATTAGTTCAAGTTATGTTTGATAGTCTCACTATTAACTAATTATATCTTGATCTCAAGTCAATCTTGGATAATATCTTATCACCTCTTAATTTATAATGAATATCTTTAATGTGAAAAAGATAATATTGGTTGTTGATGGTCATCTGGTTCAACCTATGATAGTCCACACATAAACACAAAGATATATCATCATTTTTGGTGAATAGAATTAGATAAACCCATATAGATGCACTTGGTCATATAAAGCCTTTAGATTCCAGAACATCCAACTAAACCATCAACTACCTAATATCTACTGGTTCTATTTGGTAAGGATGGATAGAAACTGACATTTCTTCAGACACCAAATCAATCCATAACTAAACCTCTCACTTGGGTGGAAAACCATAGAAATCCTCATGGAAAACATCATGAAAATGGTATACCACTAGAGGAAAGTAATATTGCTACATTCCATTGTTATCTTGAGAATGCACGAAAATTTGAGCCATGATACCATCGAATCTGCATTGAATTGGTCTTGCATGACCAGCCTGAAGATCCGACTCACCCTGGAGAGAATAGATATTTATTTATGGAGATAGGAAAGTAACTCTCCTCATATAACAGTTGATATGAGCCTGGTATATGACTAACCAATCCATACTAATAATTAAATAGAATCCTGACATTTCAAGCACACACAGTTCTCAAAAGAAATAGTAACCACCAATCTCTAGAGAACATCCCTTTCAACATTTGACATTTTATTACTGCACTCCAAACTGTGTTTCGATGGTTAAAACGCCACCTATTCTTTATACATCAAATCACAAACTATTTACAAAAATATAAAATATAAATGAATGTGATGTTATTATATAAAAAAACACAAGATAGGGTAGATGATATGGGAATCGTACCTCTAATTGTAGATGGTCCTACATCCACATTATATTTTTTAGTCTTCATGACATGCAACTGACTTTTCCCTCTACCTTGGCCTCCAGTTTGACTCCCTAAGCTATATACCTTTCTTGGTATTCCTTCTATTTCACATGGGTACCACATCCCCTACCTCGTCCTGAACTATAAAACCCCAAGGATTTATAAATAAATTCATGAAATAATGAGTCTCCACAAAACACCACTTTGTTATAACCTAGCTAGTTAACATAATATTTACACCTCTGTGACTTGAAGTTCACAAAACTGACATACACGGTTTCATTTTGTAAGATATTTAGAGTCTGATAAGACAAACATAATTTTTGGGGAATAGTAACATACCATTATGAATAGTAATATTACCCTTATGGATAGTAAATCAAAATAATATTTTATTTTTTAAATGTTATAAGATAATGAGATCTTGATTAATTTTTCAAAGTGATATAAAATGAATTATTGTTTCACAATTGTTATTTTTTTAATAAATTATAATTATATTTAAAAATTAAATTAATCAGATTTAGAAAATTATTTTCAAAAAATGGAGTTCATTATTTTATTCAACAGGTTGAACAATGGTTTGGGTGAGTTTTTTGGATTTTTCTGAAATACTCGAATTGTTTATGAATAATAAAATATTGTAATTTAATGTATATATACATTATCAGTTAAATTAACTATTCCTAGAATCATGGATGATGTAATCACACTTTTTTTTAACTCAAATTACCTTATTACTATTACGGGTCACATGAATCAACACTATTGGTTTCCTTGAGGGAAATAATAAAATATTGAAAAAGATATTCACAAATCACCCCTCTCCTCCACTATAACCCCCCCTTCACTACCTATTCACTTCACTCCCCTCAAGCCTTTTTTCATAACTAAATTCTATTTAAATATCCTCCCAAGATACTCCACCAAATCCATCAGCCCTTGGTTTCATAAAAATAAAAAAATCTCTCCCCTAAAGAGGCTCTCAAGGAAGATAACTTCAAGAGGTAAATTCCTCTTTTCATTTCTTTTATTTCAATATTTTTTTCATTTCATTTTCTTTACTCAAATAATTTCATCCAAATGTTATGATAACTCTATTACCTTACACGTACTTAATTTTTTTTTCTGATAAAGGAATAATTCATCATGATCTCTCCTTTCCCCATATTTATATGCTAGAAATTAAAACACCATCCAAGATGCGTTAATTTATCACATTCAAGGGCGAGGAGTTTTCAATTTCTATTACTATCTTCAATTATGGTCATGAAACCATTATTATGATTGAACCAGACTATAATGTATTTATTATAACTTATTTAAGTTTTCGGAATCCATTTTTATACATGATATTAATTTATAAATCAAAATGAATTTGTTGCGATCAAAAACCGCTCGTTAACCCAATTAATTGACATTAAAGATTTATATAATTATACTTCTTCAATAACAATAACCAAAAAAATTTATTACCATGTAATAATATGGTTTTTCACTAATAACATACAACTTATATTCTAGAAAACCATTCTCATTCTACAAGTTTATCCATACATGAATATAAGCAAACCAATCATGAAAACCAATGAAAAAAATGCTCCCAAACAATGAAATTGAAACTCTTAACCCATGAAAACTCCATGAATGAACCTAATATGGTTATAATAAATAAATTAATTGTAGATTAAGTTCTTTAGTTTTTAATTTATGACCCCAAATTTGATTATTCAGGTCATTATGATCAAGTGAGGAACACCTTTGGACCTAAGGTAATGGTTTTCTACCCGAACCTCCATTTTCATTCCAGTTACTCTTATTCTCTACTTACCTCAATTAATTTCATATATATTCATATTTAATCCTTGTATATTTTGTAATAATGTTCTATATATGTGTAAAATCCAGAATGCTGGTTTCATTTTTGGGGAGTTATATGTTTTAAAATGATCTTTCAAAAATACTTCCCGAAACACATGTCTGATTCAAAAGAATTTCTCAAATTCTTACCGATTTTCAATGGAACTATATAATCTATTTTTAGAAACCATTATATTTATAAAATCACTCATTTTGCACTGAAAATATTATCTTACTTCACTTCAGGTTTTATACAAAAACATTTCCAAAATAACTCTTCTTTTCAAAGTAAAAGATTATTTATCCCAATAATGACTCGAGGATTTTATAAGAGAATAATAACCTATTTCAACATTATTTTTTATTATTATGTATGATATAATATATGATATTTATTTTAGAGGTTTATTATTAGTTTTATTATAGATGTACTATCTTAAAATAATTCACCAATTTACTCTGAATGGTTAGTGCTTATGCTTAATGTTTGTGGAAAGTTATTTACATTTCATATATTATTTTTAATATGAATGTATATGTTGTTTATGTTTATCCCATTCATATGAGGAGTGAATTGTACATAGTAAGTTATGGGTGGGGACCTCTATAACCCCTCTATTAATCTATAGGTCTCATGATACAAATTGCGGTCTTGGCACAAGGCCTTGACAAAATGATTATTTATGGTCTTGACACACGACCTTGATAGTATGGTTATGATATTTGGAATTATGAATTACTTCATTATGAAAATATTAATTGAAATTTCATGAGGTTATTTGACTATTAGAATACCTATAATTGTGATTTATTAAAGAATTATCTATTCATATTTTATTCCCTCCATAATTTTTTCCAGTTCCCTTTTAAAGTCATGTGTTTTTAGTTATTCATCATGCCTAATGTTTATGTTTATGAAAACATACACTGTGTTGCTTACCCTTATAGAGAATTTGAGCTCACCCTTTATTATATTTTATTTTCTCTAGGATTTGAAGCAGTATTTTATGAATGAAATACAGGTATAACCTAATAGATATGGATGTTTTCAAAGGAATTTCAATGTAGTATTTCGTTTCAAGATGTAATGTTGAACTTATGAATATATATGGTTTTCTAAAACTACACAACTATTTGTTCTTTTAGGATATAACTATATTGTAATCATACTAATGTAATATAATAAGGCATCGAATTTGGGAAACTGGGGTTGGGCCCTTACATAAACATCTTGTGGAACTCCATCCACCAGACTGTTAAGGTGTTGTTGAGCCCTTTCATGATTCCGGTGATTTTCCTAATCCTCTACCACCAGTCTGCTATAGATATTTTGAACAAAGCCTATAAAGATGACCTAATCTGCTGTAGATGTGACACTTGACTATGGGGTAAGGACATCACTGGCCCTTGTGACCAAACTCTACACACTTATATAACTAGAAGGGAATAAGATATTGAGATGGTTGTACACTTCCCTAACTTCTCTGACCACTACTGCTCAAGTGGAAACTGTCAAATCGATATTCCATACCACTCAAAGAATAACTCCCATGATTTCCTACTGAAACAACCTAGCTACAGCTTGGATCCTCTTTTTGAATCCCTTATGTAATGAGATAAAGATTATTCACATCTTCAAATATATTTAAATGTAAAACATTTTCCTATGAGATGATCTCACAGTAAAGGTCATACTAGAAACATCTCGTTCTAGAGATCTCATCATCTTCCAAGGATGGAACAAAGCATTGTAGGTCAGTAAAACATCCAGCATTGTCCAACACTGACAAACCCCACTGTGTCAAATGCATGGAATCATAATATTTTTCATCTCTCAAGGTCTTAGGATTGAAATGGACTAAGAAATTATACTTAATTTCCTTCCAATATAGATCATCCTATTTCCTAACTTCTTCCAAAATATCCCACCAATTCTTTGAAGGTCCTTGAATAATATACCCAAAATGATTTACACTTATATTCATAGGTGTATCAATATGATTAAAGATTTTATGGACTGAATTAATCTAGAATTCAGCTATCTAGGGTCCCCAAACCCCAATAAACATAGACGGATGTTGAAGATGAAATTATTTTTTCATCTTAGACATCAAAGGAATGGTACGAACAACCTCCCTTTCCATGGATCACATTACCCTTAAGAATCTATCACAAATATGAACATCCATCTACTCCATAGTAACTGTAGGATGTTATAGTTCAGCAATGATTAGAGCCTACCGATTTCCACTCTCCTAATGTTCAAGTTGAAGTCGATAAGGAGTAATTTTCTCTACAAGACAAGAACACACCTTAGAGAACTGGCTAAAAACAAGGTCATCATAACATGTGACTTTAACATAGAACAACAAACTCTTGGTATCTCTAGTCAAGGATTACAATTACTTTAGCATGACATGAAACCACATTTTTCTTATTTAGAAAAAATTGATATCACATTTTATAGTTTAATAGGAAAGTATATATTACATGAAAAAGTAGATATTCCCCTTTCATGAACAATTCATGTCAATATCTACCTATATGACTATTATGGTACATGTTTTATTATCTCGCACTATACTAGTCCAACACTAAAAAGCTCAAGAAAAAATAACATCATAAAGAAATAATCCTCACACAACATGTGAATCAATAAAAGTGAAATAACATCAACTGTAATAAGAACAAAACAAAAATAGCAATCACATACCTAGTTACTCGGATTTTCTATCCTAAAACAGTTAGGTACTCTCATATAATATATCATTACTAAGTCCCCAAACATCCTAGTCTACTTTCCACATTTCCCAAATAGTAAAGTAAAAGAAAAGAAAACCAGATTCTCTGATACCACTTTTAATGTCCCCAAAAATTGTACTCTCTCATGTGGCCAGAAAAGATTTGTTATGGGACCTCAAACATGTCTCACCATATGCCAGAGGATACCAACTAGTAGAGGTGGTCTGGATAGTATAGTGGGGAACCTACATACCCCTTAGTTTTATGTTTCATTTAAAATAAATGATTCATATTAAATCATAAACAATCATATTAAAACAATGTAGAAGACAATAATAAAAATGAACTAAATAATCAAATAATTAATGAGGAATAATGTATTAGAATATTGGAGTGTAATTATATGTCATGCTGGAATAATACAATAAAAATAATAGTAGGCTCAAATAAAATAATCATGTCTCGGGTCCTGAGCCCCATGCCAGTGCCATCTCTAAACACCATCCCAATAGTGAACAAGCAATCAACAGTAAGGTCCAAAGTCCTTGTCCAAACCTACATCCACGAAGTCTGCTTGGGTTCCAATCAGCTACTTGAATATGGTATGAGTAAAACATAGTAGGTCAAAACCACCATATCAAAATAAACCAGTCTGGTATAAAGTGTATGCAATAAATAGATAAACATGTGTATCAATTAATTAAAAAATTAAAAAATACAACAACCGGCTTCTACACCTTGCCAGAATATTACTAAGCATGTCTTACAACCATTCCAACACAACCATATAATCGAGGTAAATAACTTTATTCGATGTTATGCCTGAATTTATCTGATCATGTCTTACAACCATGCCAACACAACCATATAACAAAGTAAAGTCGCAACAAGAAATCCAGGTCAAATACCTATAAAAATTATATCATGAGATTAAGAATATCCCTCTCTCTATATACATTCCAACGTGGAATAGGCTGAGCCCTCTCACTATCCGTGTTACTACATATATGTTTGCATGTTCCTAGCCCTATGCCATTATATAATCATTTCAGTATAGAACACAATTCCTATAATAAAACATAGATATCACAATATCACAACATATACCTCAATGGATAATTATTTTAATCACCATGATTCTTTCATATGACGCTTTTCAATTTAACTCACAATTGATTAATTATTATATCAACAATAAATAAGCCACAATTCTGGGATTCTATAACAATAAATCACCCTTGGTCACATATCATAATGAACATACATTAATCCATTAGCTAATTACTAATCCATTTTAAACCAAAATATTTTAAGGGATAATCTAAATGTATTAATTAATTTTGGGTGCACAACTCATTGGTGTGGTCACAATACTTCATAAACATGAAAATAATCCAATAATAAGATTGAGATTTAGACCCCCGAGCTTAAATAAAGGGTCCAAAAACATTTACAATGGACAAAACCTATGAGGAAGAATGAGAAGATGATTTCCAAGAGGTTCCTTGATCAAGGTTGATTAAGATAAAAAACATCAACACACTTTTGATAAGGACTTCACCACAATGGGTTGGATAAGAATGAAGGGAGAGCAGAATCTAACCAAAGGATATTAATAGATATTGATCACATGAACGTGATGTCTAAAAAGTATTTTGTCACTCTAAAAGTTCTTAGAGGATTACCTAGGGCTGATAGATAAGAAGCTACAACCAATTGGAAATAAAATCAACCACATACTAATTTTAAAACTACAGGTCGGGAATTTACATGGTGTGTAATAGGGTTTCATGATGTGTAATTGTTTTTATGGTATTATCTGAAAAACCCATCACCTAGTATTTATTTTTTTAAAACATATAAACAATAATAAGCATGTAATCGCTTTACACAGTGTTTAAATGTTTTTTAGTTGATTTTTTCATCCCATCTTCCCTTTAAATATTCTCAACTTAACAAGAACCCATATAACACTTAATACCATTTATACCCAGACTCCATTAATTTAAAAAAACATAAATCCTTGATATTTTTGTCATTTTCTACAAAAAATGTTTCTTTTCTCCAAACAAGACTTGGCCATTAATGATCATATGAAAAACATAGAGAGAAACATACCTGAAAAAATATGGGATCTTACATGTTGCTTATAGTACTACTTCTTTCATTTATAATTACATTTAAAATTATTTATTTTGATATATATGGAAGTAAAATGTGTGGATGCACCATACTCTGATATTATCATTTCTTAATAGTTATAATTTGATATTCGTTTTTTTTCTTTTTATGGGGTTGTAGTTTCAACAGCTGCTATTTTTTTAAATATAACTATGTATAAGTGGTTCAAATGACCACTATATTTGGTCAAAAAAAAACACGATGTTGTAAAATTCCAGTATATATTATTAACATTATTGGTAGTTAAAATTATGCATACTCCTCGATGGTTTTTTAGATAAAAAATAACTTCTAAAAAATGTTTCATGAAACATCCCTAAAATCACCACTAAATTTGAGAAACGAATGTAATTCGGATTCCAACACAAATTCTAGCAACTATTTTAAAAAACCATCATGTAAATATTTATTGGATGTTTAATCCATCACCAAATAAAAAAATAAATTCCGTTATATTCCTATTCTTTTGTAGTGCTTTTTGAATCCAATTTTTCCCATGGGTTATACATTGATGGAATGATGATTTTTTTTGATCATGTGGCACATATATGTATGGTTTTCATTATTTTATAGGTGAATCTATAAAAGTTAGTGAACCAAGATCATTAAGGGACTCTGTCCACTATGATAGTATTGGGCGTAAACCTTAACTACAGAAATGAGGGAATGGAGATTGAACCTAATAAACTATGGTAAATTTTCCAGTATAATCATCTTGGAAGTGAACCTAGACTTATTAAATGAATTTCTATGCTTATTATTTTTCACAAATTCATATTAAATGTTCTTATGCTTATGATATTCACCATGGATCAAGATTAATTAATGATTATTCCTTACTCTAATGACTCATGTCATTTGAAATGATAAGTATTTGTGTCACAACACATGATTTATAAACAATTAATGGTTGGGTATGAAATTATTATGTTATGATCATTCTATCGTACCTTTACTATTATCTTTTTATTTCATATGAGCATCGATTGATATCATCCATGATTACCCTTACTGAGCATCTGAGCCTATCCTATCTTATTTTACTATTTTCCTTAGGATATGAAGAGAGTAGTTAAGTATGAAATGTTCAGGAAGGGTGTTATTATTGAAGAAAAGTTTTGGGATATATTGAAGATATTTTAGGAAATTATTTGATCATGAATTTATTCTCCAAATACTCAAAACCATTACATTTATAATGTGTGAATTAAAATGAAATATATTGAATATTCATCTAAAAATATATAATATTTATAAATGTTATTCTTGGGTCTCCTCGGTTGGTATCAGAGTTCGGATTAGATATTTTTAGAGATCATTTTATGAGTAAAATGAGGATAAAACTTAAAACATACTATGAAGAGTTGAAAGTGATGTAAATTTAATCTAAGTGGGTCACTGGTTGGTAATAATGTTTTATAATTTTGGATATATAAGGAATCATTTTTATGATTATATGATTTCTCACTCTAATTATCCTAGATTGATTCGTATATTATGCCTTTTGGTTTTAGTTAATGGATGGAACTAGGAGGCAATTTTAAATAAATAATTTGGTATATAATGAAATGATTGTCCTCATGGGTAACTAAACAACATGGGATATGGAATTCAAAATTTTGTTTCTATGTACATGAAACTCTATCAATCCATTAATCATGTCTTACTTATAAATAAGAAAATAAGGGACCAATGCACCATTGAGTATTTCATGATATAACATCCACTTTATTTGAGTGGGTCCTCTAATAATCTAATCACCATGAAATGGACCAATACCACTGAAAAGATATTTTCTTTTCTTGAGTGCTTGTATCATGAAAGAGTCATCTCGATAGTTTATCATTTTTATGGAAAATAATACCAACGGTGAAACCTTATTAAGAATATGAGGAAAGTGTAAAAATTTTAATACTTGTAATTGGGTGTTTTTAAGAGGGTATTTTTCAGTATGTACTTTCCCTAAACTGTTCTTACAAAAATGGAAAGGAAATTAATTAAGATTTATTATAATAATGAGTAATCTATGGGTACTTATGAAGAAAATTTTACAAGACTTTCAAGTTACACTTCTTATTTCATTCATTTAACTTGACTGAGAAATTGATCTATTCTCCAATTTCATAAAACCAAGTCTTTGAAAGGTATTTTCCCAAGGGGACATTAGAAATTTGAATAAATTTTGAAATGTTCCTCCAAGGTATAAATGGAGATTAGATATTACAATCATTCTCATGGTTTTGATAAGAATATAATGAAAATGTATCAAGAAAAATATAATAATAAAACCAATATAGGAATGAAAATTAATCTTCCATTATCCCAGAAGTGTGGAAAAAGTGTTAGGGAAATTTTCATCAATGCATTGGTAAATATTTTAAGTGTGTAAATGAAGGTAATAAGGTGATTCAATTTCAAATTTATGAAATATATAAAGACAATGAAACTAATGAGGAGAACACTCAATTTAATACACAACCCACACTCCAATGATACAACTTCCCAAAGTATGGATATTATTCCAAACATTTACCAAATATATGGGTTAATGAAAATGGTTATTATCAACAACATCTTAATCCAAGATATAATGGTAAATCTCATTCAATCACTACTATAAATGTGGGTCATGAAAATGATGTTGTAAAATGTGTGACATATATACAGATCATAATATACTAATATATATATTTAAATAGATATAATTAATTATTTTCTATTATAGAGGGATATAATTGATTAAATATTATTATTGATCAATAAATTTACACATTAGAAAGGATAACAAGGTGAATTATGCTATAAGTTGTGAACCATGAATCTATATTAATGATAAGTATTAAAAGAGATTCATTACATATAAATTTTTAGAGAATGGACCCTATGATCATAAGGAAAATATAGATATAATATCTTTGATATATTAATTTTCAACTGTCTATTCATGTGAAGATGAATATGGAACATAAGTAATATTTGGATAAGAAAATGAATTCAAGGATTATTCTAGAGTTCAACTATGACCATGATGTAATGATTAATTCCTTGAAATGAGTATGTGTCCTATTAATACCAAAATTGATGAATGAGTTATTCGATGAATATCATAGTTCATCATTCTATATTCACCCTAAAAGTATGAAAATGTATAGATATCTTAAAGATCAATTCTGTTTGGATAATATAAATAGAGATATTGAATATTATGTATCTCAATGTTGGTATTCTAGCACGATATGCATGAGAGACATAAGTCTAAGGGGATTTTATAACCATTACCCATACCTAATTGGAAATGGAAAAGAATCAATATGGATTTTATCATGGGACAACCTAAGAAATCTAAATGGAATAATTATATTTGGGATGTATTCAATAATCATAAAAGGTACACACATTTTATTTATACCAAATATGATTTATAACCTGATCATATTTCTATGTTATACCTTAAGAAAGTGGTAGGGTCTCATGGAGTAAAAATCTTTATCATATCTGATCAAGATAATAGGTTTAAGTCAAAGTTATATAGGTGTATTTAGAATTATTTGAACATGGAGTTAATATATACTACAACCTATCATTGTTAGATAGATGTTCAGTATAAGGGGACAATTTAAATCCTAGAAGATATGTTGAGATCTTACTCTATGAATTTAAAAGGAGGTCTAGATCAATGCATTTCTTAGGTCTGATTTTCAAATAACAATAACATTCACAAGATAATTCATATGGATCCAAATGAATCCCTCTATTAAAGGATTTTGGAACTATAAAAAGATGATATGGGGTTGGGGAATGAATTTTATTATGACCTAAGATAGAGGTTAAAATCTTATACATTTTTGGAGTTATTTAGTAACACATTTGGGTAGCTTATAGTCAAAATAAATGTTATGATGATAATCATTGACAAGATATAGAGTTAAAATTTGTTGATAAGTTATTATTTTAAATATATAAATGGAATGTTATTATGATATTTAGAAACAAAGGGAAGTTTATCCCCTTGTTTATATGTCTTTATGTGATTTTTGATCATATGAGGGGTAGCATATTTCTTTGAACTTTATTTAAACCTCTCCAATGTCCAAGATGTGATTGATGTATCAATTTTGTGAAAAAAATACAAGATCCTTAACATATAATAAACTCATATATTATACCATTGGATCATGATATTTCTTACTTTGTAAAAACTAGTATAAATTTTGTATCACAGAGATGAAGTTCTAAGGAACAAGACTACTCACCTGGTAAGGTTTCACTGGAGGAAAAAAAAATTGGAAGCTATGTGAGAACCTGAGGATGCATTGATCAAAGGAATCATTAGTTTTTGTATCATAGTGATAGAATATAAAAGGTAAAATTATTATAATGGGGTAGAATATAATACCCTAATAGTTTAGAGTAAATTTCTTATTAATAAATAAATGTGTGTGAAACCATGTGAATGTAATGACCTGAGTTTTTCTACCTTAGATAAAACTATGTTTGATATTCTTCTCCACACACAATATAAAAAAAACTATCTATAACATTGTAAGTTAATAAAATAATTAAAATGTATAAAAAATGATAATGAAATTACAATATATATATACAAAGAAGAAAAAACAAAATAATGTCCACTTTAAATATCGACTCAACTAGAGAAGTAAAGAAACTAATATTATAATTTATCTAAGATTTATTTATTTACAAGTATAGTATATGTGGATATTAAAAATGTGCTAAAAAATATATTAATAAGTAATTTCTAAGAAACAGAATATTTAATCTACCAAAATTCATTTTCTTATAAAAATAGTCTTTAACGGTATTTTATATTTTTAATTAAAAATAATATTTAGAATTTTCAAAATGTGAATTTTATAAAATTAAAATAATTTATGGATTTAATATTTTAATATTTTCATAATATTTTTCCATAAAATGATTAATTTTTAGTTGAATAATGAAAACACAGTTTTCACAAATAACTTGAATTTTATGATATCATTAGTATACAAGTATGAATTTGAAATCCATGAAACGTTTTTGTAAGTAACAATATGTATTTTATAAATTAATTTATAATTTTTTTTAAAATATGAAAAACCATATTTGAAATTTTATAATTTTATTTATATTATTTAAAAACATTATACATTTACTATTTTAAAATTAATTTTATTAAAATTAAAAAAATGAACAAAACAAAATGGATTTAAATTTTAAAAAAAAATTAAGCCCAAATTATATGAGATTCATAATTTTTTTTATGAATTAAGGATAAATTTCCAATGTAAAAACAAGTTACCTTGGTGAGAACCAAACTGGTAAAAATGAGTAACCTATGTGGTAAAGGGGAAAACATGATTAAAACATGTTCTAGTTTAGTTTTTTAGGTGTGGATAGACCTTATATATTATCATATATTTTATTTATTTATTTTGGAGTCATTTTATATGAGATTAAATTTCAATTATTGAATTCTTTTGGGTATTTACAAAAATGTCACTCCTTTTAACATAAAAAATGGCCACTCATCTTATGGCTTTCCATCACACAAAAAACCCATATGTTCTGACTAAAATATTACCAATCACATGCTAAAAACACTTGTAAACCTTAAACTTGTTTTTTATTCTCAAACAATCATCACTCAGAGGTTTAAACAGATTTTTAATTGAGATTACCCATAGAGTGAGGTATAGAATTCTAATTATTTCTTCCTATTTTCAATTTCCCTTCTATGTATTTATTTTTTTCTCAAATTTCTTTTCAACATAAGAAAATTATAACATAATTTTATTTATTATACATTTATATTTTTATAATAATGGTGAAATAATTAATCCCCATTCCCTTTTACTTTATGAAATAAATCAAAGAGCGAATTATGAATGTGTTGGAATACCTCCTCTATGAATAATCATAATTTTTTTTCAGTAATACCATCATGGATTATTTTATTTTATATTTTATTATTATATAAGATATATATAAGTAATATATATATAATTTATATTTTTCTTTATAGAGAATATAAAAATTAATTATCATTATAATGAAATCCATCGGTATCAATAAATAACCTAAAACTATTTCATCATTGCTTTTATATTCCTAAAATTTGACTAAAACTCTAGTGTAATGGAATTTAATAGTATAAGTATTTATAAAAAATCATCTATTCTTCCATTAATTGTTTATAAAAGATGATATTTCATCGAAAAATGAAGATAGACACTATTATTCCGAACCACGTTCAAAACGGCCAGGATTGTTAACACATGATGTTGAAAAGAGATTATGAAAATCTAATACTTAAAGGGAATTACTATTAATTAAGAGTAAAAATGGAATTTTATATGAATAAGGTTCTCGAATAAGTAATTTATATTTTTATATTTATTATACAATAGGTTAAATAATGTTTGTTGAAAGTTAAGGGTCATGGTAAATGAAACTCTTTACTTTGAGTTTTATAATTTCTTATTAAATTTTTTATTCCAAAACAATCCATATTGAATGATTTTTTCTATTTGATTCTAGTGAAAATATTTTTTAAACTAATTCTATTTTAATGAAATGTTTTCTTTTCATTTTTCTTAAAAATTGTGGATATCTGTAATAGACTCATAATAATGACTTTATCAACAATGAATACAAGATGTTTTCAAAATTATCTTTTCAATATTTAGTTTTTATTATCATAAATGGATTTATCACCAATAGATTAATATTTAATTTTTCACATAATAAATTATTTTATTATGTGATTATTTTGAGAGATCATTTTTCTGGAATCCAGATATGCAGTTCATGTTTTTATTACTTAATATTTATATGTTTGAAAAAACCTATTTTATTTCCATATGTTCTTTATGAAAGTGAATTATTTACATTTGGATGTTTTATGAAACCCATTTTATTTTAGCATGTTCTTTGTGATGTTAATATTAAATGATTATTTAGTGGGAGATGTTAGTATAGATGAATGAAAGGTGGGTTCATATATCACCCTCCAATGTAATGGTTAAAATTTGATATCTCATGAGCAATGTATTCAAGAGTACATTTTAGTTTCTCGTAAGCATGGTCACTGATAGAATGACTCATGATATTAATTTTCCCTATTCTAATGTATATTATAAATTTTAAATAAGTTATATATAATTATTTTATGCTCACATTGTGTGTATTGTTAAAGTAATGTTTCCATATGCTAATGTTTGTGCAATAATTAATGAATGTTATTCATTATGATCTTATACTCTCATGATTCAAGGTATATGTCAAATAATTCTAATCCATGTTATATCCATTATTTTAAATATTTATATTTTCTATATTTAAGTTCTTAATTCATGTATCTTTAGTCTCAACTATGAATTATAGCTATCACTCATGTTTTTATGATATTTCTCTTTTGCTCAGGTTTTTCCTTATTCTTATGAACTCATCCTTGATTAAATGTGCATTCACCTCATACTTGTCATTTAACCTTACTTATTTATTATTTTTTAATTTCCTAGTTCATACTAATGATATATCACTAAAATAGCCTAGTATGGTGCATTTAAGAAGAAATGATCTCATGTATTATAAAATAATATTATTATGTAGCTTGTCTCCAAAGATACTGAACCTATAAGTTGTTGGGGTTTTATTATTTTTGAAAATTTATGATTATATCCTGAAAAATATATAAAATAAATTCATTTTTATCTTGGGTTTCTATATTTTATAGTCTAGGAAATTTTTAGTTATTTTTGGAGACTAGAGAAGCTATTTTTAGAATTAAGGGCAGAGAACCTTAGTAGAAAACCCTAGAGATGAATCTATGAATATGATGACATCCTAAATTATTAGTAAATTTTTGAGTAGGAGGGTTTAATAGAAAACAAATCTCATTATATATACTAAAAATTAGATATATTCTCTTCTATAGTTTTACCTAGGGGTAATAACCCTAAATATGGTGTGTTGGGTATTAACCCATCCATGAATTGGTGTATGAAAAAGAGGTCTAACTTCACACCTGGATAGAAATTCATGGGGGATATTATCAATTGATTTCATACTATTTATAAACCATTTTAATGGATTTATTTCCTAGATACATTCATGGATTTCTATCTCAAATGATCTAGGAGAATTTTATTGTTGACAATAAACCCATTGTATAGAAATGTGATGATTTGTTCCAGAATAAACTTCATGGTATTCTCCCAAATAATGAGGTTGGGTTTTAAATTGAACTTATACTTGGATGTATTCTAATATCAAGGATTAAAAAAATAATTATTTCCATTGAATTAGATGAATTAATGAATCGGCTAATGGAGAATATAGAATAGGATTTTATCCAACCAGTGCTTCACCATGGGGTGCACCTACCCTATTTTTTAGAAAATAAATATAGATTATTGAGACCATCCATTGAATATTTTGATCTTAAAAATCCTGAAATTTAGAATAAATATCATTTACCATGTATTAAGGACCTTATTGATCAATTCAAAGGACCTCAAAACTTACTAAAGATTTACCTTCAATCTTGATATTATCAGTTAAGGGTCAAAAGGGAGGATATTTCAATAACTGAATTACAAACAAGGTATGTAAACTATGTGTTTATATTTATTCCATTAAAATGTATAAATTCCCCTTCCAACCTCTTGTATCAAATCAATAGAGTCTTTAGAGACTACCTAGATCAGTCTGAGGTAATCTTTATAAAAATAATCTTATAAAATAAATGAAAAAGGAATAGCATGAATATCATTTATGAATTTTGTTGGTGACCATAAAAAATAGAAGTTGTATTTCAGATAAATAAAATGTGAATTTTGGATACAAACAATGTAATTATTGAGTCATGTAATCCCCATCAATAAAATATTTTTAAATCGTTTAAAAGAAAATGTTATTAAATAATTTCCCAAACTAACCATGATAATTGAGATTAGTAGTTTTCCTTAGCTAGCAGGATAATATAGAATTGTTGTTGATAAATTTATCATCAATAACCAACTCAACATAGATGGGAGTTAAGTTACTTCATGTAGAGAAATTTGAATAGTTTTTTAAGAAACATAAGATGATATTGGTCAAAAAACCCATATGTACATTACCCTATAGTGGGAAAGGTTTTATAATTTATAGTGATGCATCAATGAAGGGATTGGGATGAGTATTTGTGAAAAAATAAAAGGTAATTTCTTATTCCTTTAAAAAATTAAAATCTTCTGATAAAAATTAATAAACGATTCATTTTGAGCTAATTGTTGTTATACATTCATTAAAAAAATTATGGCATTATCTCTATACAGAAACGTGTGACATTTATACCGACCATATGAGTTTCAAATATATAAATTCACATAGAATGGGTTAATATTTTCCAAAAGAGATGGTTGTAAATGATCACATTATATTAATTCTCAATATATTAACATTATAGGAAGTAAAAATAGGTGTATGATGTTTTAAGTTTGAAAGATGATGTGACCTTATCTATGAAGAGTGTTGAAAGAGACCCAATATTCCTAGATTTTCGAAGGATAAATATTGAACTCCAATGTAATGGTGATAAATACTATATATAAAAATTTAATAATAAACAAACCATGAATGTGAGGATAAAAAAGGACATAAAAATGATGTATAGCTATTAAATGATATATATAATTTTATGGAACTAAACATTTCTAAATATGATGTTCTATAGTTTATAACTCAAATATGTGTCCCATAAAAACCAGAACTAAAGGGCACTATTTTTATTATTTCACGTAGCTCAACATTCTCTATTCATCTAGGTATAATTATTATTTGTATATATATATATATAGCATATGATGGGATAACATGAAGATAGAGATTACAAAATAAATATCTTGATTCTTGGTATGCCAAAAAGTTAAGGAGATATGACAAAATTCTAATGGTTTATTTCAACCATTATATATATTAGTGTATAAATGGGATAATATCACCATGTATTTCATCATAAAACTCTCAAAAATATATAAAGTACAAAATAATATATTTATTGTAGTTGGTTCTTATAATGTTCTAATACTTTCTTTTAGGTACTCTTTGACTCTTTTTTTTTGTTTCAATTTTTGTAAGGATGCATTGCAATATTCCCATGCATGGAGATCTTTTGCTAGAAGAAATAAAATAATGTTTGGGGATGTATGTTTTTTTGGATTATTATAGTCTAGGTATGAATGTTTAGATGAATTTATAGGGTGATCCATGGGACTAGAGAGAATTAAGTTTTGGTTCAAAGGTTTTCTATAGAGATCTGGGATAATCATTTCCTGTTAAGAACATTCACATTGTGAAGGGGTTACAAGACAAGAACCTATGGTAGGGAATATTTCATGAGTTTCGTGCTTGGAGTGAAAATTTCATAGTCTATGAAACCATAATATGACTTAAAAAAGTTGAATGGGATTTAATTTAATATAATGTGATGCCTTTTATGTGTATATATAATTCATGGGATTTTATGCCATTAAAGGGATTCATGACATAAATTCCTTGGGTCCAACTCTTTTAACATGCTACATTCTTGAAATTTTTTTCACATTATGAGTTGGATTTCCTCATGAACCTAATGTAAATTATGGATTATTTTTGTTTATCTCCCTCCTTTAAGATATCTCTATAAATTTTTGAATCCTATAGTAGTTGTGTCGCATATCCCTTGAAAGTGTTCTTTCTACTTCTTTATTTCCTTTGATCACAATGACAATGTTGGATAAATTTGTGATTTGAATTCATGATCGATTATTATTTTCTATGAATCCTTTGTAGTTTTATATTGCACCTTTTCATTCAAAGGATAATCCATGTTTTTTTAATATACAATGTCGACGGTGTATAGGTTTACACCATTCATGAGGCATGTGTATCTATGAAAGTTATTCTAATTCATGAATATCTATATATTCTTATTGATCCATTTGGGGTTTTCATTGAAAATTATTTTATTTTATGTAAAAAGTGTTTTTATTAAATATCATCATGGATTTTTGGAAATGGGTTTAGACAAACATGCCACATTGGGAACATTGGGGGCATTGGGAAATGGATATTCGTAACCCTATTGTGTGTGGAACCACTAGGGGTTACTTTTGTCATATTGATAGAAAGTGGTATTACTTGATATTAGTTAGAACCAACATATTCCTGGATTATGATTCTTTTATGTCAAGTATATATTCCCATATGCTAAAGCCAAAATCTTGTGATTTTTTATTTATACCCAATTTATCACATGATGGTTTATTTCATGGATATTTGTTCTCATTTTTAGTTTACCTCTTTTTATTTTATACCAAATATATTTGTGGATTTTGTGAATATGGTATGGATTTAGGGAAAATAAAGGAATTTTTACAAATGTATTTATTTGTGAAAATTATTTATACACTGTATTTTTTTATAAATATAGAACTTGTGTATTCTTGATATTAGAACTTATATTTATTATTTGGCGATATCCTACTAGAATCTTCTCAAAAAACCTACTTTTACCTTTGGGTGGATATAGAACGTTTTGTAGCAATTAGGAAATAGGAATGGAATCATGTAGCAAGCAAGGTTCGCATATTGTTTGTTTCCTTAATAATGGGATTGATTGGCGGTGATGAATGGTAATATAAGGACTTTGTTAGTTTGGGTTGTTTAATCTTTTTGGTTTGCCTAGTGTGGCTTGACTTGGTATGCCTCATCGATACACATTACATTATTCCCTGTTGTATATTGATTTTTCTTCATTTTACTAGATATGTGTGGTTCATTTCTATATCTCACCATGTGGAAGACTATCCTGGGTGACTTTACTAGTTGACTTGGGTTGGATCATTACAAATTGGTATCAGAGGAAATACCTAGTTGGATGTGTTGTTGAGACTTCGTGGGTTTGGTTTGGTGTTTTTGTAGACCAGATTTAGAACCACCCAAATTTAGGTTGTAAGTGATAACTAGGGGCATGTCCATATAAGTTTTGTGTCTAGATCTGAGTTACCATGGATGGTCAGGTATTTTTCCCAAGCTTCAGACTTTTTGGTTGTGGTTATTTGAATGAATTGGATGTGGGGTTTATTTTAATGGACCTGTTCTTTTCATAAGTCATTATCCTTGTTCAAATAATTCATATTTAATTTAAAATATTATTATTTTAAAGATCTAATATTGATATCTGAATTCCATCCTATGCTTTTGGAATCTGATCGCGAGTGATTGGTTTTTATCTTGTGATCATTAAACAATGTCTCCTAGAAGAGTTCTTATAAATGTGAGTGATGATTCTATGATACATTCTCCATTGGAATATCGTCCCCTAGACCGTTCTTTGGTAGAATCTATAATCCATAATATTAATACTCTTGGTAGAGTAGGTATCAAGAAGCCAATACAAGTAGTGGATCACTACTTAGAATTTACAAAGAAACATCTAGCTATCTTCTGTAGTGACAATGAACCCTAGTAATATAAAGAATGGATTGAGAGGATTGATGGGTTATTAAACTTTATTGAGTCTCATGAGGATCTATGGTGGATTTTTTCACATCTATTATTTATATATCGAGAATTATATGGTGGAACTATATTATGAAATCTAGGTTGCGTAAGGATCTTACCTGGGATTTTATCAAGAAAATCATCAACTAGAACTCTTTATGAGATATTTCAGGGGGAAAAGATAGATGAATTTTTTTACCATAGACTGGGGAGAGTGTACCTTTCTGAATTATTCCACCCATTTTATTTATTTTGTTCACTTTTCACCTTATAAAGTCGCAAATTATTACATGATATCTCAATGGTTTTATTTGGGGGGACGATATTTAGTAGATGCTGATTCTCATGTGACTTCTAACATTTTCATAGGTAGTTGATAAGGCATCTTTAGTAGAGGATAATTTATGTTCCCATAGGATGTCATAATATTATTTGGGAATTATAATATTATAAATTTATATCCAAAACTACACTCAGCTACTGTAGCATAGTAAGTGGTAGTCCAGGGTCAAACCCACAATGAAACTTGTACACAAGTGACCTGGAAGTAAGAACCTTTTGAGTAGGATTCCTCACTATCACTCTCATTTTTTAAAAATTACTTAACAAAGTATCTTGTATTATAAATGAAATAAAATGAAGTATTTGGAATAAATTTTATGGTAGAGGCAAAGTATAATTCACAATCTAACTTGGGCTAGACCTATGGTATAAGATACAAAGTAGTGAAAAAGAAACCAATTGATATTGGTCTAACCAATTGGATCAAACTAAGAGGGAAATTACTCCTTATTCAAGAGTAGTTGACAAACCTAATCATGGAAGTATTGGCTTATAGGAATAAATAATCAAAGGCTATTGGTCCTAGCTTGATCAACTACAAATAATTCATGGCTATTTGATTAAACCTATGATGGTCAGGGTAGGTGTAGTTGAATGATACTGAAAATTATTTCAAGACCAATTATTATTCATAGTATTACAATGATTAAATTTTAGATATTCATTTGATTCAATCTGACACTACTCTTAACCCCTAACCCTTAACATATTATCCATGCATGATAGAGTCAAACATAAATGAGATGGTGGGAAACATGCTTTTGATAATAATAAAACAATTCAGAAACAAGAAATACAAAATTATAACATGAAAATAAAATAAAAAACTTAATATAAATTAATAAATAATAAATAAATAGCTAGAAGTAACATTGAATGATAATCAACATCGAAATGAGCATCAAAATGGAAAGTAGACATTAAACAGGTACATAATAGATGAAGAACAGTAAACAATGAAATTAATTTAATAAAACATGGAAATGAATAAAGTAAAACAATTTTAGAATAGATAAATAGGAGAAATAGAGGACGAAAATGAGAAAATAAATTTAGGTCTGAAATAATATATGCGATAGATTTGCTCAGAAAAATATAGTATCAAGAAGTATATTATGTGTAAGGTGTTCATGTAGTGTAATGCCTTTAAGTGGCCTATGTCTTGACTTGTATATTATGTGTAAGTGGAATTCATACCATGTACTACAGATATATATTATTCTATGAAAATAATAAATATTTCATGATCCTTATGTTGCATATTTTATGGGGTGAGATCTTAAAATTTTCATGTTGGGTAAATTATACATGTTGTGTATCTGATTCATGTCTTGTATTAACATAACGTCTTAAAATTTTAGTGGAATCTAGAATTTGAAAAACATACAATGCATAATGTATCTACACATTTTTTAATAGATTCATGTCATATAAATGATCATTTGTAGGTATTTTGGTCCTCAAGGATGTTGTTAACAATGAATACATGTAGTGAACTCCTTTCAGGATGTGTAAAACCCGTTTTTTGGATTTTTCAAAAATTCTTCATTTGAGTCTTAAATTCATAATTCCTACAAAAAAAAACCAATACATATTTCATTATCAAATAAAACATTATTATTACATAAATAAATATATACTAAATTTATATATAAATTAATCTTATCAAACTCCCCCATACTTGAATGATGCAATGTCTTCCAGAAAAAATCATCTCAAACGGGATTCCAAATGAAAAAAAATTTAATGAAAGAAACATGCATTGCCACCAGAAAAATAAAACTATGTTCATTAAGAAAATGTAAGTCATCAAGAATCAATCTTATAATGAAAATCATTCATACATCCTAGTAAATTTTGTTATTTATATTATTTCTTATTTTAATTAAAATTTCATTATTTTTTCTCAGAAACTATACCCATTTTTCAATTAACCTTACAATGATTTTTATCTCTTCACTCAGGGTAAAATATAACAAGAATTTTGATCATAACCTGAATACATGTTCCTGACCATAATATTTTATTGGTTCTAACATATTTATTTCATAAAGATAAATAAAAAATCAATCATGAGGGATCCATAAATATGGTTCTAATGTACTTGAGGCTGAGGGAAGGTGATAAAGTGTGATAAATCAAGATAAAATAAGGAGGGTAAGCTCTCTTTTATAGTTAATTATAATCATGAACTGTGAAATTAACTCCTATTAGACAAAATTTTTCCATTCTCTTAATAGATCAAAGTGGTCAATGTATATGTCAAGTAAGTATGAAGAATGTCCCCTATTTATTTTATTTTATTTTATTTTATTTTTTAAAAATCACGTCTAGTATACATGTCAAATTCAACAACTAAATTCATATGATCTGTCATAAGATTCATTGGTATGGTAATGTTTATTTGTGACCTTTTTAATACAAAACCTATATATAAATATATATTTATTTATTTTTTCCAATTAATTGGGTAATCATAGAAAATTCAAAATGTAATCATGAACCATATCATAAAATTTTAGAGAATGTACCATCATACATAACATCAATATCAATATCCCATGAATAGAATATAATAAATCACCCCACACTCGTTAAAAAAGAAAATCAAACATTGTACCAAGAGTAGGGTAGAAAGGGATAATAGTATTGAATCATATCTATCCAAACTAGGTTATTTGTGGATACTATGGGATAAAGAAGGGTATATGTATAGGTGGGTATCAAGAATAATAGATCAAAAAACTTCATCAATAATTTTAATATTTTATTTGTTCAATAATATCCCCAATAAGATCTGAATACAAGTTCTAATAGGTTTACATGTCCTAAGTATCTCTCAAGAAATATTCTTACAAAATAAAATGATAATGCAAGTCTAGAATCCAATGAGTAATGGGATTATAAAATATATCTAGATATCACTCAGGTTATGGTATCTTGTAACAAGTCAGTCAAAATAAATTGCAATAATATAGATTTAGAATTAAATTTATTAACTATGTAATCGTTCTAATATTCAAAACAAAAATAAAATGGATTTCTATAATGACCAAAAATTTAATCAATGAAATTCCCTTCTTATAATTATGCCTTATTGTATAATCAAATTAAGAAGCACAATGAAATATAATGATACTAAATATCATGGGACCATTAAACATAATATTTCCACTTCTATGTTTTGAATTTCAAAAATCTGACATAGACGATTGTGTTCTGGATGATTTTTTAAGTCTAATAGAACAAACATAATTTTTGGGGAATACTGACACACCCTTATGAATAGTAACCTACCCTTATGAATAGTAATATGACACTTATGGATATTAAATCATCCAATATAATAGTAACCTTACCAATGAGTTATTAAATAAAATTTAGGTATCTTATAAGTGACAATTTGACTATATTAAAAGTATTGGTATTTTTGTAAGTTATAAATAATTATTTATAATTAATTAATTAAATAGAAAAAATATTCTCCTAAAATTTGTTACTCTTTTGGGTTTTATGTTAATTTTATACGACCTCATGTAATTTCTGAAAGCATTAAAAAATCAGTTCTAATTTAAAAAATTGTATTTTTAAAATAAATTATGATTTTAATTGAAAATGAATTAATAATATTTGGATTTTTTTTGAAAAATGGAATCCATTTTATGATTCTACTTGTCAAAAAATATTAGGGTGATTTATTGGGATTTTTATGAAATATTTAATTTTCATGTGAATAGTAAAAATATAGTTTTTCACATAACCAGTATATCATAAATTGCATCATTCATGATGTAATGATGAAATAAACTTTCTAGAACTTTAGATTTTTCCATTATATATTTAATTTTATAAATTTTTCCTTAAAATACAATAAACTCAATTTCCAAACCAAAAAAGAACTATCCAAAGCCTAAAGACAAAACGTGATTCCTTAAAGTATCATTTTCACTTTCTTTCACATTCATTTTAATAAATTAATGAATTATAATTATAAATAGGAATTAAAGTATAAAAAGAATTATATTATATTAATATATGATTTATGATGTCAAAAAACCTTTTTTACAATTCTAACATTTAATATATTATTTTATTTAACATTTTATTCAAAAAACACCCCTACTCATGTATAAATAAACCTCTCCCTCCCCTTGACAAACCACACTTCTCAAGCTTCAAGACCTGCCTAGAATATTTCCAATAATCTTCTATATCCCCTTACCCACATCCAAGATCTTTTTTCCTCACCAAAAGACCATTCATAGCTTCTATAAGGATGATCTCAAGAAGAGTATTCAAGAAGTAATTCCTCTCTTTCTCTTTTTCCTTTAAATTCATTTCAATTTCAAGTTCATTTCTTATTCTCTCCACACCTATATTCATTAAAATGGTATATTAACTCTATAATCATAAATATAATTTAATTTTATGATAATAATTGGATATTATATCATCCAAACCCCTTCTTCTCTTCTTTTTATTGTAGAAAGGAAAACGTTGTTCGTGAGGTGTTAATTTATCACCTTCAAGAACGAAATGTCTTCCTTTTTCCTTTACCGCCTTCAGATCAGGTCATGAAACCATTTTTATGGTTGAAACTGATTAAGTTATATTTATTATGTTCTATTTAATATTCTGTAACTAACTTATGTACTTATTACTAAATGATTAAACAAAACAAGTTCCTTATGGTTGAAAAACTGCCCGAATTAACCCAAACGATCATCATTAAATTGTTATCTGATGATTCACCCACATATTATATAACATAATTAATTATAATATCATTTAAAACTCCTGGAATATCATTAATTACATTTAATATCAGTTTTTTATGCTTATCCATAATTTACATGGACTTACATTTATGAATACAAGTGAACCTCTCTACAAAACCATAGAAACAAACATTCCCGAACAATTTATTTAAACTCTATAACTCATAAAAATTCCCAAAAAACAACTTAATGAGACCATAATGAACAATATTAAAGTATAAAAGGTTCTTTAAATTTTAATTAATGAATCTAATGTGGTTATACATGATATTAAAGAAAAAAAGGCATTTGGATACAAGGTAAGGGGAAATTCTCGAACCCAACATTATTTCTTTAGGTTCTCCCTCTTTCAATACATTTTTTATGGTCACTAATTAAAAATAATTTTTTTGTCATTATAATAAATTTTCTTGGGATATACATGTTTTCCAATGGAGTTTATGTTAAAAAAATGTTTTTCATAAGAACACTTTTTTCAAAAGTACACCATTTACTTCTCACTCAAGGTTGATGGTTCTTGTATCAAGTATGTTATTCCATATTTCTTTTGGGAATAAAATGTTTATGAATTTTTTCTTATGTGATGAAACACATTCCATTCCATTGTTTATTTATGTTTAATTTTTATATATTTCTTATGTGGAATGCATGATAATGAGAATGTTATTATGTAACAGGTGTGCCTGGAATTATACAACGCTCCAATGAATAGGGTAACATGATGACTATCACAAGTAAAAGGGAAATGATGTGTGAACATGATGCAAGAATTTTTCACAACTATGTGTGGTAGTTAACCACTAAGAGACGATGTACCATTTTTTATGCATTTCCACATTTCAGGTCTTTTATTAATGATTCATCTCATGTTCATGATCCTTTACCTATGTTATGATTATGATCAACCATTTTTATAGTTTTCATATCTATCCTATTAATGGGATTTAATCTCACCCCTTTTTGATGTATATCCTCAGGTGAATAGATGTACTAAGGAGAAGTCAAGTGCCAATAAGAATCTAGAGAATAAGGAATTAAATAAATGTTTATGTTTGATGTAGTAAATGTTATTTATGGTCTATGTTTTTCCAAGACACTAAACCTATGGATCCTCATAGTGTAATTATATTAGGTTGTATATGTTTTTAATGATTTAATAGTAATGTAAGAAAAGTATGGCTCACTATAGTTGGTATTAGATGGAGTTTTAGTTAATTTGGGAATTAGGATTAGTGAACCCCATAGAAAACCTCTATCATGAGACTAAGTATAAATATGCACACAAGAAGCTTTACATAGGGGTCCCATAAGTTATGTTTTTAGTGTAAATTGGAAAAATAAATAAGTTATTCATGAATTTTGGACTTATGTTTTGTTCTAACCTTTTATATGTTAGAAAATTGTGGGAACCGTGACAAACTCAGCTAACAACTCATATGAGGTACAATACAACGATCCCCAAAATACATACCCAATGCTTTGGGAGGTGGATTTCAAAACATAATTGTGATAATTATCCAACTATCTCATGTTATGAACAATAAACATAATAATGGGGAACTTCCTCTTTCACCAAAGAGGGAGAAACTGGATGTTGAGTGTTTTATGTGTCAACGACCACCAACGTTTAGTGGATCTTCTGATCCAGTAGTTTTAGAATAGTGAGTGAAATCTATAGAAAAGATCCTTTCTATGCTCCACTGTTCTAATATAGAGAAGGTGTCACTAGACATTTATCACCTAAATGGAGAGGCCTATCAGTGTTGGGATTTGATTATGAACACCAAGCCAAGGGAGGAAATTGAAGAGATTGAATTGGTATAATTTAAGATCTTGTTTCTTAATAAGTATTTCCCATGAATTCTTTATACGAAGATGTAGAGAGAATTCATAGAGATCTAGAAAAAAAGGAAAATCCATCACAACCTACGAAGAGAATTTCACAAGGCTTTCAAGGTACGCTTTGGTTTTTGTTATCAACAATGATAGAAAAATTGATTGATTCTTTAGTGGATTAAAACCACACCTTCAAAAGGCTCTTTCAATACGAGACTTTAGGAATTTTGACGTAGTTGTTCGGTATTCTCTCAAATTGTTTATGGAGTATGGAGAATTTTTCCATGGATATGGTGATAAGAAATTAATGATGGAGTTCCAAGATGTAGGATCTAATGATAAAGGTGGTATGAAAATTCAACAACCCAGACGCCAAAAATGCGTGAAGTTGTATAATGGGAACTGCCTCAAAGGGATGTGGAAGTGCTTCAATTGTGGAAAAGAATGACACCATGAACAAGAGTGTCGAAAAGACAAGAAAAAGAAGGAGAATGTAGTAGAATAAAGGAGAGAACTACCCATGGTTCAAAGCTACAACTATATGGATCAAGGGAAATATGCAAGGCAGTGCACTAAACCTCGAGTCCTTGAGGGTAATCATTATCAGTACCCACCAAAGCCAAAGGAACAAGGGAAGCCTTATTCCATCACTACTGTGGAAGTGGAGTAATATAATTAATTCATACAAGGTAAACTTCTTATTCACCCAATAATGGAAAATGTATTATTTGATTCTAGTTCTATGAATTCTTTTATATCTTGTAAGATTTCTAGAAATATAGAATTGAAGCCCCAAAACATTGAAGTAGATATGTTTGTAAAAACACTAAGTGGTTCAATCATTACAACCCAAGTGTTTCACTATTCTCCTGTTGATGTATGTGAGAATATTCTCCCAATGAATCACATAATACGTCCCTTAATAGAATTCAATGCTATAATGGGAATGGATTGGATCTATTTATATAGAGCATATATCAACAGTTGATAAATGGAAATAACTTTTCATATTCCAAACCATCCCATTCTCCACTACAAATTCAAGGAAAATTATGAATCTCCTTTTAAAAATATTTAAACTATGTGGGTATTGATTCCCTATAAAGAAGAATACCTTGCCCAAATGGTTGAGTCAAAGGAAAGTGACAATCTTGTAGAAATTCCCATCGTGAGGAAATACAATAACATATTTCCCATAGAGTTATATGAAAATCCCTTAGATCATGAGGTAGATTTATCAATAGAACTCATACCTAGAGCTACTCCTATCTCACAGTGTCCCTATAGGATTGATCCTATCGAAATGGAGGAGTTAAAGAAGCAGCTGCAAGAGCATTTGGACAAAGGGTTCATATGCCCTAGTTCATCACCTTGGGGTGTAATAGTGCTCTTTGTGAATAGAAAGTATAGAACAATGAGGTTGTGTATCGACTATCGGAAACTCCACAAGATCACCCTATAGAACAAGTATCATCTTCCAAGGATTTATGACTTGTTTGATTAGTTAAGATGAGATAAATACTTCTCAAAGGTGGATCTTCATTTTGGATATAATTTGTTAAAGGTGAATAAGTAAGATATTCATAATACTGCCTTCCGTACAAGGTATGGGCACTATGAGTTTCTAGTGATACCCTTTGGACTTACTAATTCCACTGCAATCTTAATAGATTTGATGAATAGATTCTTTAGAAATTACCATTAAAAATTTGTGGTAGTGGGTATTGATGATATTATCATATACTCTAAGAGAAAAGAGGAACATGAAGAACATCAAATACTTTTGTTGGAGACTTTGAAAAAGGAGAATTTGTATGCCATGTTCCAAAAGTGTGACTTTTGGATGATGCAATTCATGTTCTTGGGATATGTGATCACAAGTGAAGTAATTTCTATGGACCCTTCTAAAACAATAGCGATTGAGGAATGGCACATTCCCTCTAGGGTCATAGAAATATGTAGTTTTCTTGGATTAGTTGGGTACTACTGAGGTTTTTGGAGAAATTTATCATGGTTGCCAATCCCACTAACTAAGTTAACAAGGAAATGGGTAAAGAATGTCTAGATGGAAGAATGTGAGGGATGATTTGAGTAGCTAAAGAGAAGGATGATCCCAACACCTATACTCACACTACTGAAATGTGGAAAATGTTTTATGATATACATGGATGCTTTAAAGAAAGGCTTGGGTTGTGTACTTAGGAAAAATGATAATGTGATAGCCTATTCCTCACGACAATTGAATATCCATGAGAAAAGCTACCCGACGCATGATCTAGAGATGGAGGCCGTGATTTTTTCATTGAAAATATCAAAGTACAACCTTTATAGTGAGAAGTGTGACATATACACCGATCAAAATAGTCTAAATTATATATCCACACAAAAGGAGCTCAACATGCGTCAAAGTAGATGGTTTGAGCTAATCAAAGACTGCGATTTCTCTATTCACTACAATCCTAGAAAGGAGAACAAGGTAGCTCATGCTCTAAGTAGAAAATAACTTTCTACTATATCCATGATGTGGATTCAAAAAGACCCTAATTTCATTGATATACAATGGATGGATGTTGAAATCATATGGGTGTGGGATACATCCTAACTTTCCCAAATGATTCCACGACCATAAATCCAATAGATTATTATGGAGGAACAATGGGATAGTTTAGAGTTACAAAATAAGGTGAAAACGTTAAAGGAACAGATTTTTCACGAGTTCCATATCGATGATGATGTTGTGATTTGGTTTGGAATGAAACTTTTTGTGCCTTAATCACCTAGGATAAAGAAGGAGCTTTTGGAAAATACACATAGCTCAACATTATCTATCCATCCTGGTAGCACCAAGATGTTCCAAGAACTCTATGAACACTTCTGGTGGGATAACATGAAGAAGAAGTTTTTTGAATATATCTCAAGTTTCTTATTATGTCATCATGTTAAAGAAGAGAGAAAAAGTCCAAAGGTTTGATGTATCCATTTTCTATACCCATATAGAAATGGGAGAATGTAACTATGGAATTTGTCATGGGTCTCCCGAAGATGACAAAGGGAAATAATGCAATATGGGTTGTAGTTGACAGACTCACCAAGACTACCCATTTTATAGATATTTGCGAGGATCCCACGCTTGAACAACTCGAAAAGATATATGTAAAAAAATTGGTGAGACTGAATGGTTTACCACTCTCGATTGTCTCTGATCATGACCGAAGGATAAAATTTACATTCTGAAGAATTATTCAACAAGCTTTGAGTAATAAATTATATTTTAGCATGGAATATCACCCTGAAACTGATGGCCAATCTTGAAGGAATATTCAGACTCTTAAAAAAATGTTAAGATCTTCCTCTTTAAAATTCAAAGGTGGATGGGATCAATATCTCCCATAGGTTGAGTTCTCATACAACAATAGCTTCTACTCAAGAATTCAGATTTCTCTATATAAAGCTTTTTTTGGAAAGTGATGTAGAACTCCAACCTGTTGGGATGAAGTTAGAAAAAGAAATATAAATAGACCTGATCTTGTGTAAAATATGATAGAGAAGGTTCAAGTCATCCAGAAACACATCAAAGCTACTCAAAGTTGTAAAAAGAGATACAATGAAAACCGTCGAGGGGACTTTAAGTTCGACGTTGGAGATAAATTCTTCCATCAAATATCACCATGGAAGAGAGTCATGCAGTTTGGAAAGAAAGGGATGTTAAGCCCAATGTACCTTGTCCCATTTGAGATCCCTGGCCAAATAAAAGTCATGGACTATCGGCTTGACCTTTCACCAAATATGGCACAAGTTCATTATTTGTTTTACGTATCACTCTTGATAAAGTAAAAACATGATCCCTCACATGTACTGAACTAAGAGGTGGTATAGATGGAAGAAGATATCTCCTATGAGGAGAAACCAGTAAAGATTCTGGACCGGAGAAATAATGTTCTACGCAACAATACAACCCATCTTGTAAAATTCATTTGGAGTAATCATAAGTTTGACGAAGCTACATGGGAACTAGAAGAGGTGATTAAGGAGAAGTAACCTCACCTGTTTATGTAAAACAGAATTTCGAGGGTGAAATTTCATAAGGGGGAAAGAATGTAACGACACAAAATTTTATCAATGAAATTACCTTCTTATAATTATAAATTATAGTATAATCACATTAGGAATCACAATAAAATATAAAAATACTAAATATTATGTGACCATTAAACATAGTTTTTCAAATTATATGTTTTGAATTTCGAAAATCTGACAGACATGATTGTATTCAGGATGATTTTTGGAGTATAATAGAACAAACATATTTTTTTGGTGAAATGTAACATAACCTTATGAGTAGTAACCAACCCTTAAAAATAGTAATATGAACCTTACGAATAGTAAATCATCCAAAATAATTGTAACATTACCAAGGAATGATTAAATAAAATTTAGGCATCTTATAAGTGATAATTTTACAATAGTAAAAGTATTAGTATTTTTTAAGTCATAAATGATTAATTATAATTAATTTATGAAATAAAAAAGTTATTCTCCTAAAATTTGTTCATAAATTATAAATTATATGTCTTTTGGGTTTTAAGATAATTTTATAAGACCTTATGTAATTTGTGAAAGCATTACGAAATCAGTTTCAATTTTAAAAACTGTATTTTTCAAGTAAATTATGATTTTAATTACAAATGAAATTAATAATATTTAGAAATATTTTTTGAAAAATTAACTTCATTTTTTGATTATACACATCAAATAATAGTTAGGTTGAATTTTTGGTATTTTTTTGAAATATTTTAATTTTCCAATGAATAGTAAAAATACAGTTTTTCACATAACTGTTGTATCTTAAATTGAGATATTCATGATTTAATGATGAAATAAATTTTATAAAACTTTATATTAGGTAATTTTATATTTAATATCATAAATTATTCCTTAAAATACAATAAACTCAATTTCCAAACCTAAAAAGAACTTTCCAAAGCCTAAAGTCAAAATGTGATTCCTTAAAGTATCTTTTTCCCTTTCTTTCACATCTCTTTTAGTAAATTAATGAATTAGAATTATAAAGATGATTTAAAGTATAAAAATAATTATTTTATATTAATATATTATTTATTTCCAAAAACTAATATTACAATTCTAACATTTGATATATTATTTTACTTAATATTTTATTCTAAAAACACCCCAAACCTATTGTATAAATAACCCCTCTCCCTCCCCTTGGAAAAACACACCTCTCAAGCTTCAATACATATCTAAACACTGTCCAATAATCTTTCCTAGACCCTTACCCATGTACAATGGAAACGGGTCTCATCAAAAGGCCAAGCCTAGCTTCTTTAAGGATGATCTCAAGGGGAGGATTCAAGTGGTATTTCATATCCCTCTCTTTTTCTTGGAATTCCTTTCAATTTCTAGTTCATTGCTTATTCTCTCCCAAACTATATTCATCGAAAAGGTATGGTAACTATAATATAATACATATATTATAATTTTATTATACTAATGGGATATTATACCATCCAACCCCCTTCTCATCTTCTTTTTTATTTTAAAAAGAAAACGTTGTTCGTGAGGTGTTAATTTATCACCTTCAAGGACGACCTGTTTTCTTTTTTCCTTTACCGCCTTTATATATGGTAATGAAACTATTTTTATGTTTGAACCTGATTATGTTATATGTATTATATACTATTTAATTTTCTAGAACTAACTTATGTTCATATTACTGAATGATTAAATAAAAAAAGTTCGTTGGGGTCAAAAAACCACCTAAATTAACCCAAATGATCATCATTAACGTTTTATCTAATGATTAATACACATGGTATATAAAATAAATAATTATAAGATCATTTAAACTCCAAGAATATCATTAATAACATGTAATATCTGTTCTGGATGTTTATCCATTTTCTACAGGAACTTCTATTTATGAATACAGGTGAACTGCTCAACAAAACCATAAAAACAAACATTACTGAACAATGTATTTAAACTCCATAACTCATCCAAAATCCCATAAAATAACTCAATGAGGAAATAATGAACCATATTAATTTAAATAATGTTATTTAATTGTTAATTAATGAACCTAATGTGGTTATACATGATATTAATGTGAATAAATAGTTTGGATACAAGGTAAGGGAAAATTCTCGAGCCAAACATTATTTCTTTGGGTTCTCCCTCTGTCACACCATTTTTTGGTATAGTCCCTCCTTAAATATGATTTTTTCATCCTTATCTTAACTTTTTTGTGATATAAATTTTTTCCACCAGTGATTATATAAAAAAAATGTTTTCCAAAATAACTCTTCTTTAAAAAACACACCTTTTACTTCGCACTCAATGTTGATGGTTATTGTATCAAGTTTGGTGTTCCATAATTCTTTTGGGAATAAAAGGTTTATAAATGTTTTATTATTTTATTAAACCCATTCCATTCCATGGGTTATTTATGTTCATTTTTTATATATGTCCTATGTGGCATGCATGATAATGAGTATGTTATGATGTGATGGGTGCGCCCTGAATTATATAGCGCAAAATTAATGTTATGATGTGACAGGTGTGCCAAAAATTATACAACTCTCCAATATATTGGATAAAGTTTTTAATTTCATGAGTAAAATATAAATTATGTGTGAACATGATGCTATAATTGTTCACAACTATGTGTGGTTGTTAACCACTAAGACATAATGTTTCATTTTTTATGCATTGCCGCATTTCAAATATTTTATTAATGATTCCTCTCATGTTCATGATCCTTATCCTATGTTATGAGAATGCTCAACCAATAATATATTGTTAATATATATCCTCTTACTGTGCTTTTAGATCACCCGTTTTTCATGTATATTCTCAGGTGACTACATGTACTAAGGAGAGGTCAAGTGCCAATATGAAACTGGAGAAGAATGAATTAAATAAATGTATATGGTTGATGTTGTAAATGTTATGTATAGTTATAGTTTTCCCAAGACACTAATCCTTTGCATCCTCATGGTAAAATACTATTATGTTTGTTATCTTCATAATGATGTAATAGTAATATAAGAAAAGGTCAGGTTGCTATAATTTCAACAATCTCTAACCTAACTTTGTCATTTATTTGAATGTGTGTAATGATATTTCAAGTTTAAATAATTATTTTAATGATAAATTACCCCTAGATTAATTAATATAGGCCATTATTCAATTATATAAATAATAAAGATTAGTAAATACTATTTATACAAAAATGATACAGATTTTCAACTATTCTAAGAAGCATTGCAGGTGAGATATCAATAGAATCATAGAAAAAATGAAATATAAATTGAGATATTTTAAATAGGAAATATAGAGATCCCTAATGATTTATTAATTATGTAGTGAAACTTATTTGATAGTTATTATAAATTTTTCTACCTGTTAAAATTATTAGACACAAAATACCTATATTGTATCAAATATTAGTAAACAAAGGTTAAAAAATATGTTAGACACAAATGGAAGGTGTACACTATGATAATGTTGTATTGAGTACAATTTTTTTGGGATGAACTATGAAAAAATATTCTAGAAAAGGTGTAAAATAGGTTCTAAGAAAACAAATGAAAATAAATAAAACAAAAATATGGGTACCATCCCATAAATCTCTAACAATAATTTTGTCAACCAGACAGATGGAAAAAGGAATCGGTTAGTGTCAACTAAGAACTCGAAGGTCAGCTGCCCCTTATATGAACTAGTGGAATTATCATTGAGATCACGAGGGGTGAATGGAAGGATTAACCACCTTAAAAGTTAAATGACCATGAAAATAAAGGGGTAGGAATGTCATTCTGGAAGGTTCTAGAGGGGCCTCCTACTAAGTATGGATTTGAAGCTATATATCCATGAACTGTCTCTTTAGGTTAGACACATGATGAAATATCTCCAATGGGATGCTTGATTGGGGCCTAACCGACTAAGAAGTGACTATAAAAAATTAAAGAGAGCTAAAAAATGCTAAATTAATACAATAGTAAAATGAAAATAGGAAAACCCATGTAGTAAAGTCATAAACTATATCTCATCCATCTATATATATATATATATGATAAAAAATAAATCATTAAATAAAATAATACAAGTTAAAAAACAGATCTTAGATAGAGTATATCAAGGGAGGGGTACAAGGACCTGACTAATCAGTACGGGATGAGTCGCTAGTATCTGTATTAGTAGTACCCTCCAGAATAGTAGGGGTCTGGATCATCAGCTCTGCCAAATCGATCTCATCAATGGTGGTAGGGGCTGGAGGACTGATTGTCAGAAGTGATTTCATGGTGTTGATAGTAGGCTTGGTAAAATATAGAGCGGGAAAGATGCTTATCTATTTTGATGTTGAATGTATGGAAGTTGGATTGATCGTATTCTTCATAGGTAAATATGGGTGGGTGGGGCCCTTTCCCCATCGAGCCTACTCTGCTAGATACTCTTACCTAATGGTAGGGTTTGTGATCTTTAGAGGAAAGTTGGCTAGGTTGGGAGGTAGGGAAGGGTTGGAAGATGAAGGGACTATTAGAGAGGAGGGGTAGTGAAATTGGGTAGATCAATGAAAGAGATAATTATGTGATGTAAATATGTATCTAGTTATCCAATATACACTGGATAACAACTCTGATATCTGATGGGATGAATAGTAAAGGTGAAAATGTGGTAGATTAAGATTTTGTGGTGGAAGGGGGTGGTTAATTGATAGTAGTAGATGATGCAGTTGGAGTGGTGGTGGAAGTTGGGGATGATGGATCAAAAGGGTCAGTAGGAGATGGGTGATCATGATTAGGGGTGGAGGCTTAGAAACGTGAAGCTAGAGCCTATGTTGGATCGATGATGTACACTAGGGATAAATGGTGTCACCCCTTGATACTCTTAAGGATCCCCATCTTGTGGAGCATGGGGAGATCAATCAAATCCATCTTCCAAAGGTAAGTGTGGGGTTCAGTGGCAATAAAGAGATCGAGATGTCAGTCTAGATGCGTGATTAATCTTCCCCCCATGAGAGGCCACCATGTCCTATGAACCCAGGTCACATAGAAATAGGTAAAATATCTTTCAATGCTAATGGAAAAAATTAACATGGATGAGGTAAGAATGAATACCTCAATTTAAATGGTTCTTATATGAGCATAACCTTTATCCAACCAAGAATGAGTGTTCAACTTGTGGAGAATCACTAGAGTGGCACCCTAAAGCTGGGTGATCTTCCCAATATGTGGGTTATTGATGCTTTGTATATCCCTATATACTAATGGATAACACCCAGCCACATTATCCATGGTTGAGTCCAGTCTGAAGGCTGAGTAGGTGGGGAGTCAACGAACTTCTGAGTATAGATACTTAGTCTAATGCCGAAATCTCCGAGGGTCATCACCCATGGTTGGCAACCAAGGTGAAAGGTGACATGGTCAATTTTGAGCACCATAATGGAGAAAAAATTGAGGAAGAGCTCCATGAAGGTCTACTATTAAACCTGAGTGATATTAGACTGGTAAATTCAATCCATAATCTTAAGAACCTCCTCTTACACATGAATGTGCTTAAGAACTACTCGGTTCAATGTGTTATTGGTATACATCATCTTGTCCTAGAAATGGACCAACCAAATACGATTCTCATGGGAAGAATATTGAAGGAAGGGATACATGTTTGGGTGAGGGGAAACACCATAGTATGAGTTGGAAGTTCCCTCTGATTTGATACAAGCTATCGGTGTGGATAAAGCGAATGAAAAGGGTGAAGGGTCAGATTTTATGGTTGTGGATATGGTGCAACTGTCTCGCACTTGGGTAGTGTAGGATCATCACCATGTGATGCAAGTTTGGTGTGTTCCATGTCCAAAAGAGGTGGGGAACATGGATGAGGAGAGGACCATAGGATGTGGTAGGATAAACGGGGGAGGATAGAGGGAGTAGAGAGGAGGCACAATGAGGGAGAGGTCAGTGGTTTGGAGCAGGGGGTCGTGTGGGAGAAGGGAGGTTGAGGGTCGGAAGGGGATGCGTGCCCAAACCTAGTATCCATATATTTTTGAATCCATCCCAAGGATTTTAAATCGTTTATTTATTACCAGATGTATAAATATTTGGTTTTTCTTTTTTGAGGCTGGATATTTGAATGCCATGTATTCAATTTACATGACATGTTTTTTTTGAAAAAAATTACTCTAAATAAACTCCAGCATTAATAAAAATCCATACTTTATAATCTAACCTAACATAGGTTTACTACAAGAAAATTCTTTGTTTATTTTATATATTTATACATGCTTATATGTAGGCTTTTTTAAATGTGAGGAAACATCCTTGTAGAATGATTTTTAAAAATTAAGGGGAAGAAAGCTGAGATGACATTCCTTGTCAGAGGGGTAGTGCCATTAAAATTATTGTGAGTGTTTTATACATTTTTAAGAATAGGTAGTTTATTTTTTCCATCCTTACTGGTTATATAATAAGTTTTATTATTATTAATAGAGATGTATTGAAAATAAAATGACTCATCACTTTTCGTTGTGGCCTTAACCAAATAAATCATAACTTCTTCTTCAATAACTCTAAAAATTAATCTCACATGGTTTAGATAAATCAGTTTCTTTATAGTTATGATAAATGGTCTACCTATAATTTTGTGGACATATCCTTTTTATATATCCAGGATGATAAAATTGGTGGGGAAAATGAATTTTCTAACTTTGACAAAGATGTTCTCAAGAATCCCTTGAGGGTGCTCGACTGATCGACCTACTAGTTGGAGTGATACTATTGTTGGTTTTAATTATACAATCCCATTATTTTTTAAAACACTTATAAGAATGATATTGATACTTTTTCCGATATCTGACAAGAATATTTCAAAATTTCATGTTCTTCTAGTGTAAGAAATTGAAAATCTTTTGAGGCATCATATATATAAGTTTTTGTGAAAATTATTTTTGGATAAATTAATTTTATTTGATATTATGAATTTCATGCTAAACTAAGTGAAAAATTAATTATAAACTATACCAAGTCAATCTTTCACTACACACAACACCAACATGGAATGTGTTACACGCAACACGGAATTTCTATGAAATAATATTTTATTATTATAATTATTTAAATAGGATAGTAATAGCATAGAAATTAAATATAGTAATTTTAATAGTAATAAATTCATTTATTTATCATTTATAATGTTTTTATATAAATAAAACATATTTATAATGATACATACAATTTTTACAAAAGCATATATGTTTGAAAATACTATTTTCTTAAAAAAATTCTCTTTATGCCTTTATGTGAAAAATAATAAAGTTATTTTTTAAAAATTGAATATAATAAAATAAAAATCATTTTTTAATTAATAATTTAAAAATTATATTATGGGGAAATTCTAGGATATTTCATAGAAACGTTTTTTGGATTAATATAAAAAATACAAAATTTTATTTAAAAACTGATTGTTCATAAAATTTATTTATATAGTAAAATTATAATTTAAGATTGTTTTGAAGTAAAAATAGATCAATTATACATATATTAATCCACTTTAAGTCATTGGAATTATTTTTATGTTGAATTTTTATATAAAATCGTAATGAACTTTTGAACATTTTCACTTTAAAAACCCGCTTTTTCACATTGTCTCTGGGTTTAGAATTAAACTTAATTTTTAATATTTTGTTAATTAAATTTCACAAAATGGATATAAATGGTTGTAATGAGTATTATATTTATATTCTAATATGATAAAATTAATTTTTTACAAAAAAATTATTAATGTAAGTTATTAACATTAATTATAGCGATTAAGGTAAATTTAAGATTAACAAGAGACTAAACTTTAAACTTAAGGGGAAAAATAACATTTCCACTGGTAAAAAACCCATTTTATTGAAATATTTCGTCCATAAATATTATATTACTGATTTTATTGTTTTTTAATTACTTTTTTTATGTAAAAATGTTGGTACACCTAACTTGTTTTAAAAAAATGGAAAGTGTGTCCCCTCCCTCCCATATAAAAGGCAACCACCTATCCTCCTTATTCACACATATAAAAACACTTATGTTCAGAAAATATATACTCAATTAAGATTTCAATACCACTGGATTATTACTTAAATCCTACATTTTGGGATAAATTCATCCAAGGAATCCCATTGGTGCAAACAAAGAGGAGTTACTTAAAGAAGATGTGACATCCTTCTTTAAGCTCCACTGTTTTACTTTCATCGTCCAACACATAAAATATTATTATTCCATGTTTATATAATTTAATAAGTATTCTAAATATACTGATATGATTTTATTCTAATGTTTTTACCTACAATTACACACACTTTGCATCCAATGGGTAACGAACTTACTGTTCTTGTGTACGACGAACTACCACCTCACAAAATGATGTTGTTTGTTTTTTCCTTTACCACCTCTCACAGTTTAGAATTCTGATGGACATTATATTTTTCTTTGATATATATTATATTTATTATTTACTTATTATTATATAATTATTATATAAAACATACCTTCATTCTTTCCATTTTATGTAAACATGATAACCTTGTTTGTGGATGTGGGGACTTCCACCACTTTAAAGCGATGTGATTCATTCACACATTACATAAAATTTATTAAGGATGGGTTTACTGAACTTATTTGATATATATGATATTATAATTATACTTTAATTATTATATATATATTCATATATTTCACTTACATTCTTATATTCAATACAATAATAAAACGGAAACACCATTCACACATACGTACAGTCTACTGTCTCCATGAATAGTGTATTCCATTGCACCTTTATTTATTTTATAGATGATTATTAATACATATATAATTAATATATATGATTTTTATATCATGATTTAAATTCTTTAAATAATTAAATCATGATCTAAGTAAGAATATCAAGAATAATAAGTCAAAACATGTACGAAGAACAAAGTGGATAATAATTGAAGAGAAACCATAAAATTGAACTGTTAAAAAGAAAGAAATGTAATGTCATAATAAAACGATATATGGTATTAGATATAATAATATGGTTCGGTAAAATTTTTATAATAAACATATATTTATTATATATGAGGTTTGTATGAGTACGAAAATAGTCAAGGCATAAGGTAAGAGGATTTCTAGTCTCACTTTTATTTCTGTGATATTTATGCCTTATTTACCACTTGTTTATTTTGTGTGGTGTATATACTTACCATGAATATATTCTATGATTATTATAATTAAATTTATGGGTATTTATATATCCATTTTGTTATTGTTATTTCATAGGGTTTATGCTTCAAATGTTACCAAATTAGTAAAGTAGTTTTGTATCAATTTTATTTCTTTGAGGCACATTCCTTGAATTTCAAAAAAAATGTTTTAAAAAAAATTAAAATATTTTTTTAATTATATTTAAATATAATTTTCATAGAAATTGTTTTTCAAAATTTTTTATGGTTTTAAAATTTTTCTTTATATGTTTTCAAATTATTTTCAAAGATATGTTTTTTATAAAATGTTTTAAAGATTCCTTTATAAAGAAATGAGTTTAGAAAATGTTTTAAAGATTAATTTTCAATGAAATGGTTTTAAAAAATTATTTAAAGTTTCATTTTTAAAGATATGGTTTTCAAAAAAGTTTTCAATATTCCATTTCAAATAAATTTTATTAAAAAAATTTTCCAATCTTACATATTATTATTTCAATAAAAAAGGATTTCAAAATAATTTATGTTTTAAAATAATTTTTTTAAAATAAGAAAGGATTTTGTCCTCAAGAAAGTTTTTCAAAATCATACATCCTAATTATTTTCCTTCTAAGATGTCATCCATTATTGTTACTCATGCCTTTCTGGAAAATGATCCAAAGGATCCATTCTTATTTTTCTCTAAATGGTTTATGTATTGATGACATGATGTTTATAAAACACGTTTCTATTTAATGGGTAATATATTTATAAAACTTGTTCCTCACCATGAGTTTTATTCTTTTGAAACCCACTTATTTTCATGGGTTATGAGTTAATTAAATTATTATGAAACCTCTCTCTTTTCTACAGGTAATGATATGATTATATGTTTATGACACCCATTTCATTTCATGGGTTAGGATGTGATTGGTTATGATTTTGTGAAACATGTATGTATTATTTCATTATGAGATTGGAAGGAACTATATATCTTTAAAATGAATTGGGTAATGATTTATATATCACGAGATGATGATATGATTCAAGTATATGGGCTTGAACCACTATAGAATATAGGGAAACCCAATTCATTATGCTATGATGGGGAAACATGATCCATTATGGGAAGATGGGGAAACTTAGTGTGTCCCACCCAATAGGTTCAGTCCCCATGAAGTTCCCTGATAAATTTTTTAAATGCTCATTGACTTATAGGGAATGATATTACATGTTTATGTGTCTTCCACAATTCAATGTCTTATTCGTATGTTATAATTTCATGGAATATGCTCTTGATTCCCTTATAATTCTTGTCTTATGAACTACCAATATTTATTCCATGAATCTTTTTATGATATTTCATATGTAGGTAATGATCTTATAATGTCATAATGACATTTTCATTCCATTATTCTCATGTTTATGTTGACATATCTCTATGGTTTACCCTTACTGAACATTTGAGATCTCCCCTTTTTATGTTTCCATTCCCCAGGTTATGTAGAATTGTATTATGTATATTGTGTATAAGATGGTTTGATAGTTATGAGGAACCAAGTGGGAGATAATATAGATCACTTATGTACAAATGTTTAGGTTTCCATGTTTTCAAATACACGGGAATAATACAGTATTTGGACATATGTTTGTGAAAATATTAAGTATTCTAAAAATTGATGTAATGTTAATATATGAAAAGTGAGGGTCTCTAAATCAGATAATTGAAGGTATCATCTGCTAATTTTTTTAGAGAATTATTCTTTTAGTTTTATGATTCTTAATCATCAATTTTCATTCTTTCTAAGAGTTAGTCTTTAAAAAAATTCATAAGAAGGAACTTGAAAAATTGCTTCATCAAATGTAATGTTAAAGTGTAATTGTTTAAAATCTCATTATTTTTGTATTTCCCCTCTCTTTTAGATATTATTATCTACTGTATTAAGGTTATAGGGGTTTTATACAGTTTTGGTTCCATATATACATAGTCTTTTTTAGGAATCTTCTTAACTTGATATTTTTTAGTTGACCTTATATATTGAGTTTTATCCTAACCATATTGATCAAATTCATTTAACTACATTATCCCACCAAATAATGGTTGTTGAAATTTCAACATATTTCCACTCTTAATAACTGTATTCTTATCCTCCTCTCTCGGATGAGTCTTGGTGTTACGAGGCAATATACCTAGCTATCTATCTAAAATGGTCTTAGAAAATTTCCCCAATTAATACTGAAGGGTGTGCTTGGAAGTCCTTTAGTTTGGCATCTCAGTCAGTTGGGTTATCATCATTTGATATTATATTTACATGAATTACATAATTTGGTTTTCAATTTTGGATTTAATAGGTTGGGATATTTGTGGTGGTCTTAGTGAATATTGGTGAATGGAAATTTTTGAGCTCTAGAAAAGGATGTTGAAATTGTTATTTCAGCCGAGGATATTTAACTTGAGGTGGGTACCAAGGTGTTACCTAATTCATTTGTGAAAATTTTCAACTCCTTTTATGATAATTAATTTGGTACTGTTTTGTGGATATTGATATGGTCTCTTCTGGTAGTACTATGACTAGTACTGTTGAGGCTACTTAAACTGCTAATTTTATTGATTGTAATTAAAATAATTACAATCCTAGATTTGAGGTACCTCTAAACCCACCCTATAGTCTTGGTATGGGTGGATACCTCTACACATCTCATAAGATTTTATCTCCATTAAAGGAGAAAAATGGTTAGTGGTTAAGTAGACAGGTGAAGGCATTCATGATTCTTGGTTTGGGTCTCAATTTTGGATTCTAAATGGGTATTGTTTTCCACGCAATGAATTCTATGATGAGGAGGTCCTCTATCACTTTTCCAATTACTGGAATTGTCCTACATTTCATCCAATAATTTCTAACATACTTCAAGTGTCTTTGGCATGATCCCACCTTTAGCAGCGGAATCCACAACAGTGCAGGTGGTAGGTTGGTGTCCCTATTAGAATGTATAAAGTTGTATCCACACATAAATTATATGATGTTGGGATTTAAAGGTAAGATAATTGAAATCGTATCATTCCTCCGAAGTTAATTATATGTCTTTTTATATAAATTTGTAGTCTCATTTCTATACTTTTAGGTTCATATCAGTGTCATGTATTTATCTATAAATCTATTATATAGATCATCCCATGTTTTGATGGACTCCGAGATTGAATTTATAGAAAATCCTTTTTCATTACATGAAAGTACAATGTGAATAAATGGAGCCTGATCGCATTAGATGAAAATACATGGTTGCAAATTGTATTGTAAACCTCTAAGAAATTTGAAATATGTTCATTTGGATCACCACATTGAAGTCCACTGAATTTCCCCATGTTATTGATCATATGAATGAGTCTAGGTTTGATTTTGAAATAATTCACCTGAATTTTTGGGCACAAAATGTTAGGTGTAACACCACTAATGGACTCAAATTCATAATTCATTATGGTGTGATCCTATAGCATTGGTTTCTCACCTTGAAGTTCAGGTGGAACATGTGACATCACATATTTTTTAAAAGGTTGGAACCATTCATTTTTAGTTTAAATTCATTTTTCCCAAATTTTAATGCCTAATAGATTCAAGGAGGTCTTGGGTATTTTTAGGGCTCGTGCAGAGCCTAGAGCCTTGAAAATTAAAGAGGTAGACTGGGCCACACTGTTAGTAGAAAGCATGCCACCCAACCCACATAGTTTTACTAAACCATGTAGCTGTAGAAAGTGGGAACCTATAGGATACTAATTATTATTCAACTATGATACCTAAGTTACATGGACATGTGATCCATTTGAAATTTTGGATAGATTGATTTTTCACAGTTTGTACATAGTTAGATAAATTGTGCACCAAACTGTGCGGAGTACCCCTTGAAGCAATTTCTTAGCGCAGGATTTGGCCAACTATGTGGCCAAACCATGAACCTTTGTTTTTAGGGTGAATTTACCTATTTTCCCTCTTAAATTATTTTATCCTATTTCTTCTTCCTCCATCACTTTTATCCAGTGGTTGAGCTCCCTCCTCCCATGAACAAACTACTCCTCCTCCTTTGAAGGGTTTCTGATAACTCCTATGTTCTTTGTCCATTAAACTTTACATCAAATTCATCAAAAAGATCTTGTTAATATCCTTATCCCTCTCATCTATCTCTAGTTTCTCATCCTCTCATTTTCACTATCTCGGTGCAATCTTATTTTCCCCATTTTTAAGGCACTTGACGATTTCTCCAATTTTTTCCAACGTAGCTGGAATCAAAGGTTGAAATTGAATGATGGAATCTCTAAGTGGCTAGGTCTAGGTTCATTCCCCTCATTTTTTTTACATTTTATATTTTTCACCATTGTGTTGTGAGCCCAAATTTTTTGAAGTCACCTCTTATTAGTTAATTTAATTTAATTGAATGCCTCTCCATAACTTTTGCGACCCATAAAAGTGGAAAATTAACTCCTTGGGTTGATATCCTTGGATTATAACACATTTTTTTAGTGTGATTTACTTTATAGAATCCCTTTTCTTTGGTTCAAAAATGACTAATCAGTCCTTGAGAGGTGTTTTCCTATTCTTAAATAATTGATTTAATGAATTGAGTTGAATAGGATTTTGAGCCTTTAGTTAGGCCTCTACTCCTCGTGCCATAAATTAAATGGTCAATTAAGTGGAATGGTAACATGTATAATCTTTACACCTCACTCCATAAATTGATTGTTAAACTAAATACCATAACCACCCTGATAAATGATTTTATAAATGATTGATTTATTAAATGTTATGTATTTTCTAATTATGTTATTTCATTGTCTAGTACCTTGAGTGATACAATGGGTCCTATATTAAGGACCCATTGGACGAGCTCAAGGTTCTTTGTGGTTAAATTGATAATGATTTGTAAACATGACTGGGGTGACACTGGTTATGTTTAAGATGGGATTTCCGTACATTTTCTATTTTACCTCTAGATGAGTGACACTAGTTCTCTAGGGGAGACCCCTTGGACGAGTTTTATGGAGTGATGTTTGTACCATACCATAAGATATACTCAGGCCCCTACATGTGATACCAAGGACAAATTAGAAGGTTATTTCATTTTGTTTTCATTTCATTCTTGGAGTGATGATTGAGAATTCTATCTTGAGTCACTTTGGATTGACTCTATGGAATTGGTTTTATACCGAATCCCTAGGGAGATACCCAGTAATCATCTAGAATTACCATAGAATTGCTTAGGGTGACTCTCAATAATTAATAAAGATGCTTTAAATGGAACTAACAAATATCATGTGAATGATATAAAATGGGAAATGGTCCTCTAGTTTTGGAAATGTAGGGAAGTTTCCACCAAGCCCAATCACAAGATTGAGGACAGTCATCCTTCTTAAATATTATTACTCACTTTACCTTTGCATGATTCCTTGGTTCAAAATCACTAGTTTATGATAAAGTAGGTGAATTGGTTGGGTTTCTAAGTGGAACCCAGTCAAATTTTTTTATTTATTTATTTCCACATTGCATTTATCTAATAAGTCACACGGTTCATTTTATATTATATGAATGGGTTGGCGTAGACACTATGTGTGGAGACCCAGTGAGATTTTATGTCACACCCTAATTGGGTTGCCTTTGTTACCCAAGAAGAAATTATGGTTGCAGGTATAGTTAAAGGGAAGTAGCCAGCTTCCAATGCTTGATCATTAGTTATGGACGGAGTTGGGAGAAAAGGTATCATCCTATACTTGAGATTCTAGACATAACAGTTTTGGCCTTTTTGTAGTTTGTATAGATTATTGTATATGCATGTATCCCTTTACCCTTGCATAATAATTTTTTATAGAACATGACATATAATCATCATATCCTATATATGTTATTATTATTTAGGTTCCACTTATCATTTATTTAGCTTGCATGTTTTATTATAATTGTTATGTTATTGTCTTCTAGTTATTACAACTTTTGTTGTTTCTTATATTATTCTATATATAATTTTGTTATCTAATCTGATTAATTAATGAATATTTTCCCAATGGACTCCCCCTAGTCCCTCACAGGTAGTTGGAAACCTCTGATATTCTGGGAGGTTCACTTGAGGTCTTGTGGCCATCGTCTCGGGGAACCTTAAAGTGACCTCTGGGGTGGGATAGTATAAAGTGGTATCAGAGCCACATTTTCATTTTTTCATACTATTTGAGATTATATAGAATAATAAGAACTTAGAATTTGGTAATGAGCATTTTTCTTACAGTAGCTACCCCATGTATTGGGGAATACCAAAATGCATGGGTTGAGTAAATGCTGTTATTGTTTGTGTTGTTACTGTTTCATGGATTTCACCATATGGTGACATAATTTCTTCTACATTGTTATTATATTAATGGAATTTATTATACCTTAACCTGATTATATGATGGAATATGGAAATAATTCATCATCATAGGAACTGTTGGACTAAATTTTCATGCATTATGCCTCGCCATATCTATATTTTGGGTGAACTTCTTGTATTGCATGTGATTACTTCTTGTTCCTTTTTTGTATACCTTACAATGTGAAATTATTATCCAATCTGACATAATTGATTCAACTGAAAAATAATTCAACATTTGTGGATTTATTGGAGAGTGCTAATGGATTTTCATCCAATCAAAACACTACTCTTGTCCGATTACACCCTTCTATTTGGTGGGAAGGTCATAGTCACTTGATGCACCAATTTAAATTTATAAAGAGTATGGGACTTTATAAATTGGAATTGGTATTGTGATTAACTTTATCATGATATTAATAAAAGAATAATAAAGAATAAATTTATATAAATTTATATAAATTTATGTATTTTAATAAAATTATTACCACTAGACGAAGTTCCAAATGCAAAGTAAAGGTTGTTTTTCTCAATACATTGCATTTGACACTTCATATAATAGAACCTATGATGTGATGTGTGAGGCATTAAACCGGAATAAACCTTAGTAGTGGGTAGTAGGATTTTTCTCTAGTGATATTTTTCTAAACTTTTTCTTACCACATAGTCCTTGATTTAGGAGAAGGATGAGGGGTGTGTTTTGTTTTATAAGGGCTTTGTATCTATCCTTATTTATCATTTTTGTTATTTTTTATAAATCCTATCTAAACAATTCTCTTATAAATTGTAGATATATTCCACCATGGAAACCTCATGTTATACAATGAGAGATTGGTGATGAGTATACTCTTGAGGTGGTGGGTCCTAAACTACCAGTGATACCTCCTGTAGTGCCACCCAAGGCACATCCTACAAATGTTCTGTTGGGCGCTGCTGCTCAGTTCTATGATAATATCCTTATCTTTATGAAATATTTTCAGGTTGAACATCAACACACCCCTACCATGGAATAACATGTTTTTATGTTCTTTAAACAATATCCTCCCACCTACCTAGAAGATGGAAGACCTGATACTGCCAAATTATGGATGGAGGCTATGTTTTACATCTTCAAACATATCAAGAAACCTCCAAAGAGAAGGTTCAATCTTATGACCTTCATGATATGTGACTTTTCCAACAATTGGTGGAATGTTATGAATCATGCTAGTTGATATTAGGGTATTGTCTGGGCGAACTCCCAGAGAGCCTTATTCGGCCACTTATTCCTACAGACATTGAGAATAGATCGTGTTTGTGAATTCATCCACCTTCATCTAGGTAACATGTCGACGATTACATAATCAGCTCACTTCACTAAATTGCAGTGTTTTAAACGACCTTGACTTGTGATGAGATGACTATTGTGAGTTGAGGGTACATGCAGGGGTAGTACCAACCAGGTGGCATTAGATAATATCATTTTGGTGTGTCATTAGTGTGGAAGGTCAATCAATAAAAAGCACTAGTGTATGAAGAACCAAATTGAGTGTCAGAATTATGGCATTATGGGTCACCTCTAGCATTTATATATATCATTTCTAATAGTTCCAAGTGAGAGAGGTTCTATTATAGCACCACCTTCAAGTGAAGGATCAAGGACTCTTCTTTAGGTAGGAATATTGTCTTCTATAGGATGTTCAAGTTGAGAAGGCGGTTGTGGCGGAGGCAACTAGGACTCCGAGTTTCTGCGTCATCAGAGTGGACCTACCCAGGCTACTCAAGAAGAAACACAGGGCTATGGTTCAGGCTGTATTTATGTAGTGTAGCCAACAACCTTGGGGAAAATTCCAGGTCCATCTATAGTTAGAGGAACTATTTTGGTATGCTCTACTCTAGCTTCAACCGTTTTGATACAGGTGTATCACAGTCTTTTCTATCTGCTGTAACCATGGAAAGCATGCACATAATGATAGATTATTGCTACGACATGATAAATCTAGACATCCTGTTAAGTGTTTGAGTTGATGGTATTCACTGGTGTAATGATTTCCACCTTGAAATTGGTGGATACTATTTTTGGGGAGTTTCTTCATCCTTTATATGACTGACTTTGACGTCACCCTCAACATGGTATGGCCTGTGCCTTATCATGCCCACATAGAGTTATATCACCATCAGGAATCTTTCATATCATCTAAGGGAAACATGTATATCCATAAGTATGAATGATATATATATGAATATCGAGCTAGACTCAAGTTTAATGGGCTTGGTGGAGTAACATCCCAGAAGTCCAATCCCATTATGAGTGATCAGGGGATATAGATTATGGAGTTTCCTAATATTTCATATAGGTTTAGGGACATCTTACCTGCCTATTTCTCAAGATTACCTTTTGATAGAGAGGTCTCTTTCACCATAGATCTTGTTAATAGTTTGACTGTAGTGTCAATTCCTCCATATAGGATGGAACCTACAAACATCCAAAAAATTAAGAAGAATGTTGAAGATATTGAGGCTACGGGTTTTATCTGACCTAACACATCACCATGGGGTTCACCTATATTTTTTCCAAGGTAGATGATACCCTTATATTTCATGTGGATTATGACTGACTAAACTAGAATATTATGAAGAATAGGTATCCACTTCCTCGAATAGATGAACTTTTCGACCATCTTTAAGGAGTAACAGTTTTCTCCATGATTGATTTGAGTTTGGGCTCCCATCAGGTTAATGTGATGTGATCATACATACCACATAAAACATTCTAGATCAAGAATGTATTTTATGAGTATCTGGTCTCTTAGTTTGGTTTTAATAATGCAATGGAAGTCTTCATGGATTTGATGAATTGGGGTTTCCACCCGTATCTTGATCATTTTTTGGAAGTATTCCTAGATGACATCTTAGTGTATTCGCAAACTAAAAATTTCAATGTCAACCATATTGAGATCATGTTGAATATACTGAGAGAGCACTAGATATATGTGAATATTAGTAAATTCCACTTTTATTTGGCAAGGTTCACTTCATGTGTCATATCATATCTGAAGTAGGCGTATCTATTGACCTAAATAAGGTGAGTGTTGTGGTTTCCTGGGAGAATCTAAAAAATGTATTTGATATATGAAAATTATTAGGGATTTATGTATAATAAATGTGTTTCATAAAGGACTTCTCATGCCTAAGATAACTAATTACGGGCTTGAACAAGAAGGGTGTGAAATTTGACTAGTCTAAAGCTTCTGAGATAGGTTTTCGGAAGTAAAAGGGAAGACTGACTTCAGCATTGATCTAGATTCTTCCTAGGTCAAGAAGAAGCTATAATTTCTATTGTGATGATTTAAGAATCGATCTAAGGGAATTTCTGATGCAAGGTGATCAGGTTATAGCATATGGGTCTCGATAGCTAAGGCCTCATGACAGGAGTTATCCAACACACAACCTCGAGCTAGATTCCATAGTCCATGCTCTATAATGTTGGAGTCACTACTTGTTGGGTGAGTAGTTCATCATTTATATAGACCATAAAATCCTAAAATACATCTCCACATAGAAAGAATTAAATATGAGGCAGCACATGTGGGTGGAATACATGCAATCGTTTGAATTTGAGATTTCTTATACACCCTAAAAGGGAAATGTCGTAGCTGATTCCTTGAGCTGAAAAACTCATAATAAGGAATTCAAGGTGGCCAAAAGTGAGTATATGTTGATGTATTTTTACTCTAAGATGCACCTGGACATTCAAGAAGAGTAGGGGAAACCGGTTTTAGAAGCTATGGATGTGTCATCCTCCCTTTTAGAGAATTTCTAGATGATATATTTATTGTTTTATGAGGGCCTTGTCTTGAAGGATATTGTCATAGGTGGGAACCCACCTATTGGATGATGCGTTGATGGTAGTAAAACCCTACTCTTATATGGGTGTGTTTGGGTTCCCTCTGATGAACGAGAAGAGTTGATGAGGGAATATCATGCCTCTATTTGGGAAGTTCATCTTGTCCCTATGAAGATGCATAGATATATATATCATGAATATTGGTGTCCATGTATGAAGAGGAAGATTAAAATATTTATCACTTGGTGCTCCACTTTCTAGTAGTGGAGGTAGAGCTCTAGAAACCTATTGGACATCTACAACCTCTCTTCATTCCTGAGTGGAAATGGAATGACATCACCATGGACTTTGTGATAAGATTTTTGAGATCCCCTTGAGGTAGTGATGTAGAAAGGGTGATCATATATAGGTTTACCAAGGTTTCACACTTCCTACCAATCCATAATACATCATCTATTGATGATTTGGGAAGGATTTATATTATGAAGGTAGTGATATATTATGGTGTACCTTGTTCTATCATTTTGGATCAAGATGCTTTATTTACATCACAGTTATAGAAAGGTTTGAAAAAAGGAAATGGGTTCACAAGTGCTCTTGAGTATTACATATCACCCTCAGACTGATGAGAAGTCTGAGTGGATGATACAATCATTGGAGGATATTCTTTGAGCCTACATACTTTATTTTGAACAATTATAGCAAAATCATATTATTATTATTGTGTTTTCTAACAACAATAGATTTCATTCAACAATACATATGGATCTGTATGAGGCCATATATAGTATAATATTCCATTCACCTATATACTAGCTTGAGGATGGTGTGGAAGAGCTACCAAATCATCGTCTCATTCAGAAGACTTCAAAGCAAGTTTAGATGATTCAGAAACATATGGCATAAGACCAGTCTAGGTAGAATTCTTATACTGATCATCACCATAGACCTCTGTAGTTCATGGTGGGACATTAGATCTTTCTATGTGTATCTCCTAGATTGGGTAAGAGATGAATCATGAAATAGGGAATGTTATCACCTAGATATGCTAGACCATTCAATATAGTGGAGAGATTTGGATCATTAGTCTATAAGTTGTTATTACCTCAAAGGTACCATTTCGTGAACAATGTCTTCCATGTATCTCATATTTTATTGTATCATCACTAACCATCTAATTCGTTCAACCCCTGGGATATTGAGATAGAGGTGGATGCGTCCTTCAAGGAGAATTAGATTCATATAGTTGATCAGAGCATGAAGGCTCTCTGAGGAAGTTTAGTTCCTATGGTCTTAGTGTTATGGCACCATGAATGCATACAGGGAAATAACTTGGAGTGGGAGGCCAATGCACATGCACAATTCCTAGAACGCTTCTCAGAATTCATTCTACCACCCTAAAAAGGGAAACTTAGGGATGAGTTTTATTAAGGGTGGGAGGTTGTAATGTTCCATTTGTTTCCAAATATATGGACCATTTTTTCAGTTTAAATTCATTTTTTTGGACTCAATATGTATTACTAATTTATTTAGGGAGGTTTTAGGTGTGTTCAGGGATCATTCAAAGCCCGTAGATTTGAAAATTAAAGGGTAAGACAAGGCCACATGGTTTGTAGAAACTGTACTTCCTAGCCCATATGGTGTTCCTATACTTTGTGGTTGTAGATAGTGGGAACCTAGGGGCTGCATGGTTTTTCTGCAACTGTGTGACCCAAGGTGCATGATCATGTGATCTATTTGAATTTTTTTACAGAGAATGTTTTCAAGTTTTTCACAAGGTTAGAAAAACTAGGTACCAAACCATGAAGATTTCCCCTTAATGTAGTGGATTGGTGCATATTTGGTTCATGGTTTGGCCAACCATGTGGCCAAACCACATACCCTTGTTTTTGAGGTCCAATTTGAAAAATTTCCCCGTAAATTATTTTAAACTATTTATTATTCCTTCCTCTACATTCTCCAATAGAAGATCTCCCTTATCCCATGAATTATGATCCTCCTCCCCCTTCGAAGGGTTTTGGATAAATACCTTATTCTTCACCTGTTTAACTTATGGTCAGATCCATTAGAAATCTCTTGGTAAGATCCTTCTCCCTCTCCCATTTATCTCATGTTTCTTGTCCTATTTATTTCATATCTTAGTGTGAGACCATTCTCCCCATTTTTAGGGTATTTTATCATTTCTCTAATTTCTTCCAACCTATATTGAATAAATGTTTGATGCTATATGAGGGAATATATACGAGGCTAAGGTAGGTGTTCTAGGATCTTTCCCATCATTTCATTGCATTTTATATTGTCAACTGTTGTTCCATGAGACAAAACTTTCTGGTATTGCCTCTAATTTTTTAATTTAATTAAATTGAATACCTCACTATATCTTTTGTGTCATAATAATGTGGTAAAAAAACACTTGGCTTTATCTCCTTGGATTTTTCCACCCCATTCAGTGTTCTTTACTTTAGAGACCCCCTTTTCCATTGTTCTAAAATGGATAAGAACCCCTTGAGGTGTATTATGTTATTCTTAAAGCCTTGAGTTAATGAATTGAGTTTAATTGGGTGTTGAGCCTTGAGTTAGTCCCAAACTCCTAATTTAATAAATGAAATTGTCAATTAAGTGAAATGTTCATGTGCGTGTGATTTACACATTGCACCATAAATGGATTATTAAACTAAATACCTTGACCACCCAAATAAATCACATTTTTGATGATTTCTTTATTAAATGGCATGGCTTTGATAGAAAATTCATATCATTGTCTAGTTCCATGGGAAATATAATGGGTCCCAAATTAAGGACCCATTGGATGGGCTCAATGTACTTTGAAGTGAAATTGTTAATTATTTGTAAACATGTCAGGGGTAACAGTAGTTGTGCCTAGGATTTGATCAACTTACTTTTATGTTTTACCTCCAGTTGAGTGGAACTAATTCTCTAGTGGAGACCCCTTGGATGGGATTGATGAAATGATGGTTCTACCATACCACGAGAGTGTCTCGAAGCCCTACAGTAAATACTATGGATGAGATCGGAGGTTAGTTAATGTTGTTTTCACATCATTCTTAGAGTGAAACTTGGGATTTATTTCTTGGGTTACATTGGATAGACTCTATGACATTGGCCTTATATAGAGACCCTAGAGAGATACATGGGATTCTTTTAGAATTTCCTTGGATGGGCTTAGGGAGACTCTCAATAATTAATAAATAGGATTTAAATTGAAATAAAAAAGTTCATGTGAATGATTTAAAATGATAAATTGTCCTTTTATTTTTGAAACATTGAGATGTGTCCTCCAAGACCAATGATAATCTTGGGGATAGTCCACATTATCAAATAATATTATTCACATTACCTTTGCAAGATCTCTAAGTTCAGACTCTCCGGCTTAAGCCAATGTATGTAAATTAGGTAGGGGTCAAAGTGGAACCCAGTCCAATGTTTTTATTTATTTATTTTGGCAATACATTTATGTAATTTGGCATAATGTTCATTTTATATTTCATGAGGGAATTAATCTTGAAACTGTGGGTGGTGTCCTACTAATATTGTATCTCATACTCTACTTTGGAAGCATTTGGTACCCAAGAAGACCTTATGGTTACAGATACAGATAAAGAGAATAATTTAGCTTCGAATGCTCGATCATTAGTTCTAGTATGGAGTTGGGAGCAGTGGACCGAGCATATGCTTGAGATACTAGACATTGAAATTTTTGGACTTTTTTAGTTTTTTAGCATGTTGTATATGCTGGTATCCTCTTAGCTTTGCATAATAAGTTTTTATAGCACATAAACAACATCATCATATTCTCTATCTATTATAATTATTCAGCTTCTACTTAATGGTTATTTAGGTTCCATGTTTGATTATAATTTTTCTGCAGCTATATTTTGGTCATTATGGCTTCTTATCTATGTTATATTATTCAATATATAATTTTATGATCCAACCTGATCACTGAGGGAATAGTCTCCCCACAAACACTCCATAGTCTCTCACGATTAGTTGACAACCTTTGAAAATCAGGGAGGTGTTCTTGAGGTCTTATGGCCACCATCCTGGGGCACCATAAAGTGGCATCTAGGGTGGGATGATCCAAATAATATTTAGAATTATGTGGGTGTGGAAGTGCAAGATTTTTTCATTAATCTGTTTTAATGTGTCAGTGTGAAGCTAAATTTCTATCGATCTGAGGATCGATGGGAAGAAATTCTTGTGTATCCATTCTTCTAGAGTAGGTTAGGGGACCTTGGCGCATGCACTGAGCTGAAAAGAAGCTGAACCAGTTTCTAGAATATGATAATATTTTTTTTAAATAAAAATTGAAAGAAAAATAATAAAGGGTAAGTGAAAAGAAGAAAGGGGAAGGAGGTGATGTAATCCAGGGTTTGTACTATAGGTGAATGTTCCCTATCATAATAGTCCCCAACAATAATACCAAACTTGAATGCTAATTTAAGACATCATTAAATCCTTCAGGCATGATTTCATTAGAAAATTATATCCCAAATTACACTAAGATACTATGGAGTATTAAATGGAAGTTTAGGGTTGAACCCACTGAGACAACTTATAGACAAATGACCCAGTGGTAAGAACCTTTTTAGTAGGATTCCTCACTATCACTCACTTTGTTTTGAATTTACTGAACTAAGTATTTTGGGTTTTAAATTAAATTAATGGAATGGTTCATGGTCTCTTTTAGGGTAGAGTCCAAGGATAATCCTCAATCTAACTTGTGATAAACCTATAGAACAGGATGCAAAGTGGTGAAAAAGACACCAATTGATCTAGGTCTTACCAATTTTATAAACCTAAGATGAAAACTAATCCATGGTCTAATGTAGTTGAAAACCTAAGAATAGGAATCTTGTATTATATAAACAAAGAATCATAGGTTATTATTCCAAGCTTGATAAACTCTAATTAGGCCATGGTTGTTCAATTACACTTTTGATTGTCATTGTGGGTGAAATCAAAGGATATTTTCAATTGGTTTAAACATGGTTACTAGCCATAGTATTTCCAAGATTCAATTTTATATATTCATTAGATTCAAATTCACCCCTACACTCAACCCTTAACCCTGTGTGAATTAGCAATGCTTGATAGCGTTAAATAAAAATGAGATGGTGCGAATCCTGATTTTCAAAATAATAAAAAAAATACACAATTAAATAATTCCAACATAATCAAAAACTAACTTTGAATGAGGAAAAAAATAAAGGAATATCAAGCATTGAAATTGAACAATAGTCAGTGTTGAAATAAGAATCGAAATAGAAAGTAGAAACGAAATGGGAAAATAAGGGAAGAATAGCAGTAAACAATGAAAACCATTTGATAAAACAAGGAATTCAGTGAAGTGAAACTAGTTTAGATGAGAAAAATAGGTGAAAACGAGGAGGAATAAAAGATAATAAATGCTGGTCTAAACTAATTTACATAGAGGAGGTGCTCAAAAAAATATAGGCTTGAAAAGTAAATGACATATAAAGTCTTCGCATCATGTAATGGATTTATGTGGCTTCTGTCTCAACATGTACATGATGTGTAAGTGGATTTTGTGTTGTATACTGTATAACTAGATTATTCTCTAAAAAATATTAAATCTTGTGAAATCCTTGGGCTGCATCTTTAATAGGGTAATATCTTGATCTTTTCACATCATGTAAATTATACATGTCATGTATGTGATTCACATATTGTATTAACTTCATATCATGAACATTTATTGAGAGTAATCATCTGAAAACTCATGACTTGTAATATATCAACAAGTTGTGTAATAGCTTCACATCGTGAAAATGTTAATGGGAAAATCTTTTGGTCCTTAGAGATACTTTGAATGAAAAATACATATCGTGAATTCCTTTTATGACATGTAAAACCTATTTTGGTCAATTTTTCATAAATTATTCTTTTGAGTATTAAATTATTAATTTCTATAAAAACAAACCAAAAACCTAGTTAATTTTCAAATAAAACACATCTAATACTTAACCAATTATATCCAAATTGTATAAATAAATTCATCTTATCACTGACATAAATAGAAAAACATGTTTGGGAGGTGCTTCAGTTGGTACTGTCATTAACTAGGGTGTATCCTCTATCTAGAAAAATAAATTTAAAGGTAGAATTTTCTTTTTAAGGATATTTTTATGGATTTGTATACATAGTAGTAGGTATGTTTCTATCCGTGTTGATGGCATGCCCATTCTAAGACTAGTTATATGGATTCTTCAAAGACTAATCTTCATTATTGGAAATATGGTCATATAAAGTGTTTTTCTGATAGGATTTCCCAAGGATGTAAGAATGTATCCAATTTCACTAAGGTATAATAGGTTCATACGAATGCATCCAAGGGAGGTGGATATTATCCTTAGGCTAATGGGGATGTTCATGTAGCTACTAAAGATCAGGGAGGTGCTAATACCTGAAGTCTTTATATGGTGGGGTATTCACTAGAGTAATTTAAAGCAAGTCTAACCATAGTTAGAGGTACGGTATTTATTTTTTCTTCTATGGTGATAACTATTTTTGATACAAGTGATACTCATTATTTTATATCATCAACACTATTTAATGTTTTGGGATTTCATTCATAGATTATTACATTCTTTTTCGAACTTTCTATGACTTTGGGAAAGAGTCCCAAACAAGGTTTCAAGTGCCCAAAATGCCATGTGGTGATAGTAGACCATGAGGTGGAGTGGGAATTCAATCATGACATATTCATGTTGATTATCATCATGAATTAGACGATCAGTGTTAAGGAGTAGATAAACCGTTATCATCACCGGGTACATTTCTTATTTGTCGATGGGGTGACTCGTGTTTTTAAAGGTGACATGGACTATATATTGAGAATGTTGGGGCATGTTGTTACTAATGTTAGGGTAATATCATTCTAGTTATCAAAGATGTTTCTTTATACTGATGACCCTTTTTTGGGAAGTCGGCTATATGCATTGGTGAGTGTGTGTACCCTGAGGTTTATCTGGATGATTTTTATAGTTTACTACCCTAGAGATAGATTAGGTTTACATTATACCTTCTACCTGGTATGATTCATATTTTTATACCGTCTTACCATATGGTTCCTATGGAGTTGGTATAACTCAAGGTCCAGCTTGTGGATTTTGAGGCAAATGGATTTATTTTTTCCAGCATGTCCCCATGGGATTGACCTTTCCTCTTTTCTGAGAAGTCATATGGGAGACTCAAACATTGTATTTAATATTTTAAGTAAAATTTTTTACCATCAAGAGAAAATATCCCTTTCCCCCAGATTTATGATCTCTTTAATCTATTTAGAGGGGTTTATTAGTTTTCAATGATTGATCGACAGTAATGGTACCACTTGTCAATAGTATATGAATAGGATAAACCTAGTACATATTTTTATATCTGTTATAGAAATTTTAAGATTTTGGTTATGTTATTCGGACTAACTAATGGTCCTATGGTGTTTATGGAATTGATGAACATGATATGTCATCTGTTCTTGGTCAATTTTTTGTAGTGTTCATGGATGATATTTTAGTTTACTCTATGCCAGGGGAGGAGTACATGAACCATTTGTATATCATTATTAAATATTTTATGGAAATTTCCTATAAGGTAATATTTTAAAATGTGTGTTTGGGATTTAGTAAGTAATTATTTTGGGGCATTTTATATCTAATAGGATCATCTCAGTGGATCTTGCAATGGTACAAGTAGTTGTTTCTAGGGAGTGGACCAAAAAATGTATTTTAGATCCAATGTTTATTTGGGATGGATGGTTATTACATGTTTTTTGTTCAATAATTATCCAATATAGCATATTGTATGATAGATTAAACTGATAAGGGTGTAAATTTTGAGTGGAATGAAAATTTTGAGAGATCTTCTGGTGAACTGAAGGTATGAATGACTTCAGCTATAGTTTTGATTCTTCCAGAACAATGTTCAAGTTATGATGTTTTCTGTGATTCTTATGGAATGGGTTTGGGGTGTGTCTTGATGTAGGGGTGGTAGGTGGTATCCTACAACTCTCTCCTATTACTACCTCATAAGAACTTCCCTACACATGATATTTAAATTGTATTATCATTGTATGTACTAAAACATGGTATCACTACCTCTATATAGAAAAATATATGGTATATTCTGATCATTATATCTTGAGGTATATTTTTACTCAAAGGGATATGAAATATTAATTTAGATTCTAGGGAGAATATCTCTATACTTTTGATTTGTATATTTATTATACTTTTGGAAAATGGAACATGGTCACCGATGCACTTAGTAGAAAATGACCAAAACAAGTAGTGATGGAATCATAGGAATATTGGAATTTGATGATTTTGTTTTCTAAGATGATCTTGGGAATGGAAAAGATGGCGGTTATGTATTTTTGGATTCGATAAGGTATGAATCAACATTTAATGAGCAGGGATTCCTTGAGAAGATGTATAACTTTGAGTTCCAGGGCTGTAGGAAAATCCTTTTTGGTGGGGATACCTCGGGTGAGGGGTCTATGTCTCCTAGTGGCATTTTGTGTTTTTGAAAGAGGATGGTTGTTCGTTTTTCCCTAAGGAATGATTTGATGGTAAGTGGAAACCATTATTTTTGGTCCATACACCTAATTACTACCAAGATGTATGATGATTTAAGACATTGGTATTGGTGTTCAGTGATGAGACAAGTGATTGTGGGTTTTGTATCATAGTGCCTTGCTTTTCAGATAATTAAGGTGTAACACCAGAGACCTATTGGTTCTTTATAGACCATACCAATTCTAGTATGGAAATAGGAAAAAATTTACTTGTATTTAATCATTGGTTTAACATGAAGTCCTGGTTGGAAGGATTCAATTTGTGAGATAATTTATTAACCCACAAAATTGGCTCATTTCAGCCCTATGAAGAAGATGATGAAGTTAGAACAACTTGTGGACTTGTATGTATGAGTGATTGTGGGACATCATGAGGTTCCCTCTGTGGTTATTTTTTATAGGGACTAGAGGTCCAAATTTATGTTTTGGAATGTTTTTTATGAATTTATTGGTTCCCAATTTAAATTGAGCATGGGATATCATCCAAAAATGGAAGGAAATATAGAGCTAAATATATAGGTCCATGAGGATATTCTTCGGGATCGTCTTCTTGATTTTGATGGTTCTTGGGAAAATAATATTCTTTTAGTATAGTTTTCCTAGAATAATATTTATCATGCCTTGATAAAAATAGATCCATTAAATTATTTATATGGGAATCTATAAAAATATCCCTTGTGATATTATGATTTGGGATATTAGTTCTTATTTGGGCCGAATGTTGTTCACGAGATGATGGATATGGTGTAGTTGATTCAGAAAATATTGATCATTGAAAAAAGTCTTAAAAAATATTATTAAGACCATCTTTGATGACTACATGAGTTTAAGGATGGTGATCGGGACTTTCTTAGAGTTTCACCTTGGTTTGGACATCATTGTTTGGGTAACAATGGTAAGTTGGCACTGAGTTTTGTGGGCCCCTTTAAGATTGTTGGATTACTATTAATAGCATACTATCGGTTGGACTTACCATCTTATTTGACTCCATTAATGATTTTATCCATGTTTCTTTGCTAAGGATATATTGAGTAGATCCTAACCTTTTGATTGAATGGTCGGATATTGATATTGAGCCCCACATTACAGTGGTTGAGAAACTCGTTCAGATTATGGATCGAAGAGAGAATGTGATGTGTGGTAGAATGATTAATTTGGTATGTGTACAATGTCAGTGTATATGAGATAGTAATGATATGTGGGATCAGGAATTAATGTTGATGCAGTAGTGGCCATCACTTTTTTCGAGTCTGGGATCTTGTGAAATTTTTGGGGGAAAAATGTTTATTGTTTGGATATTGTAGCACCCAATTTCCTTCCTCCAGGTATGCTTTGACTCTAATTTTGGTTTCCCTCTTTCTTTGGGTGCATTGTGGGATTCTTAAGAACAGAGTGCCTTTACTTGGGAAAATGACCTAAAGTATGTAGATTTAGGTTTTTTTTTGGATTAATGGAGTCTACTTATAAATGAGTAAATTGATTTAGAGTTTTATCCTTAGGATCAGAGATCCTTATGTTTTGTTTTAGAGGTTTTTTATAGAAAACAATAATGATAATTGACTTCATGATACATTCACATCATGAAAAGGTTACATGGTGTAAATCTATTATAGAGTAGATGTTGTGAGTATGTGTAGATTATGAAATGTTTACAGGCTATGAAACCATTACACAAAATAAAAACAGCAATCACGATTTAATTTAATTTGAGGTGATTCATTTTTCAGTTTATTTATAATTCATAGGATTTTAGATCATGAAAGGGATTCATGGTTTGAATTCCTTGGGTAATGTAGTTTTAAACATTATGCACCAATGAATCATTTTTCATTCAATTTCCAGTCTTTCCTTGCAAACCTTGCAAAGATTTTAGGTTATTTTGGTTCATCTCTCTCCATATAGATGACTCTATTTGGTGTTTTAATCATGTGGTAGTTTCATCACATATCCCATGTAAGTGTTCTTTCTTGCACATCATTTCCATTTGACATGGAAGTGGCATTGGGTGAATTTTTTATTCATATTTTCCATCTATAGGGGTAATCTATCCATCCTTTTTAGTTTCTTGTCATTCCTTTTCTTTTTTATGTCCATTATATGGTTTTTAAATCTTCTTTTTTGGATGTAGATAGGTTTCCATCATTATTTATATAGGTGTATCAAGGAAATTGCCTCTAATTTAGGAATTTATATATGTTTTGTTGATCCATTTTCGTTTTTCCTTGAAATGGATTTAATTTAATGTAAAAAACTATATTTTATTAAATGTGACCTTTGATTTTGGAAATTGATTTGGATAAAATTAGCACATTGAGAACCTTGGGTGCATCGAGAAATAGACATAGGTAAACCAAGTGTGTGTAGAACCACTAGGGGTTACTTTTGTGATATTGATAGATAATAGAAGTAATTGATATTTTTGGAACCAACATATTCCTGGATTAGGATTTTCTAGGTCTAGTACATATTATCATATGCTAGATCCCAAATGGTGTGATTTTTCAGTTATATTTGGTTTTTCTCATGATGGTTTATTTCGTTGATGTTTTCTTATCTGATTAGTTTACATGTTTTTTCTTTTATACCTGATATATTCTTGTATTTAGCGAATATGGTATTAATTTATGGAATAAAAAGGAATGTTTCCAAATTGAATTATTTTTGAAAATTATTTATAAACATGATTTTTTTTTATAATGATAGAACTACTGAATTATTGATATTAGAACTTGTACAGATTGTTTGGAGATATCTTACCAGGCTCTGTGGTCAAACTCTATATTTTTACTTTTCATAGTTGTTGAAATTATTTTAGACTTAAGGAAAAGGAAGGTAAATATATATAGTTCCTAGTTATCTTATTATATGTCACCTTCATATTGGGATAGATTGGTGTTGATGGATATCACATGGAGACATGTTTAGTTTGGTCTATTCAATCTTTCAAGTTGGTCTATTGTGGCCTGAATTTTTATGCCACATGGATGTTGTTGCAAATTGATGTTTCTTCAGTTTTACATTATACTTTTGGTTCTTTTCTATATCTCACCATGTGACAGACTTTCTTTGGTGACTTATCTAGTTTACCCAATCTGGTTTGTTACAATCACCTTACGATGTCAGCAAATTTTATTTATATCAAAGATTATTTATCTATTGACCAATTGGAAATTATATTAATAATGGAATTGGTAAGGCCATGTGTATTACCACTATCCATTGTGTATTATAAGTATATGAGGCTTACATCAATGTTCTAGAAAAGTCTCCAGAAATCATTGGAGGTAGAACTGAGTTTCAGTGCAATATATCATCCTTAGACAAATGGTCAGTCTAAGAAGAACATCCAAACTCTATATATATTATGGATCTATTTTGATGTATTTCCAAGTATTTTGGATAAAAACATCCCCATGGAACTATTCTTATGTGAAAAAAGTTCATGTTTAAGAATGAATTTGGAACCATATGATGCTCAATATGGGAAGAGATTAATAATTACAACATGTTAGAATGAAGTTGATGAGTGGAAGTTGATAGGACCTAACCTTTTCCAATAAAGGATAAAGAAGGTTTAAACCATTCATCAGCATATAAAAGTAGAAAAAATTAGATATGAGAGTTACAGAGAAGGTTCAAACCATTCAGTGGAATATGAAAGCAAAAAAATTCACTCAAAATTTTAAAAATCATTTCCACGAATGGTTTGAACCACATTTATCTTCTCGGATAGGTTTACGTGATTGCTCAATTTTATACATACCATGTGTTTTTATCCTTATAAATTGAATTATTTAATATATATTAATTATTTTAATGAAAAATGATGATAATATCTTCATTAAAATAAGTAAACATTTATTTAATGTTTTTAACTAGGCAAGTAATTTGAATAAGTTTCATGTTATTCTTAAACATATTTTTTTATAAAAAAAAATTTCCTTGTGTTTTAAATTATTATTTAAAAATAAAATTTACCCTTATGAGAATTGAAATTTATAAGATGGTTTTCATATTTGGAATCATTATTTCAAAATTTTATTAATAGTTCAACTTTATTTTTGGCCATAATGAATAGTAATTGATGTAAAAATTCATCACTATGATAAATATTAAAAAGGGTTAACGATGGGTTAAACTAAATATATAAGTGTTAGAATAACATAAAAATTTATAATTCATATTTTTTAGTGTATTTCAAGCCAAAAATATCTTATCGTATAATTTTAGTATCTTTACTTCCACTTTCACTTGAATATGACATTAATATCTTTTAATGTTTTAAGTATTTACAAGTTTACCTCCCACCTATCTTATAAAAGGAGGACCTTTTCCCCTGACTCATTCATAAATATTAATCCTTCTATCATGGAAAATACCTACCAAAATATCTTATCAAATTCCATTCCCCTATCAAATTGATTTTGGTCTTTCATAGAGATAACCATTGAAGTCTTAATGTGAAATCCAAATAAGGTTTCATAAATAGGAGGCAATTATCTTTACCGATCTATTTTGAGTTACATTATTCCTTGAACACATATAAATATTATATTACAATATTATCATGATGAAATTTGTATCTTTACTATACTAATATTTTTTTATATTAAAGTAATTTCCATTTTATTCCTCCTTTCCATCCAATGTAAAATGATAATGTCATTCATGAGTACATGCGGACTACTGCCTCCATGAAGCAATATGATTCTTTTTCCATGTTAAACATACAAGAATGTTCATATGTATTTATTTAATGAGTATATATGATAATTATTATATTATTATAATACTTTATAGATGTATTATTATTTATTTATATATCTTTCCATGCATTGAAAAATGAAAACCTTACTCATGTGTACGTATGGACTACCACCTCCATGATGTAATATAATTTATTTTTTTATTACCACATTATATGAATGGTTATAAAAGTGAGTATAATTAATAAATACAATAATAATAATGTGATTACATTCTAATTTCGATGAAAATATAACCAAGGTGTAAGGACTGGAATCTTTGAATAAAAACATGTATGGAAAATGAACCAGTTTTCACCCAAATATTGATATTAATGAATAATTGTTAATAAATGTGTAATTAGAAATTATATGGGAATTATATATTTTAAGATAATAATGAATATAGTTCATTTATTTTTTTATAATAAATCAAAATTTATTATATTATAACTAAAGAGTTCTTATAATGAAATTTAGGACTTTGATAAAGGATTTTGGTTGCAATCTCATTTTAAATTGAGATTATCAATACTTGAATCTCCAATTGGGGAACTATATGTTCCTTATTTATTAAACCATATGTATATTTTTAAATATGGTTCTTTATTGGTCTTTAATTTTTTCCTTTTATTTTCCCTAATATTTTATATAAATGGATTGAGTAAATGTTTTTAAGAAATGCCTGCCTTTTTTGTTCTTTGGTATAATAAAATCTTTTATCTTGTAAATGTTATTTAAAATGTTTTTTTGAATGATAATTTTTAAGAAAATATGATTATTTAAAGTATTTTTAGCCATATTTTACATTCTTTTAAATTTTTTAAAATGAATAATCTTTTTATTTTTTGAATGTGTCACTTTTAGATTATTTACTAAATATGTAAAAGGAATCCTTATTTTAACATTTACTAAATGAGTGGATTTTCCCATCATAAGATATATTCTTTGATTTGAAGATTACTTCAAAAGGATTAAATTTTTTCTAAATAATCAAATTTTATTAATATTTTATGATTTTTTAAAAAAAATATCAAAAGATATGTATATTTTTATCATTTTTAAATGAAATTATAGAATGTTATTTTAAAGTTACGTTTAATATATGTAAACATCCTTTAATATTTCTTATGATTCAATGGGGGATATGATCTAATTATATTTTCCATGTTCTTTCTCCAAATGTCTTATGATTATATGATGAGAAAAACATTATGGATTCTATTTATTTTCTATGGGTTATGATATGATGTAATGATGAATGTTTCTAAGAACATATGTTACATGTATGTTTATATTTCATTATGACATGGGTGATTCTATTAAATAACTCCAGTGAATTTCATAATTATTAAGATCTCAAGTGATAATATAGACTAAAATGGGGATCAAATTGAATTCAGTATGAGACTTTTTTCACTATGATAGCATTGGGAGTGAACAATGTCTATTGAAATGATGGATTGAGGAGTGAACCAAATCCACTATGAGACTTTGTCTGGTATTATCATCTTGTAAGTGAACTATGCCTACTTAAATTATTTTCTAAGATTGTGATCATGAAAATAATTCCTATGAAATTTTCTGTACTTATGATGATTCCTCACTCTTATGGATCAAGTATTTTGAAATGATAAAGCTTTATTACATGAATCATGATTTATGATATGTGGATGATTGGGTATGAACTTCATATATTATAATCATTATCTCATACCCTTATACATAACTTATGCTTGTATATGTTCATAGATTAATATATTCCACGATTACACTTACTGATCATCAGAGCTTACAATTAGTTGTGTTACTTTTTTTCCCCAAGTTATGAAGATAGGTATTATATAATATATTTATATGGAAGGTATTATGAGAGAGGTTTTTTTTGTGTGACGTTGAATATCTTTCATGACATAATATTATTAAGTATATGGACTCTACATTCACAAAATTTTATAGTTATGAGGCATGTATTAATGTGAAATGTATTGAATATTCATCTAAAATGATGAAATATTAATTTATGTTATGATCAAGTCACCAAATATTAGTTAGTTTTTATCTATTTTGAATATTGAGAGTGATTAATCCTGATTATTTGGAACTAGTTTCATAATAACAGTGTTTCACCTCATTCTTCTTTGAAATCTCATCATTATCATATCAAGAAAGGTACTAGGATTTATGATTTAGAATTATTTGTATTTTCATTATGTGGGGGTGTTAGTTATGATCTCGAAAGATGAAATAATATATGTGCATGATTTGGTGATTTTTAATGGACGGACATTGATATCTTAATTAACGAGTTTAATATTAATATAACCATACATGAAAAAAAATCAAATAATTATATAAAAATTTATGACTTATATTTTTTATAATTTTGTTATCATCGTAATCCATGATATTATTTTATATCAATGGTCATGTAGGTGGTTAGACCGACCAAAACATGAACTCACCATAATTAATGGATGGGTATGATTATGAAAAGAGGTTTCTTTTGGAACAATATTATTATTAAATAAGTATAATGATATTATTTAGATATTTTTAAGGTGTATAATTATATTTTAAGTGTTTAATAAATAATAACAAACCTCTATGAAAAATGAGATACATAACTTCATGGAGGTGTTATTCTGCACAAACACACAAATGACATTTTTGATTTTTTAGTAGAGAAGGGGAATCATCGTTAATGTGTATTACCACAGTATAAAAACAATTAATACAATATTAATACTAAATTAATCATATAAATATTGAAATAATATATTATAAAATGAGATATAAAAAATAAACAATGTTTGGGAGAATATTTTACACACATTGAGAACTTTATTTTTTCCGTGGAGGACTACATAGAAAAGAGGGAATATGATAGATTATTATGAATACAGTAAAAATTAAGTTGAAAAGGGTTATAAGGGATGGTATAAATAAAATATTTTCAAATGTAAATTTAAATTTAGAGTGTTTTTGATGGGGTTGTGAGAGGCCCCTTTTATATGTGCTGAGAATTGAATTTTTGTAATTATTTCATCTTGATATAAAGAAAGCATATGTTTTAAAAGTGAAAAAGAATAAATAATGTACTATAATGGAATTTATATAATTTTTCATTGATCAATGACTCAAATAATCAATTATAAACATGTTTTTAACTTGTTTGGACTTGTACCCCTTTGGTTAAACCTTTTCACCATTTTACCTTTAAAAATTGTAACTTATATTAACCTAAGTAATTAATTTTATTAAAACTAAAAATTAAAATAATTTTTGATAAATAGTTTTGAAATTGAAATTCTTATTATGAAATAAATTTTAATATATTATTTTTCTAAAGGTGATAAAAAATTAATTTTTAGATAATAAATTTATTAAAAAAGTTTTAGAGGAAGTTTCAGCATAAGTTATAAAATGTAAAATATATGTTTTAAATTGAAATTAATATTTTTAAGTTAATAATGTTACATATTAAATATATATTTTATTAAAAAAAAGGACTTGAAAATTTATATGCTATGATTATATCCAGATTATGTCAAAAAAAAGAATGGTTTTTATATAAAAGTATATTTCACTATTTACATAAAAATAAACCTATTTATAATTATACAAAAAATACATAATAATATAATATTTTCCTGACAAGTCCAAAAATGATGTTATTTTTTAAAATTAAAATTATAAAATTTGATATTATAGCTTTTAAATAAATTATAAAATATAATTAAAAACAACTTTTTAGTAGGAAAATGACTTTTCATAATATTAACTATTTTTATTCTTATTTATTATTAATTAATAATTAAATTGGTGTTAATATAATATATATATTTATATATAAACAATACATTTATCTCTATTTATCCCTACCAATTACATGCCTACATTGAAATAATTGTAGTTAAAAGGTTTCATTGTTCGTTTCGGTTTCGTGTTGCATGTAAGACACACTATTTTGAAAAAAAGTTTATTTAAGGGTAAATATTAAATGAAATCATAGGACGTTACATTCATCCCCATAAAAATATTTTCTTCCTCAAAATTCTATGATTAGGATTAAAATAAGTGAGCATGATTTTCTCTTATTATATCATTATATTCACATGTAGCTTCCTCAAACTTATGGTTCCACCATAGAACCCTAACTTTGTGGGTGATCTTGTTCCGAAGCACTTTTTCTCTTTTATCCATGATTTATAAAGGTTATTATTCATATAATATACCATCTTATAGTTGAAAAATTATGAGTTTCGTACATATGAAGGTTCGGATGTGTACTTCTTAAAAATAGATACATGAAACACATCATGTACTCAGAAAGGGTCTGGAGGTAGTGATCTGTAATAATATATAGCCTTAAAATGATCATGGATCACTAAAGGACCAACATATCTAGGTATTAGATCTGTTTTCTATCTAAATATATTAACACGCTTCAAAGGAGATATCTCAAGTATCACATTACCACCAACCTCACACTATATATCTCTTTTATTATTATTTGTGTACTCTTCTATCAACATCGTTACAATTTGAAATTTCACATAATGGTTTTAACCTTCTCCATGATATCTTAGAAAAGATCAAATTCTACCATCTTCCTATCTCCAAATTCATTCTAGCATGTTGGAGTCCTACATATCATCCCATAAAGATCTTCGCATAGTGATATATAAATGCTAGAATGAAAACTATAATTATATGATAACTTTTTTAGAGGAAGGATTTATAGCATCCATATCCTATTAAACATATCATTACATGATTTTATTCATAATTAAACATCATATTACAAAACAAGGATCGTGATGTTTAGTGCCTTAGAATATTAGGTACATAGTTAAATATAATAAAGATAAATTTTATTTAATCTCCACATTGAGGTCCTAACTTCCATTATGCTCCAACATCTTCATAGGAGAACCATGGTATAACATGAATAAAGGTATTGATTAAAAATCTTAGTAAGGTAATAATCATAAGAATAAATCTAAGCACATTTGTTAAAAGACATGAAATTGTGATATAAAAATGAAACGAACATGATATAAATAATCATAACATATAAAACATTGGGTCATATAGTAATGGAATCATATTAATGGAGAATAACCATAAAACATGACTTTAGCACGAGTTTAGGAAATCCACCAAGACCGTTGCGCATGGAGCACGAGTCAAGGATAACCACTAAGACCATTGCACATAACGTCACATGAGACTAAACATTACCCAACTCATTTGAGTGATTTCTAGGTTCACCCATTATAACATGTTCATGAATAAGTGTGCCACATTAAGGATCATACATATAGAATCAAACATGACATAAAAGATACCCATGGAAAGAAATGGGTATCCAAATCATGTCAGAAGGAAATAAAAATGGGAATATCATAAAAGTGTCCATGAACGAATGGATTTAGAAAATACAGGGACATTAATAAGTTAAAATAGACATAAATCATGATACGTGATTTCAAAATAAAGTTATAACATTTAAAAAGAGTATTTAATAATCTTTTTAATTAAAACATTTTAGTGTGGTTTACGGAAAATATTAAAGAGCATTTAAAATAGAATATAACAAAATATTTATTATAAAACTAGAAGTTAAATAGAAGGTTTTAATAATAAAAAGTTTGATTTTAGAAAAGATATGGTGGTTCAAAACATATTATAGAGGGAAAATTAAAATGGGTAAGAATTTTGGAAGTTCCCTCAAATAGGGCTTGTAACAAGGAAGAATTGAGTAAGTAACATTTTAAAAAAATGTATATCCCTGAGAAGAGAGGAATGAATCTTGCTAATTGAGTTTGGAACATATAAAAAAATTTATAACATACACATAAAAATAACATAGAATTTAATTTGGTTAAATATGGAGAAATAATAACCCAAGGGAATAATGGAAGTTCAGATAGAATCCCTTACCTTGAATCTGAAAGTGTCTCTCACATGATCTTAATGTCATAGATAATCAAATTAGATTCATTAATTAATAATTATAGAACCTATTACACATAAATTTTATTTAGAATAACTTAATTCAATTCATTTGTGGCAATTTTAGGGGTTAAGATATTCAATTTCATTACTTCGTAGCATTGGTTTTCCTTTGTTTTCATGATCAGTTTACTTGTATACATGTATGAAGGGTCGTGTAAAGTGGGGTTAATTATGGAAAACTGAACCTTTATGTTGTAAATGATTATATAGTGGTTAAATTTATAATATATCATTTTGTTTTATGACATTCGTATGAATCATTTTATAAATATTTAATGATAATCATTTGGGTTTATTTTGGAGGTTTTTCGATCACAACAAACTCATTTTGTTTTATAAATTAATATCATGAGCAAAAAATGATTAAAAAGACTTAAATAAAATATAATAAATATATTATAATGTGGTTCAAAGATAAAAATGTATCATGAATATCTTTTGAAAGGTAATGAAAATTGAAAACTTCATCGTCCTTGAATGTGATAAATTAACACATCTCAGATGACGTTTTCATTTTTAGTATAAAAGGATGGGGAAATAGAGATGATGATGAATTATTACCTTAACATAAAAAATTACAGTATATTAGTGGTTATATAGTTATCATATAATTTGGATGAGGTTTTTTGAAGAGGTAAAAATAAAATAAAGGAACTTCAAAAGAAAAATAAAAGAATCGGAAAAGGGAATTCACCTCTTAAAATAATCCTCCTTGAGAGCCTCCTTAGGGAATAGGTTTTGGTGTTTCGATGAGACAAAGTACTCCTATAAATGGGATAGGGTCTTGGTAATATATTTGAGTATAATTTTGACAAGGTACTAGTCTTGAGATGTGTGAGGAGAAGAGGTGGTGATGGGTGGTATTTATAGTGCAGGAGAAGAGTGTTTTCTCAATAATAAATTCATCAGTTTATTATTTTTCTCAAGAAAAGCAATAGATCTGATTAGTGAGACTAAATAAGTTTATTATATCATGTGATTTCGAACTAGTGGTGCTTGAATCAGCCAAGACTCAATAAATATTGTATTTTGAAGGTTCCGGGTGCAGTGGAAGTGCATGGGTGGATGTGCCCACTTGGATTTTTGTCATTAACAATGATCAATCTGGGATCAATATGACGATAAATGCTGGTATCCACTAATCGAATCACAGAAATGGACAAAGAAAGGGAAAGTCCCAGAACCAAATGGTATGATCGTTACTGGTTGATTATAATTAATTTAATCAATTGAAAAGAAATACCTTTTGGGTGTTCTTTCTTCATTGATGTCCTTGATCACGTTCTAAGGTGATTCATCATTGCGTCGTAGAAGCCAACTATAGACTTCCTCTAGAGGTGATCCACACGTGTACCTCGTATCTCGGGACATCGCCAATGGAGTCTCGAGGTACTATCGTGGAGAAACCTTTACTTGGGTCGTCTGACTTAGATCATCTTGATCAGATGGAAGAAGATCTCTCTCGGTCTAGAGAGTATTCTTGGAGGAAGAGGTTCTTTCCGCCTTGAAAAAATTCTCCATAGTTGTTGTGCACAACAATTCTCTTATCTGTTGGAAAAGAGTTGGGGTTGTGAGGATATTTATAATCGGGTTTGAGGTTGTAGAGTTATGACAATTAATAAACGCGTTACACGTTTTATTTATTTAATTGACTCTTATTTAAAACCCCCATGTCAAATAATTAATTCCTTGACATGCGCCCACACTAATTATAATAAATATCATTTAAAACAACATTATATCCTCAAAATCTCAACTGGAAAAACTACACGGCGTGTATTAAAAAATACACGGCGTGTACTTGTTTTTAATTGAAAACTACAAGGCGTGTACTTGTTTTTCATTGAAAACTACACGGAGTTTAAATTTAATGTACACGATGTGTATATCTTGTTTTCATTTATTCATTTCATTTCCATAAAGAAAACTACATGACATGTAATTATTAATACACAGTGTGTACTTGTTTTCCATGAAAAAATACACGGCGTGTAATATTTAATACACGACATGTATATCTTGTTTTTCATTTCTTTATTCCTCCATCATCAAAATGATTTAGGCTTCCTTGAATAATTATTAAACCATATATAGGAATAATGTTTATTCTACTTGAGATACTTGAATACACTTAGTGTGTGACCCTCTAGGCATCTTTCTCGTTGGCAATAGACGAGCTTGCCTAAAATCCAAGATTACTGTCTAACAATGGGTCAAGGCATCCAAGATAAAGAATTTGACGCCGCATTGACGTATCACCTCATACGAATGCTAACTGTGTAATTTAATCCCTTTGTCTCGATATCTCATCAAGTAGGTTTCATGGCAGTGTCATAAACCTATATGCTTGATCCTTCGTTCTTTGGCTACCTGAAATAAACTCGTCATTCACACCCTGTCCATGGAATTTAATGCGACAGTTCTATTTCAATCAAAGGTCCGAGATATCAACTTCCATAAATGGAAGGGACAAATCCTTCCTCGACTTATCCATTAACAACATGTCACTCGTGACGCACCCAACATACCCTACTTCCCACCAACTATTTGTGTGACGGTTTTCATCAGTAAATCTAAGTGCATGAGTAATGACATGAGTTAATGATAATCTTCCAGTCTAAGGACCATTACACATGCTCGCAGATAGTAATATCTGATGACACCATGACATGCATAATTACTACTGGCGGGTCTATTCTCATAATCTCCCATCATGGAGATTACCAAGTGCGTACTCCATGAGAGAGAGTCTTGTATTCTTACAAGTACTCGCACATGACGGTCTATATACTATGTGTCCTATCATAGTATGGAATCTAACTGCAGAACTTTATTTAAGAATATAGTTATATCATTTCAAGATTCTCATCATAGCGGGGATCTTCCATGACCATATTAATGCAACAAATATTCTAGGACATTATTATATTATACTCATGCAGAACAATGAACAATATACAATAAGTGAATATTCATGTAATCAATGTACCAAACAGTTGGTTCTCAGGACACCAACCCTTACAAACTCCCACTTTGACTAGAGCCAACTGCCTACAACTTTTAGTCCGCTATAACTCACAGGATGATTATGTTTCTGATGAGTCAAGGCTTTAGTCTAGGGCTTCTACACGTTTTATTCCATGGAAATACTACTCACTTCAACTTCACCTCTCTGAGAAAAATCCCTCGAGAGGTGATACTTCCAAAGTATGTGCTTTGTCTGCTGATGTGACCTTAGCTCTTTTGCAAGTGCCACCGCTGCAGTATTATCACAATAGATTGTGATAGGATCTTTACAACTCAGTACAACATCCAGCTCTTGGATGACGCTTCACATCCATACTAATTCTTTAGCAGCCTCAGAAGATGCGATATACTCGTACTCCACTGTAGAATCTGCCACCACACTTTTCTTTGAGCTCTTCCAGCTCACAGCACCTCCATTCAAACTGAAGATGTATCCAGTCTGCGACTTCATGTCATCTTGATCAGTTTGGAAACTAGCATCTAAATGTCCTCTGATGACTAGTTTCTCATCTCCTCCATAAACTAGGAACATATCCTTAGTACACCTCAGATACTTAAGGATAGTCTTGACTTCCATCCAATGGTGGTCTCCTGGATCAGCTTGATATCTTCCTACCACACATAATGCGTCAGCAACATCTAGCCTCATACATAGCATAGCATACATGACTGACCCAGTCGTGGCTGCGTAAGGGATCCTTTCCATTCTCTTTCATTCCTCATTTTTTTAGGACACATTTTCTTGGAAAGATGAATTCCATGTGACATTGCCAATAATCCCCTCTTGGACTGTTCCATACTGAATCTGTTCAGTATCTTGTCAATGTATGTTCTTTGACTCGGGCTCATCATTCTCTTATATCTATCACGATGGATCTTGATCCCAAGAATATATTCCACCTCACCCAAGTCTTTCATAGAGATGCATTTATGCAACCATGCCTTAACTGACTGTAAGACAGGTACTTCATTTCCAATTACAAATATGTCATCAACATATACTATTAGGAAAACGACTGCACTTCCACTAAACCTTTTTTAGACACAAGGCTCACATTCATTCTTAACAAAGCCAAATTCCGTTACAGTTTCATCAAAACGAATGTTCCATGACCTTGATGCTTTCTTTAATCCATAAATGGATTTCTACAACTTTCATACCTTGTTGGCATCCTTTGGAGTCACAAACCCTTCAGGTTGTGTCATGTAGACATCTTCCTGGAGGTTCTCGTTAAGGAAAGCTGTTTTGACATCCATTTTCCAAATTTCATAGTCATGGTAAGAAGTAATGGCCAATAGGAATCTTGATGGATTTCAACATCGCAACTGGTGAAATGGTTTCATAATAGTCAATTCCTTGACGCTGTCTAAAACCTTTTGCAACCAGTCGTGCCTTGTAGGTGCTAACTTTCCCCTCCATGTCCAGTTTCTTCTTGAATATCCATTTATTACCAATAGGCTTTACATCAACTAGAGGATCTACCAAAATCCAGACTTGTTTTTGGTACATGGAATTCATTTTAGAATTCAGGGCTTCTTGCCACTTGGTAATATCTATGCCTTTAACTGCTTCCTTGTAGGTAAGAGGATCATCATTGTCTACCAATAATGATTCACCATCCTCAGTGACAAGAAAACCATATCGTTCTGGTTCTCTCACCCATCTCATGATCCTATGCAGTTCTTGTGTCTCTGGAACAGATTGTTCTTCCATGGGGATTTGTGAAATCTGCTCTTGTACCAACTCAGGTGTATCTTAAGCCTCAAGTTCATCGAAGTCTATCTCGTTCCCACAATCTCTTTTGGAGATGTGCTCCCTCTCAAGGAATATGGCGTGTCTTTCCACTGTAACCTTTTTGTATGAGGGGTTGTATAGGTAATATCACCTTGTTTCCTTGGTATATCCTATAAAGATACACTTTGTGCCTCGGGGTGCATGTTTGTTACCTGAAGAGGCCTTAACAAATTCTTCTCTACCCCACACATGTAAATTCGATAACATGGATTTGTGTCCACTCCATAACTCGTACGGAATACCATTTTTCAATTTTTTTGGTACTTAGTTTAGTATGTGTGCTTATGTTTGTAATGCATATCCCCAAAAGGATAATGGAAGATTCACATGACTCATCATTGATCTCACCATGTCCAATAGGGTGTGGATCCTCCTTTCACTTACACCATTCCACTGTGGCATTTAAGGAGGAGTGAGTTGAGATAGAATCAAAAACTCTCGTAAGAAATCAACAAATTCCTGGTTAAGATATTCTCCTCCTTTGTCTGAGCGGAATTTCTTAATCTTCTTACCAAGCTGGTTCTCAACTTCATTCTTGTATTCTTTGAACCGATCAAAATAATCTGACTTATACCTCATTAAGTAAATATATCCATATCTACTAAAATCATCAGTAAAAGTTATGAAGTATGAGAACCCACCCATTGCTTCAACTGGAAGTGGCCCACACACATCTGTGTGAACTAATTCTAGAAGCTCTTTAGCTCTTTCACCTTTCCCACTAAATGGGGATTTGATCATTTTTCCTTGTAGACATGCATGACATACACCAAGTGGTTTTAGTTATAAAGAATCTAAATATCCATCTTGGTGTAATTTTGTCAAACGTTTCTCATTAACATGACGTCGCCAGTGATGCCAAATTTGGGTATGGTATGAGTCATGTGAATTAACTTTTTCATCAATTTCCATTAATTTGTTTGTGTAGTCTAACACATAAAGGACGTTATATAAATGTGCCCTACCAAAACAAATGCTATCTTTATAAAAGTAGCAGCATCCACTTCCAAACCGGAAGATGAATCCATCAGTATCTAATTTGGATACTGAAATAATGTTTTTGGTTACAGAGGGTACATAATAACATCCTTTAAAAACCAAGACCATCCCTATAAGAAATGTGAGATTTTAGTCTCTGACAGCTACAGAAGAGAGTCTGGCTTCTTTGGCTGCTTGTAGATCTACCTCCCCTCGATCAATCTTCGTGAATCTACTTGGTTCTTGTATTTGGATACAGATGTGAGCACCACAAGCAGTATCTAATACCAAATTAGTAGAAACAGATAGATTGCATTCGATAACAAGCACACCTGAAGCTTCCCCTTGCTTCCTTGGTTGGGTGCAGTTTTTCTTCTAGTGGCCCTTCTTGCCACATGTGAAACAAACAACATCTTGTTCCTTTTCCTCCCCTTTGATCTTCCTTTTCTTTGAAGGCCTCGAAGAAGATTTGGGCTTAAAGATCTTCGCCTTCCCTTTACTTTTATTCACCATAAGGATAGAAGGTTTTTCACTCATCATGTCATTATCCACTTGGCGAATAAGGATAAGAAGATCAGACAAAGACTTATCAATGTTGTTCATGTTGAAATTAACAAAAAATTTCTAGAAGATCTAGGGGAGTGATGCAAGAATGAGATCGGTGCCCAGTTCATCGGGGAGTTTAAACCATAGAACCTCCAAGTGCTCAATGTAGCCAATAAGCTTTACTACATGAGGCCCAGCTGGGGAACCCTCTCGAAGCTTGCTCTGAAATAGAGCCTTGGAGATCTCAAACCTTTCCTATCTTTCTCTCTCCTGGTATAGACCATGGAGGTGCTCGAGCATGCTATAGGAATCCATGTCTTCATGATACATCATGAGATCACTAGATATAGATGGTAGAATCAATCATTGAACGTCGAGATCATTGTTCAAATGTTGATCATAGACCAGGAAATCTTCATCACTTTCCCCTGGGGCAAGAGAATCAGGAAGTGAGGACTCCAGCATTTAAAACTTGCGTTCATGGCGTAGGTAACCTGAAGGCACCTAAACCATTCCAGAAAGTTTCTTCCGGTGAGGATATTGTCTTTATCCATAATTAATCACAAAGAAAAGTTGGTTGAAGAGTTTTTCATATCGATTCTACAAATTAAAAGAGAAGATTTATCAGTACCTTCTTGATTACATTTTATGAAAAATAATAAATGAATTTATTAATTCTCCCACTATTTTATCAAGTCCCAATGGCCCTCACCATTGAACTCAAAATTTCTAGTTTCTTTGACATTCTAGTGGAAAGGATCCATATTTCCCTTCGTATAACCCCAATAAGGGTTGGTCAAGCTATTTGAAGGTATTTAGGAAGGCAGGTCTTTACTGATTGTGAGCTTACAGTTCCTTGATCTGTTGAGTGGACTCCCCTATCCTGAAATCCTGACTTGGATTTCCTCAACTCTTGCCTCCAATATTACATCAAGTTTAGCAAGGGCTACTCCTCTTGATGTAATATGGTTAAGTCAACCTGAAACCTTTCATAAGGGATTTCATTATAAAAGTAATTGTCCCAATAGGGGTTGGTCAAACACATAGTTTTATTGAGTCTTTCCCTAAATCAAGTAATGTAAGGCTTGGTCTGAATTAATATGGTATTTGAGGGATTTTATTATTTATGTGTATTTTTTCATTATCACATGCTTGTTAATATTAAGTGATGCTTACTTAAGTTATTAACCATGTTCTGATAATGTATATGCATAGTCCGGCTTTTATTTTATTCCATCATTGCATGCTTGTTCATTTTATTAACTATGTGATCGCGACAACACATACATAATATATAAACCATGCAATTTAGAGAAAAATAAAATAATATAGCATGATCATGAGCTTTTATTGGTTATCATATCTAGCGGTTTTGATAAGCATACTCTGACCTAGGGAAAACACCTTGAACCTGATGGTTCGTGTTTTGAAGATCCCACTTGTCCACCTTTGTATCTTCTTATGTCGGTTTCGCCTCGGCTTCGAGATTTGAACCATCTCCTCAGGCTTGGGGAGATCCTCCATTACATGGGTTTACATTAAAGAAACCATGGGCACTCAGGACCTGCATTTTATTGAAATAAGGCTCGCAGGCCAACAAATATAAATTAAATAAATTTAAATGAAACCATCTACATAAAAAGAGTCTTTGGTCTATCTCATGATCATACATAGCATGAAACAACATTTACGTATATTTATAATTCAAATTCTTTTAATCATTATTTTATTTAAGATAAGTCGCGCTCAAATTCAATTAACTGTGATCTTATAATTAATCAATTCTTTATCTTAAATTCCTTTCGGAATTTCCTTGAGATTCTTCTCATCCATATTCCTTGTACAGGTCTTTGTACACTGGAGGAAACCTGGTGAAATTCCATTTCTGGAAGGTACACGACATGTAGTTTATAATTACACGACGTGTATTTCTTTTCACTCTTTATCCAAAGTACAAGTCGTGGATTTGGTGTGTTTTTGGTACTTTGGAAATTTTGGAGTACACGGCGTGTAGAAAAATCATACACAGCGTGTACTTCCTTGTTACGCGGTAACCGGACTGGCGATCCCGTGTATGTGGTACGCGGCCTATCCTTTTACACGGTGTCACCTAGACCGGAATGGACTACAATGCGTGTTGCTCCAACATACACATCGTGTATTCTAGTTCCACGCGCCGTTCAATTCTAGTCAATATAGCTTGATTAATACTTAGGCATATTCAATTCAAACGACATTGTTTGGAGGACCAATGCTGGTTCGTTGAACCTAAGTACACGGCGTGTAGTTTTAATTACACACCGTGTAATCCCGTTTTGTACAGATATAAAGAGGGACTCCTCCGGATGAGTTCCTCATTTTTATTTTAATAAAAAATTAAAATTAAATGGTATTTTCTGGGATACAAATCGAGAAACGATGGAGGAAGAATAGATCTCATTTATTCAGATTAATAGAATGATATATTTTGAATTGAATCAAATATAAATGCGTAAATTATCCACGAAAATTAAATAACTATAATCAACGTTGGAACCTCCCTTTGATACCATTTGAAGGTTCCAGGCACAGCAGAAGTGCGTGGGTGGATGTGCCCACTTGTCTTTTTTTCATTAACAATGATCAATCTGAGATCAATACGACGATAAACGCTAGTCTCCACGGATCAAATCACATAAATGACAAAGAAAAGACAAGTCCTGGAACCAAAAGGTAGGACTATTACAGGTTGATTATAATTAATTTAATTAATTGAAAAGAAATACCTTTTGGGTGTTCTTTCTTCGTTGATGTCCTTAATCACGTTCTGATGTGATTCGTCATTACGTCGCAGAAGCCAAGTGTAGACTTCCTCTAGCGGTGATCCACACATGTACCTCATATCTCGGGACGTCGCCAAAGTATTCTTCGGGTGCAAGCATGGAGAAACATTTTCTTGCGTTGTCCGCCTTAGATTGTCTTGATTCGATGGAAGAGGATCTCTCTTGTTCTTGAGAGCGTTCTTGGAGGAATAAGTTCTTTTGGCCTTGAATGAATTCTCCAGAGTTTTTGTGCACAACAATTCTCTTGTGTGTTGGAATAGAGTTGGGGTTGTGAGGATATTTATAATCGGGTTTGAGGTTGTAGAGTTATGACAATAAATAAATGTGTTATGTGTTTTATTTATTTCATCGACTCTTATTTAAAACCACCATGTCAAATAATTAATTCCTTGACATGCGCCCACACTGATTATAATAAATATCTTTTAAAACAATATTATATCCTCAAAATCCCGACTGGAAAAACTACACGGCGTGTATTAATAAATACATGGCGCGTGCTTGTTTTTCTTTGAAAAATATACGGCGTGTACATTTAATGTACACGGCGTGTAAATCTTTTTTTCATTTATTCATTTCCTTTTCATAAATAAAACTACATGCCGTGTAATTATTAATACACAATGTGTACTTGTTTTCCATGAAAAACTACACGGCGTGTAATCTTTAATACACGACGTGTATATCTTGTTTTTCATTTCCTTATTCCTCCATCATCAAAACGATTTAGGCTTTCTTGAATAATTATTAAACCACTTACGAGAATAATCTTTATTCTACTTGAGATACTTGAATACACTTCGTGCGTGACCCTTTAGGCCTCTTTCTCATTGGCATTAGGCGAGCTTGCCTAAAGTCCATTATTACTGTCTAGCAACGGGTCAAGGCACCCAAGAGAAAGAAGTTGAATCCGCATTGATGTATCACCTCATACGAATGCTTACTTTGTAATTTAATCCCTTTGTCTCAATATCTCATCAAGCTAGTTTCATGGCAGTGTCATAAACCTATATGCTTGATCTGTCGTTCTTTGACTACCTGAAATAAACTCGTCATTCACACCATGGACATGGAATTTAATGCGACAGTTCTATTCCAATCAAAGGTACGAGATATCAACTTCCATAAATGGAAGGGACAAATCCTTCCTCGACTTATCCATTAACAACATGTCACTCGTGATGCACCCAACGTACCCTACTTCCCGCCAACTATATGCGTGACGGTTTTCGTCAGTAAATCTAAGTGCGCGAGTCATGACATGAGTTAATGATAATCTTCCAATATAAGGACCATTACACACGCTCGCAGATAGTAATATCTGATGACACCAAGACATGCGGAATTACTACTGGTGGGTCTATTCTCATAATCTCCCATCTTGGAGATTACCAAGTGTGAACTCCATGAGAGAGAGTCTCGTCTTCTTACGAGTACTCACACATGACGGACTGTATACTATGTGTTCTATCATAGTATGTCATCCAACTGTATAACTTTATTTAAGAATATTGATATAGCATTTCAAGGTTCTCATCATAGCGGGGATCTGCCAAGACATTATTAATGCAACAAATATTCCAGGACATTATTATATTATAGTCATGCAGAACAAAAAACAATATATAATATGTGAACATTCATGTATTCAATGTACAAAAAATTTGGTTCTCAGGACACCAACCCTTACATAGTTAACTTATAATGTATATATACTGTATATTATCGTATTTTACTATTCACAAAAATTCAACTATTTTAGAAAAATTCCAAAAAATAACCTGAACCATTTTTTGACATGTAGAATTAAAAAATGAACTATATTTTTAAAAAATAATTTTCTAAATATGAGGTATTTAATTTTTAATTAAAATGAAAATTTACTTGAAAAATAAAAATTTTAAAATTAAAACTATTTTTCTAACACATTGAAAAATTAATTAAAGTCTCATAAAATTATCTTATAATCATAAGACATAAAAATGTTTTTTAATGAAAGAATTTTATGAAAATATTTTTTTAATTTATTAAATTAATCATGATATTTTAATTAAATATACATGACTTACATAAATACCATCACATAATTAATATTTTTAAAAAAAATTTACTTATACTGAGATATAATTATATCATATAGAAAATTATGAGATGGATAAATTTTTTTTATACTTCCATTGGTGAGGTTACTATTATATTAACCAGTTTACTATTCTTGAGGGTAACATTATTATTCCAAAGGTCATGTTACTATTTCATCATTATGTGTTCTTTAACTTCTAGAGATACCTTTTATTTCACTAATTCTTCATTTATAAAGTTTGTATTGTGTTTTATATGTAATATTATGTGATTTTACTATAATAAATAATTATAAGAAGTTAATTCCATTGATAAAACATTGGGTCATTACATTATTCCCCCCTTATAAAAATTCACCCTCAAAATTTTGTTTTACATTCTAGAATGAAAATTGGTGTGGGTACTTCTCCTTCATCACTTCCTCTGGTTCCCATGATGCATATTTGTACTTATGGTTCTACCATAGTACATTGATCGGCTGTGTAGTCTTGTTGTGAATAAATTTATCTCTACTATCCAATATCTTCACTGACTATTCCTCGTAAGAAAGATCATTTCTCCAACTATACTACCTATGAAGACAGTACATGTGAATAGTCTGGGGTATACTTCCCTAAGAGGGATATGTGGAATACATCGTGTACTTTATACATAGTAGGTGGAAGTGATAGTCAATAGGCCAAAACTCTAACGTGATCAGTAATCTCAAAGGGGATGATATACTTGGGACTTAGCTTTCTTTTCCTTTTATATATCATGACCTTATTCCATAGAGATATGTGGAAGAATACCATATCTCTAAATTTGAAATCAATGTCCCATCGATGATTTTTTGCATAACTCTTTAGTGGACTTTGGGCTACCATGATGTGATGCTGAATGGTTTTCACCTTTTCCACCATTTATTCGACCATTCCAGGTCTTAGAATCTTATGTGCCAAAACATCACCCCATCATACTGATGTTCTACACCTTTTCCTATAAAGGGACTCATATGGAGCCATTTGGATGTTGGAGGGGAAACTATTGTTGTAAGGGAACTCAACCATAAGTAAATGTTCATCGCATTCTGATATGAAGACCATAATATATGCTCCCATCTTGTCTTCCAGTGTATGAATAGTTCACTTAGATTGTCCATATATTTAAAGATGATAGGCCATATTGAAGTTCAGGTTAGTGCTTAGAGCATGTGAAAGACTTTTCTAGAACATAGAGGTGAATCTTGGATCTCGATTGAACACAATCGATATTGGTACTCCATGAATCCTTACCACCTATTTCATATATATCCATGCAAATTGACCCATTGAAATGTACTCCTGAATTGAGATAAAGTGGGGTTTATTTTTCATACGGTCCACAATGACCCATATAGAATTGTTTCCACTGAATTTACTAGGAATTATAGTGACAAAGTCCATGGTAATGGTCTCACACATCCATGTTTGTATGGGTAGTGGTTTCCTCATACCCTTATACTATTGTTTTTTATCAATCACTTGTTGAAATTACAAGCACTTTGATGAATATTCATTAATATCATTCTTTATATTTTCCCACCAATAGTTATCTCGTATATCTCGATACATCTTTGTGCTCCCAAGGTGAATAAATATGTTTGAGCTATGTGCGTAATTCAGATGCTCCTTCTTTATCTATGGATCATATGGTACACATAATCATGATCCAAATATTACAAATCCGTTCTCATCAATCTTGAACATAGAGGATTTACCATTTTTAAAAGATTCCACCCTTTTTCAAAATTTCTACATATTTTCTTTGAGAATGATTTATTTTCTCCACAATGGACGATTGGGAAATCATTTGAGAAAGGATTAATGATGTTACTCCCTTAAATATTCTCATGTCTATCCTCTACAAATATAATAAGATTGGATCCTTCTCAATTATCATCATTAATAAATAAGCATCGTCATTTCTACTTAGAGCATCCAATACCGTATTTACCTTACCAGGATGATAGTGGATTGAGCTGTCATAATCCCTTATAAGATCTAACCGTCTTCACTAGTTCAAATTAAGATCTTTATATTTGAATATATATATTTGAGACTCTTTTTATCAGTAATATATCACACTTCTCCCTATAGAGATAATGTCGCCATATTTTTAATGCAAAGGTCATAGTTTCCAACTCTATATCATGTGTGTGATAGTTTTTTCTCTTTAATTTTAAAATACCTTAAGGTGTTGGATATCACTTTATCATTTTTTTATCATTACACAACCAAATAATTTTTTGGAATTATCAATGTATACCACAAAGAGTTCTCCACTTATCGGGAGTGTGAGTGTCGGTAGAGTGATAAACCATTCTTTGAGCTCCTTAATGCTTTCCTCATATTATTGAGTCCAATAAAACTTTACCCCATTCCATTTAAAAAATCATGAGAAGTTCTTCACAAATTGTCGATAATTCCCATATAGGACAAGGAAAATACGAATCTTTTTTACAGATGTTGGTCTAGGCCACTCTTCAATTACCTTTTTCCTCTATGGGTCCACAAATATCCCTTTTCTGGTATTATATGACCCAAGAATGACACATACTCCATCCAAAACTCACATTTATAGTACTTTACATATATTTTATCTATTCACAATGTTTTCAACATAGAAATCAAATCCTCCTCATTTTCCTCCTTTCTCTTAGAGTATATCAGGATATCATTGTTAAAGACTACCAAATTTTTTTAGGGTAATCTATAAATACTCTATTTATTAAATACATTAATTTTTTGAGCATTAGTGAGTTTTAAGGAAATCACTATGAACTCATAGTGTCTATACCATGTTCGAAAGGCCGTCTTGGGAATATATTCCTTTCTAACCTAAAATTGTTGATATCCCAGCTGAAGGTCCACTTTAAAGAAATAACTGGACACACATAGCTGATTGAACAAGTCATCTATTTTTGGAATGGGATACTTGTTCTTTATAAGGATTTTATTGAGCTCATGATAATCAATGTAGAGGGGCATTGATCCATCCTTCTTCTTAACAAAGAGAACTGGTTCACCCCTTGGTGAAGCACTCGAGTGTATAAAACCCTTCTCCAAATTCTCCTGTAACTACTTCTATAGCTATTACATCTCTACAGTTTCCATTTTATAATGTGTCTTTGATATAGTCATAGATCCATAAATACACTCAATTGATTACACAACCTCTCGATCAGGAGGAAGACCATACAATTATTTAGGGAATACATCATTGTAATCCCTCGCGATGGGAATATCTTTGAGTAGGATTATATCCGTTGTCCCAATAATTTGAGTGATATATTATTTATCATAATGTAGTAATATCCTTACTTGAGATGATGATTTTGAAAGAGAATCGTCATCCTCATTACACTTGTAAAGAATTGGAGTATGCTCTAGGATGGGAAGAGTGATCTCCCTTTTCTAAAAGTTGATGTTTTATTTATATAAAGATAGCCAATACATTTTCCAAATAAAATCAAACTCTACCAAAGGGAGTATGGAATGCTTTTTTGGGAGTTTCAGTCCACAAATATTTACCAGGGATGAATTATAAACCCTGTACACAATAATTTCTCCATTAATTTTTCTCATATATAACTCAACCTCTATATTTAGAGGTGGGTTTTGACCAGCTATTTCAAGATATGAATGAATGCGTAGAACAAGAATCAAATAGTACATTATCTATTATTGAATGAATAACCAGAATAACTATCACCACTTTATCCACCTCAGAAGTAGTGATGGGATAAGCCCTTATTTATTATCCTGGAGGTTTTTATTGATTACCTTCAACAACCCTTGGCTTAGGGAAATGGTTCTCTAAAATTCCCATATTCCTTGTAGTTGAAACACCACACTACTAGATTAGTGTTGATATGAACCTTATTTCTGTTCTTCCACATTAGTATAATTCTTCATATCTATTCAGCATTTCTTAGTCATATGTCTCATTATTCCACATTTGAAGCAATTCAGGGTTCCATTTAGATAGTTCCTAGGATGGTTCTTCCAAAAAAAATTACATGTGGATTGTTATATCTTCTTTCCATCCTGGGATTTATTTTCTGAACCACCCATATTAGACTCCATTTTCCTCTTTTTGTCATAGGTCCCATGGGACCATTGAGAGTACCAAATCTATATTTCAACCTGGAGGGAACCAAAAACAATCTCTTCTTAACCATTGAAGTCAAGAATCACAAATTCTTTTCATAGGCTTGGATTTAGTCTGCTAAAGAATTGATCCGCCTTGCTTTTAGTTTTCATGATAAAGCTTGAGGGGTCTATTTCAAGCCTAGTAAAGTTTGCTTCATACTCCATAATAGACTCATCTTCCTTCTTCTTATGTTCAAGGAACTCTATTTCCATACTGAGATGAAGGGTTTGGGGAAAATATTTTTAAAAAAATATATTCTTGATATATTTCAATTCCATGGAATCAATTTCCTCCTTGGACATTGTTTTCTTGATCAATGTCCACCACTGATCACCTTCCCCATCAAAAAGATAAAATTACAACATGGCTTTCTCTTCTTCTAAGCACTACAGAATAGAGAATATATTTTTAATGTAGTTAATCCATTGTTCTATGATGAGGTTATCAGAAGATCTACTAAACATGGGAGGCATTTTCCACATGAAGGATTCAATTAAAACTTACTCTTTCCTTAGAGAAGGAAGGTGTTCCACATGATTCAAGTTATTATTCATAACTTGATCTAGCTAAGAAAGAATTTTAATAATGTTTTCAGCACTATATCCCATCATATTTGAAACATCACTAGGTAAATAATCACATTTATAATCACATTTATTGTTGGAACATGTTCTTATATTTCATTCCATTAACTAAGAAAAAGAAGGTGAAATTAGGGGGCTTGAATGCTTAACTAATAACTATAAAATGGAATCTTTAAACATATAAGGATAAACTATTAAAGGAAAAGTATATCCTGACCTCTGATTCACTAGGATTCAATATAGGTTTTCCATGATCTATTTTCTAACATATATTCTTATAATATTTTTTCCATTAATAATGGTTCTTAATGAGATTATGAATTTACCAAATCATATCCCCCAAGTGTGTCAAAACAGGTGCATAATAAGGCCCATTTTTATATACCAGGTTACCTTGAGGTAGGCCTGAACACCTTGTTGGATTTTTTACTCCTCGGTACATATGTTCCAGAACCACATTAACTTTTAGTATCCATTTAGTGATGTATTTTCTTGAAAAACCAATTACTTTATACTTACCAAAATTTAGGGATGGTTTCTTATACTTAGTCTTATCCTTAAGGTTCTTACTAAATATATCTATTACTAATATCCAATTATAAATATACCTTCCTCTGATACCAAATATAGTGACCCTAGCCTTTTACACATATCATTACATGACTTGATACATAATTTAACATCATATTAATATCCAAGGATCATAAATTCTAGTGTCTTTAATGATTAGGTACATAATTAAACATCATAAAAATCTTTTATTTAATATTGAAATTGAGATCCTAAATTAAATTATGCTCAAAAATATATTTAAGATAACCTGGGGATATCATGAACAAAGGTATTAGCTAAAAATCATAGTAAGGGAATAATCATAAGAATAAATTTTAGCACGTGGGATAGAAGAAATGACATAATGATATAAAAAGGAATATTACATGATATAAGGAATAATAAAATATAAATCATGGGATCGTATAGTCATGGAATAAAATTAATTTAGAATAAACATAAAACATGACTTTATCATGATTCAAGGCTCGTTGCACATAGAGGAACATGAGTCTAGGCTAACCACCAAGACTGTTGCACATGGGGAACGAGTCTTTGCTAACTACCAAGACCGTTACACATAAAGCCCCATGAGACTAATCTTTACCCAATGTATTGGATCACTGTATGGGATCAAACATAATAACATGTCATAAATATGTGTTCCATGTGAATAATCATACATAAGTAATCAAACATGAAATAAAGGTTTCCCATGGGAATAAATGGGTATCATAATCATGTCAAAGGCAATACAAATGGTAATATCATAAAAGTTTCCATGAAGGAATGGATTTAGAACATACATGGACATTAACAAGTAAAAATAGGCATATATCATGATAATTTATGTAAATCATAAGTGATAACATGTAAAACAAGTATTTAAGAATATTTAGTATTAAAACATTATAGTGTGGTTTAAAGAAAATATTAATGATCTTTTAAAACAAAATATGGCATAATATTTTATATAAAACCAGAAGTGAACAAATAATATTTTAATAATAAAATGAGTAGTTTCAGAAAAGATGTGGACTCTCGAAATATATTATATAATGCACATTAAAATATTTAATAATTCTTGAAGTTCTCTTAAATCGGGCTTGCCTATCGAGAAATATTTTGTAGGGAACCTTTTAAAAACATCTATATCCCCGAAAAAGAGGATATGATATTGATAATTGAGAATGTAACAAATAAAAAAAATATTCATAAAAAAATAATTGATAATTTGATTTGGTTATTGATTGAGAAATAATAACACAAAAGAATAATGGAGGTTCAGATACAATCCCTTACGTTATGTCTGAAGGTGTCCTTCACCAGATCTTAATATCCAAAATAATCAAATTAGATTCATTAATTGATAATTAAAGAACCTATTATTCCTGAATTTTATTAATTATAACTTAATTAATTTCATTTATGTTCTTTTTGAGGGGTTAAGAGATTCAATTTCATTGCTTGAGAGTGTTGGTTTTCCTTGGTTTTTATGATCGATTTACTTGTATACAAGTAAGAAGGGTCGTGTAAAGTGGGGTTAATTATATAGAATTCCAAATTTATGTTATTAATGATATTAAAGTGGTTAAATTGATATTATATCATTTGGTTTTATGACATGATGATGAATCATTAGATAAATAGTTGATGATAATTATTTGGGTTTATTATAACCGTTTTTCAATCACAACAAACTCATTTTGTTTTAAAAATTAATATCATCTGTAAAAAATGATTAAAAAAATTATATAAGATATAATATATATATTATAATTTTTTTCAACCATAAAATTTGTCTCATGATCATCCCTTTTATGAGTTAAGGGAAATTTAAAACTTCAATGTCCTTGAATGTGATAAATTAACACATCTTGGATGATGTTTTTATTTTTAATATAAAAAGAGGGGGAAGTAGGGATGATGATGAATAATTACATTAAAATAAAATAATTAAAGTATATTTAAGGTGATGTAGTTATCATACCAGTTGTATGAGGGGATTTTAGGAGAGATAAATAAATTAAGGGAACTTGATAAGAAAAATAGAAGAATTGGAAAGATGAATTTACCTCTTGAATTTATCCTCCTTGAGAGCCTCCTTACGGAAGATGTTTTGGTCTTTTGATGATACAAGGAGATACTAAACATGGGGGGTATTGGTAATATATTTTAGAATAATTTTGACAAGTAACAAGGCTTCAGAGGTGTGAGGAGAATAGGCGGTGATGGGTGGTATTTATAGTGGATGAGAGGAGTGTTTTCTCAATATTTAATTCATTAGTTTATTATTTTGTAGTAGAAGAAAAAATAGTGCTGATTTTTTGAGAATAAATATAGTAATTTGATTATGTGACTTATAAAAAATTGTGATTACACATCCATGAATTAATGAATAGTATATTTAACATATAATATATATATACTGTAAATTACAATATTTTACTATTCACCAAAATTCAAGTATTTTAGAAATATCCTAAAAATTTACCATACCCATTTATTTATGTGTAGAATTAAAAAATGAACTCATTTTTTTAAAAAAATCTAAACATGATAAATTTATTTTTTAAATTAAAATCTAATTTACTTGAAAAATACATATTTGAAAATTAAAAATAATTTTCTAACTCTTTGAAAAATTTATTAAGATCTCATAAAATTATCTTATAATAATAAGACATAAAAATATTATTTTATGAATAAATTTTATGAAACTACATATTATTTTAATTTATTAAATTAATCATAAAATTATTATTAAATATACACAGCTTAAAAAAATACTAACACTTAATTAATTATTTTTAAAATATTAATTTACTTATACTGTGATATAATTATATCATATTGACACCTATAATATGGATATATATTTTTATACTTCCATTAGTGAGGTTGCTGTTACATTGGGTGGTTTACTATTCATAAGTGCCACATTACTATTCCAAAGGTCAAGTTAATATTTTAACGGTCTGTGTTCCTTAAATTCTAGAGATACCTTTTATTTCACTAAATCAAAATTTATAATGTTTTTATTGGGTTATATATTCAATATTAAGTAATTATATTATAAGAAATAATTATAAGAAGGTAATTTCATTGATCAAACATTGGGTCATTACAGGTTATGATCCCAAAATCCTTGGAAATTTGTTTATAAATATTTTAGTATATCCTCAAGACTTTGAATGGTTCTTTTAGACAGAACACCTACCTAAGGGTGATATGTAGTGCTGAAACATAGCTCTTTCTCTATATATCATTGAATAATTTTCCAAAAACATGAGGTAACCCTTGGATCTTGATCAAATACAATATATAGTGTTAATCTATATATCCATAGCACATACCTTATGTATTTCTTGGTGACTTGGTCAAATATGAGATCTTATTTGTTGTAAATAAAATTTTCCAAATTATATATTGATTTACTACAGCCTAAATGGAATTATGGCCTTTAGATGTCTTTAGGAGTCCAATGATGAAAACTATATAGATGTTTCCTTATTTCCATAATGACATGGAGAATGATTGAAAAAATACCGTATACTTTTTTATTTAAACTTAATTTTCTAACATAACATGCACCAAGATACATATTCTGTAATTTGTCTCATTTTTTTATCACACCAGGAGTTATGATTTATTTATCTACACATATTTTCTTATTCATTCATGAATAGAGAAGGATGATCTGCGGGAATTATCCAAAAGTTCCTTTTTAATTTTGGCCTTTATAGGACTTACATCCAGTTTCCAAACCATAAAAATCCTTATATATAAATTTTAAACACTCTAATACTTGATATTATTTTTGGTATCTCAATGTCAACCTTTTAGGATTCATTGATCTTTATGTGAATGGATGGTTAAGAATTAATTTGTGAAAGATAGGATTTTTCAACATCCCATGTGTCTTCAAGATTAATCCTTTACAAATCTATGAGTATTGGGTTTTTTCAATCCTCATCATGGATAGGGTATCATAATCTTTTTTGTTGGAAGAAACAATCATATTATTTTCCTTCCTCAAGTGGTAATATATTGAGTATTCATAGCTTTTTGTCTATTCCAACCATCGCATTTGGAGCATATTCTACTCCTTAAATGTGAATAAATATTTTAAGCTCATGTGATGAGTATATATATCAAAATTTTATACATAGAGATAATGAGATAAAATCTTTAATGAAAAGATAATTACCACCCACTCCAAAGCATGAATACATGAATTTTTCACAAAAGTATTTAATTAATTAAAATTATAATAAATTTCATTATCATTATGAATGAGGATGAATCATATTCCATTTAATAAATAATCACTATATATTATTAATCCTTCCCCACTATTGATTAATGTAAGTATATTGGAAGTAACCAACCTCTTCTTTAGATCCTCAAAACTCTCATTTCATTTCTCTATCAAAAGTAACTTCAGTCCCTTCTATGTTAATATAGTTAATAGACTTTATAATCATGATAAATTTCTTAAAATTCATTAATAGTATCCACATTACCTAAGAAAAAAACAGATCTCAATTACTATGGTTGGTCATTTTCATTGTTAAATAACCTTCATCCTCAAAGATATACATATATTCCCTTGTTTGAGATTATATTTCCCATGAATGGCATTTTTTACATCCAGAAATCACACTTTCCAGACATGGCATATAGTTTTTCCTTTCTTGTGGTATTTAACATAACCTAAAAATAACATTCATGCTCTTATTTTCTCATTTTATATATAAGAATATTTTATATAAATAAAATAAAAAATTGATCAATGTAACCTCTAAATACATTATTCAATAGATCTATGAAGATAGTATGATAATTTATAAGTCCAAATGGAATCACAATAAATTCATAGTGTCCATTCCTTGTAAGTAATGTTTTCATTGATTTATCCTCCATATAAACCCTTAAGTAATGATATCTTGATAAAATTTCAATCTTGGAGATATATTTAAATCCTTTGAGTTGATTGAACAAATCATAGATACAGGGTCAAGGATACTTGTTCTTTCTCGTGATTTTATTAATCTCACAATAATTAAGGAATAATTGCATTGACACATCCTTATTTTTGAAAAATATCACCAATATACCCAATGATAATGCACTAGGATTTATAAATCCCTTTTACAGATTCTCTAGTAGATTCTTTATTAATTATTATAAATCAATATGGGTCATTCTATAAGGATGCATTGTGATATGCATGGATACATGCATGAGTTAAATCAAAAAATAACCTTCTCCATTAGATGATGATAAAAAAAATCATCCAAAAATACAATAGAATATTATTTTACAGATATACATATCAACAATATTTATTTCCACCTTAATCATTTGAGTTATAAGTCTCTTATTTTTAGGTATTATAACTCAAATTACTAAATTTACTTCTAAAGGGAGTTCATGATAATCCTTATGTTGATATCTGAAAACGGTATTATTTAACATATGGAATGATTTTTCTTTATCCCAACAATTTATATGTGATTTGTATAGTAAAATAAAGTACATATAGAATATTATTTCAAATTCAACAAATGGAATAAGAAATTGTTCCACATGAAGTATCATACCATAAAATTTAATTAGAGAATAATTATATGAATTAGATGCGATAATTGTGCCACCAGGTGTTTTAAAATATATTTCAATATATAATTATTGGTATATAGAAGAAATATTCTTAGAAAAAATAAAATAAAATGATCTAATATCAATTAATGCATTCATAGGTCTTGAGTGGAGAATTAGTGAACCTTTTATCACTTCCTCATCATGATGCACCTTTGTGGTTGTGACAATATACACTCTTCCTTAATCACTTGGTTTAAGAGGATATTGAGTCATATTCTCTTTCTTAGATATCATTTTAAGGAATTGATTTAGAAAAATAAAATTATATGATAGAATAAAAATTATTAATTTCAAATAATGAATTCACAGATCTAGAGTGGAGAATGAGCGTCCCTTATATCACTTAATTTTCATGTTCCACCTCAGTGATAGTGATAGTATATAATCTTTCCTAATAACATGGTTTAAGAGGATACCAAGGCCTATTATCTTTCATAGTTCTTATTTTAGGGAATTGTATTTTTTTTAATTATTTTGTATACTCTTTTTCTTTGTCACATTGACTGCCTCTTAATCTTCTTGGAAAAAAAATTAGCTTTATGGCCAATCATCCCATACTAAAAACACTTAATTCTTCCATAGAGGGTTTTACCTAGGTTATTACTAAAATATTTTGTACACATAATAATTTGAAACTTCTTTACCTGATTTGAATTATCATACAAGCTTCAATTATACTCTACTTTCATTTTTCTCTCTCCAGCATAATTATAGTTTCCAATTTCCATCTCTACAATCATTAGACATTGGAAAACAACTTCATATCTTCCAAATTATCTGATAGATAATTCTTTTTTAAGGATTTACTTTAATCCTCTAATGAAACAATAAAATTTTACTCTCAAGGTTAAAGATAGATCTAGGGGTATACCTTGATATACTCGTGAATTTTCATATATATGTGTTGATGGATTCACCCTCCCTTATTTTCAAATCCATGAATTTCACTTCAAAATTTTGAAAATAGTACAATGAAAATACTTTGTAAAGAACACATTATTGAACTTATCCCATTACATAGATTCTAAATTAAATTTTTTCATTTTATTCTATATGAGAGTCCATAATTTGTCACCCTCACCTTCCTGATGATAAACATTCAGAAAAACCTTCTCTTATTCTGATCACTAGAGAATATAAGATATCATTTTCATCGCATTAATCAATTTATCAACAATATGTGAATTAAAAGAGACACGAAAGGAGGGTGGATGTTGTCACATGAAATAATTTATTACAAGATTCTACATCCTTGGTTCCTTTAGGATCTTGACATGGTTCCCAATGTTATTCAAATATTGGGAGAGTTGAGAAATAATTATAAGGAGATTACATACTCCTATTCACATTCAATTTGGTTCTATAATAGGATAATCATCACATTGAATATCGTACCAATAATTAACATGGATTTTCCTTTCTCCAGTCATTACTTAAATAAATAAATGTAAAAGATTATACTACTTAATATAAGACATAAAAGTGATAAATCATAAACGATATATGTACCGTAAATTATAAATTTATAGGATTCAATATTTTTATTCATTTTCTCTCTTATTATGTATTCTATCCATTCTAAAAATATGTTTTCCAATCATTTATAATGGGTATTAAAGAAAATATATTTAACCAAAGAATGTATCATAATAGTTTCTAGATAGAGTTTTATCCTTAGGCCCACTTTTCATGCATGAATTGAAGATCAAGTTGATACTTGATTGGCCTTTTTTAAGTTTATTTACACTATGTATAGGTCTTCCACACACGCATCCACATTTTAGTATCTAGATAAGGACGTAATTTCTCAAAAACCACAAAAATCTATACTTTAAAAAACATCATGGTGTTATTTCATAATTAAACTTATCCTAAGGTTTTCTATAACGATCTCTCATCCTAATCCCTGAATACAACAAACCCATTACTAATAAATAAATAAATAATTCCCTAATACCAGCTAAAACAACCCAATATAATCATATCTTTATTTTACATCATTTTCATAAGATAAACATTAAAACTCTTAAATCATCTCATAATCCAAAAAGTAGATGGTTTAGTGTCTTTGAGGACTAGATACAGAAGAAACTTAATCTACATCATTTTTGAACATTCCTCTATAATTTTTCCAAAATAGACTCCCTTATATACTTCTCTTAAGTGATAATCATCTTCATAACATGGGTAATGTTAAAATAATAAAAATTGTGAGATAAAATGATCATTAAATGAAAATCATATCAATTTTTCATCCAATGGTTTGATTATAAGAACACTATTATACTTGGTTACGGAAAAAATTCTTATTAAAAAGAATATAAAATAATATGATTTGTTTATAAATCATGATAGGGGTACATGTAATCTCAAATTAACAAATATTTACCCAATAAAAATGGTGTCTACTCATGTAATAATAAATATATTACATGGGTCATAATTATATGCATACGGAATGGAAATATAACATTCAATTTATACATAAAATTATAATAAACATTGGAGCAAACATAATAATAATATATAATTTTATTTTGAGCATGAAAAAGAAGTCCCATAATTTATGTTTTGATTATAATCCAATATGTCTTAGCCTTTAATTTGTGAGAATATCTAGAAAGACCATTCTCATTATCCCATGAGATATAAAATATTAAAAAATTCATTATAGGATGATATAGGCCCCCACTAATCATTGTTCCTACATATGTGTTCCATAAGATATCAATAATTCAACATATTATTATATCCCAAGGGGAGAAAATGGGTTTTATATAATTTCCAAATTGTGTTTCATAACATGATATCAAAAGTCAATCAGTTGACACCAAAATTTAAATTACCCAAAATGGTATTTTATTTGGTAATTTATAAGGTGATTCATATAACATAACTCTATAGGATTTCGATATCTAAAGAGTAAAAGTTATAAAAAACCATGAAACTGATCTTTTAAAAAACAATTCATAACATATTTTTATAGATTCAAAATTCCACACACATTGAAAAATAGTATTTAATAAGATAACACGAAAAAAATATTTAAAATACCACTTTAAATAAATTACAAATAATATTTATTTGAAAATTACTTAAAGATTTTACCTATGAAATGTTGAGTGGAAGATAAAAATATAACCTTGAATGGGAAATCCTTTTTAATGGTTTGAAAATACATTTAATGAAACCAATATAATAAATATAGTGACAAATAATTCATTCTAAAAGAGTTAAATAGAAATTAAAAAATTACCAGAAATAATCGTACTTGTATTTTCAAATAAGAATAGTATGGCATTAGCTGGAAGATGAAATATAGATATGGAAGAAAAAGATATAATTTAAAATAATAATTATTATTCATAGCATCATCAGTTTTATGAAGAAAGAAGTTAATTAATGTGATTACCATGAATATATGGAGTAAATTCATCATATTATCATCATATATCAAAATAAAACCATATTTTAATAAATATAGTGAAGAATGAGTCATTATGACTCAAGAAAAGAACTTGAGTCAAGAAAAAACCTTACAAACATGGTATCCTTTTAATTGAATTCCCTTTAAAAAATAAAAAGATATAGATACTAAATCACCATGATTTAAATGAATATTTTAAAATGTATTCATTATGTAGTAATCACACTGTATGAAAGATATGATGGTGCACAATATGAAATAATCTCAAGAAATTAATTTTGACACAAAGAACACCTTAAATTGATTCCTAACATTCACTAAAACCCACAAATCTCCTTAATAATTAAATAAATATATTAATAATATATTTTAGATTCTTATTAATGTATATAAACCTCTATAAACATTATTTATCATTAATATATACAAGTATATTATTTAGTTATTATTTATTTTCAATATAAGGTGTGAGTAATCTTATTCGTTTGGAACTAATATCGTAATAATTGTGTCACTATTTATTATTATCCAAAAATTAATCATTACCATATTATTCATGACACAAAAATTTATTTTTTATAATTATTTATAAATTTGTAATATCATTATATTGGAGTTTTTGTTGTGATACTTAAAGATGAAATCAACAATGAGAAATCTTCAGTGTTTTCCAACGAATATAAATTGGTAATTTAATTAAAGAGTATATTATTAATGTTACAATTAAAAAATATTATAAAATTATTATTTAGTTATTTATATCATATATGATCATTAATGTAGTTCTCATAGTCATCAATGATACTATTTTATATCATTGTTCAAGTAGGTGGTTAGACACACCCAAACATAAACGTATCATAATTAATTGATGAGTATGGTTATTAAACAGGTTTATTTTGGAATAATGTTATTATTATAAATTCATAATGATATTATTTAGATATTTTTAAAATGAAAAATCATATTTTATGATATTTTAAATAAAAATAATGAAACTAGATAAAAAATTATATATATTACTTCATGGAGGCATTAGTCTTCAAAAAAAATGATATTTTCCTTTTTCATAAAGGAAGAGATGAATTGTGGTTAATGGTTATTAATGTAACACCCCAAGCTTCTATGGTACGCTTCTCTTTGAATAATGCGATAGCGTGTGTTATACGCAACATCGAGTTCCAACACACCACAACCAATCAAACTAGCCGTTATGAATAGTAATACCTACTCTTTGAAATTATATATATTTTATATTTCAAAATGGACTTCATTTTTGGTTTCGTAATATTGAAATTATCCTAAGATGATTTTTTTTGGTATTTTTCTGAGAACTTCCAATTTTTATGAATAGTGAAAAATACTTAAAAACAACTTTTTTAATCCAAATAATTTATAGTGATAAATTATATTATTGAGTGGTTTTAAAGTATAATTAGAATATATTTTTACCATTTTATCTAATGGTGTCCATTAGAATTAATTTCACTTTGAAATTAGACCTAAACAATTGTAAATATTTGGGTATATATTGTTTCATAAAAACACCATATTTGTAGTGAAAGCGGGAATTAATTATAAAATTAATTAATGAAACTTATATTTTTTGTAATTTTGTAAAATAGACATCATTTTTGAATTCGGAATATCAATTATAGCTTAGGGTGAAATTTTGGCATTGTTCTGAAAAACTTCAATTTTTATGAATAGTGAAACTACTAAGTGGTAGTTAAAAAACTGAATTTTTTCATAAAACATAATTTTACCGCTTCTGTGAATGGAATTTCAAAAATCCGAGAGACACGGTTAATATTAAGAAGTAAAATGTGGTTCAATGAGATGAAAATAATTTTTCTTGAATAGTAACTTTTTTTACTTTTATTTACCACTATTAAAAGTAAATAGGGTAATTAAGGGTAAAAATGATATTAATATTATCCTAACAAATGTCCTAATTCTATTGGACAAGTGTATCTCGACCAAAAACAACCTTATGAACAAAATATTATCATTTAGGTCCACTTTGAATAGATTAGGACATTTATTATTATTTAATTCAAAGAAGAGTTAAAAGAGTTAAAATCAAAGCTTATTTAAAAAAAATTTAATATTAGGTTATACATAAGATAAATTAGATTGTAAAAAATCATTAGAAATCTAATAAGATTTAATTCATAATTATAGTTTATTTATAATTTTTAGGCATTAAATAATTTAATTTATTTATGACATAATGATGATGCAGTAATTACGATAATAGTGAAAAATTAAACTAATTGATATTATAAATACCCAAATAAAAATAATTTGAGTCTTTTAATGAATTACACTAATTTTTTAGGATAATATGACATATTAGGATTGATTTAATTGACTTTGATCGAGGTAATAATTCTGTTATGAGTTTCACAAAAATCAGCTATTGAATAGTGTCAAAATTGACATAAAACAGTTTTTAAAACAAATATTATATTACTAATTGATATTAAATTTATAAAAATCTAAGGTTTGGCCAAGAGACTTATTTCATGATAGGTTCATCATTAATGGACCACTTGGGGGGTCGCTTGTATGTATATGGTATGTTTATTAACCATATATTATAAAAATACAAAGAGACATTGTAAAAGTGAAACTAATTAACTTATAGTTAATACTTAAAGATAAGGATAATATAATGACCCAAACCTGTCTAAATTATATTGGTTGAGTAGTTTTCGACCTATCCACACCTTAACATTTAAATAATCAACTTTGGATCCATTAGAAACCGAATATTAATTTATTATAAATTAATATTTCTAGCTTTTCCAAAGGTGCCCCTCACCCCCCATATAAAAGGGCACTCCTCCTTCTCATTTATTCACACCTTCAAAGCCTTTTGGTTCGGCCAAAATCAGACCAAATACTCTCCCAACTTATCACACTAAAATATATAGGGCTTAGTTTGATCAGAATGCCAACCTAGGGAGCCCTTTTGATCAAATCAAAAGGAAGAACCCGAAGAAGAGGTAATGATTTCACTACCCTTTTTCCATGTTCCTTTCTTCTTCCACTTCTTCTTCCTTTTTTATTACCATTCTAAAACAATAACTCCATTATCATATATATAATGTGATGTTATTATAAATATGGTACAACCGTATTCAGTATTCTATCCACCCTTTGAATAACATGTCACCATACGTGTGTACGTACGGCTTACCGTCTCCACGTCGTGGTGTAATTGTTATTCAATATATTATTATTTGGATGGGTATAATAATGATGTGTAACTCATGAAAATAATAAATTTAACATGTTAATGATTGTGTATATATGATATACCATGCATTTATATATTATTTTAATATAAAAAGAATGATATTGTCGCTCGTGCATAACTATGGACTACCGTCTCCACGAACGCGATGAGATTCATTCTCCATCGTATCCATTCAAGTATAATTATCATTTGATGATTTAAAAATGATGTGTAAAGACTTTATATAATTATGGATATGAATAATATACAACCTATACATTAAAAACATGGCTTACGTTAAAAAACATATAAAAAAACGAGTAAGTTAACACCCGAAACAACGATAATACTAACATATTATTAACAAATCAATGTTAAAAGATCATATATGATATCATATTAATGTATATGATTCTTGTATAATTTAATAAGAATTATTTCACCATTATACAGGAGGTTAACCTACCCCAACCAAGTAAAAGTACAAGGTAAGGTTTTATTTCACAATCTCTTCATTATCCGAGGTTGTTTGCACGTAATAATCTACTGGGATCTATTTATCATCCACATCTATGTTTCTTAAAAATGAATTTCAAAACTTTTTTACTATTTACTAGAATATGGGTTAAAGTCATTTATACCCTTTTTTTACTTTTTATAAGAGGTTTATAAAGTAATATTTTCTTCTTTTTCCAAACAAGGCGCTTTTTAACCTTTTTGACAGAATTAAGGTAAGAATTTCTTTTTTAACTTATACGGCAGGTGCGGCTATTTTTCGCCGTTATAAAATCTTCGAAGCTTACCATACAAGCTTATAAGAATATTTTCAAAGAAAATGTTTTATTTTATAAATATATGACTCTTAAATGATTTCAAAATAGAAAGAGATATTTCATTGAAAAGATTTTTGATTTCATCTATGTCAACATCCTTTGATGGATTTTACGCTTATTTAAAGTTGATTTATTATGATACAAAACTTCTATATTGTATTGAAGGTTTTGTGATATTTTTGACTGTGGATGTGCTATTTTTATACCATTAATGGTTTATGGTGAATGTATTGACATTTCATATGCTAGTTTTAATACGAATGTTTATGTTATGTTTAAACCTTTTCATATGAGAATGAATTGGATTTAATATGTGATGGGTGGAGCCCGCTATAGCTCCTCGATGCATTGGTAGGTCTCATGGGACAAACTAGTGTCTTGGAACAAGGCCTTGGAAAAATCTTATTTGTAGTCTTGGCATGAGGCCTTGGCTATGTGGTTATGATAGTCTGGCATTATGCATTCCATCATTATGAAAGGGGTTATTGATATTGCATGTGATTATTCGATTAGTAGATTATCCAAGTGAATAAGTAAATGGAATTATTTTATTTTATTTTTTCCATACAATGTTGAAGTTCAAGTTTAAAAGGCTTTTGTTTTAGTTATACATTGCCTGAAATGTTTATTCTTATTTATGAAAGTTTCCGCTATATTGTTATCCTTACTGGGCATTTGAGATCACCCCTTTTCTTTGTTTTATTTTTCCCAGGATGTGAAGAAGTAAATTATGAATGACCTGCAGGGATATTATGAGTGGATAATAGTGTGGATTATGGAGAGAATATGTTGTTGTGGTAGTTTTTCACTTCATGATGTAATGTAAATCTTTATGAATATATCTAATGTTTCCAAGGATACTAAACCAATCGGTCTTTCGAGATTTGATCTTTCTTGTGATCATGCCAATGTTATGTAATAATGCACCGACTTTGGGTAACTGGGGTCGGGGCGTTACAGTTGGTATCAGAGGAAGATTAGTACAAACCTTGGAAGCTAGATTTAGATAAACTCTGATTAGAGCACGTAGACCTAACATGATCTTTGAGGATTATTATAGAAGAACTTCCTAGAATTTTGGTACTGAAGATATTTTGTGAGTTTTCCAAGAAATACATCCTTATCTGGATACGAGCAGGTAGAGGCGGCTCTAGCACAGATGTACCTAGGGGTAAAACCCGAAAACACCGCTTTGATCTAGACTCGAACGGGAGCTGGTGCACGACAACGGGCCTTGCTTCACTCTTGGTTACGACACTCCCGGGGGATATGCTTAGGATAACTCTCATTTTCTTTACAAATCATTATGAAGGGTTTATGAGTATATACTTCCTCCAAGAAATCATTCTTATGATTATGGATTATATCCATAAATAGTTCAATTTATGTTAAGTGTTTTATAAGTATGGGATTATGTATTTTGATTCATAAACTGGTCTTTTTTATACCATTGTTTAGAAATGGCGCCTAGTGGAAGAAATGGAAACTGTATCAATGCACGCACTCCATGTACGGATTTCCCTCCTGCTCAAGATAATTATAGTGGAGCTGGTGATGCAACTGGTGCCGATCAGCTAATCACCATACTGGGACAACATGAAGAGGTAGATTGCTGATTTTGTGTCAAGATGTATGGTTTGTCAACAGGTGAAAGCGGGAAGGCAATATCCTAGAGGAGTCATGCAACCTCTTCACATACCTGAGTGGAAATGAAACAATATTACGATGGACTTTGTCATGGGGCTACCAAAGACTCCTAGAAGGAACAATGCAATATGGGTTATTGTTGAGCGTCTTACAATGTCAGCACATTTTCTTGCTATAAGAGAAGATCTACCACTGGAACATCTATCAAGACTATATACTAATGAAGTTGTGAGACTTCATGGAGTACCCCTATCGATTGTTTCTGATCGTGATCCTCATTTTACTTCATGATTCTAGAAGAGTCTTCAGAAATCTCTGGATACTGAACTTCATTTGAGCACTGCCTACCACCCTCAGACAGACGGACAATCAGAATGAACTATTCAAAACTTAGAAGACATGTTGAGATCTTGCCCACTTGACTTTCAGGGTATGTGGGATCATTATTTACCTCTGGTAGAATTTACCTATAACAATAGATTCCATTTGAGTATTCAGATGGCACCATATGAAGCGTTATACAGAAAGAGATGTTGCAAACCAACCTGTTGGGATGACGTTGGTGAAAGAAAACTTGTAGGTCCAGAACTGGTGGAGGAAATGATGGAAAAGGTTAAGGTAATCCAAAATCACATCAAAGTAGCTCAAAGTAGACAGAAGAGCTATGCCGATAATCGAATGAAGGATTTGGAATTTCAAGTCGGTGATCATGTATTCCTGAAGGTATCTCCATGGAAGTGATTCATATGTTTTGGTAAGATAGGTAAATTGAGTCCAAGGTACATCGGACATTTTGAAATTCTAGAACGAATTGGGGTTGTAGCTTACCGATTGGAAATGTCGCCAAGTCTCTCCAAAGTTCACGATGTGTTTCATGTATCTTTGTTGAGGAAATACATGCCAGACCCAATGGATGTACTCACCTATGAGGAGTTAGAACTAGAACCTGATCTGTCTTATTGTGAAGAGCCCATCAGGATTCTTGATACGAGAGAACAAGTACTGAGAAACCGGACGACGCGTCTGGTAAAAGTTTTGTGGAGAAAACATAAGATGGAAGAGGCAACGTGGGAACCCGAGGAACTTATAATGAAGAACCACCCGAGTCTTTTCATGCGGTAGTATTCTGAAAATTTTGAGGATGAAATTATTTGATGGAGGGGAGAATGTAACACCCCAAGCTTCTACGGTACGCTTTTCTTTGAATAATGTGATAGCGTGTGTTGTACGCAACATCGAGTTCTAACACACCACAACCAATCAAACTAGATGTTATGAATAGTAATACCTACTTTTTGAAATTATATATATTTTATATTTCAAAATGGACTTCATTTTTTGTTTCAGAATATCAAAATTATCCTAAGATGATTTTATGGTATTTTTCTGAGAACTTCCAATTTTTATGAATAGTGAAAAATACTTAAAAACAAATTTTTTAATCAAAATAATTTATAGAGATAAATTATATTATTGAGTGGTTATAATGTATAATTAGAATATATTTTTACCATTTTATCCAATGGTGTCCATTATAATTAATTTCACTTTGAAATTGGACCTAAACAATTGTCAATCTTTTGGTATATATTGTTTCTTAAAAACACGCTATTTGTTGTGACAGCAAGAATTAATTATAAAATTAATTAATGAAACTTATATGTTTATAATTTTTTAAAATATACATCATTTTTGAATTCAGAATATCAATTATAGCTTAGGGTGAAATTTTGCCATTGTTCTGAAAAACTCTAATTTTTTATGAATAGTGAAACTACTAAGTGGTAGTTAAAGAACTGAATTTTTTCATAAAACTTAATTTTACCGCTTCTGTGAATGGAATTTCAAAAATCTGAGAGACACGGTTAATATTAGAAAGTAAAATGTGGTTCAATGAGATGAAAATAATTTTTTGGCGAATAGTAACTTTTTACTTTTATTTACCACGGTTAAAAGTAAATAGGGTAATTAAGGGTAAAAATAATATTAATATTACCCTAACACATGTCCTAATTCTATTGGAAAAGTGTATCTCGACCAAAAACAACCTCAGGAATAAAATATTATCATTTAGATCCACTTGGAATAGATTAGGACATTTATTATTATTTAATTCAAAGAAGAGTTAAAAGAGTTAAAATCAATGTTTATTTACTAAAACATTTTTAATATAGGGTTATATATAAGATAAATTCTATTGTAAATATTCATTAGAAATATAATACGATTTCACACATAATTATATTTTATTTATTATTTTTAGACATTAAATAATTTAATTTATTTATGACACAATGATGATTCAGTAATTATGATAATAGTGAAAAATTAAACTAATTGATATTAGAAATACCCAAATAAATATAATTTGAGTTTTTTAATGAATTACACTAATTTTCTAGGATAATATGAAATATTAGGATTGATTTAATTGACTTTTTTCGAAGTAATAATTCTGTTATGAGTTTCACAAAAATCAACTATTGAATAGTGTCAAAATTGACATAAAATAGTTTTTAAAACAAATATTATATTATTAATTGATATTAAATTCCTAAAAATCTATGGTTCGGCCAAGATACTTATATCATGATAGGTTCATCATTAATGGACCACTTTTGGATCTCTTGTATGTATATGGTACGTTTATTAACCATATAATATAAAAATACAAAGAGACATTGTAAAAGTGAAACTAATTAACTTAGAGGTAATACTTAATGATAAGGTTAATATAATGACCCAAACATGTCTAAATTATATTGGTTGAGTGTTTTTAAACCTATACCCACCTTAACATTTAAATAATCAACTTTGGAGCCATTAGAAACCGAATATGAATTTATTATAAATTAATATTTCTAGCTTTTCCAAAGGTTCCCCTCACCCCTCTTATAAAAGAGCACTCCTCCTTCTCTTTTCTTCACACCTTCAAAGCCTTTTGGTTCGGCCAAACTCTGCCCAAATACTCTCCCAACTTCCCTCACTACAACCTAGAAACCTTATTTTGATCATAATTCCAACCTAAAGAGCCCTTTTGATCAAATCAAAAGGAAGAACCCGAAGAAGAGGTAATGATTTCACCACCCTTTTTCCATGTTCCTTTCTTCTTCCACTTCTTCTTCCTTTTTTATTACCATTCTAAAATAATAAATCCAGTATCATATATATACTGTGATGTTATTATAAATATGTTACAACCATATTCAGTATTCTATCCACCCTTTGAAGAACATGTAACCATACGTGCGTACATACGGCTTACCGTCTCCACGTCGTGGTGTAATTGTTATTCAATATATTATTATTTGGATGGGTATAATAATGATGTGTAACTCATGTAAATAATAAATATAACATGTTAATGATTCTGTATATATGATATACCATCCATTTATATATTATTTTAATATCAAAAGAATGATATTGTCGCTCGTGCGTACATACGGACTACCGTCTCCACGAACGCGATGAGATTCATTCTCCATCGTATCCATTCAAGTATAATTATCATTTGATGATTTAAAAATGATGTTTAAGGACTTGATATCATTCTGTATATTAATAATATACAACCTATCCATTACAAACATGGCTTATGTAACAAAAAATATAAAAGAAAACAAGTAAGTTAACACCCGAAACAACGATAATACTAAGATATTATTAACAAATCAATGTTAAAAGATAATATATGATATAATATTAATGTATATGATTCTTGTATAATTTAATAAAAATTATTTCACCATTATACAGGAGGTTAACCTACCCCAACCAAGGAAAAGTACAAGGTAAGGGTTTATTTCACAATCTCTTCATTATCTGAGGTTGTTTATACGTAATAATCTACTGGGATCTCTTTACATCCACATCCATGTTTCTTAAAAATGAATTTCAAAACATTTTTACTATTTAATATAATATGGGTTAAAGTCATTTATACCCTTGTTTGACTTTTTATAAGAGGTTTATAAATAAATCTTTCCGTCGTTTTCCAAACAAGGTTCTTTTTAACCTTTTCGACATAATTAAGGTAAGAATGTTTTTTTAACTTATACGGTGGGTGCGGCTATTTTTCGCCGTTATAAAATCTTTGATGCTTCCCTTAAAAACTTATAAGAATATTTTCAAATAAAATGTTTTATTTTATAAATATATGACTCTTAAATGATTTCAAAATAGAAAGAGATATTTCTTTAAAAAGAATTTTGATTTCATCTCTGTCAACATCCTTTGATGGATTTTACGCTTATTTAAAGTTGATTTATTATGATACAAAACTTCTATATTGTATTGAAGGTTTTGTGATATGTTTTACTGTGGATGTGCTATTTTTGTACCATTCATGGTTTATGGTGAAAGTATTGACATTTCATATGCTAGTTTTAATACGAATTTTTATGTTATGTTTAAACCTTTTCATATGGGAATGCATTGGACTTAATATGTGACGGGTGGAGCCCGCTATAGCTCCTCGATGCATCGGTAGGTCTCATGGGACAAACTAGTTTCTTGGCAGAAGGCCTTGCCAAAATCGTATTTGTAGTCTTGGCACGAGGCCTTTGCTATGTGGTTATGATAGTCTGGCATTATGCATTCCATCATTATGAAAGTGGTTATTGATATTGCATGTTATTATTCGATTAGTAGAATATCCATGTGAATAAGTAAATGGAATTATTTCATTTTATTTTTTCCATACAATTTTGAAGTTCAAGTTCAAAAGGATTTTGTTTTAGTTATATATTTCCTTAAATGTTTATTCTTATTTATAAAAGTTTCCGCTATATTTTTATCCTTACTGGGCATTTGAGCTCACCCCTTTTCTATGTTTTATTTTTCCCAGGATGTGAAGAAGTAAATTATGAATGACCTGTAGGGATATTATGAGGGGATAATAGTGTGGATTATGGAGACAATATGTTGTTGTAGTAGTTTTTCACTTCATGATGTAATGTCAAACATTATGAATATATCTAGTGTTTCCAAGGATACTAAAAAAATCGGTCTTTCGATATTTGATCTTTCTTGTGATCATGCCAATGTAATGTAATAATGCACCGACTCTGGGTAACTGGGGTCGGGGAGTTACAATTAACACAACATAGAAACATTACATATACTATAAATATAGAATAAATCATATAACATTGGTAAACATATATTTTAATGCGAATAAAATAAAAGAAAAATGTTTGGGAAAAGTTAGTACTTACATTGAGAAATTGACTTTTCCCTTAAGGGACACATTATAAGAAGGGTTAGGATAAATTCATGTGACCAAAATATAAAGGAGGAGTAAAAGGGTAATAGGGAAGGACAAATGGTAGATTTTATATAGGAATCATAAATTTAGATTTGTCTAAAAGGGGTTGTTAGAGGTCCCTTTTATAAGTGGTGATGATTGAATTTTTATAATTATTTCATCTTAATATAGAGAGAGGACATGTTTCATAAGTCCTGAAGACTAAAATAATGGAACATAATGGAGTTTATATAAGTTTTGTTTCAATATAAACCTTAACCACCTAATTATAGACTTGTTTTTGACATGTTAGGACTTTTCTTATGTGGTTATCCCTTTTTTCCTTTTTTCTTTTACCTCGATAACTAGTGTTTACCTAAGTAATTGATTTTTTATGCCTAAAAAATTAAATTTTACTTATTTCATAAATTTAAACAATAAATTAGAATTATTATATCAATTTTATTATATTTATTTTCTAAAATTGACAAAAAAAATTAATTTAAGGATTTCGACTGTATTAAAACAATTTTAAAGAAAGTTATAACTAAAGTTACAAAATAAAAAATATATGTTTATTGATTAATGATAATATTTTTAAATTTATAATATAAATTATCAATTACATATATGGTTAATTAATAAGACTCAAAATTTTCTATTCTATGATTAAACTTTGATTATAACATAAAACGCGTGGTTTTTTTATAAAAGTCGTATTTTTAACTATTCTCCTAAAAATCATCTTTTTTAGGAATATCTCAAAAAATTAATAATATTATTATATTTTTATCCTAAATCCAAAAATTATGTTTAATTTTATAAAATCAAAATTATAAAATTGGAGAATTTATCTTTTAGGTAAAATAATAAAATACATTAAAAATCTTTTCTGTAGGAAAATGACTTTTCATAATATTAACAATTCTAATTTTTATTTCATATCAATTACTATTTAAATTTGTATTTATATATATATATATATCTATAATATTTAATAATATTATTACCTTTATTTAATCCTACCAATTCCACAACTACTTTATAAAAGTTATATTTAAAAGATTCCATTGTTCAGTTAGGTTTAATATTGCGTTTGGAACACATTATTTAAAATAGTTTTTATTTAATTGGAAAATTATAGTAAAATAATTGTTCATTACATAAGATATAATAAATATCCATGAAATTAATAATAACTTTCAATGAATCTATGTATCTATGGATCTACACCCCCTTCTTCCAAAATACTGTAACCTTCTACCAAGCTGATGTATGAAGGAATACATTGTCACCCAACTCAAACTCCAAATATCATAAAAGGTAAAAAGGATTGATTTTATATTTACTTTATGATACTTTCATATGCTACTAAATGGTTTGAACCTTCTCCACAAATTTTTTGAAAAGTTTTGGCTTTGTCAACTTCCTCTCTCAAACATCATCCTAGTATAATGGATACCAATGTTTCTTCCGATACAAAGCTTCATATAGCACCATATGAATTATATAATTGAAAAAATTATATAATAAATATACTAAGTAATTTTTTTATACCAAAATTATTGGAAATATTTTTTACCAGATCTAGTTATATACTTAATAGTTTCAATGGTCCTTTTAAGTTAACTATCTATATAATGATGATAAACAATAATGTAATTCATCTGTGACACCAATTCCTTTTAATTATTCTCTAGAACCTCAAGGTAATACTCCTAACATGATCAAATATGATGGTGAGTGTTACTAAGAAAAACCTTACCACTTCTCATATATATATATATATATACATATATATATATCACGGTGAATTAGTCAGGTGAGAAATCATCTTTGATGAAAATAAAACGTACTAACATAGGAGAGTAATCAACTAAAACCCAAGTAGTATTATTATATTTAGATGTACATGGGATTTATATGATGAAATACATGGGGATTTCTTCCCATTTTCAAACTGGTATGAGTAATGGTTGAATCATCACATTAGAATTTAGTTTTTCACTCTTTACTTAATGATATTCAAAGTATCAAGATTTACACTATGAAATTTCTCTCTTCATGTTATCCCATTATAATATTTTCTTTATATCTATATATACTTCATGGTTCCTTGATCAATGGATATGGGTTATCTATCTGCATCATTTAAAATTTCTATCTTCAGTCCTTGTTTTTATAGAAAACATATTTGAGTTCCAAACCATATAACATATTTATCAACATTGATCTCTGAAGTATTTTCTACCTCTTTCTATAGGTATATATAATTCTAATTATCCTCCTTGATATTTACATGTTTTCATGGTTGATATTTTATTTGGGAAAGATAGGATTTCTACCCTTCCCTTTTAAACTAGAGATTCACCCTTTGTAAATCCATGAGTATTTGGTATTTTTCAATCTACGTCATGGATAATATGACATGATCTTCCTTTATTAGAGCACCATACACCTTGTTTTTCTTCCCTGAGTGGTAATGTATTAATAGTGGTAGTCTAGTGTCAAATTTAACCATATCATTTTTCATATATTAATCTCTTTTTGTGTGAAAATATATTTCATGATCTTATGATAAATATATATGTCACAATTTTCACCATAGAGATAATGCTCCAAAGGTTAAGTATAGAGAAACCTTATTATATATCTACATAAGGTGTTTGGTATATTTTCTAATGAGTTTATAATTGAAAAGAGGCATAATAAATTATCTTAACATTCTACATAATACATATCCAATGCACTTCTTTAAAGAATCACTAAATATTACAATCCCTTCCTCAAGATAAGGTATTTTATATACAGGTGTTGTGAAAATCCACTTATTTATATCCTTAAAAATCTATTAACATTACTCTTTATATTGTAACTTTAACCCATTTCATGTTAACATTATCATCAAAATTTATAACCATTATATGAATCGATAATATCTAGCTAAACAAAGAAAACTGGGGATCTATGTTATTTTGGTCCATATGGGCCATTGTTTAATATATTTTATCTTTTAAGGATCTAAATATATATATTTACTAGTGAGTTATTAAAAAAAGAATGATATATGAGAATATTTTCTAAAAAAACAACAAAAAATTGATAAAGGTGACCTATAAATACTCTATTAATTAAGTTATTTAAGATTTCATAAGAATTATTAAGTTCAAATTGAATCACTCTAAATTCATAGTGTTCAAACATTAGAAGGAATTATTTCATGTATGTATCCTCCCTTTTTAAACATTATTGTTAATATCCAGATCGAAGTACAATCATTGATAAGTAATTTGATCCTATGAGTTGATAGAATAAGTCATTTATATAGGGAATATGATACTTTTTTTAGTCAACATTTTGTTAAGATCGTGTTTATAAATGCATATATGCATTGATATATCATTATTTTTTATAACATAGATTAGTTCAACCCAAAGTGAAGCACTAGGGTATTTAAAAACCTTATCAATATTTTCTAGGAATCTATTTTATGTCCTCTAATTCAATGAAAACCATTCAATAAATAATCTTTGAGATGTGCATGGATATTGGAATGAGTTCTATCAAAAACTCAACCTCCCTCTCTAGGGGAAGACTAGTCAGTTCATCTAGAAATACATCAGTATATTCTTGTATAATAGGTGTTCCATCGTTTTTGATATCCCACCTTATCATTGGATCTATAAGTCTATTATTTATAGGTATAAAGACCCATATTATATAATTTTCCCATGAATAGTGTGTAATGTCATCCTTTCATTGACATTCATAACACGATGACAAAGGAAATGAAATGTGATTAATTTTCCTGGTAATTTATATGAGATTAATATAGGGATATCTAATCCATTCTCAATATGACATCGAATTGCAAAAAAGTAAAAATGACTGGGTCAATAGGATTTATCCTCCAACAAAACTCAATTAGGTAAAAGTTGAATATCCAAAAATACATCATCATTCCACCTAGTTTTTTAATAGATAGTTTATTATCTTGTTATTAGAGTATTGAATAAACATTATTAAAAAATTATTGAGATATGAAAAAATAAGAAGAACAAAAATACATTCACAACTAAATAATAGAGATTAAGTGTACCTTTCACCACTTCATTTTAATGCTTCATCTCAATGGTAGTGATTGCATATTCTATTTCTTGTTCCCTTAATTTAATAGGTTTTGTAACATCCCCAACCTAGGTGAAACTATATCTGATGCCTCATATCGGGACACCACATAACCCTAGGTGTGCCTCACCATATGCTAGAGGCTTCTGACTAGTAGTGGGTTATAATAGAAGACCTGCGGTGACTATACCCTCTTCATCAGAGTAATACATATAAGATTAAATAATAAATATTGGAAACAAGTAAAAATTAAACATGAATCACAAATACATTTTCCAAAAATGTGTACAATTCCATAACCAATTTGTAAATATGTTATGTCATTTCACACAGTGTGAAGTGCATAGATCCCCAAAATAAAGAAAACTGAAGAATCCCTAAAATAAGTTCGAACTCCAAATCTAGATCCTTCATCTATTCACATACTAATCCACAAACACCTTTTCATGAGTGTAAACTCCAAAAGGCCCCATATCCAACAAAAATACATCTAGTTATCTTGGTGTAAATCCATATCTCTCTTAGCATACCGAAGACAATGTTAGTTGTTGGTCATGATCGTTACAAACTACAAGTACATTGAGAATTTTTCGATAAACACCGCCACAACTATACAACACTAATATCACCCCCAACTACTGGGAAACCGTGACCTGTTGAAATTATCTAGATTCCATTCCCACTAACACCTCATCAACACCTAACCACCACAACTCAAATGGGGTTGCAAACTGGATTGACCATCACAACTTGAATCTCTAGAAAGTATCCATGAATCAACACTTCACAAAACACAACTACTACCACCCCTCTAGAGTTCATCTACTAAAAACCTAGTAAATAAAAAATGAAACACATTAAACCAAAACCATCCAGTCTCTTGCATTAGCAGTGATTTCTTTCTTTGATTCTAAGTAAAACAACATACACTTACATTTGAACCACCTGTGTACATATCCCCACATCATCATATATCTCTAGTGCATACCTTCACCCAATCCTAATAAGGACCCTTTAGGTAACACAATTACTTATTGACACCCATTGATCTTGAATCAAGATCCCATTAAATGTACATCACTAAATCTAGGCCCAAAAATTCACTCACACATCTAACTACACCACTTGTTCCGTCAGCCTCGTCAAACTCAAGGCATTCTCAACATTCCCATCCAACCACCCAACCTTTCACATGAAAATACCCAACCACATGGACACCCCTCACCCCTGGTGTTATTTAAATACCATAATATATATCCATGCTTTGAACACCATGCCTTTTCCACCCAAATTCAACCTGATTCCTTCGTGATACATTTTCAACACCATCATGCTAGGTACTCTAACTATTTTTCCCTTTGAAACCATCTTTATAAAAACCACAAGAATAAAAGTGCTTCTATGAAAATGAGACCAAGGAAAAACAATACCATTTACAAAAACTTGATGGTACTCACCATGAATTGATTCCATTATTGATTCATCTCTCATGCTTCATATCCCAAGGAACATGCAACACTAGGCTAACCTCCCTCAACGTCACAAAACAATTTTACCAGGACTTTACACTCATAGTCATGACTCAAGTTGCATCTACAAAACCATTGAATTTCCCACATATACATATAGGAAACACCTTCACTTATAATCACACTATGTTCTCCACTGTCCAAATCCAAATCATCCACCTATGGCTTACCCACCCAAGAGCATTCAAAACATAGTCGACCCCTCTCACAGTTCACTGTTCAAGGTCAGATAATAATAACTCCCTAATATAGTGTTAGGGGTAACGAGTCCCTAGGCTCTCCCTCTAGGACAAATACATTAAAATTAAAACAATTTTTCACTCATAGGTGGAACTCCTTCCCCCGTTCCAAAACACACTACGCCCAACGCCTCGACGGAAGCATTTACTATAGGTTTCAAGCCCATGGAAACATGACCACCACTAACAACTCTACAAACCAATACACCCATTCCAAAATTTCAACAAAACCCACATGATCATAACCCACAAGCATTACCACTTCAATTTCATTAGATGATACCTCTCAACCTCAATGTTGTAGCCTAACCAATGGTACAATGAGGAGAATCCCCCTATCCAAAAAAATCAAAATTCATCATGGAATACAAACCAAGGGACTACCACTACCCAAACCACCCATACACCATGTCTGATCACAACACTAGGGATACTAGTTTTTTGTGTCCCATCATGTTCCCTCTGAATACATGCTCGTCTCTCAAGTCCACCATCTCCAGTAAATGTCATATGGTGTTGCAACTGAAATTCTATGGTCTAGTCAAACATTATCAGTGAAACATTCCCTATATTCCACACCATAAACTGCATAAAATGAGAAATTTTCTCATGAAACTGATATACTCTTCTACTACCTTAGATCAACAGGGTTTTCGGCTCTACTACTGGAGGATAACTCTTTGTGATTTCCACATATCACCAAAACTGGAACATGTTGTTATGGTGGAATCTCTCTAAAATGCCAAACATAGATCTCAAAACATCTAATATAATTCTTCCATAGTTTTTAAAAAATAGTGCTCTATACTAGACATAAAACCCCATTTCTCATACATTATCCCAAAAGATAAATTGTCATCTATATCAATACCCTCAACCATCCCTACCATGGTCCATGGTCAAAATGGGGTAAACCAACTTACATAGTCCCAAATCTTCCATTATACACCCTTTTTAACCATTTCACCTTCACAACATAAATATTTCTCATTAGCCATATTTATATCACTACAACTATTCGAAACCATACTTTTTAACCCATTCATGACTCTTCATTAGGATTTATTCTTCAACCAATCTTTCAAAGTCTTTCCATTTACCCATTTTCATCATCTTTATTAAACACTATTTCTTTCAAAAAATTCAAGTAAAATAAATTAATTCAATCCTTCATAACCCACACATACATTCCATGTGTGCCTACCATGATGCATGCCACATATATCACTAGTTTCTTAAAATGATGAATGGATGAACGATTTTGTACCATTTCATCCATGAGAAAAATATCACAAAATAATCACACTACACAACAAGTACAACACCCAATTGTGAAATATCATCCAACCAAAACTACACACATCATGAAAACCCATCCCAACCTGGGTAATTGGGTTTTCCTCCATACATGGGTTAGATACTCCCACACATGATCTCATTTACAAGCCCCAACACATCCTAGTCTCCAATATAACATCCTAAAATAGTTATAAAGTATAAAATAAATGCTCTGATAGCTCTTTGTGACATCCCTTACCTCGGTGCCACTATATCTGGTGCCTTGATCTTGGTTGCGACATAACCTCAAGCGAACCTCATCATATGAAAAAGGCTACCGACTAGAAGTGAGTGTCTATTAGAAAACATGGGGAGACTCTACTATCTTTATTTGAGTAATCTACCTCAGAGGAAATAAAAAATAAAATAAAAAAATAAAAACTAAACATAAATAAAAAATATATTTTCTAAAACTTGGTATAATCCCCCAACCAACCCGTAAATATGATATTGCATATCATATAGTTCCAAGTATGAGGATTCAAAAAATAAATAAAAACTAGGAAATCCCTAAAATGGGGCTCAACTCCATGTTTGGATCCCTCATACACGCACATATTGATCCCCAGTCAACTATCTTTACTATGGACCTTTCCTATGTCATGACCTACAACCATAAAGTCTGCTCGGGTACCCAACAGCAGCCTGAGCAAAGTGTGAGTTCAACTTAGTGGTCCACCACTAACGATGTCTATCAAATATCCATTATAAACAGATAGTGTATGCAAGTGAGAATGAATAATGAGATAAAAAATAGATAAATTGGGTGCCATTAGTTAAAAAGGTCACTTTAGACACTTTCATCATTTATTCTATGGGTTAGGAATTTTCATCAAATACACTTCAGCCAATGTCGATCACATAAACAATGAGTAAGGGGAAGAATCATGTTACCTACATTACAAGGGAACACATTTCAAAAAAAAACATACCATTGAGACTTGGTCTAGGTAATCTCATCATATGCATCCATTAGGTGCAAAGATCTTCAGTCTGGTTCCCTAAACCATGCATTAAAGGGGTGGGGTTTAGATCCTGAGTATAACCCAACCCATGGGAATAGATCCTCAAGTCCAATACCCCACACATACCACCAATCCATGTTCACATTATTCTTTAATAATTTCCCACATGTTCCAATTCACAAATCATACTCATTGAACACACATACCATTTAAAATTCATAGTTTTTTCAACACATAAATCAACTTCATGACTTAACCCGTTAACAAATTTACCATTTACAATTCACAACTCATTAACACGTTAACATTATACCAAATCCCCCATTATAAAATGTTATCAATTAAAAATAATTAGAATTAATTCCATTTCACAATTCATGTTAAAAAACAAAACATAAATCTCATATATTTTCTTACATAAGTCCATGCTAACATTATAAACATAACTATCATGGGTTTTATCTCATAGAACCATCAAATTAACTTTCAATTACCCAAACCCTTGTTCACAAATATGACAGAGCCCATGGGTGGAAACTTTTCTGGTTTAGTTAGCCTCAATACATCCCATTGGGATCATGAGGGGTTCAATTAATAATTTAACAAACAAATTATTCATTTCTCACTATATGAATCCAAATCAAAAAAAGGAGAAACCAATAAAACAATCACATATAGATAAAACAATGTCAAGAATATTGGACATAAATTTTAGTCCACCGACCTCAATTTTGAAGACAATTGTACAATCAACCTTAGCCATTGATTTGGAAACAAAACACCTTTAAAGCACCAGCCTAGAAACTACTTGAAAACATAGTTTTATGGACTCATAAGAAGAATAACAAGCACACAATACTTAAGGTAGAAAATATAAAACATACGAGTGTTAGACTCACGCTGAGCTTCAATATGCACCATGTGGTGCTCCAAAAATCTTAGAAGCAAAGGAGAACGATCCTTGGGAAGTTTGGGATGATTTGTTTTGTTACTCTTATTACTGGAGGAGAAAAAGAGAGGTAATTAGGGTGAAGAAACATAAATACTAAGAGGGGGTGGTAAATTTCCCCCACTTTAATGAGGTGCATTGTTTTCCAGCACGGTTGGCCAAATCGTACGGCAATAGTGTGATACCCTTTTCCAAAAGAGGGCCAAGACACATGGTATTCTGTAGAGTCTGCACGACTTAACATCCTATAGGGTAACTATACATAATAGATCTATCCAATATCACATGGTTTGGAACATCCCTTTTCATAGTTTCACTAACCATGCTACCCCTCTCCAAAAAAGCACAATTAAGGTGCACAACTACTATAACTCTGCACCAACCATGAAACATACACTAGATGGACTAGTTTTCCCCTCTTCCATGTATCAAACTCCCATAACACCCATGATCCTCCTCATACTGCTGCTAATCATTTTTTTCATTTTTAAAAGATGTTTTATGGGTTCCCGGTACCCCACTACATGATTCCAATACAACCACTTTCAGCATTACACAAAAACATCATAAACCAATGGAATTGTCCAAGAAACCATGAACCAAGGCATAAGGACATCAGATAAGCTGGCCAAACCTTAGAAAGGGTTACCTTGAACTTCCCTTGGGGCGACCATCGACACCAGCCCAAATCATCCAAATTGGAAAACTCCAGAAAAATTCACTCAGCCTTCAAGTGAAATGAAATGGATCTCCAGGAAGAATCCATCCACAAAGAACATCAAAGAAACCATAGTGAAGATGACCAGATCCTGATGCTGTTAGCACCCTAATCTATAGACAACTCAGAAGATCCACCTTGCCCTAAAAACACAGTTCCTTCCTCACCGTCATCGCATAACCATCACTCAAAACCAAACCATCCAACATTGCATACCAAAACATAAAATTCATCAAACTATCACATAGAAAATTCAAGAAGAGCAGGTGATTCGTCAAGCATGCATAGGAAGATCAAACATGAATTCAGAAATCCAGAATGAATGAACATCGATGTCGAACCAGGACAACCCAAACCAAAACCAACCAGAGAACTAAACCACAACTCTTCCAAATTAAAATATTGTAATAACTCATAGAATCCAAAGACCTCCCTCCTTCAGATTTCTACAGATAAGACCCTAAGCTACGCGGGAAATCACTGGAAGCAAGCCCTTATCACGTTGGATACTCGGACAGCCGAGCAACCAGCTGATAAGAAGAGGGAAAAGAACCATGGTCATGCCAGATAGCCGAGAGACCATCCCTCTCCATCGAATGTGCATGCAAGATGATCCGACTAACCCCAAAAAAGAACGGGCCACCCCAAGACACCTCACCACTGAATGGAGAGAAACCACCGAGTTGACCGCCAAAGCTCCACCGAAAAGAGGAGAGGCCATCACGTCATCATCGTTGTCTAAAGAACCGAGATGAGCCAACCATCAAACCTCTTCCGATAAGGGACACCGCCATACAGCAACGGAGCCCACACCCAGTCAAAAACTGCCACCACTGCAAGAAAATTCCAGCCCGAAGGGGGAAGGAAGATCAAAAAGGGAGAAAACCCTAGGTTCCGCTTGGATAATTCTCGACGCCAATCGGAGGCTCCTTCCTATAATCCTAAGGAGTTCTTCTTCTTCCCATGATCCTCCTCATAAACTCAAGAAAAATTTCATTAATCAAATTAAATATATTTAAAACAAAACATAAACTATAGCGTACCGCATTAAAAGTATGGGATCTTACAGGTTTCTTGAGCTTATTTCCTTCATCAAATCTAGGTTCATGGTAGTTATTTTAATAATACCCTAACACCAAAAATTTGAAACATTGAAGTGTGGGGGTAGTGTTAGTTTGGATATTATTTTCCATTATTGTGTTAATTGACCTCCTAGAATTTCATCGGTAGCTATGATCCCTATGGCCTTTTTCAGAATAATTAAAACACTTCCATGAACCCCTGAGAAAATTACATAGATTCTTCCTCCCATATTTTGAAATGTACTCAGTTTCAATTTCATTCCCCAATGTGACTTATCATAAGATCATCCATGATAGCCATATTTCCATTTCTTATCTATAATAACATGATTCCCCAGTCTTCATATCTTACTTAAGTGCATAATGAAAAATTTATTCAAAACATCCAATTTATCTTATAGATAATTATTTTTAAATACACTGTTTTATCCTTGTAAATAATTGATTAATATTTATTCGAGTTTTAATAATAAAACTAGTAGTGTGACATGAATTTCTCATAATGTTAAATTTATAAGCAATGATGGACTTTTCAAAATTTTATTTCAACTCTATAAATCCTTGTTTTATTATCATGTGAATAGTTTAGGGGGAAATTATTTTCTAAAGAATATGTTCTTAAACTATTCCCATCCCATAGAGTCACCATTTTTTTATTTTATAGTTTATTTTTAATTAGGATATATCATTAGTCAGCCTCAAAATCCAAATAATAGGAAACTTGAACAACCTGATCATGGTCTATGCTCTATAAAATAAATAATGTTTTATCTGTTACATTAATCTATTTATTAATAAATAGTGGGATATAAGACTAGATAAAAGGGGTTAATATTTTTTTCATATAGAAATATATATAAATTTTCTCCTTGGTGTGTTTTATATTTCTACATGATTTAGATTATTATTTATATATTTTCAAACATTAAGAAACTTTTCCTTAAGTTTTTTTCACCTCAACTACCATCCCATTTGGTTTCCCTTTGGTTCTGTCGCCCCATTGTCCTTCACACCCATTGCTAACTTAGTTCCATTTAGTTAATTTAATTTAATAAAATAAATGAATGTAAGTAAGGAGAATACATATGAAATAAAAAACTATGAACAAATAAGAAATAACTCATAAGTGATGTGTATAACCTATCTTAAGAACATATGGGTTTTAATATATTTTCTCCATGGTAATTTAAACTAAATATTACAAACCTAAATATATTTAAATCATACATAATTACCATAAATAAAATATTAATTAACTATAGCATGTATCATTGGAATATCAATCCGGGTGTACAGTTAGGCCACTTTTTCATGCACCAGGTGAAGATCGATTTAATACCCAACCTACCTTTTCATTATTATTACCATTATGTGTATCTACTATAGAGATTATTTCCACTTATTTGTATTCCCAAATGGATATCATTTCTTATAATCCAAAAAAATCTCTAATTTACCCAAACATTGTGATGTTTTCTTATTAAAATTCATTTATAAAGAATTTTCAATAATGTTCTTAGTACCAAATTCCAAAAATAATTAAACTAGTCCCAAAAAATATTTAAACCTTTAATAAATACCAACTAAGGTGATTAAATCTAAAATATCATTATTTTACATCATTTCTCTAAGATAATCATTACAACTCACAAATTATTTTAAAATATAAAATACCTAAAGATTTATCGTATTTGAGGACAAGCTATATAAGAAACCTATTACAAATTTTTAATTACTCATATTTCATAATCAACTCTATATAATAAAATGGTGGGTCTATTATTACATGAACACTATAATAAAAATGGGTAAGGGACTCAACCCCATGACCGGTGCCCCAAAACCCAAACCCCTACCACCCCAGCCACCTGTGGGGGGAATAATACACTCTATATAATACTTCATTCAACTTATAGTCTTTCTAATAATTTCTTGTTAATTGAAAAGAATGGTGATCTCAAACGCTTATTAATAGAAAATTATCAATGAGCCACAACATGTTACATCATAAACTTTTGAGAATAAATTAGTATGAGGATAAATATCTTATTAAATAGAACTTGGAATCATAAAATATTATCATAATCATTGGTATAACATAATGGATCACGGATTGTGAAAATATTATTCTCATGGAACCTAAAAAATGAACCAAGTCCAAGAAAAGTTTCTTATCTTCAAAAAAGTGGCATAAATGTAATCATAGGAAAACATTATGAGTAAACCCAATCACGTTCAGGATTTGCGAATAAACCCAATCATGTACACACATTAAAAATATGAGAAAAACCAATATTTCTCACACATTTAATTATTTCATGAGATAATACATCTTAACTAATTAATTAGAGGGTTATATAAGACCTCTCCCTTCATCATCCAAACATATTTGTTCCACTTGAAAATAATCAATTATAATATCATAACTAACCCATGGAATGAAAATGGATTTTTATCATTTATAAATTTTTTCAATATTATAATCTCAAGACTCCGAAATCTAGTAAAAGATTAATATTTCATAGGATAATCATTAGGGTGATTGATAACGTTTCTCTTATTGGAGATAAGTCATATAGATTAAAATAAAATTGAAATGAAATTGTTTTTTGAATTATTTTTAACATCATCATAAGTGATAAAATTCCAAGTAATAGGCTAATTTATTTAAAGGAAAATAGAATTACTATAAAAATATCTTCCTAAAAAGGATATTTCCATAAATATTACCATGACAATAAATAATTATCATTCTAAAAAATGCGGAATGAATGATAAATATATACATATGAAAAAGAAAATCATTTATTAATTTACAATTACTTTATTAAAATTTATATAATTAAAATGTATGATAAATCCTTTATTTAAAGAATATAATTGGAAATATAAAGATCATATGAGATAAAAATTATTTTGGTTTTTAATTTTGAGAAATATCTAGTAAAAAATAATATTTCATAGGATAATATATGGAGTTATTGATAACATTTCTCTATTAGAGATAATTCATATAGATTAAAATAAAAGAGAAATTAAATTTTTTTTTTGAAATATTTTTAACGCTGTTAGAAGAGATAACATTCCTAGTAATTGGAAAAAAATTGAAGGAAAATATAATGATTTTAAAAATATCTACATAAAAAGGATATTCGTAAATAGAACCATGAAAATAAATAATCATCATTCTAATAAATTTGGACTAAATGATAAATATATACATATGAAATAGAAGATCATTTATCAATTTAAAATACCTTCATTAAAAATCATATAATTAAAATGTATGATAAATATTTTATTTAAATAATATAATTGTAAATATAAAGATCATATGAGATAAAAAAAATTTGGGTTTTTAATTTTAAAAAATATAACATTGTAGTGAATAAAAATATTTATGGGGAAAATGTGTCATTAGAATTATTTGGAATTATTAATAATTATGTAACATTTTTATAGAAGAAATCGATAAAAGTTGGATATTTTGATGGGAACAAGTAAATAATTTATATATAATGAGATAAAATCATATATAATTGTGATATGACTTAATAAGAGAATATTATAAGATCTTAGTAAATGAAAATAGTTTATGAATCAACAAATAAAAATTCTGTCGATGAAAAATAATACAAAGAATTCTTATTCATTCAGAAAAGATATATAATACTATATAATAATTATTGGATAATTAATAATAAATTAATCAACCTGATTCATATTAATTTTTTTAATAATATTTTATTTTCATTTATTACATAATTTTTACTTGTTTTAGTTCATATTAATTATTATTATTCAGTTGTTTAAATAGTTCCATGATTTTTTTGAGAACGGTTTTATATTTCATTCCATGTTTATAAGATATTCTTATAAAAAACTGGTCAAGTAATAATAAATAGTTGTTACATAATGTTTTAGAAATTTATTAGATCATTTAATGGAACTTTGAGGTATTATTATTCAAAAGAAAAATTAAAACATGATTATTTTGGGTCACCTTTATCATTCAAAAGTGTTTATATTAATATTGAGTTTAAATAAAAAATTTACCATTATAAAAAACTTTTTTTTAATATTACTGTCATATATTACAATAAAAAAAATTTCCATAACATTACACGATAAAAATTGATTGCATCATTCATGTAGAATGTTAAAATGAAAAAAAAGAACATGATAGAGTTAATTGAATTTGTATGATTGTGGAAATATTTTATTGTATTATCATGATTCTAGATTATGAGAAAACTAAAAATTCATTATTATTAAATAATATTAACATTATTTATGACATCATAATTATTTAGGATATAATAATTATAGAAATGTTTGTGCATGTGATAAAACTGACCCAAATATGAGAGTGTAATAACTACTAAACAAATAATAAAAAATATTTAATTATATTAATATTAATTTTACAAAATATTAATGAATTAAAAATATGATAATATGGTGGTAAATAATATTTGAGAAGATTATGAGAAAAATAAGTGGAAAATTACTAGAGAGTAAAAAATAATTACATAGAAATATTTAATCATCTCTTAGAATCCATCTTGATTTAGAAGGTATTTGGGAAATATCAAGTGAATAGAAGCACAAGATCACGAGTAAGGATTATTTTGGAAATAAATAATGTATATCAATATATTGAAAATTTATTTTTGGTTTTAATTTGAATGGGTGATGGAGGTCTCAATTTATAAGTTATGGGAGTGTAACTCTTATAAATGTTAAGAATACTTAAATATAATAAATTTCATTCTCTTAGAAAGTTTCTCCAATTTTATATAATTTAAAATATAAGATAGAATAAGGTCTATATACACTCATACAATAAAATTGGGGAATGTGGTATAGATAATTGTGTCTTTAACTGTTCGGTAAGCACCCCATTTAACTCTTTTAACCCCTATTGAAGTGATAAAGTTTTACCTTGATAACTTATTTATACACACAAAAATTATTCTGAAATTAATACCTAATATTGATTATGAAAATTAAAAATATTTCATAAAATTTTTAAGATCCAATTTTATTGGTTGTGAAGGTTAATTTTAATATTGTTATGCATTATATAATAAAAAACTAGTTTTACTATTCACTATGAATTCAAAATTATAATAAATTTCTAAAAAATTAAACATAATATAACTTTGATATGATGAAATTAAATTTTTTTTCATTTTATAAAATTAAAATTATAATGGTGATAAAAATTAATTTTACTATAAGAATGCATAATGTTTTAAAACAATTTTAATATGGTTATTTTTATCCACAAAATGAATTGATGATTAATTATGAAAATAAAATTTTGTTTTTTAATGATTATTTATTTCTAATATAAACATATAACCCTTACAACCTCCAAATAATATCTAAGGGTAATATAAGATGTGGTATTATTATTCGGTAGTGGTTAAACAAGCATGAGTCTCATAGTGATTTCCCTGAACATGGACTTCTCTCACATATGACTTTGCTAATTTTTTATTTTTTGAAGTTTAGTTTGGGCTTGGTCTAAGGAAACCCCTAGTGATTGTAACTCCATTAGAATCTCAAATAAATGAGATTCATATAGAATAGTGATTCTACTTTACTCTATTGGTTCTCCTTTCTATATAAATTTCATAATTTGGATGTCTCTATTTATACCAACCAATTCTATAGTTATGATACAACATTCATATTTAATAATAGTATTTTATTAATATTTTATTGTTATTTTTAGTTCATAGTTTCATATGAAATATGTTACTCAACAAAAAATTTATTTAAGGAGAAAATATTTTAATTAGATTATGGGTGATTACGGTATGGGGTGTTATTGTTATGTCATTATATAAGGAATATACACAAATGTAAATTAGGGAAGTTTTATGTGAGAGTGTTTAAGGAGAGATTATGTTTATTAAAGAGGATTAGTTATTGATTATTTCACTTATTCTTTAGTATATTTTTCTTGTACATATATTATTGAGTTATTTCATTAGAATCCTTCAGTATATAAGTAGAAAGTCCCAATACAATTTACATTATTGTTGTGTATGCACACTTGATAGTGCCGTAGGGGAGTTACACCATTATAGGGGATATGATCTTACTTATAATGAATTATAAGGGGAAGCCAAATGTGTTTATAGTATACACTTTGGCCCATAGAATAAGTTTGGAAACTTGTTCAGGTACTGTATCATGTTAGTTTTAAGTGGGTTTCCTATTTTTCTTATTTATATTGAGGATTATTTTGGAGATATAATTCTATTTTTTGTTTTTATCCACTATATTTATTGGTTTAAATGGAACATGGTGTGGTTATATTGAATTTTTTACTTTTATTTTAGGATGATTTGGTGAATTTTTCTGTTGTATTTAATCTCATGTATTTTGATATGTTTTTAAAAATTTTAAAAATTAGATTAGAAAGGAATGTTTTCAAAAGTAATGTTTTCAAATTTTATATGGGTTTTAAATAAAAGTTGTGACATGATAAATTATTATTTTCATTGGATAAATAATGAAAATTTATCTTCCTAAAAGGTTTAGAAATGGATATTTCTAACCAGAGGGTTATTCACTTTTTTCATTTAAAAGGGTTTAGGTTTATAGAAAAAGGTTACTACATGTATTCCTATGTCTTCATGTTATAAAAACCAATTTTTATATTTTTATTTTAGACTATCTAAATGTATTTTGGATTTAATTTCACAAAAACTTTGCTTAAATCATATTGGGAAATTCTTTTCTCACACCATGTAGACACTAATTGAAGTATGTAATTCTATGGTTTCATTTTAGGGCCCCTAACTGATTTCTTAATCCTATTGTTGGTTTGAGGTTGGTTCAAAAAAGATTATTTTGGTTGTGGGATTGACTAAAGGTCTTGATGAGATGCTTAGTAGTTTTTCGGGTTTGGTTATAATTTCTTGAAGTTCATAATTAGCCTTACTGGTTGAGATATTTTTATAGTATATATTATAAATGTATAGTATGATTTAGTTTTATATTAAACTTATATGATAAAATTGTTATGAGTTGTTTTATTATTTATAAATGTCATACAGAACTTGGATGTTTCTCTTTTATTAAAACTATTTATTTTTTTTATTGTGGGTTTGATATTTGATTGATTCATGCCATATCTATTAGTGGATTAATTATTTTGATTAACTATATTCTAAGGGATAAATCATTCCAAAAGAATAAAATTTAATAACTTGTTACTTCTAACCAAACCATAGTGATAGGTAACACACATCATGCCCTATGGTGGGATGGTCTAGGATGTGTATGGTCACCCGTGTCGGTCAATTAAAAAAATAAAATAGAGTTATATATTAATATTTTGTGTACATATTGGTAGTATTTTGGCTAATATTTTCATAGAATATTAGGATATGGATTAAAATTAGGTTCTTGATCCCCATATTTTGTGATGAAATTAAATATTTCTTGGGGGGAATTCGTTTTCATGTAAAAGAGAAAATTTTATGAAAATAAAAGAATACTTTATGACATTATCATATGCCTTTTATTTTAAATTAGTTGGTGTTTTTCAAAGACATAATAAATGTTTTGAAAAAATTCATTGGTAGAAAAGATGTACTTTTATATTTTGGGATTATATATTCTTTCATTTTCTAAAGGATATAAAATATTGTTAAGGTAGGACAAACTATTATAAAAAGAGTTTCTTAAATCATTTGAAATGTGTAGATTTTAATATATGGATTTTTGTAATAGGAATTGATTTTTGTTTTTTAGGTTTAATAGCTTATTTCAAAAATGGGATTATGGTTTTTGATATGTGAGGAATAGACAAGAAAAATTGAAACTATGTGTTATTTCGATGTGACTCATATAAATTTCTTGATGGAAAGAAAAAGGTATGTATCATAGGGATGTATTTGGTTGTAGATTTTTTAGTTATGGACTCTTCCCAAACTTTATGTGTATTGGTGAAGATGAGTTCTTCCTTGTTATTAGATTATTTGAAGTGTAGTTTCCCTCTTGGTTGTGTTGAGTAGTTGAATCTGATCATTTGAAGACGATCAGTTTCTTCAAGTTTTGTAACTTATTATATGGAGATATATTTTTGGTAACGTGTTTCAAGGGTGAATGTCCATTTTTGGAATTTTGTTTCGTTTATTTTTGGGACTTCATTTATTTTTATATTATGGATGGTATTGATGTTGGTTTTATAAATACCTCATTTTTATGGTTATACATTCATGGGATGAGTGTGTGTTTGATGTTAGTTGTGCCTGGATTGGATGCTCAGAGGTTTGAACATTGGGGCCTTTTATCCATGCTTTTATATCATGGATGAGTGTTTAATTAGTGCAGTTGAGGATATGATAGAGATGGATTTTATTTTTTGGGTCCTTCATGAGATTTTGTTCTGGGATGGAGGCATATAATATACTATTTTGAGTGTTGTGATCTATGTTTAGAATCCATGCAGTTTCTTAATGAGGAATGTTTTTAGGTTATTTTTCGTCTCCTATTGTTTGAGGATTGATTATGTGTTTTTAGATGGACCTAGTCTTATGTAAATTTATATGTTTGTATGGATGTTATTTTTTGGATATGTAGATCTAATTTCATAGGCAGTTGTTTGTGGTTTTTATAGAAATATCATTTCATTGACTATTTTTGGTGGATGGTTTTATTGTTTTTCTTAAAGGTGTGAAATTACATTATTTTTCAATTTTATATAAATTCTAAATAGTGGGGAGGACTATTCTAGATCTCTAATATTCCCAAGTATCATACCATGTAAATATAGATGTGTTATGATGGAGGATTATGGGATATTTTTGAATTACATTACTGGTATTGAAAGAGAATTTTAAATTCTAGGGTTCTTTATCTGGGTTTTATTTTTTTATTTCCCACCCACCCACCCCTTAAAGTGAGGTTTCATTATTTTTTTCTTTATGTTCTCTTTCATTATTACTGAGTATGATTTTGGGGCGTAAAGCGACATGATGGGGAGAATTCTGAAACCCCTATATCACTATTATTTTATTAATTTTATGATTTTGAGGGTTTTATTTTTCCTTTTTAGATTTCTCCAAAATTTTCTAGTCTATGGGATACCCTAACATAATAGGGGGCACTACATCATAGTTTTGGGTGTGGGTTGGATACCAATTTGTATTAGAGGGTTTTGTGGCATGCAGTTTATTTTTTGAATTCAGAATAAGATGCAATGGTGAAGATACTCATCATTGAGACTTTTGGTAGGGGTTAAGCCCACTATTATCTATAGGGTCCCTAATTCATGGACCAAGGAAAACACTAAATTAGTACCTATGAGGCTACTCTATTGCATAGATCCTCAGGAAGTGCTATAGAGGGTGCATAGTAAGATGGTGTTTCACTATGGTTGTCATATCTACACTATAGTACTATCTTCCCATTTTTTAAAGAAAATTTATGCTCCTTCCATGCTTGAGTTTAAGGGTTTAGAGTCCCTTTTTACACCTTATTTTATTCAGTCAACTGGGGCATGTTACCTTCAAAACTATCTATCCATTATAGTTTCTTTCCAAGCCTACTATCTTTGATTTTAGGTGGATTCCTCTAGGTAAATCCCAGGTATCCTCTTGTTCTTCCTTTATACTTATTCCTACATCTGTCTACCCTTCATTTACTTTCCATCAGGAACCCTAACCAAAGTTTTGGTTTTAAATAGGTTTTGACATGAATCTAATTATAGGTATTTGGTTTTTTAGGGGTTATAAATGGATTTTCCTTACTTTTTTTTGAAATTCTCCATTGAAGGCGGCATATTACAGCACGTTTCAATGTATTTTCATTTGGATTAAGGTAAGAGTTTGTTTAATTTTATTTATTTGAAATATATTTAAATTCTATATTTATTCTAATGCATATCATGCTAAATTTAATAGATATTTTACCATCCATAGTGAATTTCCATATTGATTTAATGGATTTATGCACTCATCATAATGATTATTTTAATTGGTTTTAAATTTAAAAATTATTTTTTGAACTTCAAGTGTTTGTGAAAATTTCTATATGAATTTTTTTGAATTAATTGTGAATATAAAATCATTTGATCTTATTTGGATTTCATAATAAATAAAATAATGTATTTCAAATTATACATTTGAAATAATATAGGTTTGTAAACATCTAATTTATCTAATTAAGGATGTTTATTCTTAAAATAATTTGAAATTTGGTTGCATGAATTGGTTTAAAAATGAAGCATTAAAAGGTTGTACTGGTAATGGTGGGAAATGACATTACATTCAAAGGTGTTTTTTAAAAATGTTCCATTTTTTCATTTTATGAAATAGATTATAATGATGATTATGAGATCTTCAGTTATACCCTTCTATTTTTATTATTCTTCACATTGGATGTAGTCTTAAGGAGGATGTTATTGTTACATCATTATGTGATTCTTATAAAAGATTGTAAAACAGGGTTATGCATACAAGAACATAATAGGAGGTATGTGGTTTACTTAAAATGATTCAATATTGGTTGTTGTGTGGAATATTTTTTCCTATTTTGATGATCACATTATCTTTACATATGTCATTTTAGAGACCCAAAGCTTGATGTACATGGACATTACATTACATTTGTGGAATACTTAGTACATAACAAAAAACATACACACAAGGACCGTTATAGTTTAGTGTCTTTGGAAACTCGGAAAAATAATCTTCAAATCAGGGTGAAATATCTTCAACATATCCCATAAAGATCTTCCCCTTTTGTTTTCTTACCTAAATCCTTTCTTTATATCATGGGGAAAAGAAAACATATAAAGGGTGAGCTAAAATTCTCAGTAAGGGTAAGCATGGATAAAATAAAACAAATCATATACATTTGAACTTAAAAACAAGAACACAATGTTTAAACATCAATATCTTGAGAAATTCTATAAAACATGGCAGTACGTAAGGAATAGATCATAATATAACATCAATCATAATAAAATAGCATGGGAATAAAACTTTTAATTGTGGAAAACCATTATGCACATGATATGATTTCCATAGTAGCCAATGCAATGCTGCCAAGACAATCTTAGTGGACAAAGTCCCTTTCTGAATCGAGTTCACTCCCCGTTCCAGTCCAGTATTACTGAACCGGATTAACTTACCGTTCCAGCAATGTCTATCTCAGCAGATATAAATCTTTAACCAATGCATTGGAGGGAGATATAGGTCCCACCCATCTCATAATGAAATCATTCTTTCGTGTGCCACAAAATCATAAATCAAACGTCATAGAATAACCCATGCAATAGAATGGGATTCTTAAACATCATTCCATCATAACATAATCCATATATAAAAAAATGGATATCATTTCATCATAAGAAGAATCAAACCATGTAAATAATGGAGACAATATACTAATGTCATTTTAGATGGAAAATTGTTATGATAAAACACTTGAAATGAATCCTTGAGGAAAATATCCGTTCTTCTACAAAATAATTTTCCTTTCACAAAATGCCATGAAATTTTAAAAGAAAAGGATTTTGTTGAAAATAATCATGAAATATTTTAGATTAAGCTTCTTGAAAATAAGGCGTTATGAACCCATAAAAATCCGTTCATGTCGTATAAGTTAAAAAAACTTTCTTCTCGTACTTTTGTCGGAAAAGTAAAAAAGTACCTTGTAAAAGAAAGATTCCATACATACCATGTAGAAAAAGTAAAAAATGGGTAAAAAGGTATCTAAAAATACATGAAATCAATTTTAGAAAATAGGGACGTGGATGATAAATATAAACCCAGTAAATACTTACGAATAAACAATCTCAGATAAAAACGAGATTGGAAAAGTTATCCCTTACCTTAGGTCCGATATGCTTCGTACGTATCCAAAGCTTCTGTATAATGATTTAAATAATGTCATTGACTTATTAAATAATCATATTCATTGTTATGATATCATATATGGTTCACTTATGACTTTATATTACTAGTTCTTTCGTAAATTCCATATTAAACAAGCATTTTGGGTAAGATCGTTTCATTTATCATACATGTTTTGACTTTTTGTTCCTGATATTATTACTTATATACTGATTTACATAATTACAGAATGTAAAACATGATTTATAAATAATATATATTCAGCATACACATATATATATGATATATCGATAAATGGAATGAAATACACCATTCATGGAGACGGTAGGTCGTACGTACCCATGAACGCTTTTTTCGTTTCCTTATTGAATTGAATGGAATTAAGTAGATGAAATATATATATATATATATATAAATAAATACATTAGCATTATTATGTCATATATTTCATGATTAATTATTATATATACTTTATAATCATTCTTGAATTGTTAACATGGAAAATGAATCTCATCGTGTCGTCGAGACGGTAATCCGTACGTACGAACGAGCGATGATATCCTTCCCATATTTATTGAATCGAATTGGAGTAAATGATGTAATATCTTAGAATCATTATGATTTCATAATAATCATATGTATTTATTCTTTACACTATTATACCCATCCAAGTAAGGTGGTGGTGGAAAAACAGATTACACCACGGCATGGAGACGGTATTCCATACGTACGCACGCGTGGTGATTTCATTTTCCGTAGGATGGATAGAAGGTGAAATGGGGTTGTTTCATATTTATAATTACATATCAGTATATTAGTGATACTGATGTTATTAAAATATAATGAAACAACTAAATAAGAATAGGTATAAGAAGAAATATATTTGAAATAATCAATAACGGATATTACCTCTTCTTCGATATGCCTCTTCGAAACCTCTTCTTAGGGCACTAAGATTGGTATTTGAAGTAGACCAGGACCTACAAGATGTTTCTAGGTAAGTTTAGAAGATAAATTGGAAGGGTTTGTTAGAGCTTGGAGGCTCAATGTTGTGTTATGAGGAGAGGGAGGAGGTGCCCTTTTATAAGGGAGGAGAGGGGCACCTTTGGAATCCTCAAAAATATTAGTTTAATATAAATTCAAACCCCACATAAAAACCTCCAAAAATGAATCAATTGGAAGATCAGATGATATAGGGTTGTAATCTCATCAACCAATAAAATTTATACATGTTTTGATCTTATTTTAAACCGTATCATTTTTATTTATCCTTATTTAATCTATTTAAGTTTATTTGTGGTAATAAAATTCTAAATTTTAAATGGTTATAAATAATCACTTATGTGTTGTTAATTTTCCATAATTGGATACTTTATGACATTTTAGACTATATAAATTTCAATTTATAATTTTTAAATATTTTTGTGATTTTTAAACATTTTAATAATATGTTATTTTTTAAAAATAACAATAGTGTCAACTTTGACACTATTCAATTTTATGAATTTAAATAAAATCTACACAGAGGCTATATTCTAAATAGAATATTTAATATATTCCTAACATGTCAAATTTTTCTATAAAATTTGTGGAGAACATTAAATAGTTTATATAATGTTTATTTTAATATTTTTAAAACCATTTATTTGGTATATCTCTTAATAAAATAATTAGTACAACATTTTTGTATAATTATTTAATATACTTATTTGTTGCATAAAAATTAAAAATAAAATTCTTTGATGAAGTTAATTATCAAATATTTTATAATAATAATTTTACTCGAATTTATCATCTTAAAACAACAACATGTAAATTGTTATCTTTATTAAATTATGAAGGTGACAACATTGGAATCATTTAAAATAAAATATTATAAGTGTCATAATCGCCTTAATAAGGATCTAAATGGTCAGAAATTCGGCCAGTGGATGATTAGGACTTATATATACACTAATAATTAGTATTTTGCAGATTTTTGGGCCTTTTGATATTTATTATGATTTTAATAAAAACTATTTTATTCATTTTTCACTAAATAAATATTTTCTGCATCATTAATGTATAAGAAAATAAGGTAATTAAATAACTATTAAAAATTAAAAATAAATTACCATGATAAAGAATAACATTTTATCTTTCTAATGAGTATTTATAACCAAATTTATATTCGGTATAAATTTATATTAACAATACTTTAATTATTAAAGTTGTGTGAGACATATTTCACTTTCCTTTAAATAAAATAAACTAAAGGTCTTAATCACCACCAAGTGGGTTTCAATGGATTACATTTCGACCCAAATATGACTTAGTACAAAATATAAGCATACAATTATAATAATACAAGTGTTAGGGTAATTTTATAATTTTATATTTACCCTTAATTACCCGATTTACCATTTACTACGGTAAATAAAATTTACCGTAGTTACTATTCATAATGCTTCAAAATAAAAAGTAACTTATTAACATAATTTGGACGCACTAATTCCAAATATGGAATCCATTTTTCTAAATTCAATATACAAAAGTTGCAGAAATTAATGTAAAATTAATCCCGTTGTTAAGAAAACGTGTTTTAAAAGTTAAAACATTGCTAAAGATTGAAATGTTTTTACCTATAAATTCAATGTAAAATTAATGTTAATGACATAAATAATATTAAATGGTAAAAATATATTATATTTATACTTTGAAACCATTCAATATTATAATTTAACCATATAAATTATTGCCATGAAAAATGTTGTTTTTAATTAAAATATAGCATGTTTTTACTATTCATCAAAATATGAATGTTACCAGAATAATATGAAAAATTTATCCAAAGTAATTTTTTATTTCCTCATTCAAAAAGAAGAATTTTATTTTGTAAAATTGAACTTATAAACACGTCAAAAACTACATTTAAAGTGGGTGCGCCATCAAAAGGCGGCAAAACAACATTTTTTTGAAAAATACTCAATTTACCCGAAAAAATTATTTTATTCTCATACCGTGTTCTAGAAAATATGTAAGATGAATAATAATGTTATAAAATTCAAAATTTAGTTAATACTATTCATAACTTCTAGTCCATAATAATATTACAATAATATATCATTGTTAAGTGAAACCCGGTATTGCGTACTACACACGTTATTGAGGAAGGTCGCGATTGCGTGTAATGCAAGCCAAGTCAGGGTTGCGTGTTGTGAAAGACTCCTTAATTGTTTTGTATAACAAAATTCAACCATATTTAATTTATACAATGAATATATATATATATACACACACACTCAATGTTGTGTAGAATGACTTCTATCAAATGAACTTGAAATTTTGTGTAACACGATCCAAGAATAGTGTTGTGTATACTGCAAGCTAATATGGTGTATAACACAACCCAATATTAGTGTAGTGTATAATATAACACATCATAGAAATTAAAAATAATATATGTCATAAAATCTTGGGTTGTTATAGTCATGGGAAGCCCGGAGTAGTTAACTATAAAGTCTAGATTCAGGTTAAATTATCAGGGTCTGTGAACACTCACTATCACTTAGGGAGTTTTCTCCCTCCTAAAAAATTTTATTATACTCAAAAAGATCTAAAATTTGATGTTTAATGAGTTAAAAATTATGCCATTAGACATAGAATGTAATTTCAAAAATATATTTGAATAATATTTCATATAATATCCGGGTGAGTTTCCCATGATTCATAGTTACATTGATGATTATTTAAGGGATATCATTTTACTCCATGTTTATATTCCTGATCCAATTATGTTTATATGGCACCATGGTGTGTTTATATTGGTATATTTACATTCATTATAATGATGATATGGTGAATTTTTTATTTTATTTTTTCACTTTTGGGATGGTATGTCTTCTTAAAAATATCAAAATTTTATTTGAATGGGGTGTTTTCAAAAGTAATCGATTCACCTTTTTTTTATAGAACAGTTGATATATGATAAAGTCCTAATTTTTCATTGGAGAAAAATGTAATTGATCCTTCCTGAATTTTTTTAAGATGTATAATTCTAATTTAAAGGTTTCCCCCATGTTTTATCTAAAAAGAGTTTTATTTAATGAGATAGGTCTATAATATATTATTTTTTCCCATGTTTTCTTAATTGAAATCCCAATTTTCTATATAAATTATAAATTGAAACTGAAAAAATGTATTTCAAAAAAATCCAAAAAATTCTTGGTGAAATCATAATACGATTACTTTTTTTACACCATTTATGCATCAATGGGTACATGCAGTTTTTGTGTTTATTTTCATGTTCTAGGGTTGAGTATTTTCTCGGGTTTTTGGTTTCATGTTGTTTAGTGTTGGATATTTTTAGTTATATATTGTCATTGGATATTATAAGGACAATGTTGGGGGATGTTCAATTTTGGTTTTATTTTCAAGATTTTTTTATCACACATGATAACATAAATCGTTATTATAGTTTATCTTTTACCAATATTGTTTTCTACTATTTTATATTCTTCTTATATGATGATGTTGTTGTGATTTTTTATACTATTGAGCTATGATATACAGTGCTTGAATGTTTTTTTAATGAAATTTTTTATTTTTGTTCAAGGTTTATGATATATAGATTAGTCAAGATATATTTTGGTGTGATTATTTTTTCATTAACTTAATTATAAGTGTAAAATAATACCCAATGGTTTAATTTTGATACCATGGTGAATTTAACTAGCCCATGGTGATCAAGAATGTCCTTTGTGTTGGAGTTGGTATTCTAGAACCAATTGTTTATACTTTGGATTATAAGTATATTTTGTTGTTTGAATATTAATAAAACATATTATTACGTATTATTCATTATTATACATGGATCTAATGTAATAATGTCCTAGGATATCTAAAACATTGGTAAGGTCATAGTTGTTCCCTGTATTGATGAAAACCATGAAGTGCCAATATATTTTTCTTGAATATAGTTCTATGGTTTGAAAACATACTATCATAGGTATCATAGTATGTATACTATATGGTGTAAGAACTCATGAAAATATGAGGCGTCTTCTCATGATTTCCACACATGGTAATCTCCAAGATGGGAGATTATGACGCGAAACTCATGAGTTATAATTCCGCATGTTTTGGTTTCATCAGATATTCCAATCTACGATCATGTGTAATGGTCCTTGTAATTTACGATTATCATTAATTCATGTCATGAATCATGACATTAGATTTCTTAACCAAAATTGTGATGATATATGTTCATGGGAAGTAGGTTACATTGGGTGCATCGTGAATAACATGTTATTAATGGATAATTTAAGGAAGGATTTGTCACTACCATTTCCATAGAAATTGATATATCAAAACTTTTACTGGAATAAAACTGTCACCTTAAATTTCATGGTCATGGTGTAATGATGTGTTCATTTCATATAGTAAAATAAATAAATATCAATCATATAGGTAAATGATAAATATGTGAAACATACTTGATGATATATTGAAAAAAATGGATTATATTACACAATGATAATTCATATGTGGCTATTGATGTTGAGACATTAAGTTCTTTCTATTGTTTTCCTTGATCCATTACTATATAGTAATATTGGAATTAAGTCAATTTTGATTAAAGCAAATGAAAAATAATTCTATAGGGTCGCACAATAAGTGTTTCCATTGACCTTGATTAAATTCAATTTGAATTTAATTAAAGGAATAAATATTATTCTCAAGATTGATGAATAATTTTATTCTTGTTTCATTGATCAAAAATAATTGTCGGGTAATAAACTGTGTAATTAAATATTTATTCAGATATTTGATAAATTCTGGGGAGTTAGATTAGGCCAAGATCGTGTCTAATGATAAATATTTATTTCCAATATGGTAAATAAATTTTTCCATTGTGAATGTTAGTTGAATCCATGGAATATTATTATTATAATTATTATAATTATTATATAGAATTTATTTCGTTAAGAATTATTATATTATTTAAGGGAAGGTATGCAATTAAATAATATCCTAATCGAAACCCTAGCTCTATAAATATATGGTTATGTCTATTGTGTATGGTTAATAAAAAAATTTAGAGTATAAAATTATTTCCCACAATGGACTTATCTCTCTATCTAATTATTCCTCTTCTCTTCTCAATAATAATAAGAACTCCTTCAAGCTTGATGGATCATGAAGTGTTCATGATTAACAACATAAGATGATTGATTCAACACACTAGAACATAGAAATAAATGATAATTATTCCAAGGTTATAGGATCACGTGTGTATTTATAATAGATGGATTCTACACTTAGATCCTTCTATTGCAATGAAGGTCACATGTGGATTACCACTAGAGGTATTCAATAATTGGATCCTACTAGTGCAATTAAGGTGATCTAAATAGGGTTTTATGAAATAATCAATATCTACATTAAAGATTTATCCCAATATGAGGTAACCTTTTCTTCTAATAAAAAAATAATTTAATTATAAATTTAATGTGAAAAAATCATAACTTTTGGTTATTATTTTTATAGAACAATATTTGGTGGGGTAACTTCATTATTTGTGGAATTCACATCATGTAAAATATTAAGAATGATCCATTAAATCAAAAAAATTGTTATGTTTAATTTTCCCACACAACCACTTTTGTTATACCTAAAATCTTCATGTTGTATCAAAGTGGTCACATTTCAAATTTATAATTATTTAATTGATTACAGATCTATATTCAAAATAGTTTTTAAATCATTCCTTTCTGTAATATTAATTTTTTATCAGATATTCAATTAACATTCTTTAAAAAATTAATTATCGTTAATAAGTGTTTAATTTTATTAAAAGGAATAAGAAAGGATGAAGAAGGAACACAGATTCTATCAGGGAATGTCAATGAATTTTGGCTGGAAGGATAGGGTTACACAACATGTAGATAGAGTAAACGTTTTTTATATATTTTCACGTCATCTTTCCATGTCACGGGATCAATGACGCTCAATGAAACATTAACACATAGTGATTTTAATTCACAAAATGTGTAGACTAGGCTAATATGGCACACGACATGTCAGATTATGCGGTGTGTAGATGGCATACACATTGTGTAGTATACAAGGTTTAGAAATGAAATTCTCTAGACAATGTGGTCAAATATATGGAAAGACAAACATGAGACTATCAACATGGATCATTAATTATGTACAAGACCTGTATCTGGTGTACATGGAATAAACTTCATTATTTCCCACAAATTAAGTACACATCAAGACATTTTCCTAGTCATGTGGAAACACAAATAACAAAACAAATGAAGTGTATCTGGAATAAATGTCATTTATTCCCACATTTTATGGACAAGATACATCCTTTAGTGGGTTGTTTAGACACACATCATTTAGATCACAAAGCGTACAACTCATGAGTACACATTGTTTAGTCCAATGAGATACACATTGAATCCCTAGGGATTTATCCCGAGAAAACAATAAGCATTACACATGATGGTATCTAGTTAGTAAAATTTATGTATTTCAAACACGGTATACACTGAAGACCCCATTCATGTATATTGAGTACACAAAAAACTAATTACATTGAATGAATCTCAATAATCCATTCCATGTAGTCTCCAAATAAAGGATAGAATTAAATTACATTAAATTTCAAATTACAGCATTAAATCATTGTCATATTGATTGGATCCTAACATATTTGACAATTTAATAAGGGTTTTAAATAATTATTAAATTATTTGTTAATTTATTGTAATAATCTATGATTATTGGTTATGAAATTTATTTTTCCATAAATTAATTTATTATGGGTATCTCTAAGATAATTCATATGGTCCTTAAGATTAAAGGGTATTAATTAATTAATTAATTAATTAATACAAGTGCATTTTTTCTTAATAATAAAGAAATATTTGAAATGAATTTTTGATGTTTTAATTTTGTGTAATCATTAAATTTGTATAACTTTTTCTGATCTTGACCAATACCTATGTTTTTGTTTGAATTATTCACTTTTATTATTGTGTGGTTTTGAAATTATTAAGGATTGAAAAAATGATACCCTTTGAGTCATCCCTCCCTCCATTATTATTTATGACATGCATTCTTGCAATTTATGTAATTCCATATAAGAAATACTTTGGTTCCCCTCACCTACATGTGAGTTATAAATACATGTATTAAATGAATTATCCCAAGGGAATTATAGGTGGTTCTATTTGAAACAAAGATTATGTGAACCCAAACGATGCATATATGGATAGGTAGGATGCTGCAACATTTTCTAAGACCGATACAAGGATTTTTCCACTAGGTTAGGGTTTGATTTATTGTTTGATCAATAATTAAACCATTATATGAGCACATTATTAGGTCATTTATTTATTAATTCCTTATGAATTATTTATTTTATTGATTCAAAATAATGGTCACATAAATAAATGAATTAATTTACAAATATGTAATAAAAATAAATAGATTATATATAATTTTTTTTATCAAAAACATGGTTAATCACTTAATAAAAATCAAATTAATATTAACAAGACATTTAAAATATAAACTGATATAATTTTATGCATAATACAAAAAATCCATCAAATAAATGTTAATTCGAACTTAGTCTTCCATTAATTGACTATGAATGAAATTCATAGAACTAAGTGTTTAAGAAACCTTTATTAGAACACTTGATTTTATCATGAAGTTCTTATGAAGTGTATGGGATGAATTAACAATTTTAAAACAAGAGAATTATCCCTCATTATAATTGGTGTAACTTAGAGTCAAGATTTGAGGAAATCCATGTTTTGATTTTAGGATTGGGGGGGTCCACTCAACAGATCAATGAGCTTTAATAAAATTGTTGTAAAAGAGCTGCCAACCTAAATACCTTCAAGTACTGTGAAAAACCCTCATTGTGTTTATGATAATAGGCATATAGATCCTTTTTACTAAAACTTTCTAGAGACTAGACATTTATATTCTAATAGTGGGGGGCTGTTGGGACTTGATTAAATAGCAGGTGACATAATTAAATTAAATCCATTATGTGTCACAAAAATTTTAATCAAGTAAAGTATTTTAATATACTCCATTAAATTGTAGAATAAATGGAATTCTTTTCATCTAATCTATCCTTAGGATCAATATTAGATAAATATCATCTCTTCACTGGCTATAATTTCTAGGAGTGGTTCAGACACCTTCAAGCTATGTTGTACCCGGAATGTAAATCATAAGTGCTAGAATCCCCACTAACAGATTTTCCTAATGAGGTGGTAAGAAATGAAGATTTTGATTTATATGATAAATAAATGAGTGAAAAATCCTAAATTAAATGATTAATGTTATCATCCATATCTATTCAACTCATGAAGTCTCACGAAATCATAAATTCTTATAGCGTGATCAAGAATATCTATGGTCTCCACCAGGATAGAGAAATATAGGAAAGGTTTGAGGTATCCATGGAAATAATTCAGGGTAAACATGGGTAGGGTTCCCCTTATGGGCCTCATGTATTCTTTATAATTGATTATATTGAGAACCAAGAGGTTCTAGGGTTTAAACTGACTGATAAACTGCACACTAATCTCATTCTTACATGACTCACTCTAATCTTCTCCAATATTCTTTGAAATGTTAAGATGAAAATAATTAAGGAGACTCTCCTAGATCTTATAACTCTTCTTATCCAATTAGATAAGGATATAAATTGAAAAAATCATTCCATATTTATGTTGATCAAATATAAAGGCTATGTAACGATCACTAAATCCAAAGTTTCATCGCAATTTTATTCCAATAAGAGAAATATTGAAGGGAATGAAACGGAGTAGGATAAAATATCGTTCATATGTAGCATAAAGGGCCACTGAAAGAAAACTACACCCGTCCAATGAAGCAAGGGGATGATTTAGGTAATTTTCTTATCGGGTGTAATTTATTTTCTCTTACAAATTGGTTTTTAGATACAGATTATTGTGATCACATATGTATTCAAATATAGAAACCAAGTAGATTTAACAGGATTGATAGAGGGGGTAGATATATGAGTATCCCATAGATGTGTTGGATTATATGAACTAGGTAATGGAAATTGATAATAGAACTACATTACAGGACTCTTACCACACCCAATGTTGTCATCACCAGCAAGATCTTGTTAATGAAAAATGTTTGCATCAGTTATTCCGAGATGGATATTTAAACACTTTTTAATCTAAAACCACTTGGTTTATGTAATTAATGTTCACAATGAAAAATGTCCAAATCCCCATTTAGTGGTAAAGGTGAAAGGGCCTAGGATATTCTTGAATTAGTTCATATATATGTTTTTGGATCATTTCCAATTTAAGAAAGGGGTGGGTACTCATACTTTATAACTTTTACAAATTATTTTAGTAGATATGAAAATGTATACTTGATGAGGTATAAGCTGAATTCCTTTAATAGATTCAAGGAATATAAGAACAATGTTGAGAAAAAACTTATTATGAATATTAAGAAACTCCACTCAAATCGTGATGGATAATATCTTAAATAGTACTTCAATGATTATTTACATGATTTTTGGATTTTATATCAACTAACTCTTCTATACTCCGCTTAATGGAATAGTGTAAGTGAAAGGATGAACCATACCGTGTTAGACATGGTGAGATCAATGTTGAGTCACATGAGTCTTCCATTATCGTTTTGGGGATATGTGATACAAATAGTAGCACAAATACTAAACCAATTTCCAACTAAAGCGAAAGATGGTCTACCATACAAATTTTGGAATTGAGATAAATGCATTTTATCCAAATTATATGTGTGGTATTTGCAAGTGTATGTTAATGACTCATAAGGTCAAAAAACGTGTACACTGAATCATTAAGTGTACCTTTATAGGATATATTAAGGAAATGATGGGATATTACCTATAAGTCCACTTGGATGAAAGGTAACCGTATAAAGACACCCTATATTACTTGAGAGGCATCACGTCTCTAAAGGTGATATTTGGGGTAAGATAGACATAAATTAATTTTAGGCTCAAGGTACACAATAGTTGGTATAGTAAATTATTCCAATAATTTCTATAGAAGATTATTCTATAGAGACATAAGTACTACTTATGAGTATAATAAATGTCAGTGAACCATAGTGATATGCTTTTCTAGACACTGAGGATGGTATATAATTCTTATTTTCCAATAATGATCCTCTTACCTACAAAGAAGTAGTAAGTGGCATAGATGATTCTATGTGGAAAGAAGCAATAAATTCTAAAATTGATTCCATGTACCAAAACCATGTTTGGATTTTCTTATATCTTCCAGTGTATCTAAATCCTATTAGATATAAATGGGTATTCAATAATAAACTAGACATGGATGGGAAAGTCAGTACATATAAGGTAAGACTAATTGAAAATAGATTTAAAAATATTCATGTTATTGACATTGATGAAACCTTTTCACTAGTTTTAATACCAAAATATGTCAGAAGTAGACTTTCCATTTGGTCTTATTGTGACTATGAAATTTGGAAAATGGATGTCAAAATAGTATTTATTAATGGGAACCTTCAAGAATATTTCTATATGACACAACCTCAAGGGTTTGTGAATCCAAAGTTTTAAAATAGAGTTTTGAAACTATAAAAACCCATTTATGGATTAAATAAAGAATCCAGACCATTGAACATTTTGTTTGATTAATCTATAATAGAATTTGGTTTAAAAAAGAACTAATTTGAGCATTGTAACTACAATAAGTTTAGTGGTTGTACATTAATTTTATTAATAGTACATATTGAAGAATATGGGTGAAGGAGATGGCTCTCGGCTCTGAGTACACGTGGAGTGCACTGCCTTCTTTTCAAATTTTGAGTTCCGTTGAGGTGATGATGGTTGTTCTTCTGGCGACCCCCCTCTCTTCATCTAGAAATGCTCAAGCTCAGCCCCCGGATCTTCCTATGGGCTTGGCCCCACCTTCAGCCCCATCTTTCAGGGAGGTTCTCTTGCTGCCTCCCCTAACCATCATTCTTTTTTTCTCCTTCCTGAATATCGATGTTGGTCCCGCTCAACCGGGCAAGGAGGGTGTGTTCCCGGCAGTCTCCTTCTCGGACACGTCCTTCGCGTGAGCTGCTGATCTCCACCGTTGGACCTTGGTGGCTCGATTTGGTGTGGATAAACCTTCCATTGGTTTTTTAAAGAATTTTTTGGCCTCGTGGGGTCTCGTGGAAGCGTCTCAGGTTTCGGAATTCTCCAGAAAGGTGTTCTGTATTGTGGTTGCCTCTAGGGAAGATTTTGTGCGGGCGTGGTCGAGGTGGGTCTGTTCAGTGGGGAATTGGATATTTCATCTATTTAGATGGTCTTTAGAGGTCCACCATGGTTTCGATTCTCCCACTTCCATTATTCAACATGGGCTTCTTATGTGGCATTGGAAACACCATCAGATCCTTCCTGTGCACGGATGTATCTAACTATTTTCTTATGGATTCGTCCTCAGCTAAGATCTGTGTTGATATGGATCTATCACAGCCTCAGCCGGATCATATTTTTCTTTAGTTGGGGGACTCCTTTTTATGGTGGTAGAAGATTATCTATCATGGTCTTGGAAACTTCTGCATGGCCTGTCGTCTTCAGCGTCACTCCCATTCTGTCTGCAGAAAACTGCGGCAACCTCCAGGCGCTCCTCAGTCTATTCCTTGCTCATCTAATAGTCCCTTCTCTAAGCCTGGGATCCCCTCTCAGGTTCCCCCGACCTTGAATATCATGTGTGCAAGTTTGTTTGGTTCTTTTCCTGATACCCACCCATGTCCTCCTATGCGTACTCCAGCTATTTCCTCTGATTCCTTGAACATAGAGTCCTGTTTGGATACCTACATGGCTCTAATTCCTTATTCTCTTACTAGGACCGAGGTTAAAGTTGAATGGCTCCCCGGGCCTGATCCTTCTACCCCCCAGAAACCTGTCTATTTTGGGTCCTCCCAAAGCTATTCCCCCTCTTGCCATCTCTCCAAAATTCTTAACAAACTCCTTTAGTTTTCTATCCCAGGAGTTGGGTGGGCCTTATCCTATTCCATTTGTTGAATCACGGGGCACCAATAGGGTGATTACATGATCCAAATCAAGTTTGTTGTCTCCTAGAACCTCATCCAGCATAATTGGCTCAGAGAAGTATGGGGACCAAGCCATAATCCCCAGCGTTCAATGATCTCCTTCAGAGTGTGGAATGCGCGTGGCCTAGGTTCACGTGTGAAAATATATTTCATCTTGTTGGAATTCCTTAAGTCCCATACTTCTGTCTTTGTTGTCATCGAACCTAATTTTCCTGCATCCAAAATCAAGGATTGCGTGGGTAGAATCAAAGTGCATGGATATTTGAAAAATGAACTGATTAATCAACACATCTGGATCTTCTAGTAGCCCTATGTTAGTGTTGAACTGGTAGCATCGTCGGATCAGTACATTACTACAAAGGTTACCTCCAGCCCTATCTCTTTTCTCATCTCCATTGTATATGAAAAATGTGAATTCCATGATAGAAGAAAATTATGGAATGATCTCCCCTACTTTGATCCAGGTGAAAATCCATGGCTTGTTGGTGGTGATTTCAATATTATTTTGGATCTGTCAGAGATGATAGGAAGAGGCGACTTTCTGGGGAGTTCTAGCTTGGATTTCACTTCCTTTCTGTCAAATGAAGGTATCATGGACATGGGTTTTTCAAGAGACCAATTTACTTGGTGAAACGACTAGAAGGGGAGTCGGCATACGTGGTTCCACCTTGATCACTATCTGGATAATTGTATTGCTCTTTCGGCCTTCCTAGCTGCTAAGGTTGCGCACCTGGCCAGAGTGATTTCAGAACATTCTCCGTTATTGGTTTCACTGTCACCTGGTACAAGCCATGGGGGCCGTTTTCTCTACCATCACTCATGTTCCGGCTTCAACAGCTTTCTCCAGACCATGAAATATTCTTGGTCAAAGCCAATTTAGGGTAGGCACTGGACCAAACTTCACAACAAACATCGGCACCTAATAGAGGACCTTCATCAGTGGAGCACCAGTCATCCCTCTTAGCTGTGGGACCTGGATGCTATCAAAGAGGAGATCAACAAAATGGAAATTTTTTTTAAATGTTTGGGATGAGTCTATGTTTGGTGTTCTGGTTCACAAGAAAGAAATGCTGGAAAAGTTACTTCTCCTTCAGGAACGCCTCCCCCAAGAAAATTCAAGGGTCAAGTGGCTATGGTAGGGTGACCAAAATTTTTCTTATTTTAATGCTTGTATTAAGGAGATAAGAAGGAATTCTTTTCCAAGAATTTTTCAGCAAGGCAGATCCTACTATGACAACCCTAAGTTGATTGGTGACATGGTTATGTATCATTTCTCTACCCTGCTAGCTAGCCCCATCTATAACAGACAATATGGGTATCCCTTGGGGAATGAAGACCAATTTGAAGCTCTTCCTTGCAAGGTATTTGATCAAGACAATTCCATTCTCTCCTCTTGTTCGGTTGATGAGGTGATTCTGGAGGGTGTCAAATATCTCAATCCAGATAGCGCCCCGGGTCCGGATGGCCTCCCCGAATCTTTCTCTATCACCTCTTGGTACCTGGTTAATGTAGACCTCACTAATGCCATCAGATATTTTTTTCCGAGGTGGTTATCTCCCTCGTGTGGCTAGCGTCACCAAGATAGTCCTTATTCCCAAGGTTAAGCACCCATCCTCTCTGAATAAATATAGACCTATCAGCATGTGAAATTTCCCGTACAAAGTGCTGGCTACAGTGCTCAATAGACGGATGGCGTGTTACCTTCTCTAATGGATTTATTTGGAATAACACGGCTTTGTAAAAGGGGGAGATATCCAGGGTGCGATTGGGTTGACTCAAGAGATGTCTCACAACATCGATGCTAAAGTGACTGGTTCAAATATGATTATCAAAATTGATATGGATAAATCCTATGATACTCTTGAGTGGAACTTCATCATCAAGGTGTTGTGGTGTATGGGCTTCTCCACTTGGTCCATTGACTTAATTTTCAGATGTTTCAGCTCTCCATGGTTTTCCATTTAATTTTTGGGGACCAACTATGGTTTCTTCAAGTAGGTGTGTGGGTTAAGGCTAGGGGATCCACTATCAACTATCCTCTTTATCATTTCTCAAAATTATCTCTCTCAGTACCTCAAAAAGAGTATTTCTATTGGTGTCATCATTCCCTATCATTTCAGTTCTGCCTTTAATGGAATTTCTATCCTAATGTTGTCGATGACTCAATCTTCTTTATTAATGCCAGTCAGAGGTCCATCCGGGGCATTAACATGATCATGGAGACCTATGGAAAGTGGAGTGGATAGTGTGTTAATAGGGATAAGGGAAGTTTATTTCTACCCAATAACTGTCTGGGAAAACAGGGGAGTAAAGTGGAGAAAGTCCTAGGTCTTCTCAGAAAATCCTTCCCTCTTGACTACCTTGGTGCACCGGTCTCTTCTTTCAGTCTCAAGGTCCAGCATTTTGACAAGATTATGTCTAAAATATATGATCGGATTTCTAACTAGAAAACTAGATTTCTCTCATTCGGAGGTAGGATTACACCGGTTAATCATGTTCTTTCTTTGATTCCCATTCATGTTCTTTCTTGTCTCAAGGTACCTAAGGGTGTCTTAATTAATATTGAAAATATCTTCAACTCTTTTATATGGGATGCACACTTTGATGGGAGACTTCATTGAGAATCATTGCAGAGACTGGAAATACCTATTCAAGAGGGAGGCATTAATGTGAAAGATGTAGCTAATATCATGAAATGATTGCTTGGGAAACTGGCATGGGAGGCCATAGTGGGGGATACTCTATGGGTCCAATTCATTCAAAACATGTACGGTAGGAATCTAGACTTGGTCAGGGAGACTGCATCTCCTCTATGGGGTACTGTCCAGACGCACATTGCTTGTAGAGACCCAATCTTGACGTACATAGAAATTACATTACTTTTTTGGAATACATAATACATAAAAAACAAACACACAAGGACCGTAATAGTTTAGTGTCTTTGGAAACTCATAAAAATTAATCTTCTAATCACGGTGAAAGATCTTCAACATCTCTTATAATGATCTTTCCCTTTTATTTTCATACCTAAAACAATTATTTATATCCTAGGGAAAAGAAAACATAAAAAGGGTGAGATAAAATGCTCAGTAAGGGTAAACATAGAGAACATAAAACAATCCATAAACATTTGAATGAAAAAACTTGAACATAAAATCTAAACATCAAAATCCTGAGCAAAAACATAAATATTGGAAGCACGTAAGGCATATATCATAAAGGAACATCAATCATGATAAACTAGAATGGGAATAAAACATTTAATTGTGTCAAATAATTAAGCACATGATATGATTTTCATAGTATCCAAGGCATTGCTGCCAAGACCATCTTAGTGGAAAAATTCCTTTTCTGAATCGAGTTCACTCCTCGTTCCAGTCCTGTAACACTGAACCAGATTGATGTACCATTCCAGCCATGTCTATCTCATTATATATAAATATTTACCCAATGAATTGGAGGGAGATATAGGTCCCACCCAACTCATAATGAAATCATTCTTCCGTGTGCCACGAAATAAACATAAATCATTCATCATATCCCAAAGAATAAAATGGGTTTCATAAACATCATCCCATCATAACATAATCCATATAAAACAAATGGATATCATTTCATCATAAGAAAAGTGAAACCATGTAAATCATAGATACATTAAACATGAATCATACACATATGAAACAATGTCATCTTAGATGGAAAATGGTTTTGATAAAACACTTGAAATGAATTTTTGAGGAAAATATCCTTTATTCTTCAAAATCATTTTCTTTTCTGAAAATGCCATGCAATTTTAAAAGAAAAATATTTTCTTGAAAATAATCATGAAATCTTGTAGAGTAAGCTTCATAAAAATAAGGTGTTATGAAACCGTGAAAATACGTTCATGTCGTATAAGTTAAAAAAACATTCTTCTCATACTTTTGCAGAAAAGTCAAAAAAGTACCTCGTAACGTAAAAAAAAGAAAGATTCCTTACATACCATTTAGTATAAGTAAAAAATGGGTAAAAAGGAATTAAAACATAAATGAATTTTTTTTAGAAAATAGGGACATAGATGATAAATATAACCCCAGTAAATACTTACAAATAAACAATCACTGATAAAAACAAGATTGGAAAAGTTATCCCTTACCTTAGGTCCGATATGCTTTGTACGTATCCAAAACTCCTGTATAATGATTTAAATAATATCATTTAATTATTACAGAATCATATTCATTGTTATGATATCATATATGGTTCATTTATTACTTTATATTACCCGTTCTTTTGTAAATTCCATGTTAAATCAGTGTTTTGGTTAAAATTGTTTTATTTATCGTACATGTTTAGACTTGTTTTCCATGATATTATTATTACTTATATCATAATTTAATTACTTCCAGAATTTAAATATTGATTTATATATCATACATATTCCGTATATATATATAATAGATAGATAAATGAAATGAAATACACCATTCATGGAAACGGTAGGTTATATGTACGCATGAATATTGTTTTACTTTCCTTGTTGACTTGAATGGAAGTAAGTAGATGATATATATATATATATATATAAAGTAGCTTTAACATGTCATATATTTAATTATTATTCATTATATATACTTTATAATCATTTTTTAGTGGTTAACATGGAGAATGAATCTCATCACGTCGTGGAGACGGTAATCCGTACGTACGCACGAGCGATGATATCATTCCCATAATTATTAAATTGAATTGGAGTGGATTATATAATATCTTAGAATCCGTATGAGTTATAATAACTATATATATTTATTCTTTACACCATTATACCCATTTTAGTAATGTGGTGCGGTAAAACATATTACACCACGACATGGAGACGGTATTCCGTACGTATGCACACGCGGTGATTTCTTTTTCCATAGGATGGATAGAAGGTGAAATGGGGTTGTTTCATAATTATAATAACATATCAGTATATTATTGATACTAATGTTATTACTTTATAATGAAACAACTAAATAAGAATAAGTTTAAGAAGAAATAAACTTGAAAGAATCGGTAGGAGAGATTACCTCTTCTTCGACGCACCTCTTTTAAGCTTTCTCTTAAGGCACAAGAGTTGGTCTTTCTAGAAGAACAAAACCTCTAGAATGTTTTTAGGGAAGTTCAGAAGATAAATGGGCAGGGGTTGGTCAATATTGAATGCTCAAAGTGTTGTGAAGAGGAGAGGGAGGAGGTGTCATTTTATAAGGGAGGATAGGGGCACTTTTAGAAACCTCTAAAATATTAATTTATAAGAAATTCAAACCCCACATAAAAAATTCCAAAATTACTCAAATTAGAAGATTAAATGAGATAGGGTTGTAATATCATAAACCAATAAAATTTATACATGTTGGGAATTTATTTTATACATTATCAACTTGATTTATCATTATTTAATCTATTTAATTTTATTTGTGGTAATAATATTCTAAATTTTAAATTTATATAAATAATTACTTATGTGCTATGAATTATCCATAATTAGATAATTTATGAGATTTTATACCATATAAATTTAAATTTGTAATTTATAAATATTTTTGTGATTTTTAAACAATTTTATAATATGTTATTTTTATAAAATAACAAGTGTAAATTTTGACACTATTCATTTATTTGAGTTTAAATAAAATATACATAGAGGATATATTAAAAATTAAAAATTTAATAGATTCATAACAAGTAATATTTGTTTATAAAATTAGTGTATCACATTAAATAGTTCATATAATATTTATTTTAATATTTTTTAAACCATTTATTTGATATTTCAATCAATAAAATAATTTCAACATAACTATTGTGTCACCTTTAATGATAATTATTTAATCCCTAAAAATTATAAATAAATTCAAATGATGTAGATAATTTTATTATATTTTTGGAGACTATTCATGTTCGAAGTTTCATGATGTTTATCACTAAATTTAAATTATTATACGTATAAGCTTTAAGAGAGTGACATGTTGTCACTTTCTTTAGTTTTTATAATAATTACATCATTTTCATGGTCAAAGGTCCATAAAATGAATCTATTACGACCCTCAGGTGATATGGGTTGACTATTATTCATCCAATAGAATTTTGGAAAGTGTTAGGGTAATTTTACAATCTTATTTTTACCCTTAATTACCCGATTTACCTTTAACTATAGTAAATAAAAATTACCGTAGTTACTATTCATAATATAAAAAAATAAAAGTAACCTATTAACATAATTTGGACCGAATGAATCCAACTATGGAATCCATTTTTCAATATTCAAAACACAAAAGTTGCAGTAATTAATTTAAAATTAATCTCATTATTAAGCAAATGGGTTTTCAAAGTTAAAACACAGCCAAAGATTGAAATGTTTTTACCTGTGAATTCAATGTAAAATTAATGGTAATGTCATAAATTATATTAAATGGTAAAAATATATTCTATTTATAATTTAAACCCATTCAATATTATAATTTAACTATTTAAATTATTGCGATGAAAAAAGTTGTTTTTAATTAAAATATAGCTTGTTTTTACTATTCATTAAAATATGAAACTTATCAGAATAATATGAAAATTTTATCTAAAGTAAATTTTTATATCCTGATTCCAAATAAGAATTTTATTTTTTAAAATTTAACTTATAAATATGTTAAAAACAAGATTTAATGTGGGTGCGCCATCAAAAGGTAGCAAAACTGTATTTTTTGAAAAATACTTATTTTACCTGAAAAATCTATTTTATTCTCATACCATGCTATAGAAAATGTGTAAGATGAATAATAATGTTATAAAATTAAAAATTTAGTTAATACTATTCATAATGGCTAATCTATAATAATATTATAATAATATATCATTTTTTAGAGAAACCTGGTATTGCTTACTACACACGCTATCGAGGAAGGTTGAGATTGCGTGTAATGCAAGCCATGTCAGGGATGCCTGTAGCGTACAACAAAAGACAACAATGAAACTAAAAAAATAATTCTAAAAAAATCTCTGGTTGTTACATTCTACCCCCCTTAAAATGAATTTCACCCTCGAAATTAATCTGGGTTATAAATGGTCTACTTCTTGAAAGTTTCTTTCATAGAAACCCACATCGTAAAAACAAAGGCTAAAACTTCATTTTAAAAATGAATGTTAGAAACAAAATGGATATCAAAAGTAAATCATCACTTGGGTTCCCACATAGTATAATATAGGTAAAAATGTGGATATAGAAGAGAAATCTAACTGTCAAGAGCTGATGGAGAGTGGTAGAGAACATGGCTATGAAAAAGCCAACAATCACAAATCCATAAATTTTTGATAATCTAAGGTACCATCTAATTCGTCAGATATGAGGGCACTAGGAAAACAGTTTTCATTTTCAATATCATTTCCCTAATGTTGAATTTTTTGAATTAAAAGAAATACTTTATTTTGGTATAATCATACCATTGCTCGTGCTTTGAAAAATTTCCACTTCATCTCTAAAAGAAATGATGTTGAATTTAGAGTGTTAGTAGATCATGCGATAGAATGATAGGGAATTCCATATGTCTCAAACATAAGCTTAGAAAAATTATTATACATAATTCTATCTATGGTGATATTAATCATATATGGTTCCAAAAATGGACTTATACTTCATCTATCATACCGCTTAATAAAATAACACTAGTTTCTACTAACTAGGGACTTACTGTAGGCCAGTGGTTGGAAATAAAGGTTTGTCGCACTTCAGTTGTGGGTTCAATTCCCACAACCTTGTCCGATGCGACGGGTTCTCGCCCGTCCTGCAGGTTGTCCTTTTTCTAAAACTACACTATAATAACATTACCGAAATTATATTGAGAAAACAATCCTAGCCTTAAACAATACTATATGATGTTCGACATAATCCATTCCAGTCATTAGACTTATCCAAAATATATTTTTCCAATATCATAGAATAAAGAAAACTATTACATGAAATTTCATTAACCAATCAAGTGAATACCATCATTTACCCCCCATATATCATAAGATATATCTTGTTGATCGCATTCCAAACATGTGAATAGCTTAATCTTGTATTCTCTTGTAACATGAATTACCATAGAACCATAGTGAAAACATGAATGCTCTAAAAAGGTAACTCTTTCCACATACCAAAATCCCAAAATTTCAATATACTCAAACCATGATATCACTTTGTCCTTATATCAATCATGAGCTCATTAGTATTATTTTCTCCTTATCCCTTCATTATGTGCATATCATCTACTTTCCAAAATATTAGAATTACTTTTCATGGATACTGGTACCATATAATTATTGAAAACCATAATAAACCAATACATAGATATTCCAATATTCCATATTACTATAAATTAGATTCCACAACATTATACTGGAATCCCCTTACATAAACACATAATCATTCCACTACATTGTTTTCATAATCAACATCACCAATAGTGATCGCATGTGACTTCCCATTATCCTTTTCCTTAAGTGGTTTCTCATGCCGATCATCATTAACCCTTGGATTAGGGCATTGATTAGCATAATTCCCCATTTCATTTCACTTGAATCATTGAAGTGTTGGTGGAGCGTTCTCTGTAGTATTTTCTCTATTCACACCATTAAAAACCTTTTTCCCATTACTTCGGCACTCAGCTACTTGATGACCTTATTTTCCACACTTGAAACATTTTCTAGTACCTTTTAGACAATCTCCACCATGCTTCTTTCCATACATTGAGCATAAAGAAACATTTACCTTCTTTTCAGCATTGTTCTGAGGTTTTTCCTTGAACTCCATCTTCCGTTTCTTGTCAAAACCATGAGATAGATATGTCACACCAACTTCCAGTTCTACCTTGATATCACAACGAAAAATTTATTCATAGCTACTGAAGTCTTTTATAGCTAATTCCTTTCAAAGACATGGTTTTAACCCACAGAAGAATCGATCAACTTTACTTTCAGGTTGGATGATAAACCAGACGCATACCTTGCAAGTCTTGTAAAATTCGCTTCGTCTATACCAACTGATTAATCATACTTCTTCTTAAGCTCAAGGAACTCCTCTTCCATCTTTTTTTGAAGAATACGAGGGAAGTACATACTGAAAAACAAGTTCTTGAACTTGTCCCATTCCATGGATTAAATTTCATATTTGGGCCATGTATTCTTAATTAATGTCCACCATTGGTTTGCTTCACCTTCAAAGAGGAAAACAGCCAGAATGAATTTTTCATGTTCCGAACATCGAAGTATAGAAAATATATTTTCAATGGTACTGATCCATTTTTCTGCTACAGGTGGATCAAAAGACCCACTGAAAGAAGGTGGATGATGCCTCATGAAGGACTCAATAGAATATTGTTCCCTTCTCTGCTCATTTTGAAGTCCAGAATGATTCATAGCTTGTGTAAGTATAGTAAGAGGATTTTGTTCTCCATATCCCATAACATTGGTTTGTTCAGAAGGACAATCATTGCATTCTCCATTACATTGATCAACACAGTTTGTTCGATTTCCAGCCATCGTCTAAAACCCAAAAAGAATAGTGTGAGAGGAAAAAATCATGCTAGGGAAAACAACATAATAAAGGGGGAGTAACTTCAATATCTAACATCTTAGGTGTAATTCTAATATAGTTACCATATTTCTAGTACTATTACCTATAATTATATTTATCCTTAGGGACATCCCTAGGCATACTTTAGAAATATCTTCTAGTGATCTCACTAAAGTTTTCGCATCATATTTTCCAAAGGTTGACTAAACCTTTCCTCTGATACAAAATATAGAGACCCCAATATTGACATACATGAACATTACATTACTTTTTCAAAATAATTTATAAATAAAAAAACAAACACACATGGACCGTAATAGTTTATTGTCTTTGGAAACTCATAAAAAAATAATCTTATAATTACGGTGAAAGATCTTCATCATCTCCCATAAAGATCCTCCCCTTTTTTTTCTTACCTAAAACATTTCTGTATATCCTTGGAAAAATAAAACATAAAAAGGGTAATCTCAAATGCTCAATAAGGGTAAACATAGAGAACATAAAACAATCCATAAACATTTCAATTCAAAAACTTTAACATAAAATCTAAACATCCAAATCTTGATCAAAGACATAAATCTTGGAAGTACGTAAGGAATATATCATAAAGGAACATCAATCAGGATAAAATATCATAGTAATAAAACATATAATTGTGGAAAATCATTAATCACATGTTATAATTTCCATAGTAGTCAAGGCATTGCTACCAAGAACATCTTAGAGGACAAAGTCCATTTATGAATCGAGTTTACTCCTCATTCCAGTCCTGTAACACTGAACCGGATTAACTTACCATTCCAGCCATGTCTATCTAATGAGATATAAATCTTTACCCAATGAATTGGAGGGATATATGGTCCCACCCATCTCATAATTAAATCATTCCTTTGTGTGCCACAAAATAAACATAAATCTTTCATCATAACCCAAAGAATAAAATGGGTTTCATAAATATCATCCCATCATAACATAATCCATATAAAACAAATGAAAATAATTTCATCATAATAAAATTGAAACCATGTAAATCATCTATGTAACGCCCCGACCCCAGTTTCCCAGAGTCGGTGCATTAATTACATAACATTGGCATGATCACAAGAAAGATCAAATCTCGAAAGACCGATTGGTTTAGTAGCCTTGGAAACACTAGATATATTCATAAGTTTTACATTACATAATAAAATGAAAAACTACTACAACAACATAATGTTTCCACAGTCCACACTATTAACCCCTCATAAAATCCCTGCAGGTCATTCATAACTTACTTCTTCACTTCCTGGGAAAAATAAAACATAGAAAAGGGGTGAGCTCAAATGCCCAGTAAGGATAACAATATAGCGGAACATTCAAAATAAGCATAAACATTTAAGGCAATGAATTACTAAAACAAAATCCTTTTAAAATTGAACTTCAACATAGTATGGCAAAAGTAAAATGAAATAATGCCATTTACTTGTTCACATGGATATTCTACTAATCTAATAATCACATGCAATATCAATAACCACTTTCATAATGTTGGAATGCATAATGCCAGACTATCATAACCACATAGCCAAGGCCTCGTGCCAAGACTACAAATAAGATTTTGTCAAGGCCTTGTGACAAGACACTAGTTTGTCTCATGAGACCTACCGATGCATCGAGGAGCTATAGCGGGCTCCACCCGTCACTTATTAAGTCCAATGCATTCCCATATGAAAAGGTTTAAACATAACATAAACATTCGTATTAAAACTAGCATACGAAATGTCAATAATTTCACCATAAACTATGAATGGTATAAAAATAGCACATCCACAGTCAAACATATCACAAAACCTTCAATACAATATAGAAGTTTTGTATCATAATAAATCAACTTCAAATAATCTTAAAATCCATCAAAGGATGTTGACATAGATGAAATCAAAATTTTTTTTTAAAGAAGTATCTCCTTTTATTTTGAAATCATTTAAGGTCCATATAAAATAAAACATTTTCTTTGAAAATATTCTTATAAGCTTGTATGGAAAGCTTCGACGATTTTATAACGGCGGAAAATAACCGCACCCGCCGTATAAGTTAAAAAAACATTCTTACCTCAATTCTGTCGAAAAGGTTAAAAAGGACCTTGTTTTGAAAATGACGGAAAGATTCCTTTATAAACCACTTATAAAAGCCAAAAAGGGTATAAATGACTTTAACTCATATTTTAGTAAATAGTAAAAATGTTTTGAAATACATTTTTAAGAAACATGGATGTGGATGATAAAGAGATCTCAGTATATTATTACGTATAAACAACCTCGGATAATGAAGAGATTGTGAAATAACCCTTACCTTGTACTTTTCCTTGGTTGGGGTAGGTTAACCTCCTGTATAATGGTGAAATAATTGTTATTAAATTATACAAGAATCATATACATTAATATGATATCATATATGATCTTTTAGTATTTATTTGATAATAATATCTTAGTATTATCATTATATCGGGTGTTAACTTACTTGTTTTCTTTTATATGTTTTGTTACGTAAGACAAGTTTGTAAAGGATAGGTTGTATATTATTCATATCCAGAATGATATCAAGTCCTTAAACATCATTTTTAAATCATCAAATGATAATTATACTTGAATGGATACGATGGAGAATGAATCTCATCGCGTTCGTGGAGACGGTAGTCCGTACGTACGCACGAGCGACAATATCATTCTTTTGATATTAAAATAATATATAAATGGATGGTATATCATATATACAGAATCATTAACATGTTATATTTATTATTTACATGAGTTACACATCATTATTATACCCATCCAAATAATAATATATTGAATAACAATTACACCACGACGTGGAGACGGTAAGCCGTACATACGCACGTATGGTGACATGTTATTCAAAGGGTGGATAGAATACTGAATATGGTTGTACCATATTTATAATAACATTACAGTATATGTAAGATACTGGAGTTATTATTTTAGAATGGTAAGAACAAAGAAAGAGGAAGTGGAAGAAGAAAGGAACTTAGAAAAGGGTGGTGAAATCATTACCTCTTCTTCGGGTTCTTCCTTTTGATTTGATCAAAAGGGCTCCTTAGGTTGGCTTTCTGATCAAACTAAGGCCTCTAGGTTGTAGTGAGGGATGTTGGGAGAGTATTTGGGCAGAGTTTGGCCGAACCAAAAGGCTTTTAAGGTGTGAAGAAATGAGAAGGAGGAGTGCCCTTTTATAAGAGGGGTGAGGGGCACCTTTGGAAAAGCTAGAAATATTAATTTATAATAAATTCATATTCGGTTTCCAATGGCTCCAAAGTTGACTATTCAAAGTCTAAGGTGGGGATAGGTCTAAAACCACTCAACCAATAGAATTTAGACAGGTTTGGGTACTTATATTAACCTTATCTTTAAGTATTAACTCTAAGTTAATTAGTTTCACTTTTACAATGTCTCTTTGTATTTTTATATAATATGGTTAATAAACTTACTATATACATCCAAGAGACCCCCAAGTGGTCCATTAATGATGAAACTATCATGATATAAGTCTCTTTGCCGAACCTTAGATTTTTAGGAATTTAATATCAATTAATAATATAATATTTGTTTTAAGAACTCTTTTATGTCAATTTTGACACTATTCAATAGTTGATTTTTGTGAAACTCATAACAGATTGATTACTTCGAAAAAAGTAAATTAAATCAATCCAAATATATCATATTATCCTAGAAAATTATTTTAATTCATTAAAAGTTTCATATTATATATTTTTGGGTATTTATAATATCAATTATTTTAATTGTTTACTATTATAGTAATTACTGCATCATCATTGTGTCATAAATAAAATAAATTATTTAATGTCTAAAAATTATAAATAAAATATCATTATGTAGGAAATCGTTTTAGATTTCTAATGAATATTTATAATCTAAAATCCAAATTATATAACCCTATGTAAAAATTGTTTTGATAAAAGATATATGCTTGTGTCATTTTTGTATTCATTTTAACTTAATTAAAATAAAGTGTCATTATCACTTACAAGTGGATCCATGGGGTCCCCAAATTGACACAAAGATTCCCCTGTTCGACCATGTATCAACCAATAGGGTTAAGACACGTATTAGGGTAATTTAGTATTATTATAATATTATTTTTTAACCCTTATTTACCGGATTTACCCTTAACCATGGTAAATAAAATATTTACTGCAGTAATTATTCAAAATGTCTAAAAATAAAAGTTATCTATTTACACAATTTAAAAATCCTGATTCCAAATATGGAATCCATTTTCCTAAATTCAAAACACAGAAGTGGCAGAAATTAATTTAAAATTAATTCCCGCTGTCAAAACAAAAAGCGTGTTTTTAAGAGATAATAACAATCAAAAGATTGAAACTTGTTTATGTTCGGTTTAATTGTAAAATTATGTCCAATGACCAACATTATATTAAATGGTAAAAATATATTCTAAATATACTTTAAAACCACTCAAATTCATAATTTATCAATATTAATTATTTTGATTAAAAAAGTTGTTTTTAATTAAAATTTAGTAATTTTCACTATTTATCAAAATATAAAAGTTATCCGAAAAGTACCAAAATTTCACCCTAGGCTAATTTTGATATTCTGAATCCAAAAATGAAGTCCATTTTAAAATATAAAATATATATAATTTCAAAATTTAGGTATTACTATTCATAACGGCTAGTTTGATTGGTTGTGGCGTGTGTTAAAACTCAAGGTTGCGTACAACACACGCTACTATTTTATTCAAAGGAAAGCGTACCGTGGAAGCTTGGGATGTTTCATTTTAAATTTTTTTATGTCCCCATTTAGTCAAAAAGTATAAAATATTGTATTTAAAAAGGTTTCACTATTAAAAGTTGATAAAAGTGTAATACTGAAAATGAATCTGTTCTTGCATTATGACTAAGAAACTCATAATATGGATTCTAAAATTATAAGGATTATATAAAGTTTAAAATGTAGTTAATTATATTCATGACCTCTTTTAATGGCTTTTTTCTTTGTAAGTCATGGTGTGATTGAACTCGGTGTTGCGTGTAGTGAAAGTTATTGAATTATTTTGAAGAAATAACACACTATGAAATCTTGGGGTGTTACATTCTCCCCTCCTTCAATAAATTGCGTCCTCGCAATTTGAAATTGTTCTTTGAAAATAAAAGGTTGAAAGTAGAAAATATATTTGTGGGAAAACCCACATCGGAAATTGGGTTACTAAAATTTAGTCTTAATATGAGGAAAAGAGAAATCAAAGGGTCACCACCAAATTATGATCTCGATTAGGAGAACATTGGTGGAAATTAGAGACATATAATTGGAGGAAAACGTAAATATTTATAGGTAGTGATTGAGGTCATCAATCACAAACAAGTGTAAAATTGAGGTCCTTAAACTCATCAATCCATGATGATTTGAAGTACCATCGGTTCAACAAAATATATGGTATTGGGACAACACATTTTTGACATTTCAAAATATCTTAGTTGAAATCCCACATCGAAAAATGAATTAATGAGGCCTCTATTTAAAATAAAGAGTGGAAAGTATGAAGATTACCGAAAATAACACATAATAGGGTTCCATGTAGGAAAATATGGATATGGAAGAGAAATCTAACCATCAATTATCTGATGGAGAGTGGTAGAGAACATGGCTATGAAAAGGCCAACAATCCCAAAGCCATAAATTTGTGATGATTTAAGGTACCATCTAGGACAACATTTTTTTTCTAAGTTTCTATTATTAATGTTGAGGAATTTATTTATGAGATTGGATAAGATAATAAGGAGATATACTTAATTTATAATTAGAATTTTACCCATTAATAAATTTCTACCACAAACTTATCTTTCACTCTAAAAGATAATAGAACGTAATTTTTTTTTCTATTTATACTATTCGTACAGGGTTCCAAAATAAATGAATTATAATTCATCTACCAGATCTTTAAAAAAAACTACATTATTTAATTCAGGACATCTCGTGGGATATTGGTATGTGATACACCCTTGTCGCCCTTCGGTTGCGGGTTCAAGTCTCGCAGCCTTGCCGGACGCGACGGGTTGCCGCCCGACCTTCGGGTTGTCCTTTTATGGCAATTCAAAATAATCCAAACTAGAACTATCCAAAATACTTCTGTCTAAACTCACAGTCCAACATTTATAAGGAAGGTAAACATAATATAGATCCTTTTTACCCCGTAATAGAATATGAATACCTTCATCATGTATTACCATATTCCTTATTGATTACATTCATGCTCCCTTATTCCATATAGAATGCTGGATATACTTCATTAATCCAAAAATGTTTTAAACCCCAACAATGATGCAATATACAATTCATTAATCAGTTCCAAGGTAGTCAAGAATATCCAATATAATTTATCCAAAACAATCACATATTATTCCAAAATCACTACCTCAGTATCAGAACTATATTATGATTTATAATTCTCTAAACCATATATTTTCCAAAAATTTATCCTGCTATTGAGTCACTTTTCTTTGTTCCACACAATCTCAAGTCCTTAATGACATAGTACTGCAGTACAATCCTTATATACTCCATAATTATTATAACAAGTACATTGTTGATACAACACTCAATTGACATAATAAACATAAGAACTCTAATCATTCCTCTTCATCTGTGGTAGTATCATAACTTGATTATTATCCAATAGCATCATTTACGGCATAGTCTGATGACTGGGGCATAGGTTCGCGTAGTGTCCAAACTCCTTGCAAATGAAGCATTGTACATTTGAAACCATTTTCTTACCCTTGCAGTCACGTACTTTGTGCCCTTTTCCTCCACACTTATAACAAACTCCCATTCCTTTCAGGCAAGTTCCAGGGTGTTTCTTTCCACAGTTACCACATATGGGAAAAATCTTCTTTTCCCTCTTCCCTTTATCCATCTTTCTCTCTTCTATCCTTTTCTTCTCTTGCTTCCCTTCAAAGCCATAGGACTCAGTAAACTCTTTACTTATCTTATCGACACATGATATTATTTCTTCATATGATGATAATAAATGGGAGACTATTTCTCTTATCAATTCTAGATTAATACCATGAAAGATATGATCCTTCCTTCTCTTTGGATCATGTGCATTTCTGGAGTTCTCATTCCTTCTACTGGGCGCCATTTCTAAACAATGGCATAAACTAGATCAGTTTATGAATCAAAATACATAATCCCATACTTATAAAACACATAACATAAATTGAAATATTTATGGATATAATTTATAATCATAAAAATGTTTCCTTTGAGGATGTATATACTCATAAACCCTTCATAATGGTTTGTAAAGAAAATGAGAATTATCCTAAGCATATCCCCCGGGAGTGTCGTAACCAAGAGTTCAGCAAGGCCCGCTGTCGTGCACCAGTTCCCGTTCGAGTCTAGCTCAAAGCGGTGTTTTCGGGTTTTACCCCTAGGTACATCTGTGCCAGAGCCGCCTCTACCTGCTCTTATCCAGACAGGGATGTATTGCTCGGAAAACTCACAAAATCTCAACAATACCAAAATTCTAGGAAGTTCTTCTATACTAATCCTCAAAGTTCATCTTAGGTCTACGTGCTCTAATCAGAGTTTATCTAAATCTAGCTTCCAAGGTTTGTACTAAACTTCCTCTGATACCAACTGTAACGCCCCGAACCCAGTTTCCCAGAGTCAGTGCATTAATTACATAACATTGGCATGATCACAAGAAAGATCAAATCTCGAAAGACCGATTGGTTTAGTAGCCTTGGAAACACTAGATATATTCATAAGTTTTACATTACATCATAAAATGAAAAACTACTACAACAACATAATGTTTCCACAGTCCACACTATTAACCCCTCATAAAATCCCTGCAGGTCATTCAGAACTTACTTCTTCACTTCCTGGGAAAAATAAAACATAGAAAAGGGGTGAGCTCAAATGCCCAGTAAGGATAACAATATAGCGGAACATTCAAAATAAGCATAAACATTTAAGGCAATGAATTACTAAAACAAAAGCCTTTTAAAATTGAACTTCAACATAGTATGGAAAAAGTAAAATGAAATAATGCCATTTACTTGTTCACATGGATATTCTAATAATCGAATAATCACATGCAATATCAATAACCACTTTCATAATGTTGGAATGCATAATGCCAGACTATCATAACCACATAGCCAAGGCCTAGTGCCAAGACTACAAATAAGATTTTGTCAAGGCCTTGTTCCAAGACACTAGTTTGTCTCATGAGACCTACCGATGCATCGAGGAGCTATAGCGGGCTCCACCCGTCACTTATTAAGTCCAATGCATTCCCATATGAAAAGGTTTAAACATAACATAAACATTCGTATTAAAACTAGCATACGAAATGTCAATAATTTCACCATAAACTATGAATGGTATAAAAATAGCACATCCACAGTCAAACATATCACAAAACCTTCAATACAATATAGAAGTTTTGTATCATAATAAATCAACTTCAAATAATCTTAAAATCCATCAAAGGATGTTGACATAGATGAAATCAAAAAAAATTTTTAAAGAAGTATCTCCTTTTATTATGAAATCATTTAAGGTCCATATAAAATAAAACATTTTCTTTGAAAATATTCTTATAAGCTTGTATGGAAAGCTTCGACGATTTTATAACGGCGGAAAATAACCGCACCCGCCGTATAAGTTAAAAAAACATTCTTACCTCAATTCTGTCGAAAAGGTTAAAAAGGACCTTGTTTTGAAAATGACGGAAAGATTCCTTTATAAACCACTTATAAAAGCCAAAAAGGGTATAAATGACTTTAACTCATATTTTAGTAAATAGTAAAAATGTTTTGAAATACATTTTTAAGAAACATGGATGTGGATGATAAAGAGATCCCAGTAGATTATTACGTATAAACAACCTCGGATAATGAAGAGATTGTGAAATAACCCTTACCTTGTACTTTTCCTTGGTTGGGGTAGGTTAACCTCCTGTATAATGGTGAAATAATTGTTATTAAATTATACAAGAATCATATACATTAATATGATATCATATATGATCTATTAGTATTTATTTGATAATAATATCTTAGTATTATCATTATATCGAGTGTTAACTTACTTGTTTTCTTTTATATGTTTTGTTACGTAAGACATGTTTGTAAAGGATAGGTTGTATATTATTCATATCCAGAATGATATCAAGTCCTTAAACATCATTTTTAAATCATCAAATGATAATTATACTTGAATGGATACGATGGAGAATGAATCTCATCGCGTTCGTGGAGACGGTAGTCCGTACGTACGCACGAGCGACAATATCATTCTTTTGATATTAAAATAATATATAAATGGATGGTATATCATATATACAGAATCATTAAAATGTTATATTTATTATTTACATGAGTTACACATCATTATTATACCCATCCAAATAATAATATATTGAATAACAATTACACCACGACGTGGAGACGGTAAGCCGTACATACGCACGTATGGTGACATGTTATTCAAAGGGTGGATAGAATACTGAATATGGTTGTACCATATTTATAATAACATTACAGTATATGTAAGATACTGGAGTTATTATTTTAGAATGGTAAGAACAAAGAAAGAGGAAGTGGAAGAAGAAAGGAACTTAGAAAAGGGTGGTGAAATCATTACCTCTTCTTCGGGTTCTTCCTTTTGATTTGATCAAAAGGGCTCCTTAGGTTGGCTTTCTGATCAAACTAAGGCCTCTAGGTTGTAGTGAGGGATGTTGGGAGAGTATTTGGGCAGAGTTTTTCCGAACCAAACGGATTTTAAGGTGTGAAGAAATGAGAAGGAGGAGTGCCCTTTTATAAGAGGGGTGAGGGGCACCTTTGGAAAAGCTAGAAATATTAATTTATAATAAATTCATATTCGGTTTCCAATGGCTCCAAAGTTGACTATTCAAAGTCTAAGGTGGGGATAGGTCTAAAACCACTCAACCAATAGAATTTAGACAGGTTTGGGTACTTATATTAACCTTATCTTTAAGTATTAACTCTAAGTTAATTAGTTTCACTTTTACAATGTCTCTTTGTATTTTTATATAATATGGTTAATAAACATACTATATACATCCAAGAGACCCCCAAGTGGTCCATTAATGATGAAACTATCATGATATAAGTCTCTTGGCCGAACCTTAGATTTTTAGGAATTTAATATCAATTAATAATATAATATTTGTTTTAAGAACTCTTTTAGGTCAATTTTGACACTATTCAATAGTTGATTTTTGTGAAACTCATAACAGATTGATTACTTCGAAAAAAGTAAATTAAATCAATCCTAATATATCCTATTATCCTAGAAAATTATTTTAATTCATTAAAAGTTTCATATTATATTTTTTTGGGTATTTATAATATCAATTATTTTAATTGTTTACTATTATAGTAATTACTGCATCATCATTGTGTCATAAATAAAATATATTATTTAATGTCTAAAAATTATAAATAAAATATCATTATGTAGGAAATCTTTTTAGCTTTCTAATGAATATTTATAATCTAAAATCCAAATTATATAACCCTATGTAACAATTGTTTTGATAAAAGATATATGCTTGTGTCATTTTTGTATTCATTTTAACTTAATTAAAATAAAGTGTCATTATCACTTACAAGTGGATCCATGGGGTCCCCAAATTGACACAAAGATTCCCATGGTCGACCATGTATCAACCAATAGGGTTAAGACACGTATTAGGGTAATTTAGTATTATTATAATATTATTTTTTAACCCTTATTTACCGGATTTACCATTAACCGTGCTAAATAAAATATTTACTGCAGTAATTATTCAAAATGTCTAAAAATAAAAGTTATCTATTTACACAATTTGAACATCCTGATTCCAAATATGGAATCCATTTTCCTAAATTCAAAACACAGAAGTGGCAGAAATTAATTTAAAATTAATTCCCGCTGTCAAAACAAAAAGCGTGTTTTTAAGAGATAATAACAATCAAAAGATTGAAACTTGTTTATGTTCGGTTTAATTGTAAAATTATGTCCAATGAACAACATTATATTAAATGGTAAAAATATATTCTAAATATACTTTAAAACCACTCAAATTCATAATTTATCAATATTAATTATTTTGATTAAAAAAGTTGTTTTTAATTAAAATTTAGTAATTTTCACTATTTATCAAAATATAAAAGTTATCTGAAAAGTACCAAAATTTCACCCTAGGCTAATTTTGATATTCTGAATCCAAAAATGAAGTCCATTTTAAAATATAAAATATATATAATTTCAAAATTTAGGTATTACTATTCATAACGGCTAGTTTGATTGGTTGTGGCGTGTGTTAAAACTCAAGGTTGCGTACAACACACGCTACTATTTTATTCAAAGGAAAGCGTACCGTGGAATCTTGGGATGTTTCATTTTAAATTTTTTTATGTCCCCATTTAGTCAAAAAGTATAAAATATTGTATTTAAAAAGGTTTCACTATTAAAAGTTGATAAAAGTGTAATACTGAAAATGAATCTGTTCTTGCATTATGACTAAGAAACTCATAATATGGATTCTAAAATTATAAGGATTATATAAAGTTTAAAATGTAGTTAATTATATTCATGACCTCTTTTAATGGCTTTTTTCTTTGTAAGTCATGGTGTGATTGAACTCGGTGTTGCGTGTAGTGAAAGTTATTGAATTATTTTGAAGAAATAACACACTATGAAATCTTGGGGTGTTACAATCTATACATTAAACTTGAAACATAAGCATATCAAATAATGTCAGCTTAGATGGAAAATGGTTTTGATAAAACACTTGAAATGAATTCTTGGGGACAATATCCTTTATTTTTCAAAATCATTTTCATTTCAGAAAATGTCATGAAATTTCAAAAGAAAGGGATTTTGTAGAAAATATTCATGAAATATTTTAGAGTAAGTTTCATGAAAATAAGGTGTTATGAAACAGTAAAAATCTGTTCATTCCATATAAGTTAAAAAAACATTATTCTCGTACTTTTTCCGGAAAAGTCAAAAAAGTAACTCGTAACGTAAACAAAAGAAATATTCCTTACATACCATGTAGTAAAAGTCAAAAATGAGTAAAAATGACTTTAAACATACATGAAAACATTTTTAGAAAACATGGACATGGATGATAAATATAACCCCAGTAAATACTTACGAATAAACAATCTCGGATAAAAACGAGATTGGAAAAAGTTATTCGTTACCTTAGGTATGATATGCTTCGTACATATCCTAACCTGCTGTATAATGATTTAAATAATGTCATTAACTTATTACAGAATAATATTCATTGCTATGATATCATATATGGTTCACTTATGACTTTATATTACCCGTTCTTTTGTAAATTTCATGTTAAAGCAGCGTTTTGGGTAAAATTGTTTTATTTATCGTACGTGTTTGGACTTGTTGTTATTGATATTATTATTACTTATATCATAATTTAATTACTTCTAGAATTTAAATATTTATTTATATAGCTTATATATTCCATATATATATAATAGATATATAAATTAAATGAAATACACCGTTCATGGAGACGGTAGGTCGTACTTACGCGGGAACGCTGTTTTCCTTTCCTTGTTGACTAGAATGGATGTAAGTGGATGACATATATATATATATACATAAATATAGTATCTTTATCATGTCATATATTTCATTATTATTCATTATATATATTTTATAATCATTCTTGAGTGGTTAATATGGAGAATGAATCTCATCGCGTTGTGGAGATGGTAATTCGTACGTATGTACGAGCAATGATATTGTTACCGTAATTATTTAATTGAATTGGAGTGGATGATATAATTTCTCAGAATAAGTATCATGTTATAATAACCATATATAGTTATTCTTTACACCATTATATCCATCCTAGTAAGGTGGTGGAGGAAAAACAGATTACACCGCGACGTGGAGACGGTATTCCGTACGTACGCACGCACGGTGATTCAGTTTTCCATAGGATGGATAGAAGATGAAATGGGGTTGTTTCATATTTATAATAACATATAAGTATATTATTTATATTTATGTTTTTACTTTATAATGAAACAACTAAAGAATAATAAGTTGAAGAAGAAAAAACATGAAAGAATAGGTAGAAGAGATTACCTCTTCTTCGACACACCTCTTTTAATCTTCCTCTTAAGGCACTAGAGTTGGTCTTTTGAGAATACCAGAACCTCCAAGATGTTTCTAGGGAAGTGGATAAGAGAAATGGGTGGGTTTTGTCCAATCATTAAATCTCAAAGTGTTGTGAAGTGGAGAGGGAGGAGGTTTCCTTTTATAAGGGAGGAGAGGGGCACTTTTGGAAACCTCTAAAATATTAATTTATAATAAATTAAAAACCCACATAAAAACATCCAAAAATTAATAAAATTAGAATATTAGATGATATAGGGTTTTAATATCATCAACCAATAAAATTTAGACATGTTGGGAATTTATTTTAAACATTATCAATATGATTTATCCTTATTTAATCTATTTAATTTTATTTGTGGTAATAATATTCTAAACTTTTAATTGATATAAATAATTACTTATGTGCTGTGAATTATCCATAATTATATACTTTATAACATTTTAGAGCATATAAATTTAAATTTGTAATTTATAAATTTTTTTCTGATTTTTAAACAATTTAATAATATTTTATTTTTATAAAATAACAATAGTGTCAATTTTTACACTATTCATTTATTTGAATTTAAATAAAATCTACATAGACGAAAATATTTAAAATAAAAGCTTTAATAGATTTATAACAAGTAATATTTATCTAAAAAAGTAGTGGACCACATTAAATTGTTCATATAATATTTACTTTAATATTTTTAAAACTATTTATTTGATATTTCAATCAATAAAATAATTTCAACATCACTATTATGTCACCTTTAATGATAATTATTTAATCACTAAAAATTTTAAATAAATTCACATGATGTAGATAATTTTATTATATTTCTGGATACTATTCATTTTCTAAGTTTCATGAAGTTTTTCGCTAAATTAAAATTATTATACATATAAGATTTAAGAGACTGACATGTTGCCACTTTCTTTAGTTTTAATAATAATTACATCATTTCCATGGTCAAAGGTCCATAAAATTAATCTATTCAAACCCTTAGGTGATATGGGTCAGATTTTATTCATCCAATAGAATTTTGGGAAGTTTTTGGGTAATTTTACAATCTTATTTTTACCCTTAATTTCCCGATTTACCATTAACTGTAGTAAATAAAAATTACCGTAGTTACTATTCAAAATATAAAAAAATAAAGGTAAACTATTAACATAATTTGGACCCACTGAATCCAAATATGGAATCCATTTTTTAAAATTCAAAACATATAAGTTGTAGTAATTAATTTAAAATTAATACCATTGTTAAGCAAACGGGTTTTAAAATTTAAAACATTTCCAAAGATTGAAATGTTTTTACCTATGAATTCAATGTAAAATTAATGGTAATATCATAAATTATATTAAATGGTAAAAATATATTCTATTTATACTTTAAAACCATTAAATATTATAATTTATCCATTTAAATTATTACGATGAAAAAAGTTGTTTTTAATTAAAGTATAGCATGTTTTTACTATTTATTAAAATTTGAAAGTTATCATAATAATATGAAAAATTTATCCAAATAAAATTTTTATATCCTGATTCCAAAGAAGAATTTTATTTTTTCAAATTGAACTTATAAACATGGTAAAAACAATATTTAATGTGGGTGCGCCATCAAAAGGTGGCAAAACTACATTTTTTAAAAAATACTTATTTTAACCGAAAAATCTATTTTGTTCTCATACCATGTTCTAGAAAATGTGTAAGATGAATAATAATGTTATAAAATTAAAAATTTAGTTAATACTATTCATAACGGCTAGTCCATAATAATATTATAACAATATATCGTTTTTAGTCAAACCCGGTATTGCGTACTACACACGCTATCGAGGACGGTTACAATTGCGTGTAATGAAAGCCAATTCACAGATGACTGTAGCATACAACACAAGACATAAATGAAATTAAAAATAATAATTCTCATAAAATCTCAATTTGTTACATTGCTACTATATAGGTGCACATTAGATGGATTATTGGGAGGGGTGACATTAGTTTATGGCATCACAACTGGGCGGGAACCAAACTGGCCTTCCACGGGTGCCCGGTCCCTTTTATCTCTTTCAAGAAGGCCAGAATATACCATCAGTATATCAATACGATTCTGGATGACATGCAGCGAAAATTATTTGAGTCCATTGTTCTGAATGAGGACCCATACTGTTGTATTTTTTATGCTTCACCGGTGGGTGTTTTCTCTAGCAAGGGTTACCGACCATTTCTGGGAAATGCCTCTGTAACACCCCAACCACAATTACCCAGAGTTGTTGCATTATTTTAATACATTGGCATGATTACAAGGAATCAAGTCCCGAAGGACCGATCAATTTAGCAGTCCTGGAAAATAGATTACATACATGAATGTTACATTGCACTTTAAGAAAAACAAAACAACATAAATAATCTTTATGAACGCCATTATTCCCTTGGCATAACCTTGCATATCAATCAAAATACACTTCTTGGGATCCTGGGAAAAATAAAACATAGAAAGGGGTGAGCTCAAATTCTCAGTAAGGGTAAGCAATACATTCAAAACTTTCATAAATAATCATAAACATTTAAATCAATGTATAACTAAACAAAAGATTTTTATACTTTAACTTCAGCATAATATGGCAAAAATGAAATGAAATAATGCCATTTACTTATTCACATGGAAATTCTACTCGTCGAATAATCAGATGCAATGTCACTAACCACTTTCATAATGATGGAATGCGTAATTTCAGACTATCATAACCACATATCCAAGGCCTCGTGCCAAGACTAAAAATATGATTTTGTCAAGACCTCGTGCCAAGACACTAGTTTGTCTCATGAGACCTACCGATGAAATTTTTTTAGAAGATACTTACATTTAAAAGAGCTCAATTATACTCCAGTGTTTTTCTGAAAACATTATGCAAGATTCTGAAAACAAAATAACTAATTTTGAGACTTCTCGACTAATTACAAACCATGATGGGTCCACGCCCAACCCCTTCCTGTCTACCACACTCGAGAGTCAGGTTTTCTGAAAACATTTTCAATCTTGCGTTAAATACGTATACATTTGCATTGGATTTTCATATTTTTGAGAGAAATATCTCTTTTTCATGAAAACCTTTAAAAGTCACACAATTTGGAAAAGAATTCATTTAAAGACATTTTTGAATCAAAGTGTCCCATACCACTTTGAAACTTTTGAATGGAATTAACATTTTAAAAACATTCATATCCATATAAATAAATCCTTAAAAACCATTTTGAAGACATGGACATTAAAGAGAAAGATTTAGAAGAATAAATATTTAAAACATTTGAAATGATGTTTTAGTAAAAAGTCCCTAAATAGAATTCCTTTGAAAACTCTTTCATAAAACATGAACATGGATAATAAATATTTCCCAGTAGATACTTACGTAAAAATAACCTCGGATAATAAAGAGATTGTGAAATTAACCCCTACCAATTTGGTAACTTACGAAACATACACCCCATGAAATAGGTATCATACAATGAATATGTAAATACACATAAATTAAAGTGTATTACACAAATAATACAATTATAGGCAGTACATACACCACACAAAAGGTAATAGTGGCAATATGGCATGAATCTCATGGGAATAAGGAGTGAGATGAAAATCCCTTACCATGAACTTTCCTTTAGTCGAGGGTACGTTTAACCTCATGTAAGAAGATCATATTATGTTATTAAATTATACCATAACCATATTAATATTTATGATATCATACATGATTCATTTATGACTTTATACTACCCATTTAATAATAATTTCCATGTTAAATTAACATTTCAGGTGATAATCGTTTTCTTTATCGTATATGTTTTAACTTGTTACTCTTGATTGAATCACTTAGATAATGATTTAAATACTTTCAGAATATAAAACATGATAAACATATCATATATATTTAGAATATAAATATGTATAATATACATATATATGAAATCTAAAACACCGTTTATGGAGACGGTAGTCCGTACGTATGCATAAACGTTGTTTCTATTTTCTTATTGTATTGAACGGAAGTAAGTGAATGTAAGTACATAAATACTTATATATATATATATATTTATATCTCCAGTAGAATTATTATGTCATATATTACATACTGATTAGTAATATATAATTTTATAATCGTCGATGAATGGTGAACTTGGAAATGAATCTCATCGCGTCGTGGAGATGGTAATCCGTACGTACGCACAAGAAAAAATATCATTCTTTTGATATTAAAATAATATATAATTGGATGTTATATCATATATAAAGAATAATTATCATGTTATATTTATTATTTACATTAATTATACATCATTATTATAACCATCTAAATAATAATATATTGAATAACAATTACACCACAATGTGGAGACGGTAGGCCGTACGTACGCACGTATGGTGACATGTCATTCAAGGGATGGGTATAGTAATGAATTTGTTTGTTCCATAATTATAATAACATCACAGTATAGAGAAGATACTGGAGTAATTATTTTAGAATGTAAATAACAAGGAAAGAAGAAGTTGAAGAGGAAAGGAACTTTAAAGAGGGTGGTGAAGATGTTACCTCTTCTTCGGGTTCTTCCTTTTGATTTGATCAAAAGGGATCCATAGGTTGGCTTTCTGATCAAACTAAGGCATCTAGTATGAAGTTAGGGAAGTTGAGAGAGTATTTGGGTAGGTTTTTGCCGAACCAAAAGGCTTTGAAGGTGTAAATAATTGGATAGAAGTTGGGTCCTTTTATAAGGGGAAGGAGGGGCTCTTTAGAAAAAAATTAAAGTATTAATTTATAATAAATTAATATTCAGTTTATAATGGATCCAAAGTGGATTATTAAAATAATAATGTGGGTATGGGTCAAAATAATTTCAAACAATAGATTTTAGATAGGTTTGGGTCATTATATTAACCTTATCCTTTAGTTTTAACTCTTGGTTAATTAGTTTAACACTTACCATGTCACATTGTATTTTTATAATATATAGTTAATAAACATACTATATACATCCAAGAAACCCAAAAGTGGTAAATTAATGATACACAAATAATGATATAAGTCCTTTTGTCGATCCTTAGGTTTTTAGGAATAGAATATAAAATAAAATAATATTTTTTTTAAAAACTCATTTATGTCAATTTTGACACTACTCAATAATTGATTTTTTTAAGTCATAAAAACTTTATTAATTAGAACCAAATTCATTTAAGCAATAATAACATGTCATTATAACCAATAAAATTCGTTTATGTCATCAAAACATTCATATTATATTTATTTTAACATTTATAATACCAATTATTTTATTGTTTCATTAATAAGAAAAATACTGCATCATTATTGTGTCATATATATTTTTACTTTTTTAATTTCTAAAAATTATAAATAAAATATAATTATGTAGGAAATCTTTTTATATTTCTAATTAATATTTATAATCTAAAATATAACATATATAACCCTATGTAAAAAATGTTTTTCTAAAATACATAAGCTTATGTCATTTTTGCATTTACTTTATCTTAATTAAAATAAAGTGTCCCTATCACCTACAAGTGGCTCCATGGTGTCCCAAAAAAAGACCCAAAGATGCCCATGGTCGGAAATGTATCCACCAATAAGGGTAGGACACGTTTTAGTGTAATTTATTATTATTATTATATTATTTTTTAACCCTTATTTACCGGATTTACCCTTTAACCATGGTAAATAAAATATTTACCGAAGTAATTATTCAAAATGTCTAAAAAGAAAAGTTAACTATTTACACAATTTGGACATCCTGATTCCAAATATATAATCCATTTTTCCAAATTCAAACCATAGAAGTTGCAAAAATTAATTTAAAATTAATTCCCACTGTCAAAACAAAAAGCGTGTTTTTAAGATATAATAACTATCAAAAGATTGACACTTGTTTATGTCCGGTTTAATTGTGAAATTAGGTCCAATGACCAAAATTGTATTACATGGTAAAAATATATTCTAAATATACTTTAAAACCACTGAAATTCTTAATTTATCACCACTAATTATTTTGACTAAAAAGTTGTTTTTAATTAAAATTTAGAAATTTTCACTATTAATCAAAATATATGTGATATCCAAAAATTACCAAAATTTCACCCAAAGATAAATTCAATATACTGAATTAAAAAAATAAAGTCCATTTTGAGAGATAAAATTTATATAATTTTAAAAAGTGGGTATTACTATTCATAACAGTTGTTTTGATTGGTTGTGGAGTGTGTTAGAACTCAAAGTTGCGTACAACACAAACTACCGTATTATTCAAAGAGAAGCATACCGTGGAAGCTTGGGTTGTTACATTGTAAATGTTTTATGTACCCAATCTAAAGAATAAATTTATTTATTCAAATTGAATATATAAAAGTTTAAAATATTGGATTTAAAAAGGGTTCACTATTAAAAGTTGGTAAAAGTGAATTTCCGAAAAATACTTCTTTTATCTGAAAAAAATGAATTTTTTCTTACATTATATCTAAGAAACTCATAATATGGATTCTAAAATTATAAGGATTATATAAAGTTCAAAATTTTGTTAATACTATTCATAACCTCTTTTGAATGGCTTGTTTGGTAAGTCATGGTGCGCTTAAACTCGGTGTTGCGTGTAGTGCAAGTTATTGACTTGTTTTGAAGAAGTACATACTATGAAATCTTGGGTTGTTACAGCCCCAGTAACTGATGAGTGGGGTGATCTGCTATGGTGTAAGAAAGTCCCAGCCAAGCTGAACTTCCTCCTGTGGCGTGTTCGGAATCAGGCCCTCTCCACGGATGATAATGTGAAGCGACGTGGAGTTCCAGTGGTTTCCAGATGTTCTTTCTATTCTGATAGCCAGGAATAATCCGTAACCCACCTCTTCTTTGAAGGCTCATGGACTCGGGCAGTTTGGGTGGCCTTCGGTGCTTCTAGCAGCTGCTCGATCTTTACCAGCATTGACTCCCAACAAGCATGGTTCCAGGGGGCTGAAACTATCATCGAGAAGAAGGCATGTGTGGAAATTCTACTGATAGGGTGCTGAAACATCTGGCAGGATCAGAATCGTGTGAGGCATGAGGGTATCATCACCTCGTGGACAGCACTCCTCTTCAGAACAAAGTCTATGATTGTTGTCTCGCTAGAATCTTCAAGAGCAGAGAAGGGGAACCCTCATTCATGAATCTTTTGACGGCCATAATTCCCATTCCTAGAACCCTGTATGGTCACTGGGTGCGTTGGATCCCACCTAGCACTGGCTTTAAGATCAATTCAGATGGCGCATGCGGGATGGGGGCCATGCGAGGTGGAGGTATTTTCAGGGACCATAATGGGTCTACTATCCTTTCTTTTTCGGCCTTTTATGGGAGTGGAAATTACCTTCAGGAAGATGTGAGAGCAATGCTCACCAGACTCATTCTCTGTGGTGTGAGGAATATCACCCTCTCAGCCATTGAGACTGATTCCATAGCCCTTCATCATTCTCTTCAAGGCGGTGGCATTACCCCAAGGTGCATCAATTATACTGTCTGTAAGTGTCATTGTCTCATTTCCTCCCAGTTAGAAATTCATCACACATGGTAGGAGGGAAATAGATTCATAGATTGTCTAGCCTCTATGGCAGTCCCCAGTGAAAAGCTCGCATGTTATTATAATCTTGGATCCCTTCCACCCGGGATCATGGTTATTGTCATTGGGGATGCTCTCATACTCCATTACATTATACCCCCATGACTACAGTCTTATGTAGTGTATATCATTATTCTTATATGTTTCTTTTTCTGTAATAAAAAAACATCTTTGGTGGTATACTACATATTTATGAATATTACTTATTGAAAATGAAATACTAGTTTTGCAGTATTTTGTAGCCTATTTCAATAAATTATTCTTCATTAAGGACAGAGGTGGGGGAGTATATATTCTTGATATCAATATCCATCATGATAAATCCAAGATACTACTCAACCTAATTCAAGGTACATATATTGACAAGATACATAACATATTCAGTATGGAAAAATCTAAAATGGGATTATTGCTGATGTCACATTGTATTTATCTATCTAGGAAAATGTGTCCTCAGACACAAAAGAAAAAACATAAAATGGAAAGGATGCCATATGAATTAGTGATTAGGTTATTCATGTATGTTATGCTATATACTAGGCTAGATGTTGCCTATGCCTTGAGTATGGTAATAATATGTTAAGCTGACCCATGCGACCACCATTGGATGGAAGTCAAAACTATCCTTAAGTATATGAGGTATAATATGGATATCTTTCTTCTCTATGGAGGATAATAGGAATTATTCATCATAGGATATGTATATTCTATTTTTGAAACATACCAATATTATCTAAAATGTTTTATGGGATACATATTCAATTCAAATGGAGGTGATTTGATCTAGAAGAGTTCAAAGTGGGATATTGTCATAGATTCTATAGTAGAGTCCAAGTATATCATAGCTTCTAATAAAGATAAATATGAAATATGGATATGTAAAATCATCTATGATCTTGTTGTGGTAATTAGATGTAAAGATATTATCACACTCAATTGTGATAATATTGCAGTGGTCGCTCTCGATAAAAAGCCAAGGTCACATCAGTAAATGAAACATATACTTTAAAAGTTTCATATATTGTGGGATTTTTCTCTGAGAGGCAAGGTTTATGTTAGTATAATATCCACATAAGATAATGTTATAGACCACTAAACTAAATCCTTGACTTAACTGAAATATGATCATCATTTGAGTTGGCTCTTATATAAGGGAGCGTTTGGTGTAGTTGGTCTTCTAAAACCAAATATTTTTATTTTGGATTACATGTATATTAAATATTTTTAATATTACTGAAACATATTATTACATATTATTAATTTTTGTTCATGACTTTGATGTAATAATTTCCCAGGATATATGTTACATTTCTAAGGTCATAGCAGTTCTCCAATATGATGAGAAACTTGAATAGCCAATACAATATTCTTGAAAATATTTCTAAGGTTGGATAACATACTCCTATAGTGCACATAATTCGTATACTTTTACGTTTGAGTACTTGTATGTGTACTATTACTCTTCTCCTGGTGTTATCACATGGTGATCTCCAAGAAGTGGGTTTAAAAGAGAAGGATCACCTGTACGAATTTTACATGTTTTGGTTTCATTGGGTATTCCTATTGGTGAGCATGTTTAATGGAATTTAGACTTTAATATTTTCATTAATTCATTATATAACTCATATAATTTGATTAAATGACCAAAAACATTAATCCATATATTCGTGGGAAGTATGGTATGTTTGATGTGTCATGAATTGCATGTTATTAATGCATAAGTTAATGAAGGATTTATTCCTTCCATCTTTATGGAATTTGATATCTAAGACCTATGATTGCAACATAAACATCACCTTAAATTCCATGGTCATGGTGTAATGATGTGTTTATTTATGATAGGTAAAAAATACATATCAATCATATAGGTTGATGACAAATATGTAAAACCTTCTTGATATGATATTGAGACAATGGGATTAACTTACAAAACAAGTGTTTGGATGTGGTAATCGATGTTGTGATGTTAATTTCATTTTCTTGGTTTCATTGACCAGGTACTAGATTATAATATTAGACTTTTAGAAATCCCTCCTAATGTTAATGAGAAGGAATCTTATATGGTCACACATTAAGTGTTTCTATTGATCTTGAATAAATTTCATTTGAAATTAATTAATGGAATAAATATTATTTCCAATATCAAGTAAAACTTTTATTCATGTTTATAAATAATAAATATTTATTAACAAATTAAATTTTACATTAAATATTTATTTAGGTGTTTAATAAATTTTGTAGTGTTAGATTAGGCCAAGATCGTGTTCAGCGATAAATATTTATTGTCAAATAGTAAATAATATTTATCATTTCTCAAGTCACTACAAGACATAGAATATTATTATTATTATTATTATTATTATATGACATGTGGTATGTTATGAATTATTATATTATATAAGGTTCGGTATACAATTAAATAATTTCATGGAAAAAACCTTAGAACTATAAATAGATGGTTATGTCTAATGTGTAAGGTTAATAAAAAAATTGATAATAGAGAATCATTGTTCAAAAAAATCCCCTCTCTAGAATTATTCTTCTTATCTTCACAAGAATGGGAATAACTCTTTCAAGGATGAATGATTTTAAAGTGATCAATAATAATAACACCAGAAGATTGAGTCGGTGTACTAGCACTTGATAATCAATAAGAATCATTCAGAGTTCAATGGATCATGTGTGGATCGTCACTAGAGGGATTCTATCAATGGATCCTAAAATTATAATAAAGTAAATCCAAATTTAATTTTGCAGGATGAGGGACACCTACATCAGAGAAAGATCCAAAGATGAGGTAACGTTTTCTTTGGATTATAAATAAATTAATTACAAATTTAACATGAAAATATTGTCTCTTTGGGTCTAGGTTTTCTATGTTAATATTGGCTAAAAACTTATTTGGTCATGTTCTTCATGTCATGTAAAATATTGTGAATGATCCATTTATTCAAAAAAACATTTATGGTTAATATTTCCACCTAGGCAACTTAGATTCACCGGAACCCTTCAAGTAGTATTAAATATATCATATTTACAATTTATAATTATTTATTTTATTTTTAATATATATGTGTAACAATAATTAAATATTTCATTTCCATAATATTTTTTTAATATAATCTTTAATAAAAATTATTTAGACAATTTAATTATCATAATTTAGTGATTTATTTTCTTAAAGGACAAAGAAAAAGTGAAGAATGACCAAATATTCCATTGGAAAGTTCCTAGTATTTTTGGATGGTAAGATAGGGTTACATGGAATTTTTCCAGAGTACATGATGTTTACCCTTATGCACTACATCTTGCCATATCATGGGATACATGACACGACACACATAAATTACCCACAGTGAATTTAATGAAAATTTTATGTTGACCAAAATAGTTTGGAACATTACATGTTAGATTACATGGAATGTATATTATATAAAAATCATGTAGTATAAATAGTTTATCAATGAAATTTTCACAAATTGTGAGGTCAAATACATGGTCAAAACCATTTGATACCGTTAGTCTAGGGTATTAATTATTTTCATGACATGTAGCCTATATACATGGTGTGTAGTTCATTATTTCATACATTCAAAGTACACACCAATCCATTCTACGAGTCAAGAGGACACATAGATAGTATAATACATGGCATGTAGTTATACATCAGGTATTCTCACATATGATAAACATGTTGAGTCCATTGGCGAGTTATGCATACAAATAAAATTCATATCACACAACTTATATCTCAGGAGTACGCACTATGTGATCCACTGATCTATACATAAAATCCCCAGGAATTTATCCCAATCACATGAAAAGTGGAGAACATAAAATTTAACTGGTTTGTACACACTGTGTAGTCAATTTTAGCTACATACGAAAGCCCCATGTGTGCATATTGAGTCCACAAAAAATGAGGTAAAAATAATGTAGCTTGATAGTACACATTGTGTACTCTCTAAATAAAATACTGAATTAAATTAGAACAAATTGTTAATTGCAACATTAAAATCTCATTATATTTATTGTAAACAAATATGTCTGAAATTTAATGCAGGTTTTAAATATTTATTAAATTCTAAATTAATTTATTGTAATTATCATTGATTTTTGGTCATATAATTTTTTTTATGAGAATATGTTTATGATGGGAATATCTAAAATAATTGCTATGGTCATTAAGATGAAAGGGAGTTATTTTTTTAATTATTTATTTAATGAAATTGTATGTATATTAATTATAAAAAATTTATAGAAATAAATGTTAACAAGTTTACATTTTCATAATTATTGCATGGGTATAATTGATAATGAGAATGACTAAGACCTATGTATGTTTTTTAATTATTTAATTTAATTTTTTACCTAATTTCTCAATTATTAATTATTAAATTAAAATGATAGACTGTGATTCATTCATCCCTCAATTATTATGCAGGACCTTCATGTCCAACCAGATTTATCTAATTCCCATGTACTAATCCTTTAGTTACCCTTATCTATTTTTTTAGTATCAAATACATGTATTAAATAGAGTTTCACAAGGAATCTAGAGGCCGTTCAAGATAGAACCAAGATTATTCTAACTAAGATGATGCTTAGGTGGATATGTGGAATGACACAACTTGTTCCAAGATTAGTATAAATATATTCCCCAATGTCGTAGGTTAATTTATTTTTCTTCCAATGAATCAATTTTTTGATAAGCTCATGATTGGGTTATTTATTTATTTATTTTTATCATATGAATTATTTATTTTATGGATTCATGATCATAGTGACATAAATAAGTGAATAAATTTCAAAATATAGAATATAAAATAATGTATTACATGTTAATGTTTTATGAAAAACATGGTTAGTTATTTAAGTAAAATCTAATTAATATTAAAAATACTTGTAAGTTATAAAATAATATAATTTTATACATAATAAAAAATATTCACTCAACTAAATATTAAGTTAGACCAAACCTTCCATTACACAATTAGGAATAAAATACAAATAACTATGTGTTTGACCAACCTTTATTGGGATAATTACTTTTATCATGGAGTTTATATAAAGGTTATCGGTTGGCATAACCATCTTAAATCAAGAGAATTACGCCTTTTTAGACTTGGTGTCACTTGGATGCAATTGTTGAGAAAGTCTATGTTATGATTTTAGGATTGGGGATTCCACTCAATAGATCAAGGAGATTTAAGCCCGTAGTTGGTAAAGACCTTCATACATAATACCTATAAGTAACATGAAAAAAAAACTCATTTGGGTTATGTGATGGGCCACATAGATATCTTCTACAATAATTTCCTTGAAACTAGACATTCTATGTCCAATAGTGGGGATTTTTGGAAATTGATATAATAGTGGGGGACCGATTAAATTAAATTCATTAAGTCTCAGATAAATTGTAATCAAATAAAGTACTAAAAATTTTATCTTTTCAATCATAGAAAAAATGTAATGTTCTTCATACACACTATCCATATAACCAATATTGGAGAAATTCTATTTCCTCACAGGAAAAAACTTCTAGGAGCGGTTCAAACACCTTTGGGTTGTGATGTTCCTTGAAGAGAAATTTTACGTGCTAGAATCATCACTACTTAATATTTCTGAAATAGTGGTTTGTAATAAATATTTAAATGTATATGATAAACACATGAGAATCATGGTAAATGTTTAGTGTTTAACACATCATCCATGTCTAGTGAACTCATGAAATCTCATAAAAATGGATGATTATAGCATGCTCAAGCATCTTCATTATCTCTTCTAGTGGTGATCCGAATAGGTATGGGCTAAGATATACAAGTAACTCTTTCAGAGTAAACTTGGTGAGGGTGTTCTAGATAGTAATCAATTAGTCAACATCATTGGATACATTGATCTCCAATAGGTTCTGGTGTTTAAATAGCATGATGAACTATACACCAATCCCATTCATGTATCACTCTCTATGTGTGCATCCTTCTTTGTTATCAATTTCAATATGAAAAAATTGAGAAGCCAGTCCCAAATCTTGTCACTCTCCTATTATAAGTAGATAAGGAAAAAAACATAAAAAATATTTTGTCCTTATAGAGATCAAACAAAATGTCCAAGAAAATATATCTAATACTAAATCTTCTTCACAATTCCCTTCTAATAATAGAAAGATCAAGGGGAAAGAAAGGGAGAAGTATACTATATATTTCACATGTGGTAAGAATATCCACTGGAATAAATATTTTACTCAATCAAAGAAACAAGGGGAAGCTTCATGAGCATTCTTTATCTAGTGAAATTTGTCTATTTCTACTTATTGGGTGTTATAAATAGCTTTTGGTATTCGCATATGTATTCAAATATTTAAACCAAGTGGATTTTGATAGATTTACCGATATGAGGTAGATCTTTGAGTAACAAACATACCGTTGTGGATATTAGTGACTACCACCTCATGTTGTTAATTGAAGTGATATTCTTTTTTAATGTTTTTTATTATGTATAATCAAAGTCCAAAAACATTATTTTTATCTAAGCATGATACAAATGGGTTTATTTTCAAATTTTGAAATAAATGATATTTATTTTATAAAAATAATTTTATTATGGTAATTATCATTTTAATAATTTTTTTAGGTTATTAATTACATGATAAATGTGATGGATATTGATAATTAAATTACATCACATGACTCATACCACAACTAACTTTTTCAACAGGAGCTAGAGATTGTAAACAAAAAAATATTTCACAAAATTTTACCAAGATGGACATTTATAGTATTTTTAACTAAATCCACTTTGAGTATGTAGTTAATTTTTAGAAAAATAAAATAACCAAATCCCCATTTTTTGGAAATGGTGAAATTTCTAAATGAATTTTTAAATTGGTTTATACTGCTGTGTGTAGACCATATTTAATTGAAGCTAGGGGTGGGTACTAATACTTCATAACTTTTAATAGTGATTTTTATAGATATGGATATTTATACTTGATGAGGTATAATTAGGATTTATTTTATAAATTCAAGGAATATAAGAGTGAATTTTGAAAATAATCTTGTTATGAAAATTATGAAACTATGCTCAGAACATGGTAGAGAATATCTTGGTCAATAATTCATTGATTATTTATGGGATTTTGGGATTCTATCTCTACTCACTCCTCTATATACCCCTCAATGGAACAATATAAGAGTAAGGATGAATGTTACCTTGTTATAAAATGTGACATTAATAATGATTCAAGTGATTATTCTATTATACTTTTTGGGATATTCTATACAAACAACAACACAAATACAAAAACAAGTGCAAACTAATGTGGTATATAGTTTTCCATACCAATTTTTGGAATGGAAATAAACCCATTTTTTCATACATACATGTGTGGGTTTGAGAATCCAATGTTATTGCCTCTTTAGGTAACATAATTTTACCCTAAGTCACAAAGTGTAAATTTCTAGGATAGCCTAAGGAGACATGGAGATATAACTTATACAACACCACAGACAAAAGGTAATAGTGGAAAGACACACCATATTACTTGAGATAGATATAAAATCTATAAAATAGATAGTGGGAGTGAGATAGACTTCTAGGATGTTGGTCCTCAAGGTACAAAAGAGTTGGCATAGGACCAAATTCCACAAAGCCAAATGGAAGTAGATATTTTAGAGACACAAGTACTATGTAGGAGTACAATAAAGAATATAGAACCAGAATGATATGGTTTTCTAATCTCTAGGGATGGTTTCTCATTATTAGTTGATAATAATGATCCTCTTACCTATTAGGAAGCAATAATTGGAATAGATATGGAAAGAAACCATGAATTCTAAAATGGATTAAATTTACCAAAATCATGTTTGGATTTTGGTAGACCCTCTCATGGATGGAAATCCCATCAGTTATTAATGGTTATTTAATAGTAAACTGTACATGGATTTATAGGTTTGAACTTATAATTCATGTCATATTGCAAATGGTTTTAAATAATGTTATGTGATTGACTATAATGAAACCATTTCACATGTTTCAATACTAAAATACATAAAAATATAATTTATATTTTTGATTATCATGACTATTAAATTTGTAAAATGGATTTTAAAATGTGCTTCCTTAACGGGACCCTTCAGGAATATTACTATATGAAACAACCTGAAGGGGTTGTGACACTAAATAATGCCAATAGTGTTTCAAAATTACAAAAATCAATTTATGGATTAAAACAAATATCCAATCCATGTAACATTTGGTTTGATGAATCCAAAATGGAATTTAGCTTCATAATGAATGCATGTGACCTTTCTAATTATAAATGGTTTAGTGGTAGTGTAGTTGTTTTCATAATAATATATTTAGCGGACATATTGCTTTTTAGAAATTAAATAATAGTCTTACTATATGTTAAAGATTGGTCAAATAAATTATACCCCATGAAGTACTTAGGGGTGGTAGTATATATTATTGGGGTAAAAATCCATACTAATATATCTAATAGATTACTCATCCAAATTCAAGGTATATAGATTGATAAGATAATGAATATATCTAATATGGATTAATCCAAGAGGGGACTATTTCTAATTTCACATGGAATTCATCATTCTATGAAAATATTTCCTCAAAAATATGAGGAAACACATTGAATTTAAAGGATACCATACACATCAGTGATTGGTAAAGTCATGTATATTAAGATATTTATTAGGATAGATGTCTCTTACGACTTTAGTGTGGTAAAAAGATATCAAGATAAACTTGGTGACCGCCATTAGACGGCGGTCAAGACTATCCTTCAGTATCTGAGGCATACAAAAGATATGTACCTATTATATAGAGTATATGAGGAACTAGTTATTAGTGGATATAAAGATTATATTTTCCAAATAGATCAAGATTTTATAAAATTTTAGATGGGATACATCTGAACTTTGAATGGAAGTGTTGTAAGTTGGATGAGATCAAAGAAGGATATGGTCCCAGATTCGATAGTAGATTATGATTATATTGAGGCTTTGAGGTAGATAAATAAGATGTATGGATATATAACTTCATCCATGGTCTTGGTGTGATACCAAATAATAAATATCATATGACACTCTATTGTGATAATATTACAGCGGTGGATCACACTATGGTGCCATGGTCACATCAGAGGATTAAGAAATACTTGGAAAGTATTATCTCTTTAGGTATATTTCTCAGAGAGATGAGGTTGAAGTTAGTATAATATATATGGAATAAAAATATCACAACCCATTGACTAAATTCTTGACTCGATAGAAATATGATCAGCATGTGAAGTCTAGAAGACTGAAAGTCATAGTTAGTTGGCTCTAGTCCAAGTGAGAGTTTGTTGGAGTTTGTGTTTTAGAGATAAATGGTTGTAATTTATATTAAATGTATATTGGATAGTTTTAATATTAATGAAACACATTTTTACATATTTATCATTTTTTTCATGACTTTGATGTAATAATATATAGGATATTTTTCTCAATGAAATGGTCATAGCAGTTCCCCACAACATTGAGAACCTTGAAGTGCCAAGATGATATTTTTTAAAATATTTCAACTACTAGATAACATAATATGATAGGGAACATAGTATTTAAACTATCAACTGTATGTATTCATAAGTTTATGAGGCATCTTCTCATGTATTTAGCACTTAATAATCTCCCTGATGGGAGATTTTGAGAATAGTCCTGCCGATTAGAATTATGTATTTTTTGGTTTCATCAGATATTCCTATCTATGAAGATTTGTAATGATCCTTATACTTTAATATGATCATTAATTAATTTCATGACTCACACACATAGATTTTATGACCAAAATTGTGATTCCATATATTCATGTGAAGTAGTGTACGATGGGTGTGTCATGAATGACTCAATATTAATGGATAATTGGAGTGTGGGTTTATCCCATCCATCTTTATGGACTTTGATATCTTGGTAATTTGATTGAAATATAACATTCACCTTAAATAACATGGAAATGGTATATCAATGTTTTTATTTCAAATAGTTAAAGAAAGAAATTTCAAGAATATAACTTGATGTCACATACGTGAAACCTATTTCAGGAGATATTGAGACAACGAGATTATATTTCATAGAGATAATTCAAATTTGGTTGTCGATATTGCGAATTTAAATTATTTCTCTTGGGGTGTCTGGACCCATTCTAGATAGTAATCTTGTACTTTAGGTAAGATCTCAGAATTCCAGTGAGAAATAATTCTAGAGGGCCAGACACTATGTTTTTCCATTGATATTGATTAAATTATTTTTCAATTTAATTAATGAAATAAATATTATTTCTAGACTAATGAATAATTTTATTCACATTTTATGAATCATAAATATTTTTTGATGACTAAAATATTTAATTAAATATTTATTTTTGTATTCAATAAATTTCAAGGATTTTTAAAAGTCCAAAATCATGTATGAAGATATATATTTATTTTCATTCTAATAAATAATATTTATCATTACACAACTTAATCATGCCATAGAATAATATTATTATTATTATATGGATTGGGGATTATTAATAATTGTTATATTATTTAAGGGTTGTTATGAAATTAAATAATATGTTAACCTAATCCAAATATATATAAATATATGTTTATGTCTATTGTGTAGGGTTAATAAAAAAATTGAGAATATAGAATTGTTTCACATAATATACTCTACTATCTCAAATTCTTCCTGTCATATTATTAAGAATGAGAAGAACTGTTTTAAGCTTGACTAATTTTTAAGTGATCAAGATAAAAAATTAATGATGATTGATTCCCCATGATAGTGCCTGGAAATATATCTTCATAATGCAGAGGATGAAGGAGAACATGTGGATGACCACTAATGTATTCTACACTTGGATCCCACAAATATAACAAAGTTAATCCGAATAGGGTTTTTCATAATGATAAACTTCTACATCGAAGAAGGATCCCCATATGAGGTAACCTTTTATTTCTATTATAAATAAATTAATTATAAATTTAATATCCAGAGTTCCTCCCATTGTGTTCTATGTTTTCTATATCAATATTCAGTGGAAACATTTTGTTAGACATGGAATTCACGTCATATACAGTATTGTGAATGATCCACCAAATAGAAATTCATTATGGTTAATTCTCCCACTTAGGAAATTTCTCTACACCTAGAACCTTCACTTTGGTCCTTATGGGAGGTTGGGTTGGATGACTGTGTTTGGTCAACTTGGGCCCACTCAATACAACTACACCCAAGCCCCACACATAGTATCCCATGAGATAAAAATAGGACCCAATTCATATGAGGGATGTATAATTATTGTCCCACTCATCCAAACATAAAATGTTAAAAATCCTATGTCAAACATTTAAAATAGATTTTGTGACAATTGTAAATAAAGAAAGTATCTTAAAATGGGTAACTTCGAATAAAATAGAAATTGATTGCCTAAAAATCGTATACATTATATAATAATTATAATTTAGAAGTAATATATAGAAATAATTATATATATACAAGAGGATAAACATTATGTTAATATTGGAGTTTCAATATAGATAAATAATAAAAAATATCCCTGTAGTGCATAGATATGATAGATATGATAAATGAATCAAAAATAAAAATTGATAAGTAATCAATAGGGGAAATGAGATGACAACCTCTCATAAATTTCATTAGGTTTATAGGAAGAAGAAAACTATTAGTATAATATAAAAGTTTAGGTAAATTGTAATAGAATATCTATATGAAAAAAAATAAAAAAATTGATGCATGATATTATAAACAATTTATATAGAAGAAAATATATTCAAAAGACTGTATTTTAAAGAGAAAAGCTAAAAGTTTAATAAAAAATTGTTAATAAAAAAAGAATATGTAAAAGAAATACATTTTAAAAAATTATATAAAAATGAAGTATACATTTTTAAAGAGAATAATATTTGAAAAAAATAAATGATTAGAGGGGATTTCAAATGAAATTAGATATAATTGGGAGTGGTCTACCTACCTTAAGTCCACAATTACTTTGGCACCCTTAAAACTCTTATATAATAGTCTTTTATTGATCAAAACATTACAGTAGAACTATAGATATATTCATTTATCTTATTTGGGATCCTAAATATCCTTTATTTATTTATTATTTTTCTTTAGTTATAGATATATTTAATAATTATGAATACTTCCAATGCATTTCAATATTGTATAAATATATTAGCTTTGATGGAATTTTCATTCTATATGATTTCCACAATCTCTAAAAGGTTAATCATAAATAGAATTATATATTTATAAATTATATATATATATATTTATATAACTATCTATGAAAGAATTTATAAGTGATGAAAAGACTTAATTTTAGTTTTTAGTAAAAGTGACTATATAAGAACATGTCAAAGGAGGATATAGATATGATATTTATATATTATTTAAATTTAATATTATATATATATATAAATTAACTATAACTGATTAAAATAAATCGACCTTGTAATTATATAATTTTTTCAATCTTAGGGTTTTCTTATTAGTGTTTTTATCCCCTATGGGGATGGTCAAGTGTTTGACCCACCCTCTTGTTAGGGGTATCTTCACTCAAGTTATTGTTACAATGAAAGGGGATTGATTCATTCCCTTGAATCATCAAAAAAATAATAACATATCCCATATATTATTGTTTTCTTATATTGGATGGGTACAATAATGTCATTCTTATTGTTAATGTCAGTTATGTAGAGCTAGAATATACCACATGATATTTTTAATACTTATTCATTACTTTATTTTGAAGGTGAAGCCCACTTATAGATGACTTTGATAATAATAAACATTCATCTTGATTTGTAAATGATCAAGATATTATTGGTTATCCTGTTCCCAATTAAAATTATCAAGCATATATATAGAAAAAAAATTATAACATCTTTGTCTTAAAAATATATATCATTTAATGTATTTTATTTTCAACTTTATTATTGGGCCATTTCCAAGAATTTTTATCAGGATTTTACCTTCTATGAAATTTTTATTCATTACATTGGTTTTACACTACCCTTATAAAATATTTTTATTATTTAATGAAGAATCATTTAAAGGTTTTGATATCTTGGATAGATAAATAGACTTTCATATGTAATCACCCTATCGTTGATAAAAATTATATTGATATGAAATTGTGCCACCCATTACTTGACATTATTTGATTTAACATTAAGGGATTCCTTTAGTTTAGAAATGACTTTTGTATTAAATGAATTTTGATTAATATGACCATTTTAACAATCATGACCAAGATATAGATTATTTTCATGAATATTTTTTATCTCCAGGACCTAGTAAAAATACAAGTGAAGTGATAAGTACATAAGTAAATTCTTTATGTGAGGAGTCTATCTAGTTATTATATTCTTCAAATAATGGACCCTCTCCCATTTCAAATGTGGATGTGGCTATATTTTTTTACCATTTATCCAGCCTCCATGATGATTCTATATATAATAGCATCCATAGGGTTTTTCAATGTGTCTTGGTTTGTACTAGCTCTAATATAAGGGTTTTTGAGGGTGTATTTGAAATGGAATACAACCTATCCAATGTAGTGGATTAGTTTTTATGAATCATGGCATCCGTGTAATTTTTATTTTAATGTCAATTCATTAAAACCTATAATATATATCATAATGATGTAATAATGATGATGAATATTTATGGTTTGGATAATACATGTAGGGATGTTATCTCCAAGAGGATTTTTAGGAATGTTAACGTATTTATATAAATTTAGGCATTGAGGCATGAATACTAAAATAATTAATCAATGTAACATTACTAATAATATTAGCATAAACTCTTAATTAGATCATAATAAAATATAGCATTAGGGATGGAGGGGGTGTGGTAAATCCTTCCAAGGTCCTTATTATTTTCACCAAAGTAGTTCAAACATGGAAGTGATTTTATACTTAAAGACAAAATATGTATCTCAAATGGTATATATGTCTTATATTCATGTCCATATAGTGATGTGATCCTATTACAATGGCAATATATATAAAACTATGTCTCTTGATTATCATAAAAATCTATCGTTCAATGATAATTAAAGTGAGGGATCATGTTAAAGGACCAATCTCCCAAAAAAACTTTATACTCTTACTGACATAAATGAGTAGGTGTATAAAATTTTTTGGAAACACAAGGGTAAAATGAACAAGAAATTTATTAATATTATGGGTATCACTACAAATCTAAATTGATATATGACCTGATAAATTATATGTAATAAGTAAGATATGATAGAGTCCTTCACGTTTAATAAACTAATTACCCATTCCATGGTTATAATACTACTATACTCAAATATTTAATTTTTTATATATGATTTAAGCTTTCTTAGTTCATATTTCATTGGTTTTAATGACTAGAAAAGGGTACCTATTTTAAAAATGGGGTGTATGTGTGTGTTAGAAAAAAATTATTTGTTTTAAAATGTTTAAGGAACATAAAATGAAAAAAAAGTGATAAGTTTTATCGCACATTTTCTATAAAATTTCACTTTTTATACTACTTATACCTTTGATACTTTTGGTGTGGTGAGACCAAAATATCCTCGAGAAAATAATCATGGATTAGTATTGTATATACATTTAAATGTTATGTTATGATATAGTTTTTAAATATGGTTTGAAGATATGAGTGAGTGGAAATGTATGTAGGTTTAAAGGATAAGTATTTTTAAATAAAATAATGTAAATAATATTACATAATTACTCGGACTTATAATAATGGTATTTGATAAGACATGGAATTGAGATACACACCCTTTGGGACAACCCTATTCTTTATATATATAGTATAGTGTTTATGTATGATAATGTCATCATCACCTGATTATTGAATCATATATTACCCATTAATATATATATATATTATTATTTTTTAAGTAAAATTCCAAAATTTTATCCAAACCTAATTTCTACATATTTATTCAAAATAAGAAACTTATTTTTTGAAAAGGTTTTTTTTAAAAATGAGAAAATCCATTTTAAATAAATCCCCCAGTATAATAAAAATTATAGTTTCATGTTGTAAAACATTTCATGGAATTTTAAAAATATTATGTCTTTATTGGGAAACTAATTAAAAGGTTTTTTTATTTAAATTTATCATTTTTTAACAAATTCAGTAACAAATGATTTATATTTTTAGAGGATGGATAATGGAGGGCTGAAAAAGGACACACTTGGAGATCATGCCTGAATCCTAGCTTTTAATTCTATAAAAGGTATGGGTAAATCTTAAATAATAGATTTTTTATATTCCTTCATTAATAAAGATATCTTCTATCATTGTGCAATGAAGAAATCTAATACTCTTGATTATATTGGGATTATAGAGGCATTTTGTTTGAGAGAGGATTTTTTGATACTGTCAAATTAGTTGTGATATTATCTTTCATTAGCCCTAGTACTCTGCCTCTTGGTAGTGTGATAATGAAGGGGAATGTCACCAATGTCTCTTAAAATATTGATGTAGTTTCTAAGAGCATGGATATTTATAAGTTCTCCATAATTAACAGAGTGATTTGCTATAAATTGGATAGGTATTGATGATCTATAAAAAATAATTTTTTCGATTTGGGGTTTCAATGGTCATAAAATAACTGTGATGGATAGGGTATAGTATAATATAGTTTTTTCATGCAATTATTATAAGAGAAATGCAAGTTCCTTTGGATATTTATCTTTAAAGTAATAAATTCAATAAATATAGTTATGAAAAAAAACTACAACCCAACCAATGTTAGTAACACACATGATAAAATATGGATCTTGATATTGAAGATGAATTTTTTGCACTATATTCCATTGATACTATAAGGGATTGCATCATCGGCTGGTAGTCTAGTCATAATGGATAAAAAGTATAAAAATTTAAATTTGGTCACATTTCAAGGGTGTTGGTTGAATTTTACCTAAAAACCAAACATCTAGATGAATCATTCCTTACAACCATAATGGTATGTATCAACAATGAAATCCAATATGAAAGTAATACTAAATTCCACATGGAATTTAAAATTATTAAACATTACTCTTCTTAATGTATAAGGGGAAAACTCTATAACTTTTTCCAATAATATGAGGGATGATGGGGACACATGCTAGAGGATAATTTCTATGAAAAATAGAACATTCATAATTATTCCATTTTTAAGTATGAATAATCAAATAACACATTTTTTAGTTAAATCGTACTACTTCTAGTGATAAAAAAAGGTAAAATATCCAAAACATCTCGGATGTGAGGTTATTCTATCATTCTGGAGAATTATACTAAGGTGGAGGTGAATAATGCACCCAGCCTACATCATTATAAAAATATAACTATGATATATGTAAATAATTCCATCATAGAGGGTCATAATTCAAATGATACATTACCTTATGATGTAGTGTTTTTTTAATGAGAATGAGGAAGCTAATGTCACTATTGCTATCAATTTCACCCTATTGATGCTTATGAATGAGGCGACCAATGCCAATTTTGATACGAATAATGATGATTCCTTGATAAAAGAAAAAGTTACAACTCCAAATTATCCAAACAACATTAACATGAATGCCTAGGAAAGCACTATAACTATTGAGCTACTAGAAACCCCTGATATAAATTAACCTAGGGATTTGAACAATGTAAAATTCTAGGACCAACGAAAGTATAATTTAACACAAGATCCCTTAAGAAAAAATCCAATTGGAAGCCCTTGGAGTCTGCACAATCAAAGGTAGATACATACATCAACAAATTATACCCTCTTAAGAGAAATTTTTTAAAATATGACACTAAATAGGCTCCTCTAACTAAGAAGAAAATATTTTATAATGTGAATGAATCTAAATCACTTGAGATATGTGATGGTATGGATGAGATCCAAAATATCCTGAAATAAAAAAGAAATAATTCACGGGGAATGGAAAGAAATCACTCAATGAGTAGGAACAGAATAAACTACCCAAAATATGGGGTAGATTGTATTCATATTTAAAAAGAATATTATTTCTATAATCTCCAATGGATTTTAAATTCACAAAATGACACAACCTTTACAAATTTCATTCACACCAATAGGAATCTATTGGTAGGAATTACTGAACCTATTTCAATTTTTGATAACTAAAAGAAAATTAATTTAGATTCACTTGGTTACTCCATTGTCTATCAAAATTTTCAAGAATATTCTATAGAAATACTTTGACTGATCAAGAACACTACTATACAAGTCATCTATTTCTTTAAAAACTACTAGTATATCTCATTATTAATTCTAGTGGATGAAACTACAGTAAACTTATCTTTTATTTATTCATTTACCTCATATATAAAAAAAGAGTTCTTTGGAGGGAATTGAATATGATTTCATCCCAACTGAACAAAAACTGGATATGAGAGACTTCAATACTACCCTAAGGCCTCAAGAAAATATTTTCTATACCTTTGTAAAGATTTACTATAAATAATTATACTCTTATATTGATCAATGTAATCTCATTGAAGCACCCATTTCAAGGTCACACATTACTTGGGGTATATATAAGGTGAATGGAAAGAAATATATCAAATTAGATAGATGAATTTTTCATACTGATGATAGTATCACATCAATTAAAAAATTTGGATTTACTCTTTAATGAATCAAGTCTAATAATAATCCTATTATTGTTTATTTATGAGTGAATCCTCTTAATTCATACCCCTTAACTTTTATATTGAATAATTCTTAGCTTATAATTTCTATTTTTAGGGAATTTTGTATTAATGGGTGGAAGGATATTGAATTAAAAGACTTCTCTTTTCCATTATTGTGAAGCTTAGGAAGATCAAATAGCATTTAAATAAATAGAGTAAGGCTAACTTCTCAATGTTTCCATATAAGGTTAAAGAATTTGAAGATGCACTGTATTTATATGAGATTAATAATCAAATGTATTACATGACATCATACGAGGAAATAAAATTACAATGCAAACATGAGGGACTTCATACCCTCAATAAAAGGATTTCTAGATATTAGTACATTGTTAAATAGATTAATGATAGTGATATGAACTCTATATTTTTTTATTTTCTTAACAAAGAGAAAAAGGTGTGGAAAGGAATCAATTTCATTTATATAAATGAATGCACCTTAACTTTTGAATTGGAAATATTTTTTGTGACCATTAAATACATTCTAAGTGACTACAATGATGATGATATTGGTAATGGTCCTTAGTTGATTAATATTTTCTCAGTCTTCATTGAAGGACACCATAGTAATTCACTCATTATGGATCCCCTCAAGGATAAATTAAAATATTCACTCTTATAATTGAATATTCATAGTGTTTCAACTATTTATTACATCAATAACAAATTCTTTATATTATATTAGGAAACTCTATTATGAAAATTCTAAGGATAGTAATAATTCCATAATTATTGATATCTCTAGGGAATCTAACACAACAAAATAGAGCTTCATCCTTTGAATCCTTAAGAAATATAGCTTCATTACATACTTCATAAAAATAATTATGGTTATCTTCATGAGTTATTGACTATTTATTCCCAATAATGGATCTATGGTAGGAGTTTTACATTCTCCATGGGTTTTAGGTATCAAGGACCTATCATAGGACTTCTATTTTGGATTTTTGACGATTACCTGAGTCAATTTAATATTGATCATTCCCATGTTGGATCGTTCAAGAAAATGATGGTCATAAAGAATTTTTATACACCCTAGTATATTTTATATGATGATTATATCCTCTTATTTGGGGAAGCATCCAAAAAAACATTGAAATATATCACAGTTATATTCAATATCTGTAAAAAAGTCGTTACTCATTCCCTAAGCTAAAATAGTAGTCATCATTTTCGAAGAGGGATTACTAGTCACCAATCAAAATAGAATTTCATGGTCTCTAGGTGAAAAGGGGGACTTTTTTATTTGATTATCTTGGTGTTACCTTATTTTGGGGAAGGTCAAGAACTATCACTTGGACAATAATTGATCTATAATAATTACTTAAATAGCCACATAAAAATGTAAAAGAATTCCTCAAGTGTGAATAATATGACTTATCAATTTAGGGATTGGATCAATGTTTGTATATGAATTTTAAGTGTATATATGGAATTACTATCTCGTTAAAAATAATCATATCATGATCAAGAACTTTATATGGATTGGGGATGTTCATGAAAAAAATATAATCATTATTGCATAGAAATTCTGAAATAATCCCACTGATAGGGGTGGACATGGTATTAAAGAACCTATTTAAATTTAATAATCCCTTACTCACCAAGGAACCTTCTTATATTTGATGATGAAGCATTATATTTCTTCAATCACATGTTTGTTTCAAGGTTATAAAATGGATCCCCTTTCTATCAATATTTAACTATTTAGATAGAAATAAAATCTTCTTAGCATGACTTGATGAAATTTCTAATATGCATGGTATGCATACATTCAATGTATACTAGCTGGAACACAAATTGGTTGGACATGCCTATGAATTTATTATTTTTAATTCAATATATCAATGTATTTTGATCACGATAAATTCGAATGTGTTTATAATGTTGACATTACCAAATCAGATAAAATATTCAAAATAAAACCTTTATTGCATTATCGATATTTCTCCTTATATGGAAACATTTCTAGAACATAATATCACTTAATGAACAGTACCATGAAGTTGGAATTTATCATACATCGAGTTGAACCGTCTATAATAATTTTCATGAATGTATGTAGCACTTGATTATTAACTCTCACTTTGTAATGAAATTATGAGAGTATATAAAAGGGCTCCTAAACATCAATCTATCTATGAGTAGAAGCTTTAATAATATTATGGTCTCTATCACAAAAGTCACTTTCCGTGTGAAATTATCAAATCTATTTCTATAAACTATATCTATAAATATTTCCCTCATATATATTATGAAAAATGGAAGGATATTTTAAAGTCAACACATCACTCATCTTTTATGTGCCTCTTCTATATATAGAGAAATATATTAGATTCTACTAATGTTTGAAAAAGTGTGATGAATAATGATGCTTCTGATTTATCTATCTTGTATATTCTTGTTGTACTTAGAAGTTCCAGGAAGGCTCTTATTAGAAACCACATTTATTGAATTCCATTTATTATAACATGGATCAAGTTAAATGTTTGTGGTGAGGTCTGAGGTGCACAAGGACCCTGGGGTTGTGGTGGTGTGTTTCAAACTTACTAGGGTTTTGTCAGTAATTCTGCAATCATTATAATACTATTATATAGGAATTTGAAGTTGAACATTGGAAAATCACTATAGGAAAACAGTTATTTTGGGGTGATTTTTTCACAGAGGTTTTCAAAACTGCCGCTAAATTTTTTTGAAATATTTTTTTGTAATTTTATTAAAATATTTTTCAATAAAAACTCATTTTTAGAGGTGGTTTTCTAAATAAACCACCCCAAAATAGTAGTGATGTTTTTAAATCTCTCGCAAAATAGAAGAAAAAAATAAAAAAAAATTAATTATTATTTATTATTTATAATTTATTATTAACTCTCATATATTGTTAATTCTTTATAATTTTAATTAATTATAATGTGTTAATTAATAAATATTTAAAATTGTTAGTTAATAATAACATGAAACTTAAAACAAATCTACAAAAAACTAAAAAAGAAGACTTTGGTATGAAATGACCATAACATTCGATCTCAGAGTTTGTTTCAACTCTACAACTAGTCAAATAGATGCTTATGAAATGTTATAAAACCACATGAGATTTAAATCATGTGATAATCAAAGGAATTAAATATATTATAGTTTCAAAAAAAAGTCATAAATCGAACTTGAACTTTAAATAACCATAACTTTTGATCTGAGTGTCAGTTTAGGCTCTACCACATATCAAATTGAAGAATGCATTAAGAGCTACGACATAGATTGTCTCAGAAGAAGGTTGAAGTGATATTCCTAGTTTTTCATCCTAAAAGGACTAGATTTTCTCTAAAACTGTGTTTTTGTATCGCTGCCCCTGATTTCTTAAAATTTGCATGGCTATAACTCTTGATTCAGGTGTCCGTTCAGCCTGTACCACATAGCATATCAAATCTCATTTCTAGAGATTCAATTTGACTGGTTGTGGAGCTGAAACATACTCTTTGATCAGAACTTATGGTTGTTTCATTGTTTTTAGGGGTTTTAGGGTTTTCAATGTTTCTTAATATTTTTAGGAGTTTTAAGGGTACCCCAATTTTTTATTTTTTATTTATTGATTTGAATATTTATTTATTTATTATTTATTATTTATTAACTATTCCTTTATTTATTATTCATTTATATATTATTTATTTATTTATTTATTTTTATTTATTATTTATTATTTATTATTTATTATTTATAATTTATTATTAATTATTAATTATTAATTTTTATAAATTATTTATTTATTATTTATTTTATTATAATTTATAATTTATAATTTATTATATTATTATTTCATTATTTTATTATTTTATTATTTTATTATTTTATTATTTTATTATTTTATTTTCGTAATTTTATTAATAAATTATTTATTATTTATTTATTTATTATTTATTATTTATTTATTATTTATTTATTATTATTTATTTATTATTATTTATTTATTAGTTAATATTTATAATTTATTATTTACTATTTATTATTTATTATTTATTATTTATTATTTTATAATTTTGTTTTTAAAAATTTATTATTTTACTATTCTATTTTCATAATTTTATTACTAATTTAGTTATTTTTATTTATTTATTTTTATTTTTGTGTTTTAATGGTACCCTAATATTTTATTTATTATTTTTTGATGTAATTTTGTTTATTATTATTTATTTATTATTTATTATTTATTATTTATTATTTATTATTTATTATTATTTATAATAAATAAATAATAAATGATAACTAAATAAATAATAGTAAATAGAAAAATAATTAATTAATTAATAATTAAATAAAAAAATAATAAATAATAAAAATTTAAATTTAAATAAGATATAACTAACTAAAAAATAAAAAGTAAATAATTAATAATTCAATAATAAATAAATAAATAGTAAATAAAAAAATAATAACTAATAAAAAATAATTAATTAATAATGAATAATAATTATATAAATAATAAATAATAAGTAAATAAATAAATAATATTAATATAAATAACAAAATAATAAAATAATAATAAAATAATAAAATATTAAAATAATGAAATAATGAAATATTAAAATAATACAAAAATAAATAAATAAATTATATATATATATATAATATTAAACAATATTAAATAAATAATAAATAATAAATAAATAAATAAAAACTACTGCTAAAAAATAAAAAAATACAAAAATTAAAACAATAAATATTTAAAACTACTACTAAATAATTTTATGATGGTTTTAAAAAACCACTGCTAATTGATTGCTGACACGTGATTTACTTTCAGTTTTTCAAAACTGTCAGAGAATGATTTTGTAGCGGTTTAAACCGTCACTAAATTAAAAAAAAATTAATGCTAAACTTGAATTTTGGTATAGTGAATCATATATTTGATAGAATATTCTATTTTCTTTGGATATAGGTTCCTTTAGGTTAACTCAGAATCAATGTTTTCAATTGAAATCATTAGGACTAGATTAAGAAATTTTCCCTGGAGGATTATCCTGTACTGGATAGAATGTCTCCAAATGATAAACAACTTCACTTACATGTGACACATGTTACAAGGAAGTAAACCAAGTGGAGGATGCTTTTTCAAAGAGACCATTGTGGATTCTAGCTTAATGTTTTCTTATTTTACTTCAAACCATGTTTCATCTATGATTGATTCAAATGCTTGGGGTGACTTATAAAGTCTTCTTTATAAACCCTAACTATAACCTGAACTCTTTACAATTTTATAATAAATTTTTGGGTAAAAAATTCTTGCTCCCTAAACTAGTTTTATTATGTTTTAATTACTATAAAATATTGTTACATGTATTACATATCATATTTTATTACTCTTCCAACAATTCAATAATTTCAAAAAATCATCAAAAATTAATATTTATTAATTTTGACACATTAATTCAAAATGTATAAACTATTTAATGAAAATAAATCTATAAATGGGATAAAATAATTATTTATACTATATAAAAAATTATGGTTTAATAAATAAAGATACCAAATACTTTTAAAAATTACAATTTTTTTGAGATGATTAAAATAATATATTAATTGCATTAAATGTTTTTTATAGAATTCTAATATTCATATATTGATAATTTTTTTTCTTATATAAAATGGATACTTTGTTATTTCTATGGTGATTTCACTATTCTAATGAATATATTTTAAATATCTATATTACCAATTAAAATAGTCACATTTCTAATAATTCCTCTATATATACCCTATACATACTACGTATTTCATTCCTGTAGTTTTATATAAAGATTCTCAATATTTTATTTATAAAATATATATCTTATTTATACTTTATTTTTAATTGTAATTATAATATTCATTGATTCATGTCTTGGAGACCATTTCTTTTCATATTTCAAACATTAGATTATTATGTTCTGTTTTTGTAATTTACTTGTGTACATTTTCCCATTATACTCTCATTAATCTTATATAATGAATTTATTTGATTATTTTAAATTTTATATAATAATTAATTAAAATAATTTTTATTTTATTTCCCGGAGTGTGTAATTTATTTATGGTATACATTATACTTACATTTGTTGGTTAATAAAGAAAATACATCTAAGTATGGTAGACATATATGTTCAGTAATGAAATTCAATACTAAAAACATTAGGTCATTATATTATTCCTCAATTATTCATTTGAACCTTGATATTTTAATTCATATGATTCATAAATAATACATTGGAATACTTTTATTTCATTACATTATTAGGTTATGATGTTTCCTCTTTATACTTATGGTTTCTCAATAGTAAATTGTCATCGTAGGTTATTTTATTTCATGGAACATTATCTATGTGATCCAATATAGTTTCCAATTTCTCCTCACAAGATAGTTAATTTATGTTTCATCACCTACATATTGTGTAAAGGTGAGGGATCTTGAATTTACATCCTCAAAAGGGACACATAATTCAAATTATTTAGTTAGAAAAATTTGGTGGGAGTCCAATTTAATAGGTCATAACTCTTTTGTAATCATGAATTTTGAATGGGTTGATATATCAAGATCATATCATTTTTTTCCCAACCTCATAAATCTTATTCAAGGTGATATTTAATGGAATAATGAATCCTAAACATTAAACTCCTTGTCTCATCAATGATTATTGGTATATATCTTATATCAACCTTATGGTTATTTAACATATTTCTGAATGCATTAGAACATCTCTATAATTTCCTAAGAATGTTTGGATCCCAAAATCTTTTATTCACAAATGTCTCCCTAAAATGTTGGAGTTCCAAATCTCTACACATATAGTTATTTATATTCATCAATTTATATACTTCTATGAAATCTATTATTTTATAAGAACACAATCAATGTAAGATATTGATTAAATCCTCTTATAAAGTCAATCAATAAAGATGTTATCATGTCTTTAATGTAATGAATTATACGTTTATATAAAAACATCATTTAAAGATGACAAGACATACCAAAGTACTACTCCATGTTCGATGCATATTGAAGTCACCTATAGAATGTTAAGGTGAACCATGGATCTCGAATAGATATTATCAAGAGTTATACCCCACATAGAGTCACTACTCCCATGAAAAATATCATGCCAATTGGATCAAGTGATAGATCTTATCAAATATATAAGAATTAAATATTATATATTGGTTGACCCACCATAACTCGTACGGAGTGGTTTATATTAGAAATCATTGGATGAACCATCAAAAAATCCATGTTTATGGCCTCTCATTTCTATTTTAGCATGGTTAATAGTTACATCATCCTATGGGAGTTAAAACATTTTACCTAACCTACTTCTATACCTTGCGTCTTACGAAGCCCACTTCTTCATATTGTCTCACCAGAAGTGATCTCATGGGTCTCAATAAATATTATCACTTATGTAATAGAAGGATAAAGATGAGTTATATGCATTATACCACAACTCAACCTTCATTTTCGACATTGATGGTTTATATAATCAAGTTCTAAACAAAATGAGTTCATATATATAATTATTGAATTCATGAATCTTCCCTTCTTTTTTACTTTTATCTTTTTCATAATTCCAAGTGATTATTTTATATAACCTCTATTTATTTGGACATATGTTTAGGAACTTAATTGGAAAAGTTAAATATAGTTCCTAACTTTTTGATTTATGGATCTATCCATTACATATCCATGATGATCTTATCTCTTTACATCCACATTAGGGATAGGGTAACAAGTTTCTTTTTTCTTATTGAATACTCTACCTTATTATACTTTTTATGATATTAAATATTTTAGTAGTAATGGAAATTTATTATGAATAAACTTCTATATTGATATATTTTTAGCTTTTATGTGAATATATATTACAAATTTTTTATGATCAGTATATATATTGCAATTGACTCTATATAGGAAGTGCCTATAAATCTTCAATGAAAAGATTACAAATATTGACTATAGATCATGTATCAACTAATATTTTCCATGGATCATAAATATTAATGAGGAACATTCTATTACATTATCATTTTTTTATCATATAACTCAAATAATTCTTTGAAGAAAAGTTTTATATCACCAACCACACTCTAATTAATGGTATTGTGGGTATTGGTTTCAATATTATCCTCTTTATAATCTCCTTGAACCATTTTTCATAATATTTTATCTAAAAAATCATTAATCCATTAGGTATGGAGTTTAATAATTGTGAAAAATGTCTCACAATGTGTTGGTATCTCCAATTTAATCCTATAAAACAATGGATCTATGAGAAACATGTTGTATTAATACATTCCTCATTAGATCTTTTTGATTTAATAATGCATATAAATTACATAAATAGTGATCAAATTCACAATGAATATCACTTTATGAATCCAAAATGTCATAATTAATCAATATTACCTATAAAGTAGCCTTTGTTATAGTCTTTATCAAAGTGCATACATTTTTTCAAGTTACTCTTCTCTCTTGGTGTATATTGGAATGTTCTCAAAAGTGACCACCATAAATTTATCGAGTTAGTATCTAAAGACAATATTTGTGATAGCATTGAAGATAATTGGGTTATTTGTTATTCAAAATTGAATCACAATGAATAAAACATTTCTATATGTTATGTTAAAGTATTTATTTTGAATATAATACACTATCAACTTCAAAAAATGATATATAAAATAATGATCCATTTTTTAAAACTATTAATCTAAATGATGTTGATCAACTATTTGATCAATCTAAGGTGGAGGATAAATCTTCATTAGAGTGATCTTTTTTCCATTTAATTATTGATGAAAATATTAGATAACCAATCCTTATTCATATCATAGATCATGGGTTCTTCCTAATCCAACACATAAGAGAGATTGTACACTTTGTTCAATTTTTTGATGTTTTAATTCAACTAGTTATATTATCCTCGTTTGATATGTGATCTTTGATATAGGATCCTATATAGGTATACAATTTATTAGAAACTCTAAATGATTATCTATAAAAAATCAAGGAAACACTTATGGTAATATAATAGTGTGTTCCATTATAATAGGTATGAATTCTTGGTTGAACCATTCATTTTCATCAACCATTTCAGAAAGACAAGTTTCTGCATTAGATTTCAACACACATACATTTCATAGAGTTATTAAAGGAAATTCATAAATTAGTTTTCATTTTTACAGAGGCATGGTATGGTTTAGGATATATATATATATTTATACTTATTTCACATAGAATTTTATATAATATCTGAATATAAATATACAATTCATTCCCATTATTATATTCCATTCCCACAAACTAAGAATTAATAAGTTTTCTCACAGAATATTTACACAGATATTAATTAGGTAAGAATCATATAGTTAATATGTGAAAAAATATACCACTTTGGTTTTTCAAAATTAATATAGAAATCAAGGTATCAAGGTGGTTATTCTATATTTCTTTTAAACATACATGATATGAAATAACTCATCAATCTTGAATCAAATAATTATTTCACTAATATCGAATGAATAATGAGTGTTCATTTTACGATTTCATTTTTTATATAAACCTGATAAATAATGATAGAGTAAGATATTTATTTTCATATAGTATTTTGTGGATGATTGTATCAATTATCCTCAATTATTGTCTCTTTTATTTATTGGTTTGTGTTGTTCCTTAATTAATTGAATTTTAAAAAATTGACCATGGGTATTACATTGAGTGGCGCCATTAAACCCCTTATTGTATTTAGTGAAGTGTTCTTTCTCATTTAATAATATTTTACATGATTCCCTATTTATCCAAAATTAAATATTTTACACTGTTCCTTAATGAAATTTCTTAGACACATCACCCCATATTTTTTACATGTTGGTAGTTTTATTTTTATCCCTTAATTTCCCCCTCTATTTAATACTCAAAAATAAAATCATACCCGATGTTTCATATTTTAATAACCATGAAATAATTATCTATACATGATCCAAGCATTAATTTAATATTAAACTAAATTTTTATATCTCATGAATACACAAATAACTATATACAATAATTGATTTCACTTTAAGACCCTAAATATTAATTTTATTTTAATATCATTGTTAATAATGAAACTATAGGTATACCTATTATACCTTATGAAATTATACAAGTAATTCAAAAAAATACAATCTTTTTCATTATATTAAATTAATTATCCATTTATTTTGGTGTAGAGTGTACAAGGAAAAAAATTAGCAAATATTTTTGTTAACTCTTCTTAGTTTATTTATTATACTTCACCCTTAAGATTTTGTATTCATGATTAATATTTAACATTGATCTGATTCACATTCCCAATGGTACTTTAATACAATAATGATAACTTTAATATAATAATGAAGTAATAAAAATATATTATATATATTATTGATCCATTTTTTCTATGATTATTGAATCAAATGATTCATTAAATAAAAATGTTAATTATTGTATGAAAGATACAAATATAAATTTACTCTCTTCAACTAAAGTTGGATACTCAATGACCTCCAATTTAAAATTTATAACCTACGAAAAGCTTTTAATTACCTCCATGTGTTTTATAACTCCATCTATAATCATATCATTTTAATATTCATTCCATTTCTCATCACATTGTCCATTTGTTATATTTCTCTTAGTTCCCACTATTTTCTAATGTAGAAAAGGTTTGTGAAAACAAAGTAAACATAACTCAATTAGGAATTAATAAAAAAGAATTTATTTAATTTAATTCATTTTAATGTCTAATGTATCATAACTTATTAAATCCCTTAGTTTATCTTTTGATGTCTCCAGTATCAAACCCAATTCCACAATTAACTACAACTTTCTTTGATACTTACTATAGTGACCCATATATTGTATACATAATTATTAGATTATTTATAGATAAAAATTAATAACATTTCATATCTAAAATTTTAAAGGTATGATTTCATAGAATTTTAAATTCATATTATATCATTAACACTCATAGTTCAATAAAATATTATTTGAATCATTTACCATTATATTCCTATAAACTAATAAAAATATTATTAATAAATATGAATATATAGGTACATTCAACATATAAAGTTTGATCTAAAAAACCTATTAAGGGGATAAATAATGGTAAAAATGGATACATTAATCAAAAAGGGTATATGAAGGATCAAAATGGTCACCATTAAATATAAGCATGTGTGCATAACATAAGAATATATAAATAATGTGAATTTTCAAAAAATGTGTCACATCCATAATAATGAAGCATTATCAACATAAGTCAAGGATTAATTCCAACACAATATAACATTATTTTTATAGAATCATTATACAAGATCTATATATAGCTTATGATGAGATAAAATATTTAAAAATGACTTGGAGGGTTATATAATTCTAGGCCTACCATTCACATCATAAAATTTTCAAAATAATTTAGTCCATATTAAAAATAAAAATATAAATGATGATATATAAATATTGGTATGAAGAACATGGATAACTCATAAAAAATTGAAATGGGTTTCATAAAAACCTCAGTCATCATATCAGATTATTAATTGAGAAGTAATAAATAAATGGATAGATAAATATAAATGATATTAATTATAATTGTCTCAAGACATATTTAAGATAAATACATATTAAACGGGAGTTATGTAATTTAGTTTGACCATTGATAAGATAAAGGAACCCCGAAATAAAAATTGTGAAGTAAATGAGAGTGAAAATAAGAAAATAACCTCTATTAAAATTCATTGAGTGCATATGAAGAGAAAAGTCAATGGATTAAAAAAATATGACATGAAAATACTCAAGTAAGATCCATAATAAAAATCATATGAGTAGTGATGTATAATATTACATTCAAATCCTTTGAGTGAAGATATTGAAAATTGATGAACTTTAATGAGAAGATAAATAAGTTTCATAAGGTATAATAGTCAATAAAAAGAGGATATATAAAATGAATTTACATCCCAAAATAAAAGTATAATTAAATAGAATCATCTATAGAGAGAAATATGAAATATAAGAAAATTTAAAATATAATAATTAACCCAAAAGAGTTCAAAATGTGTGAGAACACATCACAAAAAAAATCAGGGTTACTTTGGAAGGCTTAAAACTCCTATATATCAAACTTTTATTTACCAAAGCATTACTATAATAATGATCACTTTAATTTTACATTTTTAATTGGTTATTATCTATTATTATTTAATTATTATCTTTTAATTATATATATAGGTCATGAAAAAATAAAATAATTAAATGGTTGTTTTTGTATTAGTTTATTGATCAATTTTACTTCTTATATGACATAGATTATCTCAAGATGGTTAAAGATATTTTACCCCCATTACTGTCACTTTTATATGAAATATTTATGTTTATTCAGCTCGAGTGAAACAATATATAATTACATATTTATAAAATATATATATTACCTTATCCTTCCATGAAGATTGTGCTAAGTAAAGAAAAAGTATTATCCTTACAGATGGTAAAACCAACCATGTAATGATGTGTTAAAAGACAAAACAGATAATATATATATATATATTAATAAATGTATTCAAACTATTACTAGTTTATGTTAATTCTAAATACTAAAATTTATATTATGAGTATGTACTAATTAATTAGTTGAATATTTATTGATTTAAAACTATAAAAACAAAAATATTAAAAATAGAGAAATAATAAATGTTAACTTGTCACAAACTAAACCAGATAACCAGCCTAAACGGTACAAGAACTAGTCCTAACCTTTCTTGAAGGGAATTCCTAATCTCCATGGGTCCGTGACAAGTACCTGGACATCATGAAAAATCAAGAGGGAATAATTTCACTACAAGTATAACCAAACTAGCCAAATTAGTGGATAAGAATCATTAAAAAGTCAGTATTCCAAAATAGTCCTGAAGAGTAAAACTCCAGAAGATAAAAAAACAAGTTTGAAAAAAATGGAACACCATCCCAAGTCATTTCATAACCATCAAATACATTTTATCAAGTTTCTTCATAACAATTAGATCACATGCTCCATCGATTATTTCAAACTCCCAAGGTGCCGCTATCAAATAACACCCTCCACCTCTAAGTAGTTATTTATATTTTTCTATACCTAGATTAAGAATATTTAAAATCATTAAAATTAAAAAGTAGGTTATGAGAAACAAATCATAGTAGGATATCACCATGTATTCTACTATAAATCTATATCAAATAGACCAAACATGATAAATTTAAAAAACATGGAATGAAATTCCTTTCACATTTTTTATCAAAATATTCTTCAAAAAAAATTAATGTAGAGTATAAAATATGTACAAAAGTTCATTTACTTTAAAACATACAAATATAATCATCTTTGTAAAAATAAACATAAATAGTTATTTTTAAAAAACATGCATGAGCAAGTATTTCTATCAAATATCAGCTTGTATAAAAAATTATAATCACAGAACCATGGTCAAGTGACCCAGGTTTAGTTTAGTATAGGGATTCATTCACATCTTGATGTAATAAATCTCCATGTGTGCATACATTCATAGATCACAATCATGGGTGGAATTTTAGAACAACCCAAAGTATGAAATCTCTAGACACATCATAGATCAACAATATTTATAAACATTTATCAATTTCTAGGTAGTGTTAATACATACATAAAGTGTGTTCCTCCCACACATCTACCGAGGCTACTATGTGCTTCAAGGAAATCAATCAAACTTGGGGCTATCATTTAATTAAATCATTATCAAATCATTTTATTGATCATTTAATTCTGGCCAAAATTGAATGTTCAAAACATTCCATTTCATTTAAAAAATAACCATGAAATGTTTTTCATCAAAAAACTCATTCCTTTAAAATAAATCCATTTCATTTAAAATCATTAAACATCTCATGCCATCTATTATCAAAACTCATCATCAAATCATTCTTCAAATAATTATTTTAAATTAAATTTTTTTTATAATTCATCACAATATTTAAAAATACATTATTAAAGGGATTTTATCATGAACACCATGACATTTCAAATGAATTTATTAAATACTGAAATCATTCTTTGTAAATCCATATCAAATTAAGAAGGAAAAACTATTTCAAATGATAGGAATTTCCTTACAAAAACACCTACCTAAATTCATGAGATCTATGACCAACCAACAACAGATCTACATCCAAAGATAGTCAAAAGGATAGAATCAATCATGAAATATTTCCTATAACAAAAAATAATAAAATAAAGATATATATATATATCAATTATATGAGGATACACCACTCTCTATGTAGGATAGTGATGAGGATAGAAGAGTTCTCCATCTAATTGAGATTATATATATCGGAAGAGAATCAATTCATCAATATAAACATTGTTTCATGGGTAATTAGGGTTGTAAGATCCAAAACACCTCTAGAGAGTCTCTAAAGTTAAGGTAATTTAATTAGTCTTAATAAAGTTTATTTAGAAATTAAATGTGAGATTAAGAGAAACTATGTTTAAATACTTACCGAGAATTACTCTCCTTCAATTTCATTGTCAACTAGACATTTTCTTTCATTAGATTTCTGATGGCACCAGAAAGATTACCTGAGCACATAGAAGCACTATGGGATAGACGGTGGGCTTCCATTGACTGGTCAGGTGAACGAGGAAGAATGGATAAACTAGTAGTCATCCCATCTATTGGATAGTGGTATTTTTATAGGAAATCCATATTGTCAGCCTTCCACCAACAAGTTGGTGGACCTCACTGGTGATTTGGTGGACCTCCTATAGTAATAACATATATAGGTCCAAGTCCACTCCTGATCTAAACTTCATGGTAATTTATTGGTACCTCAACAAAAAAACTCACTCTTAACCCCTATAAAGGCTCAAATAAAGGAAAAAACCAAAAAAAAATAGGAAAAACATTTGATATCCTCAATAAAGAGGAACAAAAAGAAAAACTACATCTCATACTTGAATTAAAGTGTCAAGATATTATAATTATCCCCACTATAAATGTGTTCTTCCCCCAATAACCCAACTAGGAAGACTCAATAGGAAATCGGTGGGAAAATAACTCTCTCACCAATTCCTTATGCTCCCATGTCTCAGGATAATAGGAACCATGTTTGCATAGAACCTGAAATGAAGGTATAGATTACCCATAAATAACATTTATCTTATATTTGATAATCCAAACCGACTACTTAGTCATATTCATGTCAGGTTCTACATCGAGGTCCTACCAACTCAGAACATGATATGGGCCAAAAGGATACTTCTTGAGATATGACATATGAAATAAATCATTGATCAATGTCATCTATGGTGGAAAATACAAATGGTATGCCACATTTCTAATTTCTTCAACAACCTCAAATAGTCCCACGTATCCAGTTTATAACTTCCCTTACAGTCCAAGTCACCAATGACCTAATTAAGGAAAAACTCTCAAAAACAACATATCACTAACTGAGAACTCCAACAGATGTCAATAATGATCCACATAAGACTTATACTTGCTCAGTTCCATTATAATTTTCTGATGAATCATCTGGATCATAGTTTTCATATCCTGGACAAATTAGGTCCCACAAGGAAAGCTTCACCAATATCCAACCAACAATGAAAACATATAAATGGTTAGTAATTCAAGGCCTTAAAGGGTTCCATGTTAATGGATGATTTATAACCACTATTATAGAAACACACAACTAGAACCCTATAGAAATCCCATGCTCCTCCAAATCATAGAAAATAAGTATGAGGCATGTTCTATGGAATTCGTATGTCCCTTTTTTTATGACCATATTTCTCTGGATGCTACATTATTCTAAACATTACCTACAATATAATCACCTCATGGAGGCCTTTCCAAAAATGATAAGTGAACTAGGGATAACTATCATGATATACAGAGTACAAAAATCAATGTAATCTGATAATATCTTACACATAGATATTTACAAAGTCCAAAACATTAGTCGCATCATGAATGAGAATCAATTACAATGATTTATACAATTAGTAAATCACTACCCAAATCACATTCATTCCTTGAGGTGTAAATAAAAACCCAAAAATCCATTAATATCTCATCCCACTTCCAAATTAGTACATGTTTTGGTTGAAGCAAACCCAATGGATTCTGATTCTCATTATTAATCTGATGACATGTATAACAATGAGAAAAAATCAACAATGTTTTGTTTCATACTTGGATATTATAAATTTCACAACTATGACCCACTGAGATCACATAAACCCTGCCTTAATATGGTCAGTAGTTCTTTGACCAACAAGTACCACCGGTTTCTCCATAGACACATGTTTTCCTCCGTAGGTCCTACCCACATTCTTGAATGGTTCATCAGTATAATGACTATTCCCATAGGCTGATACATATTTTTTCCAGTGTTCATTGTCCTCACTTTGACACCTCAATTAATATCTCATCCCACTTTCAAGTAAGTAAATAATGAAATTGAAGCATAATAGAAGGATTCTGATGATTGGACTTAATCTGATGACATGTATAATAACAATAAAAGAAAACATTGTATTGTTTCAAAATTGGCCACTAGAAACTTAACAATCGGGCTCTACTGATATCATAGACACCCACCTTCACATGGTTGTTGGCTCCTAGACATCCAAGTACCACCAATTTTCTTGTATAAATGTGGTCACCTCCTTGGGGACCACCCACATGGATGGACATGTCATTTGGATAATTTATTTTCCCACAGGCCAACACATATTCTTTCTTGTGTGGCTGGTTCTCACTCGCACACACCTTAAAAAACTTCCCATAAGTTCACACATTCTGATCCTTACTTCAGGTGAATCACACTTAACTATGTAGTTAAAATTAGGTGGGCTCCAAAAAATAATGTTTTACCTTGATTACATGAATCATATCATTTAGAAATTTTAACCCCTTAACATTATGGGGTGTTACATTCACCCCCCCTAGGGAACAACGTCCTCATTGTGAACCCTATATCTCAACCCAGGTACTTCCACCACACTTATGGATGGGTTCCTCCTCTAATAATGATGTAATAACAGGGGCCCGATAACATCATAGATTCCCCACATTAACATGGGCATCAGGTCTTGTCCCTCCATGCACCACCAATTGTCCCATAGATACATAGTCCCCTTCTTAGACCTCACCCACATGACTGAACGAGTCATCAGGCTATTGAATATCACCATATGCCAACATATTCTCTTTCTAGTGTTATTTTTTCCTCACTCACACACACCCTAGAATACATACCATAATTTCACACATCATGATCACTACTCTTGGATAAACACCCATAATTGTGGAGATATAATCAGGTAGGCTCCTGAAAAGAAAGGTGCACCTTTTTGACATGAGTCACATCATTTAGTCTTTAAACCCTTTAACAATTAGGGGTGTTACAATAAATGCTTCCTCATATCATATAAAATCTTTATTGTTTTTAGGTGTAATACCCACATGGAAAATAAAAAACTCCCATCATAGCTTTTCTCATAGGTGACAAAACAACATAGTGGTCACCGAAGAACAGGATACCCTTAGATGAAAAAGACCATTCATAGATGGTCTCCTTGCCATGTAAAGAATTCCTAATGTCTCAAAACTTATCATCATGCTCCTATTACTTTAATAACATCTCGATAAGAGAGGATTTCAACTAAAAAATTGCCAATACAACCTCAGCCTCATCCTTTAGAACTCCCAAATTCATACAATCAAAGAGATACATCATATTTCGTTCCTATGAAGATCCCTTTAAGGACTAAAATAGTATTTTCCTACTCAAATCATTATAAAAAACATTCCCTTTTCTAGGGGTGTAGGAAATATCAAAATGAAATGATTGTAGGTACTCCAACCAACAAATCTGACACAGATTCAAATATTTTTGTGGGAATATATAACTCAAGATTGTGTGATAATAATAAATGATAAATTTATCTTTGAAAAGGTAATTACACCAACACTTAAGAGAAATCATCAAAACTATGAGTTCAATATAATTTTTGGGATATTTTATCTCATGTGGCCAAAGAAGATGAGAACCATAAGTAACCTCATGATCACCAAGCATCAAAGAAAAAACTAAACCTAAAACTGATGCATAAAAATAACACATACCCATTCAGAGACTCTAGAAGATTCAACAATAAAGAAGGAGTAAAACGATGCATCAATGCAACAAAGGAAGATAGAAATTTTACATTCCAAATAAATTACACTTCCTTTTGAGTAAGAGTTTTCAAAGAAGAATGTGGTATTGATAAATAATTTATGAACTGGTAGTTATAACCCACTAAGATAAATTATTACAATATATCAAAGTCATTCTATAGTTCCTTACAAGATATGACAACTTTCACATTTTTAGGATCAACTAAGATAGCATGTTTTGAGACCACATTCTCTATGAATATCACTTATCTAATCCAAAAATGGAAAACTGATAACTTGGGATAAATTTAGTGATTTCTCAATATTTAAAAAACTTCTCTAAAATGATGCTTGCTATCCTTATAGGTTTTAGTGTACACCATGATTTCATATATGAATATAACCATGACATTATCAAGGTACTAGTGTAAAATATTATTCATAAACTCTATAAAATATTAGGATAATTGTTCAAAAAAATAGTTATAACAAGATACTCATAGTGGGCATACCTAATCATGAAATTGGTCTTAGGGATATCATACTCCTCTATCCTAAGATGGTGATAATCATACTGATGATTAATCATAGAAAAAACATCATACCTTTCATCTAATAAAAAATTGTCAATATAGGGATAATTTTTCTTAATCATATCATGATTTTTTTTTGGATAGTCAACACACAAGTTTAGGGTTTTATTAGATTTATTTGTGAAAATAATTGGAGCTACCCAAGGTGGCACACTGGGTCAAATGAGAATTTTTTACATAAAGTCATAAAAATGGGTTTTTAATATCTTTATTTTAGATATTTTCATAGGTTAATAGGGAAAAGATATATTCTGTGTTCTAGGTACTAAAACAATAGAGAATTACACCTCCCTTCCATATGGAAAGCAAAACATTTATGATAGAAATACTTCAAGAAACTCAACACAAACTGGATGAAGATCACCATATAAATATTCTAGATACTTTTCAAAATAAAAAAATTTATATCATCCTATTCATATTTGGTATGGTAGGGCTAGTTCGAGTAGACCCTGGGTTCTATTCACCCTTAAAAACATGGCACTCCCACATTGGGGGTAGTAAAGGAGACCCATAAAAGATAATAGTATATAAGATCTTTATGATCCAACAACAAATCCATTTTGAGAATTACTACTACATTTTCCATATCCATAACCAAAAATCCTTGATAATCATGATTTATAATAATGAGAAAGTACAAGTGGGTCAATAGAGACCCTTGTCTCTCTTCATCCCAAGAGGCATTGCAATTTTCATCACAGAAGGTATTAGTTCCATAGGAAGATTAAATATATCTACAATGTATGTATCTAAAAAATAATGAGATACACTAGTATCAAATAAAGTAGTGACTAAATATGAATAAATATTTATGGTATCTATTACCTTTATAGGACTCACATCAGTTTCCATTGGAGACATATCCACTACGTAAAGAAGTTTCAATCCTAATACCTATGGCTAGAACCCATTGGTTCTTAAAGAATCTAACTGTATTAAAGATCATCTTGTTACTATTGATATTATACCATTATGTGGAGTGGTAAAAATATTTCCAAATCTCTAAAAGTAACATGAACTTCAATAAGATCAATAGATTGTTAGTGCCTCCATGTAGGCACACTTCATGTACCCAAATTTTCCATTTTAAAAACAACTTAGTGGTCCTTTTATAGATAATGCAAATAATTTATAAAAATTATTTTATCAAGGTCCACCGCTACTATTTATACCATGATATTTCTTCTCATTCCTATTACATTTAAAAAATCATTGAAACTACCACTCAAAGTAGTAGGAACTCATGTCAACCTTATATTGCTGGCTAAGTAATTTTTCTCCATCAAAGATCTATCAAGAATATTAAGATATAGTGTAAGATTCACCATAAATGTCTGATATCAGATATATAATTGAATCCTTATCTCCAACCTTAGGGCCTTCATCTTCTCATTTAGTACTACCTTAGGTGAGAATTGATAAAGTTCAAAAAAATGGTTGGCATACCGAGTCACTATACGTTAACCTTTTTGAAGATTATGTAACTCCATGAAGTTATATAATGGAATCAAATTTTGATATAAATTCTCCATGAAAACTATTCTAAATTCCATATAGTCCAATTAAAAATTATTTCCTTCTAGAGAATGACATCCCACTACCTTCTAATAGGTCCTTAATCTTTGAAGACAACACATTTCACATTAACTGAATTTGGAATCTCTAAAAAAACTCAAAGAGTTTCTCAATGTTTTTCAACTAATCCTCTACATCCTAAGGATTTTTAATTCCCTAAAATGATGGTGGTTTATAACGAATAAACTTCTAAAAAATTATTTTATATCATCCCTCTAAGGTACAACATCTACATTCTAAATGAGAATAGGTGAAACTACTTGGTTCTGATCTTGGACTGCATGCACAACAACCTTTATAAGGTTATGATCATTTGGAGGGTTTTATTGTTATTATTCATTAGTATATCCATTTTTAAGTCTATTAAAATGGATAATTGGGAGCATGGTACAACAAAAAGTCTATAGATAATAAGGGAATATCAATTAATAGACATGATATCATCAACTTAATCAATCAAAATTTAATTCAACAACAAAAATATTATATTAGAGTTTGGTAAAATTATAGAATCAGATCAATAAACTCCTCAAAACACATTTCCCCAATAACCATTGGTAACTTAAGGATCATTACAATGAGATCTGATCTGCCACTTTCATGTAATCTAACCCATATGTTCTAAAAATCATGTCTCATATCTATCAATACATCCCAAAATACATACCAACATCCAAGATAGGAAACGAACATCTTTGATAAAAAAATTCCATGAAGTGGACTAGATTACCAACCTAAAAGTTACCCATATAATTCATCACACTTCTCCAAGGGTGTTCTTGATCACCGTGCATTGATGCATTTCACATGGTCATCAATAAATACAAAGTGCGAATAATTCAAAAAAATGTATAACCAAACAATATAAATAATTGGATAAGAATAAAAAATAGTTAGTTTTTTGAAGTATCCATCAATAGTTAAACTACACAAGGTTGAAACAACATGTCCTAAAAAATAGAACATCATCATGTGTCATTACAAAACCATCAAATTAATCGTCTAAAAATATCTATGTAATAAGTGGACCACACGCCCCATTGGTCACCACAAACTCCCAAGTTCCTACTATAAAGACCACACACCACCACTAATTAGTGGTTTTCCATTTACTTGACCAGGAATAAGAATGCCGACAAACACCCAAAGGAAAAATTAGGGTGTGATCAGCAAATCCCAAGAGGATCTCACCAAGTATTCCATAAGCGATTCATATCAAATAAACCAAGTATACTAAATTTTTTATAAAACTTGGAATGTATGCAATTTATTAGTTCATATCAAAAAATCCTTTTCAACACATATTTATGGCTAGTAAATGATAGGTAAAAATGTTCATTTACTTCAAAATAGGAATATCTAATCATTTTTATCAAAATAGGAATCAATAATCATTGATATAAAAAAAGACACTATCAATAATTTATATCAAACATTGTCAACTATAAATAATCACAATAATAACACCATGGTTAAGATACCTATGATTAGGTTAAAATAGGTATTCTCATAGATCTCAGTGAAATATGGATATAGTTATACACACATCCCAAGATCTCAAGCCTAGAGAGAATAGGAGAACACCCCAAAGAATGAAATCTTTACCACCATCATAGTTCAGTTGTTTTTTGTCATGATCAATCCATTTATTTGTAGAGATTATACATGTATAGCATGTGTTATTAACATATATCTAACATTTCTCCCATTTACATCAAAGAAATCAATCATATTTTGGGAAATCATTCAATTCAATCGATCTCAAATTATTTCAATCAATCATTACATTCGGGCATAAGTTCGGGTTTTCGAACATTACATTTCACATAAAAAACCAACATCAAATGGTTTTCATCAATAAATCATTCCTTTTAAATCAATTCATTTAATTTTAAATCATAAAATATTTCATTCCATACCTTCATATAATTCATCACAAAAACCATACATCAAATCATTTTTTAAATTCAAGATCATTTTTTCTAAAATCAACACTTTATTTCAAAAAAAATTCAAATGTATTTAATAATGCACACCATGAAATTTAAAAATCATTTATCCATGAATCAAATCAATATTTGGAAATAAATTAGAAATACATTTCAAATTAATCAAGAAAAATGCTTTCAAATTATACGGATTTTCTTTTGAACCCACCTACCTCAATTCATGAGAACAATGATCACCCAACCTAGGAACCACACATAAAGAGAGTCAAAAGAATATAATATATTATAAATAAATCATAGAAAAAATAATCAAATATTGATCTATATCCTTCAATGACATGAGGATCCTCCATTCTCTAAGGATGACAAAGATAAGGAAATAAGAATTCACCATAAAATTGAGATTACACATACCATATGAGAATCAACGCATCAATCAACATCTATATCCTTAAATAATCAAGGTTTTAAGGGATAGAACATTTCTAGAGAGTCTTTACGGTCAGGGGAATCAAATTACAATTTAATGAGGTGTGTTTATAAATTACATAGTAGATTAAGAGAAACAATGTTATGAAGTTTCTTTGGAATTAATCACCCAAAATGACATCACTGGCTAGACAATGGATTACATTGTCTTTCAAATGGTTCTAGATAGATTTTCTAGGCACATACTGTAACAACTCATCCCGAACCACTCGATCATAGAAAAAATTCACCAGACCTCATGCATGCCTACCCATATGTAAGGGATTTTCAACTAGTAGTGAGGTTTAAGTCTGTCAGTGTAGAGATTGTAACACTGGTATCATGTCATATGATCAATAATAAATCAAAAACCATATAATAATAACAAGAGTGAACTTTCAAAAACTAAACAATGAAAATAATTCCTTACATAAAATTAAACTCCCAAAGTTAAAATGATTTCTATTGTATAAAGTACCAAAAATATAAATAAATTAGATGTTGGGTCCTGTGGAGTCCATCCTAGTCCATTACTTACTCTGTGTTCCTCTTATCAACTATCCACCATAGGTACCTTTCCTTTTTCTGGATATCTAGTCATGAAATATAAAAGTGCACAAAAATTCTTGAGTAAGGTTTGATTACAATACTCAGAAGGACACCACCAATGCGTCTTTAACCATGCGATCTCAGATACTCTATCTAAAACACCATTAAGATGATATTATTTTTTTGGAAAAAAATATAATAAAATTATTAAATATACTATCCTCACATGTGATTTGATCAAACACCTAACTCACAAAAATTTTATTTCGCACCTAGGGTAAATCCCACATTATAAACCTAATGTATTTATGGTATTTCCTATCAAAGAAACCATTTTGAAAATAGTCCATTATATTAGAAAAATCATGAATGTGTAATATAATATATTTAATAATTTTTATATATCAATACTAAGTTTATACATGCCATAAATTCTTTCATTGACTTAGTTCCTAACCTCAAAAATATTACATAGAGCATTACAAAGTGTTAATATGTATTTTACCATTATGTGAAGTCACTTTAAATGAAATCATTGATAAGGTTCTTTATTGAAAATTTAAATTTTTCACAAAAAAAATCATAAATTATTAACATAGAGGATTATGTTATCATTAAAAGTTGAGAATGTTAAAATTATCTCTCTTTAATGCCTTCTCGCTCTCAATAAGTAATTCTAACAATATTTATTGAACAACTCTAGCTGCTAATATTGAACATAAGTCTCACACTCCCACAACTCCTTCTAGATCCATCCATGTTACAACCAAACCCAGACCATTGGTACCATATTCCCTCATATAACCTTCTCTCTATGGTCTATAATTTTCATTGCACACTCCTCACAAGATTTGTTAGGCTCCATCTCAACATCCTCACAGTCGATGATATGTGCAGGATTGTGTACGTACCTATGGAACTGAGATAAGTGAAAAAAATAAGGCATATATCATTGATGTGAAGGAAGGTCCAAATGATATTTCATTGTTCCAATCTATTGGGGGATAATTAGATTTCCAATAAACCATGGTGTCAGCTTTCCATACTTCGTCATATGTTAGTGGCCCAACCGAGGAGTCACACTCAAGAAAAAATAATTGGCCAGATATAACTCCAAAGGTATCATACAATTATCAACATATGAACTAATCATACTCTAATAAGTGACCAACCTATTCTAAGTCAGATTAAATCTCTATGAGGCCTCCTAAAACAAACATGGACCCATAAATGTTGCCTCACCTACCTCATGCAAACAAAATGATGAAAGACAAGGTCTACCATAGAGGGCCTCATAAGGTGTCATCTGAATCAAATCTGAGTCAAAAAATTATATATGAACAACATCAAGGATATATAATCATCCCAGTACCCACTAAATTATATAATGAAATATCCAATAATATCATTCAATATGTGTATCGTCTACTATAACTTTCCATCTATTTGGGGGTGGTATATTGGGATCAAACTCAACTAATTCCCAAGGTCCTTTTATAAATACTTCAAAAAAATATTATGTAATGTGTTTTTCTCTATCTGAAAAAATGTTCAAAGTAACTCTATGTAAGTTTATTATCTCATAGACAAAGATATTTCTGAGATCATTCAATGAGTGAGTCTCTCTGATCAGTATGAAGTGAGTAAAATTTGTTAGCTGGTCAAAAGTCACCCATAATGTGTCAAACATTATCATGGTTCTAGGTGTCCCCTTCAAAAATTCCATCTTGAAATCCTCCCACTTCCATATGGGTAAAATAATTGGTTATAGAAAACAACTAGGTTTCTAGTATTCAGTCTTCACCTTCTAATAGGTATGACATCAGAAGATGATGCCAGCAGCGTCTCTCTTCACCCCTAGCCACCAGAACTGGTTTATAAAGTCATGATAGATCTTGGTCATTCCAATAGGTACTACCCATATATATTAATGGTAATCCATCCTAAAATAATCTCTAACAGGATAATTTAAAACTAATCTCACTTGCACTGTGATCACATCTTTTCCACCCAAATTTCACATGAGTATTGGGTCACCCCCGTCCATCTATTTCCTAAACAAAACACACTTTGTGTCTGACTCTTGAATGGTATTAACCTAGTCCACAAGATAACATGTAATAACTAAATGGGAACAACTATTAGATCCTGAATACTCAAAATCAATTATACTTCATTCGACCAACAAGTTCATCTAGTGCCACTGCTCCTCTGAAGGCCTCTCACCAAACTCTTACTCTACCTGCATATTATAGATAAAACCATCCATAATGATCTCACATTTACCTAGTGCATAACCCATATCAATATCAAACGTCTGAAGATACTCAACCCGTCACCTATGTCTCAAATTCAGATCTCGTTGTGTGAAGATATAACGAAGGATATTTTGGTCCTTGTAAGTAACAAGTCTCCCAGTTAATAGATAGTATCTACTAAAATTCAAATCATGGACCATAACTCCAAATTCCAATCCATGATTTGGGTAGTTATTCTCTTGGGGTCATTACTAATGTGACCCATAAGCTACTACGTACTCCCACTGTATTAAAACTGATCCCAAACCAATGCCTGATACATCATAGGATAAGGCACATATGATCCTTGGATCAGATATAATTAGTATTATGGTTGTAGAAAACCTTATATTTAACTTAATAAATTACTCTTCACAACAACCCATCTACTAAAACTTTAATACATTCTTCATTAGTGCATTTATGGGTGATGATAGTTAGTGGAATCAGTATCTAAACTACTCGTAATATTCTATTAAACCCAAGAATATGTTGATCTAAAACATATTCTGAGGACATTTCTAGGATATGAATGCCTCCACATTATTTGGTTCTATGTATGTACTCATCTTAGACACCACATGTCCCTAAAAAATCACCTCCTAAATCCATAGGTTTCACTTCAACAACATGGTATAAATTATATGTGCTTGAAGCATTCTTTGGAATATGTCAAGGTTCCTAGTATGCTACTCTGGTGTCGGTGAGGAGATGAGGATGTCATAAAAAACACCATGATGAACAATTCCATATATGGGTGTAATATCTTATTCATGAGGTTCAGGAACACTACTAGTGCATTAGTTAGTCTGAATGAAACCACTAAGTACACATACAACCCACACCTACTCTGAAATTCAATCTTTGGAATGTACTCTTATATTACTCGTAACTGTTGATAGCCTGACCAATGATCAGTTTTTTGTGAACCACAAGGCTCCCCATAACTGATAAAAAATATCATCAATCCCTGGAAAGGGATATCAGTTCTTCACCATCACCTAGTTCTGCTTCCAGTAATCAACATAGAGTTAGAGTGTATAATTTTCCTTCTTAGAAAACAACTTAGGTGCACCCCATGGTGACATACATAGCCTTATAAATTACTTCCACTCTATGTTTTCAATATTTACCGTCATATATTTCATATCGGTTGGCACCATATGATACAAGGGGCATCAAAATGGGTTGTTCAACGAACATGTTCTCAATATCATTTTTACATAACAATCCTTCAGAGTCCCTACTTATTAAAGGACTCCCATAAAGATTCCAACCCATTATTCAGTAGCCTAAGGGCCTATGATTCCCTACAAGGATACATAATTTTAGAGTTTATGTTTAGGAATATTTGACCATAGTTTTTTACTCATATGCCTAGGTCATACAAAAAGTGAAAGACATCTATTTGAAGCGGACCTGACACCTATACCACAGATCAGGTTCACGAGTATGCTCAAATAAATTGTCATATACACCCATTGGTAAGGAAAATTAACTCTACCTTATAGGATTATTCCATATTGTTTCCAAAGCAGTCCCATAAGACTATATCAAGTTGACATCTTCTGTAACATTAAGCAAACACTTCAGATAAACAATCTTGTTAGGATAAATCCAAATCAGTATATGTGACCACACAAGGTTTCCCTTGGGAGTCTATCACCAACCCAAGGTATACCCTCCTATTACTAACCCTCATCTCCAACCCTACACATTTGTCACATTAATCATATATATACTAACAGAAAAACATTATTGGTTTAATTAATTAATTCCAATAAAGATATATCACAATAGCATGGAAACACAAATATATCACACAAAGGGAAACTGTCTAGAATAGGTAGAAAAAATCAATAAATTTAATTAAAAAATATTATATATAACAAAAATATGTATATATCTGGAATGTGGAACTACATTCCTAATCATGATGCATGAACAGACCCAAAATATCATAAATCACATATCACATCATGTTCATCACCCAAAGTGAGTTTAATCAACAATAATAGAAAAAATAATTTCCCCCCTTTATAGAACCTTGTAGGACCACTATAGAGGGTTTTTTAGGCACTTCCATAGTTTCCATACTCGATTCACAACCATCCCATCTCCTATATTCCCTGTCCCAAATCAAGGAAAAGAGAAGAAACAAGTTATTGAGTCTCAGTGTCCTATGATACCATTTTTTATCATCTTGAATTAAACCATTAGGTCTGATTTTGGAAGGTCACATGACCACATGTGAACCTCCCAATATGAAAGAGGATAAAAACTAACATAAAGGATTCGAGTCCGTCAGTGGGGATATTATAACCATAGTATCATGTCATAGGATCAACAATAAAGCACCAACAATATAATAATAATAGATTAAAAATGTTCACACTATAGAATGAAATTATTTTAAATCATAATAAGAAACTCCAAATGTGTAAATCCTATACAGTGTATAAAGTATTCAAAAAGTAAAAAAACAAACATTGAGGTCATCCAGAGTCCATCCTAGTCTGTTACCAGTTCTTTCCTTTTCTTCTAAATAATCCACCATAGGGCACTTTCCCTTCACTGTATCTCTAGCCATGAAATCTATAAGCACGCTGAAATTCCTGAGTATGGTGTGAGTACAGGACCTAGTACAACAAAAAAATGAATCCTTAACCAAGTGTGATCTTGTATGCAAGTTAAATACATGATTATAATAAATCTGAAATGAGCATAACACACAATCCAAAACTGAGCGGTCGTGCACTAACTAATCCACTATAAACCCCAGTTGTCCCTGCATCAGCTCAACACTAGAAGAATAATCATTTATGTTATTAGGAGTAACCATGATAGGCTTAGAAATGGTGAACATGTCACTTGAAAACCTCTTGGCATCATGCATACATGCAAGATCAACATTTCCTAGTCCTCGAGTATGGTATATTTCTTGGAATATAGGAATCAAGAGGCACTCATAATAACAACTAGGCCTAGAGAAACCCAATACTAGGAATCTAGTAATAAATTTAATCCTAAAACATGTCTCCATGACATCATTGTATCTAATCCTTGGGCTCAAGTACACAATCTCTATCATTTCAAGACAAGTGCACTCCCCATCTAAGGGTTAATCATGTCTCAATGGTCCACCTATTCAGAGCCCCAAGACAATACATACAATGAAATTTAACATACATATAAGGTATAGAGGACAATGGAAAGTATATAATCATGAAAATAAATAAAAAACACATAAAAAAGGTGATCATAATTAATCATGGAAAAAAATCTACTCTAAAATTAATCATGTAAAAAATAATATCCAAAGATATCTCATGGACTACACATACACACCCACATGTGATCACAATCAAACAAAAACATAAAATTATTTCAACACATGAAATATAACATGAAAACATGTATAACAAAATATAAATATATAAGGAACTTCCTCCATCAAATTCATCAATGTCAATGGAAGGGGTTAACTACCCTATGTGCTTCAAAAGATAGTGTGGAAACCTCAATAGTCTAGAACACCTCCTTACATGCCTTATTTTCATATGTTATAACATGTAAACTCTCATGGTTCATAAAAGGATCATTAAACCACAACCAAATAATTTATTATAAAAATAAATATAATATCACATATGAAGAAATCTTCTCTCTCATAGATAATTTTTGAATTTTCATTTTATTCCAATGCATTTGATAACAATCATCACACCAAGAATAATTATAAAACCACATTCAATATCATAATATCTATAAATTAATTCAAAAACAGATGTGGTATTACTTTATAATTATTATTTGACAATCTAAATAATTATCCTTCACCAAATTTCATAAATTATCCATTTCAATTTTAATAAATTATTCATTTATAATTCAGTGTGATTATCGATTTATAAATCATAAATTATCTTTTGATAGTTTCATATAAATTATCCTTTGAAAATTGTATAATATTATCTTTGATAATCTCATGTAATTATACATTGATAATTTCTTATATTTATCATTTTATTATTCTTGATAAATATCTTTTGATAAATTCACAATATTTATCTTTTGATAAATTTTTATAAATAATCCTATGATAATTTTTTATAAATTATCCCTAGATAATTGAATTTTAATCTATTTATTTAAAATCAACCATTGTTTATAAACCAATAATTTTTCCAGAATTGTAAAATAGATAAAAAAATTAACATAATATATAAAAATAAAAAATAAAATAATCCCAAACTGGTATAGGCACTTCACACGTGAATAAATGGAAGGGAGGTTATCAGGTCACTGTTGTGTCTAAGAAGTGAACTTAAACAAATGACATCTTAACCATGCTCAAGGGATAATTAGTTTCACCAAGACTCAATAGGATCATCCAAGCACAAGAGCATCAACCTAGTTGGTGAGTACACAGAATGTGCATCTAAGAGGCTAGAATTCAAATCCAAGTGGAGACATAATTCCAAGGTTACTATAGCAGTACTATAGTAGGCAATGTAATAGTACTGTAAAAAATATTGTAGCATAAATAACTATTCATCAATTTAGGGTTTTAGGCCACCAGTTTGGTCCTCGGGTCCTTCAAGGCCTTTAGGCCACCCAAGGCTTTGACGCTAGTAAGGCTCTCAGGCTACCTCAAGGTCTTCATGCCACCTTAAGACCTTAGGGGCACCTCATGACTTTTGGTCCACCTATAATTGTGCTTAACAGACCAAGTATATAATATAAGGAGTAGAATCCAGATGAGGATTCATAGTAGGCACTTTCACCAGAGTAGAAGCTGATGCACTTGGAAGAAAAAGAGGGTATGACATTGTCATCAGGACTAGCCTTTGCATGCATGAGAATCATATCTTAATAGTTATGCAAAGGTGGAGAGCTTACATCACGATATAGAATCTAGGGAGGAGCAGTTCCATGTAGTTATTGCCTAGATATTTCCTCTAAGACCTACAGGTCTTGAAATATCTAAGGCTACGGACCTTGTTGGGGTTACCCCTCATCCCTTGAAAGGGGGGTTATCAAAAATCAATAATAAAAGAAGGCCTTTAGGATATTTAGGTAATAGGATCATCCAACACTGAAACCGAAGAAGATTAGCTATTTGGAACCCTTAACCATGTAAATTATTAGAATATTTAAATAACCTAATTTATTCCACTATTTCAATAGAAAATGTAGGTGAAGTCATTAATTTCTACCCATTAAGTCATTGAAAGCTAAAATGGGTAAAAATTGACTTATTTTAAAGGTTTCAAATCAACAAAATGTGAAAATATTGGTATTCTACATATATAAGATGAAAAAATTTATTTAAATAATTGAAATAATAATATAATTAAAATGTGGTAAAATAAATTACCCTCACTTGTTATGTTACTAAACACCTGACGCACACATAGGTTGAGTTGCGCCTAGTGTAAAACCCATATTCGGACCAAATGAAAGTATCAAATTTTCCATATAAAACACAATTTGGGAGATATTCTATTATTTCAAAAAAAAATATAATAAATTTATTAAATAAATTATCCTCATATAAAATTTTACCAAACATCAGAAACACAAAAATCTTATGTTTCAATTAAGGTAAGTCCCCCATTCTATACCTAACAAAAGTCTTGAAATTCCAATCTGAGGAACCATTTGGGAGTTATTCCTTTGTTTTAAAAAAATCATGTGTGTGTAATATAATATATTATATATTTTTATTAAATCCAAACTGAGATTTCATGGGCATAATAATCTCATTTCAAATCAGTGCATAACCCCAAAAATATTCCATAGAATATTCCAAATTGTTAACAAAAATTTTACATTTATGTGAATTCACTTTAAAAGAAGTCATTTGCGAGGTGTTTTTTATTGAAAATTTATATATTTCACATAAAAACACTCTTATATTATGAAAAGATAAGGATTGTTATAATTAAATAATAGATTATATTACAATTCGTAGTAATGTCAGTTGGATGGTGGTTCGAGACATAATTATTGCAGCAATAGCCATCCCATAGACTAACGGATAGAATTTTTATAGGAAATCCATACTTCTATCCTTCCACCAGTTGGTCGGTGGCCCTAACCAGATAGCCAATTGACTTCATATATCCATTCCAACTATAGTTTCAAGTCCTCCATCAAGATAAACTTGTGATACATCTCCAGACCTATCAACCAAAAAGAAAAACTCACTCTTAAAACATAGATTATCCCAAACAAGGGGAAAACAACCATGAATAAATGGGCACAACCAATTATCATCTCATAAAAGGAGGAACAAAAGGAAAAAACAAAACATACCTAAAATGAAGTTTCATGATGTTACATACCTCTTTATTATGGGATCAACTTTTTCCACATGGCTATCAGACTGTGTAATTAGGGTTTGGTGAAGAAATAATATACATGAAAATAAAAGGATTATGATTTGAAATATAGGAATATATTACCTTATGAGACATTTATTTAAAGTGGTTTTAAAATAGGGGTGATATGGTTTGTTTTTAAATTGTGGAGGTGATTATTTTGAGATAAAATAATGAATATAATATCATTTATTGACAACTAAATGAAATAGTTGTTCAATATATAAATAAAAAAATTATTACACACACATTTGACCAAACCTTAGCCTCGATTATATATGAAATCATGAAATTTTATATAACCTAATTTTTATAATGTAATTCTAAATTTTATTCAAATTATATAGAAATAAATTTCAAAATATGAGAAAATATTTTTTAAATTAAAACATAAAATTTAATTTTTTTTTTCATTGTGTGAATAATTTTTTTGAATTTAAAAAAAATTAGGCCTTAAAAACTACTTTATATATTATAAAAATTAAATCTAGAATTTTAATAAAAATTAAATCGTATTTTTTACATGAAGATATTATTTTATATATTACATTGAGTATTTTAATTTTTATCAAATAATTAATTCAGGAATCATTCAATAAATCTATACTGTCTAATTTTTCTTTTTTATTGAAAATAGTATCTACTTTATCAAAATAAATATATAAATGAGCTAAATTATTTTATTTTAATTGAGTATAAAATAATATGGTGGGATATATAAATTTTTAACATATTATTAAAAATAATTAATTTATTTAAAAAATATAACTAAAAGATATTTATTATTTTAAATTTTAAATTATTATATTTTGATATTCATATAATGACATTTATTTACTAATATATAAAAGTGAATTTACTATACCAATAGTCATGTTACTTTTTAAATAGAAATATTTATAATTACTACCATAACAATTAAAACATTCATAATTCCTTTCATTAACACATATATTTTAATATTTCATTCAAATTGTTTTTAATTAGGGTTGCGTTTATTTATTTTAGAAAATTTACACCGTATTGAAAATAATTTTTTCTAATTAGACTGATGTTTGGAGTATCTGTATTTCATTGAGATTATGAGCCATCAAATTTTCAATATATAGTAATACCCTTTACTTATGTTTATCTACCCATTGTGCTTGTATTGACCATATTTAATTTATTTATCTTTAATTAGTGATAACTATAATAAATAAATACATTAATAATAATTTTATAGGTAGTGAATGTAATTTATTTATATTATACCTTTTAATTGGGTTTATTACATCCTAAATAATTTAAATATAAGTATGATACAAATATAAGTTGAGAAAAAAATTCATAAAAAAATATAGTCCAATACATCGATTGAATCATAACTTATTAATAACACAAATTACATCAATGGGTTGTAAAAATTCCTCACGATAATATAAACTCACAGTTTTAAATATTATTTTTATAAAATTGTTCCTTATTATCTAGACACATATTTATGATAAGGAAATATAAGATTTTTACTGTCAGGATATAGGTGCTCATTATCATTGATAATTCTTCTCATGATGTTTTAAAATGGTTTTCATTTAGATAGATTATCATGAGGAAAAAAACAAATAGGATCTCCAAATGTTTTCTGAGTAATTGTTTATTTTTTAAAATGAGCATGTGTCTTGTTCCAACAACCATATACCATTATTAAAATATATCATGATTCATGAATATAGATGTATGATGATAATTATGAAATATTTAATCATAGAAAATTATCTTGTGCCAAGAATTTCATGAATGGTATAATAATAGGTTTACCTTTTTGATAATAATTTTCCTATCGTAGGTAATAAAGAAATAATTTTTCTCATCTATTGTTGAAATAGAACTGATTGACTTAAATCCATGGACATAATGATTATAAGAAAAATTATTTCAGTAAGTAAATGAAAGATAAATAAAGGATTATTATTTTAATACTTTTATGATTTATACATTATGGAATATAAGTGGAAAATTGGATTATATTACATTGTTATATTTGTAGTAATGTTTTCATTTTTTAATGTTTTCCATTAATATATGTGGCCACTTATTTTTTTACTAGATTATTCTCTTGTTTTATGGGTTGGACCTATTACCTTTGACAAGTTATCCAAGAGAATTTTTATCCCCGTGTGACCAGCTAGTTGACACTTAGAAGGGGGTAGAAATAAGGTCAAAATTGCATTACATTTTTTCATTAAATTAACCTCAATTAATTGTTAATATTGATATCTAATTAATATCTAAAGCACAAACTCGTATTCATGAAATTATAATAAATATAAATGAAAGATAAAACAATATTTTCATAAGATTCGATCCTAATAAAGGTATATAGTCCTTGTTATGTTCAAGTTGATTCTGAGATGTAGATCAATCACTAATATGAAAAATTCTTAAAATATTTATCTCCTAGTAGATAAGTCACGTAAATATAATTCAATAAAAAATCTCTTTAATTTATTAAATATTACAATGAAAATGAAAATATATTCTCTTATTATATAGGAATATGTTTCACCAAATTAGATATCATCCCCTTAAGACTTTCATATTCACAGTATTACTTCGTGATTCATTATTCAAAATCTTTTATGTCAAAAAACCAATAGGAGTAGTATATCATTATCTTTTCCCTGATTCAATTTTTTATTCTAACTATATTAAAAAAAATTATTCAATAATTGTAGCATAATTCCTCTCTCACACTTATTTTTATTCTCCTCTTCTTATTTTTATTCATAGCAGTGTCACATAGAATATTTTTTTTCAACATATTGAATATTTTATTACCATGATATTTATCCCTATGATATCCTCTTTTAAAACCATTCAAAGTGAATCTTGTAAAATTTAAATACCTTTTGATCTTCAAAAATATCTTAGAAATATTCATATTGAAAAAAAGGAATTATCCCCCTTACATTCTTCAAAAATATAAAATTGATATTCACCTTATTTTTCTCATTCATATATTCACAAAAATCTAACCTTAAACACTCTAAACATCTAATCTAAGTACGGTATGTATAATAAATGTAAAACATGAGAATATCTTTGTGGGAGATGTTTAATAAAGTTCATGAAATAAATTATTTATGTATATATTATCCAAATACACTAAACCTTTATGGTTATAGGGAGTATTCTTTTTATGATATGTATTGAATATTCATAAAAAATAATGTAATATATATGTGTGAAATGATTGGGTTGCATCCTCCCCTCTCTACTAATAAAATAATGGGTCACCCTTGTTTTATTTCTTTATAGGATACTACCAAAATCATTGATCTTGAAGTGGTACACCATCTCTATCTTGATTGTTGAGGATGATTAGGCACCCATGCATCCGATGGCCATGAACTCCATTTTACAACCTAAATATTTTTGTCAATGATTCAATTTTATAGTTTATTTATATTAATTCTATATGTTAATATTAATATTTAATATTATAGCATTAAAAATTATATAATTTCTTTATTAAATAAGAATATGATTTTTCATTTTTTAAAAAGAAGTATTTTTTCCTTTCAAACTAAATTTTATTTTATCTATTTTATAGTTTTGTTTAAAAATTAATTTTTGAACTTTTCAAATTTAAATTTGATAAAATAATATTATTTTTTATATTCAATATATAAAAATTATTTTAGGGTTATTTTTTGGTTTTAATCTAAAATGGTTGACTTTTGGTGGATTTTAAAAAATAATTTTTTTACAAATATAGTGACTATTATGATATAATAGTGACATATAAATGACATAAAAATATATGATTTCTTTTAAAAAATAATAATGTATTTAACAAATAAATCACTCATTTAATAATAATATTTATAATTTATAAACCTATTATTTATATTTTTCATCAAATGTTTTTTAAAAAATATATATATATTTTTGGTTTTTTCCCTTAAATTAAGTTTTCAAAAAAATTAACTCATTCATGTATTTATTTTAATGTGAAATATTTATGATTTTTTAACCATATAATTAAATATTTTTTGGAAATAAATAGTATATTTTAGTTTGGTATATATTCATTTTTATGCATAAAAAATCATTTTTCAAAAATGTAGTTTTTGTAGCATTAAGTGTATTTTATTTAAATTAATTTTTAGAAAATATATCAATTAAATTTTGTAATTTTTTTCAAATATTTAACCATAATTTTAAAATTATTAAATAATACCAATTACAGTTTTATTCACAAAAATATGTTAACATTATAAAATTTATTCTCTTCATAAGTGTTAATTATGTTAAAATAGTTGTATTAAGGGATAAGGTAATAAAATATAAAAAAAATATCTCTAAATTACTAGATAGATCAATTACATACTTATACATTATCTATTTCCAATTATTATATATTTTGGATCCATATTCTTTGAATATGACATTTCTTTAATAATAAGAAAATAATATTTACTAAAATTGGTAGTCCTATCATTAATAAAAAATGATAATATTTTAATAAAACAGATAGGTTAGTGAATCTTTAGGAAAAAATTATATTTTAAAAGTAATTTTAATGATTAAAATAATATTCAATTGTAATATAGATATCATTGAAATCAAATTTTGTGAATAGTTCTAAAAACGACTTTAAAGGGAATTTATTATTAAACAATATTTTATTAATTGTATTTAAAATTAACAAAATAATATATTTATTCAAGTGGATGAGAAAGGGTTGATAATATCATACATGTTTCATTTATGAGACATATATAATTTTTTAATTACATTCTCGACCCTTTAAATTCTAATATTTGGGAAAAAGAAATTATTTATTTCATTAAAATGGGGCTCAAAATAACCATTCCAAAGACACATATGAGTTTGGTTTTCTTTAAATTGTCCACCCGAATACCTATAAAAACATAAATTTTCACATTCATAGGCCTCCATTATGTCCATTAACCACTCTTCCAAATGCCTTAGGTTCAATCAAATGGAGAATATTAAATGAATACATAATTCTCAAACACTTAGTTTTTTCAAGTTTCATTCCTCTTATACATCCTATAAATTTATTATAAACACAATAATATAATGAAAAAATATCATTATTATAATTAAATTTTATTTTTATAAAGGAACACTCATTATCTACATTCCCTCCATCCATTGTAAAATGAAAAATCTACTCATGTTAGGTGCGTACTACCACCGCCATAAATGATGCGTTTCATTTTACATCCCCACCATAAATGGATGGTTATAAAAATTATTTTAATTAATTAATATAATATTAAAAACAATAATAGGGTTTAGGATATATAATTTGGAATTTATATTAATAATATTAATAATAAATTGTCATCATAAAATTTAATCATCTAAAACAAGAAAACTGAGTAAATTTTTTTAATATGAAAATAATTTTGATCTATTGAACTATATATAAAAACATTCAGCAATAATGAAAGATAAAATAAATTACTATACTTATAGATATGAAGAATCTATCTTTCTAACACCTTAGACCATGGTCAATATAAAATAGTATTTTTAGGGAAATTGATCGAACAATCCCAAAATGACCAAAACTTATTTTGTAAATAAAGGGAATATGATAATAAATAAAATAAAAGGGATAATAATTGTTTAATAAACATGTAATAGGTTCTTAATAAACTGGATAATTTATTAGATATTTTTAATCAAGATATAAGTAGACTTATAAAATGATTTGATACTCAATGTATTGGAATTTTCCTTTAAACTATAATTTAAATCTTTCAGTGTTTTAAATTAAAATAGTTTTACTACGTATCCAAATTAATTTTAGAGTGTTCTACATTGATGTTAAATGTTTAATTAATTCCATTATATATTATCTTTTAATTTATAAACAAATATTTAAACATGAGTCTTTTTAAACCTTTCCATACTGGATATTTTTTAATTTCTTTATAAAGGAGTGAAAAGAATGTTTTGTATCAGTTCCTGTTTGATCAAAATTTTATTCCTTCACATATATTATTCATTTTTATGCTTATTTTTAATGTTTTAATGTTTTTTTCAAGTAAATTTAATTCCAATTGTTCTTTTTTTTAAGGAGTTATCAAAAAAAATTATATTTAATCTAATTTTTGGTACTTACTATAGGTTCTTATGTTTATGGGTTAATATAATAGTTTTTTGGGTTTTATGATGATAGCGCAACACCATATGTGTTTCATTCATGTTATTTTTCTTGGTCATTAAATATAATGATTGGTGGGTCTGATATATCCCCCCAATGTATTTGGGTAATGATTTATTCTCTAAAAAAATTATGTTGGAATTAACTAGTTAAGTTATTCTATTATAAGGGATATTATAAGGATGATTGTACGAGTTATATAAATATGATATCCCAAGTAATATTCACAATTTTTTATTTTAATTTATCCTTTCTTGGAAATTTTTTTATAAAAATATTAGGGAAATAAATTATATTTCAAGAGAAAGTCAGTAATTAGTTTAGCTCAAATTTTATTTTGTAAAAGGTGAATATTCTAATGGGTTTTCATGTTTTTCAATAGACTAACAAGTTTCATTTATTTTATATCCATTAATATATTCATATTCTCATCCCATGTTTTTAGATTATCTTACATGATTTATGGATGTGTAAAAACAATATAAAGGTCAATATTCTAGTTATGTATATTGTTTATGAACAAAGAAATTATTTCATAGATAAAAAATGAGTGTTAATTTAAAAGCCCATATTTGTGGAATAAATGTACTATATATGGAATTATTATTTATTTCCATGGAATTTTTTTCATAATTCTCTAAAACCATAATTCAAAAATGTTTTGGGAAGGTAGAATAATTAAATAGATGTTATAAATATTGTAATTATGGGTTTTTTTGTACAAAAAATCAAATTTGGTGTTAAAGAAGAGTTTAGATAACCTTATAGGTTAAGATATTGATAAGGAATGAAAATTTAGAGATTCTAATTTATGGTTATATTATCATGATATAGTTTTTTAATTCTCTAAGGGTTTTACATTTTCTTTATATAATCTATGTCTATTTTAAAAAATATATTTAGAGGGTACAATTTTAATGATCTAGGAATGACAAAGAAGACAATAAATGTTAGAATTAGTAACTAGAAATGGTTGGAATTTTATCTGAGTAGTTTATGGAACTGTTAACTCGGTTATCATAAGATTTAAATAGTGGTACCCATGAAAGTGATTGACCAAATTATCCACAGAGAAATATATCAATAGAATAGAATTTCATGAAACAACGCCCTTTGGTATCTAGAAGAACATAATAACTACTAGTATATGAATGATGAATCGGTGTTTTGAATAATTTTTTTGATGTTTTGGGTTGTGCATATAATCTAAATATAACTTTGATTATTTACTATCTTGAAGTTGAAGTCAATATGTGATAGACTTTGATAAACAATACCAAGGAGATGAATGACATTGATTCCCTGAAATGGATGGTATTTAAGGATATTTTTTATGAAAAATATTTTATTGAATTTGATAAAACTAGGATAAAAAGATAATTTCTAGAGATAAATATAGATAAGAACGAATATATTTCTTATTATTAAGAAAATTATACTAGATTGGCCATGAATGCAATGATTTTTTTCGAACCAAAAAATAAAATTGATATATTATACGATAAATTGAAACCATGTTTACAAATAGATTTAGATAAAAATGGATTTAAAAGTTATGAATAAATGATTTTATTTATTAAGAATGTTGACATAGGTATTTTTTGAATTTTATGGATCTCATAACAATAAGGAGAAAAATCCGTCATGGTGCAATGTAATGGGGAAGTAGTGAATAGATAAATCTAGTGGTAATAGAACATAATTTTATTCTAGTTATAAATGTTTAATGAAGCACCCTTGGTAGTGTCTTAAGAGATTTTAAAAGCGTTATCGATGTGGTATGACTGGAAATTTAGTTCATCATTTCAGATAAATAAGCAATGGTCAGACCAATAATGTTAAGAAGAAAGTAAAATATTTTAATTTTAATGAGATGGGATGTAATGTCGCAGAATTTTTGTTTATTTTTTAAAAATTATATGGAATTATTCTGAGACCAGGCACTGAGATGGTACATGATGCTAAGGTCCGGGGTTCCTGGAATGTAGTTTCAAACTTTTTTTAGGTTTTCTTAAGTAAACATGTGAGCAGGTTTTTTTTAACTTGTGAACTAGTGCTCAAATCACAAATATGAGGGCACCATTGAACTCAGAATGTAGAAATTATCCTAGAAAAGAGTTAACATTGACCAGAAAGGGTCGGACCAAAAATTTAGTTTTTGGAATTTTCAGAAAATAATAAAATAACTTAGAAAAATTATTTTATTTTCTTTCGCACTGTTGAGTGGTGGACGGTGACGCAGCGGTGCGGAAATGAGGAAATGATGAGGCGCATTAAATGAGGATCATTAATGGATCATTGTGAAAGATTAACAGATATGCTGAGTCGTGTTTCTTTTTATTAAACTAATGCGTTGGAGAGTTGAGAATTAAACCCTGAGGATTCTCTGATGAAACTAAGGGGGAATTTCCATCCAACGATGAATGATGAATGCAGTGACGAACGCCAAAGGTTCACAGATCGATGACACCGATGTAGATCTCATCCATCGTCAGCAGTGGATCCAACAGTCCAGGTAAGGGTTTATGCTTTCTTTGTGATTGATGTTCTTTCCCGTCATTCGTTCTAAAACAGTGAACACATATCAACCCACAAATAGGTTGATCCAAAAATCATGTGTTCTTGTGGGAGGGTTGTAAATTTTGCAGCTTGAATGGTGGGGTAGATTCATGAGTTGAAATCTCAAACCTCCATTTGATTATACACCTCAAATGCGGAGGGCGCGATCTAACATGAACAAGGCCCGAGTCCCTCCGTCTTGTGTGTTCTTGTGTGTTATTTTTGGAAAAACATTCAAAATGGTGGCAAGGTGAATTTGAGGCCTTTGTAGTGAATCTGACAACCCCATGGAGGATGAAGGTGCAGATAGTGCGAAGAACAGACCACTGGTGCAGACCCGATAGTCCGCAGAAGGAACTGCTATTGGTGGCCCATGGTGGCGGCTATGGGAAGGTGGCATGCCATGACGGCATGCTAGAAATAAGTCGCAGCCCAATCAGATATGGTGGTGCGGAAAGGTGCCGCTGGCATGGGCCAGCGGCAGGCGGGAGCGGTGCGCGCCGCAGCGAAGCAGTAGAAGGTCGCTGCCTGTCGGCCGTGACAGTGTGCTGGAGACACGGTGCCACCTGGCACAGCGTCAAGGAGCGACCCATATATACAGTCTATGTTTGACTGAAGGGGTGGCTGGGTTGACTGGCCATGCACTCCCCCAACAGAACCGGCTGAACCTGTCTGTCCTGCATCAGACCGACCAGGCTGGCCAGCCCACCTGACCAGGCCAAACCAGAAGATCGGGAAACTCGAGTGACCCGGTTAGTTTTTAGAGCCTATCCAACTATACCAGACTAGGCTGGGGAAATATGATCAGGCTGTCAAGCGGCTCGAGTTGGGATTTTATCAGCCCGTCAGTACAGTTCGGATAATTTCGGGTCACTTGGTGACCCAGCGGATTGGACCAAAGACCAACCTAGGCTGTGTCTAGTGAGTCCCAATGGGCCAGGTAGACAATATGGGTCATTAAGGACCCTAGGCCAAGATTAGTTGGGACCGTACGATCAATTCGTACCGGCTCCATACTCAATCAGTCCTTGTTTACAAAAACGATGATATCTCTCAAACTCGGAATCTGATTGACGCACCATCTATAGCACAAGGACCTCTGTGATGAGACGTTCCTTTTGATATACTCTATGTGAGTTTTGGAAGATGTGGTTATAACTCCAAGTTGGATCAAAATAGAATCTGACTGGGCCCTTTTTACAAAAATGGCCATATCATACAAATCAGGCTTCTGTTCGACGTGCCATCTGTTGCGTTAGGGCCCTTACAACGGGAAAATCTTTTGGGTTACTCTTAGTGGGACTTCATATAGGTTTAGTTATGACCTATTCCATGAGGGGAATATCCTCCTGGAATCAAACGTGTTGATTTTGGGGGTCTAGTGGCTGGCTGTGATGTGAAGAATGAAGAGAGACCCATCACGGATCAACATAAGAGCAACCCTTCATGGATCAGCATAAGATTGTGACTTAGTAGATCCACATAAGAGAAACCCTTCATGGATCAGCAGAAGAGATACCCTTCATGGATCAACATGAGAGAGACCCTTCTTGGATCAGTAGTAGCACGACCTGTCAGTGATCAACCATAGAGCGACCCATCGTAGACCAGTAATTGAGAAACCCTTCGTTGATAAGTAGTAAAGTATCCCTTTGTGGATCAGTGATAAAGCCTCTTAACAAAATAAGATTATCTATATTTATGAATAAAAATCTTTACTTTTGTAATTATTTTATACAAAGTATGAGTTGTGTCTTTTTCTTTGTGATTTACTTTTAGATCTTGCTTTGTGGAATTTTCCTTTGTTGATTTCTGTGAGACCCGATTTGTTCTCAGGGTCCCTACTGAGTATTTTTATACTCACCCCTATATGTACTTTTCCTGAACCTATTGTGTCTTCAGTAGACAATGAATAGCTTTGATTGGGACTTTGGGGAGTCATGGCTAGATTGTGCTCAGAGGTGGATCGATAGTCGTGGTGTGCTGTATAGACTTCCAACACTGAGTTATACCTACCCTTCATGTAGGATCAATGGTAGAAGACCTCTGGAGATTGTGCTTCTTTTTCATTACTTTAATTTTATTTGGGCTTGTATTCCAGAACATTTTACTTTCGGTAGTACTTTAAATTGTTTTTGGTTCCATTTCCAGCTTACTTTCCACAGTATTAGTTGCATGTGTGTGTACAGGTTGACACGAAATGCCTTCCCTTTATAGGATGAACCTTTTTCAGTGCTAGTCACCGGCCCCTCACATATGGAAGGAAGGCTTGGGGTTGTCATGGCATGGACCCTGGGGGACGGGTCATGACAAAGTGGTATTAGAGGGAGGTCGATTTTACCAAAAGAACTAAGAGACTGTACTTTTTTAATGGGGGTAATAGTGTTAAGTGTCCTGAGATTGACTTTCAATCTAGGGATCCAGTGTTGGTGCGGTGGATAACATATCCATACCCTGGGACCCTAGATTCTGTTTTTCAACTCGGTACATGAAAAACATTGGTTTCTTGTGTTTTGAATTTTTTTTCTCTTAATCTCTTTTGAGTCACCTCACTAGGTACAACTTACTAATCGTGGAGCATCTGTTTCCCTACAAGATGCCTCCATGAAGACAGCCAAATAGGATTCCAATGAGGGATCACAATTATGGCCTACTAAGTGAAGAGGAGTTGGTGTAGGGACCACTTACAACGATAGAACCTTTGAGTGGTGTACCCGAAACACCACCACCTATAGAGTAATAGTTGCTACCAACCCCACTAGTGGATAGTGCACGCCAACTGAATGCACTGCATGAGTTCTAATAACAGAGGCCTCATAGGGGTTGAGGAGAGACAAATCCTCAGGTAGCTGAGGAGTGGCCAGAGGTAGTTACATAGGTTATTCTCTTGGTAGAGACGTCTACAGACCAGATGGTGGTCCTAAACGCGATCCCTTTTCAAGGCACAACAGGGAGATTTTGGAGCTTGATTCTCCATACACACGAGGAGGTGACCCATGCCAGGTTGTACTTTTAGATCCTCTTAAGGGAAGAGTTCATACCAGCAACACTATGTTTAGTTCATATTCAAAAGTTATTGCACCTATATGAGGGCATCCAGACTTTTGCCTAGAACTCGGAAAGTTTTACTAGCCTCTCCCGCTACTCCACCGGCATGGTACAAGACCCTTTATTCAGGGACATAACCTTTGATCTAGGACTTTGACAGAAGATCAGGGTTTTGATGATTTCTCTCAGCATCCCAGCGTAAGATGGAGTGCTAGAGAGAGATCTAGTAGTGGAGATATTTCTATTTGAGCAGAAACTGATGGTGAGAGCCACCATCAGATGATAGGTGGATGATTCATCTGTATCAGGTTGTTGGCAGTCGATGTAGAAGTCAAAATGAGCCAGAACATCTTGAGGATGACCCCAAGATATAGGGTCGGAGGTGCGGAGCTTGCGAGGTAGAGGAGTTCAACTGAGGGCTAGAGTTTGTTACTCCTGCAGTGCGTAGAGACACATGTCTTGTGACTGCATGACCCACCGCATAGACGGTCAACAGGTAGTCAAGGGACTTCCAAGGTAGAGGAAGAGTTTCAAGAGATGAGGTCTGAAGGGCGGTTAACAAGACAGGGGATCATACCGAGTGGTAGGCAGTGGACGATGGTTCGAGGTACTACCTTTACCAACCCCAGGTGGTCCACCACGGGCATAGGGAGCTGGCAGAAAGGGGCGAGCTCTGATTCTGGAAGTGGGGTACTATGAACACAGTGCTCCAGAGATGATTAAAGGTATGATATATTTCTTCTCTACCTTATCTTCAGTTCTTATAGACACAAGTTTCGATTTCTATTTTCTTTCCACATCCCTCTTTTTAGGATTAAAGATTATGGTGGAGCCATTAGATTGACCCTTACCATTAGAGACTCTTAAGGGAGGATATTTTATTATTACACCCTAGTGTCAGTAGTGTGAGCTTACTCAATGAGGTAAGAGCTTCAGCTGGGATCTCCTAGTTGCAACGTCGAGTCCTTACAACGTCATCTTGGGTATGGACTAGTTATCTACAATCCTTGATCAAATCGATTGTTTTAGTTGAATAGTGTGGTGTGTTCATGATAATGGGACCAGGTTTTCTTTTACCAGTGAGAGGGGAACCTTTAAAGTGCATGATGGAATTTCTTGGAGGATTTTGTAGCTAATCAATCACCATTTGGATAGTCTCTCCCTCAGTGCAGTGGATGAGAGGAGTCTGATCTTTCCTGCAGTGGTGGATGATTATGTATACATCTTTCTAGAAGATATCCAAGGACTACCTCCTCATAGAGAGGTAGACTTATTCATTGACTTGTATCATCAGATGACATAGATATCTACACTTTTATAACATATGGATCCCTTATAGATCCAGGATATAAGAGTATAGTTGGAGGAATTTCAGAGGAAGGGGTTCCAAAGACCTTGTGATTCTCCATGGGAAGACCCTATATTGTTTTCCAATAAGGAAAACAGGATATTAAGCATATGCGTGGACTTATGGTGCCTAAACTAGGTGACTATGAAGAACATGTATCCACTACCAATGATTGATGACCTCTTCAATCAGCTAAAGGGAGCGAGGTGGTTCTTAAAGATCGACCTTAGATCAGGTTATGATCAGCTTCGTGTACAGGAAGAGGACGTATTGAATACAACCATTAGATGTCAGTAAGACCACTAAGTGTTTTTGGTGATGCCTTTCATCATAACCAATTCCCCAATGGTGTTCATGGGACTCATGAAAAGGATCTTCCATCCTTACCTCAATTGTTTCAGGGTATTATCCATTTATGACATCTAGGTGTACTCGGCATCGGAGGAGGTGCACACTACACACCTGTAGATAGTCCCGGATACACTCTGAGAGAAACAAAATTATCTTAAGCTCTCAAATTTCCATTTCTAGATATGAGAGGTCCACTTTATTGGACACGACATCTTAGATGTTGGAGTTTCAGTGCATCCAGAAAAGAAAAAGGCAATGCTTTATTGGGATCCACCCAAGAGCGTGACTGAGATCAAGAGTTTATTGGGGTTGGTCGGATACTACTAGAGGTTTGTTAATGACTTTTATAGAGTGGAAGAACCCATGTCAACTTTGACAATGAAGTGAAAATCCTTCGTATGTATGGATAGGTTCCAATAGAGTTTCTAGTAGAAGAGGAGAAGACTGACGAGTTCCCCTATCTTGAGACTACTAGAAGAATGTGGTGAGTATGTAGTCTTTTGTTATGCATCCTGGACTAGATTGGGTTGTGTCCAGATGCAGGAGCAAGTAGTGATCGCCTATGGCTTATGGTAGTTGAGGAATCATTAGCAGAACTATGCGACCCATGACCTAGAGTTAGCAGTAGTGGTCTTTTCCTTGAAGATGTGGAGGCACTACTTGATGATAGAATGGTTTACCATCTACTCCAACCACAAGATTATCAAGTATATCTTCTCATAAAAGGACCTGAACATGAGACGGCAGTGATGGATGGATTCCTCTAGGACTACGACATTGAGATAGTCTACACCCCTTGGAAGGGGAACATGGTGGTAAATGCACTAGGCAGGAGGTCTGGTTTACAGATTCTAGGTAAGTTGATGGGGAAGCTAACTATGATGCAGATATCCTTCATGGTTAGTGATGGAGAATCTTACCTCCATTCAATGATCGTCACGCCTCCACTCTTACAGTGAGTTAGGGAGGTACAACTTGTAGATGTTAACTGCAAGTCCCAACGTGCTCTGTTATCCTCATGACAAGCTCCTAAAATATTTTTGATAGGTGGGGAGCATATCATCATTTTTAGAGTATTAACTATAGTACAAGTGACATTATGGGAGGAGGTGTTTAGGGAGTTCCATACATCCCCTTTGGAAGTGCATCCTGGTGTCGAGAAGATGTACCAGGACCTCCGACATCAATACTAGTGGAAAGGGATAAAGAATGCAGTGGAAGAGTTTGTTTCACGATGCCTCACTTGTTTGAAAGTGAAGGAAGAGCATTAGGTCCTAATAGGCTTCACATAGACACTTGAGATACTAGAGTGGAAGTGAGATGGTATCTTCATAGAAATCATGATAGGGTTACCACACACATCCTGGGGCCACGATTTTATGTGGGTGATCATTGACCAACTCAACAAGTCATCTTACTTCCTACCCATTCAGGATCAGGGATAGGTATAGGTCATGGGACTCCTCTATGTCCATGAGATAGTTTATATTCATAGGTTGAATTCAATAATCATCTCAAATAGTGATGCACGCTTTACATACCGGTTATGGAAGGGGTTGCAGGAGGCGTTTGGGACTTAGCTGTGCTTGAGCACACCTATTCACCCCCAGACAAACGATCTGATAGAGTGGACCATACAGACCCCAAAAGAAATGCTTCATTCTTACGTCCGTGATTTTGGTTGCAGTTGGGAGTAACACCTACCACTGGTGGAGTTTTCATATAATAGAAGCTATCAATCCACCATCGAAATGACACCATTTGAGGCCTTGTACGGGTGTCCATGAATAACACCTCTATGATGGAACAACCTAGGGGAGTCAACACTCATGGGTTCAGTGTTGGTACAGGATACCAATGAGAAGTTGTAGATCATCAAAGAGTGGATGAGTTCTGGACATAGTAGACATAAATCATATGCTGACAGAAGGTAGAGACCCTTAGTGTTTGAGTAGGGAGACCATGTTTACCTTCGGGTCTCACCCCGACGAGGATTGTGGAGATTTGGAAGGGGTTGTTATCTATTTATGAGGTTCATCGGACCTTTTTAGATCATCTGTAGAGTTGGTGAGGTGGCGTACTGGGTATCTCTTCTCCCATAGATGCACCGGGTGCAAAATGTTTTTAAAGTTTCGCAACTGAGGAAGTACATACTTGATCCATCGCACGTCATCGAATGGGGTGAGGTGGACATCGAAGATGGGGCGACATTTTTAGAGTTCCTAGTGGAGATAGAGGATTGAGGGGAGAAGTTCTTTTTTGGATGGTCGATTCCTCTATTGTGTGTTCATTGGAAGCATGGAAATCTCCAAGAGAGCACATGATAGCGGGAGGCTCATATTCATTCTTAGTACCCCCATTTGTTTGATTACCCTTTGTTTTAGTTTGTAGGGATGTAAAACCCTAAGTTGGGTAGATTATAATGTTTTGGAATTTTTGGGTATTTTTTTTCAAATTATATGGAATTATTCTGAGACTAAGTGTTGAGATGGCATGTGATTTTGAGGCCCGAGGTTCCCAGAATGTAATTTTGAACATTTTTTAAATTTTCTTCAGTAAACATGCAAGTTGGTTTTTTTAACATTTGAACCAGTTCTTTGATCAGACATTTGAGGGCACCATTGAACTCATAATTCTAGGATTCTCCTTGAAATGAGTTAACTTTGACCAACAAGGGTTGGATAGAAAAGTTAATTTTCAGACTTTTTGGAAAATAATAAAATAACTTAGAAAAAAGTTATTTTCTTTTCTTTCGCACCGTTGAGCGGAGGACGATGGTCCTGTGATGCAGTAATGAGGTGACGATGAGACACATTAAATAAGGATCATTAATGGCTCACTGTGCAAGTGAAACTGCTACTATGTTTCATAAATGAAATAGTGCAACGATGCAACGTCGCAGCATAACAGAAACGTAGCAACATATTTCTTTTTATTAAACTAACACATTAGAGAGTTGAGAATTAAACCCAATGGATTCGATAAATAACCTATGGAAGAAATAATCTAAAACTAAGAATGACGAATGTGGTGATAAACACCAACGATTCTTGGATCAAAGATGAAGAATCATTTCTCATCCATCGTCATCAATAAATCCAACAATCTAGGTAGGGGATTATGCTTCCTTTGTGACTGTCATTATTTCCTATTCTTCATTCTAAAAAAATGAATACAGATCAACCCACGAATAGGTTGATCTGTGGATCATGTGTTCATGTGAGAATGTTGTTAAATTTGGAGACTTTAATAGTAGGGTAGATTCATGTGTTGAAATCCCAAAACTCCCTTTTATTATACACCTCTAACGCGGAGGGCACCTATCAACACAAATAAGGCCCGAGTCCCTCTGACTTACGTGTTCTTGTGCGTTATTCATAGAAAAACATTCAAAATGGTGAAAAGGTAAATTTGAGGCCTTCGCATTGAAGGAGATACCTCCATAGAGGCTGGAGTCACAGACAACATGATGAATGGACCACCGGTGTAGACTCAGTTGTCCGTGAAAGGAACCGCCAGTGGCCAATGGTGGTGGCCTACGATGGTGGTGTGTCGTGGTAGCCGCGAGTAGGTGGTGGTGCGCCATGACAGCGTACCAAGAATAATCCACAGCCCGATCGACTGAGGTGGTGTGGTAAGGGTAGGCGGTAGGCGGGAGCGGTGCACCCGACACATTCCACGACGAAGCAGTAGCAGGCAGCAACCCATCAGCTGCGGTGGTGTACTAGAGACATCATTCCACCTTGCATTGCATCTAGGAGAAGCCCGCATCTGTAGGCTGAGTTTCACCGAAGGGGGAGACCAGATTGACCAGTTACCCATGCCCCCAACCGAACCAGGCAGGTTAGTCTGAGCTGATCTAGGCCATCACAACGGGCCAACCGCTCGAGCAACCTAACTAGTTTTTTGAGCCGATCTGACTGAGTTGGACTGGGCTGGGGAAATATGACTGGGACATTGATCGGCCTAGGTCGGAAGTTGACTGGCCCGCCAGTACGGGTTAGGCTGGATAATTTCGGGTCACTAGGTGACCCGGGGGAATGGACCCAGAGCCAACCTGGGTTGGGCTCATTGGGACCCAATGGGATAGGCAGAGAAGAATGGTCATGCATGACCTCAGACAAGGATTGGTCAGGTCAGTCTGACCGAGTCAGACCAGGCCCAAACGCAACCTGTCCCTTTTTACAAAAATGATGATATCTCTCAAACCGGGTGTCTGATTAACGTTCCATCTATGGAATGAAAACCCTTGAGACAAGGTAGTCCTTTTGAGATACTCTACATGGTTTTTGGAGGATGTTGGCATATGGTCAGGTTGGATCAGAAACGAATCCAACCAGGCCCTTTATACAAAAATACCCATATCTTACAGACTGGGTGTCTATTCGACGTTCCATCTATTGTGTTGGGACCCTTACAAAGAGGCAGTCCATTGGGTTACTCTTTATGGGACTTTGTGGTGGTATAGGTATGACATATGACTTCAATATAGTATCCTCCAAGAATCAATCATGCTGAGCATAGGAATCCATTTTCTAGATATGATGTGAATAATGAAGAGAGACTCTTCATGGATCATCATAAGAGCAACCCTTCATGGATCAACATAAGAGGGACCCTTCGTGGATCATCATAAGAGGGGCCCTTCATGGATCAGCATGAGAGTGACCCTTCGTGGAGAAGCCTGAGAGAAACCCTTTGGTGATCATCAATAGCGCAACCCATCGTGGATCAGCCGGAGAGTGACCTATCGTGGATCAGCAATAGAGAGACCCTTCATGGATTAGCATTAGAGAGACCCTTCGTGGATCAGAATTAGAGCCTCTCAATAGAATAAGATGATCTTTATTTATGACTAATCATCTTTACTTCTATACTTAAGTTATACCTAGTGTGAGTAGTGTCTTTTTCTTTGTGATTTACATTAAGATATTTCTTTGTGGTATTTTCCTTTTTGTATTTCTGTGAGACCCAAGTTTTTCTCGGTATCACTACTGAGTATTGTTATACTCACCCATGTATAGGCTTCGCCCACACTTCCTGTGTTTTGTGCAGATGACAAATAACTTTGACTAGGACTTTGGGGTGCCCATGCTAGATGGTGCTTAGAGATGGATCGATAGACGTGGTGTGCTGCAATGACATCCGGTAGTGAGTTGTACCTACCCTTTAGGTAGGATCCATGGAAGATGACCTCCGAAGCATGTACATCTTTTTTTTACTTTTCTTTTAGTTGGTCTTGTATACCTGCTTATTTATTTTTTTATTGATTTTACTTTTTGTTGGTTTCATTTTCATCTTAATTTCCATAGTATGGGTTGTGTGTGTGTGTGCAGGTTGATAGAAAATGCCTTCCCTTTTGGGATGAGCCTTTTTTGGTGCAAGTCACCCGCCCCTGGCCTATAGAAGATTGGATTGGGTTAGTCATAGCACCGGCCCAAGAAAAAGTGTCGTGACATGGGCCATTATGTAAATGTGTGTCCAATGATAAGTATGAAAGGTAGAAATCATCAAAATCATAAGAAGATAGATTTTTTATATCATTTAATACAACTATGGATTGTATTGGTTCCACAAATGAAGTGGTGACATGAAGCTTACTTATTTACTCAAATTATGACAATGTCTGGTTTGACTCTATTTATATATATTATTTTATTTCTATGAAATTGTCTAATAAAATTGAAATACCATCTCAATAAATAAGTAAATATCTTTCATTAAAAACTCATGGTGGAGGCATCAAGGAAATAATGATTTGTAAGAATCATACTTTAGTTATCTATGGAATTGATTATCATCAAAATCAATTTTTCATACCCATAGTATAATTTTATGTCTTTTTGGGTATGGATTGGTTTTTGATTTATCATGTAAAGATAGATTTTGGAGCTAATAGAGTCATATTAAATTTTTAGAATGAGTTTTAATTTATATATAAAAATGATTATATAGTTGGAATGACATATCAAGAAGCTATGAAATCGATTAAATATGGGGTGAACATTATCATGAACATGTGATTGAAAAGAATGGAACTAGTCAAATTAGTTATGTGTCTATGGAAAATGAATTGTTGGATGTCTTTCCAAAAGTTTTTACCTTTTTAGTCCTAATCAGAAGTTCAAATTCGCCATTTATTTAGTTCTTATTACTATGGAAATTTCAAAACCTCTTCATAAAATGGATATAGTGGAGCTATTTAAAATAGAAAAATAATTATAATAATTACATGATAAGGGTATAATCTACCCTAAAACTATAATGTGGAATTATCTTATTCAGTTAAATAAAAAGAAATATGGTTATATGAGGCTTTATATTGATTATAGAGCACTTAATGAAATTATTATTAAGAAAATGTGTCTTTTTCCCTCATATTGATGACAAGACTAATCAACACCATAAAGAATAGTATTTTTTAAATATCAGACTTGGTTTAGGTTATCATCAGCTAAAGTTTAAAGAAGAAGACATTTAGTGACTATTGTTTTGAGCTAGGTATGGCTCTTATGATTTTGAGGTCATTCCCTTTGGGTTGACTAATACACCCATTATATTTATATATCCAATGAATAGATTATTCCATGAATATTTAGATAAATTTTTGGGTGTTTTAGTTATTGATAGTTTATTAAACTCCATGTAAGGATATTGAGAATAATATTAGGATTATTATATATACAATTAATGAAAATAAGTTTTATTAAAGATTTATTAAATGTGAATTTTGGTTGAAACTAATTTCATTCCTAGATATTATAGTATCAAAATATGTAATAATAGTTTATTATAATAAAACTATAGTGATTGGTGAATGTGATGGACATACTATTATTTCTTAGATTAAATTTTGTCTTAACCAAGTGGGTTATTGACAATGGTTTGTTGAAATCCATTCTCGGTTAGCTAACCAACTAACCAAGTTAACTTAAATAAGAGTTATATTTATTTGAAAAAAGGAATGTAATAAGTGTTTTGGGAATTAAAATGATGATTGGTTAATTTCACAATATTATATTTTCCATCATGAAATAGGGAATGTTTTTTTAGTTTGATTCTTATTTTAAGGACTGTGGTGGTGTTTTGATATTTAATGATTGGGTAATCACATATACATCAAGACAATTAAACCCCCAATAGCAAAATTATCCAACAAATGATCTTGAACATAAAGTTGTAATTTTTGATTTAAAATTTTATAAGCATCGTTTTTAGGGGAAATGTGATATATATATATATATATATATATATATATATATGGAGAGAGAGAGAGAGAGAGAGATCTTAAATATTTTAATTCTATATTTATTATAAAATATTTGAACATGAGGTAGAGAAGGTAATTGGAACTGATAAAGGATTATGATCTTATTATTCACTATCATCAAGGTAGAGTATGAAAGGTATATGATGTTTTCAGTAAAAAGGATAACACATTATTAAAAATGTTATGATTAGAACATGATCTAGTAGTTAATGATTTTATGAAAGTTAAAATAATAAAAACATTTACAGGAACCTCCTCAAATATGGATCATAAATTTGTATAACCAAATTTTCTAGAAAGAATTAAATATTCTTAGATGAAAGATTTTGGTTTGTTAAGAAATTCATAACTGGTAAAGAAAGGGAAGTTACATTCGTTTAATACCAATAATAAATGTGATATAAGATTTTGAAATAGGTTATGTGTAGAGGGTAACTCTCAAATTAAAAAGGAACTATTGAGTGAAGATCATATCTCTATGTATTAGTTTCATCTTGGTAGAACATTGTTGTATAGGGATCTATGGGTATATTTATTCTCAAACGAAATAAACATAAATATTGTTGATTATATCATAAAATGGTTGGTTTTTTAGCATGTTAATGTTTAATGGAAACTATTGATGATAATTCTCTAGTAATTATCAACACTAGAATGGAAATGGAAGAATATATCCATGGATGTTTTGATGGAATAAATAAATAAATCTGTTGGAAATATTGAAATATGGTTTATTGTTTTTCATTTGAATAAATATTCTCATTTTATTCAAATTTTATATTATAGGTCTTTGGATTAGATTTCATTAATTTTTATTAAATAGATAGTAAATATAAAAGGATTTCCTATCTATATTGTATCTGATAGTTTCCCAAGATTTAAATCCATTTTTTGAAAGGGACTTCAAAAATTTTTGGGTATTGAGTTATGTTTTAGTAATGCTTTTCAACTTTAATATGATGGAAAATAGGAGTAGAATATTAAAACATTGAAGGATATTTTCTAGGGATTATCATATAATTAACAAGGGTATTGGTATCAACACCTTTTATTATTGTAATTTTATTATAATAATATTTTTCATTCAATTATTCATATAAATCCATTAGAGGAATTGCATGGAAAGTGATGTCAGACTCCAATATTGGGATAAATCTATATAGAAAAAAAATTTAGGACATGAATTAGGGGAATATATGTTTGAAAATATAAATATGATTCAAAACAATATGTGGGAAACTTAGAGAATAACAAAGTGATATACAGATAATATTGGAAATATATTTTGTTTTAGGTTTAGGACCACGTTTTTCTTAAAATATCTATATGGAACAGTGTGTTTCAATTCAAATGCCCAAGATTTATTAGTCAATAAGATGTTCTAAAAAAAGTGGGATTAATTGCTTAATATGTATCCTTTCTTCCATGTTTATCCCAATTTTAGGATTCATTTTAGGTTTCATTTTTAAGGAAGTCTGTACTTGAAGAATATCTTATGTTGAGCCCTAAATAAGAATAATTGAACAAGAATCTATATTATATGGAAAAAATTTCATATTCATAATTGTAAAGAGTTGTTATTTAAAAATAAAATAACTCAATTAGTTGAATTTTTTTAAAGGAATCATATGATTGAAGATGCATGATGGGAACTTGAAATAACTTTGATAGAAAAAATATCCCCATAATTTTATTAATAAAAAAATTGTGTGGACGTAATTTATTTAAAGAGTGGATAATGTGAAAACCCTTATATATTCTCTACTTGATCAATTTTAGTATGTATTCCTATTATTTCTGTATATTCATTATAAGGCCCCTTCCTTAAACCTTACTTAATATTGAATGAAATGAATAATTCACATTGAGGATCTTTTCAGGTTTAGAGTTTTAGAAAATTAGATCATAAAACTTGCACTACATTCCATAATTAAAACATAGTTGTTACATAATGATAGTATTCATTTTTCCCATCAACAGAAACATATTTAAAATAACACATAGATTCTTTCTTGAAACTTCCTTGACACTATCATCATATCATGTACCTTTCCCTTGACCTGTGAAAAACATTTCAAAAAGACTTGGGATGAGCATAAAAAGCTCAATATGGGTTATAAAAAATATGGAAAGGAAACATGAGTTCATATATACATAAGAATGAAATCATACTTTACCCATAAAACATAAGCACATTAACATACCGCATCAAATCATGAATAAATCATATAAATCATAAGACATAAAGGTACCTTGAGGCATTCATAACATTCTTACGTAGGGAGTAACCCTCTTGGTTACGTTTGGAATACCCATCACAGTATATTCCCTAAATCTCTTCTGAGAAACCTTAACGTTTCACTCCTTCGCGTTACCCAATGCATTGGAGAGCTATATCGGGCTCACTCGCACTTAGTTTATCACGGAACCACCCGTCTTCATAATAACGCCCAAGAACCTCAACATAATCATATCACATAAAACATGCATAAAGAAACATAACATTTCCACATTTCAATCATAAGATATCAATACAACACCTTGATTTAAAAACATTATGAAAACCATTTTCAATACCAAAATAAAAGAAAAGTAAAAAATGGTATTTATTTTTCTTTTAAAAAGAAGGTATGTCTTGTAGAGGAAGCCGAAACTCAAATAATGGTCACGGTGGCGGAGAAGTCGTTGTCACCGCATACGTACGAAAAAAACATTCCCTTTTGTCATTTATTAAAATGTTTCGTATAAAAAATATTCCTTTTGGATAAACATAAAAGTAAAAGGTGTTTATACACCATATAAAAGAAGGATGAGTATAAAACAAAATATGCCTCAATGAAAGGAGATTGAGACGAAGTCCCATGCCTCGGGTCTGACTTGACTCGGTCGTTCTTTAATATCTTGAATAATAAACTTGAGTTAATTTCTACTTGTTTAAGAACCTTTTTCAAGTTCATTATTCCTTTTATATCACTTATTTCCATGTCATGAACACTATGTAATTATTTATGTTAATAACGGTCGTTTTAACGATCATTGGTACTTGAGTCAAAAATAAGCCCTTTATAATTACAAGTTGTTCATGTATCCATTATATCCATAATGGTATTCATGATGTAGATATAATATATGTCATATATATCTAGTACATGCATGAATTTATAATATTACATAATCATTTAGAGGTAAGAAATGAAATGCACCTTTCATGGAGACGGTAAGCCGTACGTACGCATGAACGCTACTTTCATTTCTATTTCGTATTTTATAGAATGGAATCATAATGATATAAAGTTATATTAAAATTCCAGTGTAATATTATATATAATATCATAACTCTATCCTTTATACGTCCCACATATGGTATTTAACGAATCAAATCACTTTGAGGGGGCGGTAGTCCGCACTTCCTTAAATGAAGATATCGTGTTTACCCATAATGGGAACCATAAAGGTATGCCCAAAATGAAAAAATACAGAAGCTTAAGTAAAACATAAACATATTATATATCATATATAAATATACTTCCATCTCAATGGCCACCTTTGAAGGTGTTAAAAGGATGTTGAACAATCATCGTTTCGGGAGGCAGAAATTCGCCATCCACGGAAATAGTATGTTCTTTAACCATTAGATGTAGGTGTGTGTAAGTGTAGCTTGAATCCTCCTTATAAAAACATCCTAGTATATTTAAGATACTGTAGTTGTTACAAAAGAAATTAATAAAAAGATTTTAGTGGGTTGGAGAAGAAAAATAAAACAAAAGGACTCAAGTGAATACATTACCTTAAAATTGGGTAACTCCCTTTGGTTTGAGATCAAAGGCTTCCTTGGGAAGACTTCTGCCCAAAGTGATGCTTCAATGAGTAATAAATTGAAGTGGAGAGAAAAAGTGGGCAGGGGTTGGCCGAGCCAAAGGCTTTGGAAGTGTAGGTAAGGAGGTAGAAGTGGGGGCCTTTTATAAGATGAGAGGAGGGGCACTCTTGGAAAGTAAAGAAATGTTACTTTATTTTCAAATATGTTTGGGATTTTAAAGGTCCCACATTGATATAATTCTAGGATAAGGTGATAAGGGTTCGAAATATACCCACCCAATAGGTTTTGGACATGTCTAGGTCTTAGATTTCACATTATCTTTCCTTTTTATTTAAATAGTCAAATAATGAGGTCATCGCTGCATCATTATGATGTCATAAATAATTTAATTTATTTAATGTCAAAAAAATATAAAAAAAATACTATGATGTATAAAATCATTGTATCTTTCCAATGACTATTTATAGTCCAAAATATCATTTATTTAGACAAAATTAAAAATATTTTACTTAGGTGATACATTCTATATTACATTTAACATTCTTTAAAAATAAAAAGAATAAAAGTCACTTTCTCACAAAAGTGATTTCATGGGGCCCCCAAGTTTGGAACAATGAATCCCATGGTCGGCCATGAGACAAACAGTATCCTTAAGACACATGTTGTGGTCATTTTGTATTATTATGATATTATCTTATTATCTTTAACTACCCGATTACTCATTAGTCAAGATAATTAAAGATAAATACCGTCGTTACTATTCATAATGTCCAAAAACAAGAGTCTTGATTACATAATTTGGACCTTCTGATTCCAAATATGTAATCCATTTTACCAAATTCCATACACATAAATTGAAATAATTGATTTAAAAATAATTCACGTTGTCAAAACAAATAGCGGGTTTTTTTGAAACAATATCTATGAAAAGTTTGGCATTAGTTTATGACCAATTTCAAAGTGAAATTAATCCTAATGAACCCCATTGGATTAAATGGTAAAAATATATTCATATTACAGTTTAAGAACAATTAAAAATATAATCTAACTATATAATTAGATTAAATTAAAAAGTAGTTTTGATGTAAAATGCAGTATTTTTCACTATTCATTAAAAAATAAACATTGTCAGAAAAATACCAAAAATTTATCCAATGTTAATTTAAATGTCCCAATAATAATGTATATGTTTATTTTGACAAATATAGATTATAAAATTGTCAAAAGTTTGATTTAAAAAGTGTTTTCCATCAAAAGGTAGTAAAACAATCTTTTAAGAATATTAGTGTATTCCATGCTTAAGATTGGATTTATTTTCATTTTAAGCCTCTAAAACACTATCTAATTCATTAATAGACATAGATAAAAATATATATTATTCAATACTTACTTGGGATGTCACATCCTTCCCCCCTTTAGAAAATTGCGTCCCCGCAATTTATTTACTTATCAAATAAATGGGGGTACTTATCCCTCATTGCATTTTCAGATTCCCATGTTGCCTCTTCCATCATGTGGTTTTTCCACAAAACCTTTACCTGATGAATAACCTTATTTCATAACACTTTCTCCCTGTGGTCAAGAATTTGGACCGGTTGTTCCTCATAAGATAGTTTCTCTTCTAGCTGAACTACCTCTGGACTCAAAACATGAGATGGATCTAGCATGTACTTTGTCAGCATCGAAACATGAAAAACATTGTGTACTTGAGATAAACTCGGAGGTAACGCCACTCGGTAAGCAACTGATCCAACTCTTTCTAGAATTCCATATGGTCCAATGAACCTTGGAATCAGCTTTCCTTTCTTACCAAATTGCATCACACTTTTCCATGGTGATACTTTGAGAAAAACATGATCACCTACCTCAAATGAGAGATCCTTCCTCCTGTTGTCTGCATAACTCTTCTGCCTACTCTGAGTTGTTCTCATGTGTTTCTGTATTAGCTGGACTTTTTCTGCCAACTCTTCTACCAATTCTGGTCCCATCAACTTCCTTTCACCCACTTCATCTCAGAAAGCTTGAGTTCGACACTTCTTCCCATATAATGCCTAAAATGGTGTCATGTGTATACTAGAATGAAAACTGTTATTATATGAAAATTCAACCAAAGAAAGATGTTGGTCCCAACTTTCCTGATAATCCATCGAACAAGCTCGTAGTATATCCTCTAAGGTCTGAATTGTTCGTTCCGACTTCCCATCTGATTGAGGATGAAAAGCTGTACTAAAATTTAATTCAGTACCCAACGACTTCTGAAGGCCTTTCCAAAAGTTTGAAGTGAACCTGGGATCATAGTCAGATACAATGGAGAGAGGAACTCCATGTAACCTGACTATCTCTTTAAGATACAAACTGGAAAGTTAATCTAGGGAAAAAGTATCTCGTATAGCAAGGAAATGAGCAGATTTTGTCAAGCGATCAACAATAACCCAGATTGCATTATTACCTCGAGGGGTCTTTGGAAATCCCACAACAAAGTCCATGGATATATTCTCCAATTTCCACTCTGGAACTGGTAAAGGTTGAAGCATCCCTTTCAGTAACTACTGCTCTGCTTTAACCTGCTGCAAGTCAAACACTTCACAGTAAAATCTGCAATATCTCTTTTTATTCCATCCCACCAGTAATACTCCCGCAGATCTCTGTACATCTTAGTACTGCCAGGATGAACTGAAAACGGAGAACTATGAGCTTCACATAACAACTCTCTCTTCAACTGTGAATCACAAGGCACACACAATCTCTTCCCAAATCTCAAAACACAATCATTATCAGTGTTGAATTCAGGCAACTTACCCTTCTGAACTAGCTCTACCTTTTTCTGCAACTCACTGTCTTGCTTCTGTGCTTGCTTGATTCTGTCTGATAGAGATGATCTCATTGATACCACAAACAAAACAGAAGAACATCCTACACCAACAACTTCTATGCCAAAGTTCATCAAATCCTTAACCAAAGGATCACGTTCCAAACACAACATTTCTAATGAAGCATTACTTTTTCGACTCAAAGCATCAGCCACTTTATTTTCTTTTCCTGGATGGTAATGAATTATACAATCATAATCCTTGATTAATTCTATCCATCTCCTTTGTCTCATGTTCAATTATTTCTGAGTGAATATATACTTTAAACTTTTGTGATCGGTATATATTTCACACTTTACTCCATACAAATTATGCCTCCAAATTTTTAAATCAAAAACAACAGCAGCTAATTCCAAATCATGTGTAGGGTAATTTACCTCATGAGTTTTCAACTAACATGAAGCATAAGCAATTACCTGATCATTCTGCATTAGGACACAACCAAGTCCTTTCAATGAAGCATCACTGTATATAACAAACTCACCATTCCTAGAAGGTAGTTCCAAAACTGGAGCATTCACCAATATTCTTTTCAATTCCTGAAAACAATCATCACATTCTTTTGTCCAGATAAACTTAACACCCTTCCGAGTTAGCTTAGTCATTGGACTAGATAACCATGAAAAATTTCTAACAAACCTTCGATAATAGCCTGCCAAACCAAGGAAATTACGAATCTCTATTACGTTTGTGGGTCTTGGCCATTCTTCAACAACCTTAGTTTTTGTAGGATCAACGGTTATCCCATCTTTCGAAACAATGCGACCAAGGAAAGAAATTTGTTGCAACCAAAACTCAAGATTTCTGAATTTCCCATACAATTTCTTTTCTTTTAAGGTTTGCAAAATAGACCTTAAATGTATTTCATGCTCCTCTTTACTTTTAGAAAACACCAAAATATCATCAATGAAAACCACCACAAACTTATCCAAGAACTCATGGAAAATTATATTCATTAATTCCATGAATACAGTAGGTGCATTGGTTAGCCCAAAAGGCATTTCTACAAATTCATAATGGCCATATCTTGTACGAAACGCAGTCTTCGAAACATCTACTTCATTTACCTTCAGCTGATGGTACCCCGATCTCAGGTCAATCTTTCAAAAAAAACTGAGCTCCCTAGAGCTCATCAAACAAATCATCGATATGAGGCAAAGGATATTTGTTCTTAACAGTGATATTATTCAAGGCCCTATAATCAATGCAAAGTCTCATTGAGCAATCTATCTTTCTAAAAAACAAGACAGGAGCACCCCATAGTGATGTGCTAGGTCGAATGAAACCTTTATCTAATAAATCCTGCAATTGTTTCTTTAACTCTAAGAGTTAAACTTGAGCCACTCGATAAGGGGGTTTTGAAATTGGCTTAGCATCAGGAACTAAGTCAACAGTAAATTCAACTTCCTGATCTGGTATTATTCCAGGAAACTCATCAGGAAAAACATCAGGATACTCATTTACCACTGGCACATCATTAATCTGAACAGTTCCTTTATTTTCAATGATCTGTGAAAGGTAACATTCATCTCCATCTTTTACAAGTTTCTCGGCCTCTTGATATGTTATCAACAGTAAGGGTTCATTCTTTTAAACAAACTGAAAGTATTTCTGAAAAGAAACTTCTTTAGCTCTACAGTCAATCTTAGCATGGTAAATAGAGAGCCAATCCATACCTAGGATAACATCAAACTCTACTAGAGATAGAACAATAAGGTTTTCAAGTAGGTTCTTTCCACAAATAAGGATAGGAAGATTCTTATAAATTCTTTTTGCCTCAACATTTCCCCTAGGTGTTTTTACCACAAGTTTAGGAGTCATTTCTTGAGATGGTATTCCCATTTTACTAGAAAAGGTTTAAGAGATGAAAGAATGTGTACACCCCGAATCAAACAACACACTGGCATAATCTGAAAAAACAAACAAAGTACCTGATAAAACTTCATTTGATGGCCCGACATCTTCTGAAGAAGTTGCAAAGGATTTCAGAACCCATTTCTGCTTGTAGTCTAACTGCTTCCCATTACTCAAGCTCTTTGTCGGACACTCGTTTTCATAGTGACCCATCTCATTTCACTTATAACATTTCAGTAACTATAAATAAAATTTGGTCTTACCATCACCCTGATCTTTTTCAGTGCAATCACGAGCCTTATGTCCCATCTTACCACATCGGTAGCACTTTCCAGAATTCAGAAGACATTCCCCAGCATTCCTTTTGCCACATTTATCACAAACTGGAAACTCAGTTTTCTTACCATCTGACTTTTTTGAAGAATTCTTACCTTTCTCCTGCCACCTCGGTCTCTTCTTCTGTTGGTTGTTATAGAACACTTGATCATCAGAAAACTCCATTTCCACCTTCTCAGCACATCGAAAAAGCTTTTCATAACTTTTAAACTCACGAGAAGCTAATGCCCTTCGATATTTTGGGTTTAATCCTGAGTAAAAACTATTGATTTTACTATCAAGGTCTCGGATAAAATTTGGAGCATACCTTGCCAATCAAGTGAACCTTTCTTAATAGGCAGCCACTGAGTCTTCCTCTTGCCTCAATTCGAAGAATTGATTTTCCATCCTAAGTTGAACAGCCTTAGGAAAATACTTCTCAAGAAACATACCTTTGAATTCATCCCAGTCAAGAGAATCAATCTCATCAGTGTTCCTGATATTTTTAACCATAGACCACCACTGATCTGCCTCACCCTCCAAACGGTAAATAGCAAGACTAACCTTTTGATTTTCTGAACACCCCATGACATCGAAAATCTTCTCAAGTGCTTTAATCCACCCTTCAGCTAACACAGTGTAAGATGATCCTCTAAATGATGGGGGATGTTGCCTCATGAAATGTTCCACCACTGACATGTTCCTCTGCAGTTTATCTGGCTGCTCTCGTGCATGGATACCACCACCATTTATCGCTTGAGTCAACTGCACCATTACTGCAACAAACTGTTCAGTTCCAATTCCAACCATCTCGGGATGCTGATTCGGAAGGTTATTTCCTTCTTTATAACTTCCTAGCACTGCTTCCATGTTTCCTCTGCGGAAAACCATTCTGAACAAACATGTCTTAGATGAAGCAACATGGTAATCTAAAAATACTATATCATTTCAATTTGGCCGTAAAAAAAAATATTTTTGGATAATCATTTAATAGAATTCTAACTCCTAAAGTTATCTAAACCGACCTTTGATACCAACTATAAGGCCCCGGCCTTACACCTTACTTAATATTGAATGAAATGAATAATTCACATTGAGGATCTTTTCAGGTTTAGAGTTTTAGAAAATTATATCATAAAACTTTCACTACATTCCACATTTAAAACAATGTGGTTACATAATGATAGTATTCATTTTTCCCATCAATGGAAACATATTTAAAATAACACATGGATTATTTCTTGAAACTTCCTTGACACTATCATCATATCATGTACCTTTCCCTTGACCTTTGAAAAACATTTCAAAAAGACTTGGGATGAGCATAAAAAGCTCAGTATGGGTTATAAAAAATAGGGAAAGGAAAAATGAGTTCATATATACATAAGAATGAAATCATACTTCACCCATAAAACATAAGCACATTAACATACTGCATCAAATCATGAATAAATCATAGAAATCATAAGACATAAAGGTAACTTGAGGCATTTATAACATTGTTACGTAGGGAGTAATCCTCTTGGTTACGTTTGGAATACCCATCATAGTATATTACCTAAATATCTTCGGAGAAACCTTAATGTTTCACTCCTTAGCGTTACCCAATGCATTGGAGAGCTATATCGGGCTCACCCGCCCTTAGTTTGTCACAGAACCACCCATCTTCATAATAATTCCCAAGAACCTCAACGTAATCATATCACATAAAACATGCATAAAGGAAACATAACATTTCCACCTTTCAATCACAAGATATCAATACAACCCATTGATATAAAAACATTATGAAAACCATTTTCAATACCAAAATAAAAGAAAATTAAAACATGGTATTTATTTTTCTTTTAAAAAGAAGGTATGGCTTGTAGAGGAAGTCGAAACTCAAATAATGGTCACAGCGGCGGAGAAGTCGTTTCCGCCGCATACGTACGACAAAAACATTCCATTTTACCGTTGAGTAAAACGCTTTGTATAAAAAAGATTCCTTTTGGATAAACGTAAAAGTAAAAGGTGTTTATACACCATATAAAAGAAGGTTGAGTATAAAACAAAATATTCCTCAATGAAAGGAGATTGAGACGAAGTCCCATACCTCGGGTCCGACTTGACTCAGTCGTTCTTTAATATCCTGAATAATAAACTTGAGTTAATTTCTAATTGTTTAAGAACCTTTTTCAAGTTCATTATTCCTTTTATATCACTTATTACCATGTCATGAACACTATGTAATTATTTAAGTTAATAATGGCCGTTTTAACGATCATTGGTACTTGAGTAAAAAATAATCCCTTTATAATTGCAAGTTGTTCATGTATCCATTATATCCAGAATGGTATTCATGATGTAGATATCATATATGTCATATATATATAGTACATGCACGCATTTATAATATTACATAATCATTTAGAGGTAAGAAATGAAATGCACCGTTCATGGAGACGGTAAGTCGTACGTACGCATGAACGCTACTTTCATTTCTATTTCGTATTTTATAGAATGGAATCATAATGATATAAAGGTATATTATAATTCCAGTTTAGTATTATATATAATATCATAAATACATCCTTTATACGTCCCACATATGGTATTTAACGAATCAAATCACTTTGAGGGGGCGGTAGTCCGCACTTCCTTAAATGAAGATATCACGTTTACCCATAATGGGAACCATAAAGGTACGCCCAAAATAAAAAAATACAGAAGCTTAAGGAAAACATAAACATATTATATATCATATATAAATATAGTGTCATCTTAATGGCCACCTTTGAATGTGTTAAAATAATGTTGAACAATCATCGTTTCGGGAGGCAGAAATTCGCCATCCACGGATTCAGTATGTTCTTTAACCATTAGATGTAGGTGTGTGTAAGTGTAGCTCTAATCCTTCTTATAACAACATCCTAGTATATTTAATATACTTTATTTGTTACAAAAGAAATGAATAAAAAGAGTTTAGGGGGTTGGAGAAGCAAAATAAAACAAAAGGACTCCAGTGAAGACATTACCTTAAAATCATGTAACTCCCTTTGGTTTGAGTTCAAAGGCTTCCTTGGGAAGACTTCTGCCCAAAGTGAGGCTTCAAGGAGTAAGAGAGGGAAGTAGAGAGACAAAATGGGCAGGGGTTGGATGAGCCAAAGGCTTTGGAAGTGCGGGTAAGGAGGTAGAGGTGGGGCCTTTTTTAAGAGGAGAGGAGGGGCACTCTTGGAAAGTAAAGAAATGTTACTTTATTTTCAAATGGGTTTCGGATTTTAAAGGTCCCACATTGATATAATTAGAGGATAAGGTGATAAGGGTTCGACCCAATAGGTTCTGGACATGTGTAGGTCTTAGATTTTACATTATCGTTCCATTTTATTTAAATCGTCAAATAATGAGGTCATCGATGCATAATTATGATGTCATATATAATTTAATTTATTTAATGTCTAAAAATTATTAAAAAAATACTATGATGTAGAAAATTGTTTTAGATATCCAATAACTATTTAGAGTCCAAAATATCATTTATGTATACAAAATTAAAAATATTTTACTTAGGTGATACATTCATTGTTACATTTAACATTCTTTAAAAATAAAAAGAATAAAAGTCACTTTCTCACAAAAGTGATTTCATGGGGCCCCCAAGTTTTGCACAAGGTATACCATGGTCGGCCATGAGAAAACCAGTAGCCTTAGGACACATGTTGTGGCCATTTGTTTTTATTATGATACTATCTTATTATCTTAAACTACCCGATTACTCATTAATCAATATAATTAAAGATAATTACCGTCGTTACTATTCATAATGTCCAAAAACAAAAGAGTCTTGATTACATAATTTGGACCTTCTGATTCCAAATATTTAATCCATTTTACCAAATTCCAAACACATAAATTTCAATAATTGATTTAAAAATAATTTCCGTTGTCAAAACAAATAGCGGGTTTTTTTGAAACAATATCTATGAAAAGTTTGGCATTAGTTTATGACCAATTTCAAAGTGAAATTAATCCTAATGACCACCATTGGATTAAATGGTAAAAATATATTCAGATTACAATTTAAGACAAATTAAAAATATAATCTAACCATATAATTAAATTAAATGAAAAAGCAGTTTTGATGTAAAATGCAGTATTTTTCACAATTCATTAAAAAATGAACATTGTCAGAAAAATACCAAAAATTTATCCAATGTAAATTTCAATGTCCCAATAATAATAAATATGTTTATTTTGACAAATATATATTATAAAATTGTCAAAAGTTTGATTTTAAAAGGTTTTTCCATCAAAAGGCAGTAAAACAATCTTTTAATAATATTAGTGTATTCCATGCTTAAAATTGGATTTATTTTCATTTTAAGCCTCTAAAACACTATATAATTCATTAATAGACATAGATAAAAATATCTATTATTCATTACATACTTGGGATGTTACATTCATATTATTATTTTTATTATAACACTAAAAATAAATTTATTTTGTTATAAAGCTAGAATATTATTTTTCATTTAGAAAAAGGGAATAGTTTTCAGTCTAACTAATTTTTTCCATGTGTTATATTGTTTTGATCAAAAATTAAATATTAAAATTTTATAATTTTATTCTTATAAAATAAAGATAAATTTTGGATTCATTATATCAAAATAAGGTTAGGTTAAACTTTTTTGAATTTTTCTAATATGGTTGATTTTGGGTGAATAGTGAAAAATACACTTTTTACAAAAAAAATTTGCTAATAAGGTGTCAGCATGTTATAATAATGAATTAAATTTTATGAAACCTTCCTATTAAAAAATTATTTAAATACTAAAATAATACATTTAAAAATGATCATTTGAATTTAAAAACCCTTGCTCTACATTTTAGAATATAAGTTATATTTTTCTCAAATAAAAAATATTTTTTCGCTCTTTTCCTTTAATTTTGTATTAATAATGACCCATTATATTTTTTTTTACTTTGAAAGTAAAAAAATTCTATTTTTTGTTTAACCATAAATCAATTAATGTCATATAAATGTATATTATACATTATTTTAGTATAGATCCATTTGTATGCTTAAAAAGGCATTATTCTAAAATCTGTTTTGTTGCGTTAAGCATACATTATTAAAATTAATTTCTACCACCTCTAAAAATGTATTTTTGAATTTTCTTAAAAAAATTTAAATAATTAGTTTAAAATTAGTTAATAAGGTCCATTTTATTTTTTTAATAAATATAGGTTGCCAATGTAAAATTTAGTCACCTCTATAAGGGATAAATGTTGTAAAAATTGTTAAATTAAGGGATAAGGTTACAAAATATCACAAAAACATATCCTTAAATTAGTTTATAGGGATATGATTAAACTCTCATTTATGTATTATTAGATCCAATATCTTTGAATATGAAATTTATTTTATAATAATAAATAAATATTTATAAAAATTCCAACTCGCTTACTTATTATTTTATAAATGTAGTTATGACAAGGATAAGAATAAAATAAATTGTGAATGGTTCTAGATGATGATTTTTCTGATGAGCAAATTATATTTATATTTTAAATTTATTATTAATATTAAATAATTTTACAATGATAAAAAATTATTATGTAGAATCGACATAACTCTAGTACAAGTAGTATAAAAGTAAAATTAAATGGTTTTTAAAATATTAAATGTTATATTATTTGAATGAAATAGAGAATTTAAAAACTTATATATATATATATATATATATATAAATGATAATAAATAAGTAATTTTAATGTTTAAAATCACATTCCATGGTAATATTGGTATCATTAAAGTAAAATTATGAGAATAGTGTTGAAAATAACTTCAAAGGGTATTTAATGATAAATTATATTTTATTAAATGATTTAAAAACCATAAAAATATTATATTGAGTAAATATGATTTTTAATGGTTGATTATATCATAAATGTTACATTTATTAAGAATTTTCTGTTTTAAAATTATATTTTTGACCCTTACAGATTTAATATTTATGGAAAATTTATTTATTATTTCCCAAAAAATAAGACTCATTCTATCCTTTCCACTAAAAAAATGAGTTTCATTACCTCTATAAAATCTACCCAAATCCCTCTCCATAGTTCCTTTTCCATTTCATTTATTCCTTAAGTGTGACCCTAAACCTCTCTTTGAAAGGACTTGACTTTAATCGAAATGAGTATATTAAAGGAAGATATGATTATCTCAATGGAGTACATTATGTTTATTTCTTCCTCCAAATCCTCAAAAAAATTTATAAAGATAAAAATATAATGAAATCACTCTTATTATTATAATTAAATTAAAATATTTTATATTAAAAACCACTATATACCTTCGTCCAATCCATTGTAAAATGAAAATGTAGATCGTGTTATGTGTAGACTATCGCCACCATAAATGATGTATTTCATTTTTCATCACTACTATATATGGATAGATATAAAGATGAATTTAATGATTGAGTATGATATTTTAACTTTATTACGGTTCTAAAAATATAATTTTGTGATTCTATTAAAAATATTATCAAGAAATGTTCTCTAAAAAATTTAACCACTTAAAACGATCAAATAAAGACACTTTTATTAACTTGAATCTATTTTGACCTATTGAGTTATAAAAGTTTTGTGATACATGAATGATAAAGAACATATATATATCAACAATAATCAATATTATTAAAAAAAATTATAACACATTTGACCATTATCAATATTTCAAAGTAGTTTTGGACAAATAGACCGAACGACAACAAAATGACCAAAACAAAAGGCCTCTCTTGTCACTATCCTTGAGCATAAGCAAAACTCCACCAAGCTACAGGATTTCTCCAAGAGAATCAGGCTGCAGAACTCCATGCATGTTGATCACATTAACAAGTACATCTGGATTTTCTGGCATAGGGACCTCTCTATTTATCTGGTTCATGCAGGCAATCAATTCATCACTACAAAGGTGTCGCGCGATGAAACTTATGTTTTTATATCCTTCATCTATGGAAGTTGTGATGATGGCCAACGAGAAGCTCTGTGGCAAGAACTTTACTCATTTGATATTGACAACCTCCCATGGATAGTTGGGGGGGATTTCAACGTAATTGTCGATCCGGACGAGAAGAAAGGAAGGGGTCCCTTCAATAGAAGGGCCAGCCTGGATTTCAAATAGTTCATGGCAGGGAAAGGTCTCAATGATCTAGGATTCTCCAGTGATCATTTCACCTGGTGAAATAACCAAAAAGGATCTCACCGCTCATGGAGTCGCCTGGACCGCTGTCTGGTGAATATGCAAGCCCTCTCTTCCTTCCCTAACTCAAAGGTAAGTCATCTTGTTCACGACTTATCGAACCATTCTCCTCTCTTGGTCACTTTGTCCACAGGGCGGCACTCTAAGGATAGATTTCGGTTTTATCTACATTGGGCCAGCTACCCGGGGTTCCACGATCTGGTGAGAGAAGTTTGGAACATTCAGGATCAGGGTCATACATGGGTGGGAATCCACAATAAACTGAGAATACTCAAGATGAAGTCACAAGTGTGGGTGAAAGGGATTACCCCCATTGATAGAGACATCGATGCTTTCATGCAAGAGGTTGAGGGTCTTGAGAGTAGTCTGGAAAATACTTGGGATGAACAGCTTTTTGAAGTCCTATCTAGGAAGAAAGAAACTCTATCATATTTGATCCTCAGACAAGAGTGTCTGACGTGTGAAAAATCCAGGATAAATTGGCTCAGAGAGGGAGACAATAACACATCCTTTTTCCACGCGTGCATCAAGGAGAGGAAGTGCTTAGGGAACCCGAACATCCTCCTGGATGACGACACCAACACAGATGACAGAGATACCATGGGAAGTCTGGATCACTCTTTTTTTAGGGTCCTCCTCACTGGGAAAAATCCCCGAATGTTGAACGGGTACCCGGAGTGGAATAGCAAGCTTTCTGATGTGATACCTATGCAACTCTTGCAATGAGACAGTGATTACATTGGAACAATACTGGATGAAGAGGAGATTCATGTGGATATGAAGAACCTAAACCCTGAAAGCGCCCCAGGTACGGACGGCTTCCCGGGCTCCCTCTTCAAATCTGTGTGGGATGTGGTAAAAGCAGATATCATCTCTGCCATCCAAGACTTCTTCTGGGGGGAGGATTGCCTCAGGTTTCTTTTGCCACAACAATAATCCCCCTTCCCAAAATTAAGAATCCTCCTTCCCTCTCGCACTATCGACCAGTGAGTCTCTGCAACTTCCCTTACAAGATTCTGGCCATCTTAATCAACAACAGACTCTCGGTTTATCTTCCCCGTTGGATCTCCTTAGAGTATCATGGGTTTGAGAAGGGGCGCTCAATACAGGGTTCTATCGCTCTGGCTCAAGAAATGATCTGTGATATCAACCTCAAGACCCACGGCTCAAACATAGCCATTAAGCTAGACAGGAACAAAGCTTACAACCGTGTTGAGTGGGGATTCATTAATAAGGTGTTGGAAGGTATGGGCTTCTCTTGTTGGAACATTGATCTCTTGTTTAGATGCTTTATCTCTACATGCCTGGCAATCACCTTCATGGGGAAGAGCTATAGTTTCTTCAAGTCCATTCGTGGCCTCAGGCAAGGTGACCCCATTTCTCCAAGCCTCTATATAATATCCAAGGATCTCCTTAGCTGCCTCCTTCATAGGAGCATCAACAATGGTTTGATCCAGTCTTTTCGCAGACGCCCGAGGTATCCCTCCGTTTCCCACCTTATGTTCGCGGACGATACTTTCATTTTCATGAATTCCAATAAGATATCTCTCTAATCCTCCAATAAGCTGATGGCAGGGTACTGTCACTAGAGCGGCTAGGTCATCAACAAGGCCAAGAGTGACTTCTTCATTCCCAGCAGATGCTTGCCTGGTCGGATCTTCTCTGTGCAGCAGATCCTGGACATGCAAAGAGGGTCCTTTCCCTTGGATTACTTGGGGGATTTTATTTCTTTATGTAGGATCCGAATTAGGGACTTCTATTTCATGACCAGCAGAATCACGGACCGGATTCTCAACTGGAAGAATAGATATTTACCCTTCGGGGGTCGGATAGTGCTGGTTAACAGTGTCCTTATTGCCACACTGATTCATGATCTATCAGCCATAAAAGTCCTAAAAGGTATAATTAACATAATTGAGAAGATTCTGGCTAGATTCATTTGGGATCCTACTATGGAAGGGAGGCTCCATTGGGCCTCCTGACATAGGGTGGCATTTCCGGTGGGGGAAGGAGGAATCAACGTTTGAAGCCTCTCGGATACCCTGGCATGCATGCAAGGAAAACATGCTTTGGAAGTGCTTGAACAATGAACGCTCTGGGGGACCACCATGCATAATTCCCATTTTGGAATTTCGACCCAATCTGAGAGCCAAGCCTCCCCACTCTGTTCTGTGATCTCTCCTATGATAACAGCCATCCAACCACATGTCCAGTGGATCATAGGAATGGGGGACTTCTCCTTTTGGTACCACAACTGGGTCGGTACCTCTCTTGGTTTCCTGGGATGTCCAGCTGCCGATATCTCCTTTAGGAAGGCCATCTGCTACCCTTATTTGATCAAGGCTGTCTTGGATGAGGATCAACAAGAGGTTTTCAATCTCATTGAACTAATTTCGGAGCCGGAAAAAATGCGTCTTTACTACCTCTGCTTCGGGGGCTTTCACAACAAAAGATTTTCGGCGTTCTCCGGTGACACAAGGCCAGTCAGACAGCTTGAAGGAGACTCTCTGGCCTCAAGTCATTCTAGTGAAGTACAACTTCATCACTTGGAGGATAAGGAAAAAATCTATTCCAATGGATGAAAATATCAAGGGTTGTGGCATCCCTTTGGCCTCGCGTTTCCCTTGCTGCAGTCGACATAGGGAGGAGTCAGCGGCCCACCTATTCTTTGAAGGTGAATGAGAGAGCGCTGTTTGGAATTATTTTGGAGACTTCACCGCTCTTTCTGTCCAGAACATGGCAGACATTGATTTCTTCGAAAGGTGGTACCACGACAAGGGCGAGAAGGGTATGGAGAGGCTGGATCGTACGATGGTCCTGCATGCAGGTTGCTGGTGTATTTTGAAAGCGAGAAACAAGTTCAAGCATGAGGAAGGCTATGCTTCGGGCAGATCCATTATTTTCAGTATGAAGAACCTCCTCCTTGATATGGAAAGCCTCTTCTCCAACTGGCGGGAGGCTCCTACCCTTCAAAAAATTCAAGTGCCTCATCCTTGTACCCTTCCTAGTACCGGTTTGAACAGAGGCCTCTGGGTCTCCTTGTCCCCTCCCTCCAAGGGCTTGAAGCTCAATACCGACGGATCCTGTGTCTCGAGAGTTCCTCACGGAGGAGGGGTCGTCAGTGATACTATCAGCTCTATTTTCCGGTCTTTTTCTGGATGCATGGGTTGCAGTTCATCCCTTCAGGCTGAAGCCAAGGCGATGCTCCATAGCCTCATGTTATGCCAGCAGAAGAGGATGGAGCTTTCCATTGTTGAAACTGATTCACTGCTCCTCCATAATGCCCTATGTGTCATCAGTTCCACTCCGTGGTCAATCCTCTACATCATCAGAATGTTTAAGAGCTTTCTTGTAAACAACACCAAAGTGATGCACTCCTAGTGTGAGGGAAACCATGTTGCCAACTACCTTGCATCTATTACAGTTCATCGGCCTGGTCCGATTCTCCTGCATGATTTTAATAGCTTGTCTCTAGAGGGGGTCAATTTGATTAGGGGAGATGCTTTGGGACTTCATTACTTGAGGCCCCCATAGGCCTTCTTTGTCGTGGATGCTTTGATTGGTTCGTCTTTCTTTTGTATTTCTTAATAAAAAATTTCACTTTGGCCTATGTGTATTATTTGTGGTATTATTCTTGAAAATTATATGATATGATGGGTGTTTCTATTATATCCCTCTAATGTATTGGGTAATGATTTATTCTCTTAAGAAATTAAGTTGGAATTAACCTGTGAAGTGAGTCTTTTGCAAGTTTGATTGTAAGAGTAATTTAAATATTGATATAAACATGATCTACCACATAACCTTTGTGATTATTTTCTTATAATTATTATTTATTAATAAATGTTTTATAAAATTTATTGTTCTATAAAGTTTAATTAGTGATTAAGTGATTATTTGAGCTCAATTTTTATTATGTAAAAATGAAAAACATTATCATGGTTTTTCATGTTTTTAAATGGAAAAATGCGATTCCTTTAATTTTATATACCTTACCTGTCCTTATATGTGCATCCAATATTTTAAAATTATTTTATAGGATATAAGGATGCATATGAACAATGGTAACTACAATCATACAATTAGGGATACTCAAGATGAATGAAACAAGTGTTTCATAAATAAACAAAAGCTTCGAATTAATATCCTACTTTTTTTTGAAAAAATATGAAATGTGTAGGTAATGGTTTTTATGAATTTCTAAAACAATAAACCTAAAATGTCAGGGGTATGTTGGATAATGAAATATTAATATAAATATTACACTTTTGGGTTATTTATGTTCTGACTTTCAAACTCTTCATGAAATGAAATCCTTTAATGATCCACTAGCTAGAGTTCGAGAACTTACATCTCTATTGAAATAGGATGAAGAAGGAAATAACTAACTCCCTACCATTTAAGTATTCAGTTGAAACATAAATTGAGAACTTATTTCCATATTGTTTCTCCATGAAAACTCATGGAGACTCCGCTACCATGGTGACCATATCCTATCTAACATCCTCTTGATATCCTATTCCTTATCCAGTAACTCAATATACATAAACAACATGAAGGGAATACCTGCCACTAGATTTATGAATTGATAGACTCCTAAAAATTCCCCACCCTCATATACACATCTAGAAGATGGTCTGAATCCTAACACATAAAATTATTATACTATATACTAAACCCACACATGTTATAACTCCATTAGAGGAGATTTGGGATCCCTTGTTGGAAAAAAACCTTCACAATCCATGAATGAAACGGAGCTTGAAACCAATAATTTAATTTATTACACTAAATGGATGACTCATTGAAATCTCTAACAAAAAAAACACTATTAAGAAGAACCACTGAACATACTAACAGGAAATAGATCCTAGTTCTCTTTTTGAGCACATATCATACTGATGGAAATCATTACCTCCTATATCTATGACTTTATCTCCATATCTAAAATTATAAGTCTCGTACCTTTTATATATTTTGTTTTAAAACTCTCAAAGCATTTTCCTCCAAATGTCAACGTTGATCTCAAATCTATTTTTATTTTCTAGTATATCTTTCTAAACATTATCAACATAGACCGTATGGGAGAATTGACCTAGAGTTATAAATACAAATTAATAAACTATTAGTGACTCCCTAAACCTAAATTATTGAATATTTTTGGATAATTAATTAATATTTTCATTATTCCCATTGTCTACCCATGTAAACACAAGATAAAATAATCCTGATGTGTGATCCAAACCTTTGATTCTACCATAAAAGTATCATTACATCGATTAGAAAGTTCAATAAAGTAAAGATCGTTATGTCAGATCATAGGGTTCTCTAAAATCATATATCCTCACCAGTCTCCTAGTCTTATATAACATAATATGTCCACATGATGTCATTTTTCTACCAACCTATGAAATTCAAACCAATTCCTTTCTCCAAAATTCATCCATTCTCATAAGCATTATCTATGATACAACACTATAATGACCCCCTCCATAGGTACCCATCTTAGGATGGATGTGAACATAAGGATGACCAATAAAGAAAAAATTCAATAGGCCACATGTTGGAGACCAAAACTAAGAGTATATAATTCATATAAGTTGGAGGTATTCCCCTCAAAAAATAAAATTAAGGGAAAATAATAAGATCTACCAATAAACACCATCACAAAGATAAAATATAAACCATACTAATTTATAAATGAAATTTCATAAAATTAGAACTACTTAAAATAAAAATAAAAAATCATAGGAAATGTCCAGAAACTCTAAAAGCTCGTGAAAAACTCCACATGCTAGTAAATACCATCTTGATCTCTAACAGGATCTAATTAAAATGAAAAACAGTTTATATACATAGGGTATGAATATAGGGATACTTAGTAGTATCCTACCTAGAAACTATCAGAAAAACGTGAAAGTATTACACTAAATATCAGTGAATAAATAAAGGGAACAAAACTATAAAATAAATAGGTAAAAATTCATTCAATTCTCACCAATTATTTATCTCTATGTAGCATATACAAGTAATAAATAAAATATCAAAAGAAAATAAATATGAAAGGTACCTATCATCAACTTCCCCACAGGTTTTTCACTCTCCCCTCTAATTCCAAAAATCATATCCTCCCATCCTCTAGATAAGTTATCCAACTATCAAAAAACCACATCACCAACATATTATCATAATACACCGAATCCACATATACCTCAACCACATATCATTACATCCATAACAAAAAATAATGTTGAAATCCATCATAGGCCATGTTTGATGTGCTATACCTTAAGATATCATAGATCATACATGTACACCTATGGAAACCAAAGTCACAAAATTCATAATAAATGTATATTTTGTAACCTCAAGATGATATATCCTATATATACATGTACAGTGAAACTGAGATCCATTATGGTCTGAATTAGCACATAACTTATACCATAATATACCACAACCGAGATATGCCTACACATCAGTCTATATCTAAAGGGAGAGTGGGGATGAGGGAGTAGTTATTTTTTTTTCTTCATCATCCTAGATGTTAGTGAAACCACTCATAATCCAAAACATCTGGTCTTTTGATGTCTTCCGAGCTTGGGTGGCGGAGCATGATAAATCATAAAACAAAAAGATAGTATATTGAACACAACCATACAAAGAGAAACTACCTAGCCATAGAATAGAACTGCAGTTAACTTACTATATTAAAACACAGATACTCCTGTTAATCTCTAGAACCTAAATATCATAAAATTACACAATAATAAAAGTCTAAAGTGAACTAATTCATCTATTAATTTATCAAATACAATTAAATTATATATCCCATCAAAAATTATGGTTCAATCATTCCATATCATTAAAACAAAAGGTCAATTTATAATTCAACATTTAAATTCAGGATAACCATTACAAGCTCTAATAGAATTCATTCTATCATAATCTAGGGTTTCTATTTACTATATCATCACCATCATCAACTCTCATTCCTGTCAATTAATTTATCATTACATAATCTGGGAATTCTGTGAGTCGACTCAAATATACAACAAGGAAGTTGTACTTAATGTTCACAGGCCTACTACAGTAGGAATTTATAAACCAAAACAACCAACCCCCAATAAAATAATCAATCATGAATAAATTATAAATTAAAATAGGCATTCCCAACACTCAACCCGCACCAATCAACCAAACTCCTTCCCCAATAGAACCATCCAAAAAGTAGGAAATCCTAGTTTTCAACCTCTATCATATATTCCAACATCAACTTCATCTCAATGAATATTAAATAATAAATCCTAGCTCTCAAAATTTTCCATCTATCCCTCACCCAATATCCCAAACATATTAGGTCTTGTAATAAAAAAATAGTAAGGGATCATACAACCTATATCACATACATAATAATAATTATATTTTTTTCATAGAAACCTAAAGGGGGGACCAAGGATAAAATATTCTAGAATAAAATCCTATAACAAAAAATATTGGGATCACAACAGCCCCAAACATTTAATTTAGGAAAGCATCATTACCCATTACAATGTTTTATAAACAAATTTATTATGATCACGTTTTTAAAATAAAAACCTTTAAATTCAATAGATAAAATAAGATAAAAATCAACTATAATGGTGTACCCAACAACCTGTTCAAGTCTAATATATTTCTTGAACTTTTGGATTTCCAACTGGACTGTTTCCCCTCTAATTTCTATGATATCCCTCACTCAATCTTCTGAGAACTCTAATAATACCTTTAAAGATAGATTAATCACTCAAAAACTCTAAATTACATGAATATATTAAGTAGGTCATTAAAATTATCACTTTTCCACCCCTGATGATTTTTTAATTTGGGAACCTACTCCTAAGGGCATTCTTGACTCAAAAATATTTTATGATCATATTTTAAACCACTCTATAAATAATTTGAGTTGGATAATTTTTTTAAAAAAATATGGTTAAATCCCTTGGGATTCACTATTTTTTGGCGTATTGCGCACAAAAGGGTCCCAACTGACACTTTCCTTCAATATTTTGGGATTCAATATTTCTCTAAATTTCATTTTTTTTTCACCAACATCATGAAGATATAAATCACATGTTTCATTATTGTGCTACGACAACTGCCCTTTGGAATTATGTCTTTTATCTTTTCAGTACAGATGGTTACTTTATGACTCTATCAACTCTCTACTATAGAATTGTGTGGATATGACCAACTCCCAGCAGATCAGCAGTCTCTTCATAACAGCTATAGTTGATCTAATCCATGTTATCTGGTATTGTAGAAAATATTATATTCATAAAAATTACTCAAGTAGTATTAATAAAGGTAAAATGAGGATTCTAATTTCCATTTAGGAAGTCACCTTGATTCAAAAGGAACTTTTCACTAACACTGTTAGAGAACTTGGGATTCTCTGACAGATTGGGATGAAAGGAATTTATCCCCAGCCTAGATGCTCTTTTTAAGTATTCTAGAAAGCTTTGCCTCCAAGTTGGATCAATTTTAAATTTTATGGTGCTTCTAAAGGTGACACATGACCCTTGTGATATGGTGATATCTACAAAAACAACTATGGGAAAACTCTACCTCAGTTCAATGGCAGCTACGGTGTCGCTTCTTCTCTAGAAGCTGAAAAGACGTGTGTGATTCATGTTATCTCTTTTGAAAATCATCTGGTATGGAACAATATTTGGATCAAAATCAATTCAAAGTCCATTGTGATGGCTATTGGGAATGTATTACTACACCTTGCATGGACACTTACTTCACGTTGGATAGACTGTATGCATTCGATCATGGACAACAACAATATGGACACTCATACCTTGCATGAAGGGAACAACGTTGCATATAGCCTCACTTATATGGGAGTCAACCATGAAATTACCTAGATGAATGATCTCTTTTTGACTTACTTTCTATTTATGATAGGTAATTAAAATAAATATCCTCTTTTATATTCATGTAATTTTTTTATATATTTTTTGCAATAAAATTAGTGTTTCAGTCTTTAACCAAAACACCACCATTTTAAATAAAATAACTCCAATTATAAGCTTCATTATTTATTCACTTAATTTTATCAATTATATGTTGTTTAAATATTTCAAGAATATCATTCATGATATATAACAATGAAAATACTAGAAAATAGATTATACAATATGAAAAAATATCAAGAGGAATCCTCTAAATGCAGAATAAATTTAATGAGATCAAAAAAATCCAAAATATTCTCATTCCTAATTTCTAGATGAATATTTTTATTTAGTATAATCCATAATTACCTGGATCATAAAAATAATTCTACTCACACACATGCACATAAAATATGGAGAAGTCACAAATACCCTACCTCGATACAAATATTTAAATGTTATCTAAGAACGAACAGAATACCACATATAGATATCTAATATATTCTACCATGATAAACCCACAATACCTATAAATATAATCCAACTAATAATAAAACATCAATCACTAATATAAATTCCTTGAAATTTGATGAAAATGACTACAATTTTATAGAAAATTATAACAAGGGAGAGTAGAACCTTAAGAGATTAAATATACTAACCTTGGATAACTTATGAATCAATATCTATAAACTGTGGGAAAATATAATAAAATCTGTTACACAACTCAAAAAATATCCTATATTTACCTAGGGAATAATAGAAATTATAGGAATTAGAGAGTACATCCAAATTTACATCGGTTGTACTATTAGTAAGACCATTGTGCTATACCCCTAACCATGCCATAATACATAGGTTTTTCATAAAAACTATGGTGTAATAAATATGGTCATTCCTCAATGGACCTAATAAATTCCTTCCTTTTAAAATCAAGGCAAAAATCCCCTTATCTTCCCCTACTATCCTATAAAACCTGAGTAAGGTTGTAGAACAAGCCTAATAACCATACTATATCAGTCCCCTAACTGATAGAAAAAAGTGTCCCAACCCCTTAGGTCTCCATATTGCATCCCACACCCTACACTACAATATCTATAAGGAAAATAAATATAAGTATCTCAACCTAAATCTCTATTCTGTAGCCCCAAGACCACTACTCTGGGACTTATAAAACAACATAAACACAAAATCCTCCACCTCAAACTCTATGCCACTGAGTATACACTGCAAATCATTTATCCATATAAATTTTCAAAAGTCCTTAAGACTAATATACACTATAACTTATCGCACAATAATGTAATCTTTTTCCTTATATGAAATTTTATATACAACAGTACTCTCACTCTTTCATCCTTCCAAAAACACCACCAATCACTTAAAAAAAGATAAGCACTTTAGGATAAATGGATCCTTACATGCTTTATCAATACTTCTTTCTTTATGAATATATAAAACAATAAATTATTATAAAATGAATTCCTCTAGCATAGAGATAAAAAAATAAGAATCCATGTGAACAATATAATGACATTCAATAAATTATAGAATATTTTCAAGGAAATAAAATTTTAACCAAAAAATCATTCTCAATAAATTAAACAAAATACTAAAAGTGAAAATTCAAATATTAATAAAAAAATAATAGAAAATCTCATTCCATTCTATGAAATATAAAAAATAAAGGTTATGTATCCTAGACAATGATAAATAATTTTACAAAGGGATTCATACCATATTACATCTAATCAAATTTAAAAAAATCATTAAGATCTCATGATCAAGAGGATTAAAAAATATATCATTGAATATAGATTTAGAAATGAAATTCTTTTTTGGAAAAGTGATTTAATAAACTATAAATAATATTCATATTCATAATAATAAAATAATCATCACATAAAATAATAGAGAAAATAAATACCTCAACCTTTATCCTCAAAAAATAGGGCATTGTACATTTATAGTTTTTTTACATTGTAACCAAGATAGTTCCTATTCATTTTCATTCTATTTATCTTTTTCAATTTTAAATTCATACCTATATATTCTATTAAAACTATAAAATTAGAAGATTATCCCTTAAAATTTTCTACTTCAACTTTGTGTTCCCCATTTTTCTTTTTTATAGCTTCTAAATCATCATTGATTTTATTGTTAGTTCTTGAAAGTATATTATTAAAACAATCATTATATTCATATAGCATTGATACATCATCCAAGATATCTTTTTATTTATCTCTCATATCTTCATCATTATTAGAAATATTATCTTCTATATTTTCAATTTCTATAATTATATTCTTATATAATTTCATTATCATCTTATGATTCTTGTGAACTTCTTGTACATGCTATTAAGACTTCCAATTTCTCCAAGATAATTTTCACAAATTTTATTGAACTCTTCAATACTAGGCTTATAAAAACCATAACCATCAAATTAATTTGAATCAAATGAAATATTTTTGAAATTACTAATATCTTCAATAAAAAATGTTGTGTGCCCTTCCCACTTTAAACATTTTTACTTGAATTGGATTCATTAGTGAAACTATATCCTACAGTCAATTATTTCATCTTCATTTTCTTATCCTTAATTACTTATCATTCATATTTTGGGCTTATATAATCATATTTTATATATACCATATTTTCTCATTCAAAACATCTCAAATCAAAATAAAGATTACTTTTCTTTAATTTTATTTTAAATTTCTTCTTGCAATTCTTATTTCATTGAATCTTAACATTCATTTTCTTTATAATTCCATGTATGCATATCACAACATGACATAAATCATAACTTTATTCACTAATATAATAAAATACACTATCATTAAATGAATTATAACATTCATGTTTAATTGTATTAAAATAAATAACCATTCTTTTGAAATTAACTTAATTATTAATATTCTTCAACTCATACTCATATTTAAATAATTATATAATGAGATCATCCATGGTCAATTTAGAAAAATACTTAATTTTTCTTAATAATGATCGTCCTATAATTCTATTTCATAAGTAGTTCTTAAAAAAATTCAATTATAAATTAATTTTATATGTTCTCTACAATATATTTCATGTTGTTCACATTCTTAGTAAATATTTAATACTTATCCCTAAAAATATACTACTAAATAATTCTAAATTCTAGAAATTCATCCCAATGAATATAAATATTATCTATCTTCAAATTTTAAGTACCTTAACAGGTGACTTTTAATGTCTTTAAAATACAATAAGTTGTTTTATGAGAATATATATGACTGTAAACACTAATACTAAAATAAAAATAAATATAATTCAAAAAATTGTAATTCAAAAAACAAATCAGCATCATTAAATGAAACCAAATAATCAATCATAAAATCTAGAAATTTATAAGGTCTAGTAATTATAATCTACAAATTAATGACTATAGTATTTAAAAACCCCTCAATTTTGTTCTTTTAAAAATAATAGTCACTTTATAGAAATGCGATAGTCTTAAAGGATTTGAATTTTCAACATCTTGACTTGTCTAAAAAAATATATCTTTTCTTTAGACTATTATTTATAGTATATTGGTTAGAAATATACAATAGAAAAATAACCCAATATATAGATACCAAGTTTTGGGTATCATAAAGAACAACAAAGAGAAACTATCCTTATAAGGTCCTTCTCTAATACCAATTGTTATTTCTATACTATGTTGATCGAAACGGAAATATAGGATCAATTTTTAATCATAAAAAATCAAAGTATATTAAAATATAATAGAAAACATGTTGGATAATAATATTCTATGATAAAACCTATAACAATAAAGCAGTTTAAGTGTGAAGAGTTTAAATAAAAAAAGGTAGACTAGATAACATAAAAATTTATATCATTTTAGATCCAAATGATCTTACACCTACTCATCACACTCTTGTATATAGAGAATGGATATCCACTATATATTTAGCCTTTTAAAATGGGTGGATAAAAAACCTATAATATTCTAAGGGAATCCATAACATAATATTTTACACAATATTAGACCTAATAGAGGATATTCTAGGGAGAAATCCCACACCTAACATAGTATTTTATGATAATGGATATAAAACTCAATTTTTATATGTAGTAACACTAGTTGAGCTATAATTGTTGAGTGTGAAAAGTTACCATGAAAAAAACTCATGAATAATAGTCATATATAAAGAAACCCTTGGAATTTTATGATTAAATTCTTGGTATTAAAAGTGACATATGTCCCTCTAAAGAAATGAATTGATCTAGCTCGAGTGAACCATCATGGCCTCACCAAATATGTCAAATAGTGAATTTCAAGAACTAAAAAAACTTTTTTATCAAGAAGTGAGTAATTTTTGTTGCATATAGGATTATACCTTATTTTTATAACTCATAACAATAAAAACATCAATATTCATCTCATCCTTCTAAACATCTCACATGAAATACTCATCTTCATAACATGGGTAATGAGAATAACATAATAAAGGGGTTATCCCGAATTCTTAATAAGGGTAAGTCTGTGATTATACAAACATAGAACATAATTAATCTTAATATAAGAAAGTAGTATATGAGATAATAATATGAATAAATGATCGTACATTAGAGATATATGACTAGAAGAAAATAGATCAAAAAAGATTCATGACATAAAACATATATATAAAATAAAGCATGAATAATAAATGAGTAAAAAATAAACCAATACTCATGGATATCAATGTAATATCACTATATTTTTTTTAAATATTAATATGTTCAATAGAATACAAAATACGCAACATTGAGTTAGAACAAACAACAAAATATTATTATTTAAATATTACTGTCATACCCTAGTCATTAAATTGTTGTGTATAAATATGATCCAGTACTTTTAAAATTTTATATAAAGGTTTTAATCACTATAAATTTATTTATTAATTCTTAGGAAATAAGAACTTGTTTTTTAGAAAAGTTATTTTATTCATTAAAAATATGTTTTCTTCAAAAAAAATTATTTAGTTTTATGAGAAAATATTATACTTAATTTTATAAATATTTAGAAAAATAATTTTATAAAATAAACTTAATTTTCTAAATTATCTCAAGGTGATATGTTTGAAATTTACTCGAAAGATTTATTTTTCAATCAATTTTGAAATATGCTGATTTGTATTGAATGTTGTATTTTATTTTCTATTATTAACAAAGTAAAATTTGATTTTGTATTAGTTTTAAAATATATTTATTTAATTTTTATTTAGAAAAATTCAATTATTATTTTTAAATAAACTGTATACCTAAATTCAGTAAAAAAATTATTTTATACTTAAAAAATCATTTTTCTAAAAAATCATATTCATCACATTTTTCTAATTTAATTTTAATTTAAATCATTCCACTTAAATGTTTTGAATTTTGAGAAATATATTCAATATTCAGAATTAGTGGTTTCATATTTAATAAATAAACCCTTTTATTTTTATTCAATATGAATAGTAAGCATAGTAATTTTTATTACCATGGTAAAGGGTAAATTGGGTAATTTATGGTTAAAAATAATATGATAAAGACTTTTAAAATGACGTTAAAACTTGAAATAATTTTATTTTATAATCCAATATCATCCATAATACTCTAATATTCAGCTATATGTTTCTTTTATATTTGGGTTTTATTATGAACTTTATAATATTTTATGTAAGGAAAAGTGTAAATTGTCACACTCTTGTTTTTAATAACTACAATATTTTTTAACATGGGGATAAAGAAATACATTTTTAGTTTTAAATATTAATTTTAAATATAATTTATTAATATTAATAATGATAATTTATTTTTAATTTTCAGTGAATAAATGATTATATTAAATGCTAACAAAAAGCTAACACGATGATTATTCAATTAATGGAAACACAAATAAATGATATTAAAAATATTAAAAGTAATATAATTTGATACAATTAATGAGATACATGAATTTTATAGATTAATATAATAGTTTATGTATGTAATAAAATATTTGGTTCAGATTTTATCTATTTTCATGATGTTATTAAATTCAATGTAATGAATAGTTTTAAAAATTGAAATCAATGATATTTTATAACAAATAATATTTTATTAAATGATATATAATTTTTAAAAAAAATTAGATTCATCCATGTAATTATGAAATGGTTTATAATTTCAACCATTTTTCATTTATTAGATGTTTTTTCATTTATAGTAACTATCTTGACCCTCAAAGAGTAAAAATCATTATTGTCACGATACGTGTGAAAGGGGTTAATGAGGTGTTGAAACCTAAAGATAAAGGTAAAACATATTAAAAACTTGTCTAATTTTTATTTTACTAAAGTATTATAATCCATAATCATAATATATTTTAAATAAGTTAGTTTTTATTAATTTTGAATTAAAAATTAATTTATTTTAATTTAATATTTTGAGAAATTCTAAGAGTGATTGTCCTCTATCTTATAAAAGGGAATCTCTTCTTATCTTTAATTAACACATCAAACCTATTTTTTGGCCAATATGTGGAAAAATACCCTCATAAAATCCCTTACCACGATATAGTTACATTATTTGTGGAATAATACCAACCTTATTGTTCTTAAGGTGTTAGGGAAAGGTGGTAGTGAAAAGAAGAGATGTTGTTCTTAACCGAGTGTTTCTATTTTACTCAATCTTCCACCACCTTAAAATATTCCTTAACCACACTTATATAATAAAATAATCATTTGAAATATAATTATATTTTATTATGTTAATTTCATAACCTCTATCTATCTCTAACCTTCATTAAATCTAAAATCAATCCATCACTTGTATGCAAGGCGGACTATAGCCTCACAGACCGATGTAATTCATTTTCCATAACCAACACACACAGGTAGTTATAATTATAGAATTAATGTTTATATATTATATTCATATCATATTTCTCATTTTTAAATATAAAATATCATTTAATTTCACACCATTCCATTCACTAAAAAATTATTACATCATTCACACGTACGTGTGGACAACCACCTCCACAAGGCGATGTGATTCACTTTTCATCACCACATCACATGGATGATATATATGAGTGTATTTAAAGAAAATATATGATATTTATTATATTATTATAATTATGGAAGTATATAATAATACTTACCTATTTTTCTTAATGATCATTGAAAAATGGAAATGTTACTCATGTGTACATACATCCTATCGTCTCAAAGATTGTAACGGGGTTCATTTTCCATAACCATATTTGACAGTAGGATTTAAAAGTATAATTTAGGTATAACAATTACATTTATTTCATGATTAGTATTCTATATATGATTTAACAATGAACCATTTGACCATTTTGGACATACCGAATCCGTTTTGAGATCATGGACCAAACATCATTAAAACAACCAATGTGGACTTAACTGGTTAAGTAAATAAACATGTCATTTAAATAAATAAAAAATGTTTTAAGTATAACATATTAATTGAGGAAAATTTTATTAAGAAATTAAATAATTGATATGAGTCTATTATACATATTTTGAAGGACATATATAGCAAGTCTACACTCGAGGCAAGGGATTTCTTCTCAATTTCTTTTTATTGAGGCATATTTTATTGCGATACAAATAATTTATTTTATGTCATTTATATAATTCCATTTTAAGTTTTATATCATGAATAATTAATAATTAATAATATTTTATGTTTAAATTTGAATTATTTTTATTCAAGAGGATTTTACTTGAAATTTACCTAGTGGCAAAGGGTTTCTTAACTCAATTTATTTTCATTAACTTATAACTTTTTTTCATCGACTTTATAATTACATGATTATATGTAAATTGTAAAAAAAATAGTTTAATTTTGTATTTAAACTTTATTTTTGAGTATTCTCAATTTTTACACATAATCACTAAACTTATAAATTCTCAATTCACTATTATGATTTTTTCAAGGTTTATTCATCTCAAATTCTCTTTCTTTGGGACATATGTTTATGTTAAGCGCATAAATTCTTTTAAGAGGTGTATATATTTTCTTTATAACAATATATATCATGAATATACTTATTTTAATTATATTTAAATATTCATTTGATGTTATTATTTTATGGAATTATGATTGAAAAGTTACCAAAGTGGTAGTGACTTTATATTGCCATATCCTTTCTTTTTGAAATTTTTTATATTTAGGGTTACTTTAGACGATCATAAAATATTATTTTATTAAAACACAGTTATTTAATTATAAAATATTATGAATTTCTTTATATTTTAAATTTCAATTTTATCCCTTATTGGTTAATGAAACATCAATAAATTTTTTATAAGTGACGATAATCTGGTATCTTTTTTAGATCAAGAATATTTCTCTTCCATATCCATGTTTTCAAAAAATATATTTTCTACAAATAAATTATTTTTTAAAAATATATTACACGATCTTTTTAAATATTTTAAAATATTTTAAAATGGAAATTTTATAACCTTTTTCTAAATGGGTCACTTTTGAATCCTTTAAAAAATATGTTTGAAAAGAATACTTATTTTTGACATATACAACATAAACAAATATTCTATAAATAATGACCATTATTTATGTTGAATATTACATTTTATGTTTCCATGATTATTTTTAATGAAACTTTTTTCAAAATATTTTTTAAACTATTAGTTTTAAATTGATTTCTAATATTAAAAGGGTATATTCCTCATGAATGTTTGTAATGATATTTTAATGGTCTTTCCATTCATAAATTTTTAAAACCAATGATGATAAATATGCTCCAGTGGGGATTTTTTAGTGATAATAATCTCTTTTTTTATCTTTATGTGTTATTATTTTTTAAAATATATTTTCTTGGCACATGTTTCTTTTCCATGAGTTTACCAAGTTATGAAAATAATGCTCCATTTTAACATATACAACAATAATGACTTGTCCAACCATTATAATTTTTATTGTTTGGATTCCATTATATGATTTCTTGAAAAAAATACATTCTCTCTTTCTTGGTGATTTATTTTTTGAAAATAGATTTTTAAAATAATATGTATTTTGATATTCGAAAGTGTTTTACACATGGTATTAAACTTGTTTCTCAATGTTTGTATTCACGATATAGTCCTTGGACATTGTGTTTGAAGGGTTGTTCCCCATTATAGCTCATGACTGATCCTGATACATATTATAAAAGGGTTTGAGCCACATTATATCTCACATATGAGATTTATATAGCTTATACGATGGGTACACCTAGATAGAGATCCAATGCATTGGGTAATGATTATGTTCACTGGAGAATTATATTTGATGTTAATCATATGGTTATTCAAAATTTAATGGTCTTGTAAGGGTTCTATGATAATGATTTTCTAATTTACAGCATGTTTTCATTAAGTTGTTATGGGTTATATCGGTTTCCTTTGATCAAGGTTGACATCAAATTGCTCATAATTATTTATTCTTATAACTCTTGTCATTCGGTAAAGATTTATGCCATGATTCATGGTTGATAATCCATGTATTTGTGGGTTTGATTAATATTATGATTACGCTATAGAACATTTATTATGTTATCATTTTTATTATTCATATCTTACTCTAACTAATAGAATTCAATCATTAATTCTTAGGTTTACCCTTATAAAGAATTTTAGATCACCCTTCTTATGTTTCATTTTCCCCTTGTTATGAATAATGATGATAAATTATTTTAGTATAGAATGTTTTCAAATGTGGGGAAATTTTTGGGAGATTTTTAATACTTAAAATGGAATATGAAAGGATAGGTATAGCAGGAAAAGTACTCTCTTGAAGTCATGAGTGTTATTTAAGTAATAGTTTTTCTTGACTCTGTAAAACTCTAAACCTAAATGGTTCTTAGATATGTAAGGGATCCAATATTTCTTGTTTATGTTTCCTGGTTTGGATGGAAAAAATTGGGTAACATTTATTGGTATAAAATCAAAAAAATGTAATGTTTTTTTAGAATCAAATCTAAGAGTGTGGATTTGTGGCTGTTATAGTTAATAAAAAACATAACATAAGAATATACCATAATATATAAATATATGTCATAGAAATTCCATATATTTTAAACAAAATTCATTCTAGAGAACTATCTCACAACCATATGTATAGGGAGACATCATATTCATGAGTGAAACAATTTCTCCCATTATTTCAAGCAACTAAATTATGCTTGTGTATACATGTCACGGGAGATATAAATTTTTTTACCAATGAATTATTGGATGATATAAGATCCCACCCATCATTCTCCCTTACTTACAAGTGCAGCGTGAGAATAAATCACATATAACATCATAAATAACCCATGTAAATTAAATTTTTTTCTTATAACTTTTAAATGAAAATCATTTAAATTTGATATCATAAAGAACCCATGGATAGAAAATGGGTTTCAAAATTTTTTCAAATGTTATAAAATAACGTCATGAATTAAATAGATTAAAATGAAAACATTAGAACCCAAAAGGTATCACTTCATAAGAGAAAAATATAGGGTATAATATGAAATATAACTCTATTGAAGATATAGTGGAAAATAAAAACCAGATTATAAAATGAGATTTCATGAAAAACATATTATAATCAAAAACATAAAATTCATAGTTGCATGTGTCTTTTCAAAAAGAAATTTTTCAAAAAATTGGGGAAAATAAGACTTCATAAAACACTAATTCCACAATATATCCCTATAATGGAAGCCAAATAGTAATTAATATTATTCATTAAATATGAAGTTTAAGATAAAATAAAATATTTTTAAAAGAAATTACTTATTAATATTTTAAAAATACATTTCTTGAAACCCACATCATTGAAAAAGAAAATAAATATTACTCTTGAAAATAGTTTAAGAGAAAAATGAAGACCAAAATATAAAAAAAAAACTATATCCAAATAATAATATATAACATTGGGTGAAATTCAAAACATGGATATGGAAGAAAAAGAACCATTAAAATCATAGAAATCATTCTTAATTAAATTATCATTTAATGAAACAAGGGTTTAATAAATGAAATAATTTGATGTAAAATGTGAATTCTTAACAATAAAATGTTTGAATAAAACATATCATTATCATAGGATATAATATATCAATCTATAGTGATCTTAGTCAAAGTGGAAATATTATGACCCAAAAAAATATTTAAGTCAAGAAAACCCCATACATTTATTCCTTCTTAGTCGAATATGATCTATCCTCCTACATAAAAAAATAAATACATTAATACCATATCTCAGAACGATATTAATATCTATAAATATTTATAAACTTAACATATTATCATTTATTTCAATAATATTAGTTAATTATACCCTATGTTTATCATCATATGTTATTAGTTTTGATTGTTTGTTTTATACTAACTTTTCGATGGATATGTCGATTATTATTTATAAATTCAATGATAAACCTTAGAATATATTTATAGGTATTGGGATTGATATTTTATAATGATATATAATTTTCAAATTTCATTTCATATGTACTTTTCTTATGATTCATTAAGACAAAGTTGGTGGTGTTCTTGTTTTAACAATTTTTTAACAAATAAAGAGTGGAATTAATAATAATTTAAATATTAATATAATAATTGAGAAATCATGAAAAAAAAATATTTTAAAATTATTTCTAGTAACACCAATATTTAATTTTCCATAGAAATCCATCATATAAATTTGTAGAATTGTTCAAGTAGTTGGTTAAACCAACCCAAATAAAAAATGTTATAATTTATGGGTGATTATGGTTAATAAGTGATTACTTTAGAATAATATCATTATTAAATATGTATAATTTTATTATATATATGTTTTTAAGGTGGTGAATTAGGCTATAATATATTTATGTAAATAATAAATGAATATATTGAAAAAATGATTTCATCACTTTCGTGGAGATGGTAGTCTGCACATACACATGTGTGACGTATTCATTTTCTATAGAAAGGGTGAAAGATATGGAATTTATCATACTTTTAAAATATCTATAATGTTATAAATATCATATTAATCATTTAAATTAACTTTTAGAACCATCTATGTAAGGTGGTGAGGAAAAATCATAGATGTCATTCATGGATGTGGTAGTCCTCACGTGCGCATGATATCATCTTCATTCTTAAAATTGTTTTGATGGTAGAAAATGGATATTTTATTAACATAATACAATTTAATCACATTATAAATAATTATTTAATCATAATATAATATGTATAATATTTTTTAAAGGTATAAGAAGAAAATAATTTAGATATCTAGGTTGATAATATTACCATTACCATTGGATTTTCTCACATAGTTAATAATTTAAGGATCCTTAACATATTATTTTGTAAATATCAAGGAATCTAATATGTTTTGATATTGTTTAAAATGGATTAGAGTAGATTTTTTAGAAATAAATATTTTTAATGGGTGAAAAAATTTAAAGGAATTGGTCTCCTATTATAGTGAAGAAAATGTAATTTTAATAAAAAACTTTTAATTTTTCAATGATGACATGAAATTATTCAAGGGTAAGTTGCTCCAAAAGTGTGAAATAATTAACTTTGGTGTGACTTAATTTTTATAAATTCTATGAAATTCATTTTAACTCAAGTTTGAAATATGTTTCATGCCTTTTACCAATATATTTTTTCAATTTTTCTATTTGGGCTGTTACATTGGAAATTAATTTTTACCCATGTATTTTATATTATTTAAAAAAATTATATAAATTCTCTTAAAAATTTTGGATGTTATGGAAACTAATTTAATCTATATATAATCTTATAAAATTTCTAAATAAGATGAAATTAATTTTAATTTTATAATATTTAACATATAAAAAACTGTTTTGTAGAAAATTATGTTGTTCCCACCATTAACTGTTCTTAATCTTATATGACATTAATAACCAATTAAAAGAGTGATAATATATTTATATACATTTTTATACATAGTATCAAATTAATTATATAAAATAAATCAATTGAATTTATTAGATATAAATTACACAATAATAATAAAATAATTCATTGGGAAGAACGCTTTCACCATTATTGTGGTCATTAACATTAATCTTAGTTATAATATATTTATTATTAAAATTTAAATTAACCTAATTACATAATATGAACATTATAATATAAAATATAAATTCCAATTATTATTTAATATAAATGATCAATGAAAAATAATTTTTAATATAAGTAAACAAAATATTTTTTAGAGAAACATATTATTCATGTTTCAGAAATGTTAATCATTGGATTTATAAATTCAAAATAGTATTTTTAAATAAATCATTTTTATCCTTAAATATATCTTTTTTATAATAGTTTTTTTATTATTTTATTTAATAAAAAATTCATGATAATTTATTATGTATTATATTATTAGTAAAAATTATATTTTTTTACTATTGACGTAAAAATAAAATATTTTAGAAAAAAATCCAAAAATTAATATTATGTTAGAATTGATATTATAAATAAAAAATTAATTTATTTTGGTTTAATTAAATTTAAATAATTTTAGAGTATATCTTTTAAATAAAAAAATAAATTATAATAAAAACTATATTCATTCGAAAATAACATTTTAAATTTTCAACTTTTTTTATTCTTATTTACTATCAATTAAAAATTTATTTAGATCTAATATATAATTCAAATAAAGAAAATATTTTATATATGATATATCTAATTCTTTAATATAAATCATAAAAATGGAAATTTTAGGAAAATACATTTTTATCATACAATGATCTTATCGGCTATTTAGCCTTATTACTTGAATTTTATCATTTCTTTAGTAGTCAAAATTAAAATTATTTTTAAAATATGAAATCTGAATTAAATAAAAACATTTTATATATGAATAATTTATTTTAATAATAATTACATGAAAATATATTCTTAGTTTCTACTTACATAACTTTCTCGATTGACCGTGTTATACCTAAGAATAAGAAAAGATCTTGTGAAAGTTGTGGGTGTGATTTTGTTAGAATGGATCTCATGGAAATTTCTATGATCTTGAACTTATCTCATATGTGATTGATATCATACCTTAAATATTCGAGTTCATATTGGTCTTGGTGTTGGGAAAACCCTTTTGAAGTTGCCTCCTTCCTAATATCGGATAAATGATCCTCATAATGAAGACTATCACTATTAGACACCTTTTCTTATGCAATATTTATTTATTTTTTAATATTATTACCTCTATTTATATCTTCATACTAAATAGTTATATCATAATGGAATTTTTTAATTTTTATGTTTTTTTAATAAATAAAATATATCAAGGTTTTGTTTTTCTTCTATATTTCACATGTTACAATATATTAAACACATTAGTATTTAACAAAAAAATATACTAAAATATCAGGTCAATGCATTATATCCTCCTAAATAGATTGTTTCTTCACAATTTTAATTATTTCCTACTAATGAAAATAATTAGGTATGTATAAGAAATAAGATTTAATTTAAAATTATTATTTATACTCAATATCTTAGGCAGGACTGGTGAACTCATATTTTCCATAATAATAGAAAAATATATGATATTGAGATTCTCTCTAACAATTTGATCTAAAAGTATATCATTATTAGATATAAATACCCATATTATATAATTTCATTCTAAAGGATGACCATAATCATCCTTTCATCGATAAACATTCTGACGTTGATATAAACTATAATATTCTTATCCAAAATATTTTTTCTTCTATATGGATAGAACCAATCCATTTCAGAAATAATATTAAATTTATCTAAAGGAAAAATAATATTATTTTCACAAATAACTTACCATAAACAAAAAAAATTGGATATAATAATCGTACTTCTATAAAGTATTATTACTAATTCAATAACATGTCATTAAGGTGAAAATTTTGTGATCTTCTTAAACATTCTAGGTAAAAAGTGATAGGTTGAAAAAGATAAAACTAAAACACTCGTAGTTATTTAGTGAATGATCATTTTTCATCACCCCACATCATTTTAAGACTAAATTTCATAGTTATGGTTCCATAAGATTTCCCTTATTCCCTTGGTTTGTGATATTTTGGATTCCTATCATCCTTGTTATCCCTTGAATTAGGTCGTTGACTTAGATAATTTTCTTTTTCCCACATATTATACATTGAACTATCATCGGTATAGTAGTATGAGTATTCTTTCCATCTATTGTGTTACCTAAACTCTTTTGTTTTCCTCGACTATTGGTTTCTCGATGCAATCCTTTACTATAGATAAATTATATTCCAGCTGCTATGAGACATTCCCTGGGTGCCTCTTCCCACATTTTTAACCTGAATGAAATTTACTCTTCATTAATTCATTATATTCATCGTCTTAAATTCTATTAAAATAAATCATTTTAATATATTGTGTGTTTTTACTCAAACAAGTTCACATTTTTAATTAAATTTCAGGATATCTAGTTAGGAATAACCAAAATATTTCTCACTCTAGCTCTTATACTATTAGGTTTCTCATAGAATATATGTACACATTGTCCACAGAATATATTGTCAACATGGTTCCTCATTACTCCATCCATTACATTAAATAAAAAAATTATGTATGAGAATACTTAAATTAAAAAATCTACAGTGGGAATGATCTTAGAATAAATAATTCATAAATGATGTGCGTACCCTAACATATTAATCTCTAGGATTAAATCTAGGTTATCCATGGAAAATTTTCTATTATATTCTCTTTCTTAAATATGTTCAATTCCCTCGCAATGTTTCATAAAGATAGTATGAATTAAACAAATCATATCCACCAGAAGTGTTTGGACATGTGGGAAACTTTTGGCCCAGATATCATGCATTGAGTGAAGATCAAGATGATACTCGAACAACCTTTTCTATGGTAATTATTCCTAGGTGTATATGTTCCAAAATTTCCTATACATTCTATTATCTAGATAGGTATTTCATTTATAGAAAAAAACTCAATATTTACTTCCAAAATATATTAGGATGTTATTATATACAAATATTTTTTACTAGACTTATCCTTAGAAATTTCACTAAAACAATCTCCCCAAATCCCAAAAAGAAATAAATTAACCCTAAAAATAACTCAACCTTTCTCTAATTTAAAATGAGGTGACTAGATAAAAAATACAAACGTAATGTATTATATTACATGAATAATCCTTTTAACACATAGATATTCACACAATCTCAATAACCATAGGATTAGTGCCTTGGGAGATTAAGTATATAAATAGTTTATTTTACAATACTCATGAAAATTTCTCCCTAATCATATATCTCAAAACTTATTTCTAAACATATCACATCAAATACAAATCCTTATAACCTAATGAATAGAAAAAGATATAATAAAGGGGTGATCTAATATGGTTAGTAAGGGAAAATGTGGGATATATAAATCATATAACATAAGTAAGAATATAATGTGAAAAATGGTATGAGAACATAATAAGAATACATTATCATACATGGTAGACACATACCCATAAAATCATAGACCATAAAAGTGTCATGGCATAAAACAGTTACATATCCTGAAGCCAAGATAAAATGGGAGTTAAAACGTAGAAAAATAAAGGTTCTTATGAAAACAATTAACGCGGGAAAGTGGAATAACATAGGAATATATATCATGGAAATTTCGTATATTTAAAACAATTAATTCTATAGAATAATAGAACAACCATAGGTATGGGGAAACATCACCTTCACGATTCATACACATACCTGCATTTGTGAGAAAATAAATTGTTCTCGAATATATATATATATCAAAAGATATAAACTTGTAACCTATAACAACTGGGCCCCACTGATAGCAGAGACCCCCCACCTTAACATGGTCGTCGGGTCCTATCCCACTAGGTACCACCAGTTTCCCCGTAGACAGGTGGGCCCCACCCTGGGGCCCACCCACATTTTTGAATGGGTCATCTGACTAATGATTTTCCTCATAGGACAACACATATCCTTTCTAGTGTAATTTTTCTTCACTCACATATACCCTAGGAAACATCCCAAAAGGTCACCATCCTTATCACTACTCCTGGCCAAGCATACTTAACTGTGTAGTTCTAATCAGGTAGGCTCCCGAAAAGGAAGTTGCACCTTGTGGACATGGGTTATATCATTTATCCATTTAACCTTTTATCATTTTGGGGTGTTACATTCAATCCCCCTTTGGAGAACATCATCCTCATTGTAGACCGTACATATCAACCCAGGCAGTGAACCACACTTAAGGTGGGGTTCCTTCTCTCTTACTAAATATAACAATCGGTCCCCTCTTATAGCACAAACACCCCACTTTAACATGGCTATCAGGTCCTAGAACACGAGGTACCAAATCTTTCCCCCAGACATGTGTTCCGCACCATAAGGCCCACTCATGTATCTGAATGGCTCATATGACTAATGAATGTCCCCACCCCACCTTAACATGGTTGTTAGGTCCTCACACACCACGTGGCACCAGTTTCCCCAAAGACACGTATTCCCTACCCTAGGGACCACACATGTGCCGGAATGGGTCATCTGACTAATGATTTTCCCCACAGGCCTACACATATCATATCCAGTGTGTTTTATACTCACTCACACGCACCTTAGGAAACTACCCAAAAGGTCACTCATCCTAATCACTACTCCAGGGAATTCACACTTAACTGTGGAGTTATAATGAAGTGGGATCTGAAAAAGGAAGGTGCACCTTGTTGACATGTGTCATATTATTTAGTCATTTAACCTTTTTTCATTTTGGGGTGTTAATTGTAATGACTCATATTTTTCTATTTTTATTTTTTAGAAAGTTTTTTGGAAAATTTTGAGGCCAGGATCTAAGGAGGCATGCGATTTCGAGGCTCGTTGTGTCCAGAATGGTCCATCGAAAAATATTAGGTTTTTAAATAACGTTCATGTTGGGAAAAATCCATTTAAACATCCTATTGGTATGTTTTGGGTGTGTTTTTGTTTGTTGAGAATAGCCAGATGACCTCAAATGAGAATGGTTGGTGTTTGTCAAAGGCAGGTTTTTAAGGTGGCGCAGTATCCCATAATTCATGGACCGTGTACCATGTTCCGAGAGTGGTACATAGAACAACATGAATGGTACACCAGAGTGGTTCACAAAATCAAAAAAGGTTCACGGTGTAAGGTGATGTGGTATACAGATGGGTTGAAGTCAGTGGAGGATATCGACCACGTATGAGTAAAGGCGGTATGCAGAGCGCGTATGAAAAATGGTTCACGGGTGGATTGCGGTTCGCCGCAGCAGAAGGATCAGTAAGTAGTGATGGATGGATTGATGATTTGGTAAATCTTAGATTAGTGGTTCTCACGTATATATTTTCCTATATAATAATTTCTAATCCCATCGATTACTATTGAGACCAAATATCATTAGAGAAAATATTTTTGATTCGAGATTTCGTCAAAGTGCGATGGTGGTTAGCGAGAAAAAATCTTGTGAAAGATGAAGTGGTTCGCATGGAAGAAATTTCACCAAAGGTTTTTGTGGGAGACTATATCCTACAAAGAACATGGTATGTGGAGGAGGAGGTCTGGTACACAGAAGTATTTGAATCTGTACACGGAGGAGGAATCTATGGTACGTGAGAGAGCGAATTCCACAGGAGTTACATGGAGGGGGAGCTCTGGTATGTGGAAGAAAATATTGTACATGAATAGAGAACAATTCATGGACAGAGGACAATTCAAAGAGGCTTAACTAAGGCAGTGGTACAAGGAGGTGCTAGCGGTTTTTGGAAGTGGAAGAAGAATGACGAAGGGGTGATTCTCATTCCAAACCTGGTACTCAATACGTGGGAGAGTAGGTGTTTTGAGATTTGTGTAAGGAAGCTTCTGAAAACATCAAATAAGTTTGTGAAAGTATTTTCCAATACCTAGCAGTACTTGGGAAGGTGGAATTCATCTATGGGTGAAAAATGGACTTCAAAAGAGAATCTACCAATATTTTAGGATGCAAGAATTCATGAAAATGAAGGGACATACATGTCCATAAAGTATGATTGACCTACAAGTTGATAAACTGTGTGTATATTCCTTTCCAAAATCATTAAGTGATGGAATATGAAGATGATGATTCTTTCCATAGGTAGTTATCCAGAGAAATAGGCATAGTGAGTGACCCTTGTGAATGCAGTGCGTAGACCCTAAACTTTGTAAAGGTAGTGAGCCTGGGCATAGAAGATCTTGCCCCAACATTATACTCATTATTGACAGTGAGCCTTATTAAATTTTGTACATCGGCATATTGTCGTTGTATGCTCCTTGGATGTATCCTAGTGAGGATGAACCAAGTAAAAATCATTGTGTCCTATGAATTATTTCATATCTGTTCGTATATTGCTATGGGAGATAGAGAGAATTGAGTTTTATCTAACAATGAAACAAGATCCAAACAGGAGAATTTTGTAATCTTCCATATCCTGATTCACCCCCCCCCCCAAGGTTATTCAACCTAGTGGACCTAACAATTGGTATCATAGGGAAGGTTTATTTTATCATATTTGTTTTCTTTGACTTGGTTCAATATTTTTTTCTCAAGTTAAAGATTCAGTCTACTCTTATTTTGGTGTTCTATGGAAAATGGGAAAATTTCAAAGAAGAAGCATAAGTCTTGTGAAATTCCCCAGTTTGTAAGTGTCAATGATATTCCAAGTGATGTTGGAATTACTGATGATGAAGAAACTCCAAGAAGGTGAAAAGTGGATGTTGTCCATGAAACAAAGGAATTCGATTAGAAGTGGGATAAAGAGATTAAATATAAATATATCCAGATCCAATCAATAGAGATTGAGGTTAACCAGCTAAGGGGATTAAATCAAAGGCTTATTGACTTGTTCACTGATCTAAGGGAGAAGAATAATTCTCAATTTTAAGAACGCAAAAAGTTTTCAATAAATAGAGAAAATCTCAAAGCTGATGTCGAGGGAAATAATCTGAACTCAGTTGATATTCATAATCTAAAATCCATAAATGATGAACTTTCTACATAGCTATCTGAGATATTTTATAATAATCAAAATATACAACAAGATAATGCATACCTCTATTATTATGTTTCTCAAGAAAATTTGAAAATAATGGAGAAAATTAATATGGTAGATAAGCTCAAACAATAACAGGAAGATGATATGACTAGTAGAAAGAATCTCAGAAGAGAACTCAATTCTCAACTTGAATCAAGAGATAAGAAGATTCATAAACTGGAGGAAGAGATATAATCAATCAATAATGAAATGGAGGAATCAAATGACAAAGGAAGGACTAAGTTGAAGGATTCACTGCACTTACTATTTGATTTTTTTCAGAAGGTGATGATAAAATGAAAAGAAAGTATGCTATTTTTTAGGAGAAGAAAGAACATATTTTCTCATCTCAAAGACCACATAGTATGAGATAGTATGGAATTAGATATGATGATCACCCTTTCATAAAAAATATTAAGATAGTAGTGAAGAGTTCTAAATATAAGAAACATATTGTAGGTTCTGGAGATAAACCTAAAAAGGTTGTTATAGGAAGTAATGATAGCATGTACTATTTTTGTGGTATTCATCGTCACACATCAAACTTTTGTTTAGAGTCTCAAAAATACATTTCATATTTTGAAGATAGAAATTTTACTAAATATTGAATAAGAAGAAGAAACATGAAAATATCAAAAGAACACCTCTCAGAAGAAAGAATTCATCAGATGATATTACTGTGGAAGAATGGGACACACTATGAGAATGTGTTAGGAAGCTCTGTAGGTCAATATCAGAAGAGTAACTTAAGCTGTTTCAACATCTCAGCTGAGAAATGGTGAAATGAGTAATGCCTATCATGGAAGATCTATTATATGTTCTGATCATGGGAATTTGGAAATACATTACAGAAATAAGAATGTAGGGAAAGAAAAGGAATCCAAGAAGAGATCCCCGACACATGAAGTGTATAATGAAAAGGAATTTACTGGAAGACAACATATTGATCTGAAAAAAAGGTATATAAACTTAGGAAGATCATAAGGAGATCAACTAAAGGTGTATCAATCAGCTCCTCTATTACAGTCACAAAAGCACTCCGGGAAAGAATGTGAACAACCTTTGAAAAAAAGGAACGATAAACTTTAGTTGTTATTAAGATGAATTTGAAAATAGTGGAAGACTCAAATGCAACAAGAAAGGTTGCATGACTCAAACAATTTATTAAAGAAAAATGAATAAATAATTTCATGATAAAATCACATTTCATGCCACATACCGAGAATTGAAAGAAATAGAAAGTAAAATCTAATAGAAAAAGAAGCAAGATTAGATGAGTAGTGGAAAGATTCATGCTCAAAGAAAGAGTCACAATAGATTGCATATCTATGGAGCATAAAAGAAGGAAATGTGTACGGGTGGGTTTAAACCCCAAATTGAGAAAAATTACAAGCCTACAGAACTTATATATCAAAGGAATGCTCAACATGTTGGTAAAGAATTATTATTCATATGGCCACAACAGCTGAAGTTGGCTAGGCAGTTTGAGCATGTAAGAAAAGAGTGTGATGTTTTTCAATATATAATCAAAGGGTTGACCCATGAGGATCAACTATAATCTTATTTTTGAGGATTACATAATATCCCCTCTTCCTAAGTGTTTAAATGATTCTAACTGATTTTCAAGTGTTTCAGGTTTTTGGGGAGATACAATATTAGGGGAATTGGTATAAAAAGATAAAAATTAGTGATAATATGTGATCCGTAATGTCAACTGATTCAAATCAGTTATCCGAATTACATATTAAAGGAACTGATTGAGTGAAATGGATTTTGATGGTGTTATTAACTCTATCTATTTTTTATTACACTAAGTTCAAACTCATTAGGCTTGAGGTTTTATTGATGGATATTTTCTAAGGGTCACATGATGAAGAAATGATGTAGGAGAAGAAAAATAATTTTGGGTCTAAACATTGGGCCTAACAATAGGAAGAGTTTCATATCCTAGGGGGGTCATTCTATCTCCAAATCAGATGCAAGATCTCAATGGTATAAAAATAATGACTTTTTTATTTCTAATTTTAGGAAGACCGATCGAAGAATAAGTGGTTTCATTCATGTATTTCATGATAATCACTTTTGGTCATAGAATATGGTATCAGATGAATTTTTTTAGGATACCAAGAAGCTTCAATAGAAGATCAACAAAGTCTCAACAAGTGGCTGGGAAAGGTAGTTGAATGTCATGATGTGAATATAGTGGGGAATGAAGAAAATCATCAGTAAATACTTGATCATACTTTGGAGGAAAGTGATGAAGAGATGAGAAGGTCAATAGATGCTCTATCTCCATAGGTTTATTCATAAAAATAATTAGATGATGAGAACCAACCAGTGTCTTCACAATGACTAGTGAGAAGAGATGAAATTGATAGGAAGAACATAATTGGTGATCAAACAACACCATTGTATACAAGTATGATGAAGTCTCAATAGCAATAATCATACTTATCACCAGTTGAGACTAAATTCTTTAATGAAGTAGTTGGAGGTGAGAATTAGGTTCAGAAAATGAATGGATATCATGACCAAATTAAGAGGAATCAAACATGGTAAATTGGGTTGAGACCAAAAAACAAGAATGTCATTAAAACAAAATGGGTCTTTCGAAAAACAAAATGAATGAAGATGGGGATGTTATTCGAAACAAAGCACAATTGGTGTGAATATGGTACTCCCAAATAGAGGGTAATAATGTTGATGAGACATTTTCTCCTATTTAAAGGATAGAGACAATCAGATTATTCTTGGCCATAGTAGTGAAAATAATGTTTAAGGTTTTCAGATGGATTTCAAATCAACATTTCTAAATGGAGTTCCATAAGACGTATAAATTGAGAAACCAGATTTTGTTTCTCATCCATGAAGATGAGAACATGGTTTTTCATCTTAAGAAGTCATTATATGGTTTGAATCAAGCACTAAGATCATGATATTCAAGGCTTGATTAGTTTCTAAAGAATCTTGGTTGTCAGCGTGGTGGAGTTGATTACAATCTATATTTCAACAAAATGAATAGTAACAGGATGATGGTGTTGGTTTATGTCGATGACATAATCATGGGTGGATCAGATGAAGAACAATGCATACAATTTTTTGAATTCATGAAAAGCGAGTTCGAAATTTCAATGATTGCTGAGATGGCATTTTCCTTGACTTATAGGTGATGAAAGAAATGAATGTCACTTTTATTTCTCAATCTAAATATTCTAAGAAGGTTTTGAAAATTCCAAAGAGATGAAGACTCCAGTTGCTACCCAACTGAAACTTCCATGTGATGATAAAGGCAAGATAATTAATATCATAGAATATTTGGAAATCTTTGGAAGCCTGTTATACCTGATAGCGACAAGGCCGGATATTTAATTTTCCACATGCCAAGTAGCGAGGTATCCTAGAAATCCCAAGGAGATCCACATGATTTCAGTAAAAATAATTCTTCAGGATATCAAGGGAACAATAAATTTTGGCCTAATGTATAATGACAAATCTTATCCATAGTTATTGGGGTATATAGATGTGGATTGGTATGGTTTAGCAGATGATAGGAAATCAACAATAGGAGGTGACTTTTATCTTATAGGGTTGTGTATTTCTTGGTTAAGAAAGAAATAATATTTCATTTAATTGTGCACCACATAAGCTGAATACATTGCGGATACTTAAGCATGAACATAACTATTGTGGATGGAGAAGAAACATGAAGATATGGTAATTGATGTGATATATCTGATCAGAATTCATTGTGATAATTCAAGTGCTATAAATCTGAGAAAAAATATAGTTCATCACTCAAGGACAAAGCACATTGAAATCATGTATCATTTTGTCTAGGAGAAGGGGTAGAAAGTGCTTGTTATGTTGGATTATGTGCCTACATAACAATAAGTTGCAGATATTCTTATGAAGGCCTTACCCAAAGAAGCATTTCAAAGGCATCAATTATATCTGGGAGTCCAGTCGAATCCCTACACCTAAAAAAGTGTGGATGTGGGACCCCCTATCCCCAAGGAATAATGTGTCTTTCCCTAGTGTTTTGATATGTTTTTTTACCCAGTTGTAGACAACCTTGAAGTTCCTTTCAGGTTCGTTGACAAAGGGGGAGAATGTTTGACTATTTTAGGGGGAAGAAAAGACATGGGGAGAATTTTTTAAGTGGAGTAGTGAGATAGGGGGAGTTGAATATGAGATGATGTTTCTTAGAGGAGTTATAACATAGGGGGCATGAAACTTGAATATTCTCGAAGGGATTGTTCAATGATTAGATATCACGAAGGCTGAGGTTTGTGAGGAAATTAGTTCATTGGTATTAGTGTATCAGTATGGTATTAGTAATTGGTGATTAGAAATAAAGTGATTCATTGATGAACTCTTCATCATTCTCTTGTTTCTCACACTGATCATGGTTCATGTGGGCATAGAGTTTGTGTTGATTAGATCCTTGATCATTATTTTAATCACATGAAGCGAATGTTGGTTGAAGTTGAAAAGAGTATTAATGAGGTATCAAAATACGCAGTGTTGTTATGATAAGAGTTGTCAAAAAACCCAAAGGGGGTTGTTGGAAAAAAAATACTCCGAAATTTCTTATCGGTATGTTTTGGGAGTGTTTGTGTTTTTTGATAAAGCCAGATGACTGCAAATGAGTATGGTTGGTGTTTTCTGAAGACATGTTTTTAAGGTGGTGCAGTTTCCCAGTGCTAGCCAAATTTTTGGGCCTCAAAATCAGGAGTTTGCTGTTTTAAAAGGAAGGATTTATTCATAAGAGAGAACGATATGAATAAATTAGAAGAAAACTAGCCAAGCAGAATAACTACATAGTATAATTCATGGACAGTATACCATGTTCTGGGAACGGTACGTGGAGCGGCAAGAACGGTACGCTAGAGCGGTTCTCAAAACCAAAAATGGTTCATGGAAGAAGGTGATGTGGTATACAGATGGGTTGATGTTGGTGGAGGATATCGAATGCATAAGAGAAAAGTCATTATGTGGAGGGTGTATGAAAAATGGTCAGCAGGTGGCTTGCGGTTCGTAGCGGCAAAACGATCGGTAAGTAGTGAAGGCTGGATTGATGATTTGGTAAATCATGGATTAATAGTTTTAACGGATATCATTTCCTATATTATAATTTCTAATACCACTGATTTCTATTGAGACCAAATATCATTAGAGAACATATTTTTGTTTTGGGATTTTGGCAAAGTACGAAGGTGGTTTGTGAAGAAGAATTCTATGAAAAATGAAGTGGTTCGCACAGAAGAAATTCTATCAAAGTTTTTTACGGGAGACTGTATCCCACAAATGACATGGTACGTAGAGGAGGAATTCTAGTACACAGAAGGAGTTGACTCAATATGTGGAGGAGGAATCTATGGAATGTGATAGGGTGAATTCAGAAAGTGGTATGCAGAGGGGGAGCTCTGGTACACGGAAGCAAAGATAGTCTGTGAATAGAGAATAGTTCACAGACAGAGGGTAGTTTGTAGAGGTGGAACTAAGGAAGTGTGACGTGGAGGTGATAGCAGTTCTTCGAAGTGGAATCATTATGAATAGTGTAAAACCCCATGATTTCATAGTATGTTATGTCATTAAAGTAATTCAATAGCTTTCGCTACACGCAACACCAAGTTCAAGCGCACCCAAACTTACCACACTAACCACTCAAAAAGCAATGATGAATAGTATTAACTGAATTTTGAATCTTATATACTCTATATAATTTTAAAATTCATATTACGTGTTTCTTAGACATAATATAAGAACAAATTCATTTATTTAGATAAAAGAAGTATTTTTCAAAAAAAAAATGCAATTTTACCACCTTTTAATGGATAACCTTTATTAAAACCAATATTTAAGACTTTTATATATTCAATTTAATGAAAATAAATTCTTCTTTAGAATCAGGACATAAAAATTTATTTTGGATAAATTTTTGGTACTATTCTTATAACTTTCATATTTTGATGAATAGTCTAAAATACTATGTTTTAATTGAAAAAAAATTTTTTAATATAAATAATTTATACTGTTAAATTATGAATTTGAATGGTTTTGAAGTATAATTAGGTTATATTTTTTCATTTAATATAGTGTAGGTAATTATAAGGAATTTCAAATTTAAATTTGACCTAAATACATGTCAAACTTTGGATAGTTTTTACTTTTTAAAAACCTGCTTTTTGGTTTTAACAACGAGAATTAATTTTAAATTAATAAATGAAACTTATATGTTTTGAATTTGGTAAAATAGACAACATTTTTGAATTCGAAATATCACAATTAGATTAGGGTGAATTTTTGGTATTTTTCTGAAAACATTTAATTTTTTATGAATAATGAAAAACCCTAGGTTATTGTTTTAAACCAACTTTTTCTTTAAATATTTAATTATTTTATTTAAATTTATTTTAGGTCAAAATAGATACATAATACCTATATATGTTCAACTTAATTCATTAGAGTAATTTTATAATAAATTTAGATATATAAAATTTTATCGAACTTTTTACCATCTTTTACCCATCTCCTAGGAGCATTTCCAAATTTGTAAAAAACATAATTTTACCACTTCTGTGAATTGAATTTAAAAAATTCAAGAAAGACAATTGATATCAGTATGTAAAATGTGGTTCAATAAGATGAAAATATTTTTTTGGTGAATTGTAACTTTTTAATTTTATTTACCACGTTAAATGTAAATAGGGTAATTAAGGGTAAAAATGATATTTTTATTACCCTAACACATGTCCTAATTCTTTTCGATAAGTTTAATTCAACCAAAAATTAACTTAGGAATAAAATATGATCCTTTTGGTCCACTTGGATTACAAAACCGGATCTTCCATGGATTGGGATCCATGACGCTGAAATTTATTAAACAAAATTAGAGGTACATAAGCACAAGGAAGAAATGTTCAAGAGGTGACAACACCACACCAAAAGGAGTGTAAAATTTTCAGTATATACAGTAAATATCACCTCTTACTATTCTAGCCCCGAATTCGATTTCCAACCCATGGCACTGATTGACACCCTCTTTTCCATTGAATTGGCTACAAATATGATGCATCATATGCCATCTCTTCCACTTGATTGGAAGCCATAGCATTTGATACATGCCTATGGTTATCCTGACCAGCCTATTCATCCTGGACCGCCACCTCCTCCAGAAACTGGATAGTTCCCTTATAACCAGCCTTTTGTGGTACACTCTGGACAGCCTCCAACTGCTGCTTGATGCACCAAATTTTTGTATACATTTTCATATACTCTTTTGAAAAATAGGAACAAGTTTTCAGAAATTACCTACTGATTAGTGAACAAATACTTTGATTTTGGTGATCTTGTTCATTTATAGGATGTTTATGGCCAAATACAAAAAACGAAGAAGAACTGAGAAAAAATTTACTACTACACTACATGTACTTATATACACACAGTGTACATTCAAGCTCAGAGACGGGTTGACCAGGACTATTACATGCCCAAGTAACCAGAAGCTCATGTTCACACTATACACGCCATGTATACTATTCTATAAGTAGTTGGTGGATGAGAAGAGTCAATATGCTAATGTGGCCGGATGAAGGGGCCACATCATGTTCCACTGATACACGTTGTGTATACATTTCTAAAAGTGGTTAGTGACTGAAAAATGAGACTACATGCCATGTATGGCGGCACTAACCACCGTGTACATTCACCTACTAGGCGGAGCCGTGTTCTATGTCAATTATGGCTTGTTAGGCCATCTACAAGTTTAAAAAATGAAGAAAAAAATGCGTTGACAAATGTACATGGTGTGTACTTTGTCCACACGTTGTGTGCTTATTTTTTCTACAAAAGGAGGTCATGGCATCCGGACCGAGGAGATATAACTTGTTAGTTGGTGTTAGTATTGTGTGAAAAAAGGGGTTTATGTTCCGAAGTAGAGACGCTCGGTCTTCATACTACCATTATTCTTCTGTCTACTGAAGATTCATTTTCACCATGATGTTTCAAGCATGATCACATCAGGTATCAAGAGTCTTGTGTTTATCTTTACCTCTATGTGTAACTAAACACCCAGTGTGTTTGGGTTGTGGTAGATGATGAGTTTTAATTTAAATTAAGTTTCTATGAATGTGTTTGTTCTATTAACCTCTTATTATTCTTCTTAAAACACTTCATCATTTCACTATAAATTCTATACCAGACCAAGGGAAGAATTTGTAGGGATTGAAAAGAAGAATATCGACGAATAATTTCATGACCATTGGAAGTATTCATCAACTCAAAATGGACTAAGCCAAACAAAGATCTGTTAAACACTAACTATCGAACTAAGGAGTTAGTTTATTCAGCTCTAAATATAAATTTTATTGGACCAAGGGAGCTTTATTACAAATTGAACCCAGAGTGTTGGGTTATTGTGAACAAGACAAACTCATAGTCAATTTGATTTAATAATCAAACTTTGCTTAAATCCATAACCACAACACATTTCTATCTTTATTTATATCAAAACCAATTTTCCCATATTTTACTTTTATTCTGTTAAGAAATTTTTTAAAAGAAACTTAAAACCAATTATTCTTTTTGTATCCAAAACAATCAACAGAAATCGACTCTAAATTCAGCATCCTTCAATAAAAAAAATACAAACTAAGTTAAGAAATATAAAATATCTTCTTAATTCCTTGTGGATTGACCCTATACTTATGATATACATGTTAGGGTTAAAATAATTTGGGACACCGAAAATATACATTCGGTGAAACGACTCTCCAAATTTTGGTGTCATTGCTGGGGACTTTAGATTTAATTTTATTCTTGTTTTAATTAAATTTGTATCAAAATTTAAGTGAAAATAAAAATCATAAATTCACAAAAATTTCTTTTCTATTCTCATTTCTATTCATCTTTCTTTTTCCTCGTTTACTCTTAGTGTTTTGTTTTGTTTTGTGCATGCATTTAGGTGTATGAGCGGTTACCTCACATGTTCCAAGAATGGTGAGTCGTCATGGTTTTTCCCAACTGACCCGGAGATCGAACAGAAGTTTTTGAGGTTTCAATGATCACTAATGGCTGAACACAACTAAACCATTCCAATGGCATAGAACCTAATGGAGGAAGACAATACAGCTGTTGTCCAAGGAGCTGGATAGCAGTTAGGACAGGATGAAAACTGGAACCAGCATGCTCCACTTGCTCCAGAATACCATCTATAGTAGCTCCAACAATTCCAATCAGAGAGGATTCCATATTTCATCCAAGGCTAGGGGCCATTCTACGCCTCTCAGGACCAAAAATTCATGCCAGTTTCCCTTCCTCAGCAGCCACCTCCATGTCGTACTCTCATGGAAGACGACCTTCCGTCAATCCACAAAGCTGATATGGGCATCGTCCATCCACCGATGTAGGACCAACACTTTGAGATCAAGCTTGCTATCATGAAAATGATCAAGAACACTGTTCAATTCGGTGGCTTGCCTAGTGAGGATCCTAATTCCCATCTCTCCAATTTTATGGAGGTCTGTGACACGTTCTGCTACCACGGACTGTCCACAGATGTCATCTATCTTCTCCTTTTCCCATTATCTCTAAAGGATAAAGTGATATAATGGATTAAAGGATTTTTGCAACGATCAATCCTCGCCTGGGAGGATCTATCCCAAATGTTCCTGTCCAAATACATCCCACCCTCGAAGACGGTGACACTGCAGAACGAGATCCACAACTTTCAACAACATGACTCAAAGTTATTGTACGAATCATGGGAGTGATTCAAGGAGACGTTATGAAAATTACCACACCATGGAGTTCAACTTTGGATGTAGGTCCAAACCTTCTATGGAGGGTTGACAACTAATACCAAGTCTGTGGTGGATGCGGCTGCTAGAGGTACGGTAATGAGGAAGTCCCCCGAGGAAATATTATAACTACTGGAAGACATGTCTACTAATAGCTTCTAGTGGCATTCCAAGTGGGGAACACAAAAATGAGGTATGCATAACATTGATGTAAATACCATGCCAGCTGCCCAGTTGGACGATGTGTCGAAGAAGATCGACTTTCTCAATATGAAGGGCATGTCCCAAGTACATGCGGCAGATCATCCAACATGTAGTGAATGTGGTGATAACCACATAATGGGAGAATTCTTGGGTTCTTCTGGAAGCCCATCGACAAGAGAGGTGAGTTATGTTGCAAAAAAACAAGGACCAAACAAGTACCAGTAGTACTAGAACCCGGTATAGTGTGATCAACAAAATACAAGTTGGGGCCAACAACAACAGAACCCTCCACCCCAGTGACCTCCTGGCTACAACCAGCCTCCTTATCAGAACCAATACCAGAGGCAGCAGCAACCCCAATCGGGCCCTTATCAACATCAGGGGTATCAGAACCCTAGCCCACAGCAGCCATAACAGCCACCACCTCCACCAGCTCAAGAACACCCTCAGTAGGTGAACACATCAAGGTTAGAGGATCTTATGACCAAATTCATATCTACTACTAAGACCAGGTTTCAAAATAAAGTGGCTTTAATTATAGGTCTAGAGAACCAGATTAGCCAATTGGAAAACCAACTCTCAAGAAGGAAACTCAGTACTCTACCGGGAAATACAGAGACAAACCCGAGGGAGGAGGCCCATGTCGTCATGCTCCGGAGCAGAAAAGAGATCCAACAGAACCAACCAGCATAGCCAGGTGCATCCTCACCCCCTTGTTGATGAAAAAGGTACCAATACTAATCCCTCCTCATACAAAAACCCACAGAAGGAGGCTTCACCGAATAAAGGGAAGGTGTTTGTAAAACCCTTTGAACCTGCCTTACCCTTCCCAGAGGGATTGAAGCAAAAAAACTTGGACCACCAGTTCATCAAATTCAGGGACTTGTTCAAGAAGTTTCACATAAATTTTACATTCGCATAGGCACTAATGCAGATGGCCGCTTATGCCAAATTCATGAAAGAAATAATCTCCAACTGAAGAAAGATGGAAGATCTAGGCACCATTTCCCTAACAAAGGAGTGTTCTGCAGTCATCCAGCATTCAATTCCCCCCAAACTCCAGGATCCAGGTAGTTTCACTATTCCTTGTACCATTGGACCATGCGAGTTTCGGAAGGCCCTCTGCGTCTTAGGGGACAACTTAAACCTCATGACCCTTGGAGTATTCAAGAAGATAGGGATCAATGATTTGAATCCTACACGACTAGCCCTTCAAATTGTTGATTGATCCATCAAACATCTTAAGGGACTACTGAAGGACGTACTGGTCAATGAGGGTATGTTGATCCTCCCCACTGATTTCATCATCCTCGACATGGAGGATGGCCAGGAGGTACCTCTCATACTTAGAAGACCTTTATTTGCAACTGGGAAAGTACTAATTGATGTGCACCAAGGAGAGCTAATTTTCTGGGTAAGAGATGAGAGAGTCTCCTATAATGTCCTCAGGGCCATCAAGCATGCATCATCATCTAAGCATGAGGACTATTCTGCGATAACTACTGTGGATGATCGCTTAGTGGATGATCTGGTATTTACTTTTATTTCTGATAAGTTTATCATTCTAGAAATTCCATTTTTAGAAGAGCCAGAGAACCTACAATTCCTAGAAGGCCAGGGTTGCTACTATTGGGACTATTTTCCACCATGAATGTCAGGTAAATTTGGTAATTAAGTCAAGCTAACAACCTAAAACAAAGGCACTTCTTGGGAGTCAACCCAGAGGATACACACCATGTACCACCTATACAAACGGCATGTACATTTTCCTTTTCTTTTTTCTAGAAATTATAAATATCTATATTAATAAAATAATAAAACAGGGGTGATGTCAGTGCTGATGGTAAGGTCACTAGAGTTTATCTGAGCCATCCCCAGTTCGAATCCTCCTGGCCTACTTTCAGCACGGGGTTCCTCCTTTTTATATTTTATTACACGGTATGTGTGATATTTGTTTCCCCTTATATATATATTTATATATATATTTATTTACTTATAAGAAAACCCATGGTGGGGATGGATCGGTTGGCCAGAATCATGACCCAGTTCCAAAAGACCCATGTTCGAATCCTGAAAACTGCCCCATTTCCATCATTTTTCCTTTTAATAAAATCACACAGCGTGTCTTTTGATATACGTTATGTGTTTAATTTTTTACCTTACTAAATTAAACACTTTTCCATATAAAATAATTCATGTGGGTGAAGTTGGCATATTGGCAAAGGCTCGGCCCTAGATCCAAAAAACCTAGGTTTGACCTCGGCTAATCTCCATGCTTCATCCTTTTCTTGTATAATTTAAAATCACATGTCGTGCATTTTTTTATTCCCATGTAGTATAAGTCTTTTAAAAAAACTATATATTAAGGATAAATTAGATTAGAAGTACAACCTTCACTCCAGTGGTTGAGGGCTTCCGTTCAGAATGGCCGATGGCCGATTCAAACCTCGCCCCAAGCACCGAACCAAAAGTTGTACTTTTATTTTTCCAAATTTCAAACATATTCCATGAATTTTCCCACTACATTACGTGTATAGTTTAATTTTTAAATACTTTATATATATAAATATATATATGTCCATTTTTATTATTTCTAATTAATATTAATTATTATATAGATTACTATAATAATTATATATATGTGTGTGTGTGTTTTATTAAAAAAATGAGATACACGGTGTGTAATGTGTATGTACATGCCTTATACCTTGGATATATAAGCCACAGACCACCCGGCTTCAGGCCGTGTCACACGGAGCCCCCTCTTCTTCATGTTTTCTTCCCACGTACGACAATCGAACCCTCCTCCCAGATACGTCGATTTCATTCATTTTGAGGTCTGATTCTTCTTGAATTGCGATCCTTGGTCCAGGTACGCCCTTCTAAACTCTCTACTTCAAGTTATTAGAACTTCTTAGGGTGATTTTTGGATCATCCAATCGTTCGGCTTCTGCAGTACATGGCCATGGTATGAAGAACACACACCTTGTACGTTGTACACGGCCACACACAAAATGCTTCGCAATTTAAATATTCACGGAGTGTATTTTTGGTACACACCGTGTACCTTTCCCCATCATGATCGGGTATCTTTTTCCACATGGAATCACACACTATTTTCATCTACACGGCGTGTGTGTTCGGTACACGCCATGTATAACTTTTCTTTTGGCACATCCATGTGTAGCACATCACATGGCCTCACACACCATTTTTATATACACGGTGAGTGTGTTCGGTACATTCCATGTATGACATTTATTTTGGCCCATCTGTGTGTATCACTTCACATGACCACACACCCCATGTTCACATACACAACGTGTGTGTTTGGTACACACCGTGTATGCTATTTTTTTCAGTCAGCCTGTGTCTCACCCCCCCCCCCCACACGGCGTGTCCTTTATTATTAAAAATGTTAAAATAGTGGTCGTGTCTATACTAATACACGACCATGTCCACTTTGCATGAACACAACGTGTATGTTAGGTACACGCAGTGTATCCTTTTTTGGTCTACCTTTTTCTCCCTCAGCGTGTTTATCCAGAGAACACAGGATGCTACTCAGCATTCACTACACACTCTGTACTCTGGATGTACACGCCGTGTACGTTTATTTTTCAGTTTTATCACATTTTCTTTGTATCCTTTTCTATTATTATTTTTTTCTGTTTCTATTTCTCTTTTAGGTTATGTTAGATTGAGATTATTCTCATGGGAATCAGGCCACCTCCACCACTGAGGGTGAGAGGCTCATTTATCATCGGATCTGACTCTGACCTTCGACGTATCCCGACCCAGACGCTCTATTCTACGACCTCCCTTTGTTGGCCATCCTTCCACCACCCACTACCTCAACGGAGGCTGGGCCTTGCACAGTCGCCCCTTCACCGCCCGGTTTAATGCCTCTGATCACCATCATTACTTCTCCACCGGCTACCGCACTTCATATGCCCCCTTCAGTAGTTGATGGCCCCACATCGGTCGATTTATCCAGTGGGCCTCCGTCTAATTTAGTAGATCCACCCCCGGAGCCAACTTCTGTTGTTGCACCACCATGTGGGTCCGGACCTATATGTGTTTTCTACCCATGCATGATGTTCCTGGTCACTGATATGTCACATGATAGGGTCTAACGCTTCTCTCGCCGCCCGATTCCATTGAGTAGTCGCTACCTCGATAGAATCATCCCTCCATATCTCAGTATCTGGGGCGAGTTATAGGATCTCCTTGGACATACTCCCTTGCTCACGATTTTCCAGTTCAGCACTCCTGTTTTTCATGATTTATTTGTGGAGTTCGCTTCCTCGTTCATGTTCAACGGAGCTGAGTACCTAGAGACACATGGTGATGTGGTACCTGGGGTTCTCTTCCGGTTAGGCGGCCGACGATTTTCCCTTACCATTACCGAGTTTGGACGAGGGTGCGGTTTCTACCCCCATCCCGTCACCCCACCCCCTGTCTCCTCCATGACCTGACCCGAGTGCTCTGAGATCATTGCTATGTGGTGGGATATTACTGGGCCTGACCACCACTATACCCCTACCTCACAGAAGAGTACCCTTATCAGTGACCCCATCCTATGTTTTACCCATCGGTGCTTTAGCGCCATTATTTTCTTCTACCATGAGGATATGGGGGTCGTGACCCATTGTGACATGGATCTCCTTACTTGTGTTATCTAGAGGGACTACTAGGACCTCCCTTACCTCACCGCCTCCTACTTCCATGAAATGTTTACCGGTCGTCAGGGAAACATGAATGGCGGGTTTTACGCCACTCGCTTTTCCCACCACCTTGGGGTTTTTGAGCCTTCTCTACCCCATAACAAGTTAGGTTCACCCCAGTGGATGGACTATCTCATTCTTATTTACATGATATTGGTCTGGAATCAGGGGGTTCCTACATCTTTTCTGAGGCTCCACCCCGCCCACCAGCTGACCCTCCTGCACCCGTTGATGCACCTCCTTCTCTTTCTCCACCCCCTCCACCTTCCCCACCCCACCCCCTTCTACTGACCCCACTTCTTCTAGCCTTACTTCTTATATACCACCACCATCCCAACCAACCCACACACCCTCAGTCGGTCTTTCCCTTTCCCCCGCCTCGATATGTTGGAGCAGCACATGGTTCATAGCGACAGCTTCCATGACTTCCTGGAGCAGATGTTGGGGATTATTCTTCATCATCTTGGTATTCCACTACCCCCACCACCTACCTCTGCCTCGGTTCCTAGACCTTCTACTACAGCTCCACCACCCTTTCTTGCACTTGCACAGACTTCGTTCTCTTCTCTACTGTGGGCCCAACTACTACTCCTACTACTACCACTGATACTGCCAGTCCAATAAGTGCTCCCGAGATTCTCATTCCGAGTCCTGCACCTACGGCTCCTAATTCTTTGGCTTCCCTTCCAGGTGCAGATTCTGAGCCTCCAGTTTCCACGGATCTGGATTCCTCTCTACCGGCTGGTTTTGTACTAGATGATGCCACTTCAAAGGCAAACCCCTGACTGGGTTTTGGGACACATTCTTTTCATTTTATATATATATTTGTGATAACTTGCTCCTGAGCCTGTTATGTATGCTTGTAGTGTTCTCTTTCTTACCCCATCACAGGTACTCTGGCACGTTTTGGGTTGCGCTTTTACATCACATTCTATTTTTCTATGCCTAGAAATGAGGGGAGTATTCTTTTTTCCATTGTTTAATTTTCTTTCCTAGTCTACATATTTCCTTACTTCCCCTCAGTCGGGTCCACTATTGTGTCCCCACCTTTCCTTGTTCCTCTTTTAGGGCACTTGGTGGACCACGTGCGTTATTACGTATGGGGGGAATCTCTCGACCTCTCTAGTCTTTTCCATTTTCATATTCTAGAGGACATCATTACTAAAAGATATATTTGAAAATGTGAATATATTTTTGGTTAATCATGTTTGTAAATAAGAAAGCAAAAAGGGGAAAAAATTTAGCAATTGCATGATTATTTTGGTTTTTAAATTATTATAACATGGTTTCTGATATAATTTAAATTGCAACTTGTAATCCTTGTATAATTACATTTATTAGACTAATAAATTATTTGCAAGTCATGACCTGATTGTCTCTTTATTTTTTTTCCCACTCCTAAGAGGTATTCTATACCCTTTGACATAATGTTTCCAATACCCTCTTTCTTGAGAGATTCTTAGAATATAAATGACTACCATAATTTGAAAGTTTTATTTTCAAAATATGTATACTTTTTGAGTTACATTAAAATGATTTAGTCATTAGATTGTTTGAACCTATTTATCTTGAGACCTACACTACATTTTATCTTCGTGAAGCCCTTAGAGACCATGAATAGACTTTATAGGGAACCATAATATAAGATTATTTTCCTTCCTACCCTAATTCTTTTATGATTTTTCATGATTATTTATTTGAGCTCAAAAGAAGAGATTGGAAACACATGGCATGATTTCGTGAATTGTCAAGAAATTAAGTATTGGGGAAAGCCTCTTGATAATTTGAGGAAAAAGGGTTCCAAACCTCTATTTGATGAAATTCTGAGAGGTCCCCTTTGTTTAGAAAAAGAACAAGCAAAGGGGCCTTATACTCACTTGTTGGTTTGTGAGCCCTACCTACTAAACTAAAGGAGATAGTGAGATCATATGAGCTTGTTGAGGATGTTTTTACATTGAGATTAATTTTGAAAATAATGCATTATTATTTGAATAGTTTAGCCTCCTCTTTCAAGACTCAAAGTTATTTTCCCATCTTTACCAACCAACCTTTAGCCACAGAAACATCTGATCCTTATTGAAAATCCCTCATGATTTTTGTAAGTCAATTTTTCTGAAGTGGAGAACTTGATTTCTTAAAAACCTATGGATAGAGTGTATATATCTTTGATTGAGAAAAAATTGTATTTAAAATTAATTGATTGTTGAGTATATTATTGGTGAGGTAAATCATCAAGTGGATTGCTTATATTTGAAAGGTTGAAACATGTGTTAAAAGAAGATAAAAGTAGTCAATTGAAATTATATACGATGCATGATTAGAATATCTCCTGGATTGAAACTATTTTGTATTCTTTCTGAAAAATTTTCTTGTAACTTATTATTTACATTTATGATTCCCTGAATTCATTCCTTTTAAAATATATACTCTTTTAATTAGATATTGAGATTTTCTTAAGGGAAACAAATGGTTAAGTATGGGGGAGTTTGATGCACCTAATTTGTGTATAAGGTTTCATATACTCTATTGAAAAATAAGAACAAGTTTTCAGAAATTACCTACAGGTTAGAGAAAAAATACTTTTGGTGGTCTTGTTCATTTCTAGGAGGTTTATGGACAAATACACAAAACTAAGAAGAACTGATAAAAAATTTACAACTACATTTCATGTACTTATATACACGCCATGTACATTCAAGCTCAGACACATGTTGACTAGGACAAGTACTTGACCAAGTAACCAGAAGTTGGTACATGTTGTGTTCACACTAAACATGCCGTGTATACCATTCTATAAGAAGTTGGTGGACAAGAAGATTCTACACACCCATGTGGACAGCTGAAGGGGACACAATGTGTTCCACTGATACACACCATGTATACATTTCTAGAAGCAGTTGGTGACCAAAAAATGAGACTACACACCATGTATGGTGGCGCTACATGCCGTTTACATTCACCTACCAGGTGGTTCCGTGTTCCAAGTAAAATACGGTGTGTTAGGATTCCTACCAGTGGAGAAAACAAGGGGAAATTGCAATGATAAAAGTACACGGCATGTACTTTGTCCTCACACCATGTACTTATTTGTTCTATAAAAGGAGGCCTTGTCCTCCAGACTGAGGAGAGATAACTTGTTAGCGGGTGTTATTATTGTGTGAAGAAAAGGGTTAAAGTTCCGAAGGAGAGATGCTCTACCATCATACCACTATCATTATTCTGTCTACCGAAGAATCATTTTCACCTCAAAGTTTCAAGCATGACCACATCTGGTATCAAGAGTCTTGTGTTTATCTTTACCTTCATGTGTAACTAAACACCCAGTGTGTTGGGGTTGTGGGAGATGATGGGTTGTAATTTAAATTACATTGCTATGAATGTGTTTGTTATATTAACCACTTCTTATTCTTCTTAAAACACTTCATCATATCACTGGAAATTCGGTACCAGACCAAGGGAAGAATTTTCATGGATTTAAAAAGAGAATATCGATGAATAATTTCATGACTATTGGAAGTATTCGTCGACTCAAAATGGACTAATCCAAAGAAATATTTGTTAAACACTAACTACCGGACCAAGGGTTTAGTTTCTTCAGCTCTAAATATAAATTTTACCATACCAAGGGAACTTTATTAAAAATTGAACCCAGATTGTTGGGTTATTGTGAACAACACAACCTCATAAGCAATTTTATTTAATAATAAAACTTCTCATAAATCCATAACTCTAATACATTTCTATCTTTATTTACATCAAAACCAATTTTCCCATATTTTTCTTTTATTCTGTTACGAAATTTGTAAAAATTTACATAACAGTAATTATTCTTTTTGTATCCAAAAAAATCAACAAAAATTGACTCTAAATTCAGTAGCCATTGATAAAACAAAAATAAAAACTAAGTTAAGAACGATAAAATAACTTCTTAATTTCCTGTGGATTGACCCCTTACTATTGCTATACTTGTTGGCGTAAAAAAAAATTTGGGACACTGAAAACATACCTTCGGTAAAATGACTCACCATTGCTGTTGTGCACCCTGAATGTTGTTCTGCATATCCTCTTGTATGGTAAGTACATATTCAATGGATGCATTATCAACCCCTTTATCAGGGGTCAATATCATTACTGGAAAACCACAAATAGTGTAATGCAGTGATTGACCATGTTTTTGATTGCTACAACTTGCACTCTCAAGACCCTCAAGGTTGAGCAAGTCAAATTCAGGTGTGTTAATAGAGTCTAACAAATAAAAAAACTAAAACCGTCTTTATCCAGACCTTGTGATAGTTTTGTTGAGGTTTTCAATGAGATATCTTTGGATTCCCCATCAAATTTATGAAACTAGGAGGTGGAATCAGCATGTACATCATCTTGTAAATCAGGTTGTGCATTACTCTGGATAGCATTCTGCACCTCATCATAGAGAAGAGGAGTTGTACCAGCCTGAGCATTAGGGCCAGAGGGCCCAATCTGGGAATCCATTTGTGAATAATCTTGAACGGCAAGCTCAGCAAACCCCTCAATGGTCCCAGTTCTCACAATTGATGTCCCAAATACACTATCCTTGTCCACTAGCACCCATTCAGTCAATTCAATAGAAGGATATTGCAGTTTTATGGACATCACGAGCTCAAATCCATCAGCATCAAGCTGTTTTAACTTGCCTTTACTGCTAGTAGAAGCCATCACTACTTGACCTATCTCAATATTAACTTTTTCTTGAATGACTGCCTCTCAGTTAGAATCATTTTCAGCCAATTCGGCCCAAGATATCCTTGAATTGGTTGGTCCCCTAGTACAATCAGCAGCGACATTCAGGGAAGCATCACCACAACATTTATTATTATTTTATTTAAAGAAGAGTTAAATGAGTTAAAATCAAATTTTAATAAATAAAACATTTTTAATATAGGTTTATAGATAAGATAAATTCGACTATAAATATTCATTAGAAAGATAAAAAGATTTCGTACATAATGTTATTTTATTTATAATTTTTAGAAATTAAATAGTTAAATTTATTTATGACACAATGATGATGTAGTAATTACCTTATTAATGAAATATTAAATTAATTGATATTAAAAATATACAAATAAATCTAATTTTAGACTTTTAATGAATTAAACTAATTTTATAGGTTAATATGACATGTTTGGGTTGATTAAATGAATTTTTTTCAAATTAATAATTCTTTTATGAATTTAAAAGTAACAAAATACCAAATAGTGTCAAAATTGACATAAAAGAGTTTTTAAAACAAATATTATATTATTAATTGATATTATTTTCATAAAAATCTAATGTTCAAACAAAGGGATTAAATAATATTATATATTTCATTAATGAACCACTTGAGGTTCTCTAGGAAGTTTATATTATGTTTATTAACCATGTAATATAAAAATACAAAGAGACATGGAAAATGTCAAACTATTTAACTAATAGTTAAATCTTAAAGATAAGGTTAATATAGTGACCCAAATCTCTCTAAAACCTATCGGTTGAGTGATTTTCGACCCATCCCCAACTTAGAGATGAAATAAATTATTTATGATCCATTAGAAACCAAAAATTATTTTATTATAAAATAATATTTCAATGCTTTCCTAAGGTTCCCCTTACCCATCATATAAAAGGGTACTTCCCCTTCTCTCAAATTAACACCTTCAAATCCATTTGGCTCATCCAACACCTGATCGAATATCATCTCAACTGTCCTCCCTTAATCTTAGAGGCCTTACTTGGGACATAAAGCCAACCTAACGATCCCTTTTTATCAAATCAAAAGGAAGAACCCGAAGAAGAGGTAAATATTTCATCACCTCTTTCATGTTCTTTTCTTCTTCTACTTCCTCTTTATTTGTTGTTTCCATTATAAAAAAATAATTCCAGTATCTTCTATATAAATTTATGTTATTATAAAAATGTTACAACCATATTTATTATTCTATCTATCCTATAAATGACAAAGTCACCATACGTGCGTACGTACGGATTACAGTCTCCACGTCGTGGAGTAGTTTGTTATTCAAACACATCATTATTTGTATGGGTATAATAATAAGTATAACTGATATAAATAATAAATATAACATGTTAATGATTCTGTATATAAGATATACCATCCAATTATATATGATTTATCCATCAATATAATGATATTGTCTCTCGTGCGTACGTACAGATTATCGTTTCCACGACGCGATAAGATTCATTTCCACGTTCACCATTTAACGATGATTATAAAATATATATCATTAATAAGTATGTAATTTATGGAATAATAATGCAACTGGATATATATATATATATATGTACTTACATATATCTTATTCACTTAGTTCTGTTCAATACGATTTGAAAACGGAAATAGCGTTTATGCGTACGTACGACCTACCGTCTTCATAAACAGTGTTTTCCATTTCATAAAAATTTCTATTATACATATTTATATTTTGAATATATAAGATATATAAATCATTTTTTATATTTTTGAAGTATTTAAATCATGATCTAATTGATACAATCAAGAGTAACAAGTTAAAACATGTACGATAAAGAAATCCATTATTACCTGAAATGTTAATTTAACATGGAAATTATTATTAAATGGGTAGTATAAAGTGATAGATGAATAATGTATGATATCATAAATATTAATATGGTTCTGTTATAATTTATTAACATACTACGGTCTTTATACAGGAGGTCAAACGTACCCTCAAGTAAAGAAAAGTATAAGGTAAGGGTTAATTCCTCAATATCATTATTATTCGAGATTTTTTTTACATAAGTATCTACTAGGAAATATTTATTATCCATGTCCATGATTCATAAAATTGTTTTTAAAGGGATTATTTGTAGGTACTTTTTACTAAAACATCATTTTAAATGTTTAAAAGATTTATTATTTTAAACCATTCTCATTAATGTCCATGTTTTCAAAATAGTTTTAAGGATTTATTTATATACACATAAATATTTTGAAATATTAATTCCATTCAAAATTTTCAAAGTGGTATGAGACACTTTGATTCAAAAATTTCTTTAAATGTCTTCCTTTCTAAATTGTGCTTTTATGAAAAAGGGGTATTTCTCTCAAATATTTTTACGAATCATTTTCATCTATATCAACATCCCTTGATGGATTTTAATCTTATTTTATGTTGATTTATTATTATAAAAATCATCCATATTGTATTGAATGTTTTGTGATATTTTTGACTGTGGATGTGTTATTTTTATACCATTCATGGTTTATGGATAAATTATTGACATTTTTATGCTAGTTTTAATATGAATGTTTATGTTATGTTTCAACCTTTTCATATGAGGAATGCATTGGAATTAGTAAACGATAGGTGGAGCCCGCTATAGCTCATCGATGTATCAGTAGGTCTCATGAGACAAACTAGTGTCTTGGAACAAGGCCTTGACAAAATATTATTTTTAGTCTTGGCACATGGCCTTGACTATGTGGTTATGAAGTCTAGCATTATGCATTCTATCATTATGAAAGTAGATATTGATATTTCATGTGATTATTCGACTAGTAGAATATCTATGAAAATAAGTAAATGGAATTATTTGATTTTATCTTTTCCATATTATGGTGAAGTTTAAGTTTAAAAGGATTTTTCTTAGTCTAATACATTGCCTTAAATGTTTCTGCTTATTTATGAATGTTTTGGCTATATTGTTTTTCAAACTGAGCATCTGAGCTCACCCCTTTCTATGTTTTATTTTTACAAATACGTGAAGAATTATTTTATGATTGATAAGCAGGGTTAAGCAAAGGGATTAATTTCATTATCAAAGGATCATTTATGTTGTGTTTTATTTTCTAATATGTAATGTAATGTTCATGTATGGAATGTAATTTCCAAGACTGCTGAACTGATCGGTCTTTCGGGACTTGATTCCTTGTAATCATGCCAATGTATTAAAATAATGCACTGACTCCCATAACTGGGGTTGGGGGGTTACTGATGGTATCAGAGGAATTTTAGCAATAACCTTGGAAACTAGATTTTTTAAAACTCTAATTAGAGAACACTTCCCTAAGATAGACTTTGAGGATTAGTATAGAAAACCTCCTAGAATTTTGGTACTGTAGAGATTTTGTCAGTTTTCCAAGCAATACATCCATGTCTAGATACGAGAAGGTAGAGGTGGCTCTGGTACAGATGTACCTAGGGGTAAAAACCAAAACACACCGCTTTGAGCTAGACTCGAACAGGAACTGGTGCACAAAAATGGGCCTTGCTGCACTCGTGGTTACGACACTCTCGGGGGATATGCATAGGATAATTCTTGTCTTCTTTACAAACCACTATGAAGGGTTTATGTGTATATACCTCCTCAATGAAAACATTTTTATTATTATGGATTATATACATGAACTATTCAATTTATGTTAACAATTTTACAAGTTAGGAATTATGCATTGTGATTCATAAACTAACCTAGTGTATGTTATTGTTTAGAAATGGCGCCCAGTAGAGGGAATGAGACCTCCAACAATACGTATGATCCAAAGATTAAGAAGGATCATATATTTCATGGGGTTAAGCCAACATTTAGAAAGTAAATAGTCTCCCACAAATTATCATCATATGAAGAAATAATATCATGTGTTAATAAAATATGTAAAGAATTTTCTGAGTCATATGGCTTTGAAGTAAAGCCATAGAAGAAAAAGATGGTAGAGAGAAAGATGGATAAAGGGAATAATGAAAAGAAGGATTTTCCCATATGTGATAACTATGGAAAGAATCACCTTGGTAAATTCTTGAAGGGGATGGGAGTTTGTTATATGTGTGGAGAAAAATGACACCAGGTACTTGATTGCAAGGGTGAGAAAAATGATTCAAATGTACAATGCTTCATCTGCAAGGAGTTAGGATGCTATGCAAATCAATGTCCAAATCATCATAGTATACCCCAAATGCTTCTATTAGATAATAATCAAGTTATGATACTACCGAAGATGAAGAGGAATGATTAAGTGTTCTTATATTGTTATTAAAGTATTGTGTCATTTGAGTAATGTATTAATGATGTACATGTTATAATAATTATAGATTATATAAGAATTGTACTGTAGTACTATTTCATTAAGTACTTGAGATTAGTAGAACCAAGAAAAGTGTCTCAATGAAAAGTTAAACTCCTTGTAAAATACATGGTTGAAGGAAAGACAAAAATTTAATATGATCCTGATACTGAGGTATTAATTTTGGAATAAGACATGATTGATTTGTATAAATTATATTGGATATTATTGAAATCCTTATAACTAGTTAATGGTTTGTTTATTGCATAATTGTTGGAGTTTAAAACAATTTTGTATATATGGAGTATATCCAGTATTCTATAAGAAATAAGGGTGCATAAATGTAATCAATACGGTTATATGATAATTCAGGGTGTTACAGTGTTTTAAAAGAATACATGATGAATGTATTCACATGTTATTACGTGGCAAAAAGGTTCTTCATTGTGTTTAACTTACTTATAAATTTTGGTCTGTGAGTTTGGAAAGATGTATTTTGGATAAGTCTAAAGGTTGGAATCAATTAAGTTTGTCATTGGATACTATTGTTATGGTTAAATCATTTCTTGAGATTATTTTTGTATTGTCATAAAAAGGAAAACCCAGAGGTCGGATGACAACTCGTTGCGTTCAGCAAGGCTGCGATACATGAACCCGCAACCGAAGGGTGATAAGGGTGCATCACCTACCACTAGCATACGTGATTTCCAGGTTTGTATAATTTTGTTTTTTTAAATATCCTGACAAATGAATTATAAATTTATTATTTTTGGAACCCTATACGATTTGGATAAATAGAATATTTTTGAATTATATTATCTTTGGGAGTGAACGATGACTTGTGGTAGGAATTAGTTGAAGCATGAAACTCTACTTGTCAAGTATATTTTTTCCCTCTTATTATATTAATAAATTAATTCCTAAACATTAGGGAAGGGATATTAAAACGAAAAATGTGTTATTCTAATACCTTGTGTTTTGTTGAACCGATGATATTTTAAATCATCATATATTGATGGCTTTGAGGCTCTCAATTATACACTTGTTTGTGGTTGATGACCTCAATCACTACCTATAAATATTTACATTTTTTCTCCAATTATGTGTCTCTAATTTCAACAAATTTTCTCTTAATAGAGATCATAAATTCTTGGTAACTTTTTCATTCCTTTTCCCTCTTGGTAAGAATAAATTTTATTAACCCAATTTTTGATGTGGGTTTTCCACAAAAGTAATTTTCTATTTTTAACCATTTATTTTCAAATAAAAATATCAAATTGTGAGGAAACAATTTATTTAAGGATGGTAGAATGTAAAACCCCAAGATTTCATAGTACATTACCTTATTAAATTAATTCAATAGCTTGCACTACATGCAACACCGAGTTCGAGCACACAACAATTTACCACACTTCCCGTTCAAAAAGTGGTTATGAATAGTATTAACTACATTTTTAATCTTATATACTCTATATAGTTATAACATTCATATCATGCTTTTCCGAAAAATAATATAATAACAAATTTGTTTTTCATATAAAAGAAGTATTTTTCAGAAAATACAATTTTACCACCTTCTAATGGAGAACCTTTTTTGAAACCAATATATTACACTTATATATATAATTTAATGAAATTAAATTATTTTTTATAAGAGGTACACAATAATTTAATTTGGATAAATTTTTGGTACATTTCTGATAACTTTCATATTTTGATGAATAGTAAAAAAATACTATGTTTTAATTGAAAAAAAAAATTTATTCAAAATAATTTATAGTGTTAATTTACGAATTTTAATGGTTTTAAAGTATAATTAGGTTATATTTTTATCATTTAATAAAATTTAGGTCATTATAAGTAATTTCATATTTAAATTTGACATAAACACGTGTCAATCTTTGGATATTCTTTACTTTATAAAAACCCGCTTTTTGGTTTTGACAATGGGATTTAATTTTAAATTAATAAATTAAACTTCTATGTTTTTAATTTGGTAAAATATACATCATTTTTTTATTCGGAATATCAAAATTATCTTAGGGTGAATTTTTGGTATTTATCTGAAAACTTTCAATTTTTGATGAATAGTGAAAAATACTACGTTATTGTTTAAAACCAACTTTTTAATTAAATATTTAATTATTTTATTTAAATTTATTTTATGTAAAAATAGATACATAATACCCTTATATGTTCAACATAATTCATTGGAGTAATTTTATAATAAGTTTAGATATATTAAATTTTATTGAACTTTTTACCGTCTTTTACCCATCTCCTAGGGGCATTTTCAAATTTGTATAAAACATAATTTTACTGCTTCTGTGAGTTGAATTTCATAACTTAGAGAGACACGGTTGATATTAGTATGTAAAATTTGGTTCAATAAGATGAAAATATTTTTTGGTGAATAGTAACTTTTTACTTTTATTTACCACAGTTAAAAGTAGATAGGGAAATTAAGGGTGAAAATGATATTATTAATACCCTAAAACATGTCCTAATTCTATTGGATAATTTTAATTCGGCCAAAATAAACCATAGTAATAAAATATGATCCTTTAGGTCCACATGGATTATATTTGGACATTTATTATTATTTTATTTAAAGAAGAGTTAAAATCAAAGTTTAATAAATAAACCATTTTTAATATAGGGTTATACATAAGATAAACTCAACTATAAGTATTCATTAGAAAAATAAAATTATTTCCTACATAATGGTATTTTATTTATAATTTTTCGACATTAAATAATTAAATTTATTTTTGAAAAAATGATGATGCGGTAATTACCTTATTAATGAATTATTAAAGTAATTGATATTATAAATATCCAAATAAAAATAATTTGAGACTTCTAATGAATTAAAATAATTTTATATGTTAATATGAAATTTTAGGTTTTATTAAATGAATTTTTTTCTGAGTAATAATGTTGTTATGAATTAAAAAAACAAAATACCAAATAGTGTCAAAATTGACATAAAATAGTTTTTAAAACAAATATTATATTATTAATTGATATTCTATTTGCAAAAATATAATGTTTGGTCAAAGGGATAAAATAATATTATATATGTCATTAATGAACCACTTGTGGTTTTCATGGAAGTTTATAGTATGTTTATTAACCATATAATATAGAAATACAAAGAGACGTGGTAAATGTCAAACTATTTAACTAAGAGTTAAATCGAAAAGTTAAGGTTAATGTAGTGACCCAAACCTATATAAAACATTTTTGTTGAGTTTTTTTCGACCCATCCCCACCTTATATTTGAAATAAATTATTTTGGAGCCATTATAAACTGAAAATGAATTTATTATAAAATATTATTTTAATCTTTTCATATGGTACCCCTCACCCCTCTTATAAAAAAGAACTTACCGTACTCTCAAATTCACACCTTTAAATCAATTTGGCTCAGCCAAAACCTGACCAAATGTCCTCTCAACAGTCCTACATTCATTATAGAGGCCTTACTTGGGTGAAAAATCGAACCTAAGTATCCCTTTTGATCAAATCAAAATGAAGAACCTGAAGAAGAGGTAAATATTTCATCACCTCTTTCAAGTTATTATCATCTTCAACTTCCTCTTTATTTGTTGTTTCCATTATAAAATAATAAATCCATTATCTTCTATATACTTTGATTTTATTATAAAAATGGTACAACCATATTCATTATTCTAGCCATCCTATAAATGACCAAGTCACAATACGTGCGTACGTACGAATTACCGTCACCACATCGTGATGTAGTATGTTATTCAAACACTTCATTATTTGGATGGATATAATAAGGTGTATAATTGATGTAAATTATAAATATAACATGTTAATGATTCTTTTTATATGATATAACATCTAATTACATACGGTTTCTCTATTAATATAATGATATTGTTGCTTGTGCGTATGTACGGATTACCGTCTCCACGACGCGATGAGATTCATTTCCACGTTCATCATTCAACGATGATTATAAAATATATATCATTAATAAGTATTTAATATGTGACATAATAAGTCTACTAGATATATATGTGTGTGCATGTTTTTATGTGTACATACATATATCTTATTCACTTAGTTCCGTTCAATATGATATGAAAACGGAAAAAGCGTTTATGCGTAAGTACAACCTATCGTCTCCATAAATGGCGTTTTAAATTTCATATATATATCTATTATACCTATTTATATTCTAAATATATATGATATATAAATCATGTTTTATATTCTGGACATATTTAAATCATGATCTAATTTATACAATCAAGAGTAACAAGTTAAAACACGTACGATAAAGAAAGCGATTATTATCTGAAATGTTTATTTAACATGGAAATTATTATTAAATGGGTAGTATAAAGTCATAAATGAATCATGTATGATATCATAAATATTAATATGGTTCTGTAATAATTTAATAACATACTATGGTCTTTATACAAGAGGTTAAATGTATCCTCTACTAAAGAAAAGTACAAGGTAAGGGTTAATTCCTCAATATCATTATTATCTAAAATTGTTTTTACGTAAGTATCTGCTGGGACATATTTATTATCCATGTCCATGTTTCATGAAAGTGTATTCAAATGGATTATTTTTTTATAGTCTTTTTATCAAAACATCATTTTAAATGTTTTAAATATTTATTCTTCTAAACCATTCTCATTAATGTCCATGTTTTCAAAATGGTTTTAATTATTTATTTATATGGACATAAATGTTTTAAAATGCTAATTAATTTAAAAAGCTTCAAAGTGGTATGGGACACTTTGATTCAAAAATGTCTCTAAATGTCTTCCTTTATAAATTGTGCTTTTATGAAAAAGGTATATTTCTATCAAATATTTTTACAAATCATTTTCATCTATATCAACATCCCTTGATGGATTTGAAACTTGTTTGAAGTTGATTTATTATGATACAAATCTTCCATATTGTATTGAAGGTTTTGTGATATGATTGAATGTGGATGTTTTATTTTTATACCGTTCATGGTTTATAGATAAATTATTTACATTTCATTTGCTGGTTTTAATATGAATTATTATGTTATGTTTAAACCTGTTCATAAGAGGAATCCATTAGACATAGTAAGTGCGGGGTGGAGCCCGCTATAGCTCCTCGATGCATTGGTAGGTCTCATGAGACAAACTAGTATTTTGGCACAAGGCCTTGAAAAAATATTATTTGTAATCTTGTCACAAGGACATGACTATGTGGTTATGAAGTCTGGAATTATGCATTCCATCATTATAAAAGTGGCTATTGATATTGCATGTGATTATATTACTAGTAGAATATCCATGAGAATAAGTAAACAGTATTATTTGATTTTATCTTTTCCATATTATGTGGAAGTTTATGTTTAAAATTCATTTTTTTATTCTAATACATTGCCATAAATGTTTATGATTATTTATGAATGTTTATTCTATATTGTTATCCTTACTAACTGTCTGAGATCACCCCTTTCTATGTTTTATTTTTCCTAATATTTGAAGAATTATTTTATGATTGATAATAAGGGTTAAGCAAAGAGATTAATGGCGTTTTCGAAGGATCATTTATGTTGTGTTTTATTTTCTAATGTGTATTGTAATGTTCATGTATGTAATCTATTTTTCAAGACTGATAAATGGATTGGTCTTTTAGGACTTGATACCTTGTAATCTTGTCAATGAATTAAAATAATGCACTGACTCCCATAACTGGGATCGGGGTGTTACACGTAAGGGGTGATATGTGTACCAAACCCGGTACTGAGTACTCGGGAGAGCATGTGGTTCACAATTTTCACAAGGAAATTTTTGAAAACATCAAATTATTTTTCGAAAGTATTTTCTAGTACCTCGAAGTACTCGGGAAGGTGGAATTCATCTACGGGTTAAAAAGGGACTTCAACAAAGAATCTACCAATAGTTGAGGATATAAGAATTCATGCAAATGAAGAGACCTACTTTCCATAAATTTTGTTTGACCTACAATTCGATATACTATGTGCGGATTACTTTCTGAGAGTAGTAAGTGATGGAAGAGGAAGACAATGACTCTTTCTGCTAGTAGTGATCTAGAGAAAGAGGCATAGGGAGTGACCCTAGGGAATGTAGTCAACATAACCTAAACATTATAAAGTCACTAAGCCTCATCATAGAACATCTAGTCCAAACATTGTACTCATTTTTGGCAGTGAGACTTAGTGAATTTGGTAAATTGGCACATTGTCATTGTATTCTCCTTGGATGTAGCCTAGTGAGGGTGAACCAAGTAAAAATCATTGTGTCATGTGCATGATTTCATATCTGTTCATATATTTCTATGGGATAAAGTGATAATTGAGTTTTTTCGAACAATGAAACAAGATCCTAACGGGATAATGTTTTAATTTTCCATACCCTGATTCACCCCCCCAGAGTATTTGACCTAGTGGACCTAATAGTTCATTAGAGGTTTTCTTGATGAATTTGAATAAATATTAAATCGATGTCTATATTAGAAATTTGATGGAACTGTTGCCTTTAGGATGGTGGTTCTACCCTAGGCACGACATAACTTTAGTCGGCGTGGGATTCATGTAAGAAAACCCAAAAATGGAATAACTGTTAATAAAATAATAAAATAAAATAAATTTATTTTTTAAATCCTTATAAATCATAAATGATAAATTAGATAGGAAATCTGAGAGTACGGTTGAGCTCATGAGGGTGTAATTTCTTTAGGTGGATCCTAACATTGGCTGGTTCGAGTCGAGGGTAAAAGATAATTTTTGGGTGTTTTAAAGAAAGAAAAAATTTAAGAAAGTTTATTTTAACCAAAAATGTTTTGTTGAAACACAATGAAAAGTCAACTATTTCATTTAATAAATGAAACAACATAATGACACTAAAACAAAATCATAACAGAAATGCTATTTCATTTCAAAAATGAAATAGCATAACAACATGACGACTCTGCATAACTGAAACTATGAAATGTGTTTCATCAATTAATAACTTAACAGGGAAACATGATCGTTGGATGGTTATGAATTTTTTTTAAACCTCTAGAGGACCTACATTGGTGAGTAACGAATAGTTATGAACGACAAATCACTAATGACAACGAGCACTCCCCCCTCCTCTTTGAGAGACCTCACCCATGATGGCGAATAGAGGATTCTCACAGAAGGATCACCATCAATGACAAATTCGTTCCCCTGATCAATCCTATTTTTTAGTTAAGGGGTTTTTATTTCTACATGGTCCCCCTTCCCTCGTTCTTCTTTCTAAATGATGAACATGGGTCAACCCACTAACAGATTTACCCACGGATCGGTCGACTATACGGGGATGGGAATTGGCATGCGAGGATTAAAGAGAGGATTATTATTTTAGTGATATTTTGAATGTATCCTTGTATTATTCCAATGCAATGAAAAAATCCAAATGAAAAGGTTTGATGTTTGATGTTTGTTTCCTTGGGAATTCATTGTGATCTCCTCTCCCTCTTATTTTTTTCCACTGACGAACCCTTGTGGTCGCGTCACGCTCTTATTAGGGAGTTTCGAATGTTCCTGGACCCCTAGATCAATGGAGAGACAACTTGGAAGAAGATGACAGTGGATTCAAAAACCCATTCATCACAGGGGAGCTTTCGGATCCGAAAACAGACCACTAAAATGAGTTCGTTGGCCCACGGATGAACCTATCGGCACGTCGTGGTGGAAGAGATCGCAACCAGGAGGGATATGGGAGTGATGAATTGTGGTGCTGGTAGTGTTTTGTGTCCATCCAAAAGACCCACAGTTGGGCCGTGGGTGTACTATGGTAAGCGGTCCATGGGACCATGCGCGGGGGAGTCGGTCGGCCAGCTGCCGCCCGCGTGATGCGAAGTGGACATAGCACCTGCCGCATCCAGGGTTGAAAAAACTGGCCCACCAGAATGGGCTGAGCCAAATGGGAAATTGGGATAATGGGAGGCCTATCGGGCGAGACCCATGGCCTAATGGGCCTGACCCTTGGACCAGGCCGGACCGGGTAGGGTCGGTCTGATCGGCTCGAACCAGGCTCAGACCCAACATACCCTTTTTTACTTAATGGTTCATAACATTCAAACCGTACATCTAATTGATGAGTTTTTTTTCGAATTGTTACCCTATATAAAAGGTAATAATTTTGGTATAAAATAAATGGAATTTAGTTGAAGTTGATATATGACTAATAGCTTGATGAGTTGATTGTCCCAGAATTAAGCGTGCTACTAGTGAGGATCATGTGACTGGATGTGATGAGAAGATGGAGACGAGTGGGTCTATGTGACCTAGTAGGCTAAGGAGATGATATGGTCTAGGTGAACTAGTAGGCCAAGAAGGAGAGCGAGTATAGGTGACCCAGTTGGCCTAGGTGATGAGTAGGACTATGTTACCCAGAAGACCTAAGCACTCATCAGGGATGAGTGCTTCAGTAGTATAAGGTGTTAAGTGTTATGAATATTAGTCATATTTATTTTCTGTAGATTATACCTATGTGAGATGACTCTAGTGACTCTCTTGAATGTACTATTTAGAGGCTACACTTACCTCTTTGGTAGTCTTCTTTGTGTACTGCATTGTGGTATACCTTTGCGGGTTGGGGTCCTTACTGAGTATTGTTTTACTCTCCCATGCATGGGATTCACCCACACGTGTCATTTATTCTGTAGATGATCAATTATTTGACACATTCCTTGGTGGAACGGGGCTAGGTGGTGCTTAGAGTGACCTGAAAGATGATATGTGCTTCCGCGACTTTAGACAGCTGTTTCTATAACTACCCTTTAGGTAGGGTTTTCTGCAGATGAGTTTCAAAGACTTGTACTTTAACTTTTCTATTTTAGTTGGTATTATATTCTGGCCCTGTTTACCTTTAGTTTTCTACCATCATACATTATGTTTTCTTACATAATGGTTTTACCTTCCAACAACTCTGGCTTGGAGTTGTGTGTGTGTGTACTGGTACTTAGGAATATTTCTCCCATTTGTTTGGTATATGCCTACGTGGTGCTAGTCACTAGCCTATGGCCTATGGGAGAATGTCTTGGGGTATTCATGATATGGGCCCCGGGGGACAAGTCATGACTAAGTGGTATCAATGGAGGTTTATTATTCCTTAAGAACTCAGAGTCTATGAGTTTGGTTTGGGGGAAAAGTTTTAAGTGTTTTGAGTTCGAATTTCAGGCTAGGGAATCTAGTGTTGGTGTGGCGGCCAATGTATCCATACACCCAGACCATGAATACTACTTTTCGACTCATTACATGAATACACTAGTTGTATGGGAAAATGATGGTATAGGCATCATATAGGAATAGGGTGAGTTTTCCATGTCCTTCTTGAGTCATATCACCTGGTATAATCTATTGATCGTGGTACATCTTGTTCTGTTTCTAGATACTTCCACGCAGACAGTCATCCAGGATTCCACCGCTTGATCATGAGGATGACCTAGATGGTGATGAGATGATTACATGGTTTCATACCATAGATAGCACTACTGGGTGGTGTACCATCTATACCAACACTTATGTTTTAGCACATAGTACTCGTAGTACCGGCAGATGAGATGCACGGGCTGAGCGTACTTCATGAGTTTTAGCAATAGAGACCCCTCAGGTTCTAAGGCGAGCTTGACTCACATGAGGCTAAGGATTGTCTTGAGGTGGTGACCGAGTTTTCCATCTAGTCAGGACACCATTAGATCAGATGCACGATCCTGGTAGTGAGGCTTCTACATGGCTCAGCTGGGAGATTTCGGGGTTTAGATTACCGAATCTTACGATGAGGTGACTCTTACATGGATAGAGCATGACATCCATTATTAGATAAGGTCATATCACCATAAAATATATGGGCTACACATTCCTAAGAGCTTCTACAGTTTTTGAAGGACAACATGTCTGTAGCTGAGTATTCATCAAGGTGTACCGACCATTCTAAGTGCTCAATGAATACTATTTGACCAGTGCTTTAGGGCTTGGACCTCCAAACAAGGTGTGTTTAGAGACATCTGATCCATATCTATTACTCTATGTACCCCTACTTATGCTAGAGTTCTAGAGAAAACCTTTGTGGTTGAATGTACCTTGGCTGAGTGGATAAATACTGATGATGTCAGCAGTGGGAAAATAAGAGCACAGACCTCAGAATCCGGAAGCTGATGTCAGTCTCAGAGACTTGGACGTGTGAGACATTTAGAGAGGAGTTCCAAGGATATAAAATCTATATATTAGAGCCCATAGGGTGATTTCATTCAGCCTAGAAAGAGGTAATTATTTTCAAAATATGATAGGGGACATCTCTCTAAAGATTGTCCAGCCTATCATGCTTATAGAAAAACAGTGGATGGGCCACTAGGGCATAGACAGTGATAAGAACAGATAAATTTTTAGTTTGGAATACATGGTAGAGGATCTAAGAGAGTATCAAGAGGTGATATACATTTCCACATGTTACCAACACCACCCCCACATGGTCCACACCAGGATCCGGGAGCTAGGGGACATGGGAAGGAGTAACTGCATGCGGTCATGCCATATGTGTAAAGACCCATAAATTCCATATAATTTTATTTCAATTATTTGGGATTATTTAATTGTCACGAAATCTGACGACATGCAATTCCAAGGCCTGGAGTTCCTGGAATGATCCGTCAAAATTTTTGTTATGTTTAAAATAGCACACATGAGTGGTTTTCCTGAAAATTGGAATAACTCTCAAAAGGCGGACCATATAAGAAATATGAGGGCACCATTGGGTTCAGGATAGTGATTTTACCCTTGGAACGACTTATGTTTAGTCGGTGCAGGCCTCCGGTGAGAAAACCTGAAAATGGAATAACCGTAAATAAAATAATTAAATAAGGTTATTTTATTTTTCAAATGCTTATAACACAAGAACAATGACTCATATTAGAAATCCAAGACCACTGCTGAGCTCGTGAGGGTATATTTTCTTTATGAATAGACTAAAATTGGCTAGCACAGACAAACTATGGTAGTTAGATTTTAGCCATAAAAAAATAATTAAGTAAAAATTATTTTAATGTTAAAATCCATAACATCTAAACGGTAACTCAAATTGAAAATCTAAGAGTATAGTTGAGTTCATTAGGACGTGTTTCTATTATGTAGAGCTTAACTTCGACTAGCGCAGGTTGAGGATGAATGTTAATAATTTTCTGAACTTTCTCTTGGGTACATTCACTAAACCCACGGACGACGTTTTCTATCTTTTGACTCATTGCTCGGATTAAAAATCTGAGGGCAGCATTGAATCCACAGCGCCAAGATTCTCTTGAGGGATGATTAATTTCCACCGTAGTAGTTTTTTACAAAAGGATAGATTATAGACCTTTTGAAAGGAGTAATAAAATAACTTTTCTATTTTATTTCTTTCTTTCTTTTCCCCCAATGGACAAGAGGCAGTGGCGGGACCAGCGACATGTCAAGCCATTAAATGTCTTGACTCCTTAAATCCTTTGTAACAACATCGTTGGAATGAAGAAGGTTCCTATTAAATGAACCCCATTAATTATACGGGTGTTACTCACCCTCCTCATGGTAGGTGGAGAGCAACGCGACCCCACGCCGCGCCGGGTCGGTGGACCCCCGGTCGGCCAAAACAGCCAACCATTACGCAGTGGGGCAATGCCCCACCGGCTGGCTAAAACTGCCCCACACCCACAGGAAAGCTGGGAAGACCAGTCTGCCTTATGGAGGACCAGGCCGGACTCGCGGCTCAGTGGGTTGGGCTAGGCCAGACCCGTGGTCCAGTGGGTCGGGCCGAACACGTGGCCCAACACGGGTGGCCCAATCCCTAGCCGACAGCCCGGGCCAACCATGGTCTAGGCCCAAGAATCGAACAAGACCGACCCCGATCAACCAGACCCAGTAAACCAGGCTAACCCTTATTAGGCCACACGTGAGCTGGATCAGGTAAACCCCCAGGACCCGTTGCATCAGGCTGGCCTGACAGAGTCGAACGAGGCCCAGACCCAACCGGTCCCCGAATAAAGAAATGCATATAACTGATAAACTTGATGTCCGTTCAACACACCGTCAATGGAATTGGGATACCTTTTGGATAGAAGTCTCTTTGTAATATTATGGTGGGCCCGACCGAGTCGGGTCGGACCAAGGTTTGATTACCCCAATTCCATGGAAAGAGGTTTAACTAACAGACTGAGTGTCCGTTTGACGAACTGTCTAGAGCACAGGAACCCTTTGGACGAGTCGGTCCTTTTGGTATACTCCACTTCAGTTTTGGATAAATTTGGGGTTCAGTCGGTTTTGATCGAAACTGAATCCAACCGCGCCCTTGGATTTAAAACACGAATAAATCACAGACTGGGCATCCGATTGACATGCCATCTATCGCGTTGGAACCCTTAAAACATGAAATTTCTTTGGGATACTTCTTCATAGAGCTTCATGGTGGATGAGGTATGACCAATTCCTTGAAGATCAGTTCTCCCAAACATGTTATGAGCGGGAATCCACTGGCTGGTAGTGAGGCGGAGGATGGAGGCAGGTCATACGGAGGTTTGTACTAAGTGATCCTGTGTGGGTCAACACCGATCATGTGTGGGTCAGCACTGATCCAGTGTGGGTCAAATCCTGGGTGGGTCAGTACTTAGCGATCATGTGTGGGTCAGCACATACCGATCCTATATAGGTCAGATCCTATGTGGGTAACTGCTCAACGATCATGTGTGGGTTAGTGCATACCGATCCTGTGTAGGTAAGATCCTATGTGGGTCATTGCGGTGGTAAATTACCTATCAACTTCGGGCGGGTCAAATCCTGTGTGGGTCATTGCGAGGGTTAGTACCTATCGATCCTGTGTGGGTAAGACTCCGTAGGGCTAGAAGAAGTTCCTCTTAATAGAATAATGTAACGCCCCGACCCCATAAGCCCAGATTTAGTGCATTATTACATAACATTAGCATGATCACAAAAGATAAAGTCTCTAAAGACTGATTTGTTTAGTAGCCTTGGATATACTAGATACATTCATAAGGTCTACATTAAATCATAAAATGGAAAACTACAAGAACATTGTTTCCATAGACAACACAGAGATCTCATAGACTATCCCTACAGGTCAGTCATAATATAATTTTTCGCATCTTGGGAAAAATAAAACATAGAAAGGGGTGAGCTCAGATTCTCAGTAAGGATAATAATATAGCAGAAACTTTCATAAATAAGCATAATCATTTAAGGTAATCTATATAACTAAAACAAAAGCCTTTCCAACAAATACTTCATCATAATATGGAAAATATAATCAAAATAATGTCATTTATATACTCACATGGATATTCTACTGTTTGAATAATCACATGCTATATCAATAGCCACTTTCATAATGATGGAATGCATAATTCTAGACTTTATAACTACATAGTCAAGGCCTTGTGACAAGACTACAAATAAGAATTATTCAAGGCCTTGTTCCAAGACACTAGTTTGTCTCATGAGTCCTACCGAGGCATCAAGGATCTATAGCGGGCTCCGCCCGTCACTTACTAAGTCCAATGCATTCCTCATATGAAAAGGTTTAAACATAATATAAACATTCATATTAAAACTTGCATATAAAATGTCAATAATTTATCCATAAACCATGAATGTTATAAAAATATCACATCTAAAGTCTAAAATATCCCAAAACCTTCAATACAATATGGAAGTTTTGTATCATAATAAATCAACTTGAAATAAACATAAAATCCCTCAAAGGATGTTGACATAGATGAAATCAAAATCATTTTTTTAGAGAAATATCTTTTTTTATTTTGAAATCATTTAAAAGTCACATAATTAAAAAGAACACATTTATTTTGAAAATATTATTACAATATTTTAAGGGAAGCTTCGACCATGTTATAACAGCAGGAAATAGCGCACCTGCCGTATAAGTTAAAAAAACATTCTTACCTTAATTCTTTCGAAATGGTCATAAAGTACCTTGTTAGGAAAATGACGGAAAGATTCCTTTCAAAACATATATGGTAAAATAATGGTACAAATGACTTTACCCCATTGTCTAGTAATTTTTTTTTGAAATACATTTTTATGAAATATTTATGTGGATGATAGTGAGGTCCTAGTAGATTATTACATATAAAAAACCTTGAATAATGAAGAGGTTGTAGAATTAACCCTTACCTTGTAATTTTCCTTGGTCAAGGGTAGGATAACCTCCTTTATAATGGTGAAATAATTTTTATTAAATTATACAAGAATAATATACATTAATATGATATCATATATTATCTTTTAACATTTCTTTGTTAATAATATCTTAGTATTATCATCATTTCAGGTGTTAACTGATTCGTTTTCCTTTATATTATTTGTTACATAAGTAATTTTTGTTATGGATAATATGTATCTTATTCATATTCAGAGTGATATTAAGTCTTTAAACATTACTTTTTAATCATCTAATGAAAATTATTCTTGAATGGATACGATGGGGAATTAATCTCATCGTTTTCGTGGAGACGGTAATCCGTACGTACGCACGAGCGACAATATCATCATTTGATATTAGAATAACATATAATTGGATGGTATATCATATATAAAGAATAATTATCATGTTATATTTATTATTTATATCAATTACACAACATTATTATACTCATCCAAATAATAATTTATTGAATAACAATTACACCACGACGTGGAGACGGTAAGCCGTACGTACGCATGTATGGTGACGTGTCATTCAAAGGACGGATAGAATAATGAATATGGTTAACCTTATTTATAATAACATTAAATTATATAGAATATACTGGAGTTATTATTTTAGAATGGAAACAACAAAAAATGTGGAAGTGGAAGAAGAAAGGATTTTGAAAGAGGTGATGAAATATTTACCTCTTCTTCAGGTTCTTCCTTTTGATTTGATAAAAAGGGATCCTTAAGTTAGTTTTCTGACTAAAGTAAGGCCTCTAGGATAAAGGGAGGACATTTGAGAGGGTATTTAGGCCGGGGTTGGTGGATCCAAATTTATTTGGAGGTGTGAATTTGACAGAAGTGGAAGTGCCCTTTTATAATATGGGTGAGGGGCACCTTAAGAAAAACTTAAAATATTATATTATAATAAATTCATTTTCGGTTTCTAATGGATCAAAAATAAGTTATTTAAAGTATAAGGTGGGTATGGGTGGATAACCACTCAACCAATAGGTTTTAGAGAGGTTTGGATCACAATATTAACTTTATCTTTTAAATTTAACTCTTAGTTAAATAGTTTGGCATTTACCATGTCTCTTTGTATTTTTATATTATATGGTTAGTAAACGCACTATAAAATTCCAATAAAACCCCAAGTGGTTCATTAATGATACACCTATAATTATATAAGAATTTTGGCCAAACCTTAGATTTCTAGGAATAGAATATCAATTAATAATATAATAGTTTTTTTAAAAACGCTTTTATGTCAATTTTGACACTATTTGGTATTTTGTTTTTGCTAAATTCATAACAGAATTATTACTTAGAAAAAAATCATCTAACCAACCCTAAAATTTACAATTAACTTTAAAATTAGTGGAATTCATAAAAAGTCTCAAATTACATTTATTTCGATATTTATAATATTAATTATTTTAATATTTCCTTAATTAGGTAATTACAACATCATCATTGTGTCATAAATAAATTAAATTATTTTATGTCTAAAAAATATAAATAAAATATCATTATGTAGGAAATATTTTTAGACTTTTAATTAATATTTATAGTTGAATTTATCTTATGTGTAACCCTATATTAAAAATGGTTTAGTTATTGAACTTTGAATATAACACTTTTAACTCTTCTTTGAATTAAATAATAATAAATGTACTAATCTTATCCAAGTGAACCTAAAGGATTATATTTTATTCCTAAGGTTGTTTTTGGTCGAATTAAACTTATCCAACAGAATTAGTACATGTGTTATGATAATAATAAAATCATTTTCCCTTTAATTACCCTATTTACTTTTAACCGTGGTAAATAAAAGTAAAAAGTTACTATTCACCAAAAATTATTTTCAACTTATTGAAACAAATTTTACTTATTGATATCAACTGTGTCTCTCAGGTTTTTTAAATTCAACTCACATAAGCGGTAAAATTAATTTTTATGTAAATTTGAAAATGCTCCTAGGAGGTGGGTAAAAGACGGTAAAAAGTTCAATAAAATTTTTATATATCTAAAATTATTATAAACTGACTCCAAAGAATTATATTAAACTTATATAGGTATTATGTATCTATTTTACCTAAAATAAATTTAAATAAAATAAATAATTATTTAAAGAAAAAGTCAGTTTTAAAAAATAACTTAGTGTTTTTAATTATTCATCAAAAATTGAAAGTTTTCAGAAACATACCAAAAATTCACCCTAAGCTAATTTTGATATTCAGAATTCAAAAATTAATTCTATTTTACCAAATTCTAAACATAGAAATTGAATTTATTAATTTAAAATTAATTCTGGTTGCCAAAACCAAAAAGCGTATTTTTATGAAATAATAACTATCAAAAGATTGACACTTGTTTATGTCTAATTTCAAATTGAAACTACTTACAATGACCAGAATTAGATTAAATTGTAAAAATATAATCTATTTATACTTATAAACCATTAAAATGTCTAATTTAACACTATAAATTATTTTTATTAAAAAAGTTGTTTTCAGTTAAAATATAGTATTTTTCACTATTCACCCAAATATGAAAGTTATCAGAAAAACACCAAATAAATTATTGAAACTAAACTCTTATGTCTTGATTATAAAGAAGAAGTTAATTTTGTCAAATTTAATATGTAAAAGTTTCAAAATATTGGATTTAAAAAAGGGTTCTCTATTAAAAGGTGGTAAATATCATTTTTTGAAAAATACATCTTTTATCTGAAAAAATGAATTTATTCTTAAATTATGTCTAAGAAACTCATAATATGGATTCTAAAATTATAAGGATCATATAAATTTCAAAATTCAATTAATACTATTCATAATGGCTTTTGAACGGCTAGTTTGGCAAGTCGTGGTGCGCTTGAACTCAGTGTTGCCTGTAGTGCAAGATATTTAATTACTTTGAGGAAATAACGTACTATGAAATATTGGGGTGTTACATTCTTCCCTCCTTTAATAAATTGTGTCCTTGCAATTTGAAATTATTCTTCAAAAATAAAAATTTGAGAATAGAAAATACCTTTGGGGTAAAACCCAGATCAGAAATTGGGTTAATAAAATTTAGTCTTAATAAGAGGAAAAGGGTAATGAAAAAGTGACCACCAAATTATGATATCTATTAGGAGAACATTGGTGGAAATTAGAGACACATAATTGGAGGAAAAACATAAATATTTATAGGGAGTTATTGAGGTAATCAGTCACAAACAATTATAGAATTGAGGGCCCCAAATCCATCAATATATAATGATTTAAAACATCATCGGTTCAACAAAACATAAGGTACTTGGATAACACATTTTTAGTATTAATATCCCTTACCTAAAGTTTAAGAATTAATTTCTTCATAGAATAAGAGAAGAAAAAAATATACTTGACAAGTAGAGTTCCATCCTTTAACTAATTTCTACCACAAACTCATCTTTCACTCTAAAAGATAATAGAACTTAAAAAAATATTTTATTTATCCTATTCATATAGGGTTCCAAAACATTTAATTTAAAATTAATCTACCAGACCTTTTAAAAAACTACATTATTAAATCTAGGACATCTTGTGGGCTAGTGGTACGTGATACACCCTTTTCGCCCTTCAGTTGCAGGTTCAAGTCTCGCGGCCTTCCCGGACACAACAGGTTTCCACCCGACCTCCGAGTTGTCCTTTTTATGGAAATCCAAAAATATTCTCAAACTAGAATTATATAAAATACTTCTGTCCAAACTCACCACCAAAAATTTTTAAGGAAGGTAAACACAATGAAGATCTTTTTTTCCACGTAATAAAATATGAACACCTTCATCATGTATTATTTTAAAACACGACAACATTCTGAATTACCATAAAACCTTATTGATTACATTCACACCCCCGTATTCCTTATAGAATACTGGATATACTCCTTCTATCCAAAATGTTGTAAACTCCAACAATGACGGAATATACAATTCATTAATCAGTTTCTAGGTAGTCAAGAATATCCAATATAATTTATCCTAATCAATCATGTATTATTCCAAAAATCACTACCTTGGTATTAGAACCATATTATAGTTTATCTTTCTCTCAACCATATATTTTCCAAAAATTTAGCCTGCTATTCAATCACTTTTATTGGTTCCACACAATCTCATGTCCTTAATGAAATAGTATTGCAGTATAATCCTTATATACTCTACAATTCTTATAACATGTACATAATAAATACAATACTAAAATGACAAAATAGTTTAATAACAACATAAGAAATCTAATCAATACTCTTCATATTCGATAGTATCATAACATTATTATTATCCAATAGCAGCATTTGGGGTATACTCTGATGATTTGGACATTGATTCTCATAGTTTCCCAACTCATTGCAGATGAAGCATTGTACATTTGAAACTTTTTTCTTACCCTTCCAATCATGTACTTGGTGTCCTTTTCTCCACACATATAACAAACTCTCATTCCCTTCAAGCATTTACCAAGGTGATTCTTTCCATAGTTATCATATATGAGAAAATCCTTCTTTTCCCTCTTCCATTTATCCGTCTTTCTCTCTTCCATCCTTTTCTTCTCTTTCTTCCTTTCATATCCATAGGACTCAGAGAATTCTTTACATATCTTATTAACACATGATACTATTTCTTCATATGTTGAGAATACATGGGAGAATATTTACCTTCTAAATTTTGTCTTAATACTATTAAAGATATGATCCTTCTTACTCTTTGGATCATACGTATTGCTGGAGTTCACATTCCTTCTACTGGGTGCCATTTCAATACAATGGCATACACTAGGCCAGTTCATGAATTGCAATGAATAATTCCAAACTTGTAAAATACCTAACATAAATTGAACAGTTTATGGATATAATCCATAATCATAAAAATATTTTCTTTTAGGAGGTATATACTCTTAAATCATTTACAATGATTTTTAAAGGAAATTAGAATTATCCTATGTTTACCCCCTGGGAGTGTTGTAACCAAGAGTACAACAAGGCCCGTTGTCATGCACCAGTTCTCGTTCGAGTCTAGCTCAAAGTGGTGTTTTCGGGTTTTACCCCTTGGTACATCTGTGCCAGAGCCACCTCTACCAGCTCGTATCCATACAGGGACATATTTTCTTAGAAAACTCAAAAAATCTCTACAGTACCAAAATTCTAGGATGTTATTATATACTAATACTCAAAGTCTATCTTAGGGATATGTGCTCTAATCAGAGTTTATCTAAATCTAGTTTCCAAGGTTTGTACTAAACTTCCTCTAATTCCAACTATAACGCCCCGACCCCAGAAGCCGAAAGTCAGTGCATTATTACGTAACATTGGCATGATCACAAAAGATCAAGTCTCTAAAGACTGATTAGTTTAGTAGCCTTGTAAGTACTAGATACATTCATAAGGTTTACATTACATCATAAAATGGAAAACTACAACAACATTGTTTCAATAGACAACACTGATATCCCATAGACTATCCCTACAGATCAGTCATAATATACTTCTTTGCATCTTAGGAAAAATAAAACATAGAAAGGGGTGAGATGAGATGCTCAGTAAGGATAACAATATAGCGGAATCATTCATAAATAAGAATAAACATTTAAGGAAATGTATAGAACTAAAACAAAAGCCTTTTCAACATAAACTTCATCATAATATGGAAAATATAAATCAAAATAATGCCATTTACATACTCACATGGATATTCTACTAGTCAAATAATCACATGTAATATCAATATCCACTTTCATAATGATGGAATGCATAATTCTAGACTTCATAACCACAAATTCAAGGCCTTGTGCCAAGACTACAAATAAGATTTTTTCAAGGCCTTATGCCAAGACAATTTTTTGTCTCATGAGATATAACAATGCATCGAGGAGCTATAGTGTGCTCCACCTGTCACTTACTAAGTCCAATTCATTCTTCATATGAAAAGGTTAAAATATAAAATAAAGATTCATATTAAAACTAGCATACGAAATGTCAATAATTTATCCATAAAACATGAATGGTATAAAAATATCACATCCACAATCAAACATATCACAAAACCTTAAATACAATATGGATGTTTTGTATCATAATAAATCAACTTCAAATAATCTTAAAATCCATCAAAGGATGTTGACATAGATGAAATCAAAACCCTTTTTTAGAAAAATATATCTTTCTATTTGGAAATCATTTAAGAGTCACATAATTATAAAGAAAACATTTATTTTTAAAATATTATTATAATCTTGTAAGGGATTCTTTGACGATGTTATAATGGTAGAAAATATCCGCACCTGTCGTATAAGTTAAAAAAACATTTTTACCTTAATTTTGTCGAAAAGGTCATAAAGTACCTTGTTTGGAAAATAATGTAAAGATTCCTTTCAAAACATATAAGGTAAAATAAGGGTATAAATGACTTTACCCTGTTGTCTAGTAAAAAAGTTTTGAAATACATTTTTATGAAACATGGATGTGGATGATAAAGAGGTCCCAATAGATAATTACATATAAACAACCTTCAATAATGAGGACGTTGTAGAATTAACCCTTACCTTGTACTTTTACTTGGTCAAGGGTAGGTTAACCTCCTGTATAAGGGTAATTTTTTTTATTAAATTATAAAATAATCATATACATTGATATAATATCATATATGATCTTTTAACATTGCATTGTTAATAATATCTTAGTATTATCGTCAATTTTGGTGTTAACTGATTCGTTTTCCTTTATATGTTTTGTTATATAAGTAATGTTTGTTATGGATAGGATGTATCTTTTTCATATTCAGAATTATATTAAGTCTTTAAACAATATTTTTTTAATCATCTAATGAAAATTAGTCTTGAATGGATAAGATGGGGAATGAATCTCATCACGTTCGTGGAGACGGTAATCTGTACGTATGCACGAACAATTATATCATTCTTTTGATATTTGAATAATATATAATTTGATGGTATATCATATATAAATAATCATTATCATGTTATATTTATTATTTACATAAATTACACATAATTATTATACCCATCCAAATAATAATGTATTGAATAACAATTACACCACGACATGGAGACGGTAAGCCGTACGTATGCACGTATGGTGACATGTCATTCCAAGGATGGATAGAATAATTAATATGGTTGTACCATATTTATAATAACATAATTGTATATATAATATACTAGAGTTATTATTTTATAATGTAAACAACAATGAAAGAGGAAGTGGAAGAAGAAAGAAACTTGAAAGAGGTGATGAAATATTTACTTCTTCTTCAGGTTCTTCCTTTTGATTTGATAAAATGTGCTCTTTAGGTTTTCTTTATTAAAAAATTAAGACTCTAGGATGAAGTTATTATAGTTAATGGGGTTTTTGGGCAGGGTTTGGCTGAGAAAAATGGCTTTGGATGTGTGAATTTGAGAGAAGGGGAAGTTCCCTTTTATAAGAGGGGTGAGGGGCACCTTAGGAAAAACTTAAAATGTTATTTTATAATAAATTTATTTTAGTTTTATAATGGCTCCAAAATGAATTATGTAAAAGATAAGGTGATTATAGATTGAAAACACTCAACTAATAGGTTTTGGACAGGTTTGGGTCACTATATTAACCATATATTTTAGATTTAACTCTTAGTTAAATAGGTTGACATTTACCATGTCTCTTTGTATTTTTATATTATATGGTTAATAAACTTACTATAATCATTCAAGACAACCCCAAGTGGTTCATTAATGATACACGTATCATTATATAATCCTTTTGGCCAAACATTAGATTTTTATGAATAGAATATGAATTTATAATATAATATTTGTTTTAAAAACTCTTTTATGTCAATTTTGACACTATTTGGTATTTTGTTTTTTCTAAATTTATAACAGCGTTATTACTTCGAACAAAATTCATCTAACCAACCCTAAAATTTCATATTAACCTATAAAATTATTTTAATTCATAATAAGTCTCAAATTAAATTTATTTTAGTATTTATAATATTAATTATTTTAATATTTCATTAATTAGGTAATTACTGCATCGTCATTGTGTCATAAATAAATTAAATTATTTAATGTCTAGAAAATATAAATAAAATACCATTATGTAGGAAATATTTTTATCTTTTTAATTAATATTTATAGTCGAATTTATCTTATTTTTAACCCTATATTAAAAAAGGTTTAGTTATTGAACATTGAATTTAACACTTTTAACTCCTTTTTGAATTAAATAATAATAAATGTCCTAATCTAATCCAAGTGGACCTAAATGAGAATTTTTTTCCTAAGTTTGTTTTTTGTAGAATTACACTTATCCAATATAATTAGGACATGCTTTAGGATAATAATAATATCATTTTTACCCTTAATTACCCTATTTACTTTTAACTTTGGTAAATAAAAGTAAAAAGTTACTATTCACCAAAAAATATTTTCATCTTATTGAACCAAATTTTACTTACTGATATCAACCATGTCTCCCGTATTTTTTAAATTCAACTCACAAAAGTAGTAAAATTAAGTTTTATAAAATTTGCAAATGCTCCTAGGAGGTGGGTAAAAGACCATAAAGAGTTCAATAAAATTTTTATATATCTAAAATTATTATAAACTGACTCCAATAAATTAATTTGAAATTATATAGGTATTATGTATCTATTTTGACTTAAAATAAATTTAAATAAAATAAATAATTATTTAAATAAAAAGTCGGTTTTAAACAATAACTCAGTGTTTTTCGGTATTCATCAAAAATTAAAAGTTTTCAGAAACATACAAAAAATTCACCCTAAGATTATTTTGATATTCCGAATTAAAAAATGAATTCTATTTTACCAAATTCTAAACATAGAAATTTCATTTATTAATTTAAAATTATTTCCCGTTGTCAAAACAAAAAACGTATTTTTAAGAAATAATAACTACCAAAAGATTGACACTTGTTTATGTCCAATTTCAAAATGAAATTACTTACAATGACCAGAATTTTATTAAATGATAAAAATATAATCAATTTATACTTATAAAGAATTAAAATGTATAATTTAACACTATAATTTATTTTGATTAAAAAATTGTTTTCAGTTAAAATATAGTATTTTTCACTATTCACCCAAATATGTAATTTATCAGCAAAACACCAAAAATTTATTGAAACTAAATTATTATGTCCTGATTGTAAATAAGAAGTTTCTTTTGTCAAATTTAATATATAAAAGTTTCAAATATTTGATTTTAAAAAGGGCTCGCCATTAAAAGGCGGTAAAATTTCATTTTTTGAAAAATACTTCTTTTATCTAAAAAAATGAATTTTTTCTTACATTATGTCTAAGAAACTCATAATATGGATTCTAAAATTATAAGGATTATATAAAGTTCAAAATTCAGTGAATAATATTCATAAACGCTTTTGAACGGCTAGTTTGGTAAGTCATGGTGCGCTAGAACTCAGTGTTGCGTGTAGTGAAAGATATTGAATTACTTTAAAGAAATAACGTACTATGAAATCTTGGGGGGTTACATTAATATGATCTAGAATCACGACTAATCATATGTACTTCCATACTTCACTAATACCTACTGTGTGATGATCCTTTTACCTTCATAGTGTTACCTTTGTGGTACCTTCACCTTCGTGGTATTATCTTCGTGGTGTTACATGTGTGGTACCTTCACCATCGTGGTGTTATCTTGGTGGTGTTACCTGTGTGGTACTTTTACCTTCGTGGTGTTATCTTCATGGTGTTACTTGTGTGGTACTTTTACCTTCGTGGTTTTACCTTTGTGGTATTATTCCCTCAAGTATGAGACGAGTGTATCTTGATAACTTAGGTATATGTATGGGCATATACCTAAGTAGAGTTGATTACTACTTTGTGCTTTGTGACTGGGGTCTTGCATTGTGGTTTTTTCCTTTGTGGAACTCTGGGAGACCTTAGGGGTTCTCAGGGTCCCTACTGAGTTTGTTATACTCACCCCTGCATGGGCTTCACCCTCACCTTATTGTGTCTTGTGTAGATGATGTACAACGTTGAATGAGGCTAAGGGAGCCTGGACTAGACGATGCTCAGAGGTGGATCATTTGACATAATGTGACGTAGGACTAATGATCATGAGTTGTACCCAATATTTAGGTAGGATCCTCAGTGGACATTCCAGGATGTGTTTTACCTTTTCCAGTTGTACTTGTACTTTCTAGTTGAGCTTGTATTCTGGACCCTTTTCTTTCAGCACATTTTTTACTACAGTAGTTTAATTTTTGGTTTCATCTTGTTGTATTCTTGGGTTTTGTGTTTTTACAGGTTTAAAGTCAATACCTTCTCGTTAAGGGATACGCCTTTCTAGTGCTATTCGCTAGCCCCTGTCCTATGGAAGGCGGGCTTCGGGTAGTCATGGCACAAGCCCTGGGGGATGGGTCATGACCAAGTGGAATTAAAGTAGTTGGTTCTACCGAAGAACTAATACTTTGATCTTTTTAATGGATCAATAGTGTTATGTGTTTTGAGTGTGGTTTTAAGTTTGGGGAATCCAGTGTTGGTGCGGCATCTGGCGTATCCATACACTAGGACCCTGAATTCTGATTTCTGACTCAGTGCATGAAAACAATAATTGTGCGTGTTTTGGAAGTGTTTTACTTTTGATCTCTTTCAGTTATCTCACCAAGTATAACTTTTTGACCATGGTGTACCTATTCCTTATCATGATGTCACCACGTAGATAGCCTGTAAGGATTCCTGAGAGAGTACAGGATGACGACCCACCGAGTGATGAGGCTCTGGTTTAGGGTCCTCTTACTATGTTGGCACCTTTGGGTGTTTTACCAGTAGAACCACCACACATTGGGAAGAAGTCACCCCTAGAAACACTAGCGGACAGTGCAGGTCGATTGATCACGTTGCACAAGTTTCAGTGGCAGAGGCCTTCGAGGTTTCGAGGTGATATAGATTCCCTGGCATCTGAGGACTGGATGGAGGCTATGGCAAGAGTTTTCCACCGATTTAAGACACCAGTAGAGAATATGGAGATCCTAGATGCTTTTATTTTCCAGTTCATGACCATGAGGATGGTCCTCATGGTGAAGAAGCTTCAGTACATGGACCATTGCCCGGGATGGTACCTTCAGGTAGTGTTCCAGCTATAGCACTGCCCTTTGGTCAGCAGTTTCAACTGGCAGTATCATTAGAGGACACTTGTAGGTTAGTTCCTTACACATGTTTTAGCATCAAATACCCCTGGAGAGCCCGACTCACGGGCATATAAGGACTAGCTTGAGGAGGAGGTCTAGTTTCCATCTAGCCATGACACCATTCGATTATATGGAAGTAATGGTAGAGAGCCTTTTACGTGGAACAATAGGATTTTTATAGGGTTTATATTACCCTAATCTTGCAAAGAGGTGACTTTTCTGTGGAGAATCTTGAGAAACTTCATCAAAGAAGGGGGTCTCTTTCCATAAAAATTTATGGGGTGAGTGTTCCCTAGAGCTTCAATAGCTTCGGTAGGACGACATTTCAGTAGCTGAGTATTCATCGATGTGTACCAACCATCCTGGGTAGTCGACGAATATAGTACGATTAGTAGTTTAGGGCTCAGACCACCGATCGATGTGTGTTTAGGAACATTCGAGCCAACCATATTCCTCTATGCATTCCTACTTATGTTAGGGTGCTAGAGGTAACCTTTGTGGATGTATGTTATTTGGCTGAGTGGATACAGCTACTGAATGTTAGAAATGGGAAAGAAGGACACTAATTCCAGTCCTAGATACATGGTCATATAAAATGTTTCGGGAAGAGGAAGTGATTGGGACAGATGGATTTGCAGGGCAACAGACGTGGAAGTCGAGTCAGGGGAGCCGCATGAAGTGGTATATATTATGACATGTTACACCCCCCCCCCCAATGTGGTCCTCACCAGGCTTAGGGATCTAGAGGACATGGGAAGGGAGTAGCTGTATGCGGTCAATGAGTGTGAACTAAGGAAACTAGGAAATATTCGAGGTACTGCCTGTGTCTACTACTAGCCGCCGTAATAATTGACATGGGTGCCAATCATTCATTATTTCCACGAATCTTGTTCAAGACCTAGATATTACGATTAAACTGATGACATGTTGCTTATGTCTGGAGATACCTTTGGGATGAGACTCGATAATCACACTTTCTCCAACAGTGAGATATGACCCTTGAGGTGAGAGTTTTGGTTAGAACCTCAAGGTGGAAGCATCGAGGCCTTACGACGTTAGATTGGGTATGGAATAGACATCCACAGTTCATACTCAGATTGACTATTATAGGAAAAAAGGATGTAGTATATCTACAACATTGGGATGGGGTTTTCCTTGGTCGGTGAAAAAGGAAACCCAGATAGCACATGATAAACTCAGCGACAGAGGAGGAGCATGCATCTCATCTACAGATGGTTCCGGATACACTCCGAGAGCACCAACTTTATGGTAAGCTCTCGAAGTTCCAGTTCTGGATACGAGATGTCCAAATTTTGGGATACGTTATCACAGAGGTTGGAGTTGCAGTGGATCCAGCAAAGATAGTGGCTGTGCAAGCTTGGGATCCACCCAAGAGTGTGACCGAGGTGTGGAGTTTCTTGGTTTTGGATGGGTACTACCAAAGATTTTTACCTAACTTATCCAGGGTAGCAACACCCTTTTCAATTTTGACGATGGAGGTGGATCCTTTCTTGTGGACGGAGAAGTGTCAATAGATATTTTAGGAGCTGAGACAGAGACTGAAGAGTGACCCCATCTTGAGGCTACCAGGTGAGGTCATTGGGTATGTAGTCTACTATAATGCATCAGAGAGAATACTAGGTTGCTTTCTGATGCAGGAGTGGGAATTGATCGTCTACGACATATGGAAGTTGAGACAGCATGAGTAGAACTATGCTACCTATGACATAGAGTTAGCAGCAGTGGTCTTTGCACTAAAGATGTAGTGGCGCTACTTGATGGGTTAAGGATTTACTATTTACTCTGATCACAAGAGTATCATGTATATCTTTCCCCATAAGGACCTGAACCTTAGATAGTAATGATGGCTAGAGTTCCTCTAGAACTATGAATTTGAGATAGTCTATACCCCTGGGAAGGGGAACATAGTAGCTGATGCACTCAGCAAGAGGTCTGGTCTACACCTGCTGAGTGAGGTGTCAGAGCATCTAGTCACACTATGGATATCATTCGTGGATAAAGATGTATCAGCTTACCTCCGGTCTATGACTATCACTCCACCAATTCTTCAGTGAGTTTGGGAGGCACACTTGGGGATGTTGACTACGAGGCCCGACGTTCTTAGATATCCTCAATACGACCTCATAAAGGATTTTTTGAAGGTTGGGAGCACATAATTCTCTTCAGAGGATGCACCATGGTACCCGTGACTCTACTGGAAGAGGTTTTGAGGGAGTTCCATACATGCCCTTTAATGGTACATCTTGGAGTGGAAAAGAGATACCAGGACCTCTAGCCTCAGTACTAGTGGCTATAGATAAATGAAGCAGTGGCATAGTTTATACAATGAATGACTCACTTGTCAGCAAGTGAAGACTACATAGATCTGATAGAAGTCTTATGCCGACAAGAGATGGACAAACTTGGGGTCCGAGGAGGGAGACCATGTCTTCCTATGGGTCTCACCCCAATGAGGATTGCAGAGGTTTGGCTGGGGTGGAATGCTATCTTCGAGAATCATAGGAACTTTCTAGACTCTCAGTAGAGTGGGAGAGGTGGCGTACCATCTATCTCTTCCCCCACAGATGCACCGGGTACACAATGTTTTCCATGTGTCATAGTTGGGGAGATGCGTTCATGATCCATCACATGTTATCGACTAGAGTGAGTTGGACTTTGATGATGGAGTGGCATTTACAGAGTTCCTAGTGGAGATAGAATATCGATAGGACCAAGTCCTTAATTGAAGGTTTATCCTTCTGGTGCGAGTTTGGTGGTAGCATGGGAACCTCCAGGATATAACATGGGAGAGGGAGGCTCAGATTCGTGCTTAGTACCATCATTTGTTTGATTTTCTTTCATTTTTGATTTCAAGGAAGAAATAACCTAAGGTGGGGAGAATGTAAAGACTCAAAAATATTATATATATATATATATATATATATTATTTAGTATTATTTCAAGGTCGTAAAATCTGACGGCACGTGATTCTGAGGCCCGGAGTTCCCGGGATGACCCGTCAAAATTTTTGTTATGTTTAAAATAGCGCATGTGAGTGGTTTTCCAGAAAAAGTGGAATAAATATTCAAAAAAATCCTATATTAGAGATCTGAGCGAACCGTTGTGTTTAGGATAGTATTTTTACCCTTGGCGTGACTTATTTTTAGTAGGCACATGCCTTCGGTGATAAAACCAAAAAATGGAAAAACCATAAATAAAATAATTTAATAAAGTTATTTTATTTCCCAAATGCTTATAACTCATGAGTGGTGACTCAGATTTAAAATATGAGACCACCACTGAGCTCATGAGGGTATGATTTCTTTCTGAAGATACTAACATCGGCTGGCGCAGGCCAACTATGGAAGATAGTTTTGGGCCGTAAATAAAATAATTAAGTAACAATAATTTTATTATTAAAATCCATAAGCTCCAAAAAGTAACTCGGATTTAAAATCAGAGAGTACTATTGAGTTCTTTGGGACGTTTTTCCATTATGCAGAGCCTAACCTCGACCACCATGGGTCAAGGGTGACTTTTAATATTTTTCTGAACTTTTTTTCATGTTTGTTTAGTAAACGCACGGACGACATTTTCTATTATTTGACTCATTCCTCAGATTGAAAATCCGAGAGCACCATTGAATCTGAAGTGCCAAGATTATCTTAAGGGATGCTTCATTTGGACCACATTAGGTTTGGAGAAAATGTTAGATTTTGGACCTTTTTAAAAGAATAATAAAAACTTTGTTATTTTATTTCATTCTTTCTTTTCCCCCAATGGACAAGCGGCAGTGGCAGGTCCAACGATGTGTCAATCCATTAAATGGATTAACTCCTAATATCCATTGTAACAACACCATTGAAATTATGAAGGTTCCTATTAAATGAAACCTCATTAATTCCAGGGGTGTTACTCACCCTCCCCGCGGTAGGTAGAGAGAAGCGTGACCCCGCACCGTGCCGAGTTGACAGACCCCTGGTCGGCCAAAACGGCCGACTGTTACGTAGTGGGGAAGCACCCCCACCATCTGGCTGAAACAGCACCACACCTGCAGGGATAGATGGGGAGACCATTCTTCTTTATGGCAGATCAAGCAGGACCTGCGGCTCAGTGGGCTGGGCCAGACTTGTGGCCAAGTGGGGCTTGGCTGAACTCGTGGCCTAGTGGTCCAACACGGGTGGGTTGATCCCCAGCTGACGACCTGGGCCAACTATGGACCGGGCTCGCGAATCGAATTGGGCTAACCCTGATGGGCCGGACCCAGTAAATCGGGCTGACCCTTAGCGGGCCGAACCTGAGCAGGATCAGGTGAACCCCCAGGACTCCTTGCGTTGGGCTGTCCTAACAGAGTCAGACCGGGCCCAGACCCAACCGGTCCCCGAATAAAGAAACCCATGTAACTGATAAATCGGGTGTCTATTTAACACGTCCTCAATGGAATTGGGATACCTTTTGTGAAGCATTCTCTTTGGAATATTTCGGAGGGCCCGACCGAGCTAGGCCGGACCAAGGTGTGATCACTCTAGTTCCACAGAAAGGGGTGTAAATAATATAACAAGCTTTCGTTTGACGTACCGTCTATGGCACAAGAACCCTTGAGACAAGGTTGTCCTTTTGTTATATTCCACATGTGTTTTGGAGAATGTTGGAGTGCATTAGGGTTGGATCGAAACTGAATCCAACCAGGCCCTCAGAACTAAAACACATATAAATCATAGACTAGGCATCTGATTGATGCGTCGTCTATCACATTGGAACCCATACAACATGGTTTTCCTTTGGGATAATTCTTCATGGATCTTCGTGGCATATGAGGTATGACCGATGGATTGAGGATAAGTTCTCCCAAACGTGTTATGAGTAGGAATTCACTGGCTGGAAGTGAGGCGGAGGTTGGAGACAGATCATACAGAGGTTAGTACCGAGCGATCCTATGTGGGTCAGCACTGATCTTGTGTGGGTTAGATCCTGTGTGGGTCAGTACTCAGTGATCCTATTTGGGTTAGCACATACCAATTCTGTATGGGTTAGATCCTATGTGGGTCACCGCTCAGCATTCCTATGTGTGTCAGCAGATACCGATCTTGTGTAGGTCAGATCCTATGTGGGTTATTAGAGGGGTTAGTTACCTGTCGACTCCAGGCAGGTCAGATCCTATGTGGGTTGCTTCGGAGGTTAGTACCTGTCAATCCTATGTGGGTCAGACTCTGTATGGTTAGAAGTAGTGCCTATTAATAGAATAATATGATCTAGCATCGCGACTAATCATCTTTACTTCTATACTTTACTAATACCTAGTGTGAGATGAGTCTTTTACCTTCATGGTGTTACCTTTGTGGTACCTCCACCTTTGTGGTATTATCTTCATGGTGTTATATGTGTGGTACCTTCACCATCGTGGTTTTATCTTTGTGGTGTTACCTATGTGGTACTTTTACCTTTGTGGTGTTATCTTTGTGTTGTTCCCTGTTTGGTACTTTTACCATCGTGGTGCTTTCTTCATGGTTTTACTTATGTGGTACTTTTACCATCGTGGTGTTTCCTTTTTGGTATTATTCCTTCATGTATGAGATGATTGTATCTTGATAAATTAGGTATATGTATGGGCATATACCTAAGTAGATTTGATGATTGCTTCGTCCTTTTTGATTGGGGTCTTGCGTTGTGGTTTTTCCTTTGTGGAACTCTAGGAGACCTTAGGGGGTCTCAGGGTCCTTACTGAGTATTGTTATACTCACCCCTTCATGAGCTTCGCCCGCACGTTGTTGTGTCTTTTTCATATGATGTACAACGTTGAATGAGGCGGATCAAGCCTAGATTAGATGGTGCTCAGAGGTAGATCATTTGATGTGACGTGACGCGAGACTAATGATCATGAGATGTACCTACCATTTAGGTAGGATCCTCTATGGACGTTCCAGGAGATGTTTTTCCTTTTCCAGTTGTACTTGTAAATTCCACTTGGGCTTGTATTCCGACCCCTTTTCCTACATCAAACTTTTTACTACAGTAGATTACTTTGTGGTTTCTTCTTAATGTGTTCTTGGATTGTGTGTTTGTATAGGTTTAAAGGCAGTTCCTTTCTGTTAAGAGATACACCTTCCCATGGCTAGTCGCTAGCCCCTGTCCTTTGGAAGGTGGGATTGGGGTAGTCACGACACGGGCCCTAGGGGACGGTTCATGACAAAGTGGTATTAAAGAATTTGGTTATACCTAATAACTAAGACTTTGATCTTTTTAATGGAGCAATATTTTTAAGTGTTTTGATTGTGGTTTTATGTTTGGGGAATCCAGTGTTCGTGCAGTGGCCGACATATCCATACACCAGGACCCTAAATTATGATTTTTGACTCGGTTCATGAAAACACTGATTGTGTGTGTTTTGGAAGTGTTTTACTTTTGATCTATTTGAGTTATCTCACCAGGTATATCTTTTTTACCATGTCTCACTTATTTCATATCAAGATGTCGTCGCGTAGACAACAAGCTAGGATTCCCAAGAGAGTACATGATGATGGACCACTGAGCGACGAGGCTCCAGTTTAGGGCCCTTTTACTAAGTTGGAACCTTTGTGTGGTGCACCAGTATCACCACCACCCGTTGGGAAGAATTTACCACCAGCCGCACTGGAAGATGGTGCACGAAGATTGATAATTTTGTATGAGTTCCAGTGGTAGAGGCCTCCTAGGTTTCGAGGCGAGATAGATTCCCTAGTAGCTGAGGACTGGCTAGAGGCTGTGGCTATATTTTTCCGCCTAGTTGGGACACCAGTAGAGAATATGGGGATCCGAGATGCTGGTCTTTTCCAATGTGTGGCCATGAGGATGGTATGCATGGTGAAGAAGCATCAGTACATAGATCATTGCTCGAGATGGTACCTTTGGGTAGTGTACCAACTATATCACTGCCCTTTGGTCAGCAGTTAAAACTGGCGGTATCAATAGAGGATATATGTAGGCCTAGTGCCTTACACATGTTTCAACATCAGATACCCCTCAGGTTCTTAGGCGAACCGGACTAACATGCGACTAAGGAATGTCTTGAAGAGGTGGCTGAGTTTCCATCTAGCCATGTCACCATTTGATCAGATGGCGGTCCTGTTAGAGAGCCTTCTACGTGGAATAACAGGATGATGATAGGGTTTATATTACCCTAATCTTGTGAAGAGGTGACTTTTCTGTGGACAAGCTTGAGAAGCTTCATTAGAGAAGGGGGTCTCTTTCCATAAAAAGTTAAGGGGTGAGTGTTCCCTAGATATTATATAGCTTTGATAAGACAACATGTCAGTAGCTGAGTATTCATCGATGTGTATCGACCATCCCAAGTACTCGACGAATTCAGTACAGTTAGTGATTTAGGTCTTAGACCACCTATCAAGGTTTTTTTAGGAACATTCGATCCATAATTATTCCTCTATGCATTCCTACTTATGTTAGGGTGCTAGAGAGAACTTTTGTGGTTGAATGTTATTTAGATGAGTGGATACAACTAGTGAATGTTAGCAATGAGAAAGCAGAAAATGGATGCCAGTCTCAGTGAATTGGGCATGTAAAATGTTTTGATAAGTGGAAGTGATAGGGACATATGGTTCTGTAGGTATGAAGATGTGAAAGTGAAGCTATGGGATCAGCATGAGGTGGTATCTATTTTGACATGTTACAACCACCCCCTAATGTGGTCCCCACCATGTTCAGAGAGTTGGAGGATAGGGGAAGGGAGTAGCTACATGCAGTCATGGAGTGTGAACCAAGGGCACCAGGAATGATTTGAGGTATAGTATATGTCTACTACTAGTCATCGTATTAATTGACATGGGTACCAATCATTCCTTCTTGCCACGAATCTTGTTCAAGACCTAGAATTTACAATTAAACCGATGACTTGAACCTTATTTCTATAGATACCTTTGGGATGAGACTTGATAATCACACATACACCAACAGCGTGATCTGACCCTTGAGGTTATAGTTTTGGTTGGAACCTCAGGGTGGAATCATTGAGGTTTTACGACATTAGATTGGGTATGGAATGGACATCCATATTTTATACTCAGATTGACTATTTTAGGAAAAAAATATTTAGTATATCTACAACATTAGAATGGGGTTTTCCTTAGTTGGAAAAAAAGAAAACCAAGGCAGCACAGGATAAAATTAGCGATGGAGGAGGAGCATGCCTATCATATTCAGATAGTTATGGATACACTCCTACAGAACCAACTTTATAGTAGGCTCTCGAAGTGCTAGTTCTGGATACGAGATGTCGACATTCTGGGACACATTATCACATAGGATGGAGTTGCGTGGATCTAGATAAGATAGAGGTTGTGATAGATTGGGAGCCACCAGGAGTGTGATCGAGGTGTAGAGTTTCCTGGGGTTGAATGGTTACTACTGGAGATTTGTACCTAAATTCTCCAGGGTAGCAGTACCCTTGTCATTTTTGAAAAATGAGGTGGATCCTTTCTTGTGGATGGAGAAGTTTCCGCAGAGATTTCAGGAGATGAGACAGAGACTAAAGAGTACCCTCATCTTGAGGCTACCTAGAGAGGGAATTGGGTATGTAGTCTACTGCGATGCATCAGGGAGCATACAAGGATGTTTCCTAACACAAGAGTGGGCATTGATCGCCTACGGCTCATGGCAGTTGAGACAACCCGATCAGAACTACGCTACACCTGACTTAGAGTTAGAAGTATTGATCTTTGCACTGATGATGTAGCGGTACTACTTGATGGGTGAACGATTTACTATTTACTCTGATCACAAAAGTCTCAGTTATATCTTTCTCTAGAAGGACCTGAACTTGAGATAGAAATGTTGGCTGTAGTTCTTCTAGGACTATGACTTTGAGATATTCTATACCCCTGGGAAGGGGAACATGGCGGCAGATGCACTCAGCGTGAGGTTTGGTATACAACTGCTGAGTGGGGTGTCAGAGCAGCTAGTCACACTATGGATATTTTTCATGGATAAAGATGTAGCAGCTTACCTCCAGTCTATTACTATCTCTCCCCCAATTCTTCAGCAAGTTTGGGAGGCACAACTTGGGTATGTTGACTGCGAGGCCCGACGTGCTCAAATATCATCAAGGTGGTCTCCTAAATGATTTTCTGAAGGTGAGGACCATGTCGTTCTCTTCGAGGACATATCATGGTACCAGTGACACTACTGGAAGAGGTGTTGAGGGAGTTCTATACATCCCCTTTAATGATACATCTTGGAGTGGCGAATACATACCAGGACCTCTGGCATCAGTACTGGTGGCTAGGGATGAAAAAAGCTGTGGCAGAGTTTATACAATGATGAATCTCTTATCAGCAAGTGAAGACTACATAGAGCTGGAAAAAGTCTTATTCCGACAGGAGATGGACACCCTTGGGGTCCAAGGAGGGAGACCATGTCTTCCTATGGGTCTCACCTCGATTAGTATTGCAGAGGTTTGTCGAGGTAGCAAGCTATATTTGTGGTTCATTGGACCTTTCTTGACTCTCAGTAGAGTGGGTGAGGTGTCGTACCTTCCACTCTTCCCCCACAGATGTACCAGGTGCATAATGTTTTCCATGTATCATAGCTGAGGAGATGCATGCATGATCCATCACATGTTATCGAATAGATCAAGTTGGACATTGATGATGGGGTGACATTTAAAGAGTTCCCATTGGAGACAAAGGATCGACTGGGCCAAGTTTTTCATGGATGATCGATCCCTATGGTGTGAGTTTGGGGGTATCATGAGAACCTCCTGGAAAGCACATGGGAGTGGGAGTCTTAGATTCACGCTCAGTACCCCCAATTTTTTTATTTTCCTTAGTTTTGTCTTTTTAGGATGAAATAACCTAAGATGGAGAGAATATAAATACCCAAAAATTCCATATATATATATATATATTTAAATTATTTGGGATTATTTCAAGGTCATAAAATCTGACGGCATGCTATTCCGAGGGCCAAATTTCCTGGAATGATCCGTCGAAATTTTTGTTATGTTTAAAATAGTGTGTGTGAGATATTTGCCTAAGAAAGTGGAATAAATATTAAAAATATGCCCATATCAGAAATCGGAGGGCACAGTTGTGATTAGGATAGTGGTTTTACCCTAGGCACGACTTAAGTTTAGTCGGTACAGGCCTCCGGTGAGAAAACCTAAAAACGGAAAAACCGTAAATAAAATAATTAAATAAAGTTATTTTATTTTTAAAATGATTATAACTCACGAATGGAAACTCAGATTAAAATTTTGAGACCAATACTAAGCTCCTGAGGGTATGATTTCTATAGGTAGATACTAACATTGGCTAGCGCAGGACAACTATGGAAGTTAGTTTTGGGCTATAAATAAAATAATTAAGTAACAATAATTTTAATGTTTAAATTCATAACTTTTAAATAGTAACTCAGATTAAAAATCCAAGAGTACTATTGAGTTTGTTGGGATGTTTTTACCTTAGGCATAGCTTAACCTCAACCTGCATGGGTTGAGGGTGACGTTTAATAATTTTATGAACTTTTTTTCGGGTACGTTCAGTAAACGCATGGGCGGCATTTTCAATCTTTTTACTCATTGCTCGGATCGAAAATCTGAGAGCACCATTAATTCCATAGCACCGGGATTCACTTAAGGGAGACTTTATTTTGACTGTAGTAGTTCTAGAGAAAAATTTAGATTTCAAATATTTTTAAAATAATAATAAAATAAATTTGTTATTTTATTTATTTCTTTCTTTTCCTCCAACGTACAAGTGGAAGTGGCGGGACCAACAACATGTCAATCCATTAAATGGCTTGACTCCTCAAATCCTTTGCAACGGAATTGTTGGAATTAGGAAGGTTCCTATTAAATGAACCCCCATTAATTCCATGGACATTACTCACCCTCCCCCTCCCCTATTTATATGGAGCTTGGGGAGAGGTATTGGCACGAATTCACCAAGCGACAAAGTCCTGATAAAGTGTCATGACTCCAATCACTTGGATGATAGAGATGGCTCTAGTGGGTAGTGATGAGTGACACTAAATCAAAAACTGAAGGACGACATTTGAGTGGCAACGTTGGTGGCTTGTTGCGTGGACAACAGACACCGACTTTTCCTCAATCGCGGGCGTTCTCCAATGATATTGAGGTAGGGGTTTTTTTTAAAGTTCATATTTCATTTTTTTCTTCTACTAATTATCATATTAATGTATAGGGTGTGGGCCAAACAAACAAGGCCTAGACCCTCAACCGCTTCGTTTATGTTGCATTCTTCAGGGACTTTTTCCTTAGGGTGACGGAAACAAGAAGACTGTGGCAGCGCAGATGAAACTGCCGAACCGTTGGCGTGCAAAGTCGGTGGCGGCTGGCGGTGGCCAGAGGAGACCCATGACAACCGACCTTGAGTGGAGGAGGGAAGCACACGATGTCGGGCTGTGAAGGCCAGAGGCGGCCAGCCCAAGCCGGTCGCACGAGACAAGGGAAACACTAGTAGGCACCGCCCCCGGTTATAGCAGCAGCCAGCGTGTCGTGGCAGGTGGAGTGCAGTGCGACCCCGCGTTGTGCCGGGTTGGTAGACCACCAGCCAGCCAAAATGGACGACTGTTACATGGCGGGGCATCGCCCCACTGGCTTTCCGAAATAGCCCCACACCCGCGGGGCCAACTGGGAAGATCGTTCCATCGAGCAGACCATAGCCTCCAAATTGACCATACCCATGGTCCAGTGGGCTAGGCTGAACCCGCGGGCCAACGCTGGTGGGACGAGACCTACCCGACGGCCTGATAAAACCATGTCCCAGACAAGAGAATCGAACCAGGCTAACCCCGATGGGCCAGACCCAGTAAACTGGTCCAACCCTTAGTGGGCTGGACCCGAGCGGGGTCAGGTAGACCCCAGAACCCGTTGTGTCGGGCCGGCTTGACCGAGTCGGATCAGGCCCAAACCCAACCGGTCAGCGAATAAAGAAATGCTCGTAACTGAAAAACTGGGTGTCCGTTCGACACACCATCATTTTCATTGGGATCCATTTTGGGAACTAGTCCCTTTGGCATATTTAGGTGGCCCGACCGAGCTGGGCCAGACCAAGGGGTGATCACCCCCGTTTCACGGAAAAGGGTGAAACTAACAGACCGAGTGTCCATTTGACGAACTGTATACAGATCTAGAAGACTTAGTTTGAGGCAGTCCTTTTGGTATACTGCACATTAGTTTTAGAGAATGTTGGAGTGTGCCCGGGTTGGATCGAACTCAAATCCAACCGGTCCCTTGGAACTAAAATTCTTATAAGTCACATACCAGACATCTGATTGACGCGTCGTCTGTCGCATTGGAAGCCATATGACATGACAGTACTTTGGGATACTTCTTCATGGAACTTCATTATAGATGTGGTACGAAAAATGGCTTGAGGAGCGGTTCTCCCAAACGTGCTATGAGCGGGAATTCAATGGCTAGCAGTGAGGCAGAGGTTGGAGACATATCATATGGATGTTAGTACCGAGCGATCTTGTGTGGGTCAGCACCGATCCTATGTGGGTCAGATCATGTGTGGGTCAGTGCTCAGTGATCTTGTGTGGGTCAGCGTATACCGATCTTATCTGAGTCAACACTCAGCGATTTTGTGTGGGTCAGCTCATACCGATCATGTGTGGGTCATTGTAGGGTTTAGTTACCTATCAAATTCGGGTGGGTCAGATCCTTTGTGAGTGATTTCGGGGGTTAGTACCAATCGATTTTATGTGGGTTAGAATCCGTATGGTTATCAGCAGTGCCTCTTAATATAATAAGATGATTTGGCTTCGCGACTAATCATCTGTACTTCTACACTTCACTAATACCTGGTGTGAGATGAGTCTTTTACCTTCATGGTGTTGCCTATGTGGTACTTTAACATTCATGGTGTTATCTTCATGGTGATCCCTGTGTGGTACCATCACCTTCTTGGTGTTATCTTCATGGTGTTACGTGTGTGGTACTTTTACCTTCATGGTGTTATCTTCATGGTGTTACATGTGTGGTACTTTTACCTTCGTAGTGTTACCTATGTGGTACTTCTAACATCGTGGTGTTACCTTTGTGGTATTCTGCTCTCATGTATGAGATGAGTGTATCTTGATACTTAGGTATATGTATGGGCACATACCTAAGTAGAGTTTATGATTTCTTCTTTCATTGTGATTGAGGTCTTTCTTTGTGTTTTTTCCTTTGTCGAAATCTGGGAGACCTTCGGGGGTCTTGAGGTCCCTAGTGAGTATTGTTATACTCACCTCTTCATGGGCTTCGCTCGCACTTTATTGTGTCTTGTGCAGTCGAAGAACAGGGTTGAACGAGGTTGAGGGATCGAGGATTGGATAGTGCTTAGAGGTGGATCATTTGACGTGACGTGACACAGGACTACTGATCGTGAGCTGTACATACCCTTCAAGTAGGATCCTCGATGGACATTCCATGAGATTTTTTTCCTTTTCCAGTTGTACTTGTACTTTCCAGTTAGGCTTGTATTCTGGCCCCTTTTCTTTCAGCACACTTTTTAATACAACAGTTTACATCATGGTTTCTTCTTGTTGTGTTCTTGAATTGTGTGTTTTTACAGTTTTAAAGGCAATTCCTTCCTGTTAAGGGGTACACATTTCTGGTGCTAGTCGCATGCCCCTGGCCAATAAGAGGTCGGCTTGGGGTAGTCAGGCATGGGCCCTGGGGGATGGGTCATGAAAATATGAACTAAAGAATCTAGGAATGCTTCGAGGTACTATATGTGTCTATTGTTATCAATCGTATTAATAGACACAAGTTATAATCATTCTTATTTTTCAAGAATCTTGTTCGATACCTAGATTATCTAGTTAAAACATTGACTTGACCCTTACATCTAGAGATACCTATGAGAGGAGACTTAATAATCACACTTATACCAACAGTGTGATCTAACCCTTGAGGAAAGAGTGTCGATTCAAACCTCTTGGTGGCAGTGTCAAGGCCTTACAACATCATTCTTGGTTTGGATTGATTATCTACATTCCATACCGAGATTGATTATTTCAAGCAAAAGGATTTGGTATGTATGCAATGATGGAATTTAGTTTTCCTTGTTCGGAGAAAACGGAAACCCATGCAGCATGGGATAGACTCATGCATAGGAGGGTGAAACCAATCACTATTTAGTTGGATAGCATGACCCTCGGTGAAGTGGATGAGATTAGTCCTCAGTTTCTTATAGTGGTGGGCGAGTACGAGGACATTTTTCAGAAGATGTTCCAAGACTACCTCATCATATCAGATGCCTCCTGCAAATCTTCATGAATTGATGGTATAGTTCGAGGACTTGTAGAGGAAGGGCTTCATGAAACCCTGTGTTTTACCATGGGCCACCCCAGAAGTTTTTTTCCAAGATAGAAGATGGGAGCTTGAGGTTATGTGTGGACTCTAGACTCCTGAATTAGGTGATTGTGAAGAATAAGTATCCACTATCTAGGATCAATGATCTCTTCAATCATATGAAGGGAGAGAGACGGTTTTCAGCATCTGAGACAACATGGGAAGAACTATGTGACCCATGACCTTAAGTTGGCGGCAGTAGTATTCGCATTAAAGATGTGAAAACACTTCCTTATGGGAAAATGATTTGTCATCTACACTAACCACAATAGTATAAAGTATATCTTCTCTAAGAAGGACCTGAACGTGAGGTAACGGTGGTGGATAGTGTTCCTCCAGGACTATGAATTCGAAATAATATACACTCTTAGGAAGGGAAATGTGGTGGAAGACTCTCTCAATAGAAGAACCGGGTTGTAGTTGCTGAAAGATGCATCATAGTAGTTAGTTGTGATGCATATATCCTTCATGGATGGAGATGAGAACGCCTATCTTCAGTCGATGGTTTTCACTCCCCCGCTCTTACAATGAGTTAGGGAGACATGTCTTGGGGATGTTGACTGGGAGACCCAACATGATCATTTATCAATAGGTCAAGCCCATAATGGATATTCGATAAGTGCGGAGCACGTCATCCTTTACAGAGAGTGAACCATTTTACCAATGGCATTGCGAGAGGAGATTCTGAGGGAGTTCCACACATCCACCATGGTGGTGCTTCCAAGATTTGTGAAGATGTACTAAGATCTCTAACATTAGTACTGGTGGTCGGGGATGAAGAAGGTGATAACATAGTTCGACTCTCAGTGCCTCACTTGTCAGTAAGTGAAGGCAGAGCATCAGGTTCCAGCAGGCTTGGCTTATCTACTTGAGGTTCCAGATTGGAAGTGGGATGGTATATCGACAGAATTCGTGATCGGTTTATCACATATATCTAGGGGACATAGTACCATATGGGTGATAATTTACCAACTCACCAAGTCGATCATTTCATATCTTTTCAGAAATAGAGTCCCATAGAGAGATTGCGATACATCTATGAGCATGAAATAGTTCTACTCCATGGAGTCCCATCAACAATATTCTCGGATCAAGATGAACACTTTACATCCCAGTTGTGGAAGGGATTTCAGGAGGTGTTTGGGACTTAACTGTGCTTGTGCGCAACTTTCCTCCCATAGATAGACGGTCGAGAGGAGGGAACCATTCCTATCCTAAAGGACATGCTACGTGCTTGCATCCTTGATTTTGGCTATAATTGGGAGGATCACTTACCTCTGGTGGATTTTTCATAAAACAATAGCTACCACTCCACCATCAGTATGGCACCATTTGAGGCCTTGTACAGGCGACCCTGTAGGTCGCCACTTTGCTAGACTGACCCTAGAGAGTCAACTCTCATGGGCCCAAAGTTGGTTCAGGCTACTACGGAGAAGATTCAGGTCATCCATGAGTGAATAAAGACAAAAAAAATCCATCGAAATTCCTAGGATGATAGGCTATGTAGAACCTTGGAGTTTAAGGAGGGAGACCATGTGTTCCTTCGGGTCTCTCCTCGATGTGGGATATAGAGATTTGTCCTGGGTGGCATGTTATCTCTGAGGTTCATCAAAACTTTTCTAATACTATGTAGAGTGGGAGAGGTGGCATATTCATTGGCTCTACCTCTTTGTTTAGAGTAGGTGCATGATGACTTCCGCATATCCTAGCTAAGGAGATATGTATATGACCCATCACACGTCATTGACTATGGAAATATGGACATTAATGATAGCGTGACTTTTGTAGAGTTTTAGGTGGAGATCAACGATGGACAAAAGATGAACCTCCATGGGTGATCGATTATGTTAGTACACATTTGGTGGTAGCACAAGAATTTCCATGAGAGCACGTGGGAGAAGAAGGATTAGGTTCATTTCCCGACCTTCATTTGTTTTGGGAATCCATTGGTTTAGATTTCAGGGATATAAATCATTAAAGTGGAGAGATTGTAAATATTTTAATTTTACCAGTATTATTTTTTCGAAAATTTATCGTAAATCTACGAGATCAGGTACTCACACGATCTGCGATTCCGAGGCCAAGTGTACCTGGAATGGTCCGTCAAAATATGGTACGTTTTTAAATAGAATGCGTGAGAATTTTTCCTAAAGAAGTGGAATAATTATTAAATAGTTGCCCGAATAAGAAATCTGGGGGAACCTTTTCATTTAGGTTTGCAGGTTTACCCTAGGCACAACATAACTTTAGTCAGCGCAAGATTCCAGTGAGAAAACACAAAAATGATGTAACTGTAAATAAAATAATTAAATAATTTTTTTATTTTTCAACTCCTTATTACTCATAAACGATAACTCGAATTAGAAATCTGAGAGTATGATTGAGATCATGAGGGTGTACTTTACTTAGGTGGATCCTGACATTGGTTGGTGTAGGTTGAGGGTAATAGTTAATTTTTGGGCAATTTAAAGAAAATTAAAATAAACATAAGAATGTTTATTTTATCCAAAAATGTTTCATTGCAATACAACCAAGATCCTATTTTTCATTTAATAAATGAAATAGCATAGTGGCACTGAAACAAAACCATAATAGAAATGATGTTTCATTTCATAAATGAAATAGTGTAATGATCCGGCAACTCAGTGTAACAGAAATTCTGAAATGTGTTTCATTAATTAATAACATAACAGGGATATGTGATCGTTTGACAGTTCTTGATTTTCTCTGAACCTCTGGAGGACTTTCATTGGCGAGCGATGAGAAATGATAAACGATGAATTTCAAATGAAAACGAGAACTCCCAAATTATCTTCAAGAGATATCACCCATGATGATGGATAGAGGACTCTCACAGATGGATCATCATCAATGACAAATTCATTCCTCTAATTGATCTTGTTTTCTAGGTAAGGGCTTTTGATTTTTTCATGGTCTCCCTTCCCCCGTTCTTCTTTCTAAATGATGAATGCAGGTCAGTCAACTAATAGATTGACCCATGGATTGGTCGACAATGTGGGAATGGGAATCAATATACGAGTATTAAAGAGGAGATTATTATTGTAGTGATATTTCGAATGTATCCCCTTTTTATTCTAAAGTAATGAACGAAGTCCAAACGAAAAATACCAATGTTCATTTACTTGGGAATTAATTTTGATATCCTCTCCATCTTACATTATTCACCGAAAAACACTCATGGTTACATCAGACTCTTTTTGGGAGGTTCCGAACATGGTCGGGCCCCCTAATTAATAGTGATCTAGCTTGGAGCACACGACAGTGGAGGTAGCGACCCGTAGATCTCAACAGAGCTTCCATATCCAAAAAAGACCACCAAATTGATTATGGTGGCCTAAGAAAGAACTTACTGGTGTGTCGGTGCCAGTTGTAGCATCCACGTGAAGAAGGAGGCGCATGCTGTAGAGGTGGAGGTCGTAGCCTGGCGGGCTGCGGTGTTGCTGAACAGTGGTGCTGTTGGGGCATCACATCAGGCCGAAAGACCCATGGTCTGGTCATGAGTGTGTGATGGCATGTGTTCTATGGGACCCCGTGCGAGGGAGGTGTCCATCCAGCTTCCTGGTACATGACGTGGAGCAGACGCTGCACCTACCATATACGGGATGGACAGAATCGGCCTGCTAGCATGGGTCGGGCTAGAGGGGGAACTAGGCCACTGGGTGGCCCAACTGGATAAAAACTATTCCACCAGTATAGGCATGGCTGGAGGAAGGGGACTAGGCCGGTGGGTGGTTCGGTGGGATAGGCCCACAACCCAATGGTTTGGGTCCAGTAGGCCCAAGGGGCATGTCCCATTGTTCATCCCATATCAGGTTATCCTAAACTCGACCGACCCCTTTTCACTAAAAGGATCATAACATTTGTATGTCTGATTGATGACCCATTTATGGCATTAGGACCCTGATGATGAGGCGGTCTTTTTGGTATACACTAAGTGGAAATTTTGGAAGTTGATATATCACCGATGGATTGAGGAGTAAAATATCTAGGAATCATGTTCTCTATGAGTCGGGTTCCTGCAGCTGGCTGTAATGAGAAGACAGAAATGAACAGGTTTAGGAGACTTAGCAGGACCAAAAGATGAGAAGGTCTAGGTGAACCTATAGGGAAAAGAGATGACTGAGTTTTGGTGACCCAGTTTCCCTAAGTGATGAGCGGTTCTAGGTGACCCAACATAACTATGCACTCATCAGGGATGAGTGATTCAGTAGTACAATGTGTTAAGTGTTAGGACTCTTTGTATTTCTTTCCTTTCTTTAGATTATAAGTGTGTGAGTCATCTCTAGTGACTCTCTTGACTGTATTTATTAGTGGCTACACTTTGTGTACCTATTTGGTAGTCTGTTTTTTGTATTACTTTGTGGTATAACTTTGTGATTTGAGGTCCCTAATGAGTATTGTTTTACTCACCCCAACACAGGCTTCACCTTCGTGTTTCGTGTCTTGTGCAGACAATTGATGCTTGAACAGAGTGCTTGGTGGACCGGGGATAGGTGGTTCATAGATTCACCAACAGACAAGATGTTCTTCTATGGATTTAGACAGCTATTTTTGTACCAACCCTTCAGGTAGGGTTTGCTATGGAGTAGTTCCATAGACATGTACTTTTACTTTTATATTTCAGTTTGTCTTGTATTCTAGCCCCATTTACCTTCAGTTTTCGACATTCATACCTTGTCTTTGTTTACTTAGTTTTTTCACCTTCTTGAATCTCTGTCTTAAAGTTGTGTTCATGTGTACAGATACATAAGAAAATTCCCACCATTTGTTTAGTATATTCCAACTCAATGTTATTATCTAGCCCTTGGACAATGGGACATGGGCTTTGGGTAGTCACGGCACAGGCCCTGGTGGATAGTTCGTGACATAACCAATCCACTATAGGGGGATATAAAACTAGACCCATCATCCATACATACATACATGTTCCACATTAAAATCATTCACTTATCACATCATAAATAACCCATGAAAATAAAATGGGTTTCATAAAACATTAAAATAATAATCTTTTAATTTTCAAAGTATAAAGAACCCATGGAAACAAAATGGGTTTTATAACTTTTACAAATGGTATAAAATAACATCATTAATTAAAATGATTAACACATAAGAAATTAATCACCAAAATGGGATCACTGTATAAGGTAAAAATATATGGTGAAAATTTAAATATAACTCTATTGGAGACAGAGAGGAAAATGAAAATTTAATCATGGAAAGATATTTCTTGAAAAATATTTTGTAATCATTGATGTAAAAGTCATAATTATGTGTCAATTTTAATAGTCTTTTCCTATGAAGGTGAAAAGAATACTTCAAAAGAAATACATTCAGAATAGATCCTATGAATGGAAACCAAATAAAAATTAATCTTATTCAATAAATATGGAGTTCAAGATAAAATAAAATATTATTAAAAGAATTGTTTTCTTAATATTTTTAAAATGCATTTTTGAGTCATAAATAAATAAATAAAATAACAAAATTTCCAATTCATAAGAGTTTAAGATAAATATGAATATCAAAACAAAAAAAATATTTATCCTTGAAAATAATAAAGGATAACATTGAAAGAAATTAAAAACATATATATGGATGAGAAAGAACCATTATAAGGAGGGAAATCATTCTAAATGAAATTATAATTTTATTAAAGAGGGTTTATATAAAGGGAAATACATCGATGTTAAACAAGAATTACCTATACTAAAATATGGTAATATAATGTAGCATCATCATAGGGTACAATATATCAATCGTGAAAGATTATATTTAAGAGGAATGATTAATACCCAATAAAGTGATCTGAGTCAATAAAACCCCTTACCATTATTCCTCCTCAATAAAATGTCTCTATGCTCTTTTATTCAAAAAATATATTTCTTAATAACCTATTTAATAACATTATAAATATAAATAATATTTTATAATCTTAATTTATACTAATTTATTAAAAATATATTAGTCAGTTACACACTATTTTCATCATCAAATGTTATGAGTTTTGATAGTTTTTTGGTACTTTATTTGTAATGGTTGTGTCGATTCTTAGTTATAGACTCATAGTTCATAATTTTTGAGATCATTATAGATACATTAATATATTTTTTTATAATTATTTATAATTTTATAGTTTCACTTTCTTGGTATTTTGGTTGTGATTCATGATGATGATATTTGTGTTGAGTTTATTTCTGTGATTTTTTATTGAATAAAGAGTGATAACAATATTAAGTCAATTATTAATATAATATCACGACCCATCCCCTGGGGCCAATGCTGTGACTACCCCAAACCTTCCTTCCATAGGCCAGGGGCTGGCGACTAGCACCAAAAGGCATTTTACCTAAATCTGGGAAGGTATTACATTTATAACTTGTACCCTCACGTATCCAAGCACATAGTAAGATACAAACACAAGAAAACTGTATAACCAAAAGAGTGATAAAAGTAAAGGGGCCAGAATATAAGCCCAACAGTAAAGGTACAAGTACAACTAAAATACAAAAAAATTGAAGAAAGCAAAAAGATAGATACTGGATCATCCTCTGAGGTTCCTACCTGAAGGGTAGGTACATATCATCTCCCTAGCACTCCACGTCCACCTGTCTCCTCTACGTACCGACGATCCATATGGTCTAACTCCAGGTACTGTCTAATCCTGGTACTCCCATCCTCAGTCAATGCTATCCGTAGTCTACATCCAACACAACAAGATGTGGGCATAGTTCATGTAGGGGTGAGTATAGAGTTACTCAGTAGGGACCCTGAGACCCTCAAGGTCTCATAAAATACACCAAGGATAAACCAAAATGTTTGAAATAAACAGATAACCCTACCTAGGTATGTGCCCATACATATACTTAAGTTATCAAATAATCCATCTCAATCATGATTAAAACACAGAGATACTGACTCATCTCACACCAAGATTTATTCAAGGGGTAGTAACAAGTAACATCTCTAGTCACATCGTCGAACACCTCGGCTGCTAGAGAACTCCTCCTCTATCAATTATAGTGGGCCTGCCGCGTCACACAGAGGCGCTTCCCACTAATCTTGGACTGCTAAGGAACTCCTCCTATCGAGTACCATGGGTCTACCGCGTCACACAGAGGTGATCTCTACCATGGGTCTGTCGTGTCACATATATACACTCTCCCTCATGACTTGCTGAGGTACTCCTCCTGTCGAGTGTCGTGGGTCTGTCGCGCCACACAGAGGCGCTCCCTACTGTGGCATGCTAAGGTACTCCTCCTGTCATGTATCATGGGTCTACCTCGTCACACAGAGGTGATACCCATAATGGGTCTGCCATGTCACACAGAGGCGCTCCCCATTGGGCTTGTCAAGTCACTCCAAGTCGAAAAGGTCAGCAGTCGTCAAGTATCAACCAGCTACTGGGTTCCCACACTATTCTCACACATCTTCAGGATGCTCTACTCCATGAGATGCTGGTAGATACTTCAACTTCCATGAAGAATAATCTCAAAGGTCCGCCACATCATAAGGGTCGCAACACAACATACAGCGCGTCAATCGGGCGCCCGGTCTGTGAGTTATTAGCTTTTTGGTCCAGGAGGCTCGGTTGGATTCATGCTCAATCAAACCTGATTATTCCCCATATTAATCCAAAACTCTAGTAGGGTATACTAAAAGGGCCATCTCGCTCTAAGATTTACAGTTCCGCTGACGGTTCATTAAACGGATGTTTGGTGCCAAAGTTATGTCTAAAAGAGTGTAAATGGGTCGTAGTGGGCCCGGGTCAGGTCCAACCCAGTAAAACCGTCCCGACCGAGCCCGTGATGGGCAGGCCAGCCTGCTAGGTGGTCTGGCAGGCCGCGAGGGGCCGCAGGGGGTTTGGTCGTGGATGATGCGAGGCCGAAGGGGGGCGAGGCTGGGGCGGCTCGGCCAGAGCAGCTCTGTGCCATGGAGCGGCCCGGCCGGAGCGGCATTGCTGTGGGGCAGCTTGGCCGGAGTGGCATGGCCACAGGGCGGCTCGGCCGAAGCAGCTCGACCATGGTGCGCCTCGGCCGGAGCGGCTCGACTATGGGTGGCTCAGCCGGAGCGGCTCAGAAGGTCGTGGGCGGCGCGGCTGGGGCGGCTCAGCCAACGTCTTGGCGAGGTGGAGGTGACTCGACAGATGGTGAGGGCGGCTCAGCGGACTGTGGCGGTGGCTCGACAGAAGGCGGCGGCGGCTCGGTGCACTGTGGCGGTGGCTCGGCCAGGTCGACGACGATGGCCCGACCCAGACGGCAGCTGTTGTGGGCGGCATGGCGGGGCCGCAAGTGGCAGAGTTGCGGGGCGCGGTGGTTGTGGGTGCCGTGGAGTGGCTTGATTGCGTCAGTTCCACGAGGGCACGGAGGTCGCGAGGAGGCAGTGGTCGCGGGGTGGTGTCATTGCGTTTTTGCCTTCGTCACGTTCAACACCACAAGTCATCACAAGATTCGCATACGGGTCGGGCCATGTTTGTTTGGCCCGTACCCTCCACGTTAGGGTGGTAGAAAATGACTCAACAAGAACTTGAAGAAGAAAATCAAGCTTTACAACCTCCCGCATCGATTTATTCCCAATCCCAAAAAATAATTCAATGGAATAACATGGGGAAAGTATCCATAGACAAATAAACCCCTACCTCGGATTGTTCTTCGATGAAGATTGTGTGGGAGGAGACGACGTCATTGGGGAGGGAAAAACAACCATTGATTGAAGACGTCCCACGCTGGAGGATTTCCCAAAGAAGGAAGTCGAAGTCGTGCGGCAGTGTTCTTCATTGGAGAGCTTTCCCCCAATTCTCTAATGCTCTCCCCTTTTCCAACACTTTCCCCCAATTTCACTAAAATGAAAATATAGCCAACTTCTTAATTTAACTATTCAAATTAAATTTTATTGGAAAAAATTAAAAATGTTTTAATTAATTAATTAATGGGTGGCATAATAAATTATGGGGATGGTTGGCATAATTAAGCGGGGAGCTCAACAGGTTTCTCCCCACTTAATAGGGAGTTCAAGAGGTTTCAAACCTCGGGTGGTCCCCACCACCATAACCTCTAATGGGAGGTTAGGATCGGTGATCCCCACCTCCATAACCTCTCCTGGGAGGTTTTAGTTCAGGTGGTCCCCACCTATGAAATATCCACATGGGTTGTTACAACAAATAAAATAAAATGTGATTATTTTATTTTATTATTTCCACGAAAAACCCAAAAATTAACTTTTTCTCGACCAACCGTCGTCGAGGTGGAAGTCTTCTTAAGAGAATACTAGCACTACGAGTTTAACAGTGCCCTCATATTTCAATTCCAATCACCGGTTCAAAATTTATAAAAATCCACTCGTACGTTTACTGAACATAACCGAAAAGAAAGTTCATAAATTCATTTTGGGCACTCCCGAGCTTGGAATCACACGCCATCAATTTTCCTGGACTCATAAAATTCCCATATATTTAAAATAAATTACACAGAATTTTTGAGTCTTTAAATATAATCATTCTAAAACCATGAAATAATAATTATTTGATCATTAAGTTATATTACTACCATTAGTTTTTTTTTCATATTCATCTATGATAGAAAATTATAACATTGCCCAAGTAGGTGGTCAAGTCGATCCAAACAAGAACAGACTATGATATATGGGTGAGTAGGATTAATAAAGTTATTCCATTTTCAAGCTATCATTATTACATAAGCCTAATGATATTATTTATATTTTTATAATTTTTTGAATTATTTTATATGATATTAAGATAAATAAAAAATTATAGAGTGAAATACAAAATACGTCACTTCCATGGAGACGGTAGTCCTCATGTGCACATGTACGACATTGTCATTTTCAATAAAAAGTAATAAGATAGGGAGTGTTTTATTATTTTAAGAATATGAATAATGTTATAAATATTAAATTAATATTTTAAACATACTTTTAGATCCATCCATGTAATGAAGTGCTGAAAATTCAAGTGCATTGTTCATAGAGGTGGTGGTCTGCACATACCTTGGATGACAACTCCATTTTTTGAATGGGTTTTATGGAAGGTAAAAAATGGATATTTCATTAGTAAAATAATATTTTAGTAAATTAAAATTATTTATGTTGTAGTAATATCACAGATATAATATGTTATGCGCGGTATAAGAAGAATAGAATATAGAGGGCTTGGTTGAGAAAATTATATCTCCCTTGGGTAACAACCTAACTCTCCTTAGCCAGGTCTTTTCGAAATACCAATACTTCTAGAACATGGGGATAAATTTTAGGAGATACTAGGTTAGAGTTTTGTTAGAGGTAAATCTTTTTAATGGGTGGGGAAATATATTTGAATTTAACTCCTTTTATAAGTAATAAAAATTGAATTTTTGTAAATACTCATTACTTTTTCAAGGATTCCATAACACTATTCATGGGTCAATGACTCCAAAAGTAGGATATAATGAAGTTTGGGGTGATAGGAGGCCGATAATTCTTCTAAAATTCATTTGAACGTGTATCTTAAAAATTTATAGTCTTTTACCACTAGATGTTTACATTTTACCATTTTGGTTTTCACCTTGTTTACTAGTTTTTACAAAGTAATTTGTATTTTATAAAGAATTTAAAGTGAAACCTCTTGCCAAATTTTTATTTTTTAGAAATAATTTTATAAACCATATAATATATTTCAATTTCTAAATAATATAAAATTATATTTTAAATTAAAACTAATAATATATTGAAAAACTATTTTCGAAAATGTTATTCTCACCATTAAGTGCTCTTAACTTATATGACAATAATTACTAATTAAAAGAAAGATAATATATTTTTTATAAAATTTTAAACATCAAATAAAATTAATTATATAATAGATAAATTTAACTTATTTCATAAAAATTACAAAACATATATAAAATATTTTTTTTGAAAATAACCCTTTAACCATTATCAGGGCCATTAACTTTAATCTTAGTAATCATATTTTTATTCCTTAAAATGAAATTAACCTTATTAAATAATATTAACATGTTGATATAAAATATGAAATCCATTTTTTAGATTTAATATCTATAATTGATGAAAATTAATTTTTAATATAAGTGAATAAAATTTTTTTTAGAGTAAAATATTACTTCTTTTTTCAAAAGATTAAACTTGTTTTTCATAAATTCAACATAGTATTTTTAAATTAATCATTAAAATCCTTAAATATTTATTTGGAATAATAATTTTGTTTTTATTTATTTATTTAATACTTACTAGATGATAAATTTATAAATATTACAGTATTAGTAATGAATTTATTTTTTACTATTCAAATAAAAATCAATTACCTTAGAAACAATCAAACAAAATCATCTTACCTTATCATTTTTATTATAAATCTATAAAAAAAATTATTTGGTCAAATTAAAATTATAAAAATTTATGATTTAACTTATAAATAAAAACCTAAAAATATAATGAAAATTGTTTTCGTAAGAAATTTTTTTAAAAAAATTTCAACTCTTTGTATTCTTATTTCGTATCAACTCCCAATTAAAATGGGGATAATATATTATTCCTATAAATTTCATATTTTATCTAAAAATTGTCATGCTATTTAAAATAAAGCACATAAACAATATAATATTATAAAAATACATTTTTAACCAAAAATGGTCTTATTTGCTACTTAGCTATATTAATTATATTTTATCAATGAATTAGTTTTAAAAAAACATTCTTTTTAAAATTAAAATGTAAAATGTATAAAAAAACATGTGATATGTATATATGTATATATATATATACATATATATTAGGTTATTGAAGGTATAATTACATTCAAACACACACACACACACCACACACACACAGACCTGAAAGGAAGGTCATACCCGACCAAGGGTTAACTCACCCAACTAACTGCTTTATTACATTATATATTTTTGGCTTAAAAGCCCAGTGGACAGGAATCCCATTACACGGCCCATAGGACCACAATGGGATGATCAGAAAGCCCTTCTTGCATCATACGTGCGTCACCGCCCTCTTGATGGTCTGGAGGCCCAGTGACCTGAAACCCCATTTGGGATGAATAGTACTACTACTATAGTACCCCTGATACAGTACCCACACTACTGTAGTACTACAATGCCTGAAGAAATTCGCTACCACCCAGATTTGAACCTGGGTCTAACAGAGGATTACAGGGAGCCTTTACAACTCGGGTAAGCCCCTAACTGTATACATGCGATATATAATTAATTTATTGCATTGATAATTACATATTTATATCTTATTTATTTGTACTTACATAATTATAAATAAATAATTATATTTTCAAATAATTATAAATTTATAATAAATATATTTAAATAATAAATATATTTAATATATATGCATATATACCAAATATAAATATATATAATAATATAAATATGTTTATAATTATAAAATCATAATGAATATATTTAATATATTTATATTTATATTTATATTTAATTATTAAATATATATATATATATAAGATTATAAATAAATTTATATTTATAATTAATTAATTATAAATATATTTAAAAATATATTTATTTATAAATGTTTATTTACTATATTTATAAAATTATATATTTATAATTGTAAATAAATATATATAATTTCATAAAAAAATATTTATATTATTATAAATAAATAAAAATATTTTAAAATAATTATAAAATTATAATAAATATATTTAATTTATAAATATATTTAATATATTTTCTCAAACTTAGCCATGGATTTGGAAAACTCAAATCCATGACCCTGAAATTTATTAATAAAATGAGAACGTGCAAGACAAGAGGGAAGCAAGTCAACAAGACAATATATTTAATATTTTTATTTTTATTTTTATTTTTATTTTTATTTTTTAAATATATGTATATAATTATATAAATATATATAATGGTATAAATATATTAATAATGGTAAAATTATAATAAACATATTTAAATAATGAATATATTTATTATTTTTATTTTTATTTTTATATTTATTTATTAAACAATTATATAAAATGATATAAATATATTTATAGTTATAAATAAATAGTTATAAATATATTTACTAATATATTTTTTTATAAATGTATTTTTACTATATTTATAAAATTATATATTTATAATTAAAAATAAATATAAATAATTTTTTACAAATAATTTATATAATTAAAAATTAAAAATTATATTTTAAAACAATTATAAAATTATAATGAATATATTTAAATAATGAATATATTTAATATATTTATATTTATATTTATATTTTTTTTGTATTTAATTATTGAATATATGTATAATTATATATATATATATAATGATATAAATACATATATAATTATATATTCTATCTTTTGAGGAGATAAAATTTTAACACTGTAAAAGATATCTTTTATCGGTGCATGTTTATTGATGATGAAGATATATCATTATTAGCGCTAAATAAACACGAATTAAAGAAGTCTTTATCATTGCTAAAAATTTGTCCCTGATAAAGATGGATTTTCTCAGAGATAAAGAAGCACTGATAAAAATTTATCTTAACCATAACTAAACAATTGATGATAAAGATATCTTTTATCAGTAATTATTATTTTACTGTTGATAAAACCCCTCTTTATCATCACTTTTTTGGAAGCATTGATAAAACCCTCCCTGATATTTTAAAAATAACCCTAATTTCACCAATTTCAAATAACACCATTCAATCTATTGTTGAAGTCTAATGTTTCCACCTCCCCCCCCCCTCAACCTTCTCTTAGACGAATCAAACCTCAAATCTATGGTATTTTTTTCTTCATCTATATCATTTCTGGATTATTCAGGTTCAGTGGTGTGTGATAGTGCAATATTATCTTGGATTGATGGTCTCATGGTTCCATGTTTCGGAGATCTATCATTGATGTCTCTACAATCATTCATCCTCCTCTTGTAGTTCCTCATTTATGGGTCTCTGTATTCCTGATTTTACCCTACTACGGCTCGTATAGGTCCTACTCGGTTCACATGTTGTGTTTTGGTTTTTGTGTTTCCAACCCACTCCACAACCATTGGATTCCCACTTGTATTAGTGTCACCCCATTCTTGGATCTCTCTAGAACTACCCCATATAGCTTCACATACACTTCTCTACTTCCTAAGCATGTTACGGTAGAGCATGGACACTGCCTCTTGGTGGAAGAGCATATCCTCTATGGATTTCTTAAGGTTAAGATAAATTTTAATAAATATTTTATACCTTTTATCTTAGAAAACATTTCACTAAAGAGTTTATTATTATCTACTAACACACATAGAATAAAATTTACCATTACATATTAAGAAAATATTATTTTATCTATCATTTAGTTAATTTTTTTACCATTACATATTATATATTGATTTCATTTATTTATATTAAAATCAATTTTTTTTATGTTTGGTATTTATATGAGATGATTGTTTGAATTTGAATATTATAAATGTTTAAGATATTGTAATGAGGTATGACCAGGTTGATTCAGTTTCTAATTTTAACGATGTCCAAATCCTCTCATAAAATTTATGTGATTTTTTAGATGGTGATTTTTAAAAATATAGTTTTAGATTTATAGAATGTATTTTTTATTAAATTATTTTGAGATTTATTTCTAGAATATTTTTTTCATATATATATATATATAATTCAAATTTTAATTAAAAATCATAAATTTCATTAATTCAAGTATTTCCTACTTTCAAGGATAAAATCATGGATTGCATTGACTTGTTGTATTTTTAAATAATGGAGACTGGAAAAGTTAGAATTATTTTTTAGTTATATATATGAATTTTGGGTAGTTTGATAAAAACTATAATAGATTGAAAAAACTGTGAATATCGTGATTATTTTTTAATTGCTACAATTCAATATAACTTTTAAATAGAAAGAGGAATGAGAATAAAGAAGAAATAATCTTTTTACTATTGTGAAACATTGATGAATATATTAATTTATTGTTTAGACATTCACTTTTAAGACATACATATTCTCTTGAAGAGGAATAATAATCTTAAAATTATGGATTCAACTATGTGTTGTCAACAATAATAAAATTTCTACATATTTCTTATTTTTATTTTAATTGCTCACTTTTATTAGAAAGTGTAAGAGATAATTATCCAGTTACTTTTACTCAGCTATTAGATAAATAGTAAAAGTATCTAAAGGAAATTTATAATATTTATAATGGATATCATGGTAAAATATATTGGTACCTTGTAGACAGTTTCATCTTATTACACCCACTCATAATATCACATGAAAAATGATCTAAATAAATATCATCAAGACTAAATTGGGAATTGATGTAGTTTAATATGGGATATTATTTATTGAAATGAACAACTATAATAAAAAAATGTCATAATATTTATTTACATTTTATTTATTTTATAATATAAATAAAATATAAAAGTTAAAACTAAACCAACATGAATAACGGAGTTATTATTTTTAAAAACATTTTAAATCACTCAATTCACCCCCCACTTGATTCTTTTTCTATGACAGTGTTGGGAAAAGAAATTCAGTACTGAATTAGAATAGAATCAAATATAAATTAGTTATTGAAGTGGATTTATAAGTAGAATAATATTAGGAAGATAAGGATAAGTCAAGAAAGTATCATGAAATAAGTCTATTTGTGGTGAAGACCCGTTTTTTTTTAATCTAAAAATCACCTTCAGTGTTTGTGAGAGAGAAAATTACATAGGTTAGGGAACATTTTATTTTAGGAGAGTTAATGTATTTTGACTTCTCATTTTTAATCTATATAGAGATTCTTGTGGACTCTGTGAATATGGGTTTTATCTAATCAATCAAAGGATATAGCTTCCCATTTTGAGTGGTGAACCTTTTTAAAATACACTATCGGTAATCATTAAAACATTTTGACATTTAAATAAAAATATATAAGATTAAATTGTATATAATAAATGATAGGGAATAAAATAATATTTACTGATAAATCCATTAACTAATTATAAAAAATATTTAGGGTTATATATTCAATTACTATTGAATTATCCTTTCAATAAGATATATATTCATGGATAGCAAAATATCATAGGTAGATTCAAATGAAAATAGATATTTTTCAACCTTGAAATCAATGATATCCCTTTAATTTTATAGATGAATATATTGATAGTTACTATATGATGTTTAGAAAGTCAACTACCAAAATAAACAATAAGAAAATCATAGGTGTGTGCAGAGAAATACAACTAGTGAGGAGATGTAATTTGTTTAATATTTATATGTTTGGTCTAAAAATTATAAAAAAACTCTAAATTATATTTCATGATGTTTTAAGATATATATTACCACCCCAGTTCTAACATAGTAATATAATAGTTTTTGAATGGTCTGGAACATTTGTGTATAGAAAAAGGTATATAAATATGGTTGAATATATATTAGGAATAAAAATTATATGAACAAGATAAATGAAAATATATAACAAATTTACATGGGTGTGTAGATCATTGTGCATAAAAATGACCAATTTAGTTATGGCTATAAAAATATTTATGCAAATATCGACATTATAAATTTATAAAATGGCTAACTAATGTGTGAATGGAATAGAAAATTTAAACTTCCTAGAAATTTTATGGTTAATGAAAAAGGAAATATCATTGATATTACTACATGAATAATTAATATGATATATGTTAATGATTTTAAAGGATATGAATAGAATAAAAAACAACTTTTTGTAACATTATATGTATTTACAGACTATGATAATGTACTAGAAGTTAGTGGGTAATAGTGTAAATAAATTTGTTGTTATTCCTATAATGCATGGTCTAGAATAATATATAGAAAATGTGAGTAGCACGGAATCCAACCTCACTTTTGTCATCAATAATAGTTTCATCCATTGTTTTTATTAAATTACAACCACCTTGACAATGTGTCAAAACCAGTGATTACATGACCTTATTTGTTCTGAGGAAATACATTTTTACACAAATTTAGAAAGATATGTGATAATTAAATAGAAAGAAAGATACATGAATATCCAAGGGATTTATTTTATAAAATAATTAATATTTTTTCTAACATCTTTATTAGTGATTATTTGATTAATATATGTGAATAAGTGATTTAATTGAGTAAGAAGTCCATTTTATTTACATTGTTAATATGATGATTTGTAATTATACATGAAATAATGATTTCGAAGCCCTTGATATAAATTTCTCACATATTTTTCTAGATATTCAAAATAATCATATGCGATATTTTTTCACTAATAGGTGACGGTCACCTGATCTTCGACACTCCTTTAAATATCCACTTAAACTATCAATGAACCACCACCTATCCCACCACATAACAAGTGAATAAGTGATGAAAAATCAAATCCTCTCACTTCATGGACTCCCACCTAGAAAGGTTATATAAACCGTCCTAGAATTACATCCTTTTTGTACCACACAACATCAAATTAAGAGCATATACCAATAGACACATGTTTTCCTTAGGTTGTTTATTTTCATGTCTCCCTTGTGTAAAATGATAAGTTTTCTAGAATCATGACTAATAACATTCAAATATTGGGTTTCACATATTAGAATTATCTATAACTTTCTCCTTTTATTATGAATATATTATGTGTATTTATTTATTTTTGAACAAAATGAATATTTTATGGATCTAATAAGATGTATATGAATAAAAAATGGATGAATACTGATTTTATGAAAAATTAATATGAATATGGAGTAAAATATTTCATCAAGTTTGCAACAGACCATGCATATAGCCCTTATTAAATCTTTTTTTTTTGTGTTTATTTTATTGTTATTCAAGAAATATTAGTCTATAGGAGTTGGAAGAATATTTGATTTGTCAAGAAATAGATTATTGATATAAATGTTAGAATAAACATGGGGAAAAGATAAATGTTCATACTGATTGATATGATACTATGGTTTAGGAATCATTTGATTAAAATAACATTGTAAATTATAATGGAGACTTTATAGAAAAAAATGAAAATGGAAATTGAATATGACTGTCATGATTTTCCAAAGTTGTTTGAGAAGTTGAATAATTTTTCTAAGAGACCACTGTATATAGGTCTATTAAAGTCTCATCAAAATGGATGCCTTATGAGTGAAGGTATTTCCAAAAAATATGTTGTTATAATTACCATAATAAATAGGGAGAAGGCTCACCTTTACATTTTACATAATAGTGAAGATGTTGACCCGTAATTTTAATCCCACATATAAATTCTTAGAGATTTAAATACATCAGGGACATAAGGATGGATATCAAATACACATAATCAAACATTTCTAGGGTGGTTCTAAGATCATATTTATAATGATTTATCTAAAAATATGAATTCAATTGTCGAATGACTTTGATGGATGGCTGGGGGACCAAATGAAAATATTATATCTTAGAATGTTTTTTAATTAATGGTTATATATTATATACAGAAATGAATTATTACTTCAGTACGATGTAAAATAACAGAGTTACGCTTGTGGAGAAAGTGATTAATATATTTTTTCCAGGGATAAAATTAAAATTTATTATAATATTTCATATTTTAGTATTATTGAACAGATATAAGATTTGGATTATATAACATTTCAAGTGAAAATTTTCATTTGAAAATTGGTTGACAATAAGTGTGCATTGAAAGGTAATGAAATGGGATTTATAAAGGTGAATTTTATAGTGGGATGGGAAAAGGATGAGTCATTCCTAATGGAATCACAAGCAGTGTAAGTATTTTATGTCTCATATATAATAAACAAGAATTGGTTGATTTTCTAGATGGGGACTAAAAAACTATTGGGTTAGATGAAAATTCAATTGAGGATGACCCTTTCAGTGGGAGATCATAATCAGTTCATGGTGGTCCCAATGTTGAAAATGTCTTGTACGTTACAAGGGAAAACAAAGAGTGGATTTTTATTCTTGATAAAGGATCCAAATCCATTTAACCTTTAAAAAATAAAGAGAGCTCAATGATTAGGTTAAAGTGTTTTTAATATAGTATGATTTTCCGTGCAATATTATGTGTTCTCTACTATATTAACATAATCTAAATTAAATTTTGTACTACCTAGGGTGATAATGTCTTCTTCATATAATGATGTTACAAATATTAGGGAAGAACATGCAGTTGATTCTGAAACTATAGCATTATTAGGGGATTAAATACATGTTGATGAAAAAAATTACGACACAACATCCTACGTTTTACTAAAATTATAAATGCAAAAATTAAGGGTATACAATTTGAGGTTAGCTATAATCCACACAGCAAGCATTTTGACCCCAGCAAGTCAATGTTCATTAGTTATGTTGGGGTCACAATAAGAATGAATGTGTCAATTGATATAGATTATTTTCACCATTTATATCTTATAACAAAGTAATCCCTTTGGGAAGATATAAATTTAATTTTATGATTATATCATTTTTTTGAAAATTTATATAATAAAATATTGATTTATTTTTTCTTTCTTATTTTCAAAGTTATTCATTCTAGATGATTTATATAAGAAATATTTCTTAATGTCCACTGGAAATCATATAGAGTCTTTTGAACTATTATTACCAAGTTTTATCTTAAGAATGTTGAGGGGGAAGTAAATCCCTACCCACTAGTTACTTATGCACACAATATATAGCAGGAAACAATAAATGATTTCATCAGTCATCGTGATGAGAAGTCATTTCTGGTTCACTGTAGTCCATATTATATTATTTGAAATAATTTATTTAATCTAATTTGATTCAAAAAATTTAAATTATGAAACAAAAAAAAAAGTTTTTAAAATAAAAAACATGCATCAAAACTAATGAACTCTAATCATAAAGAAAGGATGGGGTACACTTCATTCGAGAAGATATTTGTATATATTTTAATCAATAATAAAAGTTTTATGTGATATGAAACAATATATATTCCTATTTTTATAAGCAAATTGATGAATCAAAATATGAATCAATTTTCATACCACTTTATATGCTATGGAGGGAATCCCACGTAAATAAGTAGGGTAAACTAATTGATGTAAACACAAACGTTTTATGGGAAATGTAACGACCCAAACTGTTATGAAAAAAATTACCCTTTAATTAAATGTATTATGATCATAAAAAATACATACACTTGTTTTTTTATATCCAATTGAATTTATATATCGGTTAAGTATCAATATTGTTACCAATATAGTCGTTGAATAGTGATCACATGATTAGTATAAATATAGGGTTTTTAAAAAATCCTTTTGATGTAGAAAAGGGAAGTAATGGCCTCAACCAGCAGGATCATACCCTATAAATCCCATTTATCAAAGATTCTGAGGGATATAGTATTTTGGGCATTTCCCTTGACCAATCCCAAGCTGAGATTCAACAGCTTATGCATGAGCAGAACCATTTACGGGAGAAGTTCAAGTTCATAGAGATCACGAACCAAACCATGTTCGAATAACGGCCCCATGAAATTCCAACCATCACACACCTCACTATTTGGTCATATATTAGTGTATTAAATGGATACGTATCAAGACCCTAGCAATATGAATATGTACATTTTTTGTATAAAATAATGAATATATTTTAATTATATTATTGTTACTTTGTAAATGATTTTTAAAGAATAAATTATATTAATGAATTTAGGAATTAATGTAATTTTGAAATAAATAGAATTTTAATAAAATAGTTTTATTAAATAATGTTTATCAAATATAAACTATCATATATTTTTTATGAATTCAAATATAAATTTTTTATAAGGGTTCAAAAAAATGTTATTGTAAAAAAACATTCATTCCTAATAAATTTTATTTTTTATTTTAAATTTAAAATTAAAATATTTAAAATATTTTTTTTGAATTAGGATGTCGAAATTATCCAATAGTTAATTTTTTATAATTTTCTGAGATAGTCGAATGTCTGGGTAAAAATTAAATACCATATAAATATACTTTGTGTTTTATGACATCATAATGACCCAAAAGTTATGTAATAAATAATTTAAATAGGATCCAAAAACAAAAATATGTTTTCCCTTTAAAATTATGTGAGTTTTAGTTTATTTTATTTATTTTTTAAATCCATTATGAATCCTCCAAGTGTTATAATATATTTTATGATTTTAAAATAATTCATTTAAGAGTGTGACTCACATCCACATCTTTAATGGTAATATTTAAAAAAAACTTCCCTTAAACTTATAAATTATGTTGAACCAATCCCATTTCAAAAAAAACATGGTAAAAAACCATGGTATGGTTTTTGGTTTTAAATATTTTATGATGTAGAATACAAAACCAAAATAATAAAGAAATATCCATCCTTTACTATATAATCCCACCAAAGCCCCCATTTATCTTTACTAAAACACCTTGGAGCATTTAAAACTCTCCCTTACACTCCCTATATCCCTCCTAAGGTTCCCCAAGCTTTCAAAAAGCACCTCCCAAGCCTTTGGAGTCACACATTCAAGTAAGGGTTCTTTCATATCTCCTCTTTATTTAAGTTTCTTTATTATGTTACGCCTTCTTTTTTTAATTACTTATGTTGGGACATGTATTTCTATGTATATATTACTATTAATATCATATTTAAATGACAAGATACCCCTTTATCTATCATAAAAGAATTTTATGAATTTTATGTGACAATTTTATACTGGCGAAATTGCACCTCAATTTTTCATTCCAAAACAATTTTGTAGTGAATACAATACCCATTTTCTATCATGGGTATTCACCTTTATACGCATATAATTTATATATTGGGGACTCACATGTATTTATTCCACACTCCTTAATCATGGAATAAATTATGATGATGAATGAAACCATGTTTATTTATCTATGTGGAACACTTAAGCATGAGAATGACATAAAAGTTGTGGGTGAACATATAATTATATAGTGCTCCAAGTAATCAAGTAATGGTTAGTGTCATGATAAAGCATGTTGGAGTAGGTGGTTTACCTGATTCCTTTATGGTAATTTTTCTACCATGATGTCTTGGAGGGTTTATCCTTGACCTATCTTTATGATGCAATGTTTTAAGTTATTTCCACATTTTTCATGTTATGATTGTCGTGTTGTAGCATTCCATATTATTTAGGTTCTTTCTATGCTTAATTAATATGCCTATTATCAAACATGTATTGTATCTTTCATGTTATGCCTTGTTTATTCCCTTACTAGGATATATTTCTTACCCCTTTCTTATGTATTTCCTCAGGTTATCCCTTGCAATGTTATGTATGAAGGAACATTTTGATCATGTTAAATAATTTTTCAATAAAGATGTTGTTTCTCATGTTTAATATTGTTATGTAATAGACCCAATTTATTAAAGACACTAGACCTCTCGATTTTCTAGGTTCTATAAAGTTTAATTTTTTGTAAGAAATCATTTTTAAATGGGAAATAAAGAGTAGATTTGTTATATGAAACATGAGTAACAATGACCTAACAGTAATTTAATATGATTTATAAGATTACTACATAAAAGTATCTATTTATATTCAAATGTTATTTATATGATTTAGAAACAATAATATATAGTGACCATACCAGAAGATAAACTACATTCAGTATCTTTGAAGTGTCCAAAACAATATGACTTCCTTATAGGTGTAGGTTTTGGAGTGTTACCTCAAACATATTTCAAGAAGAAGAAACTACAGGAATATACATATTGGATAATGAAAGTAATGTAGTAGGAAATAGATTCTTTTCAAGATATTATTTTCTTGTCTAGTTTAGAAGACCAATATATGAAAAATATAATATAAAACTAATAGTGGAACAAAGATTAGCATATGAATAACTAAATGACCCCACTATCTTTGAGGCTAGTCATTCCCCTAAAATTGATACCTTACCCGATATAATCAATTTTTTCATTACTCTTTCTCCTAAATGTGAATAAAAACATTTGATAACTTTATATTGATACAATTATACAGGTTAAAGTTTTATATGATTCTTATATATTAACACCCATGCACCGCCTTATTGCGATGAGTATGATGTATAATATCCTAGGAGACAAGATACATAAAAAGTAACTCCTAAAAGATCACATGAGAGTATGGATTGAGCTAACTCAAGAGATGAGTGCTAAGTTTCCTATTCCACTTGATGATATTGATATTACAATGGTCAATGATGCTATTAGAACTTTCATTGCATAATCATCTAATATTATAATGATAAACGTGGTCTGTCCATAAAAAAAATCAAATGAAAAACCTATACCAATTGATGAAAAAAGGTTTTAAGAGAGGTATGATATTACAGATTGATAAAACAACGGAAAAATGGTAGGTTGGATCAATACAATCTAGTGAATCAACCAGTAAAACTAAAAGACTTTATTGGAGTACCTTCTCCCTACCGGTTTCACTGCAACATCTATTATCTTTACAACTTCATGCATACATCACATTCAAATATTGATATATATCATAAATTCTGTATGAAGAATAAATATTTGAAACTTCATTATAGATACAGTTGGTATCATGAGTATAAATGAGATTATCATGTTTAATGGCTGGGATTATCAATTGTGAATACATAAATAAGGTACATTTTCATAATAGGTCCCTCAATAAATGATCTAATAAGTTCATTATAGTTTATTATTATTTATATTTTCTATAGAAGTTTATATTACTACTATATAAAGGTAAAACCCAATAAATAATGATTTGGATTTATTAATCCATGTATAATTTCTACAGATAAAATTAAATTGTAGTTGAAAGAAATTTATAAGAAAAAAGATGACCTAAATGAGGTGTTTTTGAAGAAAATAATAGAAGATAGACTTTTTTATTCCTACAATGTAGGGGTAAAACACTTCTGTCAAATAATATAAAATATATTTTTATTTCTTTCATTACTTATTTGTTTCTATTTTATTAGGAAGCACTAGATGGTAATCACAGTCAATTTGGATACCTAAAATATTTATTTTTTGGATGAAATGCATGGATATCCATCTAACTAACCACACATGAAAGAAATTAAAATATATTTCAAATTATTTTATTAGGAAATCGGCATTTTATAGATAAAATTCAAATTATATGTTTCAGTTTATGTTTAAACATGAATTTTGTTATGATAAGGTAATTTCTAAATATAGGCTTAATCATGGTATAGAGGTGGGGACAAAATATAAGAATCCTACAAGTTAAATTAAATAGAAATAGATTAAAATATATATAAAAACATCTAACTGTTGAAACATATTTCAGAACAATTTAATTATTTTGTTCAATTTTTCTATAGTATTCAAACCAAGACAATACCAACGATTTTGTATATTATGTTTGAAAATTTATTAAAGATATTATATACCATAAAAGGAATATCATCCCAAACAAGTAATATCTGAAGGTAATTAAAATTTCATTAAAAATATTTATTAATTGTTTATTCTATATTTTTGCAGTACTACGAAGACTATCGACAGTCTACATACTCAAAATAAAAAGTAAATTTGTTTAGAGATGAGTGGGCATTATACATGGTGTCAGAATGTTTTATGATATCAAATGTAGGTGATAAAATTGTAAACAAGTGTGGTATATGACTATAGAAATATACTTTGGGTGTGAAGAATTAGTATCAGAATGATTATATATTATTTTTATCTATTTATCAAGGATAAGTATAATAGAGGAAATTGTTTTTTTGAAACAAATAGTAATAATAAATGGTGTCAGAATGTATACAGACATCATGAAGAGGTTACTTCCTAATACTCATTCAGTTAATTTTATCATCATTTTATATAATTTTTTTATTTAATTTCCTTATCAATTTTATTTGATACATATTTTTTTAAATTTAGAAATTAGTTTAAAACAAACATCACGTGCTCAAAATTGATAAAACGAGCTTATATTGCTATCAAAATTTAGAAAAATAATCCATAATTAATTTTTCATGTGTAGGAGTTAATCACATCCAAATCTGACACATGATGTGGATGTTATAAACCAGAGTATGTATTTTCAATATCAAAGTGTCATTTTAGTTTAAAACATGTGTCACATATCTGAAGCCAATAAAATGAGCATGAATTGTTTTCAAACATTAGAAAAAAATAAATAATTCATTTTTCAAATAATGGAATTTATTGCACATCAATCTTATACCCTACGTGATCCGTAAGACTCAATATATGATTTTTTAATCAAAAAGTTTCATCTTTGTTTAAAAAAATAAGATAATCAAATCTGATAAAGTTAGCTTGTATTATTTTATATCTTTAGGAAAATGGCCCATAATTTATTTTTCACATGTAGGAATTAAAATCACATAAATCCACAATAGTATGTGGTTGATATGACTTAAAGTGTGTGTTTTCAAAACAAAAGTTCTCTTTTTGTTTGAAACACACGTCAAATATCCAAAACTGATCAAATTAGATTGAATTATTTTTAAATATTGTTACAATGATTTGAAATATATTTATGATGTGGAGGAATTGACTACATGTAAGTCTGATACACGATGTGGCCAGTATGACTCAAAGTGTATTTTTTGTATATAAGTTCCACTTTAGTTTAAAATTCACCTCACATATCCAAAATCAAGAAAATACAATCGGATTGTTTTCAGATTTTTAGGAAATGATACATAAATTTTTTTTATGTATATGAATTGACCACATGTCAATCCAAAACATGATGTGGTTGGTACAACTCAAAGTGCATGCCTTCAATATAGAAGTGTCATTTTAGTTTAAAACTTGCATCACATGGTCAAAATAGAAAACATTATCATGTATTGTTTTCAAACATTAGGAAAATGATATATAATATATTTTTTATGTTTAGTAATTGAATAGACATCAATTTAACACATGATGTGGTTGGTATGACTTGAAGTGCGTGTTTTCAATATATGTGTCATTTTAGTTTAAAACATGCCACACAAATTCAAAATCATGAAAATTATCTAGGATTGTTTTAAAAAAAATTGGACAATGATACATATCTCATTTTTGATATTTAATAATTGACTTCATATAAATTTGAAATATAATGTTTTCAGTATTACTCGAAGTTCATGTTTTCAATATAAACGTGTCATTTTAATTTAAAACATGTATAACATATCACAAACCGAGAACATGAGCTTGGATGGTTTTACAAATTATGTAAACTGATCCAAAATTTATTTTTGATGTGTAGGGATAAACTGCACATTAATTTGACACACAATGTGGTCGATATGACTGGAAGTTTTTGTTTTCAAAATAAGTGTCATGTTATTTTAAAATTCATCTCACATATCCAAAACTGAGAAAATAAGCTTAGATTGTTTTAAAAATTTAGGATACTGATCCTTAATTCATTTTTGATATGTAAGATTTGACTGTATATTAGTCCAAAACACAATGTTTTCTTTATGACTTGAAAAGCATGTTTTCAATATAAGTGTCATTTTAGTTTAAAACACACCCCACATATCCCAAACTAAGAAAATGTACTCATATTGTTTTCAAACATTAGGAAAACAATCCATTTTATATTTATAATGTGTAGGAATAAATTTCAAATCAATATGACACATGGTTAATTGATAATATCATTAATATATATAGTAATTAACAATATAATTTATCATATGTGGATTATATAATATTATGCTTATTATTTTTAATTTTTTTATTTAATGTTATTAAAAAAAACATTGGTTTTATTTTTGGGATAAACTTTAATATAGATATTGATCGTTTAAAATATTTTTCTAGTTTTGATTGTGTGTATGGGTTGTAATTGTTTTTTGATAATTGTAAATATTACATTAATATAAATATGTTGTATATAAATTTTGAATTTAAATGATATATAAATATGTTATTTTTATTCTAATCCTATTTATTATACATTTTTATCCCTATTATGTATTCTTATTGGGTTTGATTATATAGGGTTTTTGCATGCCTGTTATAAGACTGCAACTATGTAGCAGCTAAAATGGCCTTTATCATATTTTGATGAAATGTTGATAAATGGACCCTTTATCAGATCTTCATTTAACACTAATAAAGTTTGTCTTTATCATCACTTCATCTAGAAATAATAAAGGGTCTCTTTATCAACCCTTTATCTATCACTGATAAAAAGACCATTTATCAATTATTCAAAAAAGAACTAAAAAAGGTTCTCTTTATCAGTGCTTCCAAAATAATCTGATAGAAGGATAATTTATTATCACTTTTTATAGAATTGATAACTGCCATGTTCATTTAATATTTATTGGATTGTCAATATTTTAAGCGATGAGAAAGAACATTGTCAGCGCTGTTAATGGCGCGTTTTATATTATTGTAGTCGTGGGTGGTGATTCAGCTAGCATATAACTTGTTGAAATTTTTATGATATTGAACTTCTATCACATCTTATTTCTGTAATACAATAATTCTTAATGTTCATTTTGGTATTGTTATAGGGAAAACTCTATCAAAGCTACCGATATCCCATTCCTAGATAAATGGACCTCATAAAGAAGAATACCACTATCAAAATCCAATTACTATACATTCATTATTGATTTTGTAGTATATTTAACTCAATTTATACCCTCTCACTCAAAATTTATTCCATAATATCCATGTTTTTATTTATTAATTAATTTTAAATCAATAAAACATATCACGGTGTTGTTTTATTTCAGTGTTGCATGCATCACAAGCTACTGAACACATTAGGTTTTAAAGGAAAAATATATAATTAAATACTATGTAATTACAATGATAATCACCATAAAAAATATCATTATATTCATCCAAAATAATTAGTATTAAATCACATGAATATTATCTAAAATCGCATCGAACAAATTCATCGGAATTCAGAACATTTAAAATATAAATGTTGAAATCTCTAAACATCCAGTAAAAAATCATTATCATTCATAAATATCATAATATAATCCTACATTAATATATAATAAAAAATTATCAATTTCATTAAAATTATCTTAACTATGTAACAGTTTTACAACTCCTCTAGAACAACGCGATCATAGCATGGCTATCTTCCACTGCATGTCCATAAGAACTACTAAAATCCAACTGCAGTCTCAGTATAGTGAGGCGCAAATCTTCTCCCATTTATACATTCACCATAGATTCAGATATGTTGTGGGACAATCTATTTTGATCTATTAAGTTTTATAATAATATGTCATATAAAATTAGATATTCTCTTCAAATTTAACCTCTAAAAATATATCACTTGATAATATCATAATAATGAATATAAGAATTCCTAAACAAAAGATTCATCCTCCACATTAATTTCAATCACATAACTTATTATTCACTTTTATTATAATATGTAAACATAAAATTTTGAGTATATAAGTGTAAATTCAATTAAATTTTGATCAACACTATACCAAAATATCAAAATATTCAAGGATTACTAAATACATAAAATTAAATTTTTTAACATAATATTAATTGTCTTTTAAGAAATAAAATGAATCACATATTTCTCAACACATACCATATATTTCATAACCATAGTTATACATATAAGAAAATCTTCAAACTCTATTGAATGTATAAAATATTTATTCAACATAGGGTTTTTTACAATGATAAAAACCCATATGTAAAGAACATAATCCAATGCATAAGATTATTAACTCTAATAAATAATAAATCTTCCTTGAAAAAATATCAATATTTAAGTTTTTTATTATTTTTTGATGATATATATTATTATATACTTTACCAAGTATCATAATCTAAGGTTTTTTCCCAAATATAATGTTTCCAACTCATGCATGGATTTTTTTTCATTGTAAAAAAAATAAATGTATAGTTTTCTTTAGGAACATCAAAAAATGTAAAATTAAAAGTCTATAACTAGTTTCAAAATTTTTCTCAAATTGAAAGAACAAATTTTAGATAGAAAATCCCTCAGTATAATATATGAGAACAATCGAATAATAAAACCAGAATAATAATAATTATGAAAAATAATAAAAACAATAAGAATAATAATATAACCAATTCCATTATATTCTTATAAAATTAGTGAAAGAATCAAAAATAATACATGATATATAAGTAATAATAGATAAAAACAATTCAAATCAGATAAATATAGTTAAAAATATACAAATTCATATCATAGTAGTGAATAACAGTGAGTAACAAAATGATTATCAAAGCATATAAGACTTGAGAAATTTAGGTGATATAGATATTTTAATTATAAAAAAAATAATAGAAAATGTTTTAATGAGATAATAAACACTATTCTTTGTTACCAATAGCCTCAATAGATTCTTCTGGATTAACTTAAGAAACATGGGTTATTTGATTATCACTTCTTAAGCTTCTTAAGTTTTGAATTGGTGCATTCAGATTTATAATTATATTTTAAGTTTCCAAATTCATTTTCCACCATTTTTGTTTCAAATTCTTATACCCTACTACCCTATCATTACATTGGGTCTAATTTGAATAAATATCAAAATTATGAGGTTCATTTCCAGCTTAAACTTAACTTGTTTTTCAAAAAAATAAATTCTATCCACAATAAATTTTTCTCAATTTGTTTCATTCAAATCACAAAAAATGGGTTTATTTTTCAATAATATTTAAATAATAACCATTAACTAACATGTATATCCTTTTTTCCATCATTTTTAGCCTCTTATACTAGATAATTGACCCATAAACACACCTTCAACAGCCCCATCATCCAACATTCCCATATCTGAATTTGTTTATCCTCATATGACATGAACAAACAAATACTTTGAAATACATCATAGTGGGATTCTTATGATACCACATGTCAAATATAGTCAGGTTTTATTCAGTATAAAATAATTATATATTATGAATTTTTATATAATTACTTACCTCCTCTCCCTAAAATAAATTTTAAAGCATGAATTCACAAGGAGTGGTTCTTCCAATATTAAACAAAAATTTCATTTTCCACTCTAAAATCCATTATATTGTGGTGTGTTAGAATTAATATATTGATGCTTGATCCCGTTATTAGAAATATAGGACTCAAATGAGTTGATAAAAAACACCCTTCTATTATCTATTATCATTTTTTAATAAAAAAATTCAATTATTTCTTGAATTCACTTCTAAAATTTTTAAACATCTCCACAACCTCATATTCAGGATTCATGAACATAACATTATTCATCCTTATACAATAATTAATGAAACTAATGAAATAAAGATCACCATTAGTATATTTATGTCTCATTTTTTAAAAAAACATAATATATTAATTCAATTTACTTAGTGGATTGAATTTCCATTCACTTGGGAAATCCTTGAACTATTTTCCATTTTTGAAAAGTTTCAAAAAATTCATACCATTGTATATTTGAATATGGTAATTCTCTCATCATGTATTATTTTGTTATTTTGATCCATCACCATGGAACAATATGGCCCAATCCTCTTTTTCACAACATTATCTCATTCTTAGAACAAAAATTACAAGAATCACATAACATACTAATTTAAAATATTTTACCACTGATTCATTTCCCTTAGTAGTGATTAATCTGTATTTTATTATTTTTATGATTCAAGACTTCTTTATGAAAATCACTATATTTAAATTATCATAGAATTGGTTTACACTAAACTAATTTTTTTGATCCCATCAACAAATATCATATTCCTGAATTTCAATTTTTGGGATTTAATCTATGCTATAATAGCTCCTTTAATACATAAGGATTTGAGATTAAAAATTTTGATTGATCCTCCTTCATGATATTCCATGAGTTTCTAGTTATTTCTTTATATAGATATATGGACTGAATATCCAGTATCAATAACCCATGGCTCTATTCCTTTGTAATCTTTTAGATAGACTTCAAGAAGAAGTGATCTATCATCCATTTATATTTTCTAAAACATCTCATATATATTATCTTTTAGTGTTTTTATTGTAAGGGTTTTCACAAATTGTTTATAACAATGTCCTTGAAGGCCAAACATTCAAAAAAATTACTCCAAATAATCAATTTACTTTTGAGTAAATGGAATTATTGAATTTTATTTCACAACTTTCTTCTCCCCAATATCTTTTCTGATCATTTTATATGTTCTCCCTCACACTTTATTCTTTTAATAACTAAAATTAAAAAGATATCTATATCTTAATCAATATTATTTATTCCTAAATAATCCCTAACATTAGTATTGGACATAAAAATATAATCTTCTATAAAATTTAGAAGTATATCTAAAAATATGCCTTTTATATGTGTAAAGACCCGGAATTCCTGTTGAATTTTTGTTTAAATACATGGGAATTTTACGAGTCTACAGTTTTTTAGGGCGCTTGATTCTGAGGCCCGGTGTGCCCAGAATCAATTTTTGAAGTTTTGTTCGGGTACGTTCAGTAAACGTTCGAGCGTGATTTTATAACTTTTGAACTGGTGCACCGAATTGGAATCTGAGGGCACTGTTGAATTCGCAATGCCAGTTTCCTCTTAAGAAGACTTTCACCTCGATGGCGGATGGTTGGGAATAAAAGTTATTTTTGGTCCTTTTTTAGAAAAAAATAGTAAAATAAAGTGTAGCCACACTTTATTTTATTCCAGCCGCCATGTAAGTGCGGGTAGTTGGAACCTCCACTTGGGAGTTGGTGGTGGGACTACCATAGCCTAACCTCCCATGAGAGTTTATGGTGGTGGGGCCTACAAGTACCCAACCTCCCATGTGAGGTTAATTGAGGTGGGGACCACCCGAGTCGCAAAACCTCCCTATTATTGATAGGGGAAGGTACCACCCGACCCCTATTGATGGTGGAGGATGAATCCTCTCAACTCCCTCATAAATGAGGGAGAGCCTCTTGACCTCTTCCACCATAATTGTTCCAATGTGCACACAATTAATTTTTCTAACGCACCGCATCGTTGCACCAGCGTAAATTAATTGGCTTTCCCCTTTTTAAATTATGTATCATATTAATTGGAAGTTAGGAAGGTTCCTAATAAATGAACCATCATAAATTCCAGTGATCGTTACCTACCTTCCCCCATCTTATATATATATGGAGCTTTGGAGGAGGATTTGGGGCGGCTTCACCAAGTGACGAAGCACTAGTAAAGGGTCGCGACGCCCAACACTTGGAGGATTACGCTCTCCAACGAAGAACGCAAATAATGCTAATGAACCCCTTTTTCTATGGCCTTCTTCCTCGGACCCCTTCGACGTGGGACGTGATCTTATACCACGGATTGATGGCCATCCTTTCGTGATTTCAATGAAAAACAACTGGAAAATCAAAGGTAGGGAGTTTCATGTTATTTTATTTTCGATTATAAACTTTGTTCTTCGTCGAACAAAGTTATGGTATGAGAATCACCAATTTATATCACCGTAACGAGGAGGGCTTGGGCCGCATGAACATGGTCCGACCCTCCCCTCTATTGTTCATGTTTGATGATGACGGCTTGGCAAAGAGGCAACGACAACGAACAAGGGTCGCACTACCCGCGGCCTCCGCAAACCACGCCGCCCCGCGGCACCCCAGCGTGCTTCCCGTGCCCTAGAGCTACCCCAGCGCGCTGCCCGGCACCCCCGTGTCCACCCCCCCCCCCCCCCCCGATGGCCTGCCCCGCACCCTCGCACCCCACTGACGGCTTGCCCGGCGCCCCAGTGCCCCGCGGGCAGCCTGCCCGGCGCCCCCCGCGCCCCGCTGGCGGCCTGCCCGGCGCCCCCACGCCCAGCCGGCGGCATGCCCGGTGCCCTCGCGCCCCGTTGGTGCCCTGCTCGGCACCCGATGCCCTGAAAGTGGCCTGCTTGGCCCCTGTCGGCGGCCTGGTCGGCACCCCGGCGCCCTGCCCAGCACTCTGGTGCCCTGCCCGGTGCACCGCGGCCTACCGATGACCAGTCGGCATGCTCGCGCCCTGCACGGCCTGCCTGCTGGCCTCCTGGCCACCGGCCTCCCGAGCCGACCCATGGATTCCTCTGCAATGTCGATGGCCGAACCGGCCCGGTCTCCCGAGCCAAGTTACCAATCCTCCTACGTTGCGACTACCGGGTCGAACCACCCTCGCGGTCCGCTAGGTCAGGCCCAGTGGACCGGGTCAAAACATAGCGGACTGACCCACCCAATGGGTCGAGTCAAACCCAGCGAGTCTGACTAGGTTAACCCAGACTGGGTCGGCTCAGACTGGGTTGGTCCGAGTCGGTCCGACCGGGTCGGACCGGACCCAGGCCCATTACTGACCCATTACCTTCTTGGGCCATATCTATGGCACCGAATGTCCGTTTGATGAACCGTCAGCAGCGATAGTATTCTCGGAGTATATTTGTACCTTTGAGTATACCCCACTGGAGTTTGAGGTATATTTGAGTCACGTTCAGGTTGGTTCGTACATGAATCCAACCGGGCCCCCGGGACTAAAATGTTAATAACTCACAGACCGAGCGTCCGATTGACGTGTTGTCTGTTGCATTGAGACCCCTATGACATGGAGGTCCTTTGAGATACTTCTACATGAGAATTAGTGACACATGGCGTATCGACCAGTATCTCATGGAGCAGATCCTTCTGGAGATGAGCATACAGAGTGCGGAGACCTAGTCCCTATAGACCTGACGCCTGCTTGACCGATTCGACTCAGAGAGACTCGACTAGCCCAGTGGACGGAGCGACTGATATTTGGTGGCAGACACATGGAGGAAGGAGCACCGGGTAGTTGGCAGTAGGCCCGCAGTACTCGATAGGAGAAGTACCTCTGACGGCTATTAGGGGGAGCGCCCAGTATTTGGCAGCAGACTCACAGCGGACGGAGCGCCTGGTAGTTGGCAGCAGACTCGCGGTACACGACAGGAGGAGTACCTCAGCAGTCTAAGGTTAGTGAGAAGCACCTCGGAGTCGCGACATGGCCACTGTACTCGACAGAGGAGGAGTTCTCCAGTATTCATGGTTTTGATAATGAAAATCCAGGTTTGAGCTGAGTCATTGACCTTTGTGTTTTCCTCATGATTGAGATGGGTTACTTGATAACTTAGGTATATGTATGGGAATATATGTAATTAATGTTTATCCATTGAAATAATAATTTGTGGTTTATCCTTTTTGGATTTTGTGAGACCTTTAGGGTATCAGGGTCCCTACTGAGTATCACTATACTCACCCCTGCACGGGATATGCCAGCACCTAGTTGTGTTGGATGTAGACGACGGACAGCGCTGACGGAGGCCAAGAGTTCCAGGACTGGATGGTATCTGGAGGAGGACCTTACGACGTATGAGTACATGATGGAGTCTGATGGATGTGGAGTGCTGTGGATGCCATATGTACCTACCCTTCAGGTAGGAACCCCAGAGGACGATCCAGGAGCTGCTAGACACCTTCCAGCTGTTTTTCTTTTTAGTTGTACCTGTTTTTCCATTCAATGTACTTTACTGTTGGGCTTGTATTCACGAGCCCTTTACTTTCGATACACTTGTTATACAGCTTTTACTTAGTGTTTTCTTCCACTTGTACTCTGGTTGTGTGTGTTTACGTTTTATAAAGGCAATGCCTTCCCAGTTTTAGGGAATTACGCCTTTGGTGCTAGTCGCCAGCCCCTGGACTATGGAAGGTGGGCTTGGGGTAGTCATGATACGGGCCTCAGGGGACGAGTCGGTACAATATGTTTATTCCAAGTTTATTATTTCCCTTTACTTGGGGGAAATATTCTATTTCACTTTATTATCATCTATCTTTCATATAGGATTATCTTTATCATGATTTTTCTTACTCCATAAATTCATATATACTGGGTTTTATAACTTATAATTTTTTTGAAATTAGATTTAAAAACATTTATAAATATAGATGTCAGTCCCATATTCTTTTTTGGGATAACATTCTTCAAAAAATCATCATAATATACCCCTTACCTATGCACCAGATTTGGTCTGCAACAAGGACCAAAGGGAATTTCCATTCCTTAAGAGATGATATCTAATTTATGGCATTATAAAATTTCATTGGGAATGAATTCACCAAATAATACCACTAAACAGGTCTTGAACGTAAACCTGATATGACCTCAAAATACATTGGTGGGTCATTTTCACATGAAATCAAATAGGTATGAACATATTGACATATAAAATATGTTAAATGGAAATAAAAATAAAATAAAATAATATTCCATACTAAATAATCATATAAATACAACAGAAAATCCAAAAAATTGTTCCATGGGATGGGGAGTCTAATTGGTTACACGAAATAAAATATATATATATATATATATATATATATGATACAATCAAATAAAAAAAATAAAAAATGGGATTTTTCCCATCTTTGTGTGACCTAGGACATTATACCACCCCTAATAAACCTCCAACTAGTCCAAAAAGTTAGCACAATATATCCCAGCTTCCATGAATTTCCTTCCCTTTATATGAATCAGATTAAACATGGTATGGATACACCCATTTGTATATTCAATGTGTGAGCATATTGATCCCAGTAGGATCCCACCAAGTGTTCCATGTACAAACATCATTAGAAAAACCAAAGCATTAATGTTTTGAAATAAATATATTAACATATTCTTTGATAACTTTTAAGAAAAAAATAGAAATTATACATCTACTATATTAAATAGAAATTATTAAAGAACTATAAATACATTATTTTAAAACATAAAAAAAGGTAGTTCACCCTCTGGTCACTATATGTAGAGTCAGCTAGTGAAATTACTTCACTGGTTATGGGAAACCATCAATTTATAGATTTGATATAAAACAACCTCATTTAATAGTAAAAATATATTTTATAGTACTTAATTACGTAGGATAATTCACAAAATTAGTGGGAAGGAACCATTTACAAATTTAGTATTTTCTGCATAATAACTCATGGTTAACATAAAGTTTTACCAAGTATTAAATTGTTTTAAAATGTAATATTTAGAAAAAGGTTTATAAATTTATTTAATTTTCATATAAAAAAATTGTTTATAAAAAATTACATCACCTAAATATTAGATATTAATTAAATAATTCCATTTTATATAGTTTAGTCTAAAAAATATTATAATATAAATTCCATATCAATTTATAAATTTATTTTTAAACATAAATCACCCCAAATTTAAACTATAAAAATGGATATGGAACCACCTACCTTAATTCACTACAAACACTTTAAAATGGTTTAAAACCACTTCAAAAAAAGGGTGGATTTTAGGAAGGAAAATAAACACTTTAAACATCCAAAACCATCTAAAATAATTCAACTAACAAACTTCTAGTCCTTTATAGGCTTAATGGATAATGAATATCAAAGAAAATAAGAGATTATATCAATGGGAATAATGAGGATTTACTTATTTGGTGATTCCCATGAATAATAAATAATTAAATACAAGAAAAACATCCCTATAATATGAGGATATGGTGTTTGTGTAAGGTTTTAGGGGTTGGGGTTGATTAAAAGAGAAATGGAAGAGTTTTTTCATTAATTTGAAAAGGGTTAGTTTAGTAATTTTAAATTTTTAATAATCAAGGTAGGCCACATGGTTTGGACACATCATTTAATACACAGTTCTAGAATTATGTACATGGAACAAAACACACCTAGTTGGTTACATGATAAGGAAAACCATGATCCAAAAATGAAAATCATCACTGATAAGAAATTTCAATTTTTCCATACTTTTTTCATGGTTATCTATAACTATGTGGTAGGCGTATCCCCTCCCCATTTTTTATAATTTCAATAGGGAAAACCCAAAATAAAATTTATGAGTAAAAAATAATAAATAATACATTTATTACCTAAAAATGGAATTGTGGGTGTAATGATTATACCCACCATATCACTTTCTATCCCTCAAAATGTTTCTAAACTAATTTGAGAATACAAGGGGCCATTTCTTCTGCATAAGGGCTTCTCACTCATAAAAGTAATTTTCATGTTTCCAAAATACTACAACCATTCAAATTGAATTACTACACAATAATTTTTATTGAGATTCAATAATATGAATTCCTTTCTTGGTGTTCAAGACCTAAAATCCTAATTTAAACATATTCTAATTTACCACATGGGATGGATCTAGATGATACCTCTTAGTTGAGAAATATGAACAAAATTGTTAATGGTTTTCAACTTTGGTGGAAATTATGGTCAGTATGAAACCCTCTTAACATGTTATAAAACATTTAATGGGCTTATAACCATTGGGGAAATATTTTAGTACTTCCCCAATAACCAGTGACCCAAACAAGGTGATATAATAAAAAACACATGGAAACCAACAAAAAATTACACGGGAAGGTGATAATGATTGGCATAAGACTTATAATTTCTTTGGGATGTTTCCACAAACTATTGAATAATATAGACATTCTTAGTCATCTTATAGATAATAACTAGTCCCACTAAGTTGGTTTTATCCATCTAAATATATCATAATGGACGACAACATTGCTGACTGTATAGGGCTTAGAATAAGGTGATCTGGATTGATGAATAATGACTATTGTTGTAGGAAAAAATTTAACTATTCCTATATGACTATCCCACATACCACCAAATTTGAAAACATCATCCTTGAGAATATCTCCAAAAATATAAATCTCTCATTTTCTCTGGACATCAGTTTTTGTGTGGTTATATGTCCTTAACTTCTCTCGGGATCCCATCATCTCATGGAAGCCTTTCCAAAAATGAGAGGTGAAACAAGTATCTCTTTCAAAAAAATAATAGAAATAACATCATGTAATCTCATGATCTAATATAATTATATCCTCTTATGATCGTCCACCTTCATACTATCCTTGATCAGTATGAAATTGGAATATTTACTCAATCTATTAATCAAGACACAGATTGATCCCATTTTCTGAGGGATATGGGTTAACCCATTGATAATCTCCATAGACACTACATCCTATGTATAATTAGAGATAGTGAGGGTGGATAGATACTAAGGGATTTTGATGTTAAATAGTAATTTGTTGAGTGGTATAACATTGGGACACAAAATCGTCTATCTCTCTCTTCATGCTTAGTAATAAATATGGACATCTCATATTATAATATATTTTTTGTGGAACTGGGATTAATGACCCACTATGATTTATATCATTCCACCACCACCACCTTCCTTGTAGATAGAGAAACCATATACTTGTTACTATATAAATAAAATCACTTAGTAGTGAGGGACCACTCATGGGTAGTCTCCCCAAATATATAGTTCCTTAGATATGTTAGAATCTTTTATATTCTTGTTTCATTTGAGAAATGAGTTCAAGGAGGGAAAATGTAAATTTTACACTAGAAAAGAACATATATACTTTCAAATTTTATACTTTTAGATGTAATTATACAAAAAAACTCATAAAAATGTACTCTTCTCTAGATTCTTCCATGGCCTAAGATAAAAATTTCCTATTAAGATCATTAACACCAATATTTCTCTTACGTGTAATATTGGTGAGATTGGAGTCAAAACTCTAAAGCCATCCCACCCAATTCCTCCTCATGATGTTTAACTCTTTATAATAGAAGATATGACTGAGGATATTATTAATATTTTGTACCATTAACTTCTCGTCGAACAAATAATTTTCTAACACTTAAGAATGTGCATGATAGCCACTAACTCAAGGTCACGGGTTGGGTAATTTATCTCATGCAGTCAAATATTCCATGAGTCATAATCCACCCCATGATCACCCTATATGAGAACAGATCCTAAGACCTTAATTAGTGAATCATAGAAAACCATGTGTTCCTAAAAATCTTTAGGTAGAACCAAAATAGGTTTGGGGTTTAACTAATACTTCATCTTGTCAAATAAGTCTTGACACTCCAAATTCTATAGAAATATCACTTTTTTCGGATTAAGTGATGTTAATTGGTATGAAATATATGAAAAATACTTGATTAGTAACTAGTAGAAACATAAAAACCCCTGAAATAATCAAATCTGGAATATATTATTTGGAATATCCCACGAAATAATGACATTTTCTTTCTCTGAATCGATTGAAATTACCTATTTAGACACCACGTTCCATATTACTTTTACATCCTAGATCCAAAATTTACACTTATATATCTTATAAAATGGATTTTGATCACAAATAATTTCAAATATTTCATTAAAATTTCATTCAAACTTCTCTTTAGTGTTATAGTACACCGGAATAGCATCATTGAATACCTTAATGACAGAATATAAATATTGATGCAATATCTCATTCATTAATGCCATAAACACTATAGGAGTGTTATTATATTAAAAAAAATCACAAGATACTCATAATGGTCATACATTATTCATAAATACATTTTTATAATATTATCTTCCTTCACCCAAATTAGGTGATACCCTGACCATAGATCAGTCTCAAAGAACCACTGTTCTCCCTCAACAGATCAATCAAATCCTCAATACAATGTTGGGGGTATTTATTTATTATATTTACCTAGTTCATATTTTTATAGTCAACAAATAACTAGATAAACCCTTATATCTTCTTGAAAAAATACACTAGGATGGTCCATGGAGACTTAATCGGGCAGATAAACCCCTTGGCCTCCAAATAATTTATCTAGGTTTTTAACTCATCCAATTCAACCAGATCCAAAAAAATACTTTTACAAGGATACTGGTTTAATCCCAAAAAAATCAATAGAGAATTCAAACTCACATTCAGGTTGAAACTCCATGTAATCATCTAAAAATACCTCAAATATTTATAGGACCATGGGTGGTAAAACACTCCTAGAATTGTTCTTATTGGCCTCTATAAATAAAAATGGAACATGACATATGAGCCTACCAATTTCAGGAAGAGGTGGTCCCATCGAACTAGATCGTGAGTTCCATTAAAATTGGAATAAATGAATATCCCCATATAGAGTGGTAAAAGACACCCATTGATGATAAATATCAATATAATCATTTTTTGAATTCATCTAGTACATCTTGAAGATTACATCAAAAAGAACGATTTCTAGGATAATAAAAAAACATGTTAACTCAACTTCATATATATAGATAACACTGGAGGGGAACCAGAATCCTTGATCCTTCATCATTCCAAAGGGAGTAGATATATCCATGACATAAGGTGAAGTTCACTGTGTTGCATTTGTTGTCAATAAGGCATGATGTTGTCAAGGAATGGATGGATGGATGTCAAGGAGTTTCAATATGTGAATGAAAAAGGATGTTATGGTGTTGGTGAGGAATGGAGAATGGCCATGGAACTTAGAGGAATGTCACTTAGGAGATTCACTAAGTGGCAGAGAAGATTATGCTTGAAACATTCATCCATGCATACATCAGACGATTGATGAGCTGATCTTAAAGTTCCAAGAACTTGTATCAACTGGATACAATGTCACAACAATATCATAAGACCATGCATTATCTTAACAATGCATGAGGAGATGAGGAGAACCATCCACAACTCCTAAGTGGATGAAGTGGTGATAATGAAGTCCATGCACTATCACATAATGCATGTGAATTTGAAGATGTTCCAATTTGATCTCTGATTGGATCATTGAAGAATTTTGATGAATTATTTGATTTAGGAGCATCATTTGAAGGAAGACCCTTCGGGAATTCCATTCTTAAATGTTGATTATATGTTGAAGAAGAATGGAGGAATTCTAATGAAGAAGAAAGGAATTATTTTGAAGAAGAAGAAGAATGGAGAAGAGGAAGAATGGCTTGGAAGAAGTGGCTTGGCATTTGGCATTTGAACTTGGTCACTTTGTTTTTAAACAAAGTACTTGTTCTATACGTTAGCAAAAAGAAGCCACCAAGAAGGCCAGCTGAGGACAAAACCTCGAGATCATGCGGTACCCGAGGGTCAACCGCGCTCAAGAGAGTCCTTAGGCCAAGGCAGCAGCCCTGAGGCAGGGGCGTACCCGCAGGACGCAGCATGGGCACCAGGGGCACGCCCGGAGGAGTGCATGGTGGGAGCATAGCGCGCCTGTGTGTGCATTGTAGGCACCAGTGGCGCACCCGAGTGGCAGGGGTGGGCGCAAGAGCGCGCCTGCAGAGAGAACACGGTGCGGGGCGGCACCGTGGAGGGGGAAGTTCAATTTCGGGTTAGCAGGTAGAGGATAGTTGATAAACCACGGAAAAACCGGGAGCCGTTTCGATGTGGGACGAGGGATTTTTCCGCGGAAGAGATCCTGGCCACCCATCCAATCGCGCGGCTGATCACAGCCGCTCATCGCATCCCGCACGTGATCTTCTGATCGAGGCCGTCCAAATGTTATTAAACGGATGATCCGACGGCTGCCACATCGTCTTCCTCGAGCTCAGCCGAAGACCACCCCGCAAAGCCGCCGCTGAACCAGAGGCCTCCCGAATGAAGAATTCGAGCTCCCGGCCACTGTTGATCAAGACAAAGACACCTTCGAGTTCGTCTCGCCATGAGGAACTCATACATTCATAAAAATAATCATGCGTGCAACGAGACAAGATTTTCGATGAAGGCCGAGGCAAACGAAGTGCCGAGGCCATGTGAGGTTTATGTTTTGCATGAATCAACTTAAAGGAGGCCATTCAAACATTCTAAAATGCATGCACGTGAAGAAGGAAAAAAATAACGAACCAGCAGAGAACAGAGGATAAAAACAAGATTTCACGGAATCTTGAAAACCCGAGAAATTATGGAATTTGAGTTATATCTCAGCGGATGACAAAGGCATTCCCTTTCCTATAAAAGGATATCCCGAGGCATTGGAGAAGCTGGATGATAATCTGAGAAGACCCGTGAGAGCTCCAAACCTCGCGAAGCCAAACCTGCGTGCACCACTTGCGAGGCAGAAGCCCGGAGCTCCCCTACCTCCTTAAGGTCCCTTTTGCGCACCCCTTGCGCGAAAGAAGAGTTAGGGGGTCTCCTACGCGACAGGAATACTCGTGTCCGCATCCTTGCGCACCCGTGGTTGCATCCCTCTCTGCCTGCGGACTTACGCGGCAGGAGGTGTTTGCGCGACCGCTTGTGCCCTTGCACTTGTGCGCCCACAGTGGTGTTGCACCCTGTGCGCTTGTGGTCTTTAAACCCTGCACGTCAAAATCCACCCAAGAGCCTTGCGCGCCTTGCAACCTTGTGACCTTGCGCGGCATTTGAAGACAAGAGTGGTCGCACCCCTTGCACGCCTTCACTAAGGCAGGGGCTCGTGTTGAGAAGACCACACCCTACGGGTTGTGGGTTCTTGGCAAGGAGGAAGGCTGAGGCTTAATGACTTGTGCATGCACCAAGTGAATATCACACCTCATTTGTGTGAGTGTGCCAAAAGGAGGAAAAGGTCGTGGGTATTTGTGTGTGCAAGAGGAGGAGTAGGCCAATCCAAGTGTGTGCAAGTGAAGTAGGCCTAGTGTTGTGTGTGATAAAGTGAAATAAGTGTGTGCTAAGAGACAAGGAGGCCGAAGCCCAAGTTTGTGCAAAGTGGTTGTGCACACTTAGAAGAAGAAGAAGACCCACACTAAAGTAGAACACACTTTAAAGTGTGTAAGAAAAAAGAAAAAAGAGTGTGAAGGAGGAAGAAAGGTGTGTGCTAAAACAGTTTACACCCTTTGTGGGTTTATTGCACCAAGAGAAGAAGAAGGGGAGTGCATGCTTGCATGCATGTACGTGCACACATGAACAAACTCAAATCTGGTTGTGTGCATCTGATTTGACCAAGACCGGAAGTTAATGAAGATTATTGAGAAGTCATGCTGTCAGCGCATGAGGATGAAGAGATGCCATGCACTCAGTGCATGAAGTTGATGTCAAGTGAGACTGAAGCCAGACTGAAGTTAAAGACATCAGCTGCCTGAGTTTTCAGTAATTGAGAAGACCATGATCAACAGAAGTGATCAGAAGTTTTGAGCAAGACCAGCATACCTTATCAGAGGCTGTTGAAGATTCATGAAGAGAGAGGCCAGGTCATCCTGAGAAGAAGGAGATAAATCCTGAGCAAGACGAGAAGACCTGATCAAGTGATCAGAAGTGAAGATCAAGGCCAGCAGTCTTTATCCCAGACTGCTGAAGATACTTGAAGACGCTTAAAGTGAAGAAGAGATACTCGTGTGACTCGAGGAGCCAGGAGAAGCCCCCTGTGAGACTCAGGGTGGAAGAGGTCTTTAGTGGGATTCTGGAGCAGGCCAGTGGGACTCTGGTAACACTGTGGGATGCAGTATAAAGACCCTCCTGTGGGACTCAGGAGAGATACAGTGGGACTCTGTATCGACCATTGTAATACTAACAGCTTATAATGGGAGAAACCATGTTGGGGCGTATAACCAACATGGAAAGGACGTAGGCCTTTGGTGTCGAACCTTGTAAATCCTTGTGTCCTATGCCTTTACATTTACTGCATCACTCGAGGAAAGGCTGAGAGATACAAGAAGAGTGGATCGAGGCCTTAACAAGCCATAGAGGTTTAATTGATAAAGAATCAATTAGTATAAAATTTTAAAGGATCACTGATTCACCCCCTCCCCCTCTCAATGATCACACTGATCTGGGCACTTCAATTGGTATCAAAGGGAAGTTTACCTCTAAAAGATCCAAGGGAGTCTTTATGAAGTGCAGATTTGAAGAAGTGAGTGAATACCCTCAAATGGAGATATCTTCCAAGACTTTGAAAAACAGGAGGAAGAAACAGGAAAAGAAGATGAAGAAAGCCTGTCCGAACTGTGATGAAGTTGGAATAATGAATGATCTTCAAAATGCAATCGAATATCTTCAGAAGATAGTCCCCATGGAAGTGGCAATGTGTATAGCTACAAGCATCCTTGATCTTTAAGAAGAAAAATCACAGTTAGAAGAAGAATCCAATGCAATGGAAGATCAATTGGCAAAAAGGGTTGGCATAACCAACACTCTCAGAAAGCTGGTGAAGGCTAAAGATGAAACTGTTTCTCTTTGCAATGAAAGATATGAAGACACTGCTGAAGAATTGCAAAGAAGCCTTTCTGAGAAAGAATTATTTAAAGTAATAATCAAAGATGTTTACCATGCACTGGAGAAGAGGCATAGAGTATCAATGGTTGTTATATATGCTCAACTTGAAGACAAAGTAAAAATGGTGAAGGAGCTTGACAACTCATTGCTTGAAATGAATAAGGTTCATGAAGACTAGATGAAACAGCTGGAAGAGAAATGGGAAGGAAAGCTAAGAACTGTTGAGGATGAGAAGAACTCCCTTAACATGAAGTGTTTAGAATTAGAGGTGATATTGAAAAATCAGCAATCACCCAAAGCCAAAGCCTCCCAGACAGCTGGAAGAAGAAATGTTTCCACTCAAGTGAGCATTGAGTAGGATGATTCTAAAAGAAAGACATCCTCTAATAAAAGGGCAACATCATCTAGAAAGAAGGTACCATCCATACCACCTGGTACTCATGATTTTAAAAGTGTTTCCACAAAAATTACAGGATGGAAGAATAATTCCAAACAAGTATGGATGGGGAAAATGTAGAATGAAATCTCTCCTGAAACAACACAGCAGTTCAAGAAAAGTACCCTACAATCAGAAGGACTCAAGAGGTCAAGATTTGTGGGTCAGTGTTGGTGTTGTAGCAAGCATGGTCATTGGGCAAAAGATTGTTGGTACAATCCTCTGAATGAAAAAGCACAAAGGAAGCCCATGCCAAGGGGGAGCAAGCCAGAAGAATAGAAGCAACATCCACAGGTCCAGAAACATCTGTTTACTGCTAACAGATTTGGATTGCTTGATAACATCTGGGATGTTTGCGAAAATGGTCAAAATGATGCATGTAAATCTCCAACTGTATCCAAAGCTCAAAAGAAGAGAAGATCACAGAACCTGGCTAAGATAGATTCCTTGGGAAGCAAGCAGAAGAAAGTTGACAATGCTCCTAAGCAGATTTTGAAAAAGGAAAAGAAGTCCTTGGAGTTTGAGTCCAAGAAGGGTGATGCATCCAGAAGGACCACCAAGAAAACATGCTTCTACTATGGAAAGAAAGGACATACCATGGATCTTTGTAAACAAGCCATGAAAATCAATAGAAGAAGACTGAACTCACACAGACAATCAATCCAGAAGAAGCAGAAGGGATTGATTGAAAACAAGTTGCCTAAGAAAGGTAGCTTGACAGCATCAAAAGAACCATTTGGGACTTCCAGAACTAAGGCCACACTTCCAAACGATTTGTTTGTCATATGGCTGAATCAGTTGCAACTTGCCAGAGAACTGCAAAGAGCTGAAGATGAAGCACTGTCAATTGCTAAGGCAAAAAGGAAACAAAATATTTCACATAAAGATGTGTTGAGATCCACACCAGCACAATCATCATTGAAGATCATATGTGCAAGTGTGAAGAATGGTGAAAATGGGGCATCTCGGTTGAGAGAATCTTCTCAACCTTGTTGTTCACATTGATGAACCAAGGAGGTTCCATCTTATTCCCTAATCACTTGTATTTACATGTGCAAACACTGCAGGGAATTGAAGATGATGATCATTCTCAGCTGGAGGATGGATTGGAAGGAATGGAGTGCACCCCTTGAGGGGGAGCCAATCTGGAGAAGATGATATTTTGGGATTTAATATCATCTTGAGAAAAGTGAAGGTATTCCAATCATACTTTCATACCTTGTTTCTTAATTGTATTCATCATGTCAATTAAGGGGGAGTATTGATTGAAGGAAAATGGATGAAAGGGGGAGCTTTATCTTTGCACTGAACTTTCTAATGAGTTTTGTGAAGTATGTGCAGGATTTAGCAATTCATTGATATATCTGAAAAAAAATTCAACCCCTTGATGCCTAAGAATGATCTCACATATATAGTGAATTATGGACAGCATTGAATTCCTTGGTTACATCACTCTTGTTTTCTACACCGGGTTAGCCCAAGTAGACTTAGAGATGATTTACTAAAGGTTCTATGCTAAAGAGAACATGTGACATCATCCCTCTCTTAGTAGTTGTGAAAAAAAATGCTTTTCAAAGGGAGGAAGTGATTTTTTGAAGAGAACCACACCACACCTTTGCATTTGATTTCCAATAAGGGGGAGAAATATTGGCACGCATATTGACCCATTCATATGTTCTCTAGTGTATTGCCAATAAATACAAAGGGGGAGATTGAAGTGCACTGTGTTTCATTTGTTGTCAATAAGGTATGATGTTGTCAAGGAATGAATGGATGGATGTCATGGAGTTTCAATATGTGAATGACAAAGGATGTGATGGTGTTGGTGAGGAATGGAGAATGGCCATGGAACTTAGAGGAATGTCACTTAGAAGATTCACTAAGTGGAAGAGAAGATTATGGTTGAAACATTCATCCATGCATACATCAGACGATTGATGAGCTGATCTTAAAGTTCCAAGAACTTGTATCAACTGGATACAATGTCACAACAATATCAGAAGACCATGCATTGTCTTAATAATGCACGAGGAGATGAGGAGAACCATCAACAACTCCTAAGTGGATGAAGTGGTGCTAATGAAGTCCATGCACGATCACTTAGTGCATGTGAATTTGAAGATGGTCCAATTTGATCTCTGATTGGATCATTGAAGAATTTTGATGAATTATTTGATTTAGGAGCATCGATTGAAGGAAGACCCTTCAGGAATTCCATTCTTAAATGTTGATTATATGTTGAAGAATAATGGAGGAATTCTAATGAAGAAGAAAGGAATTATTTTGAAGAAGAAGAAGAATGGAGAAGAGGAAGAATGGCTTGGAAGAAGTGGCTTGGCATTTGGCATTTGAACTTGGTCACTTTGTTTTTAAACAAAGTACTTGTTCTATACTTTAGCAAAAAGAAGCCACCAAGGAGGCCAGCCGAGGACAACACCTCGAGCTCATGCGGGACCCGAGGGTCAACCACGCTCAAGAGAGTCCTCAGGCCAAGGCAGCAGCCCTGAGGCAGGGGCGCACCCGCAAGACGCAGCGTGGGCGCCAGGGGCACGCCCGGAGGAGCGCATGGTGGGCGCATAGCGTGCCTGTGTGTGAATTGTAGGCGACAGTGGTGCGCCCGAGTGGCAGGGGTGGGCGCAAGAGCGCGCCCGCAGAGAGAACACGGTGCGGGGCGGCACCGTGGAGGGGGAAGTTCAATTGCGGGTTAGCATGTAGCGGATGGTTGATAAACCGCAGAAAAACCGGGAGCCGTTTCGATGTGGGACGTGGGATTTTGCCGCGGAAGAGATCCTGGCCGCCCATCCAATCGCGCGGCTGGTCACAGCCGCTCATCGCATCCCGCATACGATCTTCTGATTGAGGTCGTCCAAATGTTATTAAACGGCTGATCCGACGGCTTCCACATCGTCTTCCTCGAGCTCAGCCGAAGACCACCCCACGAAGCCGTCGTTGAACCAGAGGCCTCCCGAATGAAGAATTCGAGCTCCCGGACACTGTTGATCAAGCCAAAGACACCTTCGAGTTAGTCTCTCCATGAGGAACTCATACATGCATAAAAATACTCACGCATGCAACGAGACAAGATTTTCGAAGAAGGCCGAGGAAAATGAAGTGCCGAGGCCATGTGGTGTTTATGTTTTGCATGAATCAACTTAAAGGAGGCCATGCAAAAGTTCTAAAATGCATGCACGTGAAGAAGGCAAAAAATAACGAACCCGCGAAGAACAGAGGATAAAAATAAGATTTCACGGAATCTTGAAAACCCGAGAATTTTTGGAATTTGAGTTATATCTCAGCGGATGACAAAGGCATTCCCTTGCCTATAAAAGGAGAGCCCGAGGCATTAGAGAAGCTGGATGATAATCTGAGAAGTCCCGTGAGAGCTCCAAACCTCGCGAAGCTGAACCTGCGTGCACCACTTGTGCGGCAGAAGCCCGGAGCTCCCCTACCTCCTTAAGGTCCCTTTTGTGCACCCCTTGCGCGAAAGAAGAGTTAGGGAGTCCCCTGCGCGACAGGAAGACCCGTGGCCGCATCCTTGCGCGCCCGTGGTTGCATCCCTCTCTTCCTGTGGACTTACGCGGCAGGAGGTGTTTGTGCGGCCTCTTGTGCCCTTGAACTTGTGTTCCCACAGTGGTGTTGCACCCTGTGCGCTTGTGCTCTTTGAACCCTGCGCGTCAGAAGCCACCCAAGAGCCTTGCGCGCCTTGCAACCTTGTGATCTTGCGCGGCATTTGAAGACAAGAGTGGCCGCACCCCTTGCGTGCCTTCACTAAGGCAGGGGCTCGTTTTGAGAAGACCACACCCTACGGGTTGTGGGTGCTTGGCAAGGAGGAAGGCTGAGGCTTAATTCCTTGTGCATGCACCAAGTGAATATCACACCTCATTTGTGTGTGTGTTCCAAAAGGAGGAAAAGTTCGTGGGTATTTGTGTGTGCAAGAGGAGGAGTAGGCCAAGCCAAGTGTGTGTAAGTGAAGTAGGCCAAGTGTTGTGTGTGCTAAAGTGAAATAAGTGTGTGCTAAGACACAAGGAGGACAAAGCCTAAGTTTGTGCAAAGTGGTTGTGCACACTTAGAAGAAGAAGAAGACCCACACTAAAGTAGAACACACTTTAAAGTGTGTAAACAAAAAGAACAAAGAGTGTGAAGGAGGAAGAAAGGTGTGTGTTAAAACAGTTTACACGCTTTGTGGGTTTATTGCACCAAGAGAAGAAGAAGGGGAGTTCATGCTTGCATGCATGTACGTGCACACGTGAAAAAGCTCAAATCTGGTTGTGTGCATCTGAGTTGACCAAGAACGGAAGTTCTTGAAGATTATTGAGAAGCCATGCTGTCAGCGCATGTGGATGAAGAGATGCCATGCACTCAGTGCATGAAGTTGATGTCAAGTGAGACTGAAGCCAGACTGAATTTAAAGGCATCAGCTACCTGAGTTTTCAGTAATTGAGAAGACCCTGATCAACAGAAGTGATCAGAAGTTTTGAGCAAGACCAGCAGACCTTATCAGAGGCTGTTGAAGATTCTTTAAGAGAGAGGCTAGGTCATCCTGAGAAGAAGGAGATAAATCCTGAGCAAGATGAGAAGTCCTGATCAAGTGATCAGAAGTGATGAGCAAGGCCAGCAGTCTTTATCCCAGACTGCTGAAGATACTTGAAGAAGCTTAAAGTGAAGAAGAGCTACTCGTGTGACTCGAGGAGCCAGGAGAAGCCCCCTGTGAGACTCAGGGTGGAAGAAGTCTTCAGTGGGATTCTGGAGCAGGCCAGTGGGACTCTGGTAACACTATGGGATGCAGTATAAAGACCCTCTTGTGGGACTCAGGAGAGATACAGTGGGACTCTGTATCGACCATTGTAATACTAACAGATTATAATGGGAGAAACCATGTTGGGGCGTATAACCAACATGGCAAGGACGTAGGCCTTTGGTGCCGAACCTTGTAAATCCTTGTGTCATGTGCCTTTACATTTACTGCATCACTCGAGGAAAGGCTGAGAGATACAAGAAGAGTGGATAGAGGCCTTAACAAGCCATAGAGGTTTAATTGATAAATAATCAATTAGTAAAAAGTTTTAAAGGATCACTGATTCACCCCCTCCCCCTCTCAATGATCACACTGATCTGGGCACTTCAATTGGTATCAAAGGGAAGGTTACCTCTAAAAGATCCAAGGGATTCTTTATGAAGTGCATACTTGAAGAAGCGAGTGAATACCCACAAATGGAGATATCTGCCAAGACTCTGAAAAACAGGAGGAAGAAACAGTAAAAGAAGATGAAGAAATCATGTCCAAGCTGTGATGAAGTTGTAATAATGAATGATCTTCAAAATGCAATCGAATATCTTCAGAAGATAGTCCCCAAGGAAGTGGCAATGTGTATAGCTACAAGAATCCTTGATCATCAAGAAGAAAAATCACAGTTAGAAGAAGAAGCCAATGCAATGGAAGATCATTTGGCAAAAAGGGTTGGCATAACCAACACTCTTAGAAAGCTGGTGAAGGCTAAAGATGAAACCGTTTCTCTTTGCAATGAAACATATGAAGACACTGCTGAAGAATTGCAAAGAAGCCTTTCTGAGAAAGAATTATTTAAAGTAATAATCAAAGATGTTTACCATGCACTGGAGAAGAGGCATAGAGTATCAATGGTTGTTAAAGATGCTCAACTTGAAGACAAAGTAAAAATGGTGAAGGAGCTTGACAACTCATTGCTTGAAATGAATAAGGTGCATGAAGACCAGATGAAACAACTGGAAGAGAAATGGGAAGGAAAGCTAAGAACTGTTGAGGATGAGAAGAACTCCCTTAACATGAAGTGTTTAGAATTAGAGGTGATATTGAAAAATCAGCAATCACCCAAATCCAAAGCCTCCCAGACAGCTGGAAGAAGAAATCTTGCCACTCAAGTGAGCATTGAGCAGGATGATTCTAAAAGAAAGACATCCTCTAATAAAAGGGAAACGTCTTCTAGAAAGAAGGTACCATCCATACCATCTTGTACTCATGATTTTAAAAGTGTTTCTACAAAAAGTACATGATGGAAGAATAATTCCAAACAAGTATGGATGAGGAAAATGAAGAATGACAGTTCTCCTGAAACAACACAACAGTTCAAGAAAAGTACCCTACAATCAGAAGGACTCAAGAGGTCAAAATTTGTGGGTCAGTGTTGGTGTTGTAGCAAGCATGGGCATTGTGTAAAAGATTGTTGGTACAATCCTCTGAATGAAAAAGAACAAAGGAAGCCCATGCCATGGGGGAGCAAGCCAGAAGAAAAGAAGCAACATCCACAGGTCCAGAAACATCTGTTTACAGCTAACAGATTTGGATTTCTTGATAACATCTGGGATGTTTGCGAAAGTGGTCAAAATGATGCATGTAAATCTCCAACTGTATCCAAAGATCAAAAGAAGAGAAGATCACAGAACCTGGCTAAGAGAGATTCCTTGGGAAGCAAGCAGACGAAAGTTGACAATGCTCCCAAGAAGATTTTGAAAAAGGAAAAGAAGTCCTTGGAGTCTGAGTCCAAGAAGGGTGATGCATCCAGAAGGACCACCAAGAAAACATGCTTCTACTGTGGAAAGAAAGGACATACCATGGATCTTTGTAAACAAGCCATGAAAATCAATAGAATCAGACTGAACTCACACATACAATCAATCCAGAAGAAGTAGAAGGGATTGATTGAAAACAAGTTGCCTAAGAAAGGTAGCTTGACAACATCAAAAGAACCATGTGGAACTTCTAGAACTGAGGCCACACTTCCAAACGATTTGTTAGTCATATGGCTGAATCAGTTGCAACGTTCCAGAGAACTGTAAAGAGCTGAAGATGAAGCACTGGCAATTGCTAAGGAAAAAAGGAAAGAAAAGATTTCACATGAAGATGTGTTGAGATCCACACCAGCACAATCATCATTGAAGATCAGATGTGCAAGTGTGAAGAATGGTGAAAATGGGGCATCTCGGTTGAGAGAATCTTCTCAACCTTGTTGTTCACATTGATGAACCAAGGAGGTTCCATCTTATTCCCTAATCACTTGTATTTACATGTGCTAACACTGCAGGGAATTGAAGATGATGATCATTCTCAGCTGGAGGATGGTTTGGAAGGAATGGAGTGCACCCCTTGCGGGGGAGCCAATCTGGAGAAGATGATATTTTGGAATTTAATATCATCTTGAGAAAAGTGAATGTATTCCAATCATACTTTCATCCCTTGTTTCTTAATTGTATTCATCATGTCAATTATGGGGGAGTATTGATTGAAGGCAAATGGATGAAAGGGGGAGCTTTATCTTTGCACTGAACTTTCTAATGAGTTTTGTGAAGTATGTGCAGGATTTAGCAATTCATTGATATATCTGAAAAAATTTCAACCCCTTGATGCCTAAGCATGATCTCACATGTATAGTGAATTATGGACAGCATTGAATTCCTTGGTTACATCACTATTGTTTTCTACACCGGGTTAGCCCATGTAGACTTAGAGATGATTAACTAAAGGTTCTTTCCTAAAGAGAACATGTGACATCATCCCTCTCTTAGTAGTTGTGAAAAAAAATGCTTTTCAAAGGGAGGAAGTTATTTTTTGAAGAGAACCACACCACACCTTTGCATTTGATTGCCAATAAGGGGGAGAAATATTGGCACCCATATTGACCCATTCATATGTGCTCTAGTGTATTGCCAACAAATACAAAGGGGGAGATTGAAGTGCATTGTGTTGCATTTGTTGTCAATAAGGCATGATGTTGTCAAGGAATGAATGGATGGATGTCAAGGAGTTTCAATATGTGAATGACAGAGGATGTGATGGTGTTGGTGAGGAATGGAGAATGGCCATGGAACTTAGAGGAATGTCACTTAGGAGATTCACTAAGTGGTAGAGAAGATTATGGCTGAAACATTCATCCATGCATACATAAGACGATTGATGAGCTGATCTTAAAGTTCCAAGAACTTGTATCAACTGGATACAATGTCACAACAATATCAGAAACCATGCATTGTCTTAACAATGCATGAGGAGATGAGGAGAACCATCCACAACTCCTAAGTGGATGAAGTGGTGCTAATGAAGTTCATGCACTATCACTTAGTGCATGTGAATTTTAAGATGTTCCAATTTGATATCTGATTGGATCATTGAAGAATTTTGATGAATTATTTGATTCAGGAGCATCGGTTGAAGGAAGACCCTTCGGGAATTCCATTCTTAAATGTTGATTATATGTTGAAGAAGAATGGAGGAATTCTAATGAAGAAGAAAGGAATTATTTTGAAGAAGAAGAAGAATGGAGAAGAGGATGAATGGCTTGGAAGAAGTGGCTTGGCATTTGGAATTTGAACTTGGTCACTTTGTTTTTAAACAAAGTACTTGTTCTATACTTTAGCAAAAAGAAGCCACCAAGGAGGCTGGCCGCGGACAACACCTCGAGCTCATGCGGTACCCGAGGGCCAACCGCGCTCAAGAGAGTCCTCAGGCCAAGGCAGCAACCCTAAGGTAGGGGCGCACCCGCAGGACACAGCGTGGGCACCAGGGGCACGCCTGGAGGAGCGCATGGTGGGTGCATAGCGCGCCTGTGTGTGCATTGTAGGCGCCAGTGGCGCGCCCGAGTGGCAGGGGTGGGAGCAAGAGCGCGCTCGTAGAGAGAACACAGTGCAGGGCGACCCCGTGGAGGGGGAAGTTAAATTACGGGTTAATAGGTAGCGGATGGTTGATAAACCGTGGAAAAACCGGGATCCGTTTTGATGTGGGACGCGGGATTTTGCCGCGGAAGAGATCCTGGCCGCCCATCCAATCGCGCGGCTGATCACAGCCGCTCATCGCATCCCGCACGCGATCTTCTGATCGAGGTCGTCCAGATGTTATTAAACGGCTGATCCGACGGATGCCACATCGTCTTCCTCGAGCTCAGCCGAAGACCACCCCGTGAAGCCGCCGCTGAACCAGAGGCCTCCCGAATGAATAATTCGAGCTCCCAACCACTGTTGATCAAGATAAAGACACCTTCGAGTTCGTCTCGCCATGAAGAACTCATACATGCATAAAAATACTCACGCATGCAACGAGACAAGATTTTCGAAGAAGGTCGAGGAAAACGAAGTGCCCAGGCCATGTGGGGTTTATGTTTTACATGAATCGACTTAAAGGAGGCCATGCAAACGTTCTAAAATGCATGCACGTGAAGAATGCGAAAAATAACGAACACGCGGAGAACAGAGAATAAAAACAAGATTTCACAGAATCTTGAAAACCCGAGAATTTCTGGAATTTGAGTTATATCTCAGCGGATGACAAAGGCATTCCCTTGCCTATAAAAGGAGAGCCCGAGGCATTGGAGAAGCTGGCTGATAATCTGAGAAGTCCCGTGAGAGCTCCAAAACTCGCGAAGCCGAACCTGCGTGCACCACTTGCGCGGCAGAAGCCCAGAGCTCCCCTACCTCCTTAAGGTCCCTTTTGCGCACCCCTTGCGTGAAAGAAGAGTTAGGGAGTCCCCTGCGCAACAGGTAGACTTGTGGCCGCATCCTTGTGCGCTCGTGGTTGCATCCCTCTCTGCCTGCGGACTTACGTGGCAGGAGGTGTTTGCGCGGCCGCTTGTGCCCTTGCACTTGTGCGCCCACAGTGGTGTTGCACCCTGTGCGCTTGTGGTCTTTGAACCCTGCGCTTCAGAAGCCACCCAAGAGCCTTGCGCACCTTGCAACCTTGTGACCTTGCACGGCATTTGAAGACAAGAGTGGCCGCACCCCTTGCGCGCCTTCACTAAGGCAGGGGATCGTGTTGAGAAGACCACACCCTACGGGTTGTGGGTGCTTGGTAAGGAGGAAGGCTGAGGCTTAATGCCTTGTGCATGCACCAAGTGAATATCACACCTCATTTGTGTGTGTGTGCCAAAAGGAGGAAAAGTTCGTGGGTATTTGTGTGTGCAAGAGGAGGAGTAGGCCAAGCCAAGTGTGTGCAAGTGAAGTAGGTCAAGTGTTGTGTGTGCTAAAGTGAAAGAAGTGAGTGCTAAGAGACAAGGAGGCCAAAGCCTAAGTTTGTGCAAAGTGGTTGTGCACACTTAGAAGAAGAAGAAGACCCACACTAATGTAGAACACACTTTAAAGTGTGTAAACAAAATGAACAAAGAGTGTGAAGGAGGAAGAAAGGTGTGTGCTAAAACAGTTTACACCCTTTGTGGGTTTATTGCACCAGGAGAAGAAGAAGGGGAGTGCATGCTTGCATGCATGTACGTGCACATGTGAACAAGATCAAATCTGGTTTTGTGCATCTGAGTTGACCAAGACCGGAAGTTCTTGAAGATTATTGAGAAGCCATGCTGTCAGCGCATGAGGATGAAGAGATGCCATGCACTCAGTGCATGAAGTTGATGTCAAGTGAGACTGAAGCCAGACTGAAGTTAAAGACATCAGCTGCCTGATTTTTCAGTAATTGAGAAGACCCTGATCAACAGAAGTGATCAAAAGTTTTGAGCAAGACCAGCAGACCTTATCAGAGGATGTTGAAGATTCTTGAATAGAGAGGCCAGGTCATCCTGAGAAGAAGGAGATAAATCCTGAGCAAGACGAGAAGGCCTGATCAAGTGATCAGAAGTGAAGAGCAAGGCCAACAGTCTTTATCCCAGACTGCTGAAGATACTTGAAGAAGCTTAAAGTGAAGAATAGCTACTCGTGTGACTCGAGGAGCCAGGAGAAGCCCCCTATGAGACTCAGGGTGGAAGAAGTCTTCAGTGGGATTCTGGAGCAGGCCAGTGGGACTCTGGTAACACTGTGGGATGCAGTATAAAGACCCTCCTGTGGGACTCAGGAGAGATACTGTGGGACTCTGTATCGACCATTTTAATACTAACATATTATAATGGGAGAAACCATGTTGGGGCGTATAACCAACATGGCAAGGACGTAGGCCTTTGGTGCTGAACCTTGTAAATCCTTGTGTCCTGTACCTTTACATTTACTTCATCATTTGAGGAAAGGCTGAGAGATACAAGAAGAGTGGATCGAGGCCTTAACAAGCCATAGAGGTTTAATTGATAAAGAATCAATTAGTAAAAAGTTTTAAAGGATCACTGATTCACCCCCTCCCCCTCTCAATGATCACACTGATCTGGGCACTTCATAAGGCATAAGATCTAATAAAAGATTCAATAAATCTAGCATATGAGTAGAAATAAATGAGTGATAATAATCATTACCAAATAAAGAAACATCCATATACCATGTAATGAGAACTATACCTCTCACTATTTTTGGTTCTACATTTTATTCTATGGTAGAATACTCCATTACATAAAGTTTTCTTCTCTCTACTTGAGTTGAAGTTCAACCACTAATATGGGGTTTATTCCATGTATTAAATTTCCCTTTTGATGACCCACCTCTAATTCTCTACCCATAATAGGGAGATCGACCTACCTTTGATGCATCAGATTTTTCTTTAGATACCTTAGGATGTGAGGATCATTCACCACTTCTTACTGGAATATTAGTGCTGAAACATATCTAGAAATTTACAATTATCCATAATTGATGTTAGGCTATTGAATTATCCATAAAAGAGGGTAATATATGACCTGACTTTCCACTGTAGTGGGAAATTGGAGTCATGGTTTCCATGGCCTCAGAAAAAGATAATTGAGGAAGAATTTTTGAACCACTATTACTTCCACTATCAAATTCTTATCACTTCCTTTTTCTCTTAGGAAGTTCATAATCATTACCACCTATCATGGTGGTGGTGTCAAACCTCAAATACATCCCAACATCTTCAATCCAAACCATTAAAGCCAAATCTATCACCTCTATATTGGATTTAAGCTACATGGTGAATCCTTGAGGCTCAATTTCTAGTCGAAGAGAAATTTAAAATTAGGATTCCTTCAATTGATCATTAGACACCATCTTTGGTGAAAAATGAACAAGCTTTGTAAATTGATTAAAGTATTTTTAAAATTGTTTAGTTACCCTACTAAAGGGTTATAAATTTAAGATATTTATAAAGACTGATAGTTTCTATGTAGGATAGTTGAGTAAAGATCATATTGATATTCTTCCATCAAAGGTGTTCATATAGCTTGTCCTGAATCACTAAATCCCACCAATTTTAACAGGGTCCTCCATGCATAAAGGTAGCACATATCTCTTTAACCACCTTAGGAGACTGGAGGAATTCAAATATACTCTAAATATTTTTCAACTAGACTTCCATTTCTTAATGGTTATTACTTGTTTGTAAGGATGGTGGATGGTGGTGAAGGAACTCTAGGTATTTTTACATGTCTTCACAAATAATTATACTTACTAAACAATCATATTAATACAACCCACAATCCAAAACATTGATCAACAATATGGGAATACAAATGGTTGATATGATATCAAATATATATATATATATATATACTATAACCAAATATGAAAAAGCTAAAATAGGATGTTTTCCATCAATTTGGGACATGGGGCATCAACCCACCACCATGTCACCTCTATACAATCCAAAAGCTAACATGAGAAACATTATCTTATGAGTGATGCCTTGGCTTTAACAGAATTAGATGAAAAATGTATACATAAAAACATTAGTGTATGCAGTTTGTGATCATATTGAGCTTAGTATGATCCCACAATGCATTCCAATATAACCTTTTTTAGAAAAACCAAAGCTTTCATGTTTTAAGATTAATATAAAAACACTGCTTTAATTTTTTTTAATAAGTAATTATATATATCTTATATTAAATTAAATCAATAAAATAATCATAAATAATTCACTTTAAGACATATAACATGGGATTGAACCATCCGGTCACTAAGTCAAGGGTCACCTAGTGAAATTACATCACTAGTTAGGTCAATACCTTTATATTGGGGATTGGATATAAAATATCTTCAGTATCCTGTAGGGATATAGTTTACATTACATAACTAGTTAGAATGTCACACATAACTAGTGTGAAGTTACCATAAACCTATTTAGGATTTCCTACCCATGTACTCAAATGTATAATTATGTTTTTAAAATTAATCATTCATTCTAAAAATAAAATTCAATAAAAAAATTATAATCATTTCCATTTTTCATATTAAGAATGATTTAGAACTATTTTTATCAATCGTATCATAGTGATTACCCAAAAAATTAAATTTTAAATAAATAATTTGAGGAAATATAATAATATTTATTGAATATAATTTTAGAAATTAAATTTTAAAGACAAAGAAACCAATTTTGAACTAACAAAATAGACAATATAACCACCTACCTTAATTTAAAAAAAACACTTGAATGGTGTATAAATCAACTTGGAAAGGAAGGGAGGAATGTTTTAAAGAAATAAAAATACCTTAAACAAAAAAACAATTATTAAATAATTTTTCCAACATGAACCATAGGCCATCATGACCATGGGGTAGTATGAAAATCAAAGGGATGAATATATTAGAACTAAAGGAAGGAAGAAAAAAAACTAACCGAGGGACTTAATTTAAGAATAAAAAATACCATAAACATGATCCCAATAAGAAATGTATAGTGCTTTAATGTGATGGAAGAGGATCTGGGTCGAGTTAGAGAGAAATGGAGGAGTTAGGTTGTTGAATTCAAATAAGGTCAATTTAGTAATTTTAAAATTTTAAAACCCTCTACAGGTTTTATGGTTGGATCATAAGTTTTTCAAAATTGGGTTTCGACCATGAAGGAGGATCTAGAAACACGTGGTAGAAAAAATGTGTGCGAACAATGGAAGTTACCATTGATAAAGAATTACAAGTTTTATGCAATTTCTATAGGTTTATCTCTAATCATCCACAAGACATCGCATAGGAAATACCCACCAATTTTTCATAATTACAATAGAAAAACCCATAAATTAAATTTACATGTAAAAACAAATAAATAATACATTTCATACCTTAAAATGACATCTTTATTGTGACACATTTCCATATGATTTATATTATTCAACTAGAAATTATACCATTTTTTTGTAATCTTCTCCCACTTTCTTCAAGATATTTTAAGCATCAAGGCACCATGACTGAGCCCTTTTGAACTACTATTTTTATATTATATTTCAATTTAATATTATTAACCATCTTATCTTGTTATAAAATTATAATTTTTAAAATATTGAGTTATTTAATCCAATATTCCTTCATTTAGAGTATATAATATTCATATTTATTCTAAACCTCTTACTCATCACACCTTATATTTTTCTCGAGTTTGGTTGTTTTAACAAGAAAGGATTCAAGATTAGATTTAAAACTATTTTTAATGTTTCTATATTTATCATATTTATCATGAAAGGAAGTTAATTCTTGTTTTTTTACATGATCTATTACGTTTTTTTTATTTTAATGGTGATGGCATCTTCTAACTTCCTATTTTGTAATGAGTCTTCTTCTTCTCATTCTTTTTTTCTCAATATATTTATTATATTCTCTCTTAGAAAATTATTCTTTACCATATTAATCTTATTTTTTCATATTTCTTTTTGGAAACAACTTCTTATTAATTTTCATCATCAATCTCTCCATTTCTATTCATTGGAAAAACAACTAAAAAGTCACATTCGATAAAAATTAATAAAATTTATAAGAATTTTATCATTGAATTTATCTCTTCACAATTTATAGCACTTTGAAAAAACAAACATGATTCGTTATTATATTTATCTATCTATTTATTTTCTTTCAACTCATCTAATTTATATTTCATGATTTTATGTTTTTTCATTAGTTTAAATTACTTCACCTTATACTCCTTGATCTTATACTTGAAAACCATATCATTTATTATTTCATAATCCACAATAACATTTAGTAATTTATAAATACAAAAATCATCTTGATCTTTTAATATGGATGTATTTGCATCAAATTGATCCATAAAGATTCTCATTAATTTCTTAGAAATGCTTCAATCATCCAATATGTATCCAAGCTCTTTTATATTATTGAAAATCACAATAATCATAATTAATTGTTCATAAATAGTTTCATTTTTTTCTATACACAAATCATTTAATTAACCTCTCCATATTTATATCTTGAAATACTTCCCTTTATTATCCTCGTGAATAATTCCTCAAGATTATCACATATCAATTTAGAAGTTTGAATTCTCATTACCTTTATATATAACATTGTAGATAAAGGAATAAGAATTTAATTTCTTTATTTTCTATCATCATCAAAAATTTTCTTTTCATCAAATTTAATGGTATTATCATTATAAATTAGAGTAAACAAAAAAAATTGAAACATCATAACCTAGTGAGAGAAGGTAAGGAATCATCTTATTATCCCATTTATGGTATTTAATTCTATATAATGTTGGTATGTATCTATTGATTATTGATTTATAATTATACATATGTTCTATTGTAAAAATATTAACTATCATAGGGATCTTGTATTTCTCTAATACCACTTGAAATTCCTACTTGACTGACTGGTTAATACTAAGGGTTTAAATCTGTTTAAAAAGTGTATTATAATATTTCTTTAAATTAACTAATGTTATTTGTAAGTTATAAATAAAATTATTATATAAAACTAATAATTTCTAGTATTTAATGAATATAAGCCACAATCCAAGAGAAAAAGTATATTTAGAAATTTTATTCCCAATATGTGGTTTTATTCCTTGCTATATTCAGGTTGAGTCTATTAAAAAGTAAAATCCATAATATGAAATTTTATTATAAAATACATATTTTAATAGGTTATTCTTATGATTATTATTTACAATAGATTCCCCCAGTTTACAAAATATTCTCCCAAAAATGAAAATATTCTCTTGTATTGTTAACGATGTTTCAGCACCAAATGGGAGATCGTCGGATTTTTTTATATATGGGTTTTTTTTCTGAAAAGGGATAGGGTAAACAATAATATAAAAAATGGGTCTCAAGATGTGTGAACCCAATTCACACATCAGTCCCTGCCAAAGATGTGTGAACGGGGTTCACACATCCTGTCCAGACGTGATAAAAGATGTGTGAACGGGGTTCATGCATCATTTGAAGATTGGATGAAGGATGCGTGAACCCTGGTCACACATCTCACTGAGGTAATCTGTAAAATGGGTCCCCCCCAAATTCATTCTTCTCCTCTGAATTTTGCTTGAAATCCCTGTATAATTTCTTTTTCAACAAATTTTTTCTGCTTTTAAGAAGGTAAAATATCTTCTAAAATTTTTATTTGTTTAATTGTATTTATTTATTTCATTTTTAAGATTTATTTATTTGATTTTTGATATGTATAAATTAGTGTTTGTGTGTATGGTTTATTTATTTCTTATATATTTATGTTTAAATTATTGTCTTTTGTATGATTTAATTTTTTAATGACGTATATACTGTATTAAATCATATTGAATTTTTAGGAATATTAATTATGTTATATCGAAAATGTCATATGAATTCATATTGAATGTTTATAAAAATTAAATATGTTATAAAATATGGTATTTTTTAATTAATTGTAATTTAAATTATATTATTTTATACATTAGTTATATAATTTATGAATAATATATTAGTTGTGTGTATCATATTAAAATTTCTTAAAAAATATATAGAAAAATATTTTTTCTAATGGTATAAAAATAGTTTTGTATAAATAAATTTTTTAAATTATATTAGTTATAATTAAATTTATTAAATATAAAAGAGATTTAGATATTTAATATGTATTTCATCTATTAATAGATATAATAAGTATATCAAAAAACATGGTATGCTATGTGATGACTGATCTTGGGATGATCGACCAATGCATAATTGAAATTGCATGTCTTATTTTGTGAATGTGGTTTTTTAATTTATTTTTCTGTATTGATGACCTGTGAGTCATCTATGACTAAGTATGTAAGGATATTTGTGTCCAATTAAAAAAATATGTATTTCATACCTCTATACCCCCTCACATGCATGTGAGTAAATTTTTCATTAAAATTCAATCAACAAGAGGCATCACTAAAGAGGCATCCCCAAAGAGGCATCCCCGAAGAGGTGTCCCTGAAGATATGTTTGAGAAAAATCATTCGATATAAGGCATTTCTATTGGAAAAGAGACTGACAGTTGGTGAAATATTTTATAATAGAGACTCCATGAGTCTTCCCATAGGTTTTAGTTAGTTTATCAAATAATGATAAAATAATTGTAAGTCTCAAGATCAAGTCATGATTATTTATTCATATGAAATTAATATATATAAAGTTATATTAAATTTCATTTGGTAATAATACCACCATCACTATACCTCAATAGTGATAAATCAATATGTGAAAAAAGTATCAAGATAAAGTCAATTATTAAAAATCAATTTAAATAATGTAGAATTTTGATGTAGTATATAATATTTTATTAACTATTTTTTATAGTTAAAAATATCTACGCAAATATATTTCAATAGTTAGACCATTTATATGGTATAGAAATTTAGCTATAGTGCACCACCTCTCAGAGTGGTAAATCTTCATGTTTGTATGACATTGGATGCAGTTCGCAATAAGATTCATAATCGGTTAAAACTGAGGGTCGATCAATCCATTGCTTCAATAATATATCAACATCTAAAACATCTTGAACATTTCTGGCACACCAAGTACCCTTTGGTCAATGATAATTATTGGATGGATGCATCTTCCCTATTTAGATAGCAGTGTGATGATGGTTTGATGGAGTTGTATTTGGTGATTTCTAATATAGATGTGGTGAGATTGACTACGACGAAACTGTGTTTTATGAGATATGTAAAAGTTGGTCCTTCAAATCAGTCTTTTTCATTCCCTCCTTCTCATTTGAATCGAGTAATAGAAGCAAATTATGAAGAAGATGGTCAAAATTTAGAAGGAAATGTAGATGACATCTCTTTGTGTATTGATATAGAGAATGGGAGTTTATCTGAGGAATAAGAATATTGGGAACCATCATGAGATAATGTGGTTGAGGGTGATGTGGGGAATGAACCTTTTAAGGTTCATTTGAGAGATAGGCATCTGAGAAATCCACCTATTAGTGGTAATCATCCTTTGTTATTGATTTCCTTAGTTGAAGGAATGTCTTTTAAACAACATTTTGATTGGGATGTCATTACACTGGCTTCTGAATTACCTAGAATTATAGATAATAGGTCTACATCAAATGATAATGTCATCTATGTCGAGCAGGAGTTTGAAAGTAAATTGGAAACAAAAAATGTGATAAAGAAATACCACATTGAGAGAAATTTCACATGTTTTCTTGATGAGTCAAAGAAAGAAAAATATCTCATTCATTGTGAAAAATATGGTCTAGAATGTAAATTTAAATTAAGTGAAATATTTGATAATTTTTTTTGCATGTTATAGGATAACCAAATTAGAAGGATCATACACTTGTATGCATCCAAGCTTTTCATAGGATTACTCTTCCCTTGATTCAGAGTTTATATCAAAGGTTATTTCTGAGATGATATGAACATGTAAAGATGTTCATGTTTCCCTTGTTTAGGAAAGAATTCAACAGTTGTATAACAATAAGATATAATGCACCAAAGCATGAAATTAAAAATAGAAGGCAATTGTAAAAGTGTATGGTGATTGGGATGAATATTATGCTACGTTTTCATAGCTTGTGGAATTTTTGTCTCTCAACAGTCATAGTTTTTATCAATTGTACATTGTTGAGTATCTATCCCCCAATCAACAAGTTGATCAAACAAAGGTAAAGTTCAATAGGATTTTTTGGGAATTCAGGCCATGAATTGTTGTCTTTCCCTATTGTAAACAATTTATTCAAGTTAATGGAACTTTCTTGTATGGAAAGTATATAGGTTTTATACTCATTGCTTCCATACATGATAGTAATCATACTCTTCTTATACAAGATTTTTCTATTGTTGAAAAAGAAAATTTTGAATGTTGGAGATGGTTTTTGGCATGTGTATGTGTTCATGTCACACAAAACTAGGGTGCGTGTCCGATATCTGATTTCCATTATGCAATTATATAGGTCATGGCTAGTGGTGGGGTTTCATGGACTGAGCCGAATTCTTATCATTGTTATTTCATTAGACATATTGCAAGTAATGTGCATATTCATTTCATAGATGAGGACATAAAGAAGATGATCCTCTAGTTGGGTATGTTTTTCTAAACATACTTTCAAAAAAAAAATATACATTTTAATACATTATTCTCTTATGGTTTCAGCATAGGATCCCCAAAAATAAAGGATTGTTCAATGCCTTGAAGAGATTCAAACTTCTAATGAAGATGTTTATGAATATATAATGCGGATTTTGAAAGAAAAATGGTGATTAGTAGATGGTGGTGGTAGATGATATATCCATATGACCACTAATATAGTGGAGTGCATAAATGGGGTCCTCATGGGTGTGTGTAAACTCCCAATCATAGGTTTAGTGCAATAATCATTTTATAGATGTGTTCAGTACTTTGTGGACTTGTCCCAAAAGGCCTATCAAAAGATGGAAAACGGAATACATTTTACACAACATTTCCAAAGTAATATTGATCAGATACTCAATGAGGCTTCAAGATGGACCATTCTATCATTTGAAAGGTAAAATATGAGATTTCAGGTAAGATTGTGCTATGATTGGGTTAAATGCACTAGTGGTCGAGTGTTTTTGGTGATGTTTGATAACAGGTACTGTGATTGCAGCAAATTTTAGGCATTTAGATATCCATGTTCACATGAAATCGTTTCTGGTGCTTTGGTAAATATATCTTTAGAGCCATATTTTGACCCAATATATCACATGAGCACTTTGGTTAACTGTTATAGTGCATCTTGAATGCCTGTTGGTGACTTTCATTCTACCTCATTGCCTACTGATCAGCCGACCATTGTCCCTAATATTTCCATGTTTCATAATTTGGTTTTGTTTTAATTTAGGATTTTTTCAATCTCTATCATTTTTAAAAAATTTGGATTTAAACTACTATGTTTGGGCCTCGAGGAGGACCAACGTCAACTCAAATCAGAAATGAAATGGATCGGCCTCGACAACAAGGAGGGAGAATATGATGTAGTATTTTTCATGCAAAAGGAAATTCTCATTGGAGATGTCCCCAAGTGGAAGGAAAGAGCTCCACATATCATCGACCATGATTGAGTCTGTGTATTGTATCATGAATATGTATATTTTTTTGTATGTGGACTTTTCAGTATTGTATCCTTTTATTTCTGACATTCCCCATTTCTAACATGTTTCAATTTTGGTTTGTATCGTTTTTTGATTCTATAATAAATGATTTTTTGAAACTAAAACAATTAAAAAAATAAACATATAATGAAAATGAATATATCATGCTTCCACATGTATCAAAGACACTAATCCACATACAAAAAATCATGTATAAATCATAAATATTAACACAATCATTTTTCATTTTCTTGTTGTATATTTTTTAAAATAAAAGTTTAAAATTTTTATTGAATTCACAATAAAAAAGTAACGATGGTATCATTTGTGTAGATGGAATGTTATCTATTTCTCATATCCCAGGATAATCATGTATCACAGCTACTTTTAAAGGGATGTCATGTGCCTCCATTGAGTGTACAGAGATCTCACCATTTCCATCATACAGAACCAACTCCCGCTATCATCCCTCATCTTCATCGTGCTGGATTATATGGCATAGCGGTGTGTAACTTCACCTTTCTCGATCATCATCTCATTGATGTGCTGGTAGAGATATATATTTTTGAGTCACATACATTTCATTTTAGAGAGGGGGGATATTACTATTAACCTACAGGATGTGACCAATATGTTGGTCCTCCCCATCGATGGTGCGGCTCTGACAGATTGTGTTGGAGTAGATTTTCCAGAGCTTGTTCATAGACTTCTAGGTATATAGGTCCTTGATGATGGCAGGACAATCTTTAGTGGTAGATTACACATTCATTGGTTATATTATCACTTCACACATTTAGAAGAGGATGTTGATGAGATCGTCATGCCATGATTTTCACGTTCATATATTTTTTGGATGATCGGTGGCATGCTTTTTGTTGACCACTCCACTAATTTTGTACATATGATGTATTTACCTTTTTTGGAGGATTTGGATGAGGCAGTCCAGTATAGCTAGGGATCTACTTGTCTATAATATACATATAGGGCTCTATGTAGTGCATGTAAAATCAATAAGATGCAGATCACAAGATGCATGGTTCTTCTATAGATGTGGGTATGGGAGCACATCCCTCAATTAGCTCCACTTGCTCGTGCTCCATTTCTAGAAGATATTGTAGCAAAGGCTCTACGTGGATGTTAGCCTGTTATTCCTTCCATATAATATCTAACTTAATTTTATAACTTTCTATTAGGAATTTTAAATATAACAATATTATCTACAGGTGGTGTTAGGTACATCGACAATCAGATTCCCCCAGACATGACGTCCATGCCTACAGAATTATGTTGGAAAACAATCGACCACGCGATGTAAGTGATTATTATTTATATTGTTAAATATTTATATTTTCAAAAAATGTACTCATTTATTAATTGATTATTTATTTTTTTCATTCAAATTATATAGATTTCATATATAGATTCTATTATCTAGAGTCTTCCACCATACTGTACATCAATTCTTTTTATCGGCTTCTACAGGGTTCTATTGATTCATTTTCATATAGTTGAGTGTCATCAGACTGATAGTTTTATGAGGTAGTTTAGATTCTTTCAGCATGTTCTAGACCCGCCCGGTCAGTTAGATTCACTTCATTTCATGATGATTTTAGGGAAGATAGATTTTGATTGGAGGAGATACCATACCAGATATATTGATTTATGGGACAGATGACAGGAGTCCTAGTCGTGAGGGGTGGGGACAATACGTTTTCACTTTGTGGATCAGATGAATTATGCATCCTGGTACAGTAGGTCCCCAGTCAGATTTCCGACATGATACGGATGAATCTTTCATGAGTTGGTATACATTTTTCCTTTCACTGTTCAGTAGAATTTTTATTCATATTACTTAACAACAGAATTTGTTTTTACAGGATGCTCTTATCTATCATCTACTTCACATGTCTAGTCTATTAGAAAGCATAGTATTTGACTCAGAATATTTTCACAGTCTTGTGACATAGTATCTTCCTTCGATGGATGATATTTATCCTGGATTCTTCTTTGATTCATCACATGCTGAGGAGGCTTAGGAGCCTACTAAGCCTCATATAGATATACCGGGGGTGATGACCCTGTTATAGATCTTGTTATTCCACAACAGGAGGTTGTTTAGTTTGATTAGTCAGATGATTTTGTTCCATGGGAGGAGGTTATTCGGCATGATCTGTCATATGCTCCTCCAGCTTCTCAATATCAACCACAGGTAGATATAGACGTTGACTGGGTTGAGATGGATTCTTTATTAAAGAAATCCATAGCACAAAAAACATCTTATTTTCATATTGTTGAGAGTTCCAGCCATCCTCCACTATCCTTATATGTAGGACATGGTACAGATGGTGAGACTATTCATCCACCGCCTGTCACATAGGAGGATAGGGAGGTGGAGGATGATGATGATGTGCAGTGTACGCTAGAGCACAGACATAGATGGACACGACGTGGACACATCCATTATATGCCTGAATGTGGGATAGAGGAGCATCCATTCCAAAGGCATAAATTAGGTTTATTTTTGATTTAAGATACATTTTTTATGTGCATTAGTATTATCATTTATAGAGTTATACTTTTTTAATAAGTGTCTTACTATCATCAAATTATCTTCCAAAATTATTAATTTTTATTTTTTATTCCATAATAAATATTAATAATCTTGATTAAAAGATTTTCGAACATCAAGAAATCTTGAATACTATTATTGATCCCAATTATTTGAATCCAAAAATCATGGAACATGATTCTTTTAAAAAAAATTGCATGAAGAATAATCTCAATGAATAATGGATAATTTTAAAGAGTAGATTATTATTATTTAAGACTACATAAACCGTAATATGAGATATATGGATTTAAAAGTTAATTTGGCCAATTTTGAGAAGAAACATATCCATACTTAATTATAAGACATAGGTTCTATCGGTACACAATCTTCACTGGAGGATTTTGCTATTAAAATACCTCTAACATGTGATCAAATTATGAAAAATATGAAAAATATTGATTTTATATTATTCCAGAATAATAAACTATTATTAAGAGGGATAAGAATGTGTTCACATACCCAAGAATAAGTATTAATGATGATTATCCTTGTGGAAGTTATATAAGTTTCCAAAACTGATGATTATGAGTGTTTCTCTTGAAGGGGATATAAATGAAGAAATATGAAATTACTGCAAGACTTAGTATATCAATTAGAATCAAACCTAATTACTATAGAATGTTCAGGAAGATCATGTTATTGAAATATGAATTTTTTTCAAAATCTCTCTTCCTTTCTTAACAAAAAATAAAATGAATAGAAAGGTGTTGTAATTGAATTAATCGAAGACATTAGCAAAATCTGCCTATAGTAAATTGTATTATCTCTTCTTTTCTATCGATTTATGCATTAAGAAAACATTATCAGATGTATTGATTTATAGTAAATGGATTCCTAATAAAAATTCTGATCTAAAATTCTGGAATTATAGGTGGTTGGTCCCTCTACTAATGGATGATTTTAATAGAAAAATACAAGACCCAAGTGTTACTATCACAAAAAAAACTTAACTATAAATGGATCAACATCCCATATCTATAGAGATTCCATTTATTCATTTTAATTCATGAAAATATAATAAAATCTAGATTGGGAGACCACAAGACATGGTTCCCTTACCTGTAAACTTTATTATAACTTCTATGTGGGAAAGCTTTTGAAAATCACCTCTTGGTAAAATCATGTCTGGAATTTTTGGATTACTCCTTCCAAGTACACTATTATATGTAGGTCATCCTTTCATAGTCTCCCCACAAATGAATGTCCCATGAATATTGACATGTTCCTTTTCCTAAGGTGCAATGTTTGTAATGATGGAGATGATTACATAAAGAACATATTATTTCAGTGATTCTTTTCTAAGACATTTTGGATCATAATAATAACTTTCTACTCAATGATACCACTACTCCAAATGATTTTGGAAATTATGTTTTTGACAATTTAATATTTATTTATATTTATTTATATTTTAAACATATTTATGATTTTTCTAATTAATAATATATTTATATTTAATAAGAATTTACAGATGTTGATTATTATTTTTTCATTAATAAGTACTTAATAGATATCTATTATTCAAGAATATTTTATAATTATTATTAACATCCATTAATATTTATTTAACATTTATTAATAATTAATAAATATTTATTTATATTCATTAGTATATAATGAATATTTATATTCTTAGTAAGAGGGTTTCACCCTCAACCTATTAAAAAAATATTAAAATTTGTCAATGTTAATTTAATATTTACTATTTTAATTGATAGTTATTAATATCTTTGAATATTTTTTAATTTTTAATAATTATTTTCAAATATTTATTGATTATTTAATTAATATTTATTAATATTTGTTTAGTATTGATGATTTTTTTATTTAACATTTCTATAGGATGGATGAACAGGGTTCACACATCCTTTCCAAACTTTATACAGTATGCATGAACCCCATTCACGCTTCCTAGTGTGGGGAAGATGCGTGAATGAGGTTCACGCATCTTAGGACCCATTTTTACAAATACTCTAAACCCTATCTCATTTTGGAAGCATTCATGATCAACAACATGAATTCAAGATACCTTCAGAATGAGTAATAGATCAATTGACCTAACTAAAATCATTTTTATATTCTTTTTTTTCTTGACAGAATGTATATTCAAATAAATAATATATTTTCTCTCTAACACTTATTATTTTTCTCTTTTTATTTGTTTTATCCTTATAATTATCACATGGATTATTTTTTATATAATTTAAATATGTAAGTACAATTATATTCAACTAAAAGATATTCTCTTTTAAAACTTTTCAATGTTAATTATGGACGATGTCCCTATATTTTTATCTTTATAAATGTTTTCAAAATTTTATTCACTGAAAACATTCGAATTATCAATCCAAAATTATTCATTAATATCCCTCCAATATTATCACGTTCCCCCCATTCAAGTATTTACTAAATTCATTCATTTAATTCTATAGAAATATCTGCTAAATTGGGCAATGAATTTAATCAAACTTTTCCTTGAATTGAATCATAACTTAATCATAAAAATCATGTTGATGTTATTTACATGAATATTTGAAAAGAATTTCTTGGTTTTAAAAGGATGAAATGGAAATACTTACATATTTATACAACCTATGTAATCCCTATTTAATTAAATGATCTTCAAATTATTCCTACATAGCTCATTTCAAACTCAGTTATTTTGATGATGATTCAATCAACTTTTACAAAGTCCTTAGTTAATATGAAGTAACTCAATTTATTCATCTCAAAATATGATTTAATATAGATTGGAGACACATATATAATAAATAATTATTACATAGATTATTATCTTCCTTGATTAATATAACATAGCTTAGGTGTAGACTTAGTTAAACCTATATAGATTGAAACAATTCTGACACAACTCAAATTTAAGTTAATACAATATAACATTAGACTTCATGAGCCATTATTCTTTTAGATTTAAAAATGATTATGAACCCCTTGTTAACATTTGAATTGATTATATAATTTAATCATCTGGAATACAATTAATTCTCATTGAAATCTTTCAGTTTCTTAATATTTTATGTCTATAAATTGAACATCTAGATTTAGTTTTCACTTAGACTTCCTAATATTCTTTATAGAAGTGAAAATAGTTATGGAACTTCACTTAAAAAATAAATTTCAAAAAATAAATCCCTATTATTTTTTTGAATTAAATACTTATTCATCTTGTAATATCCTGATATTTTAAAAGAATATTATGTTTTATAGTGTACACAACATTTAACACTGATCTTTAGTGACCACAACATATTATATTTTAAATATGACTATTATAAACTAGACCTTGAATTAGAGGGTATAGATATGAGTAACATCATAATGATATATATATATACCCATATATACTCCTTTAAAAAATATTTATAAATTCTTAGGAAATACGAACCCAATTTTTAGTAAAGTCATTTTATGCTTCAAAAATGGTTTTTTCTGTTTTTTTTTAAATTTTGTAATTAATTTGTGATAATTTTAGAAATTGTATTCGATAATAAGGAAATAAATTTTTAAATCATCATAAAAAATTATCTTAAGATTTCATTTGGGAATTTTCTAAAAAAATTGTTTTGTTAGTGCATAGTATAAAATATTGCTGCTTGGTTCCCCTCATGGTACGTAAGAAGAACCACTGGTTAGTAGTGAACTTCTTACAAAGGATCATCTAAAAAGTGATATCCCAAGGGGGTGTTTTTTTTATATTTTTTCAAAAAAAAAAATTTTAAAATACATCTAGGTATAAAAAATTATTTTTTTACCCCTCAAAGGCGGCACCTGGTGTGCCGCCTTTGGGGGTTTTTCGCCCAGGGCAAGGCGGCACATCGTGTTCCGCCTTTGCCCAAAAATTGACGGCAAAGGCGGCACACCAGGTGCCACCTTTGGATAAATATTTTTTAAAAAAAAAATATTTTTTATTTTTTTTGTTATATATATATATATATATAACCAAACTTTTCAGAAGAATTTTTCTGCTATTTAATATCCAGCAACACTGCCATTACGGCAGTATGGATTATGATAGAAACCCTCACCCTGGACTCCCTTTTATAAGGGGGCTTGCCCTGTAAATCATACTACATTTCTGATGTGGGATTCAGGTTCTTTTTTTTTTCTGCGCAGTATATTCTGTGTTTCTGATGTGGGATTCTGTTTCAAGTACGCGACTTTGAAAGACTATAAAACATAAAATATAAGACCAACATAAATGAAACTTTAAAATTTGATTTAACATATAAGGAATAGTTGAAAACAAAATTAATTTCATAAAAAATGTTGATACAAATTAATTTATAAGCTTTCAAAACCACATACTTGAAACTTAAACATATTTCAAGTACGTGACTTTGAAAGCTTATAAAAGATAAACTATAAGACCAATATAATTGAAACTTTAAACATTGATCAAAAATATAAGAAATAGTTTAAAACAAAAATAATTTCATAAAAAAAATGTTGACCAAAAACAATTTATAAGCTTTCAAAACCATCAACTTGAAACTTAAAATTTTTTCAAGTTTCCGACTTTGAAAGACTATAAAACATAAACTATAAGACCAATACAAATGAAATATTAAACATTGATTAAACATATAAGAAATAGTTGAAAACAAAAAAAACTTCCTAAAAAATTTCCATAAAATTAATTTATAAACTTTCAAAACCGTCTACTTAAAACTTAAAAATGTTTCAAGTACGCGAATTTGAAAGACTGTAAAACATAAAATATAAGACCAACATAAATAAAACATTAAACACTAATTAAACATATAAGGAATAGTTTAAAACCAAAATAAGTTCCTATAAAATATTGATGAAAATTAATCTATAAGCTTTCAAAATCGCCTACTTGAAACTTAAAAATGTTACAAGTACGCAACTTTGAAATACTATAAATCATAAACTATAAGACCAATATAAATGAAACTTTAACCATTGATTAAACATATAAGAAATAGTAGAAAACAAAAATAATTTCATCAAAATTGTTGATTATAAATAATTTATATGCTTTCAAAATCACCAGCTTGAAACTTAAAAAAGTTTCATGTATGCGAATTTGAAAGACTATAAAATACAAACTATAAAACGAATATAATTGAAACTTTAAACATTAGTTGAACAAATAATGAATAGTTGAAAACAAAAAGAATTTCATAAAAAATGTTGATGAAAAATAATTTACAAGCTTTCAAAGCCATCTACTTGAAACTTAAAATTTTTTCCAGTGCGTGACTTTGAAAGACTATAATTATATTATTAATTAACTAATTAATTATTATATAATTAATAGTTATATTAATAAGTAACTAAATAATATGTATATAATTAATAATTATTGAGTAATAATTAATAATTTAATGAATATTTATAATTAATATTTATATTACTAATTAACTAATTTATAATTAATAATTGCTTATTAATAATTATTAATTACTAATTAATAATTATTAATTACTAATTAATAATTATAATGAATAATTATAATGAATATTTATATTACTAATTAACTAATTAATAATTAATAATTAACAATTACTAATTAATTACTTATAATTATTAATTATATTACTAATTAATTTTTATATAATTAATAATAATATTACTAATTAACTAATTAATTATGACATATTTAATTATTAATAATTATATTTAATTATTATATTACTAATTAACTATTATATAATTAATAATTATATTACTTATTAACTAATTAATTATTATATAATTAATAGTTATATTAATAATTAACTAAATAATTATTGTATAAGTAATAATTAATAAGCAATAATTAATAATTAATAAGTAATAATTAATAATTATATTTAATATTTATATTACTAATTTAATAATTAAAAATTAATAATTACTCATTACTAATTAATAATTAATAATTATAATGAATATATGTAATTAAAAATTATATTACTAATTTACTAATTAATTGTTATATAATTAGTAATTATATAACTAATGAACTAACTAACTATTATATATTTATTTATTAATAATTACTAAATAATAATTATAATGAATAATTATAATTAATATTTATATTACTAATTAACTAATTAATAATTAATAATTATAATGAATAAATGTAATTAAAAATTATATTACTATTTTAGTAATTTATTATTATATAATTAATAATAATATTACAAATTAACTAACTAATTTTTAAAAAATTAATTATTACTAATTACTATTTAATAATTATAATGAATAATTATAATTAATAATTATATTACTAATGAACTAATTAACTATTATATAATTAATAATTATATTACTAATTAAGATGGTTTTCCCTAGAAATCATTCTGCATTTCCCCGATGTGGGATTCAGGTTCTCCCTTTCCTACGCAGTACATTCTGCATTTCCGATGTGGGATTCTGTTTCAAGTACGTGAATTCGAAAGACTATAAAATATAAAATATAACACCAATATAAATGAAACTTTAAACATTGATTAAACATATAAGAAATAATTGAAAACAAAAGGAATTTCCTAAAAAATGTTGATGAAAAATTATTTTATAATAATTATATTACTAATTAACTATTATATAATTAATAATTATATTACTAATTAACTAATTAATTATTAACTATTTATTATAAGTTTAATCAATGTTTTAGGTTTCAATTATATTACTCATATATTTTATGATTTATATTCTTTCAAATTCGCGTACTTGAAACAGTTTAAGTTTCAAGTAGACGGTTTTGAAAGCTTATAAATTATTTTACATCGACATTTTTTAGGAAGTTATTTTTATTTTCATCTATTTCTTATATGTTTAATCATTGTTTAAAATTTCATTTATATTGGTCTTATAATTTATATTTTATAGTTTTTCAAAGACATGTACTTGAAACATTTTTCAGTTTCATGTAGGAGGTTTTGAAAGCTTATAAATTATTTTTCATGGATATTTTTTACAATTTTTTGTTGTTTTCAACTATTTCTTATATGTTTAATCAATGATTAATGTTTCATTTATATTGGTCTTATAGTTTATATTTTATTTGCTTTCAAAGTCACGTACTTGAAATATGTTTAAGTTTCATGTATGTGGTTTTGAAAGCTTGTAAATTATTTTTTATCAACATTTTTTATGAAATTATTATTTTTTTAACTATTTCTTATATGTTTTATCAGTTTTTAATGTTTCATTTGTATTTGTCTTATAGTTTATATTTTATAGGCTTTTAATGTCACGTACTTGAAATATGTGTAAGTTTCAAGTAGGTGGTTTTGAAAGCTTATAAATTAATTTGTATCAACATTTTTTATGAAATTATTTTTTTTTTCAACTATTAATTATATGTTTAATCAGTGTTTAAAATTTCATTTATATTGGTCTTATAGTTTATGTTTTATAGTCTTTCAAAGTCGCGTACTTGAAACAGAATCACACATCGGAAATGCAGAATGTATTGCGCAGGAAAAGGAGAACCAGAATCCCACATCGGAAATGTAGTATGGTTTTCAGGGAAAACCCCCTTATAAAAGGGAGTCCTGGGTGAAGGTGTCAGTCAGAATCTAGACTGTTGTAATGGCAGAACCGTTGGATATTAAATAGCAGAAAAATTCTGCTGAAAAGTTTTGTTATATATATATATATCTATATATCTATATATATAAAACAAAACAAAACAAAACGAAACAAACAAAAAAAATTTAAAAAAATATTTCGGCAAAGGCGGCACCTGGTGTGCTGCCTTTGCAGTTAATTTTTGGGCAAAGGCGGCACACCATGTGCCGCCTTTCCATGGGCAAAAAAACCCCCAAAGGCGGCACCTGGTGTGCCGCCTTTGTGAGGTAAAAAAATATTTTTTTTTACCTTAGTGGTATTTAAAAAAAAAAATTGAAAAAATGTAAAAAAAAAATCCCCAAGGGGTGGAGATATGACCTTTTAGGGACTTGTGAATGACATGTGAATCAGTTTCCACAACAGCCAACTCGATGTTCATAGAGTAGCAAAGTTCCAGGCACTTTAACATGGATGATACCTTTTCCTTGAGAGAGTTACCTCTCTTGAAGGAAGTAGAGAAGGCATAATTAATCAAGAATTGGGTGTTATGGATGATACCTTCACCCCTCAAGACTCCCTAATAGAAATATCCATCGACATTCATCTTGAAACACTATAAAGAATGGGGACATCTAATCAAGCGTCCATGCAGGAAATTATTGGAGGTGTTAATGGACAGAGCAGTACTGGTCAATAAGGGCCTGAGAGAAGGGGAAAGATAGCATCGTGTAAGGAGTTAAGAAAAATTCACAACTAGATTATTCATTCCCACAACCAGTGCAGGACCTGAGCTGCGATGACTTTCAATGTGGGCGGCGTTCCAGATGCACCAACACCCGACAGCTAGCAAGATGGTCCTCACTTTCTCTTCCTGCTTATTGAACCCAGCACCATGAAACCAGATATGGATAAAATCATAAATGGTTTAAATCTATACCCCCATGCCATTGAACGTGCCGATAGAGTTCCAGATCGAGATGGCCCAATCGCTCGCAAAAAATAAGTGAAAAACTGATTCTTCATCGGGGTGGTTGCAGCAGAAACACTTTGACATGAGGTGAATCCCTTTATGTTGAAAGGAATCATCTATGTGCACATAATTATTATGAATCCACCATACAAGAAAATTTAATTTGTTCGGGATCTCAATGAATTAGACGTGTTCTCCCCAGTTTCCCTAGACATTGTTAGCATTTATGATACTTCCGTATGCCTTGGTTAAAAAATACCTCCGATGAAGATCCCATGAAAATGAACTTATCCAACTTAGAATTCATCTCAATGGTATTGAAGATCTCCTGTTTATCACTTTTGAAGATAAATAGTATAAAATACTGATTTATCAGGTGCTCTAGGGAGCTTCTACTCTCGGGAGGGCTCCAGGTTCTTCTTTGAGGTCTTCTCCTCCAATGGCCTTGGTCGGCGTTCCTCTCCACCTTGCTCCACTTCTTTCAATGATAGATCTGGTGGCGTAGGTCATTGATGGTGGTGCGTGGGACATTCCCCCTCGGATATGGTCTCTAGACTTTCATTCGGCAATGGCTCGGGGTCATCTAGATGGCAGTCTTTCCCTCCAAATTTGGTCATTTCTCTACATCTGGTTGCTGGCATCAGGCTTGACGACTCAGCAGAATGCGGATCCAGTCTCGGCATGGCCTCGGTCAGCAGCGCAACAGACGATGGCATCCCTGTGGTCTTCTCTCCAGATCTCGGCGGCAATAGGGGTGGTGGGGCACGTTCGGGTCGGCGGTGTCAAGGGGTCGATGGGGCGGGGTCTGGCGATAGTGGGGAGAATTTTGGCCAGACGATGGGGACCCGGGATGAACGACAGGGTCATGCGATGGCGGCGCTATGATGGGGTACGTTCCAGATGATGGGGATGGCAGTGCTGTGGCGGGATGGGGACACGGGACGGGATGCGACACTTCCACTTTGGTTATGATTGGCAGCGAGTTGCGACGGTGGCAGGCACCTTGGGTCTTCGTCTCTAGCGGCGTCCTAGTCTTCATCTCAGGCGGCGGCATCTTCTGATGGGGATTGTGAGGACGAGCCACTTGTGTGAGGAAATGATGGTCTGTGGGACGGCGAAGGCGGGTGGAGGGCATGACAGTGCTGGTTTTAGTGGTTGGTTCGAGCGGCGCTGCAGTGTGCTGGGATTCTGGTTGTGGACTAGTGTTTTTTTGGATCTCTGGCCGTCAGGCATGTACTGGGTTATTTTCCTCTGTAATTCGGGGCCACTGTAATGGATTTGTATTAGGTTTTTTAGTGGGTTGATCCCTCTGGCTCTGCTAACTTGCAATGGGTTTTCCCTTAATCAGTTTAAAAAAGAGTTTTTTTTTTCTTTTTAATAAAGGGGCTTGACCCAAGTCCGTCTACTATAAAATACCGATTTATATAAAACTGTTTTTCTATTTATGTATTTACAAAGACCTATTTTGTTTTAAAATTTCATTTGTTCAAAATTTCTAATAAAAATACCATTAATTTCATTTTAATGTACATTATTCATTATTTTTATATAAAAACATTTGTATCCTTAAAAATGCTTTTATAAGGAAAACATTTTTTTCGTGTTATGAGGGTTTATTATAAAAGTAACTTCTACCACATATAGGGGATAAATTTGAAAAAATAGATTCTATATTTTAAATCATTACGCCAATTTTTTTTCAACTTTATTTATTTTTATTATGACTATTAACCGTGGTAAATATTTTTCACTTCGGTAAGGGTAAATCAGGTAATTGAATTTAAAAATAATGTGACAAGGATTTAAAAATCTATAGAACACCTATATTATTTCTATTTCATGACTATATTTCTATAATACCCAACCTATATTATAATATGTAGAATTTTTTCCCATTTTTCCTTGATAATGGCCTCTATATTATTTTATGTAAAGAACAAATAAAAAAAATATCATTTTCCTTTCTTCAATAACTCTAATATCTTTTCATAGGGATAAAAGGTGAATATTATAACACCCCGAGATTTCATGGTATGAATCCTCTTAAATAAATTCAATTCATTCAATATCTTACATTGCACACAAAATTATTTCATATAGTATAAATCATATAAAATCACAAAAAGAACACAAATCAAACTCTATAATGAAGAATGAATGAAATATGAGACTTTTCTAGTAATAAAGGAATATATACCAATAAAATAGTAACTTGATCTTTGGAATAGTAATGTAACCCTTATGAATAGTAATTCATCCAATAGAATAGTAACCTCACCAACAAAAGTATATATATATAATTTATGAATCTTATAAATTGTAATATATTGTAATTATATCATTGTAGAATTAAATAAATGTTTTAGAAATTATTAATTAAGTATTGGTATTTTTATAAAACATAAATGTTTATTTAAAATTTTAGAATTATTATAATTATTTAAAAGAAAAACTATTTTCATAAAATAGAATCATAAATTAATATTTTGTTTTCTTATGATAATAAGATATTTTTAAAAAACCTAAGTTAAATTTTCAATGTGTTATAAATTCAGTTAAAATTTTAAAATTAGTATTTTTGAGTAAATGATGATTTTAATTAAAAATTAAATTTTGTATATTTAGAAAATTATTTTCATATAATGGAGTTAGGTTTTGAATTATACACATATAAAAATGTTTAGGGTGATTTTTTTGAATTTTTCTAAAATAGTTGGATTTTTGGTGAATAGTAAAATATGGTAATTTAAGGTAAACTTTCATTATAAGATAAATACACTATTTCTTAAGTCATTGATGATTTAAACACCATGATATCAAACTAACCTTAATTTTTTTAATATATTTGCTGATAATTCTCAAACTATTCATAGTCTTGAGCCAAAATAATAAACTAATGAAACAATAATTAGAAAACACTCCTTTGCTCCACAATAAATATCACCCTCACCACAGTTTCTTCTCACACCTTCCAAGATTTGAGCCTTATCAAAGTTCTACCCAATACTCTTCCCAATACCCAACCTCATGTCCAAGATCTCTTGGTATCATAAAAATAACAAAACCAATCTTCTTAAGGATGTTCCCAAGGAGGAGAATTCAAGAGGTAATATCCTCTTTTTTCTTTTCAATTTATTTTATTTTCTTATAATTCTCTAATCTACCCTATAAAAAGAGAAATGATAACTCCAGTATCATTTATATACTGTAATTTTATCATGTTAATATAATATCCATCATCAAACTCCTTTCTCTCTCTCTCTCTCTCTCTCTCTCTTATTTTATAAATGAAAACATCGCCTCTGTTGTGTCAATTTACCGACATCATGGGCGATGCATTTTCATTTTCCATTAACGCCATCAAGTCTGGTCATAAAACCATAATTATGGTTTAAATAAATTTTTTTATACATATTATAAGTTATTTATTATTTTGGAACCAGTATATATATATGATATTAATGAATAAGACAAAACTATTTCATGAGGATCGAAAAACCTTCAAAATGATCTAAACGGTTATCGTTAAAGTTATATATAATGAATCATCATCATATTTGAGGAAAAAATAATATAAAATACTATTCAATCTTTTATGTTTTCATTAATAACATATAATTCCAATTCTGGTGAATTATACCCATTTTACATGAACTTCATTACTTATAAACAAGCGAACTGATCTTGAAAACCAAGAAAACGAATTCTCTTGAACTGTGAGATTAAACTCTACAACTCATCAATAAGGTCATAAATGAACATAATAACACTATAATTAATAAAATAAATTTATAAAAGGTTCTTATTTCATTAACTAATGGATTTAATTTAATTATCATGGACACTAAGATCAAGTGGAGAACATATTCAGACATAAGGCAAGGGACTTTGTCTCAATTTCCATTTCATTGAGACTTACATGGTATTGTACATTTAATCATTATTATGTGGTGTATATACTACCCCTTTGAGATCATTTATCAATTGAAATTATATTTTTATTAAATATCCATATTCTTGTATCGTGGATATGATCATTTTCTTAGCAGTGTTCCATTTTACATGCAGTGTTTATTTTGAATGTTGTTTTAACTGGGGAACTATTGATGAATATGTATCCTCTAATCAATTGGAATATTGAAAAGGAATATTATTCTTGAATTAAATATATGTATAAATAATGATTTGGACTTTCATTTAGGGGAAGGGCCTATTATATCCCCTTGATGCATCAATAGGTCTCGTGAGTCAAAACAGTTGGCGACAAACCCTTTGTGTTTTTTTCAAGCAGAATCAGATGGGTGTCTACCAACAGACTTAAAGCTTCTTGAAGGTATGATGGTTCATGTTCAAGATACATGATGTACAAATAATAATAATTCTATTTATTCAGTATTTAGTTTTTACTTTCTATGAGGTTTTTATTATGAAAAAATCTATTGACGCATTTTCATTATCAATTTATTGATTGCATGTGTTTTTCAGCTATTTACCTTACCATATTGTTTATGTATAATTTTTTGTGATTCAATTAATATGAATTCAGGATTCCACTATATGTAAATCTTACTGGTCATTTGAGATCACCCTTTTATTTTTTTTCTATCCTCAAGTTTTGAATATGAGATCTTTGAATAAGTGACAAAACGAAGTTTATTTTCTTTTGTTATGTACCTTGTGTAATTACCAATGTAATAAGGGAACCAAGTATCTATCTAGTTTCTTTAAGAAAATTAAACTAATAATTCCTTGGAAATTTTTTCTCTTGTATATATGTCATTGTAATAAAATGACCACTAAGTCTGGACTACTATGGTTAGGGTTATTACAGTTGGTATCAGAGAAAGTTTAGTAGAAACCTTGCGAACTAGATTTAGAAGACATAGCTTAGGGAACATAACCCTAAGAAAAAATTTGAGGATATACATAGAATTATATCCTAGAATTTTGGTAAGGTAGAGATTATTTATGATATCCAAGAAATACATCCCTGTTTGGATACTATAATTGGATGTTCTTCTGGAACAGATGTACCTAAGGGTAACAACTCTAAAATGGTGTCATGGGCCTGACTCAAGGTAACCTAGTACATAACAACGAGCCTTACTTTTCACCTGGTTTGACACTCTTATGGGATATGCTTAGGATAATTCTCATTTTTTTATAAACAATTATGAAGGATTTAAAATTAAATATGACACCAATAAACCCATGTTTTGATTATGAGATTAGCTATGCATTATTTTTAATTTATGTAAAGTGTTTTTATTGGTCTAAATTTTTCATCATGATTCATAACCTAATTTATTTTATTCCATTGTTTATAAATCAAACCCAATGGAAGGAAAGGAATCTATACCCACAAAAAATGTAGGGATTCCCCCACTGAGCAAGTCAACATAGTTTGTGTTGAAGTGGAGCATATTATGACCATATTAGGGCATCTTACTTAGGTTATGAAGAATAACCATACTACACCTATGTTGGATCATTTCATGTTGCAGAAGCCCCCATCTTTTAGTGTGGCTATTAATCTAGTGGTAGTTGGGTAGTAGGTCAAGTCCTTTCAAATGATATTTATGGCATTAAGATGCAATGAAAACTAAAAGGTAGTACTGAAAGTATATTTTCTCAAGGGTTGTGTTGATCAATGGTTGTCTTTGATCCATAATACTAAGGAGGAAGACGAAATAAAAGACATGGAATATAGAAATTTTAAGGAAATATTCTTCGACGAATACTTCCCTCGTGAGAAATGAACTGAAATGAAGTGAAAATTCCTTATCTTAATGCAAAGGGAAGAAGAGAGTGTTGCGAAGAATGAGGATACCTTCACAAGATTAGACATATTTGATTTAAACGTCTTAATACAAGGCTCTAAAGGGCATTGGATTCAAAAACATTTTCATCATACGATGAAATATTGTTAAGTTCCCTAAATAAAGAGACGTAATTTGATAGATCAAATTAGTTCAAGGGAAATCATGATAAGAATAGGTTTTATGATAACCATGGAAAGGGTGAATAATCAATGAAGAAAATATGAATGAATTAATTTCAATTATGATAAAATTATGGAAAGAATCATCTTGTAAAATTATTGAAAGGCATGGTATTTTTCTATAAGTGCAGAGAAAAGGTTCATTGAGCTAATGACTGTTAGGGGAAGAAAAAAATCAAATATGTTCAATGCTTCAACTATAATAAAATGGTTCATTATTTAAATCAATTTCCCAAGCATTAGGGTAATATACCATAGAAGGGGACAAGGGGATATTATAGCATCCCGTCTTTTTATAACATAACTTTTCATTCCAATACACGGAACTGAGGATCTTTAAGGTTTAGTGTCTTGGAAACAAGGAACATAAAACATGAAACAAAAAAAAACATTCTTCTTAAACACTTGAAAGGCTTCTCCTCATGTTCACCCTAGGCTCATTACTGCATCTCATAACCTGGGGACATACATCAAAAGGAAGGGTGAGCAGAAGGCCCGACAAGGGAAACAAGTGAAACATTTTACATATGAACTTGAGATACATCAATAAAGTCATGAAAAGAACTTTAATGCATGAAAATGAAATCATGAGGCATATCATAATAAAAATAAAACTTTTTCATAACTTGAAGATGTGGCTAAATCATTTAACATAGACAATCATGAACATATCACCAAGGTCCATCCCCAAGGTGTCATTTTAAAATTACCAAGGTTATTCACTAAGGTATCGTGAAAATTGTAATCTCTAGTGGTTACATCATTACCCAATGCATTGGAGCGCTATCAGGGCGCACCCTTAAATTTGCCTTTATTATCATGTGAGCCACATATATCATCATCAAACATTTCATAAATAACCCACATAGCATAAAATAAATGGGTTTCATTTCATAATCATAACGTTTTAAAAACTGCTTTAAAGACATGATATTTACGTCACTTTAAACCCACGGAAAGGGAAAGCGGGTCTCATGTATGTAAATCCCAGAATTTAAAATGGAACATTTTGATATATATGTGAATACCCTTGTAGAAATAAGAGCTTTGAGTATTCACTTTATAACATAAAATAATTTTGAGAAAAGAGAGAGAGGCACTTTGAGACGAAAATTCTGCAGCATAACGGCTATGTTACAAGGTTTTAGAAAACATTGAGAAGAGAGGGGACATGGGTCAAACATTCATAAATGACCCATAAAACAGTATAGGAACAAAATATAAGTGATTTAATAACATGGTAATGAAATTTGAAAATATACCATGTGAAATGAAGAATATTAAAGGAAGACAAAAATAAGATTTCTCTTGTGAGAATTCAGCAGCCTAACGGCGTCACTTAAACTTCAACAAAATTGAATTGACAAGGTCAAATAGGGTCTCTCATCATATGAACATAAGAGCCCAGTATGATAGATGTAGAGATCATACCCCAAAATAATAGAAAGTAACTTGAAAGAATGGACATGAAAGTAGAACTTCAAAACAAGAAGGGTGAAGAACCACTTAAACATTCGGCAGCCTAACGGCGCCACTTAAACTTCAACAAAATTGAATTGACAAGGTCAAATAGGGTCTCTCATCATATAAACATAAGATTACAGTATGATAGATATATATATCATACCCCAACATAACAAAAAGGAACTTGAATGAATTGACATGAAAGTAGAACTTCAAAACGAGAAGGGTGAAGAACCACTTAAAAATTCGGCAGCCTAACGGCGCCACTTAAAACTTCAAAATTCTGAATTGAAGAGATCAAATGGGGTCTCTCATCATATGATCATAAAAGATCAGTATGATAAATTTAGAGATCATACCCCAACAAAATAAAAAGGAACTTGAAATACTTTACATGAAAATAGAACTTAAAAAAAACGAGAAGGGTGAAAGAATCTCTTAAAAATTCGGCAGCCTAACGGCACCACATAAACATTCTTAAAATGAATTGATGAGAGAAAGAGGGGGTCTCTCATCATATGAAAATAAAAAGGACAGTAGGATGAATATAAAAGAACACCCTACAACATAAGAACATGGAGCATAAAAGATATGACATAAAAGAGAGTACTTGAAAAGAATGAGAGAGGTCGGATCCCTTACCTTAAAATGTAACTCTTAAACCTCAATGGTTGGGACCTTGAGGGCTTGGGGGCACCTTGGGAGGACTCCTTGGGAGGTAATGAGACCAGAAATTAGTTGGGAAAGAGTGGGGAGTCGAATGGATGAGAGGAGGGCTTGGTATTTATAGGGAAAGTGAGGGGACAAGGCATTAATGGCCAAGGGACACCTCACATGTGCTTTTCTCAAACCCATGTGCTCTCCCTTGTCATTTATCATGGAGTTAGGCCACATGGGGCCCCCAAAACAATAATTCATCACCCTTGGCCGGCCAACCCTCAAAAGATCTCATGACATCATCATGACACCGTTATGATGTCATTAAACAAACCGAAACCCTAAAACTGTATTTTTACTATTCACTGAAAATTCAACTTTCTCAGAAAAATCCCAAAATTTCACATTAACCAAATATCAATGCTCTGATTTCAAAAATGAAATCCATTTTATAAAAATAATTTTCTAAATATTTTTAATTTAATTTTTAAATAAAAACACTATTCATCAAAAATTCATTTTTTTCAGAAAAAACCCCAAAAATTACCATAACATAATATCGATGCTCTGTGTTCAAAAATAAAGTCATTTTTATAAAAATAATTTTCTAATAATTTTTAATTAAATTTTTAATTAAAAAACACTATTCACCCGAAAAAACTAATACTTGAATAATAATTAATGAAACCGTTATTTAACTATTTTATTGAATCACATTACTTAATCAAGGTGCCTAGATTATTTTAAAACTTTCTTTAAGTGAGATTACTAATCCATTTGGTCATATTAGTAATCCTAATCATAAAATCACTATTCATAATCTACTATTCATCAAAAATCAAGTTGATCTTATTAGACTCTAAATTTAGTACTGAACATAATTGCAGAAGACCATTTTTTGAAAATCATTACACATTTTTAATTATTTAGGGTTTACATAAACATATTTAAAATATCCTTTTTCTAAAATTCATCAAAAATATGCATACTATATTTATCCGGTCATTTCAAAATTCATAAACTTCATCATAAGAAGAAATCCCAATTTTTATTTAAAACAAGGATTACACAAGGTAGTTACGGTCTCGTTACATAACCCCTTATAATACCAGCATAGGACCTAAGAGTAAGGTGTGCTAGGGTGATAGAAGCTTGGGGCGGCTCAGTCAACATTGCCCGAGTAGTAATTTCTATCAGTTTGAACTTCTCACGAAGGCGATTTCGTTCCAGCTTCACATGATGAAGTTCGGCTTGGATTTGATCCAGAGCAAAGCCCAGTGGTGCTACCTCCTTCCCAAGCTCTGTTAGATGGGCTTCGATCGGTCCAAGACTACTAGGTGAGGCCATCGAATCTTCTTTCTATAATAATTAACCAAGATTACTTATATTTAGAGACAATAATCAAAACATTTTGTTCACAGCGGTCATGTTGACCGATGGTTATATAATAGTCAAAACCCACTGATCTCATTTTAATTATAATCATGTTTATCAAATAAAACATTTTTGTTGAGTATAACAATAACACATAAAATTAGGAAACAAAATTTATTTAAAAATTTCGGGTCGTTACAATCTTCCCCCCTTAAGAAATTTCGTCCTCGCAATTTTAAAATTGGGTTTTGAAATTTCATTGAAAGTCTCACATCGGAAAAGGAGTCAGTAAAACTATTACTTTAAAATAAAGAAAGGGAAGTACAAAGGTCACCCGAGTTAACCCACACTAGGGTTCCATGTAGGAAAACATGGACATGGAGTAGAAAACAAAGGGTCAAGTTCTGAGGGAGAGTGATAGAGAACATGATTAGGAGAAAGTTAACCATGAGAAAATCCCAAACTTATGATGTGTGTAAACGGTCTTTGATTACCTAGTAGGAAACGTAAACCAACAACATTTTTGTTTTACGTTTATTTTCATAATTTTGAGGATTTCATTTACTACATAGAACAAAAACATAAGAAAATATACCTACCTTCAAGTAGAGTTTCATCCTTTAACAAGTCCCTACCAACACTAATCTTTTCTCCAAATGATGAGAATTCAAAAACACTTGGTCTCATAAAAGCACAAGAATCATCTTCTATAGAATCACATAATCTACAAAAGATTAACTATCTATTTCTTCTATCTATAAACATTATCCCAAAAACAGAAAGGTTAAGGTAAAACAACTCTTCAAAAAGAAAGAATCCCATAGGAATGGAATCTACTTTTAAATCATCAAAGTTCCATGGTACTACCCAAAGTTCATCATAGACCATTCCATAAATAACGGTCCTTAAAATTCCTCAAAACAAACCAAACTAAGATTGAAACCCAAATACAAGAAGGATTTGATAACATAGTCTTCCAAAACAACTTCATTGTTCATCTCCAGACAACATCAACCACTCCTAACATATTATAAAAAAAGTAGCTAACCTAAACATATTTTACCCAAGATAGGTTAGTCATTCCCATAAGTAACCTAGATTACTATAAGTTCACCTTAAATTCATCGATTCTTCAAAATATAAGTCAACCTTACTCCTCAATGAAAATACCGTAGTAATCTATTTACCTCGATCAAATATGGTTCCCAAAATAATGAACGTCTTCCAAAATAATAATCATATTTTAATCCCCTAATCATCCCTGTCATATTAATACGAAAATCATCGCATTTCCTATCACATTGGTTGTCGGAACATGTTCTTCCATTTCCCACCATTAACTAAGAAGAGAAAGCATAATTAGGGGCTTAAGTACTTAGCTAATAATCATGAAAAGGAACTGAAAGCATATAAGGATAACTTGTATATGAAAGGTATACCCTAACTTGTGATCTCCTAGGTTCCCATCTAGGTTATGAATGATCATATATTCTTATGTGAACCTTTATTTTATTTTATCTTTGTTCCTTTAACAATGGTTCATACCAACCTTAAGAATTTACCAAAGCATATCCCCCGGGAGTGTCGTAACCAAGAGTGCAGCAAGGCCCGTTGTCGTGTACCAGTTCCCGTTGGAGTCTAGTTCAAAGCGGTGTTTTCGGGTTTTACCCCTATGTACATCTGTGCCAGAGCCACCTCTACCTGCTCGTATCCAGACAGGGATGTATTTGCTTGGCAACCCCTTACTCAATACTCACCAAAATACCAGGAAGATTTCCTATATTAAACTTTTCTATAGGGTTCCTCCTAGAGTTTTCATATCCTAATTTCCACAAATAACTAAACCATCCTTTGATACCAACTATAGCATCCCGTCTTTTTATAACATAACTTTTCATTCCATTACACGGAACTGAGGATCTTTAAGGTTTAGTGTCTTGGAAACAAGGAACATAAAACATGAAACAAAAAAAAACATTCTTCTTAAACACTTGAAAGGCTTCTCCTCATGTTCACCCTAGGCTCATTACTGCATCTCATAACCTGGGGACATACATCAAAAGGAAGGGTGAGCAGAAGGCCCAGCAAGGGAAACAAGTGAAACATTTTACATATGAACTTGAGATACATCAATAAAGTCATGAAAAGAACTTTAATGCATGAAAATGAAATCATGAGGCATATCATAATAAAAATAAAACTTTTTCATAACTTGAAGATGTGGCTACATCATTTAACATAGACAATCATGAACATATCACCAAGGTCCATCCCCAAGGTGTCATTTTAAAATTACCAAGGTTATTCACCAAGGTATCGTGAAAATTGTAATCTCTAGTGGTTACATCATTACCCAATGCATTGGAGCGCTATCAGGGCGCACCCTTAAATTTGACTTTATTATCATGTGAGCCACATATATCATCATCAAACATTTCATAAATAACCCACATAGCATAAAATAAATGGGTTTCATTTCATAATCATAACGTTTTAAAAACTGCTTTAAAGACATGATATTTACGTCACTTTAAACCCACGGAAAGGGAAAGCGGGTCTCATGTATGTAAATCCCAGAATTTAAAATGGAACATTTTGATATATATGTGAATACCCTTGTAGAAATAAGAGCTTTGAGTATTCACTTTATAACATAAAATAATTTTGAGAAAAGAGAGAGAGGCACTTTGAGACGAAAATTCTGCAGCATAACGGCTATGTTACAAGGTTTTAGAAAACATTGAGAAGAGAGGGGACATGGGTCAAACATTCATAAATGACCCATAAAACAGTATAGGAACAAAATATAAGTGATTTAATAACATGGTAATGAAATTTGAAAATATACCATGTGAAATGAAGAATATTAAAGGAAGACAAAAATAAGATTTCTCTTGTGAGAATTCAGCAGCCTAACGGCGTCACTTAAACTTCAACAAAATTGAATTGACAAGGTCAAATAGGGTCTCTCATCATATGAAAATAAGAGCCCAGTATGATAGATGTAGAGATCATACCCCAACATAATAGAAAGTAACTTGAAAGAATGGACATGAAAGTAGAACTTCAAAATAAGAAGGGTGAAGAACCACTTAAACATTCGGCAGCCTAACGGCGCCACTTAAACTTCAACAAAATTGAATTGACAAGGTCAAATAGGGTCTATCATCATATGAACATAAGATTACAGTATGATAGATATAGATATCATACCCCAACATAACAAAAAGGAACTTGAATGAATTGACATGAAAGTAGAACTTCAAAACGAGAAGGGTGAAGAACCACTTAAAAATTCGGCAGCCTAACGGCGCCACATAAACATTCTTAAAACGAATTGATGAGAGAAAGAGGGGGTCTCTCATCATATGAAAATAAAAAGGACAGTAGGATGAATATAAAAGAACACCCTACAACATAAGAACATGGAGCATAAAAGATATGACATAAAAGAGAGTACTTGAAAAGAATGAGAGAGGTCGGATCCCTTACCTTAAAATGTAACTCTTAAACCTCAATGGGACCTTGAGGGCTTGGGGGCACCTTGGGAGGACTCCTTGGGAGGTAATGAGACCAGAAATTCGTTGGGAATGAGTGGGGAGTCGAATGGATGAGAGGGCTTGGTATTTATAGGGAAAGTGAGGGGACAAGGCATTAATGGCCAAGGGACACCTCACATGTGCTTTTCTCAAACCCATGTGCTCTCCCTTGTCATTTATCATGGAGTTAGGCCACATGGGTCCCCCAAAACAATAATTCATCACCCTTGGCCGGCCAACCCTCAAAAGATCTCATGACATGATCATGAAACCGTTATGATGTCATTAAACAAACCGAAACCCTAAAACTGTATTTTTACTATTCACTGAAAATTCAACTTTCTCAGAAAAATCCCAAAATTTCACATTAACCAAATATCAATGCTCTGATTTCAAAAATGAAATCCATTTTATAAAAATAATTTTCTAAATATTTTTAATTTAATTTTTAAATAAAAACACTATTCATCGAAAATTCATTTTTTTCAGAAAAAACCCCAAAAATTACCATAACATAATATCGATGCTCTGAGTTCAAAAATAAAGTCATTTTTATAAAAATAATTTTCTAATTATTTTTAATTAAATTTTTAATTAAAAAACACTATTCACCCGAAAAAACTAATACTTGAATAATAATTAATGAAACCGTTATTTAACTATTTTATTGAATCACATTACTTAATCAAGGTGCCTAGATTATTTTAAAACTTTCTTTAAGTGAGATTACTAATCCATTTGGTCATATTATTAATCCTAATCATAAAATCACTATTCATAATCTACTATTCATCAAAAATCAAGTTGATCTTATTAGACTCTAAATTTAGTACTGAACATAATTGCAGAAGACCATTTTTTGAAAATCATTACACATTTTTAATTATTTAGGGTTTACATAAACATATTTAAAATATCCTTTTTCTAAAATTCATCAAAAATATGCATACTATATTTATCCGGTCATTTCAAAATTCATAAACTTCATCATAAGAAGAAATCCCAATTTTTATTTAAAACAAGGATTACACAAGGTAGTTACGGTCTCGTTACATAACCCCTTATAATACCAGCATAGGACCTAAGAGTAAGGTGTGCTAGGGTGATAGAAGCTTGGGGCGGCTCAGTCAACATTGCCCGAGTAGTAATTTCTATCAGTTTGAACTTCTCACGAAGGCGATTTCGTTCCAGCTTCACATGATGAAGTTCGGCTTGGATTTGATCCAGAGCAAAGCCCAGTGGTGCTACCTCCTTCCCAAGCTCTGTTAGATGGGCTTCGATCGGTCCAAGACTACTAGGTGAGGCCATCGAATCTTCTTTCTATAATAATTAACCAAGATTACTTATATTTAGAGACAATAATCAAAACATTTTGTTCACAGCGGTCATGTTGACCGATGGTTATATAATATTCAAAACCCACTGATCTCATTTTAATTATAATCATGTTTATCAAATAAAACATTTTTGTTGAGTATAACAATAACACATAAAACTAGGAAACAAAATTTATTTAAAAATTTCGGGTCGTTACAGATATATCAATGATTATGTGATCACAATTGTAGAGTTTGAAGTTCCTAATGATGTGGTGTCATGTACATTAATTGCTTCCTCAAACATAGCCACAACATTATTTGATTCTGGATCATCACATTCTTTTATATCTTCCCAATTTTCTAATAAAATTAAACATTTCCATTTTGATTTAAAAAAGGATTTTTCGGTCAAAACACTTAAGGGAATTATCAATACAATAAAGATGTGTCACCCAGTCCCCTTTATGACACATAAACGTGCTTTAGTCGCAAACCTTATCATCATAACTATGGTTGATTTTGATATAATCCTTAGTATGGACTATCTTTCAAGATACTATGTGAAAATATATTACTTGAAGAAGGAAGTTACAATTTGTTATAAATATGTATAATTCCTTATCTTTAGAGTAGAAACGTCATCATATGGTTATTATCTAGAACCACCTCTAGTAGCTCTACTAAATGAAATTCTTGTGGTGGAATAGAAAACAATATCTAGGGATGAGAAAAGTAATCTTCCAATTGAGGATGTAACAATTGTGAAAGAATACATTGGTGTATTTTCAGAGACTTTACCTAGACATCATCCAGAGTGGAAAGATTAGTTCTCTATTGATTTAATTCATAGTGAAAGACCTATATCAAAGACTCCCTATAAAATGGCCACTATGGAATTACTGGATCTGAAGAAACTAGTAGAGTAATTGAGTGACAAAGAATTTATTCTTTCTAGTTTTTCTCAATGGGGAGACCCTATTCTCTTTGTCAATAAGAAATATGGATCCATGAGGTTGTGTATTGATTATAAAGAAATAAATGATATTACAATAAAGAATAAGTATCATCTACCTCACATTGATGGTTTATTTGATCAACTTCATGGAGCTCAATATTTTCTGAATATTGACCTTTGATCTGGATATCATGAATTGCATATGATAAAGGAAGATATTCCAAAGATAGCATTTCTAACCAGGTATGGAAATTTTGAGTATGCATTAATTCCATTTGGATGGACTAATGTACCCTCTATTTTCATTGATCTAATGAATAGAGTTTCCATGGAACATCTTGATGATTTTTCGGCTCATTTATTGATGATGTCTTGATATATTCCAAAATCTACGAGGACCATGAGAACCACTTGTGGGTTTTTATAGAGACTCTTAGAATAATAGAGTTATATGTAATGTTTAGTAAGTGTAAATTCTAGATTCAAACAGTATCTTTTCTTAACCATATTATTTCTAAGGATGGAATCCTAGTTGATGTTACAAAGACCAAGGCAATCCAAGATTTTCCTATGCTAACGAACATAACTAAGGTATATAGTTTTATTTTTTTAGTAGGTTATTATCATTTTTTCGTAAATAATTTTTTCTAATTGGAAAACCTGAAAACCAAGTCCACACATAAAGGGGTTAAGTTCTTATGGATAGAATAAAGTACATATTTTTTTGAAGAAAAAAATAGAACATTGGTCAATGCTCCAATTTTAACTCTTCCATCTAGAAGTGATGGGTTTGTGATATATAGTGATGCATCAAATAATGGAATGAGTTTCTTCCTTATGTAAAATGATAAAGTTATTACATACACATCATGTTAGTTGAAGAAACATGAAAAAAATTATCCAAATCATGATCTTGAGTTAGCAGTTGTAATATTTCCTCTGAAAATATGGATACAATATCTGTATAGTGAAATATAAGAGATATATATAGTTCACAAGAGTTTGAAATAAATTTTTCTATAAGAATAACTCAACATGTGGAAAATGAGATGGATTTAGTCCCTCAAATGTTATGATTGTTCAGTACCCTACCACCTAAGAAATGAAAACATGGTAGCATATTCATTAAATAGGATAAAATGTGGACTTATAACCAAAATGGGGATTGTGGAAGATCATATGTTCATGGATTTAGTAAAGATGGATATGGGAATTGTTATAGAAGGGGAAAACATTCCTTTTTCAAATTACTACTAACCCATATTTACTAGAGAAGATAAAAATATCTCAATCTGATGATGAGAACATTCAAATGAAAATTAAATCTATTAAGGATTGGAGATCGACATATTTCAGGTATGAGGATGGAGTTATGAAATTTGTAAAGTGGTTATGTGTCCCATCAATATCTGAGCTACAAAGGGAACTATTAGATGATTATCATTGCTCAAATTTCTCTATACACCCTGTGAACACAAAGATGTATAGAGATCTGAAGGATTATTTTTGGTGGGATAACATGAAGTGAGAAATTGTTGACTATGTGTTTTGGTGTCTAGTTTGTCAACAATTAGAGGCTATGATAAAACATCATAGAGGATTCATGAAACCTATACCTATTCTTATGTGGAAGTAGGATGACATTATGATGTACATTGTCTCAATACTACAAAGGAAACCTAGAAGGAATGATGAAATATGGGTAATTATTGATCATCTTACAAAATCTGCACATTTCCTTACAATAATATAAGATTTACAACTTGAGCACCTATAAAGACACTATATTAATGATGTTATAAGAGTTATGGTGAACCTATACCGATTGTGTCCGATTGAGATCTCCAATTTAAATTAAAATTATAGAAGAGTCTTTAGAAGGATTTGGATATTGAGCTTCATAAGAGTATTTCTTATCACCCTAAAATTGATGGACAATCTGAAAAGACTATTCAAACATTAGAGGACATGTTGAGGTCTTGCTCGCTTGATTTTCAAGGTATATGGGATCAATAATTACCTTTCGTATAATTTTCATACAATAATAATTTCCATTCAAGTATTCAAATGGAACTATATAAATCATTATATGGATAGAGATATCGAACTCTAAATTGTTGGGATGAATTTGGTGAGAGGAAACTTATAGGCCCAAACTTATTAAGAGATAATGAAAAAGGTAAAAATAATTAATGATCATATTAAAGTAGCTCAAAGTAGAAAAAATAGTTAGGCTGAAAACTATAGAAATGTTTTGAAATTCATAGTGGGAGATCATATCTTTCTAAAAGTGTCTCTATGAAAGGATGTATTAATGTTTGCTAAGAAAGGGAAACTTAGCCCAAGGTACATTGAACCATTTGAGATTCTAGAAATATTTGGAGCTGTAGTTTACCATTTAGAAATGCTTCCTAGCCTCTCTAAAGTTTTTTATGTATTCCACATGTAATTGTTTATTAAGTACATGCCACACCCAACACATTTACTCACCTATGAAGAAATCGAATTGGAACCTGGTTTATCTTATCACGAATAGATTATCGAGATTATTAACACCAGAGATAAAGTATTGAGAAATAGGATGACCCAACTGGTAAAATTTCTTTTGAGAAAATATAAAATGGAATAAGTAATGTTGGAACCTGAGGATGTTATGAAGAAGAACCACTCACATCTATTTAGAGGGAAATATTCATGAAAATTTTGAGGATGAAATTTCTGTTGGAGGAAAGAATATAACACCCCAATATTTCACAGTATGAATCCAATTAAATAATTTAAATTAATTCAGTGGATTACATTGTACAAAGAATTATTTCAAATAGTATAAATCATATAAAATCACATAGACAAAACAAAACAAACTCTATAATTAAGAATGAATGAAATGGGAGGATTTTTCTAGTAATAAAAGAGCATATACCAATAAAATAGTAACTTGACCTTTGGAATAGTAATGTGACTTTTATTAATAGTAATTCAACCAATGAAATAGTAAAATAACCATAAATAAATATATATATATATATATAATTTAGAAATATTAAAAATTTTAATATGATATAATTAAATTATAGTATAAGTAAATAATTTTTTTAGAAATTATGAATTAAGTATTAGTATTTTTATTAAACATAATTGTTTATTTATAATTTTATAATTAATAAAACTATTTAAAAGAAAATTTATTTTCCTAAAATAGAATCATAAATTAATATTTTTTTCTTATTCTTATAAGATAATTTTATGAGGCCTAGTTATTTTTTCAAAGTTTTATAAAATCATTTATAATTTTAAAATTAGTATCCTTCGAGGAAATGATTATTTTAATTAGAAAAATATATATTTCTCATTTATAGAAAATTATTTTCATAAAATTGAGTTCATTTTTTAATTCTAAACATTTAAAAATAGTTAGAGTGAATTTTTGGGATTTTTCTGAAATAGTTGAATTTTTGTGAATAGTAAAATACGACAATTTAGGGTATATATACATTATAAGATAAATAAACTATTTATTGATTCATGGATGATGTAAGAACCATAATATAAAACCTAAATTCATTAATTTAATATATTTGGTTATAATTATCAAACTATTCATAGTCTTGATCGAAAATAATAAACTAATGAATAAAATAATTAGAAAACACATCTCTCCTCCACTATAAATACCACCCCTCATGAAATATTCTCCCCACACATTTGAAACTTTGATCCTTGTCCAAGTTCTTCCAAATACTCTTCCCAATCCCATCCCCAATTCCTATAGATATTGGTCTAAAAAAAAATATCAAAATCAATCTCTTTAAGGAGGTTCTCAAGGAGGAGAATTCAAGAGGTAAAAATCCTCTTTCTTTTCTTTTATTTTCAGTTCTGAATAATTATATCCATTTTACATGAACTTCTTTACTTATAAACAAGAAAATCGATCATGAAAACTAAGAAAACGAATGCTCCTGATCGATGAAATTAAACTCTAAAACTCATCAATAAGGCCATAAATTAACTTAATAAAACTATAATAAATAAAATACATATATAAAATGTTATTATTTAATTAATTAATGGATTTAATTTTATTATCCAGGACATTAAGATCATGTCAAGAACACATTCAAACATAATGTTGGGGACTTTGTCTCAATTTCCATTTCATTGAGACTTAACTTGTATTGTGCACATAATCATTATTATGTGGTGTATATACTACCCAATTTAGATAATTTTTTATTAGAAATTATATTTCTATTAAATATCCATATTCTTGTATTATGGATATGATTATTATCTTAGTCATATTCCATTTTACATGTGGTGTTTATTTTTAATGTTGTTTTAATTGGGGAAGTATTAATGAATTTGTATCCTCTAATCAATATGGTTATTAAAAAGGCATATTTTTTATATAATTTAATATATTTATAAAACTTTATTTGGACTTTTAGTGATGCGTGGGTCCTGTTATATCCCCTTGATGCATTGACAGGTCACAGGAGACAAAACAGTTGGCAACAAACCCTTTGTGTTTTTTTCTAAATAGTATCAGATGTGAAACTACACATATAATTAACTCTAAAAGAGAAATTATAACTCTAGTATCATTTATATACTAAAATTATATCATGTTAATGTAATATTCATCATCAAACTCCTTTCTCTCTCTCTCTCTTATTTTTTAGATGAAAACATCGCCCATGATGTGTCAACTTACCGATATCATGTACGATGCATTTTAATTTTATATTAACACATTCAAGGCTGGTAATAAAACAATAATTATTGTAGAAAAATATTTTATTATACATATTATAAGTTATTTAGTATTATGTAACTAGTATATATACATGATATTAATGAATAAGACAAAACTATTTTATGACAAATTAAATGCCGCCAAAATGATCTAAACAGTTAACATTAAAGTTCTATCTAATTATATCCATTTTACATGAACTTCTTTACTTATAAACAAGCAAACCAATCATGAAAACTAAGAAAACGAATGCTCCTGATCAATGAAATTAAACTCTAAAACTCATCAATAAGGCCATAAATTAACTTAATAAAACTATAATAAATCAAATACATATATAAAATGTTATTATTTAATTAATTAATGGATTTAATTTTATTATCCAGGACATTAAGATCATGTCAAGAACACATTCAAACATAATGTTGGGGACTTTGTCTCAATTTCCATTTCATTGAGACTTAACTTGTATTGTGCACATAATCATTATTATGTGGTGTATATACTACCCAATTTAGATAATTTTTTATTAGAAATTATATTTCTATTAAATATCCATATTCTTGTATTACGGATATGATTATTATCTTAGTCATACTCCATTTTACATGTGGTGTTTATTTTGAATGTTATTTTAATTGGGGAAGTATTAATGAATTTGTATCCTCTAATCAATATGGTTATTAAAAAGGCATATTTTTATAAAATTTAATATATTTATAAAACATTATTTGGACTTTTAGTGATGCGTGGGGGCTGTTATATCCCCTTGATGCATTGACAGGTCACAGGAGAGAAAACAGTTTGCAACAAACCCTTTGTGTTTATTTTTATAAATAGTATCAGATGTGAAACTACACATATAATTAAACCATGTTGATGGTATTATGGTTCATGTTCCATATACATTAAGTAAAAATAATAATCATTTTATTTATTCTGTATTCAGTTACTACCTTCTATGAGGTTTTCACTATGACAAAATCTATGAATGCATTTTCATTCACAGTTTATTGATGTCATGCGTTTTTCAGTTATTTACCATTCCATATTAATTATGTATAATTGTTTTTTATTAAATTATTATTGATTCATGATTCCTCTTTATCGAACCCTTACTGTTCATTTTTTCTCACCCTTTTATTTTTTTTCCATCCCCAAGTTGTGAAGATGAGATCTTTGAATAAGTGACAAGAAGAAATTTATTTTCTTTTGTTATATACTATGTTTAATTACCAATGTAATAAGGGAACAATGTATATATCTAGTTTCTTAAAGACTAATAAACTGATTGTTCCTTGGGGATGTGGTCTCTTGTATCAATGCTATAGTAATAAAATGACCACCGACTCTAGGCTACTGGGGTTGGGGTTGTTATAGTTATCTTCAGTTATAAGTTTTTGTTTGAAATATTAATTAATTTTATAGTAAATGTAATTTTATTTTATTTTTTAATGATGAAATAATTACTGTAAATTCTTACACATTGCTAACACGGTACTAGTGAAAGCACTAGAAAAATAAAGTAAATGATTTCGAAAACATACAAAGTAATTTTTTTTGGGTGAGTTAAGGAGTTCCAAGAATTTTTTTTACAAATATAATATATTAGTGATGTTTTAAAAGATTATTTTTGAACTAAATTACTATATTGATATTCTTTAAATTCAAATTATGTAAATAGTCCCCAAAATGATTTTAATGGTATTTTATCTTAAATAATATTTTATTAAATGATTTAATTTTCATAAAAATATATTCATTGCTCACGCAAATGGGATATAGTCTATAATATCAACCATTAAACATTTATAGTTCAATTTCCCTTTTATTGTAACTTTCTTGACTCCTAAATATTAAGAAGAAGTGTTATCATGGAAATCATTAAAAGAATTATCTAAAGGTTAAAACTAATATGTAAGGGTTATAAAATCACATAAACATTTGTACATTTTATTTGATGAGAGTATTCTTACATATATCTATACAATGTTATAAATAACTCAATTTTGATCCACTTCAACATGAAAATAAATTTATATTATTTTAATACTTTATTTTATTCCAAGGGTGCCCCTTTCCTCATTTATAAAGTGACATCAACTCTACTCTCTTCCTCACACTTCATGAGACACATGTCTTAAACAACCCTATAAAACACCTCTTCTAAACATAATTAGGTACATTATAGTTGTTTTTCACTTCCTAAAACACAATCCCTATTGTCCTTAAATTTATATCAAAAGTAGGTTCTTCATTGGGGATGTAATCGTTTTAACCGAGTTTTTTCATTTTACATCTTATTCTACCTCCTTCAATTAAATAAAAATAATTTCAATATAATAAAATAATTATCTCCCATATACTGATATTTTATTATTTTAATGTGATAACCTTATTCATTTCCTTTTTAAATCAAATGGGGAACGAGAACATCCATCAAACGTTTGTGTAGACTACCAGCTCCTTGGATCGATGTGTTTCATTTTCCATCACCACCTCTCATGGATGTTTATAATGATGTATTTTATGTATATATATGATAATAATGAAATAAATATCATTATTTAAAGATAATAGTTAATATATTTTCTTACCTGTCCATCCATTGGAAAATTATAATGTTATTTGTGTGTATGTGTGGATTGCAACCTTCACAAAGATATATGATTCATTTTTATTGTATTCCATTAAGGTATGGTTTAAAAATTATATTTAATATATATATATATATATATTATAGTTATTTAATAATTATTATTTTCAATGTGATTGAAAAATATGCTATTTACCACGCTTAACCTACCAACTTCATTTTTCAATTATGAACTGAATGTCTAACAAACAAAATATGTGGACCAAACTGATTCAGTAATTAAATATATCAATAGAATAAATGAGTGAAATAGTTTACTAATATAAGAATAAACCTATAAATGGTTCTTACATAATTGAATAATTAATATATGTTTATTATACAGTAGATAAATGAAGTGACCCAAGATAAATATATATTTAAATAATACATTGATTACATGGTTTAATTATTAAATCCACCAATAGTCACACAAACAAAGGACCTATGTGTTTAGTTTCTTGAAGAATATAAACATAAAAAAATATTTTAAAATTTAGTAACATTTATCTATAAACTATAACCCTCTTAGACATTTCATTAGATATAATCATATTTAAATCATGGGTAACAGAAACTATAAGAAGTAGTGATCTCAAATGCCCTATAAGGGATAAAATAATAAAGGTGATAATGTTTAGATCATAAAATTTTTGAAATGGGATTAATAATTAAAAAATATTTTATTTAAAATAATATAAAATATTATGTGTTAACCACGAGCATGAAAGATAGACATAACATCTCAAACGGTAACACCAAGGAATGAGAAAATAAAACCTGAAACATATAACATGGGCTATAGAATATAGAAAAGAAAGGGGAACAATAATAAACATAGGAATTATTATCTTTGTAAACTGGGCTACCAGAAAACCTATTGACTCATAAAATTTTGAGTAGAGATAAACTCCATCACACTCACCCCTTATAAACCAAGCTGTTTTCTATCATGATCACATAACATTTCTATATCATAAGATATACACCTTTACCAAATGCATTAGAGGTAGATATAGGTCCCATATGTCTTATAATCTATATATTTGTGTTCCACTTGAAAAAAATAATCACATAACAAAATAAATAATAGAAAAAAATGGGTTTTATGAAATTTCCAAATCATCATATAAAGAACCCATGGAAATAGAAAGGGTTTCATAGATTATCCAAAAGGAAATCATTCAATTTTCATAAGGAAGATGTGGAAATAATATGGGTTTGATAAAACATCCAAATAACATCATGAATTAAATCACTTGGTACCCAAAAATTGATCACCAAAAATAATAACATAATAAAAGAATAATATAGGGAAAAACATAAAATATAACTCTAATGGTGGTAGATCATTTTAAAGATAACGAAAAAAATCATGAAAAGATATTTTTGAAAAAAATTTCTATTAATCATGGTAAAGGTCATAATTATGAGTATCTTTTTCAAAAATTATACTTTATTTTTAATAAAAATGAAAAGAAAACCATTCATGTAAATTAAATTGATTAAAAAAAATTCCCCAGAATGAAAAAGTTAAACATATTAATTATCTTTTTTAAAACCTTATTCATATATATTTTCACTTATATTCTTCATTAATAACAATTATCTTCATGTATTTGGATTGCTGCAATCTCTTTTCAATATTGGGTGTTAATAATCTAGACCATTTTATCTAGGTTCATAAAAGTGGTGTTAATATTCTTATTTTTCCAAAATATCATTATTTATGAACCAATAAAGGTAATATAATTGATATTTTATAAATAATTATAATATTATAATTTCATTTAATGGTATTTTTAGTCATGTTTCATTATGAAGAGAATCATAATTAACTAGTTTTGGTTTATTAACCAATATTGAAGGATTGCCTTATAACAACCTTTAATTTTTGAGTTATCCAAAAAGGACCATAATAATGATATATATATATATATATTACTTATATATATATATATATATCATATATACTCATCCACTATAAACTAGAATCATTCATGTTTATTCATGGAGGCGGTAGTCCATACAATGCACGATTAGAATTTACATTACTAAAAATGATTGGGGTGAATCTAGATAGTAAGTGATCATTTCATAATAATTAATATATTATATATATATCATATTTATTCTTTAATAACATCATTAAGTGCATACATGAGGTATGTTGATGAAAAATAAAAAGTGTCACTTCGTAGAGATGGTAATCTGTGCATACACAGTAACAAGAATTCTTGATTTTATTAATAAATGGAAGAGAATAAATCAAGGTTATAAAATTATTATAATAACATCACAACACACTAGTAATTATAATTTTATTATTATAATATTATTATGGTTGGTTTATAATGTAAAGAATAAGAAATAAACATTATGAAAGATGTGATACCTACGTAGAGACCTTAAACATCCTCTTGATAGAGGCCTTAGATTTGAAGGACATAGGAAATTTTTTGGTGACCAGTGGAATTAGGGATTGTAAATGAATTCAATTAGAGTAAATTTGGGTTGATTTTAAATTAAATTTTTATATAATTGTGGATTATTTTAAGGTAATAAGTGATCCTCTTTTTCTAAGTGAAGAAGAGGGACATTTCCATGGAAAAGAATGATACGAAAGGGGTAATAATGGAATGAAATGAATGATAGGTGAGTTAGGTGATAGAAGGTTTGGAAAACATATACATAATAATTTAAAAACAAAATAATTATTTCTAGAATGTAACAAAACAGTATGGGTCGACCTTGAACTGGTCACCCGAGTCGTTCTGTGACAAGTCCTGAGAGGCGTTCCTGACCCTCATGGGATAGAAAAATCACTAAGGGAATACATTAGAGTGACAAGGGAAAAATTTCTACCAAATATAAATAATAAAACAAACAACAAAAAGGAATGGACAACCTAATACACATTTATAAAACCTAAACTAATCATCATGTATACCACAAAACTTAAAGTAAAACTAAATGATACAACTACACCGACCATACCTGATGACCAACTAACTACACGTGACCACATTGGTCAATATCTAACACAAAGATCACAGGTCTCTCAAGGATATCAAAATCAATCTGAAACCTACACTAGGGATAAAAACAGAAAAGAACTATAGGGGTGAGTATTAAAATTCAGTAAGTTATCTCGATAATCTATTCCCAATGCACATCCTTTAAAATAAAAGAAACATCAATTTCATTTTTTAACTACAAAATATAAAATTAAGGTTTTCTACATGATTAATCAAAACAAAGTACAAACCATTGCTCTTATTCATTTCTAAAAATATATTTGTCCATCTAGTGTGCAAATAGCACTTTCAAGGGGAAAGTGATGTTTAAATTTTCAGATTTGTACAAAGAGGATAAAACACTTTCATTTGAAAAAAAATCATAAACATCATCAAAACATCCCACCACATTCCAAGAAATAACAATACACAAGAAGTCATGATAGTAATCAAACAACAATGGAAATGTAAATGTACATACAAGCATCATATTCATCACTGTAAGAAACTAAAATCCAAATAGACATGGGTCAACCTAGGAGACCAAGAATAATCTATAAGACACCAATACATGAGACCTAATCCCCATTGACATGTCCCAAATGATGAAATAAAAATTCTAAATATTCTCGGACATCCTTTCTCAGGTAGGCTGAGGGAAAATCCAATAGCAATAAACCCAATATATCCAAAACTTATGGGCTATTGGTCAGTACCACAACTTACCAACATAGAAATAATTCTTAGAATATTATCTCAATATTCTAGGTTACCATTTCTCAAATATCTAATGGGGGTGATCCAACTGATTTCATCTGAGCATCCAATCACAACATAAATATCATAATAATTCACAATAGACATCACCTTGAGTCACTCTATGGACCGATCTCATGCCATTAATCAAAAAGAACATAAAGAGTCCAACCCGAGGAACTCTCATAATGGATCACAATTATTCCTAGGTAATGAAATCTATTCCATTATATACATAAAATCATGGCATGAGAAATATCCACAGGAGGTTTTCATAATAAACAATTTCACCATTTTTTAACAAAGTTCCCAAACAGGCCTTTAAGCGTTTCTCAAAAATAACATTTTCCAAAGGTAAAAATTTCAATTTTAATAACGAGGTTTATACACAGCATTTATATAAGAAAACCAATTTAATAAATCCCTTAAAATATTCATGTTACACATCCAAAGAACAACCATTTTCATAAATATTCCAAGTAGCCCATTTTCTGAAAACTTGGGCCAAAAAATGTTATAAACTAAAAAACCATTTGTTTGTACAACAAAATCCACATTGGAAAGCCATATAAGGACCCAAAAATACCGTTTTACATGCTTCCCATGCATTTATAAATACGAAAAAATCATTTTAAATCATACTTAACACATAAAATCCAACTGGTCAATTTACCTAACACATGGCATGCACTCTATAACAACAAATTCATTTTAAGAACATGAAAAGGAATAAAAATACCAATTGAATGCCATAAATATATTCAAGATACTTAATAATGTTAAAAATACCCTAAACCAGGTTCTAAACATCACAAACCAGGTGAGAATGATAACGCAACATTTAAACAAACACTTGGTGTGTACTTTTATAACACAACAACACCACTTTTCACCAAAAAAAGGCATAAACACCACTTTACACACCAAATAAAGTTAATTAAGTATTATAAAATAATAATAATAATTTTTATAGGGTGAAAATACCATAATAAAGATAAATTTTAAATAAAAATGACATGTGCAATGGGAAACATACCTCAAACCCATGGAGGAAAGGAAACGCACACCCGATATCACCTGTTGTGGTTCCCAACACTCTAGATCTATGGATACCATACCTAAAAGAACCAAAACCCCATAAAAAATCATGTTATAACATAACCCTAGGGATTTCATTACCAGGGGAGAAGAGGGAACCAAAAGAAGGCGGAAGGTGAAGAAAGATGTCAGAGAAAGGAGAAGGAATCTCTCCTTGGAAACCAAAGAGATATTCATATTCCCTTACATATACACCCTTAGAAGAAATGGAATGGATTTTAACTCCTTGGAGAGGCTCCTTAGGTATTTAAGAACTAGGGAAAGAATATTTAGTTGGAAAAGAGGAAAAAATTAATGATTCATGAATGAAACATATTACCTTACCAAATATGGATGATTTGAGAATCCTTGAGGCATTTCCCCCTAATACATAACAAAGATGATCTCAAAAAAGGTAAATAGAACATGGGATGCGCCTAGGGATTTTGGGCTCTAGTTAGAGGTGGAATCACTAAAAAATATTAAAAAATTACTATGTTGTAAAATAAACAAATTATTTTTTAAAAACTGGAAATGGGCTCAAGAGCCAATACCTGAATAAATAACCCGAATCCACCATGATTATGAATTCCTAAGATATACAAATGGATATGGTAGTTTAAATAGGTCATTGGAGGCCAAGTGGAAAGTGTAATGAGTGAATTTTTTTTAAGAAAAGGATTTATAAAAGAAAAATATTGTTTTTAAATATGGAAATGAGCTCACTGTTGGACCAAATCTTGAAGTAACCACCCTTTTCTCCAAAAAATCCCAAACAAGCTATGGGGAACCCATGGTGTAATGATTATACATAGATATAAATTCAAAACTCAACATTAATCTCATCCAAAACCCTTGAAATGGATTGGAATTTCCAATGAAATAAATCAAAACCAAGACATGAAAAACAAGGTGTGACAATTCTCCCCACCATTAAAGATTTCCTCTCCTGAAAATCCATAACACTTTCCAGTTGAAAGATCAACGCCTATGAATTATTTATCAACCTAAACCAGACTCTCAATCTAAGGAAATATCATCCAACATCAATGTAACTTTAGCTTCTTACCCAAACAAAACACCAACTCACAACCACTTCCTGAGAATCAATGAAAAGATCAAGTCACTACCTCCATAACCAAGCCAAGAACCAGATTATTGGGCCTTCACCCAATGAAACCAACGATCACCCTAAACAATGTGTGCTCACAAAATCCAATGAATTTGGGGGGAACATTATCCCCACCATTAAATCAATACTACCATCCAAAAAATCCTAAAATTAAATATCTTTGAGACCCACAGTGGGTCTCCCCACTATTAGAGACCCACTAGAAATGAATAAACAAGAATTCAACATGAACTAGAATCAGGACTCACCTGCTTAGGCCCACAAAATCTCTCCCACAATAACCTACAAACCTAAGTCAAGAGGGTTAAAACATGAACATTTAAACCACATACTCTTGAATGGAGGGGACAATAACTAGGATAACACTTTTAGTCCGGATCAAAACCCCCCACCACTCGGGGAGAGGAGGCAAGGGGACCCAATCATTGGGCCACTAAAACCAAAAATGAAATAGAGGAACCACACAACACTATCCACCTATGAATAGGTAAAAAAAATACCACACCTGATTCACATTGGTGGTCTACATAGAGACACTGATTGGAAACCCATATTTGAGAAGTCATAACCATAAACACCACATGAGGGGTAAGTCCACCACGCTCTTTGCGAAAAAAGAAAAATCACAGTAATGAGAAACTATAATAAAAACATAAAAACTTCCTTACCAAAATGGTGAAGGAAGGAGCTCCCCACACCTCTAGAAATTTCTTAACTGCGTGAAAAGATTCACTCTAAGGCCTATGGTTAGAGCCTTGATTTTTGAAGCATCTGTTGCACCGAATCTAGGAGCTACAGATCACAACACCCCACAAAACTCACTTTATCAACAACACACCTTCATCTTAATAAAAACTCAAAGATACATAACACCGTTCTCTCTCACTCCGAACAAGGATCAGAATGGAAAAGGAACATGAATAAACACATCAACATCACCGAACACAACTTTTATATCCAAATGAATTTTCAAAAAAGGGAAACACATTAAATCAATCCCAAAAAGATCTCTATTCCATCCAATGAGTTGAGGCATCATTCAAAGAGGTGGATTTAATGTTTGAAATGAATCCTTTGAATAATAATATAGAAGTATTGAAAATGAAGAACCATCCGTGGAAACACTACAAAATCTAACATATTTTTAGAAATCCATTAAACATTGCTCCAAAACTGATCCACCAACAAGATCTCATCTCGAGACACACCAACAGTATCACTTCCAAATCATGATAAAACATACAAAACATCTAAAACAAGAAAAATAAACCCACAAAACCACTAGTTTTTAAAAACAAAAAACATTTTCAGCTTAAATTTTTTTTTAAACAAATTAACTTGGTGTATTTTCACATTAACCAATTGTGTTTCATCAAGTCTCACTCATATGCACATTCTTGTGCCACCCTAAGAACCTAACCACAATGCCATACCGAGCATCCATAAACATATCTATATAAAAACATGCATGTGATAACCCCTAAAAACACCAAATTATAGAACAAACATCCTCATTTTACAAGCCAAAAAATTCAATCCATTTCAAAAAAATCATGTACCTTATATAAGCACACTAACAACCAAGTCAAAAACCATTTTCATATTTCCACACAATATTTTTTTTTACCGAGATTGAAAAATAAACCCCATAGGTCTCTATCAAAATCATCTCCCTTTATTAAAAACATTTTCAGCATCTCAACAAACCACACTTTTTCAAGTACCATATTATTTATAACCCATTTCATTTATTTTAAAACAACTACCTAAACAAGAATACCCTTAAAACATCCCTTTCTTATTTTCAAAAAATTCATTGATGTATCTTTTCTTAATTTGATAGCTACAAAGGCCAAAACCCTTTTTAGTAACACACCATCTCCTCAAAACCAATTCCCAAAACCAATTCATCCTATTCAAACACTCTCCAATAGCCCAAAATATCCCATTTTAAACAAAATTTTGGAATCATCTTAAAATAATTCTTTCCTTCCAACCATTTTATTTCAATAAACCATAAGTTTAGATTAAAGAAATTTGATCTCGTTAAATCATTCCACTTTCTCTCCAAAATTTTGTTTCAAAAAAACCCGACATGCAAAAAAAATTCTTATATTAAGAATTGAAAAGACACTACCACAATTATCACAAAAGGATTTTCAAACCAAAATTTAGAACTCAAGAAAGGTATAAGAGACCCACAAAAGGAACTAGTGTTAGTGGGTGAAAATACAATAGGGTTGGATTCCATATGTCAAACACACCACTAACACAGATATCATTCTTTGGACCATGCACCAACTCCACATGGCCTTCCAGGGCCTGTGAGCTTACATAGTTTATTATTCCAACTCCCCCTGTTGTATCCCAATCACCAAACAATCCTTAAGAACCAAAGATACTAACAAAACTAGACTTCCCATAGACACCCGAGGATCATAACGAGCAATAGTTTGCAAAGATCTTCCCAAACCTACCCCTCAAGTCCCAGAAATCCTAATCCATATATCTTGGAATCCCCAAAATAATAAGGTCACTCTAAAAAGTAAGGTCAACAAAGAGATGATCTCCTCTGATACCATTTTCTCACAAACCAATCTTGGTTGACCCAGAACTGGTCACCCGGGTTCTTCCATGAAAAGTCCTAAGAGGCGTTCCCGATCCTCCCAGTATGGCGAAAATTGCTAAGGGAATCAATTAGAGTGACAAGGGAATGATTTCTCCCAAATATAAACAATAAAAAAAACAGCAGAAAGAAATGGAAAACCCAATACACATTTATAAAAAATGAACTGATCACCATGTATACAATAACACTTGATGTACAACAGAACGATTCAGCTAAACTGACCAGAACTAATGACCAACTAAATCCATGTGGCCCCACTGGTCACTCTCCAAAACAAAAATCTCATGTTTCTCAAAGTGATTAAACTCAAGGTAAAGCCTGAAAAAGGGATAAAAATAGAAAATAACTATATGCATGAGTATTAAAATCAGTAGGCTAGCCTGATAATATATTCCTAATGCACATCCATTAAAATAAAAGAAACATAAATTTCATATTTGAACTATAATATATAAAAGTAACGTTTTCTACATGATTACTCAAGAAAAACTACAACCCTTTTCCCTTATTCATTTCCAAAACTAGATTCATTCAACTAGTGTCCCGGTAGCATTTTCAAGGGGAAAGTTATGTTTAAATTTTAATATTTGTACAAAAAAGATAAAACACTTTAATTTGAAAACAATTTTCATAAACATTATCAAAAACATCACACAACGTTTCATGAAAAACAACACACAAGAATTCATGATAGTAATCATGCAATAAGGGAAATATAGATGTATATACAAGCATCACATTCATTACTAGAACCAACTGAAAGCCAAATAGACATGGGTGAACCTAGGAGATAAAGAATAATCCAGAAGATACCAATACATGATACATCATCCCCTTTGACATTTCACACATGATAAAATCAAAGCACTCAATATGCTCGACTATCCTTTCTTAGGAAGAATGAGGGAAAATCTCATATCAATAAACCTAATATATCCACCTACTATGGGCCACTAGTCAGTACCATAACCTACCAGTGCAGTTTTAATTCTTAGAATATTCTATCAATATATCAGGTTCCCATGTATCAAGTATATAATGTGTGTGATCCAACCAATTTCATTTGATCATCCAATCACAACATATATAAAATAATAATTCACAATATACATCACTTCAAGTCACTCCAAGGACCGAACTCATGCCATTAATTAAAATGAACATAAAGAGTACAACCTAAGGAACTCTCATAATGGATCACAAGTATTCCCCAGTAAGTCAATACCATCCATTATATACATACAATCATGGCAATAGAAACATCTACATGAGGTTTTCATAATAAAAAACTTCACCAATTTTCACAGAGTTTCCAAACGGACCTTTAAGCATTTCCCAAAAACTAACAGTTACCAAAGTTAAAAATTTTACTTTTAAGAAATAGGTGTATACAAAACATTTAAATCTGAAAACCACTTTTATAAATTCATTAAAACATTCAGGTTACACATCCAAAGCAAACCATTTTATAAGGATGCCAAATGGGCCATTTTCCAGCAACCCGGGCCAAAACATGTTGTATACCAAAATCCCATTTATTTATACAAATAGAGACACATTTTACAGAGATATAAGGACCCAAAAATACCATTTTTCATGCTTCCAATTAATTTATAAATCTAAACAAATCATTTTAAATCATACCTAACACATAAAATCCAACTAGGCAATTTACCGAACACATGGCATACACTCTGTAACAACACACACTTGAAAGTAATAAAAATTCCCACTGCATGCCATAAATTTATAAAATATACTAAAAATTGTTCAAAATACCCCAAACCAGGTTCTAAACATCACAAACCAGGTGCGAAAGATAATGGAACATTTAAACAAACACTTGGTGTGCACTTTTATAACAAAACAACACTACTTTTCCCTAAAACATTGCATAAACACAACTTTTCACACCAAATACAGTTATTTAAGGATTAAAAACAATAATTATAATGGTTATAGGGTTAAAATACCATAAACATATGAATCTTTAATAAAAAGGACATGTGAAATGGGAACCCTACCTCAAAACCATGGTAGAAAGGAAATGCACACCCGATATCACCCGTCGCGGTTCCCAACACTCAAGATCTATGAATACCGGCCCTAAACCAACAAAAACCCCATAAAAAATCATGTGATAAGATATACCTAGGTCTTTCAAGACAAGGTGATAAGATGAAACCAAAATAAAGTTGAAGGAGAAGGAAGAGGGAGGAGAAAGGAGAAGGAATCTCAACTTGGAAACTAAAGAACTCTTCATCTTTCCTTAGATATACACAATTAGAGGAACGGTAATGGATTGTAACCCCTTGGAGAGTCTCATTAGGTCTGTAATAACTAGGTAAAGAATATTTGGGTGGTACAGAGAAAAAATGAATTACTCATGAAAGAAACAAATTACCTTACCAAATCCGGATGATTTGAGAAGCCTTGAGAAATTTCGCACTAATCTGTGATAAAGATGAGCTCCAAAGAGTGAAATGGAACATGGAGGTGAGAATACGTATTTTGGTCTCGAGTGAGAGATATAATTACATAGAAATATTAAAAAATTAATAAGTTATAAAAGAAATAATTTATTATTTTTTAAACAAGAAATGGGCTCATGGGCTGGCCCAATACCTAAATAAATAACCCAAATCCACCCTGATTATGAATTATTAATAGGTATAAATGGATTTGGTGGTTTGAATAGGTCAAGGGAGCCCAATTTGGAAGTAGAATAAGTGAAAAATGTTGAAAAATTATAGTGTTATAAAAGAAACAATTTTTTTTAAATCTGAAAATGAGCTCATGGTTGACCCAACTCTTTAAGTAACCACCCTTTTCTCCAGAAACTCCAAAAAAGCTATGAAGAACCTATGATTGGATGATTATACATATATGGATGTTCAAAAATAAAAATTAATCTCACCCAAAACCCAGTAAAAGGATCGGTATTTCCAACTAACCAGATCAAAACCAGGACATGAGAAAACGAGTGTGTCATTGAAGGTCTAAAGGTCATTTTAATTTAGTAAAATTTTACCCCTATAGATTATTCATTTAAAAACTTATTACTCTTAATTAAATAATAATCATCTCGATTATTTTATTAAAAAAAATATAAGTAGACCCTTATTACCAAAATTTTATAGGATTATTCTAAATTTGGGCTTTATTTAGTATAATTTATTTCATAAATATGAGAATATATTATTTTTAAATTAATCACATGTAATACATAAAAAGTTTTAATTAAATAGTGTTTTAAAATAATAAACTTATCTATAAAATAATTTTTTTATGCTTATTAATTTTCATGTTAGTAATTAATTTATAATAACAAAAATAACATGTATCTGGAATTAAAAGAAAAAAAATTGAATTTCATCCTGAAATATTTAATTAAAAGAAATAAAAAAAGAGTCTTAAAATTTAAATATAATTATTATTAAGTCCTAAATATTTTAAATATAATTTATAAGTAAAAAAATAGATTTCATAATTATACCCTTAAAGTATATATTTTATCATTTAAAACATTTATAAAATTTTAGGCCTTCCACATATACTAATAATGTGATAAAAGTTTTCATTTTGGTAAAAACTATATTATTATTCTATTCATCTAAAAATAAATTATTTTAAAAAAGGTAAAAAAATATTATTCTTGTATTTTTATTATTAATAAAAAATGATGTTCAGTTTTTAAAATTAAATTTATAAAACTGATAAAATTAATTTAGATATAAGTCCATATAATATAATTTTAAGAAGAATATAATTATAGTTATAAATGACCTTTTTTGATTACACCTTTTTATATAGTTTTTATAATGTGGTTACTTTTGGTGATACTAACCAATTTAATGGATATAATAGTAATAAAATTATTCATTTCAGTTAAGTTTTTGTGTGCCAGGAAAGTTACTCACACACTAATTAATTAAGGAAACGTAATTATGGAAATCACAAGTTCTTACATTATACCCCCTTAAAAAAATTTCATCCTCAAAATTCTATTACACTAAGGAAAAAAAGTGAGGGTACTTCTCTCTCATCACATCCTCAGGTTCTCATGTGGCCTCCTAAAACTTATAGATTCACCATAGAAACTTGAATATATGAGTAGTATTGTTTTGTAGAACCTTATCTCTTTAGTCTAAGATATCCATGGTTTATTCTTCATATCAGAGGTCATGTTCCAATTACACAACTTATGAGTTTAGTATATCTAATGAATCTTGTATGTACTTTCACAAAAATTATACAAGGAAGACATCATGTCTAACAACCCAATATTTCATAGTACATTATCTCTTTAAAGTAATTTAATATCTTATATTTCACTCAATGCTAACTTGTCTTTCCTTATATGCAAGATTGAGTTTTTACGAAACAATACATTAGTATTATAAATATTTAAATGAAATATTTATTTATAAATTAAATATTGTAAGATTAATTGTAAAAAATAAATTTTAAATGTTATTTATAATGTTTTAACAAAAATAAAACATATTTATAATGAAATTTATAAGTTTTTGTTAAAATAGTTATATATTCAGGAAAACTATTTTCTTAAAAGAACTACTTTTTATGTCTTTTTGTGAAAAATAAAAAAATAAATTTTAGACACCCCTAAAAATTGATTTTAGTAAGATATACATTATTTTTGATATTGAAATATCAAAATTATCTTAGGTTGAATTTTTGGTAGTTTTCTGATAACTTTCATATTTTGATGAATAGTGAAAAATAATAAATTTTAATTAAAAAGAACTTTTTTAATCGAAGTAATTTATTTTTTTAAATTATACATTTGAGTAGTTTTAAAGTATCATTATATTATATTTTTATTATTTAATATTATTTAGGTAATTGTATGTAATTTTACATTTAAATTGTATATAAACACAGGTCAATCTTTTGATAGTTTTTACTTCTTAAAAACCCACTTTTTGGTTTTAACAACGGAAATTAATTTTAAATTAATTTCTAAAACTTTTTGTATTTTGAATTTGAAAAAATGGATTAAATATTTGTAATTATGAGGTACAAATTGTGTATATAGGTAAATTTTTTTAGACATTATGAATAGAAACTTCAGTAAATATTTTATTTACTTTGGTTAAAGGGTAAATCCAGTAAATAAGGGTAAAAATAATATTATAATAATATTAAATTACCATAAAATGTCTCTTATACCTATCTAATAATATATGTCCAAACATGGAAATCCTTGGGTCTATTTTGGGACCACATGGAGCCACTTGTAAGTGAAAATGACACTTTCTAAAAATTAATTTAAAGTTAAGGAAAATGTAACATAAACATATATCTTTTAGAACAACATTTCTTATATGAGGTTATAAAAGTTATATTTTAGACTATAAATATTAATTGAAAAGATTAAATTATTTCATATATCATTGAATTTTATTTTTAATTTTTAGACTTAAAATATATATATTTATCTGTGACACAATAATGATGAAGTATTTTCCTTATTAATGAAGGAATCAAATAAAGGATATTATAAATATTAAAATAAAAATAATTTTAATGTTTTGATGTCATCCGAGAATTTTCAAGGTTAATATGACATGTTAAGGTTGATTATTTTTTTTGAACTAATCATGTTTTTCTGACTTTCACAAAAAACTAAATACTAAATAGTATCAAAATTGGAATAAATGAGTTTTTAAAATAAACACTATTTTATTATATCATATAATATTCCAAAAAATATAAAATTCAAAAAAAGGACATAAATAATGATATATAAGTCATTAATTAATAACTTTATGTTCTCTTGGAATTTTATAGTATGTTTATTAACCATGTAATATAAAAATACAAGAAGACGTGGTAAATGTTAAACTATTTAACTAAGAGTTAAATATGAAAGATAAGGTTAATATGGTGACCTAAACTTGTATAAAACCTATTAGTTTGTAATATTTCGATCTATACCCACCTTATCCTCTAAATAAGTCCATTTGGAGCTATTAGGAACTGAAAATAAGTTTATAATAAATTAATATTTCAAGTTCTTCCTAAAGTGCCCCTCACCTCACTTATAAAAGGGTACTTCTAATTATCTCAAATTCACAACTTAAAAGCCCTTTTTATTGGACAAAAACTACTAAAATATAATCACAACTTCCCTCACATAAACCTAGAGGCCTTACCTTGATAATAAAGCCAACCTAAGGAGCCCTTTTGTTCAAATGAAAAGGAAACACCCGTAGAAGAGGTAATTATTTTATCACCTCTTTCAAAGTTCTTTTCTTCTTCTACTTCCTCTTTATTTATTCTTACCATAGAGAAATAATAATTCCATTAAATTTAATATTAGGATATATTATTATAAATATATTTCAACCATATTCATTATTCTATCCATCCTATGAATGACAAAGTCACAATACGTGCGTACGTACGGCTTACCGTCTCCACGTCAAGGTGTAGTTTGTTATTCAACACTACATTATTTATATGGGTATACTAATAAGTATAATTAATTTAAATAATAAATATAACAAGGTAATTATTATATATATGTAATATACCATCCAATTAAACTTCATTTAACCATTAATAGAATGATATTGTCGCTAGTGTGTACGTATGGCTTACTGTCTCCACGACGCGATGAGATTCATCTGCAACGATCACCCTTCAAGAATTTTTATAAAAATATATATATTGATTATTAATTAGGTATATGAAATAATATTTCTACAATAATAATATATATTTATGTAGATAAATATATGTTGTTTACTTACTTCTACACTATACAATAAGAAAACGGAAACAACGTTCATGCGTACGTACGAACTACCGTCTCCATGAACGGTGTTTCAAATTCATATATCTATCTATTATACATACTTATATTATTAATATATATGATATATAAATCATGTTTTATATTCTATAAGTATGTAAATCAAGATCTAAGTTATACGATAAATAACAACAAGTTAAAACATGTGCGATAAAGAAAGCGATTATTACCCGAAATGTTACTTTAACATGGAAATTATTATTAAATGGGTAGTATAATGTCATAAATGAATCATATATGATATTAAAAATTTTAATATGGTTATTTTTTAATTTAATAACATACTATGGTCATTATACAGGAGTTTGAACATACCCTTGACTAAATGAAAGTACAAATTAAGGGTTATTTCCTCAATCTCATTATTATCTGAGATTGTTTATATGTAAGTATACACTGGAAAATATTTATCATCTATTTCCATATTTCATTAAAATGTTTAAAAAAGGAATATTTTAAGGTTTTATGGAAGGAAAACTTTAACTATATCATCATTTTAAATGTTTTTAATGATTTATTTTTCTAAATCTTTTTAATTAATGTCCTTGTTTTCAAACTGATTTTAAGGATTTATTTACGTGGACATGATTGTTTTAAATCGTTAATTTATTTCGAAATTTTAAAAGTGGTATGGGACAGTTTGATTAAAAAATCTCTTTCAAATTACTTATTTTATAAATTGTGTGTCTTTTAAATGATTCCATAAAAATAGATATTTCTCTCCAAGAGTTTTACTGATCATTTTCAACTATGTCAACATCCTTTACTGGATATTATTCTTGATTAAGGTTGATTTATTATAATAAAATCTTCCATATAGTATTGAATGAGTTATGATATGTTTGAATATGGATGTACTATTTTTATACCATTAATGTTTAATGGTTAAATTATTGACATTTTTTAAGCGACGTTTAATACAAATGTTTATGTTATGTTTCAACATTTTCATACAAGGAATGCATTGGAATTAGTAAGTGACGGGTGAGGCCTGCTATAGCCCGTCGATTCATCAGTAAGTCTCATGAGACAAACTAGTGTCTTGGAACAAGGCATTGAAAAATTTATATATAGATTCTTGTCATGAGGCCTTGAATTTTTTGTTAAGATTTCTATCATTTTTCATTCCATCATTATGAGATTAGTTATTAATTTTACATCAGATTATTTGACTAGTAGAATATCCATGTTAATAATTATATTGAATAATTTGATTTATCTTTTCCATATTATGTTTAATTTTATGTTTAAATGTCTTGTGTTTAAATTTTTACCTTTACATAAAAGTTTATGATTATTTATGATATCTTATACTATATTGTTTATCCTTACCGAGCATCTAAGCTCACCCCTTTATTATGTTCTATTTTCCCTAGATGCCAAGAATTGTATTATGATTTATATGCAGGTTTAAGTTAGGAGAATAATGGAATTATCAAAGGATTATGTATGTTGTGTTTTTATGTTATAAATTGTAATGTAAAGTTCATGTATATAATATATTTTCCAAGACCGCTAAACTGATCAGTCCTTCAGGACATGATTCCATATAATTATTCCAATGTATTAAAATAATACACCAAATCTAGGCTTCTGGGGTCGAGGCTTTACAGTTGGTATAAGAGTAAGTTTATCAATAACCTTGGAAACTAGATTTAGATAAAATTCTTTTAGAGAACATTACCCTAAGATGGACTTTAAGGATTAGTATAGAAGAACATCCAAAAATTTTGGTAATATAGATATTATGCGTGTTTTCCAAGAAAAACATCCATGTTTAGATATTACAATTGGACATGGTTCTGGAACAGATGTACCTAGAAGTGAAAACTATTACAAAGAGTTTCGGGATTGAACCGGGGTATCCTGGTACATGACAACATACCTTACTGTGCACCTGGTTTGACTCTCTCGGGGGATATGATTTGGATAATTCACATTTTCTTTAAAAACCATTATGATGAATTTATGAGTAAATATGTTAGCAAAGAAATCATTTTTATTATTATGAGACTAGATGTTTGAAAATCTCCAATTAATATTGAGTGTTTTTTTTTTGTTTTTGGATTATACATTATGATATGATCTAACCTAGTGTATGTACTCATTTATAAATGGTGCCCAATAGAAGGAATGATAAATCCAACAATACACATGATCCAAAGAGTAAGATGGATCGTATCTTTCATGGTCTTAAGAAAACATTTAGAAGTGAAATAGACTCTCATGTATTATCATCATTTAAATAAATAGTATCATGTGTTAATAAGATAAGTAAAGAATTATCTGATTCCTATGGCTATGATGGGAATAAAGAAAAGAATAGGATGGAAGACAAAAAGATTGATAAAGGGAAGAAGGAAAAGAAGGATTTTCCAACATGTGATAAATGTGGAAATAATCACCTTAGTAAATGATTGAAGGGGATGGTAGTTTTTTATAAGTGTGGAGAAAATAGACACCACATTCGTGATTGCAAGGGTAAGAAAAAGGTTTCAAATGTACAATGTTTCATCTTCAAGGAGTTGGGACACTACACGAATCAATGACCAAATAATCAGAGTATACCCTAAATGATGTTATTGGATAATAATCAAGTTATGATATTACCGCAGATGAAGAGGAATGATTAGTGTTCTTATGTTGTTATTAAATAATTGTGTCATTTGACTATTTTATTAATGATGTACACGTTATAATAATTATAGAGTATATAAGGATTGTACTGCAGTACTATTTCATTAAGGATTTTAGATTGTGTGGTACCAAGAAAAGTGACTCAGTAGCAAATTAGTAATTTTATAAAATATATGTTTGAGGGAAATATAAACATTAAATTAGTCCTAATGATGAGGTAATTATTTTGGAATAATATATGATTTATTTGGATAAATTATATTGGATATTCTTGAATACCTTTGAACTAATTAATTGTTTGTTGGAGTTTATAACATTTTTGGATTTAAGGATTATATCTAGTATTATATAAGGAATAAGGGAGCATGAACATATTCAATAATTTTTTATGGTAATTCAGGTTGTTACCATGTTTTAATATAATACATAATGATGGTATTCACATGTTATTATGTGATAAAAAAGATCTTCATTATGTTATGATGACATTCCTTATAAACTTTCAGACTGTGAATTTAGACACAAGTATTTTGGATAAGTCTAAATGTCGTAATGGATTAATTTGGACATTGAATACTATTTTTTAAGGTTAAAACATTTCTTAAGATTATTTTTGGGTCATTAGAAAAAGGACAACCCATATGTCAGGTGACAACCCATCGCATCTGGTAAGGTCACAATACTTGAACCTGCTACTGAAGGGCAACAAGGGTGCATCACCTACCAATGGCCTACATGATGTCCTGGTTTATATAATGTAGGTTTTAAAAAAAAATATAATAGATGAATTATAAATCCATTTTTTTGGAACTCTATACAATTATGTTAAATAGAATATTTTTGAGTTCTATTATCTTATGGAGTGAAAGACCATTTTTTGGTAGAAACTAGTTAAATGATAGAACTCTACTTGTCAAATATTTTTTTCTTTCCTTAAACTTTAATGAAAGGATATTAAAACCCAAAATGTGTTATCCTAATACCTTATGTTTTGTGGACCCGATGATATTTTAAATCATCATATATTTATGGATTTTAGGCCCTCAATTTTACATTTGTTGTTCACTTGTTTGTGATTGATGACCTCAATCACTCTCTATAAATATTTACATTTTCCATCCAATTATGTTTCTCCAATTTCCACCAATTTTCTCCTATTCAATATCATAATTTGGTGGTGACTTTTTCATTTCCATTTCCCTCTTATTAAGAATAAATTTTATTAACCCTATTTTCGATGTGGGTTTTCCACAAAGGTATTTTCTATTTTCAAACTTTTATTTTCGAAGAACAATTTCAAATTATAAGGACGCAATTTATTGAAGGAGGAGAGAATTTAACACCACAAGATTTCATAGTAATTTTTCTTTTTTAAAGTAATTTAATAGCTTATATTTCACACAATTCTGACTTGGCTTGTGTTATATGCAAGATTGAGTTTCTGCGAAACAACACATTAGTATTATAATTACTTAAAAAATACATTTATTAATCAATTAAATAGTGTAATATGAATAGTAGCAAATTAATTTTAAATTTTATTCATAATTTTTTCACATAAAGAAAAAAAAAATTATAATGAAATTTATATATTTTGTTAAAATAGTTATATATTTAGAAGAACAATTTTCTTAAAAGAACTACTTTTTATGTCCTTTTGTGAACAATAAAAAAATTAATTTTAGACACTCCTAAAAATTGAATTTTTTAAAATATACTTTTTCTTATATATAAATATCAAAATTATATTAGGGTGAATTTTTGGTACTTTTTTGATAACTTTCATATTTTGATAAATAGTGAAAAATGCCAAATTTTAATTAAAAACAACTTCTTTAATCGAAATAATTTATAGTGTTAAATTATAAATTTGAGTGGTTTTATAGTATCATTAGATTATATATTTAACATTTAATACAATTTATGTAATTGGATTTAATTTCACATTTAAATTGTATATAAACACATGTGAATCTTTTGATAATTTTTACTTTTTAAAAACCTGATTTCTAGTTTTGAAAAAGGGAATTAATTTTAAATTAATTTTTGAAACTTATTTATTTTGAATTTGGAAAAATGGATTCCATATTTGGAATCTATAAGTCCAAATTTTGTAAATAACTGAATTTTATTTTTAGACATATGAATAGTAACTTCAGTATATTTTATTTACCATGGTTAAAAGGTAAATCCGGTAAATAAGGGTAAAAAATAATGTTATAATAATATTAAATTACCCTAAAATATGTCCTAAAACTAATTAAGGATACATGTCTGACCATGGGCATCCTTGTTCTGATTTTGGGACTTCATGGAGCCACTTGTAAGTAAAAATGACACTTTATAAAAATTAATTTAAAGTTAACGAAAATGTAACATAAACATATATCTTCTAGTAAAACAATTTTTATATGAGGTTATATAAGTGATAATTTCAACTGTAAATACTAATTTGAAATATAAAAATATTTCCTACATCATGGTATTTTATTTTTAATTTTTAGACATAAAATAAATATATTTATTAATGACACAATAATGATGTAATATTTTTCATATTAATGAAGGAATCAAATAAAAGATATTATAAAAATTAAAATAAATATAATTTGAACTTTTTTATGCCATACACGAATTTTATAGGTGAATATGACATTTTAGGATTGATTTAATTTATTTTTATCTAATTAATAACGTTTTTTTGTTTTTTACAAAAAACCAAATACTAAATAGTGTCAGTATTGACATAAATCAGTTTTTTAAAAAAATACTATTTTATTAAATGATATAATATTCCTAAAATTATAATATTCATCCAAAGGACTTAAATAATGTTATATATGTCAATAATTAACCAATTTATGTTCTCTGGTAATTTTATAATAATTTTATTAACCATTTAATATAACAATACAAGAAGACATAGTAAATGTTAAACTATTTAACTAATAGTTAAATCTAACAAATAAGGTTAATATGGGGATATAAACTTGTATAAAACCTATTGTTTGAGGATATTTATACCCATACCCACATTATCTTAGAAATAAGTCTATTTAGAGTTATTAGAAACCGAAAATTATTTTATAATAAATTAATATTTCAAGCTCTTCCTAATGTGCCCCTCACCTCTCTTATAAATGGGTACTTTCCCTTCTCTCAAACTCACACCTCCAAAGCCATTTGTCTTGGCCAAAACCTACTCAAATATTATCCCAACTTCCATAAATTAAACTTAGAGTCCTTACCTTGAGAATAAATCCATACTAAGGATCTATTTTGTTCAAATAAAAAGGAAACACCTAAAGAAGAGGTAATTATTTTATCACCTCTTTTAAAGTTATTTTCTTCTTCTACTTCCTATTTATTTTTTGTTACCATACTAAAATAATAAATACAGTACCTTCTAAATTATGATATGTTATTATAAATATGTTACAACCATATTCATTATTCTATCCATCCTATGAATGATAAAGTCACTATACATGCGCATATACGACTTACTGTCTCCACGTCGTGGTGTAGTTTATTATTCAACACTACATTATTTAAATGAGAATAATAATGAGTATAATTAATTTAAATAATGAATATAACATGGTAATTATTATTTTTATGTTATATAACATCCAATTTAACATCATTTCACCATTAAAATAATGATATTTCCGCTCATTCGTACGTACGATTTACCGTCTCCACGATGCGATGAGATTCATCTCCAACGATCACCCTTCAAGAATTTGAAAAATATATATTGATTAGTTATGAGGTATATGAAATAATATTTATATTGGAATAATATATATTTATTTAGATAAATATATGTTGTTTACTTACTTCCATACTATATGATAAGAAAATGAAAACAACATTCATGTGTACGTACGGACTACCGTCTCCATGAACGGTGTTTCCATTTCATATATCTATCTATTATGCATATTTATATTCTAAATTTATATGAAATATAAACCATGTTTTATATTCTGTAATTATTTAAATCATGATCTAAGTGATATAATCAAGAATAACAAGTTAAAACACGTACGATAAAGAAAGCAATTATTACCAAAAATGTTACTTTAACATGGAAATTATTATTAAATGGGTAGTATAATGTCATAAATGAATCATATATGATATAATAAATATAAATATGGTTTTGGTGTAATTTAATAACATGATATGGTCATTATACATGAGGTTAAACATACCCTCGACTAATGGAAAGTACAAGGTAAGGGTTATTTCTTCAATCTCAATATTATCCGAGACTGTTTATCTATAAGTATCTACTAGGACATATTTATAATATATGTCCATGTTTCATTAAAATGTTTTAAAAAGTAATATTTCAAGGTTTTATGGAAGTAAATATTTAACTATATCATCATTTTAATATGTTTTTAAAGATTTATTTTTCGAAATCTTTTTAATTAATGTCCATGTTTTCAAACTGATTTTAAGGATTTATTTACATGGACATGATTGTTTTAAAGTGTTAATTTCTTTAAAAAGTTTCAAAGTCATATGGGACACTTTGATTCAAAAATATATTTGAAATTAATTAATTTATATATTGTCTAACATTTTTATTTTTTCATAAAAAATGATATTTCTCTCTAAGAGTTTTACTGATCATTTTCTACTATGTCAACATCCTTTACTGGATATTATTCTTGATTGAGGTTGATTTATTATAATACAATATTCTATAATTTATTGAATGATTTATGATATGTTTGACTGTAGATGTTATATTTCTATTTCATCCATGGTTAATGTTTAAAGTATTGATATTTCATATGATAGTATTAATACGAATGTTTATTTTATGTTTAAACAATTTCATATGAGTAATACATTGGACTTAGAAAGTGACGAGAGGGGCCATCTATATCCCCTAAATGCATTGGTAGGTCTCATGAGACAAATTAGTGTCTTGGCATAAGGCCTTGAAAAAATTTATAATTAGAGTCTTTTCATGAGACCTTGACTTTGTGGTTAAGATGTTCAACATTATGCATTCCATCATTATCAGATTAGTTATTAAAGTTAAATGTGATTATTCGACTAGTAGAATATCCATGTGAATAAATAAATGGAATTATTTGATTTATCTTTGCCATATTATGCTGATGTTTATGTTTAAAAGTCTTGTGTTTCAATTTTATAAATTTCCATAAAAGTTTATGATTATTTATGATAGCTTATTCTATATTGTTTATCCTTACTGAGCATCTGAGCTCACCACTTTCTTATGTTTTATTTTCCCAGGATGAAAAAAAGTGAATTATGATTTATATGATGCTTTAATATAGGATAATAATGTAATTATACAAGGATTATCTATATTGTATTTTTATGTTAAAAATTATAATGTAAAGTTCATGTATGTAATATATGTTCCAAGACTACTAAACTGATTGGTCCTTCGGGACCTGATTCCTTGTAATCATGCCAATGTATTAAAATAATTCACTATCTCTGGGCTTCTGGGGTCGGGGTTTTTACATCATGAACTTGGGAGAGGTAAGGAGGTTTCACTACACAATAATCTATGACCCTAACAAGACCATGGATCTTAAAGGGACTGATGTATCTAGGGATCAACTTTCCTTTCTTCCCAAATCTAAAAACTTTTTTCAATGAAGATATTTGGGGAAATCCATATCACCAATATCAAAATCTATATCTTTTTTATGATGATCTATATAATTATTATATCATTTTTATGCCACATTCATATATAACAGAATGGTTTAAACCTTATATGTTGTTTCTTGGACAGGTTCCAGACCTATCAGCTTCCTCTCTCCAACTTCATCCCAACTCATTGAGTTCCTACATCTATTCCAATATAGGCCTCATATAGTTCCATCTAAATTCTACAATGGAAATTTTTGTTATATGATAAATCTATCATGGGAGTTGTTAATCCCAACATCTTTGGAAATCCATCAAAAGAAATCTCCGAATTTTCTCTAATGTTTGAATTATCCTCTCCGGATGAACATCTATCTAAGTATGATATGCATTGATAAGGCTTAGATATATCCTTAATTATTTTGGAAGACTTATCCAAAACCTTGTGGTAATCCTCATATCCCAATTAGATACAGAGGATAGTGGTACTCCATAGAACCTTATCACTTACCATATATATATATATATATATTTCCAAGTTGATCAATGATAAATATTCATTGATGGTAATAAAATGCACTGAATTTTTAAGTGGATCGACAATAGCCCATATGGTATTTGAAAATTTTAAGTTTTAGGGAGTCCTATACAGAATTCAATGGTGACACAATCCCATTTCCATACAGGTATGGGTAATGGTTACATAATTCATTTAGTATTATATAATTCTACCTTAAATTACTAACATACCAAACATCTAGATATATACTCCATGATTTCTCCCTTTATGTTGTACCACCATAATTTTGTCTTTTTATCTCTTTATATATTTGTGCCTCCATTATGGATAGAAAAGTATGAACAATGTTCACCATACAAAAGATCTTACTTTAGTTCTGGTATATATGGGACACATATCCAAGTTCTAAAAATTATAAATCTATTTATATCAAAGTTGAAATTTGGAATATTAACTACCTTTGTATGTTTCTCTTCATCATCTTTTAGGGATTCATTGATCTTCACGTGAATGGATGGTTGATTAGTCACTTGGGTAAGATAGAATTTATCTCCTCCCATTATTAATTCAATATTAATCCTCTAAAAATTAATAAATATTGTTTATTTTTCATCCTCATCATGTATAGAGTAGAATGGTCATTTATACTCAGAGCATCAACTACATTTTTTTGTTTACAAGGTGGTGGGGAATTGATCAGTCCTAATCTTTGATTAACTCTAACAATCACATTTGGATCTTATTTAAATTTTTTTTTTCATGATGATATATTTTGAGATCATGTGATTAGTGTATATAATAAACTTATAAAAATAAAGTTAATTCCACAAAATTTTAAATACAAATATCACTGTTTATAACTCCAAATAATGTGTTGGGTAACCATTTACATGAGTTTTTAATTTATGGGAGTAATATGTACTTGAATGTTTATTTTTCATGAGGACAAATCTCAATACTTGTAATTATATTTAATTATAAATTACAAACCCATCACCACTATAGGGTAATGTATGAACAGGTGTGGTGACTAGCCTTTTTTAGCTCCCTGAAGCTTTCCTTACATTATTTCATCTAGAGGAACTTGAATCATTTCAATATTAACTTGGTTGATGGGTTTTATGGCCATGATAAATTTCTCATGGAGTTTCACTAATATCAAGATAACCCAAGAAAAATATCTATTTTAGTCTTTGTGGTTATTCTATGCCTTTTTAATAACCTCAGACTATGACAAACCTATAGATAACCATTACTTGTGATTAAATGACCCAAAAACTATACTTTCTTCATACAAAATTCATATTATTTGAGTTTGAAATATAGTCTCTCCTTTCTCAGGGTCTTCAACATAGTCCTTAAATATCTTCATGATCTTCTATCATTTTAGAATATATAAGGATACCATCTATAAATACTACCACAATTTGATCCAAGTAATCTCTTAATACTCTAGTCATAAGACCCCTAAAGATAGTGGGGGGATTTTTAAGTATAAAAAACATAACTATAATATCATAGTGTCCATACCTTGTCTAGAAAGTTTTCTTTAGAATATCCTCCCTTTTTACCATCAGTTGATGATATTTAGACCAAAGATCAATTATGGGTAAGAATTGATCTCCTCTAAGTTGAGAGAAAAATTTACCAATATAGAGAAAATGATACCTAAATTAATAAATGTATAAATAAAACTATGATCATATAAGAAATAAGGCAAAAAATAATTAGTATATTCTTCCTTAATAACTTCCAATGTTTTAATCCAAGTTATCCATGATTATTTAAATACAATATTTTTCTTAACCACACTAGTTATCATGATAACCAAATCCTTCATAATATTTTGTAAATAAAATGTGAATTAACCTAAAAATATCATTAAGGAGCATCAAACAAGGTGCATAGTAAGGTCCCATTCACCATGCATGAAAAATATGCTTGAGATATACTAAAAATATTCTTTTTAGGGTTATTAAACCTATAAGAATATGTTCCAAAATAACAACCACAAGTACTATCCAAAAATAGTTGTATTTTTAAGAAAACCATAATATTTTATTTATTATAATAAAGGACTTCCTCATATATTTAGGATTATTATAAGGGTTATCACTAATGGTTTATCATCATATTCTCTAAAATAACTAATCCTTACTCTGATACCAACTGAAGTGACACAATATAAATATATATAAGTAATACCTTAATAACATGGTCTAATTATTATGTCCAAAAATATCAACACAACCCAAGGAACTAAAGGTTTAGTGTATTGAAGACTGGAAACATAAGATAACTTATTTTTTCTAGATGGGAAATTTCTATATAAACTAGACCCCCTCATAGATATTTTATGAGATGTAATCATATTCAAATCCTAGGTAAGTGAAAATATAAGAAGGTTTGATCTCAAATTCTCAGTAATGGATATCATAACAAATTCCATAATAGTTAGATCATAAACATGTGGAAAATCATTAATAAGAAAACAAATATGTGATTTAAAGAACAAAAAACAATAAATGTTAATAAAAAGCATGAAGATATAACAGTAAAATTATAAAAATTTTACCATGGCATAAAAAAAAATAAAGCATGAATCATATAACATATTACATGGAACATAGAAAAGAATGTTTCATAATCATAAATATTGGATTTCTTGTCATTGTGAACTTGGATACCCCCAACCCATTCGCTCATAAAATTATGAGTATATCTAAGTTCCATCACACTCACCCTTTTTAAACCTAGATACCTCTTAACCCATTCACATAAATTTTCTATATCATAATATATAATCCTTTACCCAATTCATTGGAAGTAAATATAGTTCCCACCCATCCCATAGTCCATATATTTTATTTTCTACTTGTACAAAATCATCACATCATAAAATAACCCATAGAATGAAAATAAGTTTCATGACATTTCCAAATAGTCATATAAAGAATCCATTGAAAATAAAATGGGTTTAATAGAACATACATTTGAAAATCAATCAATTTTCATAGTTAACCCATAGAAATAATATGGGTTTTATAAAAAAAATAAAATAACTTCATGAAACAGATTGCTCGATATAAAAAACTTGACCAAAAAAATAATCACATAATAAAAGAATAATATTGGGTTAACTATGAAGAAAAACTCAAATGAAGGTAGATAATTTTTAAAATAATTAAATCTAAATAATGAAAATATATTTTTGAAAACATGTTATATTCATAATTATAAAATTCATAGCTTAGATTTTATTTCCAAAAAGTATACTTTGTTTTTATGAAAAATGAATAGAAAATCATTCATGGAAATGGAATTTATTAAAAATTTATTATCATTATAATTTAAAATATAACATCATTTAAAATTTAAATTCTTGTAAATATTAATTTTAAATAATAAATTTTATAACTTAAATAAAGGCGTTTCAGTTACTAAGTCCCTTATAATTAACCTTGATTTTAATGAAAGTGATTTAACCTCCTATAACATAAAGATAAAGATCCTAAGTTTTTAAAAATATTATTCATATGAATTTATATTTTTACTATTAATTAAATTTTTTCATGTATTTCATTGTTGTAATCTCTTTTTAACATCGGGTGTTAATAATCTTGACCGTTTGAACTGGGTTCGTAAAAGTGGGTTTGATCTTAATTTTTATCCCAAAGATCATTATTTAAAAAACATTTAAGGTAATGTAATTTATGTTTTAGAAATAATTATAACTTTATAATTCCATTACATGGTAGTTTTAGTAATGTTTCATGAAAAAAAAATGTTAATGAACTAGTGTAGGGTTATTTACCAATATTAAAAGATTTCCTTATAAAGATAATAAATTTTTGTGCTATAAAAAATAACCATATTAATGATATATATATTAAATATATATATAATATATAATCATCCACTATAAAACAAATAACATACATGTTTTTCAGTGAGGAAAAACACAACACGTTTATTCTTAGAGGTGGTAGTCCATATAATGAGCGATTAATATTTTCATTGCTCAACGAATGAGAGGGGTGAATTTGGATAGTAAGCGAGCATTTAAAAATCATAAATAAATTATATATATCACCATTATTTATCTATTACATAATTAATACTATTCATGAGTGTTGGTGATAAAAAAATGAATCTGTCACTACATGGAGGTGGTAATCCACACACATGCACTAACGACAATTCTTTTTTTTCATATTAGATATAAGAGAATAAATAATGGTTGTTCAATTATTAAAATAACATGTAAACAAACTAATTATATTTATTCTGTTATTATAATATGGTTATGGTGGGTTTATAAAGGAACGAATAAGAAAGAAACGTTCAAAATATGTGATGCCTATATTGAGACGATGAACTTCCTCTTATTTAAATCCTTAGATTTGAGGGACTTAGGATAATTTATGGTGACCAGGGGAATTATTCCATATAAAGGACTTAAAGGGTAGAAAATTTGGTCATTTTTCAAGGACATTTTAAAATATGAGTGGAGTATTGAAATGATGGAAGTGATCCCCCTTTTATATGTGAAAAATATCTACTTTTATATAGAAAAGAATGATAAGTAAGGGGTAAGAATGGAATGGCATGAACTATAGGCGAGTTAGGTGAGGGAAGGTTGGTAATAAATATAATTAGGACTTTTATAATCTAATAATTTATTTCTATATGTTATAAAGGTCTTGTTAATTTAGAAAAATTCAATCCACCCAATATTATTCATTTAAACACTTATTACTCTTAATTAAATATTAATCATGTCAATTATTTTATTACTAAAAATTTAATTAGACCATTATTTACAAATTTTTACATGATTATTCCAAATTTTTACTCAATTTAACTTAACTAATATTATAAATATGAGAAAATATTATTTTAAATCTAACACAAATAATACAAAGATAAATTTTATTAAAAGAGTGTTTTTAAACATTAAACTTATATATAAGATAAATTGTTAATTACTAATGATTTTCATGATAGTAATTAATTTATTATAGAAAAAATTAAAGGTATTTGGATTTAAAAAAAATCAAAAAAATTAATTTCACCCTGAAAAATTTTAATTAAAAGAAACAAATGAAAATATTTTTTAAATTCTATTAAAATACTGCTTAAGTCCTTAAATAATATGAAAATAATTTATAATATTAAAATAATATTTTATATTATATAATTATCAATTAAAATAAATATATTTTATCAATTAAAATATTTTATAAACTTTTATGCCTTGCACATATATTGATAAAGTGATAAAATTCACAATTTTGGGAAAATTTTTTTTTAACTATTCATCTAAAAATCTATTATTTTATAAAAATTTCATGAATTCATATGAAGATTATATTATTATTAATAATAAAAAAATTATCTTCATTTTTTAAAATTAAATTTATAAAATTGATTAAATTAATTTAGATATGACCTCACTTAGAAAAATTTTAGTAAACATATACTTCTAGGTATAAAATGACCTTTGTTTTATTATACCCTTTTATATTGTTTTTATAAAGTTCTATATTTGGGTTATACCCACAAATTTATTTGCTATATCCATAATATGGTTATTAATTTTATTTTATTTTTTCATTCCATACAAGATACCCACATGGTTCTTAATTAAGGAAAATCAATTACTAAAATCCTGAGTCATTCCATTAAAGGACATCCATAGAAAGTATGGACTTGAGGTAAAGGTTTTCTAAACTCAATGTCCATTAATTGGGTTATAATACTAATTAATTGACTATATTAATAAAATATTATGTGTAAAATTTTCTCTGATTATATTATGTTGTATCTCCACTTGTTTTATGTGGGTTTTCAATCATTATGCATAATAACTTTAATAATTAATTCTAAATTCATTGATAAGCTCATTGTAAGGATCATTCATCTCAATATTATTTCTTTGAGACATTTTTCATATTATGAACAAACCTCCTTTTATAAGGTGTATATTATACCTATTAAAATATTATTTCATGAATGAAAATTTTAGCATGATATTTAATATTACATTGATGTTCTCTATTTCATGAGATATTGATTGAAATGTTATAAAAGTTACATGGGCTTTCATGATCTCAATTTCAATTATTTATGATATAATTAATGTTATGAACCATTGTTTATATTATATGGCATAATTACTACTACATAAATGTGTTTTCATATATTATTTCAGGGAAATTAATGTTTTTTCATAATCATGTCAAGTTCCTTCATTTAGTGGATTTTTTTATTTAACCATGAACCGAGTTTTACGGGTTTCCCATCTCGGTATTCAATATTTAAGACTTTTTTTTGAATGATTTATATATATTATATTATATATTTTATATACCAACTCTTAACATAAAATATCATGATTCTTTTTATACTCATCTTATTTTATGATACTTACTATTTTCTTACTTTCAAAGGGTTTTTTGTTTTAGAATATTATACATGGTTTTTCATTTAAAATGATTTCTTCAATGTTTTTAAATATGTTTAACAAAAAATTTCCTCCATGTTCATTATATTATTTCAATAATGTTAATTTCTATAAAGAAATGATTTATTAATGTTTTTTTCATGATTATTGACTTTATATTAAAAGTATTTAAATGGAATTTTCATAATTTTTTTACTCACTGGTCACTTTTGACTATCATTACAAAAGACTGAAAAGAATGTTTATTATTAAAATATATGACATGAATGTAATTTTATGTTGTGAAGACATTTATTTTATTTGAATATTCCTTTAAATGTTTCAATTGATATTTTCGAAGAAAAATTCATTCTCAATGCTTGAATAATTTTAATTTAAAATGATACTGAAATAAATATATATTATTCCTACTTATAAAGAAATGTTTTAAATGTTATTTTAAAAGTATTTTCATCTATATGAACATAGTTAAATGATTCAAATTAATTATTAGGGATTTAATATTATTATACCATTCACATTGTTTATCCATATGGTTTATGATGATTTTTATTGAGATTTTCAAGAAACCCTTTTCTTTTTCATGGGTAAATAGTGATGTGATTGTTGTGATGAAGTACAATCTCTCATGTGTTTTATTTCATGATATGGTACATTGAAATTTTAATGAAATAAGGATTGGGTAGTGAAACCAAATCCTTAAGGGACTTTTTATGATATGTGATGGGTGGGACTATTATATCCCTCTAAAGCATTTGATAACAATACTAATTTTAATGGATGGAAGTTATTCTTAAAAAATGAAAAAAAAATAGTTAATACTAATAAAAAATAGATTTTACTAATTTATGTAAATCATATAAGATGAAAAATTTAACTTACATAAGTTACTCTAAAGAGATCAATATAATTATCCTATTTGGGTGGTTCTATGAAGAATTTTTAATGTTCTAAGATACCTAGAATGTTTTTCAATACATGTCATAAGATCAAATGTTTCCTTTTATCAAGGATTATTTTCATATGAATCATGTTTTTTTAATTATATGTATCTCATATTTTGTTAAATATTTATATCATATTGCGCTTTTATGTTTCATATTTTTACAATTACAAATTATCTTATTCTATGCACAAAAAATTTGAATATGTTCGCATAACCTTGTGCCCATTTTGAACTCATTGAATATATTCAATTGTTAATTCATATGTTTAATATTACTGATCATTTGATCTCACTCTTCTTATGTTTATTTTACACATTTTATAAATAAAGATATTAAGTGATATATTTCTATAAGGGTTTGATGTGGGTGATGATGAAGAATAATTTATAATAAGAAAATATGGGTATAGTTGGAAAAAAATCACTTGATGAGATGGGTATTTTATTGTAATATTTTTTCCTAATTATAGAAAATTCTATACCTTAAAGGTAAATGGTTAAGAAAGTGATCCAATATTTCCATTTTATTTTGTATGTTTTTTATGGCTAAAATTTGGTCATGTTTATTTGTATCAAATATAGAAATGTAAAATTTATGCTTGTAGCACTAGATCTAAGTGTGAAAGTATAGGTATGTTATATTTGTTCTTAAATAAGGGTTTAGATAATATTTTAGATTATTATGTTTTCATGTCAGGTTAAATTAAGTGTTATTGATACCATTCTAGATTTACAAGTTTAAGGTTGATCATAAGTTCAATGTCATAGACACCCCTTTTAGGGTTTTAAGTGCTGTGATTTTAGGGTGATTGATGATATTTTGAGGGAATTTTTTTCAGGATCAGGTATATATTACCCATAGGATTAATGTAATGGATTATTTTTGATGAATTTTATTACATTTTTTAGGGATGTGAGTTGAATGATATTAGAAAAATTTTGATGTTAGAACACTATTTAATGTTCAGGTTATTGAGGGTATTTAGTGTATAGTGTTATTTATTCATGTAATGATCTATGTTGAACATTTGTTATTATTGTGTAAACCTTTTTATTAAATTTATTATTTTTTCATGTGAAGGTTTATTCATTTTGAGTATTATCAACACCTGTTCCAAATATTTTGGATTTAGTAAATAAAAGATGATTATATTTTTACCCTTTTATAGATTCTATGATTAAATAAAATTTAATGATTTAGGAATAAAATATATTCATGGGGATACTCATCATTTGGCGTAAAAGGTGAGATAAATGTGGAAATTTATTGAAATACACCACCAAAGGATGAAATTGTGTTTATGGATTTTGAAGAAAACCAAGTAATTTTATTTCCTTATATTCTTAGTATTGATGATAAAGTAATTCTTCAACTCTATAAAAAGGATATTGAAATAAAAATTATATCTTATTATCTTTATTTATGATGAATTGGTGGTCCTCCCAATAACTTATTGATTTATGGTCTTGTGATCATCAACATTCTCATGATTATTATCATTCTTGTGACCAATGTTATCTATAAATCCTTATCATTATATGGGAATTGATTTTAACTATATTTAAATATTTTCACTTCCCACTAATTTTCAACTATCTAGATCCCAGTTACATGTTATTCCAAATGACCATTATATTTCTCTTTCCCTCTTTTCAAAAGGAAGATTTATTAACCATTTTTACGATGTGGACTTTCAAAAAAGGTATTTTCAAATGTAAATACTTTGATTAAAAAGTTAAATATAAAATTTATAGGATGAAATTTATTAAATTTGGGGAGAATGTGATATACTGATATTTTAAAAAAACATTATATTCAATAGTGTACTGACACACAACACCAAGCTTCAATGGCTACAAAATTTTATATTTTAAAAATTATTATTATAACATTAAAATGGAATTTGAGGATATGAATAAGATTAACCAAAATATTAAATATATTAATATAATTTTACTACTTAGTAAAAATTTATTGATAAATTATTAGGAAATAAGCTCTCAGTTTTTAGTAAAGTCATTTTATGATCCAAAAATAGTTTTTCTAAATGGTTTTTATTTCTCTTTTTCAGCGAATACTATAAATAATTTATACCAATTTTAGAAATTAAATTTTATAAATAGGAGATATTTTATAAAAAAAATAATAATAAAATTATCTTAAGGTATAATTTTATGTTTTTTCTGAAAATGTTGTTTTTTTAGGGAATAGTGAAAAATTCTGATTTTATATATAACTCTTTTTTCTATTCAAGTATTTATAATGCCATGTTTTATTTTAAATTTATTTTTAAATATAATTAGTTCATATTGATTAAACATAATTCCATTAATATCACATTAATAAAAATTTATCTTAATTTTGATATAAAAAATCATACCAAAAATTGTATTTTTTTAAATATTTTTTTTCAGGTTTTGCATATTTATTTTGAAATTCATTTCTAAAACATATAGGCATTGAATTTGATAAAAATAGATTCTATATTTGTAATATTATTTTCTAAATTTGGTAAATATTTAAAATTTATTTTTTAGTCATTGTAAATAGTAATCGTGGTAAATATTTGTCACTTGGTAAGGGTAAATCAAGTAATTAAGGTTAAAAATAGTATGATAAGATTTAAAAAATATTTATAGAACCTAAATTATTTCAACTAGAATATTTTATTTCAATTATACCCATATGATATTTGATAATTCTAGATTTTGGTTCCATTTAACCTTGATAAATAACATTATATTATTTTATGTTAAGAATAAATATAAAATGTTACTTTCCATTTTTTTAATAAATTTATTTTTTCATAGAGATAGAAGAAGATTATGTTTGGGTATAATAGGTTATATGAACTAATAATGAATTTTTTAATATGGTATTTTATGTTTAATTTTTAGTGGTGAAATAATTGCTTAAAATGCTAACGCAAGCTGACAAGGTTCTTGTGGAAGTCATAGAAAAATCATGTAAATTATTTTAAAGAGTTATAAAGTAATATTTCTTTGGGTGAGTTTTGGTGTTCCATGAAATTTTTATAAAAATAAAATTTTTTATTTATGTGTTGAAATTTTATATTATAACTAAAATTAAATTTTTTTTGATATTTTTTAAATTCAAATTATGTTAATAGTCTCAAAAATGACTTTAATTGTATTTTATGTTAGATAATATTTTATTAAATGATTTAAATTTCATAAAAATATTATATTTAGATGATTTTAAGATATATGGTCTAGGATATCTCTCATTTTCCATTTACCAGTCGCTTTTCATTTTATTATGACTTTCTTGACCCTTAATGAATAGAAAACAATGTTTTCACGCTAATCATTAAAAGAGTTAACATGTGGTTAAAACTAAGAGATCAGAGTAAAACATATCCTATTTTTTAAAACTATATTTTATTAGATTATGTAGACTTATATCCATCATAACTTCAAAATTAATCAATTTTTATACACATGGACTTGAAAATTAATATTCATTAATTTAATACTTTATGTAATTCCAATGGTTCCCCTCCGCTCACTTATAAAGGGACAAGATGTATCTCTTATTCCTTACACTTAACGATCCAAATTGATTCACATAATATCTAAAAAATTATTAACTTAATTAAATACATTCTATAGGATTTTTCTTCTTAAAAGACAGTCCTTGTGGTCTTTAAGATGATATCTAATAGATGTTCTTCAAAGAGGAGGTCGTCATATTAACCGAGTAGTTTCATTTTTCATATCCTTCTATATCATTAAATTATATCTTAATCATTTAGATATAATAAAATCCATATATAAAATATATTGATATGTTATTATTATAATTTCATTACCTTGTTCATCTCATTTTGTCATCAAATGGGGAAGGAGGATGTCGTTCGTACGAACGTGTGGACTACCATCTCCACGAAGAGATGTCTATCATTTTCCATCATTACCTCATATGGATGTTTATAACGATGGATTTTATATGTATATATTATATTCATGGAGTAATTATCATTATTAATGATAATAGATCATCTATTTTCTTACCCTTTCATTTGTTGGTAAATGATAATGTCGCTCATGCGCACGACTCGATTACCACCTCTACGAAGTGATGTGAATCATTTTTCATATGTTGTATTCATGGATGGTTATGAAATTATATTTAATATATAAAAATTATTATTATTTTATTTTTATTATTATGGATATGTTGGAATAATGATCACAGTGACCCTGATAAACCAACAAAATTCATTTTTCAATTATAAATCGAATTTCCTCAAAACACCTGATGTAGACTTAACTAATTAAGTAATTAAATATTTAAATAACATAAATAAAATAAAGTGTTTAATTATAATGGAATAAACTCTTAAATGTTTCTTAAATAAGTAAATAATTGATATAAGTTTATTATATATGATTTAAAATACATTCATAAAAAGTATGGACTTGTGGTAAGTGGTTTCATAATTAAATTTAAATTCAATGGGTTATACTTATAATTAATTGAAAATATTATTAAATGATTATGTGTGAATTAAAATATTATTATATTATGTTATATTTACACCTTTTTATGTTTTTTAAAATTGGTTCACATAATCTCCTCAATTAGTAATTTTCACTTCAGTAATACAATCTTTGAAAGGATTATACATCTTAACATTGTTTATTTGAGACATATTTTATAATATGAACCTATATACTTTTATAAGGTGTAAATAATCACTATTAATATATTATGTCATGAATTAGTCTTTTATAATGATATTTAAAATTCCTTTTTATTTCTCTCTTTCATAATATATTGATTCAAATGTAATAAAAGTTGTAGGGGTTTTCATGGTCTCAACTTAAATTCACTAAGAAATAATTCATGTTATGAATAATATTTTATTATATATGTTATAATTACTACAATATGAATTTTCTATAAAATATTCATTAATATAAACAACGGGTTTTATGGAATCATGTTAAATTCCAGCATTCAATGTCTTTTTCGGTCAAGCATTACCCGAGTTTCAAGGGTTTCTCCACTCAAACTTACTTATTTGAGATATGTTTTTATTGATGTAACTATATTAATTTATATTTTTTATATAAATAATATTTAAATATAATATCATGAATATTTTTATACTCACAGTATTTTATTTTCCATCTTATGTTTCTTCTTTGAATGTTTTTTTCTTTTAAAAATCATAAATGGTTTTTCATTAAAAATGTTTCTCTAAAAAATTTTAAAACATATTCCTCTAAGTTACACATAATATTTAAATAATACTCTTTTCTAAATATAAATTATTTACTAAAGTTATTTTCCATGATATTTTACCTTATTTTAAATGGTTTTAAAAGGTAATTTCTTTATGTGCTTCACTTTTGAATCTCTTTAAAAAAGTTTGAAAATAATGTTTATTTTTAATGTTTAAGATTTGAATGGAATTTTAAAACATAAATATCATCAATTTATTTAAATATACCATTAAAAGTTACCATGTATATTTTAAAATAAAATATTTTTCCCAATATTTTAATAATTTTTATTTAAAATGATTCTGAAAAAGATATTTCCCTATTTTAAAAGAAATGCTTTAAATGTTATATAAAGTGTTATTTCATATATGTCAACATAATTTAATGATTCTAATTATTAACTAGGGATATAATCTTATGAAACCATTCACTTCCTTTCTCTTAAGGGTTTATAATGATATTTTAAAGATATTTTTAGTAAAATTATTTCTTTTTCATAGGAAAATCAAGCTATGATAGTTGTGATGCAATGAAATAATTCAAGTGTTTTGTTTCATGATATGGTATATGGAAATTATTAATGAAAGAATTATTATATATTAAACCCAAATAATTATGGTTAATTTTATAATATGTTATGGGTGGGTCCTTTATAGCCTTGAAATTCATTCGGTAATGAGACATACTTAACCAAATAGAAGTTACTCCTAAGAGGTGGAAAAGTTTACAGATGTATGTAATTCCTAAGATATGGAGTTAACTATTATATGTTCATAATAATATATTATTTTAAATAAACTTTTTAGGTTTTCCATAATGAATGTTTGATGTCCCAAGATACCTATAAAGTTTTTCAATGCTTATAATAAGTTCTAATGTTTCCCTAGATCAAGGAGTATTTTCACATGGTTGATGATTATTGACTCATATGTCTCCCATATTTTGTTAAATATTTTTTCACGTATCATTGTTTATATTCCATGTTTATTTGGGTATTAATTATCTTATGTTAGGATTATTACCTTTGAATATTTTATCATACCCTTATTCTCATCAGGTTCTCATCATGTCCTGGGTATGTAAGTTATCCAATATTTCTATTATATGTTTTATGTTTTGGATGGATAATGTTGGGTGATGTATATCAGTATAAAATCCAAAAATTTAATTAACATGTTTTTAGAACCAGATTCAAGAGTGTAGGTTCATGGCTGTTATACATTCAAAATCCAAAACATCTCACTTTTTTTTTAATTTCTTTTCAATAACATCTAAAACACTTACAAATCAGAACTTTTTCCAAAATTATTCTCAAACTAATTCAACTAAAAATTAAACATTCTAATCCATTTAAATTCAATATAAATCATTCTTAATACAAAAATAAATCATCAATAATTTATAATGAATCTCATACATGGTTTTAAATAATTATAACACACCTTCAAAAATCCCAAGGTTTTATCAAGAATAAAATAATATGTATAAATAAAAGATTATTAAATTATATTGAATTTAAGTATTATAATTGAATGAGTTCTCATATGTATATTGATGTCGATTAATTTTATATCAACCATTATATGAAATGTATTACAATAATGTTTATTTTGGAATATAATAAGAAATTTTGATATTATCTCTAATGTTATACATATGTCATTTTAGTTTTGATAAATGAATATAATAAATTACCTATTGGGAGAACTTAGGTTGAACCAATAGTCTAATTCATAAAATAATTAATTTAATAATTTTAATTAATTATTTCACTGGATAATTTTTATTATATTAATTAAAATAACTTATTTTTTAATAAGTGATAAATTTAAATAATATATGAAATTGAAAAAATTATTTTGTTTTTATGGAAAAGTCTTTGTAAAATTATTTTAATAAGTGATTCCACTCTATAAAGTGTGTATGACTCATTTGTCTAATTCTCTTACCATGTTCAAGAGAGATAATTAGATAAGTTCTTTCCATATTATTATGAATTTTAAATTTAAATTTTATGAAGATTTTAACACACAATCAAAATAAAAAATTTTAAAGAATTTTCTTTCAGCAGTATAGATCCTAGTGAATCGTGATCAGTGACTTGAGATTTTTGGACCATATGTGAACATTAATGGAGTTTTAGTTTGAGTTCTTGATGTCATAATTGGAATATATTAAATCCTAAAAACAATAAATTAATATAACTTTATTCATTTATATTCAATTATAAATGTGCGATGATCAGGTTTTAGTATATTGGAATTATTAATTTAAATCCTAAGTCTTATAATTATATTTAAAAGAAAAATATTTAAACTGGAACATTTACCCATATTACCACTATTCGAGGATTCTTAAGGTGATGAACCTAATCTTGGAAAATAAATTTTTATATAAATTTTGTTATGAAATATTAAGTAAATATAAATTGATGGTTTTTTAGTGTTGGGTCTATTTTTCATTTTTTTCATTCAGTCATTTAATTTAATTATTTAGGGTGAAATTATAAATGTCTAAGTATATGGGTCTTAGGATCTTTTTATAGTATGGGGTTTTGGGTGGTTAATATGTGGGACTACCAATAGCTTTAAAATTATATGTGAAACTATGTACCTAGTGTGAGGTATTGAAATAGGAAGAGGGGTAGATCCCATTTAGATTCTACCAGGTAAATATTGGACCTCATACAGGCACCTAGTAGTCCTAGGAAATATTACACAATTAAAATTCATATTGTTTTCAATTAAAAAAATTCATTTTAATCCATTTTTTCATTCCATAAGTCTTACTCTTATACCAATAGTCACAGGACCTTCCCATGGTTTCTAATGAATCTTCTTCCACACTCATCTTCCCCCTTCAATATAAGGTGGTTTCACGATTTTTTTCTGACATGATCTAAGGTAACACACCTTAGTCATTCTATTCTTTTATCCTCATGTCCATTCCTATCATATCTTACTACAAATGAGCACTATATTTTAGAATTTCACAAAATTTAGGGCAAAATTCATTTAAATGTATTTATTTATTCTTTCCTTGATTAAGGGAGCTCCAATTAAGCTTTTTATTAGATTTTTCTCACTACTTTGATGTTGTTATACTATGAAATAATTGATTTAAATATTTATTAATTTTAGAATAAAACTTAGGGTTCCTTAGGATGAATATATTTGGTATTTTATATTATTATGGTTGGCATATTTTTGGTGGTTATCTACAAAGTTTTTTGTTATGTTTCATCTAGGTTATTAATATAGAAATTTTCTAAATTTTAGTTATCGACTATAAATTATTATGGATTATGTTTTTGTGATTAATAAGGGAAGTTATAACGGTTTTTTGGTGTGTATTAGGTCACATAAATTCTAAGTGAATGGTAGGTGGTTTTTGACCCAAAATAAACCCCTTAGTTAATTTTTTGACTCAACTGCAATTATTTTTAGGAAACTAAATAATCAAATTTTACTTTTATTATAAGAGTATAAATAAAATGTTTTAATGAATAACTTATTTGTAAATTAAGAATGTTTTTTTGATGAAAACATTCATTGATATATGGAAAAATGTGTTAAAATGATTTCTCTAGTTTTTAATTTATATTTAAAGCTCTGTAATGAATTGATATACTCTAATATGTGAATTAATTTTTGTATAAAACTTTTTATATTGATATAACCAATAATATGAATAGTTTTATTAGACATGAATATTTTATAAAATTGCCACCATTTAATTTTATTCATGATGAGACATATTATAAACATTTACATAACATGTTTCATAATAAAATTGGTTACTGATCTATGGATAATTTGGGAAACTCTAATTCTATGTAGAACTAGTAATGTGATTATAAATTATTTTAATTTAAAATTAATTATAGGTTTTTATAACATTTTATGATGTAAAATGAAATTACACCCTCATTTGTGATGGTTTTAAATGAATGTAATTGTAGACTAGTAATCCTAATATAGGTGGTCTTTATTGTTTCTTACCAAATGTGCTTTGAAATGGGTATTGGTCGAGAGGATGGGATTTCAAGATCTACCCAACCTTTTGATGGGATTATTAATTACTCTAGTACTATATTATTGATCTTTTACAAATCCTTATGTGGTACTTACAACCCTTATGATATAAATCAATTATTAACATGAATCTATGTGAAACTTTATTATGTGTCAGATGTATTATATGAAAGTGAAAATCTATATATATTAGATTTTAAATTTATATAGTAACGTTTGTGTGAATCATAGGATCTCAATTATTTTAATTAGTGATTATTAGTTTCATAAAATATAGTTTAAAGGCACATAGTTGGGAACTCTTGCATTTATCACCATCTAGTAAGTCTGTAGGTGTTACAAATTTGGTATCGGGCTGGCAATGGGGCTTCCTTTATATCACTATAAAGGATATCAAAAACCTCATCATTTAGTTAAAATTATTATAAAGTATCATACCTTTTAATTCCATGTAAAAAGAACCAATTCCATTAATTTTCAAGTCATAAGTAGTGGAATTCTAGGTGGAAGATTCCTAGAAAAGGTTTATGTAGGAGTTACACCTGAGTCGTCATTTATAATTGTCCTTTAATGGACTATTTTCCAATAAGGATATATTTTTTTTACATGGAATATGGAAATTTGAGGTTTGAGTTTCCCAGGTTAGTGGGAATATGAAATGTTGACAAAAATATGGTTTTTTCAAGAATATGGCCAAATAAATGAAATATGGAAATACCGATAAGTAATATAACCATCAAGGTGGGGTATAGTTTAATAAATAATATTTTCCAATAATGTTAGTTCTCAAATATTATATCCTAAGTGAAATTTATGTCTTGTATCATGACTAATATATCCCGATGAGAAGGATTATAAGTGGATTCACAAAGAATATAACCCCATGGGGATGAAAATGGGGGTATGAGGGTGTTAGGTCTGATCCTCTATAAGGTGTTTTATATTTTCTAATTGATAGGAATAAAATAAAACATAGTTTTAGTTTCATAGTTTATGGTTGTGTGGATGTATCATAGAATTAAATTTAATGTCATGTGGTAAGGACATTGTCATGTACTTTTAAAACTTGTGAAAATGACATTTTTCACACAGTTTAATGTCATCTTGTTAACATTTTGTTTTCATAAAAGGGGATACTAAAAAGTATTGAGTGTGGATAGTTCATATGGATTTTCTCTAATATATTATTCTCTAGTAATGTGTCCCTTTCAATTAATATGAATTATAGGGAATATGGATGTATAAGGAAGATGTATTTGGGATTTTTCATTAGGGATGATCGTTTGAAAGCATAGATCATTGGGAGGAGAAGAAATACATAATTGAGTATGATATAAATAATTAACCAAAATAGGATGTACAACTACTCATAATTTATTGAGGGGACTTTGGAATCCACTAATTCCCTCAGTCAATTGTATTCAAGAAAGGGTTGACCACATTAGGTTCCATAGTATGAGGATGGTATCATCGATGTCCCTATGATAAGGAATAACATTATCAGGGGAATTTATGATTGAAAATTCCCTATTAACTCTATTATTTAGGGAGTAAATTCATGAACCAAATTTTATAAAGTGAATACATGACTGAAAGGGGTGCATGTTGGTGTGCATTCCCTAATCATGGGAATTTGGTGGATTTGGATGATACATTGATAATTAGATTCCTACGTATGAGGATTATGTGAATGGATGATCAATCATTATAACTAGGGTGTACATGATAATATAATGTGGGTGAAAGTGTAGATGGTTATCCTTGTATAGGTCTTGTAGAAGGATTCACCGAAGTCATACAAGAGAAAGCAAGGGTTTTCTTCCATGTGATTCAAGTGTGAGAAAAGGGCTTCAACCAAATGAGGGTGATCAAATTTATTTTTCCTATTAAGGGTAAAGAAGAAGATTCAACCAAATGATAAGTGAGTGATGGAGTTCCCTTATGGTACTAGGGAAAGGTGATGTTATTTGTGGTAGAACATGGGTGTAGCTTCACCCTAATAGTAGGGCCCTCCATGGATAAACAAGATGTATAAATTTCTACCTATGACTTTTTTTCAGGTACTTATGATATTCTTCAATCTTCAAATCCTTCATGCCATTTCAAAATGGGACCCCCAACCCCCCACCCCCCAACCCAAAAATATTATATTCAGTTGGAATAACGGGGATTTAATCACGATATCAATGAAACACTAAAGTGAAACATATTTATGAAAAGTATTACATTTGGTTCCTAAGGATGGACATGCATGTACTATTGTAATGCACTACTTGGTCACATTGGTGGAACATGTTTCCATTGAACATGGGTGATGCATGTTTTATTTTATGTGTTGGTGTCACGCGATTTCTATAAATAGTGGGTTGGGGTCACCTCTATCTACAACATGGACATAATATGATTGAGTAATAGGTGATGTCTTTGTACCCTATTGTTTTTTCTATGCTATTGTATGTGCACATCCATTTGGTTTTCACTTACCTTAAAACATTGAATCTAGGTGAATATTTTGAGTGATCATCCTACATGAAGGCCCTTGGAGATGGAAATGGTTGAAGTAATTACAATGAGGATTTGGATGAAGGACTTCAATGATGGAATTGGGTGAACTGATTTTTTACTTTGTCAAATTTTCACCTAGTGGTTATTTAATTTTATTTCCTTTAAATTAGTTCCTTTATCCTATTATATTAGTGATGAATAAATAAATATTTATTTAATATAAAAAACATAATCTCATATATATATATATATGTCACTACGTCGGATGTGGAGGTTAACACTCACATTCAGTCGATGCTTGAGACTGTTATACTGGGTTACTATCATCAATGAAATTATTTTTTACCATATCTTTTAGGAATTTTGAAGGAATGTCATCAGGAGTACCTCGTGTCCTGGATTATTCCATCATAAAGGAATGTGGTTTTGATTAATGAGCACATTTGGAAGACAAGTGACTACATGTTGTAAGCCTGGTCCATAGAGTACATTAACGTGACCAAAGCTAATATTTCTACCTAGGGATTTCATATCAATGATGGGGTATCTAGAAATGTATTGTTGATGAATCATGTCATTGTATCTCTAGAAACAAAGGCCCACATATAATATCCCTAGATACACTAATTTACATCCATTTCATATTTTTTAGAAACCAATTAACATAAATTTCAGAATAAATAATGGGTTCTACAAGTAGGAGGTGGCGTAAGGACTGAATATATGTGGGCATACTGGATGCACAAGATGGGTATTGAATTCAAGGAATAGTTTGGTGATCCCCATATTTTAGGTTTTGTTGGAAATATCATATATTCATATATAACAACTTTTATTTATTCCAAGAGTTTTTATGATGGTGGAGCCCACAATTAATTACCTTCCACCTGTTGTATGGTGAAGAAGGCATAAGTCTATGAGATATCCATAAGATCCCTGTTTTTCATAAAGGTATGAATATTTTAAATTTCATTCTAAACCATTATTTTTTTATCTAAATGTAAGTTCTTAAATATTTTATTAAGGTATCAGATGTTTCTATGGTTTTTTCGGGTCTTGGAGTTCTGATTTGTTAAATAAAGGGAGGTGGTACATGGTTAGTGCATGGTTATTGCAAACTATTAACCTCAACCATAAGGCCCTATGATGGAAGATCATAGTTAACAAAACTATTAAACATGTGTCACAAAATAATGGAAAACCTATAATAAACTACAAAGGTAACTCGTATGATTTATGCATGTTTTTCCTAAACATTCACCTAAATCATATGAGGTGAGGGTGTTTGGATAGTATCCAATGCACGATTGGAACAGTTTAGAAAATTGTTTGAAAAAACCATGTTACCCTTTAAAAAGTGGGAAAATAAATTTTTTATCTATAGACTTTAACCTTTATTATCCCTTTTCTCCTCCCTTAAATATATAGCATCTCCCCCACATGAGATCTCTCCTATTATCCACCACTATTATTTGAGATATCTCCTTCATACGACCTTAGATTTGAGTGTTAATGTTTTCATTGGATCTACATTGGTAAGTTTAAGATTCCTCTTACTCCCTTTCTTAGTTTTCTTTTATATAATCATAATTATCCTTATAAGGCCTAATATTCCATTTTTACGGTGTTTTTATGGTTTCTCATTTTCTCTCATTCCAACCCAAATCTGTGGCTGATACTGGATGAGGATTATACTACCATGTTAAGGTAGGTGTCCTACTAATTTCCCTTAAAAGTATAGGTGTTTATAAAATTTTCAATTTTTCCACACACTAGACATTCCATGTGTAACTCCTAAAATTAATACTCCTTTAAATTGTTATGAGGTCTTCATTCTAAAAGTTCTACGAGACCTTCAATATTACAGAGGACATTGACCAAAACTTAAACCACCCTTGGGTGTGTTTAATTAAAAGAACTCATTAATTATCCTTCCATTGTAGCTAAAACACACCTTAGGTGTATTTGGACTATAATTTCAAAAGAAGTGATTAGAATGAATTAATTGAAATGTGATATGGAATGTGTGATTAACTTGAACCTTTTTACCACTTGTAAGAAAGATGATTTAAAAATGGAGAACCAAAATGATAAATGGCATGGATATTTTCCTTATCCCCACTTCTTGGTCTCTTATAGATGAAAGGACTAATATAATGAATTGAATAATGATACCACATGTATACTTCACATGGACTCTTGATTTATCATAAATGGAATGGTCCAATATATTAAATGAATAGATAAATTAAATGGGTATTAACATAGGACTTTTATCACTCATATATTATGCTTGAATATGGTTATGGATTTAGCTCACTATATATAAACATGTTCTACCATGACTAAGACTTGGTTTCCATAGGAATACCTTAAGTTAACTTGTAGGACATGATCCAATTCATTGATTCAACTACCAAGTGGAACACCAGCCTTAGGCTTAATAAATGTCTTCAAGGAATGAATTTCTCAGTATGACACTAAGGATTCAATTTTATATTCCAAAATTTAGGATTCCTGGGATTATCTCATGGGATAAGACTTGATTTTTTCATACACTAACCACCTTAGATTATCTCCTTAGGCTTCAATCAAGTCTTTGCTAATTTTACATTGGACTATATCCTCATACTTGATGATAACTTTTTATCCATAGACCTTGGGTTCTTAGAATACTAAAGGTCTGTTACTCTAATATATCTGGTTGAATCCAAAGCTAGTGGTTTATACATGATTTAATTTCATGTATAATTTATCCACGTTTATATATAGATAATTTTTACAGATTATGCCTATAGACTAGATTGTGTTGGATTTTCATCTTATAGATTCAGTTATTTTATGATTATACTTCACACTATTATAGTTTATATTCACATGATGGATTTTTTAGACACTGTTGGTGGTGGCCTACATATTTTTACTCACACCCTTTTGAGGCCATTTTTTAGTACCCGAAAAGACATCATGGATGCAAGTAAGGATAAAGGGAAGTTCCCAACTATGGATTCTTGATTTATTATTAGGATGGGAGATTGAGTGCAGATGAATGAGCTAGTGCTTGATAAATGTTTAGAGATAATTATTTTTGGTATTTTTATCTCTTTTTTATATACCAGTATGGTTGTATGTCTGCTTCCATGTCTTCCTATCTATATTTATATATCAACTCATGAAATCATCATCAATATATAACATTATTTTAGTTTATTCCTACTTATTATTATACTTGGATGGTTTATCTCTTACACAACTTTATGATATTATTCTAATAATTTAATATTATTTACTACTATGCCACACTTTGATAAAGAGGTTATATGTAACACCCCAAAAATTTGTTGTATGTAACTTTTTAAATTTAATCTCTCCAATAGATTATGTTACATAGAATACTAATCTTAAAAGAACCATTATATAATATTAAATATTATTATGTTAACATGACTGTTATCACATAGCCATTAGAATAGAGGGAATGAATTAGATTAACTAAATTATGATAATATATTTTATACATATTTATAAAATGGATTTATTGATTATCAAGATAAAAGAACCAATTGAACATAAAGGATGTGTTTAAAAACAAATATATTTAAGAACATAATGGAATTATATAATAATAAATCAAATTAATCACTATTATTGAAAGATATTGAGGAAATTTATATGTTATATATTCAATAAAATGTTTCTAAATACATACAATATTTTGAAAGGTTTAATATAAATACCACCCCATTTCATATAAAAGCCTTGAATCTCCTAAAATATCAACAAAACCTTATTTTACTAAATATCCCCATGTCCAGGTACTTCTAGTCTCATCAAATGACAAAATTCAATGTTCCCAAGGGGTTCTCTAATGATGTGATATTCCAGAGGTAATTTTCTCAAAACACCTCTCTTAATTTTCTTCTTTTTCTAATTTCTCCTCGCCTAATTAATCCATAAAGGAATGATAAATCTAGAATAATTTATATTATAAAGTTTTATTTTATAATGTAATATCTTATATCCATCCATTTTATTACCTCAACTTCTTCAAAGAAATGAAACCATTGTACAAGTTATGGTGACTAACCATCTCCGTGAATAATGATTTTGTTTATTTTTCATTACCACATTCATGGATGGTAATAAAACTATTGTTATGGTTAAATAAGATTTAAATAGTTATATAATAACCTATTTCATGTTCTGTAACTAATATATACTCATAATAGTAAATAAAATAAAACTAGTTCATGGTGTTCAGAAAAAGTGCCAAAATTCTCTAGACAATTATTATTAACATTTTATCAAATGAATAATTCTCATAAAAGAAATAAATGAGATATATGGGACCATATAAAATTATTTATGTGATTTAATACTATTTAATTCAATTTATATAGTTATAATCCAACTTTACAAGAACATCCATATTTTTACACAAATGAACTGGTCATGAAACCATGAAATGGTCGCACCCGAAACCATGAAAACAATGAAATATAATTAATGAATGGTCATAAGATGTTATAAAATAATCATATAAGGAATTATAAGTTTTAATATAGTTATATAATGAGTTAAAAACATTACTTAAACCATTACAAATGAGTTTAATGTATGCACCACAAAAGGGAAGTGTGAGGTAAGGGTTTCTCATCTCACTTTTACATTTGTGAGATATATGTCTTATTCACCACTAATTTCTAGTATTTTTTGTAATAATAATGATATTTTATATATAATATCATGAATATAATTATATTAATGGAATTAAATATTTAATTTTATAATTATTACATTTATAGGGCATACAATTTGACTGATTACAAGCGGTAAGGGGATTTCTAACCTCACTTATATTTCTGTCAGACTTATGTCATATTCACCCCTTGTTTCTTTTTTATGGTGTATATACTAACCATTAATTTAATATATGATACTTATACTTAAATTTATTTGTGTCTGCATATCCATTTTATGATCTATATTTCATGGGGTTTATGGTTCAAAAGTTACCAAATCAGTAAGGTAATTTTGCGTCAATTTTTCTTCTTTGAGACACATGTTATGTTGTGCATCTATATTATTTTAAGAGGTTTATATAGTGCCCTATGAAATTATTTATAAATAATCTAATTATTTTCATTATATTATAAGTTTCATGTAATTTTATTCTCTCTTTGTTTGGAAATTTTTTTATCCAAAAAAACATGATTTCGTAAAATGTTTTCAAAAAATATTTCAAAATAATATTTTACGAATATACAAGTAAAATGATTCAAAAGATTATAAAAATGTTTTTTAAAAGATTAATTTAGAATTTTTAAATATTATTTTTAATGAAATGGTTTTTATAAATGTTTTATGATTTAAAAATTATTTTTCAAAAATATAAAGGATATTTTCCTCAATAATTATTTCAAGTGATCTCTAAAAATTATTTTCCAACTAAGATAACATTATTTGATGTTACTTATGATTTAATGGAGATATTATTAATGTAAATTTTCCTTATTATTTTATGTTTTCATAAAATTTATATTTATGAAACCTATTTATTTTCCATGGGTTAGGCTATGATGAAATATTTATGAAACCTATTTCTTTTCATGGGTTCTCAGTTGATGAATGATTTATGTTTTTGTGGTACTTGTATGTATGGTTTTAATTATGTGATGGGTGGGACCTATATCTCCCTCAAATTACTAGAATGAGGATTTAACTTAGATCAAATAGGACTGGAACAGGAAGTTAAACCGGTTCAATAAAGGATTTTGTCATCTATGATAGTCTTGAGAGTAAACCTAGAACACTAAAATGGTTTGGAGTGTAAACTCATTCCACTATGATAGTCTTGTAAAATATCCTTGACTAATAATGAAATAATTTTTTATACTTATTTGTTTTCCACAATTCCTTGTTTTATGAAAATGTTATTTTTTATTATTCGTGTCTTATAAACTGATATGATTTATTCTATGACTCAAAATTATGATCTTTGTTATACAAGGTATAATTTTAAAATTTTATATTCATGATCTTATGATTATGTTATATATATCCATTGTTTATCCTTACTGAGAATCTGATCTCACCTGTTTCTTATGTTTATTTTCCCCAGTATATGAATGAAGGTATTAAATATGAAAAGTTTATAGTTCTAAAAAAATGGATGGTAGATTATGTAGATGTTATATGAAATAGTTGATTGTGTTTCAATGTTTCCAAAGACACTAAACCCATATGATTATGGTGTATTTTTTTCATGTTATGAAATAAATATTCATTTATTTACATTTAAGGTATATGATTGAAAATATTTGGTCGCTATATTTATTATCAGAGTAAAGGCTTAGTCAACCTTTGGAAACTATGATGATAAAACCATAGTAATATTACTAAGGATAAGTCTAATTATAGGTTACAACCCATGAATTTGATAATTATCATCACATATCTGGTGTTTTAAAATTAAGATCTAAATAATGTTTTTATGTGATTGATGATAAGTTAAATTTGAAAATTTATAGACCCTCATTACATAATGATAATTTAATCTTTTGGATGGTTTATAAGGGTAACCATTTATGAAGTTATTTATGTTAAAATTTTGATGAGTTTTTACAAATTAATGTATCAATTAACCATATAAACATTTATTCATATTTAATACCATGTTCTAGCCATTTTTATTATGATGATAACTAGATACAAAAGGAATGGATTTTTATACCATTATAGATTAAATAATCCACTAGTTTAATAGGAATTAAAATTTCAAATTCATTTCCTAGAGTGAGAGATAAAGTGGATATTGATTACCACACATCCAAATATTGATATTGTACTTATGAGATAAAATCAAGTAAGTATATCTTCTCAAATTATTTTAAAATAAAATTTTATCCTATTTTCATAATTTACGATGATATCAATGACCTTTTTAGACCTATTTGGTCTATAGTTTTGTGGTTATTAACCTTTTAATGACTATATTCTCTATAATTCTCTACCAGAAAATGATAGTTATAATTATCTTCAATGTCTGTGTTATCACTATATGCAAATGTTGTCCAAATCAGAATCCTAGTTTTGTGGTGATCTTTACCTTTTATTGTCCATCTTGTTAATAATATGTTTGATTAATCCTATTTACAAAGTGGGTTTCCCAAAAATAAATTTTCAACTATTAAACTTTGATTTTTGAATTGAAATTTCAAATTATGAGGTATTAATTTATTCAAGTAGATAATGTAACACCCTATTATTTTGTGGTATGTATCTTAATAAATTTAATCTCTTTATTATCATTAATTACACCAAACAATGATCTTAAACAAACCACTATATACAATTAAATATTATTATTTTAACATGAAAGTTAGTGCCTAGCCATGGGAATGGAAGGGATTAATTATACTAAATAAATTATGAAAATATATTTTACACATTTTTATAAAATTAATTCATTGGTTATCAATAAAAATAAAAAACCAATTTGAACATAAAGGATGTGTTTTATAAAAAACTATTTTTATGCACACAATGACATTTTATTATAAAAATTTAAATTAATAACTATTAGTGAATGATATTAATAAAGTATATATGTTATATATTCAAAAAAAATTATAATTAATCTACTTGGTTTTATAGGCTTAATATAAGAAATAAATCCAATTTTAAGCATAAAAATATATATTTTTCTAAAATGTAATATTGTAACTTTTAATAGAACACCTGTTTTAAAAATATATTTTAAAAAATTTATCAATTTTATTAGAAAAAATAAAATTTATTTTTGAAATTGTATTATCAAAATTATATTTGGGAAAAACTTAGGTATTTTTCTGATAAGTTTTATTTTTTGATGAAAAGTGAAAAAAATACTACATTTTAATTGAAAACAAACTTTTCATATAAATAATTTATAATGTTAAATAATATTTTAAATTTGTTTTAAAGTATAATTAGTTAAATTATAAATCAATAAATTCTATTTTGGTTATTTTAATAATGTTCACATTGAAAATGGATATAAAAACATTTTAAACTTTTGAAATTTTTCACTTTAGAAACATGTTTTCCCATTGCGTCTGTGGAATTAATTTTAAATATAATTTTGACAATTATGTTGACTAAATTTGGTAAAATTGGTTTCATATTTTTAATAATAAGTTCCAATTTTGTTGGTAATTTTATTTTCATTTTTATATATAAAATATTTACCATAACAAAATTATTTACCATAGTATAAGTAAAATAATGAAAGGCTTAAAGTTAATAGAAAATGATTAAAATACCTAAAATATACAAGATTGAATGGGATTTTATGTATTTATTTACCCAAAAAATAAACATTAATTATTATAAATATTTGATTAAATTTATTCCACATCAATGTGGTTGTCTTTAAGCATAAAATAATCATTATTTAATCACTTAAACCCACCTCTCCTCAAGTATAAATACCACCCCTCTCAACCCCATTTCGAGTAACAAGCCTTGATGAAACTAAAATATCTAAAAACAATTTGACTCCTCATTATCCAAATTTAAATTTACTACTAGTCTCACCAAAAGACTAAATACATGGTCCTCAAGGGGTTCTCTAAGGAGGTGATATTTAAGAGGTAATTTTCTCAAAATACCTCTCTTAATTTATTTTCTTTTTCTACTTTATCCTCACCTACTTCTTCAATAAAGTAATTATAAATCCAGAATCATTTATATAATATATTATTATTTTTATAATAAAATATCATATATTCATCCCTTTTATTACATCTTATTTTTCAATGAAATGATACCATTGTCCAATTTATGTTGATTAACCATCTTAATGAATGATGATTTAGTTTGTTTTCCATTATCTCCTTCATGGATAGTCATAAAACTATTGTTCCTATTAAATTAGTTTTTAATATTTTTATTATAACTTATTTCATGTTCTTTAAATAATATATACACATAATAGTAAATAAAATGAAACTAGTCTGTGGTGTACGGAAAAACCACCAAATTTAACTAAGCAACTATTATTAACATTTTATCAAATGTATCAACCTCATTAAAGAAATTAAAATTATATTTGGGATAATTCATACTTATTTATGTTAATTAATTCTATTTCAATCAATTTCTGCAGTTATAATCCCATTTTACAAGAACATCATTAATTTTATAAAAATGAACTGATCCTGAAACCATGAAACGAACACGCCCAAAACCTTGAAAATAATGAAGTGTTATTAATTAATGGGTCATAAGAGATTATAAAATTATAAAATAAGGCATTATAAATATTAATATAGTTCTATAATTTGTTAATAACTTTCTTTAAACCATTATTCAAGATTTTAAATGAGGAACCACTAAAGGAAAGTGTGAGGTACGAGTTTCTTGTCTCACTTTTACTTCTGTGAGATATATATCTTATTCACCACTTATTTCTTTTAAGTAGTGAATAAAGAGTAAAATTTGATATATAATATTATTAATATAAGTATTTTCATGTTATTCAATTTTTCATTTGATAATTATTACTTTTATGGGATATACAATTTGATTGATTACAAGTGGTAAGAGGATTTCTAGTCTCACTTATAGTTTTACGAGAATTATGCCATATTCACCACTTAATTATTTTGTGTGGTTTATATACTGATCATGAATGTAATATATGATATTGATCCTTATATTTATAGTTATTTACATATTGATTTGATTATATCCCTTTCATGGTGTTTACAGTTCAAAAGTTACCAATTTGGTAAGGTAATTTTGACTCAATTTTCCTTCCTTGAGACTTATGTTATGTTATGAACCTATATTATTTTACAATGTGTATGTATTTAACTTTTAATTTTTTTTATCATGAATAACATTATTTAATTTTATTATATTTTTCATCTAATTTTATTCTCCCTTCGGTCAGGAAGTTTTTTATTCAAAAAACCATGTTTTCTTAAAATGTTTTCAAGAAAATGTTTTTAAAAGATATTTTATGAATTTTCAAGGAAAAGGATATAAAAGGTGTTTAAAATGTTTTTTAAAAGATTAATTTATAATCAGTCAATGTTATTTTCAATGAAAATGGTTTTCTAAATTTTTTATGATTTAAAAATTATTTTTCAAAACGGAAAGGATATTTTTCTCAAGAATTATTTTGAGTAATATATCAAAATTATTTTTCTTATAATATAATAATATTTTATGTTAATTATGATTTAATTAGGATATTATTCAATTAAATTATCCTTATTATTTTATGGTTGGTTTTTTTTGAAACCCATTTCTTTTCCATGAGTTACGCTATGATGAAATGTTTATGAAACCTATTTCTTTTCATGAGTTTTGATATGATGGATGATTTATGTTATTTTGGATCATGTATGTATGGTTTTAATTATGTGATGGGTGGGACATATATCTCCCTCCAATTCATGAGGTGATGGAATTATGTATCATGAGATAGATATGACTGGAATGGGGATTGAACTCGGTTTATACAAGACTTGAATGGGAAGTGAAACTCGTTTAGTAAGGACTTTGTCCACCATGATAGTCTTGGGAGTGAACCTAGAATATTAATATGGTTTAAGGAGTAAACCCATTACACTATATTAGTCTTTTAAAACATCCTTGACTACTAAAAAACTAATTTTCTAAGCTTATATTTTTTCCACAATTTCCATGTTTTATGCCAAAGTTATTATTTTATGAATCAAGTATTATGAAATTATATAATTTATTCCATAACTAAATATTATGATATTTTTATTGAAAGGTATAATTTTCAAATTTTATGTTCATGATCTTATATTTATGTTATATATCTCCCATTTTACCCTTAATTTGCATCTGAGATCACCCTTTTCTTATTTTGATTTTCCCCAGGATATAAAGGAAGGTATTAAATATGACATGGCTAAAAGGGTTCAAGTTCTGAAAAAATATAAAGGATACAATTTAGATGTTCTATGAACCAGTTTTTCAAGTTTTTAAGTTACCAACGAAAATATACCCATATGATTTTGGAATTATTTTTATGTTATGAAATGAATATTCATCTATTTAGATGTAATTTGTATGTTTTAAAAGATCAGGTCGCTATTATATAGTCTCCCCACCATACCACCTTACACCCTCAATGCCAGTGATCATCCTCTGGAATACAGGGAGGCACACTTGAGTCCATGTGGACAACTGGGTTTAGTTACTTACGAGTGAACCAGGCTCATAACATCAAAAAATGGTATTAAAGCATTATTTTCCATTTTCATGATTTTTTGGATTGGAAGAAAACAGACTATGATGTTCACAATCTTGGTAAAAAGTCATTCTAATGAGTATCTAATCCATGTTTGGGGGTAAATACAAGTTTCTAGATATGAGACTTGTTATTATATATTTCACCTATTATATTTATATTACGTTAATTGTTGGGTAAGGCACATGTTTTATGATGTTATATATTATGGATTTTTACCCATGGATGGTATATCAAGGAAGAATTATCTCATGCATCATAATATATGCATAGGATTTATATTTCATGCTTATGCCATGCCTTTAATATTGCATTTCCTGATTTTCTATTGCCTATTGGATATGTATTGGTGGATATATCTATAAATCCTAACTTTTTTTATAGGAAAGGAGGGAAAAGTAATTGGTTACATAAAGTATCTCCATCAGAGTAAATAGTATTTACCCTTATAGATTGATGTTGGAACCACATCTATCCAATTTTATCATGGTTGAGTAATAAAACCTTGATTATATGATCTGACATTTTGGTTGTGATTAAATGGATTCCCATCAAAATTAATATTGTTGTACCTATATAAATTGGGAAAGGTGATTTACATAATTAATCAATTGTGTATGTTCTTCTTAAATTCTGAGACCAAATACAAAATCTTGGTTGCAGTTATATGAAATACCAATTATAACTTATAAATATCAGGTCTTTCTAATTTGGGAATAATTATACATCTAATTGAAATATTGAATTAAGTGCTAAAAATGTTTGAATTTTTTATTTTGATATTATAGTTGTAATTAAGTAAAGATCACAATTACAAATGAAAGGTTGTTTTCCTCTATAAATTTGAATTGAAACTCCATATAAAAAAACCTTTACCCTTAAATATGAATCTCACCCCTGACCTGGCCATAGTAGTGGGTATTTGGGTTAGTGTTTTTCTGGAATAGTGTGGTATTTTACCTTTGATATTCCCTCTCAGCACCATTTTAACCTTCTGGAGGCATGTGCTTGAAATTTTAGATATATACCTCCTACAAGGGCTCAGTTTGAGCTCTAGGAAGGTGGTGACAACCATTCCCTAGAGATGGAGTGGTTGGATCCACCGGTAGTTCCACTTGTGGAACCTCCTATAGGGTCACTAGTTATTCCTTTTATGGGCATTGATGCCCATATTCAATAGGGTTTTCTATGTCTAGTGCATTCTAATGTTCTCTGACAGAATTGTTTTTCTGTCAGGCTAGAAATGTTTAGAAATTTATTTTATCCTAATCTACACTAACTACTAAAGAATAGAATAGTGGAAAGAGAAGATTCAATCTCACAAGGAATCTAGAATCACAGTGATAATCTTAGTAATAATTATTAAATATTCTTATTTTTTCACTTAATTAAGAATTCAAATTAACTGAACTAAATTAAATCAACTAATTTTAAATACAACCAACTAGAATAAAACTAAATTAGAAAATATGAAGAGAGTGGAACTGATGTTAGGGGATGGTTTTTCTTTATCTAGAACAATTATTCTTTATTAATGATCTAAATATAATTTAACATCATGATACTACTTGAACATACTAATCCTAAATCTTAGTATAAACTAGACTACCTAGGAAATTCAACCCCTCTCTCAATCTGATCTAACTATCCTAAGTGCAGTAAGTTCGATATCTAAGGGAAAAGTGAAGTTGGGTCCACTCTTACTTTCCCCTTCCCTTAATTTTATTGAGTGACATCCCCTAATCAACATTTCATTCTCATGTTTATTAGAGAATAAGATAAAATTAGATACAATTCAATACAATTTAATTTAAAATAATTCATATATCTTGAATAATGAAAATCATGCAAACACGTCCCCATTAATCTGAACCACCCTCTTCTATTAGATTAGTCCTTAATGATTGATGGTTTATTAGGAATATACAAACTAAATTTTATATATTAGGTAATGAAATTGTAAAAGTAATAAATATGTTGCATAAAGATAGAAAAAATACCTAAATTATAATAAAAAAATGATTCATGAATTTTGATAATTACATAGTGAAAACCAAAAAAAGAAAAGAAAATATTATTAGGTGGTGGTTTCTTAGTGTTAAATCCACACTTTTTCTCCTTCTATAAAATTTTAGATTTCAGCAAAGGTATGTGTTTATTCTTTTTATTATTCTCCTCCTATCTCTAGGGAAAATACATTTCATTCATCACCCTCCAAACCCAAGTCAAACTCTATATGTTTTGAAAACTCTTGGAATATAGGACTTCTAAATTTAAAAACTCCTCCCACTCAGTTGTAGCACCACAACCTGAATTCCACTTTAAATGGTGCTTTGGGATAATTGACCATTGGGCCTTAGTCGTGTCTCGTCGTACACTAGAATTTCAGCGTGAGGGTCACAAGAGGTGATAGTGGACAGACTATACCCTCAGGTAGAGATAATATTGAATATATATATATATATATATATATATATGAACAATGGAAGAAGGTTGTAACTCAGCGGAAGAAACATTATAACATAAAGGAATCATAATGAGAACAAAATAAGTAATAAATAAACAATAAAAAGGCATACCATTTGTAAACAACACATAACCTAGCAGGTCATACAAAAAACCAGACAGTAGGGTCATCTATGGCTAGCCATATCAGTATATACATATAAGGCATGAAAAAAGATCAAATGTAAACTCCAGTAAATGCATAGGAACTACTATGCTCTACTTCCATCCATCACATGCTAATTAGTATGACATTGTCACTAAGGCCTAGCTCCAAAGCCTCATCCCTTACCTTATCTCAAATACATTAAGTCTATACACGTCACAAGGGGTCCCATTTATGGTGTGAGAATAAACCTTAGTAAGCCACCACTAACATTTTCCTATCTTACATCCATGATTATGAAAGTTTATTCTAATAATAACAAATCAAAAAAGCATAAACATTTAATATTTAAACTGGCTCCACTTATACTCAATATCCACAAGTGAGCACCCTAACAACATTTTTCCATCACTGGTAACCTCTGAATATATTCCCTCATTTATATATATGGAATAAAACACTTTTCTTCATATATATAACTTTAGTGGCAAGGATCCATGGTATAAATCCCAAGGCATCCCCTAATGAATTTAATTCTAGGAAAACACATAGGTTTCACCTATAATCATGAAACATGGAACCTCATGCCATCAATCTCATTATTGACATCCAAAGGAATGCTAAAACAATAATTCCATGGTCCCTTAGACCTCTTCTCAGAATTCCCCACTGGATTGAAGTCCGATGTCCTGAGGCATAATGATTTCTATCCTCTAAATGATAATCACCATCAACTCAACAACCAACCTTACAATGCATGGTGATATCCATCCCCTTAATAATGCGTCCAAATGACCTCATTTATCTTAGTGAGCCTTAGCCCCCAACCGATGATCTTATCTCCATCAACTGATGGTCCATCAATATCCATGTGGATTTACATAGTGATAAACCCCAATACATCCAATGGTAAACACCATCACCTAATATATATATTCTATGAGGGTCGAAACCCATATTGAGCGGTCAAAAACTCATCATCTAAGTCCTATAAATGTTCACTGAACTCTAATGGAGGGTTGTAAAACAAACTGTGAGTGTATATAACCAACATGCCTAAGCTACATCATCTGGAACCCCATTCCCCTATGACCATGTCACTAAATCATGATGTTCAACAATATCTCAAACTTCGAGTGTCATTCCATCAACATGATGATCACATTGCATCAACCTGGTGGTCAACATCACCTAATGTGTGATGGTCCATGCCTAACCTGAAAAAACTTTTTGCCTCAATCCTAGTGATCCACATGACCTCAATCTATGGGCTTATACCATCACATTCCCATGGAAACCAAGAATTTAATATAAACAATTCGATTTAATTGGAATTAAACACCCAGCCTAAACTTCCCTGGTTGGTCCAAGGCCCTCACCCAGCTTTACCACATTTATATTAGCTAGAGCATGCCCAAGGGAAAATCAAATAATAAATTTAATAATTTAAATACAAGAAATTAATTTATTAGGGTCCCACTTGGTTGAATACCATGGAGCATAAAGATCATAAACCTAAAACACACTCAAAATCATAGAGAAAGATAGGAACCACTTACATCATGATATTTGGTGATCAATCATATGATATTGGCCTATAAATTGATTTGAATCAGAAGAAAATTAAATTTTAGATGAATTCCCTAAAAATAGGGTAAATGATATCATGTAGATTTAGCATTCTATATAGAAAGATAAGCGAAGAGAAGAGGATGATAGTTTGAAAGTCTTGCTGAGGCAGTTCCAACAAGACCAATGGATCTTGGATCATAGATTGAAAGAAAAATATCCCTCAAAGACTAAGGGAGTAGGAAGAAATGGTATCTCACTTGTGCATGGATGAAAAGGAGATAAAAAATAGAGGAGATAAGATAATAAGGGGGAAGGGGTATTTTAGTAATTTAACACTTTCTAAAGAGGCGCGGATTTAGCTCGCATGATTTGGATAACCATGTGCCAACTGTGTGAACTCACTTTATAAGAGTAATCTCCCCTCACATGGATAGTTTCATGGTTTACCAAACTATGTGTAGCCTGTGAAAATGTCAATACCCACATAAACCACCTCGCACAGTCAGGGGCATGGTTTACCAAATTGTATGAAGACCATGCAAATATCATCTACTAAAAACTGCATAGGTTTTGCATGATCATGTTCCCCAGTCTGCACGATTTTAAAAACCATATATGGTACCACTAGAGTGTTGCATGATTTCTCCTAGGAGGATGTACAGTTTTTTCAAACAGTATGCCTCTATCAGTGCATTCCTAAAACTGAGTTTTCAGAATTCGCTGCACCCAAAAATCACCCAATACCTGGAGGCACTTGGTAAGCTATAAAACCCATATAAAAAAGGCCTTGGGTAAGAAAAAATATAAAAATTAGGTTCTAAGTATCAATAGAAGGGTTGGTCTGAACACCAAACAAGAAAAATCATAACATTTTTGGATTTTCAACCCACTCAAAACCCAGGACATTACAGTCTCCCCACCTTAACATAGCTCATCCTAGAGCTATCAATACTCACCCAAAAATGGCACTGAACATACCCATATTATTTATATCAACCTGGTCTACCCTAGTCTTTAAGCCATACATAAACTCCCCACATGTAACTCCCCACCTAACGAGTTACCTACATGATCACTTACCGACCCACAATTTAAGCATCTTGATGGTTCCACCAACCATCCTCGGACTCAAAAGTCCTCACATGATGCATCTACATTCCTATAACTCATCAGTTCACAAATCATACATGTATCATATATGACAAACATTCAGTCCCACCAATGCTCTGTCAGTCCTCTAAGCATGTATATCGTTAATTTCTCCCACGAACCTAAGGGTGTCTCAAGCTGGTCAAAAATAGTCTGTATTATATCCATCAATTTATCTACAATCTAAATTCCACCATCACTATGAAATAGAAATGTTTGTTCTGATTGGAACTCACAGGTTAAGTATTCCATAGATATCCCAGCTCCCTGAGCCCCCCTATCGATGCCCGATATAACTCGAATCAGGATCCCTATGATCTTCTCATCTGGACATGTCCCGAATTCTACCATCCGTGGTTGTCTCACCTATACCAAAGTTTCTACATATGTCTCATGATTATCTCGACCCTCTAGGGCCTCATCCCAACCCTCAGGGGCCTCATCCCATACATTATCTAGAGGTACGATATCACTGCCTTAATAATGCTCCACTAATCTGATCTAGGTGAAATCCCACTAGATACCAATGCAATGGTTAGATATCCATAATAGTATATATATCATAGATAGGGAAATATATTATAGAAAGTGCATATCACCACCCTTACACTCCTCTATCACACCCTATCATATGAAATCCTGCCTCAAGGCCCTTTATCTACCCATATCAGACTCAGGTATGAAGAATAATTTGGCCTCATGGCCCCCTTCCCACCCACATCAGAGTCAAGAATCACATATAACCTAGACTCATGGCCCCTTTCCTTCACATAACAGGTCTAGGCATCACATATCACATATCAATCCAAGGTAGTTGAGTAGAATTATACAAAAGTGGATATACAAGAAAACATTGTTTAGCTTCTTTGTTGACACTTTAAATAGATCGCGCCCTATAATCTTCACAGCCTACCCTTATCAGGTTTAGTCCCATATATCAAATTCACATAGAATCATATAAAAATCCCATTAGAACCACATGACTGGGTAGGCTGAGTAGAATTCCAGCAAAAGAGGATAATCAGGAAAACACTATTTAGCTTCTTTATTGACACTTTTAACATCCCAAACACTCTTATATCAATATAGTATCACAATGAGAATCACAAAAAAACAAAAATATGATACTAAGTTACTACCATGATGCGTAATCAAATCTCCCTTTCCATACTAGGCAATGGGTCAAGAGGCACATAACATATAACCATCACAACCAAGTGAAACACTTGAGGTGGAAATCAAATCAAATTTAAATGAGAAAATAATAACATCAATTTTACACCCCTGGAAACATGGTTTATCCCCCATACATGGGGATACAGGCACCCATACATGAGCTCTATACACAATCCTGACCATATCCTAGTCTTCGATCAACCATAGCATAATATTAAGACCAAAAAAAATGTAATCAGCTCATATATTTTGAAACTAGAAAAACACAGTTACCATTTAACATCTAAGTCTTATGATGTTAATAGGAAACACAAAAAAGAACCCCCTCAAATACCATTTTTATCACCCCATCTCAGATTCCACTTTAAACAATGCTATGGGTCAGTTGATAAATGGGCCTTAAGAGTGCCTCCCCATATTCCAAAGGCTTTAGACTAGCAAAGAGGGTGTAAAAAGGTGATAATGGGGAGCCTATAACCTCATGTGGAGATAATGATGATGGTCTGTATATATATAAAACATAAAAATACCATAACTCAGTGGAAACAATAGAATAACATAGAGGAAGTATAATAGGATCAACATCATCAAAAAATAATCAAGCCCAAGGGCATACCATTTGTAGAAAACACATAACAGAGCATGTCATTAAAAATAGTAGACATCAGAGTCACTCATGGATGACTATATCAGTACATATATATAAGGCATTCTAAAATCTCAAAATTAAACTCATGTTGATGTAGAGGAACTACAATGGTCCACTACCTTCCATCCCATGTGAAGTAGTATAACATGATCACTAAGGTACAGCTTCATAGCTCATTCCATTACCTAATATTAGAGACATAAAGTCTACATTCTTCTTGAGGGACCCCTATCGGGTGTGATAATAAATTTCAATATCCCCCCACCAACATGTTTCTATCTTACATACATGATTATGTAGGTGTATTCTTACAATTTAAAAACAAAAATCATACACATTTAATATTTAAACTAGATCCACTTGTACTCAACACCCACAAGTGACCACTCTACCGACTTTGACTATCGCTGGTAACATTGAATACATGCCCCCAGTTATATATATGGAATACAACACTTGTCTACATATATATAACTGTAGTGGTGAGGATCCATGGATTAAATCTCAAGGAATCCCATGATGGATGTCATTCAAGGGGAAACCTCAGGTTCAAACTATAATCATGTTACCTAACACCTTATTCCATCAATCCCATAACGTACATCCAAAGGAATTACAAAAAAATAAATACCTATTCTCTTGTACCTCATCTCAGAAGTCCCCATCGGCTCAAAGCCCAAAATCTCAAGGCACAACAATTTATGTCCTCTAAATGAACATCATGTTCATATCAACAACAGATATCCCAAGGCATAGATATATTCACCCCCTCAATAAACTAGCCTAATGGCCTCAATTATCTTAGTGAGCCTCAACCCCCAACTGACGATCTCATCATAATAAACAGATGTTCCATCACCATCCACGTGGATTTTGATGGCGAGTACCCCATAATACATCTGATAGTCAACACCATCACCTAATTCACATAGTCTACAGGGGCCTCCACCCATATCAATTGGTAAAAACCACCTAATCTAATTCCTATCTATATGCACACAATTACATAGGATTTCACCCAACAAAGAGTGAGTGGCTATCACCAACATGCATAAGATATGTCATCTAGAACCTTATTCCCCTATGAACATATTCCTAAATCGTTACAGTAAATATCATGTCAAGCACAGAGAGCCATGCCCTCAACTTTTTGACCACATCACCTCAACTTGGTGTTCAACATCACTTCATGTGTCTCTAGCCACTCCCAACTAAAAAACCATGTTATCTCAATCTTGGTGATCCACGCCACCTAAATCCCTAGTCTTATCCCATCACATTCCCTTAGAACTCATCCATTTAATAAAAAATATTCAATTTATTTTTGATTAAGAACCCTACCAAAATTACCAAGGTTTTTCCAAGACCCTCACATAGCTTTCCACTTGAATAATATTTAGAGAATGCCTAAGGGCATAAAAAATAATCAATTTAATAATTTAATGGCAAGCAATTAATTTATTAGGATCTCCCTTGATCAACCCACATGAAGAATATAGAGTGAACCCCCAAAACCCTCGAAAAATCATAGATAAAGCTATGAACCATATACCTCATACTAGTAGGCAGTCAATCATAAAATATCATCCACTAACTTGATCCGAATAGAAAAAAAAACATAATTTTTGATAAACACCCTACAAATAGGGTAAATGAGCTTGCACAGATTTATCATTCCATATGGAAAGATAAATGAATAAAAGAGGATAGGGGGTTGATGATCTTACTGATGTGATTCCAACAAGACCAAAAAATCTTGGATCAAATCTTGGATGACAAAGATACCTCAAATATTAAGGGAGGAGGAAGAAATGGGAGCTCTCTTATGCATAGAGGATAATGGGAGATAAAATATGGGAGAGAAACTAATAGGGGGATTTTATTAATTTCACACTTCTTAAATATTTTTATGGTTAGATCACATGGTTTGGATAACCATGAACCAAACATGCACACTCACTATAAAAGAGGGATTTACCCTAACACAACTAGGTGTAGAGTTTACAAAATCATGTGTGACCCATGCAGATGTCACTTCCCAAGTCACCCACCTTGTATGGTCAGGTGCACGGTTTACCAAACCGTATGTAGACCATGCGAATCCCCTCTACTAAAAACTGCAAAGTTTCAGATTAGTTATGCGCCCCATTTTTTGTAGTTTAACAAACTATTTCTAGTGCCACTGGAGGGCTACATGGTTTCTCCTGGGAGCCTACATGGTTTGTCCAAATCATACACCTCAATCATCACATTCCCAAAACTAAGTTTCCCGGATCCACCACACCCAAAACCCTGAATCACTTTATGAGCCTTAAGCCTCATCTAGAAACTAGTACTTGGGTCAAAAAAACTCCTAGAATCGGGTTCTAAGGATCAAGAGAATGTTCTTTTTGACCACTAAAAAAGAAAATTAAAAAAAGGTTATGGATTTCCAACCCGTTAAAAAATCCAGGATGTTACATAATGATGAACTACATAACTATATCGTAGTATTCTTACCAATCATACTTCCTAAAGTGCCAGTATCATGGGTTGTGGAGAAAATGGATAGATCTGAAAAATAATCATATTTTGAAAACCCTTGAGACTTGTGACATTAACTTATCATTGTGGATCTCAGGGATCGGTTGACTCCTTCCAACCAGGCTCGAACCTGTGCTACAGTGTGGGAAAGATAGAACAGTATATACTCATAGGGAATACTTGGATTGATAAAACTAATCCACTATCATTTTTAGGCATTCTACACCATAGGTAAAACCCCACAGTACAAGATCATTTTATTATGGTTCACAATTTTGGCCACAATGTAACCTCCACTTGCGTGTTCCATCTTTCATGGAAATGGAATGGGTGATTTCTTAATATTATTTCCTCTTTTTTGTATTTATTTATTTATTCATTCTCCATGATACAACTGGCTAGACCATAGTTTTGTGACCGGACCATAGTGTGGTGACCTTGATCATTGGTTTGAGATTCCTCATATGGCCCTGGAGATTCCATGGTATAAATTTTCCTTTTTGGAACAAAAATGGTGGTGATGGTGGGTTTTAGTGGTTTGAAATGGTGGTCTGGTTGTGTAGTGGTGACTAAGGGTGGTGGAATATTTCTGGTGAAGGTGATGTAGGTGAGACATCCAAATGACATATTTTTTTTATAAAAATGAATAGTTCCACACATCCCACATCAAAGATGTAGGTGATTGGGTGATGCTTAATAATTATGTTCTTCCCATAACCATACAATCATATTGGATTGATGATAATGGATGTAACTCTCCATTCGTACATCACCCCATACTGGCGAGCCTCTCATCCACCATCACATGGATTCAAAACCTGTGTGTTGGTGGTGGCTCTATCATGCAACCTCACACACCTACTCCTACTCCAACCTACTTTGGGGATTTCTGAACTTGCACGACCTTCCTAGGGAGGTCTTGTTTGGATGCCCTCTATGGGATAGATAGGTGGCTTGGCCACCTTGGTTTAGGAATGGCCAAGTGTTGTCCCATTTTTTATGCCTTCTTATACTTATAAAAAACCAAATTCAATAGAAAACATATTCAAACACAATAGTCCACACATTACCTAAAAAATCACCAAATCAATTTCAAACACAATAAAACTTTTTTTTATCCCATAATTAATTAAAACGATAATTATATATATATGTGTGTGTGTGTGTGTGAAAATTAAATCACATAGATAAATGAAGAAAAAATATAAATATATGATTCATAAAACACCCCCCCATACACACAATTAAACCGTTTCTCATCCTCAAGTAAATCTCAACCCCAAGCACAAAGGGTCTAAACTCCACAAGGTAAATTCCCAAACAATCATGCTCATAAAATCAGAGGTATGATTCATGATTTTTAAAAACACAATACTCAAATTTTTTTTTACAAAATTAGGATTCCTTTAGAGTTTCAAATTTAAATCTATTATTTCCACTCACATTATTTAAAAATTTATTAAAATAATATTTCAATAGTGATTTACCCTACCAGAATTAATTTCACTCAAAAATTTAAAAAAATATGAAATGGATTTATCCTCAATCTATGGAATGTGTGATCTATCTATAAACTTGTAATTACTCTCAATGTTCACATAGAAGTCGAACTAAAAAAATTCAAGAGGACATATCACTTAAGTTCTAATGTCTCTACAGCTCATGGTGGGTAGGTAATGATGTAAAAATTAAAATTTAGAGGCTAAAAACAAGGGATGAATTTATTAAAGTGTAATTCATAATACTCAAGTATATCTCAATGAAAAATTCTTCCTACTTAAACTACATTAAAAAAAGAATATCTCAAATTCCCTTTTTCTCTTTCAAAAGTTATGTTCACTTTTAAAAAGAAAAACAATGACAAATCATCCTCTTTCTCTCACAATTTTTTTTTTCAAATTTTCGAAAATTGAGTTATGAAAAGTCTCACATCTATAACCCAACCTAAAATGATAAATATAATTGGTAAAGTGATGGTGATTTTTAACCCTCCATAACTCAACCGAAATTTTCTCACTATATTTTTGAGGTTTCATTAAAAGAACAATGACAACTGAGGAACCTTTTTCAAATATCCCAAAAAACAAACACCACTTGTCATTCCAACACATGAATCTACATGAAAATACCCAACTCCCCTTTTAAGATCAAATGAATGATCATGCAGTAATACATAATAGGGTTGGAAGGATAAATGGGATTATAATATAGCTTCTTGTCAATTAATTTCATGGTTTTTATAGTTTTCTCAATGGATAAATTTAAGGTAGGTCTCAAGGTCAAAATAGGTCAAATAATATCAATCATTACCTCAATCATGTTTAAGTAGCTCAAAATAATCATGTTTTGACATGATAATTAAGTAATTTCTAGTAGTGGTACCCATACCAATATCTCTCAATAAAGGTATAATGATAAACAATATGTAGAAAATTTCTTAGAATCTTCTTGGGAATGGGAATTAAATTTTTTTTATAGTCAAATCTTTTCATAAAAATGAATAATTAGTCTAATAAATATTATATTCTCAGAATTAAGATCAGTAATAAAAAGCTTACCAGTAATCATTTTTTTAGAAACTAAAAATTAGACAGAACATGTGACATTAATAAATTTACACTTATATATTTTCCATTTATGAGGATAAAGAATTAAAAAAATTAAATTTTATAAAAATATCCCCTAAGTGGTGATGTATCTTAGTTAAACTCACAAAGACACACAATACAAATATGGGGTACTGAAGGATTCCTCCCCCACACATAACCTAGACTTCATCTCTAATGTTTCACCATGGTTATGGGGTGAAAACAATATGTTTTTAAATTTAATTTCAGTACAAATAATGGATCAAAAATATATTAAGTTATAAAAGAAAGGAAAATATCCCCTAATAAGAAGCTTCCTTTCCTTGATTCCTTGAATACATAAATTTAGTATTAAAATATTATAGGTTTTTTATCTTTCTATTTTTTATATATTATATCCACCTTTAATTTTATTTTCATATTAGGACCTATGAAAATGAATTATGCAAGTAAAATCATAGATACCTCTTCCATTAATGTTAAAAAATGAAATTTAATATCAACCAATAAGAGAGATCCTAAAACTAAATTGAATTTTACAAATTCAAAATAAAATTCAAATTAAAATTGAATTTTAGTAAGTTGTAAAAATTTTAGGTTTCCTCTTGGAAGCACTTTATTTTAGGTATTTAAGCTAGACCTTTAACCTCTGGTGTCACTTAATTAGAGTATGAAATATTGTTACCCAGTCCATATTGAGAAAAGAATTGAAATTCACATCATCCAGACTGATTTTTCTCTTCTTTTTATATGTTATATTTTTTACACTGGTTCATGGTGGAATCCAAATGTTGGAAATATTTGAATAATTTAAAAAGATATTTAATTTTGTCCATAAATTTACCCTTGATTATCCACCAATTATATATTCTTATTGTAGTGGAATGATGCAACAAATTTTTGAATTTCAGAAACCTACCCCTCCTTTAAATATATTTGGGCTACATAGTTTTTCACAAACTAATAAACGTATGGTAATCCTACCCTTATAGAATATATACTTTTTTAAATTCACTAAACATTTCCCCCATCAAAACCTCTTGAGGCACCTATTCGAGAAACATAATAAATTATCCAAGGATTTTTGTTTATTCAATTTATTCCTCAAGATTTGGAACTACTTAGTTAATAATTTCGTCTAATTCTATATATTTAGGCTCCACCATTTGATTTTTATTTTTTAGATTCACATCATTAATTTTATTAAACACCCAAGAGACTTCCTCCACTTTAACAGAAACATTTACCTCATCCTTGATGGTTGTGACCAACTTGGGAATTCTAATAATTATGTAATCATTTTTAAGTTTTAGAGGTGATTATTCAACAAAAATTTAAGCATGTTCAGCATTCCCACTTTATTCCATCACTAATTTTATTTATTATTCTTAAATTTATATGTTAGATCTTGAAATTTCAGCAACTATGACCACATTTACATGAGTTGGAAGTGCCTTTTTGTTCATGGAACTAGTGAGTGTGTAGTAGTTTCCATATTCCTCAGGTGTCGGGGGTTCTTTTTCACTAAAAAACACAAAAATCCCATGTACACTTCCAATATTCTATCATCTACTTGTTCATCTTACTCTATTGTGATGAAATTGGTAATATTATCAACCTCTCTACCTTGGTGCACCTATTCTGATTTGGGCTTTCCCCAAGATCAACTCTCTTTTTCAAACACCAATTCCTCAATGAGATTCAACATATTCATTTCCTAGTTTTTAGGTAAGTGGAATAATGAGTCCTATTCTTCTTTATTTTTAATAATTTCATCAAGGTCCATGCCTATCTAGTCGTCATCCTCCTCTTCTTCCACTCTAACCATGTGAACTTACTGGTGTGGTGCTTTAAATTCCATGAGGTGTTTTTCAATGGTTTGGGTGCGTTCTTCCACTTCCCTAAATATTTCTACACATTCAACAACACCATCATTATTATCATGTTACAATCAGTTTTCATATTCAATTCTAGAGCTATTATCATCCTGATACAACTCTTTATTCTCAACTTCCATTTTTTCATTGAGGTCTATAATGGGATCTTCTTCTTTTTATTTCATAAAATGGGGTACTAATTGGTCATATTCCTCATATTCCTCTTCTCAATCCATTGTTAATGTGGAATTTTCTTCAATGAATATTTTATCCTTCTCAATAAATATTTTTTACTCCATTCTATCTTCCACTACATCCATGTTTTCTTCTTCCTATTCCCCATTATCTTCAGAGACATTACTCCTTGCATAGAGACATGAAACTATTTTTTTGAAATTAAAATCAACATTAAAAAAATTCATATATCAATCATCTCATAATTCCCTTTAAATTTGGTTTCATACTCATTGAGTTTCACTTAACTGGTTACAATGGGCTTCAAAAGTGTTTCAATCAACTCTTGATTTATAAATTTTTTTTCTTCCCTTGATGTTCATAATTTTTCTCAAACCTATATTCTCATTTTATTTTCAAAAAGTTTTGATGTCCATAAAATATTTAGTAGTAGTCAATTTCAGTCCACTTTTGGTGTTTAAATTCATCATATATATCCAAGTATGAATTATTTCATCCCATTAATTATTGTGAACACTATATTTAATTTAGTACCACCCATGAGGTTTCTTCCCATTGGTATCCAAAGTACTCTAATAGTGGTTGGGCATTGTATTATTTCTCTATATATCTCATTCTACATACCACAACAAAAACCAAGAATATTTCAAATAATAATAAAAGAAAAAACCATAAGAAAATGATAAACTAAAATCAAGAAATATAAATGAGGTTAGAATAAACATGACCAAATCAATTGGTTCTTAAACCATCACTAGTTTTTGTTTATTCACTGATAATGGCACCAAAAACATGATGTAATTTGATGGAATCATTATTCTGTTGGGATTTAAAAGTATATAAATTTATTTTAACCCATCCTAAGCTAATTTCTAAAGTGTAGAATAGTGGAAAGAGAGGGGTTGATCCCATGAGTAAGATGAAATCCCATTGATTGTCTTATGAATAATTTTCGTGTCTCCTTAATTTTTTCACTTAATTTATAATTTAAATTAAATAAACTAAATTAATTTAACTAATTTAATCTAGTAACCAACTAGACTCAAACTAAATTAGATAAGATGAAGAGAGTGTAACTGATGTTAGGGGATGGTTTTGCATTACCTAGATCAATTATTCTTCATTCATGAACCAAATATAATTTAATATTGTGAGACTACTTGAATTAAATAATTTAACCTGTCAACATCAAATAGACTAACTAGGAAATTCAACCCCTCTCTCAAGGTGATCTAATTAACCTAAGTGAAATAGGTTCGATCTCTATGAGAAATGTGATGTTAGGTTGTCTCTCACTTTCCAATTCCCTTAATTTCAATGGGTTTCATCCCCAAATTATCATTGCTTCTATTAGATTATTAGGGGATAATATAAAATTGGAAATGATGTAATAAAATTTAATTTAAAATAATTCATAAATATTGAATAATAAAAGTCATGCATACATATCCCAATTAATCAAAACCACACTCTTCTATGAGTTTATCCATCCATGGATAATTGTTTATCAGCCATAGAAAAAATAAATATTATAGAAGAGGGAATATAATTTATTAAACTAAGAAAGGTGTTGGATTAAAATAGAAAGATTACCTCAATTAAAATAAAAATGATCTAGGAATTTTTAAAATTACATAGAAAAAATATAAAAGGAAAAGGAAATCTAACTAGTTGGTGGAATCTTGGTGTCGAATCCACTCTCACTTCCCCTTCCCCATAAGTGTAAATTTCCTCAAAGTTATTTATTTATTTTTCTATTCCTCCTCTCTTAGGGGGAAATTATTTCCATTCATACCCCTCCAAACCCTGAATGAACTCCCTTAGATTTTAGAACTTCTAGAATATAGGATTCTGGAATTTAAAAACTCACACCACTATGGAGTGGACAGTGAAACTATATCATATTATTCTTCCCAATATAACTTACTATAAAAAAAGTATCATGGGTTATGCTGCAACTGACTAGAAATGAAAAATTATAACATTTTGAAAACCATTTAGGCCTGTGGAATTAACTTATCCATATGGATCTCAGGGATCAGTGGACTCCTTACAACTGGGTGCGAACCTTTCTTGTTAGATTGGAAAGATACAATAGCACAACATGCTATGGATCCTTTGGCTTGAAAAAATGATCCACTTCCATTTTTGGTTATCATACACTATAGGTGAAACCCCACAGTGCTGGATCATTTTATTATGGAACAGAATTTTAGGAATGGTGCAGATTCCATTTATGTATTCTATATTACATGGAAATGGAATAGGAAATTTCCTAATGTCACAACCTCTTTTTATTTTTCTTCTCTCTTTATTATCCATTGTGTAACTGACCATACCACGATATAGTGACAAGACCACAGTGTTTTGACGTTCATCATGGGTTCATGTTTTCTCTTATAGCCATTGTGATTCCATTCCATGGCTTAGATTTCATGGTGTAGTAATGCTAGAAATAGTAGGTTTTGATGGTGTGTAGTGGTGTTCAAGATATGCAGTGATGAGTGAGGGTGGTCGTTTATGACCAATGAGGGTGATGTAGGTGTGGTAGAAATATGAAGGTGTTTTTTAAAAATGAATAGTGCTTATCATTTCTGCATCCCACATCGAAGATGTTGGTGGTTGGGAAATGATAAATAAGTAAGTGCCTCCCACAACAAGTCGATCTTATCAGACTAGTGTCGAAGGATGTCCACCACCTCTCGTGTGTCTCCCCATTTTGATGATCCTCCCCTCCTTCCACCACTAGATTCTCCTCCCATGTGCCAATATTGTCTCTCTCATGCATCCTCATGAACCTTCCCCTTTGCCAACACCCATAGGGGCTAGCCTCACTTGCATGACCTTCCTAGGGAGATCTTGGTCAGCTTCCCTCTATGGGCTAGTTAGGTATCTTAATCTACTTGGTTGAAAGATAGCCAAGTGTTAGCCCATTTTATTCTATATAATTATACAAAAAACTAAATTCACCAAAATGTATATTAAAACACAATAGTCCACACATTACCTTCAAAATAACTAATTCAACTTCAAACATAATAAAAATTATTTTTATCCCATAATTATTTAAAACAATAAAAATTATATATAAATGAAAATTAAATCATATAAATAAATGAGGAAATAAAATATAAATATATGAGTCATCACAGTTGATGGAAGGAGTTCTATAATCTTCACCATCTATATCAGATTTGACCAGAGAATTCCAAGAGTAGCACCCTCCTACCTTTTTGAGGGAAGGTGGTCCCCAAGCTACAAAATATTGGTAAGAGGATATAATTTTTATCTTTAATCATCTCAAGACACCTCTAGAAAGGAATATGAATCTCAAAACTTATATGATTATTAGATCATCTATGAAATGGTTATATGTTCTTACTTTGGAATATCAACACCACGGTATGATTTGGAGGGATTTCTAGACTAGTTTATATGATTAAATTTTCTCGAAGATACTGATATCTGATCGATATAGGGAGTTCATGCATTTGTATTATGGTTATATGACCATTACAGATTATTTAGCTAACTTTAATGAGATTCATCACTTCGTACGTACTCTTTCTGGTGACAATCAATCCAGGGAGAGACATTTCAAGATGACCTTAGGTATTCTATACAATTGTAGGTGAACATTTTATAATTGAATATCATGCCTAATATAGTGAACCCATCCCTTATCACCTAGCATAATTTAATAGAATATGAAGGTATTTGGTATGGTGTTTCAACTTCTAGGCTGGGTAGTGATTCATTCATTGGTAAGAAGCATTTCATTGAGAATTCTCATGATTGAAGTGTCACTCAAAGCATGTGCACTGAAAGTTATGTGATAGAACATTAGTTTGAGGGGAAAGGAAACATAAAACCCATGTATAGTAGAGACCTAGTAGGGTTTTAATCTTTCAGTATACTAAATTGTAGGATCCGAGCACAATGAAAGCGCATGGTTGGGTGTACCCAACTTTAATTTTTCCATTAACGACGATCAATCTGAGATCCTTCATGATGATAAAACTATGGATCTTATGAATATGATAGAGAACTAAAAATAAAGAGGGAATTCCTAGAACCATATAGAGGATCATCATATGTTAGTTATAATAAATTTAATTAAAATATAATAATTACCTTGATGGAATTATCTCTCTGTTGATGTTTTTAGTCACAATTCACTGTGATCCATCGTTACGTCATTGAATCTTACTATAGGATTCCTCTAGCGGTGATTGACACATGATACACGTATATCTAGACATCACTAATGGGATCTCTAGGTGCTAGTGTGGAAGATCATTCTCTTGAAATGTCCGCCTTCGATTACCTTGAGAGCCGCTTCCAAAGTGATATCCTTGATCCGATGGAGGATGATCTCTCTCGGAACATTAGAGCAATCTTGGAGGAAAGGAATTCCCTCTTGGCTTGAGATATTTCTCCAAATGTTTTGTGCACAACCACAAATAATGGATAGATATAATGAGAATAATGTAATTGGAATTTTATTACTTAGAATAATAAAATGAATTAATTAACTGAAATCATTTATTTATTTCATTTAATTCTTAGTAAGACCTCATGTATAATAATAACAGTTGACTATTATTATCACTTGACATGCACCCAGTGAATTACATCTAATATTATTTAATTAAATAGATAATATTATTTCTCACAAATCCCTAGAAAAACTACACAGTGTGCATATTAATATACACAGCCTGTACTTTTGTTTTCCCATTTTCTTTATTTCCTCCACCACATTTATTATACTATGAATAATGCCTATATATGTATCAAATAAATATCACTAAATTACTCACTAATAAATATATTATTGCACCCATAATATATTCTCTCTAATAAGTAGTGTCGAAATAAATGTGATTAAGCATCCTTGAATAATTATTAAACCATAATCGGTAATAATATTTATTCAACTTGTTAAATGGGTATTTAACTGAAATACTTGGACACACTTAGTGTGTGACCCTCTAGGCCTCTTTCACAGTAGAATTATGGAGATCCTACCTAAATTACAAGGTTAGAGTCTAGAAATAAGCCATGACACCCATAGTGAAATACGTTAATGCTGCAATGATGTGTCACCTCCTACGAACACTTACTGTTTAATGTAATCCCTTTTTCTCGATATATCAAATCAAGAGGGTTGCATGACAGTGCCATAAACCCATGTGCTCAATTATTCTTTCTTTGACTCCCAAAAATTTAACATTCCCATTTATTATCATGTCTATGTATTTATTTAGGCTATATCAATTCGATCAAAGGTATTGAGATATCAACTTTTGTTATGGAATAGAATGGACAAATCATTTCTCACATTATCTATTAATGTAGAATTACTTGTGACACACCCAACATATCCTAACTCACTGCAAATATTGTTTCATCAAAGTTTTATCCAATACATCTAAGTTCACAAGTTGTAATACCCATTAATAATTATCTTAATGTCTGTGGACTAATACACATGTCTGCAGATATGAACATCCAATGACATTATGAAGTATGGATTTCCTACTAGCAGGTCTTGTTCTCATAATATCCTCCTGTATATTACCAAGGGAGGACACCATGAGAAAGTGCCTCAAAGTTTTATTAGTCTTTACCCCCAATAGAATATATTATTTTTGTCCCTCAAATAACATCATCTGACTATAGAACATATATTCAAGAATAGTGTTATGGCACTTCCGAGTTCTCATCATAGTAGGGATCTACAATGAAACTTTGGTTCAATAGAAATCCTTAAGAAATTATCACATGCATTGTCACATAGAAGAAAAATCAAGATGTGATACGGTATTTATAAATGAATAAAGTAAAAAAGTATTTCGTTCTAGGCCACCAACACCAACATAAACCATCTTTAGAGATTTTTCTTGAACTCCACACCAGTACCTAGAAAAGGTGGATTTGCACTAGCTTTGAATTCAAGCATGTGGTATTTAGTTCCACACCATGAAGCGTGATGGAATACTACGAGTCATTAAGGTTTAATAGTTAGTTGAGGTCAAGAAATCTAGATACATGTGATGAAGTGCCAACAGAGTGGGCCTTCTCTAGGTGATCAGTTATTTTCTTAGGACTATGGATTTATCCAATTATATATAGTGTAGTATACACCTAAGATACAATGTGTTAGACCATATACAATATGAGGTATTATCTTAGTATCCTTGACTTTAGTAACTTATTTTAATAAAAGGTGTTTCATACTCATTTATATCTATGTATTTAATGGGTAGTTTTGGTCTCAATATCTTATAATTTGGTGGAGTGATATCTATAGACACGCCATTGGGAATCCAGTCAGACGGTGCTAGACAATGTTGGGAATATCATCTTGAGATAGTAGGAAATAATTTTTTAGGAAACTTTTCTTCCTTAAGATTATGGGTTTTGAAATCATTCTTAATATGAAATGATCAGTTTGTTATCAATCCTATAACAATTGTTATCTTCAAAGGGTGTCTTTTATGTCACCTAGGGGTAGTAGATACATTTATAAAGGAGAATATCTTGTCCAGGTAAGTCAAGTTGGAACTTAGCATCATGGATTGGTTAGAGTGTCATCCCATGTTTCTAGCATTTATCTTAATGATCGAGGAGTATGACCGACTATCTTTCCTCCAGCGGTGGGCTATTTTAAGGATGTATTTCCTGATGAATTTTTTAGACTACCTCATAAGAGAGAGGTGGAGTTCACTATCAAACTTGTTTCTATGATTGAAACTAGTGTCTATTCATTTATACAGGATATATTCTGTTAAGGTTCAAGAACTCATAAGGTAGTTAGACGACCTATAAGCTAAAGGGTTTATATGACCTAGTACTTCTCCATGGGGTTCACATGTGTTTTTCAGCAAGAAGGAAAATTGAATATTAAGGTTTCATGTAGATTATGATTGGTTAAATTAGTTTATAGTTAAGAACTAGCACCCACTTCCATGTATATATAATCTATTTTATAATATCTGAGGAGTTAGGGTCTTCTCAAAGATTAGTTTGACATCTTGTTTTCATCAAGTAAGGGTTCGGCCCTCTTATATACATTTATTTAATTATTGATCAATCTTGTCTTGTATTAGTAATTTTTTTTTGTTTTTTATTATGATTAATTCATCCACCATTTTTATGGATTTGATGAATCAGATTTTCCTCCTGAACTTAGATTCCTTTGTGATAGTTTTTTTGGATGAAATCTTGGTTTACTATCAGACTTGAAAAAATGATTCCAAAAACCTTGAAATCATTTTATATTCACTAATAGATGATAGGATCTATGCTATTCTCAATAAATTCCACTTTTTAATTGATAAATCTCACTTCCTAGTTCACATTATCTTAGAATTCGGGGTATCCTTGGATCTAGAGAAATTAAGGGCCATTATTTCTTGAGTTCTGCTTAATAATGTCTTTAATATAATGAGTTTATTGGGTATATTCAATTACTTTTAATGCTTTATTTATAAATTTTCATGCCTTATATCACCTCTTACATGATTCACCAATAAAGGTGTCAATTTCCTATAGTCTGAATAATGTTAGGATGCCTTTAAAAAGTTGAAAGGAAGGCTGACCTCAATGTTGATCCTGATTTTACCTAATCCTAGATAAGGCTACACCATCTTCTATAATGAATTAGGTGTCGGTTTGGGAGCTCTTTTTATGAAAGGGTAATTAATCATAGTGGACGGTTATTTCCAATTGATGCCTTATGAGCATAATTACCTGATTCGGGATCTTGAGTTAGCAGCCGTTATTCATTCCTTATGTTGTTGGAGACATTATTTTCTAGGGGAGAAGTTCATGGTATACTCAGACAATAAAAATATTAAATACAAATTCCATCAGTAAGACTTGAACCAATGGAAGAAATCATGGGTTGAATACATTCATTATTTAGACTTTTATCTTCATTATATTTTTCCTAAGGGAAATACAATTATTTATTCTCTAAGATGGAAGAATTAGACCTAATTTTTTCTGGAATCTAGTATTGAGTATCAGTTGATGGATCTTCCTTCAAAAATTCATCTATAAGTTTAGGAATGTCATGATTAAACTATACTTATATATTTAGTAGTGACATCATCACTTCTGGATTGAGAAATAAGGAGTAATATTTTAGATCACAATGGATTATTCTTGGTGGAAAGTGTTTTTAGGTGAGGACTCGCCAACTGGATGGTTTGTTGATGAGGATGTGATCCTACATTTTCATACCATGTCTGGGTTCTTGTAGACATGTGAGAGGATTTAATGTGATAATATCATGCTTCCAAATGGGTAGTACATCTCGGATTTTCATTTATGTACCATGATATGCACTACTAGTATTGGTGTTCAGGGATGAAAAAGTAAATTTCTTGACTTTTTACTCGATGTTCCCCCTATCAAAAATTGAAGGTGGAAAAAAATGGACTATTAGCCTATTATAGTCATTACCCATCCTAGAGTGGAAATGGAATGAAATTACTATGGATTTTGTGCCTGGGTTACCAAAGTCACCTTGAGGTAGTGATACTGTATGGGTGATCATGGATAGGATGATTAAGGTCTCCCACTTCTTTCTTATTAGGTAGACATTTTCAGTGGATTAGATTAATAGGATATATTTACAAGATATTGTATGCCTTCATATGTTCTATATACCCTTATATTAGATAGGGATTCTTGGTTTTCTTATCAGTTTTGGAAGGGGTTTTAGAGGGCTCTTGGTTCACATGTACTCTTGAGTACTGAAAACTATCCATAGACCGATGGTGAGTCCGACCATACCAAAAAATTATTAGAGGACATGATCTAGGAATGAGTCCTTAATTTTAGAGGTTCTTGAGAGAAACATTTACATCTCACTGAGTTCTCTTACAAAAACAGTCTCTATGAGACTATCCTGACAGCTCTTTATATGGTTCTCTATAGTTGGCTATATTGTTCACCTTTGTGTTGGTTCTATGATGGGATGGAAGTTCCTCTTTTCCCACATCTCATTATAGAGACATTATAGTAAGTATAGTTGATCAGGAGATGTACAGCTAAGGCTTAGTCTAGGAGTAATTCATATGCTAATTGTTGCCGCCAAACACTAGAGTTTGAGGTGGTAGATCACATCTTCTTGTAAGTTTAATCTAGATTGGGTCATTGGTGGATTTATAAACAAGGGAATCTAGTACCTAGATTTGTTGGCCCATTAGATATCTTGGATAGATTTGGGATGGTATCCTATTGAATATATCTTAATCAGAGGTACCAATTCATGCATGTTGTCTTTCATTTATCTCATATTTTTTGTTGTTATTATGACCCATATCATGTTTTTTATTATAAGGATGTTGATTTATAGGTTGATGCTTATTTTAAAGAGTATCCAGTTTGTATTGTTGATCATAACATGAAGAGTCTCTGAGGTATGATAGCTCTTTCAGTATAGGTGTTATAGAAGAACTTCTACGTACAAGATGAGACATGGGAGAAAGATTCTGATATACATTCACAGTGGTTAGAGTTACTCTTGGATTCGGTTCAACCACCCTTAGAAAAGAAAATCAGAGACAAGTTGTTATAAGGAGGTCATGTTTTAATATCCCTAATTTTTAAAGTTACAAATACATTTAATTTCACTATAAATATTTTTTTATCTAAATAGAAGTTATTTAAGAGGTAATGGAGGACATGTGAGCATTCAGACTTGGTTCAAGTCTAGGAGTTTCGATTTTTGAAAGAAAGGGGTGTCGCAAGGTTAGAACATGGTTAGTGATAATCGTGAACCTCAAATTTGTGTCCTTGTAAGGTCGAAGAATATTCATCCAAACCATACAACATGATCTAAATGTCCATTAAAGACCTATGATAAACTGTAGATATAACTTACATAGTTTTCACATGGTTTTCTAACCGTGTGCTTAAACCTTGTGAAGTGAGGGTGCTTGGACAGTTCCCAAAACACAGTTGGAACATGGTTTAGAAAACTATGTAGCCAAACCGTGTTCCCCTTTAAAAGGTAAGAAATTGTGAATTTTTTCCCTAGCACTTTACATTTATTCTCCATTTTTTCCTCCAGAATACTCATAGCATATTTCCCATGTGAGATCTATCCTATTATCCTACCCTAGGATTTGAGATATCTCATATGTCTAACCTCCTATTCGAGTATCATTCATCATGTTGGATATCCATTAGTAATCCTAATATTCCACTCATTTCCTTTTTTAGTTTCATTTACCAACATCATCATTATCTTGGTGTGACCTAATATTACCTTTTTATAAGGAATTTTTCTAGTTTCTCATTTTATCTCATTCCATCATAGAACTGAGGCCGATTCTGGATGAGGAATCTACTGTCAAGTTAAGGTAGATGGTCGACTAATTTTACCTAAAGTTATAAGTGTTTCTAAATAATATCATTATGATTCATTCCATACATTCTATGAATCAAACTTTTAAATTTTATCTTAGATTAGTTCTAAAAGTGCAATGAGACCTATGATATAATTAGAGTCTATTTTCCTCAACATAAACACCCCTTAGGTGTTTTAAATTAAATAAACATGTCAATTATGCTTTTTTTGTATCCAAAACACACCTTAGGTGTACATGGAATGTCATTGTAAAAGGAATGATTATAATTAATTAATTTAAATGTGATATGGAATGTATGATTCAGTTGGTACTTTTTACCACTTATGAGTGAGATGATTTAAAAATAATAATTTAAATGATAAATGGTATGGATGTTTCCCTTGGACCCATTATTGGTCTCTTATAGATAAAAGGGATAATTGAATGGATTGAATAATGTTACCATATTTATACTTAACATAGACTATTGAATTATTATAAATTTAATGGTACAACTGAATTAAATGAATTTCTAAACGAAATAAATTTTATCATGGACCTTTGATCACTCATATTTTTTCTTTACTATTGTTATGGACCTTGATCATTGTATATAGGTGTGGACGTCTTTGAGTTAGACTTGGATTCCTGATATGGATTTCCCTTAGATAGATTGTAGGACACCAGCTAATTCATCGATTCCACCACCCAGTGGTAAACCATCTTTAGTCTAGATCAATGTCTTAGAGATTTGAATTCATCCATATTACTCTGATGATTCAATTTAATATTCCAGAATTTAGGATTCCTTGGATTATCTTCTTGATAACAGATTTATGTCCTCAGACACAAACCACCTAATATTATATCCTTGGTCTCCAATCAAGTAGTTACTAAGTTTACCTTGGAAGATATCCTTATACTTGAAGAAGATTCCTTGGCTATGGGCCTTAGGTTCCTAGCCTACTAATTTCTTGCTACTATGATATATCCTATTGAGGCTGAAGCTGGTGGTTTGACCTGGTTTACTATGATTTATATTTTATACTCATTTATAAATAGATCATTATCTTGGATTAGACTTCGAGATTAGATCGTGTTGGATTTTCATTTCATAATAGCAGTTTATTATACTTATACTGAACACTATTACAATTTATATTCACATGATGGATTTTTTTGACATTTTTGGCATTGGCCTACTCAGTTTTACTCACACCCTATTAGGGAAAACATTTAGTACCTAGGACTACTTCATGGACGTAAGTAAGAATAAAGAGAAGTTCCCAGCTATAGACTCTTGAATTCTTATTAAAATGGGAGATGACTAAGCCAGTGGTCAGGATGATTTTTGGGACTACTTTTTTTTATTTTTTTATCTTTTGTATATATTGGCATTGTTGTATGCTTTCTTCCATTTATGTCTATCAATATTTCTATATAATCTTATGTCATCATCATTTATACATGATATTGTTTCAGTTAATGCCTAGTTGTTATTATACTTGGATAGTTTATCTATTTCACGAAATTATTATATTATTATACTACTTAATTATTATTTAACATAGTGTTTCACTATGATTAAGAGGGTATATTATCCTCAATATACTACCTTACATCCTCGCTGCTAGTCGAAAACCTCTAGAATATAAAGAGGCGCGCTTGAGGCCATGTGGTCAACTGGGTTTGATTACTTTTGAGTGAACTAGTCTTGGGATGTCACATATATATAGATACTTATGGTCTTCCATACATAGGTATACTCATGATGATTCCATTCCCCTAAATGAAATATGGAAGGATGTTAAGAAAATTCCCCCATTGACCCATGAATTTTTTAATCTCACTTCATAGATATGGGGATAGACCCCCACCCATAGGATGACATCAACATTGACTGACTGAAAATTAGATTTTTTATTTCTAAACACTTTTTAGGAAAAAGTGATAAACCATGTGTTTAGATACAAAAGGAAATAACCGAACCATTAAAAGAAAATTTAAGACTACCAGAATTTAGCTCCCTAAATAGTTTCCAGGAGATATTGTGTACCTGAGTTCCCGGTTCATCCTTTAAGAGATCTTCAAGTCTTAACTTCAATTTATCCCAAGTATTAATTTACTCCTCAAGATTGATCTTTCCATTTTTAAATCCTCCAAATAAAATCAAGTCATGTCTATCGATCCAGTTATACTGTTCCTCATTAAAATTCATCCTCAAAGAACTTCCCGTCACTCTAGCATCTTCTTCTTCTGTAGCATTAAGAAAAAAAACCTGTTGAACCGTTTCTTCATCTGAACTCATAACTAAATCCAATGGTTGATCAAGAGCATCACCATCCATCTACTTGGAGTTTAATTTTTTCTCCGAACATATCTCCATGGGAGGTGGAAAATATGATTAATCTTTGGGCTCTTTACGGATTCCCTTCCTATACCCATCACTAGTCACGCTCCCCTGGACCTGCTACTCATCCATAGTGTATCATCTCTAATCAGTTTCAGCCTCCTTCACCAGATCTTCATTAGTCAAACCATCAAAATGATTTCTGAGCTCAATATGAGACACTTCCCTTCTAGGACCTGATCTATTTGGGATCTTAGTGGATGCAGCCTGTCCTCCAACAGGTGATCGGACTAACTCCACATTAGAACCCACAGCAGGAGTCATCGGAACTCCCTCAAACTCTAATTTAACTTCAACACTAGCATTAGAACCAGAATCTCATGCAATGACCTCACCCAAGGCCACTGCATGATCATTCTTCAGCCTACCAGCAACTCTTGCATCACCTGAATCCACTATATTACCCTGTATCACCACAACACCAGTAGGATTCCCCTCCCTCATATCATTTTTCAACCGAAAAAAATTTAAAACATTTTGGATCCTTAGACATGTCCTTGGAATGCTTGGACACCCCCTTGACTTCCTCCAGCAAATTCAGCATCTCAGTATCTTTCTTGTGAGGTCGATCTATTTCTACTGGTTCACAACCTGAGATTCCTCCACTACCTTCGGCCACCAACGGACTACCACCAATAATTGGAACCTCTCCTAGAGTCAGGACTGATTCCCGGAGAGGTTCCAACATAGGTATCATCAATCCCACAAGTTCTCTATACACCAACATAGATACTATGAAAAATATACCTGGACAAACGTAGATGTCTGAGTTGAGATCTAGATTTAGATAAGTGCTCAACTAAATGCCTAAAAATCCTACAAGATGAGTCTGAGAAGGGATATCATGATTAATTAAAAATTTAATATATATAAGTATTATATTTATTACATATTTTATTTTATGAAATGATAAACATTATTACTCAGTTTCTCCATTCTATGAAAAACTAAATAAACATCACAACGTGCATGTATACCACCACTTCCATGGAGTGATTGATTTATGTTTTTATTTTCATCACTACAACACATTTATTATCATGAGAATGGTTAAAATTGATAAATATAATTTTTATGAAATTATTATGGTACTTTAAAGACAAATCTAACAACCTATTAATAGAATGATCAATAAAAAACCATGGTAAATCCAACCGTCTAAAAGATCATTCTACAAGAAAAAAATGATTTCTTTGTACTATAAAATAATTTTTTTGTCATGAACCGTCCTCGGGGCCCATGTCGTGACGACCCCAATTCCACCTTCCATAGGCTAGGGGCTAGCGACTAGCACCAAAGACGAATCTCTGATAAAAAGGGAAGACATTTCCTTTTAACTTGTAACACACACACAATCTGAACACAAGCAGTAGAGGCAACAAGTACTAAAATAGGAAAGTATGGTGTGTTGAAAGTAAGTGGGCCAGTATACAAACCCAACTGAACAACAAGTACAAGTACAAGTAAAAAGGGAAAACAACTTCTAGATCGTCCACTGGGAAATCCTACCTGAAGGGTAGGTACAAAACTCAAACAACTCGTCCCTACGGTACGTACCATATAGTCCAGCTCTGAGAAGCCTCTGTCTGTCACCCTCAACCTCGATCACTGCTGTCTATCATCTGCACAGAACACAACAAGGTGCGGGCAAAGCCCATGAAAGGGTGAGTATAACAACACTCAGTAGGGGACCCCAAGACCCCCGAAGGTCTCCCGGAATCCAAAAAGGATAAAACACAGCAGAAAGATACAAAAACAAAGTATCAACCAAACCTACTTAGGTATATTTCCATACATAAAACTAAGTTACCAGTCATAATCCCAACTCCAACTCTTGATCCCAAACACAACCCAGTCAACAAAGGAAGTAAAGTTAATCACCGCGATGATAATGGTTGAAAGACATGACTCAGCTCACACAGGTATACATATTTCTTAGAGTGAAAGAGATGATAAGATATAGTTACTGATTCATCAAAGCTATTGGACCCACACAGGATACAGGACCAGCTAAGGTATCGGGCCCACACATGATACAGGATCAGTTATTTTGTCGGACCCACATAGGATACATGAACAGAAGTCAGAACTGTCGAACCCACGAAGGATCTCGGTAGAGTAGCATCGTCGTCGAACCCACAGAGGATTCTGGTACAGTCGTCATCACTGTAGAACCCATGGAGTATTCTGGTACACTTAACATCGCTATCGAACCCATAGAGGATTTTGGTACAATAGCGTCATAGTTGAACCCATGAAGGATTCAGTCATCTTAGTGGCAGCTAGCCCTAGGGTTTCGCACACAGTACGATCGATTCTGGGAGGGTCCGCTCCTCGAGTCAAGTTTTGATAAATAAACCATCATGAAGTCTTGAGTTGATGTATCCTATAGTTCTGTCTCATCGTGAGAAACTCAACGCGACAGATGGCGCGTCAATCAGACTCCTGGTCTAAGAGTTATTGGCATTTTCATTCTAGGGGCCCGGTTAGATTTACGCTCGATCCAAACCGAGAACTTTTTCAAATTTTTCCAAAACTCACTTAAATTATCCCAAAAGTACCTCCTCATTACGAGGGTCCCAGTTCCATAGATGGCGCGTCGATTGGATGCACGGTCTAGGATTCATTCGCATTTAAGCGATGATGAGCACAGCCCGCCAAGCCCAGTGGGCTGGCGGGTTAGCCTGACTCGGCTCGGCGGGTCCGAACCAGCTAGGGGGTCAGCCCGGACCGATGGGGTGTGGCCCAGCTGTGGACCCGGCCCGCGCTGCGGGCCGGTCCAGTTTTCCCGGCGGTGTCGCTTTCTCCCCTGCCCAGCACACGCAGCTCACGCAGCGGGCTGCGGTTCTTCCCACACGGCGTCGCGGGCTCCGTGTTTCTCTATCCTGCTCGGTAGATGGACGGCCGGTTCTCCCAGCCAATGGTCCACGGATGTGGGCCGCGGTCTCCTCTGGGCGGCGCCTGTGGGCTCCGCGATCCTCCAGCCCGACCTGTAGCTGGCCGACCTGTTCTTCCAGTCAAGAAGCACGCGGATGCGGGCCGCAGTCTCCCTCCACACAGCGCCTATGGGCATCGTGGTCTTCCAGCGGGCCGGCCGGTCGGCCGGTCGGTCATCCCGTTGTCCGGATCTACGGCGGCCATCTTGGCCGACCGCCTCCGCACCTCCACTGCGGAACAACAGGGTCATGGTCTTGCTGCCCTCCGCACGGCACGACGGCGTCGCGCCACCACCACCGCGGTTATTCTTCAGTACGGTGCGATGACACCGCACCCTTTCGGCTTCGCCTCTGACATCAACCAAATGAGATTCAACGGAGGGACGTCGGACCATGTTTGTTCGGCCCGCTCCCTCCACATTTGGTGATATAAATTTTCCACCTTCGAACCAAAGTAAACATCGAAGAACGAGGATATAATTTTATTGATTTAAAAATTAACAAATCCCCCTACCTCGTATTTTTCATTGTACATTGACATGTCGTGGAAGATTGGCATCGCGGAAGATGGGCGTCGCGGAAGACAGATATTGTTCTGTCAACTTCGTAGGCAGTAGAGCTCACTGAAGTCGAGTCGATACGACGTCCATGTTGTACTTCGTGGGTGGTGGGGCTTCCCTTCCTTGCTCTGGTTGAAAAAGGTAGAAGGTGTTTCTTCACGTTCTTCGAAGACGTGGAGCGTTTTTCATCGAGAGGATGGTGTTCTTCCAAGCTCTCCCCAAGGATTAATAGCCAAGACAAAAATAAAATAATGGATACTCCATTATTTTATTTGTTTCCATGCAAAAAGAATTCAAACTTTTTCAAATTATTTAATTGGCATTAATTAATTTGGTATGATGGCACCATACAGTGGGAAGGTGGAAAAGCTCCACCATAAAGTGGGAGTTCAAGTGTTAAAGGGGGGGGGGGTTCAAGGGAAGTTGAGGGGTTTAATGCTCGTGTGGGCCCCACTACATAATATTCTCCCATGGGAGGTTATATAGAGGTGGGCCTCACCTCCAACTTATCCTTGGAGAATTTAACCTCCACTTAAATAAAATTATGTCAAATATATTTTTTATTTAATTTATTAAGAATCCCCAGAAAAATAACATCCATCCTTGATAAAACGCCACTGCGGTAAAGGTCTCCTTAAGTGAATATTGGAGCTGCGAGTTCATCAGTGTCCTCAGATTTCAATTCTGTGCACCGGTTCAAAAGATATAAAAACTCTCATGTACGTTTACTGAACGTACCTGAACAAAATTTGAGAAATTGATTCCGGGCACACCGGGCCTTGGAATCAAGCACCGTCAGAAATTGTGGACTCGTAAAATTACCATATATTTAAGAAAATCTTTTCCACAGATTTCTAGGTCTTTAAATTTTTATAGGTTATATTATTCTTATAATTATTGGATATTATGATATATCACACTAATAAACCTTAAAAATTATCATTATCCTTTGGGTAGAATGATATTACAACTAAATCACTTCATAATCATCTATTAATTATGGTATATTTTTATTTTGGTTGGTTTAACCACCTACTTGAACAATGATATAAATCTACCTCAAGGATGACTATTGGAATTTAATTTATAATATTATATTATATATGTCAAAAAATAATGGGTTTTTTATTGGTAATATAAAATTTAACTCCTTATTTATGAAAACACTCTTTGTTCACTAAGAATCATCGAAACATGCTCATCGCCATCTTCATCTTTAAGTATCATAAACAGAAATCCCATATAATGAAACTATAATATTATAAATAATTATAAAACATAAATTCTAGTAACTTGTATTATTTGGGAATGAGGAACATTTGGAGAGTAATGATGAATAAAAAACTTTTATAAACTAGTTCAAAACGATCAAGATTTCACACACCTAGTATTAAAAATAGTTAATAATTAACTAATATACATGTAGAAAATAATTATAAATGAAGTATATAAAATGTTATAGATATGAAAAAGGATATAAAATGGGTGATTATTGTAGTTAATTTTTGTTAAACATGTGGTTAGAGCACATTTTGACTAAACATGAATTGAGGTAAGGGGTTCGTTTTCACAAATTTAATTTATTTTGACATATTTCATAATATACACCAAGATACCCTTAATATGTCATGATTAATGACTAATAAATAGAATTTACCGTACTCATTGGGTTGTATAATCCATATCATTCATTTTATATAAATGAATTATGATTCAAAATATAACCATATTGAAAAGGGTTTTGAATAAAATTTTACTCAAATCATAAGGGATTTGTTTTCCAAACTTATTTTCAAAATAAATATTGATTCAGAAAGATAATACAATAAGGAAATTTTTATTATTTCCGAAAAAAATCCTTGATTTTATTTAAATATTTAATGGGGTTTTACATGCCCCATCAATATATCATTTCCCCTTGAATCATATTTTATCCAAAGTCCTTTCTATAAGTGGAAACATATCAGTCTCTTCTTATTGATCAGGAACCTCCCTTTTTCCATATTTGTATTCATTGGATTATTTTTCAAGTTTCCTTATATTTTCATCAATACTTTATTTAGTAAATTTTATACTTCTTGACTTTATTTAAATTTTATAATGAAATTCTTAACACTTTATTATGGAAAATGTTTACTAAAATGTGTAAAGATTCTATTTTTAACTTTTTTTGTGAATGAATAATTTCAATACCTTTGTAGTTTTATTTTAATATTTCTATTTATATTTTTTTGGTTTCTAAAAATTTATTTTACTACTAGTTTTATAAAATTTTTATTTTAAAATTCTTTCAAAAGATCAATAGTATTTCTTATTTCCAAAGTGGTTTTTAAAAACATTATAAAATTATTTTTATCCAATTCATTTTTATTTTCCTTATATTATACTTAATCAAGGGAATTATTAAAATTATACCATCTAACTTCTTTATCTATATGGATTATGTATTTTCCTTCTCTTTTGGATGAATTATCCATCACTACCTTATTCACTCTTAATTTGAAACACCCCGATATTTTTGTGAAATATTTTTCAAAATTAAATTTAATAAGTTTTATATTTTGTGTTACACACAAAAATTATTTTATCATGTTTTACAAGAAACACTATGTTTATCTTGTGTCATACGCAACATCGATTTTAAATGAAACATGACACACTATTCAAATATTATTATTTAATATGATAGTTATCACTAAGTTGATAGAATTATGGGTATGAATAATATTAACTAAATTATGAAAATATATGGTCTAAACATGCATATAAATTTTATTTCTTTTGTAACCAATTAAATTGAAAATGAAAATAAAAACTATTAGAAAATAAAAATAAATCTTTTTCTCAAAACTATTTTTTGTGCACAAATTTATTTTACCTCAATAAATTAAATAAATAAATTTTGTTGAATTATTTAAATAAAATTTATATATAATATATTCAATAAAATTTTATCATTAATTTTATGTGTTTTATAAAAAAATATTGGAATAAATACTATTTCATGCTTAAAAATTGTATGTTTCTAAAAACAGTTTTATCACATTTTGTGCACTTGTATTTAAAATTTCTTTTCTACGATTTTAAAAAATTTATTTTTTAAAAATAAAATTAATTTTTTAAAACATAATTACAAAATTGTCTTAGGTCAAATTTTTGAATATTTTCGGAGAATATAAATTTTTCGATGAATAGTTAAAAATACTTGTTTTTATTAAGAATTCTTATTTATTTTAAAACCATAAAAAAATTTAGATTTTTTTGAAAGTAAAATTGGTTAAATTATATATATATATATATATCCAATTTATTTAATTGGATACATTTCATATTGAATTCTAATATAAAAACATTTTAAACTTTTTAACATTTTCTCTTTGGGAAATCACTTTCTCATCGCATCTACGGTTTAATTTTAAAATAAAATTTCCCCTTATGTAAGTTGGATTTGGAAAAATGGATTACCTATTTTGAGTCATAATAATAAATATTATTTAATAAGATCAAATTAATTTTGTACCATAATGAATATTAAAAATAGTAAAAATTAACTATTGCGGTTAATGTTTAAATGGTTTACTGAGGGTTAAACTAAAAAGATAACAGGTAAAATGACCTATAAAATTTCCCAAAACCCATTTTTGGAAAATATTTGGACATTATAACCTATAATTTTAATTAATTACAAATATTTTATCTTTTTTTTATGTCAAAAATGTGGGCACAACTTTTTCTTTTCAAATATTACAAGAGTGCCACTCACCTCACTTATAAAAGGAGTCCTCATATCCTCTCCTCTTAACACTTACAAAACAATTTGGTTAATAAAATATATACCCAAATAACTTCCTTAATTCCCTTATATCATCCTATAATCCTTATTTTTTTCATAAATAGAGCCTCATAATCCTTTTAGTGTAAACCAAAAGAAGTTGTCCAAAGAAGAGGTAACGTCCCTAACCGGGCATTTTATTTTATTTATTCCTACCCATAATTCAATTATTATTAAAAAATTATGATATAATAACCTCAGAATATTACATATAATGATAGGTTTTTATGTTAATATAATTACCTAAAACTCTCTCCACTTCCATTAAATGGGATACGATGTCATTATTCATGTATACGACAGAGTACTACTTCACGAACCAATGTTATTAATTTTCCATCACCACCACTCTTGGATAGATATAATGATGGATTAATTTTTTATAAATTATATTAATGGTATTATCATCCTTATGAAATTATTATATCACATATACCTTCTTAATTATTATTCTATATAAATACGATAACGTTGCTCGTGTGTACGGAAGACTTCTGCCTCACGAAGAGAAGCGATTCATTCACACTTTACATATAATGTAATAAGGATATCATTAATGAAAATATGTGATATATATGAAATAAAAATTATTCTATAATTTTATTATATTATTTACCTTTATTTATCTATTTCCATCAAGAAAATGGAAATTTCAATCATGCGTATGTACGACCTACCATCTCCGTGAACAATTTATTTCATTTTTTTATCATTAAATTTTATTGATAACTATAAATAAATATATAATGAATATATATGATGTTTATATCATTTTTATAATTATATATATTATGTTACCATGATCAAATTAGGAGGAATGAAAATAAAAACATACACAAAAAACCAAGCTCTTATTACCCAAAACGTGATTATAATATGGAATTGTTTATAAATGGGTAATAAAATTTCATAAGTAAATAATATATTATATGATATATATAATTATGGTTATAAAAACGTTTTATAATAAACTTATATATATATATATATTATAATAGTTTCAAAATTTAATAATGGAATTTGAGACTTAAGGTAAGGGATTTTTGTCTCAATTTGTCTTCTTTAGGAAATAAGTTATGTTATGAACATATATTCTTCTATGAGGTTTATATAATACCCATTTTCTATTTAATTTAATTAATATCTATATTTTAGTGATATTAAAAGTTTAATTTGATGTTATTATTTAATTGGCTCCATGATTCAAAATATACCAAAGTGGTAAAGGTTTGATGTTACAATCTCATTGTTTGTTAGGGTTTTTTATGTTTATATTTCCGATGATGAAATATTATGAAAGATATCTCAAAAAACACCTTTATTTTATTCTAATCTAGTAATTTCATCAGAATACACTTTTTCCCTCCATTATTCTCTCTTTATGTAATCAATATTGTAAAAATATATTTTGAAAGAAAACAGACTTTATTTCCCTCTTCAGTCGAAAATCCTTTTGCTTCCAAAATCAAGTTTTATAAAAATATTTTTAAAAATGTTTATAAAATTAAAAAAAATTATTTATTGAATAAAATATTACCCTTTTTTTAATTTTTACAAAAAAAAAATGAAATGAATCTTCATGTCATGTTCCAAACAATTCTGGTTTGTCTTTTACCAAAAATGTGAAAAGAATATTTATTTTAACATGTATGGAATAAATGGTATTTTCAACCATCATGATCACTAAATGTTCTAAATATTCCATTTATAATTTTAAAATAATATTTTAAAATAAATTTATTTTTAATTTTTTGTGAATTTTTAGTTGCAAAAAGTGATTTTTAAATAAAATTTTTTTCCACTTGAAATGTTCCAAGTGTCTTTTAAAAATAATATCCCATCTAAGATGAAATCCCTTAATGTTACTTATTCATTAATGGGGATATGATCCAAGGATACCATTTTTATTCCTTATATTAATGGTTTATTTTTATGTTAAAAAAATGTTTATGAAACCATTTCTTTTCAATGGGTTATACCATGATAAAATGATTATGAAAACCACTTCTTTTTCCATGGGTTATGCTATGATAAAATAAAAAAAATTATATGAAATACATTTATTTTACAAGGGTTATGGTATGATGTAATGATTATGAAACCCATTTCTTTTCATGATTTCAGATATGATGAGTATTTTTTGATCTCGTATCACACACATGTATGATTTTTATTATGTTATGGGTTATGTTAACTAAGGATAGTGGTTACATTATCACCAAGATGGTAGTTAAGTTATAACCAAGACTGTTAGGACATAAATCTACCTCTGATGCATTGGATAATGATTAATTTTATATGATCTGAATGGGTACATTTTAGGTTATCCCAAACCCAAAAGGGGGGGTACATGGTAGGTTACCCAAAGCCCAAAATAGGGTAAATTGGAGGTTATTCCAAGCTTGAAGTAGGTACATGGGTGGTTATCTAAATCCTAACGTGTTATGAATGTCTTTTTGGGTATCCTTGATATAATATTTTATATTCCTATGTATATTTCACACATTTATATCTTATACCAATGTTATGTTCTCATGTATCATGATCTTTGATTCTATTATGATTCTTGTCATTTGAACTGCCAATATTTATTCCATAACTTCTGTTTATTATCTACGATATGCAGAGTATGGTTTTCATATGTTATTCTCATGTTATGATACCCATATCCTCATGCTATATTGATATCTCTCTTGTTTACCCTTACTAATCATCTGATCTCACCCATTATTATGTTTTATTTGTCCATAATATGAAGAAAGGTGATATGTATGATATTTCTAAGAAGGGTTATAGTTAAAAGGAACTTAGTGGGAGATGATGTAGCACACCTATAGAATTTTTTTTTATGTGTATAAGTTTCCAAAGGCACTATAATTAAACTATTCTATTGGGTATCATTATATTATGTATCAAATATTAATCTATTTATATGTGATATTTATGTATGATATGTTTGGGTCTTTACAGTTAGTATCAGACAAAGGTTTAGTTAACCTTTAGAAACCAGGATGAGAAAAAATTAGTGAGATATATATGGATATTTATAAGTAAATTTATAGATAAATGTCTAAGGATAAGTATAAGTATGAATCAAAAAATAGAAAAATGTCTTGGAATTTTTGTAAAGGATATAGCAAGTGGTTTCCAAGAAATTACATCTCTATCTGGATACTACAATTTGATGTGGATTTGGAACAGATGTAGCTATGGGTAATAACTCTAAAAAATTAATGTCGATCTTGAATCATGCATTACATGTATATGGAAATAGATCTTGTAGCACACTTTGTTTGATAATCTTAGGGGATATTCTTTGAAAATTCACAAACTCTTTATGAACCATCATGAAGGATTTGAATAATAAAAATTAAAGACCTTGGTTAAGCCTAAGGTGTAATATATTTAAATGTAAACTTCATGGTTTGGACATCCAATAAGCTATTTTTCATGATTATGTGGCCCCCTGTATGATTATTATTGATTACATGGTGGTTTTTTGTTTTATTCGATTGACGGAACCCAAAATAACTATGTCAATGATGAATGAAATATACAATTAAATGATTATACAAATAAGAAACCAAATGTTATGGGATATGGAATTAAAAATCTTGTTGTTATGCTCACACAACATTCCTAAAATATGAATCATGGTGAACTTCCAAATGAGTAAATTATGGAATAACATTCTCTTGAGTCCTTCATGAGGTAACATCCACCATATTCTAGTGGTTTTATTGATCCAATAGTTGATGAGAATTTTATTGGTACCATTTAAAATATATTTTCTTGTCTTGAATTTTTAGGATTTGAAAAAATCATTTTGGTTTTATATCATTTTGTTGGAAAATCATATCAATTGTGGAATCTTATTAAGAATATGAGTCAATAAGATGAAATTGACTTTATAGAGTGGGATGGGTTTAAGATTTTATTTTTCAATATGTACTTCCCCTATATTCTTCATATGAAAATGGAAAATAAATTCCTTGATCTAAAAAAGGATGATGAATCTGTTGGTACCTATGAGAAAATTTTTACAAGACTTTCAAGTTATGATCATGGTATTTTCATCCCAAATGAAGGTAAGGTTGATCAAATCTTCATTGGATGAAAACTAAATCTTTGAATGGAATTATACATTAGGTAATTTTGTATATATGAATAAATTGTTTTTTGTATAATCAATTTGGAAATGGAAATTGTATTTACCTATCAATCACATGGTTTTGATAAGAAAATAAATATAGAATTCAAGATAGACTTTAAAAATTATGGAAAAAAGATGATATTTCCTTTATGTTCTAAGTGTGGAAGGAAACATGGAGGAAATTGTATTAAAGTGACTATTAAATATTTTAAGTGTTGAAAACAAGTTCATCAAGTGGTTTAATACCAAAGTGATGGGGAAAAGCTTGTTATTGATTAAAATAGAGATAAATCTATATAGAATGCACCACCCACACTCCAGTGCTTCAAGTGTACAGAGTTTCGGACTTATGTGAATAATTTCCCAAATCCAAGATAAAATATGTATGATAGGCCACAATAACCTCTATAGACAAAGAAAAAAAGGGAATTCTTATATAGACACACTGTATGAAGTGAATCGTGATAATTAGGGAATACTTATCCTCCTCTCCTTATATGGTAATTTCATGTTTGATTTTTTCTTAAGGAGTCCTATAAAAATATTATTATTCATCCTTTAGTGAAATTACTTCTGATTTTGAGAATTTATTATCTCCCTTTACATGGATTATTTAATAATAAAATCACATTTGATATTCTATTTGTATAAGGATGAACCCAAGCTTCTAATGGAAATTATTTGTATAAGATAAGAGATTATTTAAGGAATAAATGGTCAGTTATCTATTGGAAGCATATTTATCTCGAGTTAACATTAAATTAATAGGTATGGATAACCTCATGGTTTTATGAGTTTAAGGTTTATCATAAGTTAAAATTCATTAACAACCTTTTTAAAGTTTTATTTGATTGGATTTTATCAAGATTAGCGTTATTTTGAAAGACATTTATGGAAATAGAACCCTTTGGTTTTTAGGAGGAATGAATTTTTATGGAAAAATGAATAAACATATTAGTATCCTTTAGGTTTTATATTATCTTTTATGGTGAGGTAATTATGGTTTATTTCAATTTTAATTTTTTTTATTAATATAGTTTTTAAAAAAAGGATATCCCGTAAGTCGGCCAATAACCTGTTTAATCTGGAAAGGTCAAGAGGCTTGAACCCACAACCAATGGGAGACAAGGGTATAGCGCCTACCACTAGCATATGTGAAAGATTATTTCTAGTGGGACATATAAAGAGAGATATTTCAAAGTATGTATCTCGATGCTTAGTATGTTATAATGTCAATTATAATAGAAAAAGGTATAAATGAATGCTACAACCATTATCCATACCAAAAAGTAAATGGGATGAAATACCTATGGGTTTTATCATTATACTCCCCAAAACCTCTAAAGTGAATAATGCTATATGGGTTGTAGTTGATCACCTTAAGAAGTTATCATACTTAATCTCTATCATAGAATATTTCTCTTTGGATTAGATTTATAAGATATAAATTAAGGAAGTGTTGAGTATTTCATGGTGTATAAAATTCTATTATATCTGATTGGAATATAAGGTTTACCTTGAAGTTATAGGGAATTATTTAGTAATCCCTGTATATGGAGCTAAGTTTCAGCAATATGTATGATCCCCAGACAAACGGTTAGTTTGAGAGAACAATTCAAACCATGAAGAATGTGATATTATTTTTTTATATGTATTTAAAATGATGTTAGGATAAACACCTTCTTCTAGTTGAATTTTCATACAATAATTACTTCCACTCGAGAATTCTGATGAATCTTTATGAATCCCTAAAATGAAAAAGAGTTTATAACTCCAATGTACTAGAATATGGTTGTAAAAAAGAATGATATTTGGACCTGAGTAAGATGATAAAATAGAAGATAATTTTAGAGGCATTCAAAAACATGTATGAGAATTAAAAATTTGATAGAAATATTATACTGATAATATATAACACAATATATAATTTGAATTTTATAAGAAAGTGTTTTTATAAATTCCTTCATTGAAGAAAGAAGGAAAAAATGTGCCCTTGGTATATCGGTCCCTTTGGAATTCTTGATCATATCAGCACTATATCTTATTGCTTGGTTCTTCCACTGAACCTCTTTGTAGTTCCCATTTTGTTTTATGTATCTCTCTTGAGTATGTACATACTCAATCCATCACATTTAATGAACTTAGATGTGGTACTTCTAGAGAATGATCTTTCTCATAAGGAATAATTGCTTGATTTTCTAGATCATACCAAGAATGTGCTACGAAATAAGATGACTCACTTGGTCAAATTGTTGTGAAAAAACCCTATCTTGATGAATTTGTGTGAGAATATGAGTATGTAATGATGAGGATGTATCCTCATTTCTTGGTACCAAAGTAATGAATATCAATGGTGAAATTAATTATAAGGGGTCAGAATTTAACACCCCAAGATTTTGGTGAAATATTTTTTCAAATAAATTTAATATTTTCAATATTTTTTGTGACACGCAATACTAAGCTTATCTTACATCACATGAAACACTATGTTTTTCTTGGATCACACAAAACCCTGAGTTTAAACAAAACATAACATACTATTAAAATATTATTATTTAATATGATAGTTATCACCTAGAAATTGGAATGGTTTGTATGAATAAGATTAACTAAATTATGAAAATATATGGTTTACACATGTATAAAAAATTAATTTTTTGGTGACCAATTAATTATAAATGAAAATAAAAACTATTTGAAAATGAAGGAAATATTTTTTTGAAAACCCATTTTTATACACACAAATGAAGTTTACCTCAATAAATTAAATAAATCACTTTTTTTAAATTATTTTTATTAAATTTATATATTATATATTCAATAAAAAATTTAATTTTGATATTCTGTGTTTTCTGAAAAATATATATGAATAAATCAAATTTTATACTTAAAAAGTGTGTTTTTCTAAAAAACAGTTTTATCACATTTTGCATTCTTATTTTTAAAAAAAATGAATTTTTTTTAAAAAAATATTTGAAGAAATGAAATAAATTTTTCAATTCATCATTTCAAAATTATCTTAGGGTGATTTTTTGAAAATTTTCTGAGAAGATAATGTTTTGGTTGAATAGTGAAAATACTAGTTTTTCTTAAGAATTGTCATTTCTATCAAAGCTTTTAAAAACATAAAAACTATTTTAAAATGTTTTTTAAAGTAAAATTAGTTCAATTATATCTATTAAACCAATTTATATTGTTTGAATCAATTTTATGTTGAATTTTATATAATGTTTTTAACACTTTTAAACATTTTCTCTTTGGAAAACCGTTTTCTCATCGTGTCTAAAAGTTTAATATCAAAATAAAATTTTCCACTTATGTGAGTTGAATTTTGAAAAATGGATTTAATGTTTTGAATCATTTTCATTAACAATATCTAATAATTTCAATTTAATTTTTGACCATAATTAATAGTAAAAATAGTAAAAATTAATTATTATGGTTAAGGTTAAAATGATTTTATCATGGGGGTTAGAATAAAAATTAAAGGTGTAAAATGACCTATAAAATTTTCCAACACCCATTTTATAGAAATATTTCAAACTTATCACCTATAATATTTTATAATGACCCATTTTGTGATTTTTTTCATGTGAAAAACATCGGTACACCTTTTTCTTTTTAAAAACTACAAGTGTTCCACTCACCTCACTTATAAAAGGACACCCCCTCTCCTCATGTCCTCGAATTTACAAAACCATTTGGTTAAAAAATCCATACCCAAATAAGATACTTAATTACCTCCTATCATTTTAAAATCCATGGTTTGGTCAAAAATCCAACCTAATAATCCTTTTGTTGTAAACCAAAATAAGTTTTCCAATGTAAAGGTAACATTCCAAACTGAGAATTTTATTTTATTTCTTCCTCCACCTACTTAAATTATTACTAAAACATGATTATATAATAACATAAGTATATTCCATAAAATTTTATGTTATTTTTTTAATTTCATGGCCTATAACTTTATCCACTTCTATCAAATGGGATATGAAATCATCATTTGTGTGTACAGCAGTCTACCGCCTCGTGAGCCGATGTTATTTGTTTTCCATCACCACTACTCATGTATGGATATAATTATGGATTAAATTTTTATATATATGATATTTATTATACTTTTATACTTATGAAATTATTATATCACATATAACTTATTAATTTATATTCTGTGGGAATACAATATTATTGCTTGTTTGTACGATGAACTACCACCTCATGAAGCGATGTGATTCGTTCATGCTTTAAATAGAAGGTAATTGATCTCACCATAATTAATTGTTTCATTTTCACCCTTATGCCACCATGTCAAACTAGTTTCTTATTGAAAATTATAAAAGTAATAACAAATTTCACTTCATATTTGATTAAATTATTTTGTTTTTATCACTGTTAAAAAGGGAAATGTAATTTTTTTTTGATAATTTCATTAAAGGTGGAGGTGATTTAGAAGTCGAGTGATGAAGTTCAAGAAAAATGGGCCAAACTATGCAAGATCAAAGAAAACCAGTGGACTCAACCATACAGTACTACTAAAATGTGCATCCAAATGGGTTAGTATTTTGTGGTCTAGTCCTAAATTCAATGGGATACATTTAAAATAACTAAATTCAAGCCTCATTAGTCTATCTAATGGCACAACCAAACTTATTTGTCCAAGCCACCTAATTTTCTTGATGTCAAAAAGTGGGTTTTGTATTTCATCCATATCACCAGTTGTGATTGTTCGAATGGTTCCAAACTTCCTGTAGAGATATTTAGTAGGTGGGGTTTCAAATTTTTAGTTTTATAAAAAGTGAGATATTATTTCTAGCCATTTAAAACTATGTTTTAAATGGTTTTTCTAAATAAGGGTTCCTAAAACCACCTTCCACATTTCTTATAATTGGAACCCTAGGCTCCTCATTTTTACATTCAGCTAATAAGAAAAGATATGGTATTTCAGAGACCCAAAAGAGTCCTATCCTTATCCAAGAAGTTCTATAGGCCTCTATCCTCATAGGGGGATCAAGGATAAAGGTGAAGTTCCACCTGAGCATCCTCTTCTCAATGGCGAGATAAACAGTGGATGATCATTTCGAGGGAGCTACACATACATGGAAGGTTGTTCCAACAGTTTTTATTCTACTGGTTTTGTGTGATTTTTGTGTTAAATATTTCACTTATCTTAAATTTGGATGTTCTTCTCCTTTGAATATATTTCTTTTTTTATAATAAAGCGAAACACTTTTTATTTCAACACCAATTGGGTTGAGATTTCAAGTGGGAATATTGCATTTTTTTGGTTGGACAAGGCAAGAATCCTCTTTATCTCACACATACATAATATTTAAATATGATTTTTTATCCCTTTTTATATGTTTTAGAACCAAACATTGATAATATGATATTTGTTTCAAGGGGTGATTCTTTTAGCATCATTTTAAGGGGAAAGAGGGAAATCGAGATCTTAACAAACCTCAACCAAAGGATTAAATTAAACCATATAAAATTTTCAGAACAATGAACTATCAATAATTTGTAGTGAACTTTAAATTATATCCTTTTCTCATAATTCTAAAACAACACCTTTATTTATCAACTATTAAACTCTTTAAATCAAGTCATTTTCTTGAAAATATTTTCAAAGCCGCCCCCTTTTTTGTTTTATTTTATTAAAAATTCACACTATAAACCACGAAATCTCCTTGATAGATAACCTAGAGTCTAACTTATACTATAAATCAACCTTAAAACATAATCAATTTGACATGTTTTGACAATGTGGTCAGATTTTTGTGTCATTTCCAGGGAGTGATTTTTTTAGTGTGTGAGTTTTTATAAAAGTATTTCATATTTTGTAATTATTTGTTTATTTTTTTCTTCCTTAATTTATTTATTTTATTTCTAAAATAGTAATTTTATAGGACTTTTTTATGATGTGATCTTCATCAGAGGAAATACTTCCATTCAAACATGAACCTGAGAGGATATTACATCAGCGACATCGAGACACACAACAGAACCCTTTGAAGGAGGATACAAAAAACATTGAAACAATTATGGATCCTTATAATTCGTATAAAACCCAAATTATAGATGAATTAAAAATGTATAACATGGATGAAAACAATTATACATTAAAAATAACTAACCTCGCCAGATGTTGATATCCAACCCACTTGTATTCAAATTCAAGGCGAGGAACCCAATTTTGAACATAAATTCGATTTAATTCATTTATTACTAAGATTCCATGGAATCTCAGGAAAAAATCCACATGATAATTTAAAAAAATCATACTATGTGTTTGATATTAAAACCTATTAATGTGGATGAAGAAACAATTAAGATTATATCATTTCTATTTTCATTAGAAGACACTATGAAAGATTGGTTGTTTTATGTTAATTCACCAATTAGAGGTTGGGAAGATATGAAATACCTTTTTTCTTTAAAAATACCTCCCATCCTCTAGAACAAAAAAATATGGAAATAAATATGTGGTATAAGACAATATCAATGGGAAATGCTTCAGGAATACTGGGAAATATTTAAAAGGTTTTTTTCAAGTTTCCCACACCACCAAATAAATGATCAAATTTTAATTAAATATTTTTATGAAGGTTAAGTTCATATTGATATAAACATTATTGATGATTCTATAGGTGGTGCACTAGTTGATAAAATCTCAATTGCTACTAGAAACCTAATTGAGAACATAGAACAGAACACTCAACAATTTGGTTCAAGATCCAATGTTTCCATTTGAGGTGTCCATGTAGTGAAAATAATAAATTCGAGAAGGATTTGGACATGAAGTTCAAAGAGGTAAGTACCCTTATTCGACAACATTTTCTTTTCCTAGTGAAATACCAATATCCTCTTCCTATCCACTGTGGAATATATTCTTCTAAAACCCATTATTCTGACCAATGGCCCCAGTTATGAGAAACTTCTGATATTTATGAGGAAATATTTCCAGGAATCCCTTATAACCAACCCCTTAGGAAAGAATATTACAATCCATATAACATTGTGTGGAAATAAAACTAAGCTTATAGGCAAGGGGGTATTCAAACCAACCACAAAAACAATAGATCTAATTGGGGTAGATTAGTCATCCACCACCACCACCATAAAGGCATTTCCAACCACCCCTTCAAACCCTAAGACTAGCCTAGAAGATATGATGAATCAAATGGCTTCCAACAATCTCTAATTCCAATTAACCACCCAAGAATCCACACCAGACCAAAAAACCCAATTAGACCAACTCGATATCTATGTAGAGGAAATTCAAAGTCATGGTTCTGGTAAACTACCCTCTCAACTAGTAGTTAACCCTAGAGATAAGGGAAATATTAGTTCCATCACCCTTAGAAGTGGAAAAAGACATAAAAACCAAAATAACCTTACATTAGAGTCATCAACTCCTGAGGAAACCACCATCCCAACTACTGAAAATGATTCAAGAGAAGAAAATCTTTATCTTGAGAGAATCCCTTATAAAGGAAAGAGTGTGTATGTTGATGAGTCACCTATCCCAACCATTCCTCTTCTATTTCCCTAAAGGGATACCCAAAAAATAAAACAAAAGGAAACATAACTTGATAAGTAAATATTAGAAACATTCAAAAAAGTGCCGGTTAACATCCCCTTGATTGATGTCTTGAAGAAAATTGCAAGATATCTCAAGTTTATGAAGAAGATGTGTACACAAAAAATGAGAATTAGATGTGATGAGAAGGTGAGATTAGGGAGGAATGTACCAGTGTTGATAGAGCCATCACTTCCTATGAAATTCAATGATCCTGGAAAATTCTCGATTCAGTGAACCATAGGGAATTATTCCTTTTCCAAATCTATGATTGATTTGGGTGTCTATATAAATTTGATGCCTCACTACATTTACTCTAAATTGTAGGTCGGAGAACTAAAGACAACAGGAATTTTTGTTCAACTCACAAATCTAAGTACAACACACCCCACTGGTGTGTAAGTGGATGTTTTAGTGGGGGTGTAAGATTTAATTTTTCCTACTAATTTTTATGTGATTAAAATGAAATATAATTGTATGAATGGACATTCCCTAATTATATTGGGGAGACCTTTCCTGAAAAATGTCAAAATCATAATTAATGTCCACAATGGTATATTATCTATGGATTCTGGTGGTGACATATCCAACTTCAACATCCTTGATGCCATGAATCACCCCTCAGAAGAACATTCCTCTATATTTGTTAATTCAATTGATGTACTCTATTCCCCTAAAGAAATTCCTTTCCACTAATATCCTTTATGAGTTTTCATCATTGATTGAAATGTTGGGAAATGAATCATTTATATAATGTTTTAGTGTTCTAGAAAAATTTGATGCATGTTTTTAATTGATGATTTCTTGAACACTTAGGATCGCAAAACCATCAATAATACTGCTATTCTTATAAATGATCATTCCTCATCAAAGGATGATACCATTGAGTAGTTATATGAGATTAGTGACCTCTCACTTTCACACACACTCCCATAAATCCAAAATCCACCTTAATTGGAACTAAAACAACTACCTCAAGATTTAAAATAGTCCTATCTTGAGAATGGAAACAAGTTTCCTTTCATAATTTCTAGTTCACTACCTCCCGATCATGAATTGAGACTACATTAACTTTTGAGGGAGTATAAACATGATTTGGGATGGATAGTTACATAAATTCATAGAATTATCCCATAAATTTGTACACATCATATATTGTAAAATTATAAGGATAAACCAGTGATAAAGACATGATGATGACTGAACCCAGACCTCCTATATGTTTTCAAAAAATAGGTAACAAAATATTTTGTTGTTAGAATTATTTTCCCCATCTATGATAGCCAATGGATCAGTCCAATTCAAGTAGTTCCTAAAAGAATTGGTCTAATAGTAATTGAAAATTAAAATAATGAATTGGTTCGAACTCACATGCATAATAGTTGGTCTGTCTTTATATACTATCACTGACTAAACCAATACACTAGGAAAGACCATTTACCATTTTCATTCATTGACAAAATTTTTGAGAGGCTTTTAGGGAAGTCTCATTACTATTTTATTGATGGGTATTCTGGATACTTTCAATTCCATATTTCTCATATGGATTCAAAAAAGACAACATTTACTTTCCCCTTTGGCACTTTCTCATATAGAAGGATTCCATTTGTTCTATCTAATGCTTCAGGTACTTTCCAGCGATGCATGGATAGTATTTTTTCAGATTACCTTGAGAATTTCATGGAAGTTTGCATGGATGATTTCACTATTTATGGATCCTATTTTGATGAATGTTTGAGTATTATAGGTTCCACCCTACATCACTATATTGAAAATAATCACATATTAAATAATGAGAAATTACATTTCATAGTGCGAAAAGGTATAGTTTTGGGAAATGTCATTTCTGGGGATGGTATCTATGTAGATAAATCCAAATTGGATATCATTTCATTCCTACCATTCCCCCAAAAATATAAAGGATATGTGGTCTTTCCTAGGAAATTCGGGATTTTATTGTCATTTCATTCATGACTATAGTAAAATTGAACTTCCCCTCTCCCAATTTCTCCAAAAATAAAAGGAATTTGGTTTAGATAAAGAATGTGAGGAAGATTTTAGTAAGTTAAAATGGATTTTCACATTACCATTAGTAATCAATCCACTATGGTGGGATTTAACATTTGAGCTTATGTGTGATACCTCTAACTATGCATTTGGGGCAGTCTAATCACAAAGGGTCGATTGATCTCTACATTTTATTTCCTATGCCTCACGTACACTAGACCCTGCCCATGAAAACTACACCACAACTGAAAAATAATTTATTTATATTTTGTTTAACTTGGATAAATTTAGGTTGTATCTTTTAGGGTCTAAATTCATTGTGTTCTTATACCATGTAGCCCTCTGGTATGTCCTTAAGAAAATAGAAGCCAAACCACATCTCATTTGTTGGATGCTCCTCCTTCAGGGATTCAATCTAGAAATTTGATATAAAAAAGAGCATAGAATGTGGTGGATGACCATATTAGTATGATTATACCATCCTCATAAATTTATTCATCCCCTTTTATTCATATAAATGACATGTTTCCTGATGAGAAACTATACTGAGAGCAGGATGTTATTCCATGGTATGACGAAATTGTAAATTATTTCATTACAGCTTGCATTCCTGGTGATTTTAAAAACCATTAGGTTGGCCATCTAAAACATGAGTATCCTTGGTACATTTAGGATGACCTATATCATTGGATCACATGTAGTGATCGAGTATACATGAATTTTGTTCCTGATATTGAGTTTCAGTCTGTCCATTGGTTCCATCACACTCTAGCTTATGGGGGCCACTTTAGTCCCCAATAGATAGCTCACAAGGTCCTTGATTTTGGTCTCTTTTGGCCAACACATTTTTAGTATTCCCAAGATTTTTTTAAATCTTTTCCTCTCTATCAAAGAATGGGGAATTTCTTTAAAAAAGTTAAATTCCACAACAACCCTTGATTTTCCATACATTTTTTGATGCTTGGGGCATTGAGTTTATGGGACCATTCCCCAATTCATTTGGGAACTTGTACATTCTTCTGGTAATTGATTATGTGTCAAAATGGGTAGAATTACATTCTAAAAGGAATGATTATTCCATGACTATAGTGGAATTTTTGAGAACCATATTTTTTTTAGGTTTAGATTACCTAGGTTCATCATCAGTGACCAGGGTTCTCATTTCTACAACCGAACAAGGAAATCACTTTTTCATCGGTATGGGGTCGAGCATTGAGTGTCTACTTCTTATCACCCACAAACCAATGGCCAAGATGAGGTTTCAAATAGAGAGTTTAAATAAATTCTTGAAAAAACATTTCAACCCAATAGAAAATATTTTAGTCTTAGACTTGATGATTAATTATGGCCCTACCATACTACTTTCAAAACTCTCACTTGAATGTCACCCTATCATATTGTGTTCGGAAGGAGTTTTCACCACCTTGTTAAGATTGAGCACTAGGCCTATTGGGAATCAAAAAATGCAATTATAATCTATCTGGTGAAGGTGATCAAATGAAGTTGTAGATTCAGGAGCTGGAGTAAATGAGAAGAGATTTATATGAGAACTTCTAGATTTATAAAGAGTGAACCAAGGCTACCCATGACTATATCATCCTTCATCATCAATTCCACATTGGAAAAAAGTTCCTCATTTATAATTCAAGGTTGAAGTTTCATCTAGGTAAACTTCATTCCCATTGGTTTGGACCATACACTATTACTAATGTTTATCTATTTGGTGTTGTTCAGGTTCAAAATGAAGAAACCAAACAAACCTTTACTGTCAATGGGTAGTAGCTTAAGCACATTCATGAATCACTTTTTAAGTTCCTGATGGAGGAAATCTAAGTTCAATAAGCATCTTACCGGTGACACCCACCAGGTTTTATCCTTCATTACCATGTTCTCTTTTATTATAGTGAGGAAAATACACACTTTAGGTGTAGGGGATGGGTATATTTCCTAGGTTAGTTAGGAATTATCATCATCCTTATTTATTTTTTCTCTTTTTCTCTTTATATATAGTACTATCACTTGCCCCCCCCCCATATTCCCCCCTCACTATTGTGTTGAAATGATAATTTTTGTATACCCACTTTATCATGGAAAATTATTCCCTATTAATCTTTGAATTTATTGGAAATACATGAGGAATTTGTGTATTTCATATTCTTTTAACATTCAAAAAAATCTATGAAATTTTCATTTCAGAAATATTTCAATATTGTGGTGTGAATTTATTTTGAAATTATGTTCTTTCTCGATGATATAATTGGTTGTATTATTTTAAAACCTTTGAGAAGAATGGTACCCTTTGTGTGAGTAGTTTAATGGAAAATTGTGTTGCTTAATTTATCTACACACATTTGAACCCAACCATGAAGTGTGAAAATTTATTACTTAATATAAGGTAAATATAAGTTTGGTTAATTTTTCTCTACTTTCTAAAATTATTTTTTCATATGTTTGTTCCTTATCTGGTCTATTTAATTACTGTGCTATATTGACCTATGCATGTGTACCTATTATCCAATTGTTGTAAACCCTAGAAAAATGGGTTGTGTTTTGGCCAGGTCAAAAACCACCCTTTCTTAACTTTTGATCTTATTATAACTATTACAATTAGTGCAGTAAGAAGATCAAACATGGGTTGAGGGAAGAGTGTGATATTTTTTCCAAGGGAAACTTTTGAGAAAAAATAATAAATGAGGGGAGTGATGAAATGTAAAACATATGGGGATATATAGGTCGAGAGATTAGCGTTTAACTTTTAGAAATTTTTAAGTGAGTGGGTCTTGAAATTTAACTGCAAAGGATATAGGGAAATTTTGGTGGAAAGAATCATGTAAGTAAACAATTTTAAAAATAAATTATATTTACTCGATAAAAAGTTGAAGTAATATCATTAAATGGTTGTCACAGAAACACATGAAGAATAAATGACATTATTAACTTTTGAACTATTTTCCTTGATTGGTATCATGCATATCTTGTAATTTTATTCTCATAAAATTTTTGAGTCTTCTTTTTCCATGATCACTAAGAATAACTCCTCGGTCTGATTTTTGATTTGATCACATTTCTATCAAGAATTAAATTTTAATTAAATATTAAATATTTATGATTTTGTAAATATCTACACGCATAATTTTTTGAAATATAAATTTTCTTAGGAGTGAAAATGTTTAGGTTTGGGGTTGTGATCGCACAATGATTAAATGTTTCATTTTCACCCTTACACCACTATGATAAACTAGTTTTTTACTAAAAATTATAAAAATAATAACAAATTCCACTTCATATTTGATTCGATTATTTTTTTATCAATGTTAAAAATTTATATATTACTTTTTTTAATAATTTTATTAATGGTGGAGGTGATTTAGAGGGTCTGTGATGAATTTCAAGAAGAATAGGTCGAGCTGCGCAGGATCTAAGCACACTGGTAGACTCAAATGAAATATTCTATTAAATCATGCATCCAAATAGGATTATATCATGTGTGATGGTCCTAAATTAAATGGTATACATTTAATATCAATAAACCCAAGCCTCATTCGTCCATCAGATGGACCATCTAGACTGATTTATCCAAGCCATTGAATTTTCTCAAAGTCAAAAGGTGGGTTCTATATTTATCCATATCTTAGGCTTTGATTGTCAAAATGGTGCCAAAATTTTATTGTATATATTCAGGAGGCGGGGATAAAGTTTTTTAGTATTTTCAAAAGTTATATAAGATTATATGGCCATCTAAAACCATGGGCCTAGTGGTTTTTGAAAATTACGGTTCTCAAAACCACCTTCCACATTTCCTATAAATTGGCACCTTGGGCTCCCTATTTATAAGTTCGGCCATGAAAAAAAATTTCTAGTATTTTGGAGACACAATGTAGTCTTATCCTCATCCAATAATTTATAGAGGCCCCTATCCTCATAGGGAGATCAACGATGAAGGTGAAGTTCCACTCGAGCCTCCTCCTCCTCTTAATGAAGAGCTAAAAGGTGGACGATCATTTTGAGGGAGCAACACATACTTGGAAGGGAGATCTGAAACTTGTTATTCTATTGGTTTTGTGTAATTTATGTGTTAAATATTTCACTTATGTTAAATTTTAATTTTCTTCTCCTCTGAATATATTTATTTTGTTATAATTAAGGGAAACACTTTTTATTTCAACACTGATTGGGTTGAGATTTCAAGTGGGAATATTGGGTTGTTCCGATTGGACAAGACAAGAATCCTATTTATCTCACACATACATAATATTTGAATATTATTTGTTACCCCTTTTCTATGTTTTAGAACTAACCATTGACAACATGATTGATGTGTCTAGGGGTGATTCTTTGAGCATCGTTTTAAGTGGAAAGAGGGAAGTCGAGATCTTGACAACCCTCAACCAAATAATTACATTAGACAATATAAAAATTTTATAACAATGACCTGTCCAAGATGTTTAGTGAACTTTAAATGATCTCCTTATCTCATTATTCTAAAACACCACATTTATTTATCAACTATTAAAATATTTAAATAAATTCATTTTCTTAAAAATATTTTCAAAACCACGCCCCTCTTTTGTTTCTTTTTATTAAAAATTCACACTATAAACCACCAACTCTCCCTGAGAGATGACCTAGGGTCATTCCTATAATATAAATTAGCCTTAAAAACATAATCAATTTGATGTGTCACGACAATGCGGTCAGCAATAAGGATGATTTTAATGAAAATACCTGATATATATGACATAAAAATAATTTTTTAATGGCAATATATTATTTACATTTCTTTATTTATTTTCATTGAGAAAATGGAAACAACGTTCATGTGTACGTACGGCCTACCATCTCCATGACCGATGCATTTCATTTTTTGCCTCTAACTTTTATGGATTACTATAAGTACATATTTACTAACTATATATTATATTCATATAATTGTTATAATTTTTTAGATTATGTATTCATGATCAAAGTAGGAGGACCAAAAAAATCAAAACATACATGAAAAACAAAGCGGTTATTAAATGAAATGTAATTTTTACAAGGATATTTTAATAAACGAGAAATAAAACTTAATAAGTAAATCATATATGGTATGAAATAAATTATTATGGTTCTAAAATGGATGTATGATAAAATTATATTTATTATTTATGGGGTTCTAATGTATATAAAGGAATTCGATACTTATGGTAAGGGGTTTTTATCACAATTTTTCTTCTTTGGGACATAAGTTATTCCATGAAAATATATTATTCTATGAGTTGTATATAATTTCACTTTGAAATGTTATATCATTAATATATTTTTATTAATTACATTAAAAGTTTCATTTAATGTTATTATTTAACGGGTCCTATGATTTAAAAGATACTAAAGAGGTAACGTTTTGAGGTTACAATCTCATTATTTATCACGGTTGTTTATGATTATACTTCTGATAATGAAATCATATGATATATCTCTCAATAAACTCATGAATTTTCTTATCCTATGGTTATTTCATGGGAATGAATTTTTTTTATTCATTTTATTATCTTCATGTACTAAATATTGAAAAATAATATTTTTAATGAAAACTGAATTTATTTCTCTCTTCGGTCGAAAATCCTTTTATCTTCTAAAATCATATTTTATAAAAAAATAAAAACTGTTTATAAAATTATCCAAATTATTTATTAAATAAAATTTACCAATATTTTTTATTTTTATAAATTTTTTTGAAATTAATCTTCATGTCATTTTCTAGGCAATATATTTTTGGGTTTTACCAAAAATGTGAAAATAATATATTTTTTAACATGTACGACATAAACGGTATTTTCCACCATCATGAGTACTCAATGTTTTAAAGATTCATTTATAAGTTTAAAATATTTTTTTCATATAAAAGTATATCCAAAATGTTTAATGAATTTTTAGTTTACAAAATTTATTTTTAAATAAATTTTATTTTCCTCAATAAATGTTCCAAGTGTCTTTTCAAAATAAATTGTCATCTAAGATGAAGTCCTTTGATTTTACTTATGATTTAATAGAGATATAATCCAAGTATACCATTCTTATTCTTTATCTAAATGGTTTATGTTTATGATGATAATTTTTTTTATGAAACCCATTTCTTTTCCACGGGTTATACCATGATAAAATGCTTATGAAACCTGCTTATTTTTTCATGGCTTATGCTATAATGAAATGATGAAATGTATAGCTAACCCATTTATTATCCATGGGTTATTGTATGATGTAATTATTATGAAACCCATTTATTTTCCTGGGTACTAATATGATAAATGTTTTATGATATTTTTTCACACACATGTATGATTTTCATTATGTTATAGTGGTTATGTTATAAGCAAGGATAATAGTTATGTTATAACCAAGGACAATGATTACGTTATAACCAATTTGTTTGGGACCTATATCTCTCTCCAATTAATTGGGTAATGGTTAATTTTATATGATCTTAAAAGGTACTCAAGAGGTTTTTCCAATCCAAAAAAGGGGTACATAAGAGGTTATCCCATTCCAAAAATAGGGTACACTGGAGGTTATCCCAAGCCCAGAGTAGGTACATGAGTGGTTATCCTAAGCCTAATATGTTATGAATTTCTTGGTGGGTATCCTTGACTAAATATTTTCTATTCTTAAATATATACCAAAAATATATTTCTTATGCCAATGTTATGCTCTAATGGATAATGTTATTGATTCCATTATTATTCATGTCTTATGATCTTCTATAATTTATGTCGTGAATCAAGTTTATAATCTGTTATATGCAGGGTATGGTTTTCATATATTATTCTCATGTTATCATACACATGTGTTCATTTTATATTGATAACCCCCATATTTACCCTTACTAAGAATTTGATATCACTCTTATTAATGTTTCCTTTCCCCTTGATATGAAGAAAGGTATTACATATGATATGTATAAGAATATTTCTAGTTATGGATAACATAGGGGGAGATGAACTAGCACACTTTTGGACTAGTTTTTTATGTTCCAATGTTTCCAAAGTCACTAGACTTAAATTATTATGGCATAAATAATTATATTATGTATTGAATATTCATCTATTTAGATTTAATATTTATGTATGAGAAGTATGAGTATTTAAATAATCATCAACAACGTATAATCCAATCTTTTTAACTAATGTATTTCTATATTGAATTCCCTATTTTTGATTCCTTTGATTAAAGGTTGTTCACCTAGATGTTATTAATCAATTTATTAGTGAAATTATTATCTTCACCAAATAACATTTATCTATATGTTTTAAATACCATATTATTTATTATATTTATTTAATGTTTTATACCTAGAAAAATATTTGATGTCCTTGGATACCCATTTATTTTCTATGTTTTATAATGTTATGATTATTGATATAATTATTAATTATTTACTTTTTTGAATCCATTTGAAAATGATATAATACCCATTTTATTTCTATGGGTTATTTATGATGTGTTGAAGGGAACCTATTTTCATTCTATAGTTTCTTATGATGTTTTAAATGAAATACATTTTCTTTCCATGGGTTCTTTATGCTATAAAAAGTGAAATTTTTCATTTTAAATATTTAATAAAACCCATTTTTATTTTCATGGGTTATTTATGATGTAATAAGTGAATTATTTTTAAATGCAACTAATAAGTATGAATTAATTATTGGTGGGGTCCTATATCACCCTCAAATGCATTGGTTGAAATTTATACCTAATCAGATAAGTATTTTTTTAGTACATTTTATTCTCATAAGGGGGGGGGACAAATGGTGTGTCTCATTAAAGAAATGTTACCCTATAATAATATTTTTTGCATATTTTAATTGTGTTCCATAGTTTTTTTCTTATTCTCATGAATATCCCAGGATCTCATGGATCATTTTTATTAACTCATGTTTTGAAAATCTTTGGATTCATGTCTTATGTTAATAAAATCCTTATTCCATTATTTATAAACCATAATTTATGAGGTATAATTTTTTTATGCATCATTATTATACCCATGAGAGCATCTTATTTTTCACTTTTTATATTTGATTTTTAATTCTTATGTTTACTTTTACTGAGCATTTGAGGTCCCCCCTTTCTTACATTTGCATTTCCACAGGTTATAAATATTAAAAATTATGAAATGTATTGATTAGTTTCTTATGTAGAGAGCTTGTGTGAGTTAGTTAAGAAACATTATGTATTGTGTAGTTTCATATATAAGGGGGAAAATCCTATAAATACAAATAAAATAGTTTTTTTTGAAATTTTTTCCCCAATTTTGATAAAACACTAAACCAAAAAATTCTTGGTAATGTATTGTGATGAAATATTTTCTTTATGTTATATGAGTGATATGGCCTCGTCTCTGGGATTTGTAGTTAGTATTAGAAAAATTATTAGATATAATTGGATATTAGGATGATATTGGATAAGGATTAATTGGTAATTGTAAATGTCATAAAATGTTGATAAATTATGATAGATTATAATTTCAAAGGTATAGATGAATTTTTAGATCATTTGAGGTAATATTATGGGGATTGGGATAATATAAATTTAGATAAAAACCTAGGGATAATTCAATGTATAGGAAAACAACCTGAAATTTTGGTAAGGTATAAATTTTATGGTTTTCGTAGAAATAAAATCCACCTCTTGATACTACAAGTGGATATAGGCTCTTGCTAAGATGTACCTAGGTCTAGTAACCTTACAAAGGGTGTATTTGCTATTAAATCAATCATTCCTTGGTGAATGTTAAATATAACTAACTATACACCTGGTTGACACTACTATGTGATATGCATTGTTTAATCACATTCCCTTTACAAGCCATTATAAATGAATTATTATGTTGAATAATTTTGATAATAAGTATGAAATAACCCAAACTAGAGAAGCCTAGATTGAACTAAGAGTGATTTAGCTTCAACATAAATTAAATGTAATAATTTTTAATTGTAAGAAATTATGAGATTGAAGTTTTCATGTAATTATATTAAAATAATTATCTTATGGTGTTATTTATTAACCGCTCAGGATTAACTTCTTTTGTATTTAGTAGTAGTTAAAACCCGAATGATCCAAGTTTACACTATATTCCATGGATAATGAAAATATCTTACCAAAGATAATCCTAATAGGATAAGAGATAGAGTGAGGAATATTATAATTATTCCAAACAAGCTATCAAGAATTTTGATAAAAAAAACATAAACATAGTTGCGCTTACAAACACACAAAATAAAAAACTAATAGTGTCCCATGGAAGTTCAGGTGATAAATATGATGAAGGAATGAATGTTAAAATTCCTTCATGATAAAAATGTGGTAAAGATACACCAAGGGGAATGGATTGATATAATTAAGAAATTATTTATGTGTTGAAATAGATGGGATAAAGAGAATAATTATTTCAGAAAAGTGAACTGTTAATTGAACACGGTGAAAGTAAATATTAGTTCATCCAAATATACCATTAATTTTTTTTGTCCTAAATGTGGGGAACATAAACATTATGCAATTTAATTCCCTAATATAATAGATAGCATGGATGATAAGCACCAGAAACATCTAAGATAAGGGAATTCTTTTGAAACCATAACAATGGAAGTGAGTTCAGAAGAAAATGTAGAGTGAGGAACACAAACCATACACTCAAGAAATGTGAGTATTACATTTGTATCTTATTCAACCAACCTATTTATACTTAGAATTTATTATAAGGACATAAAATTATACCTTATGGCTAGATGTTTAATTACTAATAAACACTTTTATTTCCCAAGTATATAATTCCCCTCCAATATATATTTATAGAAATGTTTCTCCAAATCAAATTTGGTGTGATATTAGGCATGGATTGTTTATATTGATAATAATAAATTCAAAGATTAGAAACTCACATATAAAAGTCCACCCATGATCACTTATTATGAAAATGATGATTATAAAATAAATTTTACTAGAATTGTATTATGGTGTTTAGCACAAATGGATAAAGAAATACCCAAAATTAGTTATATACCCATTATAAGGGAAAATAAGATTTCAATAGTCAAACCTAGGATAGTGAGGATGAAACATCGTTATAAATTAAACACAGATTCATGGAATTCCTTAACATTTAAGAAAGTCATAATTGTAATAGTGGTCATGCAATTTATTTTAGGGGTAGAATGCAATGACTTGAGATTCCACTTTATATTTTCCTTAAATACAAATTATGTTAATAGCATGTTTCACATGAAACACTAAACTCTAACATACCACAACTCTTTCTATTAAAATATATATTAACCAATGTATGGTAGTTATTGAAAAAGTGGGTACAAATAGTAATAACCAACTTATGAAATAAAGGTCCTTTTAATAATATTTCAATAAGTGAAACTATGAATATAATTAGAACTTTTTGTATGCTTATATTTTATTTTATAAAATGCATATTGATCATTTTTTATATATTTTTTATTACCATTAATTTTAGAAGATTACTTAATATACCAAAAATTAATTCCAATAAAAAGATGTTTTCGCAATATTTTATGATTTTATTTTAAATTTAAATTTAAAAATTTTAGAACCGGAATTTTAAATATATATATATATCTCTTACTATCATAAAAATAATAACTTTAGATTAATTTTTTGTATTTTCTCTAAAATATTTTTTAAGGTGAATACTACAAAATATTATTTTTAAAAATAATATGACTTTGTGACATTATTAGTATATAATTTAGAATTGGAAATACATGAATTGAATTTTAAATAAGTTAAATTATAATTTTAATAATTTTGTTTTTAATTTAAAACCATATATTTGAAATTTTAGAACATATGTTATACTTTTAAAAAAATTGTTTTTAATATCTTATATATTTAGTATTTTAAAATTATTTTTTAACACTTTTAGAAAAATAATATAATGAAATAAATTTAAAATTTTGAATAATTGTGTATAAATTTCATAATAAGGACTCATTTATTTTCATTCTTAATAGATAAATCTCCTTGGTAAAAATGAGTTACCTCAGTAAAAATAAAAAAGGGTAAAAACGATTTAACCCAAAGAGAAAGACCACAAAAATGTTTAAAACATATGTCATAATGGATAGTTGAGGAGTTTTTTTGACTTATCCCTTACCCTCTATATTATTACCAAATTTTTTAGAAACCTTCTTTGAGAGTGATTTCCCACTATTGAAATGTTTTGGGTATTTACAGAAATTCCATCACTTTTCACTTATAAAATGGGAACTCCTCTCCTTGCTAAACCACAAACCAAAACCCACTTATATAATATCAAAATATACCCAAAACTCTTATAAATATTTCTGTACACCTTAAATAGGTTATGTTATTCTCAAAATACCATCCCTCAAAGGGTTAAACCCCTTTGTAATGGAGATTATCCAAGAAGAGTGGTATAAATTTCTAATATCTCATTCCTCATTTCTATTTCTTAATGTGAATTTATTATGTCTAAAATTACATTACACAATCTGAAAATTATAAAATCAGTATCATTATTATACTATAATTTAATTACAATGATGTTACAATAATTAACTTCCTTCCCTTTTCTATTAAGAAAAATGTAACCGCTATTTGTGTGTTGTGCGGTCTACCACTTTCCTTCACTGCCTTAAGATGATAGAAATAATTGGTAATAAAATTTATAAGTATGATATTTATAACATATTTTAGATTCTAAAATGATAGACCATACTGATTATTTTCCCCATTCTATGAATATTAAATCAGCATCCATGCATACATGTGGACAACCACCTCTATTGAATGATATATTTATATTTTTGTTTTCATTACCACCTTACATGGATGGTCATGAGAATGGGTTTAATGGATAAATATGATGTTTTTGAAATTATTATGATTTTGTAAATACAAACTGTAAAACCTATTAACAATATGATCAATAAACAATTGTGGTAAATTTGACCATACAAAAGATCATTATAGGAGTAAATAATGATTTCTTCATACTATAAAATAACTACATATTTGTTACATTACAACTATAATTATTTCATGTTCGGTTATTTAATGCTAATAAAGAGTAAATAATATCATTATTCTCCTGTTATAATAATATTATGACTAAATCACTACTTAATCATCCATTAATTATGGTATATTCTTGTTTGTATTAGTTTAACCACCCACTTGAAAAATATTATAAATTTATATAATATATGAAAATAGGAATTTAATTTCTTATAATAAATGATTTAAGTAATAAAATAGTTATTTTTTAGTTCTGTAATGGTAATAAAAAAATTAAGTCATTACTTTTAAAACTACTCTTTGTTCACTAAGAATTATCGAAACATGTTTATTACCAAATTCATCATAAAGGATAATAACCAAAACTACCATAGAATTAAATTATAACATTACAAAAAACATACCAGTATAATTTCTGGAGTATGGTGTTCTATGGGAAAATTGTCTAGAGATTTCCTTTTAATTGATTTTTGTGAAACGAATTGTATGTCAATCTCTTATAGGATAAACATCTATAAAACCATGTGTCCATACTACATAATATGGTTAAGGATTTAATTTTGAGGACTAATTTGAGATTATAAAAAACATCATGTTGATATAAGTATGTTCTCATCATTTTTACAGCAAAAATCAGGCTAAGGCTATTCTTTTTAATGTTGGAATATATACTCTCAGTATCTAACACTAACTTGTTGAGATATTAGAGACTATCTTAATTACCAAAAACATTAATCTATATGAGAAGGGTTATAAGTGATCCCTTTATGATCGACACATATATAATTAAAGTCTTCATTCCATAGAAATAATTAGAACTAGTGGGTGTAGTAGATATTACCTGATATTTTTGAAGTCTTCTTGATAGTCTTCATCCCATTGGTGAGAGAACCCATTTTATAAGAGTTTGGTAAAGGTAGGAACTTTTTGGTATTATTGAATATGAAACATCTGATGTAATTGATAAATCCCTAAATCCATCTGAACTATTTTAGGTTTTATAGTTATATAATTTCAAGGGTCATGTTCGTCTCTTCTGGGTCTAAATCGATGCCACGGTATCGTATCATGAAGCTGAAGAAGATAATTAACATTACACCCAAAATTACACTTTAAGGGGGTATATAATTTTGTTGTACCACTATAGTATATTGAAAACTATCTTATGTTTTGTAAAATTATCAAATCATTACTGGGATTTGACCACTAGATCTTCAACATAGAATTATATGAACATCCCTCAAATACGGCTGAAGTGTAGGACCTCAGGACACCATGAGAGGGGAGGGGTGAATCAGGGTGTCAAATTTTTGTTTTAAAACAAGGATCTTGTTCCCAAGTTGGTAGGAACTCGTTAAACCTATAAGATTGATGAGAATAGAAATCAAACAATCACATTAACAAAGACCACACAACACTTTTACATGGTCCACCACTAAGGGCTATGTCCAAGGAGCATACACTGACAGTGTGTCAGTCATACAAAAATCCACTAAACATTACTTGTTCTGGTATACAAAGGTTTGATCATAGTCACTATGTTCCAAGATCACTACCTTTACAATGTTATAGGTATAGCCCACTGCTTCCATCTGAAAACTTCCATCGACTCCCCCTAGATCACTTATTTGAGAGAAGTCTGAATCAGTTTATCAACTTGAAGGTTGCATCAAGGATTTGGCATTAAAGACTTTTTCCCTGACTTAGCACGAGACTATTCTTGCACCATAAACCAGATTTTATGCTCTTTGAATTCCATATTCACTAAAATTATATGTCTAAAACTTCTCTTTGTGTAACCTCTTTGCGAGACACATTCCTTCCCAAAGCACCCCTACTTTTGCAGAACAAACTACCAACACAAATCACCCCTACCTTCATGGAACAAAATTTATTAGTGAAGATTCATTTCCTTCATGGAAATAATTTCGAGAAACTCACTGATCCAATATAGAATACCTCATTTTCATGAAGTACCTTTTTTTCCAAAACATGGGCATCAGTTAAGACTTATAGTCTCTTCACGATGTACCAGCTCACTTAAAAATCCCTGTTCATGAATCTCTTTATGAAATCAATGAGTTTCCATATTTTCCCTAAAATATATGATTAAAATGAAGATGTTTAGCCTCATATTTATAGGCTCATCCATTATTGAAGATCCACCACCTCTTTGTGGATTTTCCAGATCATCAAACACATCTTCACGGTGCTCCTCCCTTCCAAGAGAACCATGAAAATTATTTGTTCTCAAATCTCAACATCATCGAGAAGTATTCCATCAATTCCCTTCATGGATCCTATTCAATCCAAAAATCATTCTATCAATGACCACAGAGACCAAAACTCGTAATCGTGATGAACTTTGTCTCTGATTTTGAAGCCCATCGTAATTGCAAAGCACATCATCAGAACACTTTATGGCTTCACGAAACGCAATTCGAAAATCACATATTCGTGAAACTCATGCCTTTGCCATATTTTTGTAAGGCCTATAAGAAAACCCAATTTTCACATTGAAATCCAACTTCCAAATTTTGAACCCCAAAAATTTGGAAAACTATAGGAAATGATGCCTCCTTCAATAATTCTATCAGCTTGAACTTTATGATAACATTCCTTGAAATCTCCCTGATAATTCATGTAAGTATTGACAACAAACACAAACCAAACTAAATTTCTAGAAAATAACAACCCTATTTCCAACATGAAGATGTTTTGAATAGCATATTGATATGTGGAACAAGAATTCTCTAAAAACAAAGGTTATGGACTGAAAGTAGAATATCACTTAGGTCACTATAAAAGTAGTGGATTGTTCTTCCTTATGTGAATTTCTATTTTGGTTGTACCATACATACTCATCTATAAAGTAAATGTCTTGGAAGCCTATGATCACATCGGTCAAGATTTATATAATCAGAACTAGGAAATAATCCATTAGGAAATGTTGTCTGATATCCTATAAGTTAATAAAAACTTTTATCTCTTATTCTTTTCCATTATAGGAATAGTGTTCAAAAGCCATTTCGGGTACTAATCCTCTGGAATAATGTGATATTTAATAATATTGTTCACTTCATATTTCACCTTAGAAGCATGGGATTGATTCATTGTACTGGATGATTTCTTGAAACCAAGATGATCATCTAATAGGCCTAGATAGTGGATGACCCATTTATATTCAATTCATAATTTTTTGTATAATTTCAAGAAAAGACATCACTTTTTTTAATAAGAAGATATATGGTTATTTCTCTTTAAGAGGCATGGAGGATCTAATGAATGTGGGTTACTGGTCTTCTTTTATACCTATAATTACTTGTTTAAGATCATTGATCATGGTGGAGACACCTTCCTTGTATGATAAATGGGAATATAAAAAGTTGTTTTCCTCTACTTATTTAGTCTCAAGTTTAGTAAAATATAAAGTTTATGGTACATTTTTTTCTTGAGAGTGGTTAATAGATTTATTAGGGTTTTATAGAGGCTAGTGTGAATCCCCCCTCACTAGTTTCTTCCTAAATAATTTATCCCTCCACCTCACTATCATTGAGTGCAGACGTTGTACTAACATCATGAGATTCAGGGAATGAAGTGAGGTAAATTTTAGTTTTGTAAGATACAGAGTATCGTTAATTGTTCTGACACATAATGATGTGATGATTTTTCTATAATACAAGAATAATGGAGTGGAATCTTCATTGGGGTCATTTTCATTACCATTATAATTTCACCCCACTTTCATGTGTAAATATTCATAAGGAAAATATGATATCATGAGGGTCGGAATAGACCAAGTATCTATTTGTATTTCTATATTTATAATGATTTCTTCTACTTGATGAATGGGTAAAACATACTCATCCTTGATCTCCTTCAATGGGCCGGTAGGATCCATTTTCAAGCTATTTTGAGTTGGTAATATGAGTATTGTTACCTATCCTTGATTCCTCCCATTACCTTTTATTGAGTTATATATCTATATATTGAGATTCATGAGAATAAAAGGGTGAATTATCATCATTTAACACTTTAAATTGTCTATTTACAAAATACGTGAGGAACTAATGGTATAAGGAAGGAACTGTTGTATGTAAATAAATTCATTGTCACCTAGTATATTATTTAAATTCATGTTCTAATGAAAAAACATGAATTCGAATTTAGATATGAGGTCCTTGAATTGTTCATTTATCTCTATTATTCTAAGAAGTTTACGCTTTCTCAAATCGAATCCTTGGATTCTCATATTATAGGAAGACAAGACTAAGTCACTACATCCCAAAAATTGGAGGGCTCAAACCTGTATGAGGTTGATCCAAGAGTAATTAAAAATGAGGGTTTGATATATGTAAAAAAATTTAAGCTTCATAGAAATTTATAGATATCTGATGTATCCTACTACGGTAACCTCTGTGTCTTTTTATATAAAGGAGATGATTTTGTGGAACTTTATGGGGTTGGTCATTACACGACAAGAATTGTTTCTTCCATATAATCCTTAAAATCCTGAGGCCTTATGAATTCAAAAATTAATGTTTCCCAGAGCTCTATTGAAAGAAAAGTTCATCCCAGTTTAGGATCTTGGCTGAGAGAATAGATGATTGCTTCAAAATATTTTTATTTCAGACTAAATGTTATCATTTTCCACTAGTAATTTATTCTATAGTCCAAGGATTGTAGGTATATGTAGGATATTTCAAAGACCCTTTTCACTAGACAATATTTATAGTCCTGTATATTGTTCATGGAATTAACTAAGAAAATAATTTTATAGTATAATGATGATTATGTTGAAGTGTCTCTGATAATCGGTCCTCAAATATGATGTGATTTTACTGGGATATAGATGATTCAAGAGTGGATCAGTTATTCTATTGAGACTATTAAAGGTATCTTGTTTGTGTTTTTTCAGTATGTATGGGTTCATAAAAATAATTTTTTGGAATTAAGGTTTCTTCTGAGATTCATATTGACCTCTTATTCCATTACCGTTATGGCCTCTGTGACCTCTTTCTCACCATCCTGGGTTTTTTAGGGAGTTCAGGATAATATGAATGATTTTCTTCAGAGAATGATTCTACAAAATGAATAAAGTTGACTAAATCATATAACAACTCATTATCTGATGAGGGTTCTATGTAATAAGGTGATGCTTAGGAATTCAATATCAAAGGTAAAAAAGTCTAGAAGAGTCTAGACTAGCTTGGTCATGGGATTGAGTTCTTTTTTCTGTTCCTTTCCCTTCCCACATCATCTATAATTAATCTTATAAAACTATTACATTGTTGGGGATGTATCAACTATTTTACAGTAAATTGGGTCCATAATTGATTAGTTTATCTAGGCCCTAAATCTCTCATATGATATCGATTGAATGATTTACCAGTCATTTAATCATCAATCATGAATGTGTTTTATTCAAGACATCCTACCACTCCCCTCCCTCATCAAGTGAAATTGAAGAATCATGAGATACATACTCCATGTTTTTTACTAACATGGATTTACCTGAATTAACCATCTTATATCATATATCATCAAGTTAATTTTTATTAAGAGAAATGAGGAAAAGAACACAACTAGTGTCCCTAGAAGCCCAGGACAAGAGGCCAAAGGAGGCATGAAATAATGCAGACCAAGGGAACCCCTCTCACAAGTTTAACCCCTTTGGGATTTAAGGTAATAAAATTATGAATAAAAATGGAATCCAAACCATGGACATTAAGAGAGGCAAGATAGACTGTGACCTGGTTCCCCTCTCTCCAATTGTGGACCACTATAGTGGTGATTTTGATAATGCTCTGGAACTTCCTGATGGTATAATGGATCAACCAAAGGGTGGAGATATTTTATTATACGGAATCATGAAGGATTTTGGAGTCATTTTCATCCTCTGATATAGTGATCCTTTTCTGACAACATAAACTGAGACCATAAAGCATCACCTTGGCCTTCACATGGAGGGAGGATCTATGACCTAGATAGGAAAAAACACCATGATGACCAACCCATTAGAATTATGAACCACTCCACCACCACGAAGGACTCCTATGTAGCATGATCCATCAGTATTAATTTTGAGTCCCATGCTAGGTGGGGACCAGTATACCTAGAAGCTTCTTGTGCTGCTGCTAACAAGAGGTACATTTCTTGTATTAGCTTGAAGTTGTTGAAAAGAGGGAACCTCCCCCCCCAGTTTTTGAGAAATTTAACCAAGTCAAGAAGGAGGTTCTTTTTTATAATGATGATGGACCAACCATATGACTAGGCCCCTTCATGTTTAGCCTTATTATGAGCCTTCCAAATCGACCAGCATCCAGCGTGAAGGACCATGGTACGAGCTGCCATCTCAGGACCCCTCTCCTTTTCACCATTGAGCCAATGGTCAATAAACGGAATATAGACCATGTTTTTATGTAAATGATAGTAAACTCTCCAAAATAATACCATACCATCCTTTCCCACCCACCCTATAAGAATAAATTCCCCGTACTCTCCTCCTTATAGTTAGAGCAACAGGGGAACCTTGAATCTAGTGCAATTCCAAATCACTGGATGTTGTCATTAGTGGGTAGAGAATTATGTCAAAGCCTCCAAATGATAAATTTCTGCTTAATGGGGATTCCATTAGACCATTGGATCTTGTTCCATGTATCAACTTGATCAAGAGAGTCTAACTTACATCGAAAATTAATATTGTAGAAGACCCTTGGGGAGGAGAGGTAGAAGACACATATATCCGGTTCAGGGTTGAGATCAATGAGGTTGAAGTTCTCCTACTGATCCTTGTCCATAACTTCATCGATAAACATTTGATGAGAGCTGGACTCTTTTAAGGTGATCAAAGTGGATAGACAACCAGGGAAGCCGAGGATATACCCAGCCCGGTTTTGATGCCAAAAGAAGATGTCCCCTGCATGATAATCCATTTGGAATGAGTTTAAAGGTCATTGATGAGGGAAAAGATGATGGAATATAGTAGGTAATATGTCTATCAACCAGCAATGTGGTCCCTAAGTGATTTTTTTATGGTGATCCCCCATAGCGTTCAATATTCCAGAATTTCCGAGGCCAACTGTGCATGCATGTATAAGAGTGTGTCGGCAAGGCTGCACATGTTGAGGACACCTTACCTAGCAGGCCTTTCCACCCTGAGCCATGAATCCCAATAGTGTTTCCTGACTAAGATAGGATCCCAAATAATGCATGTATGTATCTTATCAATTCTTCCCTATCATATAATTGAAGGGTTCATAGTCTTCCTAGTTGGTGAGACTAAAATTATTTGTTTTTTTATTTGAAAACATGAACAAGTTATTTTTCAATGTTATAATGAAGTGCCTTAAAAATTTATCCATTCAAAAATAATAGGCCTTGTTATTCTGATAAAAAAATGGTTAAAATTGTTGTTATTTTCTTTCATTTATACATGGAAATTGTTATTGTCACTTTTTTTAAGGTTTGGTTTCTTATGATGTTGTATGGGATTATGTATCTCGGCTGGTGCTAGCACTAGAATAAGTGTAATAGTCAATGTTTCTACTAACTGGTTCTCATTCCCTTAGAATTTTTCATTATCTTATACATGGACTTTGTGAATAGAATAGTACCCCCACCCTTTTCACAACCAGTACAACATCTCATAATCCAATGAGATATTTTAATGGAACCAATAGTGTTTTCATCTCATCATGAAGATTCTCAATAAAAAGGGTCAAGTATTTTTTCCTAGGGGATTCATGTTGAGTAAATATGTCAGACTATTATATATAGAGATGAATTCAAAGACCCTATCATTCTCATGATGTTTAAAATTTTACTTGTAATCGACCATTTCCTTCCTTAGTGTTGAGCTAAATTGATAGAGAAACCTCTAACATTAGTCTTCCCAATCAGTGATGGACCTAGCTAGTTAGTTATTATACCAAAGAAATTCCAAACAATCTAGAATATGTATGAATCATCTAATATTGGATTCCAATTTTTTATTGAGTGTTCCCATCATGGTTCCACATCAAGATATGACATTTGATATGTTATTCTCTAGGTTACCAGTGTAATTAGAGATTAAAAAATTTGGATATCCAAAGTTGGGTGAAGGAGGATTTGTATCTACCCACCCAAGGTATGACTTCTTTTTTGGTTGACTTAATTATCAAACTCCTTTCATGTCCAATAATCTAAAAGTTAGATAATCAATCGAGTTATCTAGTTTTAGAGCCATTGTTAACTATGCAGATGCCCGAGTAGAGGTGAAAGGTGGTTTTTTATATGTTCATCCCACTCATGTTTTCTATTGATGCACATCATGAGCTGATATGGAGTAATTTACCTTACATAACTCTAGGGGTATCCCAAAGAAAGAAATTGTTGGTAATATCTAGTTTTAGGTCTTAGGAACACCTTCTAGACAAATCTTGGGCCTTTTAGATTGTGTGGAATCAGGTAAATAATTTTCTCTTTTTGGATATGTACCAAAGGGGAAAAATATTCTTCCACATGAAAATTATACTCATGAGTAGTATTTACTTTGATTAATTTAGTTTTGAGCTATTTTAGTCATTCTAACTCAGCTTCATATTGAGGGAACCATTCCTTGACTATTATATTTTTTTCTCCTTGAGTGGTGGGTGGGATATAGATACACCTAATCCATTTTCATTGGATATGATCATAGAGTTTGAGATAATTGAGTATTTATAGGATCCCTCAAAGTCTGATTCTATATCTAGTGTTGTGTACGTATAATATTTTTTGAAGGATTCTATGTGGATTTTATTTCAGGTGGTTGCTTCCTTTTCATAATCTTCAATATCATCATCTCATTCTAATTCATTCATATAGGAGATTCCAATAATTTTACTAACGAAAAATATTATATAATAATTATGTCTTCATATAAAGGATAAGGATATATTTATCTATCTAGATACTTTCCCAGGGATGAAATATAGTCTTCCCTTATGTTTTACTTTATAAAGGGCCATTTAGACATGCACACTATATGGGGTTTCACGTTTCGTCTCCTTTTAATTGGGGCATGGAGGGTGATCCTAAAGGAATATTTGACCATATTTATTAAACACATACTCAGTGAGTATGGAATATCATGTATTAGAAGTACCTGGGAGGGAGGTTCCTATAACCATTTTCATAGTATAGAGAAGACTAATACCCTTGGTGAAGGAGGGGGTGATGGTATAAATTCTTCCAGCCCTATGGGAGTGGGTTTTCTTGATACTTTACCAATATGTATTGGATTCGTGGTGGTTTTGATGTTCCCAAGGGTAGTGGAAATGGTAGAAATGATTAAAATACCCCCGTCCTTCCAGGAAAGGGTTTCCCCTATTTTTTTTCATGAAGCTACCACAACATCCATTTGGAACTTCTCATCCTTCTCGATGGATGATCTTGATGCATGAATCGTTTTGGGTATGAACTACTAGATATGGATGACTATTTTGTGGTTGAAGGTTCTTGGATTCTATGACATAAAGCCTAATCCACCTTTTTTGAAGATTGGTCAAAAAATCTTAATTTACTACTCATGTCAAGTTCACCATTTTTTTATTCTCAGGTAGTATGATTATTCTGAAGAAACTAGTAAGCTTATACAGACCCTAGGCCTAAGAATTTTCCCTAGGTGATGACATTTCGTGATGTTGTTTTCGAAAAATTAATATTTCAACCCAAGATCTGATGGCATCGAAATCTCCCAGAGAGAAGCGGCCTTAAGGTTTCCATGCTTTCGACTACCTCAACAAAGAATTGTCTCTTTAATCTGGAATCAGCTTCACCCACTGGCAGTCCTCTCTTTGTTAGTTTTTTTCATTGTGCCTCCAACTCATCTCCATGATTCTGCAATGGATTCCTATAATATTTTCACCTTCATTTGATGTGATTTTTCTTCCTCACCATGAAGAGTGGATCTTGCAAGTTTCAATATTATTCTCCTTGGTCTATATGACTCTTGGATTTCTGGCAGGGTTCAATGCGCTCTCCACTCGACCTCTTTCCAGGGACTTCTAGGTGGCAGTCATCTTGTAGTGGACAGGATTATCATATCTACCACCATATCTATCTTCAGATCTAGACACCATCGAGTTTCTGGTGGTATTTCTTCTTTGAGTAGCATCTCCAGCATACTCTGCGCGATGGTGAAGGATTCTGAGTGTGACCGGTCCTTTGAGCAGGGGTTTCTGATGTTTTGGTGGTGGGTTATAGACTCATATTTACAGGGGGTCGGTCTCTTCAAAATTACTGCAATGCCTTGGTTACTACCTGCTTGGGATGTTCTACTATTTCTATTTATGGGTGAATTTTCTACCATTGAAGGTCTTGGTTTTGGATGAATATTCACTAAGAATCTTATTGATAGAGTTTTGTATTAGTCTTTTTTTGCACTTTTTCTATGTTTTTGTTGATTCCTTTTTGGTTGTCAACTAGTTTTCTCTTCATTGATCTTCTTGGTTTGTTCTGAATGATTCTTTGGATCTAAAGGCAGGATGAGATAAAAATTTTGTTGTGAGAATTGGTTATACGTCTCCTTTCATTTGGAATGTGTGTCTTTTTCTAATAGATGGTGTCGGGTGGGTGACCTTGAAAGAGGGATGGGTGTGTTGACACCAATAATTCAGCTATGAGTCTTCTTTTGGATATATGGGTACTCTGTTGGTTTATGCATGGTGTTTTCTGGATGGTTTTACGTTGCATCATGTTGACAGTGTAGTGATTTTCCCACTTTCATTGTTAAGTGGGTGGCTTGTAAGAGAGATAGGTGTGCTGGAATATATCATCAAGCCCTCATCCTACTTTAGTGTGGTATGGAGGATTTCCTTGCCATGATTGTTTTTTCAGCACGACTCATTTCTTGGTAAGGGGGTGGCGCATCATCTTTGTCTAATTTCACTATTGTAGGTTCTGATAGGGGGGAAAGACTATTGGTTAGTTCTTATTTTGATGTTTGTTTCTCATTTGGTGGTTGGGTTCATGTAAGTACTTTTTCCCTGTTGGTTCTTTTATTCTAATTTAGCCATTATAATGGGTTCCTTCACTTCCCAGTCTACAAAAGGAGATATTTTTTTGTTTAGTAAAATGGGTTTCCCCTTAATATTTGTAAAAAAATGATGCTATTTTGGGAGGACTCTATTGGCTAAGGAGAAGGGTGAAGTGATGTTCCCCATGTTCACTCCATCCTCAAATAAGTATATTCTAAGGGGAGTTGGTGACTAGATAGTACAAATATTTCAAGGAACTGAGGCAGGAATGATAGATGTATATGTGTTTTCTTCCTAAATTCAGGTGTCATGTTGTTTAATGGAAAGTCAAGTTAATCTGAAGGAATATTTCTCAAACTATTTAAATGTAATTGGGGAACTCTCTATAAGATAGTTTTCTCCCCGTAATATTTTGATATGTTATCTATATATTCAAATGAAGATAATGTATGCATTATTCTATCAGATCTTTCAGAATTTCATTCTTATTAATGGTCAGGTGTAAGAACATAACTTGTATGTTTTTTTAGTCATATTTTTCGGATCATTTAGTTATCCTCATACTCAAAAATATATTTTTCACACCCAAATATTTTATGATATGTTTCTCTTTAAATAAATTTAATTTCCTTGCTAGCTTTATTTACATGCAACACTGGGCTTAAAATAACCATTAATAAGTATGAAATACTGATTTTTTGTAAAATTGGCATTCATTTTCTTAAAATCATGTAATTTAAAAGTTACATTAAATTTTTATTTTTTAGTGAATTAATATAAGATAAATTTGATTTAAAATAATTTAATTAGTTCAATTATGATCATCATTTCACATTATTAATATATAAGTTAATTCTTAGTCTTAAAATCACATTTTTATAGAGAACTATTTTACATTTCATTTTTCATGATAATGTTTAAATTAATTTATAAAAAATATATTAATTTAATTTGATAAAATTTATTCCATATTTTTAATTATTTGGTTCATATTTTTTAAATATTACCCATTTATTTCTAGTCATTATAAATAGTAACTCTGGTAAAATTTATCACCTCGATAAAGGGTAAATTAGATAATTAATGATAAAAATAATGTGATAAGGCTAAAAATTAATTTAAATACTTCAATTTATTTCATTTTATTGTTATATTTTTTAAAAGTTCATTCAAAATTAAAAAATATGACATTTTTTCATTTATATTTTATTTTTACCTTTATAATATTTAAGTAAAAGATAAAGTCAAAAATGACACTTTCTTTATTTTAATATATATAATATTTTTTTATAGGGATAAAAAGTTCTTATTTTTAGTTATAAATGGTTATTTTAAATATTAATTAATTATTTTTATCATGATAATTTATTTTAATATTTTAGTGATGAAATAACTACCTTAAATGCATACACAACACTGACTCAATACTTGTGCGAGCAGTATAAAAATCATGTTAATGATTTTAAAAAATCTAAAAGTTGTATTTTTTGGTGATTTATATTTTCTTACTAATCTTATAGAAAAATATAACATATTCGGGATGTTTTAAAGGTTTATATTTGAATTACATATATTTCTAGTTGTTTTTAAAGTCAAATTAAAAGAATTGTGTCAAAATTGACATTAATGATATTTTATGAAAATAATATTTTATTAAATTGTTTAAAAATAATAACATTATTAAAATAAATATTTAAAATAATATATTATCTATAATTTCATACCTTTTCCATTCATTTTCCAATTTTTAACTAATAAGTAAAATTAAAACAATTTAATATCGAAATAGTTGTCGTCGCGGTTAAGTTTAAAAATTTTTAATGAATGGGTTAATAAAAAATAATTTTTAAAATTATATATAAATCTTTTAAATTTGATTGTATTATTATATTAGGAATCTATAATACTTATATTCAAATACCTGTAATTTTGGAACCACTTTTATATGAATGTGACATTATTATATTTTAATATTTTGAAACATTACAGGAGTGATCCTCCCCTAACTTATAAATGGAAACCTCTTATCTATTTTATTTAAACAACATTTAGTCATATATATCAAACAAAACCTATCAAATTCTCTAATAAACTTTAATATCCACAAATTCAAGGTGTTTCTCTTCTTAAAAGACCATTTTGAGGGTCCTTACCGAGGTATCTAAAAGAAGTCAGCTGAAGAAGAAGTAATCATATTTACTAACTCTTTCAAATTTATTTATTATTATACTTCCTATAAATATGTTGTAAACATATTGGTTTTACCCAAATTTACCAAAGTTATATGGTTTAAGTAGTCTCTTTTATAATAGCATGGGTTATCTAATCCACATGGACTTCAGAAGAAACCTATAGACACTATGATTTGATGGAGGATTGGATATGAAGTGAACAACATGGGTGTGTATTATAATTAATTAAATAATGATTTAATTTAATGAACAAACAAAAAACAAAAAAAAACTTTACCTAAAATAATTAATTAAAATGATTTGATCCTAGGTTGTTTCTTGGGGTGGATTGGATGTATTTGTTTTCTTACAAAGTTGGAGATCACTAATTCAAGAAGTATCTACAAAACGAGAAAATTTTACAGCATAATTCCACAATTTAATGCCTAAAAAATTACAACTATAATCACCAATTAACTTATTGGATCACTTCTATGATCCCTCCAAGGAATTGGATCGTACTATCACTCAGAATGTGGATCATTAAAGTTGGAAAAGAGGAAGAAGAAAATAACTCATCAAATTGATGTATTAAAATAATGAATTTATATTAAATCACATGAAATATAATTTAATCCACCCCCATGAAACTACCTAGTATTAACCCATAAAATTTTATCCCTCCATTAATGTTATTCTATCAATGGAAGCATGAAGCTTAATTAAAGAAGCAGGATTGAAGAAGTGAAAAAAAAAATAACAAACACTCCACCATTGTGTAGAGAATTTCAAAATTGTTGGTGTGAATAAATTTACACCTTCATTCAATGGTATTAAAATATTAATGTAATGTAAAAAATAAATTAATATGAAAAGGAAGTGGAATTTTTATTAATAAATGAAAGTGAAAGAAAAACTTACATGAGAGAAATTGATGTTGTGATTTCAAAATGAAATCTCCAAATTACAACAGAAAGAAAAACTTGCACCAAAAATACATTCACTAAAACCACTTTAAATAGGCTTAAAAGTAGTCTATCCTTGATCCCCCAAACAAACAATTCCATCCTCATTAATTAGTATAGTCAAAGGTGGTTGAGAAAATATAAGAAAGTGAGATTTTCAGTTTTGACTAGGAAAATCGACCAGATTCATCACCCTTTTTAGAGTGCTAGTATTTCATTTAATATGGATTAACTGGAAACATTTGTAAAAGATAAATATTATCTTCCATGTGTCTTATAATATCTTTCAAAAAATTTCTAATTGGATCATTCATTCAGATTTTATTATCGAAATGGTAGGTGATTTTATAAGCCTTCAAATCTAGCCCACAAATTAAATGGCAACTTGGGATCCCTGTATCTTCTTGAAAACATAATAATTAGAACTATCCATATTTTAATTAAATGATCCCCATAATTTTGTCTTTCTATAGTTAAAATTTTAGCTTCATTGGGCTTGAATTTTTGGGCTCCACTTTTATTTGATTGGCCTAAGGCCCATTATGCTTTATCCATATATTTTTAGGTTTATTGCCAAAAATCTCAATATTCCCTTGTGATTCATTAATTTATCTTAAAATAAAACCTTTTCCAAAATAACATGATAAATAATATCCCAAAATATCAAACTGTGGTAATCAATATAATTTTTTCCACAAATTGGTGATTGATTGGACCCAAATTATCACTTTAAACATGAATTGCACATGTGATAAGAAATAGAGTTGAATTTATAAAATGCACTAAAATTGGTGTTTATGGACTTTGAAAAACATTAATATTAATATATTAACAATGCAAATTATCCTATTTTAGTGGCTAATCACCCCCCCCCCCAATATGATTTTTTCTTGTCCTGAGAAAAAATTTTCTAAAAAATATGAAATTGACTTCCATTTTTCAAAAACAATTATCATACAATTGTCACAAAAAGACATAATGCCAAAATATCATAAAACCCATCAAAATAATTTCACACAAGTTATTTTCACAAGCATATCCAACTCTCAATCACATTCCTTTATTCAAATTCATTGCCACAATTCATCCAATTTCTATTAAGAATGATGATGTGTTGTGTATCACAAAAGACATGGGGCACATTTTATTGTTCAAGGGGAAATAAATGAAATCCCTAAGTAGGAATCACATTAAAACTTAATATTAATATCAAATTTTATATTTTTTATCTTTTTTTAATTTTATATTATTTTAGTTTTTTTAACCATAATAGATATGAAAAGACCAACTCTAGGTAAGAAAACTATGGATTTATGATCCCCAAGTGTCTAACACCTCACATTTTGTCACTTTCATGCACTAAAATGGAGATTTAAATCCTAACTATATTAAATATAAATATGTAGTCATGATCCCCAAGTTTCAAACCCCACGCAATTGGAAAACACAATCTATACAGTCAATATTTTCATTTTTTTGTTAGATACTAAAATTAAAATAAAAGTGACTCCAAACCCTATGTTATAATAAAAGGGACCCAAGAACTCAGATTTACACCCAATATCCAATGGATGTGAATTTTAAAATTTTTATTAAGAGTATGAAAATGTAAACATTTAAAAATCACATCAGACAAATGCACTTTCAAAAAACTATGATCGTGATCATAAACATGAATTAAAATCATATTCAAGGAATTCAAAATCATTTGACATTAATATTTCATGTTTCACAATTTAAATTAATGCATTAATGGATAATTAATTAAATTTATTAATTTATTTTATATTTTATAATAAAATCCCATTTTTTCAGAATCCTTGATTTTCACTCCTGCAACTTAGATCGAAACTACCCTCATTTTTGAAAGAGAAGTGAAGAGAGAAATAATAATTTGGAAGAAAGAGGGGGAGAATGTGATTTTAAATGATGTCATGGAAAAAAACCTTCTTAGAAGTTTATTACCCATAAATATGAAATTTATCACTTTGGATTCATGACACATGTAGACTCCTTGGGGGTGATTGAAGGCTGGGTTTGAACTTTAGAATGCGTGGGTTTTATTTTGAAATACTAAAATGATTCAGCTGCTAAAGCTCACTCATAATAGACATTAGATCACATTTGAAACCCCAAGGGGGTACCCATGACAAAAAAACAAAATCTCACAAAATAAAATAAAATAAAAACAATGAAAAAGTTGGTTTTCCACCCAAAAAGTGATTAGTTTAAAGTAATTAGCTCAACTTGGACCCCGCCCAAATTATCCAATAAATTTTTTTAATATTTTAAACACCCAATTTTTACACGTATAATATATATATATATTTATTATTTATTTATATTTTGTGTCATTGATAATAATTTTCTCTATATTGAATGGTAAAATCCAAGGAATATCAGAAATTGTTGACCCGGTTGCTTCTGTAGTCTTTCTTAAGACATCAATGATCATTCCAACTTTATTTGTTTCAAGATAAGAATGAATTCTAAATAAAAGGTCATGTTTATACCCTATGAACAGATACTTGAGTGGGGAAGGAAGGAAAATAACTTTGAGCTCGGGTTGGGTAGGTCATTCATACATAGGTCAAGACTTTGAATCAAACTCATTTTCATTTTCAAAATATATTTATAGAATTGGATCCTCTTGAATATAATATTGAACCAAAAAATAGATAGACCAATTTCATGAAAGGGTATGGTCTCAAAGTTTGTGATTTCTTCTAATGGTTTAGTGATTGGAATTTCTAAAAAATCATAAAATGAATTATATTCAGGAGACTGAATCTATGATGTAAAATTATCCTCTTTTGAATTAAAAAAATCAATTTCCTCTCGATTTAAAGACCCTTAAACAGTTCCTTGATCTTCTTTATCTATCCCAATTACAAAGGCTGGTTCTTTTTTAAATTCATGATAGGTTTTTGGGAGAATATATTCGTCTATTAGTGACAAGGAAAGGACAACCTAAGTGGGAATGGGTTCCATAACCATTTCAATACTTTGTAGTTCTAATTTTAGTGATGAAACTTTTGAATTCATTTTTTCCATTTTTTCACACAATTTTTTAAGAATTTTTTGGGTATTAGGCTAGATAAAATTTTTAAATCATGTAATTCCCTTGGATTTATATCCTTAATCATCCTTTATAGGGTTGGGAGTTTATCCTTTAAACATTTATCATCCCATTTTTTGTACATCTCATTGGGTGTGGGGTATTCATTCAATGTTTTAATAAATAAGTTCCATATGTGACGGGATTCCCAATTTGTATTTCTGATTTGATTCCAGCCCAATTTTATAATGGGTTAATTTTGATGATACTCCATTAGAGTATACTAAAATTTGGATTTAAGATTAATTGGATATAGGTAAATATAAATGGAAAAAGAGAAGATAAATGGGATGAGAAAAGATAAATGAGGGAGAATAAAAGGTGAGTGTCTAAGATACTTACTTGGGTTCCTATAAATGGAACCAAAATTTAATTTCACCCAAATTTAGTGAATTAATATGTTGTAAGTGGACACTTTTAGTACATCTTGGGTTATCAGATCCACATGGACTGAAAAAGAAACCTATAGACACTATGATTTGATGGAGGATTGGATATGAAGTGTTTGACATGGGTTTTGATTATAATTGAGAAAATAATTATTTAATTTAAATAATAAAAAAACCACACAATTATTTGATTTAAATAATTAAATAAGATGATTTGATCCTAGGTTGTCACTTGGGGTGGATTGGATGTCATTGTTTTCATATAAATTTAGAGATCACTAATTCAAGATGTTACTATAATACAAGATAATTCCACAAAATCATTGAAAAATTTAATCCCTATAAAATTCTAAGGTTAATAACCAATTCACTTATAGTATCACTTTCATGATCACCCCAAGGAATTGGATCATACTAGAACTCAGAATGTGTCATCGTTAAAGTTAGTGAAGACAAAGAAGAAAATAACTCATCGAATTGAAGTCTTAAAATAATGAATTTATATTAAAGCATAAGAAACTACATTCAATTCATTCCTATTAAAATCCCTATGATTAACCCATAATATTTTATACCTGTATTGATGTTATTAAATCAAATGTAATAGGGAAGTTGACTTCAAGAAGTGATATTGAAGAAGTGAAAACAATGAAATAATGAACACTCCACCATTGTGTAAAGAATTTCATAATTGTTGGTGCGAATAAATTCACACCTTGATTCAATGGTATCAACATGTTAACGAAAATAAAAAATAAGAAATTAAGAAGAAAATATCAAAGAAATTTTATTAATAAATTAATGTTAATGAAAAACTCATGTGAGAGAAATTGACTATGTGATTACAGAATGAATGCATGAAATTACAATTGAAATAAAAACTTGCACCCAAATCCCTTCATAGAAACTAATTTAAATAGGAATAAAAGGATTATATGGTTTATCCCCCATTAATTAATTCCATCCCCATTAATTAAGAGATTCAAAGTTAGGTGAGAAAATAAAGGGAAAGTGAACTTTTTATCTTTTACTAGGAAGATTGACCAGATTCATCCCCCTTGTTGTCATATTAGTGTGTCATTGAATATGGCCAAATCAGAAGGGGTATTAGAAAAAAATATGATATTCCATGTTTTATATAATATCTTTTAAAATTTTGTTTCAATTGGATAATTCATTCAGATTTTATGATCCAAACGGTGGGCTGATATTATGGGCCTTCAAATCTAGCCCACAAATTAACTGTCAACTTAGTCTCCCTGGATATCCTTTAAACTTCCCAATTAGCGCTATCCATAATTGAATGAAATGATCCCAACAATTTCCTATTTATAAAATTAAATTTTGAGCTTCACTAGACTTGAATAATGGGGATCCACCTTTATTTGATGGGCTAAAGGCCTATTATGCTTTATCCATAAATTTCTGCGTTCATTGACAAAATCTCCATCTTCCCTTATGATTCATCCATTGATCCTAAAATATAAATTGTAAAAAAATTGATCATTAATATCCCAAAATATAAAATTCAAATAATTAATTTAATTTTTTCAACAAAGAGATGAATTATTTAGCCCAAATTTTCACATTAAACATTAATTTCACATGTGATGTGAAATTAAGATCAATTTATAAAATGTACTAAAATTAGTGTTTATGGACTTTGAGACACATGAATATTAAAATTTTAACAATGATAATTATCATATTTCAGTATCTAGTCACATCCTAAAATAATAAATCAATTATCATAAATATGTTGATATGTTATTATTATTTTGGAAAAACTATTTTCCTTTTCTTTTCCATCCTATGAAAAGTGAAAACATCGCTCATGCTTACGTATGGTTCACCATCTCTACGTAGCGGTGTAATTAATTTTTCATCACCACTTTTTTCGGATGGATATAAATATGGAAATAAAGAATATATATGATATTTATGACATAATTATGATTCTGAATTTATAATATCAAATATACCCTCTTACTTTCAAATCCATTGGAAAATGATAACATCTCTCATGCGTACGTGTGTACTACCATCTTCGTGAAGCAATGGTATCTAGTTTGTATTTCCTATTTACATGGATGGTAATAAGGATAGATTAAATTAATATATATGATATAATAATTATTATGAAAATTTGAATTATCATTTACCTTTCTTTCATTTCATTCATCAAAAAGTGAAAACAACGTTCGTGCGTATGTACGGCCAATCATCTCCATAAACAATGGGATTCTTTTTTTAATATCTACATTTTATGAATGAATTTATATATATATATAGATATTTATTTATTTATGTTGAAGATATATACAATATTTATATCCTGATTAAAATTATGTATATGATGGAACCATAATCAATGTACAATGACCAAAATTATTGAACCAAAATTATAATAAAAAATGAAGCAGTTAACACCCAAAATAATGATAATAATAAAATATTACTAACAGATGGGTGATAAGATATTATAATTGATCATATATGATATTTTAGATAGATATATGGTTCTATTATGTACGTATAATAATTCGAAATTTATTATACATGAGTTTAAAATCACTTATGAGGTAAGACAAACATGACGTAAAAAAATTCATCTCAATTTCCAATCCATTGAGACATATTTGGTATTATGAAAATTTTTAATTTTATGTGGTTCATATACAACCCATTTTATTTATTTAAAATCAATATATATTTATTCATGGTGATTAATATTTCAACTCAAGTTACTCTTTCAATGGGTTACAATTTAAACGTTTCAAAAGAGGTAGGAATTTATTTTATAATATCATTTTTGGGGATTTATTATATTTTTTATTAAAGGAATCCTATAATATATCCTTCATAAACTCTATATGTTTTCTTATACTTTGGATATTTATAAAGTTCCAAGGTTTCTTATAACTTTTTCTATCTTTTCACTTGAATCAAGAAAATAACTTTTTAAAAGAAAAACATATCAAAATTCTCTTTTTGATCATGTATGTTTTTCATCCATATTAATATTTTTCAAAATTGTTCTAAAAGATTACTTTTTTCTTAAAGGGTAATTTTTTTACTGTATTTAAAAAAAATCAAAATGAATATTTCATTTTAACATATACTATGCTAATGGATTTTCCCAATTCCATAACAGTTTTATGATATTTTAATTATTATATATGTTTCTAATTATTTTAAAAAGAAAACTCTTTAATAAAATATTGTTTTAATATTTATCTTCCATTTTATTTATTTCTTCAATGGATATGATTTTATTATAAAACTTATATTTTTAATGAATTGGTTGCCATCTTTTATCTCTTATAAATTTTGTAGTCATTAACATTATCTTGAAATTTTCACTTTCTTGTGATTGGTAGAGATTAAACTTCTCTTAAATATCCATATTATTTTTTATCATGGATATTATTATTTTCTAAACAGTATACCATTTCTATATATGGTGTTTTACTTTCAAATTTACTTGATTGACTGTGGAAATATTTATATTTCATATTTTTTACTCAATATAGACATATTTTGATAATATATATTGTTTATGAATTAAATTGAACATTTAATATATGTTGAATGCAGTGGAGATGTATTTATGGCCAGGGACCTGAATTATATAGCCCCTTGATGCATCTAAAGTTTTTATGAGACAAATCAGTTGGCTAGACTTATTAAATGGGTTTTTGGTGTATACATACCCATAGATTAAACAATCTTGGCACAAGGTTTTAATGGTAAATATATCATGAAGTTTGAGATCGTGACATCCATCATTAATCATTTCTTTCATTGAAAATTCAATTATTATTATACATGTGATTAGTGAATTGATTTTAACGATCTATGCATTTTGTGCTCAATTTATTGATTAAATGGTACATGTCTTCGGTTATTTACATTTATATATTAATTATTCCTTATTTACTCATTATAGTTTCCATTATACATAACCCTTACTAAGTATTTGATCTAAGCCTTATTTTTTTCCTTTCCCCAAGATATGAATAAGGAATCTTTGAATGAGTTCAAGAATTCAGAATAATTACTCACACTATTTTTAAAATTTCAACTCCAATATAAAATGGGAATAATGTATATATCCTGTTTACCAAGACTACTAAACTATTTTGACCTTGGTGATGTGATCACTTTTATATTATTCAAATTTAATAAAATAGAAATCAGTTTTGGGTTATTGGAGTTGATGTTTCTATAGTTGGTATTAGATAAAGTTTAGTGGAAATCATGGGAACTAGATTTTAAATAAACATAGTAAACAATATAATTATGATGATCCATTATATTATTTCATACCTTTTACCATTATAGGTTTTTTTTTATTTTATTCCTCAATATTAATGATGAGTATGAGGTTACATGGTGTATGAAATTATTCATTGGTGCAAACTAACAAAAGAAATGGAATCAATACTCATATTCAATGAATTGATTTCCCTATTGATAAATCCAAAACAGTTGGATTTGGAAATGAGTAGATCATATCCATATTAGCATAGTTGACTCAGGTTATAACAAATAACCTTTACCATATAATGAAACCAATTTTTACATGGTTGGATTCAACTATATTGGATCTCTTCATTAGATGGATGCATCTATTTTTTATGGAACTAAAAATCTAATGGTAGTTTAACAATGGATTAAGTCCCTCTAAAAGATATTCCTAGATTTGGGAAGTTATATTAAATATTTAAAATCAACCTATTATCAACTTATCATGCAATGAAGAACCAGAAATACCAATGGTAATTACTTCTATAATATGTTTTTTACTACCTATTCATGAATAATATTTAACTAATATGGTTGGGGAGAAACTCATCATTTAAAATATGCCTACTGTACAGGAGTTTATTGATGTATTTCAACAATAGTTTTCTATTCTTCACTCGAATTATGATGTTAAATTTTCAATATAATTCATACATGGTGCTACACTTATTTCAAATATTCCATATATAATGGCTCTGATTGAGTTACATTAATTGGGGAAGAAACTCCATGATAATATGGAAAATAGATTCATTAAGCCTAGTGCTTCACAATAGGGTGAACCTGTTCTTTTTTTAAGAATAAAGATGGGTAAATGTGTCTTTCCATTGATTATTGGAAACTCAAAAAATCATTATTAACCAGAAGTATCCTCTACCCCGTATCGATGATATTTTTTTATCAATTTTGAGGAGCTTAATATTTTTTCAAGATTAATATTTGATCTTGATATTATTAGTTAAGGGTTGAGAATGATAATATACACAAGAAAACTTTATGTATGAGATATGGTAACTATTAATTTAAATTAATTCTTTTTGTACTTACCAATTATCCTATTATATTCATGGATTTAATGAATAGATTCTTTAGATATTTTCTTGATCAGTATGTGGTAGTATTTATAGATGATATTCTTATATATTTTAAGAGAATGGAATATCTTAAATAATACTATAGAATTGTTCTAAAGACTCTGAGGAAGGATAATCTATCTTCCAAATTTACCATGTGTGAGTTTTTTATTCATAAATGTATATTTGGGGGTCAAAAAATCTCAATTGATGGTATATCGGTGGATCCTTCAATGATAGAAGTTATTAAGAAATGGACTAGAAAATCCATGTTAACTAAGATATATAGTTTTATTGGGTGGGATGTATATTATTGATTATTTATAAGATATTTCTCACAACTATATAATCCACTAACCAAGATAACCTATAAGGGATGCATGTTTTTTGGGGGCAGATAAATGTGAGGATAATTTCAAATAACTAAAGAGAAGGTCAGTCAGCATGTATATTATTACACTACCCTAAATTTGAGAATAGTTTGTGATATATAGTGATGCATTAAATAAGGGAGTGGGATAAATCCTCATACAGAATAATATGGTGATAAATTATGCCACTCGCCAATTGGAGATTCATTTTTAGAATTACAAGACTAATGATTTGGGGCTAGAAGTGGTAATTTTTTTCATTCAAGATATGAATGAATTATCTATATAGTGAAATGTGTGATATATATATTTATCATAAAGTTTATATTTACATGATAAGTATTAAAAGAGATCCAATATTAATCTATTAGAATAATTTGGGTATTTAAATATTGAGGAAAAGGGATATATCTTATATTTCTCATATGAATATCCAACCATCAATCTATGAGAGGATTAAGAAGATATATAAGGATGATGTGGAATTATACAAGAAGGTAAAGAATGTTCCTAAGTTAAACTATGATCATTATTGAATGATAATGTTTATAAAACAGTTATGTGTCCTTTCAATACTAGAGTTGAAGGAGTTGTTATATGATGCTCATTGTTCATCATTCTATATTCATCCAAAAAGTATAAGGATATAAATAGATCTAAAAGATTATTTCTAGAGGGATGAGATGAAATTGGATATTATAGATTCCTGGTGTGTTTTAAAGTTTAGGATGAGAGAAAAAATTCTATGGGGATGTTACAACCATTACCCATACCAAAATGTAAATAAAAAAAACATTACCTTGTATTTTATCATCAGACTCCCCAAAACATCTAAATGGAATAATTATATGTGGCTTATAGTTGATCACCTTATGAAATCAGAATATTTTATCACTATTAGAGAATATTTATCTCTTTATTAGATTACTTAGTTATAAATTATGAATATTTTGAAATTGCATAGAGTACCACTATTAATCATATTTAATCGAGATCCAATATTTACCTTGAAGCTTTGTACAAGTCTTCAATAGTATTTGGAAACAAAGTTGCGTTCCAGTACTGCTTATTATCACTATAAATATGGTTCGTCTAATAGGACCATTAAAACTCTAAAAGACCTATTGATATCTTGATCTATGGATTTCAAAGTAGGTTGGTATCAACACCTTCATTTGGTATAATTCTCTTATAATAATATCTTTCACTTAACAATTTATATGGATCCTTATGAATCCCTCTATGGAAGGAAGTATATAAATCCAATGTATTGGTTGAAGTTTGAGAAATAAATCTATTGGGACTTGATATAATCAAGGAAGTGGAGTATAAGGTTTGATCCATTCAACAATACATAAGGGTGGATTACAGTCAGAAAAAAAATTATGTTGATAATCATCAGTGAGATGTATATTTTGAAGTTAGTGATAAGGTAATCGTATGAATATCTCCTCGGATGAAGTTTATGAGATTTGGAAAGAAGGGGAATATAATACCCATATATAACATTCCCTTTTAAATTCTTGATTTTATCAAGATGGTAACTTATCACTCGGTGCTTCAACTAAATCTCTCTCAAGTTCATGATGTGTTCCATATATCTCTCCTAAAGAGTTACAAACCAGATCCTTAATATATACTGAACTAAATGGTTGTACCAGTGGTTCAAGATCTTTCTTATGATGTATAACTAGTGGATATTATAGATCATAGAGGGAAATTTATATGAAAAAATACCACCCACCCAGTAAAATTCTTATGTTGAAATCATAAAATTGAGGAAGTTATGTGGGAACTTGAGGATGTGATGAGGCAAAAGTATCCTCGGTTGTTTATATAGAAGTGATAGAATTTAAAGGGTGAAATTATTATAAGGGGTATAATGTAACACACTAATATTTTATGTTATATTTATCTTTAAATAAATATAATTTCTTTGATATCTTTCTTTACACGCAACACTGAGTTTAAACAAACCATGAAAAACTATTGAAATATTATTATATGACAACTATCGACTAGCCGTTAGATTAATGGGTATGAATAAGATTAACCAGATTGGGGAAAATATGTATAAATATTTTATTTAATATAAATTTATTGATTAAATCTTAGGAAATAAGTAATCATTTTTTAGTAAATTCGTTTTATGCTTCAATAATACGTTTTCTTTAAAATTGAATCTTGTTACAGTTTGTGTGGGAATATTATGATTAATTTATTAACTTTTTATAAATATAATTTTATAAAAATGATATCATTTCTTAAATCATAAGTTCAATATTATTGTATGTTGAATTTTTTATCTTTATAAAAAGATTTATTTTTCAATAAATAGTGAAAAATACTGATTTTTTGTAAAATTTTCATTAATTTTCTTCAAATCAAGTAATTTAGATGTTCCAATATTTTTTGGATTTTATATTAAATTAATATATTATAGATTTTATTTAAATTATTTTAATTATTTTAATTAATTCCATTATTATCATTATTTTACATTACTTTGACATAATTTAATTTTTAGGATTAAAACACATTTTTATGGAAAACCATTTTCCGTCACATTTACGGGTTAAGTTTTAAATTAATTTTTGAAAATTATAGTAATAGAATTTCATAAAATTAATTCCATAATTTTAATCATTAGGTTAAAATTTAGTATATAGCTTTTTTTTATTTTTAGGCATTATGAATAGTAACCGTTGTAAAACTTATCACCTCAGTAAAAGGTAAATTGTGTAATTAAGGTTAAAAATAATATGAATGTCATAAAAATTAATTAAAACACTTTCATTTATTTAATTGGATGGTTATATTTCATCCATAATCATATAACCTTTGAAAATATGACCATTGTTTTATTTATCTTTAATTTTGACCTTTATAATATTTAAGTAAAAGATAAAGTCAAAAATGTCACTTTAATGATTTTAATATCTATAATATTTTGTGATAGGGATAGAATAAATTTATTTCTAGTTATAAATATTTATTTTAAATATTAAATAATTATTTTCATCATGTTAATTAATTTTTAATGTTTAATGATTAAATAATAACCTTAAATGAGTACACAACATCGACTCTATGTTTCTGCAAGTAGTTCAAAATAATTTAAATGATTTTAAAAACTCTAAAAGTAATTTTTTTGGGTGATTTATAGTTCCCCATAAATTTTATATATAAATATAACATATTAGGGATTTTTAATGGTTTCTATTTGAGTTCAATATTTTTTTTTGTTTCATCAAAGTTATATTAAATGAATAGTTCCAAAAATTACATTAATGATATTTTATGAAAATAATATTTTATTAAAATCTTTGAAAATAATAAAAATATTTAACTAGATAAATGGTGGTAATATATAGTCTAAAATTCCATACCATTTCTATTTATCATCCAATTGTCACATTGCAATTAAAATTATAACTCTTTAATATTGAAATAGTTGTTACCAAGGTTAAGGTTAAAAATAGTGAATGAATGTGTAAATAAAAAATATGAGGTTTAAAATGATATATAACCCTATATAGATTTTATTTAATGATTATATTAGTTCCATATCCACCTTATCTTGTAATAAATTTATTTTTGGAACATCTTGGCCATGAATGTGGCATAAATATATTTTAATATTTTGAAAAATTACAAGAGTTCCCCATCCCTAACTTATAAAAGGAAACCCATTATCTCTTTTACTTACACCACATTGAACCATATAGATTGAAAAATCACAACACAATTATATTATAAAATCATATAGACATTAATTATAGGTTATTATATTCTTAAAATACCATTCCAAGGGTTCTTAAAAAGTGATCTAAAAGAAATATACCAAAGAAGGGGTGGTCGTCTTTACCGACTCTTTCAAATTTATTTCTTCTTCTATGTCCTATAATTTTTTTATACCCAGCCTAAAACAATAACTCTAATATAATAAATATATTTATATATTCTTATTAATATTATGTTACAACCATTTTCTATCTATTTTCCATCCAGAAAAAAAGCGAAAACATCGCTCGTGCGTATGTATATCTTGTCATCTCTATGTAGCAGTGTAATTTTTTTCATCGTTGCTTCATTTGGATGGTTATAAAGATGAAACTAATGAATATATATGATATTTATAAAATAATTATTCTTTTAAAGTTGTAATATCATATATAACTTCTTACCTTTTAATCCACTGGAAAATGATAATGTCGCTCGTGCATACATGTGGAATATCACCTCCACGATGTGATGTGGTTCGTTTTTCGTTTATTATTTACATAGATTGTAATAAATATATATTTAATTAATATATATGATATATAAGATATATTAATTATTTTTCTAAGGTTAATTATTATTTATCTTTTTTTATTTCCATCCATTTAAAAGTGAAAACAATGTTCACGCGTACATACGACCTACCATCTCTATGAATGATGTAATTCATTTTTCTATCTATGACTTTTATGGATCAATATTAATATATATTGTAACGTCCCATCCCGGATTACCAATAAACCAGTGGCTGGACCGGTAGGACACATGGCCTCAAGCACGTCTCCCCGTATGCCAGAGGCTGCCGACTAACAGTGAGGGTCTCAGGAGGTAATAGTGGGGAGACTATACCCTCATATCAGAGTAACAGAATGGTATTATCAGAGTAAATAATATTCAAGGAAATAGTAAAAAATTGAAAGGCAGAAGCAAAAGACAGGTAATAACTATCTTATAAAAGGCGGAAAATTCCAGTTTTCAATGAATGCATGTATAGATGAAGATACAGTTATGAAAGAAGGAATCAATATAACATGCTTTACAAACAATACAAAAATAAAGGACAGCAAAGCCCGATGGTGATCCCCTGAGCATCCCAAGATCCTATTTGGTCCTTTGCTCCTAAATCCTCAGGTATAAATAGCACAACACACAACCTAGGTCTTGCAAGCAAGAAGGTCTACTCAGTTACCCCAGTGCAATGGAAGCCCAAGTAGGGTGTGAGATATAAATCTCAGTAGGTCAGCACCACCGCTGTCTAACCCAATCCAGAAAATGTATAATAATTAAACAGTGAGCAGGTATGGAGAAATAAGTAAACAGAATTACATAAGTAAATAACACCTGTCCAGTTTGCCAAGGGACACCAAATGGTTATACCATCTTCAGCTCGTTGCCGGTAAAGTAACCCGATCATGTCTCCATATATATATAAACGCATTTAGATCATAGATGGTGTGGGGTAAGAATGTCTCCCACCCATTAATAAAGAACAGCAGTCATGAGGTAGGAATGTCTCTCATCCCTATAAGTCAAATAGAAAGGGGTAAGAATGACTCCCTTCCATCAATAGAGAATAGCGGGAATGAGGTAGGAATGTCTCTCGTCCCTATAAGTCCACCGGCAAGGGGTAAGAATGCCTCCCTTTTATACATGTATAGAGATCGCATCTGGCGTGGGGTAACATGCCTCCCACCCATACTCAGAATAATATGGCATGGGGTATGCATGGCTCTCACCCACAAACATACACAGAAGATGGCATGGGGTATGAATTCCTCCCATCCATAAACATACACAGAAGATGGAATGGGGTATGAATGCCTCCCATCCATTAACATACACATTATCCAATAGTTTTATATCACAATGCATAAGGTAGTACCTCTTATGCATTTCTAGTAAACATATCAAAATCACAATAATATTTAATCAATTATAGTACTCACCTACATTCATAACAACAAACACAAGGGTCATGCTCTAACCCTCTCTAGTGTGCCATTCAGTTAAACCATCATTTATACTTATCAAACAACAAATAAATCATTACATATTATGTGATCCAATTAACCATTACAAATTCACAACCCAACCCATTAAACTATGACATTTAGTGCACATTCCCTATTCAAAGTCACTTGATCCAACTTGCCTAAGCATGGACAATTGGGTAAAGGATCCACATGAGGGTCATTCCATCTAGTTTCCCAAACCTGGCAGGATGATTAATAATACCAGCATCATAGTCATTTCACTTAGTTTCCACCATCTCATCCGATCCATTCTAATCGAAATCATTTAACCCCCTTATCTTAAGGGCAATTACAATTACATGTTATGTCGAAACTACTTAGGTGATTAGGGAAAAAAGTGTCATATAACTAAGGGAAAGACATTTAGGAACATTTCTGAAGGCCATATCAAGAAAATACACACACCAAAAATGATGTCAAATTATGAGCATGGAAACAAGACAAATAGAGAAGGCAATAATGTAAGTCTACTTCCTAATTTTGACATGTAGATAGAACACCTTTGATCGAGGGGTTTTATTATTCAATTGTTAGTTTAGTGACCAAACAACCTCTATTACCTTATTCCTGCATTTCACACGATTTTCACAGAATCATTTAATCGACTAGACTTTTATAATTAAAATAATAAAAAATGAAGTATTAAACTCTTTAAATTATTCACATTAAATTAAAAAGGAAGGAGAGGTATCCAACCTCCATGTGGATCCATCCATCCACTACGTCTATTGGTGCTTTCTAACTAAGAGCCGCTGCAGCTCCCCCACTAAGCATATTCACCTTCAGACACATGCAAGGACACCTAGCCTCTATGAACACACCCGCATGGCCATGGGAATGCGCAAGAGGATCCGTACATGCGTGCTTATATGCATATGACCATCTCCACTCACCTGCGCATGCACTTTTATATATATATACATGGGCACACCAAGCGCCAGACATATCCAACCACTACTATGGGTGATTAAACATGCAACGGGGGAACCAACGTATATATATAAATACATATCTATGCCCACGCAGGCGAGTCTCCTAGACTTTGGCGACTCGAAACCATTCCAAAACATCCAATTAACTACAAGATTAATCCAAAGGACCTTAAAACACATAAAGACACTAAATTGGTATATGAAAAACCAACCAAAATAAAAAACCCTTATCGTTAACACAAGTCGGCGGACCGAAACGTGGAGAATTGCTTCGCCTTCAGTGGTGATCCCTAGAATACACCCAAACACGACCCGAGAAGCCTTTCACTCGAACCTGGAACAAGGAGAAACAAAAAATATATCAACCCCTAACCCTAGGAAGCTCAGCTGAATCTCATCGGGCGACGAATACGTCGAAAAAAGTCTTGGAACAAGGAGGAGAGGGAGGATAAGGACCTACCTTAGTGTTCTAGAGAGAAATCGTGAGGAGATTTGGCCGGAATCAAAGCACGAAGGAGGGAGCCAAGGGGGTGTCGCGTGCGGCTCAAGGGGAGGCCCTCCCTGTGTCGTGAGGCCTGAGTGAGAGCGAGGGAGTGTTTTTATTTTCTTTTTATGTTTTTATTTAAATTTTATATTATTTTATTTTAATTTTAATTAAAAACCTAAACTCACCCAAATGCACGGTTTGACCCGCACGGTTTGACCCGCACGGTTTGCCAAACCATGCACAAACCGTGCAGAGTCTACTACATCCAAGACACCTGCTGTACGGGCTAGGTGCACAGTTTGGGAAACCGTGCACAGCTCGTGCACAAGCCACTTCCCACCTCATTTAGGTCGGAAGGTTTGGTCAACCCTACGCCAACCGTGCGCCCTCTTCAATCCCTTAAAACTCGGGTTCGGCACTTCCGAAATTTGGCGAGTCACTTGGGAAAATCCTCGGGCCTTCGCCCAAGCACAAAACCAAAACAAAAAAGAATTCCAACTCTCAGAATTCCATTCTGAAGCTCGGTTTTAAAAACAACATGTTCATTAATCGGAAAAAGTTCAAATTCCTTCAGGTTTTAATTCGGTTCAAAACGCGGGTCCTTACATCATTCCCACCTTAGAACTTCTCATCCCTGAGAAGTCTTCGGGAATAATCTACACATCACCCAAACTACAAGGGTCATGAAGCTTCGTTCAAACGATCATGTTTCATTCACAAATGTCCAACACACCCTTAAGAAACCATTAAACCCTAAGCCTCTTACGGCACCAAAACTCGAGTTAAAGCTCATTTCCCAATCGAAACACCAAGAAAGCTCTTCCCGAGCCCATCTACCTAGGGACACGAACCCATCGTCATCTCACCAAGAATCGAGCTACAGGTACTTCCCACCTTAGATTTTTAATGTTAAGAAACCAGCTCTAAACTACGGTTCGGACCACCATTGGAATTAACCTTCAAAGCACGCACCAAGTATTCCCATGATGCTTCTAGCATGATTTGAAACAGATCAAACAGTTGATTCCCCATCGACCTCAAGGCCCAATTCGAGCCAGTTGTTCGTATTAGGCACCGACCGAAACAAACCACACTCACCTCTACCTGACGATGTTCCAGAGAATGGTATGTCACTGATCGCAAACATTAAACTAGAACCTCAAGTCAAGCCATCTCCGGATGACTATTTACAAGAATGCTTGGCCTAAACGGCCAAAATATTTCAAACAGAACCACAATGCCTTTCTCCAATGAACCTTACGTTTAGAAAAAACACAATCACCGAAGCCTAAACCTGACTTCCGATGACGTTTCCAAGGTCAAACCATACAGGAATTCATGCATCCCGCATGCAATGACGAAAGATAACCATCCGATCAAGCCCAACGGCTTTAAAACATTAGTGAGAATAAGACCGACTCTCTCTTAGTGCATCTAGAACGAAGACAAGACAGGGGAGATGGTCGTCGCAAAACAGAATACACTAAGAGGTTTGAACGGATTCCAGTTAATCATACCACACTACTGGAAGGAAGAACAGTCAAACCTCAACTAGTCGACTTCAAGGAAGGAACTTGGCTTCACCTGCCGACGCATCCACATGTTTTAAACTTGCATGCCTCATAGGAATTCAAACACAATCAACCATTCTAATAAGACCTTTTTAAGAAGAGTCCCTTCCACTTGGAAGGACTCGTTTTCCGGGTTTGACGTGACACGCTCCCCACCTTAGGAGTGCGATAGTCGTCAAAGGAAAAGAAGATTAGCTGCTCAACATCACGCTAGATCAAAACATCCTTAACCGTATGTGTGTTTCTCATGTATGTCAAAGAATACAAGAGGAACAAACCACCGAGACCAGCATGTCAAAACACATGAGTCTTTAGAAAACCTCATCCTGGGAATTGGGACGAAACTGATTCATTAACGTCAGGCCACTCTATTAAGGAGATGACCTAAGATCACAATGAAAAACAAAAACTAAACAACCACTAGTCCAAACAAGGGTTTTATCGAAAATAAAAGTCCTACGAGGGACAAAGTCACCCGAAAAACACCTCACGTCTAAAATCTCACGGTACAAGCAAAGAATTAAAATGCTAAGGGTGCTACCTACCATGGGCTAGCCCCTTCAAAGATCAAGAACTGACCCTAACACAGGGTCACATGAAACAAAGTCACTCGGTTCAAAAACAGATCGTTTAACCATTAATAAAGGAAAGAGAACCAACAGAAAGTTGTCACGCCTCCATTCTAGGAAACTCAAAGAGAAGTCTGAACCATACACAAGGGTCTCAACACACCACTAAGGGTTCCATTTCCAAGCCCTTTTTATTAAATCACATTAATCTTTAACAATTTAAAAGTGTCATCAACACATCAAGAAAACATGAAAGTTTCACAAAAACTTCCCCTTCAAAACATTTAAACATTCATAGACATCCCTTCATTATCAATAAAAAGAGAAAAAAACTATCCAAACAAAAGGGCGACCTATGAGGGTCCCATTCAATCCATCTCGGGTTCATCAAGAATAAACCCCAAAAAAATATCAATTTTTTTCAAACACCCCAAACCGGGTTATCTAATACAAAACTTTTCAACTAACCTACTCAGGTGCAGTTGCACATTTAACAGTTAGCCAAAACCTTTAAATTTTGAAATTAGGAAACATTTTCCATTTAATCATTTCACAATATAGAAAGCCTTTATATTTAATACGGGTTGCCATTTCCAAATTCATGAAGCACCCATACACTTCATGGTTGGAAAATTGACTCCCCAATTTTATCAAAACCAGATTTCAACCCAAAATTTAACATGCTCATATACAATGACCCAAGTATATGGGTGGCCATCTACCAACCTATAAAGAACCCATACACTTTATAAATTAGCATTTGGCTCCCCTTTTAAATCAAAACCAATTTACTTTAGAATTTTAATTTCCATAGATTAATTTTTTATCAAAAACCCTACAACCGTATTTATATCATGCTCAGAAAGGTTTTAATATACGGGTTACCCCTTCCTAGTTGTAAGTCTCTCATACACCTTACAACTGAAAACCAGCTCCTTTTATAATCACAACCAATCTATTTTTCCCCTGAAAACATTCACATGTTAAAAATTAACTAGAATGTTCTCAGAAGTAGTAAACACAGAACATGTTATATCATAGAAGAATGGAATATCAATCAAGGCGCAGAATCAGATCAGTAGGAAATTACTAATGCAACTACAAGGCATGGCACTATGCATGGCATGTTAATTCCCTATGTGCCTAATATGATGCATGCAATGCATCTTTCATGCCATATCAGGCCATGTAAAGACCCATAAAATTCAAGGAATTTTTTTTTTCTTAATTTTCTTTGGAATTTTACAAGAACGCAGTTTCTGACAACACCAAATTCTGAGGCCCGGTGTGCCTAGAATCTTTTTTCGAAGTTTAGCTCGGGTACGTTCAGTGAACGAACGAGCGAGTTTTTCTAACTTTTGAACCGGTGCACCGAATCGAATTCTGAGGGCACCGATGGAATTGTAGCGCCGGTAATTGCTTAGAAACACCTTTTCCCGAGTTTCTTTTTCTAGGGTGTGATTTTTAATTTTTGGGGTTAAGTTAAAGAATAAAATAAAAGTGGTGCGACCAATTTATTTTATTTTTCTTAACTTAAGTTAAGTGGATGATGTGGGACCCACAATATCCTACCCACTTGGTAGTATATTTGTGAGGTGGGGCCCACATGAGCCCCACCGTTTCTTTTCTTCTTAAGTAACGCACCCGCACCCCCCTTTTTAATGAAGTCAACTCTTGTGTTTAATCTGGATATTAAAGGTCTCATTAATTGGGCGGTTTTAAACTCCTCAATTAATTGATTGTTTCTTTTTCTTTTTGAATTTCAAAGAGTTGGTTTGAGTGTTAATAAAATAAGACAACACTTATTTTATTTGGGGTGGGAACTTGTTGCGAGGAGAGGTTTTGGAGAAAAGCCTTCTTCTTCGACGAAGAATGCGAAGAACACGAAGAACGCGAAGAACGCACCGATCTCCGACGAAGAACGCCAAATCCTCGGAGATCGACTATGCGACGTCGTGTACCGCAACGCCAACGACACGTCTTCCGTGATGCTTCTTCTGTGACGTTCCTTCTCTGTGACGCGACGATCCACCTTCCGTGACGCCTTCTTCCGCGACGTGCTTTTCCACGACGAACCCTCGCTCAATGAATTCGATGAGTTAGGGGTTTTTGATTCAATTAAATCTTTTTGATTTATATCATCGGCATGTGTTTAAAATTTGTCGGAAACCTTTTTAAACTGCTAACGCGGTGGGTGCGGACCAACAAACAAGTCTGAACCCACCGTCTCTTTATTCTTGGTGTGCAGATCGGCGGGTGATGATGAAGTAGGCCGCACTGGTGTTTTGAGGTCTTTGTAGTGAAGAACCGGTCCCGGGAGGGCCATTGGTGAAGACGGCAGACAAAACCGACCACCGGAGCTCGTCTGGTGGTCCGCGGAACACTCCGCCAGTGCGCCTCGCCGGCACGGTGGCGCCAGCTGTCGGAGGCGGCGGCGCCCGGCGCACCACCGAGATGGGTCGCTGGTCTCACGACCGTGCGGGACCGAAGGAGGCGGGGCGCGGCGCTCGGTCGCGTCCATTGACAAGGAGCGGCCCCCCATGGGGTTGTGGTTACCTGCTGGCGGGGGGCAGCGTGCCACCCCGCACCGCTCGGAAGAAACGGCCGAGCCGCCCGACCGGACTGCCAGGTCGGGCCGCGCCCAAGTGGGCCGGACCCAGACCCGGGTCGGGTTGACCCAGTTCGTTCCGACCCAGGGGGTACCAGGCCGGGTCGGACCGGGCCCGAACCCCCCTAATACCGGACTTTTCGGTCTGTTGCCCATAACTTGGACTACGGACCTCAGATCGATGCCCCGTCAGTTGCGTAGTGATCCTTGGATCGAGACGATCGTTTTGGTATATTATACTCAAGGTTCCGAAGAACTTTGGGTTCGGCGGGGTTGGTTCGTACCCGAAAGCAACCGGGCCCTCGGAGCGGAAACACTTATAACTTGAGCTCCGGACGTCCGATTGATGTGCCGCCAACTTTGATGGATTCCTATTAGTGAGACGGACCTTTTTTCTTACTCCGCACGAGGTTTGGATGTAGGTGGAGTATGGTCGGGTCGGTTTTGACTTAAAAACCAACCGGGCCCCTGGAACGAAAAAGCCCATGACTCTCAGACCGGGCATCCGATTGACGCGTCGTCTGCGACGTTGAGTTCCTGTTGACGATACAGAACTTTTGGATACATCAACTCTGGACTATGTGTCCGTTGACGTATCAGCCCCTCGGCTCATGGAGCAGACCCTCCCGAACGAGTTTGCTGTGTGCGGGAACCCTAGAGCTGGCTGTGACTGCGACGACGATGACGACTGTGCAGAAATCCTCCGTGGATTCGACAGCGATGACTACAGAACTCAGCGATCCTACGTGGATCAGTCCTACCGATCCTGTGTGGGTCAGATCCTGTTTGGGTCAGTGCTCAGCAGTCCTGTGTGGTCCAGTGCCTACAGATCCTGTGTGGGTCCGATCCTGTGTGGGTCATTGCGGGGGTTAGTTACCTATCGATCCTGTGTGGGTCAGATCCTTTGTGGGTCATTGCGGGGGTTAGTTACCTATCGATCTTGTGTGGGTCACATCCTTTGTTGGTCATTGTGGGGGTTAGTTACCTATCGATCCTGTGTGGGTCAGATCCTTTGTGGGTCATTGCGGGGGTTAGTACCTATCAATCCTTTGTGGGTCCGACAGCTTAAATGAATCAGTGGCTATATTTAATCATCTCTATCGTCATACGAATAAGTATACCTGTGTGAGATGAATCTTGTTTTGCTTTCCTATGTGGATTGTGTTGTGCTATCCTGTGGGGATTTGATAGAACTTGGGCTCGGATGTTAGAGTCGAACACGAATTGATGACTTAGTTATATTTATGGGCATATACCTAAGTAGTACCAGATGTTACTTTGTGTTTGTATCTTTCCTTTGTGGATTATCCTTTGTGGATTCTGGGAGACCTTCGGGGGTCTCGGGGTCTCTACTGAGTAGATTATACTCACCCCTGTACGGTCTATGCCCGTACTACATTGTGTTGGTTGCAGACGACGGACAACGCTGATCGTGGTTGAGGCACGAGGAGCAGATCGGTACCCGGAGGTGGACCACGGGGCGGGACGTACTCGAAGCGGACGGCTGGACCCGAGGAGCTGTGGAGGCTATTTGTACCCACCCTTCAGGTGGGACTTCCAGTGGACGGCTCGACGCTTCCGCTTTACTTTTCAGTTGTTGTACTTACTTTTCAGTTGTTGTACTCTCTTTTCAGTTGTACTTTACTTTCAGTTTGGTTTTTTATTCTGGCCCACTTACTTTTCTGCACTTACTTTTGTACCCAGTTTTTACTCAGGGTTTCCTTCTTCCTGCTTGCTCTATGGTGTTTGTTTACTTTACAAAGGCAATGCCTTCTATTTTTACCAGGAATTATGCCTTGGTGCTAGTCACCAGCCCCTGGCCTATGGAAGGCGGGCTTGGGGTAGTCACGACACAGGCCCCGGGGATGGGTCGTGACAAATTGGTATCATAGGAGTTCGTTTCTACCGCAGAACTCAGGACTTTGATCTTTTTCTATGCGAAGAAATAGTGTTAAGAGTATTGAGTGTGGTTATCAGTCTAGGGAGTCCAGTGTTGGTGTGGCGGCCGACGTATCCGTACACCAGGACCCTGACTTCTGATTTCCAATTTAATGCACGGAAACATTGATTGCATGTGTGTTAAAATTTTTCTTTGTGATTACTTTTTGTCAGCTCACCAGGTATACTGTTTGACCGTGGCACACCTGTTTCCTTTTCATGATGGTCCCACGACGGCAGCCATCTTGGGTTCCAAGCGTTGTACGTGACGATAGCCCACCGAGCAGCGAGGCCTCGGTAAAGGTCTCTTTGACAACAGAGGCATTGGCGGTACCGCTACCTGCCGAGCCATCGATGCTACCAGCCCTAGCCGCTGATGATGCATGTCGCCTTAGTGCACTGCATGAGTTTCAGCGCTAGTGACCACCCAGGTTCCGCGGGGAGATGGACCCCCAGGCAGCCGAAGATTGGCTGGAGACAGTTGTATGAGTTTTCAGGTTATTGAGGACACCAGCAGACCTCATGGTGATCCTCGCAGCGAGCCTACTGCACGCGGCTGTAGTCAAATAGTGGAGTGTGATGCTTTAGGTGCACGATGATGCATCTGTTCATTGGACGGACTTTGGGAGCCTCTTCCGCTCGGAGTTCGTCCCAGCCACCCTCCGTGCGGTGCGCATCCAGGAGCTTCTACAGCTGCAGCAGGGCAGCTTGACGGTCTCCCAGTACTCGGCAAGATTTATATATCTCTCGCATTATTCGATGGACATGGTACGTGACCCATTCTTCTGGGCTCGGACCTTTGAGCTGGGATTGAGGCATGAGATCAGGGCATCACTGATCTCCCTCACCATTCCGAAACATGAAGGGGTACTGGAGCGAGCCCTTCTGATCGAGATCTTCCTTGTTCAACCTACATCAGCAGCAAGACCTACCACAGGGCGACACGTAGCAGAGTCTTCTGCAGCAGGGAGTCGACGGATGACTCATTGGTCTAGGCAGACCAGACCCTCAGGCAGACTACCTCAGGACACTGGCTCAACAGTGTGGGACACACAACATGGAGCCAGTCTTTCGAGAGGCAGATAGTGCTACCCATGCGGCGGGCAGGGCCACATGGCTCGTGACTGCCCGACCCACCGTGCCGAGGAGCAGCAGACGGTTGAGGGGCCACCCAGAAAAAAGTATAGGGTTGATCGTGGTGGTCTGCAGGGAGCAGGTGGACAAGTCAAAGGAGATGGCTGAGCAACAGGTGGTGGGCGACGCTTTGAGGATCTACCACCACCACCACTAGGAGGTCCACCCCGACCACAGGGAGCTGGCGGGCAGAGGCAGGCACAGCTTCAGGCATCGGAGGCTTACAACCACGGCGCGCTTGAGATGATTCGAGGTACTATCTATGTCTATTCCACCCTTTTTGTAGTTCTTATAGACATAGGAGCGAGTCATTCTTTCATAGCCGCTGCCCTTGTTCGGAGCTCGGAGATTCTGACGGAGCCGTTGGCTCGATCCTTACGGCTAGAGACTCCTATGGGATCAGACTCGATGATTACGCACTGGTGCCGACAGTGTGAGATTACTCTAGGAGGCGAGAGCTTCAGCTGGGATCTTCTTGTAGTGGCGTAGAGGCCTTACGACGTCATCTTGGGCATGGATTGGTTATCTACAGTCCATGCTCATATTGACTGTATTAGGCGCAAGGTGCGGTGTGTACGCACCGACGGGAGCAGGTTCACCTTTACCAGCGAGAAGGGAACCTTCACAGCACAGGATGGACTCCCGCAGAGGAGAGGACAACCCATCACTCATCAGTTGGCTAGCCTCATCCTAGGAGCAGTTGACGTGAGGAGTCCTAGTTTTCCTACAGTGGTGGATCAGTATGCGGACGTTTTCCCTGATGATGATCCAGGACTACCTCCTCGAAGAGAGGTATAATTTTATATTGACCTGTACCACGGGACAGCCCCGATATCCACTCCGGCGTATCGGATGTCCCCCACTGAGCTTCGAGAGCTACGTGTACAATTGGAGGACTTGCAGGGAAAGGGATTCATCTGACCCAGTGTATCACCATGGGCTTCCCCGATATTGTTCTCCATGAAGGCGGATGGGAGCTTGAGACTTTGTGTCGACTATCGTCTCCTAAACCAGGTGACAGTGAGGAACACGTATCCGCTACCGAGGATTGATGACCTCTTCGATCAGCTCAAGGGAGCATGGTGGTTCTCGAAGATAGACCTCAGGTCAGGCTATCATCGGCTCAGAGTTCGGGACGAGGATGTGCAGAAGACGACCTTCAGATGTCGGTATGGCCACTATGAGTTCTTGGTTATGCCATTCGGCGTAACCAATGCTCCAGCAGTGTTCATGGGCCTCATTAACAGGATCTTTCAGCCATACCTCGATTGATTTTTCGTGGTCTTCATCGACGACATTTTGATATACTCGACGATTGAGGAGGAGCACTCCTACCTCTTGCGGGTTGTACTAGACACACTCCGAGAGCACCAACTTTATGGAAAGCTCTCAAAGTGTCAGTTCTGGGTACGCGAGGTCCACTTCTTGGGACACGTCATCTCTGAGGTGGGAGTTGCGGTGGATCCTGCGAAGATCGAGGTAGTACTAGCTTGGGAGCCACCCAGGAGCGTGACGGAGGTGCGGAGTTTCTTGGGACTAGATGGGTACTACCAGAGATTTGTGCCAGACTTCTCCAGAGTTGCGGAACCACTCTCATCTTTGTAGAAGAAGGGGAAACCCTTTGTGTGGTCAGACAGATGTTAGCAGAGCTTCCAGGAGCTGAGATAGAGATTGACCAGCGCACCTATCTTGAGGTTGCTGGAGGAGGGAGTAGGGTACATAGTTTACTGCGATGCATCAGGGACCAGACTCGGATGTGTCCTAATGCAGGAGCGGGCCGTGATCGCCTACGGATCACGTCAGTTGAGGCATCATGAGCAGAACTACGCTACCCATGACCTGGAGTTAGCAGCAGTGGTCTTCGCTCTGAAGATGTGGCAACACTATCTGATGGGCGAGCACTTTACAGTCTATTCTGACCGTCAGAGTCTCAGGTACATATTCTTGTATAAGGACCTGAACCTGAGATAGAGGCGATGACTCGAGTTCCTCCAGGACTATGAATTTTATATAGTCTATACTCCTGGGAAGGGGAACGTAGTATTCGATGCTCTCAGCAGGGGGACGGGCATTCAGATACTTGGGGAGGCGACAGAGCAGCTAACCGCTTTGCAGATATCCTTCGTGGATAGAGATGGAGCAGCCTTTCTTCAGTCACTCACAGTCACTCCTCCACTACTGCAGCGGGTCAGAGAGGCACAACGTGGGGATGCTGACTATGAGACGCGGCGTGCGTAGATATCATTAGGATAGGCACCTGATGGTTTCTATGTAGGAGGAGAGCATGGCATTCTTTTCAGAGGACGTACCTTGGTACCAGTTTCTTTACGGTAGGAGGTGTTGATAGAGTTTCACACTTCCCCTTTGGCGGTATATCCTGGAGTGGCGAAGATGTACCAGGATCTCAGACGACATCACTGGTGTCCGGGCATGAAGAAGGTTGTGGAAGAGTTATTTTCTCGATGCCTCACCTACCAGTAGGTGAAGGTAGAGCACCAGGTACCAGCAGGCTTGGTACAGTCCTTGGAGGTCCCGGAGTGGAAGTGGGACGGGATATCTATGGACTTCGTGACTGGACTTACGCGCACTTCCAGAGGTCATGACTCCATTTGGGTGATTGTCGACCGACTCATCAAGTCGGCACACTTCTTACCCATCAGAGAGCAGGGCTCGGTGGAGAGCTTGGGACGTCTCTATGTTCAGGAGATTGTACGGCTTCATGGTGTTCCATCATCTATCGTCTCTAATCAAGATGCTCGCTTTACTTCCCAGCTTTGGAAGGGGTTGCAGGAGGCGTTCGGGATGCAGCTATGTCTGAGCACCGCCTTTCACCCTCAGACGGATGGTCAGACGGATAGGACCATTCAGACTCTCGAGGACATGCTCCGCGCATGTGTCCTCGACTTTGGTCACAACTAGGAGGACCACCTACCCTTGGTGGAATTCGCGTACAACAACAGCTACCACTCCACCATCGGGATGGCACCATACGAGGCGTTGTACGGAAGACCTTGCAGATCACCGATGTGCTAGACATACCCAAAGGGAGTCAGCACTTGTGGGACCAGAGATGGTCCAGGCCACGACAAAGATGGTCCAGGTCACCCAGGAGCGTATGAGGACAGCTCAGAGCCGGTAGAAGTCTTATGCTGACAGGAGGCGGAGGCCACTTGAGTTCGAGGATGGTGACCACGTCTTCTTGAGGGTCTCACCTTGACATGGATTACGGAGATTTGGCCGAGGCGGAAAGTTATCTCCATTCCTCATCGGACCTTTCCAGGTCCTCAACAGGGTTGGCGAGGTGGCTTATCTCCTGGCTCTACCACCTCAGTTGCACCGGGTGCACGGCGTCTTCCACGTATCTTAGCTGAGGAGATACGTGCACGACCCGACCCATATCATTGACCATGGGGAGCTGGACGTTGATGATGGGGTGAATTTTGCGGAGGTCCTGGTGGAGATTGAGAATCGACAGGAGCGGGTCCTACGTGGACGGTCGATTCCTCTAGTGCGCATCAGATGGCAGCACGGGAACCTCTAGGAGAGCACTTGGGAGTGGGAGGCTCAGAAGCGTGCTCAATACCCACATTTGTTTCCTTAGTTTTTGATTTATCTTTACGGGGACGTAAAGTCCTAAGGTGGGAGTGATGTAAAGACCCGAAAAATTCAAGGAATTTTTTTTCTCTTAATTTTATTTGGAATTTTACAAGAACGCAGTTTCTGAAGGCACCTAATTCCGAGGCCCGGTGCGCCCAGAATCTTTTTCCGAAGTTTAGCTCAGGTACGTTCAGTGAACGAATGAGCAAGTTTTTCTAACTTTTGAACCAGTTCTCGGAATCGAATTTCGAGGGCACCGATGGAATCGCAGTGCTGGTAATTGCTTTGAAACACCTTTTCTAGAGTTCTGTTTGCTCAGGTGTGGTTTTTAATTTTTGGGGTTAAGTTAAGGAATAAAATAAAAGTTGTTCGACCAATTTATTTTATTTTGCTTAACTTAAGTTAAGTGGATGATGTGGGAACCACAATATCCTACCCACTTGGTAGGATATTTTTGAGTTGGTGCCCACACGAGCCCCACCATTTCTTTTCTTCTTAAGTAACACACCCGCACCCCCCTTTTTAATGAAGTCAACTCTTGCGTTTAATCTGGATATTAAATGTCTCATTAATTGGGCAGTTTTAAACTCCTCAATTAGTTGATCGTTTCTTTTCTTTTTGAATTTCAAAGAGTTGGTTTGAGTGTTAATAAAATAATACAACACTTATTTTATTTGGGTGGGAACTTGTTGCATGGAGAGGATTTGGAGAAAAGCCTTCTTCATTGACGAAGAACGTGAAGAATGTGAAGAACGCGAAGAACACACCGATCTCCGACGAAGAACGCAAAATCCTCAGAGATCGACTATGCGATGCCATGTACCATGACGCCAACGACGCTTCTTCCATGATTCCTCTTCTGTGACATTCCTTCTCCGCAACGCGACGATCCCCCTTCCGCGACGCCTTCTTCCGCGACATGCTTTTCTGCGACGAACCCTCGCTCAACGAATTCGACGAGGTAGGGGTTTTTGATTCAATTAAATCGTTGTGATTTATATCATCGGCATGTGTTTAAAATTTTTCAGAAGCCTTTTTAAACTGCTAACGCGGTGGGTGCGGACCAATGAACAAGTCTGAACCCACCGTCTCTTCGTTCTAGGTGTGCGGATCGGCAGGCGATGATAAAGCAGGCTGTACGGGCATTGTGAGGTCTTCGCAGTGAAGAACTGGTCCTGGGAGGGCCGTTGGCGAAGAAGGAAGGAAAAACCGACCACCAGGGCTCGTCCGGTGGTCCGCGGAACACTCCGTCGGCGCGCCTCACCGGCACGGCGGCGCCCGACACGCCGCTGTGATGGGCCGCCACGGCTTCAGCCGCGGCGGTAGGCCGCTGGTCCCATGACCGCGCGGGACTGAAGGAGGCAGGACATGGAGCTCGGCCGCGTCCTTTGACAAGGAGCGGCCCCCATGGGGCCGCGGTTACCTGCTGGCGGGGGGTAGCGTGCCACCCCGGCCCGCTCGGCCGAAACGGCCGTGCCCAGGCCGGGCCGCACCGCGCCAGCCGGGCTGGGCCGCGCCCAAGTGGGCCGGACCCGGACCCGGGTTGGGTCGACCCGGTTCAGGCCGACCCAGGGGGTACCGGGCCGGGTCGGACCAGGCCCGAACCCCCCTAATACTAGTCTTTTCGGTCTGTTGCCCATAACTTGGGCTACAGACCTCTGATCGACGCACCGTCAGTGGCATAGCGATCCTTGGATCGTGACAGTCGTTTTGGTATATTATACTCAAGGTTCATGAGAACTTTGGGTTCGGCCGGGTTGGTTCATACACGAAACCAACCGGGCCCTCGGAGCAGAAACGCTTATAACTTGAGCTCCGGACGTCCGATTGACGTGTCGTCGACTTTGATGGATTACTCTTAGTGAGACGGACCTTTTGTATTACTTCGCTTGAGGTTTGGATGAAATTGGAGTATGGTCGGGTTGGTTTTGAGTTAAAAACCAACTGGTCCCCTGGAACGAAAAAACCAATGACTCTCAGACCGGGCGTCCGATTGACGCGCCGTCTGCGACGTTGAGTTCCTGTTGATGATACGGAACTTTTGGATACATCAACTCTGGACTATGTGTCAGTTGATGTATCAGCCCCTCGGCTCGTGGAGCGGACTCTCCCGAACGAGTTTGTTGTGTGCGGGAACCCTAGAGCTGGCTGCGACTGTGATGGCGATGACGACTGTGCAGAAATACTCCGTGGATTCAACGGCGATGACTAAAACACTCCGCAATCCTACGTGGATCAGAGCTACCGATCCTGTGTGGTTTAGCGCTCAGCGGTCCTGTATGGGTCAGCGCCTACAGATCCTGTGTGGGTCCGATCCTGTGTGGGTCATTGCGGGGGTTAGTTACTTATCGATCCTGTGTGGGTCAGATCCTTTGTGGGTCATTGCGGGGGTTAGTTACCTATCGATCCTGTGTGGGTCAGATCCTTTCTGGGTCATTGCGGGGGTTAGTTATCTATCGATCATGTGTGGGTCAAATCCTTTGTGGGTCATTGCGTGGGTTAGTACCTATCAATCCTTTGTGGGTCTGACGACTTAGATGAATCAGTGGCTATATCTGATCATCTCTATCGTCATACGAAGAAGTATACCTGTGTGAGATAAATCTTGTTTTTCTTTCCTATGTGGATTGTGTTGTGCTATCCTGTGTGGATGTGATCGAACTCGGGCTTGGATGTTGGAGTCGAACGCAAATTGATGACTTAGGTATATGTATGGTCATATACCTAAGTAGTACCGGATGTTACTTTGTGTTTGTATCTATCCTTTGTGGATTATCCTTTGTGGATTATGGGAGACCTTCGGGGGTCTTGGGGTCCCTACTGAGTAGCTTATACTCACCTCTACATGGGCTATGCCCACACTACGTTGTGTTGCTTGCAGATGACGGACAACGCTGATCGTGGTTGAGGCACGAGGAGCAGATCGGTACCCGGAGGTGGACCACTGGGCGGGATGTACTCGGAGTGGACGGCTAGACCCGAGGAGCTGTGGAGGCTATCTGTACCCACCCTTCAGGTGGGACTTCCAGTGGACGGCTCGACGCTGCGGCTTTACTTTTCAGTTGTTGTACTTACTTTTCAGTTGTTGTACTCTCTTTTCAGTTGTACTTTACTTTCAGTTTGGGTTTGTATTTTGGCCCACTTACTTTTCCACACTTACTGTTGTACCCAGTTTTTACTCAGTGTTTCCTTCTTCCTTCTTGCTCTGTGGTGTTTGTTTACTTTACAAAGGCAATGCCTTCCCTTTTTTCCAGGAATTACGCCTTGGTGCTAGTCGCCAGCCCCTGGACTATGGAAGGCGGGCTTGGGGTAGTCACGGCACGGGCCCCGAGGATGGGTCGTGACAGGCCAAGGGTAAGATTCTAGGAATTTCATAAACCAAAAGCAGAGAAAATACAACAATCACTCAAGGTGAAACCATATCTAATGTAATAGCAAACAATACGAACAAAAATTCCTAGCCCTAGACATTTGGTCATTTACAATACGTGGGGTGATCAATCCTAAGAACGACTATTATCCAAGCACAGAAACTTTCCTAATCTCCTGTCTACTAACCCAAAACAGTAAGGAAAAAAGAAAAGAAACACATCTGATACCACTTTTTAACGTCCGAGCCCGGCTTACCATCAAACCGGTGGCCGGACCGGTAGGTCACATGGCCTCAAGCATGTCTCCCCGTATGCCAGAGGCTGCCGACGAGCAGCGAGGGTCTCGGGAGGTGATAGTGGGGAGACTATACCCTCATATCAGAGTAACACAACGGTATTATCAGAGTAAATAATATTCAATAGCAGTAATAGTAAACAATTGAAAGGCATAAGAAAAATACAGGTAATAACCATCTTATAAAAGGTGTCAAATTCTAGTTTACAATGCATGCATGTATAGATGAAGATACAGTTATGAAATCATGAATCAATATATCATAATTTACAAACAATACAAAAAAAAGTACAGTAAATCTCGACGGCGATCCCCTGAGGATCCCAAGCTCCCGCTTGGTCTTTTTCTCCTAACTCCTCATGTACAAACAGAACAACACACAACCTAGGTCCTGCAAGCATGAAGGTCTACTCGGGTACCCCAGTGCAATGGCGGCCTGAGTAGGGTGTGAGATATAAATCTCAGTAGGCCGACACCACCGGTTTCTAACCCAATCCAGACAGTGTATAATAATTAAACAGTGAGCAGGTATAGAGAAATAAGTAAACAGAATTACATAAGTAAATAACACCCGTCCAAAATCCCAAGTGACACTTGACGGTTATACCAGCTTCGGCTCGTTGCCAGTAAAGTAACCTGATTATGTCACCACATATATATATAAACACATATAGATCATAGATAGCATGGGGTAAGAATGTCTCCCACCCATTAATAAAGAACAACGGGAACGAGGTAGGAATGCCTCTCGTACCTATAATTAAACTGGAAAGGGGTAAGAATTACTCCCTTCCATCAATAGAGAATAGCGGGCACGAGGTAGGAATGCCTCTCATCCCTATAAGTCCACTAGAAATGGGTAAGAATGTCTCCCTTCCATACACGTATAGAGATCACATCTGGCGTGGGGTAACATGCCTCCCACCCATACTCAGAATAAGCTGGCATGGGGTATGCATGCCTCCCATCCACAAACATACACCGAAGATGGCATGGGGTATGAATGCCTCACATCCATAAACATACACAGAAGATGGCATGGGGTATGAATGCCTCCCATCCATAAACATACAAATTTTTAATCAGTTTTATATCACAATGCATAAGGAAATACCACTTAGGCATTTCAAGTAAACATATCAAAATCACAATCATCCATAATCAATTATATTACTCACCTACATTCATAACAATAAACACTAGGGTCGTTCTCTAACCCTCTATAGTGTCTCATTTAGTTAAACCATCATTTATACTTATCAAAAAACACATAAGGCATTACATCTTATGCGCTCCAATTAACCATACCAAATTCACAACCCAACCCATTAAACTGTGCCATTTAGTGCACATTCCCTATTCAAAGTCACTTGATCCAATTTTCCTAAGTTTGGAAAATTGGGTAAAGTTTCCACATGAGGGTTATTCCATCTAGTTTCCCAAACCTGGAAGGACGATTAATAATACAAGCTTCATAGTAGTTTCACTTAGTTGCCACCATCTCATTTGATCCATTCTAATCAAAATCATTTAACCCCTTTATCTTAAGGGAAATTACAATTACACGTTATGCGGAAACTAGTTAGGTGCTTAGGGTAACAGGTGTCAGATCACTAAGGGAAATCCATTTAGGAACATTTCTGAAGGTCGTATCAAGAAAATCTATGCACCAAACACGATGTCGAAGTATGAGCATGGAACCAAGACAAATAGAGTAGGAAAGCTTGTAAGTCTACTTCCTACTTTTGTTTTGAAGACAGCACACCTCTTATCAAAGGGTTTTATTATTCAATCTTTAGTTTAGGGACGAAACAACCTTTTTTATCTTATTCCTACAATTTACACGATTTGCAGAGAAGCATTTAATCGACTAAACTTGCATAATTAAAATACTAAAACAATGTAGTATTAAACTCTTTAAATGCATCACTTTAAATTAAAAAGGAAGGAGAGGGATCCTACCTCCCGGTGCATCCATCCGTCCACTCCAGCTCTTGGCGCTTTCTAAATAAGATTCGTTGGTGCTCCCCCACTGAGAATATCCACCTTCGCACACATGCAAGGATACCTAGCCTCCATTAACACACCCGCATGGCCATGGGCACGCACAAGAGGATCCTTACATGCGTGCTTATATGCATATTCCTGTCTCCACTCACCTGCACAGGCACTTTTATATATATACATGGGAACACCTAGCCCCATACATATCCAACAACTACCATGGGTGATTAAACATGCAATGGGGAAACCCACGTATATATATAAATACATACCAATGCCCACGCAGGTGATTCTCCTAGACATTGGCGACTCAAAAACATGCCAAAACATCCAATGAACTACAATATTAATCCAACGGATCTTAAAATCCATAAAGACACTAAATAGGGATATGCAAAACCAACCATAATAACAAACCCTTACCGCGAACCCAAGACGGCAGACCGAAACGTGATGAATCACTTCGCCTTCGGTGGTGATCACCGGAATACACCCAAACACAACCCGAGAAGCCTTTCACTCAAACCTAGAACAAAGAGAAACCAAAAATGGATCAACCCCTAACCCTAGGGCACTCGTCCAAATCTCACCGGGCGACGAATACGCTGAAAACAGCTGGGAACAAGGTGGAGAGGGAGGAGAAGGACCTACCGTAGGGTTCCAGAGAGAAATCATGAGGAGATTTGGTTGGAATCGAAGCACGAAGGAGGGAGCAGAGGGGGGTGTCGTGCGCGGCTCAATGGGAGCCCCTCCCTATGTCGTGCGGCCTGAGTGAGAGTGAGGGAGTGTTTTTATTTTCTTTTTATGTTCTTATTTCATTTTTATTTTCTTTTCTTTTAATTTTAATTAAAAACCTAAACTCACCCAAATGCACAGTTTGGCCTGCACGGTTTGGCAAACTGTGTGCAAACCGTGTGAAGTCTACTGCCTCCAAGACACCCGCTGCACGGGCTAGGTGAATGATTTGGGAAACTGTGCGTAGCCCATGTGCAATCCTCTACCCACCTGATTTAGGCCGCACGGTTTGGGATACATGGTTTGGTCAACCCGTTCGCCAACTGTGTGCCCTCTATAGTCCCTTAAAAACTTGGGTACGGCGCTTCTGAAACTTTCCGAGTCCCTTGGGAAACTCCTAGGGCATTCACCCAAGCACAAAACCAAAACAACAAAGCGTTCAAACTCTCGGAATTCTATTCCAAAGCTCGGTTTTGAAAACAACCCATTCAGTAATCGGAAAAAGTTCAAATTCCTTTGGGTTTTAATCCGGTTCAAAATGTGGGTCATTACAACCTTCCCACCTTAGAACCTCTCATCCCTAAGAAGCCTTCGGGAACAACGTACACATCACCCAAACTACAAGGGTCGTGAAGCATCGTTCAAATGATTAGGTTGCATTCACAAATTTCCAACACACCCTTATGCAACCATTAAACCCTATGGAACTTAAGCCACCAAAACTCGAGCTAACGCTCGGTTCCCAATCGAAACACCAAGACGGCTCTTCCCAAGCCCATCTACCCAGAGACACAAACCCATTGTCATCTCTCCAAGCATCCAGCCACAGGTACTTCCCACCTTAGATTTTTAATGTTAAGAATCCAACTCCAAACTATGGTTCAGACCATCGTTGGAATTAACTATCAAAGCACACCCCAAGCGTTCCCACGACGCTCCTAGCATGATTTTCAACAGATCAAACGGTCGATTCCCCATGAACCTCAAGGACCAAGTCAAGCCGGTTGTTCATATTAGGCACCAGCTGACACAAACCGCACTCGCCTCTACATGAAGACGTGCCAAAGAACGGTATGTCATCGACCGCAGACATTAAACAAGAACCCCAAGTCAAGCCATCTCTGGCTGACTATTTACAAGAACGCTAGGCCTAAACGGCCGACATATTTCAAACAGAACCACAATGCCTTTCTCCAAGGAACCTTAAGTTTAGCAAAAACACATTCACTGAAGCCTACACCTGACTTCTGATGATGTTTCCAAGGTCAAACCATACAAGAATCTGTGCATCCCATGTGCAACGCTGAAAGTGAACCATCCGATCAATCTCAACAGCTTCAAAACATTAGCGTGGATAAGACCAACGCTCTCTTAGTGCATCATGAACGAGGAAACAATTGGGGACATGCTCATCACTAAACAAAATACACTAAGTGGTTTGAATGGATTCTAGTTAATCATACCAAACTACTGGAAGGAAAAACAGTCGAACCTCAACAGGTCGGCTTTAAGGAAGGAACTCAACTTCACCTACCGACGCATCCACACTTTTTAAACTCACATGCCTCACAGGCATTCAAAAACGATCAACCATTATAACAAGACCTTATTAAGAAGCGTCCCTTCCACTTGGAAGGACTCATTTAGCAGATTCAATGTGACATGATCCCCACCTTAGAAGTTTGATAGTCGCCGAAGGGAAATAATATTAGCCACTCAACAACATGCTAGATCAAAACATCCTTAACCGTATGTGTGTCGCTCACGTATGTCAAAGCGTACAAGAGGACCAAACCACTAGGACCAGTGTATCGAAACACACGAGTCTTTAAAAAACCTCATCCCGAGCATTGGGACAAAATTGATTCATTAACGTCGGGCCACTCTACTAAGGAGATGACCTAAGATCGCAATGACAAAAAAAAACTCAATAACCACTAGTCTGAACAAGGGTGTTCTCGAAACTGAAAGTCCTATGAGGGACAACGTCACCCGAACAACACCTCACGTCAGAAAGCTCACGGTACAAGCAAGGCATTTAAATTCTAAGGGTGATACCTACCATGGTCTTGCCCCTTCCGAAGATCAAGAGCCGAACCTAACACCGGGTCACGCGAAACAAAGTCACTCTGTTCAAAAACTGATCATCTAACTGTTACAAAAGGAAAGAGCACCAACAGAAAGCACTCACGCTTCCATTCTAAGAAACTCAAAGAGAATTCTGAACCATACACGAGGGTCTCAACACACCACTAAGGGTTTCATTTCCAATCCCTTTTTGTTAAATCACATTAATCTGAAACCATTTAAAAGTTTCATTAACACATCAAGAAAAAAAGGAAAGTTTCACAAAATCATCCTTTTCAAAACATTTAAACATTCATAGACATCCCATATTTATCAATCAAAAGAGAAAAAAACCCATCTAAACAAAAGGGTGACCTCTGAGGGTTCCATTCAATCAATCTCGGGTTCTTAAAGAAGAAACCACAAAAAAATTATCAATTTTTCTCAAACACCCTAAACTGGGTTATCTCATACAACACTTTTCAACTGACCTACTCGGGTCCAGTTTCACATTTAACAGTTATCCAAAACCTTTCAATTTAGAAATTAGGCAACATTTTCCATTTAATCATTTCACAATACAACAAGCCTTTACATTTAATACGGGTTTCCATTTCCCAATTAATGAAGAGCCCATACACTTCATGGATTGAAAATTGACTCCCCTTTTTTATCAAAACAAGATTTCAACCCAGAATTTTACATTATCACATACAATGGCCCAAGTATATGGGTGGCCATATACCAACCTATAAAGCACTCATACACTTTATAAATTGGCATTTGGATCCCCTTTTAAATCAAAACCAATTTACTTTAGCATTTTAATTTCCACAGCTTTATATTTTTATCAAAATACCTACAAACATATTTATATCATGCTCAGAAAGGTTTTAATATATGGGTTACCCCTTCCTGGTTGTAAGGCACTCATACACCTTACAATTGAAAACTGACTCCTGTCATAATCGCAACCAATCTATTTTATCCCATGCAAACATTCACATGTTAAAACTTAACTAGCATGTTCTCACAACCAGTAAACACAGAACATGATATATCATAGAAGCATGGCATATCAATCAAGGAACAAAATAATATCATTATGAAATTACTAATTTAACTACATGGCATGGCACTATGCATGACATGTTAATTCCCTATGTGCCTAATATGATGCATGCAATGCAGCTTTCTTGCCATATCAGGCCAAGGGTAAAATTCTAGGAATTTAATAAACCATTAGTAGTGGAAATACAACAATCACTCAAGGTGAAACCATATCCAATGTAATATAAAACAATACGAACAACAATTCCCAACCCTAGCCACTTGGTCATTTACCATTCGTGGGGTGATTAGTCCCAATAATGGCTTTTATCCAAGCGCTGACACTTTCCTAATCTCCTATTTACCAACCCAAAACCGTAAGGAAAAAGAAAAAGAAACACCTCTGATACCACTTTGTAACGTCCCAACCTGGATTACCATCGAACCGGTGGCCAGACCGGTAGGTCACGTGGCCTCAAGCGCGTCTCCTAATATGCCAGAGGCTGCCGACTAGCAGCGAGGGTCTCGGAAGGTGATAGTGGGAAGATTATACCCTCATATCAAATTAACACAACGGTATTATCAGAGTAAAAAATATTCAATAGTAGAAACAGTAAAAAATTGAAAGGCAGAAGCAAAAGACAGGTAATAACCATCGAATAAATTGTGTCAAATTCTAGTTTACAATGCATTCATGTATAGATGATGATACAGTTATGAAAGCAGGAATCAATATAGCATTATTTAAAAACAATACAAAAAGAAAGGTTAGCAAAGCCTGATGGTGATCCCCTGAGCATCCCAAGATCCCGCTTGGTCCTTTTCTCCTAACTCCTCAGGTACAAATAGCACATCACACAACCTAGGTCCTGCAAGCAAGAAGGTCTACTTGGGTACCCCAGTGCAATGGCAGCCCGAGTAAGGTGTGAGATATAAATCTTAGTAGGCCAGCACCACCGGTGTATAACCCAATCCAGACAGTGTATAATAATTAAAATGTGAGCAGGTGTGGAGAAATAAGTAAACAAAATTACATAAGTAAATAACACCGGTCTAGGTTCCCAAGGGACACCTGGCGGTTATACCAGCTTTGGATCATTTTTGGTAAAGTCACCTGATCATGTCACCATATATATATATATAAATGCATTTAGATCATAGATGGCATGGGGTAATAATGTCTCCCACCCATTAATAAAGAAAAGTGGGCACGAGGTAGGAATGCCTCTTGTCCCTATAAGTCAACTGGAAAGGGGTAAGAATGCCTCCCTTCCATCAATAGAGAATAGCAGGCATGGGGTAGGAATGCCTCTCATCCCTATAAGTCCACTAGCAAGGGGTATGGATGCCTCCCTTATATACATGTATAGAGATCGCATATGGCATGGGGAAACAAGCCTCCCACCCATACTCAGAATAAGCTGGCATGGGGTATGCTTGACTCCCATCCACAAACATACACAGAAGATGGCATGGGGTATGAATACCTTCTATCCATAAACATACACAAAACATGGCATTGGGTATGAATTCCTCCCATCCATAAACATACAAATTCACCATCAGTTTTATATCACAATGTATATGTCAGTACCACTTATGCTTTTAAAGTAAATATATCAAAATCACAATCATCTGTAATCAATTATAGTACTCACCTACATTCATAACAACAAACACCAGGGTCATGCTCTAACCCTCTCTAGTGTTCCATTCAGTTAAACCATCATTTATACTTATGAAAAAACACATAAGGAATTACATCTTATGAGCTCCAATTAACCATACCAAATTCACAACCCAACCCATTATACTATTTCATTTAGTGCACATTCCCTATTCAAAGTCACTTGATCTAATTTTCATAAGCATGGAAAATTGGGTAAAGGTTCCACATGAGGGTCATTCCATCTAGTTTCCCAAACCTATAAGGAAGATTAATAATACAAGTGTCACGGTCATTTCACTTAGTTTCCACCATCTCATTTGATCTATTCTAATCAAAATCATTTAACCCCCTTATCTTAAGGGAAATTAAAATTACATGTTATGACAAAACTAGTTAGGTGCTTAGGGAAACAAGTGTCAGATCACTAAGGGAAAGCCATTTACGAACATTTATGAAGGTCGTATCAAGAAAATATACACACCAAACATGATTTCAATGTATGAGCATGGAACCAAGACAAATAGAGAAGGCAAGCATGTAAGTCTACTTCCTACTTTTGTCTTTAAGACAGCGCACCTCTGATCGAGGGGTTTTATTATTAAATCATTAGTTTAGTGAACAAAGAACCCATTTTATCTTATTCCTGCAATTCACACAATTTTCATAGAAGCATTTAATTGAATAAACTTACATGATAAAAATACTAAAACAATGCAGTATTAAACTCTTTAAATGATTCACTTTAAATTAAAAAGGAAGGAGAGGGATCCTACCTCCAGGTCGATCCATCCGTCCACTCCGGATCTTGGCTCTTTCTAGATAAGAGCCACTGCTGCTCCCGCGCTGAGCATATGAACCTTCACACACATGAAAGGACACCTAGCCTCTATGCACACACTCGCATGGCCATGGCCATGCGCAAGAGGATCCTTACATGCGTGCTTATATGCATATGACCATCTCCACTCACCTACGCAGGAACTTTTATATATATATATATACATGGGCACACCTAGCCCCATACATATCCAACCACTGCCATGGGTGATTAAACATGCAGTGGGGGAACCCACGTATAAATATAAATACATACTTATACCCACGCAGGCGAGTCGCCTAGACTTTGGCGACTCGAAACCACGCCAAAACATCCAATGCACTACAAGATTAATCCAAAGGACCTTAAAACGCATAAAGACACTAAATTGGTATATGGAAAAACCAACCATAATAACAAACCCTTATCGTGAACCCATGACAGTGGACTGAAACGTGGAGTATCGCGTCGCCTTTGGCGGTGATCGCTGGAATACACCCAAACACGGCCCGAGAAGCCTTTCACTTGAACCTGTAACAAAGAGAAACCAAAAACGGATCAACCTATAACCCTAGGGTGCTCGGCTGAATCTCACCGAGTGACGAAGACGCCTAAAAACAGCTTGGAACAAGGAGGAGAGGGAGGAGAAGGACCCACCTTAGGGTTTTGGAGAGAAATCGTGAGGAGATTTGGCTGGAATCGAAGCGTGAAGGAGGGATCTAAGGGGGGTGTCACACGTGGCTCAAGGGGAGCCCCTACATGTGTCGTATGGCCTGAGTGAGAGTGAGGGGGTGTTTTTCTTTTATTTTTATGTTTTTATTTCATTTTTATTTTATTTTATTTTAATTTTAATTAAAAATCTAAACTCACCCAAACACACTGTTTGACCCGCACGGTTTTCCAAACTATGCGCAAACCGTGCGGAGTCTACTGCCTCCAAGACACCTGTTGCATGGGATAGGGGCATGGTTTGGGAAACCATGCGCAAGCCACTGCCCACCTATTTTAGGTCGCACATTTTTGGCTGCACGGTTTGGTCAACCTGTGCGCCAACCGTGCACCCTTTGCAGTCCCTTAAAAACTCGGGTCCGACACTTCTGAAACTTGCCGATTCACTTGGGAAACACCTCGAGCCTTTTCCCAAGCACAAAAACAAAACAACAAAGCATTCCAACTCTCATAATTCCATTCCGATGCTCGGTTTTAAAAACAACCCATTCGGTAATCAGAAAAAGTTCAAATTCCTTCGGGTTTTAATCCGGTTCAAAACACGGGTCATTACAACCTTCCCACTTTATAACTTCTTTTCCCCGAGAAGCCTTCAGGAAAAACATACACATCACCCAACCTACAAGGGTCATGAAGCTTCGTTCAAACGATCACATTGCGTTCACAAATGTCCAACACACCCTTAAGCAACCATTAAACCCTATGGCACTTAAGCCACAAAAAATAGAGCTAATGCTCGTTTCCCCATCGAAACACCAAGACGGCTCTTCCTGAGCCCATCTACCCAGAGACATGAACTTGTCGTCATCTTTCCACGTATCCAGCCATAGGTAATTCCCACATTAGATTTTTATTGCTAAGAAACCAACTCCAAACTACGGTTCGAATCACCATTGGAATTAACTTTCCAAACACGCCCCAAGTGTTCCCACAACGCTCCTAGCGTGATTTGAAATAGATCAAACGGTCGATTCCCCATCGACCTCAAGGCCCATGTCGAGCTGGTTGTTCATATTAGGCACTGTATGACACATACGTCACTCAGCTCTACCTGATGACGTTCCAGAGAATGGTATGTCACTAACCACAGACATTAAACAAGAAATCTCAGCCTAAACGTCCGACATATTTCAAATAGAACCACAATGCCTTTCTCCAAGGCACCATATGTTTAGAAAAAACACATTCAATGAAGCCTACATGAGACTTCCAATGATGTTTCCAAGGACAAACCATAAAAGAATCCATGCATCCCACACACAATGCCGAAAGAGAACCATCTGATCAATACCAATGGCTTCAAAACATTTTCTCGGATAAGTTCGACGCTCTCTTAGTGCATCTAGAATGAGGACAAGATAGGGGACATGCTCGTCGCTAAACTAAATACACTAAGAGTTTTGAACGAATTCCAGTTAATCATACCTGACTACTGGAAGGAAGAACACTCAAACCTCAACTGGTTGACTTCAAGGAAGGAACTCAACTTCACCTTCCAACACATCCACATGCTTTAAACTCGCATGCCTCACGGGAATTCAAACATGATCAACCATTCTAATAATCCGTTTTTAAGAAGATTCCCTTACACTTATAAGGGCTCGTTTACCAGATTTGATGCGACAATATCTCCACCTTAGAAGTGTGATGGTAATCAAAGGGAAAAAATATTAGCTGCTCAACAGCACACTATATCAAAACATCCTTAATCGTATGAGTGTCTCTCACGTATGTCAAAGCGTACAAGAGGACCAAACAACCGAGACCGGCATGTCAAAACACATGAGTCTTTAGAAAAACTCATCCCGAGAATTGGGATGAAATTGATTCATTAATTTCGGGCCACTCTACTAAGGAGATGACCTAAGATCGCAACGATAAACAAAAACTCAACAACCACTCGTCTGAACAAGGGTGTTATCGAAACTGAAAGTTCTACGAGGTACAACGACACCTAAACAACACCTCACTCCAGAAATCTCACGGTACAAGAAAAGAAATAAAATTCTAAGGGTTATACCTACCACAGGTTAGCCCCTTCTGAAGATCGTATGCAGACCCTAACACCAGGTCACATGAAACAAATTCACTCTGTTAAAAAACCGGTCATATAACCATAACTAAAGGAAAGAGCACCAACGGAAATCCCTCATGCTTCTATTCTAGGAAACTCAAAAGAGAAGTCTGAACCATATAAGATGGTCTCAAAACACTACTAAGGGTTCTATTTCCAATCCCTTTTTATTAAGTCACATTAATCTTTAACCATTTAAAAGTTTCATCAACACATCAAGAAAACATGTAAGTTTCACACAAACTTCCTTTTCAAAACTTTTAAACATTCATAGACATCTCATCTTTATCAATCAAAAGAGAAAAACAAAACCATCTAAACAAAAGGGCGACCTATGAGGGTCCCATTCAATCCATCTCGCGTTCTTCAAAAAGCAACCCCGAAAAAAATTATCAATTTTTCTCAAACACCCCAAACCGGGTTATCTCATACAACACTTTTCAACTGACCTACTTATGTCCAGTTCCACATTTAATAGTTAGCCAAAACCTTTCAATTTCAAAATTAGTCAACATTTTCCATTTAATCATTTCACAATACAGCAAGCCTTTACATTTAATACGGATTGCTATTTCCCAATTCATGAGGCGCTCATACACTTCATGGATTGAAAATTGGATCCCCCTTTTTTTATCAAAACTAGATTTCAAACCAGAATTTAACATGCTCACATAAAATGGCCCAAGTATATTGGTGGCTATTTACCAACCTATAAAGCACCCATACACTTTATAAATTGTCATTTGGCTCCCCTTTTAAATCAAAACCAATTTACTTTAGAATTTTAATTTCCAAAGCTTACATTTTTATCAAAATCCCTACAACTCTATTTATATCATGCTCAGAATGGTTTTAATATACGCGTTACCCCTTCCTAGTTGTAAGGTGCTCATACACCTTACAATTAAAATTGGATCCCATCATAATCGCAAACAATATATTTTAGCCCATGAAAACATTCACATGTTAAAACATAACTAGCATGTTCTCACAAGCAGTAAACACAGAACATGTTATATCACAGAAGCATGGAATATCAATCAAGGCACAGAATCAGATCAGTAGGCAATTACTAATGCAACTACATGGCATGTCACTATGCATGGCATGTTAATTCCCTATGTGCCTAATATGATGCATGCAATGCATCTTTCTTTCCATATCAGTCCAAGGGTAAAATTCTAGGAATTTTATAAACCATAAGTAGTGTAAATACAACAATAGCTCAAGGTGAAACCATATCCAATGTAATATAAAACAATACGAACAACAATTCCCAGCCCTGGCCACTTGGTCATTTACTATATGTGGGGTGATCAGTACCAAGCACAACTATTAGACAAGTGCCGAAAATTTCCTTATATCTTGTATACCAACCCAAAAAAGCAAGGAAAAATAAAAGAAACACCTATGATACCACTTTGTAACATCTCATCCCAGCTTACCATCGAACCAGTGGCCGGACCGGTAGGTCACATGGCCTCAAATGCATATCCCCGTAAGCCAGAGGCTGCCGACTAGCAGCGAGGGTCTCAGGAGGTGATAGTGGGGAGACTATACCCTCATATCAGAGTAACACAGCAGTATTATCAGAGTAAATAATATTCAATAGTGGAAACACTTAAACAATTGAAAGGAAGAAGCAAAAGACAGGTAATAACCATCTTATAAAAGGCAGAAAACGCCAGTTTACAATGCATGCATGTATAGATAACGATACAGTTATGAATGAAGGAATCAATACAGCATACTTTACAAACAATACAAAAATAAAGGATAGAAAATCCCGACGATGATCCCCTGAGCATACCAAGCTCCCTCTTGGTCCTTTTCTCCTAACTCCTTAGGTACAAACAACACAAAACACAACCTAGGTCCTGCAAGCAAGATGGTTTACTCGGGTACCCCAGTGCAATGGAGGCCCGAGTAGGGTGTGAGATATAAATCTCAGTAGGCCGGTACCACTGGTGTCTAACCCAATCCAGACAGTGTATAATAAATAAAAAGTGAGCAGGTATAGAGAAATAAGTAAACAGAATTACATAAGTAAATAACACCCGTCCAGGTTCCCAAGGGTCACCTGACGGTTATACCAGCTTCGGATCGTTGCCGGTAAAGTGACTTGATCATGTCACCATATATATATATACTCATTTATATCATAGATGGCGTGGGGGTAATAATGTCTCCCACCCATTAATGAAGAACATCGGGCATGATGTAGGAATGCCTATCGTCCCTATAAGTCAACTGGAAAGGGGTAATAATGCCTCCCTTCCATCAATAGATAATAGCGAGCACGAGGTATGAATGCCTCTCATCCCTATAAGTCCACTGGAAAGGGGTAAGAATGCCTCCCTTCCATACACGTATATAGATCGCATCTGGCATGGGGTAACATGCCGCCCACCCATACTCGGAATAAGCTGGCATGGGGTATGCATTCCTCTCATCCACAAACATACACAGAAGATGGAATGGGGAATGAATGCCTCCCATCCATAAACAAACATAGAAGATGGAATGGGTTAATAATGCCTCCCATCCATAAACATACACATTCACCATCAATTTTATATCACAATGCATAAATTAGTACCTTTTATGCATTTCAAGTAAACATATCAAAATCACAATCATTCATAATCAATTATATTACTCACCTACATTCATAACAACAAACAGCAGGGTCATACTCTAACCCTCTCTAGTGTTTCATTCAGTTAAACCATCATTTAAACTTATCAAACAACACATAAAGAATTTCATATTATGCGCTCTAATAAACCATACCAAATTCACAACCCAATCCATTAAACTATGTCATTTAGTTCACATTCCCTATTCAAAGTCACTTGATCCAATTTTCCTAAGCATGGAAAATTGGTTAAAGGTTCCACATGAGGGTCATTCTATCTAGTTGCCCAAACCTGGCAGGATGATTAATAATACAAGCGTCATAGTCATTTCACTTAGTTTCCACCATCTCATTTGATCTATTCTAATCAAAATCATTTAAACCCCTTATCTTAAGGGAAAATACAATTACACGTTATGCCGAAACTAGTTAGGTGCTTAGGGAAACAAGTGTCAGATCACTAAGGGCAAGACATTTAGGAACATTTCTAAAGCCCGTATTAAGAAAAGCTACGCACCAAACAGGATGTCAAAGTGTGAGCGTAGAACCAAGACAAATATACCAGGAAAGCATGAAAGTCTACTTCTTAATTTTGTCTTGAAGACAGCGCACCTCTGATCGAGGGGTTTTATTATTCAATCGTTAGTTTAGTGACCAATCAACCTCTTTTATCTTATTTCTACAATTCACACGATTTTCACAGAAGCATTTAATAAACTAAACTTGCATAATTAAAATACTAAAACAATGCAGTATTAAACTCTTTAAATGCTTCACTTTAAATTAAAAAGGAAGGAGAGGGATCCTACCTCCAGGTGGATTCATCCATCCACTCCGGCTCTTAGCGCTTTCTAACTAAGAGAGCTGTTGCTCCCCCACTGAGCATATGCACCTTCACACACATTCAAGGACACCTAGCCTCTATGCACACACCCACATGGCCATGGGCATTCACAAGAGGATCCTTACATGCGTGCTTATATGCATATGCCCGTCTCCACTCACCTGCGTAGGCACTTTTATATATATATACATGGGCACACCAAGCCCTATACTTGTCCAACCACTTCCATGGGTGATTAAACATGCAACGGGGGAACCCACATATATATATATATATAAATACATACCTATGCCCATGCAGGCGATTCACGTAGACTTTTGCAACTCAAAACTACACCAAAACATCCAATGCACTACAAGATTAATCCAACAGACCTTAAAACGCATAAAGAAACTAAATTGGGATATGAAAAACCAACCAGAATAGGAAACCCTTACCATGAACCCAAGCTGGCGGACCGAAACATGGTGAATCTCTTCGCCTTCGGCGGCGATTGCCGAAATACACCCAAACACGACCCGAGAAGCCTTTCACTCGAACCTAGAACAAAGAGAAACCAAAAATGGATCAACCCCTAACCCTAGGGAACTCGGACGAATCTCACTGGGTAAAGAATATGCCGAAAAACGGCTTGGAACAAGGACGAGAGGGAGGAGAAGGACCCACCTTAGGGTTCTAGAGAGAAATCGTGAGGAGATTTGGCCGGAATCGAAGCGCGAAGGAGGGAGCCGAGGGGGGTGTCACACACAGCTCAAGGGGAGCCCCTCCTTGTGTCGTGTGGCCTGAGTGAGTGAGGGAGTTTTTTTCTTTTATTTTTATGTTTTCATTTAATTTTTATTTTGTTTTATTTTAATTTTAATTAAAAACCTAAACTCACCCAAACACACGGTTTGACCCGCACGGTTTGCCAAATCGTGCTCTAACCATGCAGAGTCTACTACCTCCAAATACTCCTATTGCATGGTCTAGGGGCATGGTTTGGGAAACTGTGCATAGCCCGTGCGCTAGCCACTACCCACCTTATTTAGGCCGCACGGTTTGGGCCGCACTATTTGGTCAACCCATGCACCAACCTTGCACCCTCTGCAGTCCCTTAAATACTCGGGTCTAGTGCTTCCGAAACTTTCCGAGTCACTTGGGAAACTCCTCAGACTTTTCCCAAGCACAAAACCAATACAACAAATCATTCCAACTCTCATAATTCCATTCCGAATCTCGGTTTTAAAAACAACCCATTTGGTAATCGGAAAAAGTTCAAATTCCTTCGGGTTTTAATCCGGATCAAAACACAGGTCATTACATATATATATATATAATGAATATATGTTATATTTATATCATGATTAAAAATATTTAGATTATGGAACCATAATCAAAGTACAAGGATGAGAACTACTGAAGCAAGATTCTCATAAAAATGAAATGGTTAACACCCAAAACAATCATAATAATAAAATATTACTTACAAATGGGTGATAAGATGTTATAAATGGATAATAAATGATATTATATATAGTTATATAGTTCTAGTATAAAATTATAATAAATATAAATTTATTATATAAGAATTTAGAAGAACTTATGATGCAATATGAACTTATGGTAAGGGATTTCTTCTCAATTTCCACTCCATTGGGACATATTTGGTACTATACACATGTTTAATTTTTATCTGGTGTATATAAAAACCCTTTAATGTTTTTAATTTCAATATAAATTTATTAATTATGATTAAAATTTTTATTCTTGTTACTCTTTCAAGGGGTTATAATTTAAATGTTACTAAAGAGGTAAGAATTTATTTTACAATCCCCTTTTCTGGGATTTCTTATGTTTTTTAATGAAGGAATATTCTAATAAATCCTTTATAAAATATATATTTTTTCTTATCCTATAGATATTTAAGGTGATTCCATGCTTTATTACAACCTTTATCCTCTTTTTACATCTATCAAGAAAATAAATTTCTAAAATAAAATCTAATCGTTTTCCTCTTCTTGATCAGGTACATTTTTCTTCCATATCAATATTATTCAAATTTGATCTAAAAAATACCTTTTGTATTTACTCAAATTATTTATTAAAAAAATTATGTTATCCTTTACTTTTTATTTGTTTTTGAATTAATATTTATAATGTTTTCTAAAAGGGTTCTTTTTTAATTTCTTTGAAAAAAAGTCGAAAGAATGTTTCTTTTTAACATATATGATATTAATAGATTTTCCTACCACTATAACCATTTTATGATATTTATATTATTATAAAAGTTTTCAATGGTTTTACAATTAAAACTATTTAATAGAGTCTTATTTCAATATTTCACTTCTATTTTCTTTATTTTTTCAGAGGATGTGATTTTATTAAAAAACTATATTTTTTATGAACTAATGGTCATATTTTATCTCTTATAAATTTCACATTCATTAACTTTATCTTGAAAAATTAACTTTCTTGTGATCACTAGACACTCAATTTCTCTTAAATATCCATATTTTTTGTATCATGGATATTATTATTTCCTAAAATTTATACCATTTATATATATGGGTTTTTACATTGAAAGTTATTTGATTGACTATGGAAATATTGATATTTTATATTCTTTACTCGATAAATACATTCATTGATAAGGAATATTGTTTACGAATTAAATTGACCATTCAATATATGAGGAATGCATTGTAAATGTAGTGATGGGTGGGCCCCAGAATTATATAACCCCTCAATACGTCAACAAGTATCATGAAGAAAATCAGTTGGCTAGCCTTATTAAATGTTTTTTGTGTATACCTACCCATCGAATAAACTATCTTAGCATAAGGATTTTATGGTAAAGATATCATGATGTATGAGATCATGAAATAGAACATTAATAATTTCATTCATTGGGAATTTAGTTATTATTATCCCTGATATTATTGCATTGATATTATCCATGGTTGAATTTTGTTCTCAATTTATTGATTAAATGGAATGTTTTTTCAATTATTTACATTTCCATATTGATTATGATTTATTTACTCATGATATCTTCCACTATATGTAACCCTTAATAATCATTTGATCTCACCCTTATTTTGTTTTACTTTCCATAATATATGAGTAAGTAATATTTAAATTAGTTTAAGGATGTAAAATAATTACTCTCATTATGTTTTATATTTCATTTCCAATGTAAAATTATAATCATTTATGTATCTAGTTTTCCAAGACTACTAAATTATTTGATATTTAGTGATGTGATCCCTATTATCCTATGTTAATTTAATTAATTATACAATGGCTCTATGTTATTTAATTTGGGGTTTCTATAATATTATTCCTCTTAGTTTGACTAATGTGTTCATTTCCATGAAACCTTGTCAAGGATAGAGGTATCATTCAAGATCTCTCTCATTGTATTAAGGGAAAAATATTTTAAATGTTGTACATATAATGATTATATCCACATAAAATCCCTTGGTTGAGATACCATATCATCATTTAATGAGGTGTCCACTAATGTGATGGTCCTAATACTCTCATGCATCTCTTGATATGAGGGTGTCTTCAGGGTAATGTCAACATGGGGAGGTAATTCTTGTAAGAGTGAGATACCACTATGGGGGGGGGAGGGCTTCACAATGAATTCTATGAAAAAGATCATAGTCGTCAGCGGTACGTGATGTTCTGAAAAGTGGAGGACCCTCTTTTTATTGATCTTCCATCCATGAGGAGGATTTTTTGATGCACATCTTGAGATAAGTTCCCATGACTAATATATAAACCATCATAGAGAGTGTATTCTTGAAGAAAATTCTGATCAAGACCTCTTAAATTTTTAATTGTTGTACCATAGGGAGGACCTTCTTGACTATAACTAATTCCACTTTATGATTATTAGTTATCATATTCTAGGGATGGTGGTGAAAGATATTATGGGGCCTTAGGGACATCAACATAAATTAGGGATATGATATGAGCCTTCCCCCAAGTTGTTCATTACACTTAGAGATATTTCCTTATGTAAGTTCTCTTTTAGGATGTTGAGATAAGGCATTGGGCCCAATAACATTTATAAAAATGATCCTTTATATAATACTCTTATGTTCATGCTAAAATATGTATAATAGATTCTTGGGGATGTGAATATATATAAGACTTCCGTTTTATAACCATGGGAGTATACTAATGGTTCTCATCGGAGTTGGTGGGGGTATGGTTCTTCCTCTTGTAAATTGTAGAGATGTGCTACTAGCCCTCTTTAGATTGATGGGGAGTAGGGCCGACTTCTAAAAAAGTTTAAGAGTATTTCTATGTGTTGTAATAGTTTTGGATGAAATATTATCATCTCATGAAGTGGTTATATAAATGTACTGGTGAACCCTCACTTGATTAGGAATATGAGCTTGATCCTAATCATAGTTATTCATTGATATATGATGATGAACCTCAAAAATAGGATTAGGAATATGATCCCACTCCTAGGTAGCTACAAAATTCTATTGATGAGCTACTTCAACATTATAAAGGGTTCGAATAAGGGTCTTTCCCCTATTGGTTATCAAAATATGGTGATGGGAACCTTTTTATATTGCTACAACTAAGAAATTATAGAAACTCTACAAGGTATGCGATGAAATATAATCCTACATCTCTATTACCTCTAAAATATATTGACTAGATTCCATGGTAGGGATAGGGATATGAACACATTCTTTAGTGAGATTAGGGATATGGGTATAATATGATTTTATGTTCAACCAATAGATATGTCTATGAACATCAAATGAGTGGGGATGACAATGAGCCTCCCCTTGGATAGATATCAATATATATTAGCGTGTTCTTCCAGATTTTTTCAGGTAATGATAGAAGAATTTATTAGGATTATTAAGGATATAATAATACTCTTTATTCTTTTGAATAGTCTATTGACAAGATTATTTTATGGGAATTAGGATGTGATTTTATTACATATCTCAGGTATCTTTTTATCCTGAGTGTGATCTCCTAGGAGATTTGTGCCGTGTGACTAGAGTTGAGACATCCATGGTGGTTCTCTCTACCAGTTGGTGAGGATTCAAGAATGCATGACATTGGAGATAGTGGTTGTAACCAGGATCCCTCCCAGGAGGATCCTAGATGGTATATAAATTAAATATGACTTCATCTTCCACCTCCCTAATATAAGACATGCACTTGTTTCCATGCTTTGTAGAGTAACTCTAGAAGCGGTTCACGGTTATCATGTGCACAATCAAATTTTTTATGATATTCTTATATTTATGTAGGGAAATGTGGGGTTTAGTATCACAGAGACTCTCTCACAAAACCTCTAATGTGGGGATAGTATATTTCTATTTGTATTCCTTCACAAACACATTCATGAATTATTAGTGGATACACTATGTAGGTGAGAGACCCCTTTTAACCATAGGGTCCATATCTTAGGAGGAAATCATTGAGTTCTCTTACATATTGGATAGTACCATTGATTGCAGTTAAAGAGTAATTTAGTATATGGATTCCTTAAAGAGAACAAAAATGAAAAAAAAGAACACCCATTGGTGTATCCTCACAAATAAGATCATGTTTGACTGATCTCTTTCACTATCAAAGGATTCCATGAAGGTTCAAAAAAAAATTATGAAGTGATTGAAAAAAAAAGACATGATGTGTGGGATAATTGTTTCTGGGTTATTGAAGGTTAACATAGGATTTTCCATTTTTATTTCCAATGAAAACTCTAAAAATTTTCTCATCCACAATTATTTAGAACAAAATTCCTTGTGGACCTATATTCTAAAGGTAGGAAATCACAATGGTTTATTACATGTGATGATTTTAAATATGCATTGGTTAATAGGATAGGATGTAAAGGTGAAAAAATAATTTTATGGGGATTATTTCCTACAATGAGACACTTCAATATATTTAAAATGTATTCATGGATCCATCCCAAATCCTTGTGTGATACTGGTTCCCCTTGGGTGAGTGATCGATTATTAATATGCATCAATGTGAACATTTGTTTCATATTAGAGGTATTTTATCAATGTGTAAATATATATGTATTAGATTTTATTTTTTATGGTACCATATATGTGTATCAAATGTTTTCCATGTTCTTTCTGTTACTTTTCATGTTCATGTTTATGTACAACTATCTAAAGACACATAACTGGCCGCTCTAAGATTATCACTATTAAGTAGTGAAATAGCCATTGTAGAGTTGGGATCAAGCCCGTACAAGGGATTCTTATGTATCCCTGTGAAGGGAATTAGTTCCCATGTAGTTATATTCTGCTTAATGATAAATTTAATACCATTAATTTTCATGTGACAAGGACCAATTACAAGTAGTTTAAATTCATATGGAGTGGACTTTTAAGAATAATATTCCTAGAAATGGTTGGTATGGTACTTATGCATGCGTGGTCCTTTATGACTCACCTAGAATGAAATATTTACAAATGAGTGTAGATTTTATTTCACAAGGAATATGACCCAATGAATAATGGATTTTTATGGATAGCATAAATATATCCCTCCATACAAAATATGGTTTCATGATGAATATAACCTAATGAAGGAAATATCGTCATAATTGGAAGGAATATGGACCTCCATGTGTGAGATAGGTTTATCAGGAATATGGACTAATGGGGAGAGTTATTAGGGAATATGGCCCAAGTAAATAGGACATCTAGGATTATTGGGAATATATCATAGTAAGTAGGCACATAAGTGGAATTACAGGTAATATTCTCCCATAATGATGAAAACTACAAGTTGATTGTTTTGAGATTGAACCACTAGGACGAATATTGTGTATCCTTATTTATTGGTATCAATGTCCGTGTATTTTGAGTTTAATAGTTTAAGTTCATGTGTTTGAATTGAACCATGAAATTTAACATTATATGGTAAGGATATTATAATATAGTTTTAGGTTGTGGGGATAGGATTTTGGCTATGTAATTTTACATCATACCGTGAGGAAATTGGTTTCGTTAAAGTTTCATGTGATTATAGTGACTTACATTCATTATCCATCCACTAATAGTTCATCTAAAACAAATCAGACACACGCACATGCCTATGAATTATCTGGACCTCCCAAGATGGTACTTTGATCAAGGTAACTTCCATCTATGATCCAGTTTACTAATTCAAAAGAATATAAACAACCCAATACATGTTATGAACACCTATCTAAACCTAGTTTTTAATCAATAGCTTCCCATTTTGGAACAATCAATTTCAAACTCCCATGGTGTCCTCAACATACTAAAAAAATATTGAAGAGAAGATGAAAATTTAGTATATTTTTGGTTTTAAACATTATTCAAATTAAAAAAATGGAGATATGAAATCCATAAAATGCCATGAAAAAATGGATAGAGGTAAAAGATTCCTAACTCGGATTTATTTGATTTAATGATTCTTAGAAGGTCCCATTGATTTGACATCTTCCACTTATTTCTCTATAAAATAATAAGAAAAATTGATCAAAAATATTTTAATCTAATATATATGTGTATAAAAACTCTAACCTATGGTTTTTTTTCAAAAAAACAATGGAGATCCAAGTTGGGAAGAAAGTAAGGGGTCATAACCTCTGATTTTTAGGCTCAAATGCTTGATATAGAATCAGATTCTAGAATTTAATGATCACCAAAAATCACTTAAGGGAACCCTATCAATAATTAAACTATGTTAGTCGAGGTAGAATGAGGATTTTTGAGAATTTTTTAGTTTTTCAAACCAATATTTATTCATTTTATATTTTGTTGCATTGTTAGGCCACATAGTTTAACAAATCTTATGCTAACCATGTAACTTGGATGTATCCTAAGAGATTGCAAGTCTCATGGATAGTGGCATGGTTTTTTCATTCCATGAACCATATGTGTTCTTGATTTGTGACCCCCAAAACCCCTCACATAGTTTCCTGGAGACATAATCATGGTTTCTACTAATCATTCTCAAAATGTGGAACTCGAAAAGGCCTTCAAAACTATATAAAACCGTTCAGAAACTACCTAAGCCTTAACTTGAACATTCAATAACTTTAAATAATACATAAAATATATAAATACATAAAACTTGGTGTTTTATAGGTTAAATTCAAAAATATAATTGGGAAAAGGATCAATTCATGCTAGTATAGTGGATAGAACTTTTGAACAATAAACCCATTCTCTAGCATTCCCAGGATAGAAATCCAAATGATGAGGACAATGTAACATCTTTTTTTTAGGTAATTATTATTTTAATTTTATATTTTTTGTTATATAATGGTTTTTATAAGTCTTATGATGTTTATAGATGGTTTAAAAATGTTTTTGAATCATTTTTAATAGATCATGGTTTGAGCATCGGTAAGGGAAAACATAAAGCTTCTCCAGGAAATAGTGTGTGGTGAATATGGGAGCTACTAGGTAGCCCCATAGTTTTAAAATGTTTTGAAAAAACCATGATTAATAACCATATGCTTTGGAAAATGTTATATAGTATTGATTTGCCTCATTAGCGCATGATTTTTCTAATTGTGTGACCTAACCATGCAATGTCATTAATCAAATCCAAAAATTAGTTTTAAGACTAAAAAATCACATGAAACCCCATTTTTTATTTCCATAACCTAGGATCTGAACACTTGACCCTCCTCTAGGTTATTTTTGGTGATCTTTGACTTTTAAACCTTGTTTTTAATGATTCTTTGAGTATTTAATCTGGATATAAAAGGTAAGTGATTTGTTCTTCCCTTCTAATCTAGATCTAGTCATTATCTCTTGAATGTGACCCTATAATGGGGTTTTTTTGGTCATATATATGGGATCATACAATTTATGATCAATTATTTTATTTATTCATTAGATAAATAGAAGAAATATTCTAGATCTATAATACCACATGAATATTCTTCATGTCGAGCATATTTTAGGTAGTTGTTTTTACATCATTCAAAATTCTATTGAATATGAATGATATTTAATTTATAAAGAAGATATTTATAATTTTAAATGAAATTATCAAGCTCTAAATCTTTGGTATTGTGCACTCACTAGTTGGTTTTGGAAAGATTGGTTGTGGGGGATTCCTATAAGGTGGTCGATGAATTGATTGAATGATTTTCCAGAAACAAATAATTTTTTTAGATGTGAACTTGTAATTTTATTGTTGGAATGTGTTCATGTGAATTATACATCATCTTGAGGGAGTTTGTAGCATATCCAATTTGGGACAACATTTATCATTTATTGATGACTTGGTGGAAGATTGATCTCTACTAATAAACAAGGGGGTTGTCATTCGGCATGTATGGGTGTGTTTGTGTGTGAGAGAGAATATGAATGGGATATTCTATGTGATTTTAAAAAGAACTTTTTTTAGTTCCTTTGATAATGATATTTTTGATGAATTACTCCTGAATTTTTCCTTCCTATTTTAGATATAAACTATGAAACTGTTTTAATTGTTTTATGTTATGTACTATAGTTTTATTAAATATATGAGATAAATTTACTCTTATTTTAGTATCATGTAGGAAAAGTATCTGGGGGTTTTCCTACTAGGTTGTTATACTCACCCCTTCATATGAAATTTCATGCATATGAATAAATTATTTTAAATCATACAGGAAAGAGAGGGGTTTTATATTTAAATGGAGGTTCTTTTTGAAGTAATTTTTATAGATACTGGATATGGATCATAGGATTTGGTCTTATTCTAGGAGTCTATATTGGTGCCACCTTGATTATGATTGATGATTTATCTTGTAGTTTTAGTTGTTTGGGATTATTATTTCTATTATTAATTTTATTATTCAACTTTTTATAAATTTAGTTATAGTTTGACCCATGCATCCTTTATATATATGTCTTGGGATTGTTTATTGTTTAGTTCTATGTGTGTTTGTATGCATGTGTTTAATTAGGGTAAAATGTTCCTCGTCTATCTTATTAAACAATTGAAATTTATTTTCATACTTTGGTGGTATAGGAAAATCACCTAAGGTTAATTTCACCTCATATCATTCTAATAAAATATTTTTTTTCATGTTATTATAGGAATTTCAATGATGTGTAGTCTATATCAAGTTATTTTCAATTTTTTTGAAAAAACAAATAATGTAATACACCATGAATAATTAAAAAAATTAGGTTAAGAATATAATTTATTAAAATAATTCTTCTAACTCAAAATTCCCTATACTATGATGTGGTCTAAAATCATTTACCATTTTGGGTGATAAAAGTTTCCAGTGTCATTCTTTATAAAAATTAATCTTAGAGTGTGAAATAGAATTTGTAAATATTGTAAGTCTTTTCAAATATGATGACTTTTAGATTGATCGTAATACATCAAATTGTATGAATTTAAAAAGAGCATATAACTTTAAAAAATCATATAATTTTTAATTAATTATATTACTTAGAACACATCAAAAGACATTCTGATCATACAATATCAAAGAAACCAGATGTCATTAAAAAAATTGCATGACTTTGAAAAAACACGGAAAAACAAAAATTGAATTATAGTAATTGCAGAGTGATTTATGAAACATTATAAATGGTATTATAAATACATCAACACATAAAGAATAAACACAATTTTATTTAATAGTTTTGTAAGAAATTATAATTATCTATTTAAACATGTGAGATTTTTATAAACATTATGAGAAAAAAGTGAGTTATTTTTAATATTGAAAATAACAAAAAAATCATCAATATTACACCAAAAATATCACCAAAGAAAAAACAAAGCACTAACAATATCCCTATTTTTTGAAATTACAAAGTTTATCTATCTAAATTAAATTTTATATAAATTACAAAAACTCTCCCAATTTTGAAATTTATCAAAAATTTAACATAAAATATCTATTGATTATCTAAGGAGTCATTCTTGGATTAATGAAAACTGAATTTAAATACTTAAAGAATTTAGAACATTTGATAAACACATTCATTTTTATAATGTTATGAAACAAGAACATTTTTTCTTCCCCTAATTTATGAATATAACACAAAAATTTCATATAAATATGCAAAATAATAATTAATAGTAAACCAATTAAAATATAATAATTTAAATATTTATAATAATACTTTTAAAAACTTTATCAACTTACAAATTTAGTATAAATCTATCCCTGAAACTCTAATTCATCAGATCTATTTCTAAAAAACTGATTTACTCAAATCTTTACAGTGGATCTTTTATGACTTTAAAATAATAATAATAATTTATAAATTAAATGTTCAAGAAAAATATCTATCATTCAAATTTAAAATATTATTTTCTAAAACTTCAAAAAATATAATGGTATAGTAAAAATACTAGTAAGTTTATTTGAAGTTGAAAAAAAATCTAAAGCATTGCCTCCATTATTAACATGATCTCATAAAATGTGAAATCTAGAATCTATATGTTTTTTATAATGATATAATATATTTTTTGATATTGAAATTGTAGAAATATTTTTATAGTAAATAGATATTTTATCAAAATAAATAATGAAATTAGTTAGAGTGATTTATCCAAAGAAAATATGAATAATATCAGGTTGAAATAATATACATACCCTCAGCTATGGATGCTAAAAAAGATAATTTATTTTCAAGAATACATGAATTTAAACTTTTACCACGTATATAGTGGTCCAAAATTTTCATACATAGATATCACATCTTTTTAGATTAATATTAAATACATAACATAACATTCCCTGCTAGAACTGTATTGTTCTTATGCCTTTGGAAACTGGGATACCTAAAAAATCATTTCATAAGATATATAAACTATTTCCAAATTAGTTATTCATAACTAGCACCCTTATTAGACATGTCATACTTAATACCATTCTTCATAACCTGGGGAAAAGGAAACATAATAAATGGTGAGCTAATATGCTGATTAAGGGTAAACAATTGTGATATCAATGATCACTGGAAAATAACATGAGACTAAGTGTATGTGAACATGAGAATGACATTTGAAAATCATAACCTTCATATCATAGATAATAATCTTTATTCATGGAATAAATCTTAGTAGCTCATAAAAAATTAATCATATAGGAATCAAAGAACATGGGTCATGTGAGCATAACATTGTTATAGGTCATGATTTTTCAGAATATATATAATTATATAAAATCATTTACATACTAATAAATGATCACTGAAAAGGATATCATAGTGGATTGATTTCACTCCATAAACCATTTTAATAGTTAAGGTTCACCCCTAATACTATCATAGTTTACAGAGTCCTATAATGAACTGGGTTCACTCCCCATTCTAGTCTCATTTGGAAATTATAGCCTTATTTTGACCATTGTCTTTTTTTGGTTCCTTACTCATTTTTCCATTCTCTATAATAGGTCCTCTCTTACCTAGTCATAAAAGAGGTTCTTTTTTTCATTAAAGAGGGCTTGACCCTCAAATTTTTTAAAAAATATCATATCTTAATATGTGGAAAAGAAACAGGTTTCATAATCATGTTGTCATCATAATAATAGAATTTATATAAAAATTATAAGGATGGGATCATCAGATCATATCCTCAGTAAAATTTAAGAAACATCAAATTATGTCATCATAAAGGAAAAATGACCATAAAATATCACTTGAAAGTATTTCTTAACGGAAAACACACTTTTCACTTTGAAATAACTTATATAAAATCTAAAAAATTCCCAAATATTTAAGAAAATATTTTATTTAAAAATAACATTGGAAACTTTTAAAAGAATCTTTTGAGCATTTAGTGGTCAAGATGGTGCAAAATTTTTTTCATTTTGTATATGTTAAACCAAATATTCCTTTTAATTTTTTAGTAAGAGAAAAAAGTGACTCACTTTGAAAATAAAAAGAATATTCTCTTTAAAAAAATTATTAAAAATTCAAAGATGAGATAAAATGAATTTAAACAATCATTGGATAATATTAAAAAAAATCTTGAAAATAGTTTTAGAAAACATAGACATGTTAGAGAAAGTATTTTTGACTAAAGAGTTAAATAAAGTTGGTTTTCCTTAAAAATATTCTTTTAGTCTCTTGAGTAATTAAAGAGAGTAAAATTAAAGTAAAATATGTATTTTAAATAAATAATAATAAGAGAATAAAATTATTGAGTTTTTAAAGAGTCATATCATAATAATTTATCATCATAAATTTAATCATAAACTGTCTTGATAAACGATGAGATTATAGAAAAAACTCTTACCACATTGATAACATTTGAATCAAAAGCCCCACGAAAGAATTACTTCAAATGAAAATTTAAATATAATAACCATAATTATGATCATTATATAACATGTCAAAGTTATTTATATATACCTCATGACAGAAGATAGTTCATGACATAACAAAAGTCCCAAAAAAGATAATTTGAGACGATAAACCCTTACCTAGGGTTCCAATTACATCGAAAGTACCATAAACTCATGTATAATAAATTTAAATTTATTATAATTCTATATAATTATCATTTAAATAATTATAACAGTATATATGATCTATTTATGACACTTCAACACCCATTTATCAATAATTCCTTATTAAAATGTTTATTTTTTGGTGTTAACTGTTTCATTTATCATGAGTATTTCAGTTAAATAGTTCTAATATTTATACTTTTATAATGGTTCCATCATATAAAAAATGTTAATAATTATATAAATATAATATATATTCAATATATATATATAGAGAGATTCAGCCATAAAATTTAGAGATAGAAAAATGAATTATATTGTTTATGAACACGGTAGGGCTTACGTATGCAAGAACGTTATTTTCACTTTTTGAAGGATGGAAAGAAAGAAAGGTAAATAATAATTCAACTTTAAAGAATCATTATTATATCATATAAATAAAATATATTAATTAAATCAATACTTATTACCATCTAAGTTAAATATGAATAAAAAACAAAACACATCTCTTCGTAGAGGTGGTAGTTCATAGATATGCATGAGTAGCGTTATTGTTTTCTAAGATATTAGAAGGTAGAAAGGTAGATGTGATATTATATTTCCAAAATTATAATTATACCATAATTTTAATATATAAAAATTAAACTCATCATAATAATCATTCATGAAATATGGTGCTGGAAAATGAATTGTATCGCTATGTGGAGACGGTAAGTCATACGTATGAATGATCGATACTTTTTCTTTACATTTGAAAGGAAATAAGGTGGATAATAGTAATTTCATAATTATAATAAAATTTTATTATATTTAGTATAATAAATATATTATTTTATGATAAATTACATAGATTTATAGGTGGTAAAGTGAAGGTAAAATAGAAAGTGATCGGTTAAGTCAATTACCTCATCTTTGAAGGAACTCCTTTAGATCTCATCATAAAGATCCTAGAGTTTGTATTTTGGGAATAATATCACATATATAATGTGTATAAGGAAGTTTATATGGTATATTTTTAGGTTATGGTTGAGATAGATAGATCAAAGTGTTGTAAGGAAGAGGATGGAGTGGTGTCCTTTTATAAGGGAGGGAGAGGACACAATTGTAATTTCTTAAAAAATTAAAATATAATAAAGTTATTCTAAATAAAAATGACTCCAAATGGAAATGTAATAAAATAAAAAGTTTCTAGGTTTAAAATAACATCATAAAATGTAATTTAGACAGGTTTTGGGTTCATTTTCAACCTTATCTTTTATATTAATCCCATTGTTTTTTATCTTAACTATGGTAACAACTATTTTAATCATAAAGTGTTAAGAATGATACAATAAATGGAAAAGGGACTCATAAATGGAATAAGTATGATTTTTAGACCATATTAAATTTAAATGGCTTAAGTTGAGATTTTTATGAAATTTAAATCATTTTATAAAGTATAATTTATTATAAAATATCATTAATGTCAAATTTGGAACTTTTCTTTTAATTTGACTTTAAATAGACCAATAAAATGATAAAATTAAAATATAATCTTCTTAAACATCACTAATATTTTATATTTATCTTCAAAATTCAGGTAACACTATAAATTACCCAAATTATTTTACTTTTAATATTTTTAAAATCATTGATTTTAATTTTTATTAATTGAATAAATAATATTTTAGAATTGTACAAGAATTTAAGATAACTATCTAATCACTAAAAATTATAAATTAATTAATAATGTGAATATAATTTAATTATCAACAAAATTAATATTATTATTTATTCAAAACTTTCTTTTCTCCTCATGTGAACACATAATAGATATTTTAAATCAAAAGAGTGACACATTGTATCTTTCTTTACTTTAAATATTATATAGGTAATATTTAGGAAGAATTTTCTCTTAAATAAATAAATATAAATACTAAGGTAATAATATTATAATTACCTCTATCAAATAGGAATTTAGATGAAAATAGAGACCTTAACACTTAGTTTTAACCTTGATTAACCTAATTTACCCTTTACCATAATGATAAATTTTATCAGAGTTACTATTCATAATGGATAAAACTAAAAAGGTCATATTTACCATATTTAAACATCATAATTAAAAATATGTAATCCATTTTATCAAATTCAATACCTATAAGTGGAATAATTTTTTAAAAAAATTATCCCAAAACTTGATGAAACTCGATTTTAGAAAAATACAAATTTTAAGTTTAAAACTTCATTTTTTCTTATGTCATTCAAAGTAAAAAATATTAGATGAATAGTAAAAAAATTTATTAAATATATAATATATTAATTTAATTAAAATAACTCACCAATAGTGATTAATTTAATTTATTAATATAAAAAATATAATTTGTTCTTAAAAACAACTTTTTTAAAACATCTATTTTACTTTCAAATGATTTAATTTATTTATTCCAAAAGAATTTATAACAAAAGAATTTATTTTAAACATTTATAAACCATATATTTTTTAAAAATTAGTTAATCATGTTCATACACACAAATTTAACATTTATTAAATAATGGTATACTGTATTACAGTTCATTTAGACTCGAGGCTGCATGTATCGAACAATGTTGGGAAAAATTATTTAAGGATAAATATTTCATAAAATCTCAAAGTGTTACATTCTAAAACACTTAAAATTAATTTTTATATATTAATTAAATCACTTTGGTATAAATAAATTAGGATATATCTATTTTATCACATCCTCAAGTTTTCATGTAGCTTTTTAAAATTTCTGATCTCTCTAAAGTACATTAACCAGATGAGTAGTCTTGTTCCTTATCACTTTATCTCTACAATACAAGATTTATACTAGTTTTTCCTCATTGGAAAGATCATGATATAATGTTAAAACCTATTAGTCTAGTACATGTGAATTATTAGTTATGTAGTTCCTTAAGAGAGATACATGGAACACATCATGAAATTGAGAGAGGTTCGGTGTAAGCACCAAGAAATAAGATACCCTCCTTACTCGATCAAAAATATAGAAAGTGTCAACATACCTAGGGCTTAGTTTTCCCTTAATTCTGAAACTCCTAACCTTCTTTTCAAATTTCATATCATGTTGATGATTGTCATCAAAACTTTTATATTGACTCTGAGTCGCCTTGATGTGTTATTGAATGGAACTAACTTTCTTAATCATTTAATCATATATATCATCCCCAATATCTTTTATTAAACAACTTCATCCTAGAATGTTTTATTTCTACACTTATTTCAATATAAGGCTACTTAAGGAGACCTATGAATGATCAATTGAAATATATTGTTGTAAGAAAACTTGAATAGAGGAAGTTGTTGATCCCAACTACATGAAATACATAGAACAAAATCTCAACATATCCTCTAGGGTTTGAATAGTTTTCTCAAACTGACCATCTATATTAGGATGGTATGTGGTACTGAAACTTAACTTTGTATTTAAATCTTATTGATGATTTCACAAAAAAATCAAGTAAAACCCCATATACCAATAAATACAGTAGAATGTGTTAATCCATACAACCTTGCCACTTCATTAATGTAAGTTCTAGAAAGATGGTCAAGATATAAGTCTTATATGATGGTAACGAAGTGTGATAACTTCATAAGGTGATTTAATAAAACCCCTATTATGTCAAGACCCATCCCTCAAGGCCCATTCCATGACTAACCCAAGCCCTCCATCCGTAGGCCAGGGGTTGGTGACTAGCATCAGAAAGGAATATCCCAAAAAGGGAAGGAATTTCCTTTAAACCTATACACACACAGACTAGGTACACAACAAAATCAAACCACAAAGTTGAACTACTAAAAGTAAAAGTGTGAACCAAAAGTTAAATAGGCCCAGTATACTAACCCAACGGAAAAGAAATTATATAAAAAAGGTGGAAATGTGATTGAAGGTCGTCCACCAAGTATCCTACCTGAAGGGTAGGTACAGCTCATCGTCTATCGTCACTACCGCTCACCTCATCTATCAATAACCTCTGAGCTATGTCTAGCCCTGGCTCCCCAAGTCTCATTCAAGCTGTTCATCATATGCACAAGATACAATAAGGTTCAGGGGAAGACCGTGCAGTGGTGAGTATAACACACCTAGTAAGGACCCTGAGACCCCCAAAGGTCTCCCAAAATTCTACAAAGGAAAATCACAAAGTATGATCTAAATCACAAAGCATAAAGTAAAATATAACTCACACCAGGTATACAACTTATTTAACATGAATAAATATTATTAGTCTTGATATAGATCATTTTATTTTACTTAGAGGTTCTGTTGTTGATCCACGAAGGGTCGTTATACAGCTGATCCACAAAGGGTCTCTCTATTGTTGATCCACATAGGGTTGCACTACTATCTATTCACAAAGGGTCGCACTACTACCGATCCACGGAAGGTATCTCTCATACTGATCCATATAGGGTCTATCTATTGCATATCCACAGAGGGTCTCACTATTGCTAATCCACAGAGGGTCTCTCTCATGATGATCCACAGAGGGTCTCTCTTCACTTGACAACCAGCCAATGGATTCCCACACTTAGTGAACTTGATTTCTATAGGTTCTGCTCCTCAAGATATTGATCCTACCTCAACTACCATGAATTCCCATGAAGAAGTAACCCAAAAGACCTCTTTGTAGTAAGGGTTCCAACGCGATATATGGCGCGTCAATCGGATGCCTGGTCTGCAAGTTATAAAAAAAGGTAAATATGGCCTAGTTAGATTTGAGCCTGATCCAACCTGGTTTTACATCAAATTATATCAAAACCCAAGTGGAGTGTCTCAAAAGCACTGACCCATCCCAAGGCTTCCAACGCTATAGACGACGTGTCAATCAGATTCCTGATTAGTGAGATATATCAGTTTTAGTGAAACAATACTGGTCGGGTCTAGGTCTGGTAGGGGTCCGGCCCACCTAGAAAACCTAGCCCGTATGCACTTCAGTTCTCCTAGATGGAGGCACCAGCTAGGAACTGCCCCTCATTCCAAAATGTCCTTCTTGAGCCAGCCATTGTTTCCAGCCAAGCAACCTGAGTGGGCCAATTAGTTTCCCCTATGCGGTGCACTGTATTCGCACCTTCCACCTACCATGGCCCAGATGGCCACGTCTCATGCCAACGTAATGACTGCGGGCATTTCCATCTCCGCGTGGGTGTAAGTGGCCGGCCACTACCACCACATTGGTGGTGTTGCACTGGCGGCTGCTTCCGAGGGCCACCAGAGATGCCCCGATGGTTAGTTTTCATTCTTGTTTGTGCCTATGGGCCTCCTGGGTTATTGCCTTCACTACGAGTCCCTTGGATTCATCTTGCTTCCATTTTTCTGGTCACGCACAAAGAATGCACTAAAACCAAAAATGGGGGAGGGGGTCCAGGCCTTGTTCAGATTTGTTAGTGCCCTCTGTGTTAGAGTTTTATCAAAGGGGTGGAATAATAATCCTCAAAGTTTCAGATTATCACCAAAATTAAACCCCACAACAACCTCCCATAAAAAATAATGAATCGAGGATCAACTCATTGGTTGGTTGATCTGTGTTCTTAATATTATACAAGAATGGGAAAATAGGAATATTAAACACATATATCCCCTAACAGGATTCGGTGGAATCCATTGTGGGTGAAGGAAAGAATCTGTATTCGAAGACATCTGTCATCATTCCTCATTGTTTGGTCTAAATCCTCCAATTATCTTCAATCAATCGTCATTCTTCATTAGAGGGTGACGTCTCCGGCATTTCTTATGATATTTCCACGTGATTTCTAATTCATTTGCCAATGAGTTGATTAAATAAAAAGAAACATGATCCATTTTGTGTCCATTATTGTGGTTCATTAATGAACCTTAATTAATGAACCAATTAATCACACGAGCATTTTCATTACATATACAAGTAACAAGTCATTAAATGACTCTCATTTAATGACTATCGTTACACTGTGGTCCTGCCAACCATTTTTCAATGGCTGGAGAAAAATAAAATAACTCAAATAGTTATTTTATAATTTTTCCAAAAAGTAAAAAAAATTATCTTTTCCGTACGACCCATGCTGGTCAAATTTAATCTTCACCTAATAAAATATCAGCACTGAGAATTCAACGGTGCCCTTGGATTTTCAATTTGAGCACTAATTCAAAAGACAGAAAATTTTTCTCTCATATTTAAAAAAAACCTACCTTAAAAAAAGTTCAAAATTATCTTTCAGGAAATTTGGGCCTCAGAATCACATTCCGTCGATTATCAAAGTCTCATAATAATTCCAGATAATTAAAAAAAAATATGGAAGTTATGGGTCTTTAAATTCTCCACACCTTAGGTCTTTGCATCTCCAAAAGCCACAATAAAGGCTAAGAAAACAAATGGGGTTACTAAGCACAAATTTGAGCCTCTTGCTCCCATGTACTCTCCTAGAGGTTCTTTTACTTCCAATGAACTCACACTAGAGGAATCGACCATCACCATAAGACCCACTCCTATCGATACCCTATCTCTATCAGGAACTCCATGAATGTAGCCCCATCATCAATGTTCAGCTCTCCCCAGTAGATGACTTGTGAAAGACCATGCATGTATCTCCTCAGCTGTGAAAAGTGGAAAAAATTATACACTCAGTGCATCTATGGGGGAAGATCTAGGTGGCATTCCACCTATCCAACTCTTTTGAGAATTTGGAAAGGTTTGATAAACCTCGGAGATAGATTTCTACCCCAGCTAAATCTCTATAGCCCTCATCGAGATGAGACCCATAGGAATACATGACCTCCCTCCTAGAACTCAAAGGGACTCTATCTCCTGTCGGCATAAGACTTATATCTTCTTTGTGTAGTCTTCATCTGCTCCTAGATGTTCTAAACCTTCTCAATGGTAGCATGTACCACCTCTGGACCCATAATTGCTGACTCCTCGGGGTCTGTCTAGCATATAGGTGATATGCATGGTCACCCATAAAAGGCCTCAAATGGTTCCACACTGATGGTGGAGTGATAACTATTATTGTATGAGAACTCCACTAATGACAGGTGGTCCTCCCAACTCAGACCAAAATCCAGGACGCAAGCACGAAGCATGTCCTTAAGTGTCTGTATGGTCCGCTCCATATGACCATCTATCTGAGGGTGAAAGGTGGTGCTCAAGCGTAGATGAGTCCCAAATGCATCCAGTAATCCCTTCCACAATTGAGATGTAAAATGATAATCATGATCTAAAAAAACAATTGATGGTACCCCAAGAAACCGTACTATCTCCTGAACATAGAGGCGTCTCAAGCCCTCTATTGAATCCTTCTCTCAGATAGGTAGAAAATGGGATGAATTAGTGAGTCGTTTAATGATCACCCAGATAGATTTTTGGCCCATGGATGTTTTTGGTAACCTAGTCATGAATTCCATAAAGATACCATCTCATTACCACTCTAGTACCTCGATTGGGTGATTCAAGCCTGCTGGAACATGGTGCTCAACCTTCACTTGCTGACAAGTGAGGCATTGTGAAAAAAAAACTCCACCACTGATTCCTTCATCCCTGACCACCAGTACTGACATCAGAGGTCCTAGTACATCTTCACCACTCTAGGATGTACCACCAAAGGGGATGTATGGAAATCCATAAACACATCCTATTGAAACATCACTGGTACCATGGTGCATCCTCTAAAAAGGAAGACTTGATTTCCACAAATCAAAAATATATCAGGAGTCTGTCTTGAGGATATATGAGCACGTCAGGCCTTGTAGTCAACTTCCCCAAGTTTTCCCTCTAGAACATGCTGAAGGAGTTGGGGAGTGACAATCATAGGCTAGAGGTATGCTGCTCTATCCCTATCCATGAAGGATATATGCAATGTGGATAGCTTCCCTGTTGCCTCACTCCGAAGCTATAGACTTGACCTCCTTTTTAGTGCATCTACCACTATGTTTCCCTTTCCATGAGTGTAGACTATCTCAAAGTCATAGTCATAGAAAAATCCATCCATCGTCGTTGTCTCAGGTTCAGGTCCTTCTGTGAGAAGATAAACCTGAGACTCTTGTGATCAGAGTAGATAGTAAACCGTTCACCCATCAAGTAGTGCCACCACATCTTCAATGAAAAGACCACTAATTCTAAATCCAGGTCATGGGTCATGTAGTTATGCTCATGTTTCCTTATCTGTCATGAGTCGTAGGCTATCACCACTTTCTACTTCATCATGACACATCCCAGTTTGATTCTCGATGTGTCACAGTATACTACATACCGAACACCCTCTTCAAGTATCCTTAATATGGGGAACTCATCAGTCTCTACCTCAGCTCCTAGAAACTCTATTGGCACCTATTCATCCAAACAAAGGTCTTTCCCTTACTTTTAAAATCTAAAAAAGGTGTTGATACTCTGGAAAAGTTAGGTACAAATCTCTGGTAGTACCCAGCCAACCTCAAGAAACTCTACACATCAGTCACGCTCCTGGGTGGCTCCCAAGAAATCTCTACCTCTATATTTTCAGGATCCAACGCAACTTTAGCCTCAAAGATAATGTGTCCCATAAAGTGGACCTCTCATATCTAGAACTAGCACTTCGAGATCTTACCATAAAGCTGGCGCTCTCAGAGTGTATCTAGTATTATTCACAGATGTGTGGCATGCTCCTCCTCCGACACCGAGTACACCAAGATGTCGTCAATGAAGACCAACAAAAAGAGATCAATGTAAGAATGGAAGATCCTATTCGTGATTGCCATAAACATTGTTGGTGTTTTTTCATGATGAAAGGAATCACTAAGAAATCATAGTGGCCATACCTGCATTTGAAGGTTGTCTTTGGAACGTCCTCATCCTGCACCCGAAGTTGATGCCTGAACTGAGGTCTATCTTCAAAAACCATTGTTCTCCCTTCAGCTAGTTGAAGAAATCATAAATACATGGTAGAGGATACTTGTTCTTCATAGTCACCTGGTTTAGGCACTGATAGTCCACGAAAATCCTCAAGCTCCAATTTTCCTTCTAGGCGAACAAAATCTGGGATGACCATGGGGAAACATTGGGCCTTACAAACCCCTTCCTCTATAAGACCTCCAACTGCACCCTCAATTCAAAAAACTCCATTGGAGACATCTTATATGCTGGTGTAGATATCGGTGTCATCCTGGGGTACAGGTTGATGTTGAAATCTACCTCTCTATGGGGAGTTAGTCTCGGAATATCCTCAGGAAAGAAATCCACATAATGGTCCTCCACTATAGTATAGATCAGACTCCCCTTTTCAACTAAACTGATGGTAAGGCTATCCAAATGATGAGTGGTCAGTTTCACCCTCCTTAGAGAAATTACATTCTGTTCTGCAAAGTTTCCCTTCTCACAGATGAAGGAAAACCTAGTCCCATCCTTGCAGACACACCCCACTTTTCACCTAAAACAATGGATCCGAGAATGGAATGTGGATAACCAATCCATATCCAAAATGAAGTCGTAAGGCCTTGGCACTGCTACTAAAAGACCCCAACTAAAGATATCCCCTCCTAGAGTAATCTCACACTTCCATCACTAGTGCATAATTATCTAATCCACTCCCTTAGGAGCCTCTAATCGTAAAGATTGAGTCAACAGCTCTACCAGAATCTCTAAGCTCCGAAAGAGAGCCGTGGAAATAAAAGAGTGACTAGAACCTATGTCTATAAGAACTATATCTACGGTGTAGTAGACATAGATCGCACATCAAATCATATATTAGAGAACTGTGTCCATAAGACTCTGAGGCCTGAAGTTAATCTCATCCCTGTCCACCTGATCCCTAGGGTCACAGTGGACCACCTGGGGGTGGTGGTGGTAGTACCTCAAACCATCACCCACCACCTGCTGCATGCCCTACTCCTCCACCAAATTTGCTACCCTGAAGACCTCCTCTATTGAACCTCTACCTCTACCTCAGTGGTCCTTCGACCGTATGTGGATCATCAGTACAACGGGTCATAAAATCGCAAGCCATGTGACCCTGCCCGCCGCATGAGTAGCACAGTCTGCTCCTCTGTTGAACTCCTCTCCCCTACGAGCTCCGCACCTCCAACCCTACATCCTGGGGTTATCCTCTAGAAGGTCTATCCCATTTAGGTCTCTGCATTATCTGTCTACTGCCTACTGCAGATTACTCAGCTGCCTATCGTCCGGTGGTGGCTCTCACCATCTGTACCTGCTCAGCTAGAAAGCTCTCCACCAATAGTGTTATCTCTAGCACTCCATCATGCATCAGGATGTTGAGTGATATCATCGACACTTTGATCTCCCATAAAAGTCCCTCCTTAAAGTTCCAGGACCTGAAGAAAGGGTCTCGTACCATATCGGTGGAGTAGCAAGAGAGGTCAGTGAATCCCACCGAGTACTAGGCCACTGTCTGGTTGCCCATCTATAAGGTTAATAGCCCCTGAATACACATAGAGTGTAAAGTCACTGGTATGAAATCCGCCCTAAAGAGGCTCTCAGAGTCCAACCAAGAAAGAGTCGTCTCCTCGTGATTCTGGAGCATCAGGCTCCACCATCTACCTATTGTTCCCTAAAAGAGACTAGCAACTATGATCACCATCTGGTCTGTTGGTGTCTCAACCAAGCGGAAAACTCATTCCATAGCATCTATCCATTCTTCAACTGCCTGTGGATTTGTCTTTCCTATAAACCGCAGAGGCCTCTGTCTTTGGAACTCGTGTAATTTTCTCAGTCATTGTGCACGGTCCGCTGGTGGGACTGGTGCAACTGCTTCTCTACGGGTGGTGGTGCTGTTGGTACACAAACTGAAGGTGCTATCGCTAAAAGAGGGTCATAAACCGACACCTCATCGCTCAGTGGGCCATCATTGAGATCTCTCACTAGAATCCTAGCTGGCTATCTACCAGGCCGAATCCTATAAAGAAACAAATGTTCCACAGTCAATAAGTTATACCAGGTGAGCTGACTCAAAAGAGATCAAAACATTTTCAAAACACACTCAAACATTGTTTTCATGTATCCAGTCATAAATCAAAACTTAGGGTCCTAGTGTATGGATACGTCAGCTACTACACCAACCCTGGACTCCCCAAACTTTAATCCAAAATCAATACACTTAACACTGTTTCTTCATTTAAAAACACAGACTCTTAGTTTTTCTGGTGGAACCTCCCTTTGATACCACATTGTCACGACCCATCCCCCGAGGCCCATGTCATGACTGCCCCAAGCCTTCCTTCCATAGGCCAAGATTTCGTGACTAGCACCAGAAAGGAATATCCCAAAAAGGGAAGGCACTTCCTTTAAACCTTTACACACACATACTAGGTACGCAATAAAAGAAAACCACAAAGTAGAACTGGTGATAGTAAAAGTGTGAACTGAAATAAAAATAGGGCCAATAAACAAACCCAACTGAAAAGAAAGTACAGAAAAAAGGGAAGAATGTGCTCTGAAGGTCATCCAACAAGGATCCTACCCAAAGGGTAGGTACAAATCGTCGTCTGTCATCACTTCTGATCACCTCGTTTATTAATCACCTCCGAGCTCTGTCTAACCCTGGCTCCCCAAGTCTCGGTCAAGCTATATGTCATCTGCACAAGACCCAAAAAGGTACGGGCGAATCCCATGAAGGGGTGAGTATAACAACACCTAGTAGAGACCCCGATACCCCTGAAGGTCTCCCAGAATTCCACAAAGAAAAAACCAAAAAACATGATCTCAATCACAAAGCAAAAAGTAAAAGACAACTCACACCTGGTATACAACTTAGAGAACAAGAATAAAGATGATTAGTCTTGAGCTAGATCATTTTATTCTATTGACAGGTTTTTTTACTGATCCATGAAGGGTTTTTATACTACTGATCCACAAAGTGTCACTCTACTGTGGATCCACAGAGGGTTGCACTACTGCCGATCCACATAGGGTCACACTACTGCTGATCCATGGAGATTCTCTCTCATTCCAATCCACAAAGGGTTGCACTATTCCTAATCCATGTATTTTTTCACTACTTCCAATCCACGGAGGGTTTCCCTCATGTTGATCCATGAAGGGTCGCTCGTCACTTGAAAGTGAACCACTAGATTCTAGCACTTAGTGCGCTTGAGTTCTGTAGGTTCTTCTCCTCAAGATATTGGTCATACCTCAACTTCCATGAAGTCCAAGAAAGAATTAATGTCAAAGTACCGCCTTTTCAAATGGCTTCCAATGCAACATACAACACGTCAATCGGACGCCCAGTCTATAAGTTATAAGTAAAAAAGGTAAATAGGGCCCGGTTGGATTCGAGTCCGATCCAACTCGGTCGTAATCCAAATTCATCCAAAACCCAAGTGGAGTATATTAAAAGGACATCCACTTCCCAAGGGTCCCAAATCCATAGACAGCGCGTTAATCAGACACCCAGTCTGTGAGAAATATCAGTTTTAGTGAAATGGACTGGTCAGGTCTGGGTCGGGTAGGGGTCCGGCCCAGTCGGCAGGTTCGACCATCTTGGAAAATCCATCATACAAATGGGCCGATTATTCCAGATGTAAATGCCATTGAGCTTCCGCCCCTCCTTCCAAAACAGCTAGTTGGAGCCGGTCGTTGTGTCCAGCCAATCGGCCAGAGCAGGTCACTTCGTTTCCCCCGTGCGGTGGGTCGGTGCCATGCCTTCCACCCGCTGTGGCTCGGATGGTCGCAGATCTTTCCACCGTGGAACCTATGGGTGATGTTGTCTCCACATGGTCATCATGGTCTGACTACCACCACCAATTTTCGTCGCCAGTGGCTGCTTCCGTGGGCCACCATAGATGCTCTGGTGGTCTGTTTTTCATCCCGTTTGTGCCGAAGGGCCTCCCGGGTTGTCGCCTTCACTGCGAAGACCTTGTATTCATCTTGCTACCACATTTCTCGATTGAACCCAAATAATTCACATAACCAAGAACATTGGGGGGGGGGGGGTCCCGGCCTTGTTCGGATTGGCCTACACCCTTCGCGTTAGCGTTTTATCAAATAGGTAGAACAATCATCATCAAAATTTAAGATTATCCCCAAAATGAAACCCTACAACAAACTCCCCTAAAAAAGAATGAATCATGGATCAACTCATTGGTTGGTTGATTCACATTCTTCATATTATACAAGAATGGGAAAAGAATAATATTAAATTCATAAACCCCCTACCTAGATTCGATGGAATCTATTGCAGACAAAGGAAGGAATACGTGTTCGAAGATGTTCATCGCCGTTCATCGATGTCCGATCTGAATCCTTCAATAGTCATCGATCAATCATCATTATTCATTGGAGGGTGACATCGCCAGCATTTTGTTAGATATTTCCCCACGATTGCCAATTCTTTTTCCAATAGGTTGGTTAAATAAAAAGAAACAATCTCCAAGTTGTGTCCATTATTGTGGATCATTAATGAACCAATTAATCAATCAAGAGTTGTCATTACATAGACAAGTAATAGGTCAATAAATTACTCCCATTTAATGATTTTCATTACACTATGGTCCCGCCAACCATTTCTCAACAGTTGTAGAAAAATAAAATAACTCAAAGAGTTATTTTATTATTTTTCTGAAAAGTCCAAAGTTATATTTTTCATCTGACCCTTTCTTGTTGAATTTAAGCTTCACCTAAGAGAATCCTGGCACTATGAATTAAATGGTTCCCTTGGGTTTTCAATCAAATCACCGGTTTAAAATAAATAAAAACTTTCTCTCCTGTTACTGAACGTACCTTAAAAAAAAGTTAAAATTCTATTCTGGTCTCTCCGGGCTATAGAATCACATGTCGTTGATTTTCACAATCTTGTAATAATTCCATATAATTAAAAAGATTATATAGAATTTATAAGTCTTTACAAATTTAATTATGGCCTTTAGATGTTTTGGGGAGTTTGATGACAAAATCCATGGTTATGTTTTTTGATTTCCAATCCAATATGGCTAATACTTTTAACATCCCCTTAAACTTATATCACTCAGTCTTAACTTTCTGACATACTAAGCACTAAGATGAATACTCAGAAATATCTCTCTTTATACTATCCCATTATAAATACTCTCTTATATCTCTATATATCTTTTTACTTCCATGATGGATAGATAATGATGAACTAAGAGCCTCATCCAATTTCTCCTTCTTCAAATCATGTATATATGGAACATATATACAATTCCTAAAATTTATCATTCCATCACAATTAATGTTAAAATCCTAATCATTTCTCACCTTATTTTTTAGCTCTACATATTTCTTCTTCAGCTATTTAATTTTCACATGGATAGATAGTTAAACACTCATTTGATAAAGATAAGATTCTCCCCTTACTTCAAGATTTCAACATCCATCATTTTAAAAACTATAAATATTGGATCTTTTGTGATCCTAGTCATAGATAATCTAGCATGATCCTTTTGACTTAGAGCATCTACCACCTTAATCGCTTTCCCAAGGTGGTAATATATTTAGTAGTTATAATATTTAATCATCTCCAACCATCTTATTTGGTGCATATTTAGAAAATTTATTGTGAAAATGTACTTTAAACTTTTATGATAAGTATATATATCACACATTTCTCCATAAATATATTTCCTCTATATATTTAATGAAAAAATTATAGTAGAAAACTCCAAATCAAGATTTGTGTAATTTTTCTCATGAACCTTCAATTAGAGTAAGGCATAATCTATCACCATATCGTTCTGTATGAGAATTCATCCTAATTACTTCTTCAATGAGTCACTATATATTATAAACCCTTCTCCATTGAATATTAAAGTAAGAATAGGTGAACTAACTAAACTTATCTTCAGTTCCTTGAAATTTTCTTCACATTAATTTGTCTAAAGGAACATAGCTCCCTTCTGAGTTCACTTGATGACTAGATTAGACAGTCATGAAAATTTCTCCACAAAGCACCAATAATATCAAACCAAACCAATAAAACTGCATATCTCAATCAGATTGGTTGGTCTAGGAAAAAAATCAATAACTTCTGACTTTGAAGTACCAAATGATATACACTCAATTGAGATTATATGACCCAAGAATGAAAATTTTTGAATCTAGAATTCACACTTGGTAAATTTTTCATAAAGATTATCCTTCATCGGGATCTTTATAAAAATTCTTAAATTATATTTATGATTCTAATTTCTCTTTGAATATATAAGAATATCATCTATAATGACTACCAAAAACTTATCAAGGTAATCTTTAAAGACTCTATTCATTAAGTCCATGAATATAAAGGATGAATTTGTAAATCCAAATTGAATAACTATAAATTTATAGTGTCCATACCTTATATGAAATTTTTCCTTAGGTATATCATCCTTATTGTCTCTCAATTGATGATATCTAGAATGAAGTTCAACCATAGAAAATTATTAATCTTGTGCAGTTGATCAAAAAATTCATCAATATAGGGTAGAGGATACTTGTTCTTGATTATAATCTTGTTATGTTTCTGATAATCAATAGAGAGTCATATTCATACATATTTATTCTTAATAAAAAAAAGTTGTACCCTATTCTGATGAACTTAATAAAAAATTAATCCCATACCAATATTCTCGAAGTGTTTCTTTTTCAATTCCTACAACTCAATCAGAACCATTCTATATGGAGTCTTTAAAATATTTTTTGAACTATGTATGAGTTATATTGAAAAATCAAATTTAAAATTTGGTGGAATATCAGGAAATTATTCTCAAATGACATAAACAAACTCCCATACAATAGGAATATATTTTTTTCTGAGTTTCTCTCCAACCATATGAGATAAGAATCCTTTTTGAATAGGAGTCAAGACCTGTATAAAGGATCTGATTTCCATTTGATGTTAAAATTTGTTGTCGCACTAATAGATAATCATAGGTTGGTTTTTAATATCAAACATTACATATTTTCTTTAGCAATTTATGTGTGTTTTATTTAAATAAATCTAATCCATCACCAAAATAACATATAATTCAACCAGATGGACAATAACATGATTTGATGGAAGAAAATTCCACAAACATTTTTCAGATAAGATTCATAGACTTGAGATGTGATCATTGTTACATTAGAATTTTTCACTTATAATTCAACATATAATAATTGAGTTGTAATTTTGATACCCATAAGAAAATTATTCAGATATAAAAGAGTGGTTAGATCCATAATCATATAAGACATTATAAGTTCTAGAGTGGATGGTATGTTTACAATTCACCACTTCATTATCATACTCCACATCACCAATAGTGATCATATGATATTTACCTTTTTTCTCTAGGCTAAAGATATTTTTTATTTTGATCATAATCATTCACCTTTGGGTTTGATCACTAGTTATAATATTTCCCATACTCCTTGAATTTGAAACACTTGAGTGTGGGTGGTTCATTCTATGGAGCTCTTTATCTATTAATATCATTAGCTACCTTCTTCCCATAACTTTATCATCTGATTTCTAAATGACCTTTCTTTCCAAACATAAAAATTTACCAATCCTCTAAATACAATTTCAATCATATTTCCTTCCACAATTAATGCATAAAGTAAAGATCGACTTATTCTCTCTATGTTTTTTAGAATTTCTGTTGAATTCCATCTTTCTTTTCTTCTCAAAATTATGACATGGATTGGTAACTCTGATCTCTATTTCCACCTTGATAGTGCATCAAATGATTTCATCATTACTACTAAAGTCTCTTACATATAAAAACCTTTGTAGAATTGGATTTATTCCATTAAATAATTTATCAACTTTACTTTTAGGGTGGATGTTAATACCAAAAGTGTACCTTGATAGTCTCATAAAATTTTACTTATAGTTACCAATAGATTCATAATCCTTCTAATTTAGCTCAATTAATTCCTTATCCAATTTCATATGAATAAAATAAATAAAGTACTTATTGAAAAATAATTTTTTAAACTCATCTAACACTATGGATTCAATTTCTTCACATTACCACATGTTCTTGATAATATTCCACCATTTATCTACATCACCTTCTAAATTATGGACATCTAAAATGAATTTTTCATTATTTAAACACTAGAAAATGGAAAATAACTATACAATGGTAATGATCCATTATTCAATAACTAGTGTATTAGTGGAACCACTAAAATTAGGTGGACATTGGTTCATGAAGGAATCAACATAACATTATTCTCTCCATTGTTTATTTGGAATCATGGTATGATTCGTAGATTGAGAAATTTTTATAATCCTAGTAATGAGATTTTAAATTCTAACTCCTATTACATTTGGTTTCTTATGAGGACAATCATTTCATTTTCCATTACATTCATCATTAACATGATTCTTTCATTTTCCAGCCATCAACTAAAACCAAAATTTATAGTGTGAGAAACAATAATCATATTATAAACCCATATAATCATGAAAAATCATTTATAGGCTTTATAAATCATGACATATTATATTAAATCTACAACACCATAGTTTTAACCTATGCTATTCATGATTATTACCAAAACCTTAGGTTGTTATCCTGTACTTAGACCTATCCCCAGGATTCTCACTAAATGTTTTCCATCCTACATTCCAAAGGTTAACTAATCCTCACTCTAATAACAACCAATGCATACCATACTTTTCATACATAGATATTATAGATTTTTATATGAATATTCAATACATAATGTAATGATCCATGCTATAATTTTTTTAGTCTAGTGTATTTGGAAACTTGTATATATAAATAACTCATTCATAAGAGATCTACATTATCTCTCACATAGTTCTTCATAACAAGCACCCTTATTAGTAATATCATACTTAATACCTTTTTTCATAACTTGGAGAAAATGATACATAAGACAGGGTGATCTCAGATGATTATTAAGGGGAAAAAGTGATATATAAATGATCACTTGAGAATAACATGAGCATAAGCGTTTAAGAACATGATTGTAACATTTGAAAATCATAATTTTCATATGATATATCATAATAATGAGTAATGAAATAAATTTTGGAAATTCATAAGATATAAATCATATATGAATCAAAGAACATGATTCATGAGATAATAACATTGGTATAAGACATGAGTTTGTAGAATACAAAAAAAACTATGGAAAATAATTTCCTTAGTAGCTAAGGATCACTACCAATACTATCATATTGGATTAGTTTCACTCCCCAAGCCATAATAATAGTCAATTTTCACTCCTTAGACAATCATAGTGGCCAGAGTCCCTTACTAAACTGAGTTCACTTCTCATTATGGTCCTTTCTATCTCATGAGATATGTTTCTTTACCCAATGCATTATAGGGATATATAATTTTAGGACCACCCATCGCATAATGGAAATAAAAAACAATTGTTTCATGATACCATAAAACATTCATCACATCATAACACGTGAATATAAAATTCTTTTCATAAAATTTTGATTATGTAATAAACAATGGAAAATAAATAGGTTTCATAAACATTTCATCAATTCATCATAGTATAACCCATTGAAAAGGAGAAGGTTACACAAATATCTTATCATTATAATCATAAACCATCTTGAGAAAGGATAAGGATGGTTTAATTAGATCATTTCCTAGTAAAATTTAAGAAACATCAAATGATTTGATCATAAAGGAAAAAAACGCATAAAAGATCACTTGAAATATTTCTTGAGGAAAAAATCACTTTTAACATTGATATCAATTCTTTATAATCTAAAAATTTCCAAAACTATTATAGAAAAAAATTATTTTAAAATAAACTTTATAACTTTTGAAATAATATTCAAAGCATTGAGCAGTTATAATAGCGGGAAATTGTGTTTATTTCATATACATTAAAATGAAGATTTCTTTCAAATTTTAGACAAAAAATAAAAAATAAATTATTCATAAAATGGAAAGAATATAACTTTTAAAACATTTTTAAAAAATTTAAACATGACTGGAAATTAATTTGAATAGTTATTGGATAATAGTAAAAACATTGTTCAAAATATTTTTAGAAAACATGGACATGTAAGAGAATGTATTTTTGATCGAAGAGAGAAATAAATTTGGTTTTCCTTAAAAAAATTATTTTGTGTCCCTACTCCCAGTTGTTCAGTCCCTTCCTCAGGTGGATCTTCTTACATACCCATACTTGGATGACCTTGGCCAATTGGCTGAGGTTGGATCCCTTATCATGTTGAGGGTTTAATACCATGCAACGTTGGTGATGGTGGTTGATAGAAAGATTCCTTTAAAAGGACCCCTTTTTCTTTAGGATGAGTCCATATTTTTCCTCTTGTTCCACCTCCCTAAGATGTGGGAGGGACCAGTTGTCACATTCTGGGGATAATATATTGAAACAGTTCAAGGCAGTGGTCAACAATGTCTGTTATTGGACCACCATTCATTGCTGAATGGATGAGTAGTGGTGATTGGTGAGTTAGAGGGTCTATTGGGTGGCCTTCAGGATTGGGATGGTACCTTGTTGATGATATTCTTGTACCAATGCATTAGAAACCCATTTCTTAAGGTTTTGGGTTGGTGATGATTTCCTCTACCTAGATGAAGACCTAGTCTAAACAGTAGATGGTATGTATGTTTGTGGAATTCTAAAGGACATCATTATATCTAAGGGAGTTATGATATAAAGTGAGTAAATATATGAAAAACACAAACAATAAATTCCCATCAAATCAGCATATCATTTGAATGAAAATATATATTATTGATTATATTGTTTGTACCTATTTCACTTATAAGAGATAAATGGCCCTAAGAGATGGGTAATTCAATCATCTTTGTTAAGGAATCACATCAGGTTCACCATTTTTCTTTTCATCCCTAAAAATTCATGTTTTTTACGATGGTTGATTGTGTGGTTTTGAGTCTTGTGTAATTATACACATCAAGTTTACTATTTTCGAATGGTTTCTAATGGGTTTGTTCATGGAACCAAAAACACACAATGGTTTTTTATCCATGGGGACATAATTTCTAAAGTCTTGCACTCATTGGGAAATTAGCCCAAAAATGCTTAAGAAGTCACATTGTTTGAGAGTATGGTAGGTCAGGCTCATCACACCCATTTGTTAGAGAAATTGTTTCCTATTTTGAGACTCGCTTATAGATTTAATATATGTTCAGGAATCCTTCATTAATTCCCAAGTATTATATGGGTCATCCTTGAATTAAAAATCAATTATGAACATGTATGGAATTTATAATCATCATTATATATCCAAGGTTCTTCATCAATGGAGATATTTGTATGTATCTGAGGTTTTCCATCGATGGTATCCCATTACAAACTGATTATAGATTCCTTTTTTGTTATTAAGATGATGATAGATTTCTAATCATGTAGTAGGGAACACTGGAGCATATCTTTATCCAGGGATATAGTATTTGTTTTGATGTTGGGATCAAACCCATGTGATGGGATTCCTATATATCCTTATAAAAGGAATCATAACCCACATAGTTTGGTTCTGATTAATGGGGAATATCATACCTTTTAAGTTCATGTTATAAGGACCAACCATGTAGTTTAGTGTCATGTGATAAGTACACCTCAGTGGACGACTCTTAGTTAATGTTTGGTGTGGAACTTATATTGAAGTAGCCCAAGGAACCTAGAAGGGGTTTGAATTTCCAGCTTGAATTAGACCCCATTGGGAATATGACCCATAGAGAATGGGGTTGATTTGAGATATTGGGTTTAAACCTTGGTGAGGATTCCTACATATCCCATTTGGATTAGAATCAAAGCCCGTGTAGTTTTTTGGTGAGGACCCACGCCTATAGAGGCCCTAAAAGGTTTGTCTCACTAGGGAGATTGGCCCTTTGAGATGATTAAGTTAGGGCTTACTCCATAAGAGGATTCCTTGATTAATGGGAGTTATTATTGTGGATTACTCATAATAAGGATTCCCATGTATTATCTTATCATGGAGATTAATCCTAGGGAGGATGACCATGTTGGTGAAAGGTTAGGGATTATACCTAGTAGGTGTCCACGGGATGAGTATGATGGGGATTACTTTTGTAGAGGATGACCATAAATGATTTTTTGTGGATTATACCAATTAGGAGGCCCATTGAATAATATTATTAGGGATTACTCTTTAGTAGGATTCCCATAGGATAGTGTGACTTGGGCTTACTCTTGGAAAGGATTCCCAAGGGTTGAATTTTAGGGCTTACTCATAAAGAGGATGGCTAAGTTAATGGTTGGGGATTACATTTTGAATGAGGCCCAAAAGTATTAGGACCATGTGGATTTCATGACCACTATCAATATATAATACCATGTGACTCAAGGTCGGCATGAGAAACAAGAGGAAACAGAATATCCAGGAAACCACATAATCTACTTTTCCTTGAGGTTGGATACATGTCCTTGAGGGTCCAAGACTATGGAATCACTCTGAAGGAAGGTGATAGGAAGGTTCAAAGGATGTTACCATGACAAAACATGCATCTAAAGGTGAATATTCAATGATCGTGGCTATACTATGTGTCCACATCAGTCAAGATGAGTCATGCTTGAATGTGATGGACAAGGAGTAAGCATAAGATATGAAAAACCACACACTTGTCCTCCTCCACTGGTGGAAAAGGTTGAGGGTATAAGAGAGAGAGGAGAGGACTCTAGTTCCCATACCCTCTTTGACCTAGTATCTAAGGGGGTGAGGAGGATAAGGAGTGAAACCTCTTTCAATAAAGTCTAAGGGATTACTCTAGGGGTGATTCCCTGAAATTGGTTCTATATGAGGGGAGGAGGATGTCATTCCATGTCAAAAGGAAATGCAAGCATGATCCTCACTCTACCAACCAAGAAAAGGAGGATATGGGTATTAGAGATGACCAGGGTGGTACATGTTCCTTACCCTAGGATCCATGATTGGGAACTCCCCAGCACTTTCCCTAGGGTCGGGGTCCTCATTACCAAATGAATGAAAATCCACATGCACCTTGAGGACCCTAACCATATTTTATGACAAGTGTGGAAAACCTTTGACCGAAGGAATGAGAATACAAATGGGAGACAAACTGGTGTTCCCTAATTCATGGTTTTTCCAGCCCAAAGGCTTTGGTAGAGGTTTCAACTTGATCCCTTATAGACAAGAGATCTAAATGAAGATATTCCATTCTATGGATGGATTTGAAGAGGGACTGATCAGAGGATCACATAGGTTATATACTAGTGAAATCCAAGGGAGGTCCGTAAGTAGGTTATGGAGAACCAAGAAAGGATCATGAAGGTAGGCCTAGGCAAGGTAATGGTATCTTGGTAAACTAAAAAACTATAAAACTACACTTGGGTGAGACTTTTCTCAAGCCTTCAAGGGTCTCTATAAGTGTTCCTGGAAGTGGATTGCATAGGTCCCTACTTAAGGAAGAGGACCTTGTGCTAGTATTTTTTCACCACGGTGGAGAAGATGCCTCATGCAGGTGTTATTTATTTTAAACCCTAGTAGGGATTCAATTTCACTACCCCTCTTTAATTCCCTCTTATTTAGGTTTTACAGGACTATCTAGAAGGTTTCAAAGGGATTGGGTGAAGGACTAGGGTGAGATGATCATCGAGAGGCCTTCAAGTAATTTCTTCTGAGGAAATGAAGTCCCCAAGGTCCTATTTATAGAATATGGTATTATATAAGATTAATTTATTTTCCTTGGGTGTTCCACTTAGGTGTTCCACATCGGTGTGCCACATTGTCTCATGTGTAGTTTGGTCATTTAAGCCAATGAATAGGTACCCTGTGCACCGATTCTACCTGGGGTACCTGAGCAAACCGATTTTGTGGGGTTTGCAATCATTGTCCTCATTAATTACTATTCTTATATTACCTTTAAGATATTTTACTTTTAAACATTTTCATCCATGTGATAGAATAGAGTGTCAATAACTATAGATTTATTGGATGTAAAGAAGAAGTAAAAAAATTATTTGGTTAAGGTGATTACCTCTTCTTTGAAAGAACACATTTAGATATCCTCTTAAAGATCACAGGGTTGGTATTTTGCGAAGACCAGAACCACTATAATGTTGATAAGGAATTTCATAAGTCATTTTCACAGGTTATGTTCAAGATAGATGGTTCAAATTGTTAAGTAATAGGATTTATTGGTTTCCTTTTATAAGGGAGGGAGAGGACACACTTGGGATTTATTAAAATATTAAAATATAATTAATCCATTCTAAATAAAAATGATTCCAAATAGACATTAATTAGAATAAAAAAATTATAAATTTAACATCATCCAATGAAATATAGACAGGTTTTGGTGTCATTTTAAACCTTATCTTTTTTATTAATCCCTTCATTATTTTTTTACCTTAACCGTGATAACAACTATTTAATAATAAAGGGTTAAGAATGATACTATAAATTGAAAATTGACTCATAAATGGACTATGGATGATGGTTTAAACCACTTTCCATTCACATGGATTAATATAACATTTTTATGAATTTTAAATCATTTAATAGAATATTTTTTAATATAAAATATCATTAATATAAATTTTAGAACTGTTCAATTAATTTGACATTAAAGACACCAAGAAAAGAATTAAATTGGAATATAATCCATTACAACATCACTAATATGTTACATTTAGTTAAAAAATTAATGGATCACTATAAATCAAACAAGTTATATTAATTATAATATTTTTAGAATCATTTATTTTATTTTTTCATTAATTGAGTAAATAATATATTAGTGTTGTGCAAGCATTTAAGGTATTTATTTAATAACTAAAAATTATAAATAAATTACCATTATGAACATAATTTAATTATTAATAAAATAACCATTAATTTTCATCCATAAATTTTTTTTCCTATGTGAACACATCATATATATTTAAAACTAACAGAGTGACACTTTGTAACTTTCTTTGATTTAAATATTATATAAGTCATTTTCAAGGAAATTTTTTTATTAAACAATTAAATTTATATCTTAAGGAAATAAAGGTATAATTCCATTCATCCAATTGGACTTTATATGAAAATGGTGACCTTAAAACATATTTTTAACCTAGAATAATCTGACTTACCCTTTACTATGGTTATAGATATTACCATGGTTACTATTCATAATGCCTAAAAATAAAAGGGTATAACTTAAAAAATCTAAACCATCTTATTCCAAAATATATAATCCATTTTACCAAATTCAATACCCATTATTGGTTGAACTAAATTTTAAAAAATGTGCAAAATGAAATGAAAACTAGTTTTAGAATAATACATTTTTAAGAATAAAAATGGATATATTCTTATCCCATACATAGTAAAAATATTATAAGAATGTTAATAAATTTTATTGAATATATAATATATATATTTGATTAAAATAATTAAAAAATAGTTATTAATTAAATTTATTAAGATAAAAATATATTGTGTTCATAAAAATAATATTTTTAGAAAATATATTTTTTCTTTGAAATGATTTTATTTTTTTATTCCTAATAGATTAATAAAAAAGAATTTATTTTAAACATGTCTGAACCATGATTTTTTGCATAAATTATTTAATCATATTTATACTTACCAATTTAATGGCTATGTTCTAATGGTATACTACATTATGTTTCTTATACACTAGAGGTTGCATGTATCATAATCTTTCAAAGAAAATTATATGATGAGAAATATTACATAAAATATCTAGGAGTGATAATTTTAATGAAAAATGTCAAATTTTATCATTATATCTAGATTTTATCCTCTAAAATTAGAATAAGAGTAGGATAACAAGTCAAAATAGTTCTGATTGAAGTAAAATAAACCAGTATTTATATTAATTTTAATATATCTAATTTTCTATTTAATATACTTTAGGTGATTATATTTAGGATTAGATTGAAATCTCACACACATTAAAACTAAAAAATATTATATCAAGTTTATATGTAGTCGAATAAATTAATCTACCCATCATGTCACTCTATAGTTCAACATCAACCCATTTTACAGATTCAAATATATCTAGTTTAGAATTAGTACTCATGGGTATTTTAAATATTTTTCATGAATCCAAACCATTATGTTTAACAATTTCCATATAATATTTAGATTATATTAGAAATATAAAAAATTTCCTTTAATAAATTTAAAGACCTAAAATAATTTTAGTTCACCAATTAAACTCATATAAGAATAAATTTTTATGAAATTAAAAAAATAATTACTAATAAATTCATTTGTGTTACCAAATAAAATAGAATAAATATGTGTTTTTATCATTAAAATATCATTTTAAACCATTTTAATAAAAATATTTTATAAAATTTTCTTTAATTAAATTGATTTTACAATAAATAAAATGTTATTCTATCATTCAAAACTCTTGGATCATGATTAAGACTATACAAGGATTTTTATAGTTTAAAAATATGATTTTGAAATTTCTTGATTCTAAATATATGGGGTTGATTAACATACACCTATTGATAAATTACATCATTTAAAAATTAACTTTTCACATTCACTTAAAATAGTATAAAATATTGAAAATAAGAAAAATATAATAAAATGTAAATTCATTCTATTATAGAAACTAGTGAAAATTAATCATAAAAATCAACACCTTATTGTGAATACACCAAGAAAAATAGCATAGATTTATTTTAAATAGATTATTATATTGATCCATTTTATTTTGAAAAAAACATATAGTTCCAATAGTATGTTTATCATTAGGTATTTCAACCAAATTTTAAAAATTATTTCCTTAAAATTGAGTAAGTTCATCATGAACTAAAATTTTCCAATTTGAATCCTTAAAATCATCATTAACATTATTGATGAAAAAATTCTACTGAAAAACAAATTAAAATGGATTTTCGTTTTCTATTTATATATTCATAATTTCCAATTAAATTTTAAAATAATAACGAGTATGAGTTTTCTAATTTTTAGGATCATATTGAGAAGTTATTTTCTCCTACCTAATAAATACAATATCATTTTCTGGTTTAAATTAACCAAATATTATTTCTCTAAATTCTTTATTAATATTGTCTGAATCTAAATTATAACATTCAATATTATTTCCCAGAAATATAACATGCATAGTTTCTTCAAAAAAATATTTTAAAGAAAAATATATATACCTTACATTCATTATAATATCCAAAAAAATATTCCTTCGTTACTTTTAGAATCAAACTTATCTATATTATCTTATTTATAAATATATTGAAAACATGAAAATATATATTAATAGATTCATCCCAAAACTATTTAGGTAATTATAATTTATTATGCATTGTTTTGGCCATTTTTGAAATTGATATATTGTTTATTTATGCCACACCATTTTGTTGTGGTATCCTAGGAGTATAAAAATTCTTTTGATCTCCTTTATCATCATGAAATATTTCATATTTTATATTAACAAATTTACAACCTATATCACTCTTGATATAGACTATAGAATAACCTTTATTATTATGAATTAATTTGTAAAAATTAAAAAACATAAATAAAGTTTCACATTTATGAATTAATAAATAAGTCCAGGTGTGTATGATATAATCATTAATAATAAAAAAATACTTCATTCCACCTAAACTAGTAAGATTCAAACGACTAAACAAATAAATATAAAAAAATTCACGAGGTCGGGTAGTTCTAACATCATTAACGGATTCAAAAATATCTTTATGGAACTTACCTTTAAAACAAGAATCACAAACAAAGTATTTAATAAATTTTACTTCTAGTAGATGTTGTACCTATCCATGCTTTTATAGTTTGGGAAATAATTGAATATTATAATTTCCTAGTCTCATATTCCATAATACATCATTTTCTTTTTTAATTTGACACAATTTACCTTCTATTGAGTTAGTTGAAATAAATCAATAAAGTATATGTTATTTATTCTATTTTCTAAAAAAAAATATAATCATTCTCAAAAATAATACACTTATTATTTTAAAATTTTATATTTATTCTATCATCACAAAATTATGATATATTGATTAACATTTGTTTTCAACCAAAAACATAATTCACTTGAAAAATAATAATGAATTTTAAAAATCATACTTCAAAAAACCTTTAATTTTGTATTTAGAATTTATATATAATTATCTAGGCCTAAATCACATGAATTAAAAGATTTAAAATCAAAAATATAACTGGTCATGTTTCTAGTACACCCATTGTCCATAAAAGTTCAATCTTTGATACTTTTAAGGTAAATCTACTACAATCAAACAACAAAATGATTAATTTGATACCCATGAAATCTTAGGTCCAACTAGATTAGTAAAAGAATTATTAGGCACCCAAATATATTTTAAACCACTATTTATATTATATATATTAAATAAATTCATAGAGATAAAAAATTTTATAAAAAAAATTGATTTAATCTTTAATAACATTCATTGTAATATTTCCCATGAATTATACAATTAAAAAAATTACTCTAGAAACATTTACATTTAAAATTTTAATAAATAATGTTCTTTTCATTTTTGGTAGTTAATTATGATAACCAAATCCCTTTTTGTTGTAACATAATGGTTAAGGTATGCCATTTTTTATTTTTAAGAGGTTTTTCTAAAGTTTGAGTGGTGTCAGAGGTGAACTGGGGGGTTTTATTAGGAACTTTGTAAGATCAAAGGCTACAAGATTTGGATCACGTCATGAATGAATATTCATGATGTGAATAGATTTTGTGTAGAATCCATGATTTTGGGTTCATGATGTGAAAGTTTTTCATGGTATAATATATTATTCATTCCATATTGGATTTCAAGATTATAAGCTAAGGAGGCATATTTTTCAGTGTATCTTTTATTCTAATAGTCCACATCAAAAAAATGATTCACATCATTAATCTTGTTTTTTCTGTATATTAATTTTTTTTGTCACCCATATCTTTTATCATTCACTTATCATATCCTTTCCCTAAACCCTGGGTCTTCTCCAGGAAATTTTGGGTGATTCATCTCTCTCAAACTTTCTTTTCTTGGTGCTCCGATCCTAAATCGATCGATTTTCACTAGATTGGTAAGTTTGATCAAATATATTTTATTCCTATTTGATCTATTGGTTTGGTAGTTTTTATTGGTTGTATTGTTAGAATATATTTATTTTTTTGTGATCTCTCTTGATCCTTTATATATATTTTGTGTGTTTGTATCTTGAAGGTCGAATCTCATGTTGGTTGGGTGTGGAATGTGTTATCCTTGAGGTATGTGTTGATATACCTTCTATTCCAACCCATTTTATTATTAAAACATGATTATAAGTTATTGGAATCATTTTTAGGGACTACTATTTCTTTTTCTTGATTTCCATTGATTTTTAGTGTGTGTATCCCATTATGGGTGGTGTGAAACCCAAACTTGAGGTAGGTTGTTCTACATCTAGACTATGATCTATGAACTGTGAATGATATTGATTTGTTAAATAGTTTTATAAATTAATTGGAATGATTCTTGATTTATTTATTTGTGTGGGTAAAGTGGGTATTTAAGAAAAAAAAATTTCCCCTCGTGTTGATAAAATATATGTATTTTCAAAGAATTGTTAAATGGATTGTCAAATGGGTTTTCAAATAATTTTTTTGATGAATAAAGGGATATTTTGAATTTTTGTGGATTTTGATATGCCCATAAAAAATTATTTGTTATGTGCCACACATGGAAGCCTTAGGTATCTAGGTGTAGGGTTTAGTATTAGGCCTTGTCCATAAAAATTGTAAAGGGGTTCACTTTCTGGGGTGATCCTCTATTCATTGATCATATATTTATTAGATCTTGGAACTTGATTGATGTTGTAAGGGGGTTCACTTTCTGGGTTGTTCCTCCATCCCTAGTTTATATATGCATTGAATCTTGGGACTTGGGTGTGCAATAGTCATTAATTGGTTATTGAGGTACGAGTGACCTAGTTATCCCATCCTTTATTATCCTATGAGTGTTTAGAATTGTGATTTATATTTTTACTATTTTTTATTTGGTATGATATTCTACATGATTTGACATATATAAATACTTTATATAAATTATTATTTGAAATGATATCTCCTAGTTTGTGAAAGATTCCAAAAATAAGGAAATTTATTACCATGATTTTGATGTAAAACTATTTATCTACTTATCATTCCATGATTTATTTAAATTAATCATATTATGATTAATGTATAGAAAATTGTTATGAAACACCTAGGTGGAATCCTACTGAGTCTATTTAAATCTCACCATGAACACTCCCTCAATGGTGTGTAAACCTTATTCTATCTTATGAATGAAATAACAAGGTGTCGCGGTGAGGTGGAGAGGTTTATGTCAACTAGGTATGGGTAACTAGTGGTGAGATGGTGGGAAGTTTCCCATAATTCAAATTGAGTAAAAGTTATTATTTTGGGTGTCCCATTTTTTGTTTGTTTTTAGGACATGTACCTTGGTTTTTATCATGTTACCTTGCATTGTATCACTATTATAATAAATTTTTTTGTGATATATTTCTTTTATTATATATATATATATATATTCCATGTCTCTTGTTTTAGGTTGGGAAAATAGTTCTCTTCGGGTTTTTTTGGATGCCCAAGTGCTAGTCACTAGCCCGTAGTGATCAAGAATTCCCTTAGAGTCTATTCACAGTTCGATTCAAAGCCTATATGGATGGGTTTTCTAGGATAGTATGTAAAATATTGGTATCATATGTAGGTTTTATCAACATTGGGTTGTTAGTCGATAAGATATAGGATATTCAAGACTTGAGGGGTAGGTTATGGTAAGAGTTTGGATATCTCTTTCCTAGAAGAGCCTTAATTCACCACAAGATGTGTGTCTCCTATATTGGGTTTTTACCTTGATCATAGTTTCTAATTGTGTTATTCTTGTTTAAATTGATATTTTTTCATTTTCTAGTTTTTTATTTCTGCTTTTTGTATGTAGAAACAGGCCTCTGAGACTTCTTCTGTAGGTTAATTGAGAGAGTTTCATGGGGGATTCTCCTCAATGGAATCCTCCTTTTGGATCAGAATATATTAAAAGCCACCATTCAGTAATTTTTGGCCATAGACCGAAATGTATTGTGGGTTCAGCATCAAGCTATTGAGGAGAAACGTGGAGCTAGATGAGATAGGGATCAATCATCAGAGTTCCAGCTTGAGAGTACACCATTATTTATGGGTGGGAATAAACCCCAATAGGTAGAGGATTAGATAGGAAAGATTGATCAGTTCTTTGACTTCTTGGAGACACCTAAATCCATTGACATGAAATATGTAATGTTCAAGCTCAAGGGTCTTAGAAATATGTGGTAGGACTCCCTGGTTCATGCAAACCGACATGTGGGATTAGAGTGTAATTTCTTCAAGACCCTTTTATTTCAATAATTATTCATAAAATCTAGAATGATAGTGAATTACTTTGAGTTCCTATCCTTATATCATGGAGGGAATTTAGTGTCAAAGTACACCAACTATTTTTTAGAGCTTGTCCATTTTTATCTAGATTTAGTGATAAATTATCAACTAAAAGGACAAAAATACTTTTAGTTTTTCTGTCTAGATATCCCATAATATATATACATACTTAATTTCACCACCTATGATGGGATAGTTAACTAGGATATAGTGGTGTAAATGGATATGGTAGGAAATATTTTATTCTATGGCTCTTCTCTTCCTCACTGTGGTCATTTCAATAGTACATTGGGAAAGAAGAAAAAGTTACACGATAACTATAAGGGTGGTGGAGGTGGTTCTCTGTAGTAATCCTCCTCTAAACCATCAGCAGTATCCATCAGTATTACCCTAACCTAATATAAGTGTGTCATCATAAGTCACACATGTGGTTATTCTCCCACACCTATGAAGATTTTCAATTCTTGTGGCTGTTAAAGCCACATGCAGAGGTTCTAACAAGATTTATCTATGCACCATTATATTTAGGTATATTTTTCTCCAAATTCCACTACAACATAGTCATAAGCTTCAAAATACATAGGGATCCATCCGTAGGCCTTAGGAGTGAATTACCTTCACACCATAGATGAGTTTCCTTTGGAGGTTAATATGGGTATGACTATAGTAAGTGGTACCATATTTATTACATCTTCTATAGAAATTTCTCTATATGATACAATTACCTCACACTCTTTCATACCTTCCCATTTGGTCAATGTTTTGAAACTTCTTATAGATATCATTTCATTTTTTTGGATCTAGTGATTCCTCTTTGAAATAGGAAAGATAAGGGGATTTATTTTCCATCTTGTTCTCCTTCAGTAGCTAATGCGGAGTTGGTCGGAGGTTTCTTGGTTCTTGATTAGGATATTTTCGACATCACCGTTGGGATGGATTGGTAGTTCACTCGCTAATATCATATTGATTTTTACCACTAGTTTTTTTATTCTTTACTGATGATGGGAACTCTTGAGTGTTCGAGGGAGAGTGGGATCTAAGGTCCAATCATTCAGGACCTTCCTACCCATAGATCATGAGTTTGTTATTTTTTGTTATAGTTAATACTAGTTTTGTTCTCTATTGTTTATCTTACCTTGGATTTATGGGATTTCATAGAGGTTTTCCTTGATGGAATGTTTTTTAAAACTCTGAAGAGGGAGTTAGAGTTCTTAATAAATTTGGTTCTAGGTACGCAACCGATTTATATACCCTCTTATCGTTTGGAGAAATCTGAGCTAAAATATATCAAGATACAGTTAGATAATATACTTGAGAATGAATTTGTTCATCCCATTGTTTCACCATGGGTGAACCTCATGCTTTTTTTCAACAAGGTTAATAGTCCTTTGTTTCCTTATTTAGAATAAAAAAGTTGAACCAGATGGATATAAAAAATAAATACCCTTTCCCACATGTAAATGTTCTATTTGTTCAGTTAACGGGGGATAAGTTGTTTTTTAAGAGCAATCATCAGTTGGTATAAAACCATATAAGAATTTAGGATTCATATATCCCAACAACCACTTTCAGGATCATATATTTCTTCTATGAACATCTTGTAATACCTTTATTTCATTCTCCTAAAATGTTTACAGATGTAATGAATTGGATAATAATTTAATACCTAGACTCCTTCTTCACAATATTTATTGATAATAACAGGGTTATTTCAATATTTTAGTGTGATCATGAGTTCCATATGAATTTGGTTTTTGAAAAATTGAGGATTCATTGACTTTATAGGAAGATATTGAAATGAAATTATTTTAAACCAGAAGTAAATTTCTTAGATCATGTGATTTCATAACATTGTCTTTCAGTCAACCCTTAGAAGGTGGAGGTTGTATGTTCATGGTAATAACCATGTAAAATATCCAAGATAAGGATATTACTAGGTTTTTTTATATTATCATAAAATTATCAAGGATTTATAAAATATATCATCGCATTTGACTATACGTTTTAGGAAACGATTTAAATTCACTTGGGATGATAAACATTAGACTTACTTTGAGGAATTTAAATGGATTCTGACATCAGATCCTCTCTTAATCCATTTAGAACATGGTAAGGTATACATGGTATACTATGATGCTTCTGGTTCTAGTATAGGTTTCATTCATATACAGGATCATCATGTGGTGTCATACAAGTCTCATGAGCTTTGGCCACATGAGAAGAATTACCCCACTCATGATTTAGAGATCACTGTTTTTATCCATGTGCTTAATTATTGGTGACGGTATCTTTTTGGGGAAAGTTTATTAGTATTTTCTAATCACAAGAGTATTAGATACATATTTTATCATAAGGTTTTGAATTTCAAGAAGATAGTATAGGTGGAATACCTATAGATGTTTGACTTCGACATCGCCTACACCTGGGGAAGGGGATTGTCACCACAGATGCTCGCAATTGAAAGTACCCATCTCAAGTTATACTAGAATCAAAAAAGGAGTGAAACCATATGGGGATTTTTTTCTCAGTTTCATATGGATGTGAAGGAGGATGATTTATGTATGGTTATAAACAATGTTGTGTTTTTATCATCTCTCCTTGAGTCTGTTCTATAAGGCTAGTAGTGGGATGCTGAGTTTAGAGGAATCAAGGAATCCTTATATGGTGGGGAAACCATTTCTTATTGGTATCTCCCTTATGATGGAATTATTTACTTTAGTAATTGGTTTTTCATCCAATTATCTATTGGGAAATCTATATTGAATAATTTACATAGTTCCTCATGGGTCGTTCACCTTGGAACTATTAATATGTATTATGGAATGAGATGGTATTTTTTTGGTCAGGTATAAAGTGTGACATCGCTGATTATGTGTCCCATTGTTACACCTATAATCAGATAAATGTGGATCACCTAAAACCTTATGGTATGATCCATCCAATTCCATTTTCAATTTAGTAGTGGGATGTGGTGTATATAGACTTCATCATTGGATTACCATGGACCCCCTGAGGAAAGAGTTCTATCTAGGTGACGATTGATCAGTTGAGAAAATCATCTCATTTTATTCCAATAAATGAAATCACCAAGGTTAAAGATCCTAGTAAGTAGTATGTGCAGAATATTGTGAGGTTTCATGGGGTCCCCTCTAACATTATCTCATATATGGATCCCAATTTGACCTCCTAGTTATAGAAGAGTCTCTAATAGGAAATAGGACTTAGGTCAGATTGATTACACCTTACCATCAACAGATGGATGGACAGATAGATCATGCTACAAAAATTATAGAGGATATTCTCTATGACTATTTCTTATATTTTAGTGGATCTTAGGTTATCCATTTGGGATTAATCAAGTTCACTAATAATAACATGTATATTCATCAATCAGAACGTCTCTCTTGGAGGCTTTGTAGGGTCACTCATACAGGCCGCCTCTTTGTTGGGAATAAGTGGGATAGACCTCTTTCATGGGACCAAGTCTCATCCAAGAGATTTTGATGAATATTCAAGATATACATTGATTCTTGGTTATATATCAGAGTCGAAAGAAATCATATGTGGATCATCAACACCATCCATTGGATTTTTTTCATTAGTGATTGAGTTTTTTGAAAAGTTTCTCCTCGATTGGGTCACCATCATCTTGGGAAATAGGGGAAGATGGATCCAAGATATGTTGGACCATTTGGGATAATTAATAGGGTTGTATATTTTTCTTATGGTTTTTATTATTGGATTATTCAACTATTATTCATTATGTTTTCCACATTTCTTAACTCAAGAAGTACCATTCTGATCCTTCCCATGTTATAAGTTGGGAGGAGATTTAGTTGGAGTGAATTTTTTCTATTATGAATTATCCAATGGTAATAATTGATTATCATATGAATGTATTTCATGGTAATTCTATTTCATTTATCAAATTCTTTTAGTAACACATATTAAAATCTCACAAGACATGGGGGGCGTTAATCGCTGGTGAGGGAATAACGGTATTACCTCTTTTTGGATAATCCTTCATCCATTTGAATTAATGAGGATAGAAATTCCAATGGTGGGGAGAATTTTAACATCATCATTAAGTTACACCATCTTTTTATGTTTAAGAGGTTTATTTTTTGGGTTTGAGTGTTTTCATAGGTGAACCAATATTTTTTATTAAGAACTTTAGTTGATCGGTGGATATAGGATTTAGTGCACATTGTGAATGTATTTTCAAAGTGTGAATGGATTATGGGGAGAAACCATGATTTTGGGTTCAGTATGAAAAAAAATATTCATGTAATGATATATTATCCACTTGATGAACTGGTATTTGGATATTTTAATCCAAGGAAACATTTTTTTCAGTGTATTGGTCATTTTAAAGTTAACATTATGAACCAATGATTCACATTGTGAATCATGTTTGTTCCAATAGATTTAGTGTTTTGGTCACCCATTTATTTTCTCATTCACCTTCCTTATCCTTTCCTTGATCCCCAGGTCTTCTCCATGTGATTTTGGATGATCTATCTCTCTTTGAACTACTTCACTTAGTGTTTCAATCTTGGATTTATAATTTTTCATTGGTTAAACAAGTATAATTGAATCTCTTCCATTCCTAATTTATCTCTTGGATTGGAAATGATTATGGGATGTATTATTGGAATATATTGATCATGTTGTAATATCTCTTGATCCTTTATAGATTCATCAGGGGTCTGTATCCTGTATTTCATATCTCATGTAAATTGGGTATGACACTTGTTATCTTTCATTTATATGTTTATATATATTATCCTATAACACTTTTTCTTTTGTAAACATGATTCTAAGTTGTTATAATCATTGTTTAGGTCCTCCTATCACTATTTCTTTATTTCCCTTGTTTTTTGGTGTGTGAATCCCGTTGTGGGTGGTATGCAGCCTAACCTTGATGTAGGTGGTTCTGTCTCTAGCCTATATTCTATTAACCATGGATGCTCTAGATTTATTAAATGTTTTTATAAATGAATTGGAGTTATTCTTAACTGACTAATTTTTTGTGTAATTTTTTCTTGAGAAAATATGGTTTTCCCCTCATTTTAGTAAATGAAATATGTTTTTCAAAGAATTGTGAAATGTATTGTGAAATGGGTTATCAAATCATGTTTTTGATGAATAAAGGGTTGTTTAGAATTGTTTCTGAAATGATAGAATCCCTTGGAAAATGATTTGATATATTCCACACATGGGAGCCTTGGGTACCTAGGTGGATGGTTTATTATTGGGACTTGTCCATTAGAATTTTAAGTTGGATCACTTTATGGAGTTTCCCTTTGTTCCTAGATCATAGATAAACTGGCTCTATGAAAATTATTGAAATTTTAATGGGGTTCACCTTATTGGGTGTTCCTGCATACCTAGTTTAGAGATTCATTAACTCTAGGGAATTAAGTGTGAACTATTATTTGATTTGTTATTGAGGTCTGAGTTGTCACGACCTAGCTTAATGGGGCCTGAGCCGCCACTACCCCAAGACCACCTCCAATAGGCCAGGGGCTAGCGACCAGCACAACGTAGGCTTATCAAACACATGGGAGTATTTTTTTTAATATATCTATATATAAACACACATATCCAATCCCATAAAATACTAAAATGTAAAAAAACAATGGATGCATATATCTATAATACCACAATCAGAGTATGATAATAATGTACTGAAAGTGATAAAGGGGTCAAATACAAGCCCATTCAATACTATATAGATTCGAACCTACTTAGAAGGAGGGGAATTCTATCAAATGTAACCACCTAGAAAAAACCTCAGCCTTTCTAGCTCAATCTATGCTCAACCATCTCCCTATCCTCCTAAGAAACCATCAAATGGGTTGTCATCAACATAAGACATGACACGCATGAGAAGTGCCCATGTAGGGGTGAGTATAACAATACCCAGTAGGACACCCCGAAAACTCTAAACACATAGAATCAAGAATATTTATCTCATAATGAGGATAGGGAAATAAAAGAAAAAACCTAGATATACATAGAAAGGACACCATGCCTCTAGGTAGTCATAAACAAGCTACCATCCACAATATTTTTCTCAAATATTCTAGACATTTATCATTATGGGAAACCCCCCTCGATGTTCCATGAAATCATAAAATACACTCATCCAAGAGTTCAAGATCATTCGGCCCTACATAATAAAACTCACTGGTCTTAGAAGACCTTGATATACAGATAGGGGATCATACCTAGGACCATTAGGGGACACTGCAAACCCAATATGGATCAACCCACTATGTAGGGAATCATATACTAATGATACTATAAACCCTGCTGAAATGGTATTCTAGATGTAGGATCAACTCCCCATGCATAGACTACATGTTTATTCCACAAACCCCACCTAGGGTATAAGAAATAATGATAGAGGATCACACTCCAGTATCATAGAGGAACACCACAAACTCTATTTGAGACTCATCCTCTAGAGGGGATCGCAATCCAGAGATGTGGATATCATGTCATATTGTACCCTCAAGGGTATGGGCCAAGGGAAAACACTAAACTGATAATAATCAAAAAATAAAGAAATGAAGGGCTCTAAACACCCTTAAAGGGGGAACATAGTGTCTACTAGATATTACACGGTGTGTCCAGCCAACCCCTAGTCTTATTGTGTGGTGCTTCCACACACAGCATGTAAACCTATATATACATAGTGTGTAAGTAAGCATAAATGGAATGTAGAGGTCTACTGACACCCTACCCATGTTTTATATCCCTTTTTATTTATTTATTTTCTATACCTGTGTACCAAACTATGTACACCTATTTGTGACCATATACACTTGGCTATGTCTGAGTATAGGGTTGTGCACATTTACTATGGATGTTTTCATGCATCCAGACTTGAACGTGTCCATGTATACTATGAGATACATTTTGAGCTTCCATCAAGTCTCATACGTTGTGTGATAGGTGTCATAGGGAATGTGATATTTTCTTCACTGTGGAAACCTTAGCGCCAAACAGAGGGTCCCACACAGTGTTTATCTCCAGATTACACACCGTGTAACCCGATATTTTCCAAAACCCATAGGTTATTATCCATGAATTACCCCATTTTTATATCACCACAAACCTCACCAAAATTAAGGATTCATGGTCATTAAACCTCTATCATCACCACTCTCAAGGATACAGTTTCAAATCCGCTCAAAAAACACCACCATCAATCCATATATCACTGTAATGCATCAAAATAGAGAATAACGGAATCCTTTATTCCATATAATCTACCTCCAATCATATTATACCATTTTCACACCTCAATAACACTCTAAATCGTAAACCAAACATGGGGTATTGATATATTTCATCGGTGAATGGTTTTTCAATGATCAAATACTGGATATTTATCAAACCACGTTCCAAGTAGATTGTCTAAGATGATCATATGAATAAACGGGGGAGAAAACCATAAACATAACATTTGGGGAAAGAACCTCAACCTTTGTTCATTTTGACCTCAATCCTTTTTCGAATACTTAGATAAACTAAGAGGTAAAAAATCAATGAACAACAAATCAATGATAAATAAAATCAATCATTAATGCAAGAATCAATTATTTTTTGTGGAAATTGTCCATACTCAACCAAGATAAAATAAAAACATAGGATCACACAAATCAAACATCCTACCAGGATTTTGGATTGATCACTAATGAAGAATGGTCTTTCATTGTCTTCATTGGTGAGATCCATGAACTTTGTTGGCACATGATCCTCGATCTAATCTCAATCTGATGTCGTATTCCAATAATCCTCCAATGGATCCTCTGTAATGGATCCTCTTAAAATCTAGTTTATATAAGAAACCCTAAGTATTGAGACCTAGCCATGTATTTATATATTATTTAAGTCATGAAACTTTAATAAAATAAATTAATTCCATTTAATTAATTTATTTGAAAAAAATCTCACGACCGGGCCCTACCCAAGAATCTGACACACCCTAAGATTATGTTATAAATAAAACTCTCACTCTAGACTAAACTATGATGTTAAATTTTTGATATAATCCCCCATTTTATATTTATTCCACTTATTTAGGAATACTGCACACATGTGATATTAATATGTTTAGTATTTTTTAAATATCTATTTCAGGCTCATCGGGCCTCAAAATCTCACATCGTCTTAGAACCTAGCTCTGAAAATAATCTTTATAATATTATAATGCAATACATGAAAAAATAAGAGTCATTACATTCTCCCCACCTTAGGTATTTTTCCTTAACAAATAAAAAACTACACAAAAATATGAGGGTACTAGGACCGCATCTGGGTCTCCCACTCCCAAGTGATCTCTAAAATATTCTCATGCTACTACCAGAGACTCACCAAGGGAATCAATAACCCATGAAGGATCCTATCCTTTGGATTCTTAATCTCCACTAGGTACTTGATAGAGGTAGCTTCATTCTCATTATCCAGTTCACCCCATTCAATAACATGTGATGGTTCATGCACAAACCTCCTTAGCTGCAACATGTTCAAAACGTCATGTACCCAGTCTAACTGTGATGGTAGAGCTAAGCAGTATGCCACCTCAACAACTCTACACAATATCTAGAAATTTCCAATGAATCTCAAGTATAGATTGATGGCTTGAACAAATATTCATAATCCATGTTGAGTTGAGACCCTCACAAACACATAGTCTCCATCCTCAAACTCTAGAGGCCTCTGTCTTTGGTCTTTATAGGACTTATAATGGATCAGTGCAGTCCTCATCTTCTCCTGGATGATCTAAACCTTCTCTGTCAAAGCTCACACCAACTTTGGGCCTGTGAGTGTTGACTCACCAAGATTAGTCCAAAAAAGTGGTGTCCTACAGGGTCACCCATACAAGGCCTCTAACATTGCCATGCTAATGGTGGAATGGAAGATGTTATTGTATGAAAAATTCATAAAGGGTAGTAGATCCTCCCAACTATGGCAAAAACCCAACATTTAAGCTCACATAATATCCCCAAAGACTGAAATGGTCTTCTTAGTATGGTCTTCAGTCTGGCGGTGAAATGTTATACTCAAATGCAACTAAGTCCCAAAGGTCTCCTATAATATTCTCTATAAACATGATGTGAAGCGAGCATCATGGTATGAAATGATCGTAAAGGGGACTCCATAGATCCATTAAATCTTTTACACATAAAATTTTTCAATATCTCTACTAAACTATGATCTTGAATGACTAGGAAGTGGGCCCACTTGATAATTCAGTCTACAATCACCCAGATGGAATCATGTATCCTGGACATACAAGGTAACCCCATCATGAAGTCCATGGATATATCATCCCACTTATACTATAGAACGTCAAGGGTTTGAGCTAAACCCACTAAAATCTGGTTCTCATCTTTCACATGCTGACAAAGTGAGGCATTGAGAGGTAAACTCTGCAAAAAAACTCTTTGTCTGGAAGCCAATACAGAAATCAAAGGTCTTGATACATATTTTCCAAAACTGGATGTACCAACAAATGGAATTTATGAAACTCCCTAATCACCTCCACTTGAAACTTTACTGGTACCATAATTTTTCCTTTGAAAAGAATAACATGATCCCCACCTTCAGAATATCCATCAGGAGAGCATATAGTGGATATCTGAGTATGTAATCTCTTGTATTCAGTTTATCCATGATAATATTTCCTAACACACTATAAAAGTGGTGGGGAAATAAACATAAACTAAATATATGAAGCATTATCCTTGTAAACTATGTAAAACAATAATGAGGCTAACTGCTCTGACTCATCAGCTAACAATTGAGAACAAGATCTCCTGTTAAGAGCATCTTCCACCACACCCCCTTTCCCATGAGTATATACAATATAAAAGTTATAGTCCTATAGGAACTCTATCCATAATATTTATCTAAAGCTAAGATATTTTTGAGAGAATATATACTTGATACTCTTTTATTCGGAGTAAAAAATAAATTGCTCACCAATAAGGTAGTGTCACCAAATCTTTGGGGAAAATATTATGAATAATAGCTCAAGATTGTGGATCACATAGTTTTATTTATATGTTCTTAGTTACTTGGACCAATAGGTAACCACTACCTACCTCTAAATCTGAAAAAAAACCAAGTATGGTCTTTGATTCATCATAGAACACTATATACTCGACACCCTCTTCTGGAAATATCAAGATGGGGGCACATGTCAATATCTTCTTTAACTATTGAAGACATAGCTTTCACCTTTCTGTCCATATGAAATTCCACTCCATTTGGGTTAAATTTATCAAGGGTTCTTCTACTCTGGATAAATTGGGTACAAACTTCTAATATTACCCTACCAACCCAAAGAAACTCCACACCTTGGTAACACTATTGAGAATCTCCAATGTTAGCACTACCTCAACCTTCACTAGGTCCACTATCACTCCTTACTTTGAGATGATGTGTCCCTGGAAGTGGACCTATAGAATCCAAAATTGACACATAAAGATCTTCCCATAAATATGGTTCTCTCATAGTTTTTCCAATACCATCCTTAAGTGTCTGGTGTGCTCCTCCTCAGACGTCAAGTACACTATGATATCATCAATGAAGACCACCAAAAATCGATCTAAGATGGGTTGAAAGATCTGAATCATGAGTTCCATGAACACTTTTTCGGTGTTATTCATGCTTAATGGAATCACCCAAGTACTCATAGTTCCATAGAAACAGCTGAATTGTATCTTTGATATATCCTTGACATGTACTCATAGTCAATGATAGCTTGACCTGAGGTCAATCTTTGAGAACCATCACACCCCTCTCAATTTATTAAAGAGGTCATAAATCCTTAATATTGGACACTTATTATTCAAGTTCACCCTGTTCAAGCATCGGTAATCCAAATGTAACCTTAAGATCCCATCCACCTTCCTGGAGAATGACACTAGTGTTGTCTAGGGGAAACACTAGGTCTCACAAAACCCTTATCCTATATTTCCTCAAACTTCACCCTTAGCTCAAAAATCTCTACAGGAGACATCTGATATGCAGGTGAAGATATTGGGGTTTTCTCAGGTGTAATTCAATACATAAGTATAAATCTCATTGGGGAGGTAAGTCTGGCATGTCTATAGGAAAAATGTCCTCATACTCTACCACCACTGTAGTGAATTGGTATCCCATAGAATCCACTACTCCAAGAGTCATGCTAGCCAATTAGTGAGTAACTGTCTGCGCTCTCTTATTCCTAATCTTGTCTTGATCCACCAAGTTTTCCTTTTCACCCACAAAGGAATACCCCATCTCATCATTGTGTACACACTGCATCCTTCTAAAATAGTCAATCTAGGAATAAACTATGGATAACCATTACATGACTACGATGATTTAATAAGGCCTCATTACTGAAAAAAATATATCTCATAAAAAGATCTCACCTCCATGTTTCAGATCACACTTTTGTAAGAAGTGTGAAATTGATGAGTCACCTCCTGTCGGAGTCTCTAAGTGGAAGGGTCGGGCCAAAAGCTCAATTGGAATCTCCAATTCTCAAACAAGAGAATTGAAAAGAAAGGAATGACTCACACCTGTGTCTATCAATGTTGTAGCTGAGGTATAAAATACATATATCATACCTCATATCATCCTTAAAGCATCTAGATAATAGGAATATATAGATCATATTTTTCCTCGTCCCTATCCACCAGCTCCCCGAGACTAATGTGGACCACCTGGGGGTGGTGGTGGTAATAGTTTAAACCTTAAACCACCTCATACTTCTCTATAGGCCCCTATAACATGTTTTACACCCTATAGACCTCCTTTATCCCACTTCTATCTCTACCTTGATGGTACCTTGATAGTATCTCAGTCAGTTTTAAGATAGGCCAAAAAATATTGTGCAAGATGTCCTCAAACGTTGTAGAATAAACACATTCTCTCCATCGGCTAACTTGATCCATCATGAGAGCCATGAAACACTAATCTTATGTCTTGGGATGATCTTCTGAAGCATATGAAACACCCTAATCTCTGCGAATGTTTTTGGCTACCTATTGTGAGGTATCCTTTCCATGGTCCCACTACCATCACCCATTATCGGCTCCTACTCTATCAGGAATATCTACACCACTAAGGCTCACTTCAGTACTTAAGCATAAGTGGGAATGCAAAGAGAAATCATTGAATCCTATATATATTGGTGTCAGCTCTACTTGATGGTATGTTCCCTAAAGAATGGATCCCACACCATATCTATAGAGTGTCATGCGAGATCTTTAAACCTCATCGAATACTCTATTTTAGTCATACTACCCTACTATATATGCAGAATCTTCTAGATGTTCCTAGATCACAACATGGATAGATAAAACTGTAGCCTAAAAAGATTCTTGAAGTCTAACCGTGGTATATATATCTTGTTATGTGACTAAGTCACTATAATCCACCATATCCCAATGGATCCCTGAATGTAACACCCCAAGTTTCCATGCTACGCTTCTTTTTGAATAATACAGTAGCATGTGTTGTACGCAACTTCGAGTTCTAACACACACCACAACCAATCAAACTAGCCGTTATGAATAGTAATACCCACTTTTTGAAATTTTATATATTTTATCTTTCAAAATGGAATTAATTTTTGGATTTGGAATATCGAAATTAGCTTAGGGTGAATTTTTGGTATTTTTCTGAAAATTTTCAATTTTTGATGAATAGTAAAAAACACTGAGTTATATTAAAACCGAATTTTTATTTAAATAATTATTTATTTTATTTAAATTTATTTTAGGTAAAAATAGATACATAATACCTATATAAGTTCAATTTAATTCATTGGAGTCAGTTTATAATAATTTTAGATATATAAAAAATGTATTGAACTTTTCACCGTCTTTTACCCATCTTCTAGGAGAATTTTCAAATTCACATAAAACATAACTTTACCGCTTCTGTGAGTGGAATTTTGAAAATCCGAGAGAAACGGTTAATATCAAGGAGTAAAATGTGATTCAATAAGATAAAAATAATTTTTGGTGAATAGTAACTTTTTACTTTTATTTACCACGGTTAAATGTAAATAGGGTAATTAAAGGTAAAAATGATATTATTATTACCCTAACACATGTCCTAATTCTATTGGATAAGTATAATTCGACCAAAAACAACCTTAGGAATAATATATGAACCTCTTTGGTCCACTTGAATTAGATTAGGACATTTATTATTATTTAATTCAAAGAAGAGTTAAAATAGTTAAAATCAAAGTTTAATAACTAAAACATTTTTAATATACGTTTATACATTATATAAATTTGGTTATAAATATTCATTAGAAAGATAAAAATATTTCCTACACAATGGTATTTTATTTATAATTTTTAGACATTAAATAATTTAATTTATTTATAACACAATGATTATGTAGTAATTACCTTATTAGTGAAATATTAAAATAATTGATATTATAAATACCCAAATAAATATAATTTGAGACTTTTAATTAATTCCAAGAATTTTATAGGTCAATATGATATTTTAGGGTTGATTAAATGAATTATTTTATAAGTAATAATGCTGTTATGAATTTAGAAAAAACAAAATACCAAATAGTGTCAAAATTGTCATAAAAGAGTTTTTAAAACAAATATTATATTATTAATTGATATTCTATTCCTAAAAATATAAAGTTAGGCCAAAGGACTTATATAATGATATTTGTATCATTAATGAACCACTTTGGATTCTCTTGGATGTATATAGTAAGTTTATTAACCATATAATATAAAAATTCAAAGAGACATGGTAAATGTCAAACTATTTAACTAAGAGTTAAATATAAATGATAAGGTTAATTTAGTGACCCAAACCTATCTAAAATCTATTGGTTGAAAGTATTTAGACCCATAACCACCTTAGCCTTGAAATAAGTCACTTTTGAGCCACTATAAAACGAATATGAATTTATTATAAAATAATATTTTAAGTTTTTTCTAAGGTGCCTCCCACCCCTCTTATAAATGGGCACTCCCCCTTCTCTCAAATTCATACCTTAAAATCCTTTTGGCTCATCCAAACCCTAACCCAATATTACCTAAACTTCCCTCAGTTCAACCTAGAGGCCTTATTTTGATCAGAAAACTAACCTAAGGATCTCTTTTGATCTAATCAAAAGGAAGATCCTGAAGAAGAGGTAATGCTTTCACCACCCTCTTTCAATTTCCTTTCTTCTTCCACTTCTGATTTCTTTGTTATTTCCATTATAAAATAATAAATCTAGTATCTTCTATATACTATGATGTTATTATAAATATGGTACAACCATATTCAGTATTCTACCCATCCTTTGAATGACATGTCACCATACGTGCGTATGTATGGCTTACCTTCTCCACGTCGTGGTGTAATTATTATTCAAAACATTATTATTTGGATGGGTGTGATAATGATGTGTAATTGAATTAAATAATAGATATAAAATTATAATTATTGTTTATATATGATATACCATCCAATTATATATTATTTTAATATCAAAAGAATGATATTGTCGTTAATGCGTACGTACAGACTACCGTCTCCACGAACGCGATAAGATTCACTCCCCATCGTATCCATTCAAGACTAATTTTCATTTGATGATTCAGAATAATGTTTAAGAACTTTATATAATTCTAGATATGAATAATATAAAACCTATCCATAACAAACATGTCTTACGTAACAAATCATATAAAGTAAAATGAATCAGTTAACACCCGAAACAACGATAATACTAAGATATTATTAACAAAGAAATATTAAAAGATCATATATGATATCATATTTATGTATATGATTCTTGTATAATGTAATAACAATGATTTAACTATTATACAAGAGTTTAACCTACCCTTTACCAAGAAAAGTACAAGGTAAGGGTTTATTTCACAATCTCTTCATTATCTAAGGTTGTTTACACGTAATTATCTGTTGGGACATCTTTATCATCCACATCCATGTTTCTTAAAAATGTATTTCAAAACATTCTTACTATTTTATAGAATATGGTTTAATGTCATTTATACCATTTTTTCACTTTTTATAAGATGTTTATAAAGGAATATTTCTTTCATTTTCCAAAGAAGGTCCTTTTTAACCTTTTCGACAAAATTAAGGTAAGAATGACTTTTTTTAACTTATACGGTGGGTGTGACTATTTTCCACCATTATAAAATCGTCAAATCTTGCCTTAAAAGATTATAATAATATTTTCAAATTAAATGTTTTATTTTTTAATTATGTGACTTTTAAATGATTTCAAAAAAGAGATATTTCTCTCAAATAGTTTTGATTTCATCTATGTCAACATCCTTTGATGGATTTTAAGCTTATTTGAAGTTGATTTATTATGATACAAAAATTCCATATTGTATTAATGGTTTTGAGATATGTTTGACTATGGATGTGTTATTTTTATACCATTCATGGTTTATGGAGAAATTATTGACACTTCGTAAGCTAGTTTTACTACGAATGTTTATGTTATGTTTAAACCTATTCATATGAGGAATGCATTGGACTTAGTATGTGATGGGTGGAGTCTGATATAGATCATCGATGCATCGGTAGGTATCATGAGACAAACTAGTGTCTTGGCATAAGGCCTTGACAAAATATTATTTGTAGTCTTGGCATAAGGCCTTGACTATATGGTTATGATAGTCCGACATTATGCATTCCATCATTATGAAAGTGGTTATTGATATTGCATGTGATTATTCGACTAGTAGAATATCCATGTGAATAAGTAAATTGAATTATTTCATTTTATTTCTTCCATATTATGTTGAAGTTCAATTTTAAAAGGCTTTTGTTTTAGTTATACATTGGCTTAAATGTTTAAGCTTATTTATGAATGTTTCTTCTATATTGTTATCCTTACTGAGCATCTGAGCTCACCCCTTTATATGATTTATTTTTCCTAGGATGTGAAGAAGTATTTTATAACTGATCTGTAGGGATAGTATGATGGGATATGAGTGTGGACTATGGAGACTATGTTGTTGTAGTTTTTCACTTTCTGATGTAATATAAGTCTTATGAATGTATCTAGTGTTTCCAAGGCTACTAAAATAATCGGTCTTTAGAGACATGATCTTTTGTGATCATGCCAATGTTATGTAATAATGAACTGACTCTGAGTAACTAGGGTCGGGGCATTATAGTTGGTATCAAAGGAAGCTTAGTACAAACCTTGGAATCTATATTTAGATAAACTCTGATTAGAGTAGATAGACCTAAGATGGAATTTAAGGATTATTATAGAATAACTTCCTAGAATTTTGGTATTGTAGAGATGTTGTGAGTTTTCCAAGAAATAAATCCGTGTCTAGATACGAGTAGGTAGATGCGGCTCTGGAACAAATGTACCTAGGTGTAAAACCCGAAAACACCGCTTTGAGCTAGACTCGAACGGGAACTGGTTCACGAAAACGGGCCTAGATGCACTCTTGGTTATGAAACTCCCAGGGGATATGCTTAGGATAATTATAATTTTCTTTACAAACCATTATGATGGGTTTATGAGTATATACTTCCTCAAAGAAAACATTTTTTTTATGATTATAGATTATATCCATAAATAGTTCAATTTATGTTAAGTGTTTTACAAGTATGGAATTATGTATTTTGATTCATAAACTGATTTAGTTTATGCCATTGTTTAAAAATGGCACCTAGTGGAAGGAATGGAAATCGTATCAATGCACGCACTCCATGTAGGGATTTCCCTCATACTCAAGATAATTATAGTGGAGCTGGTTATGAAACTGGTGCTGATCATTTAATCACCATACTGGGACAACTCACTCAGGTTATGAATAATAACCTTACCCTAATGGAGCACCCTGATCCACAGAGTGAAGGATAAATGTTAGATCACTTCATGAGGAAAAACCCACAAACATTCAATGGGTGTACAAATCCACTAGTAGTGGAGCAATGGATATATTCCACAAAGAAAATATTCCACACCTTGGGGAGTAGTGAAAGGGAAAAAGTTGTCATGGCAGTTTACCACCTCACTGGAGATGTTGATCAATGGTGGTAACTGATTCAAAACATTAAGGAAGATAATGAAGTATAAAATTTGGAATGGAGGGAGTTTAAAGATATTTTCCTAGAAAAATACTTTCCCCATGACCATTGATCGGATATGTAAAGACAATTTCTGATTCTGAGGCAAAAGGAGGATGAGAATGTTACAAAGTATGAGTCTAACATTACAAGGTTAGAAAGGCATGCTGCAGATTATATACGTAACCCAAGAAGTAAGATTGATCATTTATTTGATGGGTTAAAACCATTTCTCCATTGAGCTTTAGTCTCACAATCCTTCTCATCGTACGAAGATATTATCTCATGTGCTATCAAGACAAAAAAAAATCTCTAAGTCTTATGACTTTAAAGAAAAGCAAGAGAAGAAGAGATCTTCTGATCACTAAAAAATAGAAATAAGGGGAAGAAGGGAAAAGTTGAATATCCATCCTATAGTAAATGTGTGAATAAACACCCTGGTACTTTCTTGAAGGGAATGGGAGTCTATTACAAGTGTAGTTAAAAAGGCCACCATGCTCGTGATTGTAAAGGGAAGAAAGAAGCTACTGATGTTCAATGATATAATTGCAGGGATATTGGACATTATGCAAATGAATGTCCTAAGTGTTAGGGAAACTTAACTCAGAAAAGTCCAAAGGATCAAGGCCAAGCTTAGGCTATCACTACTATAGAGGTAGAAGCTCTGAAAGACGTGGTGGCAGGTAATTTAATGGTTTCCTCAAGTTTAGAAAATTCTTTATTTGATTCTAGATCATCCCATTGTTTCATATCTTCCCAGTTTGATAAGAAAATTACATATTTCCAATTTGATTTAACAAGGGAGTTGTCAGTTAAAAATCCTAAGGGAAGTACCACTATTACAAAGTTATATGAATCGGTTCCCATTAGAGCATATAAATGTTCTTTATCTGCAGATCTCATCGTCATACCTATGATTGAGTTTGATATAATCCTCGGTATGGATTGGATTTCAGACCATGATATGAATATTTATTGTAAGAAGGAGGTTACGATTTTTGATGATGATGATGATAAGGAACACCTTATCTTTAGAGCAGAATCGTCACCACCTATTTCTTATCTAGATCCACCCCCAGTAGCTCAACTAAATTCAATTATTAAGGAGGAAGAGAATGAAATGACTGTGGGTGAGGAAAGGAATGTTCAAATAGAGGATGTACCTATTGTGAAAGAATACGTTGATTTTTTTCCAGAGGATTTACCTAACATCCTCAAAAATGAGAAATTGAGTTTTCCATTGATTTAATTCCTAGTTTAAGGCCCATATCGAAGACCCCATATAGAATGGCCACTGTGTAATTTGTTGAACTAAAGAAACAACTGGAGGAATTGAGTAATAATGGATTTATTCACCCCTATTTTTTCCCCATGGGGAGCCCTTGTCCTTTTTTTTAAGAAGAAATATGGATCTATGAGGTTATGTATCGACTACAGGGAAATCAATTCTATAACAATAAAGAACAAGTATCCACTACCTTTCATTGATTATTTATTTGACCAACTATATGGAGATAAAAACTTTTCAGATATTGACCTTCGATATGGATACCATCAGTTGTGTGTGAAGAAGGAAGACATTCCGAAGACAGCATTTCAAACCAGTTATGGGCATTACGAGTTTATAGTAATGCCTTTTGGGATGACTAATGCACCCTATGTTTTCATAGATCTAATTAATAGAGTTTTCAAGGAATATCTTGATGACTTTGTAGTGGCATTTATTGATGATATCTTGGTATACTCCAAAAGCTACAAAGATCATGAAAATCACTTGCACATTATATTCAAGACTCTGAGAAGACATGAATTATATGTGAAGTTTAGCTTGTGTGAATTATGGCTTCAGGAGATTTCTTTTCTTGTCCATATTGTCTCTAAGGATGGAATCTCTATTGATCCTTCTAAGACAAGAGCAATCCAAGAATGGATAACACCGACAAGTATAACTGAGGTATGCAGTTTTATTGGTTTAGCAGGTTATTATCGATGTTTCATCCAGAATTTTTCTCGGTTGGCTAACCCTTTAACAAAGCTCACACGTAAAGGGGTTAAATTTAGTTGGACAAAAGAGTGTGAAGAATTTTTTTAAGAACTAAAGAAAATATTAGTCAATTCTCCTATATTGACTCTACCGTCGGGGAATGATGGGTTCGTTATTTATAATGATGCATCAAAGAAAGAACTTGGTTGTGTTCTTTTGTAGAATGATAGGTTTATTGCCTATGCATCCCGACAACTAAAAATTCATGAGCAGAACTATCCTACTCATGATCTTGAGTTATCAGCTGTAATCGTTTCTTTGAAGATTTGGAGACACTATCTCTATGGTTAAAAATGTGAGATATTTACCGATCACAAGAGTTTGAAGTATATTTTCTCACATAAAGAACTCAACATGAGGTAAAGGTGATGGATTGAACTACTCAAGGATTATGATTTCACTATAAACTACCACATGGGGAAGGAAAATAAGGTGGAATATGATTTGAGTATAAAAGATCATGGAGTTTTGGACAAGATGAGAGTTGAAAAGGATCCTATATATATGGATCTAGTAAAGATGGATATGGTAATAACCATGGAAGGTGAAACATCAATGCTTTTTCAAATGGTTTCCAAACCATCTTTACTAGAAAGGATAAAGAGTTCTCAGACCAATGATGAAGAATTTCAAAAGAAGATTAAGGCTGTGAATGATGGGAGATTGAGTGACTTTCTGTATGAAGATGTAATTTTGAAATTTGGGAAGAGACTATGTGTCCCCGATATACCTGATCTAAAAAGGGAATTGTTGGACGATGCTCATAGTTCCAATTTCTCTATACACCTTTGGAGCACCAAGATGTATAAATATTTGAAGGAACATTTTTGGTGGGACAACATGAAGAGGGAGACTGCTGATTTTGTGTCAAGATGTATGGTTTGTCAAAAAGTGAAAGCTAGAAGACAACAACCTAGAGGAGTCATGCAACCTCTTCCCATACCTGAGTGGAAATGGGATAATATTATGATGGACTTTTTCATGGGACTACTGAAGACTCCTAGAAGGAATGATGAAATATGGGTCATTATTGATCATCTTACCACGTCACCACATTTTCTTTCTATAAGAGAAGATTTACCACTTGATCCTCTAGAAAAACTGTATATTAATGAAGTTGTAAGACTTTACTGAGTACCCCTATAGATTTTTTCTGATCGTGGTCCCCATTTTACTTCAAGATTCTGGAAAAGTCTTCAGAAATACCTGGATACTAAACTTCGTTTGATCATTGCCTACCACCCCCAAACTGATGGACAATCAGAAAGGACTATTAAAACCTTATAAGACATGTTGATATCTTGCTCACTTGACTTACAGGGTATGTGGGGTCAATATTTACCTCTGGTAGAATTATCCTATAACAATAGCTTCCATTCAATTATTCATATGGCACCATATGAAGCGTTATATGGAAAGAGATGTCGCACACCAACATGTTGGGATGATGTTGGTGAAAGAAAACTTGTAGGCCCAAAACTAGTGGAGGAAACGATGGAAAAGGTAAAGGTAATCCAAAACCACATTAAAGCTGCTCAAAGTAGGCAAAAGAGCTATGTCTATAACCGAAGGAAAGATTTGGAATTTTAGGTAGGAGATCATGTTTTCTTGAAGGTATCACCAAGGAAGGGTGTTATACGTTTTGGTAAAAAGGGAAAACTGAGTCCTAGGTACATCAGACCATTCGAAATTCTAGAACGAATTGGGGTTGTAGCTTACCATTTGGAAATTCCACCAAGTCTCTCCAAAGTTCAAGATGTGTTCCACATATCACTATTGAGAAAATACATGCCTAACCCAACCCATGTACTCACCTATGAGGAAGTAGAACTGGAACCCGATCTGTATTATTGCGAAGAGCTCTTCATGATTCTTGATACCAGAGAACAAGTGTTGAGAAACCAGACGACTCGTTTGGTAAAAGTTCTATGGAGAAGGAAACGTGGGAACCTGAGGAACTTATGATATAGAACCACCTGAGTCTTTTTATGCAGTAATATTCTAGAAATCTTGAGGACGAAATTATTTGAAGGAGGGGATAATGTAACACCCCAAGCTTCCACGGTATGCTTCTCTTTGAATAATATTGTAGCGTGTGTTGTATGCAACTTCGAGTTCTAACACACACCACAACCAATCAAACTAGCCGTTATGAATAGTAATACCCACTTTTTTAAATTTTTTAAATTTTATCTTTTAAAATGGACTTCATTTTTGGATTTGGAATATCGAAATTATCTTACGGTGAATTTTTGGTATTTTTCTGAAAACATTCAATTTTTGATGAATAGTGAAAAACACAGAGTTATAGTTTAAAACCGAATTTTTATTTAAATAATTATTTATTTTATTTAAATTTATTTTATGTCAAAATAGATACATAATACCTATATAAGTTCAATTTAATTCATTGGAGTCAGTTTATAATAATTTTAGATATATAAAAATTTTATTTAACTTTTCACCGTCTTTTACCCATCTCCTTAGAAAATTTGCAAATTCACATAAAACTTACCTTTACCTCTTCTGTGAGTGGAATTTCGAAAATCAGAGAGACACGGTTAATATCAAGAAGTAAAATGTGGTTCAATAAGATAAAAATATTTTTTTGTGAATAGTAACTTTTTACTTTTATTTACCACGGTTAAATGTAAATAGGGCCATTAAGTGTAAAAATGATATTATTATTACCCTAACACGTGTCTTAATTCTATTGGATAACTATAATTCAACCAAAAACAACCTTAGGAATAAAATATGAACCTATTTGGTCCACTTGGATTAGATTAGGACATTTATTATTATTTAATTCAAAGAAGAGTTAAAAGAGTTAAAATCAAAGTTTAATAACTAAAACATTTTTAATATAGGGTTATACATAAGATAAATTTGATTATAAATATTCATTAATAAGATAAAAATATTTCCTACATAATTGTATTTTATTTATAATTTTTAGACATTAAATAATTTAATTTATTTATGACACAATGATGATGCAGTAATTACCTTATTAGTGAAATATTAAAATAATTGATATTATAAATACCCAAATAAATATAATTTGATACTTTTAATGAATTACAATAATTTTATAATTTAATATGAAATGTTAGGGTTGATTAAATGAATTAGTTTCGAAGTAATAATGCTGTTATGAATTTAGAAAAAACAAAATACCAAATAGTGTCAAAATTGACATAAAATAGTTTTTAAAACAAATATTATATTATTAATTGATATTCTATTCCTAAAAATCTAAGGTTCGGCCAGAGGACTTATATAATGATAGTTATATCATTAATTAACCACTTTGGGTTCTCTTGAATGTATATAGTAAGTTTATTAACCATATAATATAAAAATACAAAGAGACATGGTAAAAGTCAAACTATTTAATTAAGAGTTAAATATAAATGATAAGGTTAATTTAGTGACCCAAACCTATCTAGAATCTATTGGTTGAAAGTATTTCGACCCATCGCCACCTTATCCTAAAAATAAGTAACTTTAGAGCCATTATAAACCAAATATGAATTTATTATAAAATAATATTTTAAGTTTTTTCTAATGTGCCCCTCACCCCTCTTATAAAAGGGCACTCCCCCTTCTCTTAAATTCATACCTTCAAAGCCTTTTGGCTCAGCCAAACCCTACCAAAATATTCTCTCAACTTCACTCACTTCAACCTAGAGGCCTTAGTTTAAGGATACCTTTTTATCTAATCAAAAGGAAGAACCCGAAGAAGAGGTTCTGTTTTCACCACCCTCTTTCAAGTTCCTTTCTTCTTCCACTTATTTTTTCTTCGTTATTTCCATTCTAAAATAATAACTCCAGTATCTTCTATATACTGTGATGTTATAATAAATATGGTACAACCATATTCAGTATTCTATGAATCCTTTGAATTACATGTCACCGTACGTGCATACATACGGCTTACCGTCTCCACGTCGTGGTGTAATTGTTATTCAAAACATTATTATTTGGATGGGTTTGATAATGATGTGTAATTGAAGTAAATAATAAATATAACATTATAATGATTCTTTATATATGATATACCATCTAATTATATATTATTTTAATATCAAAATAATGATATTGTCTCTCGTGCGTATGTACAGACTACCGTCTCCACGAACGCGATAAGATTCATTCCTCATCATATCCATTCAAGACTAATTTTCATTTGATGATTAAAAATAATGTTTAAGAACTTTATATCATTCTGGATATGAATAAGATACAACCTATACATAACAAACACGTCTTACATAACAAAGCATATAAAGTAAAATGAATCAGTTAACACCCGAAACAACGATAATACTAAGATATTATTAACAAAGCAATATTAAAAGATCATATATGATATCATATTTATGTATATGATTATTTTATAATGTAATAACAAGGATTTAACTATTATATAGGAGGTTAACCTACCCTCTACTAAAGAAAAGTACAAGGTAAGGGTTTATTTCCCAATCTCTTCATTATCCAAGGTTGTTTATACCCTGAAATCCATTTTTTCATTTTCTAAAAAGCCGGTTTATGGGTTACCGGTAACCATACAAACAAGATCCAACATCATCAACGGGGGTCAAAGAACCCGCATACAAGAGACCAAATCACAATATCATCAACGGTGGTCATGAAACTCGCATACCCGAGACCAAATCACAAACACTTCAACACTTCAAAAAGAAAGTCAAGCAGAAACAACAAGAGAAAAAATAGGAAGTCACATATCATAGTACCCATAGTCTTCCCTGACTCCCAAGCAGGATTCTTCTTCCCCTGTAGCAGATTCCCACTCAGGATGTCTCCGAAAACCTGCACTTTGCACTCGATTCTGGAGATTCTCAAGAACCCGCATATCCGAGGTTGTTTATACGTAATGATCTACTAGGACCTCTTTATCATCAACATCCATGTTTCGTAAAAATGTATTTCAAAACATTCTTATTATTTTATAGACTATGGGTTAAAGTAATTTATACCCTTGTTTGAATTTTTATAATATGTTTATAAAGGAATCTTTCCGTCGTTTTCCAAACTAGGTCATTTTTAACCTTTTCGACAGAATTAAGGTAAGAATGACTTTTTTTAACTTATACGGCGGGTGTGGATATTTTCCGCCGTTATAAAATCATTGAAGCTTCCCTTACAAGCTTATAAGAATATTTTCAAATTAAATGTTTTCTTTTATAATTATGTGATTTTTAAATGATTTCAAAAAAGAGATATTTCTCTCAAATAGTTTTGATTTCATCTATTTCAACATCCTTTGATGGATTTTAAGCTTATTTGAAGTTGGTTTATTATGATAAAGAAATTCCATATTGTATTGAAGGTTTTGTGATATTTTTGACTGTGGATGTTTTATTTTTATACCATTCATGGTTTATGGAGAAATTATTGAAATTTACTATGCTAGTTTTAATATGAATGTTTATGTTATGTTTAAACCTGTTCATATGAGGAATGCATTGGACTTAGAAAGTGAAGGGTGGAGCCCGCTATAGCTCCTCGATGAATCAATAGGTATCACGAGACAAACTAGTGTTTTGGCACAAGGCCTTGACAGAATCTTATTTGTATTCTTGGCACAAGGCCTTGACTATATGGTTATGATAGTCTGGCATTATGTATTCCATCATTATGAAAGTGGTTTTTTATATTTCATGTGATTATTCGACAACTAGAATATCCATGTGAATAAGTAAATGGAATTATTTCATTTTATTTCTTCCATATTATGCTGAAGACCAATTTTAGAAGGCTTTTGTTTTAGTTATACATTGCCTTAAATGTTTAAGCTTATTTATGAAAGTTTCTGCTATATTGTTATCCTTACTGAACATATGAGCTCACCCCTTTCTATGTTTTATTTTTCCCAGGATGTGACGAAGTATTTTATGACTGACCTATAGGGATAGTATGAGGGGATATGAGTGTGGAATATGGCGACTATTTTGTTGTAGTTTTTCACTTTATGATGTAATATAAGACTTATGAATGTATCTAGTGTTTCCAAGACTACTAAACTAATAGGTCTTTCGATACTTGATCTTTTTTTATCATGACAATGTTATGTAATAATGCACCGACTCTGGATAACTAGGGTTGGGGCATTACACTGAAGAATACTTTCCATGAGGATTTCCATCTGATCCTCTAGAGTCCTCACAAGGAAGAAAACTTGAGTGACTGCCTCAAGCTAGTCCTCAACCACCTAGGGGTCTATCTCACCCTAGAACTTGAGAGTTTTCTACCTCTGGAACTCATTCAGTGTACTCAGAATATGTACAACCCCAGCCAGAACTCCCAGTGCTAACTTCTTCTCAACAGGTAGTGGTATAGATAGTAAAACACTGAAAGGTACTATCTCCGATACATTCCCCTATAATGAAGTCTCTTCACACAGAGGATCATCCTCATGATCATTTAGTGGAATCCTAGTTGGATATCTTCGTGGAGGCATCCTGAAATAAACAAGATGTACCACGGTCAAAGAGTGTATCTAGGGTGATGAATCAAGAAGGGTATAGAAACCACAAATAATTCATATATGATGCATGTACCAGTGTTTTTTCTAAAACCAATGTCTACATATACTGAGATTAAAGGTGGGTGTTCAGGGTCTTAGTGTATGGATACATTAGTTTTTTCACCAACACTGATGTCTCTGGCCTAAAATCCAAACTCAAAAAACGTAACACTATTTTCATAAAACCCAAACCAATATCACATACTCCAATCCTAAGGTAGAACTGAATCTTTTTACACACACTATCATGACCTATCTCAACGGTGGCTAAGTCATGACTACCCCGAGCCCGCCTCCAATAGACCAAGGGCTAGAGACCAACATTGAGTAGGAATATCACACAAATGAGAAAAATTATCCTAATATACATATGAATTCAAACATATCCCATCCCATACAGTGTATAAATGTAAAACAGAAAACCAATGAATGTATACATCTATAATACCACAATCATAGTACAAAAAAAGAACTGAAAGCAATAAAGGGGCTAAATAGAATCCCAACCAAAAATATAGAGATTCCAACATGCTCAAAAGGTGGAGAATGTTGTCAAATGAAACCACCAGAGAAAAAACTCGGTCTGCCTATATCAAGATATGATCCACCAGATCCCTATCCTCCCAGGACACTATTAAATGGGTCATCATATAGATAATATATAACACGTGCGGGCAGATACCATACAAGGGTGATTATAATAATACGTAATAGGACACCCTAAAAACACTAAACAAAAATAATCAATAATAGTATGATCATAATAATGATATGAAAAATAAATACATACCTAGATATACTCAGGAAGGACACCACACCTTCAGGTGGTCACAACCAAACTGCCAATAATAGGATTATGGTTGATGTTTCTAGGAAATTCCCATTCTATGAGAACCCAATCCACAATACATGATATAATTAGATAAATACAACCAAGAGATCAATATCATTATGCCCTACCCAAGAAAACTCACTAGTCTTAGAAGACCTTGATACAGAGATAGGGGATCACACTCAGGACCACTGGGGGAAACCACAAACACAATATGGATCAACTCGCTATATAGAGGATTATATACCAAGGATACCATGAACCCTAATGAAATGAATTTAAATATGAATAATCAATATCCCACACATGGTGGTCTTGATGATACCATGAACCCCGCCTAGGGTATAAGAAAGAATGATAGGGGATCACACTCTGGTCTTATAGAGGGACACCATAAACAGTATCTAAGACTCATCCTCCAAAGGGGATCTCAATTGAGAGATGTGGACGTAATGTCGTAATGTACCCTCAAGGGGATATACCAAGGGAATAAAATCAGCCACTATTGGTCCAAAACTGAACAAATTAAGTGTTTCAAACACCCTCAAAGGGGTAATACTGTGTGTACTAGGGAGTACATGGTGTGTCTAGACAAACCCTAGTCTTTCTATGTGGTGTTGCCTCACACAGAATGTAAACCTATATATAAAGGGCATGTATGTATGTATAAAAAGTGTGTACAGGTCTTCTGGAACCCTAATTATTCCATCTATTTGTGCTTGTGTACTGTTGGTCATGCCCATGTACCAACCTGTGTATGCCTGGCCATTCTATTTTACACCTTGTCAAGTTTGGGTATATGGATATACCTGTGTACTCTATCCATGTTTGTGTATCCCAGCCTACCCATGCCTGTGTATCCTCTGAGATATACGCCAATCTTCCAGCATGGATCACATAGCATGTGGAAGGTGTCACACGGCGTGTGATATTTCTCTCACCATTGAAACCCTAGTGCCTCACAGAGGGTTCCATATGACATGTATCTATGAATTACATGTTGTGTGGAATAGGATTTTCTAAAACCCATGGGTTCTTCTCCACATCATCCTCCATGCCACTACCTCTACAAACCTCATTGAAATCAAGGATCTAGGTTTGATTAAACCCTACCATCACCACTTAGTGATATCTTGGTTTGGAATTGCTCGTAAAACATCATCGTCGAGCCATCCATCATCATCAAACATCAAAACTAGGAAGAGTAGTCATCATCTGTTTTCATCGCACCTCGATCACACCCTCAATCATGTACAGAACCTGTGGTATTTATTTTTTGAAATGAAGAAAGGTTGTGTAATGATAAAATACTAGGTATTAATCAAAATACGATCTAAGGTAATTTATATAATGATCATGCGAAGAAACGGGGGAGAAATCCATAACTCATAACATGTGAGGAATGAACCTAGATCTTTTTTCATTCTGGCCTCGATCTACTGTAAAATAATTAGACAAATGAAGAGGGGGGAAATCAATGAATAATAAATCAACCATCGATGAAAAAATAAATTCTGGTTCATGGAATTGATCACTGTTCGATTAGAATAAAATAATGGGATAGAATCATACAAATAAAACTCCCTACTCGGATTTTGGATTGAACGTTGATGAAAAATGGTCCTATGTTGTCATCATTGGCGAGATCCATGAAATCTATTGGTGCATGATCTTTGATCTTATCTTGATCTGATGTCATCTTCCAACAATCCTCTAATGGATTATCTCAGTATCTAGGTTATGTGAATAACCCTAGGGATTGATTCATATTAGTGTATTTATAGAGGATTTTAGGTCATGAAAAATTAATAAAATAAATTATTTTCATTTAATTATTTTTTTCACAAACAAGACCAGATAACCCAGTACCCTAATACATGAGTCAGAACTAACATAACCCAAATAGAAATCATGATCCCCATGGGTTGGATACTATCACCTAGAATAATAAAATATAAATGACCGAATGAATTTTCTATAAAAAGTAGAATATAAAATAAAAAATTCATTATGATCAACACTCCAAAGGGAGAAAGTACTAGAAACAAAATAGGTAAAACACAAAACAAAATAGTACATAATGATATTACTCAATATCTTGAAGGATAAAACTCAAGAATCCCAAAGGAAACATCACTATAATCCTAAAGGGTCCAAAACATCCACCTCCTCCAAGAGGTGTTTTCCCTTTACTCAAACCTTTCATAGTAAAATCTATAAACTCCTGAAGGAAAAGGTATGGTGTTAGCTATAAATTCCAATAGGGTCTCACCAAGTGTTCCATAATAGATGAACTAGAAATAAACCAAATAACATGTTCAATTTTAAATAAAATAAGGCATGGAATAAAATATCAATTTAATATTTTAAAAAATATGATTCTTTAAAAAGGATGGAAAAAATTTCAAACATGGATTAAATAAACATTTTATATAAAATGGTTTATATAAATAAATTGTCAAGAAGAAAAAAAATTCTATAATAAATGGAATATATAATCAAAAAATCAAGAAAAGAACAATGGTAATCTAGAATGAAGTACAATAGTTTCTAGTTATAGGATTCTCACTCTTATCATATCAGTGAATGTGGTGAATGTGTACACACATCCCTCATGATCTATATGAATAGGACTCATCAACATCCCATAGGGGATAAGATCTTCTGAACTAGGTTTTTATTAGAGTTATCATAGTTAATAAATTTATATGGAATCATCATCCAAGAATTTTTATCCCAAATAAACCACTAACTAACCAGGATCACATTTTCTCAACCAATCAATAAATAATGGGAAAATCATCTCATTTCAAATAAATCATCGTTTACAATTCAATTGACCAGTTTTAGTACCAATAAGACAATTCATTTACAAAAAAATGGGGTTTTCCCTAATTCATACATTTTCCATAGATAACCAATCATAGGTTTTCAATAATTCAATTTAAACCATTTTATAAATTCAATTCTTAAATCATTTCATAAATTACATCATTTTCAAAATACACCTCAAATTCCAATTCTATTGGAATGGGGGGGGGGGGGGGGTAACCCAAATTTCATTCCATTTAAAATTATAACTACAAATAATATCAAATTGGGTTTTTATAAATCAATTAAAATCTTTTTCAAATAAATAAATAAAATAAAGGCTTCAATTACTTGTAAAATCTCAAACGAAACCACCTACCTTTAATCACGGATCATGAATCCACACCTATTGTGGGATTTTACAACAAAAAAATGAAGGTGATGAATATACAAAAACCAAACCTATAATAAAGATCAAATTAAATTGAGTTTAAATACATACAATATTTTATGATCAATCAAACTCTAAGGAGGAAGGAAGGAGGGATCAGGAAAAACTAGACAAGAGTAGATCCACTTACCAGAGAGGGATCGAATCTTTCACTAGCACTTTGATTCGCCAAATGAGGGGTTTGGAGGAAAAAAATGATTCTAGGTATCCTTATCAACCCTAATAATAAAATTATGTCATGTAGGGGTAAAACAGAGGTTAAACAAGGGTGTTTAAAGATTTTAAATAATTTTTCAGAATAAAAAATTAGGTGCGCACAATTAGCTGGGCAGGGCCACATGGTTAGAAAAATTGTGCACCCAAACCATATTCCCCTACAAGGGGTGCATAGTTTCTACTAGGTGGTCACATGTTTTTTCATACCTTGTGCCAACTGTTAAAACCCCCACTACCTAGGGTTTCACCGTTTTCACTGCGGTGGCACACAATTTTGGTAAATCGTGTGCCAACCATGCCCAACCCAAAGATCCTCAAAAAAATTCCAAATTCCTCCCGAAATAACCTTAAACAAACCCCAACCACGTAATGATGAAAATTAGGGTCAATGAATGAATGAAATTAGGTAACAGTATGTTAGAAATTTATTTAAAAATTCACCTATGACTGATGCCAACCTAAACATCTAACGCACTCCATGGTTATGTTTCACCTTGGGAAAATCCCATGATCCATCTCAACGACAATATAATATCTCAAATTCGAGCCCTAGTTTATGATTTATTATAATTTTTTAGGAAACCTATGCATTCATGATATTAATATTTTTAATATTTTTGAAATATCAACTCTAAGCTCATGGCCATTCGAATTTCACCCCGTCTCAATGCTTAATATTTTAAAGTAATACATAAAAAATAAAATTCATTACATAAATGACCTAGTTATCCTAACATTCATTATATGAGGGGTGTTTTCCATTTTTCTCTAGTATTTTACTATTTTGGTTTTGATATGATATGCTACAATATTTTATGGATATTAATGCTTTGTGGAATTATGGATTAAAACTATATCACCTAGTTTCTGAAGGATTTGTAAAATGGTGAAACTATTTACCATGATTTTGATATAAAAAAAATGCAACTACTTATCATTCCATGTTTTCATTAAATTGAACATTTTGGGATTATTTTATAGTGAATTTTTATAGAACACTTGGGTGGTATCTTAATAACCCTTTTTAGTTCAGACCTTACACACTCTCTAGGGAATGTGTAGACCTTGTGTTATCTGATGCAATAAAGGGTAAGGTTTCATGATGAGGAGATGAGGTTTATGTCATTTGGGTATGGGTGTCTAGTGGTGAGATAGTGGGATGTCAACCATATGTCACATGGAGTAGTAGTTATTAGTTTGGGTGCCACTTATGTTGTTTTTTTTGGACATGTACCTTGGTTTTTATCTTTATAACTTGAGTCATATCGCTATCATTGTCACTATTTTGTTATAAGATATTTATTTTATGGTTTTATTTATATATATATTATTTTTCACTTATTTCGGGTTGGTAAAATCACCCCCTTTGGTTATTTTTGGATGAATAGTTGTTAGTCTCCAACTCGTAGGGATCTGTAATTCCCTTTAGGTATTTCCACGGTCTAGTTAAAAGCCTATTTGGGTGTTTTTTAAAGGATATTTCATTAAATACATTTATTAGATTTCATTATAGACATCATTTTAGCATATTTTTCCTTACCTTGAAAAAATTTAGATATATTATCTTTCAAACTAAAAAATTTAGTTTTAATTTTCTCATTTTCTTTTTGAATAACTTTCAAATCATCTCATACATTCATATTTTAACAAGAAGTTTTATTTAATAATTTTATATTTTTTACATAAGCTTCAGGTATTCATTCTAAAAGTTATTAAAATATTCCCAAACTTATTCAAATCCCCTATCTTGATCATCATCATTTTTAGAAAACAAATATTTTATTATGTTATTCTCATATTTACAATTTCACATTTTATAATTATAATTCATTTTATCTTCTTCATTTTTTACAAATAGATACTATCACCTTTTCACTTAATTTAATAACATTCATATTTTATTTGATCATTTTCTTATTTTTACTTTTTATGTATTTAAAAAATTGATTAATTTTGAAACTATATTTCTAGATGTTCTTATTGTCTTCATACAATTGTTTAACATCTAAAAATTTATAATCATAATTACAAAATGATATTGATTTAGAATCCATTTCTTTTTATTCTTTAGTAATAAAATCATAAAAACATTACAAGGTTTTAATAATTTAGAAAAATAATATTTGGGTACCACAAAACACTAAGACATTAATGAAATCTCATTAGTATCCTCCTCACTTCCAAACACACTGCATGAATTAGATTCATCAGTATAATTCCAACCTCAAAAAAATAATTTCTTCCTCTCTTTTCATTTTTTTATTTTATTTCTTTAAAATATTATTTTAGTCCATTCTGACATGTTGTTTCCTTTAATCCTTCACACATTACATATTATATCTATAACATAATTTTTTTTTACTAAACTTACCTTTATTTCCTTCTTTTGGTTTCTTTTTTCTGAACTATCTCCTAACACATTTATTTTTTACAAATTTGTTTAAAAAAATTCTCATGTTGGATAGGCCTTTATCACTTCCCCAGAATATAGATTAAAAATAGTTTAAAGAATAATTTCGATTAGATTTAAATGAAATACCTTTCTTATTTTAATTTTTTCAACTTAAAAATTTTATAACTCTAGTTTATACTACATCAAAGAAACAAGTAGTTAATCTAAATTATTCTCTTTAAAATTCTTAATCTCATTGATTGAAAATTTATTAGAATAAAACTTTTTATGTAGTGACCACATCACCCTTTCAAAAATCGAAATGTTATCCAAAACCTCCTTAAATAAGTCATCCTATTGATGATAATTATGAATCTATGGATCATATAGTTCAAGGATTCATCCTTAGTAATTGTGAAATCCTATTATTTTGTATATACAATTCCTTGATTTTTTTTATTTTATGTTTGTTAGTGTCACGTTGTGTGACTTGAAGTATTATCCATATACCATAAGCTATCTTATAGGCTGAAACATGGATAAACACACTTTAACAAATAACACAATATAATATATTCTTTATTTTACAATTCAAAACATATTCTATAGCCCAAATGGCCCGAAGGCCTTCTTTTTATTATTATTATTATAGATAATCCCATTTTTAAGGGATGAAGGGGAACCCATACATGACCCGTAGGCCCAAGGCACAAGGCCCGACACGACTCGCAATATATGACCCGAAGGCCAAGAGGCATACTATTCCCAATACATGACTCGTAGGCCCAACCCACAGGAACTGCCCCTCCCCTAGCTTCTGCATCATTGATCACCTAGCTCCCCACCATGCATTGTTGTTCGGCAAGCATTTCCCCATACAAATCTACACAGTGGCTCATCCTGATGGCGGTTTCCATACCCTCTCATTCTTCTAATCTGGTAGCTCTGCCTCTGGTGATTTCTAGTCTTATTCCTCTGATCCTCTTCTGGGGCTTCCTCTGTGTGAACTGGAATATTAAGAATTTAAAAATATTATTAAATCATACTATCTTTCACATCCATTATAAACTGAATAAATCAATCACAACAAAAACAGTGTTAGTGTAGTGCTGTAATGTTTAGAATAAAATTTACTAGAAAATAATAGATATAAAAAACAGATTATTTTTATAGTTCAAATCACCAAGATCCTATATCTAATTTTTAATCTTCTATACTTTATAAGAAGAAAAGTATCAACTAGAAAACCTCACTTTTAAAATTCGTGGTAACCTTTTACAGACACTTCCTTTTTCTCACATGAAGGTAGAACCCATCCTATTTAACTTAAATTTATATGGAACAAAGGACAACCTAAAATCATTAATTCTTTCTAATAGTTATAACCCATGGGACATGAATTTATTTAGGAGGTATAAGTAATAACATACTTTATCTTGATTGAGAAAATAATAAATTGACTTCTCATGGAAGTAATAGAAAATATAAAATGATTACAACGATGAATGCCATGAAAAATGAATAACAGAAGTTCAAAGAAGATGAATATTGATAAAATTTATCACATCAGTATTGATGGATAAAATTTTGAAGCTCATATAATATCATAGTAATAGAGTGGTAGTTTTAGGACAAAATATTTAGTACAAATGTTTTATCTCCCTTGAATTATCTATATTTAATATTCTAAAAATTTTGGGTTTATTAAAAAAGTTTTCTCTATTATATTGTTAAAATGAATTATATCTATCCCTTTTAATAAATTTAAATGATCACATTACAATATCTAAATATCTTTTTAATGAATATTAATCACATGGGTGTTTATTCTGAACAAAAAAAATCCTTCTACTATTATAGAATTACAATGACATGGAAATATCATTTACCTATATGAGGAATTATATCATGGTTAATCATTCATTAAACAATTTAAAAACACTTTGAATATATTTTTTATAATATATATGTAATTTATAATACAATAAAATTGTTATTATAATTCATAACAACTAACAATAATTAAAATACTCAATATTTAAAAAAAATATCTAAATTATCTAAAAATGATAGGGTAAACATATGTAATAATTATTATATTATACTATGTAACCATCATTTTTCATAGTTGTGTAGCAATCATTCTTCAAAGTTTCATAAACATTATATTTCTTAATTTCATAACCATCATTTTAAATGTACATAACCATCATTTATCAACTTTGTAACCATCATTTACCTCATTCATAACCATCAATTATGTCTATGTAATAATGAATCTAGTTTTGTGTAGTCATGAGAAAAAAAATCATTAGGGTAATAATGATACAAATAATTAAGCATTATAGTAATCATAAAACTATAAAAACCATCATGAAACAAAGCATTATTTTATAGTTTTTCATAAGTCCACCACGCCCATCATAATGAAAAAAAAGTGCATAATCCATTTCTAAAAACATAAAACATGGAATTAAACTAGAATAAATTTTATGGTGTGGGATTATATATCAATCCATCTAAAAAAATAAAAAAAATGATGAACTAAAATATAACTAATTAAAATTATTAGGTCGGGCATCCTATTTCTCACCAGTATTTCTTTAACTCAAAATTCCCTACACTATGGCATAGTCTAAATCACTGAACTTTTTGGGTTACAAAATCATCCAGCATGACTCTTAATAAACATAAATTTTATATAGTGAAGTCATATTTATAAATATAATATGTATTTATAGATCATATGACATTAAAATATATCACAACACTTAAAATCATATGAATTTAAAATAATATCATAAGGATTTAAAAATTTAGTCATTTGAAATAATTATATGACACTAAAAACATTATAAGACATTTATATCATATGACTTCAAAGAAACTGTATGACTTTGGATAGCATCTCATGACTTTAAAATCATATGAATTTGAAAAAACATTGAAAAACATAATCTAAAATATAATGACTATAGAATCCTTTATGAAACCTTATAAACACTATTATAAACACATAAAAACTTAAATAATAAAAACAATGTGATTTAACAATATTATAATAAATTATAATTTTCTTTTTAAACATGTGAGGTTTTTATAAACATTATGAGAACAATGTTAGAAATTTTTAATATTCAAAATAATAAACAAAAATAAACCATCAAGCATAAAATAATGATACCCCCATTAAAATAACTAAATTTTAATGGTGAATTGATAAAAAAACCCATAAAAATTCATCATGAACCACTTTTCTTTTGGAAACATAAGTTACTCATGATATTTAGGAAGATAGGTAGTATCCACAACATGGATGATATATTAGTTTCAATAAATCCATCATAAGAAAGTAAAAAACATTAAGTTTCCTAAGGCATAAATCGGATATAACTTCTTTTGTATTTTATGAATCAAAAGTAGATGTATTTGGTTAGTTCCAGTATTGCATCATGACATATTTTTATATTGTCTGTGTATTTTTATATTATAGTTGGAATCAATTAGGGGTTGTTATTAACTGAAAAATCATGAATCTAAACACAATATATATATATATATATATATATTATATTCCAATATACATATATCTATGATTATTAAGTTAACATCAATCAATAATTGATTCCATTAATTTTGATTGATTTGATTATTTCTATTTATAGCTAGATTTATTATCTTATATTACACTTTTAATGATTCATTCTATTCTTTCCTAATAATAATGTCTCTAATACCATGTGATTTTTATTTTAAATTAGGTATGTTATTTGTTTTTGTAATGTTATTTTTTATCCATTTAACATGTCTTTGTTTAATACATAATACCTACAACCATGTTATTATTATAACTCCTTAAGCATGATTCATTATTTACATTTGGTTTAAATGATATTTTATTTGTTTTCATTGCCTAAGCATATTCATTGATATGTAAAAAAAATTATTATCATTATCACTATGATAATGATAGTTGTATAACATTCAATTTGTGTTTTCCTATTGGTAAAATGTGATTTCATCTTACATGATTTTTTCTTGTATATCATAATTTTTTAGTAGTAAATGAATTTTATAAATTAAATAGTGGTTTTTGAAAGTGGTTATACATATTTTTTTTATATAGGGTGATTTTAAAAGAAATCATTCCTTGTATTTGGAAAATTAATGTAGAATTTACAAAGGAATTGAAATGTTATTTCCACAATATAAATGTTATAAAACAAATTATTAGATGCAATTTTCGAATCAGACATGAAAGATATTTTTCATAAATATAGAGTTGTAATAAATTGAAATTGATGTAATATGGTTAAAATAAGGTCATACATATGTTCTATAATGTGAAGAACTATTATATGATGGGAACTTAGTGGTATAATTCTAGTAATTTAGAGGATGATTATTTTCATTGCTTGAGGTATCTTGGAATAATTATTATAGAAATATTATTTTCTAATGATTGTGGATAGATGAATTATTTAAGTCAAGATATTGAGTTATAATAAACTCTTGAGGTTTAAGATTAATGTGAACCTAGTAAATGTAATGACTTGGAGAGATAGGAAAGGTCTATTAGGTTATTATTATTGTTTTTTTGGGTTGAAAATGCTATAGAGTGTTTTTAATGACTTTATCCTTACTAATTACTTTTTTAAGTAACTTTAGTTATGAATTATTATGGAAATTTTATTATTTCTTCCTAATATTAGGATCAGTTTTCATTTTGGAATTATATCATTAAATTTAAAGTCTCGTGATAGAATTATAGGTATTTTGGGATAGGGTTTGAGGATATTTTAGAAGTTTTAGGGGTTTGGGTGGTCTAGTTATTGAACCAGCTATATTCTTGAGATAGTAAGTGACACTAGATACCTAGTGTTAGGTACCAAGTACCTAACGGAGTGGTGAAATGGGTGGCTCCCCTCAAGGTTCCACGAGGTACCCAGTGGATCTCGAATTTGAAATCATAATGTCTAAGAAAAATTACACAATTAAAATGGGAATTTGTTTCATTTCAACCAATTATCCATTGTCCATTTCCCATTATTTTAGGCCCATTATTCTCCCATTAGTGATAGACCTTTACCATGGCCTCTCATGGTTTTTCTTCCTGTCCCCTCTTTCCCCTTCAATATGAGGTGGTTTATAATTTTTTTCATACCATATCCAAGGTAACACTTCCTCCCCATTCACCTATTATGTATCCTTCTCCGTTCTTATCACCTTGTGTTGTAAATGATCTCCATAATCACGTATTTCAATAAATTTATGGTTATATACACTCAAGTTCATTTATTTATTATTTCTTTGAATATAAGAGAACTAATTGAGTCTATTAATGACTTTTGGTCATTACTTTGATGTCATTCCAACAACCAGTCATTGATTTAGGGAATTATATATTCTATACCATTAATTAGGGTTTTATGAATCAAATATTTTTGGGAATTTATTTTTTAAATGGTTATCATTATTTTGGTGTCTATATTCCTAGTTTCTGATTCAGTTTTATTTGAGTCATCAATATAGTCATTTTAGATATTTGGGTTATATCTTATAAATGAGTATGGATCATGTTTTGATGATTAATAGTGGTTTTTATTTTTCCATTGGGTTATAAGGAAGGTCTAATCATGGATAAATGAATTTTAGGTGGTTTCAACCCGTATGAAATCCTTTAAGAATTTTTTTGGACTCATCTAACATAATTTTATTAAAAAAATAAATCTCCTCCTTTTATGGTTCCTGTGCAGATTTCCTTCTAGCTTATTGTGTTTTTTGTGCTTTGTGTGGTTTGTGTTTTTTTTGTTATTATGGATCAGGTTTTCAATGATGGTAACCTTGGGAACTTTTCCTCATCTTGTTTTTCTTTTTCAGTTCTCACTTAACCAAAAATTGATTCAGGAAAATACAAAAGAAATGGTAGTGAATGAATCAAAATTTTCTTTTTCCAGAGTGTATAAATCAAATGATTTCAATGAATATATTGGTTCTAAATTAAAATTTATTTTATTTGAAAACATTCTTTGATACATTGAACAATGTCTAAAATTACTTTCCCTAGTTTTGAATTAGGATTTAATTTTTTATGATGAACTTGTAAATTCTAATATGTAAATTAAATATTATTTGGGAATTTTTTATGTTGTTATCACCTTCAATATGATTATCTTTTTTGTACATGACTATTGTAAAAATTTGGTCCCATTTACTTTTCTATTTTTTATAGAAATATTGATTAAAAATCAAATTAATGATGGAGTTAGAAAATTATAGGTATATAGTAACTTAAAAATAAGGATGTTCCATAACCTATGTCGTGTTTAGGGCAACACTTGTACTCTTGTCTAAGATTTTTTATGTGATATGCATGGAATCTACATGATTATTTTGTGACTATATGAAATTAAAACTCAGTTTATTATATTATATCTATGATGGGATATACTAGAATGTTTACCATCATATTTATTGATATTATTTGTGGTTATGGTGGAATTATTATAATACTGAGATTATTTATTTTTATAAAATTGAGTATGATAGATTTTCTGATTTTAATGTTTTATGAATGGTTACTGATTTGATATTTGGTAATGATTATTAGATATTATAAGTGGTGTATCATCAATTTGTATAAAATTATCATAATTACACCTTATATTGGTAAACATTTTTATAGTATGAGATGGTAATGAAAATACCTAAATCTATTATACCTCTTCCCCTTCCCTAAATGGGATGGTTAGATTATCTAACATGACTCTATTATAAAATATTTGTTTTCCCCCAATTGGGATTGATGGTTCACCTTGAATTCATCTATGGGGTGATCATCATGGTTTCCCTAAGCTAGTTATCACAGATCTTAATTTTTTGGATAAAAATAGGTAAATCTCGTATATATGATAAAAGTATAGGGAATTACATTTTGAAATTTTCCATGTGTCACATTATGATTTTATTACTGTTTTTTTATTACTAATTGTTTTTTCAATGAAATTAAATTTATTTATATAAATGATAATATAGATATAATTTTATTTATTTATTTTTCTTGGAAACTATTCTTGAGTTTTAGTTCCATCCGGTAAATTTTTCGAGATTTTTTAGGTTGTAGAACTGATGCATGATTGGCACAAAGTTAGTACAAAAAATGCATCTAACCATGCATAGGCCTATAATTTTTAACAGTGGTTTTTTTCATGATTGTATCATGGCTTACCAAAACATGTGGCTAAACCATGTGGGTTTCTTATTTATATAGTGAAGGAAACATAATTTGTTCATGGTTACAGCTAGCCATGCACTAAATGTGTGATTTACATAACCTATAAATTTTTTTGAGTCTCCAAAATTACCTTAATGAAATTAAAAACCAAATTATGTCCCCCACCTAAACCTCTTTTTGTGATGTATTAGGCTGTTCAGGAAGGGTAATTATGCATGGTCACCTCCTTTCTTCCCTTATGATTCAGATGCTCCTCCCATAATTTTAAGCACATCCTATCTAGGTTAGTATTCTTACTCCTCCTCTTTCTTCTCCTCTTCTCTTATTTATGGTTTCTCTTCTCCCTTTTTCTTGTCACATTTTGGTCAAACCCTTGGGTGTTGGACTTGATTGATTACTGTGTTTTTATTTCACCTAGGGCATGTGATCTCTTTTTTGTGTCTCTTTTATCTTGTATTCAGCACTTTAGACATTTTTTTTCTATCTAAGGTAGGTTTCCCTTTTATTTAGCCTTTAATTTCTGGAACCATGATTGCTTGTATCTATAATATATTTTTTTATATAAAATGATAATATTAAATTTTTATAAGAATTATTTTAATGAAATATCAAGTTTTAATTTATTTTCATTTCAATGTAACATAATTTCAAATTTAGAAAAAAAAATGTGGGAAATTGGTTTAGTTAATTGTGCATGATAAATGGTTGATAAATTTATTGAGTGGTATTTAATTATGTGTTTTTATATTTTGAAGAGGTTTTTTTTTGTTTTCTAATTGATTTTTAAAAGTTCATTAGAATTTTATGGGTGTTCTTGGTTCTTGAAAATGGGTGTTTTGAAGTAAAGAAAAATTTATGATATTTTTTTAAATCTTTATAATTGGTTATCAAGCTAGTTTTAAAATTTATTATTCTAAAATAATTTCAATGAGGCTCAATATACACCTTTAAAATATTCCTTCAAACCTTTTATTGAAATTCAATGAAAAATCCTTGGGTTTTTCTTGGAATTTCACTATTAAGGGTTTTGTATGTGTGGTTTGACTCTTATCATGGTTTTTTACTGATTTTATATGATTGTGGTGTTTTTAGAATAACATAGGGATATTTTTTGGGGGGGGTTTGTTTTTAAAATTCGAAAACTCAATGGAACCCTAAGTACTTAGGTAAGTAAAATTATATTGGGGGAGGTTCTCCCACTACTATCTACACTAGTGAAATAAATTAAGTGCCCCACTTTCCAATGATGTGATAAACTTTACACTAATTAAGGGCATGAACTTAGTTAGTGGAATATGTTTATAGGTTTACATAGTTATATTTTCCTTAGTGTATTTATCATATTTTTCTAGTTCAAATTATTTTCTATATTATTTGTTTTCCGCCTAATTTTTCTTATTACTTCTAATCTCTTTTACATTATTTTTTCATCATCTTTATTCCAATTTTTTAAAATAGTCTTATACAGAATTTTAAAAAAATATTTAAATTTGGTTTAAAGTAGTCTTCAAATTGGTGTTTTAAAAAATAAGGATTCAACAAAGTAAATTTATTTTAAAGTGACTGTTCCCATTTAATGAAAATTAAAGGAATGTTTATAATGTGATTATAGAAATTATATTATATTTTATGTGCATAATTATGAAAAATATATTTTTTTAACAATATATATAAAACTACCATTAAATGGATATTTTATTTTAAGAATATGCATGGAGTGTGTTTTACTTTGGAATTCTTATTAGGGCTTTATGTTCATGCCTATTAACATTACAATTTTTGGTTATACTCTTCATTACTCATGTATAAAGTTTTAATTTAGGTTATATGGGGATTGATGGAGTCACATGTAGTTATATTGGTTAATTTTTTTTACTTATTTTACCATGTCACATCCATAAAAATGATTATTTCTACTTTCCTTTTATTTAATTGGTGGCACATTATAAATTAAAAGTTTTGTATGTTTAATTAATAGTATTGTTTTGTGTGAGAAACTTGGTGGAGATTTGTGGGATTAAATTACGTTAAATTGTTTAAATTGAATAATTTTTTTTATTTTATATTTATTTCTTTCAATATGGATGTCTAACTTAAGGATAGGTCATTTTGGAATTCTTGTAAAGTTAAACTTCTTATTTAATTAATTTTTTTTCGGTGAAAAAATTCCCAATGTTTGTATATTGATTATCATGATACTTTTCATAAGCTAGAGGGTCATGAATATCCCTTTTGTATGTCATGAGTTGGATTGGGAGCCTAATATAGAGGTTTCCTAGAGATGGTTCATGAAATAAATGGTATTAAATCATTAGTTATTAATAGGAATTAGGTTTCAATGTATCCATTTTCTATTTAGATGTGTTTGGTAGATGGATATAGAACTATTTAGAATCTAGAGGTAGGTGTGGGGAGAGACGCATGAGCTCCTTCTAATTTGAGACCTTGAGTTTCTATGATATTTGGGTTTATTCTTGTGTTATAGTTCTTCTTTATCAGTCTTGGTGTATTTCATTTTTTTATGATGGTGTTTTTTATTTTATTAAAGATGGTGTGGGTTATTGGATGTGCTACTTGGATTTTTTATTTTCATATTTGTTTATGGTATGTTATGATTTAAATTGATGGTGTTTTAGCATCATTAATGTTATGACAACTTTTTATGAATTTTCTCATTTCTGGGGATCAATGGGGAGTTAAAATAGTGGTACATGGTGAGCTTACATTGTCTAGAAAGCAACATAGAGACCAATTACATGGTTTGATACAACTCTCAGTTACAATTTTATGTTTGAATCATGGTATACCAAGACATATATTTGGGTCATGGAAACCAATAGTCCCATTTCATATAAAATCAATGTTATTTATATATTTTTATGGTAGGGAAACTTGGTTTTAAAGGGTTTTTAAAATGAAAACTTGATTTTAAAAATATGGGAGTTGAATTTTGAAACTAAAAATGGGGATTTTTAAAATGGTGGGGTTTATTTATAATTATAAATTAGTTTTCCTAAATTAATTTATTGGTAAACTTTTTATTAAAATTTCTAATTAAATTTTTTTTACATAACGGGATTTGATTTTGATGTATCTTTGTTTGGGATTTCAATGTCATGGGATTGTATATAATGTGTGTTAGAAGTTTTAAAACCATTTGTGTGACTTTTTATAATAAACTCCTTTTGGTATAGTGACCTAAATATAACATACATAGATATTACACCTTTATAATAAATATTTGATAAATCTCCCAAATAAACATGCCCAAGAATTGTAAAGGTATATTATACTTAAATAATTGATACATAAATATATTATTTAAGTACAATATTCATTATCTTAATCAATATTCAATACTTAAGATACCCTTCTAGAGTCATCATACTTTGTACCCTTATTTATAACCTAAGGAAAAATTAAAACATTAGAAGGTGTGAGCACAAAATCTTAGTAAGGGTAATTATGGGATATATCAATCAATGATCATATGTTATCATATAATGATCATAAGGGTATGGGAAGATTTTATTATTAATAAAAAATCATACCTAACAATTCCTAGATCATAATCATGAGTCGGGGTATAAAACATCAGTATGCCATAAGATTGGTTAATCATTAAAAAATCAATCATGAGTCATGAGTTCAAATCATAATCACATTAACATTTCATAATATTGTGAAACCATCATAAGTATAGAAACTATATCATATGTCAAGGTTAACTAAAAATAATTTCTTATCATTTTGGATTAGAAATAACTAAATATTTCCCATATCAAAATAGATCAAGAATCCTTACATATTTCTCGTAGTTGATAAATTTTATTAACTTATTTCCCACAATTATCTCATGATAAATAAGGCTTTATCTAATTCATTTTATGGCTATATAATTATGTTCCCACAAATCACATAATTATAATCATACATATGTGTTCCACAAGATCATAAAATCAAACATTATCGAATCATATCATAACATGTGGAAAAGAAATGGGTTTCATAAAAATTTCATCATATCATAAACCATTTAAAAGAAATTAGTTTCATATACATTTCAAAATTTCATCATAGCATAAAACGGGTATCTTAAAGGTTTCATCATAAGTAAATTAACTCATGGGAAAGAAATGGGTTTCATAGAATCATATTTAAATTATCATCAATATAATCTATCCATGGAAAGAAATTATATGTAATCATATGATCATATCCCCAGTTAAGAATAAAAATCCTTAAAGGATGATGACATAGATGAAAAATAATTTTAAATTATCATTCAAAAAAATATTTGAAAACCAGAGAAAATATCCTTTTCATTTGATAAAATTTTAAAAAAATCCTAGAATATTGAGAAAATAATTATATTTTAAAAACTATAAGTAAAATTTTAAATTAATCCTAAAAAATAACATTCATAATGGTGGGAAAATCCATTCATGTTGTATACATTAAAAGAAAACATTTTTTCACACTTCTATAAAAGTCAAAAATGACTTGTTTGGAAAACTTTTAGAATGTTTCTCATTTATAACATAATAAATAAAGTCAAAAATATTGAAAATAAACTTTTTAAATCATTTAAATTAGAGTTAATAACTTTCATAAAACAATTTTGAAGAGTATGTATATGGAAGAAAAAGGATGTCAAATAAAGAAAAATTCTGGTCGACTTTTCTTGAAAAAACGAATTCTAGATCATTTTAAGTACCAAAGAGATTAAAATGATACTAATATATGAAAATTATAATAATAACCAAAGTATAATAAAATAAATGTGGATTTAATCTTATGATTAATAAATTTTAACTCAACTAAAATTTATCATATAAAACCCTGAAAAGAAATGAGAATGTAATATAAACCCTTACCTCAAATATCATCTTACTTTTTACCTGTTAAAATATCTTATGTAATAAAAATATATTTATTAATCATATATTATGAAATAATATTGATACATAACTTACTATGTACCATTCCATTGTAATTTCTTATTACATTTTTATGAACAATTCTTCCTTAAAATGGACATTCTGGTGAAAACTGGTCTGTTTCCATGCATGTTTTAGTTTTATGATTCTGGTATTTTAACCATGGTCATGTTTTAAAGATATATATAATATTAATCATGAAATAATTTTAATATTTATTCATTAAATACAATTTTATTACCATTCATATAAAGCAGTGATGAAAATATAATTACATCACTTCTTGGAGACGGCGGTCTGTATGTATGCACAAGTGATGTTCTCACTTTTCAATTGATGGAACAAAATAAATTTTAATACTAATTAACCTTTATATAATCATTATAAGATCATAAATATAATTTATATACATTAAATATTTCCTCATCAACATCCATGTAATAAATAAATAAAAATTGAATCACACCGCTTTGTGGAGGCAGTAGTCTATATGTACGCATGAGGGACATTATCGTTTTCCAATAGATGGGTAGGTAAGAAGGATGATAATAATTTAAAAATATATAAAATAATTTATTTCATAAATTTCATATATAAACATTAAATTCATCTTAATAACCAACCATGAATGGTGGTGATGAAAAATGAATCATATTGTTGTGTGAGGAAGTAGTCCACATGTACACACAAGTGATACTTTCATTTACCATTTAATATAAAGTAGTTTAAATATGGGTTTTATATCCTTAAAAAAATTAATTATATTTATGATACTATATTTATCATTTTATGATGTATATAATAGGTTTAGATAGGATGTAAGAATAAATAAAATCAAAATTACTCGGTTAAGAGTTATACCTATTCATTAAGAAACCTTTTTTTAACTTACACCATAACCATGAAAGGATGGTATTATGATAAAAAAAATACATATAGGATCTCTATAGGGATTTTAGTAAAGGATCTATGTAAGAACCCGAATTTTTAGAACGGGTCAAAATCCCAACCCTGTTTGAATTTTTGACTTGTCCCTGAGAAAACTGGAGAAATTAGGTAGGTTCTAGAAATTTTCAGAATACATGCCATGTACTATAGAGTATATGCCATTTATGGGTTGGGCAAGCACCTACCGTGTGCCACTGAGTACATTCTTTTTTATGACAGTGTAAGAATTTCTTACAACATGGTGTGTAGTTTTTGACATGTCGTGTACCCGTGACCGTGTGGATGCCATACATGGCGTGTAGGCTTGTTGGCCAGGTAGAATTTTTTAACCAAGTACATGTCGTATACTTCTTGGACATGTCGTGTAGTCTGGTTATGTATGAGGGATATACATGTTGTGTGGGTAATTAGGTGAGGAAGAGAAGAAAAACAAGTACATGCTGTGTACCCCTAGGTACACACCGTGTACTCATGTCGGCAGGTTCTGGAAAGTAAGTCGGTGGAATTTCAGCCGTCATATGAACAATAAAATGATACATGGTGTGTAGTCCTAAAGTACATGCCATGTAGTTTCTTTTTTTCGCTAAAACGGGTAGTAGCCTCATATTGCGGCAGAACCCAAACCCTTTGATGGGTTTGAGCGGGGAGAGCCGGAAGAACCTTGTTTTTTCTCCAGATCATACGTCCGAGACCCAATTCGAACACTGGTTCATCTATTGGAACCCCCTCGGTAAGGCCATGATTCCTCTTGAGATTTTTTTCTTGATTTTTGTTCTAGAACTAGTTATTGGGGTTTGAACGGTTTTAATTATTTTGTATATCTACCATGTTTTAGACCTAATTGGAGGCTTTTATTAGAGTAGTATCATTGTATGAGTCTCAGGTAGGTGTTCCATACCTCTTTTTGTGTTTTCATGGCCATTTGGGTGACGTAGTCTTCAGCACATTTTTGAGTATTTTGAGTGGGACCCATTTTTAACTGGTATTGCGTATTAACTTCTTCATTGTCCTATGGGATGCCTTTGGGTATGCCCTGTTACCAGTGTTTCTTGAGCGGAGCCGGGTGAGTGGTCGTTGCTCATCGGGGAATTTTGGTCAGGGGATCCAAAATTGTATTAATTGGATTATATTGTTCTAAACTATTGAGTTTAGTTTAGTGAACCTTGATATGACTTGTTAGAGGCTTTAAAGACCTCAGTGATATTGTTATATAACTGCTGGGCTAGTGCAATTCAGCTGTTTAGATTGTTTTTCTTGTTATTGTGTTTTGTTTAAATGTGTATATATGTAATTGCTGAATTGCATATGCTGGAACTCCTTTTGGTTGTGTTGGCCATGTCCCGGATATTCTTGAGTGATGCTGATCAGGTTGGGATTGGCTTGGGTTACATTGGGTGGTTCTGACCAAGAGATTGGGCGTCATGGGCATCGGTTTGAGGTAGGATGACTGTTAGGTTGGGCATGGCCTGGGTTACTGGGATGGAAAGGCCATCAGACTTGAGCGGAATGGTCACAGGGACACGAGGTGTCAGAGGTGTTGTGGCTTGGGTATCATTTTGGTGATTACCACTCACCCGGAAACTTTGGGTAGTGTGCACACAGAGAGACTCTGTGATGAGGTGGTTTTTGACCACTCGTGTGGGTAGAGGCCCCTATTAGTTGTGGTTTAGGTACTATTGGTTTGGTGGTGCTTGTCGTAGGAATCCACGTGGAAGGTGAGTAGCCTTCAGGGGATAGCATTGATTCTATCGGGTTGGGGGCAGAGGCTCGCCGTTATTTGAGGGCAAACATCGTTGTCCCTCAAGATACTTTCTTTTGAGGGCAGGCATCGTTGTCCCTTCGGATAATTTATTTTGAGGTCAGACATCACTGTCCCTCCGGCTACATATTTTTGAGGGTAGACATCGTTATCCCTCCGGTACCTTTTTGAGGATAGGCATCGTTGTTTCTTTAGGTTACTATTTCACAGGCGTGCCTTTGGGACATCGGTACTTGAGACACGCGGTGTCAGGGGGTACATGGTGTCAGGTTACATGACAGAGATTCTGGCATTGGCCGAAGCAGGTGACACTCTATGGTGGATGCTGAGCACCAGTGGAGTTTGTGTTTATTTATGCATCGTACTATTTACTGTTTTGATTACAAATGCATTCCTGCTTAAACACCTATATTATGTACGCACCGTTGGGTGGTATACTACTGAGATTCGTCTCACACCCTGCACAGGCCCTTCAGGATGTGTGCAGACTTTATGGATTTATGTACATGAAAGAGTCTAGTTTCAGGATACGGGCTATATTAGTTGTTTCATGGAGATGGTATGGACCTTGAGGTCTTTCTAAGCTGAAGCTTACTATGTTTTTCATACTTTACTGTATCAGCATGCTTGTTTGTAGCTATAGTTGGTTAGCCATTGGCGCCATTTATATTTAGATATGTATGACCTGCTTTGGATAAATGTTTTATTGTTCAGTAGTAGTTACAATTTATTATCTTGATGTTGTGTTTGTTTCCGCTTTAGTTGTTTATATTTATTGCTTCCACTGTTTATTGTTATTTAATGTGATTCCACTTTGCGGGTCTAGTTTGAGCCGGCAGGGTCGTTTATTCTGCAACATCTTTATTATTATACTCGGACCAGTACCATTATTATTATCCTCTTAGAGGGTATAACCTCCCCACTATACCTATAAGACCCTCGCTGCTAGTCAGAAGCCTTTGGCATTTGGGGAGGTGCGCCTAATGTAGTAGCACTAGACCCATTTAGCACTGTTTGGGTGGCTTTTCGGGTCTGGGTTGTTACAAAGTGGTATCAGATGAGTTCTTGATAGGGATTTAGTAGCTGCTTTTTACTGGCTACTAATGAGATTGAGGCTTCTCTTTTATTTTTTCTGGTTTTACTATTTTGGATATGGTAGACTGGAGATAGGTTGTTACTGGAACTGGGTTTCTAGCTTGTGCTTGGGTGCCTGCAGCCCTAGGTACGAGGGATGGACCAAGTTATCATGGGTGGGAATTGTTTTTTTCTTTTTGGTTAGATTACAATTTATATGATTTCCACCTCGGTGGATCACTTGGTGTATGATGTTATTGATTGTGATATGTAACCCTTGACCTGATGCAGTAAGGGAGAATTGGACCTTGTCCCGATATGGCAAGGCTTGGTTGGTTGGATTTTTATAGGAACATTTTTATGGTATTTCAATTTCATAAATGCACGTATTCTTTTTGAAGTGATAATTCCATGTGAATAAAATCTATTTCCATGCTTTGTATGCTCTAAAATGTGAATAGGTTAAATTCCTGATAGATTTTCTTATTTTTGCAATGTGTATGCCATGATTTATATATTCGTAGAATTTCATGTGACAAGGTATTTGGTTCTAGATCTTGTACGAGTAGGTATGTACTATCGGTCGAGGTGATTTTGATCACCAGGATTGGGAAACTCGGTCATCGATTTGAGGCAATATTGGTTTTCAGGATGGGCATGGCCCAAGGTACTTTTGATACATAGCTCTGTTGAAGGGCGTGTAAGGAGGCCACGAGACCGAGATTTCATGGGGCATGGTTGCGGTGGGGGAGAGTAAAGGGGGTTCCTTTTTGGGAGACTTAGATGGAGTTTCAGGTGGGTGATGACATAGTGCCGTAGGTGTAGGATCAGGTTCAGGATCCGATGCAGGCATAGAAGGAACCGTAGGTACAGGCTCAGGGACAGGATCAGGTTCATGATCTAGTGTGGGCAGGACATTCGTGGCATATTCGGACTCAGTGAGATAGGCCTCCAAAGGAGTGTCGGGCATGTGGACAGGTCATGCATCTTGATAGGTTTTGTAGGTAGCCTTCTCAGACAGCAGAAAGACAGGGACCAGGATATATGGTTGCATCTGGAGTTGGTTCAGGTTCGATACTAGGAGAGGGTAGCCTAGGTTCAGCTACATATCGAGGATGTGACAGAGGCAGTGGGATCCAGCTGAGGGGTCAGTGGCCGGTGGCTGGAGCAGCACCACTGGGAGGTCAGGCATCAGGCAGCCGTACTTCAGGCTAGGTGCACGTTGTGGAGATACCAGAGGCTAAGTAGGCAGGTGATCCGACGACGGTTAGAGGTACACCAAGGGTGTGTCCGTGATTTCCATGTTCCTTTTTGTCATGACCTATAGAGGTATGTCCATTTTGAGTGCACGTGATGCATAGTATCTATGTAGACTGACTAGATTCTAGTTAGTGGGATTGGAACCATATCATGTGTGTGATATATTTAAATATATGTATAAGATGCATAGCATCAGGGCATTGAGGATGCAGGTTACTTGAGGTGACATGGGCATCATAGCATCGAGGTTGCGGGTTACTTGAGGTGCCTTGGGCATCAGGGCATCGAGGATGTAGGTTACATGAGGTGATAGGCACCAGGTTCATTTTTTTAGCATACATGGGATGTAGGACCTCATGGAGGCGGATACCGACGCGGTGCGGGATACGTTGGGTGTTGGGAATGACACCGGAGCACCAATGAGGCGTAGGGGTGACGATGCATCACGGAAGGACTATGCATCTGGAAACAGGTTGGTAAACCTTTTTTTGTTTTGATTTTTGTCATGTTGAGACTGAGTTAGGCGATTCCTAAGGTGGGGAGCCCCTTGAGGAATTTAGCTAGGACCATTGAGACTGGGGAAGTCCAGGTTACTTTGATTGGGGTGGTATGTTTGGTGTCATCTCCGAGTTTCATTTGATAGCTTGGGGATGAGCTATATTAAGGTGGGGAGATTGTAAGAACCCTAGTTTTTAGAACGGGTCAAAATTTTGACCTTGTTTGAATTTTTGACTTGTCTGTAAGAAAACTTGAGAAATTGAGTAGTTTTTTGAAATTTCTAGACTACACACTTTGTGCTATAGAAGACATGTCGTGTATGGGTTGGGCGAGCACCAGCCATGTGTTGCTGAGTACATGTAGCGTGATGACCGTGGAGGAATTTCTTACTACACAGCATTTATTTTTCGACACGCCTTGTACCCATGACCGTATAGAGGCCATACATGGCGTGTAGGCATGTTGGCAAAGTAGAATCGTTTAACCAAGTACACGTCGTGTCCTTCTAGGACACACTGTTTAGTTTGTCTATGTATGAAGGATATACATGGTGTGTGGGTAATTCAGCGAGGAAGAGAATAAAAACAAGTTCACTTCATGTACCCCTAGGTACATGTTCTTTACTAATGTCAACAGGTTCTAGAAAGTAAGTCGGTGGAATTTCAGCTGTTATATGAATAGTAAAATGATACACAACGTGTAGTCATAAAGTACACATCGTGTAGTTTCTTTTTTTCGCTAAAATGGGCAGTAGTCTCGTATTGAGGTAGAACCCAAACCCTTCGAAGGGTTTCAGTGGGGAGAGATTTCCGAACATTGTTTTTTCTCCGGATCGTTCATACGAGATACTATTTAAACATCGTTTAATCCGTTGTAACCCCATTAGTATGGCCATGATTCCTCTTCAGTTGTTTTTCTTGATTTATGTTCTAGAACAAGTTATTGGAGTTTGAGAGGTTTTGATTCTTTTGTAGATCATCCATGTTTTAGACCAAATTGGAGGTTGTTATCGGAGGAGTAGCATTATACGAGTCTCAAGTAGGGGTTCATACCTCTTTTTGTGTTTTCATGGTCATTTGGGTGACACAACCTTTGACGTGTTTTTGGGTATTTTGAGTAAAACCCATTTTTATCTGGTATTCCATATTAACTTGTTCATTGACCTATGGGATGCCTTTGGGTATTCCATGTTACCTGTGTTGCTTGAGCGAGGTCGGGTGAGTGGTCATTGCTCATCAAGGCATTTTGGTCGGGGCACCAAAATGGTATTAATTTAATTGTATTGTTCTAAAATGATGATTTTAGTTTAGTGAACCTTTATATGACTTGTTAGAGACATTAAAGATCTCAGTGTTGTTGTTAGATAACTGTTGGGCTAGTTCAATTCAACTGTTTAGATTATTTTTCCTGTTATTGTGTTTTGTGTAAATTTGTATAAATGTAATTGCTGAATTGCATATGATGGAACCCCTTTTGGTTGTGTTGGGCATGGCCCGGATATTCTTGAGTGATGCTGATCAGGTTGGGCTTGGCCCAGGTTACGTTGGGTGGTTGTGACCACAGGATTGGGCGTCATGGGCGTCGGTTTGAGGCAGGATGACTGTCAGGTTGGGCATGGCCTAGGTTACTGGGATGGAAAGGCCATCAGACTTGAGCGTCATGGTCACAAGAACATGATGTGTTATAGGTGTTGTTTCTTGGGTACTATTTTGATGATTACCGCTCACTCGGAAACTTTGAATTGTGTGCACACAGAGAGACTCCGTGATGAGGTGGTGTTGACCACATGTGTGGGTAGAGGCCCCCGTTAGTTGCGGTTTAGGTACTATTGGTTTGGGGGTTCTTGCCGTAGGAAGCCACATGGTAGAGGAGGAGCCTTCAGGGGATAGCATTGAGGCTATCGGGTTGGGGGTAAAGGCTCACCATTATTTGAGGGCATACATCACTGTCCCTCCGGATACTTTATTTCGAGGGAAGACATTGTTGTCCCTCTAGATACTTTATTTTGAGGGAAAATATCGTTGTCCCTCTGGCTATATATTTTTGAGGGTAGACATCTATGTCCCTCCAGTCACTTTTTGAGGACAGGAATCGCTGTTTTTCCAGGTTACTATTTCTCAGGTGTGCCTTCAAGATGTTGGTACTTGAAACACACGGTGTCAGGGGGCACATGTTACCGGGTTACATGACAGACATTTCGGTGTTGGCCAAAGTAGGTGACACTCCATGGTGGCTGCTGAGCACCAGTGGAGTTTGTGTTTATTTGTGCATCGTACTGTTTATTTCTTTCCTTACAAATGCATGCCTACTTAAACCATTATATTAGGTACGCACCATTGGGTGGTATCCTACTTAGATTCATCTCACACCCTACATGGGCCCTTCAGGACGCATGCAGACTTTATGGATTTATGTGCAGGAAAGAGGCCAGCTTCAGGAACTGGGTTGTATTAGCTGTTGCATAAAGATGGTATGGACCTTGAGGTCTTTCCTAGATGGAGTTTACTATGTTTTGTGTACTTTCCTGTATCATCATGCTTGTTTGTAGCTACAGTTGGTTAGCCATTGGTTCCCTTTATATTTAGATATGTATGACCTGCTTTGGATTCATGTTTTATTGTTCAACAGTAGTTACAAGTGATTAGCATGTTGTTGTTTATATTTATTGCTTCTGCTGTTTATTGTTATTGAATGTGCTTCCTCTCTTCAGGTCTGGTTCGAGTCTACTGAGTTGTTTATTCCGCTAAATATTTATTATTATACTCGGACCACTACCATTATTATTATTCTCCAAGAGGGTATAGCCTTCCCACTATACCTATAAGACCCTTGCTGCTAGTTGGAAGCCTTTGGCGTTCGGGGAGGTGCACCTATGTTAGTAGAACCCGACCCGTTTAGCACTATTCGGGTGGCTTTTTGGGCCAGGGTCGTTACAATATGGGTAGTTATTGGTTGGGATAAGTGTCTCTTGAATTGTTGATAATAGAGGAGAGGGGTTTCCTTTTTTATGTGAGGGGAAGGACACGTTTTGAATTTTACAACATATTATAATATGATAATGTATTATTCAAGATAAATGCCTCCAAAATAACTCATATTATAAGAGGATATCATATAGGGTCTAAATATTTCCATAAAATAGGTATTAGATAATTTTTTAACTCATTTTAACTCTTATCATTTTAGTTTTATCCATTTTAACATGTCATAACTCTTATTGTGGTTACTAAATTTTTTACCAATGTTATTATTTATAATGAATGAAAATTAATGTGAAATAATTACCAAATTTGAACATTATTATTAAAAATATGGAATCCATATCATAAATTTTAATTTTATGATTGTTATAAATTACTTTTAAAATAATCCCACAAAATGCGATGAAAAATAGTTTTCGAGAAAAATGCATGTTTATGTATAAAAATGTTTTTATATTAATATTATGCATATTGTAGATTAAAATGAAATTAATTGGATTCTTCTGAATCAAAAATAACTAATTAAAATTTTAAATTAATTCAAAAAAAGTTACTTTTTAAATATTTGAATAGAAGACACATTTTCTATAAAATTGATATTTTTTCAATATTCACTGAAATTTTATTCTTTTCAGAAAAATCCAAAAAAAATATTCTAAGTTAATATTTAAATGATGATTTAAAAAATTATATTAATTTAATCAAATATAATTTTTAAAAATAGTATAATTTAATTATAATATTTATGCACAAAATTCAATAAACTCATTTTTGAATAAAATATGTTTTTGAAGAATTAATTTAAATTACTAAAAATTAAGTACTTATTAATTATGAATTAATAAATAAATTTGAATTATATAAAACCTCTATAAAAAATTATAATTTTTTCATTCCTATTCATACCGATTATTTAATGTATAGGTTATAACGATCACAATTAAATAATAATAATTCGATATCATATCGTGATTCATTTAAACTTTTTATTGCATGTAAAGAAAGATATCAAAGAAATTAAATTTTTGTAAAGAGAAATATATCATAAACTTTTAGATAATTACATTCTAACCCCTTATAATAATTTATCACTTGAATTTCCATCACTCTAATACAACAAACTAAACATACTTTTGCCCTGTCATATCCTTGGTTTCCCATGTAGCTTTATCAAATTTTTAATTACTTCAAAGAAATTTAACCAGGTGAGCAATCTTGACCTGTATCACTTTATCTCTATGATAAAAGGTTTCTTATAGTTGTTATTTATTTTAAATATTATTCTCTAGTGGTATAATCTTATAGTTTAGTATATGTAAAATATTGGGCATGCACTTCCTTGGGAGAGATAGATGGAACACATCATGAACTTGAAAAGGGATTAGTGGAGGATCCAAGTGATAAGAAGCCTTCCCAATCCAATCACAAATTCCAAAGGGACTGATATATTCTAGGGACCTGTTTACTATTCTTTCCAAATATCATAAACTTTTTCAAAGAATATTTTCATAAGAATACTTTCTCACAGACATTTAATTCCAGATATCACTGAAAATTATCATCATAACACTTATGTAAATTTGAAGATTTATTGATGGGATTCTAAATGGATTTAACCATCTCTGTTATTTACTCATCTATCTCATCTCTAAATAGATTTCATTCTCCATCTTTATCCTATTATTTTGTAGTTATTTACTTATTACTATAATGAGATTCATAAGGTATCATCAAGATGTTTGAGTGAAAGATATTTTTATAATATAATTTAACAAGAGGAATGTATTGATCCCAAAAACCATTGAAATCCAAATAATAGTATCTCAAAATATCCTCAAGGTTTGAATGGTCCATTCAGAATAACCATAGGTTTGAAGATTATATACAGTACTGAAACTCAACTCTGAATCCAGAGCATATCGAATACTTCTCCATAACTTTGATGTAAACCATAGATCCCAATCATATATAATAGAATGTGGTGCTACATGAAATATTTCCACTTCATTTATGTATATCCTATAATGTGAATCAAGAGAGAAATATTATCTTATTATAATGAAATATTCTTACTTTTTATAGTGTTCGACTACAACCCAAATAGAATTGTGCCCTTTAGATGTTTTGGGGAGCCTGACAATGAAAACCATGGTAATTTTTTCTCATTTACATTATGATATGAGTAATGGTTATAACATTCCCTTATAATTATGTATCTCGTCCTTAACTTGATAATATACTAGGCATAGAAATACATACTCTGAAATATTCCTTTCCATGTTATCCCACCAGAAATACTCTTTCAGATCTCTATAGATCTTTTCACATATTAAATGAATAGAGAATGCTGAACTATGAGATTCATATAATAGTTCTTTCTTCAAGTTTATTATTGATGAGATGCATACTTGATTCCTAAACCATATCATTCCATTGTAATCATGGTTAAACTAAGTAACGTTTCTCATCTTCTTATGTAGTTACAAACCCTCCTTTTTCACCACTTTAATCCTAACATGGATGGATGGTTGAACATTAATATTAGAAAGATATGATTTATCCCCTTTCAACATGATTTCAAGGTATATATTTTTAAAATACATATATATTATATCTCTTTCAATCCTTATCATAGAAAAACTAGCATGGTCCTTCCAACTCGAAGCATCATCCACCTTGTTCATCTTCCCAAGGTGGTAATGCATTGAGAAGTTATAATATTTAATCATCTCCAACCATCTTATTTGGATCATATTCAACACTTTCTGTGTGAATATATATAAAAAGATATTATTATTTGTATATATGTCACACCTTTCACTATATAGATAATGCATCAATATTTTATATTCAAAAAATATTATTTCCAACTCCAAATCATGATTTGGGTGATTTTTCTCAAGAATTATTAATTGGTGTGATGTAGAAGCTATCACCATATCATTATATATGTGGATGAATCCTATTCACTTCATTTATGCATCACGAAAGATCATAAAATATCCTCTATTGAAGGGTAGTGTTAGAACAGGTTCTTTAACCAACCTTATTTTTATATCCTTGAAATTTTCCTCACGTTCATCTATCCAAAGGAACATGGATCTCTTTAGGGTCAACTTTGTTATTGAATTATATAGACTTTATAAATCACTCAAAAAATTTAGTATTATCCATCCAACCCAAGAAAACTATAGATATTCGTTACCATGGTTAGTCTAGGTAATTTCTCAATAACATTCATCTTTGAAGGATCCACTGATATAACCTCGCTTGAGATTATATGACCCAAGAATGAAACTTTCAGTAGCCAAAAACTATAATTTTTAAATTTAAAATACAAATAATCCTTTATTAAGGTGTTTAGAACAGTTTTCAAATGTTCCTAATGATCTTCCTTTCTCTTAAAAATATAATAATATCATCAATAAAGAATAACATAAACTAATAAAGGTAATATATAAAGACTCTATTAATTAAATCCATAAAGATAGGTTCATTAGTAAGTCCAAATAGAATCACTTCAAATTCACAATGAATACACCTTGTATGAAAGGTTTTCTTCAGATATCATCCTAATTGGACCTCAATTGATGATATCCAAAAAAAAAGATAAATCTTTGAAAATTATTAAGCTCCATGAAATTGATCAAACAAGTTTTCAATGTGGGGTAGAGGATACTTGTTCTTGATAATGATATTTTTATATTATTAATAATCATTGAAATGAGGAATTGACCCATATTTCTTATTAAAAAAAGAATAGGTGAAACCCATGGAGTCACACTAGGGTATATTAATCCCTTATAAAGATTCTCTAGAAGTTACTTCTTTAATTATTACAACTCAATCAAGTCAATTATATATAGTGTATTTGAAATAGGTGTTTCACCAGGTATGAGTTCTATTGATAACTCAAATTTATGATTTAGGGGAAGAATAAGAAAATATTTATTAAATCATCATAATTCTTAAAAATAGGCATATATTCGATGTGGAGTTTATCCTAACCATTTGAGATAAATATCCCTCATGAATACGTAGTAATACCTATATAATGGAAGTAACTTCTATTGGAAGTTAATATTAACAATTACACTAAAATATGATCATAGTTCAATTTAGAATATCATATGCGACTTCACTTGAAAAATGATATGGGATCTAACTAATGGGAGAATCACAAGATTTGAAAGAAGAACATTCTCATATACTTCTATCAGAGAGGAGTTATAAAATTAATATGTGATCATCATACCATTAGAAGTTTTCATTTCTAACTCAATATCTAATCATTAAGGTGTTAATGTGATAAACTTGGCAATTTCCATTGATATAAAATAGTTTATAGAGAACTAATCAAAAAAGACATTAGATGTTCTAGAGTAAATTATATGTGTACATTTCACCAATTCATTCTTATAACCCACTTCAGAGGACATGATCACAAGATATTTCACTTTTTATTTTGGATTAAGAGGTTTTTTATGCATATCATTATCATTAACCTTCATATTTGTGCATTAGTTAGTGTAATTCCCATACTCTATGCATTTTAAGCATTAGTGTGTGGGTGGTTTATTAGTTGGGATATTTCTTTACTCCATGGTATCAACCATCAAGTTTATCACATTTCAAAATTTATGGGATTCGTGGACAACACTTCTATATTTAAAGCACCACCTAGTTCCATTCAAGAAATTTATTTTATTTTTATTCATAAATTTCTAACATACAAGCGATTTTAATTTCTTTACTCCGTGTTATTTATTCAAGTTTTCATGAGACTCATTCTTTTTTCTTATCAAATATATTGGAATAATGGGAATCTCTAATTTTTATTTCCACTTTACGAGAACATCTAATGATTTATTCATAGCTAATAAAGTTTCTTATAGTTAACAGCTTTTGGATACTTGGTTTTAAGTCACAAAATAATTGATCAAATTTTATTTCAAGGTTGATGATTAAACTTGAAGCATGGCTTAAAAGTATTGTAAATTTTTCCTCTTAGATACCAATGGTTTCATCATCCTTTGGCATAAGCTCAAATAATTCCTTATAAATTTTTTTATGTAGAATATGATGGATGTACTAAAAAATAACCTCTTAATCCCATCCCATGGAATAGTGAAAATTTATTTCTATTTACGCATATTATTATTAAGATTCCAACATTGATCTATTTTCCTTCCAAATGATAAATAGTTAAGACAAAATTTTCATGATCTAAGCACTAGAGAATAGAAAATATTTTCTTATTGGAACTGATTTATCACTCAATAGATTGTGTCACTGCTACAACTTGGCCTTTTATCAGCGCTAAAAACCAACATTAACAGCGCTTTTTTAGCGCTGATAAAGGACCCCTTTATCAGCGCTTTTTTTAGCACTAATAAAGGTCCCTATTATTAGCACTCAATATAGCGCTGATAAAGGTGTACTTTATCAGTGCTAAAAAAGTGCTGATAATGGAACCTTCCCCTATACCTGTAGAACTAGCACCTGTACAAACCAGCACCTGAAAACCTGCACAAAATAGCACCTGCACACCTGTACAAAACAGCACCCGCACCCAGTATTTTGACAAACAATGCTATATACATTTACTTAACATCATGAATACAAAAAAAACACTGCTATATACATTTTAAAAAATGTTTTACATGGTTAAAATTACAATTATCCAACAACAGTTATAAACATTAATGTTTCATCCTTTGATATCTGTGATCCTCTCTCAAAAATTGTTGTCTATAGTATTTTTTTCCGAACAAAGAATCTGAACTCAAGGAAAAAAATTCACCTATATAAGAAAATAAATATTATTTTAGTAATAAAATAATGAAATAAATTAAAACATTAATATGAAAGAATACATTTATATGGAAATGTGAAACTAAAATATGGAAATGATAAACTCAAATTTTTTCATTCTGATAACAATGAAAGGTGATAATGTAAAATCAATATGTTTTTGGATGATTTATCTAATTTAATAAATACTGGTTCTTTATCTAATGAAAAGATTTACTAGTCACACCGTGCGTTGGATTGAGGTGTGGTTTATTTGTACACATCTCAAATGATTCATTTATCGTTTTTCTAAAGTATCAAAACAATCCAAATGTATTTTCTCAGTTTTTCTTATGTCACTTGTGTTGTTTTCTAAAGTTAATGTCAATTTGAAACTGATATCAGACACTTTTAGCCATACCGGTGACACCATGCATCGGATTAAGGTGTGGTTAATTCGTACACCTCAAAAATGACTAATGGATAGTTTTACTAAATTATCAAAACAATACGAATGCGTTTGCTCGGTATTCTATATGTTAGTAGTTTTGTTTTCTAAATTTAATGTCAATTTCAAACTGATATCAGACACTTTTAGCCATATTGGTCACACCATGTGTCAAATTGAGGTATGGTCAATTCGTACACATCAAAAATGACTCATTGATCGTTTTCCTAAAGTATCAAAACAATAAGAAATTTTTTTCTTGGTTTTTCGTATGTCACTTGTGTTGTTTTCTAAAGTTAATGTCAATTTCAAACTGATATCAGACACTTTTAGCCATATCGGTCACACCATGCGTCGGATTGAGGTACGGTCGATTTGTACACCTCAAAAATGACTCATGGGTCGTTGTCAAAAATTATAAAAATAATACGAACGTGTTTTCTTAGTTTCCCATATGTCACTTGTGTTATTTTCTAAAGTTAATGTCAATTTCAAACTGATATCAGATACCTTTAGTCATAACAGTCACACAGTACGTCGGATTGAAGTTCGGTCAATTCGTAAACCTCAAAAATGACTCATGGATTGTTTTTCTAAAGTATCAGAATAATCTGAATGCGTTTTCTCAGTTTTCTGTATGTCACTTGTGTTTTTTTTCTAAAGTTAATGTCAATTTCAAACTGATATCAGACACTTTTAGCCATACCGGTCACACCGTGCGTCGGATTGAGGTGAGGATGATCCGTACACGTCACAAATGAATCATGGATTATTTTCCTAAAGTATCAAAACAATCTGAATGTGTTTTCTCGATATTCCGTATGTCAGTAGTGTTTTTTTCTAAAGTTAATGTCCATTTCAAACTGATATCAGACACTTCTAGCCATACCGCTCACATCATGCGTCGGATTGAGGTGTGATTGATTCGAACACATCAAAAATGACTCATGGATCGTTGTCCTAAAGTATCAAAATAATAAAAATGCATTTTCTCAGTATTTCATATGTCAGTAGTGTTGTTTTCTAAAGATTATGTCAATTTGAAACTGATATCAGACACTTTTAGCCATACTGGTCACACTATGAATCAGATGGAAGTGAAGTCAATTTTTACACCTCACAAATGACTAATGGATCGTTTTCCTAATTTATCAAAACAATACGAATGTGTTTGCTCAGTTTTCCTTATGTTAGTAGTGTTGTTTTCTAAAGTTTATGCCAATTTGAAACTGATATCAGACACTTTTAGCCATAACGGTCACACCATGCATCGGATTTAGGTGCGGTTGATTCGTAAACTTCACAAATAACTCATGGATTGTTTTCCTAAAGTATCAAAACAATACGAACATGTTTTCTTGGTTTTCCTTATGTCACTTGTGTTGTTTTCTAAAGTTACTGTCGATTTCAAACTGATATCAGACACTTTTAGTCATACCGGTCACACCGTGCGTCAGATTGAGGTACAGTCAATTCGTAAACCTCAAAAATAACTCATGGATTATTTTCCTAAAGTATCAAAACAATCTGAATGTGTCTACTTAGTTTTCCATATGTCACTTGTGTTGTTTTCTAAAGATAATGTCAATTTCAAACTGATATCAGACACTTTTAGATATATCGGTCACACCGTGTATCGTATTGAGGTACGTTCAATTTTTACATGTCACAAATGACTCATGGATCATTTTTCGAAAGTATCAAAAAAAATATGAATGTTTTTTCTCAGTTTTCTATATGTCACTTGTGTTGTTTTCTAAAGTTAATGTCAATTTCAAACTGATATCAGACACTTCTAGCCATACCGGACACACCGTGCGTCAAATTGAGGTGTGGTCAATTCTTACACCTCAAAAATGACTCATGTATCGTTTTCCAAAAGTATCAAAACAATCTGAATGCGTTTTCGCAGTTTTCTGTATGTCACTTGTGTTGTTTTCTAAAGTTAATGTCAATTTCAAACTAATATCAGACACTTTTAGCCATAACAGTCACACCATGCATCGGATTGAGGTGCAGTTGATTCTTACACCTCACAAATGACTCATGGATTTTTTTCCTAAAGTATCAAAACAATCTGACTGTGTTTGCATGGTTTTCCATATATCACTTGTGTTGTTTTCTAAAGTTATTATCAATTTCAAAATGATATCAGATACTTTTAGCCATACCGGTCACACCGTGCATCGTATTGAGATGCGTTTGATCCTTACACATCAAAAATGACTCATAGATCATTTTCCTAAAGTATGAAAAACATAAGAATGCGTTTTCTCAGTATTCTGTATGTCAGTAGTGTTGTTTTCTAAAGTTTATGTCAATTTGAAACTGATATTACGCACTTTTAGCCATATCGGTCACATCGTGCGTCAAATTGAGGTGAGGTCAATTCTTACACCTCACAAATGACTCATGTATTGTTTTCCAAAAGTATCAAAACAATCCAATTGCATTTTTTCAGTTTTCTATATGTTAGTAGTGTTGTTTTCCAAAGTTTATATCAATTTGAAAATGATATCAGACACTTTTAGCCATACTGGTCACATCTTGTCTCGGATTGAGGTGAAGTGGATTCTTACACCTCAAAAATGACACATGGATCGTTTTCCAAAAGTATCAAAACAATCGGAATGTGTTTTCTTGGTTTACCATATGTTAGAAGTGTTGTTTTCTAAATTTTATGTCAATTTGAAAATGATATCAGACACTTTTATCCATAACAGTCACATCGTGCGTCGTATTGAGGTGCGGTCGATTCGTACACATCAAAAATGACTCATGGATTGTTTTCCTAAAGTATCAAAATAATCCAAACACGTTTTCTTGGTATTTCATATGTCAGTAGTGTTGTTTTCTAAAGTTAATGTCAATTTCAAAATGATATCAGACACTTTTAGCCATACCGCTCACACCGTGCATAGGATTGAGGTTCAGTTGATTCTTAGATGTCAAAAATGACTCATGGATCATTTTCCTAAAGTATAAAAACAATCCAAACTCATTTTATCAGTATTTAGTATGTTAGTAGTGTTGTTTTCTAAATTTTATGTCAATTTGAAACTGATATCAGACACTTTTAGACATACTGGTCACATCGTGCGTCAGATTGAGGTGCGGTCAATTCATACACCTCACAATTGACTCATGGATCATTTTCCTAAAGTATCAAAACAATCCTAATGGGTTTTCTCAGTTTTCCGTATGTTAGTAGTGTTGTTTTCTAAAGTTTATGTCTATTTGAAACTGATATCAGACACTTTTATCCATACCGGTCACACTGTGCGTCGGATTGAGGTTTGGTCAATTCATAAATGTCACAAATGACTCATAGATCATTGTAATAAATTATTAAAACAATCCGAACATGTTTTCTCAGTTTTCCGTATGTCACTTGTGTTGTTTTCTAAAGTTTATGTCAATTTGAAACTGATATTAGACACTTTTATCCATACCGGTCACACCGTGCGTCGGATTGAGGTGTGGTTGATTCGTAAACGTCACAAATGACTCATGGATTGTTTTCCTAAAGTATCAAAACAATATGAATGTGTTTTCTTGGTTTTCCGTATGTCACTTGTGTTGTTTTCTAAAGTTAATGTCAATTTGAAACTAGTATCAGAAACTTTTATCCATACCGGTCACACTGTGCGTCGGATTGAGGTGTGTTCGATTCATACACATCAGAAATAACTCATGAATAATTTTCCTAAAGTATAAAAACAATCCGAACACATTTTCTTGGTATTCCGTATGTTATTAGTGTTGTTTTCTAAAGTTAATGTCAATTTCAAACAGATATCAGACAGTTTTAGCCATACCAGACACATCATGCATCAGATTGAGGTGCGGTTAATTCATACCCCTAAAAAATGACTCATGGATTGTTTTCCTAAAGTATCAAAACAATATTAATGTGTTTCCTCTGTTTTTCGTAAGTCACTTGTGTTTTTTTCTAAAGTTAATGTCAATTTGAAACTGATATCAGACACTTTTAGCCATACCCGTCACCCCGTGCATCAGATTGAGGTGCAGTCGATTCGTACACCTCAAAAATGACTCATGGATTTTTTTCCTAAATTATCAAAACAATATGAATTCATTTTCTCAGTTTTTCATATGTCACTTGTGTTGTTTTATAAAGTTAATGTCAATTTCAAACTGATATCAGACACTTTTAGCCATATCGGTCACACCGTGCATCGGATTGAGGTGCAGTCGATTCATACATGTCACAAATGAATCATGGATCGTTTTCATAAAGTATAAAAACAATCCGAACACGTTTTCTCAGTTTTCCATATGTCACTTGTGTTGTTTTATAAAGTTTATTTCAATTTGAAATTGATATCAGACACTTTAAGCTATATCGGTCACACCATGCGTCGGATTGAGGTGTGGTCGATTCGTACACCTCAAAAATGACTCATGGATCGTTGTTTCATGCATGAGTATATGTGTTCCAGTGAAATGTATAGAAATAAAGAGAAACCTAGGTAAATAAATAGGATGTTTTTGATCCACCAAGTGATATAGTGAGGGTTCTATTGAATGTTTGTGATTTTATGATCATCCAGAGATTATGTCTCCATGGAGGTGAGGTTTCTAGTTGTGTTTATGAGAGGATCAGGTTTGGTATGAGATTTTTATAGCCTAGTTAGGTTTTATAAGGCTATTTGAGTAGGTATAACAGTCTTAGGCCTAAAGAAGATGGATAATATAGTTTTATATATCATGTATTATGGGGAACACCCTCTTAAGGATATATAAGAGTCATGGTGTGTGTGATGAGTAGGATATTCCATATAGGAATTGGTGAAGTGTGACATAGAGGATATAAAACATAATAAAGGGTGATCATATATGATCAATAAGTGTAAAAAAGGGAGATATCAATGATCATATATGGATAACATTAGTAGGAATTCACCTTCATCTTATTTGTGTACAATATTCCATCAGGTATGTTGCCCATTCATTTCTAAACACTTCTATATCATCTTCTGAATATCATTTTTTGTGAAAGTCATGGTAGTACTAAAAAAATATAAATACACAAAGGATTAATAAATATTTTAAATGAACTCGTAATTATTTTCGAAAATAACTCGTCAAGGATGCTAGTTTGTTGATGAAATACGATCTCTTTCATAAATTTACAAACATAATAACCACATTCCTTTCTGTTTATTTGTTTTGGACACTGTAGAAACATCAACAACAATAAGTAATTTTTTTATATGTGTTTGGATAGTGAAATGTTATTATATATACCCGGATACTTTTTCAGTTGTAGATCTTGTAGGCTTGCTCATCATTATTCCCTGGATTCATTCTGTGCATTAGACGATATTGATGCACCGCCCTTTCATAATAGAATCCTCATTAAAAGATAAAATAAATTATATAATTAGATGTTTAGTTTTAAAATGTTGGATCTAGTGTATTACAAATTAACAAACTCTATCATGGGTGGTCGGTTTGTTGGATATCCATGCATTGAATCCATAAAATAAATCTTTGGAGTATCCAAATTGACTGCAATCAGCATCCAATGCTCCCTAAAAATAAAAAAAGGAATAAGTAAAGAAAGAAATGAAAATATAGTTGATATGATTAAATTTTAGAGTTTTACCCCTACATCATTGGTATTAAAAAGATTATGTCATCCGTAATTTTGTTTTCAAACGATTTGAGAAGGGATTACATTATTACAGCCTCTTTATCAGAATCTATTTCTTCTTTTAAAGAGGTGGTTTGAGGACTAACGAGTCAAAAATTTTGTTCATGGGGAAATACCTTTAATTGTTTTTCATATATATGCCCGTGAAAAATATAAAATGTATTTAGTCATAATTATCATAGTATATCATCTTTTATAAAATCAAATCATGAAAACATACCTCATTTATACATTTAAAACTGAGGCGTCTATCCATTCATACTTGAGGATTTCATTTACATTTTTAGCACTAATGAAATATAATGTTTCCTCTCCATACATATTTTTTTCAAAATCAACTGTGTGAGAATTTTTGTCTATCAACTTTGTATCCACATGAGCTTGCAATGATATTAACTGTGGATATAGAACGGGCAGGGTGAAGGCGCTCTCAGTAGACCATTTCAATCGGTTGGTCAATCCTTGAGATAGTTTTGAGCTGATATTTCATTTCACCCCCTTCTCTTTGTCGTTCTGTAATAAAATTCGTTGGTTCAGACCTTTTTCATTAAATGTTAAAGGTCCAGCTTGAAAAATAACTTGTAAATGGATACCTCCTTGTCGACATGTTTTTTACAAGAATTGAAAGACATGCGATGAATGTTCCAACAGCTTGTTCAACTGTATGAATTTCGTCATCATCATTTGGAATAGGTAGATCAGCACTCGGCTCATTAGCTACGTTAATTGACACTCTGAGATGATCTGTTGGAATCTGTCTGTTGTGTAGCATGTCGTTCTGCGTATTGAACACCGTAGCCCTCACTAGAAGGTGATAGGTGGGAGTTGATAGATATAAATCACAGTCATTTTCACCCTATAGAATATTAGTACAGAAAAGGTATCAGTGTATATGTGAATCACATTTCACAGAAACAATTATTAAAACATTGATTACCTCAGCTAAGTCAGGTTTTTTAGGGGAATGTCTTGCCTCAAAGCTGGTTGTGGGTGGGGCGGGATCATCACGCACGGGTTGTTTTTGAGTTGTTTCTTCTCTTTGCCTCTCCCACATAAATGTTGCTATCATCTCTCTCTAGTATTGTAATTCTTATTGAAAAATAGCTAATTTTTCTTACAGCTTTTCCATTTTTTCATTTTCATCCTCTACTTGTTTTTATTTTTGAAAATATGTTTGGGGTGTCACCCCAAAACCCGCAACTATGATGCGGCAATACTAGTCTGGCCACTTCAAGGCTGCTGAAAGTTTGTCTGCATCTAGTTTGGGTGTTGTTGATTTTTGTGACTATGTCAAATAGAAAATATAGAAAAATAAGTAGTCATTGTAATATAATAGAAATTTAAAACAAATCAAATTTATATTATGTCATACTTACACATGTTCCCCACACTTTTTGTGTGTTTTCATCTATCAGTATCCCCTCTTTATTTACATGAGCCTCATTCCATAGCACATGGCATGGGATGGATTTGGATTTTGATTTAGATTCATCAATCAGCATATAAACATAGAAACATGGTTATGGTGTTTTTTTTGTCACATATAAGTAGTATGATAGATTTTAAAGACATACCAATTTTTCCTCAAGTGAAGCATACCCCCATCCTTTCCTTACTGTAAGGGTACGCTGGTCCTGTTGCGCGTTTTTTATTTTCAGCACTCAATTTCTATTTCATAAATAAAAAATTGTCCATCAAATTGATGAACACAAGAAACTTCAAACAACGTATTACCCCACACAATGTACCTGAAAATTTTTCTCCCCGTGACGATTGATAAACTCGTCCCATGCTCCATGGGATATCAAGTGTTCACAAAGAGGTGATGGGTGCGGCTTGATTTTCCCTTCAACATCTTTAAGATGATATTTCATTAAAATTGTGCGGAAACCTCTATGAATCCTTCTTGCCACTCTTAATACATATTCCTTATGCATGGAATCTATTATAAATTCACTCTGCAATGGATGATGAAGAGTAATTCAATGTTTTGGTATTTTAATTTAATAAATTAAAATAATGATATCATAATGTTACCGTAATCTCTTCCCACATTAGTGTCTGAAGACCGGTGACAACATAGTTCCACGACTGTACATAAATCGACACGCGTTGCTGAGTGACGATTCCAATATATCTACTAAAGATGGATTTGTTTGGGTTAACATGTTGGCCTTGCTTATTCCATCCTACCTCAAATTTGATGCCTTTTTCTTTTTCCTTAAGGATTTTGGCTAACATTGTCAAACTACGGTGCTCTTGTTTCTTTTTCACTTTCAGGGTTTCATTTCTTACCATTTCCTCAGAAGTATCATCAATATCTTTCTCTGGAGCACTAGCATCAGCACTGGGACCCGCAACAATAGGTTGAGAAACTTGTTGTTGCTCTGCACTGGGACCACCAGCATCTTGTTGAGAAACCTGTTGTTGCTCTACACTGGGACCACCAGCAGGTGGTTGAGAGACCTTTTGTGCCTCAGGATTGGGCACATCAGCAGGTGCATAATTCATTATCTGAATAAGTGGTTTAACATTTAATTTATATTACATAAAAGCAGTAGCAGACAGATAATAACATAACATAACACAATGTATATTAAAATAAAAAAATAACCTGATTATTGTACTCTCTTTTTTTCTTTAAAGTCTGAAGAGATTTGAATCCTCTATCGACTATGTAAATCCCTTTATTCGGGTATCCTCTGACATACAAAACGTTGTCTACATTGGGACTGTTGTGAAATGGTTGTGAAGAACCTATAAAAGATTCATCCTCTGTTGAAATTTCATCTGACCATTCAGTTGTTTTGGTTGATAACAGAACAATTGACCAATTTCAGTTTGTGGGGTATGGAACATAAAATATTTGTACTTCCTGTGATTCCATTATAAATGGTTCTTATTTCTCCCCTTCCTTACTGAAATCAAATTTCACGAATCATAATTCATCTATTTTAACATCACTCCTGTTATCAACCCACTTTCATTGAAAAATAGGCACTTTGAATTTCATATAATCCAACTCCCATATTTGTTTGATGATGCCAAAGTATGACATATTCGCATAAATTGGATTTTTTCCTCAGCACCGGAAACATGCATCACCTCATCCACATGTGTAACACCACTATTCTGCATGGTACTGTCTTCATCATGTTCATTAGTATATAATGTATAACCATAAACTGTATAAGCATTGTAATATAATACATCCACACTTGCTCCTCCGGCCAACCATCGAAGTCGTTCTAAAATTGAGTCTAGATTTTCATCTAACAACTTCAAAATATGGTCCTGAAACCATCCTATAAACTATCAACTATGTGTATCTGATATCCATTTTTCAGCCCTAGGTGGATTCAAACACCTAAGAATTTTCTTTTGGGTTGAACATATGGGTGAACGTCGAAACTATTATGCAAAACGTAAAGGTGAGCCTCCTCCCGATCTGTAATATTGATTGTGACAACCTCTATTCTAGAAATTCCTTCACCGTCAAGCCACTCAGTGTGACGAGATTTCGGTAGGCCAACGTTTTCTACACCAGCCAGGTATTCGGTAAAAAATTCAATGGCTTCCTCAACAATATATTCCTCCACAATAAAACCCTCTATCCGACATCTATTTTTGACATACCCTTTAAAAATATTCATATACCGTTCAAGCGGGGTATATCCAACTATAATGTACAGGACCACATAGCTGAATCTCTCTCACCAAATGAACCATCAAATGAATCATCATATCAAAAAATGTCGGCGGGAAGAACATTTCCAATTCACATAACATGATGGAAATTTCTCTTTCCATAGTTGGCAATTTCGCTGGGTCTATAACTTTGCTGTATATATATTTGAAGAAGAAATAGATCTTCATTAATGTATGGTGGACATTCTTGGAAAAAATGCAACGTAAAGCTATAGGAATTAGATCTTGCATCAAAACATGGCAGTCATGTGATTTCAGACCCTTTAATTCTAAATCCCTCATTAACACGATGTTCTTGATATTTGATTAATACCCCTCTGGAACCATTACATCATTCAAGAAGTTTTAAAACTGATATCTCTCCTGCCTGGAAATAGTGTAAGCAACAAGACGAAGAAATTTTCGTTTTTCACCCTTCACTGGTGCCAACTCTTCTCGTATTCCCATCTCAACCATGTCCAATCTAGCCTTAATTCCATCCTTCATTTTTTCGGGTGCATTTAGCAATGTTTCAATGAAACTATCACATAAAACTTTTTCAATATGCATAACATCAAGAAAATGTCAGACATACAGAAAATTCCAGTTTGGTCATTCAAAAAAACTGATCTCTTTTTCCAACCAGTTTTTGTAAGGTTTTTCGAAAACGGTTTACCAAAAGCAGTGTTCAAATATTTTACCTTCTCAAAAAATTGATCACCTATTAGTGGAGACGGTGTTGTACATTCTTCTGAACTTCCGTCGAATGATGTCATCCAAGATCGGTACTTATTCCATCGGGGTAGAAATCTGTGATGTCCTAAAAACATGGTTATCGATGAATGTTTCAACCTAATTGACTGTGTACCTTGTTCACAAATGGGACACCCTTGAGTTCCTTTAATTCTATATCCTGACAAATTTCCATAAGCAGGAAATTCATTTATCATCCCGTACAACATGGATTTCAAAGTGAAATCTTTTTTTTGTAAGCATCATACAATGTAACACTTGAATCCCACAATATTTTCAAATCCTCGATCAATGGAGCCAAATAAACATCAATATCATTACCCGGTTGTTTTGGTCCTGATATAAGCATAGATAACATGATGTATTTTCATTTCATGCATAACCACGGTGGTAGGTTATAATTTACCAACATAACCAGCCATGTACTGAGACTGCTGCTTTGAAAACCAAAATGATTCACCCCATCTGTAGATAACGTCAGACGAAGGTTTCTCGGCTCATTTCTAAATTCAGGATACTCATGATCAATTCTATTCCACTGATGAGAGTCTGTCGGGTGACGTAGTTTCCCATCTTTAATTCTTGTATCTGCATACCATGTCAATTTTCATACAGTCTCCTCACTTCCATATAGATGCCTAAACCTTGGAATGATTGGAATGTACCATACAACTTTCGTAGGACTAGAATCATCTTTCTTGTAACGAGAAGCACCAAACTTTGGGCATTCTTTAAGTGATTTTTGGTCCTTGTGAAATAATGTATAGTCATTCGGGCAAGTGTGTATTCTTTCAGAGATCATACCCATTGATCGTAGCATTCATTTGGCATCGTATGTTTGGCTTGGGAGTTCATTATCTTCTGAGATCATGTCATTAAGGAGATAAAGTAGTTTTGTAAAACTGGCGCCACTCCACCCGTTTCCTGCTTTCAAATTATACAGCTTCAGTACAGCTGACAATGTTGTATATTTAGCGCAACAAGCATACAACGGCGTTTTTTCACAACTCTTTAACTTCTCAAACAATTTTGGGCAATCACAAAGTTCATCTTTAACTGTCCTTATAATTTCCTCAATACGATCTTCATCATCATTCACAACTGTAATCACACCCTCCATACGATCGTCTTCACTGTTCACGCTTGTAATCATATTAGATCTTCCATAAAATGTCATGTTATCTGAGCCACTACCAACATTATTTTTTTCCCCATGTTTATTCCAACATGTATAACTTCGATCTATTCCATGACAAATCAGGTGTTCTTCCAACTCCTCTGGACTAATTTTTCTTGAATAACAACAGTGTAAACACGGACAAAGGGTTTGAGAAGGGTCACATGCATGATCTCCTGCAAACTTGATAAACTCTTTCATTCCATCTTCATACTCTTTTGTCAACTAATTGTCATTCATCCATTCTTTATTCATATTCATCATCATTATGGGTTCGATCTCGAACTTTCCTAATATTATGATTTAATTAATCAAGTATCATTGTTTGGGTTTTATAAAAAAAATCATGGTACAAATGCCTCTACAATGAAATAGAGGAACCTACCCCAAAACATGTGAAAGTACTTGAACTCTATCTATATACGGGGGAATATGCCCGGTCTTTTATATATCTCCATGGAGTACCTAAAACCTATAAATGGAGGACTCTTCACTAAAACATGGGGGAGTACCATACTCCATATTTTCTCAAAACATCTTACTTGTCACTTGTCAACTCTCAAGGAGAGTGAAGATAATTAAAATATCCAAACCACATCGTTTGCAATTTCCAATGAATGAGGGAATCATAATATTGTGATCTACATGAGAAGATATTTATAATGGGATACTCATACATGAAATATTATCATCTAAGTGAAAAATAAATAATAATAATGAAATTAACTTGTTCAATGGATACACAATGTGTAGGGTTCTCAGTCAAGTTTGGTTGTATACTACCATTTCTAAACTCAAGTGAAATCCATATACATGGTGTGTTTAGTAGGGTGAACATCGTCTATGGATAAGATACCTGATTTAATCTGACATATATCAAATTAATTCCAAGTTAGTCTTACAAAGACTGCATGATGCCTTTGAAAATACATGACATATAGAACAACTTGATCTAAAGGTATGTACTTTAGATACAAAATGAGTCACTTCACCAACTATGCATCACATTTTTGTGGAATACATGGTGTGTAGTCCTTACATGACCACTAGGGGTGTATAGTCTATACACATCAAGTTTATATGGTATCTATACATGGTGTGAGTGAAGTAAAACACATATCATATGGTTCTACCATTATTTCATGGAATGTACATGGTTTCATGCTGAAGTATATGTCTTGGAGATACATTGTGTGTGACCTACATTCACATGAAATGTAACATTTAAAATAAAACTTATTCGAAGTTTGAGTCAGAAGATGAGTCATGTGGTGTAAATTTTGGAGATAACTGTTGTCTGGCATTAAAATATATATAAAATCCATGTATGGTGAAGCATGTTCCATTTAACTAGACTACATACCATGTATTTTAAAAATATATAGAATCTAAAAAATATCATCTTCACACCATAAAGTGTCTCATAGAGTCCTCTAGAAGTGGTTTTTTATGATTCAGTGGAATTTCACTAGTAACAAAGTGGTGGTGCCATTGAAATGGGTAAATTTTGGATTGATATTCAATGGTGAAAGAACAACAACAAGGAAAAAAATGGCATATCAATCATGCCAACAACCACAACACCATATAAAAACACAATCATTCTCACAATCGCAACACCATACAACCAAACAATCACAATTTTAGATTTTATAAAGCATCCCTTATTCAATTTTGTTTGTTAATTCAGGGGTTATCATAGAAGTTTTATCATTCTATGGCATTCATTCATAAGTCAAGTATATTTAAATTACCAATTTTTATATTCAAATGTTCAACAAGAACCAACCAACATGCAATTCATTTAGTATGAAAACAAGGACCACTAACGGCCACGATTTTTAGTGGGGTGTTTAGCCCATACATTTCACATTATAACCATCAATATCAAAAAGTAATAACATGCGAACAAGAGGAAACCAATGAGTAACAGGAGAAAACTCACCATGAAGGTGTCGTTAAGCACATGGCAAAGGTGAATTAGTGGTAGAGGAGAGGCGCACAATAGAGGAGATTTCCAACTGAAAAGAAAACATAAAATAAGGGAAACTCATGAGAATAAAATGATCTAAAACCGAGTACACCATTTAAAAAATCCCACAAACCCCAAAAACCCACTAAAACCGAAATCAACCCACACCATGGTTAAACACAACTTAAGATTACAAGAAATTATAGAACCCACCTTCGATAGAATGAGTTCAACAGACTTTTTAAAATATAAAATATGAACATACAATGGGTAAGCCCTGACCAATAGGTCCTACTTACTAGGTATAATCCCAAATTTTATTCTAGATAGCATATCCCAAATGAGTAATCCCTGCTCAATCCTATGTTATCACACCTTTCACGACACATACATCCTAATTGCATGACTTTAAACTTCATGGTACAATCTTTTCAACACAACACGTGGTATCTAGTGAGTAGGATCATATCCCTATTCAAACTCAATGAGCCTACCTGTAGATCTTGACAAAAATTAGGGGGAATGCACATATTTCCAATGGGACACCCCTGGTACTCTTTTCAAATCTTAACATCACACCATGCCAAAACTCACCACACGATCGCCAGTTACCCAACATTATTCCAAAACCAAAGGAATATACCCATGCTTCATTACCATAAACCCATCCATCTAGGTTCAATAGTGATGGTCGCATTAAAACCATGCTATAAATCAATAGGGTTAGGAATCCAAATGATCATGTCCATCAACCTAGTCATAACACCAAAACTCAAGAATAGAGAGTGCTTACCTTATACAAATCCAAGGCATGACCATTCCTTCTCCATCAAATTCATAACACCTAATATGCATCAATCCCTCATGTCAAAAAATATACCCTTGATTTATGTATCTAATGTATTCATAACACCAAGATAACCCCACTCATTAGTCTCCCCCAACCACCAAAACTCACTAACTCGCTACCATCCTGAGTCACATGCTAACGACCATTGGGATCTCACACAAACCCCTTACATCAATTCTTATACAATCCTTATCCCCTGGGTGTCACTCTTATCCCAACCTCAAAACACACATCATCTAATAAACCAAACCAACCACTTATTATAGGTTCTCACACACCTGCTATCTAAAATAACCTACAATACAAGGGTCTCACCACCTGGGCTCTCACTCTTGCCCCAACTACCCATACATAGGTTTAACTATCTTATAAAAAACTATAAGTCATCATAATCATTAATGGATCATAATTTCTCATTTATATTAACCCAAGAGAAGGAAAAATACTCCAAAACTGACCAGTAGCGGTAGAGGCAGCAGCAGCCGAGGCGGCGGCGGCGGAGACAGCGGCGGCCGCGGCGGCAGAGGAAGCGACGGTCGCGGCAGTGGAGAAAAACCCAACAGCGCGGAGGCAGCGGTGGAGGAGAAAAACCCAACGGTAGCAGTGGGGGAGGAGGAGGAAGAGGATTAGGAGGATGAGGAGGAGGAGGAAGATGAGGACGTGGAATATGAGGATAATGATGAAGAGAAGTCATGGAGGAAGAGGGTCCTGGTTTAGCTTCTGTGAAAGCTTTACCGCATGCGAGAGAGGAGGGTATGTTAGGGTTATTAAATAAAAACCACTGGAACCTTTATCAGCACTCATTGAAAGCACTGATAAAGGAATGTTTTATCAGCGCTGATAAAGAGATACCTTTATCATCGCTGATAAATTTATGTTTTATCAGCACTTTTATTTTAGCACTGATAAATATTATAATTTTATATAAATTAAGAATAAAAAAATTTATCGGATTGAGGTACGGTCGATTTTTACACCTCAAAAATGACTCATGGATCATTGTCAAAAATTATAAAAATAATACGAACATGTTTTCTCAGTTTTCCATATGTCACTTGTGTTGTTTTCTAAAGTTAATGTCAATTTCAAATTGATATCATATACTTTTAGCCATACCAGTCACACAGTGCGTCGTTTTGAGGTTCGGTCAATTTTTACACCTCAAAAATGACTCATGGATTGTTTTCCTAAAGTATCAAAACAATCCGAACACATTTTCTCAGTTTTCTGTATGTCACTTGTGTTATTTTCTAAAGTTAATGTCAATTTCAAACTGATATCAGACACTTTTAGCCATACCGGTCACACCGTGCGTCAGATTGAGGTGAGGTTGATCCGTACACGTCACAAATGAATCATGCATTGTTGTCCTAAAGTATCAAAACAATACAAATGCATTTTCTCGATATTCCATATGTCATTAGTGTTGTTTTTTAAAGTTAATGTCCATTTCAAACTGATATCAGACACTTTTAGTCATACTTCTCACATCATACGTCGGATTGAGGTGCAATTTATTCGAACACATCACAAATGACTCATGGATAGTTGTACTAAAGTATCAAAATAATAAAAATTCATTTTCTCGGTATTTCATATGTCAGTAGTGTTGTTTTTTAAAGTTTATGTCAATTTGAAACTGATATCAGACACTTTTAGCCATACCGATCACACCATGCATCAGATGGAAGTGAGTTCAATTTTTACACCACACAAATTACAAATGGATCATTTTCCTAAAGTATCAAAACAATCAAAATGAATTTTCTCAGTTTTCCGTATGTTAGTAGTGTTGTTTTCTAAAGTTTATATCAATTTGAAACTGATATCAGACACTTTTAGCCATACATGTCACACCGTGCGTCGGATTGAGGTGAGGTTGATTCGTAAACATCACAAATAACCCATGGATTGTTGTCCTAAAGTATCAAAACAAAACGAATGTGTTTTCTTGGTTTTCCTTATGTCACTTATGTTGTTTTCTAAATTTAATGTCAATTTCAAACTGATATCAGACACTTTTAGCCATACCAGTCACACCGTGCGTCATATTGAGGTACTGTCAATTCTTAAAACTCAAAAATAAATCATGGATTATTTTACTAAAGTATCAAAACAATATGAATATGTTTTCTTGGTTTTCCATATGTCACTTGTGTTGTTTTCTAAAGTTAATGTCAATTTCAAACTCATATTAGACACTTTTAGATATACCGGTCACAACGTGTATTGTATTGAGGTGAGGTAAATTTTTACATGTTACAAATGAATCATGGATCATTTTCCGAAAGTATCAAAACAATCTGAATGCGTTTTCTCAGTTTTCTGAATGTCACTTATGTTGTTTTCTAAAGTTAATGTCAATTTCAAGCTGATATCAGACACTTTTAGTCATACCAGACACACCATGTGTCAGATTAAGGTGCGGTCGATTCTTACACCTCACAAATGACTCATGGATCGTTGTCCAAAAGTATCAAAACAATCCAAATGCATTTTCTCGATTTTCCATATGTCACTTGTGTTGTTTTCTAAAGTTAATGTCACTTTAAAACTAATATCAGACACTTTTAGCCATAATGGTCACACCATGAATCATATTGAGGTGTGTTTGATTCTTACACATCAAAAATGACTCATGGATCGTTTTCCTAGAGTATCAAAACAATCTGAATGTGTTTGCTCAGTTTTCCATATATCACTTGTGTTGTTTTCTAATTTATTATCAATTTCAAAATGATATCAGACACTTTTAGCCATACCAGTCACACCATGCATCGGATTAAGGTGCGGTTGATCCTTACACATCACAAATGACTCATAGATCATTTTCCTAAAGTATCAAAATAATACGAATGCGTTTTATCAGTATTTCGTATGTTAGTAGTGTTGTTTTCTAAAGTTTATGTCAATTTGTAACTGATATCAAGCACTTTTAGCCATATCGGTCACACCGTGCATCGAATTGAGGTGAGGTCAATTCTTACACCTCACAAATGACTCATGGATTGTTTTCCAAAAGTATTAAAACAATCCAAATGTGTTTTCTCAATTTTCTGTATGTTAGTAGTGTTGTTTTCCAAAGTTTATGTCAATTTGAAAATGATATCAGACACTTTTAGCCATACTGGTCACATCGTGTGTCAGATTGAGGTGCAGTGGATTCGTACACCTCACAAATGACTCATGGATCATTTTTCAAAAGTATCAAAAAAATCTGAATTTGTTTTCTTGGTTTCCCGTATGTTAGTAGTGTTGTTTTCTAAAGCTTATGTCAATTTGAAACTGATATCAGACACTTTTAGCCATAATGGTCACACCGTGTGTCGGATTGAGGTGCGGTCGATTCGTACACATCAAAAATGACTCATGGGTTGTTTTCCTAAAGTATCAAAATAATACGAACATGTTTTCTTGGTATTCCATATGTCAGTAGTGTTGTTTTCTAAAGTAGGTGTCAATTTCAAAATGATATCAGACACTTTTAGCCATACCGCTCACACCGTGCATCGGATTGAGGTTCAGTTGATTCTTACACGTCAAAAATGACACGTGGATCGTTTTACTAATGTATCAAAACAATCCAAACTCGTTTTATCAGTATTGCGTATGTCAGTAGTGTTGTTTCTAAATTTTATGTCAATTTAAAAATGATATCAGACACTTTTAGACATATTGGTCACACCGTGCGTCAGATTGAGGTGTGGTCAATTCATACAGCTCACAATTGACTCATGGATTGTTTTCCTAAAGTATGAAAACAATCCTAATGGGTTTTCTTGGTTTTTTGTATGTTATTAGTGTTGTTTTATAAAGTTTATGTCAATTGGAAACTGATATCAGACACTTTTATCCATACCGGTCACACTGTGCATCGGATTGAGGTTTGGTCAATTCATACACGTCACAAATGACTCATGGATCATTGTAATAAAGTATTAAAACAATCCGAATGCGTTTTCTCAATTTTTTGTATGTCACTTGTGTTGTTTTCTAAAGTTTATGTCAATTTGAAACTGATATTAGACACTTTTAGCCATACCGGTCACACCGTGCATCGGATTGAGGTGTGGTTGATTCGTAAACGTCAAAAATGACTCATGTATTGTTTTTATAAAGTATAAAACAATACTAATGCGTTTTCTTGGTTTTCTGTATGTCACTTATGTTGTTTTCTAAAGTTAATGTAAATTTGAAATTGGTATCAGACACTTTTAGCCATACCGGTCACACTGTACGTCGGATTGAGGTACGTTCGATTCATACACGTCACAAATAACTCATGAATAATTTTCCTAAAGTATCAAAACAATCCGAACACATTTTCTCGGTATTCCGTATGTTAGTAGTGTTGTTTTCTAAAGTTAATGTCAATTTCAAACTGATATCAGACAGTTTTAGCCATACCAGACACACCGTGCGTCAGATTGAGGTGCAGTTAATTCATACACCTCAAAAATGACTCATGGATTGTTTTCCTAAAGTATCAAAACAATCTTAATGTGTTTTCTCTATTTTTCATATGTCACTTGTGTTGTTTTATAAAGTTAATGTCAATTTGAAACTGATATCAGACACTTTTATCCATACCCGTCACACCGTGCGTCGGATTGAGGTGTGGTCGATTCGTAAACCTCAAAAATAACTCATGGATTTTTTTTCCTAAAGTATCAAAACAATCTGAATGAATTTTCTCAGTTTTTCTTATGTCACTTGTGTTGTTTTATAAAGTTAATGTCAATTTCAAACTGATATCAGACACTTTTAGCCATATCGGTCACACCGTGCGTCGGATTGAGGTGAAGTCGATTCGTACACATCACAAATGAATCATGGAACATTTTCCTAAAGTATAAAAACAATCCGAATTCATTTTCACATTTTCTTCATATGTCACTTGTGTTGTTTTCTAAATTTTATGTCAATTTGAAATTGATATCAGACACTTTAAGCCATACCGGTCACACCGTGCGTCGGATTGAGGTGCGGTCGATTCGTACACCTCAAAAATGACTCATGGATCATTGTTTCATGCATGTGTATATGTGTTCCAATGAAATGTATAGAAATCAAGAGAAACCTAGGTAAATAAATTGGGTATTTTTGATCCACCAAGAGATAGAGTGAGAGTTCTATTGAATATTTGTGATTTTGTGATCATCCAGAGATTATGTCTCCATGGAGGTGATGTTTCTAGTTGTGTTTATGAGAGGATTGGGTTTGGTATGAGATTTTTATAGCCTGGTTAGGTTTTCTAAGGCTATTTGAGTAGGTATTACAGTCTTAGGCCTAAAGAAGATGGATAATATAGTTTTATATATCACGTATTATGGGGAACACCCTCTTAAGGATATATAAGAGTCATGGTGTGTGTGATGAGTAGGATATTCCATATAGGGATTGTTGAAGTTTGACATAGAGGATATAAAACATAATAAAGGGTGATCATATATGCTCAATAAGTATAAAAAAGGGAGATATCAATGATCATATATGGATAACATTAGTAGGAATTCACCTTCATCTTATTTGTGTACAATCTTCCATCAGGTATGTTTCCCATTCATTTCTAAACACATCTATATCATCTTCTGAATATCATTTTTTGTGACAGTCATGGTAGTACTAAAAAAATATAAATACACAAAGGATTAATAAATATTTTAAATGAACTCGTAATTATTTTCAAAAATACCTCGTCAGGGATGCTAGTTTGTTGATGAAATACGATCTCTTTCATAAATTTACAAACATAATAACCACAGTCCTTTTTGTTTATTTGTTTTGGACACTGTAGAAACATCAACAATAATAAGTAATTTGTTTTGATATGTGTTTTGATAGTGCAATGTTATTATATATACCCGGATACTTTTCCAGTTGTAGATCTTATAGGTTTTCTCATCGTTATACCCTAGATTCATTATGTGCATTAGACGATATTGATGCACCGCCCTTTCATAACAGAATCCTCATTAAAAGATAAAATAAATTATATAATTAGATGTTTAGTTTTAAAATGTTGGATCTAGTGTATTACAAATTAACAAACGCTATCATGGGTGGTCGGTTTGTTGGATATCTATGCATTGAATCCAGAAAATAAATCTTTGGAGTATCCAAATTGACTGCAATCAGCATCCAATGCTCCCTAAAAACACAAAAATGGAATAAGTAAAGAAAGAAATGAAAATATAGTTGATATGATTAAATTGTAGAGTTTTACCCTTATATCATTGGTATTAAAAAGAGTCTATCATCCTTAATTTTGTTTTCAAACGATTTGAGCAGGGATGACATTATTATAGCCTATTTATCAGAATCTATTTCTTCTTTTGAAGAGGTGGTTTCAGGACTAACAAGTCAAAATTTTTATTCATGGGTAAATCCCTTTAATTTTTTTTCATATATACGCCTGTGAAAAATATAAAATGTATTTAGTCATAATTATCAGAGTATATCAGCTTTTGTAAAATCAAATCATGAAAACATACCTCATTTATACATTTACAACTGAGGCGTCTAGCCATTCATACTTGAGGATTTCATTTACATTTTTATCACTAATTAAATCTCATGTTTCCTCTCCGTACATATTTTTTTCAAACTCAACTATGTGAGAATTTTTGTCTATCAACTTTGTATCCACGTGATCTTGCAATGATATTAACTGTGGATATAGAACGGGCGGGGTGAAGGTGCTCTCAGTAGACCGTTTCAATCGGTTGGTCGATCATTGAGATATTTTTGAGCTGATATTTCGTTTCACCCCTTCTCTCTGTCGTTCTATAATAACATTCTTCGATTTAGACCTTTTTCATTAAATGTTAAAGGTCCATCTTGAAAAATAACTTGGAAATGGATACCTCCTTGTCGACATGTTTTTTACAATAACTGACAGACATGCAATGAATGTTCCAACAGCTTGTTCAACTGTATGAATTCCATCATCGTCATTTGGAACAGGTAGCTCAGCACTCGGATCATTAGCTACGTTAATTGACACTCTGACATGATCTGTTGGAAGCTATCTGTTGTGTAGCATATCTTTCTGCGTATTAAACACTGTATCCCTTGCTACAAGGTGATAGGTGGGAGTTGATAGATATAAATCATAGTCATTTTCACCCTATAGAATATTAGTACAGAAAAGGTATCAGTCTATATGTGAATCACATTTCACAGAAACAATTATTAAAACATTGATTACCTCAACTAAGTCAGGTTTTTTAGGGGAATGGCTTGCCTCAAAACTGGTGGTGGGTGGGGCGGGATTGTCACGCACGGGTTGTTGTTGAGTTGTTTCTTCTCTTTGCCTCTCCCCCATAAATGTTTTTATCATCTCTCTATGGTATTGTAATTCTTCTTGAAAATAGCTAATTTTTCTTACAGCTTTTCCATTTTTTCATTTTCATCCTCTACTTGTTTTTATTTTTAAAAATATGTTTGGGGTGTCACCCCAAAACCTGCACCTCTGACGTGGCAATACTATTCTGGCCACTTCAAGGCTGCTGAAGTATGTCTGCATCTGGTGCTGGTGTTGTTGATTCCTGTGACTATGTCAGATAGAAAATATAGAAAAATAAGTAGTCATTGTAATATAATAGTGATTTAAAACAAATCAAATTTATATTATGTCATACTTACACATGTTTCCCACACTTTTTGTGTGTTTTCATCTATCAGTATCCCCTCTTTATTTACATGAGCCTCCTTCCATAGCACTTGGAGTGTGATGGATTTGGAATTCAATTTTGATTCATCAATCTTCATATAAAAATAGAAACATGGTTATGGTGTTTTTTTGTCACATATAAGTAGTATGATAGATTTAAAAGACATACCAATTTTTCCTCAAGTGAAGCGTACCCCATCCTTTCTTTACGGTAAGGGTACGCTGGTCCTGCTGCGTGTTTTTTATTTTCAGCACTCAATTTCTGTTTCATAAATAAAAAACTATCAATCAAAGTGATGAATACAAGAAACTTCACACAACTTATTACCCCACACTATGTACCTGAAAAGTTTTCTCCCCGCGACGATTGATAAACTCGTCCCACGCTCCTTGGGATATCAAGTGTACACAAAGAGGAGGTGGGTGCGGCTTGATTTTCCCTTCAGCATCTTTAAGATGATATTTCATTAAAATTGTGCGGAAACCTCTATGAATCCTTCCTGCAACTCTTAATACATATTCCTTATACAGGAAATCTACTATAAATTCAGTCTACAATGGATGATGAAGAGTAAGTCAATGTTTTGGTATTTTAATTTAATAAATTAAAATAATGATATCATAATGTTACCGTAATCTCTTCCCACATTAGTGTCTGAAGACCGGTGACAACATGGTGCCATGACTGTACATCAATCGACACGCGTTGCCAAGTGACAATTCCAATGTATCTACTAAATATGGCTTTGTTGGGGTTAATATGTTGGCCTAGATTTTTCCATCCCACCTCAAATTTGATGCCTTTTTCTTTTGCCTTAAGGATTTTGGATAACATTGTCAAACTACGGCGCTCTTGTTTTTTTGCACTTTAAGGGTTTCATTTCTTACCATTTCCTCAGAAGTATCATCAATATCTTTCTCTGAAGCACTAGCATTATCAATGGGACCAGCAAAAAAAGGTTGAGAAACTTTTTGTTGCTCTGCACTGGAACCACCAACATCTTGTTGAGAAACTTATTGTTGCTCTACACGGGGACCACCAGCAGGTGGTTGAGAGACCTTTTGTGCCTCAGGATTGGGCACATCAGCAGGTGCATAATTCATTATCTAAAGAAGTGGTTTAACATTTAATTTAGATTACATAAAAGCAGTAGAATAAAGATAATAACATAACATAACACAATGTATATTACAATAAACAAATAACCTAATTATTGTCCTCTCTTTTTTTTCTTCAAAGTCTGAAGAGATTTGACTCCTCTATCGACTATGTAAATCCCTTCATTGTGGTCTCCTCTGACATACAAAACGTTGTCTACATTGGGACCACTGCGAAATGATTGTAAAGTCCCTATAAAAGGGTCATCCTCTGTTGAAATTTCATCTGACCATTCAGTTGTTTTGGTTGATAACAGAACAATTAACCAATTTCGGTTTGCGGGGTATGGAACATAAAATACTTGTACTTCCTGTGATTTCATTATAAATGGTTTATCTTTCTCCCCTTCCTTACTGAAATCAACTTTCATGAATCATAATTCATCTATTTTAACAGCACTCCTGTTATCAACCCCCTTGCATTGAAAAATTGGAACTTTGAATTTCATATAATCCAACTGCCATATTCGTTTGATAATGCCAAAGTATGAAATATTCACATAAATTGGATTTTTTTTTCCTTAGCACCGGAAATATGCATCGCCTGAGCCACATGTGTAACCCCACTATTCTGCATGGTACTATCTTCATCATGTTCATTAGTATATAATGTATAACCATTAACTGTATAAGCATTGTAAGATAATACATACACACTTGCTCCTCCGACCAGCCATCGAAGTCGTTCTGAAATTGAGTCTGGATTTTCATCTAACGACTTCAAAATATGGTCCTAAAACCATCCTATAAACTATCGACTATGTGTATATGATATCCATTTTCAGCCCTAGATGGATTCAAACACCTAAGAATTCCCTTTTAGGTTTGAACATATGGGTGAACGTCGAAACTGTTATGAAAAACGTAAAGGTGAGCCTGCTCCCGATCTGTAATATTGATTGTGACAACCTCCCTTCCAGAAATTCCTTCACCCTCAAGCCACTCAGTGTGATGAGATTTCGGTAGGCCAACGTTTTATACACCAGACGGGTATTCGGTAAAAAATTCAATGGCTTCCTCAACATTATATTACTCCGCAATACAACCCTCTGTCCGACTTCGATTTTTGACATACCCTTTAAAAATATTCATATACCGTTCAATGGGGTACATCCATCTATAATATACAGGACCACATAGCTGAATATCTCTCACCAAATGAACCATCAAATGAACCATCATATCAAAAAATTTCAGCGGGAAGAACATTTCCAATTCACATAATATGACGGAAATTTCTCTTTCCATAGTTGGCAATTTCAATGGGTCTATTACTTTGCTGCATATAGAATTGAAGAAGAAACAGATCTTTGTTAATGTATGGTGGACATTGTTGGAAAAAATGCAACGTAAAGATATAGGAATTAGATCTTGCATCAAAACATAGAAGTCATGTGATTTCAGACCCTTTAATTCTAAATCGCTCATTGACACAATGTTCTTGATATTTGATTAATACTCCTCTAGAACCTTTACATCATTCAAGAAGTTTCAAAACTGATATCCCTCCTGCCTGGAAATAGTGTAAGCAGCACGGCGAAGAAATTTTCGTTTTTTACCCTTCACTGGTGCCAACTCTTCTCGTATTCCCATCTCAACCATGTCCAATCTAGCCTTAATTTCATCCTTCATTTTTTCGGGTGCATTTAGAAACGTTTCAATGACACTATCACATAAAATTTTTTCAATATGCATAACATCAAGAAAATGTCAGACATACAGACAATTCCAGTTTGGTCATTCAAAAAAAACTGATCTCTTTTTTCAACCAGTTTTCATAAGGTTTTTTGAAAATGGTTTACCAAAAATAGTGTTCAAATCTTTTACCTTCTAAAACAATTGATCACCTATTAGTGGAGATGGTGTTGTACATTCTTCTGAACTTCCTTCAAATGATGTCGTCCAAGATAGGTACTTATTCCATCGCGGTATAAATCTACGATGTCCTAAAAACACAGTTTTCGATGAATGTTTCAACCTAATTGACTGTGTACCTTTTTCACAAATGGGACACCCTTGAGTTCCTTTAATTATATATCCTAAAAAATTTCCATAAGCAGGAAAGTCATTTATCATCCCGTAAAACATGGCTTTCAAAGTGAAATCTTTTTTTTTGTAATCATCATACAATGTAACACTTGAATCCTACAATATTTTCAAATCCTCGATCAATGGAGCCAAATAAACATCAATATCATTACCTAGTTGTTTTGGTCCTGATATAAGCATTGATAACATAATGTATTTTCATTTCATTCATAACCATGGTGGTGGGTTATAATTTACCAACATAACCGGCCATGTACTGAGACTGCTTCTTTGAAAACCAAAATGATTCCCCCCATCTGTAGATAATGTCAGACAAAGGTTTCCCGGCTCGTTTCTAAATTCAGGATACTCATGATCAATTCTATTCCACTGATGAGAGTCTGTCGGGTGACGTAGTTTCTCATCTTTAATTCTTGTATATGCATGCCATGTCAATTTTCCTACAGTCTCCTCACTTCCATATAGGCGCCTAAACCTTGGAATGATTGGAAATTACCATACAACTTTCGTAGGACTAGAATCATCTTTCTTTTAATGAGAATCACCACACATTGGGAATTATTTAAGTGATTTGTGGTCCTTGTGAAATAATATACAGTCATTCGGGCAAGCGTGTATTCTTTCAGAGATCAGACCCATTGATCATAGCATTCATTTGGAATCGTATGTTCGGCTTGGGAGTTCATTATCTTCTGGGATCATGAAATTCAGGAGGGAAAGTAGTTCTGTAAAACTGGCACCACTCCACCCATTTCCTTCTTTCAAATTATACAGCTTCAGTAAGGCTGACAATGTTGTATATTTAGTGAAAAAATCATACAATGGTGTTTTTTCACAACTCTTTTACTTCTCAAACAATTTTGAGGAATAACAAAGTTCATCTTTAACTGTTCTTATCATTTCCCCAATACAATCTTCATCATCATTCACAACTATAATCACACCCTCCATACGATTGTCTTCACTGTTCACGCTTGTAATCATATTAGATCTTCCATTAAATGTCATCTTATCTGATCCACTACCGACATTCTTTTTTTCCCCATGTTTATTCAAACATGTATAACTTCGATCTATTCCGTGATAGATCAGGTGTTCTTCCAACTCCACTGGACTAATTTGTCTTGAATAACAACAGTGTAAACACGGACAAAGGGTTTGAGAAGGGTTACATGCATGATCTCCTACAAACTTGATAAACTCTTTCATGCCATCTTCATACTCTTTTGTCAACTGATTGGAATTCATCCATTCTTTATTCATATTCATCATCATTATGGGTTTGATCTCGAACTTTCCTAATATTAAGATTTAATTAATCAAGTAGCATTGTTTGGGTTTTATAAAAAAAATCATGGTACAAATGCCTCTACAATGAAATAGAGGAACCTACCCCAAAACATGTGAAATTACTTGAACTCTATCTATATACGGGGGACTATGCCCAGTCTTTTGTATATCTCCATGGGGTACCTAAAACCTATAAATGGAGGACTCTTCACCGAAACATGGGGGAGTACCATACTCCATATTTTCTCCAAACATCTTACTTGTCACTTCTCAACTCTCAAGCAGAGTGAAGATAATTAAAATATCCAAACCACATCGTGTTCAATTTCCAATGAATGAGGGAATCATAATATTGTGATCTACATGAGAAGATATTTATAATGGGCTAATCATACATGAAATATTATCATCTAAGTGAAAAATAAATAATAATAATAATAATGAAATTAACTTGTTCAATGGATACACAATGTGTAGGGTTCTCAGTCAAGGTTGGTTGTATACTACCATTTCTAAACTCATGTGAAATCCATATACATGGTGTGTTCAGTAGGGTGAACATCGTCTATGGATAAGATACCTGATTTAATCTGACATATATCAAATTAATTCCAAGTTAGTCTTACAAAGACTACATGATGAATTTGAAAATACATGACATATAGAACAACTTGAGCTAAAGGCATGTACTTTAGATACAAAATGAGTCACTTCACCGTCTATGCATTACATTTTTGTGGAATACACGGTGTGTAGTCCTTACATGACCACTAGGGGTGTATAGTCTATACACATCAAGTTCATATGGTATCTATACATGGTGTGAGTGAAGTAAAACACATATCATATGGTTCTACCATTATTTCATGGAATGTACATTGTTTCATGCTGAAGTATATGTCTTGGAGATACATTGTGTGTGACCTACATTCACATGACATGTAACATTTAAAATAAAACTTATTCAAAGTTTGAGTCAGAAGATGAGTCATATGGTGTAAATTTTGGAGATAACTGTTTTCTGGCATTAAAATCTATATGAAATCCATGTATGGTGAAGCATGTTCCATTTAACTAGACTATATACCATATATTTTAAAAATATATAGAATCTAAAAAACATCATCTTCACACCATAAAGTGTCTCATAGAGTCCTCTAGAAGTGGTTTTTTAGGATTCAGTGGAATTGCACTAGTAACAAAGTGGTGGTGCCATTGAAATGGGTAAATTTTGGATTGATATTCAATGGTGAAAGAACAACAACATGGAAAACCAATGGCATATCAATCATGCCAACAACCGCAGCACCATACAAAAACACACTCGTGCTCACAATCGCAACACTATACAAACCAAACAATCATAATTTTAGATTTTATAAAGCATCCCTTATTCAATTTTGTTTGTTAATTCAGGGGTTATCACAGAAGTTTTATCATCCTATGGAATTCATTCATAAGTCAAGTATACGTAAATTACCAATTTTTATATTCAAATGTTCAACAAGAACCAACCAACATGCAATTCATTTAGTATGCAAACAAGGAACACCAACGGCCACGATTTTTAGTGGGGTGTTTAGCCCGTACATTTCACATTATAACCATCAATATCAAAAAGTAATAACATGCGAACAAGAGGAAACCAATGAGTAACAGGAGAAAACTCACCATGAAGGTGTCGTTAAGCACATGGAAAAGGTGCATTCGTGGTAGAGGAGAGGCACACAAGAGAGGATATTTCCAACTGAAAAGAAAACATAAAATAATGGAAACTTGTGAGAATAAAATGATCTAAAACCGAGTACACCATTTACAACATCCCACAAACCCCAAAACCCCACTAAACCGAAATCAACCCACACCATGGTTAAACACACCTTATGATAACAAGAAATTATAGAACCCACCTTCGATATAACGAGTTCAATAGAATTTTTAAAATATAGAAGATAAACATACAATGGGTAATCCCTCAGAAATATGTCCTACTTACTAGGTATAATCCGAAAGTTTATTCTAGATAGAATATCCCAAATGAGTATGCCCTGATCAATCCTCTGTTATCACACCTTTCATGACACATAAATCCTAATCGCATGACTTTAAACTTCATGGTACAATCTTTTCAACACAACACGTGGTATCTAGTGAGTAATATCATATCCCTATTCAAATTCAATGATCCTACCTATAGATCTTGACAAAAATTCAGGGGAATGCACATATTTCCAATGGGACACCCCTATTACTCTTTTCCAATCTTAACATCACACCATGCCAAAACTCACCACACGATCACCAGTTACCCAACATTATTCCAAAACCAAAGGGATATACCCATGCTTCATTAACCTAAACCCATCCATATAGGTTCAATAGTGATGGTAACATTAAAACCATGCTATAAATCAATAGGGTTAGGAATCCAAATGATCATGTCCCTCAACCCAGTCATAACACCAAAACTCAAGAATAGAGAGTGCTTCCCTTATACAAATCCAAGGCATGACCATTCCTTCGCTATCAACTTGATAACACCTAATATGCATCAATACCTCATGTCAAAGAATATACCCTAGATTTATTTATCTAATGTATTCATAACACCAAGATAACCCCACTCATTAGTCTCCCCCAACCACCAAAACTCACTAACTTTCTACCATCCTGAGTCACATGCTAATGACCACTGGGATCTCACACAAACCCCTTACATCAATTCTTATACAATCCGTATCCCCTGGGTGTCACTCTTATCCTAACCTCAAAACACACATCATCTAATAAACCAAACCAACCACTTACTATAGGTTCTCACACACCCGCAATCTAAAATAACCTACAATGCAAGGGTCTCACCACCTGGGCTCTCACTCTTGACCCAACTGCCCATACATAGGTTCAACTCTCTTAGAAAAAAACTATAATTCATCATAATCATTCAAGGATCATAATTTCTCATTTATATTAACCCAAGATAAGGAAAAATACTCCTAAACTGACCAATAGCGGTAGAGGTAGCAGCGGCGGCGGCGGCGGTCACGGCGGCAGAGGAAGCAGTGGTCACAGCAGAGGTGCAAAACCCAACAGCGCGGAGGCAGCGGCGGAGGAGAAAAACCCAACGGCAGTAGTGGGGGAGGTGGAGGAATAGGAGTAGGAGGATGGGGAGGAGGAGGAAGATGAGGACGTGGAATAGGAGGAGAATGATGAAGAGAAGTCACGGCGGAAGAGGGTTCTGGTTCAGCTTCTGCGAAAGATTTACCGCATGCGAGAGAGGAGGGTATGTTAGGGTTATTAAATAGAAACCACTGGAACCTTTATCAGCACTCGTTGAAAGCACTGATAAAGTTATGTTTTATCAGCGCTAAAATAAAAGCATTGATAAAGAGATACCTTTATCATCACTGATAAATTTATGTTTTATCAGCGCTTTTATTTTAGCACTAATAAATATTATAATTTTATATAAATTAAGAATAAAAACATTTATCAGTGATAAAATAAGCTCTGATAAATGTACCATTTTATCAGTGCTAAAAAAGGTGTTGATAATGGGTATAACTTTATTAGCGCTTATTTTAGCACTGATAAAGGTTAAATTTATCAGCACTTTTAACTAGCACTGATAAAGGCATACCCCTTTATCAGTGCTTTTTGTTTAGCACTGATAAAGGGTAGCGCTTCCCTTGCCCTGTTTTTTGGTAGTGTGTGTTAGAATTCCCAATGAATGAAGGTAGATATTTCCCCATGAAATAATCAATGGTATGATGTTCCCTCCATTGATAATTTGGAAGCTCAGTATGATTCATATCTAGATAAAGTTACATTAGAATATCAATAGTATTATGTATTTCAGATCCCTTAATAATCGGTTAATCAGGGGAAAATCATATCATTTTCTATAAAATTCATTGTTATCACAATTATATATGGTTTTAGCCATTGAATAAACCCCAAAAGCATAGTGTAAGCTTCATGTTGTAATAATCTAAGTGAAAAATTATATAATAATGAAAACAATTCCTAATATTCCCTAATTAATGACATATTCTTATCAACCTATGACACTTAAGGTTCATCCTATATCACTTTAAGTTCAATATAATATGTATTAGGTTCTATCCCTAAATTCATCATAATTTAATATCCAAAAATAACCAATCCCTCCTCTGTTAGGAACTATAGAAAGTCAAGAATAAGATACATAAAAATTTAATATTTGAACAATACTCAATATATATCCCAAATAAAAATTATTGATAACTGTAAAGGTTCAATGTAATTGGTGACTAGATATATAAACATCTTATTTAATTTCAATATTCATAATATCAAACATCCTTCTTTAAATAATATTCCCATATAGAATCATCATATATAGTGTCCTTATTCATATCGTGGGGGGAAACTAAAACATAAGAATGGGTGACCTCAGATACTCAACAATGTTAAACATGGGATATATCAATCAATGATCATATATAATCATATCATGAGTATAAGGTTATGTGAACATGTGATTGTTAATATAAAATCATACCTAAAAATTCATAAATCATAATCATGAATCATGGAATAAAACATTAGTATATCACAAGATTGGGGAATCATTTAGAAATTATTCATGACCCATGAGTTGAAATTATAATCATATTATCATTTCATAAGAGTATGGAACCATCATAGGCATAAAAACAATATCATATGTCAAGGTTAACTACCAAGACCATGATATCATTACATATCGGGAATCACCACTTATTTCCCATATCAAAGAGGATCATGAATCCCTACATGTTTCCCATAGTGGGTCAATAACATCAACTCATTTACCATAATTATATCATGATATTTCAGTCTTTTCCCAATGAATTGGAGGGATATATAATTCTGGGACTACATATCACATAGTGAGAACCATACATACGTGTGAACATGATCATAAAACATATATCATATCATTATATCATAACCCAGGGAAATGAAATGGGTTTCATAAAAAATTCAACACTCCATCATATAATTACCTATGGAAAAGAAATAGTTTTCATAAAAATATCATAATTTCATAATATCATGACCTATTTAAAAGAAACGAGTTTCATAAAGGTTTCATCATAAATTAATTAACACTTGGGAAAGAAACAGGCTTCGTAGAATTAACCTTATATTATCATCATCAAAATACATCCAAAGAAAAAAAAATATTTTTTATGATAAGATCATATCCTCGATGAATCATAAAAATCCATAAATGATTATGACATAGATTAAAAATACCTTTAAAATGTCATTTAAACATTTCATTCAAAACATGAGAAAATATCCATTTCTTTGATAAAATTTTAAGTATAATTTAAAATAATGTTGAGATAATAATTTTATTTAAAAATAATGAAGGAAACATTTAATGTAATCAAAAATGAAAAGAATAGTCATGATGGTATGAAAATTCATTCGTGTGGTATACATTAAAAGAAAACATTCTTTTAAAACTTTTTTAAAAAGTAAAAAATGAAATGTTTGTAAAACTTATAGAAATATTCATTTTTAATACCTTATAAATAAAAACAAATATAGTTAAAATTATCTTTTTAAGGCATTTAATTTTTATTTTAGAAATATTATAAAATAATTTTGAATATTATATACATGGAAGAAAATGTTCATCGAATAAAGAGAAAATAAGGTCGGATTTTCTTTAAAAACATTTTCTCTATCATTTTAAGTACAAAAGAGAGAAAATTGGAAATAATACTTTAAAATTATAGGAATAACCATATAAGAATATAATATATGGGTTTTAAAAGATAATACCAATAAAATTTACCTCAATGGAAATTTATTATAGACAATTTAGTAAAGAAATGGGATTGTAATATAAACTATAACCTCAAGTCTTTCCATGTTTAATACGCATTAAAATATCCTATATTATAAGTATATATTAATTATACCTACACTAAATAAACATATTTATACATAACATACTATGTATGATTCCTTTATAATTTATAATTACCCTTTTATTAACAATTATTCCTTAAAATGTACATTTGGGTGAAAATAGTCTATTTTACATGCATATTTCAGTTTGATGGTTCTAAAACTTGAAATTTGTTCATAGTTTCTTCATATAAAGAATAATAATCATGAAATAAGTATCATTTTTATTCATTATATACAAATTTATAACCATTTATATAAATTTGTGATGAAAAATTAATTACATCACTTCATGGAGATGGTAGTCCATACGTATGCACGAGTGATGTTTCCAATTTTCAATGGATGGAATAAAAGATGGGTAAATAATAATTCAACTTTACAGAATCATTATTATACCACAAATATCATATATATATATATATATATATATTAAATATATCCTTATTAACATCCATGTAAATCAAAAATGAAAACAAAACACATCACTTTGTGTACGTTGTAGTCTACATGTATGCACAAGTGATCCTATCGCTTTCCAACATATGGGAAGGTAAGTAGGATGATAAGATTTTATAATTAAAAAAAGAATAATTATTTCCTTAATATAATATATAAACATTAAATACATCATATTAACCAATCATTAATGACGGTGATGGAAAATAAATCATATCGCTACGTGGAGACGGTAGTCCACATATACGAACGAGCGATACTTTCACTTCCCATTTGATATAAAGGAGGTATAAAATGAATGTACCATCATAATAATAACGTATAATTATATTTATGGTACTATATTAATAATTTAATGATATATACAACATTTTTCAATAATTTGGAATATGTAATAAAATTTAAAGTACCCAGTTAAGTGTTATATATATTTGTTGATAAACCTTCGATGGCTTGCACCTTAAGCCCTAAAAGGATGGTATTATGATGAAACAAAGTAATATAGATTATAGGAAGTAATTATAGTAAATTATATGGATAGTAATTGGATTATATAATAATATATTTACATGTAGAGAATAGAGGATAAGAGGTGTTTATTTATAAGTGAGGGAGAGGAGACATTTATAATTTTTCAATAGATTAAAATATAATATTGTATTATTAAATAAAAATGGAAAAAATGACTCATAGTATAATATTAAATGGTATAGGGTCACAATAGGACCATAAAATAATAATTATACAAATTATCATGTCATCTTAACCCTTATCATTTTAGTTTTACCCTTTTTAACTCATTTTAACTCTTACAATGGTAACTGACTTCTTTACCAAAGTTAATATTCATAATGACCAAAAAATAAAGTGACCTAATTAAAAAATATTTAAATTATTATTAAAAATAAGGGATCCAATTTATTAATTTAATTTTTATAAGTCATAGAAATTACTTTTTAAATAAACTCACAAAAGGTGGTGAAAATTGTTTTCTAGAAAAATACATTTTTAAGTATAAAACATTTTTATACCAAAATTTTGAATAATTCAAATTAAAATGAAATTAATTTTATTTTTTTTAATAAAATAACTAATTAAGTTATAAAATCAATTAAAAAATGGAAAATTGTAAATAATTGAATTGAAAAGATATGATTCTTTAAAATCGGTATATTTTCACTATTCACTAAAAATTAATATTTTTAGAAAAATCCCAAAAATTATTACTCAGATGATATTTAAAGGATTATTTTAAATTTTTTATTAATTTACCAAAATAAAATATCTGAAAATGGTATAAATTAATTATAATATCCATGCACAAAAGAAATAAAACCCATTTTTGAAGAAAATATATTTTTATATCATAAAATGAATTTACTAAAAATTTAGTACCTAATTATTATAAATTAATAAATAAATTTTCATTATATAAAACATGTATATACATTTTTTATAATATCTTTATTCTTTTTCATACCTCAAATTTAATGGCTAGGTTATAATAGTCACATTTAAATAATTATAAAAATAATTTACATCGTGGTTTATTTAAACTAATTGTTCCATATAAAGAAATATATCTTAGAAATTAAATTTATTTAAAGAGAGATATATCATAAAAACTTGGGGTGTTACATTGTATTTAAAATGTTAATGATTTTCAGGGAAAATGTTTTATACTTTAAAGGTGTTCTCTTCTTTCAATTCAAAGGGTTTTGAAAAAATATTTTGAGATTTCCATAGATGATTTAATAATGAAATTCAAGTAGTATTTCATGAAATGATAGGAGTTTTTTAAATGGGTTTTTTTGTTTTCATAGTGGGATGAAAATATTTTAGTTATTAAAAAATGGTGGAAAATATTTTTATGGTATATTTATCATTGGGATATGAGTTTTTAAACCCTATCTTGATAAATCGGTGGGTTTTCAAGGAAAGAGGGAGATTTTGTATAAAAAAATATTTTAGAAATTTTCTTTTGAGGTATGAATTTTTTATTGATTTGAGATTCTCTAATTTTGTTAATGGATTGTGGATTTTCCATGCCAATATTTTATGTTATTTTTACTTTTCTTTCCAAAAAGGTTCTGATGAAATGTGTAGTGATTTTCAGGTTGATGGGTTTATAGGTTATCTCACCTTGTTATCTAAGTGCAGTTTCTTTTTAGTTTTTTTGATATTATATGTTTTGGAGATTTTTCCTTTTTTATCCTAGATTTAATGTAGATTATAAATTAGATTTTTCTTTATAAATTTCATTGTGTTATTCCTTGATTGTTCTTTAATGATAGGTGTGGATGTACCGAAGCATACAGTGGAAGCCGGTGGGCCGGGAATTTAAAATTTTCTATCACTGGAGTGACGTAACATCATCTTCTCTAGAAATCTAGCCCCGGTATGGTCTGAGGATCCTATGTGGTTTAATCAGATCATAATAAATAAATAAAACTAATACCTTGTTCAGATTTGATGCACACACATCCATTATAAGTTTCTAGTGTTCATTGATTGAAGGTTCCAATGTTGAACCCCACTAGATAGTCCATACACACTTCTCAAATATGTACGTACATCGTTCATAAGATTCTGGGTTCTAGCATGTCACACCCCAACCGCAGACGCCCTTATTTTACTCCTTTCTTGGTCTCGATTTGAATTTTTCAAAGTTTAATTGTGTTGGCGGGTTTTGCGCCGGTGCGTGGACACCGCAACGTTAGCAGTGGCAGTGTGTTTGGCATGGGTTATCGTGTGTTTTCACGATGTTTTAAATAATAATAATATTTTAATTTATTTTGACATTATTATAATTATAAATGTTAGGTTTTTTGTATCATTATTTTTATTATTTGGATTGTTAAATTATTATTATTTCGATATTATTATTATTATCACAAAGTTTATTATTATTATTATTATAATGTTTCTTAAAATTTTTAATGTAAAGTTCATTATTGTTATTAAGATTTGATTTATTTATTCTATCATATTATTATTATTATTATTATTATCCTTATTATTATTATCATTATAATATATATATATATATATATATATCCTAAACCCTAATCCCCCCCCCTTACCCTCATGTCGCCCGCGCGGCCTCCCCCTCCCATGCTCTCCCTCTGTCCGTCGGCCGCCGCCTCTCCCCCACCGGCCTCCTCACCACCTCCGGTGCTTCCCCCACCATCCCGGCCCCCACTTACCCTTCGCCACACCCAGCCACATGCCCGACCTCCCGCTTTACCCCCCAGGCTGGCCTCCAGGTGACCCCCGGCCTCTGTCGGTCTCCTCCCGGCGTCCCGACCTTCGACCAGCCTCAGGCCCTCCCGACCACCGCACCCCGCTCACCTTCCCGCCTCTCCCAAGGACGCGCTTCCCGTGTGGCCCCCTGTCCTGGCCCCCGCTCCTCGTTTCCATCGCTTACCGTCGCCCGTGCATCCCTGGTTCCTTCTACGCGGCCTCCTCTGGCCAGCCACCGCCCTGCCCCGGTCGGGCCTCCTCCAGCGACCCGATCTCTGATGCCCCGCTTCAGTAGCCCCCTAGGCACTTCCGGATTTTTTTTCCTGGCACTCCGGCACACCCTACGGCCCCCACAAGGAATCCCAGCCCTTTTTTAGGCGGTCCATCCATCCGCCGCCGCCTTGCACCAGCCAGCGGTGCACACGACTATCGTTGCCCGACCTCCGGTGGTCTCCCTGCCAGTGCGCACCGCCCCTTTAACTGGCGCGCGACCCTGACGGTCGAGCGCATCTGTGCCGAGGTAGTATTTTGTGGCTGATTGTTGTTTGAGTTTATTTTTATATCTGTGGTTTATTGTTTTGGTATTTTGGTGTTTGTTGCAGCGCGTCAGCGGGATAATTTCGCAACGCTGTGGTCTTCGGTTTGCGTGTGCGTACGCCCCTGCGTGAGGTGTTCTGTGTTGTCGATTTCACTTTGTGACTTTGAGGTAGGTCTTCCCCCACACTCGCCTTTAAGTTTATCAAATTATTTATTCATTTTATTTCATTGTTTTCGGTAAATTTAAAGTAGTACTAGATAGTTATGGATAAAGTGGTTGTTGAAATTGAAATCTGTTTATTTATCGTATTTCACCGAAAGTATCTTTCCTAGTTTTAACGGTGTGTTTTTCTGGTGATATTTCTAAATGGGTTCCTTATAAAATGTGAAAATCTTGTTGTAATATGTTTTGAAATAGTTTTTGTGTGTGTAAAATGGCGGGTGTATCGTTTATGGAAAATGGTGATCTCTTGAAAACTTGGATAGAGGAAATGCCAGTTTGACCTTTGAATTGGATTTTGGAATTTTTCTGTGGTGGTTTGGTTTTCCTTAAATGGGTTTCTAAGTGATTTTCTGGTCTTCAACATGATGGCGTGTGTTATGTCTTTTGGAAACGCCTTGGTATCTAATGGTTTAAATGCTGAATGATATGGCGGCCCGGTTGGCACTTTATGGAATGTGAAGTGATTATATATATATATACATACTTATGGGGAATCTCTATAGGGGTACTTCTATAGAGACCCGAATCCTGACGTACATTGACATTACATTACATTTGCGGAATACTTAGTACATAACAAAAAAACACACACAAGGATCGTAATAGTTTAGTGTCTTTGGAAACTCGGAACGTAATATTCTAATCGTGGTGAAAGATCTTCAATATCTCCCATAATGATCTTCCCCTTTTTTTTACCTAAAACCTTTCTTTATATCCTAGGGAAAATAAAACATAAAAGAGTGAGCTCAAATGCTCAGTAAGGGTAAACAAAAGAAATATCAATCACATCATATACATAAGAACATAGCTTTTGGAAATCTTAACCTGCAAAAAAAGAGAGCTCATAATATCATAACATGGGATAAATCATAGAAGTGAAATGTAATCCCAATAATCATAAAATAAAACATGAAACTTTGTGGCCTACACACATAATCATAGAGAATCATTTCTTGTTAGTCAAGACTCATTTCCAAGACCATCTTAGTGGACAAAGTCCCTTTCTGAATCGAGTCACCCTCGTTTCAGTCCTGTTTCACTGAACCGGTATAACCTACCGTTCCAGCCATGTCTATCTCATGAGATATAAAATCTTTACCCAATGCATTGGAGGGAGATACAGGTCCCACCCGTCTCATAATGATACCATTCTTATGTGTGCCACAAAATCATAAATCATACATCATTTCATAACCCATGTAATACAAATGGGGGTCTTAAACATCATGACATCCTAAAACAATTCATATAAGATAAAGGAATTCATAAAAATAATTCCATCACAACATAATCAAATCAATGTAATAATAGGGATAAAAACAGAACCCTTTATTATCTTAGATGGAAAATAATTTTGATAAAACACTTGAACTCCATTCTTGAGGAAAATATCCTTTCTTCTTCAAAAACATTTTTCCTTTCTTAACATGTCATAAAACATTAAACTAAAAGAAGTTGATTAAAAATAAACTTGAAAATTTGTAAAGGAAGCTTCTTGGAAATAATGTTTTAAAAATCTATTCATGCTGTATAAGTTAAAAAAACATTCTTCGTACTTTTGTCGGAAAAGTCAAAAAAGTACCTCGTACGAAAAAACGACAAAAGATTCCTTTCATATTCTTTACTAAAAACTCACCGAAGGGTAAAATTGGATTTAAACTATTGTAAGTGGATGGAAACAATATTACATATTTAGGGAACATGGATGTGGATGATAAAATACACCCCAGTATATACCAAAGTATAAACAATCTCGGATAAAAATGAGATTGTGATATTTTCCCTTACCTTAGGTCCGACTTGCTTTGTAAGTGTCCGAACCTCCTATATAATGAGTGAAATCATGTTATTGAATTATTCCAGAATCATATTCATTGTTATTATATCATATATGGTCCACTTATGACTTTATATTACCCGTTCTTTTGTAAATTCATGTTAAAGTAGCGTTTTGGGTAAAATCGTCTCATTTGTCGTTTGTGTTTTTAACTTGTGATTACTTAGATCATGATTACTTAATTCCATAATATAAAACATGATATATATATATATATATTCAGAATATACATATATAATAAATCAGTAAATGGAAAGAAATACACCGTTCATGGAGACGGTAGTCCGTACGTACGCATGAACGCTATTTTCGTTTCCTTATTGAATTGAATGGAATTAAGTAGATGACATACATATAAATATAAATAATTCCAGTATCATTATTAGGTCATATATTTCATTAGTACTTATTATATATACTTTATAATCATTCATGAATGGTTAATCATTGAGAATGAATCTCATCGCGTCGTGGAGACGGTAGTCCGTACGTACGCACGAGCGATGATATCATTCCAATGGTCGTGGAATTGTGTTGAAGTGTATGTATAATATTTCAGTATCAATATCAATTTATAATAATCATATATAGTTACTAATTACACCTTTATACCCTTCCAATTAAGGTGGTAGCAGAAAATAGATTAAACCACGGCGTGGAGACGGTATTCTGTACGTACGCACGCGCGGTGATTTCCTTTTTTCTGTAGGATGGATAGAAGGTTAATTAGAGTTGTTTGATATTTATAATAACATATCAGTATATAAGAAATTCTGATGTTATTACTTTATCATGAAACAACTAAAGAAGAAGAAGTTGAAGAAGAAATAAATTGAAAAAGATCGGTAATGGATATTACCTCTTTTTGACGCGCCTTTTCTTAGCCTCCACTTAAAGAACTAAGGATGGTCTTTGAAGAATACCAGGACCTCTAGGATGATACTAGGGAAGTGGAGAAGGGATTTTGGCAGGGGTTGGCCGATCTTGAAGGCTCAAAGTTGTGTGAGGAAGCGAGGGAGGAGGTGCCCTTTTATAAGGGAGGAGAGGGGCACCTTAAGAATATCTCAAAATATTATTTTATATTAAAGTCAAAATCGGTTTATAATGGTTCCAAAGGGTCTTATTTCGAAGCTAAAGTGGGGATGGGTCGAAATCCTATAAACCAATAGGATTTAGACAAGTTTAGGTTATTATTTTAACCTTATCAATTAGATTTAACTTTAAGTTAAATAATTTAACTTTTACCTTGTCTTTTTGTTTTCTTACACTATATGGTTAATACACATACTATAACATGCCAAACGAACCCCAAATTGTTTATTATTAATATATATATCCTTATATCAGTCATTTGGCCGAACCTTATATTTTTAGGAATAAAATAACAATTAATAATATAATATTTGATTTAAAAACTATTTTTGTGTCAATTTTGACACTATTTGATATATGATTTTTGTGAAAGTCATAACAGAATTATATGTTCGAAAAAAGTTGATTACATCAACACTAATATATCATAGTAACCTAGAAAATTAGTGTAATTAATAAAAAGTCTTAAATTACATTTATTTTGGTATTTATAATATCAATTATGTCAATATTTCATTAATAAGATAATTACTGCATCATCTTTGTGTCATAGATAAATTAACTAATTTGATGTCTAAAAATTACAAATAAAAGACCATTATGTAGGAAATACTTTTAGATTTGTAATGAATATTTACAATAGAATTTATCTTATGTATAACCCTATATAAAAAATGTTTTGTTAAATAAACTTTGATTTTAACTCTTTTAACTCTTCTTTGAATTAAATAATAATAAATGTCCTAATCTAATCCAAGTGTTCCTAAATGATAATATTTTACACTTAAGGTTGTTTTTGGTCGAGATAAACTTGTCCAATAGGATTAGGACATGTGTTAGGGTAATATTAATATCATTGTTACCCTTAATTACCCTATTTACTTTTAACCGTGGTAAATAAAAGTAAAAAGTTACTATTCAACAAAAATTATTTTCATCTCATTGAACCACATTTTACTTACTGACATCAACCGTGTCTCTTGGATTTTTGAAATTTCATTCACAGAAGCGGTAAAATTAAGTTTTATGAAAAATTCAGTTTTTTAACTACCACTTAGTAGTTTCACTATTCATCAAAAATTGATGTTTTTCAGAACAATGCCAAAATTTCATCCTAAGCTATATTTCATATTCCGAATTCAAAAGTGAAGTCTATTTTACCAAATTCATAACATAGAAGTTGAATTAATTAATTTTATAATTAAATCCCGCTGTTAAAACAAATAGTGTTTTTTTAAGAAACAATATCTATCAAAAGATTGACACTTATTTATGTCTGGTTTAAATGTGAAATTACATCCAATGACCAACATTGTATTAAATTGTAAAAATATATTCTAAATATACTTTAAAACCACTCAAATTAATAATTTATCACTATTAATTATTTTTATTGAAAAAGTTGTTTTTAATTATAATTTAGTAATTTTCACTATTCATCAGAATATGAAAGTTATCCGAAAAGTACCAAAATTTCACCTTAGGCTAAATTAGATACTCCGAATCCAAAAATGAATTCCATTTTGAAAAATAAAATTTCAAAATTTCAAAAAGTTGTTATTACTATTCATAACGGCTAGTTTTAATAATATTTTAATAGCGTATTGTTGTTTAGTGAAACTCGTTATTGCGTACTACACACGCTATCGAGGAAGGTCGCGATTGCGTGTAATGCAAGGCAAATCAAGGATGCCTGTTGTGCAATCTCCTTTTGGTGTAGCGTACAACACAAGACATTAGTGAAATTAAAAAGAATATTTTTCATAAAATATCGGGGTGTTACATTCTACCCCCCTTAAAATGAATTTCGCCCTCGAAATTCGTCGGGGTTATAAATGGTTTACTATTCGAAAGTTTCTTTAATAGAAACCCACATCGTAAAAAGGAATACCAAAACCAATCTTTAAAAACGAAAGTATGAAACGTAACGGTTACCCAAATAAACTAATCGCTGGGTTTCCACATAGGTAAAAATATTGATATGGAAGAGAAATCTAAGCATAATGTTCTGGTGGAGAGTGGTAGAGAACATGGCTCTGGAAAAGCCAGAAATCACAAAGCCATAAATTTGTGACGATCTAGGGTACCATCTGATTCATCGGATATAAGGGCACTAGGACAACATTTTTGGTTTTCAAGATCGTTTCCCTAAAGTTGAAGAGTTTGAATTAGAATAAATACTTACTTTATTTTGGTACAATCTCACTGTTGTTCGTGCCTTGAACAATTTCTACTTCATCTCTTAAATAAATGAAGTTGAATTTGTTATTCGTGAAGTGTTAGCAGATCATGTGATAGAATGATGGGTCATTCCATCTGTCTCAAAAGGTTAGCAAAATTTATATACATAAGTCGATCTATAGTGAGATTAATCATATATGGTTCCTAAAATAGACTTATACTTCATATATCATACTTCTTATTATAATAAAACTAGTTTCTACTAAATAGGGACTTCCTTTAGGCCAGTGGTAGGCGATAAAGGCCAGTCACACTTCGTTTGTGGGTTCGATTCCCACATCCTTGTCCGACGCGATGGGCTATCGCCCGTCCTGCAGGTTGTCCTTTTTCTAAAACTACATTACTATAACATCCCATCAATAATATCGAAAATCTTCTATCCTTAAACAATACTAACTTATGTCCAACATAATCCATTCTAATCTTTAGGCTTATCCATAATACTACAGTCCACTCTCATAATATAGTGAAAACGATTACCAGAGATTTAATACTGTCGTTAATCCCCATATATCATAAGATATGTCTTGTTGGTCACATTCCAAACATTCGAAGGCCTTAATCATGTATTCTCTTGAATACCCATTGAACCTTAGTGAAAACATGAATGCAGTTAAAAGTTAACTCTTTCCACATACCAAAATCCAAAAATTATCTATACTCAAACCATGATATCACTTAGTCCTTATATCAATCATGAGCTCATGAATACAATCAAACATCTCATTTTCTTCTTATCCCTTCATTATTCTCATATCATTTGTTTACCAAAAATGTCTCAATAACTTTTCATGGTTACCGGTACCATAAAATTATTGAAATCCAAAACATAAATATTCCAATATTCCACGATACTATATACAACATTATTTTGGAATCTCATTACATAAACACTTAATCATTCCACCACATCGTTGTCATATTCAACATCGCCAATAGTGATTGCATGTGACTTCCCTTTGTCCTTTGCCTTAAATGGTTTCTCATGTTGATCATCACCAACCCTTGGATTAGGGAATTTATTAGCATAATGCCCCATTTCCTTGCACTTGAAGCATTGAAGTGTTGGTGGTGCGTTCTCTGTAGTGTTTTCTTTATTCACATCATTAGAAACCCTTTTTCCATTACTTTGACACTCAGCTGCTCGATGAACTTCTTTTCCACACTTAAAACATTTCCTAGTCCCTTTAAGACAATCTCCACCATGCTTCTTTCCACACTTTGTGCATAAGGAAACATTCATATTCTTTTCACCATTATTCTGAGATTTCTCCTTGAACTCCATCTTTCGTTTCTTGTCAAAACCATGAGATGGATATGTAACACCAACTTCCATTTCTACCATGATAGCACAACGCACAATTTCTTCATAGCTACTAAAGTCTCTTATAGCTAATGCCCTTCGAAGACTTGGTTTTAAGCCACTGAAAAATCGATCAACTTTACTTTCAGGTTGGATGATAATGCCAGATGCATACCTTGCAAGTCTTGTAAAATTCGCTTCGTATATACCAACAGATTCATCATCCTTCTACTTCAGCTCAAGAAACTCTTTTTCCATCTTTGTTCGAAGAATACGAGGGAAGTACTTACTGAAAAACAAGTTCTTGAACTCGTCCCATTCCATGGACTCAATTTCATCTCTTTGCCTTGTATTCTTGATAAGATTCCAACATTGATCAGCTTCACCTTCCAAACGATATACTGCTAAGATGACTTTATCATGCTCAGAACATTGAAGAACTGAAAATATCTTTTTAGTGGTATTGATCCATTGTTCAGAAACAAGTGGATCAGAAGACCCACTGAAAGAAGGTGGATGTTGCCTCATGAAGGACTCAATAGAATATTGTTCCCTTCTCTGCTCATTTGGAAGTCCAGAATGATTCATAGCTTGTGTAAGTATAGCAATAAGATTTTGCACTCCATCTCCCATAACATTTGTTTGTTCAGTAGGACAATCATTGCATTGTCCATTGCATTGATCAGCATGGTTCCTTCGGGTTCCAGCCATCGTCTAAAACCCAAAAAGAATAGTGTGAGAGGCAAAAATCATGCTAGGGAAAACAACATTATAAAGGGGGAGTATCCTCAATATCTAACTTCTTAGGTTAAATTCTATGATCGTTACCATAGTTCTAGGACTGTTTCTTATACGAATACTTATCCTTAGGGACATCCCTAGACATACCTTAGAAATATCTCTTGGGATCTCACTAACGTTTTCGCATCCTAGTTTCCAAAGGATAACTAAACCTTTCCTCTGATACCAACTGTAGAGACCCGAAGCCTGACGTACATTGACATTACATTACATTTGCGGAATACTTAGTACATAACAAAAAAACACACACAAGGATCATAATAGTTTAGTGTCTTTGGAAACTCGGAACGTAATATTCTAATCGTGGTGAAAGATCTTCAATATCTCCCATAATGATCTTCCCCTTTTTTTTACCTAAAACCTTTCTTTATATCCTAGGGAAAAGAAAACATAAAAGGGTGAGCTCAAATGCTCAGTAAGGGTAAACAAAAGAAATATCAATCACATCATATACATAAGAACATAGCTTTTGGAAATCTTAACCTGCAAAAAAAGAGAGCTCATAATATCATAACATGGGATAAATCATAGAAGTGAAATGTAATCCCAATAATCATAACATAAAACATGAAACTTTGTGTCCTACACACATAATCATAGAGAATCATTTCTTGTTAGTCAAGGCTCATTTCCAAGACCATCTTAGTGGACAAAGTCCCTTTCTGAATTGAGTCACCCTCGTTTCAGTCCTGTTTCACTGAACCGGTATAACCTACCGTTCCAGCCATGTCTATCTCATAAGATATAAAATCTTTACCCAATGCATTGGAGGGAGATATAGGTCCCAACCGTCTCATAATGATACCATTCTTATGTGTGCCACAAAATCATAAATCATACATCATTTCATAAGCCATGTAATACAAATGGGGGTCTTAAACATCATGACATCCTAAAACAATTCATATAAGATAAAGGAATTCATAAAAATAATTCCATCACAACATAATCAAATCAATGTAATAATAGGGATAAAAACAGAACCCTTTATTATCTTAGATGGAAAATAATTTTGATAAAACACTTGAACTCCATTCTTGAGGAAAATATCATTTCTTCTTCAAAAACATTTTTCCTTTCTTAACATGTCATAAAACATTAAACTAAAAGAAGTTGATTAAAAATAAACTTGAAAATTTGTAAAGGAAGCTTCTTGGAAATAATGTTTTAAAAATCCATTCATGCTGTATAAGTTAAAAAAACATTCTTCGTACGTTTTTCGGAAAAGTCAAAAAAGTACCTCGTACGAAAAAACGACAAAAGATTCCTTTCATATTCTTTACTAAAAACTCACCGAAGGGTAAAATTGGATTTAAACTATTGTAAGTGGATGGAAACAATATTACATATTGAGGGAACATGGATGTGGATGATAAAATACACCCCAGTATATACCAAAGTATAAACAATCTCGGATAAAAATGAGATTGTGATATTTTCCTTTACCTTAGGTCCGACTTGCTTTGTAAGTGTCCGAACCTCCTGTATAATGATTTAAATCATGTTATTGACTTATTCCAGAATCATATTCATTGTTATTATATCATATATGGTCCACTTATGACTTTATATTACCCGTTCTTTTGTAAATTCATGTTAAAGTAGCGTTTTGGGTAAAATCGTCTCATTTGTCATTTGTGTTTTTAACTTGTGATTACTTAGATCATGATTACTTAATTCCAGAATATAAAACATGATATATATATATATATATATATTCAGAATATACATATATAATAAATCAGTAAATGGAAAGAAATACACCGTTCATGGAGACGGTAGTCCGTACGTACGCATGAACGCTATTTTCATTTCCTTATTGAATTGAATGGAATTAAGTAGATGACATACATATAAATATAAATAATTCCAGTATCATTATTAGGTCATATATTTCATTATTACTTATTATATATACTTTATAATCATTCATGAATGGTTAATCATTGAGAATGAATCTCATCTCGTCGTGGAGACGGTAGTCCGTACGTACGCACGAGCGATGATATCATTCCCATGGTCGTGGAATTTTGTTGAAGTGTATGTATAATATTTAAGTATCAATATCAATTTATAATAATAATATATAGTTACTAATTACACCTTTATACCCTTCCAATTAAGGTGGTGGCAGAAAATAGATTAAACCACGGCGTGGAGACGGTATTCCGTACGTACGCACGCGCGGTGATTTCCTTTTTTCTGTAGGATGGATAGAAGGTTAATTAGAGTTGTTTCATATTTATAATAACATATCAGTATATAAGAAATTCTGATGTTATTACTTTATCATGAAACAACTAAAGAAGAAGAAGTTGAAGAAGAAATAAATTGAAAAAGATCGGTAATGGATATTACCTCTTTTTGACGCGCCTTTTCTTAGCCTCCACTTAAAGAACTAAGGATGGTCTTTGAAGAATACCAGGACCTCTAGGATGATACTAGGGAAGTGGAGAAGGGATTTTTGCAGGGTTTGGCCGATCTTGAAGGCTCAAAGTTGTGTGAGGAAGCGAGGGAGGAGGTTCCCTTTTATAAGGGAGGAGAGGGGCACCTTAAGAATATCTCAAAATATTATTTTATATTAAAGTCAAAATCAGTTTATAATGGTTCCAAAGGGTCTTATTTCGAAGCTAAAGTGGGGATGGGTCTAAATCCTATAAACCAATAGGATTTAGACAAGTTTAGGTTATTATTTTAACCTTATCAATTAGATTTAACTTTAAGTTAAATAATTTAACTTTTACCGTGTCTTTTTGTTTTCTTACACTATATGGTTAATACACATACTATAACATGCCAAAAGAACCCCAAATTGTTTATTATTAATATATATATCCTTATCTAAGTCATTTGGCCGAACCTTAGATTTTTAGGAATAAAATAACAATTAATAATATAATATTTGATTTAAAAACTATTTTTGTGTCAATTTTGACACTATTTGATATATGATTTTTGTGAAAGTCATAACAGAATTATATGTTCTAAACAAGTTTATTACATCAACACTAATATATCATAGTAACCTATAAAATTATTTTAATTCATAAAAAGTCTTAAATTACATTTATTTTGGTATTTATAATATCAATTATGTCAATATTTCATTAATAAGATAATTACTGCATCATCTTTGTGTCATAGATAAATTAACTTATTTGATGTCTAAAAATTACAAATAAAAGACCATTATGTAGGAAATACTTTTATCTTTCTAATGAATATTTAAAATAGAATTTATCTTATGTATAACCCTATATAAAAAATGTTTTAGTAAATAAACTTTGATTTTAACTCTTTTAACTCTTCTTTGAATTAAATAATAATAAATGTCCTAATCTAATCCAAGTGTGCCTAAATGATAATATTTTACACTTAAGGTTGTTTTTGGTCGAGATACACTTGTCCAATAGGATTAGGACATGTGTTAGGGTAATATTAATATCATTGTTACCCTTAATTACCCTATTTACTTTTAACCGTGGTAAATAAAAGTAAAAAGTTAATATTCAACAAAAATTATTTTCATCTCATTGAACCACATTTTACTTACTGACATCAACCGTGTCTCTTGGATTTTTGAAATTTCATTCACAGAAGCGGTAAAATTAAGTTTTATGAAAAATTCAGTTTTTTAACTACCACTTAGTAGTTTCACTATTCATCAAAAATTGATGTTTTTCAGAACAATGCCAAAATTTCATCCTAAGCTATATTTCATATTCCGAATTCAAAAATGAAGTCTATTTTACCAAATTCATAACATAGAAGTTGAATTAATTAATTTTATAATTAAATCCCGCTGTTAAAACAAATAGTGTGTTTTTAAGAAACAATATCTATCAAAAGATTGACACTTATTTATGTCTGGTTTAAATGTGAAATTACATCCAATGACCAACATTGTATTAAATTGTAAAAATATATTCTAAATATACTTTAAAACCACTCAAATTAATAATTTATCACTATTAATTATTTTTATTGAAAAAGTTGTTTTTAATTATAATTTAGTAATTTTCACTATTCATCAGAATATGAAAGTTATCCGAAAAGTACCAAAATTTCACCTTAGGCTAAATTAGATACTCCGAATCCAAAAATGAATTCCATTTTGAAAAATAAAATTTCAAAATTTCAAAAAGTTTTTATTACTATTCATAACGGCTAGTTTTAATAATATTTTAATAGCGTATTGTTGTTTAGTGAAACTCGTTATTGCGTACTACACACGCTATCGAGGAAGGTCGCAATTGCGTGTAATGCAAGGCAAATCAAGGATGCGTGTTGTGCAAGCTCCTTTTGGTGTAGCGTACAACACAAGACATTAGTGAAATTAAAAAGAATATTTTTCATAAAATATCGGGGTGTTACAACTTCTCTTTGAGGGTTGTCATGTAGAGGTGTTCGTGTAAGGGGTTGGGAAGTGCGGTGAGATGAGTCACACGTGCGAGGGCCTCCCACTCACACAGTATTATTAAAACCACCATGGTTTCCTGGGTGTCTTTTAGAGAATCGAGTGACGGTTGCTGGCTAACCCCGATTAGACGGGTTGGTCCCCCCTTGGTAGGTAGGCCTTGTGGGGCGTGCCACTGGTTGGCTGTTAGGGTAGCCAGTTGGTTGTTGACTATGGAGTACCATGCCGGTAGGTAGTCTGAACCCGAGTACGTCCAGGGGTTTTCTAGGGATGTTTAGGATCACCCATGGTTACTTGTTTTTCCTTGCTTGTTTACTCTCAGTTGTCCTTTACAGCTTATACTATTCTACTTTGTGAAAATGGTTTTCAAATGAAAATTATTTATTCTCTTTGTGTAAAATTTGAAGATGTAACACTTATTTCCCTTTTAGAATGAGTTTGGCACTAATGAAAGGAATCCAACTTTTGAAAAAGAATAAGGGCAATGTCTCATGTTTTGTTTTTTCAAGTGAAATATTATGGGAGCTTACTTTTATACATTGTAGTTCCAACCTGAAATTTGTAAATTCTTTACTCACTGGAAGTGCTTTGGAATTTGTTTTTGGGCTTACCTAATGATTACTTTTGTACTCATGCCTATCTTTTACCATTTCAGTTATAGGTTCCCCTTTTTCAGGTTTTTCTGGTTTGAGTCGCTCAGTGTTGGATTGAGGTTGGTCTTTGGTTGGGTGGTGATCTGTGAGGTCACATGGAGGTATGTTTGGTCATGTGGATTTTATTTCCTTTCTGCTGTTAGCATTTATTTGTTCTGTTTATTTAGTTTTCTTTCCTCGATCCAGCTTTTTTTTGGGATGAAATCGTTCCCAATGATAAAATTTTGATGCTCAGCACTAGTTGCCATCCTGTGGGGATCGGGAACGCCCCTCGGTACTTTCCACGATCCGGCTTGAGTGACCGGTTCAAGTTCACCCCAGGATGGTTTTTGACATAGCGTGGATCTCAAATGATCACTTATATGCAGTGATGATCACCACGATCCTCAGCCTTCGATACTTGAAGATGAACTTGGATTTTAAGCTTGGATTGAGCAATTATATCTCTAGGAATTAGGAGTATAGAAAGGATATCAATTCCAAAAAAGTGAATTATTTCTATGGGATGTGATTCTCTCCACTTATATAGTGGATATTCATAATTCTTGGTAAGGGTTCCCTTGCCCTTTGTATTGAATGTTCACTAAATAAGTGATATAAAAAATTAATTATGAATAACCAACCGCACCATAATATTATTTAAATTTTTATCACATACCTGTAATATATATTAAATATATTATGTGATAAACCCAAATCATTAACTTGACTCGTAACTCCTGATAATATTAAAAAAACCTGTATTATTAAAATAGTATTCATTCGTATAATATTAATCTTTGTATTTACTTAATCACTTGTAAATACATGTAATAAATAAATTCAACCCAAATATATTTAAATTTAAAAATAATGAATTTATTTATTTATTGGTGATCAATAGAACATGGATAATACTCTTAACCCATGGTGAGGGCCACCATGACTTATATTCCTATTCAATATAATAGGAAATATTCTCGAATGTGCTATTGTGTGTAACCCTTTGGACCCTTATCTCAATAGTAGTGAATAATATTCATAGACCAAGATCATAGTCTATCAACACATCAAGGCTCCTAATGAGATAAGGAAAATTCATAGGAATGACAACCAACTTATGAACATGCACTGTGTAATATAATATCTTTTCCATATGATATCTCATAAAATAGGATGCACACTTATGTCATCATCCTTTTCTTTATTTATTATTTATTGATCTATATTAACAAATTTACCTATGACTACCATGGAAATAGATTTATGAAGGTACTGCCATCCTAATCAATTAGTTCTGAGATATATCTTCCTCAACTTGTAAGTAACAATTAATATCTTGATCATTCAACTAATTTCATACCACCAATGACGTACCCAACACAAACTACCTCACCATGAATTTATTTTCATGGTTTTCACCTTGCATCAAAGTATTCTATCAAATGGAACACATTCATAATGATCTAAATTAAGGAGACCAATACACATGTTTGTAGATAGTAATAACCAATAACACCATAAACATGTGGTGTTACTATTGGTGGATCTAACCTCATGATCTCAACTACTATATATCACCAAGTTAGAACTTCATAAGAATAATTCTCAATGCTTATGATTCCCCATCACCTGATAGTCGCACATCATCTATGTCATGTTATAATGATGTATCTGGACTATAGGACATTAATTTAATATTACTATCATTGTATCTCTAGATTCTCATTATATCCTAGGATTTTTTATAACCTTTTGATATGACACATAATATAAGTAATTTACCATAAATATAGTGGACACATAAGTATCAATACTATTATGTAAAGATATTCACGTGTATATATAACAAACTATAAACATGTAGTGGTAATCAAAGTACATTACAAGTTGGGTCTATGGATCCCACTCTCAACACTCCCACTTGCACTAGTGCCAACTTCTAACAAGTCTCAATCTTCTAGCTCTCACATGAGAATCATGCTTCTACAGAGATATGGATTTAGTCATGGGGTCCACCATGTTGTCCTCTTTGGATACTCTATTAACTGTGACTTCACCTCTCTAAGTAAAATACCTCAAGATATGAAACAAATGAAGTATATGCTTTGTCATCTAGTGTCACCTGGGATCCATGGAAAGAACCACCACTGTAGTATTATCACAATAAACTAGAATAGGTTCTACACTACTAAGTATAACACCAATATATGATACAAATCTCTGTATCTAGACTTCTTCCCTTGTCGCATAATAAGACTCTATATACTCGTATTATGCTATAGAATCGATGAATACCAATTTCTTCGAGATTCTTGAGCTCCCTACACCACCATTCAGGTAAAATATGTATCATGGATACGCTTTTAGATCATCATGATCTATATGGAAACTAGCATCAGTGTATCCTCTTAATAAAAGTTCCACATCTCCTCCATACACTAGGAACATATCTTTTTTACACCTCAAGTACTTTAGGATTATTTTGATATCTACCCAATGTAGGTCTCCTAGATTATCATGATATCTTCCCACCATTCTTAAAGAAAAGGAAAAAATAAAACCAATTACATAGAATAGAATACATGATAAAACCTACTACTGAGGTATAAGGGATTCGACTCATTCTTTCAATCTCCTCTTGTGTTTTTGGACACATTTTCTTAGAGATATTTATACCATGTGAAATGAGAAACAATCCACTCTTGTATTGTTCCATATTGTACCTTTTGAGTACCTTTTCAATATATTTAATTTGAATTAGCTCAATCCTCCTCTGAGGAATATCTCGATAAATCTTTATCCCTAGAATTTATGATGTTTAACCTAATTCTTTCATGGAGAAGAATTCATTTAACCAAGTCTTAGCCGACTATAAGACTTTAACTTCATTTCCCATAATTAATATTTCATCAACATATAATACTAGTATAATGATGGAATTCCCATTAACCATATTATAGAAACAAGGCTCACTTTCATTTTTAATGAAATAAAATTCTTTTATGGCCTCATCAAAATGAACATTCCATGATCGTGATTCCTATTTCAACCCATATATGGATCTATTCATCTTTCACACTTGATTAGCATTCTTTGACTTAACAAACCCTTTAGGTGATTCATATATATGTCTTCAATTAATTTACCATTGAGAAAACCAGTTTCTAAATCCATTTTCCAAAACTCATAATCATAGAAGGTTGGGATTTCAAGAAATAATCTAATGGATTTCATCATTGCTACTGGTGAGAAGGTTTCATCATAGTATATTCCTTGACATTGTCTGAAACCCTTCACTACCAATCTTACCTTATAGGTATTAACCTTACCATCCATGTCCACTTTTTTTTTAATACCCATTTTCACCCAATGGGTTTTACATCAGCTAGAGGGTATACTAAAATCCAAACTTGATTTTGGTACATAGACTCTATATCAGAATGCATGGAATATTTTCATTTAGCAACATATTTTCCATTTACTGCTTCCTTGTAGGTTAGAGGTTTATCATCCTCAAGGAGTAATGTGTCACCTGAATCGGTGATAATAAAACAATATTTCTCTGGTTCTCTAACCTCTTGAGTATACCAAAGTAGTACTTGTGTCTCGAGAACCACTTCATCTCCCATTTTCTCTTATGGAGATTGTTCATTTACTAACTCCTGTGCATATAGAGAATTAACTTCATCAAAGTCAATATTTCTAACACTATTTCCATTGGAAATGTGTTCCCTTTCTAGAAATGAAGCTTGTCTTTCCACAATAACTTTTCTATCTAAAGGATTATATAGTTAATATCCTTAGGTTAGGATAACCTATAAATATATACTTCGTGATTTGGGATAAAAAAAATTCACTATATATAGTCTTGAAAAAATCCGTGCATCCCAAAATGTATGTGTGACACAATGGGTTTATTTCTATACTATAACTCATATGTAATCTCATATATATCTTTAGTTGGTACTCGGTTAAGGGTATATCTCATTGTCTATAAAACGTATCCCCAAAAGGATAATAGAAGAGTTGTGTGAATCATCATTGATCCAACCATGTCTAGAAAGTTCTTATTCCTCCTTTCACTAACAACAATCCACTATGGTGTATAAGGAGAAGTGAGTTGAGATATTATCCCACACTCCTTCAAGTGATCAATGAAATCTTGGTTAAGATATTTTACACCTCTATCTGAGTGCAGTACATAAATCTTCTTACCAAACTAGTTTTCTACTTTATGTTGGTATTCCTTAAACATCTTAAAGGAATATGACTTATAACACATTAAGTAGATATATTCATACCTATTATAATAATTAGTAAAAATAATAAATTATAAAAAACCACCCCTTTCCTCTACTAGAAATAGTCCACATGCATCAATATGAATTAATTCTAGTAATTAATTGGATCTTTCTCCCTTCCCAAATAAGGGTGATTTTGTCATTTTCCCTTATAAACAATCATGGAATACATCCATGAGTTTTAACTAAACCAAGTTTAAATACCCTTCTTGATGTGATTTCTGCAATCACTTCTCATTTACATGACCTACCCTGAAGTACCATAAGTGGGTGTTATATGAGTTATGATTTCTGGTTTTTTCATTGATTTTCATTACCAGGTTTTCAAGATCAAGTATATATAATTCATTGTTAAGATGCGACAAACTATAACATATTTTATCCTTATAAAAGAGACAACATTTATTTCCAAACATGAAATAAAATCTTTTTGTCTCCAAACACAACACTAAGATTATGTTTCTAGTTATATAGGGTATATAATAACAATTATTTAATACAAGAACCAAACCAATAGGAAAACTAAGTTTATAATCTCTCACTTCCAAGGCTTCTAGACTTACACCATTTATAGCTCGAAGACCCACTTCTCCCTTTACAATCTTCTTGAATATAATTAGTTTATATATATGAATACATATGTGTGATCCACATACCTTATCTAATACCCAACTTATATATATTTACAGATTTCATTCAATGAAAAAAATACCTGAAGTAGAAGTGTCGCCTTGATTATTATTCTTATCTCTGTAATTATTCTTCCAGTGTCCTTTCTTTCCACAAAAAAGTAGACAGCCTCCTTCTCATTGTCTTGCCTCTGTATCCTTGTATTTTTGAAAGGAAGGTGCACCAGTTTCTTTAGCCTAAACCTATCCTTAAACCCCTTAGAATTTCCATTCCTCATCTTGTTCACCCTAAGGACTAAAGAATTAGTATTCTTCATATCCTTATCATCTTGGATAACTAATACCAATAGATCTAGGAGTGAATTTTTCATTTTATTTGTATTATAATTAACAATTAAAGTCAAAAATATGGGAGGTAAAGAGGCAATAATGATATCCATTTCTAGTTATTAATTTAGATTGAACCCCTGGGTTTCAAGCCACTCAATGTACATGATCATCTTGAGTACATGAGGTCCTACTTGATTTCCTTATGCTAGCCTGCACCTATATAAAGAATTGGAAATATCATACCTTTCTTTCCTTGTTCTCTCTTGATATAATTATTAGAGATGAGTTAGAATCTTGTATTCATCCTCGTCCTCATGAATTTTCTGCAATTAACTAGACATGGATGACAACATTATGCATTGAACATCTAGTGCACCATCTACATGCTTTTTTCACTTTTCTTTTTCCACCTTGCTTGCTCCCTAAGGAGGCCCATCATGAAGTGAGTACTCCAACACATGTAGCTTCCTTTCTTGTCATATTACTTTGTGCAAACACCAATACCACTTCTAGAATTTATGGATTTTTAAGATATTTTCATTATACAAAATTTATCATAGTGATAATATACTTGTGGTGTTGGTGATTTCTATTTTAAATCTACAATAAATAAATTTTAATAGCTATTACTTTATCTTGATTTCTTTTTATACATTTATGATTAATTAATCATTATATCATTTAAATGTCTCCCACTATTTTACCAAAACATAATATCCCACACTATTAGATTTGAAATACTCTGTCTTTTGAGTATTATAGTAGCAAGGATCATTGAAAACTTCCCTCATATCCTACAAGAAATGCCTACACCACTACTTGGAGAGTTTCAAGGTAGGACCTAGACTAACAACTGATTTAATTGGAGGTTCCTTGATCTGTTGATTAAATTATCATCTTATTGGAATCATAACTTTATTACCTCAACTTTTTTCCCCTAAAATGATAGCAATTTATCAATGGATAATACTTAACTACTCAATTTAGTTAATTCAACTGAATACTCTAATGAGAACTCCCCGATAGTAAGAGACACTCTCAACTATGGATAAAGAGAATTTTGAGCACCCTGTTTTATTCAAATTTGAGTTATATAAGGCATTAGGACTTAATATATCTTTGAGTGATTTTATTATTTCTTGATGAATGTAATCCATTTATATTAATTATGTTCAATCTATGTAATTGTGCTCACAACTGAACATGAAATAGAAAACATACGTCGCATATTTATGCATTTTATCTTGATCATTATTTTATGTGATCATGCAATAATAATACAATTGAATAAAATAAAAAACAATGAATAAAAGAAATTAATTTACCCAACTCATCTTGAGAATCTAATTATGATTGATCCATAATGGATCAATCTTGACCTAGGGTTTTCATACTTGATTTGACTCTTGAATCATATCACAGTTCACCCCGAGTATAATGCAATCACTTCTTTTCTAGATTATTGCCTCGAATTGGTGGGGTATGCATCTTAAAATGTTATATTCTATTTAGAAATATAATCACATGCATGTGAAGGGGTCTAGGGGTGAAATTTACAATAGGATCATTGGATGCACAGACCCTTATACATATTTGAAAAAAAATAAGACAGATCTTCCAACCATCATTTAATTATCTACTAATTACAATCATCACATGCAATTAATAAGTAATTAAATAATACATACAAACAAAGGTCGATCACTAGCTCAAGAGCATGATGGTAGGGTGGCTCGGGCTCACAGGTCGGCAATGGTGACAGGATACTGTAGGGGTTGAGGTCGGGCTCGATGATGAGTCCTTTGGAGGAGGCACATATAATAACAGTGACAGTTTAGATGGCTGGAGCCCGTGACAGAGTGGGATCTGGCTGGCCAGACTAAATCTGGTGGTCATCGGGGAGTCTCGGTCTGTGAGATGAGTGTAGCAACGTTATAATGGGAGAACCATCCAGGATAATCTGGTGGTGGATGATGGCGTGTGAGATGGGGATACATGTGGCAACGTGACCTCGGCTCAGTGGATGCATAGGGTAACATCTTCTGGAGAGGCAAGTGGCAGGATACCCAGGAGAAGGGAGGGAGGCTGCTCGCAACTCAAGGAAAGAGGTGGAGTGAGTATCAGCGTACTAGGGTGTCTAGTGGGAGGAGTTATGGCCACTGGATGAGATCACATGCCAAAAGAGGGCTATAGTATATCAAAAGTCTTGTTTTTTTTATTTTCCAAAGGTCATGCTCCATAGGGGAACAAAATCCCCATTATAAGATTTGATTTTAATTATGTGGTTTACTTAGTCAAGAAGTTATGAAAAATTTTCAGTAGGTTCCTTAACAAACCTTTCAATTTCCATAAGCTCATTAAATATGTTTTTAATAAAATAATATTTATTATAATAATAATAAAATAATGATTATTATTATTATTAATTAATATCCATAAAACTAGGGGAAACAAAAAATTGGACCACATTCAAATTTATATAACTTGTTATTCTAAAACCTTAATAATATCCAAAAAAACTAAAATCCGAAAAACATCATTTCAATCCATAAATATTTTTTCTGATAGTCATAACAAGGCCATCTAAAATCATATCGACGTGTGGTCGGTTTTGTTGGAAACATTTTAATACCCTCTACTTGAAATTTAAAGAAAAATAATTTCTTTAGCTTAGAAAAACCACATGATATCTTTAGTACCAATTGAAGGTTCTTGGTGTGCAATGGAAGGTGGTGGGCTAAGATTTTAAAATTTTCTATCACCAGAGCGACGTAACTTCATTGTCTCTAGGGATCCATCCCAGGTACAGTCCAAGGATCCCACATGGTTTAATAAAATCATAATAAATAAAACAAAATAATACCTCATTAAGATTCGATGTGTGCACATCCATTGTAAGTTTCCTACATTTTTTTCTCGAAGGATCTAATGTCGAACCCCTCTAGATCGTCCAAACACACTTCTCAAATCTATATGTACACCATTATTTTGGATTTTGGGTGCAAGCATGGAGCTTCAATTATCACTTCAATTTAGTAATGATCACCATGATCCTCATCCTTTTATACATGAAGACAAACTTGGATTGTATGCTTGAATTGATAAATTCTCTCTCTAGGAATCAGGAGGAAAGAGAGGCTCTCAATTCCAAAAAAGTGAATTCTTTCAATGGGAAGAGATTATATCCACCTATATAGTGGATATTCATAATAACAAGTTAGGGTTCCCCAGCCTCACGTATTGAAAGTTCACAATATAAGTTATATAAATAATTAATTATGGAAAACCAACTGCACCATAATATTATTTATATTTTTATCACATGCCTATAATATATATTAAATATATTACATGAAAAACATGAGTCATTGACTCAACTCATAACTTCTAATAATATTAAACAAAATTGGAATATTAAAATAATATTTTTTTATATAATATTAATCCTTTTATTTACTTGAATCACTTGTAAATACATGTAATAAATAAATTCAACCCAGTTATTATTTTCTTGAATAATAATGAATTTATTTATTTATTGGTGATTAATAAAACATTGATAATACTCAGAACCTATGGTGAGGCCCTCATGTCCTATATTCCTATTCAATAGAATAGGAAAGATTCTCAAATACACTATTGTGTGGGACCCTCTAGGCCCTTATCTCAATAGTAGTGAATAATATTCACTGAATAAGAGCAGTGTCTAAAACCCATAAAGGCCCCTAAAAAGATAAGGAAAATTCATAGAAACTACAACCAACTTATGAACATGCACTATGTAATAAAATCTCTTTATTATATGATATCTCATAAATAAGTATGCACACTTGTATCATCATCCTTGTCTTTATTTATTATTTGTTTATCTATCTTGAGAGATTTACCTTCGAATGTCATGTACTTAGATTTATGAAGGTATTACTATCCAAATCAATTGGTCCGGACAAATCTATTCCTCAACTTAGAAGTGACAAATCCTATCTTGATCATTCAACCAATGTTATACCACTAATGAAATACCCAACATAATATACCTCACCACAACTTCATTGTCATGATTTTTTATTTTCATCAAAGTATGAAATAAAATGTTACATATTCATAATGATCTCAAGTGAGGAGACCAATATACATGTACGTAGATAGGAACAACCAATGACACTAGAAAAAATATAGTGTTCCTATTGGTGAGTTTGTCCTCATGATCTCAACAACTAGATATCATCAAGTGCGAACTTCATGAGAAGAATTCTCAATGATTATGAGCCCCCGACACCTGATAGTAGCACATAATATGTGTCTAAACAATATTATATATATGGACCATAGGAAATTACTTTAATATTACTATCATATTATCTCTATGTTCTCATTATAGCATGGGATATGCTATAACCCTTTAATATGATATGTAATCTAAGGAAATTTCCGTAAATATAGAGCATAAAAAAGTATCAATACTATTATGGAAAGATAAGAACTTGTATATATAAAAATTGTATACATGTAGTGGTAATCAAATTACATCACAAGTTGGGTCTAAGGAACTAACTTTTAACATGTTGTTGTTTGGGAAATTCATCTACCTATATGTATGGTTGAGTCATTTTTGGAATTTATATGATGTTATCCTAGTGATGAGGTTCTTCCATTGATTGGTTTAACATGGGGAGGTTTGGGTGTACATTTTGTAACTGGGATAAGTGTTGTTCTCTATTTGTTCGATAAGGTTCACTAGAAGTTAGAAATTTAGAAGGAGGGTCTCAATTTATTCCCTCTTTGTTAACCCAAGTCTAGGTCCATGTTATTTTTATTGAGGTACATTTGGTCTAGTTTTCTCTATCCATGTATTTTCCTTCATAGTCTGAAAATATGGATTGTCCCTATTTGGGGAGGTATGATTTTTATCTAGAAACCTTTATAGAACAATTATGATTTTTTAGAGATGGATTTATTTTATAGCATCCCTGAATTCTTTTAGTGTCTTGTATAGAGATTTTTATTTTAGTGAGGTTACCTTATTCTCTAATAACGATATTGGTAATTCATGTTATGATTATTTAGGGAATCAGTGTACTAGTGAATTATTCAATATAACTAGGATACCCACTATGGGTTTATGTTTCATAATTTTATTTTTAGGGTTATCAAGACTGAGTTGATAGTTGAAATTGTTGTGGAGTGTGTGTGGTTTAAAGGGTTTATATTATGGTGGGGATGCCACCGTGATTAATCTTACTTCATTTTAACCCTCATAATTTATATGGTTATTTTCTTTGACCAATCCTCTTTTAGAATGAGGTGTCAGTTGGTTGACCCTTTGTTTTCATAATAATCTAATTTAGAATCTAGTAGATTTATCCTTGTGAAATGAGGTTGGATGCATGGAAAATTTCAAAAAATTATAGAAAATGGTGGGATGCATGGATTATGATGGTAGATTTTTGGAGGATCAATCAAGTTAGGGAATGAATGTTATTTGAATCAGCCTATATTTAAACCCTTGCCTCATTAGTTTTCATGGTGCTCCTTAGTTTTGAGAATTGAATAATGTTTGAGAGTTGATTAGTGATTTTTTTCAAATAAGACTACTAAGGATTTTTAGGGGTTGAATGAATTATATTTGGTAGAATATTAACACCCCAACCATGATCTTCTTATAATTTTATTTATTTATCTCTCTTGTATATTTTACCTGATATTTGGTTCAATACTATAATTATTTTGTATTTTATGAGGTTTTAGGAGAGACACTCAGTTTATTCATGGTTATTACAAACCATGTGGATAACCATACATGTGCCTATAATTTTTTATAGTTGTGTTTTCAATGGTTGGTGCATGGTTTTCAAAACCATGCAGATGCAGCATACCCAACCTTAAAATTTTTTATAATTCTTTCAACTACCTTACTGATAATAATACCTAAATTACGTTTCTCCCCTCTCCCTCTTCATGCGACAAAACATGCCTATCGTGGAGGGATCGTGAAGGTGAAATCCCCTTATCTTCCCTTGTGGTTTTGATGATCCTATATCTGATTTCAAGCACATATAGTCCATGTTAAACTTCTTCCTCATCCAATTTCTTCTTCACTTATCTTTCATCTTATTTCTCTTCTCCCTCTCACTACGTCATGATTGACTGAACCCTAGGGTTTCAAACAAGAAATACTGTGTTTTTCATATACATAGGGTGTGCGATAACTTTTCCAAGTCCCCTTAATCTTGTATTTGAATCATAAAACCTTTCTAATTTGATCCAACATAGTTTTCCCCTTGTATTTTCCCTTCAATTTCAGGAACCATGATTTATTTTGTATTTAATAACATTTTTATGTTAAATGAAAATATTAAATATTTCAAAGGAGTATTTGAAAGGAAATTCAAGTTTCACTTGATTTTCACTTCCATACAAAGGTTTTTCTAACATAAAAAATATGTGTGAATTTTTTTTACTTAACCTTGTACATTTAATTTCTAAGAAATTTCTTTAATGGCCTTTATTTATGATTTTTTATATTTTTAAGAGGTGATTTGGTTTTCAAGTTTATTTTTAATTATTCCTTTGAATTTTAAGGGTGTTCCTAGTTCTTGGAAATGATTGTCTGGAACTGATAAAATGTTATATATATTTTGTAAAGCATTGAAGTTGGTTTTCCATGTGGTTTTATAATTTATGATTTTAAAATAATGACTATGTGGCTTGGCCAGCTCCTTAAAAATAAGTCTTTAAACCTTTCAATGAAATTAATTAGAAAATACATGGGTTTTTTCTTAGAATTTAACTCTTAACTATTTTGGATGTGTTGTTTGAATATAATATTGATTTCTTATATATTTTATATGATTAGTGTGTTTGTGTAATAACTTATTGATGTGGTGTATTATTGTTTAGTGGTTGTTACTATTAAAAAACACATAAAAACACTAGTTACTTGGGAAGGTGAACATAGAACAACACAAGGTTCCCCCACCAAAAGTTATACAAGAGAAGTGAATGTGACACTCCCACTAGATAGTTATGTGAAACATATACTATTAATTGAAAGCATGACCCTATTTAGTGATGTATATTTATAGGTTCCCCTAGCCTTTGTGACCTTAGAGTGTTTCCCCCATATTTCATTTCTTAAATTATTATTTATTTTTTTTGTTCTACACCTAATTTTTTTATATTTTTATAGAAAATATCTCTTATATTATATATTATTTCTCAATTTTTGAGAAATTTTCCTTGTTAGAGACGTTCATTGTTGAAATTTTTTGGGTATTTATAAAAATGTCACTCCATTTAACTTATAAAAGGGTCTCTCCTCTCCTCACATCCCATCACACTAAAACCAAATAATTTTTACCCAAAATATACCAAAAACTCTCCTAATGACTCTTATAAACCTTAATGAGGTTATTTTCTTATCAAAAATAACATTCCTTTTAAGGTTTAACCCCTTTTTCAAAAGATATAACCCAATTAGTGAGGTATATATTTCTAACCATTTCTTCCTCTTTTATTATTCCTTATGTACATTTATTCTTCATAAAATTTATTCCCACCATCTAAAAATGATAAAATAGGTATCCTTATTATAGTTTTATGTTATTATAATTATGGTATAAACTTTATACACCCTTCTATTTTTCCCTAAGATAAGAAAAAATAACAATTATGTTTGCATGAACTACTACCTCAACAAAACATCATGTTTCAATTTATTTAACCACCTTACAAAAATGATTATAATATTAAATTTAATAAATAAGTATTATATTTATATCATATTTTAGATTCTAAAATTATAAAACATATTATTTATTTCCCCTATTGTTTGGAAAACTAAATCATCAATAATGCATATGTGTAGACTACCGCCTCCATGAGATGATTGATTTATGTTTTTATTTTCATCACTTCCTTACATGTATGGTCATGATAATGGGTTTAATTGATAAATATTATGTTTATGATATCATTTTGGTTTTTTAATGACAAATTAATGAAACTTTTAATGATATGATCATCATATTATTATTATTAATTCAATCATATAAAATAATATTACTAAGAGGAAAATCATTCATTCAAATTATATAATATTTTCATATCCATTAATTCTTATTTTAATTACTTTATAATTATGATATATCACCCTAATAAACAATAAATTATATAATTATTCTATTTTTGTAATTATATTGCAATTAAGTCACCATATAATCATCAATAATCATGGCATTTTCATTTTTTGGGTTGGTTTGACCACCAACTTGAACAATGATATAAAATTATATCATGAATGGTTATAAATCATAATTAATGGTATAATATGTTATAAATATGTATATTATCTTTTTTTCTATAAAATATACATCAATATTTAACTTATTAATTAAGATAACACCCTTTATTAGTTGAAAATCAACAAAAAATATTTGTTGTCGATTTCATCTTCTAGGATAAAACTAAAGTACTCATGAAAGGAAATTAAACCCTAAAAAATTATAATTCATCAATTTTATTAAATTTAATTAACTTTCAATGATTAAATTTTTGATAAAAGTTAATAACAACATGACTATTATGAAACTATCTCAAAAAGATCAAGATTACCCAGACTCAACATCGAAAATAAGTCATGAATAACTAATATTGATATAGATAATAATTATAAATAGAGTTTATAAATGGTTATATATGTGAAGAGTTTAATAAAATTGAAGATTAATATATTTAGTTTTTTAATAGAGGATTGAAGAGTGTATTTGACAAAGTAGGGAAACAAAGTAATGAGATCTTTTTCTCAAATTTAATTTCTTGATACTTATTTATTTATGTGTATCATGATACATTTAATATGGTTTGATTATAGAATAATGAATTTATTTTACCATATTAGAGGGTTTTTATGATCCATATCATTTTCTTTAATTAAATTTATATGTATTCATAAGATACCCAACTTGAAAGTGGTTTTTGATCAAAATGTTTCTCAAACTGTGAAGGTTTTATTTCCTATCTTATTTTCAATTCAATATTGTTTTCAAAATATAATACATCTATGTAATTTTTATTCTTTATAAAAACTATCATCATTTACATTTTATATTCATGGGGTTTCATATGTTTCCCTAATATTTCATATCCCCTTGACTTATATTTTACTTCAAGTGTTAATTGTAAGTAAAACTAACCTCATCTCTTTTTTTTGGTTGGGAACATCCTTTTTCCATGTCCTAATTCATTGGATGATTTTTAAAATGTCTTTAACTTGACCTTTATAATTTATTAAGGTCATTTTATACTATATTATCTTATTTAAATTTTTTAAATAAATTTTTAACATTTAAAATGTGGGAATCCTCCTTCTGCTATCTTTTTATTTTCTATGATACTTCATTTCTAATATTTAATGGTTTTCTAAAATAAAATATTATTATAATTTATTTATAAAATTTTTCTATATAAAATCCTTTCAAAATATGGATATTTATTATTTCTAAAGAAATTTTTTCCTGACATTCTTATAAAAAAATCATCTAAATATACATCATTTAACATACATTATGCTTGATCTAGGATGTTATACTAATGTAACCATCCACCTTATTTCTTAATATGACCTATGTAATGTCTTAATTTGGATGAATGATCCATCACTACCTTTTTATTTCCTAATAATCCACTATGTGTGATCCTAACTTTTCACCCATTGTATTTCCTTTGTGAATACCATGTTCTTTTATTACTTTGATTGAAGGGTGTTCACCTAGGTTCCATAAATTTATTGATTGGGGATCATTGAATTAATTGTATACACTTTATCTATATATTTTAAATACCATATGGTTCATTATCTTGATAAAATGGTATTTACCTATAGTGTTTCTTGATTTCATTGGATGCCCATTTATTTTACATGATATTATCATGTTATTATTATTGATGGAATTATTAATGATTTATTTATGTGATTCCATATGAAACCCATTTTATTTCCATGGGTTATTTATGATTTGGTCAATGAAACCCATTTTTTACATGGGTTATTTATGCTATAAAAAGTAAATTATTTTCATCTGAAAGAGATATGTTACCCATTTTATTTTAATTAATTTCTTAGATGTGATATTTGAATGATTTTCAAGTAGCGGTAATAAGTATGGATGATTTATGGGTGGGTCTTATATAAACCTATAATTAATTTTTTTTTAAATTTTATATCTCATGAGATAAGTATTTGAGAGTAGATTTTAGTTCTAATAAGTGTGGTCACTGATAATGTGGATTATGAAATTAATTTTTCCTATACTAATGTTTTTTCCAAAGTTGAAATATGTTTCATAGTTTTATTCTTATTCTCATGACTATGTTAGGATATCATGGATAATGTTTATTGACTCAGGTTTCTACACGCTTTTGATTTATATATTATGTTAATCCTCCTCATATTCCATGATAAATGAATCATTTCTTATTAGGCATTATTTTTCTTATGTATCATGACTATACCCATATTCTCATGTTATGTTCGCTTATGAAATTAGTTTATTATCATTTATGTTCACCCTTAATAGTCATCTAATCCACCCCTTTCTTAGGTTTCCAATTACTCGAGTTATGAAGATTAGTATAAAGTATAATAAGTATAATAGGAATTCCATTTTAGAAAAATAATGTAAAATTATTCATAGGGGTTATAAAATAAGTTTCTTATGTAGCTAGTCCTCAATGAAACTAAGCCTTGTGTTCCTGGGATTGTGTGATTATTTGTGAGATGTAATTTTTATCATATAGAAATGATTTAAGATAAAGGATTTTCTAGAATGGGTTTCTATAAATGGTATCAGAGTATGGTTTAGTTATTTTTGAGGATTAATTTAGTTATTTTGGGGATTATGATGAGAGAAAATTAGTTAAAACCCTATATATGAGTCTAATTATAGGATAGTGCATTGAAATATTGGTAATGTTTTGAGAAGGTTATTTTCAAAGTAAAACATCCATTTCTGGATACTAGAAATTAGATGCAGCTATAGCACAAATGTTCCTAGGAGTAATCACCTTGAAAAGGGTTGGCTGAGAATCCACTCAATTATCAACCTGATGCATAGTAGGTGGGCCTAATATGACACACTTAGCTAGACACTCTTAGGGGATATGATTTAGTTGATCACATGGTACATATGAACCACTATAAATTAATTATTTCTTAATTACATTGAGGGATTAGGTTGAGAAGTATAATATAACCCAACATAAATCAACCTAGGTTAAATTAAAATCAATATACTTTGAACTAAATGAGTTATAGGCCGATGTGATAATATAAAATAACAAGTCATTTTGAGGTTAAAATTACCTTTATGATTATGATAATTTCCATATATTGTTAATTTTCAGTCACACATAACAACCCTTTGGTTTTATTAATCGATGGAACTAAAAGAAACCATGGGTTTGAGAGATGATGTGAAGATTACATCAAAGAACAACCCATCATAATAGGAGTTGTAATGACAAACCTTGTGATTATTCCAAACAATATATCATTAAATATTATTAACAAAATTAATATAGTTGAATCCCCAAGCACACCAAAGAAAAGAGGGATGGTTCTTATAAAAGATCAAGTGATGAAGATGATGAAGGAAAAATGCTCAATTTTCTATATGCATAAAATATGGAAAGAAGCGCTAATGTAATTTCCTAAAGTGGAATGGAAGATTCTTTACTTTTGGAAGTAGGGGTGATAGGGCATCAAACTATTATAGGAAAATTAATAGGTTAGTTATCATGATGGGAGTGGAATACATGAATTAAAAAGCACCACTAATGGTCTAATGTATTGAGTGTGGAAAACTTGGGCATTATCCAAGTCAATTCCCTAAACCAAGGAATAACCAAGATGACGATCATCACCAGCATCCAAGACCAAGAGTATAATGGAATAAATGAAATAACTACTTGCAAATTGGATCCTAATATTTAAGGTACGCGTACCCTCCAATCCGTAGATGTAAATGTCTTATTGGAATTTGATAATAGGGACAATAGTATATCAAATATGTTTTCTAAGATCATTAAATAACCACCCTTATTATTTAATATTAAAAAACATTTCTTGTGGTATAATTATTATATTTCAAGTTGAATATTATAGGAATTTTCTTTTTGGAAATATTGTTATCCTTCCATAATATGAATTTAACATTATTTTAGTGATGTATTTTTTCCAATCACTTAAAGGAAAAAATATCTAGAGTAAGTAAAAACCATTTCATATTAACCTATGATAATCTATGAATGGATGATTATAAACACCCACTAGGAAAAAAAATTTGTAATGTGGGTCTAGATGCTAAATAATGGTATAATCTTAGCCCAAATAGTTGTAAAATACTCAATATTAGTGATAATACTATTCTATGTAAAGAGAAATGTTTCGCAAGTTTGTATGATTGATATATCTCTATAAATTATATCTAAATTTTTATCTATAATTTAGATTCCCTAAGCTATTTCCATTTGTATATGATTATTAATATTCCTAGGATGCAATTTATTTAATGGGGATAATTTAACTCTCTAGGTTTTAGGAACCATAATCATAATCATCATCATTATTATCATCATAATTATTATTATTATTTATGTCTTAGATATAATTATGATGAAATTGTGATTAATGATCAATTACTCCCTTTTAAATATTTCAATCTGGACTTTTGTACTAATTATTAGCCTAATATTATTATTATTGATATCTTCTAGCCTTATACATATTTTATTAACATATATATCTCATATTATCTTGTTCATTTTGACTATATGGTAGCATTTATATCATTAAATATCAATTGGGACATTATTTCGGTCATCATCAGAGAGTGGGATAATTTATTCAATTGGTCATCCTGTTTGAGTTCTCTTACTCACGGATTGTAATATCAATATCTTTGTGGTACTAATGAGTATTCATCCATATGGATTAATTTATTTAGGAGTTACTTAATACCTCTATCATGGAAGGTTTTAATTTGGAGGCATTGGTTGAATTAGTTACATACAGATGACATACTATAAGTGGAAATTTGGTAGTCTACATCATGTTTCTCCTTCTATATGAATGTGGGTGAATCAATTTATCATTTATTCTTTTAATAACTCTTTTCATTAAAGATATATGAGCATGTGGAATTAATATTTACCTACACTTTTCAAAATCATTGAAATCTTGATGATTTTATGAATACACTACTCAACCAAAAATATAGTGCATAGGTGAAAAATCTTTTATATCCCTTTGTGGATTATGTTTTTCATAATATATAGATGGTATGCAATTATATTTGGTTTCAAGGCTCTAAAAATAAAATCATGGGAATATATGTGGGAATATTTAAGGACGTAAAAATTGAATCTGTGATAAAATTTGGTTGTACGAACAATACCACAGAATATTTCATTATCATTAAACAGCGGGGGGTAAATAGTGTCACCTAGAATCCAATCATGGACAAGTTTGTTAGGTTTATTCATCTAATTCATACATGGATCAAATTTAATGTGTATGTTTTGTCTCATGGTGCATTGGGACCTACAAGATTTTGTGTTGCCTTCAAAACCAGTAGAGTATTCATCAAGTGTTTCTTTCAACACTTCATTGGTACCTTCACTGCCCTTGATACCAATTTATGGTTATCCATTCATGCTACTAATTATTCTAAAAATATTGTATGTGGTAATATATAAATTGATATTGGATCAATTTTTATGGTGTATTCTCTTAGTAATCAATCCTATATAGTTCCTTGGAATATTTACTACGAATGGGATTATTTCCTAGAATATCCAGAAACAATTCAATTTAAGGAAAGAGACATTTATATGGAAGAGAACATGTAATTTGATGATATGTCAAAGAAAGAAGTGAAAGATGGTAACTCATTTTAGTCTTTTTTATTATTTTTTAATTTCTTGAAGTTTCATTTTTTCAATGCCAATGGTCATTTGTATACTCATTTTTAAAACCTTCCTTGTACCATATCCTTATTTTAATTAATAAATTTTGTTAAAATGGGTCTCTGACCCATCTCCTGGATCATATTAGATTATTTATGTCTATAATTTTAAATAAAATTTCTATATTCCTTCAAAAGATTTAAATATGATTAAAAAATGTGATCTAAAGGATATAAATCAAACAAAATAAACTTTATTCAATCATAATTATGGAATTAAAACAAAATCACATAAAACTAAATGTTTCACACCATGGATTATTACTCACTATAGACTAATTACATCCATTAAAAGTGTGTAAGTCTATAGAGAATAATATATATATATATATATATATATATAATTAAATCTTCATTAATATGAAATGTCCTCGATCTTCTTCAACCATGAAAATAAATAATATCCAAAAAAACCTATAGTGAGAAAGATAACCATGAAAGGATAAGAATTATTCAAAATCTAAAAATATGAAATAAGAATTGTGCCTTGTGAATTAAGAGTGGAATGAACATATGATTTAGTAAGACTATATATAAAAATGAAATTTGGTCATTATAAATATAGTCATTGTAAATATTGTCATTGAAAATATGGTCGTTGATCATATATCCAATAGGTATGCAGAAGTCATGTATTGTTAATTAGTAAATTTAAAATAATATAACTCACATTGAAATAAATCTATGATATTAAAATATTATAAATATATTATTTATCTATTATATATAAATATTAACATAATAATTATTATTAAATTATGATATTATGTATATATAAATTCAAATAAATATTTTAATATCAATAGAGTAATAAAATTAAATTTTTGAATATAAATAATTAATTTTAATCATATTTGTTAATGTGTGTTTAGTATTAAAGTAACATTTAATTTTTATTAAGTTTTTTATATTTTATCCTAATAGATTAAATTGAAAAATTTTAAAACATTATTATATATGAACTACTATATTAATATATTTTAAATTATAAATTGATGTGAAATAATAGTAAGAACACCTAATGTTTAAAAATGACATTTTTCAATAAAAGCAATTTTTCCTTATATTTTCCATTTTAATTTAAAAAATAAATTTATAAATTTTAGAAACTGAATTATATAAATATAAATTCATTTTTGGATTTATAATTTCAAAATTATCTTAGCGTTAATCTTTTATATTTTTCGAAAAATATTGATCTTTAGATGAATAGTGAAAAATACCATTTTTAAAAAATAATATGACTTTTATGAAATTTTTAGTATATAGGTATGAATTAGAAAATTATTAAACCTTTTTATAAGACCTAATATTTTTTTTATACATGAATTTATTATTTTAAAAATGGTTTTTTTTAATTTATATACCCATATTTAACATTTTATAACTTAAGTTATATTTTTTTCAAAAAAAAATTATTTTTGATACATTATACATTTAGTGTTTTAAAATTCATTTTAAACACTTTTAAACATTTAATAAAAAATGTATTTAAAATTTAGAATCATTATGTCCAAATTATATATTAATTACCATCTTATTTTTGGTTATAAAGGATAAATTTCCTAGGTAAAAACTAGTTACCATGGGGAAAAACCAAATGGTAAAAATGAGTAACCTAAGAGGTAAAAGGAAAAATATGTTAAAAACGTGATTTAATTGAGTTATAGAGGTGTTTATAGAATTTATATCTTCTATATATTATTTCTCAATTTTGGATCCATTTTCCTTGAGAGTTAATTTCCATTATTGAAATGTTTTTGGTATTTATAAAAATGTCGCTCATTTTCACTTATAAAAGGGGAACTCCTCTTCTCACTTCCCATCACACAAAAACCACCTTAGTTCAGCCCCAAATCTTCCAAAAAAAATCTCTAAAACACTCTTATATACCTTAATTATGTTATTTTATTCTCATAATATCATCCTAAATTGGTTTAATCCCATTTGTAAAGGAGATAACTCAAGTGGTGAGGTATAGATTTCTAACCATTTTTTCCTTTTTATTTTTCCTTATGTACATTTCATATTTATAAACTTTTATTTTACCATATCAAAATTATTATATCAGTATAATTATTATACTGGTATGTTATTATAATGATGTTACATGTTTTATACACCCTTCCTTTTTCCTTAAGAAACACAAAAATGACATTTGTGTGTGCATGGACTACTGCCTCCACAAAACATCATGTTTTGTTTTCCTTAACCATATTAAAAGGATAGTCCTAATGTTGATTTTAATAAATAATTATGATATTTATATGATATTTAAATTATTTAAATTATTAAACATATTATTCATTTCTTTCTTTCAAAGGAAAATCAAATTGTCAATGATGTTTACGTGTGGACTACCACCTCTATGGGATGATTGATTTCTGTTTTTCTTTTCATCACTACTTTATATTGATCTTCATGGGAATGGGTTTAACAGATAGATATTATGTTTTTTATATAATTAAGGTACTGTTATATCAAATTATAGAAACTATTAATGATATTATCAATAAATTATTATCATTAATTCAATCGATTAAAACAAACATACTAAGAGGGAAATCATTGATATAAATTATATAATACTTTCATATACATTACTTATTATTTTATATCATTTATAATTATTACATATCATACTAATAAACACTAAATGATATCATTTTTCTACTTGTGTAATTTATTTCAACTAAATCACCTCATAATCATCAATAATCATGGTACGTTCATGTTTGGGTTTTTTTGACCACCTACTTGAGAAATGCTAAGAAATTATGTCATGAATGATTATGAAATCATAATTACTAGTATAATATTATATAAATATATATATAATTATTATTTTTGTTCTATAAAAGGTACATTAATATTTAACTCATTAATTATGAAAACTCCCTTCATAGGTTGAAAATCATAGAAAAATGTTCTTTATCGATTACAACTTATAGTATAATAAATAAAGTATTAATTAAAGTAAATTTAAAATTCATAAATAAATATATGTCATAAATTATATTAACTTTAATAAAATTTTAATTATAAACTTTGGGAGAATAATGAATAATAACACCATTAATACGAAACTATTTTAAATTGGTCAATATTATCCACATTGGATATCAGAAGTAAAGAATGAATAAATAATATAAATATAGGGAATAATTATAAATGAAGTTTATAAATGGTTATGTATATGAAAAAGGTTTTTAAATAGGTGAATAATATATTTATGTTCGTTATGAAGGATTATAGAGTGCATTAGAATAAGTGGGGAAACAAGGTAAGGGGTTCTTTGTATGAAATTTAATTTCATGAGACTTATTTTTTGATATGAACCAAGATACCTTTAATATGGTGTGATTACTTCCTAATTAATATATTTTATCATATTCATGGTTTTTTAATATCTATATCAAGTAATTTATTTAAATGTACATCAATTAAAAAGACACCCAACTAGAAATTGGTTTTAATCAAAATATTACTCAAACCTTAAGGGTTTCATTTCTAATATTATTTTCAAAATAATGATTATTTTTAAAAGATAATACATCTAGGTTATTTCTATTATTTATAAAATCTCTCATAATTTCCATTTTATATTCATGGGGTTGTATATGCTCCCTTAATATTTCATTTCCCCTTGAGTTTTATTTTACCTAAAGTGTATCTTATAAGTGAAACTGAATTTTCAGTTGTTTTTTTCAAGAAACTCCCTTTTTACATGTTCTAATTCATTGTATTTTTTTTGAAAATTTCCTTCTCTACACAAAAATAATTGATTGAGGACATTTTATATTATATACTCTTCTTAAAAAACAAACTTAAACGAATTTTTATCATTTTCCATGTGAACACATCCTTACATAATCTTTTTTTTACATAATAATTCCTTTCTAATATTTAATGATTTTATAGAAGAAAATATTATTATCATTTATTTATTAAATATTTATATGTAAAGTCTTTTCAAATTATCATGGATTTTTCTTTTTTCTAAAGTGATTTTTTCCTAAAGATCCTATAAATTAGTTTTCATCTAATTTTATATCCTTTGATATACATTATGTTTGATCAAGGATAGTCTTATAATGTAACCATCCACATTTTTTTACTAGATGAATAATGGAATTTTCTTCTCTTTTGGAGGAATGATACATAATTTCCATTGAATTTCATAATCATTTATTATGTGTGATCCGAACTTTTCACCCATTTCCTTTCATCTGTGAAGACAATAATTTTTATTTCTTTAATTTAAGGGTGTTCACCTAGGTTTCATAAATTGAATGATTAGAGAAATTATTGACTTAATCATATAACCTTTATCTATACAATGTAAAGACCATATGCATTATTTTATTAATTGAGTAGTATTTATATATAAAGTTACCTAATTTCAGTGGATACCCTTTTCTTTTATATGGGTTTATCGTGTTTTGTTATTAATGTAATTATTAATGATTTCCTTATAAGATTCTATATTAACTATGTTTTCTTTACACGAGTTATTTGTGATGTGTTTAATGAAACCCATTTTCATTTCACTGGTTCTTTATTCTATAAGATGTGAATAATTTTCATTTTAATTTTTTATGAAACTCATTTTATTTCCATGGTTTATTTATGATTTGATAAGTGAATGATTTCAATTGACACTAATAAGTATGGATGAATGATGGGTGGGGTCCTATATCACCATCCAGTGCATTGTTTTAAAGTTTATATATCCTAAGATAAGTATTCTTGTGTACATTTTAGTTTCTTATAAGTGTGGTCACTGATGGTGTGGATCATGAAAGTAATGTTCCCTAAAATAAATTTTCTGCTAAATTTGAAATACATTTCATATTTTTATGCTTATTAACATGATTTTATTAATATCTCATGGTTAATGTTTATTGATTCATGTTTCCATACTCTTTTGATTCATGTCTACGTTATGCCAAGTCATATGCCATTATTTATGAATTATTCTTTGTTGGGTATGAATTTTCTTATATATCTTGATTATATCCATATAGTAATTTTATGTTCACTTATTATAGTTTATTATTATCAATTATGTTTACCCTTACTGAACATATAATATCGCACCATTATTATGTTTCTATTTCCCCAGGTTATGAAGATAAGTATAAATCATAAGATGTATATGATGGAGTCTAGTGTGCCTAAATTAAGGATAAATATTTAAAATGTTTGTAGAATAAGTTTCTTATGTATTTAGTCCTTAAATAAACTAAACATTCTATTCTTATGATTCTGTGATTATTTTTGAGATATAATATTTTCCTTATAGAAATGTTGTAAGATAAAGGCTTGTCAAGCATGGGTCACTATTATAATAATTTCTATTTTTACTTTACTATTTCCTTATACTTATTCCAATTTAGTAAAATGGTTTTCTATAATGTACTAAAAATTATATTTTAAAAGTATTTTGAAAGTAGTTTTCAAATGGGTTTTTTAACAAAGGAGGATATGTCCCTATAATTTTCATTGAAATATATTATTTCAATTTAATGAAAATAAAACAAATTTTTATAAAGAAGTTTTGGAAATGATATTTTAATTTATGTACTTATGGATTAAAAATGTAATTTTTTAAAAATATATTTCAAATAAGCATGAAATGTATCATTTATTTAAATACTATGAAAGGGGTGTGGTTTTCTTTAGCAATCCAATTCAGCCTTCATGATCATGTAAATTATTATTCTAGTTTCTTATTATACTATTTATTTATGATGGATCATGTTTGGTTTGAGGTTATATGGTAACTAATGGAGTCATAATGAGGTAGTTTGGTCATTTTCTTTTATTTAGTTTAAATTATTTAATCAAAAAAACTAGCCATTTCTGTATTCCTTTTCATTTAACAATGGAACAATATATAAGTGGGGTTAGATATGTTTAATTAAAGGGTATGTTTCATGTGATGGAGATATGGGTGAATTGTGGGTTATATTTGATTAAATTTGTTTAAATTTTTTATTCTATTCCTTTTTAGTTTATTTGTATTGGTATGGATTTCTTACATACAGATGAGTCATAATGAAATATATAGTAAAGTTCAGCTACTGATTTAATTTGTTTTGTTTGGGAAAAAATATCCCATTTTTTTACTTTGATTCCGATGATTTGTTTCATCATAACGGAGGGATTGGGGTTGCCCCTCAGGTATGTTGTGGGATGGAATGGGGGACCAATTCAAGGGTGGCCCAGAGCTGGTTTGTGTCATTTTATATATGATGGAATCTCTGTGGTTTCCAACTAAGTATGTAACACCCTGAGATTTTATGAAAAATATTCTTTTTAATTTTATTGATGTCTTTTGTTGTATGCTACACCAAAAGGATCTTTCACTACATGCATCCCTGACTTGGCTTGCATTACACGTAATCGCGACATTCCACGATAGCTTGTGTTGTACGCAATACTGAGTTTCACTAAACAACGATATGTTATATAAACTAGTTGTTATGAATATTAATACCAATTTTTTTAAAATTTTATAAATTTTATCTTTCGAAATGGAATTCATTTTTGGATTCAGAATATCGAAATTAGCCTAGGGTGAATGTTTGGTATTTTTCTGAAAACTTTCAATTTTTGATGAATAGTGAAAACACTAGGTTACTATTTAAAAACCAAATTTTTATTTAAATAATTATTTGTTTTATTTAAATTTATTTTAGGTAAAAATTGATACATAATACCTATATAAGTACAATTCAATTAATTGGAATCATTTTATAATAATTTTATATATATATAAATTTTTATTGAACTTTTCACCCACTTTTACCCACCTCTTAGGAGAATTTGGAAATTTACATAAAACGTAATTTTACCGCTTCTGTGAGTGGAATTTCGAAAATCCTAGAGACACGGTTAATATTAAGGACTAAAATGTGGTTCAATGAGATGAAAATAATTTTTGGTGAATCGTAACTTTTTACTTTTATTTAACACGGTTAAAAGTAAATAGGTTAATTAAGGGTAAAAATGATATTATTATTACCCTAACACATATCCTAATTCTATTGTATAAGTGTAATTCGACCTAAAACAACAATAGGAATAAAATATGACCATTTAGGTCCACTTGGATTAGATTAGGACATTTATTATTAATTTATTTAAAGAAGGGTTAAAATAGTTAAAATCAAAGTTTAATAACTAAATAATTTTTAATATAGGGTTATACATAAGATAAATTAAACTATAAATATTCATTAGAAATATAACAATATTTCATAAATAATGGTTATTTATTTATAATTTTTACACATTAAATAATTTAATTTATTTATTACACAATGATGATGTAGTAATTACCTTATTAATGAAATATTAACATAATTGATGTTATAAATACCCAAATAACTGTAATTTTAGACTTTTTAGGAATTAAAATAATTTTTTAGGTTAATATGACATGTTAGTAATGATTTAATTAATGTTTTTAGAATTAATCATTCTGTTATTATTTTCACAAAAATCAATTACCAAATATTGTAAAAATTGACATAAAATAGTTTTTAAAACAAATATTATATTATTAATTGTTATTTTATTCCTAAAAATCTTAGGTTCGGCCAAATTACTTATATAAGGATATATATATTAATAATTAACCACTTGGGGTTAGTTTGTCTTGTTATAGTAAGTTTATTAACCATATAGTGTAATAAAACAAGAAGACACGGTAAAAGTTAAATTATTTAACTTAGAGTTAAATCTAAATGATAAGGTTAAAATTGTAACCTAAACTTGTCTAAAATATATTGGTTGAGAGTATTTCTACCCATCCCCAATTTAACTTCTAAATAAATCAATTTGGATCTATTATAAACTGAATATGACTTTATTATAAAATAATATTTTGAGTTTTTCCAAAGATGCCCCTCTCATCCCTTATAAAAAGGGCACCCCTTCCCTCTTCTCTTCACACCCTTTTGAGCCTTGAAGCTCAGCCATACCCTGACAATTTCTCTTCTAAACTTCCCTAGAAACATTATGGAGGTTATGGTATTCTCAAAATACCAACTCTACTTCCTTAAGAGAAGGCTTAAAGGAGGTGCGTCGAAGAAGAGGTAATCTCTTCTTTCGATTCTCCCAAGTTTCTTTCTTCTCAAAATTCTTCTTATTTAGTTTCTTCTTTATAAATTAATAACATTAGTATCACTCATATACTAATATGTTATTATGAATATGAAAAAACTCTATTTTACCTTCTATCCATCCTATGGAAAATGAAATCACCACGTGTGCATACATACGGAATATCGTCTCCACGCCGTGGTGTAATCAGTTTTTCCACCACCACCTTACATGGATAGGTATAATGGTGTAAATAAATAACTATATATGGTTATTTTAAAGTAATATTGATTCTTTAATATTATACATGCACTTCAATACAATTACACGATCATGGGAATGATATCATTGCTCGTGCGTACGTACGGACTACCGTCTCCACGAACGCGATGAGATTCATTTTCCATGATTAACCATTCAAGAATGATTATAAAGTATATATAATGAATAATAATGAAATATATGACATAATGAAGCTACTTGATTTATTTATATATATATATATATATATATATATATATATATATTTCATCTACTTGATTCCATTCAATTCAATAAGGAAACGAAAACAGCGTTCATACGTACGTACGTCCTACCGTCTCCATGAACGGTGTATTTCATTCCATTTATCGATCTATCATATATATATGTATATGATGAATATATATTATATATAAATCGTGTTTTAAATTCTATAATTAAGTAAATCAGGATATAAGTAATAATATCAAGAACAATAAGTCAAAACACGTACAATAAATGAAACGATTTTACCCAAATTGTTGTTTTTACATCGAATTTACAAAAGAACGGGTAATATAAAGTCATAAGTAAACTATATATGATATAATAAAAATGAATATGATTCTATAATAAGTCAATAACATTATTTAAATCATTATACAGGAGTTTTGGATACATACGAGGCATATCAAACATAAGGTAAGGGAAAATCTCGCAATCTCAATTTTTATCCGAGATTGTTTTTACATCAGAAATCAATGGGGAATATTTATCATCCACATCCGTGTTTATTCAATATTTAATATTATTTATATCCTCCTACAATTTTTTAAATCCGATTTTACCCTTCAGTGAGTTTTTAGTAAAAGATATGAAAGGATTCTTTTGTCGTTTTTCATACGAGGTACTTTTTGACTTTTCCGGCCAAAGTACAAGAAGAATGTTTTTTTAACTTATACGAAATGAATGGATTTTTAGAAAATTATTTCCATTAAGCTTCATTTAAAAGTTTTCATGTTTATTTTTAATCAACTTCTTTTAGTTTAAAATTATATGACATGTTAAGAAAGGAAAATGTTTTTGAAGTAGAAAGAATATTTTCCTCAAGAATGGAGTTCAAGTGTTTTATCAAAATTATTTTCCATCTAAGATAATATAGGGTTATGTTTCTATCCCTATCTTTACATTGTTTTTATTATGTTATGATTGAATTATTTTTATGATGTCCTTTTATCTTATATGGATTGTGTTATGATGGCATGATGATTAAGAATCCCATTTTTATTACATGGGTTATGCTATGATGTATGATTTATGATTTTGTGGCACACATAATAATGGTTTCATTATGAGATGGGTGGGACCTATATCTCCCTCAAATTAATTGGATAAACATTTATATCTCATGATATAGGCATGGATGGAATGGTAAGTTAATCTAGTTCAGTGTTACAGGACTGGAACGAGGAGTGAACTCGATTCAGAATGGGACTTTGTCCACTAAGATGGTCTTGGAATCAATGTCTTGACTACTATGGAAATCATAACATGTGATTAATGGATGCCACAATTTCACGTTTTATTACCATTCTATTTTATCATGACTAATGTTCCTTTATATCTATGCCTTGTGTACTTCCAAGATTTATGTCGGTGCTCATGATTTTGATGTTTAGATTTTATGTTCAAGTTTTTGCATTCAAATGTTTATGGATTGTTTTATGTTCTCTATGCTTACCATTACTGAGAATTTGATCTTACCCTTTATATTTTTTCTTTTCCTCAGGATTTAAAGAAAGGTTTTTGGTAAGAAAAAAAAGGGGAAGATCTTTATGTGAGATGTTGAAGATCTTTAACCATGATTAGAAGATTACGTTCCGAGTTTCCAAAGACACTAAACTATTACAATACTTTGGTGTCTGTTTTTGTTAAGTATTAAGTATTCTGCAAAAGTAATGTAATGTCAATGTACGTCAAGATTTGGGTATTTACATTTGGTATCAGAGGAAAGGTTTAGTTAACCTTTGCAAACTAGGATGTGAAAACTTTAGTGAGATCCCTAGAGATATTTCTAAGGTATGTCTAGGGATGTCCCTAAGGTTAAGTATAAGTATAGGTTATAGTCCTATAATTATGGTAACAATATTATAATTAAACCTAAGATGTTAGATATTGAAGGTACTCATCCTTTATTATGTTGTTTTCCTAGCATGATTTTTGCCTCTCACACTGTTCTTTTTGGGTTTTAGACGATGGCTGGAACCCGAAGGAACCGTGTTGATCAATGTAATGTAAAATGAAATGATTGTCCTCCCGAGAAACCAAATTTTATGTGAGATGGAGTGAAAAATTTTATTACTATACTTACACAAGCTATGACTCATTCTAGATTTCCAAATGATCAGATAAGGGAACAATATTCTATTGAGTCCTTCATGAGGAAACATCCACCGTCTTTCAATGGATCTTTTGATCCACTTGTTGCTGAACAATGGATCAGTACCATTGAAAAGATATTTTCCATGCTTCGCTGTTTAGAACATGAAAAAGTCATTTTAGTTGTTTACCATTTAGAAGGTGAAGCAGACCAGTGGTGGACTCTAATTAAGAATACAAGGCCCCAAGATGAAATTGAATCCATGGAATGGGATGAGTTCAAGAACTTATTTTTCAATAAGTACTTCCCTCGTATTCTTCGAACAAATATGGAAAAGGAGTTTCTTGAGCTTAAGAAGAAGGATGATGAATCTGTTGGTATATACGAAGTGAATTTTACAAGGCTTGCAAGGTATGCATCTGGCTTTATCATCCAACCTGAAAGTAAATTTGATCAATTTTTTAGTGGCTTAAAACCAAGTCTTCAAAGGGAATTAGCTATAAGAGACTTCAGTAGCTATGAAGAAATTGTGCGTTGTGCTATCAAGGTAGAACTGGAATTTGGTGTAACATATCCATCTCATGGTTTTGACAAGAAATGAAAGATGGAGTTCAAGGAGAAATATCAGAATAATGGTGAAAAGAAGATGAATGTTTCTTTATGCTCAAAGTGTGGAAAGATGCATGGTGGATATTGTCTTAAAGGGACTAGAAAATGTTTTAAGTGTGGAAAAGAAGTTCATCGAGTAACTGAGTGTCGAAGTAATAGAAAAAGGGTTGATAATGATGTGAATAAAGAAAAGACTATAGAGAACGCACCACTAACACTTAAATGCTTTAGGTGCAATGAAATGGGGCATTATGTTAATCAATGCCCTAATCCAAGGGTTAATGATGATCGACATGAGCAACCACCTAAGGAAAAGGTCAAAGGGAAGTCACATGCGATCACTATTGGCGATGATTAATATGAAAACGATGTGGTGGAATGATTAGGTGTTTATGTAATGAGATTCCAAAATAATGTTGTATATAGTATCGTGGAATATTGGAATATTTATGTATTGGTCTATTGTGGTTTTCAATAATTTTATGGTACCAGTAACCATGGAAAGTGATTGAGATATTTTTGGAAATAATATGATATGTTCATAATGAAGGGATAAGGAGAAAATGAAATGTTTGACAGTATTCATGAGCTCATGACTGATATAAGGGAAAAGTTATATCATGTTTTGAGTATATAGAATTTTTGGATTTGTGTATGTGGAAAGAGTTAACTTTTGACAGCATTCAAGTTTTCACTAAGATTCAATGGGTATTCATTTTTCAAGAGAATACATGATTAAGGTATTCACATGTTTGGAATGTGACCAACAAGATATATCTTATATGGGGGATAAATGATGGTATTCATGTACTTGTTATGTGACCTCTCAAGTAATCATTTTCTTTACACTATGAGATTGGACAGAAGTATTTTCGATAAGCTTAAAGGTTGGAATGGATTAAGTTGGACATCATATAGAATTGTTTAAGGCTATAATTTTTTTTCGATATTATTTATGGAATGTTATAATAATGTAGGTTTAGAAAAAGGACAGCCTGTAGGACGGGCGACAACCCGTCGTGTCGGACAAGGCTGTGGGAATCAAACCCACAACTGAAGTGCGACAGGCCTTTATCGCCTACCACTGGCCTATAGGAAGTACCTGTTTAGTAGAAACCAGTTTTATTATATTAAGAAGTATGATATATGAAGTATAAGTCCATTTTAGGAACCATATATGATTAATCTCACTATAGATAGACTTATGTATTTTTGATAACTTTTTCTCACCTTTTGTTTGAGACAGATGGAATGACTCATCATTCTATCACATGATCTGCTAACACTTTACGAATGACAAATTCAGCTTCATTTCTTTTAGAGATGAAGTGGAAATTTTCCAAGGAACGACCAACGGTGAGACTGTACCAAAATCACTAAAGTATTTCTTCTAATTCCAATTTCTTTAACTTTAGGGAAATGATCTTGAAAACCAAAAATGGTGTCCTAGTGCCCTTATATCCGATGAATCAAATGGTACCTTAGATAATCACAAATCTATGGATTTGTGATTTTTTTATTTTTCATAGCCATGTTCTCTACCACTCTCCATCAGAACATGATGGTTAGATTTCTCTTCCATATCCATATTTTCACCTATGTTCTCTTATGTGGAAACCCAATGATTAGTTAATTTGGGTAACCGTTACGTTTCATACTTTAGTTTTTAAATATTTGTTTTGGTATTCCATTTTATGATGTGGGTTTCTATTAAATAAACTTTCTAGTAGTAAACCATTTATAACCCCAACGAATTTTGAGGGCGAAATTCATTTTATGTGGGGTAGAATGTAACACCCCGAGATTTTATGAAAAATATTCTTTTTAATTTTATTGATGTTTTGTGTTGTACGCTACACCAAAAGGAGCGTTCACTACACGCATCCCTGACTTGGCTTGTATTACACGCATTCGCAACCTTCCACGATAGCGTGTGTTGTATGCAATATCGAGGTTCACTAAACAACGATATGTTATATAAACTAGCCGTTATGAATAGTAATACCCATTTTTTAAAAAATTTGTAAATTTTATCTTTCGAAATGGACTTCATTTTTGGATTCGGAATATGAAAATTAGCCTAGGGTGAATTTTTGGTATTTTTTTGAAAACTTTCAATTTTTGATGAATAGTGAAAACACTGGGTTACTATTTAAAAACCGACTTTTTATTTAAATAATTATTTATTTTATTTAAATTTATTTTAGGTATAAATTGATACATAATACTTATATAAGTTCAATGTAATTAATTGGAGTCATTTTATAATAATTTTAGATATATAAAAAAATTTATTGAACTTTTCACCCACTTTTACCCACCTCTTAGGAGAATTTGGAAATTCACATAAAACTTAATTTTACCGCTTCTATGAGTGGAATTTAGAAAATTCGAGAGACATGGTTAATATCAAGGACTAAAATGTGGTTCAATGAGATGAAAATATTTTTTGGTGAATCGTAACTTTTTACTTTTATTTACCACAATTAAAAATAAATAGGGTAATTAAGGGTAAAAATGTTATTATTATTACCCTAACACATGTCCTAATTCTATTGGATAAGTGTAATTCGACCAAAAACAACCCTAGGAATAAAATATGACTATTTAGGTCCACTTGGATTAGATTAGGACATTTATTATTAATTTATTTAAAGAAGGGTTAAAATAGTTAAAATCAAAGTTTAATAACTAAATAATTTTTAATATAGGGTTATACATAAGATAAATTCGACTATAAATACTCATTAGAAAGATAAAAATATTTCATAAATAATGGTAATTTATTTATAATTTTTAGACATTAAATAATTTAATTTATTTATTACACAATGTTGATGCGGTAATTACCTTATTAATGAAATATTAACATAATTGATGTTATAAATACCCAAATAACTGTAATTTTAGACTTTTTATTAATTCCACTAATTTTCTAGGTTAATATGACCTGTTAGTATTGATTTAATTAACTTTTTTTTAACTAATCATGTTGTTATTAGTTTTACAAAAATCAATTACCAAATAGTGTCAAAATTGACATAAAATAGTTTTTAAAACAAATATTATATTATTAATTGTTATTTCATTCCTAAAAATCTTAGGTTAGTCCAAATTACTTATATAAGGATATATATATTAATAATTAACCACTTTGGGTTAGTTTGCCTTGTGATAGTAAGTTTATTAACCATATAGTGTAAGAAAACAAGAAGACACGGTAAAGGTTAAATTATTTAACTTAGAGTTAAATCTAAATGATAAGGTTAAAATTGTAACTTAAACTTGTCTAAAATATATTTTTTGAGAGTATTTCTACCCATCCCAACTTTAGATTTAAAATAAATCAATTTGGAGTTATTATAAACCGAATATGACTTTATTATAAAATAATATTTTGAGTTTTTCCAAAGGTGCCCCTCTCCTCCCTTATAAAAAGGGAACCCATTATCTCTTCTCTTAACACCCTTTTGAGACTTGAAGCTTGAACATACCCTGACCATTTATATTATCCACTTCCCTAGAAAAATTCTGGAGGTTCTGGTATTCTCAAAATACCAACACTACTTCCTTAAGAGAAGGCTTAAAGAAGGTGCGTCGAAAAAGAGGTAATCTCTTCTTTCGATTCTCTCAAGTTTCTTTCTTCTTCAACTTCTTCTTATTTAGTTGTTTCATTATAAAGTAATAACATCTGTATCACTCATATATTGATATGTTATTAAGAATATGAAACAATCATATTTCACCTTCTATCCATCCTACGTAAAACAAAATCACCACGCGTGCGTATGTACGGAATACCGTCTCCACGTCGTGGTGTAATCAGTTTTTCCACCACCACCTTACATGGATGGGTATAATGGTGTAAATAAATAACTATATATGGTTATTGTAAAGTAATATTTATTCTGTAATATTATACATACACTTCAATACAATTCCACGATCATGGTAATGATATCATCGCTCGTGCGTACGTACGGACTACCGTCTCCACGAACGCGATGAGATTCATTTTCCATGATTAACCATTCAAGAATGATTGTAAAGTATATATAATGAATAATAATGAAATATATGAAATAATTATTCTACTGGATTTATTTATACATACATATATATATATATATTTCATCTACTTTATTCTATTCAATTCAATAAGGAAACGAAAACAGTGTTCCTCCGTACGTACGGCCTACCGTCTCCATGAACGGTGTATTTCATTACATTTATCGATCTATCATATATATATGTTTATGATGAATATATATTATATATAAATCATGTTTTACATTATTTAATTAATTAAATCAGGATATAAGTCATAATATCAAGAACAACAAGTCGAAACACGTACAATAAATGAAACGATTTTACCCAAATCGCTGCTTTTACATCGAATTTACAAAAGAACGAGTAATATAAAGTCATAAGTAAACTATATATGATATCATAACTATTAATATGATTCTATAATAAGTCAATAACATTATTTAAATAATTATACAGGAGGTTCGGATACATACGAGGCATATCGGACATAAGGTAAGGGAAAATCTCGCAATCTCAATTTTTATCCGAGATTGTTTTTACTTCAGAAATTACTGGGGAATATTTATCATCCACATCCATGTTTCTTCAATATTTAATATTATTTATATCCTCATACAATTTTTTAAATCCAATTTTACCCTTAGGTGAGTTTTTAGTAAAATATATGAAAGGAATCTTTTGTCGTTTTTCGTACGAGGTACTTTTTGACTTTTCCGGCCAAAGTACGAGAAGAATGTTTTTTAACTTATACGACATGAATGAATTTTTAGAACACTATTTACATGAAGATTACTTTACAAGTTTTCATGTTTATTTTTAATAAACTTCTTTTAGTTTAAAATTATATGACATGTTAAGAAAGGAAAATGTTTTTGAAGTAGAAAGGATATTTTCCTCAATAATGGAGTTCAAGTGTTTTATAACAATTATTTTCCAAATAAGATAATATAGGGTTCTATTTCTATCCCTATTTTTACATTGTTTTGATTATTTTATGATGGAATTATTTTTATGATTTCATTTTATCTTATATGGATTGTGTTATGATGGCATGATGATTAAGAATCCCATTTTTATTACATGGGTTATGCTATGATGTATGATTTATGATTTTGTGGCACACATAAGAATGGTTTCATTATGAGATGGGTGGGAAATTTATCTCCCTCCAATGCATTGGGTAATGATTTATATCTCATGAGATATTAATGGTTGGAAGAGTAAGTTAATCTAGTTCAGTGTTACAGGAGTGAACTCGATTCAGAATAGGACTTTGTCCACTAAGATGGTCTTGGAAGCAATGACTTGGCTACTATGGAAATCATAACATGTACTTAATGGATGCCACAATTACATGTTTTATTACCATGCTAGTTTATCATGACTAATGTTCCTTTATGATCTATGACTTGTGTACTTCCAAGATTTATGTCGTTGCTCATGATTTTGATGTTTAGATTTTAGGTTCACGTTTTTGCATTCAAATGTTTATGGATTGTTTTATGTTCTCTATGCTTACCCTTACTGAGCATTTGAGATCACCCTTTATATTTTTTCTTTTCCCTAGGATTTAAAGAAAGGTTTTAGGTAAGAAAAAAAGGGGAAGATCTTTATGGGATATATTGAAGATCTTTCACCATGATTAGAATATTACGTTGAAAGTTTCCAAAGACACTAAACTATTATGGTCCTTTGGTTTCTGTTTTTGTTATGTATTAAGTATTCTGAAAAATTAATGTAATGTCAATGTACGTCAACCTTTGGGTCTTTACAAATTATACCATTCTTACACCCTACATGTGGACTTTGGTGAACATTTAGCTACATGATCAATTTTGAATGTACCCATAGGTACTATTATACATTTGGATTATTATTTTGATGTGTTTGGTTATCTTTGGTATGGTCAATTTCCACTCAGTGTTGGAGCTAGAGACTGGACGTTTTTTTGAAACTTATCCACTCATATCTAGAACCCATTATCTTTTTTTATTATAACATAGGATATATATTTACGTTGTAAAAAATTAATTTCATTTATACTGTTATGATTTCATTTACCTATAATTTTATTACCATTTCAGGTCAATTTCTCCCCAACTATACTTTGAGACCCTCAACAATAGTCCCAAGCCCATAAGAAACATGGAGTGATCTTGGGGTCATGTCGTCACCTAATCCATGTACCTTTGGGTGATTTGGTTCATGGTCATTACGCTTCACATGTTATCAGAGCATAGATCCTAATATATAACTATCATTCCAATTTTATTTTCAAAATTTTATCTTTATGGTTTTATTCTAGTTCCAATGGTCAAGTACTTATGTTAATTAGGGTTTTCATGGCCAAGAATTGGTTAAAAATAAATAAAAACTAATATGGAAATACCTCAGAGATATTTCATGGTTTCCTATAAACATTATTGGTTAAATTATATTTTTATTAGGATTACACAACTTGTCACATGTGGAATCCCAAGTGGGTTACACACCATGTAATGCATTAACATTTTATGGTTCAACATGTTGTGGTCTCCATGAATCTATGATAACTGACATCTCATCACATGATGTATAAAAAATACAGAAAACATTCCATGTTACATATGGTGTGTCATTGAGGAAAAATCAAATTCTATTAATGGCATGAAATAATGGTTACATATCACGTAGGATGTATCATTTCACATGAATCATAAACACTAACTAATTTAAAATGTGTAATTTTTGTGACGCACTTGTACATGTATTGTTTAGTGTTTTTTATATCCCAAATTATGTATTTTTTGAAATTCAAGATACTTGTTATATAATAATCAGTGTCAAAGAATGATACACAATAAAAATATTTTATTTTAAAAAATTGTTTTTATGTGTTTTTAAGATAAAAGCTGGATTTTAAAAATATTTGATATCAACGACCATCATATGAATAAATTAAACATTAAAAATTAATTTAATTATTTAATTATTATATAAAACCATGAATATAATTTTTCTAGTTATTTTATTCACTATAAATTTCATTTCTTGGTGAATTGTCATAGTCTTGACTGACTAGTGATTTCTTGGATTTAATTTTTAATTATTTTGAATTATTAATTAGTTTATATTTTAAAAATTATCATTAAATTAAATTCAATGATCTATATATCAACCCTTTTTATTTTAAAATATAAGGTTAATCATGTTTATGATTTATTTTATTTACCCCCTCAACCATTATTCCCCTCAATTGGATATGAATATCATTATAAATGATGAAGTTCCTACTTAGGGGGGTTGATTCAAGTGATATGATAAATTTAATCTAGAAAAATATAAACATAGTATAATGGTTTATTATACTACTTAGGATGATCTAGACTTAATGATTTTCCCTCAAGATCCATGTTGGTTTATCACTTCTCAATAAACTAACAAGTAGGTAAAATCTCAAGATAATATTAAAATTATTTTACCATTGAATGGATAATTATTTATTCATATGAAAAAATATATTATAATAAATAATAATAATTTTGAGAAGAAATTATATTATTATGTTTTTTTATTTTATGGTTAATTATTTATATAAGTTATTATATAGAATATTTTATAAGAATACTGATATATAGACTAGATTTCATATATAAAAATAATTAAAAATAAATTCAACATAAATATTATATTATAACACTCTAACCATTAGATTAATTGGAATACAATTATAGATCAAGGTTCTCATTTGGAAATAGTGTAACATCCCAACCTGGGTTCCACACACTAATGCCCCGATCTAGTTAGTCACATGACCTCAAGCATTCTTCCCCGCTTGTCAGAGGTTGTCGACTAGCAGTGAGGGTCTATTATTGATCATGGGGAGATTATAACATCTTTATCAGAGTAAAAAACCAGTGGAAAATAAATGGAAAATTACCAGATAGATAATAAACATAACCAGAAGGATACTAATATTACATGATGACCAAAACATGAAATACAATATCAAAACTAAACAGTAGATATTCCATGTTAAAGTACGTGTCAAGTGTTGTAATGAAACTCAAAAGTAAAGACACTAACAACTTCCAAGTGGGTCCCAAACCATGTTTGGTTCCATCATCCATGCTCCATCCTGATTTAGCCATCCAACATAGGACCTTTTCCCTTATCTTTTCCTGTAACCATGAAATCTATTCAGGTACTGATCTGGTAGCTCGAGAAGGGTGTGAGTATAACTCAGTACGCCTCCACCAATGGAATCTAAAAAAATATCCAATAAAATAGTTTATGTAGTTATATAAATAATAAAATAAAATTTATAATTAAACAGCCATCACATTATAGATTATTTTTTATTTAACCGCATAAACCCCCAGGTTATTGAGGACACTCGAACCTCAATACCTGCTTCAGCCTGTGTCAAATTCTGAACCATATCACACATTTAATTCACAATTATTTATAATGTAATGTTATTTAATTATCCATTCATTTCAATATATAAAATAACTAATTGGAATCATAGTCCAATTCCAATTAATGGGTGTAAAACGCCATATCTAGAACCCTCATGAGTATTTAGAGCATCATTCTCTATCTCACACCACATGGGTATTTTTAGTATCATTCCATATCCCATACAATTTTCATGCAAACCTTGGGTCCTAGAACATCATTTCTAAGACCTCGTGGGTATTTGGAGCATCATTCCATGTCTCACATCCTATTTATTAACAATCACATATATCATAGTATCACAAGTTTCATAATATCACATCATTAAAGATTAATCAATATTAATCCTCTTATCACATTTCACTATCAAGATATTACATTAATTAATTCATTAATTAATTAATTCAATCCAATCAATTCCTATATCAAAACAATTGACCAATTAATTAATCCAACAATTAATTAACCCAATTCAATCCATTTCTTAATATCAACCATTTCCACTAATTAATTCAACAATTATTTAATAAAGTTCAACAACGTCAAAAATACCATAATTAATTTAACCATTAATTATTTCAATTTATGACTTCAAAATCACAATGAATAATATTAATTAAATCAAAGATTAATTAAGACCGTTCCACAATCTCAACTACCCATAATTAATTCCATAATTAATTATTTCCCAAATCCCAATTCAATATTTTGACAACTAATTCAAAAATTAATTATCCCAAATTACCAATTCAATATTCTGATAATTAACTCAATAATTAATTATCCCCAATTCACTAAATCATTTAATTAATAAATTTACCAAATCAATTAATTCAATAGGAAAATTTAACTTCTAATCAAACCCTAGAAATTATATAATTACATACATGGGATTAAGATCATGACTATGGGATTTGAATAATAGACCACCTACCTCAATTCATTGATGAAATATTTCCCTATAGAAATCCCCAATTTTAAGAAGATGAATCAAGAATAAGATAAAGAACATGGTATAGATCTGAAACCTAAATCCATGATCAATGAAACAATATCTCTCAAATCATGATCTAGATCCAACAATCCTAGATCTAAATTCAATATATATATATATATATAATAAAACATAGGATAAAAATCCACCAAAATAATGATAAAAGAGCAGGATAAAGATGGGAAATCAATGGGGAAGAAACCACATACCCGAAGAAGTGCATATCTATCAATTGGGCTTTGAATCACTAAGAATGGGGGTTAGAGGGTCTGGGAATCCATCCAAGAGGATCTATAATTTAGATAAAATGATAATGGGTTGATATAGTGCATTCTAGGGTATAATACTAGGGTTTAAGAATTTTTTTAACAAAATTAGGGGGATTAAAATCTCGTATGCACGGTTTTCTACTCGGGGTGAATGGTTTCTTCTAACTATTCACCTTAAATGTGCACCTCTTCTCGGGAGGTGCATGGTTTCTCCTTTTGGGGTGCATGTTTTGACAAACTGTGTGCCATCCATGTTAAACCCTATGTCCATAGTTGGATGGTTTGCTGGGCTAGGGTGAATGGTTAGAAAAAATTGTATGCTAACCATGCATTGTCCTATTTCTTCTATTTTTCTATAAATTTCACCCAAACACACCCCAATTTAAAACCTAAATGAAAAAGTAATCAACACTAGGTAAAATGGTACCTTTAAAAGAGAATGATACATTCTCAGAAAAGGTAGGGGTTTTACAATCTCCCCTCCTTAAAATAGCTTGTCTTCAAGATATACTCTCAAGCATCTCTAAGATTCTAAGTGAAAAAGATCAGGCCATTGATCCCTCATGTCTACTTCCCTCTCCCAAGTTTCTTAATGAAAACACCCATGTTTCCAAAATACACAAACTATCAATACAGTCTCTCCCTAAAACACTTTATCATTGTGATCCAACACACATATTGAATGCTTTCAAAGAATGCATCTATCACAAGCTCAGCATCATCCACATTGATCACATGAGAAGGGTTGAGGTTATACCTCTATAGATGTGACACATGGAAAAAAATGCATAGAATTGTATCTCTATGGAAGATCCAATCGTTATTCCATCGACCAGATTCTATCCAAAACCTCAAACAGTCCAATGAATCTGGGTGCCAGCCTACCCTATCTGTGTATCCTACGGTGACCTAACCTAGGCGATACTTGAAAGAATATACAATAACTATATATAAACTCTAGGGGTCATCAAAGTCTATCATAATATGACTTTATATACTATGAGTCACAGATATAAACTTCTGAATCACTTGTACTTTCTTTGATGTATCCTACATGAGAATCAGTCACAACAACTCAGACTCACCTGACTCCTTCCAGTATAGAGGTGATTTATGTGACCTACCATAAAAAACCTCTTATGGTACCTTCTGTATAGTTTCATAAAAACTATTTTTATAGTCAAACTCTACTAAATATAGATTCTTCTCCCAAGACCCACCAATGTCAAGAACACATGCTCACATCATATACTCAAGCTCATGTATAGTACGCTCCAATTACCCATCTGTCTGTGCATGGAATTTTGTAATCAATAAAACTTTCATACCAAGTGCATTCTGTAAGCCCTTATAGAAGCATGAATCATGGTCTAAAACAATAGTCCATGGTACCCTATACAGATGAACTATCTTTTGAACATACGGTCCTCCCAACTACTCCACTAAGAAAGTCTCCCGTATAGGTAAGAAATGTTCTACCTTCATCATTTTGTACACAATAACCAAAATAGAATTATTCTCCGGAGGAATCCTTATGATACCCACCAAAAATTCCATAGTCACATCATCCCACTTGCATTCCAGAATAGTAAATGACTGTAGTAAACCATCGGGTCATTGATGCTCTACATTCACCTACTGATAGATGCAACATCATTTCATGAACCCTTCAACCTCTTTTTTCATATCTGACCACCAAAACTATAGTCAAAGTTTAAAATACATTTTGGTCAAACCTAGATATACCTCCCACTTTGAGGAATTAAAATCATTTATAAAATCCTATCGTATTCTCATAGGCACAAAAACAAATCTTGACATAGATGATATTATCCTCATCTATGCTCTAATCAGAAGGTGTCTCCCCACCTTTACGAATTTTACTCAATTTCAAACATAGTATATATTCATATTTTCTATTCCTAATCTATATCAAAAGTATGGACTCCACTGAAACTGATACCAGTGTCATATTATCTTGATTCTCCTAATCCACAACAAACATCTTAGCTATTAGAGTCATCATATTTCACTCAACATTAGACTCATGAACCACCTAAGTATGATTTTTCCTTCTCAAAGCATCAATAACATTGTTCCCCTTTCCAAGAATATATGATAGCTCAAAATCAAATGAATGCAAATACTTAACCCAACTCCACTATTAGAGATTCAAATATCACTCCAAAAGGATGTACTTTAAGATCTTGTGATTTTTATACATAATAAACTTTTCTCCCAACAGATAATGTTGTCAACACTTTAAATCATATAGCACTACATCCAAATCAAGGTCATGCGTAGGGTAGTTCCATTCATGAGGACTCAACTACCGAGACCCGTATGCCATAACTCGATCTCCCTAAATTATCACAGCTCCAAAACCTATCCCAGAAGCATTGTAAAACATCATATACATATTTCATGGATCATGTAGGATCAAGGTCTATGTTGATGTCAAGTGCTTATTCAGCTTCTGAAAATCATTTTCACGTGATTCAGACCAGTAAAATGTTATCCCCTTTTTTTCAAGCCCTAATTTGTCACTTCAAATCAAGAAAAGTCTTGGATAAACCTATGATAATATCCATCCAACCCCAGAAAGTTATGGATATAAAAAACATTCTTGGGATGATCCCAAGAAACCACTACTTGAAATTTCTCTAGGTCCACTAAAACACCTTCCTCTTAGATGATGTGGACCAATAAGAATACCTAATCAATACAAAAATCGCAATTATATAGCTTATTGTATATTCTATTCTATCTTAGTGTACTAAGGATGATGTCAAGATGTTGTTCATGATCGTCATGAGTATTGGAGTACACTAAGATGCCATCCAAAAACACCACCAAAAACTGATCCAAGTATGAAAGAAAGACTTTCTCTATCAAGGACATAAACACTACTAGTGCATTCATCAACCCAATTGACATTATGAAAAACTCATATAGGACATACCTACTTCTGAAAGTATTACTCGATATATTAGAAGGTTGAACACTCGGTTGATGATGCCCTGGTCTCAATTCTATCTTTAAAAATAAACAATCTCCTCTCAAATCATCAAAAAGATCATTGATATATGGGAGAGGATACTATTTTTTCACTATCATCTGGTTCAACTTACAATAATCAACATATAAGAATAGATTCTAGTCAGCCTTCTTGGAAAAAAAAATTGGTGAACCCCAAGGCGACGTACTCAGAAGTATAAATCCATTATCCTCAAACTCTTCCTATTGAGTATTGATCTCTTGAATCTCTATTGGTGTCATTATGTATGGTGGAATAGAAATTGGCTTAGGGATCAACATGATCTCAATAGTAAATTTCACATCTCTCTCAGGTGGAAACCTTGAGAAATCTTTGGGAAACACATCTTCAAATCTGTACCCTACGGGTGGAAATACATATCACCTTAAACCTTCATCATCTAGAAATAGACTAGAAACCTAGGTTGTTAGATCTCCCAATTTCTGATTAATTGGATTTTTTCCACCTTCCTAGATATCCCACTCTACATAGTGAATATAGTTTTCACCCTTAGGAAACATAAATTCACTCTCTAGTGGTAATATTTAATGTGGGATCAGAATGATACAAACCAATACATAACCATAATTAGGTAAAATCCTAACATGTCAAGAATATTGAGATCCCGTCAAAAATGATATTCCCCAACCTCGAGATAACACCCCTTTCATAATCATATGTCACTCGACCTTATTCCCAGAGCTATGTCTGTCATCAACACCTCACTCATGAACTCCACTTCTAGGCTCAAACCATTAAAAAAAATTAGAAATAAAGGAATGAGAGTCACCAGTATCGAATAGGGAACTAGATAATGTAGAATCTATAAGAATAATACCTCTCACTATCAATGGTCCGCCCTCTCTATCCACAAGTGTTGGATAAATGACATGTAACTATCCTACACCTCTTCCCTATGATGTAGTCTGACTACCCTTAGCTACACCACTCTGTTGGTATGGGTGCGCTTTCCCATAAGTACCTCATCCACTACCTCTACCACCTCATCCATTAGAACTCTAGCTGCCAAATTAATATGGTGTGAAATATCCCCTTCCCACATTCTGATTCTATCTAGCTACTCCACCAGTTCCCATCTACCATGGGTTCCTACAGAACTTCTGCAAATTTCCCATATTTTTGTAAGATCAGAACTCCACCATTGGTTGGGGACAATGTTTACGAAAGTTACCCAGCCTAAAACACTGTTGGGAAAGCACTCAGGTAATATCCTGAGTAACTGATCCTTCCACTTGTTCACTCTACTTTACACTTCTTTTTCTAACACTATTATAGTGATGCTTCCTACTCTCAGAAGAGGTACCTCCAAATCAACTGGAGGAAACCACCTATCCACCACTAGAATCCTCCTTTAGGTTCCCCTTAATAGTAGAGCCTTATTCACCACTTCTGAAAACTTATTCAATCTAAATATATTCACTTGGAACTTAATTTCACACTTAAGTACATCCTGAAATCTCTTTGTTGAAGTAGCCTAATCCTCTTTCTATTATGGATCAAAGTGTTTAAAATCTATAAAGTTTCTAGCATAGTCCATCATAAACATACTCCCCTAAGTCAATCTCATGAACTTAGCTACCCTCTAAAGCATGAGAATCTTAGAATAAAAGTTCTCTAAGAACTTCTCTTGAAAGTCCTTCCACTGCATAGTCTCCAGTTGTCCATCCCAAGTCTGGATGTCCCACCAATGCTTCGCTTGAACATGTAACATGTAAGAAACCAATTTAACTCTCATCTTATAGGGATTATTTAAGTAATCAAGAATATTCGGGATATACTTAATCCATAACTTAGTTTCCTTAAGTCCATCCTCTCTAGTGAAATTCAGAGGGTGCTTCAATTGGAACTCCCTCATCAGATCAGACATGTTTCTTACAACCATCCATAGGTCCCTTTCCATAAGCTGCATGAAGTGAGAAAAGTTATCTCAGAACTACCATCCATATTATCTTGTAATCCACTCAAAAAGTGTCTTCATGGAGGCATAACTCTATAATTCCAAACATGAACTTTAGGAAACATTTCACAACATTTAAAAATTTATAAGAAACACAATAAACCACAAATATTCATTTCCCCAAACCCTTCCATATGGTCAAAATTGAGGCTCTATCACTACCCTTAACCATCTTACACCATGGTCCTGACTAACAAGGTTAAACACATTCTCATATTAAAGTTTATAATTAAACATCCATTTATTCTCATATTACATCATTTTACAATTTTTAATTTCATATTAGGAACCTTTTCATTTAAAACACAAAAGAAATGAAAAACATTTCAAGTTTAATAACTTACACAAAACTAGTTTTACCATACATTCCTAAAATGATGTATGTCACAAAATAATCATGAATACCTAGAATGATGAATGAAAACTCAACTCTCATTCCATACTAGGATACAAGTCAAATCTCAACAAATATTTTAAATGATAATCACATCACACAATAAGTGCATCACCCAAGGTAAAATAATATTCAATTATAATAGTAAACAGTAATAACAACAATCCCTACCTCGGCACTTGGGTTCTCCCACATACATGGGTTAGATACTCCCATACACGAGTTCATAACCAAGCTTGGAATCTTCTTAGTCTCCTGTATAACATTCCCAAATAGTATTACAAAAGAAAAAGAAAAGAAATTTGGACTCTAATACCACTTTTTAATGTACTTACTCAGGTGTCGCACATTGGTTCCCTAAGTCATTCGTACACGTGACCTCAAATGTGCCTCCCCGTATGCAAGAGGCTACCAGCTAGTAGTGAGGGTCTATTATTGATAATGGGGAGACTATACCCTCTTTATCTGAGTAAAAAACAAGAAAAAAATAAACAATAACCAAATAGATAATAACCATAACCATAAGGATACCAATATCACATGATGACCAAAACTGGAAATATAATATCAAAAATAAATAGTATATATTCCATGCTAATGTACATGTCAAGTGTAAAAATGTAACACAAAATTAAATACACTAAAAACTCCCAAGAGGGTCCCAAGCCACATCTGGTTCCCTTATCCATGCTTCATCCCAACTTATCCATCTAACATATAGACTTTTCCCTTATCCTATCCTGCTACCATGAAATCTATTCGGGCACTAATCATGAAGTCCTAGTAGGGTGTGAGTATAACTTAGTAGGCCACCATCAACAACATCTAAAATAATATCCAATCAAATAGTGTATAAACTTGTATAAATAAATAAATACAATGAATAAGTAAATAGTTATCACATTATCGATTAGTCTTTATTTAACCACATAATCCCTTAGGTAACTAAGGAAACCCAAACATCAATACCTACTTCATCCCATACTGGAGTCTGAACCCTATCACACATTTAATTCACAATTCTTTATAATGAAATGGAACTTCATTACCCATTAATTTCAATACATAAAACATCCAATTTAAACCATAGTCCAATGCCAATTAATGGGTGTAGAATTCCATGTCTAGCACCCTTGTGAGTATTTAGAGCATTAGTCTCTGTCTCACACCTCATGCACATTTGGAGCATCATTATCTATCCCATAACATTTGGATGCATTCCTTGGGTCCTAAAACGTCATGGCTAGGACCTTGTGGGTATTTTGGGTGTTAGCCTTTGTCCCACACTTTGTTTATCAATAAATCACATGTATCACAGTATTAAAAGTTTCACAATATCGCATCATTCAAGATTAATCAACATTAATCCTATTATCACATTTCACTATCAAAATCTTACACTAATTAATTCATAAATTAATTAATCAAATACAATCAATTCCCATATCACAATAATTGACCAGTTAATCAATTCAATAATTAATTAACCCAGTTAAATCAATTTCTTAATCTCAACTATTTCCATTAACTAATTATACATTTAATTAATATGATTCAACAATTTCAAAAATCCCATAATTCATTTAACCAATAATTATTTCAATTTACGATTTCAAAATCACAATATACCATATTAATTAACTCAAAAATTAATTAATACTATTCCATAATCTCAATATCCCATAATTAATTCAACAATTAATTATTTCCCAAATCCCAATTCAGTATTCTGATAATTAACTCAACAATTAATTATCCTCAAATCCCATTTCAATATTCTGATAATTATATTAATAATTAATTTTTCCCAATTCCATAATTACTTTAATTAATTAATTTACGAAATTAATTAATTCAATAGGAGAATTAAATTTCTAATAAAACCCAATAAATTCTACAATTACATACATGGGATTAAGATCAGAATTATGAGATTTTAATAATATACCACCTAGCTCAATTCATTGATGAGAAATTTCCCAATGAAAATCCTCAATTTGAATTGGATGAATCAAGAACATGATGAAGAACATGATATAGATCCAAAACCTAAATCCATGATCAATGAAACAAGATCTATCAAATCTATATCTAAATCCAACAATCCTAGAACTAGATTCAATAAATCTAGATCTAGATCCAAAAAAATAGAGGATAATAACCCGCCAAAAATGATATAAGAATGAGAGAGAGATAAAGAGATATGAAATCAATCGGGAAGAAACCACATACCAAATGAAGTGAAAATCTATCAACTGGGCTTCGAATCACCAAGAAAGGGGGTCGAGGGGCCTTGGAATCCCTTGGGGGCTCTGGATTTGAGAGAAATCAATTATGAGTCAAGCTAGGGCATTCAGGGGTATAATACCAGGGTTTAGGAATTTGTTTAATAAAATTTGGAGGATTAAAATTCTATATGAATAGTTTATATCTCGGGATACATAGTTTCCTATAACCATGTTCCATAATTGTTTGCCTCTTTTAGGGGGTGCATAGTTTCTCCTTTTAGGGTGAACAGTTTGAAAAACTATGTGCTAGACGTGAAAAACCCTTATATCCAGGGTTCCATGGTTTTCTAGGCCAGGGCACACCATTAGGGAAAACCATGAACTTCCCTCTTTCTTTCATTTTTCTCAAAATTTCACCCAAAAACTCCTCAAGTTAAAACCCAAACAAAAAGTACTCAACACTAGACATAAGAGTGCCTATAAATGAGCCTAATAAATCTTCAGAAAAGTTTGGGGTTTTACAAATAGTTAAGGGTGTCTCTCTTAATTAGGGATTTCTAATGATTGTGATAGGTTGAATTAATTAAAATTGTAATTAATTATATATACATCTCTATCTTGAGGAAATTATAATGTAAAGTTTTTATTATATATTAGTATAGGATTTATGGATTATAAATTCCACTTTTATTCAAATTGAATATTGGAACGAAAAGCCAGTGCTCCTTGAAATTCATAAAAAGTGACTAACAACTATCTCATAATCTTATATGGGTTTTATCATTACCATAACGGGTTACACTATGACCATAGGTCACAAGTACCATGTGGGGCATGGTAAAATTTAATGTGTATTATATAAATACAACCTCTATACATCATGTGTATTGGTTATGACAAACCTCCCCTAACATAGATCACTGGAATTAAGGAATATATATGGACCCTTCCACACAAAAAATATCATGAAAAACATACATAATATTATAAGAAAAATGAAAAAAAATGTGAAAAAGTAAATATCACTTTTGAATTTACATGGTTTGGATTTTTAACCTATGTCCACGGGAGAACACTGCAAATTATTTATTTATCTAAAAATACAAATGGTATAACAAGGTGACTTTTCATCCACATGGATCACTCTTATCAAGTAATCATGTTACCCATTATTATGTGGTCCCACCCTATATATATAATTGAATCTTATGGTCTTTCATTTGCATCAACCTCCTATAATTACGGGCCTCCACCCATTCATAACAGTAATGAATGGTCTGCTATAGTAATCCTCAACATGATATGAAAAAGGAATTAATCACTATTACATGAGATACTCTATGTATCACCATGACTGCAATAATCATCCGTGTAAATTGGTGATGAAAAACAAACTACATCACTATATGGAGAGGGTGGGTTGTACGTATGCACGTGCGGCGTTTTTGTTTTTAACAATTAGAATGGTGTGAAGGTAGATGATATATTATATTTATAGAATCATAATTCTTTAATTAATATCATATATATATACATTAAATCCAGCATAATAACTATTCATAAAATGTTTATATGAGAAAAAAATGCATCATTTCATGAGGTAGTAGTCCGCACATACACATGGATGATTGTTTTGTTTCCCATTTGATGGAAAATGAGATGTGTATGTTTATTAAATTAACAAAATAAAATATTATTATATGTGATATAATGATTTTATTATATTTTAATGGTTAGGATATAATTTTAGGAGGTAGAAAAAATAATTAAAATGAAAAATATTGGTTAATAATATTACCTCCTCTTTGAAGAACCTTGTTTTGCTTACACCTAGAGACTTTTAGGATGCTCTTTTGGTGATACCAGGATCTATAGGATGTGGGTAGTGATTTTGGGAAGTTATTTGGGTATATATTGGTAAATATACATGGATTATGAAGTGTGAGGAAGATGGGAGGGTGGTGTCCTTAGAGAGGAGAGGGACACCCTTAGAATTACTTAAAGAATTAAATTAATATAAATTATATTTCATATTCATATAAGCTAAAATTGATATATATATATATATATAGAATATAGGTTGATGATGGTATGAAATAATATAATCTAATAATTTTTAGACAATTTTAGGTGATTTTTTAACCCTTGTCTCTCAGTTTTAACCCCCCATTAGCCCTTTTAATGATTACCATGATATCAATTTTTTTACTATTTATGGATCATAAAAGTTAATATAAAAAGATGAGTGACCCATAAGTGGAAAATGGTAGATATTCTAAACCATGTATCATTAAATTGGATAGATATAATATTTTTATAAATTTTAAATCATTTAATTAAATATTATTTAACATATGGTACCATTAATGTCATTTTTGGGACTATTCACATAGTTGACTTTAAAAAATATAAATATTGTAATGTAGTTTGAATATAAACTTTTAAAATAGCACTAAAACATTAAATTCGTATAAAAAATTCATGTAATGACATAAATCATTGAAAAAAATATATAACTTTGTGTGTTTTTAAAACCATTTACTTTATTTTTCTACTACTTTCACAAGTGTTTTATCGGTGTTGCGTAATCATTTATGGTGATTGTTTCATCAATAAAAAATTAAAAAAAATAACATAATAAAATTTATTTTTTCATATTAAAAATACCATTTTGTAACTATTCATGACATTTTTTATCCTTATTAAAATATATCATATATATTAACATCAATAAAATCACATTTTGGAATTATTCTTTACTTAAAATAATATGATGGTATTTATCAAAGAAAAATAGCACCAAAATGTCATATTTTAGAACATATGAATGGGATATTCGAACTCTACTCATAAAAAATATTAAAATCATATTTTGGGTGGTTTTAAAGCATTTTAGCGTTAGTTCTAACCCTACTTAACCCAATTTACCATTTACTATGGTGATAAATTTTACCACAGTAACTATTCATTATAGAAAAAAATTATCATGACCCAACCCACCAGGGAACACTTGGCTGATAAAAAGATGAGTATGATAACCCCATGACCACCTTCAATAGGCTAGTAGCTGGAGACAAGTGCCAAGAAGGCATAAACTGTAATGGGAGGCCTTAACCTAGTATACCTATATTCACACACACAACCATATCAATAAAAAATTTCAAAGGAATAATAAAAATGAAATAACTAGAGTATGAAAATTCATATAATAAACTCTAGAGAATGCATCAGAATACTAGAATATAAAACCAAATAATAATTGGAAAAAACACATGCCCAATATGAAATAAAGTCCCAATTATACAATAGTGAGGAAATGGGAAAACTGAGAGTGTCTTGCTCCTGATCTCTAAGTCGATCCATTGAATGCGGTCAATGCAACCAAGTATCTCTATGCTCTACTAAATTCATTGTCAATCAATCTGTTATCTACACAAGAAACAACATGTGCAGAAAATCCCGTGTAGGTGTGAGTTTATAAATACCTAATAGGATGCCCTAAAAACCAAAAAGGAAGAAATGGAAGGATAAAATAGAAGTTATCTCAACCCATAACAATAGGGAAACAAAACCCTAGATATATTCTCATAATTAAACTCTGATGATAGAGAAAGGGATCTCCATATCTATAACCCATCCAAGGATGATGAGTCTGCCTCTAGCTCCAAAGGTTCATCTCTAATGCCCAGTATCTCGTGTGTCCATACAAGAAACCGTGTGGAGGACCTTCACCTTTCCATTATGTTGCACAATTGAGGGGTAATAATATCCAATAGAGGACCCACACCCTAATATGTTAGGTGGGTGACACTTGGTAGATAGAGGAACTTGGTGCGACATGGGGTTTCACTCAGTAGATAGAGGATCCACACCCTAGTGTGTTAAAGGGGTTCCACTTGATAGGAATAGGAAACGCTCCCTAGTGTGATAGGTTGTGCCACTCAACCTACGTAGAGAGCATGGGGTCCCTTAACTTGGTGTGACAAGGGGTTTCTACCCCAATATCTCTTTGATGATCCTACCTGATTACTTTTATTGTTCAAGCATCACCTGTAGAAGTGTCACACTCACAATTCCACACATCATATCTCAAAATCCACTATTAGGGATAACATCACATTATATGTGGAAATCTACACATGATAAGCCACTCACATGCTGGCATCTAAGTTCCAAAAATATATATATGAAAGGTATAAGTTCGTGGGATAAGTACATGGTGTGTGCATATGGTCACATGGAATGTGACCTCACCTCGTTACCTGGGAATGTTATCACATGGACATGGATTGAAAATCCATTCCCTAATACATGTAATGTATAGGTGGTACATGACATGGCTTCTCCACCCATGGCATTCCCATGTCTTCCTGTCATGTTCCCATGTATCATGGCCATGACTAAGTACATGGTTGTATCATGTACTATGTTTATTCTTGTGTGTTTATTCATATCCATGCCCATGTACTACCAATGTATATGAAAATCCACCAGCACTGGGTCACACAATGTGTATATCTCTATACATGGAACGTGATATTTATCTCCACCTAAAACTCAAGAAGCTGCAACTAAGGGACTACACAACATGTATTCTTCTAGACTACATGTCGTGTAGTCAAGTTTTTCATAGGCATTAAATCATGGCCTTCATGTAGTTCCCATATCCTTTATTTATACCACAATACTAGGTTTTTAAACACCTGAAATTTAAGGTTACATCACCAAACATCAATATCCGGCCTCTGGAGGATGAATATTGGAATTCTGATCACCCGTGTAAATTTGTAGCACCTCCCATCACCATTATAGATCCCAAATCCATGGATCTATCATCTTTATCCCACATAGGACCATGGTCCATCTGTAAACCACTAATAGATACGTCATTCAAGAAACCTCTGTGAATCTGGGGTTTGATTGTACTTCATCCCACCCCAAAAATTTCAAACCACAAACCCATGGTCCAATAATAAAGAATGAAATGAATGGTGGGGGGAAGAAAAAAAATGATATAAATACATAATTTCCAATAAGATCTTATAAAATTTGATCATTCCTAAATATCATAATATGGGGAAAGTAGGGTTGAATCATGTAACAACAAATGAAATTGATAATCAGGCTTCAACAATATTTAATTTGGTTCATGCAATTCAGAGGATCAAGGATAAATTAATAAGATAAAAAAATATATGTTCAATAATCATCAAAGGTGGAAACCATAAAATAATAAGTAATTAATTGATTAAGGATTGATCATTGTTAAATAACACATCTGCAAGTGATGGAAAATAAGATATTCTACATTCTCTATCTGTATCATGGTCCACATCATTCCATTTGTTGTTTTGCATCCTCAGGTCTTCCAATTCCAATAAAGAACACTCTTCCTCATCTCAAATCCTACTAGGGTTATACAACTAACCCTGGTGATTTTCTATAACTTGGTATTTATAGATATAGGGTTAGGTTTAGGGTTATTAAATAAACTAATTAATTCACTTAATGTACCCACCAACAGTTGCCTCAATCAAACGCCTCACACCGAAAAACTTTAGGTCATGCCAATGGTAAACCCTGCATCCTAGAATCAACTATGGTCATGAATTTACCATTTGAGATCCCAAACAATGGGAAACACATTTAAACTAAAATGATGTCATCACATGAATTAAAATATATTAATATTTTTAATATATTAATTATAGGGTCCCAAGACACCCAAAATCCACACTAACTCTGAGGAAAAATCCAGATATATACCTAGAAATATTCAAAGGACTAGTCCAAAAAAACTAGAGACATTACAATATCCCCTACTTCAAGGATTTTCACCCCAAAAATCTTAAGATACGCAAAAAGGTAAGAGTATTGAGTGAACATATGACTCTCATGCTCCTATGAGCTCTCATTAATGCTGCCATGCTACTAAAGAACAAGAACCGAAGGCATAGATCATCCACATGGGATCCTCTACTAATGATCCTCGATCGACACCAGGTACTCCATGAGATTGGATCCATCCATAATGTTTAGCTCACCCCAATCAATAAAGTTCATATTTTCATGCACTTATCTCCTAAACTATGACACATGGAATATTTCATGCACTCGATCTAACTATGGGGGTGAGGCCAAGTGGTAAGAAACCTTGACAACCCTCCATAAGATCTAAAACATCCTAATGAACCTTGGGTATGTCTTGATTCCCTGTTCAAATCTCTAAAATACTCATCATGGGAAGACTCTTAGGAAAACATGGTACCCCTACTCAAACTCTAAGGGCCTACAATGTCAATATGCATAAGATTTTCGTCTACTCTGGGATCTCCTCATGCGCTCACGGATCACCTAAACCTTCTTTGTCATCAATTTCACTATCGCTGGACCAACATGAGATTTTTTTTCCTATATCAATACAGAAAAAGGGTGGCCTACAATTCCTTCCATTCAGGGCCTCAAAAGGTGTCATGCTAATAGTAGAGTGATAGCTGTAATTATAAGAAAACTCTACCAATGGAAAGTCATCCTCCTAGCTTCATTTGAATTCCAACATGCATGCTCACAACATATCTTCAAACACCTTGTTAGTATTCTTGGTATGCCCATATATATGTGGGTAAAACATTAGGTCCATCCTCAACTGAGTCCCAAAGGCCACATATAATCCTCTCCAAAACCATGATTTGAATTGATTATTATGCTCAAATATGATCATCGAGTGTACCCCATAAATCCAAACAATCACATACATGTAAAAGTACCTCTAACTCTCAACCAAGATCTACTCTCAAATGGTAGGAAAGTGGGATGGATTCATAATTGATAAATAATAACCTTGATATCATCATAGACCCTCACTATCCATGAAATCCCCAAAAACATTCCATATATATGTCATCCCATTTCCAATCTGGGATCTCAAGAGGCTATGTCAAACCTACGAAACCTGATGCTCAACCTTTACCTACTAAGATTTGAGACACCGAGAGACAAACTCAAGAATACTCTTCCACATTCCATCCCATAAAAACTATCACCAAATATGTTGTGAATATTTTCCAAACCAAGATTTATATCCAAGGTTAAAGTGTGAAACTCCCTCATTAGAACCTCATGAAACATGACTAGAACCATTTTCCATACTTAGAAAAGGATATTGTGCACCCCACCTTCATAAAATCCATCTGGTGAATCTTTGGAATATATTTGAGTATGTCTAACCTCACAGTGGATGTCTCCCAATTGATCCTATATCACATTTTGAAGAAGTGGTGGAGTGACCACCATTGACTAAAGAAAAATTTCACCCCTATCTTTTACTAGGTTTAGCTGCAACAAAGGAAACTACTCAGATGACTCCTCCACCAAGAGAGAGTAGGAATTACTACTAAAAGAATCATCCACCATGTTTCCCTTCATGGGAGTATAAACTATCTTGAATTCATAGTCCTATAGAAACTCTAACAAATGAATTTTTCATATGTTATTATCTCTATGTGAGAAGATGTACATGAGACTATATTGGTCTTAGTAAATGATAAAACACTTTACCAGAAGATAGTGCCTCTACACCTTCAGATTGAATACCACTATTTCCAACTCTAGTTCATGTGTTGTGTAGTTATACTCATGGGGTATCAACTTCCTTGACTCATATGTGATCATTTACTACCTCTACATCAATACACAACTGAGCCAAGCTCTAGAGGCATTTCAAAACACTATGTACTTCATGCCCTCCTCCTATAGTCACAACATTGGTGCACTAGTCAATCTTAGACTAAAATCCTAAAAGGATCTATGAAACTACTCATTCTATGTAAACAGTTTCCCATTTCACATCAGAGTGGAAAAAAGGGATAAAATCTTGGATAATTATGCTAAGAACCTCATGTAGTACCCCCTCCAAACAAGGAAACTACAAACCTCAGTCACACTCTTGGGTGGATCCCAAGAAAGTACTACATCAATATTCACTGGTTCCATAGCTAAAAAATGTTCAGATATGAAATTCCAAAAAAAACGAACCATGTGAATCCAAAACTATCACTTTGACATCCTGCTATAAAGTCAGTGCTCCCTATGTAAATCTATGACCAACCTTATATTCTCTGCATGCTCCTACTCTGACCCAAATTAAATGAGTATTTTCATTTATGAATAAGACTATGAATCGATCCAAGTATGGCTAAAATATCCATTTCATAAGATCCATGAACATAGAAGGAGAATTCGTCACACTGGAAGCTATCACCAGGAACTCATAGTTTCCATAGTGACATCATAATGTCATCTTCAGAATATCATCCTCATGATACCTAAATTAGTGGTAACCAAACCTGAGATCAATCTTTGAGAACCAACTTTTACCTATAAACTATTCAAAGAGATCATCAATCCTTGTAAATGGGTACATTTTCTTTACCATTACTAAATTCAGGTGATGATAATCAACACAAAGCCTCAAGCTCCTATCCAACTTTTTCACACACACAAAAATTAAATCTGTCACGACCAGCCCTCGGGGCCCGTGCCGTGACTACCCTAAGCCCGCCTTCCATAGGCCAGGGGCTGGCGACTAGCACCAAGGTGTAAATCCCAACAAAAAGGGAAGGCATTGCCTTTGAAAAGTAAACAAGCACCACAGAGTAAGCAAGTGGAAAGTAAACACTAAGTAAGAACAGAGTACAACTGGAAGTGTGGAAAAGTAAATGGGCCAGTATACAAACCCAAACTGAAAGTAAAGTACAACTCGAAAGGAAAAATAGCAACTGAAAAGTAAAAGCCGCTACACCGAGCTGTCCACTGGAAATCCCACCTGAAGGGTGGGTACAGATAGCTCCACTGCACCTCGGGTCCCGCCATCCGCTCCGAGCACGTCCCGCCCAGTGGTCCACCCCCAGGTACCGTCCCGCTCTGCAAGCCTCAACCACGATCAACGCTGTCATTCGTCTGCAACCAACACAACGTAGTGCAGGCACAGCCCGTGCAGGGGTGAGTATAAGCTACTCAGTAGGGACCCCGAGACCCCTGATGGTCTCCCAAAATCCACAAAGGATAAACCACAAAGGAAGATACAATCACGTAGCAACAACCGACACTGCTTAGGCATATGCCCATACATATACCTAAGTCATCAATTCCAATACGCTCCAACCTCCGATCCCAAGTACATCTCAGTCCACACAGGAAAGTATACGTATTCCACACAGGAAAGCAAAACAAAATCCACACAGGATAGCACAACACAATCCACACAGGAAAGTAACAGGATTCAGCTCACATAGGTATACTTCTTCGAAAGAAGATAAAGATGATCTCTAATCCATCTAAGTCGTCGGACCCACGAAGGATCGATAGGTAACTAACCCCCGCAAAGACCCACACAGGATCGGGCCCACACAGGACCTATAGGCGCTGGTTCACACGGGACCGCTGAGCGCAGACCCACACAGGATCGGACCCACACAGGATCGGGCCCACACAGGACCTGTAGCACTGATCCACGTAGGATCGCTGAGTACTGTAGTCGTTATCTTCGAATCCACGAAGGATCTCTGTACTGTCGTCATCGCAGTCACAGTAGCAGCAGTCGCAGTCGCAGCCAGCTCTAGGGTTCCCGCACACAGCAAGATCGTTCGGGAGGGTCCGCTCCACGAGCTGAGAGGCTGATACATCAACTGTCACATAGCCTAGAGTTGATGTATCCAAAAGTTCTGTATCGTCAACAGGAACTCAACGCAACAGACGGCGCGTCGATCGGACGCCCGGGCTGAGAGTTATTGGTTTTTTCGTCCTAGGGTCCCGGTTGGTTTTTAAGGCAAAACCAACCCGACCATACTCCACCAGCGTCCAAACCTTGGGCGGAGTATGCCAAAAGATATGTCTCACTAAGAGGAACTCAACAAAGCTAACGGCACGTCAATCGGACGTCTGTAGCTCAAGATATGAGTGTTTCCACTCCGAGGGCCCGGTTGGTTTCGTGTACGAACCAACCCGGATGAAATCAAAGTGTTCCGAAACTTTGAGTGCGATATACCGAATCGACCGTCTCGATCCAAGGATCGCATCGCCGCTGACGGTTTGTCGATAGGAGGTCTGTAGCTCAAGTTATGGGCAAAAGACCAAAGTCAATTCGAAAACGGGGGGTCCGGGTCCGGGTCAACCCGACCCGGGTCCGACCCGGCCCGGCCGGCGGCGCGGCCCGGCGTGGCGGCGCGGTCCGGCGCGGCCCGGCGCGGCGCGGCGCGGCGGCGCGGCCGGGGCGCCGCTCGGGTGCCACGCGCGGGGGGCAAGGCCCCCGCCATCCTCTGCTGGCGGCGTGGCTGAAAGCCGCGCCTTGGATCAAACGGCCCCCCCACGTGGGGGCCTGCTTTTGAGAAAAATGGGGGGGGCCGCCTGCCCCCCTCTGTGAACCCCCCCCCCCCCCATTATGGGGGGCCAATTTAACCGCCCGGGGGAATTTAATTCCCCCGGTTTTGCACCGTCCCGGCCGGCCCGACCTGGCCGGCCGGATTCTTCTCAACAGGACCGGCATGGGCCAGTCCTCTTCCATTTTCCGGCACCGGCGGCCCGGCTGGCCGCCGGTCATCACGTTCCGCCGCGGCCGGGAACCGGCTGCGGCCTTTGTCGTCCGGCACGGTGCGACGGCACCGTGCCCTTCCGCCGCGGCCCCGCTCCGGCCACGGCGCCTTCGGTTTCCTTCGACGCGGCGCGACGGCGTCGTGTTCATGATGAATTTTTCCACGGCGCGGCGCGACGGCACCGCGCAATAATTGTCGAATGATCCCCGCGTGGTGCGACGGCACCATGCCATCTCGTTTCATCCGCAAGGAAGAAATAATAATCAAGAACAAAGGAGGGGTGATTCGGCCGTGTTTGTGCGGTCCGACCCCCCCTCTCGTTAGATGATAACACTTAAACATTTATCCTCAAGATTGTCATGCTAGAACCAAGAACGAGAATAAATAAATAATCAACAACAAACCCCTAGCTCGGTTTCAAGAACGATGATCGTCAACGACCCGCGGAAGACGAGCGTCGCGGTGGTCGGTGTCACGAAAGAAGGACGTCGATGTCGTGAAGCGAGGATTCAAAGTTCTTTGAAGACGATTTCGTCGCGGGAAATCGTCGCGGAAGAGATGACGCGGAAGAAGACGTCGTCGGTATCGCGGGTATGACGTCGCGGAAGACGGTTCCCGAGAACGTGGCGTTCTTCGTCGATGTCTGAATGTTCTTCGCATTCTTCGTCAAAGTTTGAAGAAGATGGAGAGAATTCTTCAAACCTCTCAAGGTGGATAGAAAATTCTAACCCAAATAAAATAATCTAAGGACTTATTTTATTTACACAACCAAACCATTTTGAAATTCAAAGGTTTGAAATTAAACAACTCAACCCATTTATTAACCAAAGTTGTCAATCCATTAAAAGAGGAGTTTAAGGGAGTTTTAAAAAAAAGAAGGTGAAGAGTTAGGGTTCGTGTGGGCCCCACCACACTTAATCCTCTCAATGGAGGTTAAGTGGATGTGGGTCCCACCCCTAACTCCCTTTGAGGGGAGTTAACAAACAAGTTTAAAATAAAAAGTGTTTCCACATTTTTATTTAACTTATTATAATTTCTCCCAAAACTAACTTTCATTCCGCATAAAACGCAACCTCGGAAAAGGTCTCCTTAAGAGAATATCGGCGCTGCGAGATCATCGGTGTCCTCAGATTTCAATTCCGAGCACCGGATCAAAAGTTAGAAAATTCCCGCTCGTTCGTTCACTGAACGTACCCGAGCCAGACTTCGTAAATTGATTCTGGGCACTCCGGGCCTCGGAATCAGGTGCCGTCAGAAACCGCGTTCTTGTAAAATTCCAAAGAAAATTAAGAAAAAATTCCCCTTGAATTTTAAGGGTCTTTACATTACTCCCACCTCAGGGATTTACGTCCCTGTAAAGATACATCAAAAACTAGGGAAACAAATGAGGGTATTGAGCACGCATCTGAGCCTCCCGCTCCCATGTGCTCTCCTGGAGGTTCACGTGCTGCCATCTGATGCGCACAAGAGGAATCGATCACCCACTTAGGACCCGCTCCTGTCGATCCTCTATCTCCACCGGGACCTCCATAAAAGTCGCCCCATCGTCAACGTCAAGCTCCCCATGGTCAATGATGTGCGTCGGGTCGTGCACGTATCTCCTCAGCTGAGATACGTGGAAGACGTCGTGCACCCGGTGCAACTGAGGTGGTAGAGCCAGGCGATAAGCCACCTCGCCAATCCTGCTGAGGACCTGGAAGGGTCCGATGAAGCGCGGAGATAACTTGCCGCCTCGGCCAAATCTCCGTAATCCACGTCGAGGTGAGACACGCAAGAAGACATGGTCGCCATCCTTGAACTCTAGTGGCCTCCGCCTCCTGTCAGCGTATGAATTCTTCCGGCTCTGAGCTGTCGTCATCTGCTCCTGGATGACCTGGACCTTCTCTGTCGTGGCCTGGACCATCTCCGGTCCCACAAGTGCTGACTCCCCAGGGTCTGTCCAGCACAAAGGAGATCTACAAGTTCGGTCGTACAACGCCTCGTACGGTGCCATCCCGATGGTGGAGTGGTAGCTGTTGTTGTACGCAAACTCCACCAAGGGTAGGTGGTCCTCCCAGCTACGACCAAAGTCGAGGACACATGCGCGGAGCATGTCCTCGAGAGTCTGAATGGTCCTCTCCATCTGACCATCCGTCTGAGGGTGAAAGGTTGTGCTCAGACGTAGCTGCGTCCCGAATGCCTCCTGTAACCCCTTCCAAAGTCGGGAAGTAAAGCGAGCATCTCGATCGGAGACGATAGATGATGGCACACCGTGGAGCCGCACAATCTCCTGAACGTAGAGACGTCCCAAGCTCTCCACTGAGCCCTGCTCTTTGATGGGTAAGAAGTGTGCTGACTTGGTGAGTCGGTCAACAATCACCCAAATGGAGTCGTGACCTCTGGAAGTGCATGGAAGTCCAGTCACGAATTCCATAGATATGTCGTCCCACTTCCAATCCGGGACCTCCAAGGGCTGTACCAAGCCTGCTGGTACCTGATGCTCTGTCTTCACCTGCTGGCAGGTGAGGCATCGAGAAACGAACTCTGCTACAGCCTTCTTCATGCCCGGCCACCAGTGCTGTCATCTGAGATCCTGGTACATCTTCGCCACTCCTAGATGTATCGCCAAAGGAGAAGTGTGAAACTCTCTCAGCACCTCCTCTCTCAAAGAGACTCATACCATGGTACGTCCTCTGAAAAGGATGTCGTGCTCTGCTCCAAGGGAGAAACCATCAGGTGCCTGTCCCGAGGATATCTGTGCACGCCGTGTCTCACAGTCAGCGTCCTCACGTTGTGCCTCTCTGACCCGCTGCAGTAGTGGAGTAGTGACTGTGAGAGACTGAAGGAAGGCTGCTCTATCTCTATCCACGAAGGATATCTGCAAAGAGGCTAGCTGCTCCGTCGCCTCCTCAAGTAGTTGGATGCCCATCCTCCTGCTGAGGGCATCGGCTACTACGTTCCCCTTCCCAGGAGTATAGACTATCTCAAAGTCATAGTCCTGGAGGAACTCGAGCCATCGACGCTGTCTCAGGTTCAAGTCCTCCTGCGAGAAGATATACCTGAGACTCTATTGATCAGAAAAGACTGTAAAGAGCTCGCCCATCAGGTAGTGTTGCCATGTCTTCAGAGCGAAGACCACTGCTGCTAACTCCAGGTCATGGGTAGCGTAGTTCTGCTCATGCGGCCTCAACTGACGTGATCCATAGGCGATCACTACCTGCTCCTGCATCAGAACACATCCGAGTCCGGTCCCTGATGCATCGCAGTAGACTACGTACCCTACTCCCTCCTCAGGCAACCTCAAGATAGGTGTGCTGGTCAATCTCTGTCTCAGCTCCTGGAAGCTCTGCTGACAACTGTCTGACCACACGAAGGGTTTCCCCTTCTTCGTCAAAGCTGTGAGTGGTGCCGCGACTCTAGAGAAGTCTGGCACGAATCTCCGATAGTAACCATCTAGTCCCAAGAAACTCCGAACCTCCGTCACGCTCCTGGGTGGCTCCCAAGCTAGTACTGCCTCGATCTTTGCGGGATCCACTGCAACTCCCGCCTCAGAGATGACGTGTCCCAAGAAGTGGACCTCACGTATCCAGGAATAGCACTTCGAGAGCTTACCATAAAGCTGGTGCTCTCAGAGTGTGTCTAGTACAACTCTCAAGTGATAGGCGTGATCCTCCTCAGTCGTAGAGTAAATCAGAATGTCATCGATAAAGACCACGAAAAATCGATCGAGGTATGGCAGAAAGATCCTGTTAATGAGGGCCATGAACACTTCTGGTGCATTGGTTATGCCGAAAGGCATAACCAAGAACTCATAGTGTCCATACCGACATCTGAAGGTCGTCTTCTGCACATCCTCGTCTCTGACTCTGAGTTGATGATAGCCTGACCTGAGGTCTATCTTCGAGAACCACCGTGCTCCCTTGAGCTGATCAAAGAGGTCATCAATCCTCGGTAGAGGATACTTGTTCCTCGCAGTCACCTGGTTCAGGCGACGATAGTCAACACAAAGTCACAAGCTCTCGTCCGCCTTCTTGGCGAACAATATCAGGGAAGCCCAGGGTGAAACACTGGGTCGGATGAACCCCTTGCCCTGCAAGTCCTCCAACTGTACCCGTAGCTCTCAAAGCTCGGCGGGGGCCATCCGATATGCTGGAGTGGATATCGGGGAAGTCCTGGGGTATAGGTCAATATAAAAGTCTACCTCTCTGCGAGGAGGTATCCCTGGAACGTCTTCGGGAAAAACGTCCGCAAAATGATCCACCACTGCAGGAAAACCAGGAATCCGCACGTCAACTGCTCCAAGGATAAGGCTAGCCAGCTGATGAGTGATGGGTTGTCCTCTCCTTTGCGGAAGTCCATCCTGTGCCACGAAGGCTCCCTTCTTGCCGATGAAGGTGAACTTGCTCCCGTCGGTGCGTACACATCGCACCTTGCGCCTAAAACAGTCAATCTGTGCATGGACCGAAAATAACCAATCCATGCCCAAGATAACGTCGTAAGGCCTCGACGCTGCTACAAGAAGATCCCAGCCGAAGATCTCGCCTCCTAGAGTAAGCTCACACTGCCGACACCAGTGTGTAATCGTCGAGTCTGCTCCTGTAGGAGTCTCTAGCCGTAAGGATCGAGCCAACGGCTCTGTCGGAATCTCCGAGCTCCGAACAAGGGCAGCGGCTATGAAAGAGTGACTCGCTCCTGTGTTTATAAGTACTGCAGCAAGGGTGGAATAGACACAGATAGTACCTCGAATCATCTCTGTCACGCCGTGGTCGTAGGCCTCTGCTGCCTAGAGCTGTGCCTGTCTCTGCCCGCCAGCTCCCTGTGGTCGGGGTGGACCTCCTGGTGGTGGTGGTGGCAGAGCCTCAAAGCGTCGCCCACCACCTGCTGCTCGGCCAGCTCCTCTGCCTCGTCCGCCTCCCCCTGCGGACCGCCATGGTCAACCCTCTGCCTCTGCCTCGGTGGTCCCTCAACCGTCTGCTGCTCCTCGGCACGGCGGGTCGGGCAGTCATGAGCCATGTGGCCCTGCCCGCCGCACGAGTAGCACTGTCTGCCTCTCGAAATACTGGCTCCGCGCTATGTGCCCCGCACTGCTGATCCAGTGTCCTGAGGTCATCTTCCTGAAGGTCTGGTCTGCCTGGACCCCTGAGTCATCCGTCGATTTCCTGTTGCAGATGACTCTGCCACGTGCCGCCCTGCGGTGGGTCGCGGCACTGGTGTAGACTCAGCAAGGAAGCTCTCGATCAAAAGGGCCCGCTCCAGTACTCCTGTCTGAGTCGGTATGCTGAGGAAGATCAGCGATGCCCTGATCTCGTGTCTCAAACCCTGCTCGAAGGTCCGGGCCCGGAAGAATGGGTCTCATACCATGTTGGTCGAGTAGCGCGAGAGATCAGTAAATCTCGCCGAGTACTGAGCGACCGTCATGCTGCCCTGCCACAGCTGAAGAAGCTCCTGGATACGCACCGCACGAAGGGTGGCTGGGACGAACTCCAAGCGGAAGAGGCTCTCAAAGTTCTTCCATAGAAGAGATGCCTCATCGTGCACCTGGAGCATCAAGCTCCACCATCGGCCTGCTGCTGCGTGTAGTAGGCTCGCAGCGAGGATCACCATGAGGTCTGCAGGTGTCCTCACTAGCCTAAAAACTCGTACCACTGCCTCCAGCCAGTCCTCTGCTGCCTGGGGGTCCGTCTCCCCATGGAACCTAGGCGGTCGCTGGCGCTGGAACTCGTGCAGAGCTCCAAGGCAACGTGCATCATCAGCGGCTGGTGCTGGAAGCATCGGTGGCTCGGCGGGTAGAGCTACCGCCGGTGCCACTGCTGACAAACGGCCCTGCACCGAGGCCTCGTCACTCGGTGGGCTATCGTCATGCTCGACTCTTGGAACCCTAGCTGGCTGCCATCGTGGGGCCATCCTGAAAAGGAAATAGGTGCGCCACGGTCAGAATAGTATACCTGGTGAGCTAATATAAAGTAATCACAAAGAAAACTTTGAAACACACACGCAATCAATGTTTTCGTGCATTAAGTCGAAAATCAGTAGTCAGGGTCCTGGTGTATGGATACATCGGCCGCCGCACCAACACTGGACTCCCTGGACTGATAACCACACTCAATACGCTAAACATTATTGCTTCACATAGAAAAGATCAGAGTTCGCGGTAGAACTGAACTCCTCTGATACCAATTTGTCACGACCCGCCCTCGGGGCCTGTGCCGTGACTACCCCAAGCCCGCCTTCCATAGGCCAGGGGATGGTGACTAGCACCAAGGCGTAAATCCCAACAAAAAGGGAAGGCATTGCCTTTGAAAAGTAAACAAGCACTACAGAGTAAGCAAGCGGAAAGTAAACACTAAGTAAAAACAGAGTACAACTGGAAGTGCGGAAAAGTAAATGGGCCAGTATACAAACCTAAACTGAAAGTAAAGTACAACTCGAAAGGGAAAACAGCAACTGAAAAGTAAAAGCCGGTACAACGAGCTATCCACTGGAAATCCCACCTGAAGGGTGGGTACAGATAGCTCCACTGCTCCTCGGGTCCCGCCGTCCGCTCCGAGCACGTCCCGCCCAGTGGTCTACCCCCAGGTACCGTCCCGCTCTGCAAGCCTCAACCACAATCAACGTTGTTCGTCGTCTGCAACCAACACAACGTAGTGCGGGCATAGCCCATGCAGGGGTGAGTATAAGCTACTCAGTAGGGACCCCGAGACCCCTGAAGGTCTCCCAAAATCCACAAACGATAAACCACAAAGGAAGATACAATCACGTAGTAACAACCGACACTGCTTAGGCATATGCCCATACATATACCTAAGTCATCAATTCCAATACGCTCCAACCTCCGAGCCCAAGTACATCTCAGTCCACACAGGAAAGTATATGTATTCCACACAGGAAAGCAAAACGAAATCCACACAGGATAGCACAACACAATCCACATAGGAAAGCAACAGGATTCATCTCACACAGGTATACTTCTTTGAAAGATGATAAAGATGATCTCTGATCCATCTAAGTCGTCGGACCTACGAAGGATCGATAGGTAACTAACCCCCGCAAAGACCCACACAGGATCGGGCCCACACAGGACCTGTAGGCGCTGGTTCACACAGGACCGCTGAGCGCAGACCCACACAGGATCGGACCCACACAGGATCGGGCCCACACAGGACCTGTAGCACTGATCCACGTAGGATCGCTGAGTGCTATAGTCGTCGTCGTCGAATACACTAAGGATCTCTGTACTGTCATCGTCGCAGTCACAGTAGTCGTAGCAGTAGCAGTAGCAGTCGCAGTCGCAGCCAGCTCTAGGGTTCCCGCACATAGCAAGCTCGTTCGGGAGGGTCCGCTCTACGAGCCGAGAGGATGATACATCAACTGTCACATATCCCGGAGTTTATGTATCCAAAAGTTCCATATCGTCAACAGGAACTCAACGCAACAGACAGCGCGTCGATCGGACGCCCGGTCTGAGAGTTATTGGCTTTTTCGTCCGAGGGGCCCGGTTGGTTTTTAAGGCAAAACCAACCCGACCATACTCCACCTGCATCCAAACCTCAGGAAGAGTATGCCAAAAGATCCGTCTCACTAAGAGGAACTCAACAAAGCTGACGGCACGTCAATCGAACGTTCGTAGCTCAAGATATGAGTGTTTCCGCTCCAAGGGCCCGGTTGGTTTCGTGTACGAACCAACCCGGCCGAACTCAAAGTGTTCCGAAACATTTAGTGCGATATACCGAATGGACCGTCTCGATCCAAGGATCGCATCTCCGCTGACGGTTCATCGATCGGAGGTTCGTAGATCAAGTTATGGACAAAAGACCGAAGTCGATTCGAAAATGGGGGGTATGGGTCCGGGTCGACCCGGCCCGACCCCCCCCCCCCTGGGTCGGCCCGAACCGGGTCGACCCGAACTGGGTCAACCCGACCCGGGTCCGACCCGGCCCGGCCGGCGACGCGGCGGCGCGGCCGGGGTGCCGCTCGGGTGCCACGCGCGGGGGGCAAGGCCCCAGCCCTCCTCTGCTGGCGGCGCGGCTGAAAGCCGCGCCTTGGATCAAACGGCCCCCCCACGTGGGGGCCTGCTTTTGAGAAAAATGGGGGGGCCGCCTGCCCCCCTTTGTGAAACCCCCCCCCCCATTATGGGGGGCCAATTTAACCGCCCAGGGGAATTTAATTCCCCCGGTTTTGCACCGTCCCGGCCGGCTTCTTCTCAACAGGACCGGCATGGGCCGGTCCTCTTCCATTTTCCAGAACCGGCGGCCCGGCTGGCCACCGGTCATCACGTTCCGCCGCGACCTGGAACAGGTCGCGGCCTTCGTCGTCCGACACGGTGCGACGACATCGTGCCCTTCCGCCGCGGCCCCGCTCCATCCGCGGTGCCTTCGGTTTCCTTCGACGCGGTGCGACGGCGTCGCGTTCATGATGAATCTTTCCACGGTGCAGCGCGACGGCGCCGCGCAATAATTGCCGAATGATCCCCGCGTGGTGCGACGGCACCACGCCATCTCGTTTCATCCGCAAGGATGAAATAATAATCAATAACAAAGGAGGGGGTATTCGGCCATGTTTGTGCGGTCCGGCCCCCCCTCTCGTTAGATGATAACACTTAAAAATTTATCCTCAAGATTGTCATGCTATAACCAAGAACGAGAATAAATAAATAATCAACAACAAACCCCTACCTCGGTTTCAAGAACGATGATCGTCAACGACCCGCGGAAGACGAGCGTCACGGTGGTCGGCGTCACGGAAGAAGGACGTCGATGTTGTGAAGCGAGGATTTGAAGTTCTTTGACGACGATTTCGTCGCGGGAAATCATCGCGGAAGAGATGACGCGGAAGAAGACATCGTCGGTATCGCGGGTATGACGTCGTGGAAGACGGTTCCCGAGAACGTGGCGTTCTTCGTCGATGTCTGAATGTTCTTCGCGTTCTTCGTCAAAGTTTGAAGAAGATGGAGAGAATTCTTCAAACCTCTCAAGGTGGCTAGAGAATTCTAACCCAAATAAAATAAGCTAAGGACTTATTTTATTTACACAACCAAACCATTTTGAAATTCAAAGGTTTGAAATTAAACAACTCAACCCATTTATTAACCAAAGTTGTCAATTCATTAAAAGAGGAGTTTAAGGGAGTTTTAAAAAAAAGAAGGTGAAGAGTTAGGGTTCGTGTGGGCCCCACCACACTTAATCCTCTCAATGGAGGTTAAGTGGATGTGGGTCCCACCCCTAACTCCCTTTGAGAGGAGTTAACCAACAAGTTTAAAATAAAAAGTGTTTCCACATTTTTATTTAACTTCTTATAATTTCTCCCAAAACTAACTTTCATTCCGCATAAAACGCAACCTCGGAAAAGGTCTCCTTAAGCGAATATCGGCGCTGCGAGATCATCGGTGTCCTCGGATTTCAATTCCGAGCACTAGATCAAAAGTTAGAAAATTCCCGCTCGTTCGTTCACTGAACGTACCCGAGCCAAACTTCGGAAATTGATTCCGGGCACTCCGGGCCTCGGAATCAGGTGCCGTCAGAAACTGCATTCTTGTAAAATTCCAAAGAAAATTAAGAAAAAATTCGCCTTGAATTTTACGGGTCTTTACAAAATCTGCCTAAGGGGACACAATGGATATGATAAAACCTTTCACTTTAAGGTCATTCAACTACACCCTTAGCTCTTGGAGATCATTAGGGGCGATATGATATTTCATAGAAGATATAGATGTGCTCTAAAGGTGAAATTCAATAAAGAATTAAATCTCCCACCTCGATGGTAGTCTTAGAATATCTTCGATGAAGATATCTATGTAGTCCTTCACTACTAAAGGGGGACACATGCTTAAAAAGACCACTATTACAAGGGCTAAACACATCAATTAATGAGTGATATGTTTCATATTCCCTCTCATAAGACTTACTCGCTCAACTATGAGATGTCTCTCAAAGGCGAATCTCATCCCATCTATTCAAAGGCATCTAACTCACATGTGATAATAATTGATCTCGGAATGCACTGTGGATAATTAGTTCATACCTAAAATAAATACATGGGGTTAATCATAATTACCAAAAGGTCACATGATAAAATCACACCACTGAGCACTATCTCACACTACTGGAAGATATGTGATATAAAATAATCGCTCTAAGTGGGAACCTTTGGTCATAGCTATTAGGATAAATTCTCATTGGGAAGCTCTAGATCTCACATAAGATATAAGGAGATGGAATAATGACTCATTCCTATGTCTACAGATACTAAAGTAAGTGTATAAAAATACATATATCATACCTCAAATCATCTCATATACAACCTAGTCATAGCCCTCCATAGCCTACGGCTACCCGTGGCCCCGTCCACCAGTACCCTGGGCCTAGTGCGGGCCACCTAGTAGTGGTGGTGGGATTATCTTGTAGCTACATCCTCCACCAGTATATATTCCCTCCAAATCACCATATACTCCTCTTCCAGTACCATCACCCTAGGGGCCACCTTGACTATGCCTAGGAGATGCCTAATCATGATGTTTCCTCTATCATAGAAGTCCATCCACTACCTATCTTCCCTCATCAGCATGTCAGGTTAGAAAATCATGATCCATTTGACCTCATCTATCACAAGAATAGTATCTCCCCTCTCTTGGATAATTAGATACCTTGTGTAATCCTTGATCTGCAATCCCATATTCCATAGTTTGGGAATGTGGAGGTCTCTTACATTATAATGATGATGACCAATGTTTGCTAGATGTTGTAGAAAAATCATCCCCATGATCTCCACTACCAACTTGAGTTTCCTGGAATCCCTCTTCTATAAATCCCTTAGTAACTAGATCCCACTCCATCACACCTGTATAAGTAGGTATACAGAAGGAGACTATGCTAGAATATATGTCTTTGTAGAGGCCCTGCTCAAACTTCCATGCCTGAAAGAATCCATCTCATAACATATAGAGGGAGTAATGTCTGAGGTCATTAAACCTCACAGCATACTCAGTAACCATTATATCACCCTACTATATCTCAATAAGCTCCTAAATATGCATAAATAACAATCATAAATGGTAATACTTATCACAAAATAGCTACTATAATTTTGAACATGAGAGAATTGTCTCATCATGGATTTGCATAATCAGACTCCACCAGCGCCCTGGTGCTCCATGGAAAAGACTGGCATACATGCAACCATATGATTGTTATAGGTCTAAATAATCTTGAAAAATCAGATCACCAACTAAAGATAATAATCTACTACCTAAGGATATGGATCACCATGTAACCTTAGCGGTCTATGATACTGGAACTCACATAGTGCACTGAACCTATATGCATCCTCATCCTAACCCCACTGGTACTATCTACTACTCAACAGGTGGTGGAATTGCTCCCTACCTAGCTAGAGGAAACACCTTAGGAGATGGCCCCTGAACTGAGACCTCATCACTCAACTAATATTTATCATAATCATGTATTGGTAACTATGAAGGTTGTCTTCACAGAGGAATCCTGAAAGTTATCAATACATAAAACAATTAGATGAGAATATATGATGAGTTGACTCAAGAAGTAAAGTCAAAGTAATCAAATCTATATTATTCATGTACTATTTGTTCCCTCCAACTGAGGTCTCGGTATTCCAAGTAGATAAGAAGGTAGTAAAAGTCCTAATGAATGGGTATGGTGGTTGTTGCACCATCATTGGGTTCTATAGAATGAAATATACACCCAAGATACTCTGACAGCATTAACCTACATTCCTAAATCAATCCTCACCAAGGGCCCCACTCTAACACAACCCAAAGAAACACTACTCAAATAAAACTTTGTCATGACTCGACCCACTATGGCCTTCCTGGCCAATGGAAAGCCAACTGAGATAACCCCAAGCCCAACTCCAATCAGTTAGGATCTTATGACAAACACAAAGAAGGTATAAAATTTAATGGGATATCATATCCTAAAATACATGTATGAATGCACACAACCATCTCCATGAAAAAGTGTAAAGGAATAATAGAACCATAACATCTAGTGTATAATCATGCAGACAATAACCTCTAGAGAATACATCAGAGTATGAAAATATAAAACCAAAGAATTAAGGGTAAAAATACATTCCCAACTATAAATAAAGGCCTTACCTGAAAACAACTAGAAAAAAGGGGAAACTGAAAGATCCCGACTCCTGATATCTAATTCTAACCACTTAACATGGTCAATGCACCCAATTATCACTATTCTCTACCAAAGTCACTACTAATTTGTCTTTTGTCTATACAAGACATGACACATGAGAGAAAAACTAATTTAAGGGTGAGTATATATATACTCAGAAAGATACCCTGAAATCCATAGAGGGAGAAATGAAAAGATACAACAAAAGTTAGCTCACACCATAAAAATAGAAAAACAAAACCCAAGTTATATTCTCATAAAGAAACTTAGATGAGAGAGAAAGGGGGTCTCTATCTCCATAGCCCATCCAAGGATGACGAGTCTGCCAATAGCTCAAAAGTTCCTTCTCCAATTCCCAACATCTCATGTGTTCATACAAGAAACTGTGTAGAGGATCCAAACCTCTCCACTGTGATGCACTGTTAATTGGTAAAAATCTACAATATAGGACCCACAACCTAGTGTGTTAGGGAGTTCCCACTCATTAAGTGGAATAACCATGCCCTAATGTGATAAGGGTGCCACTCATTAGATAGTAGACTTGTGCCCCAGTGTGGTAGGGGGGTCCACTTGAAAGGTAGAGAACTCATGCCCTAGTGTGACATGGGGGTGCCACGCAACCTGTGTAGAGAGCATGGGTTCCCTCACCCTGGTAGATAAAAGGGATGGTTTTTAACCTCAACATTTCCCTAATGATCTAACCTAATTAATATTATTGTTCAAGCATCTTCAAAATATTTTTCATGCTATCAATACCTAACATCGTATTTTAAAATACACTATGATGGATACCATCGTGTTCTATGTGGAAAAAATACTCAGGATAGGATACTTACACGCTAACATCTGAGTTCTAAAGAAAGATATATAGAATGTAGAAGGTCCTAGAAGAAATAAAAAGTGTGTACATTGGGTCACATGATGTGAGGCCTTACCATGTTATCTGTGTGTGTTCTCCCCTAGACACAGCTTGGGAATCCATGTCACACTACATAGTATGTACAAGTGGTACACAAAACTTCTTGTCCATAAGAGGCTTTCTCATGTCCTTCTGGACTATGCTTATGTACAATGGATGTGCTCATGTACCCTGGTCATGTCAGATTACACGGTCGTGTCAATGTACTCTAGCCATGCCCATGTTTCTGATTGTGTATGTGCCTATGTACTCACTGAATACATGTCGAGCTGCCAACATTAGGTCAAACAGTGTGTTTATTGCCAAACACGGTGTGTGATATTTATCTCCATCCAAAACTCTATCCTCCATAGCCGGAGGACTACAAGTCATGTGTTCTTCTATACTACGCACCATATTGTAGGGTTTTTCACCAGTAGTAAAGATTTGTCTTCACACAATTTCTAAATTCACCATTTCCACTAAAATTCACATCATTTGACCCCCCAAAATAAAATGTTTTATCGCTGAACAACAATCTATGACCTCTAGTGGAAATCATAAATATGATCACCCATGTGAAGTCGTATCACCTCTTGTTGTTTCTTCAGATCCTAAATCCATGGATCCATCACCTGTATCCCACATTGAACCTCAATCCATTTGAAAACCATCAATATATATGTCATTCATGCATCCTCCATGAATTTGGGGGTTTTAATCATGCATTAAATCACCCTGACAATGATAAAGCACAACCTTGTGGGCCAACTATGAATAACGAGATGAAATGTGGGGGAAAAGCACAAAAACTATATAAATCCATCATTGGCCAATGCGATTATGGACAATGATCATAATATGGAGAAAACATGAGTAAATCATGGAACAATGAATAAAATTTATAATCATACATCAATAATATTTAATCTAGTTCATAAAATTCTTGGGATCAAAGATAAATTAAGAAGATAAACAAAAATTCATACTCAATAATCAATAAGGATGGAAACCATAAAATAACGAGTCCTACCTCAATTAATGATCAATCGTTAGTAAAGAATGTATCTTCTGGTGATGGATATGTATTTATTTTATGTTATACATTCATATCGTGGTCTACCTTGATTTGTTCATCACTCTAAATCCTAAGGTTTCTCAATACTAACAAGGAATTCTCCACCTCTCAAATCCTCCTAGGGTTATGTAGATAACACTGGATATTTTCCACAACTAGGTATTTATAGAGAGAGGGTAAGTTTTAGGGTTATTAAATAAATTAATTAAATAATTCACTTAACTTACCCACCAATGTCTTCCTCAACCTAATGTCTGGATCTGATCAATTTTAGGTTTTTCTTAGGGTAAACCCCACATCTCATAATCAACTGTGGTCTCAGATTTCCCATATAAGGTATCTAATAATGCTAAAAATAATTAAAACTAAACTATTTGTGAACATGAATTAAAATATATTAATATTTTTAATATATTAATTATGGGGTCCTAAGACACCCAAACATTACACCAACTCTGAGGAAAATCCAGACATATACATAGAAATACTCAAAGAACTAATCCAACAAAACCAGAGTCATTACAAAAATAAAGTTGAACTTTTTAAAAAAAATTAACATCATAATTCCAAATATGGAATAAATTTTTCAATATTAAATTTCTAGAAGTATTAAAAACAATTTTAATATGAATACATGAAATGAATTAAAAACGGTTTTTAGATAAATGTGTTTTTAAGCCTAAAAATGAGCTTATACCAAAATAAAATATAATATTGATTCTTATGTGATTAATTAAATAATGTATAGTTAAAGAAGGATTTTTTTTTAATTTAATAACAAATAAAAAATATTATAGGAGTTTTAAATTACTTTATTTAAAGTTAATAAATAATGGTTTTTCAAAAATCATTATTTTTCAAAATTCACTCAAAAATCAACCTTTTCCGAAAATCCCCAAAATTCACTATAAGATAATTTTGATATGTTTAAAACAAAAATGAAATAATTTTTATAAAATTAAATCTCTAAAATTTAAAATTTTAATTTTTTCTAAAATATAAAGAAAAAACAATTTTACATAAAAATGAATTTTTAGAACTTTATATGATCTTACTTTGTTTTATAAATTAATAATTATATGAGTGTTGTGAAATATATTATTTTTAGTTTTTTATCAAAATAATTTATACCAATTCAACTTAAATATACCTAATGGATATATATTTAATGACTATATATATATATAAGCAATGTTTCCAATGACCATTTATATAATGGTCATATTACATTCCTATATATAGTCTTACATTCTTCACTAAAATTTATTCATTTAACTCTCTCTCATCTGGTCTATTATATTCCTAATTATTTACATATTTTCCATAGTTATAGTTAGGATCATAATCATTATAGAAATCCATTAGGATAAAGATTTTATGTTTGTTGTATTTTTATATATGTGTGAATTTACTCCATTTATAATTTTCTTTTGGTTTTTTCACATTGTAACTTCATAATGTATTAATGTTTATCTTTTATTTTAATATTTTATCTCAATAGAAGCAACACAATTCATTTTAGTTTGATTTTTTGAGTGTTACAATCTAATAAACATAATATTCATTTAAAGGAGAAATATATATAAAAATATTGGACTATTTTCTTCTCCCCCTCTTATAAAAATCGTGACCCCACAATTTGAATTTATTCTATCCAAAATAAATATACCATAATAATAAAATTAAATATAATTTTACCATGAAATTTAATTTTTTGGTCAAGATCTGGAAACTTATTATTTCAAAAAATAATATACCTCTATAATACTTATACTTGTATATTAGTTTCTAAAATCATACATTGATAGTTGAGTATTACTTTCTGAATAAGACTCGATAGATTTGAGAAATTATTTTTCCATTGAGATATTAATTTTATAAAAATATACATACTTGTTTTCTTTTTACTATATAGGTGGAATTTCATCCTTTGTTTGTGGTTAGATTAATTTTCCCTTTTGTATGATCTCTTACTCCAATCAATGAATATTAAATATTAATTTTTCATACCTAAAACACTAAATTCAACTTTTAACTCACTATAACATCCAAAAAATAATGAAAATATATTCCTTATATATAGAACCAAAATGGTTAGTAAAAGTAAAATAATAACTGATATGAATAAACATTCATTTTTAGAAATATTACATTAATATCTAAAGCCTCAACAATAACACTCAAAGTTCAACTTAAATCGTTCCATAATTAACTAACCATAAAACTCTTCAAAAATATTTTTAACCAAGTTGAATACCCAAAAAAATAGAAATATTTAATTAAATATTCTTTAGAGGTCAATTTAATATTTATTAGTAAAAAAAATAATCACTTAAAAATTCCCATAATAAAAAGGTATATGCCTTATCATATAATCACCAAAATATGATAATATTTCCCATAAAAAACCAAAATCACCATAAAGCCATAATAAAATCATATATGGTTCCAAAAGATAAATTGACCTTTATTCTTAAAATAAAATCCCATTTTATCCAAAAAAATATTCCATTTACCATAATCATATATTGTTTCTAATATAGTTATATTCTTAAAAAATAACATTAATAACATTGTCACCAAATGACTCTTTTAATCTCATGGTTATCTATAAGATAAAACATATGTTCCAAAAATGTAATAACCCTTTTATCCTAGTTAACTATATTAACATAAAATATCATATTAAACCTAAATTTCATCAATACCTTTCAACTTATATTGATAAATAGTAAAATCATTCCTCCTCAAATAGAAATTTCACCAAAAATTCATACTAAACCAAAGGGTTATATTCCCATAAATGTCTCTAAAAATATCCTTAATCATATTAAACTGTATTTACATAAAACCTAAAAGGGGGTATCAATTCCTTTAAACTTATGATCAACCATAGACATATAAACTCATGACACTTCAGATTTATCCCATATCACTATATCATATTATAAGTTTCCATAGGTTCTACCCACTCATTCATCATAATGGTCCATAAAGAAAATGTGAATTGACCCAAGTATATCCCATCATAAGTTTCTATCCAAGTGTATATAATTATTCCCACTCATCATGAACAAGTAATGATCAAGTAAATACCTAATCCAGCCCCTTAAGAGTTGTTACCCCTAGGTGCATCTATGCCAAAACCGCATCCACTTTCCAACATCTAGACATGTATATTTTTTCTAGGAAATCACATTATCTATAATTTACTAATGATTCATGATATTACCCTATACTTAGACTTAAACCTAGAATCTATAATAGGTTTTTGTTATATAATATATTTTTTCCTAAATTTAGTTCCTAGGTGACCTAATAAACATCCGTTGAAACCAAATATAACACACTGAATCTATTAACTAGGAGTTAGTGGTTATCTTACTACATTAAAATAAGATATAAGATATCACATACTAAAGGATTGAATAGTTTAGCACTCTTAAGAGACTAAATACATGCATGATTCTAAAATTACATTATAAAAAATTAATTGAAACTTAAAATTATAATGATAACTTTATTATTTCTTATATTATATCCCTATAATCATACAAATATACCTTCTTGGTATCTTGGGGAAAGTAAAACATGATTAAGAGTGATCTCAAATGCTTAGTATGGGAAATCATACAACAAAAGATATAATAGAATAAATAAAGGATTAATAATATGGAATAGATAAACAATAATCAAATATTCCAAATAAATAATATCAAAATAGGGAATATATCCATGGATAAAGTAACCACATAATTAATAACATGGATAACAATATTTGATTTCATAATAATTGAATTCATAATTTCGGACATCATAATCATATCATCAAGGCTCCATGACAAGACGCCATAAACAATTGGGCTGGCATACACCAAATACCCAGGATAGTTTGTCTCATGAGACCTACAGATGCATCAAGGGGATATAAGAGGCCCCAAACATCATTTAAAAATCCTAATACATATGTCTTATGAAATAAATGGATAACAATTCAATACATAATCAACATAAACATTCTTATTGAAAAACTAGCATACAAAATATTCATATTTTCTTGTCAACCACTAGAGAAACATGATCATAAAACATCCAAAGTAATAAGGTGGATAGTATTAATAGATTATATTATTGTTAAAGTATAGGGTTCATGAAATGATCTTGATATAGATGAAAATACTTTAAAAATATCAATGGAAAATTTCTTGAAGAAAATACCATTTTAATTTTGAAATAACTTGTTTAAAATCTAAAAATTTATAGAATATTAGTAAAAAAATATTTAAAAAGATACATAAAAAATTTTAATGTAATATTCAACTAAAATAATATTCATAATGGTGGTAAAATTATTTTATGCGGTAAAATTTAAAACAAATATTCTATTCACACCATTGGTAAAAGTACCTCATTCAGAAAATGAAAAGAAGATTACTTGTAAATATTTAAATAGAAAGTTAAAATGGATAAAAATAACATTAATAAATCATTTTATAATAGTAAAAACGTTCTTTAAAACATTTTAAAGGGAGTATGTACAAGGAAGAAAATTATTTCTAACTAAATATAAAAACAAAATTGTTTTTCCTTAAAAATATTCTTTCTTAATTTTGAGTACTTAGAGAGAGTAAAATGAAATAAAACATGTAATTTACATAAATAACCAAATTATGAGAAAATATGTGTATTTTAGGATATAAATTTCATATAATTACTCTAATGAAAACTTACACATAAAAAATCCCAAATAAGGATGAGATTGTGAAATAAACTCTTACCACTTTTGTAACTTCGGAATCATAAAACCTTTAAAAAATAACTTTAAATAAAACATTAAATATCATTAATATAAATATATTCATGATATAACATATAAAAGGGGTAGTATAAATACCACATTAATGAAACAAGTGGTGGATATGGAATATGTCTCGCAGAAATAAAAATGAGACGATAAACCCTTACAAAGACTGTAAGATTGATGTGAGAAATAATAAATGAATTTAATATGTGTAAAAAATGTAAATAAAAATAAAATATGTATAAATAAAACATAAAATAATCAGATATAATTACACAAATATTCTTAGTATAACATAGATAGGGAAGAAGTAATATAACCTAATGAAATGAAATTGAGTTATGAAACCCCTTACCTCAAGTCTGACTCACTCCGTAAGTTCATTTAACCTCCTATATAACAAATTAAAATTTATTATACTTATACACAAAAATAATATTCATAATTATAATAAAATATATGGTTTTATTATAACATATTATCACCCATTAATCAATAATCATTCATTATCACTATCATTTCGGGTGTTAAATGCTTTGTTTTCTATATAGGCATCAATTTATTGGTTATAGTCCTTGAATATTGATCTTGGTTCCATCATATTAATAATTTTAATCATGTTATAAATATAATATATATTTATTATATACGTATTTATAATCATCCATGAAAATCATACATAAAAATGAATTACATCACTTCATAGAAGTGGTATTCCACACGTATGCACGAGCAACATTATCATTTTTTAACAGGAGGAAGGGTAAAATGTTAAATGATATATTATATTTATTAAAGAATAATTATATCATAAATATTATATATATTTATTATTTTCATCTTTATAACCATCTATACAATGTGGTGATGAAAAACGAACTACACCACTACGTATAGACGGTTGGTCATATGTATGCACATGCGATGATTCCATTTTTAATGATTACAATGGTATGAATATAGATGATATATTATATTTATAGAATAATAAAAATTTCATTAATATCACATATACACATTTAATCTATCATAATAACCATCCATGTAAGGCGGTGATGAGAACAAGAATACATTGGTTCGTGATGCAGCAATCTACGTGTATGCATGAATGATGGTTTTATTTCCCATTTAATGTAAAGGGAGGTAAATAATGTTATTAAATTAACATAATTATGTCTATATATATTATATATTTTTATGTTATTATATTTTAATGATTCATACAATATTTAATGAGGTTTAAGAATAAGTAAAATTAAAATGCTCAGTTAAGATGATTACCTCCTCTTTGAAGAACCACCTTTCACTTACAACTAAAGACTTATAGGTTAGAATTTTGGTGAAATAGGGACCTATGGAATGTGGGGGGGGATTTTGGTATTTGATATGGGAAGATATTGTTCGATCCACATGGATCATGGAGTTTAATGAAGAAAGGTGGTGTTGTGTCCTTATATAAGAGATGAGAGGGGTACCCTTGGAATTACAAAAAGTGTTAAATAAATATAAATTAATTTTCCAGATAAAGTATCAAAAAATTTATATATTCCTAAGATATGAATATTATTATTCTAAAAATACACATAAAATAATATTTACATGTTTTTAGATGATGTTTTAACCCTTATCACTTGGTTTTAACACCTCTTTAACCCTTTAACGATTACCATGATATCATAATGTTTTTCTCTTTAGGTGTTAGTAACATTAAAATAAAAGTAAAAGTGGACCATAAGTGGAAAATTATTTATATTTTCAATCATATCTCATTAAACTCTCCAAATATAACATTTATATGAATTTTAAATCATTTAATAAAATATTATTTAATATATGATACCATTAAATTAATTTCCATGACTCTTCATATAGTTGGCATTAAGAAATATCAGGGCAGTAATGTAGATAAAATATTAACTTTTAACATGTAAATAATACATTATATTTATCTAAAATTTTATGTAACACTATAACTCACCCCCAAAAGTGTTACTTTGTCTATTTTTAAAACCATTTACTTTATTTTTCTATTTCTTGTACAAGCATTGTGTTGGTGTCGTGTAAGAATTTATGGTCATTATTTAATAATTATAAAAACAATTACCATCATAAAAAATAATTCATATTAAAAATAACCATTTTTAACCATTCATGAAATTTTTTTATCCTTGATAAAATACATTAGAGATATTAAAATCAAGATAGTCTCATTTTGAAATTATTTTTTACTAAGAATAATATAAACGTATCTAATAAATAAAAATGAAACCAAAATGCCATATTTTTTAATATATGAAGGGTTTTTCAACCCCCCCCCCCCCCCCATAAAAATTTAAAATAAAGTTTTAGGGTGATTTGAGAGGGTTTTAATATTAGTTTTAACCTTAATTAACCCAACTTACCCTTTACTGTGTTGATAAATATTATCATATCCATTGTTACATACATCCAATGTTAAGACATTTCGTTGATAGGGGAAATGATTTATAAAGTCATGGGGCCTAAAATAATGGATCCTAAGATCATTAGATCTCACAATATTTACACACTCTAGGTGGAGGGATCTGGTGGTATTAAAGATGATGCATGAGTTTTCAGGGGTGTCCCAGGAGGCCAGGAAGTCTTCCATAATATTACCCTCTTACCATGTGTGTGTGATATCCATATGATTAAAGAGAAGACTCCTAAATCTTCATGAACAATAGGTGATATAATAATGTATTTAGATTTCCTCATTGATGGACCCATGAAGAATTAATGAATCTATTTCCACCTCTTCCCATGAAATATCATGGTAGAGGCACAATTTCAGTCCATTGAGCCTGGAAAAAGCTTCATCAAGGAGAGAATCACCACTGTCAAAAGAAGCATTGAATGAAAATAAGACAGATTCAGCTTGGTTATGAACAACTCCCCCCCCCATGTTACTGCTAATACATGACCCATCGATATTAATTTTGATACCATAACCAGGAGAAATATAGTGAACCCATTTTCCTTGTAAAGAAGATCTTTGAACTATGATTTCTGAAACCTTACCATGCATGATACTTTGAATGGAAGGGGAGGCCTCACAATTCTTAAGTAGAGGGGCCATTTTGACCACTATAGAGAAGGCTCTAACCATAACTTATATAATCAAACTCAAAATCTCATCATGTTGACCCTTGTTTTGAGAGTTCTAGATAATCCAGCATTTGGTGGCCACGAACAATGCACTCACTTTTCTTTCACGGATATTGTTCTACATGTTGTGAAACCAGGCATGAAGGAAATTATTTCTAGGAAGCTCCTGAACAATCTGTCCACTGTATTATCTAAGACCGGGCCCTGTCAAGGATTCACATTCCCCTTCAAAGAAGATATGATTAGTGGTATCATATTTAGGTCGATGACAACATTTGCACGAGGAGGCAATTGATACACCCCTATTTCACACCTTCTCATAATTATGTATGACCTGGTTATGAATAATCCATAGCAAGAAGTTGAATTTATTTTGTATTTCTTTACACCATAGTTTTTCTCCCCATGGATCATGATCATATTTTCATTGAAGGATGCATCTATAGTATTTCATCAAGAAGATCCCACATGAGGAGATACTAAAAACTAGCATGTCAGGGTCTAAGCTGAACATAATATTGTTGTAGGCTTCATAATGCTGATGATTGAGAGTATCATGGATAAAATTAGTATAATCGATTTCTTGTGAAAAGGATATATCCAACATTGGGCATCACAAAAAATCCAATAACCTCCCCACCCATCTGGCATTAATGTAGTTTATTGATCCACATCCAACGATCCAACATGAGTTGTGATGGAGGGAAGGTAAGTGAGGCCGAATAGATTTCCACAGCCTGGATCTCCTGCCTATAATCCAACCAGACCCTCCCCATATTTTTTGTAAATAGTCTTTTCCCACAATGATGTTCCTTTAATGAAACCCCATGCTCACCTTGCTTGGAGATTGTTTATGGATTTGGTGACACTTCTTAATCCAATGCCTCCATACTCAACCTTACAATACATCCGATGCCATGACACCAAATGATGTTTACCTTCACCATGAACATACCAAATAAAGTTGGAAAGAATTTTTTCACTGTTATGAAGGAAACCCTTAGGGACAATGAGAGAGGATAATACATACATGGGGATAGAGGAGAGAACATTGTTAATCAGGGTGATGCGACCATGAAAAGAGAGGAATCAATTTTTCCAGTTAAGAGTACAGTTGGAGATTCTATCGATAATACCATCATATTGATGTATCTAAACTCTACTTGGGGAGATTTTTTCCCCCCGATACTTCATACGAAAGGGTAATTTTTAGACTCCTAGCCTATCTATAATCCTTTTTCTCGTTGCATCAAGACATGATTTTGGGTTATAAAAACTAATTTTTTCCCGATTGATGGATTGAACACTCCATTTTTATATATAAAATAAGAATATGGTCAAACTCTTGGATAGACCTGAAATTACTATGCAGGAAGAAAGGAAGATCATTCGAAAAGAAGAGGTGGGAGGGCCCTTTGATGTTATTATTTCATTGAAATGGGATCATGAAACCCTCACCAATTATATTATTTAGATATCTACTAAACAAATCAAGATCCATAATAAAGACACCAGGGGAGAGGGTATCCCCTTTCCTTAGTCCTCATACTGATTTAAAGAAGCTGTAGCTTCTCCCTATAAAAGAGATAAAGAACCAGGGGAGAAAATGTACCTAAAGAGGATATCAATAGCTTAATCTGAGAACACCATAAAATTCATAACTCTAATAATGAATTTACACTCTATACTATCATATGGTTTTTACATATCCATATTGATAGTTATATTAGACCCAGTAATGAAAATCAATTTTTAAAAAAATATGTTTTTACACTTAAAAATGAGTTTATATCAAAATAAAATATAACTTTTATTATTATGTGATTAATTGTATTATATATGATTAAATGAGGCTTATTTTAGATCAATACTATATCCAAAATATAATGGGACTTTTAAAATATATGATTTAAAGAAAAGAAAATATAGTTTTGCAAAAAAATAGTATTTTCTACTATTCACTAAAAATCAACCTTTTTAGAAAAGTCTCTAAAATTCATACTGATCTAATATTGATATTATGATACCAAAAAATTAATTCCTATTTTTATAATTCAAAATAAAAAAAATTTAATTTAGTTTTTCCTAAAATACACAACAAAACTGCATATATAGAAAAATGACCCTTTATAGCTTTATATGATCTTAATCTATTTCCTAAATTAATAATTATATGAGTGTTGTAAATTATATTATTTGTAATTTTTTATCTATAAATTATATAAAAATTGGACTTAAATAATCCTAACATCTATATAGCTGATGGCTATATATATATAATACCTATGTGTCCAATAACCATTTATATAAGAATTATATTATATTCCTATATATAGACTTACATGATTCACTAAAATTTATTTATTTACCTCTCTCTCGTCATTTCTATTATATTTCTAATTACTTCCTAGGTTTTCATAGTTGTATTTGGGGTCACAATCAACATGTTGAACCATCAGGATAAATATTTTATGTTTTTAGTATTTTTATGTATATGTACAGTTACTCCACTTGTACTTTTCTTCATCTTGTTTTGTATTTCAACCATGTAATGTATTAGTGTTTATCATTTATTATGATATTTTATCTCAATAAAAGCATCATGACTCATTTTAGTTTAATGTTTCATGTTTCATAATCAATCAAACATAATATTCATTTATATGATAAATACATATCGAAATTTTGGGGTATTAAATGTGAATCCACTATACTCCCACTTCCAGTAAAGCAATCGAACCATTATAACTTCCTCCTTGTCAATATCACACTAATATAATCTCACTATCACTACCTCCTTTTCAAGAATAAAATATTCAATATTTCCATTTATATATATCTTGATTCAATCCATATAGACTATGTTTTAGCTTACACACCATGTTCCCCTTCTGATCAAACTCAAAACCAGTTGGTTGATTCATGTAAATATATTTCTCCAAATATCTATAAAGAAATTAATTATTTACATCCATTTATTCCATGACCAAATAATTAGTAAAACCCATAATTAAGACTGTCTGGATGATAGTATGATTAACTAATGATGAAAAAATATTTCATAGAAATCCACTCCCTCTTTCTATTGGAAGCTATTGAACACCAGCCTAGCCTTATACCAATTAATTAATTCCACATATTACTTTGATTTAAAATCATATTTATTCACTATACCATTCATTCATCATGGTAAATCCATTTTCTCCCATGACTTATTGGTATAGAATCAATCCATTTCTTTTTCCATAGAAAACTTCTAATTTTTTGAATTTCTAACTGATATAAATTCTTCTAGGATTTTAGTTTCTCCTCTATCCATTAAAAGTAAGTATATTAAGTCAAGGTTGAACTTATTTACCAATATTATGACTTTGGAATATATTTTCCACTCAATTTTTTATTCATATCTTTTCTATAATTTATATTCTGGTGTTTTAACTTACATAGTTCTATCTTCTGGAGCTCTGCCTCATGTCTTAACAACCCTAGAGAATTTAGGTACATCATTTTATAAATTAATTTCTAGAATACTTCCATCACTATATGAACTCACTGGAACTGATGAATTTGTAATGATCTTATCCAGATCAACTTGAATTTTTTTACTTGATTCTTTGATCTCAATGTCTTACTTTTCTATGTTTTGGACTTTATATAAGTAATTATCCTTAAATAAAACATTTATAGGTCTAATAAACTTCTAATGATTATCATCCCAAAGTTAGTAACCACTTTTCTCATTTCTATATGACACAAAGAAATAAATTTTTAAATTTTTCTCAATCTTATCTCTATTGTCATCATCAATGTGAACATAATATCGACTTTCATAAAAATTATGATGATGAATTTATGCTAGTTTATCATACTACAACTATTTAAGAATCTAATTTTCCATCAATTCCAATATAATACTATTGTCTAATTAAACAACATAATTTAGTTATTCTACCCAAATTTATTTAAGAATTTTAAAGTGAAAACTCATGCAACATGGCCTCTTAGTCAATGTTATGTATATCTTTTCTACCACACCATTTATCCCCACTATTTTCAGTATACTTTTCTCATGTATAATTCCATTCTTTTGGAAGTAATACATGATATCCCTTCCATTTTATTCATCGCTATTATCTAACCTAATTTATTTCAACCATTTTTTTGTCTCTCTTTTGGCCATGGATTTCCTTTGAGAAAAGACACTAAATAATTTTGACTTGTGATTCATGATATATAAATACACCTTTATTATTTTTATTTTAATAAATGTAGCATGATATTAGGAACCTCTATGAGATCAAACCAAGTCTAGCCTAAAAATATAAAAATGAATAATTTATAGCGTCTGGTAATGTGGTTTCCTTCCATTCAAAATAAATAAAGCATTCCTTTGTTTTCCAATTATAAAACTATCATATATTCTAACCTCATTTTGATCAAACATAATTAAAACATTTAACATGACAACATTATTTTTATTCTCACTAATATGACCAATACAATTATGAAATAACCCTAGACTTATAATAGTTATATTTTAAACTATTTAACATCTACGTGATCTTCTGGTCAGATAAAATGTTATATCCTTAACTCCTATTTATAAAACCATTTATCCTTGGGTAACACTCCATAAACCTTTATAAAATATCATCCCATATCTCTCCTCATCAACTAATCCATTGGAAATAATATTTTTCTATAAACTCCAAACATGTTATACTACTTTAAACATAAGGAAGTTCACATTCAATATTCAAGAACTCAAAACCCACATTCCGATAAATTCAAGGGATTTATTTTATACCAAATGTGCCTTTTCAAGTCTTTTAGATATATAATGCATGCTTTCTCATATGTTTAATGGAATTATTCTCTAAAATTGATAGCCCAAGATTTTACTAGAACATTGACACCTAATAGTAAGCTACTACTATCGTCTGTCGAATCTGAAGAATTGGAACCTATGAATCTCATTATTCTAAAACACAATCTATGGTATTTGAAATATTTCTTTAGATTATCCATCCTACTACATTTTCATCATAAAATTTCGGGCCTGATATATTTATTCACACTTCTCCCTAAACATATTTTTCTTCTTCTAACTTAACTTCTAGTTGGGTGATCATCCTCTACCATCTACATTCATTGTATTTATGGTAACTTCCTAAACATCCCTTCTCCTGAGATATTCATTCCTGATTAAATTATTGAACTCCTCAATCACTAATTCAGATATTCTAATAGAATTTCTAAAAATAGTTACCTATACTTCCAAACTATCTCATGGTTATGACATCAAAAGAAATGTCGAGACATCATCCTTAAAAGTAACTTTCATTGACTCAAACTGACTCCAGGTAATTTTAAAGTCATTGACATTGTCCACAGTTAGTATTACATATAAAATATCATTCTAATCAACCTATACATCTAAAAAAAATTTAAATATTTCGGGTTTTAATACATGTGTATTAGGGAAGCCGTCAATTATACTATTTTTTTCTTCTCCAATATATTAAAATCATCATTTCTTGCTAATGAAATCTGAATCAATCTGAGTGCCTTAAAATCTAGATGATCCAATTATAATTTATCTATATTCACTAGATTTACACTTGTTAATAGAACATATATTTCATTTAGGATGATACAATCTTTTATTTATGTCCCCTGGAAGTCATGGACCTTTCTATAAAACTTATTGATACTGGTATTATCATCTTTCGATTCCATTAAAATGACACAAATTTTTTATTTGGTTACATAAAACTAAATTTCTTAGTCATTGATTACTTTTTTTCACTATTAATGAATTTTATTGATTCATAATGATTATTCTTTTTCATTACTCTTGTATGTGATAATTTCCTAAGAATGTATGTCGTGTTGAAAGGTCATAGAAGTTCCCCACTATGAAGATAACCTAAAGGTGTCATGATATTATTCTTGAATATATGTTTTATATCTGGATGATATTGTCTGATAGGTCACAAACAATATTGGCTATCATAGGTAGGAGGATCATAAGACATTGAGACACCTTCTAATAGTGTTTTCCTTTGGTAATCTCTAAGATAATAGGTTATAAAAACATACCTATTGAATAGGAAATCCACATTTCCATGTGTCATTGGATGTTTCTATATTTGGACATGTTTATTGATCATTTGAATTTAAGATTATCATTAATGGATATCAAAACTTATACACTTTGATTTATTTATAAAAACCATGAGGACATATTCTCACGATGAGGTGGGATGTGTTGGATGCATCACGAGTGATATTGCATTAATGGATAATGTGAGAAAGGACTTATCCCTTTTATCCCCCAAAAGAAGTTGGTTTCTCATGCCTTTTTTGGAAATGGAATGGCCTAGAAAAATATATCCATGGTGTTCAGTGAGTGAGTTCATTTTCATAAATTAAAAGAAAGAGAAATCAATAATATAGGTTGATGTAACTGAGATAAGAATCTCTTGATTTTGGATTTCATGGTAAGGGACTATATTACATAGTTATCATTCATATGAGGTTAGATGTTTTTGGTATATTAACTTATTTCTCTATGGGTGTCTTGGCATGTTACTAGATGATAACCTTTGACTTTAGGTGGTTTTTATTAATGCTACTGAGAAATTAGACTACATATTCACACACTTATTATATCCACAATATCAGTTAAATTTAAGTAATGAATTTAACAAGTTAGAATAAATAAGATTTATTCAGTTTGGTTGATCACCATAATTTAATCATAGTTTATTCAAAATAATAGGTGAGTTAAATAATAATAATAATAAATATTTGTTTTCAATTTTTGAAAATATAATATTTATTATATTTATCATATAATAATCTAGTGACATTTATTTATTAAATCTTAATTATTCAAGGATTGTTAAATCTTAATAATGGAAAGATTACCGATCATAATGGTGTGATTAGAAATGGTATAAATGATATTTATTTATATTATTAATGTGTTTCATATGTAAATTGATTATTATTATTATTATTATTATTATTTGACATAGGTTCAACAAAGAATATTAAATATGGTTAGGGGCTTGTGTATGAATTTCCAACATTAATCCTGTAATAATAAATATCTAATTATAACTATTTACTAAAACACTTTTGTTGTGCATGATGAATATAAAGAGACTTTCTGAAGACCTAGAGTGAATTATCTCTTCATCATCTCTCAAGACATTTATAAATCACTAATATTTCTTCCTCCTTCAATAAGAATGCCACTATGATCAACCATAAACAACACAAGCGATGAGGATCGTTCATGCTAGCACTCGATGATTTTATAGTTTCATTAAAATATTTAAGTGTATGTGTGGATCACCACTAGAGGGATTCTATGATCGGATCTCGTAGTAAAATGATGGTATGAAAAGATCTAGTTAAATATATCATCAATGAAAGTGGAATTACAAGTTGATGTAACTCTATATATTCTCTTAAATTAATTATAAATTACATGTAAAGATACTTTTCTTCTAGTTCAAAAATTTTAATCTAGTAAAGTAATATATGGTTTTTATTGAAAATTATGCTTTAATAATGTGTGGAAACTATTATATTTAAATTTAAACTAAAATAATATTTTTTCATACCATCAAAGGATGCTTCCTCTATTCTTGGAACCTAAAAGTAGTATCATGGTGATCGCATGTTTAATTTTTAATTATTTATTATTCATTGATTGGTTGCATGTGTTTGCATTCTATTTTTATTATATTGATGTATTTTAATATAAGAACTTCATCCACTATCCCCTTTATTTATTCTCGATTAAATAACCAGTAATCGATTAATGATTAAAAATGAATAATCATTTGATTCATACCATCAAGAGGTGCCAAAGGCTCTGCTTAGAAAAAAACTAGAGTACACAGTGCGTACTGCTTGGATACATACCATGGAATTTTGTTTCTATATCTAAATATCATGATAAATTTGGATAGATCCATGGTACTAGGATAAAATATCCGACAAAAAAAGCTCGGTATGTACATCTATACAGACTGGCACATGTCTTGAAGAACTACATGTCGTGTAACCACTCTACACGACATGTAGTCCCAATTTTCACATGGTTGAGAACATGGGGTGCACAAAAATTTTGCGTATAAGATACATGACATGGAGGCAGACGATCCATGAAACTCTGAGGTCACATGCCATGTATTTTGGACTAAATGTCATGTACCATGAACTCATCATGATAGGAAACATTTTCAGACCCAAGGTGTGTGTTGTAGACATAGGAAGAAGATAGTATAGGTCGTGTACTATAGTATATGTTGTGTAGTCTTCAATAGATAGTGTGCCCAGTTTTTTCATAGTGAAAAATTAAATATATAATTAAATCTATTCACATGTTCTCCATGTGTCATTTATTTGAAAATAGACACCATGTACTAGGATTTAAAATTATATATATTAAGTCTATTTCTTTGTAAAATTTGGATAAGAACCCAACTTTTTTCCCCAAAGTACACTTGTGTACTTAATTAATTTAAAATGAAATTAATTTAATTTAAAATTATGGATGATAGTGAGTTAATGATTCTTGTATGTAATTAAGATAAATTTAATTAATTGGATTAATTTGTGTAATTTTATATTAATTAAATAACAAATCAAAGTAATTGATAATAACATTTCAAATGTATGCTCATTGTATGTTGTGTGAATGATCATGAGATTAGATCATCCCTTTTTATGTGAATGATTTCTTTTAATTTATTTTTATTAAATTAAAATGATTTTCTACATTTCGTACCCTTCCCTTATTATGTAAGGGCATGCATGCTCGTGGTTTCTTTTATGTAAACCCACTTTATCCAATATGTTGGATCCACTCACCTAAATGTAAGTAAAAGAGTATGTAAGGATAGAGATCCATGTTGAGAAGAGGTTTTCAGATTCAAGGACCTTAGGTGAAACCAATCAGGGAAATACATTGGAATAAAGGTGGAATGTTGTAACAATATCTAATTTATGGTTAATGGAGTTTTCTCTCCTGGGATCGAGGGTTAGTTTATCATCCACAAGATAAACTAACCATTAGATAATCCCATGATAATTCCAGTTATCTTTTATTTATATCATTTTCATGGTTAATAATTTATGTTTTTAAATATTTCACTATCACCTAATAAATAAATTAAAAATCATGCAAGATAGAATAAAATATAACCAAATAATGCGTAAATGTTTTATCAGACATGGTTAATCACTTAAGAAAAATGAATTTAATATTAACAAGGAATGTGAAAGGATAAAATAGTCTTTATGCATACGGATAAAAAATACCTCAAATAAAATATTATATCAATATAACTTTCTACTACTAAAGTTAGAAACAACCTCATAGTTTAAAGTGTTTGACCAACCCAAGTTGGGGTGATTTCAATTATCATGGAACTTTTATCTTGAATTTTTGGTTTGATTTAACTTGTTTTATATCAAGGGTTGACTTCCTTGGTGTGACATAGTGTAATTGAGTGGAAATTTTTAAGAAAATTCTCAAAATAGGATTTTAGTATTAGGGAGTCCAGTCAATGGATCAAGGAACTATGAGTTAATGTAGTTGTAAAGTTATGCCAACCTAAAGCCTTCTAATAATCCAAGTCTAGTTTATAAGAAGGAAAATATGGATCCTTGCGACTATAATATCTAAGTGATAAGATATTTCAAAATTTATGGTGAGTTATATTGGGTTTCAAAAAATAGTAGGAGATTAATTAAATTGAATTAAATTTTAAATTTATTAATTTTTTTGTAATCGAAACAAGTACTATTTTTTATTTTAGTTTATAGAAATTTCAAATCAAATAACTTTGAAAATATCACTTTTATACATACTATATAATTATAACCTTCTCAATAGAAAAAAATTCTAGGAATGGTTTAGGTTCTTGTGCATTATATTATTCCATGAATAGAAATTGTACATGTTAGAAATCCCACTTTCTGAGTTTATTTCCAAAGATTTTAAGGAGGAATAATTATCTCTCTATTTGAAGCATGTGGATGACACTATTTATGTCCAATTTTTCACATTATCCCCCATGTACAATGATATTTTAAATCAATATGAGGATATAGATGTGTATATAATGATTTCTCTCCTTAAGTATCTCTATTAAGAGAAGGTAAGGTCAGAGAGATATGAGATCTCTAATGCACTTTTCATGTGAAATATTGTGGATTCGGTGCCAAATAGAGAACATGTAGTCAAGATGATTGGATATATTTAGCTCTAGGATATCTTGGGTTTTAAGAACCTTAGTGATCTATACACATATCTCATTTTGTCCTCACTACCCAAAAACTTTCCCAGTTTTATTTTGAATTATAATATGAGAAATAAAGATAAGAGACTTTTGAAACATATTACACTTATTCTAAAATTTGATAAATACATGGGGAATGACAAACCCACTTTCATTATAGTGAATTAGAATATAAAGAACAAGTAAGATGTACTAAAGACTCATTCCATGTCTAAAACTCTAGAGCACTGTCCTTCCAAGAAGAAGAAGATCTAGAAACAAGGAAAGGAACATGATGAAGTATGTTTTTAATGTGGAAATTAGAAGAAGAATTGAACCCAACCAAAAAAGCAATCAGAATCTTCAGGTGCATTCATTATTGAGTGTAATCTTTCCATATCTATGATTTGGGTATTTGATACTACATGTGGTGCTCACATTTGTAACCAAATATATAAAGTAAGTATATTTTGGAGGATTATCCAAAATGAGGTGGGTCTATGGGTTGCCAATGGAGCAAGGTTGGTTACTCTAGTGATTAGAGACTACTATATCACATTTTTAACATGATTGATTTTGGTTTTAAATAATATTTTTTATGTGTCTAGTGTTACCAAGAACAATATTTATGTTTCTTATTTAGATGTGGATAGATTTATTTTCAACATTATAAATAAAGGTTTCTACTTTTATAAATATATCATATGTTTGGTATATAATAGTTGAATAATGGTCTTTATATATTAAATTACAAAAAAAACAAATATTGGAAATGGATAATGAAACAAATAAGCATGACTTGTATAAAAACTAGTTTTGGAAACACCATCTTGGTCACATAAAAAGAATCATTTGAAAAAGATCTATCAAGATGGTTGCTTAGAATATTTTGATCTTAATCCACTTGAAATATGTCATGATTTTTTATAAGGTAAGATGACCAAACCACCATTTTGTGGTCAAGGTGAATGGGCCACAGTGCTTCTAGATTTTGTATACACTGATGTTTGCAGTCCTTTTAAAGTAAAGTCTATAGGTGGATCCTCATACTATATTACTTTTATATATTACTTTTGAAACTATGGTTATATATACTTGATGAGGTATAAGTATAAATACTTTGAGGAGTTAAAATAGTTTAATAATGAGGTTGATAATTATCTTGGTAAGAAGATAAAGAAACTTTGATAGGATCGAGGTAGTGAATATCTTAAATAAGACTTTATTGACTTTCTACAAGAGTATGGGATTTTATCTCAACTCAATACCCCTTATACACTTCAGTGGAATAGTGTTAGTGGAAGGAGTAACCATACCTTTTTAGACATGGTAAGTTCGATGATGAATCACAAAAACATTACATTTTCCTTTTGGGGATCCTCATTACATACAAAATTATACTTTCTAAACTGAGCACCATCTAAAGTATCAAACGGTATTCCCTTCTAGTTATGGAGTGAAAAGAAACCTATTTTGTCACATGTTTGTGCATGGTCTTACAAGGAATTTTTTAAAGCTAAATTAATAAAAAAAACTAGCACCTAAAGGAATGATGTGTATCTTTTTAGGGTATCCAAAGGAAACAAGGGGATAATATCTATACAACCCTTTAGATAAGAAAGTGAATTTCATAAGACATACCATCTTTCTTGAGAAGGATAACATAATTAATGAGGATATTAGGAGAAATATTGTCTTTGATGAAGTTTATACTCAAGATATATAAGAGTTGGTATAGGAATTGATTCCATAGGACCTTGTGGAAGAATATTTTCATAAAACACAAGTACTGAATAGGAGTGCTAGAGAGGTGAAAGAACCATAGATATGGTTTTCTAGTCACTGATGACAAAAACTCATTATTAGTTGATAATAATGAACCTTAATTCTATAAGGAGGCAGTAAATAACTCATAAGCAGTAAGGTGGAAAGAATCTATGAATTCTGAGATGGATTTCATGTATCAAAACCAAATTTGGGTTCTGATTGATTCTCCAGTTGGTGTAAATCCAATTGAGTGTAATTGGGTATTCAAGAGAAATCTAGACATGGAAGGTTAAGTAAATACCTATAAAGTATTACTAGTGACTAAAGGGTTTAGAAAAATTCAAGGAATCGACTATGAGGAAACATTTTCTCCAGTTTCCATATTTAAATTCATTGGATTTTTTTGTTATATAAGCTTACCAAGATTATAAAATTTTTAAAATAGATTCCAAAAATAATTTCCTTAATGGGAACCTTAAATAGTATTTATATATGACACAAACATAATGGTTTGTGACTCTAGGTAATGCTAAGAGGGTATGAAAGTTTTAGATATCCATTTGTGGACTAAAGAAAGAATCTAGGTCATGGAACATTTTATTTGATGAAGTCATAAAGGAATTTGGTTTCATTAAGAATGAATGTGATCCACATGTTTACATATGGTTTAATAGGAGTAAGTTTTTTTAATAGTAGTATATTTTGATGTCATATTACTAATTGGGAAAGATATATCATCCTTAAAAGAGGTTGAGGCATGGTTGATCAAGTGCTTCTCCAATAAGGACTTAGTTAAAGTAGCCTATATTATAAGGATTAAGATCACACATGATAGATACAAGAGGATACTTGGACTAAGTCAAAGTACATGTATTAACCAGATACTAAAGAGGTTCATTATGGAATAATACAAGAGATTATTTTTTCTCATGTCACATGGTATACATCTTTCCAAGAAAATGTGTCATCAGACACAATAGGAAAGAGAGATAATGAGTAATATCTTATATTATTATATGATAGGGTATATCATTTATGTCATGGTATGCATGAGGCTTGATGTTTCTTATGCTTTTAGAATGGTAGGAAGATATCCTGAAGATCCAGGTGAACAACATTGGACTATTTTTTAAGGTTTTCCTTAAGTATCTAATGTAAACTAAGGATATATTCCTACCATATGGAGGAGATGAATAGATATTCATCATCGGTTACACATATGATACTTTCAAATAGATCATAATAATATAAAGTTGTGGTTTGAATATTTCTTTTATCTTAATAGAAGAGATATGAGCTGGAAGATTTATAAGCAGATGTTTATCATAGATTATACAGTAGATATTGAGTATATTTCATTTTATGATGTTGTAAAGGAAGCGGTTTGGATTTGAAACTTTTTCCAAGAACTTGATGTGATACCTATCAGTAAAGACTCTATCATAATTTACTGTGATAACACTATAGTGGTGGCTATATCTAAAGATTCTAGGTCATACCAAATGACAAAGAACATACTTCTTAAGTTTCATATCTTAAGGTATTTTTCTCAATGAGGTGAAGTTACATTGAGAATATTATCCATAGAGGAAAAAATTTTGAACCCCTTGACTAGGGATTTATATCAGTAGAGTAAATATTTTCATGTGAGAGCAAGTGGACTAAAAGTTTTTGTTAGTTGGCTCTAGTGAAAGTGGGGGTCTGTTGGAGTTAGTGAGCTAGAACCAACTTTGTTATTACTTGATTACATGTTTTTCATTATTAATGAATCTTATTATCACATCATTATTTTTACTTTATATGAATCTTTTATGTGATAATTTTATAAGAATGTATATCACACTGAATTGTTATAGTAGTTCCCCACTATAATGGGAACCTAGAGGTACCACGACATCATTCTTGAATATATGTTCTATGGCCAGATGATATTGTCTGAAAATACATAGACAATATAGGATATCAGTGGTAGGAGTCTCATAAGACATTGATACACCATATCATGGTGTTCGCATTTTGTAATCTCCAAGATAGAAATTCATGAGAATATATATGTTGAATAAGAAACCCACATTTCCATGTGTCATTGGATGTTCCTATATTAATATGTGTATATTGATCCTTATACTTTAATATTATCAATAATGTATATCATGACTCATTTACTTTGATGTATTAATGAAAACCATGAATACATATGATTGTGATGAGGTGGGATACATTGGGTGTGTCATAAGTGATATTACATTAATGTATAACAAGAGAAAGGATTTATCCCTTATGTCCCTCTATGTAAGTTGATATCTTAGGACCTTTGGTGGGAATGTAATTTCCTATAAAAATAAATGGCCATGGTGTTCATTGGGTGAGTTAATTTCCAAAAAGTGAAAGAAATAGAGATCCAGTGTATAGGTTGATGGCTCTAGCATACAACCTGATTGATTTGGGATATCACGATAAGGGATTATGTTACACAATAAGCATTTGTTGGTGGTTGGATTTCATTGTGACATTAACTTATTTTTCTATGGGTGTCTTGGAATGTTTCTAGATGGTAACCTTTGACTTTAGGTGGTTATGTATAATTACATTGAGAAAGTGTCCTAGAGGGTCACACACTTAGTGTATCCATAATCTTAGTTAAATTCAATTAATGAATTTAACAAGTTAGAATAAAGAAGATTTATTTAGTTTGGTTGATCACCAAAATTTAATCACGGGTTATTCAAAATAATAAGTTAATTAAATAATAATAATAAATATTTTTTCAAGTTTTTCAAATATTATATTTATTATATTTATCATTGAATAATGAAGTGACATTTATATATTAAATGGTTATTATTTGAGGTTTGATAAATGTCTATGAAGGAAAGAATACCACACTTAATGTTCTGATTAAAAATGGAATAAATAATATTTATTTATATTCTTAATGCATTTCACATTTCAAGAAATTAATAATATTATTATTATTATTATTAATGGACATGTGGTCAGCCAATAATATTAAATATGTTAGGGGCTTGTGTGATATTTTCCAACCCTAAACCTACCATAAAAATATTTAATTATAAATATTCCCTAAAACATTTTTGTTGTGAACAACAGATAGAGGGAAAATTTCTCAAGCCCTAGAGTGAATTCTCTCTTTCTCCCTTCTCAAGACTTTGAGAGAACACTAATAGTTCTTCCTCCTTCAATAAGAATATTGTTACGGTCAACTATGAACAAAAAAAGTGATCATGATCGATCATGCTAGCAACTAGAAATTCTATAGTGTACTTCAAAGATTTTGGTGCATGTGGGTATCACCACTAGAGGTATTCTTCACTTTAATCCTATATCACAATGATAGTATCGCAATTTTCCAATTAACTAGATCATCAATGAAAGAGGAATTACAAGTTGAGGTAATTTTATATATTCTCATAAAATAATTATAAGTTACATGTGGAGATCCTCCTCTTCTGGTTTGGGTGTTTTAATCTAGTCAAGTGATCTATATTTTTCATTGGACATGACATTTTAATCATGTACGGAAATGATTACCTGTAAATTAAGACTAAAATTAGATTTTTTTCATACCATCAAAGGACGATTCCATTGTGCCTAGAACCTACAATAACAACTCCCATAAAATATAAAAAAAACAATGCAGAAATGAAATAAAATTACCTGAGTATATCAAGTTTGTATAAACCAGTATCTGATACCACTTATTGGGAGGAATCTATGAATGAATCATGGGTGAAAACCATGAGTTCATTGGAAGTTTTGATCACATGAATTGGGATAATTCATCCAAAAGAAATTGAACATCATGATGTCGCATTAATTAAACACTACAAACCTCCATGACAAAGAGAACCAAAACTTTGGAAGATACACACACCATAAATCACCACACACTAAGTCTCCTAATAAGAATACATAATAATACAAGTAAGAAAAGTGAAAAATAAATCAATGTAAAAACAATTTTAAATTTACATGATTCAAATTTTTATTCTATATTAATGGTTAAACACTAAAAATATTATATTTCTCTAAAAATAAAATGATTAAAGCTTCATTATTTATCATCCACATGGATTACTCTTATAAATTAATCACATTACTTATCAACAGGTGGTTTTACTGCATGTATATAATGGATTCTAGTTGGTCTTCTAGTTTCATCGACCTCTTAAAATCATGGGAATCTATCTATTCACAACCATAATCACCAATATTTTTTCAGAATCACCAACATTTCTAGATACATTTGATATAGTGGGAACATAAACATTCTCCCAAACACCTAACTCTACTATGATCCAATATCTAGTGAACTAACAGAACCATTATAACTTCCTTACAATAAAATTTTCATTGATATAATCCTTTTCTATACTACATCCTTTTAGTGAACTGAATATAGATCTTTTGAGAGGTTTCTAAATCTTATCATTATACTATGTGAGATTAATAAAAAGGGAATAATCAACCACCCATGGTATTATAGGGGTTTCAGCTTTACTATAATAGGTTTTTTCATGTTTTTGAGTCATGAGTCCCATAATGGGTATATGAAAAATTCATTTTAAGTATAAAGATTAAGTGAAAGATATCCCGTATATGAGATCTTTCCTAGTGATAAGTAATGATACCAAGGGGTAAACCATGAGGTAATGAGATAAAGTGGATAATATATTACAAGAGTGATAGAAGGACCTATAATTAATAATAAAATATAAGAAATAGAATAAAAGATGTTTGATTGAGATAAGAGTTGATATTATTCATCCTGAATATTTTGTGTACAAAAAAATAGAGTAGATAAGAGAGTAAAATAATACAATAAAATAAAACATCCTAATTATCAAGGAAAAAATAAGTGGTATAAAAAATATGTATAAATAAGGGGGAAATAACAAAGAAAATAGTGGTTTCTATTGAAGATCACATACATAAATATTCTTAAAGAATATGGAGCTGATGTTATTGGAGAGTATTCCTAATGAATCTCTTTTTGATTTTTAATTTTATATTAAATATTATTTTAAATAATACCTATTTTACAAATATGTATATATATATATATATATATATTTGAGTCCATGAGTGGTAAATAGAAAGATAAAACATCGCTAAAGATGTAAAAAGAAGCATTGGATGAATAATTGGATAGGAAATTTAAAATTTGGACCTCTTTAATCAAATATGTGAAAGTGAAAGAAAGCATTTTATGGTTCTATAAAGAATAAAAACTTATTATCTAATTAATATTTTTAAAAATAATTTTATGAGAAAGCTTAGATAAGTAATGTACTTGAGGAAAGGATCCATGAAATGGAAAAAACTCAAAGTGCTTCATCTTATATAAAAAAAATTCAATTGGATATCAAATATAAAAGAAAAAAAGGATTTAAAATTTTCCATTCAATAAAAGTGTATGATTCCTTAGGATAATTAAGAACCTTTGTGGTTAAATTTTTTTATAAAAAATTGTATCTGTTGACAGCTAACCTTTTTTTATAAGAATGTTTTTATTATCTATGAATCATATCCAATCCATCGAAATGATATTTTGTAAGAAAGTCAAAAGTTACTGAAAGAATCAGATCTATCTACATCGTATTCAGATCATCGAATCCAAAAGAATCGTAGATAGAAATTATTGTTTGCTGGAAGTTTTCCTCTTTTCATAATTAGAGAAAGAAATAAGTTACTGAGTAAAAAAGTCAAATTTTTTCTAAAGAGTTTTTAAATAACATTGTGAAGTTAGGTGTTAGAAATTTCTAATACTTTTTAAACCAAATTATATGATGCTTTTCTGATCAAGAAGTTCTCAAAAATCCTGAAAATTTTCATGATAAAATATTTTGAATAAATGGTGGAGAGTTTTGAATAAATTCAAAATTTCAGAGAGAATAATTCCATCATAATTCTATCATAATGATAATTTCATCATACTGGGGATTCCATCATTATGAAGAAATCCAATGAAGTCATAATTTTTTAGAATATCGATTCCAGAAGTCAATACAAATATCAATCGTATCCTGAAGTCGTAATGTGTGAAGCTGATAATGTTTGAAGAAGTTCAAAGTTTCTAAGTGGATTTATCATTGAATACTTTCCATTGTTATAGAAAATCATTGTAATGGGATTTCCATCATAATGGGAAATTCATCATAATGGGTTTTCCATTGTAATGTGAATCCCATCTAAATTAGTTAAAGAAGAAATAGAAATTGTAATGATATGAAGTGGAAACAAAAATCATAATGAGTTGAGAGAGAAATAGAAATCATAATGAGTTGAAGAGGAAAAAAAATAATGAGCTAATAATGAAATAGAATCTTAATGAGATAATTATGAATAATAATCAAAAATAAAATTCTATAAGTTTTATGAAGAGTTGAAGAGGTCAAAAATTAAATTCAATTTTGTGTAAATCTAAAAGAAATATAAAGAGGATTAAATAATTCAAAGTTGAAGTTTAAATGTGAGATATCTTCAGAGATTTTTACATTTGAGGAAGCGGAGAAAGTTTTCAAGTTTCCTACTTTTGTTTTTTGAGTTTCCTATAAATACTTGCTCATATCATTCATTAATTTGTAGCTTTCACACAAGTGGAAAAGGCAGATCACTGAAGAAATCAAGTGAAATTCAATGCAAGTCAGAGATCTCGTGATGAGGATAAGACAAATGAATGTTTTTTTACCATATTGAGAAAGATCATCTTAAGAAGATCGTATTGATTCAATCGGATTGAGAAGATTGCATTGAGTCAATTAGACTGAGAAAGATTATATTGAGAATTTGAGTAGAGTCTGATTTTTATAGATTGAGAATGGTTTTATCATATTAAGTCCATCGTATTGAGATAATTGGATCTAGACTCAACATATAGCGAGAATCAGATCTAGACTCATCATATTGGGATAATTAGATCCAGACACATCAGATTTAGAAAATTGGATCCATCCAAATCAGACTGAGGATTCAGACCGAGAAATAGTAGATAAATTTCAACAAAGTATTTATTATTATTTTTGGATCAATTGTTTTATAATAAAACATTATAAACTGATGGGAGTCAGTATAATATTTCCTATTGGGAGATAGGAGGTGTCTAATGGGATTTAGTGCAAGTTGTATTCACTTCTTTATTATAGTGGATTTTCATAGACCCAAAAGAGTGGATATAAAAAGAATGCAGGTTCTCAGACTGAGGTTGAACCTTATAAATATTGTGTGATTTACTTTCTTTACTTGCTTTACTACTTTTTCATTCATGAGTATTTACTAAAATTTTATAAATAAATATATCTTAACAGTTTGAAGGGGTTAAGTTTCTAAAATTTTTGAAACTTACAAAAAGTGAACAATTGATTCAACCCCATATTCTCAACAGTTATTTGATCCTTTGGAACTTTAATTGGTATCAGAAAGAAGGTTACCTTGTTGAATCATTATCATGGATAATATTAATTTTTTCAATAGTAGAGGAATTCCAACATTTGATTGAAAAAAATTAATATGGCTGGAAAAATATGATGATTCCTTATCTCCTATCTCTTAGCCTGAAATTTTTTGATACTGATAATATTGGGTTTTCACCTATTGATAAAGATTACCCAATGAAATTTGTTGATAAAATAAATATAGAAGTTGATTAAAAGGTTATAAATATTATTCTAATTTCCTTATTAGAAAATATTTATCAGAAAGTGATGGGTCTCAAAACTTCAAAAAGTATGTGGGACAAGGTGGAAAGTTTTTAAAATGGAATAAAAAAGTTATGGAATAAAATATATAAATCTAGAGTAGTAAGTATGAATAAATCAGAATGAGAGATAAAGAAAAAATTGATGAATATTTCACCCGATTAAATGAAATGGTGTTTAGCATCATAGGATTCATATATGTCTTATAAGATTCTATAATTGTGAAGAAACTTATGAGAAACTTTCTGGATAGGTTTGATTCTAAAATTTCTTCTTTAGAAGATAATGATGATTTATCTCTTGATCAATTACATAAATTTCTTGTTGCTTATAAAATGAGGAAAGCTACAATGTTTAAAAAGAATATGAAAGATGGAATGGATTTTGAAGCTATGAGAAAGATTAAAATCCAAGATATTGAAGAATTTGGTCCTTTTGAGTTTGAAGATAAAGAGGATGATGAGTTGAATGAAAAATCATGTATCTTATTTCCAAGAACATTCTAAGAGGAATAGTAAAGTATGGAGTTAAACTTCCTATCAAATATTTTGAGTGTGGTGGAATCCAAAACATTGTTATGAATTTCCCATAGAAGAAATTTTGAAAATATCAATATGATTTCGATGAAAAATATCGATTGGAGAAGTGGGAAAAAATGATAAAGAATAAAAGTCTTCCAATAGATACAGGAAGAAGTTTGATAGAAGAAAAAAATTATGATAAGTAAGAAATTTGAATCAGAATTAATTGAAAACAATTCTTCTAACTATGAAAGTTCATAAAAATTCATTTCCTCCATTGAAAAAGTTGAGAAAACGAAATATTCCTTAGAGAGTGAAGAAGGTGGTGAAGAATATTATAGAGAGTATCAGCTCATAACAGAACTTGTTGCATGCCTTGAGAAAAAAAACTCTCAAGAAAGAAATTAGAGTAATAAAGAAAGATTGTGAAGAAGTTAATGATGAAAGAAAAGATGTCATCAAGTAGGAGGATGAATACATTCAGAATTTTTTAAGTTACAGACTTATAATTTATGAATAGGGAAAGATAATTGAAAATCTTAGTTAGAAGCTGGAATATAAGGAAGAAGAGGTTAACATGTTTCAATAAAAAAATTTGAGTATGAAATTAACTTGAAAAAGATGTATGAAAACTTCAACAAAACTTCAAAAGTAAAATATGAGATATCTAAAGTTGTTAAGAAGTCTCAATATGAGAATTAGTTGAAATATTTTCTCATCAAAAATAATGTTTCATATGATTCTTTTAACATTTGAAGTTTTGGAAAAAGTATTTGGAAATCATGGATGGAGAAAGGATGTGATAAACCTATAAAATATATAAAAGTAGATAACTCACTCAAAATAAAATATGGACCACATCTTGAGTATGTTAGAGATAGAAGAAGGTTATAGAAAAGTGGAATAAATAGTGAAAGTAAAATGAGAATCTTTCCTAACTTATAGAAAGTTGAAAAGGTGAATTATCAATATATTAGAAAATTTAAAATTTGAAATAAATTTGAATGTATAGAATAATTTTTTGTAATATGTGATAAGGCTGGTCATCATGAAGAAAAATGTATGACACTCCTTCTAGAAAAAGTTTCTTATGATAGAAAATAAATGAAAAATGAAAAGAAGAAAGTTGTGGAAAGGGATTTTGCTATTGAGATAGCTTTGAAATCAAGTAAAATGAACAAACCATGGATAATTGATTGTTTTTGTTCTTAAAATGTGACAGGTGATATACAAATCTTTAAACATGTTGAAAGTCATGATGGGGGAGTAGTTACCTTTGGTAATGATAGTTCCTTAAAAATCAGAGGAATCAGAATGGTAGAGATTGAAGCTAAAAAGTTGAAATCTAAGGAAGTTTTATTTTTTGATGGGCTAAAACATAACTTACTTAGTTTAAGTAAACTTTTTAATGATGTAAAATAAGTTCATTTTAGAAAATATTTTTGTATCATAAAAAGTGTGAAATATGGAAAATTTATTACAAAAGGAGAAATAACCAGTGGGAATCTCTTTCAAATAGGAGAATTCAATAACTCTTGTTACTTGAATGCTGAAGATGAAAATAAATTGTGTCACCAAAGACTTATCCACCTTGGGAGTAAAAACCCGAATAAACTTTCTAAATTTTATGTTGTTCAGAATTTTCCAAAATTGAAAAGAAGAGATGGATATGTTTGTATTACTTTCCAGAAAGAAAATATGACTAACAAAAGTCATAAGATAATTGAGATTTAGTCTACCAGACCACTTGAGATTATTCATTCCAATTTATGTGGGTTGATGATACATCAATGAATAAAATGAGATTTATAATTTACCACTTTTATTGATTATTTCACTTAGATTACAAACATCATGTTTTTGAAGCACAAGTTAGAGGATATTGAAATGTTCAATTTCTTCAAAAAAAGATGTTGAGAAAGAAATGTGGATTTCCATAAAGAATTTGGGAATAGATAATGGTAGTAAATTCACTAACAATACTTTTGAAACTTATCTAGGAAAGAATGGTATCAAACATCAGTATAGTGGTCTATATACTCCATAACACAATGGAGTATTTGAAAGAAAGAATAAAAGTTTGGTGTAAATTTGAAGAATTATGTTAGAAGAATAAAAAATTTCAAAATTCTATTAGAGATAAGCTATTAGTACTATTGTACATATTCAAAAGAGATTCTTTTTGAGATCAAAAACTAAAAAAACTCCTTATGATATGTGGTATAACAAAAAACCTTTATTGAAATAATTCAAAGCTATTGGAATTATATGTTTTCTCAAAATCAAAAATATAGATTTGGGAAAGTTTTATGAGGAAGTTGAGGAAAGAAAATTTATGGGTTATTCACCAAATGAAAGAAGTTAAAAATATTGGAACAAATAACTACAAAAGTTGGTGGACTCATATGATGTGAAGGTAACTGAAAATTAAATTTCCTTAAAAAAGTTATTGAGAATACTGAGGAGGACAAACTCGATAATTCCAACAATAGTGAAAGTAATTCAAAACATACTTATAAATATTTAGAAGAATCATGTGATGAGGAAATTTTATATAGGAAAGAAATTTGAAATTTCCTACCATAAAAAAATATATTGAATACAAAAACATTATTGGAAATCATAAGTCTCTAGTTCAGACAAGAAGAAAGTTGAGATTAGATAATTATACTTCACTTATCTCAAAAGTTAAACTAGAATGAGTTTTAGAAGTTATTAAACACAAATAATGGGTGGATTATATGAATGAAGAGTTGGACCAAATTGAGAAGAATGAAACATGGTATCTTTTTTCACAGCTAGAAAATAAAATTGTTACCAGGACCAAGTGGGTTTATAGAAATAAATTTAATGACCATGGATAAGTTTCAAGAAACAAAGAAATACATGTTTGTAAAGGATATGAATAGGTGGAAGGTACGTATTTTGATGAAATTTTTTCCCCTATTTCAAGGATAAAAACTATTATAATGTTTCTTTAAGTGGATTTTCATCAAAATTACAATTTTTATCAGATGGATGTAAATTAATATTTATTAAATAGTGAGATTGAGGAAGAAGTTTACATTTAACAACTTTGTGCTTTTTTAATTCATGAGGATGAAAAAAAAATTGTAAATTGAATAAAGTTTTGTATGGGATGAAACAATCTCCATGTGCATGGTATTCAAAACTTGACAATTTTTTGAGAATGTTAATTTTTTTAAAGGAAAAGTTGATAGAAACTTATATGTGAAAGATGTTAACTCTCAATCTTTAATTGTAATTGTTTATGTGTATGATATAATTTTTTGGAGGGATAAAGAATATGTTTGAAAGACATTTTCATAAAAAATGAATAAGAATTTTGAAATGTTAATTTTGGGATAATTAACTTTCTTCCTTGGATTACAAGTTAAAGAAAAGGAAAAATAAATTTTCTTATCTCAAGAAAAGTATGTCAGGGAATTGTTGAAGAATTTTGGGATGGTAGAATACAAATAAGTTTCAACTCTTATTTTAGTGAGCAAAAAAATCAAGTAAATATGAATCTAGAACAAGTGTGAATCATAAAGACTTTCATAAGCTGATAGGAAGTCTTCTTTACCTTACATCCTCAAGGACTGATATTGTTTATGTTGTGACTTTTGTGTTCCAGGTATCAAAGTAATCCAAAATAATCACATGTGTTGGCAGAAAAGATGATTCGGATATATGTCAAAGGAATAACTTCACATGGGTTTTTATATAAAATAAATAGTGAGATGAATTTTCATGGTTATACTAATGCCGATTGGGATGGATATTGAAATGATAGAAAATAAACCTTAGGAAGAACATTTTTCTTAGGTGAATGTTTTGTGATCTGGAATAGTAAGAAACACAGTTCTGTAACCTTGAGCATAGCAGAATCAGAATATGTTTCATCTACTCAAGCTTGTACTCAAATTGTGTGGATGAAAGTTCATCTGGAAGATTTGAAAGTAAAAGTTTCTAAACCATTAAAGATATTTTATGATAATAATAGTGTAATTTTTCTTTCTAAGAATCATGTCCATTATTTAAGATCAAAATACATTGATATAAAGTTTCACTTTATAAAAGATAAAGTTTCTACTATAGATTTTTTTCTAAATTACATTTCAAAAAATTATTATATTGCTGATATCTTTATAAAATAATTTCTGAAAGAAAGTTTTGTGTAATTGAGAATAAAATTTCATGTTCATCCTCCTCCCATGTTATCCTAAACCTCATAAGGAAGGACTCCCACTATGATTTGGGTTATGTTTCCAAAGGGTGATATAATGTAACAACTTTTTACTTTGTAAGAATTTATTACTTATCTTTATTAAATGAATCTAAAGTTGTGGTTATCAGATAATGGGGGAGAGAAAAAGAAAAGTTATAGAAAAATAAAAGTGATAGAGGAAAAGAAAAAAGTGAGTGGTGTTTATATTTACATGGACATAAAAAAATTCCACTTAGGGATGTAATTCCTTTAAAAACACTACTTTATCCTGTATTGTGGTGTTGAGAAACACTCTTTTGAGAAAGGCTATGTTTTGATGAAATTCAAAAAAAAATTAGTTGTTTACAAAATTTGTGTTGTGAAAGAATAATGAGAGTTGAGAAAATTTGTTAACGTGGATTGTCAACAAATTCAAAGGGAGATATTGAAGAAACCTTGTGGTTAAATTGTTTTAAAAAAGTGTTTGTATTTTTTTACAACTAACCTTTTTGTATAAGAATGTTTTTGTTATCTAGAAATCAGATTCAGTCCATTATAATGATATTTTCTAAGAAATTCGAAATTTTTTGAAATAATTGGATCAATCTGCATCATATTCAGCTCATCGGATCCAAAATAATTATAGGCAGAAATTGTTATTTGCAGTAAGTTTTCCATTCTCGTAATTAGATAAATAAATAAGTTTTTGAGTGAAAAATCCAAATTCTTGGTGAAGAGTTTTGAAAGAATATCATGAAGTCAGGAGTTAGAAAATTTTAATACTTTCTAAACCAAATCATATGATTCTTTTCTGATTAATAAGTTCTCACAAATCATGAAAGCTTTCATGATAAAAGATTTTCAAGAAATGGTGGAGATGTTTGAAGAAATTAAAAATTACAAAGTAAATAATTAAATCGTGATGAGAAATTATATCATAATGATAACTTCATCATAATGGTGATTCCATCATTATGAATTAATCCATAGAAGGATGAATATTTCATAAGATCGATTCCAAAATTCAAGACAAAGTCTCTATCATATCCAGAATTCATAATGTGTAAAGATGATAAAGTTTGAATAATTTTAAAGTTCCTAAGTGGATTCATCATTTAATACCTTCCATTTTTATGGAAATCATCATAATGGTATTTACATTATATTGGTAAATTCATCGTAATGGGATTTCCATCATAATGGTAATTCCACCGTAATGAGATAAAAAGAAAACTGAAAACGTAATAAGCTGAAGAGGAAACAAAAAATTTAATGAGATGAGAAAGAAACAGAAATCGTAATGAGCTAAAGAGGAAACAAAAATTTTAATGATCTAAGAAGGAAATAGAATCATAATGATCTTATTACAAAGAAAAATCAAAAAGAAAGATCTAGAAGTTTTATGACTAGTTGAAGAGGTCAAACTTGAAATCAAATTTTGTATAAATCTTAGAGAAATAAAAGGAGGACTGAAGAAGTCAAAGTTAAAGTTTAAATGCGAGAGATCTTTGGAGATTTTGAAAATTGAGGAAGTGGGGAAAGTTTTTAAGTTTTTTACTTTTGTTTTCTGAGTTTCCTATAAATATTTTCTCAGATAATTTGTTCATTTATAACTTTCATGAAAGTGGAAAAGGAAGAGAACTGAATAAATCAAGTGAAATTCATTGCCAACTAAAGATCTCATGAGGTGGATCAGACATATAAATGTTTTTTACCAGATTGATCAATATCCTATTGAGAATATCATATTGGGTCGATCGTATTTAGAAGATTGTATTGAGTCGATCGAACTGAATAAGATCATATTAAGGATTTGAGTATATTTTTAGTTTTTTATATTGAGAATGGGTTCATTGTATTGAGAGAATCAAAAAAAGACTCATTGTATAGAGATAATATGATGCAGACTCATCATATTGAGAGAATCGGATCTAGAATCATCAGATTCAGAAAATCAGATCCAAGAAAATCAGACTGAGGATTCAGACTGAGAAATATTGGAGTGGTTTCAACAAAATATTTATTCTTTTGTTTGGATCAATTTTTTTATAAGAAAAAATTATAAGCTAATGGGAGTCAGTGCAATCCTTCATATTGATAGATATAAGGTGTATAACGAGAGTTGGAACAAGTTGTATTCACTTCTTTATAATAGTGGATTTCTATATACCAATGGGAGTGGTTATGGAAAGGATGTAGGTACTCACACAGAGGTCGAACCTTATAAATCTTGTTTTCTTTACTTTATTTCCTAATTTTTCATGCAGGAGTATTTATTAAAAGTTTATAAGGAAATAAATCTTAATAGGTTACAGTGGTTAAGTTTCTAAAAGTTTTGAAACTTATAAAAAGTGAACAAATGATTCACCCCCCCCCCCTTCTCAGTTGTTATTTGATCCTTTGTAACTTCAGATAAAATTGAGTATTTTAATATGGAATGTGATGATAGAGTGAAATCTCATAGATATTAAAAGAAAACTCTAAATATAAAGTTTCTTAAGCTAGAATTCAATTGGAAAAATTTGGAAGTAGCATAAGTTGAATCATTACATGAATCTTATAGAAGAAGTGATAACATACGAAAATTTTAGGATATTATTTATATTAAAAGTGTTAATATAACTAGAAATCAAATCTAAATATATTATAGATATATATATATTACAATACCTAAGGAAAATTTAACCATTTAACTATAAATTTTTTTCTATACTAATACCAATTTAATGGATAGTGTTGGTTTTAATTGGAAATATAGACATGTATAAGAAGAGGAAAAAATGTGAAAAACTCACCACTATATAATTTTTTGACACAAGAAAGAGTTTTAATTTTTTTTCTCGAATGAATCCCAAGAAATGGGTTATATATTCTAAAAATATTAAGAAGTTAAATCTATTGAAACTAAGTTTAAAGGATAAAAATAAAGATATGTTAGATATTTATTGTGCGAATAAATTTTTGTCCCATGAGGGTATTAATTAATAAAATAAAATTTCAATTATTTTAATACAAATATGGTTTATATTTAGTGAGATTAGTGATGAATTCAAGATATATATTTTTAATATAATGAAATATATACAAAATAAGATAAATATGTCTTTGTCAAATAGATTTGAAATCATGAAAGAATTATTTGAAGTTTGTAATAAAATTAGTCATTTTGATAATTATTTATAGTTTATTAAAACTAAGAATGATTCATATACTACTAATTAAAGAATACCACACATGATGAGAAATAAATAAAATAGGATAGAAAGTGAATCTTGCATGAGGTGTAAACAAATGGAAAACGCTAAACAAAACACACCCAATAGGAATAAAAATGATGATACATAAAATAATACATTCATATATTATGGGAGAAAAGACTATATTATTGATCATTTCAATAAATCCATGTATATTAGTGGTGAAATAACAAATCATGATTAAAAAAGTAAATCAATCCAAGAATGAAAAAAAATGTTGATGTGGTTAAAGACATTTTTTAAGGAGAGTTAAAATTTCATGAGTGTTTTGGGAAGATTAAATATAATACTCATAAGAATAATGTTTAATATATAATAAATCAAGTAATATCTCAAAATATTTCATGATTATTTGTCCATACTAATTATAATTTGAAAATAAAAAGGTGAAAAAACAAAATAATTCATTTTTCTAGCTAGCTAATGTGAAAAGATCAATTCTATATAAGGAGAAAGTTAAAAAAAATAACACCATGATAACTAAGTAGGTTCATGTATGTAAAATTAAAAGAGAAGGTATGAAGAGTTATCACAAAGTTGGAATAGGTTTTTCTTTGTTGATAATAAACACCCAAACTTTTTTCTCTATGTTGGAACTAAAAAAAGTGTTTTGTGCACATTAGAAAAGAATCCATTATATAATCCTCACTTAGATAACCCAAGTCATATTTGAGAATAAATATATATTATTTCATGAAGAATATGAAAATATGATCTCCATGTGCCTAATAACTACTCCTTCAATGAGGGATGGGGATTCATAAAAATCATTTCTAAGTATGGTGATGTGGTGGTGTAAAACTCCCAATGTGAGTAGGCCATGTATTCCATCTATTTTTTAATTAAAGCTTATTGAAATAGTGAAATAAATTTTTAATGTTCTACTAGTGTAAAACCCTGATATTTTAAAATAATAAAATTATGTTTAATAGTATATATCACACCCAATATCGATCTTAAACTAACCACGAGATATTATTATTTTAATATCACCATTATAAATTATCTATTGAATTGGTGGGTATGAATAGTAATAACAAAATTATGAAATATATATATAAAGATCTTAATAAATAAAAATTTATTTATTAATTCTTATGAAATAATCATTCTATTTTTAGTAAATTTATATTATGCTTAAAAAATTCATTTCCTTCAAAAAATGATTTTTATTCTTTTTGTGAGAAAATATTATATTTAATTGTTGAAAATTTTAGAAAATTTATTTTATAAGATAAAATTTATTTTTCAAATAATCATATAAAAATTAACTTGGGGTTAATTTTTTGGTATTTTTCTAAAATGATTGATTTTCGAGTGAATAGAGAAAAATACTCATTTTTATTGAAAATCGTATTTTTATTTCAAGAATGTAGAAAGTTACATTTAATTTTTAAATGTATTAAAAGTAAAATTAGTTCTATTATAATATTATTTATCTAATTAACTTTATTGTAATCAATTAAATTCTTTAATTTTGTTATAAAAAATATTTTTATAATTAAAAAGACATTTTTCTAAAAATACTATTTTTTGTTGTGTTTTCTATTTTTATCTTAAATTAATTTCTACCACTTCTAGAGATTGATTATTTAAAAATGGATACCATATTTTTAATCATGATTTTTAAATTTGGTATATATTTTAATTTTATTCTTGTTCAATATAAATACTAATCATGGTAAATTTTTGTCAACTTAGTAAGGGTAAAATGGGTAAAATAGGGCTACAACTTTTGGATGAGGCTTTAAATATTCCTATAACACTTGAATTTATCCTATTGTAAGGGATTATTTCATTAATTTCTATCCAATTATTGAATATATGTCCACTTTGTTCCATATTTCTTGGATTATGATCTTTATATTAATTTAAGTAAAGATAAAGTCACAAATGTCACACTCTTAACTTTAATATCTCTAATATTTTATCATAAGGTTAAAAGGAGGATATTAAATTATAAATGTTTATTTTAAATATAAATTAATTTTATTTTTTATATGAATTTATTTATAATTTTTATTAATTGAATAATTAACCTAAATGTTTACACAACACCGACACAATATTTATTAAATTAATAAAAAATTAAAATAAAATATTTTAAAAATATTAAAAGTAATACAATTTGGATGAAATAATTTGTTGTAATAAATTTTTAGATAAATATTACATATTTTGGATTCTTTAAAGGATTATATTATAATTCAATATTTTTCTTATTGTCTTTAAATTCAAATTAAATGAATAGTTCCAAAAATGACATTAATGATATTTTCTGAAAATGATATTTTAATAAATTATTTAAAAATCATTAAAATATTTAAAGATAATAATATGGATAATATATGGTTTAAAATTTTATACATTGGAAATTTATGATCCAAAATTTACCTTATAATTAAAATTACAACCCTATAAGAGTGAAAAAGGTGTTACCGCTGTTAAGGTTAAAATAGGTTAACTAAGGGGTTAAACCAAAAGATAGGATTTAAAACACCAATTAATCCTATCAAAATTTTATTGTTTGATTTTATTTCAACCAAAAACTACATTATATTCAAATATCTATCCATTTTTTAATCATGTTTCTAGAGAATGAATTTTTTATATTTTAATCTTTTAAGAAATTACAAGAGTGCCCCTCCCCTCACTTATAAAAAAGGGAACCCCTACATTCTCTTATTTATACCACTTTGATCCTTATATATCAACCAAAACCTGAAAATTTATATTATAAAAATCTCTATACACATTATAGAGGTTATTTTTTCCCAAAATACCTACCCGGGGATCCTTAAGAGGATATCTAAAGGAGTTCTTTCAAAGAGAGGTAATATCCTTAACCAATCAGTTACATTTTACTTATTATTTCACATCCTATAAATCTATGGTATTTATCATTAAATAATAAAATAATTATAATATATATAATAAAATGTTATTATTTTTATTAAATCACCATTATCCACCCTCTTTTCCATCAAATGGGATGTGAAAGTATTGTTCGTGCATATGTGTGGACAACCACCTCCATGAAGATATGTGATTTATTTTCATTTATGATTTAAATTAATGATAATAAGGATTTATTTGATAAATATATATGATTTTTATGATATAATAATGATTTTATAAAGGTGATTTTCTTTTAACTTTATTTTATTCCATCCTTCAAAAAGTGAAAACAACGTTTATGCCTATGTACAGCCTACCGTCTCCATGAATGGTGTAATTCATTTTTATAAATTTAAATTTTATGGATGAATATAAATATATATATATATATAATGAATATATATTATATTAAAGTCATGATTGACATCATTAATATTATGTGACCATGATCAAATTATAAGTAACAGAACTAACGAACCAAAATTCTTATAGAAAATGAAATAGTTAACACCTAGAAACAATGAATTTAATAAGGAATTATTAGTAAATATGATTTAAAATGATATCGATATAAAGTATCTAGGGACAGACTAGATGAAAGCTTTAATGAGGGTTCATTTTCCACCTTTGGATATGCTTTTTGGGGTCCATCCTTGAATTTTTTTCTCAATCCTATCCACCAGAGCTGCAAAGATTTATTTTTTGGACCATCCAATAATTGTAGGGAGTCCGGGATACTTCTGGTGTTTATCGAACAAATGGATGCCTGCAGATGCACAAATCTCAACTCCCTTGGCAGAGGGCACCCCTACGTTGAATGAGATTTCTGATTTTTGTGGTTAACAGACTATCTAGACGCTCGCTCATATTGCTGGATTTCTTGGCTGATCACTCGGCATTTATTAACAGTGGCTCTAGAGAAAAGGAGGCAGTTTCCAGCGAAGAATAGATGTGACACTTGTGGGCTCTCACGGCAGACCTTTGCACCATGAATAGACTTAGAGGATGCAGCCCTTGAAATAAGGTTAGAGAAAACATCAGCCACCAAAATGAAGAGAAAAGGGGAGAGAAGGTCTCCCTTGCGTAGGCCTCGGGTTGGGGTGAATCCTCTAGTGATCTCTCCATTGACCTTGATTCCGAAAGAGACATTCAAGATGTAGTGCATGACAATTTCTGTCCATTTAGTGAAGAAGCCCATTCTCTACATCACAGCTCTAAGGAACTACCATTCCACTTTATCATAGGCTTTGGTCATGTCCAGTTTCTAGTCCATGGTTCCTCTTTTCGCAATGGAATGTGTTTTCATATCCAGTTTCCAGTCCATTGTCAACCTAATCCATTCACTTACTGCCAACTTCTAGTGGGGGAAAAATGATGTCAGAAATCGACCACACTAGTTGGCATGGGAGAAACTCTACAAACCCAAGTCGGAGGGAGGGATGGGATTCTGAAATCTTCTGTTATTCAATGATGCACTGTTGGCCAAGAAATTATGGTGCCTTCTTAACCATCCATCATCTTTATGTGTGCGGGTAATCCGTGCCAAGTGCTTTCCCCGCATGGACTTACGGGGCTCCTTTCTTGGCCCCCACCCAAGCTTCCTCTGGAGAAGTATTTGGGGGGGCCAAAATCTCTTGGAAAAAGGACTGGGCTGGAGGATTAGAAATGGCTCATCCATCAACATCTGGACCGATCCCTAGCTTTTTGATAAGGATGGTGTGTGAGCCACAACCCCCGCTCAACCAGGTCTTGAAGATGCCACTGTCAACTGCCTCTTTTCAGACCAGGGCCTGGGATGGTGTGTGGAAAAGATCCAAGAATGGTTTAATGAAAGAGACCAAATAATTATTCTGAGTATCCCCTAGGTCCCCGATCCTGGCCCCGACCATCTTTTTTGGACCACTGATTCTTCAGGCGAGTTCACAGTGAGATCTGGGTACAGACTGGCTCTTGGCATTCACTCTCGCGACCGAGATGAGGGACCATGGAAAGTACTTTGTAAGCTCAACTTCCCCCCAAAAATTCACCAGTTTTGGTGGCAGGTGTACACAGGAACCCTCCCTACCATGAGCCTCCTTGTTTACCGACATATGGCCAGTGCTGAATCCTGCCCTTTTTGACCGAATATTCCTAAAACCCCTTAGCACGCCATCTTTCACTACCCAGGAGCCAAGGAAATTTGAAATAAATGGGACTCGGCTTTGGATGATTCACTGGACATTGCCTCTGACCTCCCCGATCTTCTGATGCGCTGGTGTTCCTCTCTTTCATCGTCTGATTCAAGCTCCCATTGCACCCTGGCTTGGATCATTTGGGTTCGGTGTAATGATTCGGTTTTCCACCATGTTCATCAGCTTCCCGAGTTCTGGATTGAACGAGCCACTTCATGGATTGAGGGATGGAAGGACCGCAAATGACACTTTATGCCAGGCGTTTCCCCCTCCTGTTCCCCTCACTGGAACCCCCCCCCCCAAAGGAAGGGAGTCTTAAGCTTAAAGTGGACGCTTCTCTCCCCAAGGATGGGCCTATTTCTCTCAGCCTACTGGATCGAAATCATCTGGGGAAGATCATTGCAGCAAAATATGAACCACATCATGCCTTCTGGGAACCTACGGTTGCTGAGGCCTATGCCATTCTGACAAGAATGATGCTCACAGTGGAATGTGGATGGGCTGATATCATTATCGATTCTGACTGCCTTTCAGTTATCAATGTTATTAACCACGATGACGCCGGACTCCAGGCCTTTGGCTTTATTGTCAGAAGGATCTTCTCGATGTGCCAAGGCTTCTCTTGTTTCACCTTCTCCTTTACCAAAAGGGAAGGAAACAATGCGGCCCATCAGCTGGCGGCCTCAGGCCCCATCGATGTCAACCAACTATGGCTGGACAATTTCCCTTCTTGGCTCTGCTTATGTATGACTGCTGATATTCTCCATTAATATAATCTTTCTTTCCTCAAAAAAAATTTTTAAAATGATATAAAAGGATAATATATGATATTATAAGTATTTAAATTCTATTATTATATAATTATAATAAATTTAAATTTATTATACTGGAGGATAGATCACTTTTAAAGAAAGTGAAACTCATGGTAAGGGATTTTCATCTCACCTTTACTTTTGTGAGACACATTCCATATTCACTTCTTGTTTATTTTATGTGGCGTATATACTACCCATGAATTTATTTTATGATTATTCGCATAAAAATTATGGGATATATATCTATATATGTTTCTTTCTTTCATGAGGCATATGATTCAAAAGTTATGAAAGTGGTAAGGGATTTATGTTTCAATCCTATTTGTAATCGGGTTTTCTTATGCTTGAATTTACATTATGGAAATTATATGATAATTATCTTATAAGTCCCTTTAATTTATATTCTTATTTTTTATTTCTTAAGAAGTGATATTTTTATTTGATTTTTCTTTCTTTAAGAACTCAAGAGATCAAAAGAATATTTTTATGGAAATCCTACTTTATTTCTCTCTTCGGTTAAAAATACTTTTTTCTCCCATATCTATGTTTTCTAAAAAATATTTCAAATTTTTTTTTAATATTCCCATATGATAGTTTAACATAATTTTTACCCATGATTTAATTTTTAAAAAATTGTTTAAAAGGAATCCTCTTGCATTTTCTGAACAAGTTACTTTTTGAATTTTTACAAAAGTGTGAAAAGAATGTTTTATTTTAACTTATACATCATGAATGGAATTTCCTACCATCATGAAAAAACAATTATTTAAAGATAACTTTACAATATTTGAAGTTTATTTTAAAAAAAATTCTAATAATATTTGAAAAATATATAGATTTTAAATTAGTGATTTCAAACTGAAAAGGGTATTTTCCTCAAGAAACTTTCTAGAGATTTTTTTAAAAATAATTATCATCTATGATTAGATAATTTGATATTAATTATGTTTTACTAAGGATATTATCCAATTATACCATCCTTATTTTTTATCTGTTTGGTTTATGATTATAATTAGGATATTTTTATGAGAATCATTTTGTTTACATGGGTTATGCCATGATGAAATGATGAAATGTTTATGAAACCCATTTTTTTACACAAGTTATTATATGATCATATGATGAATGATTTATTATATTGTGGTATGAATATATATGGTTTTCATTATGTGACAAGTGGGACCAAAATTATATATTCCTTTAATGTATTAGGTAAACTTTTATATCTCATGAGGTAACTATGGGAAACAAGTTGATCTGATTGAACTGCTATAGGAAGTAAGAATGTGTTATTGATCTACTTTGGGAAACAATTTGATGTGTTTGATAAAATATGAGAAATATGTGATGATTCTTGATCCATTATGATATGGGAAACAAGTTTTGATACCTGATCCATTATGATTTTATAGTCTTGGTAGTTAACCTTGACATATGAAATGGTTTCTATACCTATGTTGGTTCCAAACTTTTATGACTTGAAATTATGGTTCACGATTAATTTATGATGATTTTTTACTCTTATTATTTATGTCTTTTGAAATGATAATGCTTTATTACATGATCACATTTATGGTATTTGACAGATTGGGTATAAACTTTGTAAGTTATAGTCATACCCTTATTCTTATCTTATGATTTCATATGATCATTGATTGATATATTCTATGTTTACCCTTACTAAGAATCTTAGATAAACCTTTATTATATTTAATTTATCCAAGTTATGAAGAAATTTTTTAAGTATGATATATCAAATAATGGTTATGGTTATGATGAACTTAGTGGGAGATGGTGTATATTTCTTATAAACCAGTTGTTTATGTATCCAAGTTTCCAAATACACTAAACTTATGATTCTATGGAATGGATTATGATCTAATGTAATGAATATTCATTTATAAAGATGTATTATTTATTTTTGAAAAGTATGGGTCTTTTTAGTTGGTATTAGAGAAAAGTTTTGGTGAACTTTTGGAAACAAGTATGATAAAACTATAGTTAATTACCTTAGGATAATCCTATGTATAGTATAATTTACTATGTTGTGGTAAAGAAAGTATTGTGATTTTATTATAAAAACATCCATGTGTAGATTCTACAAGTGGACATGGTTTTGGAACAAATTAATCTATAGGTAATAACCCCAAAAAGAGTTGGTCAAGTATATATAATTTATCATTATAGGGCATACTGAGTGTACCCTTATTACTAACCTGGTTTGACACTCTTAGGGGATATGATTAAAATAATTCACATTTTACTTACAAAACATTATGAAGTATTTAAATGTATGATAATCATTGGTGAAATAGGTTAAACCTAAGGTATCATAGATTTAAAATAAGGTTTCATGATTTAGACATCCTATAAATAATTTTTTAGGGTTATATGGTTTCCTACTATGATTATTATTTCTCACACTATGGTTTTATATTTTATTCAATGGATGTAACCAATAGGAATTGTGTTAACTCTAGATGTGAAAGATAATAGAATGATTTTCCTTATGAAAAACTAAGTGAAAAAAGACATGGAATGAAAAACCTTATGATTATGAATAATTAGTTATCTCATTATATGACTAAAAATCTCAACTTGGGAGAGTTTTCTAACACATCTAATAAGAGAAAAATAGAGTTTAATGATGACCATAGAGGGAAAAAGATTCAGTTTCTTACATGTTAAGTAGATTGGAAGAAGCACCCAGGTAAATGTCTCAAAGGAACAGGAAGATGTTTTGGTTGTGGAAAAGAAGGACATAGAGAAAGTAATTATCAAAGAGATATAAAAAATTTGGTTAATACAATAGATGATAATAATGGTTTCCTTAAGGTATCACCAATGGTTTAATGTTTTAAATGTGGAAAATATAGTCATTATTCAAATCAATATTCTAAGGGGTAGTATCAAAAAGAGGATCGGTAAGGTTTTATAAGTAAAGGTTTCATTATTGATGATGAAGAGACTAAAATGACATATGAAAGGAAGGTGGTATTAAGGAACAATATGGTGAAGCATAGATAATGGTCTAATAAGAAATTGAAATGATTGAATTTTTTATGTATTATAATATGAGAACTAAAATATAGAAGTATTTTTATTAATGGTATTCTGGTTATAAGTATCATAAAATATATAAGGATTTTTTTTCAATAGTTTTTCAATAAGGATTTTAAATAATATTTTGAATATTTCCACAACCTAGAAAAGTGATTTAATGGTAAGGTGATGTTTTATAGAAAACACATAATTAAGAGAAAGATATACTTTTATATGTGCCTTATTTTGAAATAATAATGCTTAGTTGAGATAAAGAGATTATAGATAAATTAAATGGGGTAGTATTAATGACCTTGGAACTAATTACTAATTTTATGACAATGTGGTTTATGTTATCTTTGATGGAGTTTACATTATTCATATAATATATTTTATAATTTATGATTTTATTTAATGAATGATGAGAGAGCTATTTTTTGGAAGCAAGTATGTTTTCATTTTGGTTTTATGATAATTTAGGTTATTACCATGTTTTAGAAGAATATATAGTCAAGGTATTCACATATTTGGTATGTAAAATTTAGAGATACTTTATGTTGTTTGGGGGATTAATGTGAAGTTTATTTTGGAAATTTAGTGAGATTATTTATATTTTTTTGGACTTTGGATTTGGTCGGACATATTTTTGAAGGTTTTTAAGGTTAACTACTTATGGAATGGTTTAAGTTGAACTTTGGGTATTATTGTTTGATGTTAAAATATGATAAAATATACTAATCATTTTAGTTTTGATAAATATATTGAGATGGGAGGAATGAATTGTTATTATATTATAGATCTTATGACCTATTAAAAGTTAAATTTATTGCTTCATGCATGAAAAAATCATCTTGAATATCCATTTATTATAGTAAGATATGAAGTGAAAATTGATCAAAGCACAACCATAGGATGACATTGTTCTTATGATATAGAAAAAAATCAAGTAATTATATTTTCTCTTATTGTCAATCTTAATAGTCAAATAATACCTCAAATTTAGGAAATATATCTTGAAATAAAATATTATAATTTTACTTTAATTTTCAATAAATCAATGTAATTTTCATCCATCACATATTTATGGTTTTATAGTCATTAACTTTCTCCTGATTGTGTCCTCTATCACTCTCTATCTATCCTTGGGAATTAGTTTTATACTCCATGTCCATATTTTCACTCCCCACTAACATTATTATATTTGTAAACCTAGTTTTGTGTTATTCTATATGACCTTCATATTTCTCTTTCCCTCTTTTTTATAGTATGTTTAATTAACCCTTTTTATTATGTAAGTTTTCCATAAAGGAATTTTCAAATGTCAGACCCTTGATTACTGATAACAAGTTAAAATTAAGAGGAAAAATTTTATTAAAGAGGGGATAATTTAACACCCTATGATTTTAAAAATAATAATATTGTGTTTGATAGAGTATACGACATGTAACAATGAGCTTAAACAAACCATGAAATATTATAATTTACATACGATCACTATAATCTAGTTGTTGAATTGGTGGGTATGAATAGGAATAAATACATTATAAAAAATATAAATTTAAGAATTAATAAAAATTTACTAATTAATTCTTATAAAGTAAGCATTCAATTTATAGTAAAGTTATATTTTGCACAAAATATACATTTCCTCCAAAAAATGATTTTAACTAATTTTTTTGAGAAAATATTATATTTAATTTTTGATAATTTTAGAAAATTTATTTGATAAAATAAAAATATTTTTTTAAATCAGCATATCAAAATTATATTAGGGTGATTTTTTCATTTTTTCTAAAATGATTGATTTTCTAGTGAATAGTGAAAAATAAAGATTTTTATTAAAAATTGTATTTTTGTTTCAATCATGTACAAAGTTACATTTTGTTTTGAAATGGTTTGAAAGTAAAAGTAGTTATATTATTTTATAAATAATCTATTTATTTTTATTTTTATCGATTTTATTGTTGAATTTGGTATAAAATATTTGTATGCTTAAACATGCATTTTTCTAAAAAACTGTTTTTCATTACATTTTGTGTTTTTATATTAAATTAATTTAATCCACTTATGGAGATTGAATATTGAAAAATTGATACAATATTTGGAATTATGAGGTTAAAATTTTGTATATATCCCCCTTTTATTTTTAGCTAATATGAATAGTAACCATAGTGAATTTTTTTCACCTCGGTAAGTGTAAAGCAGGTAAAATATGGTTAAACCTTTGGGATAAGGATTTAAAATTTCTATAAGACGTTCATTTATCTTATTTTATGGGTATAGTTCATACATTTACATCCATTTCTCAAATATATGTCCACTTTGTGCCATATTTCCTTGATTGTGACCTTTATATTAATTTAACTAAAGATAATGTCAAAAATGTCACCCCCGTAACTTTAATATATCTTGTATTTTATCATAAGGGTAAAAAGTGGATATAAGTTCTAAATTTTTATTTGAAAGATAAATTAATTATATTTATTTATTTATTTATTTTTAATTTTTAGTGATTGAATAATTTCCCTAAATGTTTATGCAATGTCGACACAATACTTATTCAATTAATAGAAAAATAAAATAAATGATTTTAAAAATATTAAAAGTAATAAAATTTGGATGAATTATTGTATTTAAAAGTTTTTTTAGATAACTATGACATATTATGGGTGTTTTAAATTATTATTTTTTAATTACATGTTTTTTTGTTGTCTTTAAATTCAAATTAAATTAATTGAGTCAAAAATGAAATTAATGGTATTTTATAAAAAAAAATATTTCAATAAATTATTTAAAAATAATAAAATCATGAAAGAAGAAAATTGGATAATATAATGTCTAAAATTTCATTAATTTTACATTTATGATTCAATTTTAAACTTATAGTTTAAATCATAACCCTTTAAGAGTGAAACAATTGTTATCACGATTAATGTTAAAATAGGTTAACTAAGGGGTTAGACCAAAAGATAAGGTTTAAAACACCACTTAGAAATATCAAAATTTTATCTATTATATTTAAATATATGTAAATTTTTAATAATTTTTATAGAGAATTACTTTTTTATATTTTAATCTTTTAAGAAATTCCAAGAGTCCATCTCCCCTCACTTATAAAAAGGGAACCCCTACTTTCTATTCTTTACACCACTTTGAGCCTTATATCTCAAATAAATCCTGAATATTATATTCTAAAAATAATTATACACATTTTAGAGGTAATTTTCTTCCCAAAATATCATCCCTGGGATCCTTAAGAGTAGATCTAAATGAGTTCTTTCAAAGAAGAGGCAATCACCTTAATTAGTCACTTGCTTTTTACTTCTTCTTTTACACCCTCTAAATTTATGGTGTTTATCATAAAATAATAACATAAGTATTATAAATAAAATTATATTTTATTATGATTATTAAACCACTATTATCCTCCCTCTTTCCCATAAAATGGGAAGTGAAAGTATCACTCATGAGTACGTGTGGACTACCACCTTCATAAAGCGATGTGATTCATTTTTCATTTTTTTTTCTTTACATGCATGGTAATAAGGATGGATTTGATGAATATATATGATATATATGATATAATAATTATTATAAAAGGGTAATTATTATTTAACTCTATTTAGTTCTATCTGATGAAAAGTAAAAATAGTGTTCATGCCTACATACGGCATCCCATCTCCATAAATGATGTGATTCATTTTTCTATATCTAAACTTTATGGATGACTATAAATACATATATAATGAATATATAAATTATTTATATCATTATTATCATCCTATATATTATTTAACCATGATCAAAGTACAAGGACCGGAACTACCAAACTGAGATTATTATAAAAAAAATTAAACAGTTAACACTCAAAAACGATGAATTTAATAAAGAATTATTAATAAATGGGTGTTGAAATCATATAAAGTAATAATATGTGAAATTATAATTATGTAAATGATTTTGATATATAATTATAATAAATTTAAATTTATTATACAGGAGGATAAATTACTTTCAAATCAAGTGGAACTTGAGGTAAGGGGTTTTCATCTCACCATTACTTTTGTGAGACACATTCCATATTCACTACTTGTTTCTTTTATGTGGTGTATATACTACCCATGAATTTATTTCATGATGATTATCATGAAATTTATGGGACATACATATCTATATAAGGTTATTTATTTCATGGGAATTATGTTTTAAAAGTTACTAAAGCAGTAATGGATTTATGTTTCAATCCTATTTGTAATCAGGGTTTCTTATACTTTAATTTCCATTGAGGAAATTATATGATACTTATATAAAAATTTCATTTAATATTTATTCTCCTATGGTAATTTCTTAAGAAGACATGTTTTCCTCTTATTTTCCTCTCTTTAAGTACTCAAGAGATAAAAATAATATTTTTATGGAAATCCTACTTTATTTCTCTCTTCGGTCGAAAATAATTTTTCTTCCATATACATCTTTTCTAAAAAAACGTTTTCAAGAATGTTTTTAATATTACCCTATGATATTTTGAAGTTATTTTTACCCATTATTTAATTTTTACAAAAAAAATTTAAAGTAATCTTCCTATCTTTTTCCGAATGAGGCACTTTTTGACTTTTTACAAAAGTGTGAAAGGAATGTTTTCTGTTAACTTATACAGCATGAACAGAATTTCCCACCATCATGACTGCTAAATGATTTGAAGATCAATTTAAAATATTTTAATGTTTTTTTCAAATAAAATGTTTTCCTTTATAATAGGAAAATTTATATATTTTAAATAAGTTATTTAAAATTGAAAATCGTGTTTTTCCTCGAAAATATTCCAACAATTCTTTTAAAATAATTTTCATCTATGATAACATCCTTTGATGTTAATTATGTTTTACTGGGGAAATGATCCAATGATACCATATTTATTGTTTATCTAGTTAGTTAATGATTATAATGACGAGATTTTTATGAAAACTGTCTATTTTCCATGGGTTATGTTATGATCACTACTAAAAAACGCACAGTATATAGTGTTAGCCTTTATTTACACTAGAAAAAAATACTGATAAAGGGTTACATTTATCAGCACTTTATTTTTAGCATTGATAAAGGCTAACCATTATTAGTTCATTTTCTAGTGTTGATAAAGGTCTCGATTATACACTTGTGTCCCACATCAGAATAGTTGTTGTTTGGCCAATTTTTTATATAAGATTCCACCACAAGTTTAGCTTGGAATCCTACTACAGGGATGAGCTCTCGCATACACTTCACACACCCATATGCGCCCACAGGCCCATGCAGGCCTTGGCCCACCACAGGCTTTAGCCCACCCACATGCATGCCTTGGCCCACCCAATGTTTCCCACGAACATCGTTGAGTCATACACGACCCAGCCCACCTGCCCATGCAGGCCATGTCCGAAATTTTTTTTATATGCCAAAAAAATAAAAATATTTAAAATATTTAAAATAATTTAAATAATTAAACAAATATAAATTAAATATGAATAAATTTAAAAAATATTAAAAAATTATTAATTAAATAATTATTAATAAATTTAATATATATATATTATAAATATTAATAAATAATACTTACAAAATATAGATATATAAAATGGATAATTTGAAATAATTAAAAACTAAAAATTAAAAAATTAAAAATATTAAAAAAATATTAAAAAATTCATAAATTAAGTTATTATTAATAATAATGAATAAATTTAATATATATATCATGAATATTAATAAAAAATATATATTAAATATAGATATATAAAATGAATAAATTGTAATAATTAAATAAAAAATTAAAAATGAATAAATTAAAAAATTATTTAAAAACTATTAATGAAATAATTATTAATAAAAATGAATAAATTAAATATATATATATATATTATAAATAGTAATAAATAATATATATTAAACAAAGATATAGAAAATAAATAAAATGTAATACTTAAAAACATATTAATGTCTTATTCATTTTAAGGGTTTTTATACATAAGTATTCATTAATATAATTAATATTTTTAATATACAAATATATTCATATATATATGTTAATATATATAATATTTCCTAAAAAATGATTTATATAATACAAAATATTTATGCTTATATTAAATAAGTCATATATTTTGGGAAAATGGTTTATAATTAAAAAATAGTATTAATTAAAAATATTAAATAATTGCATCAATTAATGGAAATTTAATCAAATGTTATTTTATTTTTCAATTTAACATATATCAAATGTGTGTTATAGTGATTTTCACATACATATACATAATTAATGCATTTTTATATACAATGCACACACACATAATATTTCTATAATTAATTCAATTTTTAATATTCATTTTAGAATTATATTTATTAACATAATATATTTAATATATATTATATTTCTAATCAGTAAATTTTATCATTTTTTATATTTTTATTCAATATATACTATTTATCAATTTTAATATATTTTTGAATTTATTCATTTTTAATATTAATTATTCATTAATAATATTAATTTTTTAATATTTTTGAAATTTATTCCTTTTCAATTTTTCATTATTCAATATGTTTGTAATTTTATCCATTTTCAATATTTATTTATACATGAGATGGAGGAATCAAAGAGGAGACCGCCTCTTAGCAATCTGGTTTCCCTACATCTGCAAAGTGTGAATATCCACACCTTTGAATTGATTTATAATTCTATTTTCCTAGGATTGACTACATTAGTGAAGAAGAAGGACTACAAAATTACCCTAGAATCAGAACCACGAGCTCTGGGTGGATCTGTACTGGCGGTTGTGAATTCTGGTGGAAATGGTGAAAGGTCTTTCTCTCTCTACAAGGAATCACTTCATGGTGTGATTCGATGCAAGGGTAGTGTTACCCAAGTCAAAATGGATTCAAACACGATTTCGAAATAGCTACTCTTGGGTAAGAATTCCATAATTATTTGAATTATTTTATCGAAAGGTTCCAAACCCTAGAAATTGGAAGATCTATTTTCATGAATCTCTGAAATTTAGGGTTTTTGATAAGTAGAAATGTGTTTTGATGGGATGAGGATTCTATCATCTTCCCTTACCCTCTAAATATTTGAAGATGAAATCATGGGTTTATAAATTGATACCCCTTAAACCAGGTGTGATGCATATAAGATAGTGGGACATGAACTTTAGTCCAGAGGATATCAACAAATCCTATGTGCAATTATGGGTTAAAGTTCATGGTTTGAACTAGATCTTGTGGCATCCAAGGATTCTATATGGTACTGCACTTGTAATTGGTGTACCAATTAAACTAGATGAAGAAGAAAAATTGGCTTTGTATGGAAATTTTTTCCACTTTCTGGTGGAGGTGGATCTTGGCTCCACGCTTGTTGATATAGTTGTTCTTTCTAATGATTCATATGAATTTTTCTTAAAAATTGAATATGAGAGAATTCCAAAATTATGTATGGAATTACGACTAATTACCCATGATATCTCAAAATAAAAAAAGCCTTGGTGTGTGATTTTTGCTCAGTATGTGGCCATGATGAATTTTCATTCTATAAAAAGGCTCAACTTGAGAAATTGAGGCATATGATGCATCCTGGAAATGTGTGGATGCAAGGTGAAGCTTCACTTCAACATGGTTTGTCCAGGATATCAATTTATAGTGAACCTGTGTATGTAGATAAAAATAGATAGGGGGTTTCTAGGGGATCTCTCAATGGACCGGAGCATGTTGCTCCGTCTGTGAGTGCTACTGGAGTTGTTTCACAACCTATTAATGTTATGTAATTTGTCCCTAGAATATTGGAAGGAGGAACAAATGATAACATGAATAATTTTTTACAATCTCTTATTTTCAGTGTCCTATATATCCCTATTTGTAGGATGTCTTCTATCAATTCCGATAATGATAACTTGAATGATTCGACACATAGTGATAATTCTCCACCCAAACAATCTTGCGATGAAATAGTAGTAAAAGAGAAGGTGATATTTTCTTTTGATGATGGCGATATAAATTATCCTAATTCTAGAATACAAAGGCATGTGGAAGAAGAAAGAGATCTCCTCACCACTAATGGGAAAAGGAAAAAGTAAGATGGTGGTCGCCTCCCCACAGCTGATAAAGCAATCTAGTTCTGCAGTTATGTGTGAATCTACAAACATGGTGAGTAACAAATCTAATAATTATATAGTGGATGAATTGGGATTCAAAATGGTTATTCCTTGGAAATCAAAAACTTCTGAACTCATGCAGTTTCAAGAAGCTACCCAAATCATGATTTTGGATGATCACAAGCATCTGGATGGGAATTATGCTTCCAATTTTTCTGATATCATGAAGAATACTTATGAATACTTCGTTAAGGCCTAGTATGAGGAGTGTCTTAGTACGAGAAAGAAGAATATAAATTTCGCCTTCTCAGGAGACTAGGAAGGGGAATGGAAAATTGAAGTCTCCAATAAAGAAGAGGTTGATTGGTTTTTACTACAGTTGGAGGTGTTCTTTTCTATGATGGAGCTAGATGTGGTCATTTGTAGTGACTATTTAGTAGCCCATAAGTTTATTTCTATAAACTTTGAGGATGTATTATTCTCAAATTTAAAGATGGATTTTTGATACTTTTCTTAGAAATTTAGAATATTGGAGGAATCTTCTGAGTCATCATCTGATGAGGATAATGATCCCCCGTAAATCAAGACATGGAGGAGAGGCAGACATTTAAAGGGAATGGATAGATATCCTCGGAATATGGTATCTAGGGGAGTCTACAGGAAGTGACTTATGTTTCACTATCATCTTGTGGTGTCATGCTTTTACCTCTTTCTTTATTGCACTTTTACTTTTTTTTAATAAATTTTGTGTCATGCGTTTGGTCTCCGAACCCATGACGGAACATTTTGACTAAAATATTTATTTATACATGTTGATTCATTAACATTTAATGTTTTTTATATGGTTGTATTTTATATAATTAATATGTATTCATTAACATATATAAATATTAATTTCTATTTTTTTAAAATCATCTATATAACTAAAAACAATTATTCATTATTTAAATTTATTCATTCTTATTATTATTTATTTTCATGATAGAGGCTACATATTATATAATGTCATAGTTCAATTTAATATATATCAAACTTGTATATATATACACACATTAATTTCACACACATAAATATTTACTGAATTAAATAAATCTTATATAGAAACACAGAAACCTAATATTTATCAAATTTATTCAAATTTTAATGTTAATTTTAGAATTTTATTTAGTAACATACTATATTTAATATATTATGTTTTTAATTGATAAATTTTATTTATTTATTTTTAATGTTATTATAGTTAGTATTATTTATTAATTTTTTATTTTTTTTATTTTTTATTGAATTTAATTATTTTATAATATATATTTATACATATTTATTTACTATGTTTTAATATTTTAAATATATATTCATCTTAATTTCAATATATATTCATATTTTATTTTCTTAATAATTTTTATAATTAATAAAAACTTATCAATTTTTTCAATATTCTCAGAGACTACTCATTTTTAATTATTCAATTTCACTCGTTTTTAACATTCATGCATTTAAGATTATATATTCATTAATAATATTAAAAATATATTTGTAAAAAAATATGTATAAATAAATATATTTATAAATTTGTATTTACTATATTTATGAAATTATATATTTATAATCATAAATAAAAAAATAATTTTTTCTAAAAACTATTTATATAATTATAAATAAATAATTATATATTTAAATAATTATAAAATTATAATAAATATTTTTAAATGATGAATATGTTTACTATATTTATATTTATATTTATATTTATATTTATTTATTAAATATATATATTATTATATAAATATATGTAATGATGTAAATATATTTATAATTATAAAATTATAATAAATATATTAAAATAATAAATATATTTACTATATTTATATTTATATTTATTTATTAAATATATTTAATGATATAAATATATTTATAATTATAAATAAATAATTATAAATTTATTTATAAATTTATATTTTCTATATTTATGAAATTATATATTTATAATTAAAAATAAATAAATATAATTTTTTTAAAAGTATGTATATAGTTATAAATAAATAATTACATATATAAATAAATATAAAATTATAATAAACATATTTAAATAATAAGTACATTTTATATTTTATATTTTTATTTATAAATATTTATTAAATATATATGTTATTATATAAATATGTATAATGAAATAAATATATTTATAATTATATACCAATATTTATAAATATATTGAAAAATATATTTATTTATAATTATAATTATACATCTTATCAGTGGTTATTATTTTAGCGTTGATAAAACCCCTCTTTATGAGTGCTTCTTTAGAAGCGCTGATAAAATCATCCCCGGTCTTTTAAAAAAACCTAACCACATCGATTTCAGTCACATTGTTCAAGCTCCCACAGAAGTATAATGCTTCCACCCCCCCCCCCCTGACCTTCTCTCTGATGAATCGAAACTCAAATCCAAGGTATGTTAGTTTTTTATCCTCTCTCGTTGTTTTCTTGTTCGAAGCTAGTGCTGATGTCATCATCACCCCTTGTTTCTCACCTAACCTCACCTCAAAAATCAAAACCCACAACCTTTGATTCATCAAAATTTTCCCCCATTCATGAGACCCATCACTATTCATCAAGCTTCACCACCCCATTTCTCTCCTTGCCTCACAAATTGAAACCCACAACTTATTGAAATCCACCTTCGTTATTGATATTTGCTACCAATATCCAAGATTCACCACCTAGATGTACCTACAAATTCTCCACTAATTACTCATGATCCCTCCACTTTCCTCACATTCCCAGTCTTCCCCTACCCACACTACTGAACACCATTAATACAAGTATGTGTTATAATTCCTTTTTTTTGTTTTACTAAATGTCATTAAATGGGTGTTGGGGCCATTAACTTTTTTATAATTGTTATGGAACAAAAGTAAAGTAATTTATAGGGATGATCTAATTAACAATATTGATATGTTAAAGTCATATACATGGAATTTATTATTTCTTATGATGATTTTTCATTTAAATAAATACATGTTTTATAATCATGTGATATAAACATTAATTTCATTCTTATATCTTGGAATTATCTCTAGAAATAATACATTGAATGATGACTGAGTTGTCATGAACATCAAATTGATTATGTTTTTTAGATGATTTTATAGTCTAGGTCAGACCAAAGGTCATCTCTTAAGGAGCATTGGTAGGTTTAGAGTATGCGTTTTTAACAAAATGTATCAAAAAATTGGGGTGATTTTGAAAACAGTTTTCAAATGAAATGACTTAATTGGATGTTTAAAATACCAAATGGATTTTGAAAAATATGAGATAAAAGGGTTAATTATGAGTTCACTACACCACTTGAAGAGTTCCTTGTTCTCAATTGACTATTAGGTTTTGTTGTAATCCTTTGGTTGAGGGATGACCAAGATCTTGGTTCCCCTCTTTCCTCTTAAAATGATGCACAAAGAACCTCCCCTTGACACAAAAATCATATTTTAAAGGTTTTTACCTCAAGAATAAAGTGAGGTATACCAAATAATACTGAAATATCATGTATGTGTGAGAAAAATAGGATTCTTGTGTTGTCCAATTGGATCAACCCAATATTCCCACTCGAATCTTAACCCAATCGATTTTGAGATAAAAAATGTTTCACTTAATTAAACCAAAACAATGCATTCAGAGAAGAATCATTTTAAGATTAAACATAAGTGAAATAATAAAAGAACAAATTACACAAAACCAGTAGAATAGAATGTTCCGGAACTCCCTCTTCAAGTGTGTAGCTCCCTCGCATTGATCACCCACCGTTTAGTTTGACATCGGGAGGAGGAGGAAGCTCGGGTGGAGCTCCTTCTTCATTATTGATCCCCCTATGAGAATAGGGGCCTCCAGAACTTCTAGGATGAGGAGGAGACTCTTCTAGAACTCCAAAATTTCATATCTTCACTTATGGTTCGAACTCCCAAATGAGGTTCCCATGGTGCTTTTTTATAGCCAAAATGGGACATGGTTTTGAGCACCCAGATTTTAATAAACCACTTGGAGTATGGTTTTAGGCTAATATATAGTAGAATATCCCTTTTTAAAAAACATTAAAGTTGTATCCCCACTTCCTTAAAATCCCCAACAAAAGTTTGGAATCATTTGGACAATCACATCTCAATATATGGACATATTACAGAACACCACTTTTGACTTTGTGCAAATTTAGTGGCTTGGACAGATCAGTTCGGATGGTCCCCTTAGAATCCGAATCTGGATTGGGTTCCTTGAGATCCAATGTATCCTATTAAATTTTGTACTATCCCATAAAATTTCATCCCATTTAGATTCACTTTGTAGTAGCAGTGTGCGGATTAATCCACTGGTGTGCTTGGATCATGCGCAGTTTGGCCCATTTTTCTTGGACTTCATCATGGGTCCTCCAAATCACCTCCACCTTCAATGAAATTATCAAAATAAGTAAAATTTTCCCTTTTTAACAGTGATAAAAACAAAATAATTGAATCAAACATGAAGTGCATTTTGTTATTATATTTTTAATTTACAATACAAATTTAGTTTAATACAATGGTGTAATGGTGAAAATGAAATAGTGAATCATGGTGTGATCACACCCCCACACCTAAACATTTTCACTCCTGGACAAAGTATCATTTTCAAAAATTAAGCATGTAGATATATCCAACTTCATAAATATTTAACATTCAATGAAAATTTAATTCCAGATAAAAATGTGATCAAAGAAAAAATCACACCGAGGAGTTATTCTCACTGATCAAACAAAAAGATGTCTCAAAAAATGTATTATAATTAAATTACAAGAGATGCATGATACCAATAAAATAAAATAATTCAAAATTTAATCATGTCACTAATTCTCCATGTGTGTGTATGACAACCATTTCATGCTATATTTTCCACTTTCTATTGAGTAAATATAATTTATTATAATAATTGTCTACTTATAAGATCCTTTCCACTGAACTTTCCCTGAATCCTTTGCAATCAAATTCCAATACCCACTCACTTAAGAATTACCAAAAGTCAAACCATAATCTCTTGACCTAGATATACCCATATTTTTCACATTTCATCACTCCCCTAATTTATTTATTTTTTTCAAAATTTTCACTTGGAACAAATATCACACTCTTCTTCCAACCTGTATTTGATCTCCTCATGACACTAATTGTAATATTTATAACAAGATCAAAGGTTGAGGAAGGTTATTTTTTTACCTAACCAATATACAACCCTTTTTAATTTTTATTTTTGAGGGTGTACAACAGTCGGATAACAGGTACACACACATAGGTCAATCTGGTATAGTAATGAAATTGATCAGATAAGGAACGAATGTATGGGAAAATGATTTTGGAAAGTATATAAAAACCAACATAACTTATATTTCCCTTCCATTAAGTAAGAAATTTTCACACATCATGGTTGGGTGAAAAAATGTGTGGAGATATTAAGTGACACAATTTTCCCTTAAACTATTCACAAAAAAAGGCACCATTCTTCTCAAAGATTTCAAAATGATAAAACCATTTATATCATTGAAAAATAACCAAATTTCAAAATAAAGTCACACCATAGTATTGAATTCTTGCTAAAATGCACATTTAATCAGAATTTTGTTTTTGAATATTAAAACAACATGAAATAAAGATATTCCACATGCATTTTCAATGACATCCATGATTAAATGGGCATTATTCTCCATGATAAAGTGGGCATAAAAAAGGTAATGTTTCGGAAAACATTTGAGGGGGGGGAAGGGGGAAAAGTAATAATACAATTCATCAATCTAAAAAGAGAAAAAGAATAAAGATGATGAAAATCCTTAACTAACCTAGGAATATACCCATCCCCCCCCCACACCTAAATTGTGTAGTGTCCTCACTATAATAAAAGATAATGTGGGAAGGAAGGATAAAACCTGATGATTTTCATTCATATATTTCTTCTTGAACATAGAGTTCCTCCATTGGGAACTCTGGAAGGATTTCATGGAAGTGCTTCAGCCGCTGCCCATTGACAGTGAAGGTTTTCTTGGTTTCTTCATTTTCAACCTGAATAACACCAAATAAAGATACATTAGTAACATTGTATGGTCCAAACCAGTGGTAATGAAGCTTTCCTATATGAAAATCTGGCCTTTCATTGTAAAGAAGAACCTTTTGCCTAATTTGGAACTGACGATGAAGGATAATATGGTCGTGGGAAGCCTTGGTTTGCTCCTTATAAATCCTAGATTTTTCATATGCATATCTTCTCATTTCCTCCAACTCTTGAATCTGCAACTTCTTTACATCACCTGCACCAGAAATATTAGAATTGCATTATTTGATGTCCCAGTAGGCCCAGTGCTCAATCTCAATAGGGAGGTGACAACTCTTTCCAAACACTAGCAGATATAGTGACATGCCAATGGGAGTTTTGAAATCAGTATGGTATGCCCATAATGAATCATCAAGTCGAAGACTCCAATATTTTCTATTGGGTTGAACCATTTTTCAATAATTTGTTTTACCTCACTATTTGACACATCATAATAACCATTAGTTTGTGTGTTATATATTGTAGACACTCTATGACTGACCCCATACCGATGCAAAAGTGATTGCATTGTTTAGTTGTAAAAATGAGAACCCTGATCACTGATGATGAACCTAGGTAAGAAAAACCTACAAAATATTTGGGTTCTTAATAATTCTACAACTTCCTTAGAATCATCAATCCTTGTAGCTCTTGCCTCTACCCATTTTGACACGTAATCAACTACCAGAAGAATTTACAAGTTGCCAAAAGAATTGGAAAATGGCCCCATAAATTCAATACCCCAAACATCAAAAATTTCATCAAAGAGAAATGGTTGTTGTGAAATTTTATTTCTTTTAGATACATTACCTATTCTTTGACAATAAGGACAAGATTTACAAAAAACATGGGAATCCCAAAAAAAAATTCCAAAAGAGACCAGAATCAAGGACTTTGCGAGCAGTCCATTGGGGACCAAAGTGGCCCCCACAAGCAAGACTGTGGATGAATCTAAGGATAGACTAAAACTCACTATCAGGAACACAACACCTAAGGAATTGATCACTACATGTGTTCTAGTGGTAGGGGTCATCCCAAATGTACCAACGAGACTCATGTTTTAGACGACTAGCTTGGTTTTTGTTGAAATTAGTAGGAATTCAAGATGATACCAAATAATTTACAATTTTAGCATACCAAAGAATATAATCTTTCACTCAGTATAATTTCTCATCTAGAAACATATCATTTATAGGAATAGAGAGAGATGATTCAATTTCTAAGGATGGGATAATCCTACTGATATGGTCAGCCACCACATTCTCTGCTCCTTTTTTATCTCTAATTTCTAGATTTAATTCTTGAAGGAGGAGCGTACAGCAAATGAGATGTGGTTTGTCTTTCGGTTTCTTAAGGAGATCTCGGAGAGCTGCATGATCTGAGAACACAATGACTTTGGACCCTAAAAGATACGACCTGAATTTATCCAAGGCAAACACAATGGAAATGAATTATTTTTCAGTTGTGGTGTAGTTTTCTTAGGAAGGGTCCAGTGAATGTAAAGCATAGGTAATGACATGTGGAGATCGATCAACCCTTTGTAATAAGACTTCCCCAACTACATAGTTAGAGGAATCACACATGATCTCAAATGGTAAATCCCATTGAGGTGGATGGATTACCGGGGGTGATGTGAGACTCCATTTTAACTTATTAAAAGCTTCATCACATTATTTATCAAAAATAAATTATTTTTTTGGAGTAATCGGGAGAGGGGGAGTGAAATTTTACTAAAATCGTGAATGAAACGATGGTAAAATCCATCATGATCTAGGAAATACTTCACATCCCATACATTTTTGTGGAATGGTAGTGGAAGAAATGGCATCCACTTTTGATTTATCTACTTGGATACCATCACCAGAAATGACATGCCCCAAAACTATACCTTGTCGCACCCTGAAATGGCATTTATCATAATTTAATACTAGATTATTTTCAATACAGCAATGTAGGACTAAACCTAAACTACTTAAACATTCATCAAAATAGGATACATACACATTGAAATCATACATGAAAACTTCCATGCAATTCTCCAGGTAATCCAAAAAAATACCAACCATGAATTGCTGGAAAGTACCTAGAGCATTGCATAGACCAAATGGAATCCTCCTATATGCAAATGTGACAAAGGGGCAAGTGAAGGTTGTCTTTTCTTAATCCTTGTGGGAAATATGGATCTGAAAGTATCCAGAATACCCATCAAGGAAACAGTATTGGGACTTACCCTCTAGCCTCTCTAGAATTTGGTCAATTAATGGAAAAGGGAAATGGTCCTTACTAGTGTGTTTGTTTAGTCGGTGATAGTTTATGCAGACACGCCAACTATTATTCACACGAGTTGGAACCAATTCATTGTTTTCATTTTTCATTACTGTAAGGCTAGATTTTTTAGGAACTACTTTGATGGGACTGAACCATTGGCTATCAGATATGGGATAAATGATTCCATCATCCAATAAGTTTGTTACCTCCTTTTTCACAACTTCTAGGAGTTTTGGGTTCAGTCGACGTTGTGTATGCCTCACTGGTTTAACCTCATCATTTAATAAAATATGATGTGTGCAAATTGATGGGATAATACCAGGAATGTTAGTAAGTGTCCATCCCAAAGCTTGTTTATACTCCCTCAAAAGTTCAAGCAGTCTCAATTCATGCTCGAGAGGGAGTGAACTAGCAATGATAATGGGAAACTTGTTTCCATTCTCAAGATATGAATATTTTAAATCTTGAGGCAATTTTTTTAGTTCCAATTTAGGTGTATTTTGGATTGATGTAAGTGTGTGTGAAAGTGATAGGTCACTAATCTCATCTAACTGAGCAATGGTATCATCCTCATATGAGGAATTTTATAGTCATGTGATTCTCAGTGTTCAAGAAATAATCAATTAATAAACATGCATGGAATTTTTCTATATTGGTACAACATTTAATGAATGATTCATTACCTAAAATTTCAATCAAATAAGAAAACTCGGAATGGGGATCAAGGGAATGAAACAAAGTTTTTTGAGGGGATGGGTGTACATAAATTGAATTAATAGAGAGAGACGAATGTTCTTATGAGGGGTACTTCATGGAATCAAGGATATTGAAGTGGACAATGTCACCACCAAACTTTATATAAAATGTTCCATTATGGACATTAATTATGGTTTTGGTTGTTTTTAAGAAAGGTATCCCTAGTATAATTGGGGCATGTTCATTCATCCTATCATATTACATTTTAATCACATAAAATTCAACAGGAAAAATTAAATTTTGAACCCTCACAAGAACATCCTCTTACAAACCATAAGGGTCTGTTGTACTTTGATTTTCTAGTTGAATGACTATCCTAGATGGCTTCAATTCTACAACCTGCAATGAAGAGTAAATGGAGCGAGGCATCACATTTATAGAAGCACCTAAATCAAACATATCATTTGAAAATGAATACCCCCCTATGGTTCATGGAATCGAGAAGGTTCTAGGATCATTGAATTTGGTATGCAGTGATGGTTCTATCAATGCTGATACATTCCTCCCCAATCTTACCTTCTCAACACCATGAAGTCTCCTTCGATGTGTACACGTCTCCTTTAAAAACATCACATGTCTTGGAATTTGTTTCACAGCATCAATCAAGGGGATGTTTACCTACACTTTTTTGAAGGTCTCCAAAATTTCCTTATCGAGTTCAGTTTCCTTTTGTTTTCAAGGTTGGGTACCCCTTTGGGGAAATGGAAGAGAAATGGGTTGGCTAGTAGACTAATCGACATATACACTCTTTCCTTTGGAAGGGATTATCTCAAGACATGGTTTTTTAACATTTGGAACATTTTTAATGGTTGTGATAGAGGTTTCCTTAGCAGGGAATGACTCTAGTGGAGGGATAATTTGTATTTTAAGTTTTTTTCCACTCCGAAGGGTGATGTCACTAACATTTCACTTATCCCTAAGGTTAAATACTGGCTGAGAAGGTAGTTTACTCGACCTGTGGCTCTAGATTTCCCCCACCGAGTTGTAAAGTTGGGATAATTAGGTTTTTAGGTCTTTTATGGTAGCTTGGGTGGTTTTTTGGAATTGTAGATTGTTGGAAGCCATTTGTTTCATCATATATTCTAAGATAGGATCAGGTTTTGGAGGGTTTTGTTTGAAAGGCCTTTATTGTGGTTGAGGATTTCTAGGTGGTGGCAGTGGATGACTACTCCACCCTAGTTAGTTCCATTGTTGTTGAGGCTGGTTTTAATACCCCCTTTCCTATAGTATCGGTTTTCTTTTCACCCAGGATTGGATGGATAGTAAGGGTCTTCCTAAAGGGTTGGTTATAGGTGAAACCTAGAAATATTTCCTCACAAATCTCAAAATTTTATCTCAATTGGGTGTATTGGTTAGAGTAGTGGGTGTTAGAAGAACATATACAACAATTTATGGGAGGAGGAGATTGATATTTCCCTTGGGAAAGAGAAATTTTTCGAAGAAGGGTACTTACCTCTTCGAAATTCATGTCCACCTTCTTCTCGAATTCAGCACTTTTCACCTCATGGACGCCTTGAATGGGTACACCAGACCTTGAACCAAATTATTGGGTGTTATGAGTCATGTTCTCAATTAGGGTTCGTGTAGCAATTGGGGTCTTATCAACTAGTTTTCCAACTACAGCAAAATCAATCATATTTCGATCAATAGGAATTAAACCTTCATAAAAATACTGAATTAAAAGTTTATCACTTATTTAGTGGTGTAGACAGCTTGAACATAACCTTTTAAAGTATTCCCAATATTCATGTAATGTTTCCCCTTGTTATTTTCTTATACCACATATTTATTTCTTTATAGTTTCAATTCGAGAGGCTAAGAATTATTTTTCAAGAAAAAGGCATTTCATGTCCGCCCAGCCTGTGATTGGTGAATTAAGATAGTAAAGCTAGTCCTTTGCAGTTTCTTCTAATGAAAATGGAAATTCTCTAAGTTTTACTCGTTCCTCATCAACATTTTTAGGTTTTAATGTTGAATTCATAGTATGAAATTATTTTAAATGTTTATGTGGGAATTCTCCTTCAAGTCCATTAAATCTAGGTAACAAGTGAATTAGACCATATTTTAATTCAAAATTGGGTGCCTCACCTTGCATTTCAATATATGAGGGTTAGATGTCAACATCTGTTGAGGTTAATTATTTTAGTGTTATATTGCTTTCATCCATGTTATACAAGTGTATTTTAGTTTTAATATTGGTTCTAGAAGAATAATAAGGATGAAGAAGAGGTCTAGTGTGTGGTGTGTCCTCCTCCAAAGTGTTTTCATGTGTGTCTCAGTGTCGTTGATGTAGGATCTTCTCTGGTTCGGGTTCGAAAGGTGGTAAATATCCTGGATTAGAACACATCATTCAAAAAACCTACACAAGAAATAGATCATAACACAAAAGGATTGAAAAGGTAGAATAGAAAAAAAAATATTCACAAAATTTACAAACATCTTATCAAAAACACACACTAAAAACCAAAGTGCTCCCTGGAAATGGAACAAACATTTGGCTGCACTATCATGACATGTCAAATTGATTATTTTTTTTAGATGATTTTATAGTATATGGAAGACCATAGGTCATCTCTCAAGGAGCGTTGGTAGGCTTAGAGTATGCGTTTTTAACAAAATGTACTAAAAAATGGGGGTGATTTTGAAAACAGTTTTTAAATGAAATGACTTAATTTAAAGTTTAAAATACCAAATGGATTTTGAAAAATATGAGATAAAAGGGTTAATTGTGAGTTCAATACACCACTTTAAGAGTTCCTTATTCTAAATTGACTATTAGGTTTTGTTGTAATCCTTTGGTTGAGGGATTACCAATATCATGGTTCCCCTCTTTCCTCTTAAAATGATGCACAAAGAACCAACCCTTGACACAAAAATCATGTTGTCAAGTTTTGGACCTCAATAATAGAGTGAGGTATACCAAATAATACTGAAATATCATGTATGTGTGAGAAAAATAGGATTATTTTATTGTCCAATCGAATCGACCTAATATTCCCACTCGAATCTCAACCCAATCGGTATTGAGATAACAAATGTTTCATTTAATTAAACTAAAACAATGCATTCAGAGAAGAATCATATTAAGATTAAACATAAGTGAAATAACTAAAGAAAAAATCAGAAAAAAATAGTAGAATAGAAAGTGTCGAAACTCCCTCTTCAAGTGTATATCTCCCTCGCAATGATCACCCATCATTTAGCTCGACATGAGGAGGATGAGGAAGCTCAGGTGGAGATACTTCTTCATTATTGACCCCCCTATGAGGATAGGGGCCTCTAGAAATTATAGGATGAAGAGTAGACTCCTCTAGGAATCCAAAATAGAATATCTTCACTTCTGGTTCGAACTCCCAAATGAGGTTCCCATGGTGCCTTTTATAGACAAAATGAGATATGGTTTTGAGCACCCAGATTTTGATAAACTTCATGGAGGATGGTTTTAGGCTACTAGACAGTTGAATATCCCTTTTAAAAAAACTGGAAAGTTTTATAACCACATCCTGAATATCACCACCAAAAGTTTGTAATCATCTGGACAATCACATCTCAAGATATGAACATATTACAGAATGACACTTTTGACTTGGTGCAGATTTGGTGGCTTGGACAGATCAGTTCGGATGATCTCAATATAAGCCTAATTTGGATTGCATTAATTGAGATAAAATGTACCCTATTAAATTTTGGACCGGCCCAAAAAAATTCAACCCATTTTGATGCATGATATAGTATAAGTGTGTGGATTAATCCACTGGTGTGCTTGGATCCTACACAGTTTGGCCCATTTTCCTTGGACTTCATCATGGGTCCTCCAAATCACTTCCACATTCAATGAAATTATAAAAACAAGTAACATTTCCCTTTTTAACAGTGACAAAAACAAAATAATTTAATCAAACATGAAGTTCATTTTATTATTATATTTGGAGTTTACAATAAAAATTCAGTTTAATACAATGGTGTAAGGGTTAAAATGAAACAGTGAATCATGGTACGATCAAATGCCCCCAAAGTGATATAAAAAGATAACATTTACACTAGCTTTAAGGTTAGTCATTCCCCTCAAGCACATACCTTACCCAAGGTAATCATTTTTGTCATTACTCTTTCTTCTAAATGTGAATCAGACAACTTCCAATAACTTTATATTACTAAATTTATATAGGGAAAAGTTGTATGTTATTTCTATCTATCAACACCCATGCACCACCTTGTTGTGATGTGTACATTGTATAATATCCTAGGAGACAATATATACAACAAATAACTCCCAAAATATCACATGAGAGTGGTGATTGAGGTAGCTCAAGAGCTGAGCATTGAGTTTTCTATTTCAATTGATGATCCAGATATTATAACAGTCAATGATGCTATTGGAACTTTCATAGCATGGATGTCTAATCTTATAAAGATACATGAGATATGTCCTTAAAAAAATTGAAATGAAAAACCTGTAATGATTGATGAAAAAAAGGTATAAAGTGAGGTATGTGTTAGAATTTTAATTTTTTTTAAATAATTTAACTGTTTTTTTTTGATAAATTACTCTCAATCAACATTTTATTAATTTCTTAAGTGTTTTAATTAACATATTATTAATTTATCAAGTGTTTTAATTAATAGTGTTTTAAATTCTTAAGTGTTTTAATTATTTAATAATTCTCAATCATAGATTTAAAAATAATTATGTGATTTTTTTATAATTTTATTTGTTAAAGGTTTTAATTTGATACTTAAATGTTTGTTATTTTTTTATTTTCTTAAGTTTAATTTTTTTTAGTAAAAAATTAGGCCATCCTTAGTGAGCCACCTGACTAGCCCTCAACAACATAGGGGACCCATGGGGTTAACACTGTGGGAAGGCCTACCAAATGCATGTCATAAGAAGACTAGATAATGGTGTTCATAGTGCATTCTCAATGTGTGTGGGCCCATGTATAAGGTCTGAAGAGCATGCCCGTAGGTTCATGGTTTGGGAATAGATTACCCACTGGGCTATAGGCCCGTGTGTGTGTAGTGTAAACCCATGTTGATCCTCAGTAGCCAACTTGAACTGAGGATCAATGTGGTTTTAATGATATATTGTTGATTTATCACTTTTCCGATTTGATGTGGGATGCAGTTTTAAGTTTCATTGTTCATCCATCTTTAAAATCTTAGACACTTGTAGTGTGATCCATGGCTATCATATCAAATCCATTTCAACCATTCGATCTCCCACTCATTTATTTTTAAATCTCATGCATCTTTCTTCTTTGTGTGATTTTTCCTTCTTTGTTTTTTAGTCATCTTTCTTTCATCGATGTCTCTCTCAGAAAATTCATACTTTCTAACCAAATTTCATCAAGCTTGTGGATCATGTCTCTATTAGTCTCAATATCTTATTCTCACATATTCTTTCTAGTTTTAACAGTAATATTTTCTTCTTATTATTTTTACTTATATATATTCATCTGGTTTTCCCTATGTCGATGTTAGTTCACCATTATTCACTTTGTTGGTTGCTCGACAGTGACATCGTTGTACATCAATAGTGAGTCAAGTCACCGTTGGATATTAACAGAGATTCAATTCACCATTGGATTTCAATGGTGAGTTTAGTAACCATTGGACACCAATGGTGAGTTGAGTCAACATTGGATATCAAAGATGAGTCATGAGTGACCATTAGAATTAATTTAATGATGAGTCATGATCCACAGTTAAACTTCATGAAATAGTAACTAATTTTTATTATTTCTCATAAAGCCTTTGATTGCTCAATGTCATGGAATAAATTTTGTTTTCTATGGTTGTTTTAATTTTTTATTTTAAATATAATGGTAGCCTCTACTCTATTTTTTAGTGATGTGTCATGAGCCACCACTCTCTATTTTCAATAGTAGATCATGATCCATCACTCTCTATTTTCCATGGTAGGTCATGATCCACCGCTCTCTATTTTCAACAGTAGGTCATGAGCCACCTCTCTCTATTTTAAGTGGTAGGTGTTGAACCAATGATATCTATTTTTAGTGGTATGTCATGAACCATTGTTAGTTAAAATTTCATGTCTCTAAACTTTTATTTCTTATTTCAATTTATGTTTTTTAAATAAACTCTTTGTTAAAAGCTTTTTTATTTTTTGTTGAAATAAAATTGCAAGGTGTGTAAAAATTAATTGTAGCATTATTTTATGTACACTCATGCTTACAGTTCTAAAAGATATGTCATTCTATATTTTACTACATTTTTCTATTTGTTTAATCTAAAAGATTATATTTTCATTTCAATTTTTTTATAATTGTGAATTATTTACACTAGATTTATCTAAAATATTAATTTTTTTATATTAATATTTAATGAAGAATTATAAATCTCTTTTGTCCTATGTTTTTAATCATGGATTTAACAAAAAAAGGTAACAATAATATTATATTATTGTTATACACTAAAAAGTTTCATAAAGATATTAGACACATAACCACTCCTATAGAATATTTGTTTTAATGATTTGGGGGATACCTTAAAGGAATAAAAAGAACACCAGTGTAGATCATTCAACACAACATGCAACAAATATCTTGTGATAAATCTTCGACATTATTTCTACTCTGAATTTTTCACAAACATATGTGACTTCTTCACTCATGTTGTGATCATATAAGGACCTCATCTTCAACATTTGTTCCTTAAGTTTTCAATGATCATCAAGCTTCGACATATTCAACATTTCTGACCATATGCTATTTTACCTGCATTATTTTTTATTCATGTAATATTATTCCTTATGTTTTTATTTATTTGAGTCTAGTTTATGGTTTTTAATTATCAAAAGAAAGTCTTTCTTTCTCTGGTTATTCCACCACATAAAAGGAAGTTAGGGTTCTGACTCCTGATCAAAAGTCAGGTAAGCAGACTATGTTGGTCTCCTATAAAAAGACTAGGTTGTGCCTCCAAGTTTTTTTGAAAAGAAGGGTCTATAACAAGGTTATAAAACCTTTAAAAGTGAGTTTATTAGTGGATATAAATCTCCTTGAGAATTAGATAAGATTAAAGAGTAGACTAGGATATTTGTGATCTGAACCACTATAAATCCTTGTGTTCTTACTTTTTATTTCCACTGAAACTCATCTTAATAACACTGCACTCACTAAAGATTTTTTTTTATTAACTCTAATTATTTTTTCATTAATTTTTAAAATGACTATTCACCCCCCCCCCCCACTCTAGTGATATTTTCCATTAATAACAATCCAAAAATTGGTATTCACTAATAAAAAAATACCCTATACCAACAGTTTGGAACTATTGGTATATGTCTCCAAACCGTTGGTATAGCATATACCAATGGTTTGGAGGACCATTGGTTAGTTTTGTGTTGGGATAGGTCTATACCAATGGTTCTGGGAAAACTGTTGGTATAGGTTATTTGAAAAACCTAAAACAACGGTTTCATAAAACTGTTGGTATAGGTAATTCAAAAAATAAACTCAACTTGGTTTTGATCCCAGAACCTCCCATTTATATTACAATAACCTAACAACTAACCTAACATGACTTTTGTGATAATTTAATAAATAAATATATTTATATTTATAAGTTTTTTAAATTTTGATTTATTAAATGTTATTTGAAAAAATGTTCCATAAAAATATGTGTACCTATACCAATGGTTCTCAAAAATGTTGGTATAGGTTCTTTGAATTTGTGAGTTATACCAATGGTTTGGCAAAAACCATTGGTATAGGTCTTATTTCTAGTAGTGATTAGATATAGGTCTCTGATATGTTAGTCTTTATTTTTTTTAATCTGATGCAAAACAATTGGTATCAGAGCTAATTCAATAGATATATGGTTATGATATAAAACAATTGATATCAAAACTTTTTCTCTGATAAGTTACTCTTTATATTGTTTATTTTTAACTCTATACTAACCCATCATTCTATACTTAATAATCTAAGAAACAAAAGAAAAGTTTTCTTTTAAGATGGTAGGTGTCAATTCCAATGATGGATGGATTACATAGAAACCCTCATTCTTTGATGGGAGTGACTATGGCTAATGGAAATATATAATGGAATCCTAATTGAAAAAACTGAGTGTGGATCACTGGACTATCAGAGATAATACATATGAGCCACCCAAGGTTGATCTAGAGACTCTTGTAGGTAATGAATTGATAAAATATGTTTATAATTACAAAGTTAAAAATATTTTTTATTGTACTATTAGTATAAGTTTTTATAGTCATGTTTTATCTTGTAATACAACCCACAGCATATGAATTACAATTTAAGTGACTCATTATGGGATTGAAAATATTAAGAAAATCAAGTTAGGAATTCTCTAAGAAGAATACCAAGTCTTCAAGATGGGATGTGAAGAATATATAAACTAGATGTTCTATCAGTTCACCAGTATCACTAATGGTATGAGTGATCTTAGAGAATTCTTAGACAAAACAACTAAATTGGAAAGAGTACTAAGATATCTTTCAAAAATATGGTATTCAAAGAAGTTTGTCATATATGAGAGTATAAATTTTAATAAGTATACTTTATATGAACTAATAAGCTCTCGATTGAAGTATGAGTTAGATATAAAAAATAATAATGATGAGGAGTCTATAAAGAAAAAATTTATTGAATTTAAATATAATTTAATTGATACCACTAATGCATATGATTCTAATTTCCAAGAAAGTGACAGGGATATGACTCATTTTAGAAATAAACTTTTCAAATTTGTAAAAAAAATGTGGTAAGAGACAGTTTGGAAGGAATAATGAAAAAGGTTACAAGATAGTTAATTCAAGTAGGACTAATAATGTCTCATATATAACATGTTATGAGTGTAGGAATAAAGGTCACATCAGACCTGATTTCCCCAAACTAAAGAATTCAAATAGTTATAGACAAAAGGAGGAAATAAAAACAAGCTCTGATTAAAGGATGGGACTACTCAGACAGTTCTGACTCAAGCAGTGGCTATGGAAGTGAAAAGGAAACAGGAAACCTTTCCCTAATTGGTATAAAGTTTGAGGTAAATGATTATATTTTTACTCAGTTGATAACTCCGGAAAATATTAATCATAATGCAATATCCGAAAATAAATAGGATATTGATTCTGATTCTAATTGTGTTTTTGATTCTAAGAATTCTTGAGTTAAATGATTTATTAATGAAAATGAAGAATTAAGGAATAGTGGCTTCAAAATGATTGAAAAATATAGATAATGTAAATGTATAAATAATAAGTTAGTTGAATAAAATGACAAAGTGAAAAGGGAATGTGAAAATGTGAATATCATTGTTTCCTAGAATGAAGAATATAAAATTAAATGTGATTATGAGATTTTGAAACTGAAAGATGAAAATGAAAGACTTAAATAATTTCTATTTTAAAATGACAAATACCAGGATAGAATATTTAATTTAGTAGTGGATGATCTAACTAAACTATAAAATGAGTGTAAGAAATTAAATCAAGAAAATAAAAAATTAAGAAACACAACTTTTAGATCTAAAGAAAAGTTTTATACAGATTTAAAAACTATTCAAAAAGTGAATATGGTTTTGAAAAATTAAGTTGTTAATATTAAATAGTATTTATCTAATTTTTTAAAAGGTAAATAAAAATATGATAAAATGATGTCTTTAATAAAACTAAACTCAAAGAAAATTTGTTTTGGCTATAACAGTTTTTCACAAAAATTAAATAAGACTGCTTTTTTAGAAGTGAAAAAGGAATTGTTTCTACTATAACTTTTTAATTCCCAGAGTTTTTAAAATAGAAAACTATGTTTGATAGCGTATATGATACACAACACTGAATCCAAACAAATAATTATTATTTAAATATGACTATCTTAACCTTCCTATTAAATTTGTAGATCTGAATAAGATTAACTACTTTATGAAATATATATGTGTGTGTGTATGAGAGAGAGAGAGTGTGTGTACTATATATATTGATAAATTCTTAGTAAATAATCAATCAATTTTGTTAATGTATTTTTGTTCTTCAAAATATGTTTTCTTGAAAAATGATTTTTATTTCTTTTTATAAATATGATAATGATTTTAGAGAAAATGTAGGATATGTATTTAATAAAACAAACATCATTTTTGATATTAGTATATCAAAAATAACTTAATTTGAAAATTTTTGGATTTTTTCAAAAATATAGATTCTTTAGTGAATAGTAAAAAATACCATTTTATGTAAAATTTTCAATTCTTTTGATAAATGAATTAATTATTATTTTAATTTTATTTATAAGTAACTTAATTATTATTTTTAGTTATATTTAATTCAATTAAGTATATTTTAATAATTTTTAAACCATATTTTAGAATAAATTTATTTTTAGGATTAAAAATTCATTTTTCTAAAAACTATTTTAAAATTCATAATGTATCTCAGTTTCAATTAAATAAAATAACCCTTAATTTTTAGATTACATATATATGTGTGTGTGTGTGTGTGTGTGTCTTTATGAATTTCAATTCATATAATAAACATCACGGGTTATAGATTTAAAGGAAAATCATCTTTTCCTTAAAAAAATTATTTTTTTTTAAATCGTTTTCCATCATGATTAAGGGTTTTAAATTAAATTAAATTATTCCACCTCTATAAATTTATTTTTGATAAAATGGATTAAATATTTAAAATCATAAAAAATTATATTATTTAATAATTTCAACTCAATTTTTGAACAATATGAATATTAATAATAACAAATATTTACTAACAAGGTAAAAGGAAAATAGGTTTATTATGGGTGAAAATAGTTTAAGAAATACAAGAAACAAAGTAACCCTGACAAAATGAATATTTAAATTTAATTTGCATTTAAATTATGATTCTATTTATTCCTTTTTATTTTTAATTTATAAATTATTAAGTAATTTTTTTATAAAAACTATATTTCTGATACAATAAAACAAAAATTATATTTTTGGGTAATATTCAAATTCAATTAAGAAATTTATTTTCATGAATTAATAGATTTTTGAAATAAATAATATTTTAATAAATTATTAATATTATTACATAATTTTTATCAAATATATATGATCATATAATTTTTATGAGGTCAATTGTAATTTTTATGAGGGTTCAAAAACTATTATTGTCAAAAAACCCAACAGTTCTTAATAAATGTAGATTTTATTTTAAAATTTAAAAATAAAATATTTATAAAATCATTTGTATAAAATTAATATTATTTTCTTCAATGAGATCATCAGAATTATCCAATGGTAAAATTTTCATAATTTTCTGAGACATTCGAATTTTCAGGTAAAAATTAAATATCGTATAAATATAATTAGTGTATTATAACACCATAATGACCCAAAAGTGATGTAATAACTACTATAAATTGAAACCATGACCAAATAAATTTTTTACATTTAAAATATTGTGATTTTGAGTTTATTTTATTTATTTTTTAAATCCATTATGAATCCTCCAAAACCTATAATATATTTTAAGGTTTTAAAATAATTACTTTAAGAGTGTGACTCACCTACACATAAGAAGAGGAATTATTTTAATAAGTTGTGCCCTTTGACTTATAAAATAATAAAAAACACTCCTATTTGGTAGAAACCATGGGAAAAATCATGGGATAGTTTGTGGTTTTGTTATGTAGAGTCCAAAACATAAATAATAAATAAATCTCCCTCATTTCCTATATAAACCTAACCAATATTATTTTCCCATCACTCAAAATCCTTAAAGAACATTCATACTCTTCCCTCCACTCTCTAGAGTCCTCCCAAGGTTCCCCCAAGTTCTCAAGGAGTTCCTACCAAGCATTTGTGAGGTTCCTCCTAACCCATAAATTGGTTTATTTAGTAAATAAAAAAATATATTTAAGGAGATATTATTTATCCCCTCTCATTTTGATCCTTACCTAAGTCGTTACTATGCTAAAATTTTATAAGAAATCATCCACTCTCTTCTTTTTATCAAGCACTTATTTTTGTTATGTCTCTAAATTTCATTTTTATTATGTTGTGATATGTTCTTACATATTCCCCTTAATTTCCATTTGATGTATAAACAATGAGAGTTTCCTTTAACTCTCATTAATCCTTCCATGATACTTTATGCACCCCCATTACTATACTGGAATTTTGTAAGGGATCTTCCACTCTCCTTTTTCTTTAAGTACTTCTTTTATGTCAGGCTTCTTAATTTCCATTTGTTTATGTTTGTATATCTTCTTCCATATCCCACATAATGTCCTTCCGATGTCTACATGATGAGATACCCCTTTCACTCTCATTAAACCTCTCATGATTCTTTATGTACACCCGTTACCATGCTGAAATTTCGTAATGTGTTTTTATCTTCTCATTTCCATTCAAGAACTTCTTTTATGTTATGCCTCTTAAATTACATTGGATTATATTTAAATATGTTCCTCGATATTCCCATTACTGTCCATTTAATTTTTAAACGATGAGATCCCCTTTCCCTCTCATTAAGCCTCCCATGATTATTTATGTACACCCATTACCATGCTGAAATATAGTTAGGATTATTTTCTCTATTCAAGTTTCTTTATTACCTTATACCTTCTATTTACAAGTTTCTAATGTTTGGATATAATTTTCCATTCCCATATTACTACCAATTTTATGTCTATGTGATTAGAGACCCATTTCTCTCTCATCGACCCATTTTTATGAATCTTTAAGTTACGTTGTTATGCTACAAAAATTTCACCATCAGCTTCCATGCCAAAACAAATGTTTAGTGAATGCCATACTCATTTCCTATCAAGGATGTTAATATTTATTCATATATAATTTTGATTGGGAACTTAAATAAATGTATTTCATACTATTTAATCATGGAATATATTATGATGATGAATGAATCCATGTTTTATAATCTATGTGTCACACTAACTCATGGTAATGAAATGGATATAATGGGTGCACCCAGATAACGCTCCAATACATTGGGTAATGTTTAGTATCATGATACATCACATTGGGATAGGGAGTGAACCTACTTCCTTTATGGAACTTTGTCCACCATGATGTCTTAGAGGGTTTTTCCTTGACAAATGTTTTTTATTCAGTGTTTTAAGTTCTTTCCACATTTCCCATGTTATGATTATCATGTTATATCATGTCTCATTGTTTATGTTTATGATTCCTACTCTTGTTATTCCCCATTGTTATGCCTATTGTGTAACATGTATTATTATATTAATGTTATTACATTTTATTACCTTACTAGGCTTTATAGCTCACCCATTTCATATTTTATCCCCAAGTTATCCCAGACAGTTTTGAAAGCCATGGAATTTTAGAAGCATGTTAAGGATGTTTTTAATAATGTTGTTGTATCACATGTTAAAGATGTTATCCTATGTACCTAATTCCCAAATACACTATAATTATCATTCTTTTTTGTTATAATAATTGTACTTTTATGTAATAAACCATGAATTAATGTGAAATAAAGGGAATGGTTATTATAGTTGGAATCACAGTAGAAGTTTAGTTATTTTTGGGATTAGGATTAAAAAACTCTAGAGAAACCCTTAAGTATAAGACTAAGTATATGAAAAAATCCCAAAATTTTGATAAGTATAGAGTAAGTGGTTTATCAAGAAAATAAATCCTTGTATGGATACTAAAAGTGGTCGTGGTTCTGGAACAGATGTACCTAGGTGTAACAACTCTAACAAGTTATCTCGGTCCTGACTCCGGTTAACCTAGTACATGAAAACAGGTCATACTGTGCACCTACTTTGACACTCACAGGGGGCATGATTTGGTAAATTCACAATCTCATTATGAACCATTATTAAGGGAATAAAAATGCACATAATAATATATTTTAGTAAATAGATCATGGATAACATAGATTGAAGCTTATAAATTCTTAAGATAAGGAAATAAATTTAATTTATAAGTTATCCCTTTAATATCATTAGATTCACCTTTTTGTGTTTAATAGTTTAAAATTAATCATCTCTAATTTTTTCTTTATTATATATAATGGATGGAAATAGGAGTAACCTAGTAAATTCCCCAATTGAAGGGTTAAACCCTAAACTAAGGAAGGACCTATGATATGGAAATAATTGTTGTGTAAGTATTAATGTGTTTATGTGTTGGTATTATATCGATGAAATTATAGAATCATGAAACATATTCCATAATAGTTTTTCTTTTAATTATTTTAAACATATGTTTAATGGTATCGAAAAAACTATAAATTTTATTTAGTGATAATGTGTTTTTTTGGAAAACACGTGATAAAGGGATCGATAACCATTAATGTGTGTTTGATGTTGGGATAAACCAGGATATTTTTTTGATGGTATGTCTAAGGATATTATTATGCTTAAAATAATGGATACCAATATTGAGGATATATGTAATAAAAGTTTACCATGATTATGGATATTTAGGGAAATAGATTATAAGATCAAATCTTTTTATTTTGAGGTGATTATCCATATTTCAGGATATGTTTTATTTGGTTTGAGGTATTTATAACCATTAAGTTTAATAAATAGGAAATTTTGAGTATAATGATTTTTTTTTTGGAGGTTTGAGAAGAAGGGTATGAGAAAAATTTTGAAGTTAAAAAATTCTTTAATATTGAGGTTGTTAGTGTTATTTTAGATATATGGGTATTTATTTAATGAATGATCTTTGTTAAACTATTGGGATTTTTGTGAAATTTTTGTAATTGATGCATTAAGAATTATTAATTTTTAGTATTATCTTACTTTATGTTAACCATTTATGGATTTATTAAAGATTTGAGGAATAAAATTTTATTATTTATTATATCATGTGATCCATTATAAGATTATTCTAGTTCTTTAGTCAAAAAAAATTCATCTTGAGTTGTCATCATTTGGGAGAAAAAGATGATATTGTAGTGGAAATTAATTAAAGGATTGAATTTTACTTGTTAATAAATTATATTTCCTTATATTCCTAGTCTAAATGATAAATGAATTCTGTAACTATAAAAAAATAATATTTTTATCAATAATTTTTTCATATTATGATCATTTTTTATGAATTGATGATCATTTTTTCCATCAAATATTTATGATTTTGTGGTCATTGACTTTAACCTCACCATGTTCTCTATAACACACAATTAGTTATTTGGTGTTAGTTTTATCTTTCATGTCCATGTTTTCACTTCCCACTAATGTTCTCATACATAGAATCCTAGTTATATGATGCCATTCATACATCCCTTTTTCTCTTTTTAAGTGGATGTTTCATTAACACTTTTTACAATATGGGTTTTCAATAAATATATTTTCATGTTTCAAAACATTTCATACTGAGTCTAAGTTTAAATTTAGAGGATGAAATTTATAAAATGTGGGACTAATGTAAGGCCCCGAGTTTTTTAAATTGAAAACTATGTTTGATGGCGTATGCAATATGCAACACCGAATCCAAACAAATAATGATTATTTAAATATGACCATATTAAACTTTATATTAAATTCAAAGATATGAATAATATTAACTAATTTATGAAATATATATGTGTGTGTGTGAGTCCTATATATATTGATAAATTCTTAGTAAATAATCAATCAATTTTGGTATGTATTTTTATTCTTCAAAATATGTTTTCTTCAAAAATGATTTTTATTTCTTTTTATAAATGTGATAATGATTTTTGATAACATTAAGAATATGTATTTCATAAAAAACTATATTTTTGATATTAGTATATCAAAACTAACTTAGGGTGAAATATTTTGGATTTTTTCTAAAATATAGATTTTTTTGAAAATATAGACTTTTTAGCGAATAGTAAAAATACCTCGTTTATTTATAATTTTCAATTCTTATGATAAATTAATTAATTATTATTTTAATTTTATTTCTAGGTAACATAATTATTTTTTTAGTTGTATTTAATTCAATTAAGTATATTTTAATAATCTTTAAATCTGATTTTAGTATAAGTTTATTTTTAGGATTAAAAACGCATTTTTCTAAAAACTATTTTAAAATGAATAATGTATCTTAATTTTCATTAATTAAAATAACCCCTAATGAGAAATGATCTAGATGAAATGTTTATATTATATATATTTATGAATTTAAATTCATATAATAAACATCATCGATCATAGAGTAAAAGTAAAATCATATTTCCCTTCAAAATTATTTTTTAGAAAACATATTTCCATCATGATTATAGGTTTTATATTAAATTAAATTCATACACCTCTATAAATTTATTTTTTATAAAATGTATTACATATTTTTAATCATAAAAATTCATATTCGGTAATAAGTTCAACTCAATATTTGAACAATATGAATAGTAACTATAGCAAATATTTATTACCAAGGTAAAAGGAAAACATGTTAATTATGGGTGAAAATAGTTCAAAAAAGATAAGAAAAAAAGTAATTCTAATAGTATGAATATTTACATTTATTTTTAATTGAAATTATTATTATATTTATTCCTTCTTCTTTTTAATTTAAAAAGGATTATATAATCATTTTGATAAAAATTATATTTTTGATATAATAAAACAAAAATTGTATTTTTGGGTAATATTCAAATTCAATTAAGGAATTTATTTTCCTGAATTAATGGATTTTGTGAAATATATATTATTTTAATACAATATTATTATTATATAATTTTTATCAAATATATACGATCATATAATTTTTATGAAATCAAATTTAATTTTTATGAGGGTTTGAAAACTATTTTTTCAAAAAACCCAACATTTCATAATAAATGTCAATTTTATTTTTAAAGTGAAACTTAAAATATTTATAAAATTATTTCAATAAAATGAATTTTATTTTTGGAATTAGAATTTTTAAATTATCCAATGGTGAATTTTTAATAATTTGCTAAGATAATCGAATTTTCGTGTAAAAATTAAATACCATATAAATATACTTTGTATATGACATCATAATGACCCAAAAGTGATTTAATAATTACTATAAATTGAATCCAAGACTAAATAAATTTTTTAACTTTAAAATATTGCGATTTTAAGTTTATTTGATTTATTTTTTAAATCTATTATGAATCCTCCAAAACCTATAATATATTTTAAGGTTTTAAAATCACTTCTTTAAGAGTGTGAATAAACTCCACATAAGAAAGGGAATTATTTTAATAATTTACACATTTAGCCTTATAAAATAATAAAAATCACTTATATTTTTAAGAAACTATGGTCAAAAACCAAGGGATGGTTTGTGGTTTTGAATATTTTATTATGCACAATCCAAAACCAAAATAATAAATAAATCCCCCTCATTTCCTATATAAACCCACTAAATCTCTCATTTATCTTCACTAGAACTCCTTGTAGAACATCCATACTCTTCCCTCTACTATCTATAGTACTCCCAAGGTTCTTCCAATCTCTCAATGATCCCCTACCAAGAATTTTGAGTCACACTCTCAAGTAAGGGATCATCACCTTCCTCTCCTCCTTTAAATTCAAGAACATTCTTTGAAATTAGACTTCTTAATTTAAATTTATTACATTTTAATTCATTTATAATTATTATAATATTCTAAAATTTATTTTTTTTATTAATTATATATCATTTATCCCCTCTCATTTTTACCCTTACCTAAGTCGTTACTATGCTGAAATTCTGTAAGATGTCTTCCACTCTCCTGTTTTTATCAAGCACTTATTTTTGTTATGTCTCTAAATTTACTTTTACTTATGTTGTGATATGTTCTTACATATTACCCATAATTTAAATTTAATTTATATAATCATATCATCATTTCACTCTTATTAATCATTTTATGATCCTTCAAGTAGACCCATTACTATGCCAAAATTTTGTAAGGGATCTTCCACTCTCCTTTTTATTCAAGCACTTATTTTATGTTATGCTTCTTAATTTTCATTTTTTAATGTTGTGATGTGTTCTTATATATCCCAAATAATTTAATTTTTATTTATATATTATGAGAGACCCATTTCACTATCATTAAGCCTCTCATAATCCTTTATGTATACCTATTACCATGCTGAAATTTCATAAGGTATTTCACTCTTCTCATTTGAATTCAAGAAATTATTTTATGTCATGTCTCTTAAATTACATTTTATTATGTTGGAATATGTTATTCCATATTACCCTTACTATCCATTTAATTTATAAATGATTATAGCTCATTTCCCTCTCATTAATCCTCCCATGATTTTTTATGTACACCCATTACCATGCTAAAATATAGTTAGGATTATTTTCTCTATTAAAGTTTCTTCATTACATTATGCCTTCTATTTCCAAATTTATAATATTTGGATATAATTTTACATTCCCCTATTAATTACCATTTGATGTTTATGTGATTAAATAACCCTTTCTCTCTCATCATCCCTTTTTTATGAATCTTTAAGTAACGCTGTTATGCTGCCAAAAATTTCACCACAACCTTTCATGCTAGAAAATTTGTGCAATGAATATCAAACCCATTTCCTATAAAGGGTGTTCACATTTATCCACATATACATTTTATTTGGAACTGACATAAATTTATTCCACACTTCTTAATGTGGAAACAACTTAAAACACTGAATCAATTGTTTGAAATCTTATTGAGTGGCCAAGAGACCTTATATAAATTGATTCAGGGTGAATTTGAAAACAAACTTTTATTGAGTGGCCAAGAGACCTTCTATTGTTTTAAATCTTATTGATTGGGTGAATTTGAAAAACAAACTTTTATGATTCCTACTCTTGTTATGTCCCATTGATATGGGTATTGTGTAACATTTATTATTCTCTTCATGTTATTCCATGTTTATTACCTTACTAGGATTTATAGCTCACCCATTTCTTATGTTTCTCCATAGGTTATCCTGTGATGTTTTAAAATCTATGGAATTTTAGAATCATGTTAATTAATTTTTTAATAATGTCATTTTATCCCATGTTCAAACTGTTATTCTATGTACCTAATTCCCAAAGATACTAGACTTCTCGATCTTTTGGGGTGTATTAATTGTACTTTTATGTAATAAATCATGAATTAATGTAAAATAAATTGAAGGAATGTTATAAACACACTTTAAATGTATAATTAAAGGTAATTATTATAATGAATGATCAATGAGATTCACTCAATATTTTGGTCAAACTATAACTGTTTAATCTAAAAGTTTGTTTTCAAATTAACCCAAAATCAATTGTTTGAAATCTTATTGAGTGGCCAAGATACCTTCTATAAATTCTACTGAATTTATGACAACATGGGTACCAAAATGATGGTACTCAAATCCTATGGGACCGAAGCTATTCATTATTACAAGATAATTATTATTTTTTTTGTTAACTAGCATGCATACTATCTACTATAATATAATTTGATATGTTTTCATTCAAGATATATAATATTTTTTTAATAATCATTTTATTTATGATTTAATGAAACTGTATTAATTTCTATATGTTTTTCTTTAACAAGAAAAATTATCATAGTTTATATAGTTAAAATTTCAGTTCTGAATATGATAACTATATGTTTACTTTTCTATAAAGTGTTTTAATAGTATTTATTTATCTATATTTAAATATTCATGAATTTAGGGGGATTTTCCCCTTATTTGTAAATTGAAATAATATACTACTATGTACGTTTTAAATAAGTGTTTAAGCAATTATCTTATACAAACTTAAATTTACTTAGTCAATTTAAAAAAATCAACAACTAATCTAGGTAAATCATGTACACTTCCAAATATCATTTGTGTTTTATAATTTAGTTTTTCATAATTCTTAGTTGAAATATGTTTAAAATTTTATATTTACTTAAATAATTAGTTTATTCTAAAATTGATTTAATTCTCACAATAAAATTTGATTTGTTGATATTTTTTTAATCTAATATTTGTATGCTTAAACTCAGGGGGAGTTTGTTTTAAAACAATTAAATAAAAGAAACTTTTCATTTCTTTTGGAAGCATATTATTTTATCTATCTGTTCATGGAAATCTGTTTTATTTTTTCAATGAATATAATAATTTTTTTATATTCCAGTGTTTAAAATTAACATGAAAGAATCTTGACATTTTTTTTTGTGTAACTATTTCTGTTTTGATAAAATTGTTAAATATGATTAAATTGTTATTATATCATACTATTTAAAATACATTGTTAATATTTTACTCTATTTTAATTATTTCTTTATTATGAATATTATAAATTAATGTTTACTCTTATGACTATATACTAATTTGTTACTTTGATAGTTGTTGATTTTAATTAAAAAGGGAGTTTGTTTTATATAATTAATTTTAATATAATTTTTAATAAATTTCATAAAGGGGGATATTTTTATTGAAATTTTAATAAAAAAATTTGTAATTTATAAAAAGGGAGAGTTTTTTAGTATTTGAAATTGCTTTTAAATACTTTAAATATTTTATTTTTTTTGATAAATTACTCTCAATCAATATTTTATTAATTTCGTAAGTGTTTTAAATAACATCTTATTAATTTAAAAAGGTGTTTTAATTAATAGTGTTTTAAATTCTCAACTATTTTAATTAATTAATAATTTTTAATTAAAATATAATAATAGTTATGAAATTGGTTTTATAATGTTATTTGTTAAAGGTTTTTATTTGATACTTAAATCATTGTTATATTTTTATTTTCTTAAGTTTAATTTTTTTAGTAAAAAATTATGTCATCCTTAGGGAGCCACCTAGATAGCCCTCAACCACATAGGGGGACTGATGGGTCAATTCCATAGGAAGGCTTGTAATAGGTGCCCCAAAAAGAGGTTGTAGAACGATATGCATAGTGCATGCTCAATGCGTGTAGACCCGTGTATAAGGATTGTAGAGCACACCCATAGGAACATGGGTTGGGAAAAGGTCACTTGTGGGGTTGTAGGCTCATGTGTGTACAATATAAACCAGTGTTGATCCCCGGTATCCAGCTGGAACCAAGGATCAGTGTGGGTTGAATGATATACCATTACTTCACCAATTTTCCAATTTGATGTGGGACATAGTTCTAGGTTTCATTGTTCATATATATATAAAATATCATACAATCATGGTGAGATCCTTGACCATCAGATCAGATTAATTTCCACCATTCAATCTCCCACTCATTTATTTTTATCTCTCACACATATTTCTTCTTTTCTTGTTTTTTACTTCTTAGTTTTTCTGTCATATTCCTCAGGCAATCACAGACTACCAGTTCGCTGGTGTCTCTCTCAAAAACTCCATCATTTCTAACCAAGTTTCTTCAAGTCTACAGATCAGCTGTCGCTTGGTCTCTGCATCTTCTTCTCACATATCATTTCTAGTTTTAATAGTAATCTTTTCATCTTCTTCTTTTTCCTTCCATATGTTCATCTGGTTTTTTCCTGTGTCAACGGTAGTTCACTATTCTTCACTTTGTTGGTTCCTCGACGGTAACACCATTGGATACCAACGGTGAGTCAAGTCACCATTGGATATCAACAATTATTTGATTCACCATTAGATTTCAACGGTGATTAAAGTCATCATCTTACAACAATGGTGAGTTGAGTCACCATTGGATATGAATGGTGAGTCATGAATCGCTATTGGCCTTTATGTAATGGTGAGTCATGATCCACCATTAGATTTCATGAAATTGTAAATGATTTTTATTACTTCTCATGGACCCTTTTATTACTCAGTGTCATGGAATAAATTTTTTTGGGTTTGTTGTTTTGAATTTTTCTTTTAAATACAACAGTAGAATCTGCTCTATTTTTCAGCAGTGGGTTATGAGCCACTACTCTCTGTTTTCTTCAGTATTTCATGTGCCACTTCTCTCTATTTTCAGTGGTAGGTCATGATCCACCACTCTATTTTTTCAGTGGTAGGTCATGATCCACCTTTAGTTAAAATTTTATGTTTCTAAAATTTTATTTCTTATTTCAATTGATATTATTAAAATAAACTCTTTATTAAAAGTTTTATTATTTTATGTTAAGATAATATTTAAAGTTGTGTAAAACAATTTTGTAAATTCATTTTATCTACACTTATGCTGCAATTATAAAATTCATTCCATGCTCTATTTTACTTCATTTTACTATTTTTTAATATATAATATTTTATTTTTATGTCAATTGTTTTATAATTGTTAATTATTTACACTTTCTTTACTTAACATATTAATTATTTTAATTTAATATTTAATGAATAATTATAAAGATCATATGTTCTATGTTTTTCATCACAGATTTTACAAATAAAGGTAACGGTCATATTATATTATTTTTATTCACTAACAAGTTTCGTGCAGATATTGGACATCAAACCACTCCTATAGGATATTTGTTTATATGATCCGGGCGATATCTTCATGGAATAAAAATAACACCAGTGAAGATCATTAGAAACAAATTTTAATATATCTCTTATGATATATCTTCAACATTATTTTTTCTCTGATTTTTTCACGAACTTTCACGACTTCTTCACTCTTGTTGTTATCACATAAATAATTCATCTCCAACATTTGTTCCTTTCAAGTGATCAACGATCATCAAGCTTCAACATATTTGAAATTTCTAATCATAAATTATTTTCCCTATATAAGTTTTTATTCATGAAATTTTATTCCTCATGTTCATATTTCTTTTAGTCTGGTTTATGCTTTTCCCCCATAAAAATTAAGTCTTTATTTATCTAGTTATTCCACCACCTAAAAGGAAGTCAGGGTTGTGACTCCTGATGAAAATTTAGGTAATCATACTAGTTTAGTCTCCTATAACAATACTAGGTTTTTCATATAGGTTGTTTAAAAGGCAGGGTTTGTAACAAGGCACTCATGCCTTTAAAAGTGAGGTTCTTAGTGGGTACCAGTATCCTTGAGAAGTAAAATAGATTGAGGAGTGGACTAGGATCTTTGTAATATAAACCACTATAAATTCTTGTGTAATTGTTTTTTTATTTCCACTATAACACATCTCAAGAACACTGCACTCACTACAGATTAATTTTTTATTAAATCTGATTTTTGTTTTCATTAATTTTTAAAATAATTATTCACCCCCTCTAGTCATATTTTCCATAAATAATGATCCAACGGTATGGTATTAGAGAAAGATAAAATGATGGGGAAATTAAAGTTTGAATCAATTTAATCTATTGAATTGACCAAGGAAACAAAAGGACATTTTGGGAGTACCTTCTCCCCACTAGTTATACTGCAAAATATATTTTAATTACAACTTCATACCGACACCACATTCAAAGATAGATATATTTCCTACATTCCATTTGATGAATAAATATCCAAAACTATCACTATAAATTTAGCTGGTCACGAGAGAGTAAATAATATTCTTAAGTTTGAATGGATAATATTCTCAGTTGTGAATACATGTATAAGGTATATTTTCATAATACGTCTATCCAAAAAATGATCTAATATGTTTGATAAAGTTAATAATTGTTCATATTTTCTACAGGTGTTTATATTTCTAATATATAAAGGGAAAACCCTATGAAGAACATTTTTGATTCATTAATCCTTGTATCATTTCTATAAAAAAAAGTTAAATTGGAGTTGAAAGAAATTGTTGAGAAAAAAGATGCACTAAATGAGGTATTTGAGAAGAAAATAACAGATAACATACACTTTTGATGCCTATAATGCAGGGGTAAAACACTATAATATAATTGTTAGGTATCAGGATAAGAAACGGAAGATGATGGTCTAAGAATTTAAATTTTTTGCATCCTTGGAGAAACGTAACATTATCAACTCTCGTGATCTCAGCTTGATATGATCCTAGGACCACGCATGGTTTAAACAGAGAACAAAATAATAAATAATGTTTACCTCATCCGTATCTGATGCGTACAAGCCCGTCTCAAGGTGTTAGTGACCATTGATTGAAGAATCTAATGTCAAATCCCTCTAGATCATCCACACATGCATCTTGAATATGATCATGCGCTATTCATCAGAATCCAGGTGTTAAAGCAGTACTCCGATGACCACTTCAACATAGCGACGATCACCACAAACCAACATCTTCAATCTGAGAAGACATAACTTGAATAATTTACTTGTTTGAGAGTCTCTCTCTAGGAATCAGGAGGAGAGAGAGTCTATCATTTCCAATGGATGAATAGTCTACATGGGATAAGCCTCTCTCCACTTATATAGTGGAAACTTATAATACCCAATTTGGTTTCCCATCCCCCATGTAATAAATATCCACTATATAAATATTACAAATAATTATTTGTGAAAAATTAAATTATTCCATAAATAATATTTATAATTAATCACCTAACTGTAATATATATTAAATATATAACATGATTAAATTGATTCTTTAACTCAAATATCATCTCCTGATAATATTAAATAAACCCAGGATATTTGATTAATATCCATTCAAATAATATTTATCCTTATATTTACTTAATCACTTGTAAATACATGTCATAAATAAATTCAATGAATTATTCCATACTTGAATAATTAAAGAATTTATTTATTCCTTGGTGATCCATAGAACTTGGATAATACCTAAACCTTATGGTCAGGTCCACTAAGTCCTATATTCCTATTCAACAAAATAGGGCAGATTCTCAAAGCGTTGTTGTGTTTGACCCTCTAGACCCTTATCTCAATAGTAGTGAATAATATCCACAAACCAAGAGTTGGGTCTAGAAACCCATTGAGGCCACACGATGTGGTTGGTATGACTCAAAGTGCATGTTTTCGATATAAAAGTGTCATTTTAGTTTAAAATGCATATCTCATAGCCAAAACCAAGAAAAAAAGATCGGATTGTTTTTAAATTTTAGGGAAAAAATCTATAATATATTTATAACATTTAGGAATTGGACTCACATCAATATGACACATGAGGTGATTGGTATGTCCTGAAGTGCTAGTTTTTAATAAAAAAATTGTCATTTTAGTTCACAACACGTATCACATGGTCAAAAACAAGAAAACGAGCTCATATTATTTTCAAATTTTAGGGGAAAATCCATAATATATTTCTAACATGTAGTAATATACCTCATATCAATCTAACACATGATTTAGTCAGTATGACTCAAAGTTATTATTTTCAATATAACTTTCATTTTAGTTTAAAACAAGCCTCACATAGCTAAAACTGAGAAAACAAGATTGAATTGTTTTCAAACATTAGGAAAGTGATCCATAATATATTTATTACATGTATGAATTAACCTCATTTCAATCTAAAAACGATGTGTTCGTTATGACTCGAAGTGTGTGTTTTTAATATAAAAGTTCCATTTTAGTTTAAAATGCGTATCGCATAGCCAAAACCAAGAAAATGAGCATTTATTATTTTAAAACATTAGGAAAATGATCTACAATATATTTATCGCATGTAAGAATTGACCACACATCAATCTGACACACGATTAACTAATAATATCATTAATATATTTAGTAATTAATAATATAATTTATCATATCTGGATTATATAAAATTAAAATTAAAATTTTTTTATTTTTTTATTTACTTTTATTAAAATAAACATTGGTTTTATTTTAGGGATATACTTTTATACAGATGTTGATCATTGAAAAGCGTGATAGTTTTGAGTTTGTATATGGGTTGTAATTTTTTTGGTTAATTCTAAATATGACTTTAATATAAATATTTTTTATATAATTTTTTAATTGAAATGATAGTGAAATTTTTTATTTGTATTTAAATCCAGTTTACTGTATATTTCTATTTCTTTTTATATATTCTGATCGGGTTTTGTTCTACAGGGCTATTGCATGGATACTGTAGAGTTTTAGCTCTGTAGTAGCTGAAATGGCCTTTATCATCCCTAGATAAAGCATTGATAAAGGTTCCCTTTTATCACCACTTCATCTAGAAATTATAAAGGGACACTTTAGCATCACTTCATATAGTGCTCATAAAGGGTCACTTTATCAGTGCTTTATCTAGCACTGATAAAGGGACCTTTTATCAGTGCTTGATCTAACACTCATAAAGGTATAATTTATCACTACTTCCAAAAGGAATTGATAAAGGTGTCCTTTATCAGTGATTTTTTAAATCACTGATAAAGGTCATGAGCTTTTAATATTTTTTATATTGTCATCGTTTTTAATCACTGAAAATGATCATTTTTAGAATTGTTAAAAACATGTTTTGTGGTAGTGGATGAAATGATGAAATATTTATGAAACCCATTTTCTTTACATGGGTTATGATATGATAATATGATGGATGATTTATGATAGTGTGGCACACATACATATGGTTTTCATTATATAATGGGTGGGACCATAATTATATAGTCATCTAATGCATTGGGTAAAGTTTTATATCACATGAGATAATTATGGTAAACAAGTTGATATTTTTGATACACAGTGGGAAACAAGAATATTCACTCAATCCACTATGGGAAAAAATTCAATGTGGTTGATCTACTATGAGAAACAAGTCATGATTCCTGATTTGTTATGATATTGGAAATAGGTATTGATGCCTGATTCACTATAATTTGATAGTCTCAACAGATAACCTTGAAATATGAATTAGTTTCTATACCTATGGTGGTTCCATAATTTTATTACATGAACTTATGGTTTAATAATTAATTTATGATGATTTATCACTCTTATGATTTATGTATTTTGAAATGATAATGTTCTATGACATGCTCATATTTATGATCTTTGACAGATTGGGTATGAAATTTTTAACTTATAATCATGATCTCAAACCCTTATTCTTATCTTATGATTTCATATGATCATAGATTAATATCTCTCATGTTTACAATTATTTACCATCTAAGGTCACCCTTTTTTATGTTTTCTTTCCCTAGGTAATGAAGAAATGTTTTAAGTATGATATATCTGAGAAGGGTTATGGTTATAAAGAACATAGTAGGATATGATATAGATTTCTTATGAACTGATTGTTTATGTATAAAATTTTCTAAGGACACTAAACCTATATGATTTTAACATATATCGTTTTGTTATATAATGAATATTCATCTAAGAAGATGTAATATTTATGTTTAAAAATTATGGGACGTCATAGTTTGTATCAGAAAAAGGTTTAATCAACCTTTGGAAACTAGGATGAGAAAACTTTAGTGAAGACACTTAGGATAATCCTATATATAGAATAATGTCCTAAGTTATAGTAAATAAAACGGTGCAATTTTCCTAGAAAAACATCCACATATGGATACTACATATAGACATGGTTTTAAAACAGATTCATCTAGGTGTACTAACCCTAAAAAAGAGGATTTTGAGCATATATCATCTATCATTATAGTTCATGGTGATTATACCCATACTGTGAACCTATTTTGACACTCCTGAGGGATATATTTGGCATAATTCACATTTTATTTATGAAATATTATGAAGGATTTGAATGGATGATAATAATTTATGAAATAGTTTAAACCTAAGGTGTTGTAGATTTAAAACAAGGGTTCATAATTTAGACGTCCTATAAATGATTTTTCATGATTATGTGGTTTCCCACTATGATTATTATTTCTCACACTATGGTTTTTGGTTTTATTCAATGGATGGAACTATGAATAATTTTGTTAATGTTGAATGTGATTGACAATGTAATTATTGTCCTTAAAAGAAACCAAGTGAAATAAGAGATGGAATGTGAAACCTTTTGATTATGGCTAATTAGTTAACTCATTATATAACTAAAAATCTCAACTTGGGTGATTTTTTTTAACACATAGAATAATAAAAAATGGAGTTTCATGAAGACCATATAGAGAAGAAGATTTGGTTCCCTACATGTCAAGTATATTGGAAGAAGCACCCAGGGAAATGTCTCAATGGAATGGGAGTATGTTTTAGGTGGAGAAAATAAGGACATATATTAAGTAATTGTCAAGAAAATATGAAAAGTTTGGTTAATTTAATGGATGAGAATAATGTTTTCTTTAATGTATCACCAATGGTTTAATGTTTTAAATGTGGAAAATATAACCATTATTCAAATCGATTTTCTTAAGAGAAAGATCAAAAAAAGGATTAGAAAGGTTGTACAAGTAATGGTTTTATTTTTGATGATAAAGAGACTATGAATGAAAAATAAATGGAAGGAAGTATTAAGGAATAATATTGCGAAGCCTTGATAATGATTTAAGAAGGAAGTGGATTGATTGAAGTGTTTATATATTATAATTTTATAATTATGATTTATAAGTATTTTTATCAATGGTATTCTAGTTATAAGAATTATAAAACATATAAGTATTGTTCTACAATAGTTTTTCTATAAGGATTTGCAAGAAAATTTTGAATAGTACCACTAACCTAGAAAAGTGATTTAATAGTAAGGTGATATTTTATAGAAAAAACATGATTGAGGGAAATATATCCCTTAATATATTTTTGATGTTGAAATAATAATGTTTATTTGAAATAAAGAGATTATAGATAAAGTAAATGGGATAGTATTAATGACCTTGGAACTGATTATTGATTTGATGACAAAGTGGTTTATATTATCATTGATTAATTTTATAGAATTTATGGACTATATTTGATAATATATAATTTTACTTAAATAATGATAAGAGACTTAATTTTTTGAATCATGTATGTTTTCATTGAGTATTTATGGTAATTTAGGTTATCATCATGTTTCAAGATAATATATGATCAATTTATTCACATATTTGGTATGTGACATTAAGAGATAATTTATATTTTTTGGGGATTAACGTTAAGTTTATTTTGGAAATTTAGTGAGATTATTTCTAAATATTTTTGTATTTTGGATTTGGTCAGACATATTTTGGAAGGTTTTTAAGGTTAACTACTTATGAAATGATTTAAGTTGAACATTGGGTATTATTATTTGATTTTAAAATATAATAACATGTGTTAATCATTTCATTTTTGATAACTATCTTGATATAGGAGGAATGAATTTTCATTCTATTATGAATCTTATGATCCATTAAAAGTTAATTTTAGTGCTTTAGGCATGAAAAATTCTTATTGAATATCCATTTCTGGCAGTAAGAGATGAAGTGTAAATTGATTGAAGCACAACCAAAGGATGAAATTTTTCTTATGATATAGAAAGAAATAAAGTAAGAATAATTTCTCATGTTCTCTATCTTTATATTCAAATAATCCCTCAAATTTATGAAAAATATCTTGAAATAAAATTTTATACTTTTACTCTCATTTTCGATGAATTAATGGACTTTTCAACCATCACATATTTATGGTTTTGTTGTCATTAAATTTCTCCTAACCATATTCTCTATCACTCTCTATTTGTCCTTGAGTGTTAGTTTTCTCCTCCATGTCTATATTTTCACTTCCCACTAATGTTATCCTATTTGGAAACCTAGTTTTGTGTTATTCCATATGACCTTCATATTTCTTTTTCCCTCTTTTTAGAGGATGTTTTATTAACCATTTTTACGCTGAGTGTTTTACACAGAGGAATTTTGAATTTTTAAAATCTTGATTACCAAAAACAAGCTCAAATTGAGAGGAAATAATTTATTAAAGGGGGGAATAATGTAACACCATTATATTTTAAAAGAATAATATTGCATTCAAAATAATATATAACATGTAACACCCAAACCATGAAATATTATTATTTAAATATGACTATTATAACCTAGTCATTGAATTGGCGGGTATGAATAGGAATGACCACATTATGAAAAATATATATAAATTTCATACTCAATAAAAAATTATTTATTAATTATTATTAAATAAGTATTTATTTTTTAGTAAATTTATATTATGCTTAAAATATACATTTCTTACAAAAACTCATTTTTAATACTTTTTGTGAGAAAATATTATCTTAAATTTTTTCCAAATTTTAGAAAATTTATTAGATAAAATGAACTTAATTTTTGAAATCAACATATGAAAATTAGTTTAGAGTGAATTTTTAGGATTTTTTGAAAAAAATTGATTTCCTAGTGAATAGTGAAAATAATAATTTTTATTAAAAACTGTATTTTTGTTTCAAGAATGTACAAAGTTACATTTTTTTAAATGAATTAAAAGTAAAATTAGTTATAATATATTATTAATAATAAAATTTAGCTTATTTTAATCAATTTTATGGTTGAATTTGGTATAAAAACATTTTTATACTTAAAAGGGAATTTTTTTAAAAAACTGTTTTTCTTTGTGTTTTGTGTATTTATCTTAAATTAATTTCTTCCAGTTATGGATATTGAATATTAAAAAATGGATACCATATTGGAATCATTAATTTAAATTTTTTTATATATTCCTCTTTTATTTTTGGTCAATATGAATAATAACCATAGTAAATTTGTGTCCCTCGGTAAGGGTAAGACGAATAAAATATGGTCACAACTTTGGGATAAGGCTTTAAAATTTCTCTAAAACATGAATTTATCCTATTATATGGGTTTATTTCAGACATTTACATCCAATTCTCTGATATAGGGCTACTTTATTCCATATTTCTCTAATTATGACCTTTATATTACTTTAAGTAAAGATAAAGTCAATAATGTCACACTATAAGATCTCTAATATTTTATCATAAGGGTAGAAAGAGGATATAAGTTTATAAATATTAATATTATATAAAAATTATTTATACTTATCATTTTAATTTATTTTTAATTTTTGGTGATTTAATAATTACCCTGAATGATTACGCAATGCCAACATAGTATTTATTCGATTAATAGAAAAATAAAATAAATAGTTTTAAGAATATTAAAAGAAATACAATTTGGATAAATTATTGTGTTTAAATAATTTTTCAGATAACTATAAAGCATTAGTAATATTTTAAAGGATTATATTTTAATTCCATATTTTTCTTATTGTCTTTAAAGTCAAATTAAATTAATAGTGTCAAAAATCACGTTAATGATATTTTAAAAAATAATATTTCAATGAATTATTTAAAAATAATTATAATCTTAAAATATGGCTAGGTGGATAATATATGGTATAAAATTTTATCCATTTTCCATTTATGATCTAATTTTCACCTTATAATTAAAATTATAACCCTTTAAAAGTGAAAAAGTAATAGTCATGGTTAAGGTTAAAATAGGTTAACTAAGGGGTTAAACCAAAATATAAGGTTTAAAACACTACTTAAACCTATCAAAATTTTATTTTTTGATGTATTTTCAACCAAATACTCCCTTATATTCAAATATATGGATATTTGGGATCATTTTTCTCAATAATTAATTTTTTATATTTTAATCTTTTCAGAAATTCCAAGAGTGCCCCTCCCCTCACTTATAAAAATGGAACCCCTACTTTATCTTATTTACACCACTTTGAGCCTTATATATTGAACAATACCTACCAAATTATATTCTCAACATCCTTATACAAATTCTATATGTGTTGGTTTTCCCAAAAACCAACCCTAGGATCCTTAAGAGCGGGCCTAAAGGAGTTCTTTCAAAGAAGAGGTAATCGCCCTAAGTGATCACTTAATTTTTACTTATTTTAAATCCTATAAATCAGTGTTATTTATCATATAATAATAAAATCATTATACTTAATATAATAAAATGTTATTATGATTATAAATCCACCATTATTCATCCTATTTCCCATGAAATGTGAAGTGAAGGTATCGCTCGTGCATATGTGTGGACTACCTCCTCCACGAAACAATGTGATTATATTTTCATTTATACTTTATATGTATGGTTATAAGGTTGGTTTTAATGAATATATATGATTTATATGATTTAATAATGATTCTTTAATGGTGAATTACTATTTACCTTTCTTTTATTCCATATGTTAAAAAGTAAAAACAACGTTCATGCATACGTACGGTCCACCGTCTCCAAGAACAGTGTAATTCATTTTTTTATCTCTAAATTTTATAGATAAATCTATATATATATATAATTAATATATATGATATTTAAATCATTTTTAAAATATTGGAGATGATTTAATCATGATCAAAGAACAAATATCAAAACTACTAAACCAAAATTATTATAAAAAAAATGAAATTGTTAACACCCAAAAATGATGACTTTAATAAGGAATTATTGATAAATGGGTTTTGAAATGATATAAAGGGATAATATATTATATTATAAGTATGTACATGATTATTATATATAACTATAATAACTTTAAATTTATTATACTATATGATAGTTCATTTTCAAAGAAATTAGAACTCGAGGTAATGGATTTTTAACTCACTTTTTCTTCTGTGAGACACATGCCATATTCACCTATTATTTATTTTATGTGGTGTATATATTTTTCATGGATATATTTTATGATTATTATCATTAAAATTATGGGATATAAATATCCATAAAATGTTTTTTATTTCATGGGTCTTATGATTCAAAAGTTACCAAAGAGTTAAGAGATTTATGTTTCAATCCTATTTTTAATTAGGATTATTTATGCTTGAATTTTCATTGAGAAAATTATATGATTCTTATCTGATAATTCCCTTTAATTTTTATTATCCTCTAGTTATTTTTTAAGAACACATTTTTCATTTCATTTTCCTCTCTTTAATTACTCAATATATTAAAATAATATTTTTAAGGAAAACCTACTTTATTTCTCTCTTCGGTCGAAAATAATTTTTAATTTCATATCTATGATTTCTAAAAAAAATGTTTTCAACAATGTTTTTAATATTCCCCAATGATTTTATAAATTCATTTTTACCCATTATTGTATTTTTTCAAAAAAAAATAAATAGAATTTTCATGTTGTTTTTTGAATGAGATAATTTTCAACTTTTTACAAAAGTGTGAAAGGAATGTTTTCTTTTAACTTATATGTAATGAACATAATTTCATGCCATCATGACTGGTCAATGATTTGAATCTCCCTTTATAATATTTTATGTTTATTTTTAAATAAATTTTTTCCCTTATTATTTGGGAAATTTTTATATTGTAAATAAGTGATTTCAAAGTGAAAAGGGTATTTTCCTCAAGAAATATTACAATGATTATTTTAAAATAATTTTTATCTATGATAACATCCTTTGAAATTAATTATGTTTTAGTGGTGATATAATACAATGATACTATCCTTTTTTTCTCTATTTTTTTATGGTTATGATGAAGATATTTTTATGAAACCCATTTATTTTCTATAGATTATACTATTATGAAATGATTATGAACCCCATTTTTTCATGGATTATGATATGATGATATTATGAATGATTTGTGATCTTGGGGAATATATACATATAATTTTCATTATGTTATGGGTGGTACTAAAGTTATATGTCCCTCCAATTCATTTTCTAAAGTCTTATATCTCATTAGATGACTATGGGAAACGAGTCGATGTACTTAATCCACTATGGGAAGCATGTTGATGTGATAGATCCACTATGGGAAACAATATGATTGATCCACTATGAGAAAGAGGTGATGATGTCTAGTCCATTATGATATGGTAAACATGTGTTGATTCTCAATCCACTTTTATTTGATGGTCTCGGTAGTTACCCTTGAAATATGAAATTTTTTCTATATCTAGGGTCTTGCCACACTTTTATGACATGAACTTATAGTTCGTGATTAATTTATGATGATTTATCACTCTTATGATTTATATCTTTTTAAATGATAATTATTTATGACATGACTCATGATTATGATCTTTGACATATTAGGTGTGATATTTGTAAGTTATATTCCTGATCTTATACCCTTATGCTTATATTATGCTTTCATATGATCATCAATTGACATCTCCCATGTTTACACTTACTGGGAATCTGATCACATCCTTTTTTATGTTTCATTTACCCAAGTTATGAATAAAGGTTTTAAGTATTATATATTTGGGAATGGTGTTGGTCATGAAGAACTTAATGGGAATGATGTAGATCTCTTATGAACCAGTTGTTTGTGTATCCAAGTTGCTAAAGATGATAAACCTATACGATTCTAGAATGGATCATGATGTTATGTAATGAATATTAATCTATAAGATGTAATATTTATGTTTGAAAAGTATGGTTTATTATACCTAGATACTTTTCGGCCTTGGAAAACACATGATTTGGGTAAACCTAAGTGTCATGAGCATAGTGCATTTTTTTCAATCTTTAATTGTACAGTTCATAGAGCCTAAATGGACTAACAGATGAAAAATTATGGGTTTTTTATGTTGGATTCATTTTATAATAATGTAAATGATCACCTATTGTAATATCCCAATATTTTAAAATAACACTATGTTCAATAACATATACAACATGCAACACCAAGCTTATATAAACCATGAAATATTAATATTTAAATGTTATATTTATAACCTAGAAAATAAATTAGTAGGTATAAATAGTATTAACTGCATTATTAAATATATATAAAGTTCCTCCTCAAAAAAATTATACATTAATACTTAGGAAATAAGTACTCAAATTTGTAGTAAAGTTATGCTTCAAAAATATGCCTTCTACAAAAATGGGTTTTATTACTTATTGTGAGTGAATATTATAATTAAATTCCGGAACTTTTAGAAATTTTATTTGATAAAAGGATATCATTTTTTAATTTATAATTTTAAAATTAGCATAGGTTGAATTTTTAATAATTTTCTAAAAAGTTTTATTTTTTAATGAATAGTAAAAAATAAATTTTTTTATTGAAAAATATCTTTTCTTTTTAAAGTACTTACAAATTCCCATTCTATTTTGGATTAGTTTTAAAAAATCTAGTTAATTTTTATTAAAAAAAAATCTAATGAATATTATTTTAATCAACATTATACTTGAATTTGGTCTAAAAACATTTTTATACTTAAAAATACATTTTTATGGAAAATCTCTTTTCATCGTATTCTATGGGTTTAATTTTAAATTAAATTCTACCAATTATGTGAATTTAATTTGATAAAATAGATTCCATATTTTGAATCATAATAATTAATATTAGGTAATAATTTCAACTTAATTTTTTGTTGATATGAATAGTAATCATAGTAAATTTTTGTTACCATGGTAAAGGTAAAATGGGTTAATTAGGGTTAAATATAATGTGATAAGATTCAACACTTTCCATAATTTCATTGGATGATTCTATTTCATACATAATCATCCAAACTTTTAAAATATGACTTTTTCCATTTAGCTTTGATTTTGACCTTTATAATATTTTAAGTAAAGGATAAAATCAAAAATCTCACACTATTTTATTTTAATATTTTTAACATTTTGTGAAATGGATAAAAATAACGTGTGTTTGGTTATGACTGAATATTAAAATATAAATTATTATTTTTTATCATTTATCATTTTGGTATAATTTCCATTACATAGATCATCATATACATATTCCATTAAACCTTTATTCCACTTCCATTTTCATTTCAAGTTACCACTTTTAAGACATGTTATTAATTCTCAATAAAATCATAAATGTCACCTGATTAGGTAAATTTCAGGTCAAGTCAAGCTCACAACTCACATACCCCCCAGTTCACATGGTTAAACTAAAATATAACCAATTTTCAATTATTCAAGAGAACTAGGTATGTTCTATTCTAGATTGAAATCTAGTTTCGAGAACTAACACACACCTTGGGTGGCCACAAGTCAAATTCATATCACCAATAGACCCAATATGGTTTGATAAAGGTCTATGCATAATGTTTTGTCATGACCCATCCCCCGGGGCCCCTGGTGTGACTACCCCAAGCTCGCCTTCCATAGGCCAGGGGTCGACGACTAGCACCGAAAGGCATATTCCCTAAAACTAGAAGATGTTGCCTTTAAACCTGTACAAACACACTATCTGAGAATACAACAAGAAGAAACTATGAAGTAAACTGTTGTAGTAAAAAAGGAGTACTAAAAGTAAAAGGGGCTGAAATACAAGACCAACTGAAAGTATGAGTACAAATTAAATTAAAAATACAACTAAAAGGAACAATAAAACTAAAAAGGGAAAACATCTACTGAATCATCCTCCGAGGATCCTACCTAAAGGGTAGGTACAGATTGACTCCTCAGCACTCCACGTCTTCCAGTCTTCTCTGCATACCGCCTAGTCCTGGCTCCCTCAATCCTCAGCCCAGTTGCTCGTCGTTTGCACAATACACAACAAGGTGCGGGCGAAGCCCGTGTAGGGGTGAGTATAATGATACTCAGTAGGGACCCTGAGACCCTCGAAGGTCTCTCAGAATTCCACAAGGAAAACCATAAGGTTTGATCTCAATCACAAAGCACAAATTAATAGACACAACTCAATTAGAGTCTCTGCTCAAACCAGGTATACAACTCAGAGAAACATGATATGATGCTAACCCACAAAAGATCGTTATGAATGCTGATAGCTAGCCACAAATTCTCTAGGCCTAAAAACAAGTAACATATCTAGTCACAATGTCGAACACCTCTGCTGCTAGAAAACTCCTCCTTTATCGAGTACAGTGGGTCTGTCGTGTCACACAGAGGTGCTTCCCACTAACCTTGAACTACTGAGGTACTCCTCTTGATCGCGTATTGTGGGTCTGTCGGGTCACACAGAGTCGCTCCCCCACCGTGGCCTACTGAGGTACTCCTCCGCATTACGTACTGTGGTCGCTTCCCACTGTGGCCTACTGAGTTACTCCTCCCCATCGCATACTGTGGTCGTCGACTCACTCCGAGTCGAAAAGTCAGCAGTCGTCAGGTATCAACCAGTCGCAGGGTTCCGTACGTAGCGTTCTTGGGAGAACCGCTCCCCAAGACATTGATTGTATTTCAACAAGCACGAAGTCTCACAAAGATGTAACTCAATGATCTGCCATGTCACAAGTGTTCCAACGCAACAGACGGCACGTCAACCGAATGCCCGGTCTGTGCGTTATTGGCATTTCAGTGTCGAGGGCCCGGCTGGATTTGGGTGTGATCCAACCCGTCTATACTCTAATTTTCTCCAAAACTATCATGGAGTAATTCAAAAGGACCGTCTCACTCCAAGGATCCCAACGCCATAGACAGTTCATCAAACGGACGTCTGGTTCTCGAGATAAGGCCCTTTAAGTGTTTCTGGGCCCGGTTGGGCCCAAGTCCGGTCCGACCCGGTCGGACCCACCCGGCCTGACCCAGTATAGGCTGGGCCACAGTGGACTCAGCCTGCTAGTCCAAGGTCCGTCCTTGCCCGCAAAAAGAGGCAACCAATAAGAGCGGCCCAGCCCATGTAGGGAGGGCCCGTAAAGGGGCAGCCCGGCCTACGGTGGGGCGCGGCCTGACCGGTGGGGCGTGGCCCAGCCCGCAGGGCGGCGGCCCGCTGGGCAGGTGGCCTGCAAAGTAGGTGGCTTGGCCCATGGTCGGTGGCTTGCTGGAGGGTGGTCCGTCCGTGAAGGGCGCGGCCCGTGGTGCTTCCGCCAAGTGACTCGGGGGCGTCGATCCCCCGAGATCCCGAACGGCCAAAGGCGGTTCGGACTTTAAATTGGCGGCACCACGTGGGTGCCACCCAGTCACTGAGGAACCTGCTGGAGGCCAGGGTTCCACCTCCTCCACCATGTCTTCGGATGCGGTCTCCTGCTCACCGGCGGCGCGCGCCGGCGTGCCTCCCTTCCCTTCCACGGTTGGCCGACGAGCCAGGCACCTTCTCCGACTGCCGCGGCTAACAAGCCTCGGTGCCTTTGCACACCGGCAGTGTACGACGGCATGTCGCACCTCCTCCGCGACCAGCCGGTGCCGACTACTCCGATGTCCACTGCGGCTTCATGTCACGGCCTCCTCTAGTGGCGTGCGTTGGTGTGTCGCCTCCTTCGTAACCGGTTGGTGTCGCCACACCGGCGGTCTTCCATGGAAGGTGTAAGGGTAAAAAAGTTGCAGAGGGTTCGGGTCAGGTTCATTAGGCCCAGGCCCTCCACATTATCTCATGATAAAAGTGTGGATAAAATGGGTTTAACAATTCCTTTTATTAAACAAAAAATAAACCCCACAAGGATACCCTGTAACACCCTCCCACAAAACGAATGAATTGTGGATCAACTTATTAGTCGGTTGACCTGCGTTCTTCGTATAATTTCAAGAACAGGGAAGAGGGAATCAAAAATACACAAACGAAATAACCCCTACCTCTTAACATATTTGAGATCGTCTGCGACTTGAAGGAAGATTGTGTTCTTCATTTCTGTAACTGGTTCCCAACAACGGCACTCACACGTCATCCTTCAGTTCATGGTTCGGTGTCACCCATCACCTCTCACTAGGATTGGCTCCATCCTATAAGGGTTCGGCATCGTGGCGCTCCTTCATCACTTTGTTGCTTGGCGAAGCTATGCCGATACCCCTCCCCAATCTCCATATATATAGGAGAGGGGGAGGGTAAGTAATGATGTTGGAGTTTAATGGGGATCATCAATTAGGAAGCTTCCTAATACCCCAAAGACGTCTTTACTTAGGGTTAGCATGTCAATCCATTTATTGGCTTGACACATCGCTATCCTCACCCATTTTCTTGTCTGTTGGAGGATATGAATTAAAATAATAAAATTATTTTATTTTATTTCTTTTAAAAAGTCACAAGACATAAATTTTTCTCTATACCTAATATAGTCAAAGTAAATCCTCCCTAATCAAATCCTGATGCTGCAGATTCAACAGTTCCCTTGGATTTTTAATCCGTGCAATGGTTCAGAAGTTAGAAAATGACACTCAGGTGTTTACTAAACATACCTGAAAAAAAGTTCAATAAATTAATTACATTCACCCTCGACCCACACTGGTCGAGGTCAGGCTCCGCCTAAGGAGAACACGCCCCAAAGAACTCAAAGGTACTCTCATATTTTTAATCTGAGTTACCTTTTAGAAGTTATGGATTTTACAATAAAATAATTTTCACTTAATTATTTTATTTTTGGCCAAAAAATAACTTTCATAGGTGAATTGTGCTGGCCAATGTTAGTATCTTCCTAAAGCGATCATACCCTCATGAGTTTAGTAGTGGTATCATATTTTTAATCTGAGTCATCGTTTGCGAGTTATAATCATTTTAAAAATAAAATAATTTTATTTAATTATTTTATTAACGGTTATGCCATTTTCAAGCTTTCCCACTGGAGGCCTTCGCCGACTAAACTTAAGTCACCCCTAGGGTAACCCACCATCCTAAACTTAATGGTTCCCTTGAATTTCTGATCTGGGAAACCGTTTAATATTTATTTCACTTTTTTAGGAAAATTTCTTACGCGCACTAATTAAAGCTTAACAAAACTTTGACGGATCATTCCGGGCACTCTGGACCATGGAATCTCACGCTGTTAGATTTTGTGGTCTCAAAATAATTACATATAATTAAAAAAAATTATACAAAAATTCTGGGACATTACATTCTCCCCACATTAGGACTTTACGTCCCTGAAATCCAAAACAAAGGCAAAACAAACAAATGAGGGTATTGATCACGAATCTGAGCCTCCTGCTCCCACGTGCTCTCCTGGAGGTTCCTGTGCTACCAGTGAACACACACCAGAGGTATCAACTGCCCACGAAGGACCTTCTCCTGTCGATCCTCAAAATCCACTGGGAACTCTGTAAAAGTCTCCCCATCTTCAAAGTTAAACTCGCCCTAGTTGATAACGTGCGATGGATCATGCACGCATCTCTTCAGCTGCGACACATAGAAAACATTATGCACCTGGTGCATCTATGGGGAAAGAGATAGATGGTACGCCACCTCACCCACTCTGTTGAGAATATAGAAAGATTCGATGAACTTCGGAGATAACTTTCCACCCCGGCCAAATCTCCACAGACCTCATTGAGGTGAGATCCATAGGAAGACATGGTATCCCTCCTCCTATCAGCATAAGACTTCTACCGGCTCTGTGAAGTATTCTCTTGATAACAAGTGAGGCATCGTGATACAAACTCTTCCAATACTTCCTCCATCCCTGGCCATTAGTACTAACACTGGAGATCTGGGTACATCTTCGCCACTCCAGGATGTACTGTTAAAGGGGATGTATGGATCTCCCTCAACACCTCCTCCCGAAGCATCACTGGTACCATGGTGCATCCTTTGAAGAGGATGACGTGCTCCCCACCTTCATAAAATCCTTCATAAGACTGTCCTAAGGATATCTGAGCATGTCAGGTCTCACAGACAATATCTCAAGTTGTGCCCCCCTGAATTTACTGAAGAATTGGGGGAGTGACAGTCATAGACTGGAGGTAATCTTCTCCATACTTATCCACGAAGGGTATCTGTAGCACTTCTAGCTTCTCTGAAACCTCACTTAGTAGTTCTAGACCAGACCTTCTGTTGAGTGAATCTATTACCATGTTCCCCTTCTTAGGAGTATAGACTATCTCAAGGTCATATTCCTAGAGGAACTCTATCCATCGTCGTTGTCTCAGGTTCAGGTCCTTCTGAGAGAAGATATACCTAAGACTCTTGTGATCAAATTAGACTGTAAAATGTTCTCCCATAAAGTAATATTGCCATAGATTCAAGGTGAAGACCACTGCTACTAACTCCAAGTCATGGGTGGTGTAGTTTTCCTCATGTTGTCTCAGCTATCGCGAGCCATAAGCGATCACTGCTCACTCCTGCATCAGTACACACCCAATCCTGGTCCCTGATGCATCGCATTAGACTACATACCCAACACCCTCTTCTGGTAGCCTCAATATGGGGGAACTCTTCAGTCTCTGCCTTAGCTCCTGGAAACTCTGTTGGAATATCTCCATCCAAACGAAGGGATGCCCCTTCTTCGTCAGTGCTAACAAGGGTGCCGCAACTCTATAAAAGTCAGGTACAAATCTCATTTAGTACATAGCCAAGGTAGAAGTCCCCCCCCCCTTTGGGGAGGTAAACCTAGAAACATCTTTTGAAAATATTTCCCCACACTCCTATTGGGAACTGAAAACTCAAAACTCCTTCCACCATGAGTATAGGGCTGGCCGACTCAAGAGTGATCGGGTACACCATCCTATGCATAAGTTTATCTTGTGCTTTATGGGTTTCCTTCTTCACCGACCAAGGAAATCCTCATCCCAACATTGTAGGTAATCCACAACCTTTTTTTCTAATACAGTCACTCTAAGTATGAACTGTGGATGTCTAGTCCATACCCAAACTAACATTGTAAGGTCTTGATGTTGCCACCAAAAGGTTCCAACTGAAACTCTTTCCTCAAGGGTCAGATCATACCATCAGTGTAAGTGTGATTATCAAGTCTCCTCCCAAAAGGTATCTCCAGGTGTGCGGGTCAAGTCAACAGTTTAACCAGAAACTCTAGGTCTTGGACAAGATTCATGGAAGGAAGGAATGATTGGTACCTCTATCTATTAATATGGTAGATAATAGTAGACACAAACTGTACCTTGAATCATTCCTAGAGCCCTTGGGTCGCACTCCTTGACCGCATGAAGCTACTTCCTTCCCATGTCCTCCAGCTCCCTGATCCTGGTGGGAACCACATAGGGGGTGGGTTGTAACATGTCGAAATGTACACCACCTCATGCTACTCTCCTAGATCTACTTCCACATCTACAGCCCTGCAGATTCTTCTATCCCTATCACATCCTCTTCCCGAAACATTTTACATGCCCAGGTCTCTGAGACTGGCATCATTTTTCTGCTTTTCCACTGTTAACATTCATTGGCTGTATTCGCTCAGCCAAAGAAAATTCAACCACAAAGGTTCTCTATAGCACCCTAACATAAGGTAGGAATGCATAGAGGAATAGTTATGTCTCAAATGTCCTTAAACACACCTCTCTCGAAAGTCCAAGCCCCAAATCACTGATCGTATCATATTCTTTGAGTACCAGGAATGGTCAGTATGCCTCGATGAATACTCATCTACCGACATGTCATCCTGCCGAAGCTATAGAAGCTCTAGGTAACACTCATCCCTTAGCTCTTTATGGAAAGATAACCCCTTCTCTGAGGAAGGTTCTCAATCTTGTCCATAGAAAAAAGTCACATATTCGCAAGATTAGGGTAACCTAAACCTTATCATCGTCCTGCTGAGCCACGTAGAAGGCTCTCTACCAGGACTGCCATCTGATCGAATGGAGCCCTGACTAGATGGAAACTTGTCTACCTCCTAAAGCTAGTCCTTAGACACCTATAAGTCAGGGTCACCTCAGAACCTAAGGGTTATCTGATGCTGAAACATTTGTAAGGCACTAAGCCTACATGTGTCCTCTACTGATACCACTGATTATAACTGCTGACCAACGGGCATTGATATAGCTGACACACTACCTGAAGGTACTATCTCGGGAAACGGTCTAAATACTGAAGCCTCATTACACTGCAGACCATTCTCATGGTCACATACTATAAAATAATAGCATCTAGGATCTCCATCTACTCAACTGGTGTCCCAACTAGGAAGAAAACTCTAGCCACTGCCTCCAGCCAGTCCTCACCTACCTGGGAATCTGTCTCACCTCGAAACCTTGGAGGTCTCTACTGCTAGAACTCATGCAACATTCTCAATCGGCGTGCAATTTCTACTGGTGGGGATAGAGGAATTTTCTTCCCAATGGGTGGTGGCTCTACCGGTGCACCACCCGAAGTTGATAACACCGTAAGAGGGCCCTGCACCGAGGCCTCATCGCTCGATGGGTTGTCATGACATACCCTCTTGGGAATCCTAGCTTTTTGTCTACGCGGTGGCATCCTAATAAGGAACAGGTGATCCATTGTAATTAAGTTATATCTGGTGAGATGACTCCAAAAAATCACAAGAAAAACTCTTCAAAAACACATGCAATCGGTGTTTCCATGTACTGAGTCGGAAACCATAATTCAGGGTCCTGGTGTATGGATATGTCGACCGCCGCACCAATACTGGACTCCCCAAACTGAAAACCACACTCATAACACTTAACACTATTGCCACACAGAAAAGATCAGAGTCTTAGTTCTTCGGTAGAACCAAACTCCTCTGATAACACTTTGTCATGACCCATCCCCCGGGGCCTATGCCATGACTACTCCAAGCCCGCCTTCCATAGACCAGGGGCTGGCGACTAGCACCAAAAGGAGTATTCCCTAAAATGGGAAGGCGTTGACTAAACCTGTACAAACACATGGTCAGAGAACACAACAAGAAGCAATTTTTAAGTAAACAGTTGTAGTAAAAAAGGGGTGCTAAAAGTTAAAGGGGACGGAATACAAGCCCAACTGAAAGTATGAGTACAACTGAAACTACAAATACAACTTAAAGGAACAATAAAACTGAAAAAGGGAAAACAGCTATTGAGTCATCCTATGAGAATCCTACCTGAAGGGTAGGTACAGATCACCTCCTCAGCACTCCACGTCCTCTTGTCTCCTCTACATACCACCTGGTCCTGACTCCCTCAAGCCTCATCCCAACTACTCATCGTCTACACAAGACAAAAAAAGGTGCGGGCGAAGCCCGTGAAAGGGTGAGTATAACGATAATAAGTAGGGACCCCGAGACCCCTGAAGGTCTCTTAGAATTCCACAAGGAAAACCACAAGGCTTGATCTCAATCAAAAAGCACAAAGCAATAGACACTTCTCAATTAGAGTCTTAGCTCAAACCAAGTATACAACTCAGAGAAACAGGATATGATGCTGACCCACACAAGATCGCTATGAATGGTGATATCCAGCCACGGATTCTCTAGGCCTAGGAACAAGTAACATCCTCAGTCACAATGTCGAACACCTGGGATACTGGAGAAATCCTCCTCTATCGAGTACAGTGGGTCTACCACGTCACACAGAAGCGTTTCCTACTAACCTTGAACTGCTGAGGTACTCCTCCCCATCGTGTATTGTGTGTATATCGGGTCACATAGAGCTACTCTCCCACCGTGGCATATTGAGGTACTCCTCACCATCACTTACTCTGGTCACTCCCCAATGTGTCATGCTAAGGTACTCCTCCCCATCTCATACCATGGTCGTCGAGTCACTTCGAGTCGAAAAGTCAGCAGTCGTCAGGTCTCATCCATTCGCAGGGTTCCGTACATAGCACGCTTGGGAGAACCGCTCCCCAAGACATCGGTCGTATTTTAACTATCACAAAGTCTCACAAAGAAGTAACCCAATGATCTGTTGTGTCACAAGGGTTCCAACTTAAAAGACGGCGCGTCAACCGGACACCCAGTCTATGCGTTATTGGAATTTCAGTGCCGAGGGCCCGGTTGGATTTGGGTGCGATCTAACCCAGCGATACTCCAAGTTTCTCCAAAACTCTCATAGAGTAATTCTAGAGGACTGTCTCACTCCAAGGATCCCAACACCATAGATGGTTCATCAAACTAACATCTGATTCTCGAGATAAGGCCCATTAAGTGTTTCCGGGCCCGGTCGGGCCTGGGTCCAGTCCAACCCAGTCAGACCCACCCGGCCCGACCCGGTCTGGGCTGGGCCATAGAAAACTTGGCCCGCTAGGCCAAGGTCTGTCTTGGCCTGAAAAAGGGGCGACCCACAAGGGCAGTCAGGCCCGTGTAGGGAGGGTCCCAAATGGGGTGGCCCAACCCGCGGTGGGGTGCGGCCCGGCCAGTGGGGTGTGGCCGAGCCCACTAGGCAGGCAGCCCAGCCCGCTAGCGGTGGCCCGTTGGAGGCCGGTCTAATCATGAAGGGTGTGGCCTACAGTAATTCCCCCAAGCGGCTAAGGGGAGCCACTCCCCCGAGATCTTGAAAGGCCAAAGGTCGTTTGGCCTTTAAAGCAGCAGCGCCATGCGGGCACTGCCCAGTCGCCGCGGAACCTGCCGGAGGCACAGGTTCTGCCTCCTCTACTACTGCTTCGGCTGCAGCCTCCTACTCACTGGAAGCGTGCGACGGCGCACCGCCCTTCCCTTCTGCGGTCGGTTGATGAGTTGGCCGCCTTATCTGACTGCCACGGATGACGAGCCATGGCCCCTTGGCACACCAGCGGCACGTGACGGCGTGTCGCACCTCCTCCATGTTCGACCAGTGCTGGTCGCTCTGATGTCCATCACGGCTTCGTGTCACAGCCTCCTCTAGTAGCGTGTGTTGGCCTGTCGCCTCCTTCGTAGTCGGTTGGTATCGTCACGCCAGTGGTCTTCCACAGAAGGCACAAGGCTAACAAAGTTGCATAGGGTTCGGGTCAGGTTCATTAGGTCTACGCCCTCCGCGTTATCTCATGATCAAAGGGAGGATAAAATGGGTTTAAAAATTCCTTATATTAAACATCAAACATACCCCACTAGGATACCCCATAACAAAGTCCCGAAAAACGAATGAATCATGGACCAACCCGTTAGTCGGTTGACCCGTGTTCTTCGTATAATTTCAAGAACGGGGAAGAGGGAATAAAAAATGTACAAATGAAATAACCCCTACCTCATAACCCATTAGAGAGCATTCGCGACTTCAAGGCGGATCATGTTCTTACTTTATGCAACTGGTTCCCAACGACGGCACTCGCACATCGTCCTTCGGTTCATGGTTCGGTGTTACCTGTCACCTCCCACTAGGATCGGCTCCATCCTCTAAGGGTACAGTGTCGCGGCACTCCTTTAGCACTTCTTTTTTTGGAAAAGCTGTGTCGATACCCCTCCCCAAGATCCATATATATAAGAGGGGGGGAGGGTAAGTAACGATGTTGGAGTTTATTTGGGATCATCAATTAGGAAGCTTCTTAATTCCCCAATGATGTCATTACTTAGGGTCGGAAGGTCAATCCATTTATTGGCTTGACACATCTCTGGACCCACCCCTTTTCTTGTCCATTGGAGGATATGAAATAAAATAATAAAAAAAAATTATTTCATTTTTTTAAAAAGCCACAAAACATAACTTTTTCTCTGGACATACTGCTGTCAAAGTAAAGCCTCCCTTAAGATAATCCCAACGTTGTAGAATCAACAGTGCCCTCAAATTTTTAATCTGAGCAATGGTTCAGAAGTTATAAAACACCGCTCATGCTTTTACTGAACATACTTGAAAAAAAAAAGTTCAATAAATTAATTATTTTCATCCTCAACCCACGCTGGTTGAGGTTAGGCTCCGCCTAAGGAGAAAACTCCCCAACAAACTCAACGGTACTCTCGTATTTTCAATTTGAGTTACCGTTTAGAATTTATGAATTTTAAAATAAAATAATTGTCACTTAATTATTTTATTTACGGCCAAAAACTAACTTTCACACGTGACCCGCGTCGGCCAATGTCAGTATCTACCTAAAGATAGCATATCCTCATGAGTTCATAGATGGTCTCGGATTTTTAATCTAAATCGCCGTTTGCGAGTTATAAGCATTTTAAAAATAAAATAATTTTATTTAATTATTTTATTTATGATTATGCCATTTTTGGGTTTTCCCACTAGAGGCATGCACAGATTAAACTTAAGTCATTCCTAGGGTAAACCCATCATCCTGAACGCAACAGTGCCCTCGAATTTCTGATCTGAGAAACCTTTTAAGAGTCATTCCACTTTTTCAGGAAAACTGCTTACATGTGCTAATTAAAGCTTAACAAAATTTCGATATATCATTCCGAGCACTTCGGTCCTCGAAATCGCGCGCCGTTAGATTTCACGGTCTCGAAATAATTTTATATAATTAAAAAAAATATACAGAAATTCTGGGAAATTATATGTTTCAAAAGATTAGTGGTGCCAATTTCATTAGGTTTTGCACACAGCATTCTGGCACAATCAAACATATTATATATACTATAAAAAAATTAAACAGACCAAAGGGAGTTATTATAGACCACTTACCTCAAACTAAGTTAACCCTATTCCAAGAAAGGTCCAATAATAATGCTCATGTTTCCCCAGTCCATTTGGTCTTCCATAAATGCCACGAGTTCTAGATTTCATGCCAAAGCACTACAATTAATTAATTATAATTAAATTATTAAAAGGAACCTCACACCCAATAACAAAAGTAAAACATGCTGAAAGACATACCAGACAACATCACCTAGAAGGAACCATGATCATCCATCCATGGGTGATCTATAACACACTTTTGATTTCATTACAGGCCAGATCCTTATTGTATGGAAATGAAACCATAGCCAATTTAATAAAATAAATTATAAATCTTGAAAATAGAAACCCAATAACATACTTTTAATGGATTTCACTTCAACAGTGCACATGTATCAACATGGGATACCCCCTCACGAGGAAGATCCAAGATATCATCATCCTTGGAGAAATTTGTCAAGATCTGATGGATTCTCCATCTAATTTATTTAATTAGAAACAAACATGATCTATTAGATAAAATATATTTCAAAGATAATTGAGAATATATTGGGATGATAAAGTATATAACTCATAAATAGGAATCTATCAAAATGAATGGCACTTCAATCAGAGGATAGATGAGATCAGAAGAGCTCCTAGAATTCCAAAACCTCCACTCTCATCGCATCTTGATCATGGGGTTTAGGGGTGAGGTTTTTTAGGGTTATATAATATTTATACAACTTAAATCCTCTTCCTAAAATGACTAGGAATAATTTATGATGTGAAAAATTATTTTACATCATAATTTTTTTGGGGAAATAACTTACTAGGTCTGTCTAACCAGTGTCACAGTGCGACACATTGTGTCACACCGCGAAATTTTATACTATGCCTCTCGACACCATTTTTAAATCCTAAAAATCATATATGCATCCCAAAAACCCATTTTACATAATGAATATCATATCAGTGACATAAATGAGGTATTGTAGCCTGTTTCAACACCCTGAGCCACCCGTTCCTCCTATGGTTCTTGTCTAAACCCGTGAGACTTCTACCAGAACTTAAAACATGTCTGAAAACATCTTTTTTGGATGTTCAAAAACCTAGAAACTAGTTTTGGATTCTATATTTCAAAAAAAACTTCTATTCCAATGGGAAAAATCAAAACACCATTTAAATTTTGACTCGTTCAAATGTGGGTTCTTATAATCTCCCCACCATAAAACTCATAGAATCCTTGATAATAATTTACTAGATGAGACTAATCAATGTGGGTTGAAAAAAATGCTCAAATATCCTCATTCTACCCCAAAATGATGAAATATATTTCACTTAAAGACTCTATACATAAGGCGTATTACTCATTGAAACCTGATCCACCAATCGCAACCAACACTAAAGCACTAGACAACACTTCTGACACCCATATATTTGTGAAACACTTTTTTTCATCATCTAGGTCTTCAGTAGGCTCATGTTTTTCCCCACCATAGAAACCAAATTTCCATGACCACTTCTGACCCATGGTATTCCCCACCATTGGGGTCATGTAAAAAAACACATCTCGAGTGTTCCATTGACACGCTCGACACAGATTACATCCCACCATGCCCAAACACTGACAAAACACCTTCCTGAGCCAGTACCATATCTTGTCTATGATTCCGAGCAAAACATATGCGTATTCATTTCCCACACACTGGGCTCACATGTGCTAACCTCTCCTCAAAAGGTACTGGATAAACCTTAGAATAATCCCATCATACTTGAAATGAAATTCTCAATCCATGGTACCAACTTCTCAATATTTTCTAAGAATTTCACTCAAAACAGAACCTTCAACAATTTTCTTCACATGTTTCACCCCCAGAAACATGTCACAAAATATTATATTTCATGCTTCACCCCCTAAAACATGTCATGAAATAGGTATTTACCCCTTGAAGCTAGTGACCAAACCGGTTCACCCCTTGAACTTAGCCACAAATCATGGATCACCCCACCAAACATGTCATGAAATGGGGGTCACCCCATGAATCACCTTCTGACCATGTCAGAATATTTCATTCCCAATGCCAATATATTGACTCCATCCAAAGTCTCTTATGAATTCCAAATCTAATGTTTTCATGAAACCAGATAAATCTAACTTTATATCTTTTCAATGCTCAACACCACTATAACTGTCTAATGGATTATTCAACCAAGAAAAGTACCCTTATCACAAAAGGATAATCCTCCAATATCCTATGGTGGTCTCTCCTCCATATGAATTCCCTTACACTACTTCGTGATCATAAACCTGAGGAGACCCATTATCTAACTTGAAATAATTTTAGGTATCTATGTGTATATCCAAATACCTCTTATTGTACTCAAGATGATTTCAAGATATTGGGAATGATCATCTCTAGACTAGGAACACACTAAGATGTTGTCAATGATTACCATCATAAATTATCCATCTAGGACATCACCTCTTATTGTAGGGATGTGTCAAACTAATTCAAGGCTCCTGGGAAACCCTATTTTCAAGAATCTCAACATATCCTAGCTTTCATAATTCAAGGGGGACTCATTGTCAAGACTCACTAATACGTCATAACCCTCTACCAAGAAGCTGTGAACAAAATTTTTCTACAACACTACTGCCAACACACTGCTCAAGTTCCTCTATCTCAAACTGAACAATTTACAATGGAAAAGAAACATATCCATTATGCCAATACCACCCATTCACACATCCCAAATGGCATTGCATATCTCCAATGTGTTCCAACCATCTTGATTTCACTACAAACCCCATGTCATCCACTTTCCTTCAACCTTTGACTGAACTTGACTCAAAACTCGGTGAGTCATTTCTCACTGATACTAGACCAAAATTCCCATTCAAGAAGAGGACCACATATCCCATTCTATCAGCCTCAACATGCAAGAATCTCCCTTAAACTCCTCTAAAAAATACACACATCCCTCATTACATGACTACTCACACAACTTCCTACCTCATGGAATCATTGTAGCACCATAAGTCCTCATCCTTAGTCAATGATGTGTCAACTTCATCCACATACTTGGTCAGCACCCAGTTCCTCTCAAGTCACATATGTCCACACAAGCTCTGTTTATGTTGCTAAAGTGTTCTCAAACACACAGGGTTAAACATCACCTTGATCCTATCCTCATGACCACACTTTGATTTCTAAATCACCAACACACAAGGTGCATGCCACCAAGACCCCCGATCACTTCCCATGCACTAGCCTCAACCCCAATCAATTTAAACACCAACTCACTAAATTTCGATTCAAAACCAAGGGACGCTAGGTCTCACACTTATCCCTATAGGTAATGTCTCAATAAATCCACTATTTATGACCACCTATTCCATAGGTCAACCTCTCAGAAGGTCACAGCTCATGGGGTATCAACAATACTCCCATACCAACATCACATGACATAAACATGTCAAAATGTTTATCTCCAGGGTCTCACAAACAAAAACCATAAAAATACAAACCAACCACCCACAACTATGAAACCCATTTACTCTGAGCATTTGCAAATCAAACTACTCTCTTGAGGACTAGGCCACGCAATTGAACCCGAACAATGACCACCCATAAGGGGCCCAAAGCATAATCATTGTGTGTCATCCCGACCTTATTGGGGTCACTGCAACTATTGTTAATGAGGAATGGGTCAATATTCTTATTATTGATCATCTAACCATATATCCACATAAACTGTCATAAAAAAGAATCCATACACAAGTTTTCCCGTCTGAGTAGAATTTCATCGTGTACTTATATGTGAAAATTCCATATGAGTAGTTGTGTACACTTTAAGTAATTGTGCCTCTATTCTTAGTGAAATTACACACTATTTGGCCTATATTTCACTAAACTCTTGCCAAAAAACCAAAATAAAAAATTCCATCATAAATCAAACATCCAAACCACATGTGTGTCACTCGAGGAGAAAATCAAATACAATGGTAACAATTCAAATCAAAACAACATCACCATGCCTAGAAACCTATACTTCTTATCTAAATAGGTGTTCTAAATGAATTATCCCATCATTAATCACAGGATTTGACACAATCCTAAATCTACAATCTATCAGATCTCAAAATCAAAAAATAAAATAAAAAATAATGTTATGATACCACTTTGTAACATCCCACCCTAGATCACTTTATATCCAGTGGCTGAAACAGTTCACCACATGACCTCAAGAATCAATCATAAAAAAAATATCAAGATAAATTTATAAGCAAAAAAAACACATGAATAAGAACCAACCATATTAGAAGTATATTTACAAGACACATTTATTATATCATTACCACTTAGAAACCATTTATTCCATTTATCCAAGTTACCAAATTTTTATCTCCATTTTAAAAATTCTATTTCAAGTATCAATTTTTTCCACTTTTTTTCCTCATGCCATTATATACATAATGAACCGATTATCAAGCTTAAGCCAATTAAATACCAATTCAACTATAACCAAATAAAAGGTAAGAATAAATTTAAACCAACTTTTCTATTTTCATAAAAAATATAACTATTTCCATTTCATTTATCATTTAAGAATAATTAACATTACACATATCATCATAATAATATTCCATTAAACCTTTATGCCACTTCCATTAACATGTCAAGTTGACACTTTGAATACATGTTATTAATTCTCAATAAAATCATCAATGTCACTCAATTAGGTAAATTTCATTTCAAATCAAGATCTCAACTCACATGCCCCCAATTCACATGGTTAAACCAAAATATAACCAATAACAAATTATTCAAGGGAACTAGTTTGGTTTTGTTCTATCTTGAAATCTAGTTTCAAGGATTGAAACATCCCTTAGGTGGCCAAAATTCCAAGTCATATAGCCAATGGACCCAACAGGGTTTGATAGAGGTCTATGTATAATGTTTCACCAAATAAGCGGTGCTAATTTCATTAGAATACATGCATGGAATGTCGGCATAATCGGACATATTGCATACACTATAAAAAAATAAATTAAAGGTATTTATCATAAACCAATTACCTTAAAGTGATTTAAACCCATTCTAAAAAAGTTCCAACAATATTTCTCATGTTTCCCCATTTTATTCGGTCTTCTATAAATGCCACATGTTTCATATGTCACACCAAAGCACTCAAATTAATTATAATTAAATTAATATTTAATTAAATTATAAAAAGGAACCTCACACCCAAAATTGAAAGAAAAAATAAAAAAATACTTATTATACAATGTTTCCTAGTCAAAACAATGACCATCAATCTATGGGTGGTCTACAACACACTTTTGATTTCCTTCCGAGCTAAATCCCTATTCTGTGGAAATGAAACCAAAACCAATTTAATGGAAAAAATTGGAAACCTTGAAAAGAGAAACCCAATGAAATACCATTAATGTATTTCAATTCAACTTCACATGTGAATCAACATGGAATACCCCCTCACCAAGTAGATCCAATATCCCCATCCTCAGAGAAATTTGTCAATATCTAATGGATTAGCCATGTGATTTATTTAATCCAAAAAAAAACCAATATCTATTATATGAAAGATATTTTGAATATAATTGATAATATATAGGGATTGTAAATTCTAAAAATAACAATGAGGAATCCATAGTAATGAATGATGCTTTAATCAGCATAGAGATGAGATTGGAAGAACTCTTGGAAGCCCAAAAACTATATTTCCATCGCTTCTTGCATAAGGGATTAGAGGGGGGATTTTTAAAGGTTAAGTAAAATTTATGTAACTTAAATCATCTACCTAAAATAACTAGGATGTAACCCCCAAATGTTTCAAAGTATGTTATATTTTTAAAGTAATTTAATATCTTATACTACACACAACACCGACTTGGCTTGCATTATACACAAGATTGAGTTCCTATGAAACAACACATTAGTTAAATGATATATTTATTTATAAATTAAATATTATGATATAAATGATAAAAAATAAATTTTAAATTTTATTTAGAGTGTTTATAATTAAATGTACAAGTTTTGTTAAAATAGTTATATATTTTGAAAAACTATTTTCTTAAATAAACTACTTTTTATTTCCTTTTGTGAACAATAATAAAATTAATATTAGACACTCCAAAGAATTGAATTTGGTAAAATAGACTTAATTTTTGAATTCATAATATCAAAATTATCTTAGGCTTAATTTTCGATATTTTTCTAAAAACATTCAATTTTTTATGAATAGTGAAAAATACTCCTTAGTACATAAAAACCAACTTTTTTATTTAAATAATTATTTTTAATTTAAATTTATTTTAAACTAAAAATAGATAAATAGTAAATATATTAGTCAAATTTAATTCATTAGAGTCATTTTATAATAATATTAGATATATAAAATTTTATTGAACTTTTTAATGTCTTTTACCCACCTTCTAGGAACATTTGCAAATTTGCATAAAACGTAATTTTACCGCTTCTGTGAATTGAATTTCAAAAATCCGAGAGACCTGATTGACATAAATAAGTAAAATTCTGTTCAATATAATGAAAATAATTTTTGGTGAATAATAACTTTTGAATTTTATTTACCACGGTTAAAAGTAAATAGGGTAATTAAAGGTAAAAATAATATTATAATAATATAAAATTACCCCAACACATGTCCTAATTCTATTGGATAAGTTTTTTTTGAACAAAATAAAACTTAGTACAAAAATTTGATTCATTTTTATTCATTTGGGTTAGATTAGGACATTTATTATATTTTATTTAAAGAAGAGTTAAAAGTGTTAAATTCAACTTTTTATTAACTAAATCATTTTTAATATAGGGTTATACATAAGATAAATTAGACTATAAATATTCATTAGAAATATAAAAATATTTCCTACATCATTTTATTTTATTTATAATTTTTATACATTAAATAATTAAATCTATTTATGAAATAATGATGATGTAGTAATTATCTTATTAATGAAAGATTAAAATAATTAATATTATAAATATTAAAATAAATGTAAATTGAAACTTATGATTCCATACACAAATTTTATAGTTTAATATTACATGTTAGTGTTGATTAAATATATTTTTTTCAAAGTAATAAATTTTTTATGACTTTTACAAAAACCAAATACTGAATAGTGTCAAAATTGATATAAATGTGTTTTTAAAAAAAATACTATTTTATTAAATGATATAATATTCCTAAAAATATAAAATTTGTCCAAAGGACTTAAATAATGTTAGATATGTCATTAATAAAACACTTTAGGTTCTCTTGGAATTTTATAGTAAGTTTATTAACTATGTAGTGTAAGAATACAAGAATACATGGTAAGAGTTAAACTATTTAACTAAGGGTTAAATATAAAAGATAAGGTTAATATGGTGACCTAAACTTGTATAAAACCTATTGGTTGAGATTATTTCTACCCATACCCACATTATCATGTAAATAAATCCATTTTTAGCCATTAGAAACCGAAAATGATTTTATAATAAAATAATATTTCAAGCTCTTCCTAAAGTGCCCCTCACCTCTCTTATAAAAGGGTACATATTCTTCTCTCAAATTCACACCTCCAAAGCCATTTTAATCATCCAACACCTGCTAAAATATCCTACAAACTACCCTAAATTCAACCTAGAGGCCTTATGTTTATCATAAATCCAACCTAAGGATCCCTTTTGTTCAAATCAAAAGGAAGCACCCAAAGAAGAGGTAATTATTTTATCACCTTTTTCAAAGTTCTTTTCTTCTTCTACTTCCTCTTTATTTGTTATTTCCATACTAAAATAATAACTCCAGTACCTTATACATACTTATATGTTATTATAAATATTTTGAAACTATATTCATTATTCTATCCATCCTATGAATGACAAAGTCACCATACGTGCGTACGTACAGCTTACCATCTCCACGTCGTGGTGTAGTTTGTTATACAACACTTCATTATTTGGATGGGTATAATAATGAGTATAATTGATGTAAATAATAAATATAACATGTTAATTATTATTTATATATAATATAACATTAAATTAAACATTTTTTCACCATCAATAGAATGATATTGTTGCTCATGCGTACGTACAACTTACTGTCTCCACGACGCGATGAGATTCATCTTTAATGATCACCCTTCAATAATTTTTATAAAAATATATATATTGATTAATTATGATGTATAATAAATAATATTTCTACTATAATAATATATATTTATATAGATAAATATATGTCTAATACTTACTTCCATACTATATGATAAGAAAACAGAAACAACGTTCATGCGTACGTACGGACTACCGTCTCCATGAACGTTGTTTCCATTTCATATATCTATCTATTATACATATTTATATTATATTATATATATATATATATATCATGTTTTATATTCTGGAATTATGTAAATCATGATCTAAGTGATACAATCAATAATAACAAGTTAAAACATGTACAATAAATAAAGCGATTATTACCTGAAATGTTACTTTAACATGGAAATCATTTTTAAATGGGTAGTATAAAATAATAAATGAATAATATATGATATAATAAATATTATTGTGGTTCTTGTATAATTTAATAACATACTATGGTCACTATACATGAGGTTAAACGTACCCTCGTCTAAAGTAAAGTACAAGGTGAGGGTTAATTCCTCAATCTCATTATTATCCAAGATTGTTTATGTGTAAGTATATACCGGGACATATTTATCATCCATGTATATATCTCATAAAAATGTTTTCAAGAGAAATATTTTACGGTTTTATGGAAGGGAATCTTTAAATAGATCATCATTTTAAATTTTTTAAAGATTTATTTTTCTAAATCTATTTAATTAATGTCCTTATTTTTCAAAATGATTTTAAGGATTTATTTATATGAACAGGATTGTTTAAATTGTTAATTCCTTTCAAAATTTTCAAAGTGTTATGGGACACTTTGATTCAAAATTATATTTTTAATTACTTCCTTTATAAATGTGTTACTTTTAAATTATTTCACAAAAAAAAGGATATTTCTCTCAAAGAGTTTTACTGATCATTTTAAACTATGTCAACATCCTTTACTGGATATTGATTGAGTTTGATTTATTATAATAAAATATTCCATATTGTATTGAATAATCTATGATATGTTTGACTGTGGATGTTTTATTTTTATACCATTCTTGTTTTATGGTTAAAGTATTGACATTTCGTATGCTAGTTTTAATACAAATTTTTATGTTATATTTCAACATTTTCATATGAGGAATGCATTGGACATAGTAAGTGACGGGTGGGGGCCTCTATATTCCCTCGATGCATCGGTAGTTCTCATGAGACAAACTAGTGTCTTCACACAAGGCCTTGACAAAATTTATATTTAGGGTCTTGGAACAAGGCCTTGACTTTGTGGTTAAGATGTCAGACATTATGCATTCCATCATTATGAGATTAGTTATTAATGTTACATGTGATTATTCAGCTATTAGAATATCTATGTGAATAATTAAATGGCATTATTTGATTTATATTTTCCATATTATGCTAAATTTTATGTTTTAAGGTCTTGTATTTCTATTTTATACCTTTATATAAAAGTTTGTGATTATTTATGATAGCTTCCACTTTATTGTTTATCCTTAATGAACAATTGAGCTCACCCCTTTTTATGTTTTATTTTACAAGGATTCCAAGAAGTGTATTATGATTTATATACAGGTTTAAGCTATGAGAATAATTGAGTTCTCAAAGGATTATCTATGTTGTATTTTATGTTAGAAATTGTAATTTAAAGTTCATGTATGTAATCTATTTTCCAAGACTGTTAAACTGATCAGACCTTCGGGACTTGATTCCTTGTATTCATTCCAATATATTAAAATAATTCACTGACTTTAGGCTAAATAGGGTTAGGGCATTACTGTTGGTATCATAGGAATTTTAGCAACAACCTTGGAAATAGATTTAGATAAACTTTGATTAGGAAACATTACCCTAAAATAGACTATGAGGATTAGTATAAAAGAACATCTAAAATTTTTTTTAATGTAGATATTATGTAGATTTTCCTAGAAATACATCCCTATATAGATACTACAAGTGAATGTGGTTCTGGAACAGATGTACCTAGGAGTGAAAACTCTGACAAAGAGTTTCAAGCTTGACTCGGGGTATCTTGTTACATGAAAATGGGCCTTACTGTGCACCTAGTTTGACACTCCTAGGGGATATGCTTAGTATAATTAACATTTTCTTTACAAACCATTATTAAGGATTTATGACTAAATATGTCAGCAAAGAAACCATTTTTATGATTATGATACTATATGTGTAAAAATATTCAATTAATGTTGATAATTTTTCTATTTTTTGGATTATAAATTATGATATGATCTAAACTAGTGTATGTCATCATTTATAAAAGGTTCCCAGTAGAAGGAATGAGAACTCTAGAAATACGCATGATCCAAAGAGTAAGAAGGATCATATCTTTCATGGTCTTAAGCCAACATTTAGAAGGAAAATAGTCTACCACATATTTTCATCATATGAAGTAATAGTATCATGTGTTAATAAGATAAGTAATGAATTCTTTGAGTAATTTGGATTTTAAGGGAAGAAAGAGAAGAAGAGGATGGTATAGAAAAATATGGATAAAGGGAATAAGGGAAAGAAGGATTTTCCCACATGAGATAACTGTAGAAAGAATCACCTTGGTAAATGATTAAAGGGAATGGGAGTTTGTTATAATTGTGGAAAAAAGGACACCAAGTATGCAATTTTAAGGGTAAGAAAAAGGTTTCAAATGTACAATGATTCATCTGTAAGAATTTGGTACACTACATGAATCAATATCCAAATCATCAGAGTATACCCCAAATAATGTTATTTGATAATAATCATGTTATGATACTACCGCAGATGAAGAGTAATGATTAGTGTCCTTATGTTGTTATTAAATAATTATGTCATTTGAGTATTGTATTAATGATGTACAAGTTATAATAATTATTGAGTATATAAGTATTTTACTTCAGTACTTTTTCATTAAGGATTTGAGATTGTGTGGTACTAAGAAAAGTGACTCAATAGCAGGTTAAATTTTTTGGAAAATATATGGTTGAGAGAAAGATAAACCTTAAAATAGTCCTGAGGGTGAGGTAATGATTTTGGAATAATAGATAATTGAGTTGGATAAAGTATATTGGATATTATTGACTACCTTGGAACTAATTAATGGTTTGTTTATTCCATCATTGTTGCAGATTACAACTTTTTTGGATTTAAGGAGTATATCCAGTATTCTATGTTTTACAGAAGGAATAAGGAAGTACATACCTATTCAAATAAGGTTTTATGGTAATTTAGGTTGTTACCAAGTTTTAATACAATAAATTATTAAGGTATCCACATTTTTTATATGATAAAATAGATCTTCATTATGTTATGTTAACCTTCCTTATAAATTTTTGGACTGTGAGTTTGGACACAGGTATTTTGGATAAGTCTAAAGGTTAGAATGAATTAAGTTGTAGATTGGATACTATTGTTTAAGGTTAAAAAAATTCTTAATATTATTTTTGGATTTTTATAAAAAGGACAACCCAGAGGTTGGGTGACAACCCATCTCATCCATAAAGGTCGCGAGACTTGAAACTACAACCAAAGGGCACCAAGGGTGCATCACCTATAATTAGACTATGTGATGTCCTAGTTTTTGTAATGTAGTTTTTTTTAATGGTATGACATAAAAATTATAAATTCATTTTTTTGAACCCTATAAAATTACATTAAATAAAATATTCTTGAGTTTTATTATCTTTTAGAGTGAAAGATGAGTTTGTGGTAGAAATTAGTTAAAGGATAGAACTCTACTTGTCAAGTATTCTTTTTTTCCCTTAAACTTTAGGGAAAGGATCTTAAAACCAAAAATGTGTTATCCTAATACCTTATGTTTTGTTGAACCGATGATATTTTAAATCATCATCATAGATTTATGGCTTTGAGGCCCTCAATTTTCCATTTATTGTTCACTTGTTTGTAATTGATGAGCTCAATCACTCCCTATAAATATTTATTTTTTCCACCAATTATGTGTCTCTGATTTCCACCAATGTTCCCATATTCGAAATCCTAATTTGGTGGTGACTTTTTCATTTCCTTTTCTCTTATTAAGACTAAATTTTATTAACCCTATTTTCGATGTGGGTTTTACACAAAGGTATTTTATATTTTCAACCATTTATTTTCGAAAAACAATTACAAATTGCAAGGATGCAATTTATTAAAGGAGGGGAGAATGTAACCCCCCCAATATTTCATAGTATGTTATCTCTTTAAAGTAATTTAATAGCTTATATTGCACGCAACACCGACTTGGCTTGCGTTATACGCAAGATTGAGTTTCTGTGAAACAACGCATTAGTTAAAAGATATATTTATTTATAAATTAAATATTATGATATGAATAGTAATAAAAAAATTAAATTTCATTTATATTTTTAATAATGAAATGTATAAGTTTTGTTAAAATAGTTATATATTTTGAAAAAATATTTTCTTAAAATAACTATTTTTTATGTCCTTTTGTGAACAATAATAAAATTAAATTTAGACACTCATAAGAATTTAATTTGGTAAAATAGACTTCATTTTTGAATTCATAATATCAAAATTATCTTAGGCTGAATTTTTGGTATTTTTCTTAAAACATTCAATTTTTTATGAATAGTGAAAACTACTACATAGTGCATAAAACCAACTTTTATTTAAATAATTATTTTTAATTTAAACTTATTTTAAATTAAAAATAGATAAATAATAACTATATTAGTTCAATTTAATTCATTTGATTCATTTTATAATAATATTTGATATATAAAATTTTATTGAACTTTTTAACATCTTTTACCCACCATTTAGGCACATTTGCAAATTTGCATAAAACATAATTTTACCGCTTCTGTGAATTGAATTTCAAAAATACAAGAGACACTATTGACATAAGTAATTAAAATTTGGTACAATATGATGGAAATAATATTAATTGAATAGTAACTTTATAATTTTATTTACCACGGTTAAAAGAAAATGGGGTAATTAAAGGTAAAAATAATATTATAATAATATAAAATTACCCCAACACATGTCATAATTCTATTGGATAAGTGTTTTTTGACCAAAATAAACCTTATTACAAAAATTTTATCCTTTTTTATTCACTTGGGTAAGATTAGTACATTTATTATATTTTATTTAAAGAAGAGTTAAAAGTGTTAAATTCAAATTTTAATAAGTTAATCATTTTTTAATATATGGTTACACATAAGATAAATTTTACTCTAAATATTAATTATAAAGATAAAAAAAATTAATACATCATGGTATTTTATTTATATTTTTTAGACATTAAATAATTAAATTTATTTATGACACAATGATGATGCAGTAATTACCTTATTAATGAAATATTAAAATAATTGATATTATAAATATTAAAATAAATGTAAATTGAAACTTATGATGTCATCCACTAATTTTATAGTTTAATATTAAATTTTAAGTTTAATTAAATGTATTTTTTTCTTAGTAATAAATTCTTTATGACTTTCACAAAAACCAAATACTAAATAGTGTCAAAATTGACATAAATGAGTTTTTTAAAAAAAATACTATTTTATTAAATGATATAATATTCCTAAAAAACTAAAATTCGTCCAAAGGACTTAAATAATGTTATATATGTCATTAATGAATCACTTTAGGTTCTCTTGGAATTTTATAGTAAGTTTATTAACTATATAGTGTAATAATACAAGAAGACATGGTAAGAGTTAAACTATTTAACTAAGGGTTAAATTTAAAAGATAAGGTTAATATGGTGACCTAAACTTGTCTAAAACCTATTGGTTGAGAGGATTTATACCCATACCAACCTTTTTCTAGAAATAAATCCATTTGGAGTGATTAGAAACTGAAAATTATTTATAATAAAATAACATTTCAAGCTCTTCCTAAAGTTACCCTCACCTCTCTTATAAAAGGGTACTTCCCCTTCTCTCAAATTCACACCTCCAAAGACATTTGGATCTTCCAAAACATACTCAAATATCCTCCCACCTTCCCTAAATTCAACTTAAATTCATTACTTTGATCATAAATCCATCCTAAGTAACCCTTTTGTTCAAATCAAAAGGAAGCACCCGAAGAAGAGGTAATTATTTTATCACCTCTTTCAAAGTTCTTTTCTTATTCTACTTCATATTTCTTTGTTATTTCCATAATAAAATAATAAATACAGTACCTTATAAATACTGATATGTTATTATAAATATGTTATAACCATATTCATTATTCTATCCATCCTATGAATGACAAAGCACCATACATGCGTACGTACGGCTTACCGTCTCCATGTCGTGGTGTAGTTTATTATTCAACACTTTATTATTTGTATGGGTGTAATAATGAGTATAATTGATGTAAATATTAAATATAACATGTTAATTATTTTTTATATATAATATAACATCCAATTAAACATTGTTTCACCATCAATAGAATGATATTGTCGCCTGTGCGTATGTACGTCTTAGCGTCTCCACGACGTGATGAGATTCATCTTCAATGATCACCCTTCAAGAAATTTTATAAAAAAATATATATTGTTTAATTATTATGTATATTAAATAATATTTCTAATGTAATAATATATATTTATTTATATAAATATATGTCTATTACTTACTTCCATGCTATACAATAAGAAAATGGAAACAACGTTCATGCTTACGTACGGACTACCGTCTCCATGAACGGTGTTTCCATTTCATATATATATCTATTATACATATTTATATTATGAATATATATGATATATAAACAATGTTTTATATTCTTGAAGTATTTAAATCATGATCTAAGTGATACAATCAAGAATAACAAGTTAAAACAAGTACGATAAAGAAAGCGATTATTACTCGAAATGTTACTTTAACATGGAAATTATTATTAAATAGGTAGTATAAAGTAATAAATGAATCATATATGATATCATAAATATTAATATGGTTCTGGTATAATTTAATAACATACTATGTTCATTATACAAGAGTTTAAACGTACCCTCGACTAGAAGAAAGTACAAGGTAAGGGTTAATTCCCCAATCTCATTATTATCCAAGATTGTTTATGTGTAAGTATATACTGGGACAGATTTATCATCCATGTACATGTCTCATAAAAATGTTTTCAAAAGAAATCTTTTAAGTTTTTATGGAAGGGAATCTTTAACTATATCATCATTTTAAATGTGTTAAAGATTTATTTTTCTAAATCTATTTAATTAATGTCCATGTTTTCTAAATGATTTTAAAGATTTATTTATATGGACATGATTGTTTTAAAATGTTAATTCCTTTCAAAAGTTTCAAATTGGTATGAAAAACTTTTATTCAAAAATCTATTTTTAATTACTTCCTTTATAAATGTGTGACTTTTAAATTATTTCACAAAAAAATGGATATTTCTCTCAAAGAGTTTTACTGGTCATTTTCAACTATGTCGACATCCTTTACTGGATATTGATTGAGGTTGATTTATTATAATAAAATATTCCATATTGTATTGAATGAGATATGATATGTTTGATTGTGCATGTTCTATTTTTATACCATTCATGTTTTATGGTTAAAGTATTGATATTTCATATGCTATTTTTAATACGAATGTTTATGTTATATTTCAACATTTTCATATGAGGAATGCATTGGACTTAGTAAGTGACGGGTGGGGCCCGCTATATTCCCTCGATGCATCGGTAGTTCTCATGAGACAAACTAGTTTCTTCACACAAGGCCTTGACAAAATTTATATTTAGGGTCTTGGAACAAGGCCTTGACTTCGTGGTTAAGATGCCCGGCATTATGCATTCCATCATTATGAGATTAGTTATTAATGTTACATGTGATTATTTTACTAGTAGAATATCCATGTGAATAATTAAATGGAATTATTTTATTTATATTTTCCATATTATGATGAATTTTATGTTTAAATGTATTGTATTTCAATTTTATACCTTCTATAAAAGTTTATGATTATTTATGATAGATTCCGCTATATTGTTTATCCTTACTGAGAATTTGAGCTCACCCATTTCTTATGTTTTATTTTCCCAGGATGCCAAGAAGTGTATTATGATTTATATATAGGTTTAATCTAGGAGAATAATGGAGTTATAAAAGGATTATCTATGTTGTATTTTATGTTAGAAATAGTAATTTAAAGTTCATGTATGTAATCTATTTTCCAAGACTGCTAAACCGATCAGTCCTTCGGGACTTGATTCCTTATAATCCTGCCAATGTATTAAAATAATGCACCATCTATGGTATAACTAGGGTTGGGACATTACACATGATGAATTTATAATGTGAAAAATGATTTCACATCATAAATTTTTTCAAAAAATAACTTACTGGGTCTGGACAACTAGTGTTACAGCGTGACACATTGTGTCATGCCATGAAATTTTAGGGCATGCCTCCCAGAACCTACATCCTAAAACCCTTAGCTATATCTTGAAAACCCATTTTACATCCTGATTACCATATTAATGATTTAAATGCGGTCCTACAACTCATTTCAGCACCACAAGAAATCATTTCCTCCTTCAGTGCTTGCCCGAACCCCCAGGACTTCCACTAGAACTTAAAACATGTCTAGAAACATATTTTTTAGACGTTCAAACACCCAAAACCTTGTTATGAATTCTATATTTCGAAACAAATTGTCCACCAATAGGGAAAAAAATTAAAACATCACTAAAATATCAACTTATTCAAATATGAGTTCTTCCACAATTAGTGGTATTTGTGTCAGATCATTGCTAATATGTTGGGACCTAATGTTTTACAATGAATATAAGGATCCATCAAAAATACAATTCAAAAAGTATTTTTGATGGAAATAATGATATTTCATAAATACTATTTGTTATGGGATTTTAATACATCACAAATACTATTTACTAGAGTTTTTGCGATGATAATAATTATCCATCACAACTAATTATAAAAAAAATAAATTATAAAAAATTATAAAAACCCATTAATACAAAAAATATTATAAATTTAACACATTATATGTTTATTCAAAAACTATAATAAAATAATTTGGAGGCCATCTATAGGATCATGCAGAGAGAACTCCATCCATTAACCATGTGTGATTTGTCACATGTACTCTATCATATGTTCATATTGTGGCTTCTCCTACTGATGTTTCTACTCTTGCTACTAACACTGTTATTCCTTATCTCTGTGTAGTTTATGTATAGTATCATATTGAGCTTATATAATCTCCTCATACTCTGTAGTAGGTAAATATTATGCATGAACTCCTTTCAAGTCGACCTATGAGATCATTGTAGTACTATAATAACTAGATAGTGTTGATCATGAACTAATACCAATCACCTGACCTTTCTCGGTACCATGCATGGTTTTCTATATCCAAGTAACCTTATAAAAACTAATCTCACATAAGCCATCACCTTTAATCTCATCCTGATTCTCCCACATGTGATAATTCACAACTTCATATGTCTTCTTTAAGTTTTATTATAAATTAAAATGATAAAAAAATATTGTAAGTTATTTTTTTTAAAGAAATATTAACCAAAATATAATGGTACCTCCTGCCATAAATTTCTCTCATAGTATGATCAGTGTGTATCCTCTCATAGACATTAAACTCCAAAATAGCGGGATAAATAGCAGAATATATAGATATAACATATACATTTTGTATTAAAAGTATATATATAAATTAATAATCATTATTACTTTCCATGTATCATTAATGTATACTAAATATATAACTCCCAACTTTATGTGTGGCCTCATACCTCCCCTAATTATTTTGATTAGATGATGACCTCCTCTAGAAATTCTCTTATATTCAGTAGGATCACAACCCATCTTAATCCTAGGTAAGGATGTAGTCAGGTTGATGACACATGCAAGAATCATAAAAAACAATAGCATAATTTCTCTCCATGAATTTCTTTCTAAGGCTTTATAAAAATTGATGAAAAAAACCATGCATACAAACTTCACATGCCTCCCAGATTGAGGCTATCATGTTATCATCAATTGGAGACCAAAAACCCTATAGATAATTAATAGTAGAAAATTATTCATTAAATAAATTTCAAATGAAATATATTATTTATTTACATATAATCCAATGGTCGAACATGTGATGCTAAACATCTATGGGAACTTGATCCCACGACACTTAAGTCCTAGAAAAATTATTTCATAGAATCTTTCATGTCTTCCCAATAGCTATATGTGAAAAACTATTCAAATAAGAAAAAATAATCATATAATATATAAAAAAATAACGAAAGCAAAATAAAATACACAATTGAACTTACTTCCTCAAGATTGAATCAAAATTAAGTGATGTATGTCACTCAGGAATAGTGTCTGGAATCATAAATATGGATAGGCTAAAACCCCTAACTAGAAAAAAACAAGCTCTTAGTCGTGCTTTTTAGCTACTTTTTCAGAAAACATGGCTAAATTTTTATTTAATCATGTTTTTTAAAAAATGTGGCTAAATTTTAATTTAACCGTGTTTTCGTAAAAATGTTATTGAATTAGTTTCATTTTAAAATGTCATTAATTTTTAATTTAGTCATGTTTTAAAATGTGGAAAATTTAGTCATGTTTTAAAACATATCTAAATGAAATATATATATATATATATAGTAATTTATATAAATATACACATATAAAAATATATTAGTTTATATATATATATATCTGTGTGTGTGTGTGTAAATTTATAATAATTTTTATATATATGTATATTAAATTACATATATACATATATAAATATATATATTTATATATTAATATAAAAATAAATATATAAACTTATAAGTATTTATACACGCACATAAATATATTAACATATAATATAAATAATATATATATATATATATTAATTTATATATATAATCATATTAATTTATACATATATCATCATCATCATCATCATGTAAATTTTTATTCAAGAAAGAAAGAAAAATGAGCAAGGCTGCAACAAAGATTACGAAGGTCTAAAGAAATGGAGGTCGAGGGCATCCCCTCAATTAATTTTCACCCCCTTAGGTTTCAAGCTATCCAAATTATGAAAAAGAATACAATCAGGACCAGGGGGACAATCGAGGCCAAGTAGTCTGCGACTTTGTTTCCCTCCCACCATGTATGGGTCACCTTAATGTCTTCGCCAAGGATGCCATGACAGTTTCCATAAGCAACTGACCAAGGAATAATCCCGAGGCCATGAAGCACGTTGTGCAAAATCATTGAGTTTGTTTCTGCCTCTGTGATGTGCAAGCCCCTTTGCCTACATATGTTAAGGCCAGTTTTCATGGTGAAAGCTTCATATTAGAGGGATGTACCATGACCCAACTATATGGAGAAGGCTAAGTGAACTGACCCTCTTCTGTCATGAACAACCCTGCCACTATGAATCACACCTGAAATGAATGAGACATCGAAATTAAGTTTCAACCCCATAAAAGGAGTATGCCAGCATACCCAGTTGCCCGATGGAAGTCCACCACCTGAGGGAGAAGAAAGGGGGGTTGTGGTGAGACATCACAATGATAGAGCCTCCCTTTCATTGCCCAACGCCCATAGGCCTTTAGATTATTTTATTATCTAGATAAATTTTCTTTTTAAATGGGTTGAGAGGGAACCCTTACATGACCTACACCCCTATAGGCACAAAGGCCTTGAAGAATACAGTCTAAAGGCTCAAAGGTACATAGGCCTTGAAAAGTGACCTATAGACCCTGCCCACTTGAATAAACCCTCCTTGCCTTCTCACCATCTTCCACCAGCACATCTCACTAAATTCATGTATGTGGTCTATGATCACTTTTTTTAAAAAAATGTGACAATTCTATAAATTTATTATTTGATAATCCCTTTTTTTAACTAGGTTGAGTGGGAACTTTTACAAGACTAAAATTATCATTAGAAAAAAGGCCTGGAATATATGTATAGCCTGAAATCCTAGAATCACAAAGTCCTAATACATGGACTAAAGGCCCAATGCCCTAATATCCCACCTTGAAACAACCCTTCATGTCTTCCTACAACCATCTCTCCAGTTAGTTTTCCCAATATCGTGTATGTGTCTCGTCATCATTATCTCCCCATATGGGTCTTAAAAAAGTGTGTACTAGCCTCTCCATTATTGAACCTCTACATTCAATTTGATTACCAAAGACCTCATTTTCACCTTATGCCTCTACCAGCCAGAGACTTCTCTAGCACGAATCCCAAAGGACTGTTATTGATGGCCTAAATTCCAAAATATGGGGTCTGAAAGCCTAATTTAGGTGAATAATTCTACTACTACCATACCCCACTACAATACTTGCACTATTATAGTACTATAGTACTATTAAAGTACCACAAAAATTCACCCATGTATGGTTTTAAACATGGGTGTGATGAAGAATCACTGGATGACTTTACCACTCGGACAAGCTCCCTATATATATATATATTTACAAATATAATATGATTATTTTTTTATATTTATAAATAACATATGTATATATTATTTTATTAATTTATATATATATATATATATTAGGTGCTTGGGGGTACAATTATAATAAAACACACTCACATCGCACACACATAGGCTGGTAAGGCAGGTCATATCCCCCCCCAAGGGATAACTCACTCAAACATCCACTTTATTATATAATTGTTTCATGGCCTAAAGGACTATTGGGCATGAATCCAATTATATATCCCATAGGCCCACCATTAGATGGCCTGAAGTCCCCACTTGCATCATGCCTACATCACTATCTATCCATCATCTCTATTTCACCACCCCCTTTGATGGCCCGAAGGCCCATATGGCCCATAGGCCCAAATAGGTGGATTGAAGGCTCAAATGGATGAATAGTTTTTTATACTATAATATCTCTACAATATGATTATAGTACCTAGTACAGTACTTCTATAGTAACCTGGATCTACTCCTCCACTAGGATTTGATCCTAGGTTTCATGGAGGTTTACGAGGTGTGTTAACCAATCAGCTACTACCCCAACTGCTTATATATATACATACACACACATATATATGTAAATTAATATTTTAATATATAAATAAATATAAAAACTTATAAGTATTTTTACAGACACACAAATATATCAAAATATAATATAAATATAATTTTATTAATTTATACATATATATAAATATAATAATATGTATTTATATATATTTATATATATATATATACATATTAGTAAATATATATGTCTATAAATTAATATTTTAATATATAAATAAATATATAAAATTATAATTATTTAAATATACACACGCTAATATACTAATATATATATATATATATATTAATTTATAAATATAATCGTATCAATTTATATACAATCACCATAAAAACATGCATTTAGCCATGTTTTCTTATATTATATATTAATATATTAATATTATTTTATTTTTATTATTTTATGTGTATTATATATTAATTATAAAATATTAATATTATTTTATGTATATTAGATTATATATTAATATATTATATTTATATATAAATTTATGTGTGTGTGTTAATATGTAAATATATGTAGAGTGATGTATTATTTAACTAGATTAGGTGTAGTGGTTCAGCTACTCTTTTTCATTTTGCTCGTCATGGGAATGAATATACACAAAATCATATTTTCTATAAGGTGTTGTTACCTCTATGTCATGGAGTCTACACTATCATGGGTGTGTGAGGTCAGTAGGACATGGGGTGACTCACATGGATGCAACATGGGGGTTACACAGGGCCAAACAAGGGTTTATTAAAAAAATACCCACGCAGCATGGGGGCCTAATGGGAGGTTTAATAAAAAATTACCCACGATCATGTAGAACAAGGGTAATTTTTTTATCTATTAACTGTGGTTTAAAAATTCAGGTAAACCACATGTTATTAAATTAGTCTCATTTAAAGACACATCTAATTTAGGCATGTTTAAAAACAAAACTAATTTAATGATGTGTAAAAATGCTACTAAATTTGCAGCTCATGGTTTCCCAACGTTTTTACAAAACACGGGAAAATTTATTAGTCACATTTATAAACATGGATAATGTAAAAAAATGACTAATTATTTTTTTTTGTAATGTTTCCTAGTAGACTGGGTAGTGAAAACATATTGTGGGTTGGATGATGAATCATAGGGCTCATCACTAGGTAGCACAACATTAGTGAGGGTATAATGTAGCTTGCTTCAATCCTCTTCTTCCATCTGAAACACAAAAATAAAGTTACCTATAAATAACTATTAATACATATATCATACCCTTATCGATGTTGTTCCACCTGACAACTCATGTGGGAATGACATGGGGGGTATGCGGAGCCAACTAGGGTTTATTAAAAAAATACCCACACAACATGGGGGTCCAAACATGAGGTTTATTAAAAAAATTACTCTCAATTATGTAATACATGGTTACTTTTTTTACCTATTACCTGTGATTTTAAAAATATAGGTAAACCCCATGTCATTAAATTAGTCATGGTTTTAAAAATGACTAATTTAGAAATGTTTAAAACAATAATAATTTAGCCATGTTTAAAAACATGGATAATTTAACAATGTTTAAAAATGAGACTAAATCAACCACACATGATTTCCCAATGTTTTTATAAAATACAGGTGCATACATTAGTTGCGTTTATAAACACATCTGATTGTATATTTTTTGTAGTGATTCCTAGTCGACGGTGTAGTGGAAACATCCTATAGGGTGGATGATGAATCATAGGGTTCGTCACTGGGTAGCATAGCATCATTAATGGTGTGATACAACTCTTCTCAATCCTCTTCAGCTATCTAAAAGAAGAAAATAATGTTACATGTAAAAAATTATTAATACATATATAATGTATAAAAAACTAATAAATATTTATTTAAAACAAATAATATATATTGATTATGACTATAACTAGAATGTAATAAATCATTCTTCATCATTATATTCATTGGTGTTAATGTCTTCATATTCCTCCTTGGCACCTCCAATTTCCATACAGGCTTTGATTACATCATCCCTTGCAATTTCAAATTCATTGGTTACATCATCAACATTATCAACATTATCGAGTTCTAACTGCATGGTCTCATTATCAATATTCATATCTCTTAGAGTAAGAGACGCATTTGGCATTGTTTCTTGAAAAAAATCAATATTTTTAACTTCTACATAACCACTTTCATTTTCTATAGACTGGTTATCAAGTGATTTTAGTTTTATGACACACTATAAATTGTTTAAATCTCTTAAATTAACATATTAATTTGTATAATAAACTTGATATGCTTGATATTCCAGTAAATTTTTTTCTATTTCTATAAGAATACTTTTATATTTAATGTCAATGCCTCTATTTTGTGGATGAACATACAATCCTAGATCAGTATTAAATCAATGACATTTAAACATTGTTACATAATTCTATCTCAGATAACATAACTCTATTATTTCATCTAGTATTTCCTAAAAGTCTATTTCACTTTCTCTATGATGGGATCCTTTTAAAAAAACACCATTATTCATTTATTTTTCTAATTCACCATATGTGTGTGTATAAAATTGAAATTTATTAACCACATATGCATTATATGATTTTACAAATTTGGATGGTGGGTTACTCAGTGCACATTATAGACTGTCAATTTTATTTTCATGTTGTGATGCTTAAAAAAATATAAAATAATAGATAAAATAACAAATTGATTTCATGTATTTGACCATAAACAATTTAACTTATCGGTATTTGAAAATAGTGGGCAAATAATGTTTTTTGCGTTTAAGTGCGATTAATTTATGTAAATTTTTTATATGGTCATCACATAATCTATAAAATAATTGATATAAATTTACTAAAAAATATTCAAAAATATATAGGTAAAATTAGAACTTACTGCACAAATTGTGTCATTTCCCTCACAATTGAGCAGCACATTTGTATGAGCTATCTAGTGTTTTCTATCTAAAATTCATTGTTCATGATCACCACTAAAACCAATCTCAGACTAATTAAATTCCAATAATTGATCGTTTAGGATGTCATCAACATTTCTCTTATTACAACCCATTCAAATATGTATTCTGATTAAATATTAATATTTTTCTAATAATTTAATAAAAAATTCTAATATTTTATTAGTTTTATCATTTCTTATTATGATTTTGTGCTTAAGTTAATAATTTTTAATAATTTTTAATAATTTTTACTAATTTATAATACACATTATTATTTATTATTTATTATTTTTACTAAAATATTATTGCTTTTTATATATTTTTTCTTTATTAAATTTCTTATTTATTAGTATTATTTCTAATATTTTATTGATTTTAATAATTTTAATAATGTATACTAATTTATAATTATTATAATAATAAATTTATTTAGTACTATTTTTATTAATAATTGTGTATTTTCATTTTTCCCCCTAATTTTAACTAATATTTATTATTTTAGATTATTTATTATTATTATTTATTATAGTTCTATAAAAAAATTTTATATTTATAAATATATAACAATTTTTTATTAATTTAAAATAATATTCTATTGTCTAATTATATTTTTATATAATAAAAATATTAGTTTTTAATAATTTTTGTCCATATAAATTAATTTTTAATAATTTATAATAATATTAATATTTATTAAGTAACCTACCTAAATAATAATTACAAATTAGTTTTTTTTGTTGTGTACTTCTCTAATTATTATTACACTATTATAAATTTTATTTTTCATTATTTTTTTATTTATTTTAAGAAATTTAATAAATTATAATAATTAATTATTATTCATTTTTTATGTATTATTTTTTATAGTAAATTATTTATATTTTTATTATTTTTTCTAATAAAAAATAAAAAAAATTATTTTTGATTAATTTTTTTTATTACTAAACTACATTTTAGTCATTCATTATAAATTAATATTTATTATAATTTTTTAATTTTTTAATTATAATTTATATTTAATTAAAATATGTAATTTTTTCTACTTTATTGATTTAAATTAAAGAAAAATAATTTTTAATAATATTAATATTAATTAACTAATATATTAATTTATAAATTAGTACGAACAACAATTTTAAATTATACTAATGTGTATTTTTTTATATTAAAAATCCAAATAAATTAAACAATCAACAACATTCCAATTAAATAAAGAAAATTAATAATGTGACATGAAAAAATAATTAAACCATAATAAATTAAATTAACTAATAATTGATTAAATAAAAAATTAACAAATTATATAATAAAACATCAAATAAATGCATGGAATTAATAACTCTTAAAAAATAGATTTAAAATAATTCCTTCAAATTGATGTTTGGATCGCAAATAACAGATCTGTGATCTAAGGAGCTATTTCCTAAAGGAATGGGGATAATTGGGGATATTAATTGTAAAAATTAGTCTTCATAAACACTTTCCCTACTTATCCAAAAATTATTTGCAATAGACTCTATCCGTCACAAATAATTTGATTATGATGTGATTATTTGCAATAAAAATATACATTTTTCCACAAGTAAGCATTTCTCTCAAACCTATTTGCAGTGAAATGGTTATTCCATTGCAAATAATTCTTTTATGATAAAACTATTTGTAATGGAAATGTAAATTCTATCGCAAATAAGTATCTCTCACCAACGCACACACATTTCTGCCAAAACTATGCATGATAGACTTCTGGTTCATCACAAATAGTAATCAACCAAAACATCATGTGTGATGGAATAATATTTCTTTCATAATAAAACTCATTATAATAAAGCATTTTTGATAGACCATAATCCCATCACAAACACTTAGTCACAAAAAAATGAATTTTCTATGGTGCTCGTTCATTAGACTAGAATGTTCTTATTTGGGTCAGTTTAACCACCCACATGAATGATGTTATACTATTTTTATAATTTCTATTATGTGTGGGTATAAAAACATAAATGATGATAATATATAGTATTAAAAATTAATGTATTTTGTGATTATGGTTCTCTAAGGTTAACATAAAAATGAATGATCATTATAAAGAAACTCATTGTTATTAATAAAATTAACTAATGCATGTATGTTGTTAATTACATTCTTATTAACCATACCCATATCATTTAGAGTGAACATGGGACTTTATAAATCATTAAATTACTATGATTCCACTATTTGACTAATCTGATAATGATTAACTTGTTATCAAATGATGAGGATCAGTGTCGTCATATCAAAGCTTTTGCAGAAATATAAAAACTACTATCACCTGATGATGAAAATAAACTATAAATAATAAATATATATTTAATAAATTAATATAATTGAATAGTATAAAAACTAATTGGTATGAATAAGGTTATAAAATAATTGATTAATATGGTTATGTTTATCATATAGGAGGTTAAAGTGCTTTCGTGGGAGTCAAGAGTAAAGGTAAGAGTTTCTCATATCACTTTTATTTCATTAATATAGGTTCCATATTCACCACATATTTTATTTTATATTGTGTATATAATTACCCATGGATGATAATTTTCATTTAATTTATGGGATTTATAAATCCATCGCATGTTCTCTCTTTCAGTGACTTTTGATTCATGCATTATAGATGTATTAAGGGTTTTATTTCCCAACCACTCTTCAAATATGAGATTATTGATACTCAAGATTCCATTGGGATGATGTACGAACTTTTGATCTAAATCACCACATTTTATTCTCTTATAGTTATATTTAGGTTTTAAATTACCATTTACCCCCTCATTGATCCATAATTCACCCAAAATTATGTTTATAGGTGGAATTGTTTTTATCTCTTCTTTTTGGTTGGGAATATTTCTGTTCTATGTCTATATACTATATATTATTTTATGGATATTTTTATCTTAGTTTTTATAATTTATTAAGGTCTATTTACAATTTTATTGACTTTTTTTGAAATATTTTAAAGGAATATTTTTATCATTCCATTGTTATGTTTTCCAATCGGCCACTTTCTCCCACTATTTTTTGAGTTTTCCTTATGAAGCTTCCTTTATAAGTTTTTATTATTTAAAGTAAATTTTATTTAATTTATCATTATTTTTAAAACCATTTATTTTTAAGTTTTTTATTTAAAAAATAATATCAAAATATAAAGTTTTTTATTTTTATTTTCTAAAAAAAATATAATATTCTGCTAAATAGTTTTTTATCCATGTCAATATCCTTTAATATTTCTTATGTTTCACTGGGGATATGTTCTAATGGAATCATCCAATTTCTTTATATGGATTATTTGTTTTTATGAATTGTGATGATGTTTAAGAAACACATTTCATTCTCACAGGTTAAATGTGTTATGATGAATTTATAAATGTTTTTATATTAACATGATACACATATTTATGGTTTATAATTATGTGATGGGTAGGATCAAAATCATATAGTCCTCCAATGCATTGGGTAAATATTATATCTCATGATATTTTATATTATGGGGAATAAGAGGTTATCCTATTCCACTATGTTATTGGACGTTTATCCACTATGTGATAATGGTTTTGATAGTGATCCTTGACATATGATATGATTTTCAATGCTTATGCATATGCCACATTTCTATGTCATGCCAGATTCCCAACCCTCATTTCTTATATTATTCCAAAATCCTTATGTCATGATTCATGATCCATGTTTTATTGTGTATGATTTCCTTATGTTATGTTCAAGTACCTTAATTATGTTCTCATACCCATATGTTCATCTTAGGATCACTTATGATCCTCATAATGGTATCTTTGTTGTCCTGATTGAGATATATTATGTTTTACCCAATATTAAGCATCTAATGTCACCCTTTTCTTATCTTTTCATTCCTTATGTAATTAAGAATATTTTTATGCATGAAACGTCTATAATTGTATAATGTGTGAATAATTTTTATGTAATATTCTTAAGAATTGTTGTAAAATAAGATGGTTTTGTAACTAATCTCTAGAGACACTAATACTATATGTTATAGGAGTGTGATTTATTGTGAGTTGTGATTGAAAATAATGTGTAATAACTAAATATGTGTGTTTTTTGAGTTTTTTCCCTAGAATCAACTACTTTGAACATTAGATTACCAAAATATTCATAGTCTTGAATTTTAATATATTTTCACATGATTATTTTTCTTCCATGTGACATTTCTGTGATAATGTCCTAAGAGTTCTTATTGCATTGAAAGGTTATAGAAGTTTCCCTCTATGATGAGAACCTTGAAGTGAAATGATAGTATTCTTAAGTTTATGTTCTATGACCATTTGATATCACTTGATAGGAAAAAAATTATACTACTATTAGAGGCGATGGGCACATATGAAATTGAGATTTATTATCATGAATTCCTCCTTGGTAATCACCAAGATAATGAGGTTATGAGAACTTGAGCCGCCAATAGAAATTTCATGTGTTTTATGAGTCATTGGATATTACTATCTACATATGTGTGTAATAGTCCTTATACTTTAGATTATTATTATTTCATATCATGAGTCAAATACTTTGATGTATTGATGAAAATTATGATGACATGTGCTCGTGGTGAGGTGGGATACATTGGGTGTGTCATGAGTGATATGACATTAATGAATAAGTCGAAAAAAAGGATTTTTACCTTCCATATAATTAAAGTATATATATTTTCCCCTTTTATTCAAATGAAACTACCAAATAAATCCATGTCCATGGTGTGATATCAATGTGTTCATTTCTTGAAATTCAAATTAAGATAATCTGAGTATATAGGTTGATGCCACATGCGATGAAATATACTTGAATGAGATATCAATACAAAAGGATTATATTACAAAGGGCGCATTCATATATGGTTTTATTTCATTATTCCATTAACTACCTTCTATATGGGTGCCTTGGTAAGTTACTAGAAATTAAACTTAGACTTTATGTATAACACCTGATGCCACTGAGAATAGATCCTAGAGGGCCACACACTAAGTGTTTATAGAACCTCAATTAGATTATATATGAATTTAAAATTAGAATAAAATGTTATTTTTCAGTTGGAAGAATGATATTTATTTGAGTCTTGGTTGATCAAAAATATTCAGTCACTAGTTATTTGAGATAGTATTATGTGAGTTGAATATTAAATAAATATTTATTCTCTAGGTAATTATTTATTTAGTTACATGAATATTTAATTATTTATTTATCTTTGGTTTATTTTCAAGTTAAAAAATATTTACTTATTTAGTTATGTGAATATTTAATAAATACTTATTTTCTAGTTTAGTGGATATGATATTTATTTATTTATCAATAAATAATGTAGTGGAGTTTATTTATTTAAATAAATATACATTATTCATAGTTCGATAAATATTTAGGTGGTATTTAGGATCGAGTTTAATGGTTCAATGAGAAATGACATATTAATACTATTTGAATAAATATTAGTTTATTTATTATAGGAAATAATATTTATTTATCCATGATTTTAGTGCATGTAAAGTAAATAATAATAATATATACATGGGTTTCACTAGAGATTAAGAGAATAATAAAGGAACATGTACACTTATTTATTCTCAAACCCTAGCTCTAAAAATACCTAGTTATGTAATTCATTAACTAGCCAAGCCGAGACACTATTGTGCACAACACATTCTAGAGAGAATCCTCTCAAGACCTATAGATATCTTCCTCTTAAATGACATTTAGAATGGAGAGATATTTTCTTCCTCCACTTGATTGATTCCTTCTAGACTCGAAGGATTCTGTTTCAATTAAAGATGATTAAAAAAGTGTTAGAACCATATATAATAGAACTCAAAGAATTCTATGGTGGTGATCTTAGGTTCATGGAACACATGTGAATTACAAGTATAGGGAATTTATCCATGATTTCGCTAATGTAATAAAGGTGTGACAAGATGTCTCAACCGAATTATCAATGAAGAAAGAATCCCAATGAGTGGTTATTCTTTTTATTAACTAAAATTAATTATAAATTATATGTGATGATCCTATCTAATGGATTATTGGGTATCTATTTCATCTAGTTATAAGGATAAATTTGATGAATTTTATGAAAACCCATTGTTGGGAATGGACCCAACCGCTTCCACTACACCTCAGAACCATCAAGTGGTATCAAAATGGTCACATGATAATTAATAATTATTTTTTATTTGTTGATTTATATGAATGTTTTTTTTCGGTATTTCATTTTTTATAATTTTTTTTACTAATATAAAATTCAATTTTATGAATTCTTTCACCTTTTTTTGATTAATAATAGACAAAGAATGACCATAGGTTCCATTATGAGGTTCTAAGGGTTCTAGACAGATGAAATGGTTACACGGTGTGTAATTGAAAACTAATCATAGTGTAATGAGGTTCACAAAATCTGGATAATCCATGAGAAACATGAATTTACACATAAAAATATTCATATGAAGTAATTAATATATCATGTGTTTACTGACCATATTGGCATGTGGATTTAGTGACTACACACAGTGTAATAGTTTACATGTCATGTATCCCTACATTGTTCACCCAATGATTTTCATGGAAATCATTTGGTTAACGTACATGTCACATGATGTGTAAATATGTAAAGATGGTCAACATAAATTTAATGAGTCTACACATTGTGTAACCCATGTACATGTTGTGTAACTCGTTAATATTCATAAGGTGTACACATCAAGCCCCTGAAGCATGTTTCGTGGAGACATGAAATGCGATATATATGGAGTGTGGATCATTAGTAGATATCATGTATTCTCCCAGTAACCAAGATATTTAAATTATGGAAAAAATTAATTGATCACAACATTAAAATAAAACTTCATAATTAGAAGCCAGTGTGCTACTATGTAATATAGTTTTGATAGTATATAAATGTTCAATTAATTTTGTAAATTTATTTCTCTATAACGTTAAATTTATTTACTATAGGAATTTAAATAGGTACATGTCATGTGGGTTAATGTGTCTTAAAATGTCATAAATTCTATATTTATTGCACGATATTTTGATATACGGGATATCATGCTTCTTAACCACATGACTTTTCATGTACGCCAACATTCCATGTAAGTATTTAATGCATGACTAAAGATAATGAAGTTGGTTTTGGGATGTTTTGAATCCTAGTAAACCATGTGTACTTATTTAATGTTAAATAAAATTAATTAATTTAATTTATTTAAAATTATGGATAATATAATTTCTAGAACTGTTTAGATGGAAATTAAGAGAAAATGACTGAATAAATTAATAAGAAGGTTAATTGGATTAATTCATGGATATTTTATCATAATAAAATAATGAATTGAAGTAAATGATAGCTAGTATAAAAATATGTGTTTGTTGTATACATGGATGATCATAATATTAAATCGACTAATGTATGTGCTTGGTTTATTTTAATATAATTATTATTGAATGGGATTTGTAATAATTATTTTATTAAATTAAAAATATATTCAATAAGTTATCCCTCCATATATTATGTAAGGTCCTGCAAGCATGTAGGTTCTTTTGTGTAATACCTCATAACCAATCCTTTGGTTCCCCTTAATTGTGTGTGAGTAAAATATTATGTAATGGATGAATCTCATAAGTGAGTAGTGGTGGTTTGATTTCATATTCAAGGTGAAACCAACCTAGGAGTTGTATTAAATTATAGGTGGAATGCTACAACTCAAACCAAGATATGGTCCAAGGAGTTTTCCCCTAGGTAAAGGGGTTAATTTATCATCCACTGGATAAACTAACCACTAGATAATCTCATTATCATGCCACATTTATTATTTTATTTATGCCAATTGTATGGTTAATTATTTATTCTTATGAATTATTTATCATGATTACATAAATAAATGAATTAACAATAATTCAATATGGAATTAAAATAATCACATCATGTGTAGATTAAATCTAGACATGGTTAATCACTTAATTAAAATGCACTTAATATTAAAAATAATGTAATAAGATAAGATGGTAAATTTATGTATAAAGATAGAATCTATCAAATCAAATATTATGTCAAAAAATTCTTCCACTGCTTAGGTTAAAATTGAACCATAGTTAAAAGTACTTGACCAACCTTTGTTGGGATGTTTTCAATTATCAGGTAATTTCTATCTCATGCTTTAGGTTGACTTAATCTAGTTCACATTAAGGTTTGATCTCCTCTGTGATAATTACTATAACTAGTGGTAAAGTGTTGAGGAAATCCTAGATGTGGATTTTGGAATTGGAGAGTCCACTCAACAGATCAAGGAGCTGCAAGTTAATACCATTGGAAAGTTGTGCCCACCTAAATACCTTTAAATATCTTATCAGCCCCTTGTCTAGGTTAGGATAAGGGGCATATGGATCCTTTCTACTAGAATATCCATGTGACAAGATATTCCAAAACTAATAGTGAAGGCTATTGGGTTTTGATAAAATAATGTGAGGTGAATAGATAAAAATTTATTACATCATATCTTGTGGTAATCAAGATAGAAAAATTAAAATTTAATTTTAATTAATTAAGAGTATATAAATTGAAAACATCATAATACTATAATATTTTAGGATACATACCATGTTCTCACCAACACAAATTTTCAAGGGTAGTACAATCGATATCTTTATTTCATGCATATATTTTATAGTGTTTTAATATATTGACTTATGTATTTAAATCATTGTTGTTTCCAATATATGAATTATTTAAATAATTTTTTGTTTTATAGAAGGATTCAAAAAATAATTTAAAACGGATAAAAATACGTGAGACTAAAGAAACAAGGAAAACTGAGGCTTTTGGAGCTGAAAAATGACATTACACATCATGTAATCATTACATGATGTGAACTGATGGAAGTTGGGAAAGAGAGACATGTTGTGAAGTGAAAAATTTTCAAGTTAGATTTACACATCATGTAAAAATTCTGGATGATATTTAAGCAGTCATATTTGACATATCTTTATTTTTTGACTCATTTTAAGACCTGGGACCCACTCATGACCACTTTTGGATCAATACTTAATTTCCCTCATTAATATCTAAGCCCATCTAGAGCCTATAAATAGAGTATTATCCTACTGCTATTTATTATATCTTGGAGACCAAAGCTTGTAGAGGGAAGTTGTGTTGTGCAGGGTCCTCCACAATTTCATCTCTATTTTCATTATGAATTCATTTTCTTATCTATTTTCCTATTTTCCTTTCATCATTAGGATAATGGGTTAAACCCTCTTTAGTATACGGTTATGTAATTGAAGGGTTTAGGTTCCATTTGATTGATTTGATTTAATTTTATTCATGTATTTGGTTTTCTGTAATTTAATCTTCAAATTTCAATCCCTTTATTTTCTTTTAGTTTTGACCACTAAAAAATAAATATAAATGGAACTTTAAAATCATGAGAATAACAACCCTAAAAAAGGTATGAACATTTTAAAATTTATTGGAATTGAGTTTAAACATGGTATTGAGACAAACTTGATTTAGTGAAACCCTAAATTACTGGAGCAAGGGAAATAGGGGATTGTCGTGTCAAGGAGGGGATACCATGACCATTGGATCTCTCTCATATATAATATGACACCAATTATGGTTTAATAAATTTATTTTCTAAAAAAAATTGCACCTGAACCCTAAAATTATAAAACCTCAGTAGGATTTTTAAAACTGGTTTTAAACCAATCAATCAATCTGTTTCACTATCAATTCTTGATTTCTCCAAAATTGTTTCCAAAATACCAATATGATTCTTTCCCCATTATTTAATCAATCAATCAAATCATTTTATTTTTTAAAAAAAATAATTAAACTAATTTCACCATCTCAATGGATCAACCTCAACTTGTTTCTTTAATGCATTTTAATTAATTGAGTATCATAGTTTGATTTTTATAAATTTTTATTTTGATTTCACTCGGCAGGTAATTATGACACCCCATGGGCATGTAGACAATTTTTTTATACACTAAATTACTACTAGAAAATTTTAAACATGTGATGGAATTCCCCATTCATGTTCCTCCACCTCATAAGAGTAAGTGAAGTTGAGAAGGATACCTACAAGAGGTGAATGGGGTTGATCCAACTGTCTGTTGCTTCAGGATATCAGTTATTTCTAGAGAACAGATAACATAGGACAAGGAAATGGATGCTTATACCAAGAAATATCATCTTCTATCACCTCAAAAATATAAATAGAGTCTTTAGATAAATTATATTTTCACTATACTATACTAATGTAAATTGGAAGAGAGTACTCATTTATTGATCTTGTCTCTATTATACTTAATTACATTGATCAGTTAGTGAATTTTGGGCTTCCATATAGATAATAAATTATCCATTAATTTCATATTATTATCATTTCCTTATAGGTTCTATTTATTCATCTATATTATGAGATGATCATTATGGATGAATAACTCATGTTTGACTAAAATTTACCAGATAAATAGGAGTTGTGGGGAACTCAGTTCCACAACCCTTATAGTGAATGAGATGAAAAGGAAAAGTTGAAAATTATTTGATAGACTCTAGGTAAATAGTTTCTTTATAAAGTCTTTAAATGTCAGAAATTATTCATAGGTAGTGTAGTGAATATAAGGTTATTTTCTTCAAATATAGATATAAATTTCATTTGAAAAGAAACTAAAATGAATTGAATAAGAAGAAATTAGTTACATATACTTAAAGAATATATTCATTGTAATATATAACATTTATACTTAATTTATTGGGTATTTAATACATTTTTATTTTAATATAATAACAAAGTAGTAAGGTTTATTCTCCTAGTGGCTGAGAAATGGTATTTCCTATGTCAGTAGTGATAAGTGCACAAAAACTTTACAAGAGGTTAGGTGAGTACTCCCAATGGTTGTGAAAGGGTGATTCTTATGTCAATAGTGAGAAACATGTAACTTAAAAAGTAAGGTGTTTTCTTAAAATGGTTGATAAAGGGTGATTCTTATGTCAATAATGAGAAACACATGACTTCTTATTTCCTATTGGATTGATTATAGTTGAATTATGACTTGTGTTAAGTGTTTCAAAACATTTATTTTAGTGTTTTATTGAACACAATGATATATTATTAGTTTTTTTGAAATTAATGTTGTTATGGTAAAATACACTTAAATGATAGTTCGGTAGAATTTTAATCATAAATATCCAGCATTGGTAATAAATGATGAATATAAATCTATAAGACTCATACCCAATTTTGGAAAGATAGTTTTTAGTCAAGTAAGACTACAAGTTGTCACGTATATACCCAGTGTTATATTCATAAACTTTAGATATAAAAATCTAAGGTATATGGAATACTTATGTTTTTGACTAAGAAACATTTATATATAAGACACAAAGCTTCTGGAGTTAGTTCAGCTATTAATTTTTAACTATTTTAAAAAGAATTTATAGGTAAATTCATATACTCTATGATATTCCTTTAAAAAATTAGGAATGCTCATTGAAGTAATTAATGAACTTGGTAAAGGATGTAGGATCCTCTAAGCTGGTATTTTGGAGTGTATATTAACCAAGTATTAATTAATATTTTAATGAAGAGTGAGGGTCTTCCTAAACTCACATAGCCTTATTCACATTTTAGGTATAAGGTGAGATCGATGAGGAGTCTTATATACGTATTGTAATGTTTAATGATTCTTTTATAGATATTTTTTATAAATAGTAGTGTAACAACTAACTATGGAAACTATGTAAACTAATGGATATAATATAAGTTATGATATGAAGAAAGTCCATTATGTCACATCCTCGGGTGTTTTCATGGATCCATTTGTAAAGATAGTGAAATATTACAATCCACATCATAAAAACACAAGGTGAATCTCAGTTAATGATCTTATTGCTACTAAGGAAATTAATAATTCCAAGTTATAAAAGGTATTAATCATACTAGTCATATTTTTTTTAGATAAATACATATCTTTTGAGACAGTGGGAGAAATCAAGAATTCAGTTGAATATTATCCCCAAATACACAAATTTGTATAAGAACTATTAAACTCCATAATTAATGGTGGGAGGAATTTTTCTTGATGCGCATACTATATAGGGTGGTCAAAACCATAGTAATAGTTTTATATTCACTGTGGTAGGTGATATATTATTCAATAAGAATAATGAACCCTATAGGGAGAATTAAGTTACAACTAGCTATGATTGATGAGTTCATATGAACTCAAAATGGATTCCATGTACCAAGAATTATTCTGTATTTTTGTTCTTGTGCAAATTCATCTGTGGTTATTCAATAGAAATTATATATGGATAGTAAAATAAAGATACCAATAAGGCTCGACTGGTTATACCAAACCATCATTCTTAAATCCATTTGAATTTTATTTTCCACAACTACTGTGATCATTATATTAGGAATATGATTTCAAGGACACCTCCTTTAGAGGTAAAATTATGGAAGATGTCTACATGAAGTAACCATAAAGGTTGGTGACATCAATGAATCCCAATATTGAATGTAAGTTTCAAGGATACATTTATGGGTCAAAATAAGTATAATGATCATAATTATATTTGTTTTAAATGAAATGTTTCCAAGTATATTAAAGGGGTAAGTGGGAGTGCTATAGTTTTATAAGATAAATATATTTGACAACATATAGAAAAAATTTAACTAGACTTATGTTAATTAAGGCTAAGGTTAATTTCTAAAAAATGACTTAAATAGAAAACCAAGTTTTAGGGAACATTATTTACTAGCTTAGATTTAGGGGTTTCCTAAACTAATTCATCATACATGTTTGACATGTTATTGAAAAATTCAAGATTGAATAATTTATATGAATTGTTTCTAGTGTCACACACCATTCATGTGATATATAGATTACATATTCCTAAGATTACTTTGAAAATCTATCTCACATTCCATGATATGTACTTAGGTTTTATCTTTATTATGTGAAAAGCATAAAATTCAAATATCAAACAAGACCATGAGAAATGCTTAGGCCAATAGCCATAACTATCTAACAGTGCTTGAGAAATCAAAACTGGATGAGTTCTTGGTAATTAGAGAAATGGGAATACTAGTTTTAAGGGGATATAAAAATATTCATCTTTAGATCACTTTGATCTAGAATAACAGTGTGGATAAGGTAATATATAAGTGTAATGATTATTAAAATTGGTAGTTATCATATCTACCTTTGATCATGTATGTTGCAACATCTGATATAGCTTAAGAAGCATGTTCAACAATGATTTATTCTAGATTTGGGAATTATATAATAAAATTCAATCATATCATGATGAAATGTAACTATTATATTATCCAATATATTAGGATTAAAAGATGAAAAAAGGTATATACTTGGTGATATCATCATATGAGGGATTTTTCAAGAGAGATGAGTTGCATTAAATAGAACAACCACATGTAGAATGGCGGTATCAGTATCTATATCCATAACTTATAAAAATCGTGTATATCATGTGAGGTTAACCATTTGATATATTTTTTGTTGGCACTAGTACAAGTGGGAGTCTGTTGGAGTCAGTTCCCTTGAACCAACCACTTTGAACATTCGATTATCAAAATATTCATAGTATCTAATATGAACATCATATCATATGATGATTGTTCTTTTACATGAAATTTATGTGATAATTTTCTAAGGGTACTTATCACATTGAAGTGTCATAGTAATTCCCCACTATGATGAGAACCTTATAGAGCAATGAAAATATTATTAAATCCATGTTTTATGGTTGCATGATATCACTGGGACACAAATGATACAAGATACCAGGGGTAGGAATCTCATAAGACATTGATACTTATTCTCATGAAGATACTCCATAGTAATCTCCAAGAGGATGAGTTTATGAGAATGTGAACCACCAATAGGAATTCCACATGTTTTATGTGTCATTGTATATTTCTATTTGTGGAAATGTGTTTTAGGAAACCAGTTCTTTTTTTAGGTATAAAATCTTTTTCTTTTTGTTAATTTTTTATTTAAATGATTAATTATGGCCTAATGTGATTACCCTTTGAGTACATGGGAGTATTGAGGGTTTCCAGGGCTTTTTTGGAGCTCGGATCTTAGCTTTTTGGGAAAAAAAGGACAAGCCGTATGGTTAGTAGAAAGCATGCGGGGTAGGTCGCACAGTTACTACTAACCATGTGAGGCTGGGCAGAGGGGAGATACAGGCTGCACGGTTTAAGGAAACTGTGTGGATGGAGGTTCACACCTATTCATGGAAATTGTAGTTTTTATAATATCCTAATCACATGTCTTTCACATAGTTTGGAAAATTGTGCACACTAACCATGTGAGGTGCCCCTCCTTACAGTGAAGGGCAAACAGTTTGGACAACCGTGTGACCAAATTATGTGACCCAGTATTTTGATTCAAATTGACCATTTTTTCCTTAAAATAATTTTAAAACTCAAACCTTATTTCATTTCTCATTCATTGGATAGCAGCCCTGTTGAATCTCTCCTTTGAAGCCTAATATAGGAATTAGGAGATCTTCATCGTCTAGACTCGGAATCAAGATCCATTCATCTCATTGGATATACATCGGTAAGTACTCAATTCCTTTTGTGTCATTATTAATTTTTCTTGGTATCGACTGTGTTATTTAGGTGCAATCTAATATGCCCTATTTTTAGGGTTTCCATTTGTGCTTAGTTTTTCTCCCAATATGAGTCGAATCAGAAGCTGATACTGGATGAGCACTCTACTACAAACCTACAATAGGTGGTCTCATGATTTTCCCTTAAATTTGAGGTGTTTATATGTATGTCATTGTGCCACATTCTAGGTTTTACTATCGATGCCCTTGAATGGAATTTATTCCTTAATTAAAATGGATAGGTATGACCTATGTAATTAATGAGACTCGTTAATGAATGATTAAAGGTTAGGAACCTTGAATTGGAACCACCCCTTAGGTGATTTGTTTAATTAAATGGACCACCATGGGTAGAATATGGTTTTATCACTTTTAATGTGTGTCGTTAACCCCTTGCTATGGGATGTTAAATGATGAATTGAATTGTAAATTGAAATTATAATTTGAATTTATTAAATAAATGTAATGGTAGACTATGTACCTAGTCTATGACCATGTAATTTATTTTTTTAAGTATGTGCTTATTCCAATATTGATAGTTATCATGTGAGATAATTAAGAGACTAGGTATTATAATATTATACCTTACCTTGAGCCACCTTTTGAGGTGAGTCTTAAATTAAAATGATCACGATAATGAATTTTGAAATAATTAAATGATATTTATTAAATATTTATTATACGTCTTGGGAAACATATGGGTTCCCATATAAATTCCATGGATGGAATCATTTGGTTATTGCTCTATTTATGACAAGTGATACTGTGAATCCTTAGTGGTATTCAAATGAAAGAATCAAAGTCTTTACTATTATACGCCCAAGTGATACTTGGAATCCTTATGGACTGCTATGGACAAACTCAGAGGATCGATTCAATATATGATAGGAGTGAGACTTACACTCCCTTAGTGGACATCCAGGGATGGACTCAAGTGACAGTGATGTTATACCACACCTAGAGCAATACCTAGGTTCTTATTAGGATCATCATGGATGGGATTATAGGTTGTTGGGTTCATGTTATGCCTGGAGTGATATATGGATACCAAATAATGAATTCCAAGGATCGGCTCAGGTTCTTAATTGAATAATAAATGAGATGATTTATATGATGTGTTTTCCAAACCAAAGAATAAGATTAGATGAAATCAGAGTCTTATACCCTATAGATGGATTATTTAGGAATCTCTTGATCACATGTCTTTATGGGGGATGCATGGATATGTGCCAGGTCCTGAGACTTATTTATCAAATGAGACTAATTCATTAAGTGAAACTTACTTATTAAATGATACATGACTGAATATTTATTCATAGACTTACTGGATAAGGTCGAAGAAGGTAGAAGAGGATGGGTTTCCATGGGAACCTGTAACTTTATAGGTTTTTTTACTTTTAGTACTTCCATTACATATTCTATTACTTTCTATAAACTATTATTAATATATATATTCACAAAAAAATGGAATTAGACACCATTAGTGGTGGCCTAGTGAGATTTTATCACACACCCTGTTTGGGATGCCTTTAGTACTTGAGAATATTATATGACTACATGTATGGATAAGGGAAAGTTCTCTACTAAAGGTTTTTTATTTCTGCTTAGAAGTAGGGGAGCATGGGACCGAGCTAAGGCTTGTGATGGTAGTTGGGATAGTTTTTGGTATTTTTGGTACTTTTTCACATGTATTGTACTATTTTATGTGTACCTATTTTGGATTCTTTGTATACATGTGACATGATCATAATTGTATATGAGATTCCTTCTGGTATTTTTTTTATATATATATCTTTGGAAGTTATCTATTTTCTGACTATTTTATTACTTCCTCTATTGAGTTTATGACTGCTACCATTATGTTATACTCTGATAAGAGGGAATAGTCTACTCCATAGACACACCCTAGAACCTTACTTCTAGTAGATAGCCTCTGGAATTTGGGGTGATGCGCTTGAGGTCATATGACCAACTGAGCTTAGGGCACCTTTCAGTGGAATCCGGGTTTGGGACATTACAAAGTGGTACTAGAGCTTTCCTTTATGGTTTATTATTTAGTGACAATAGACATGGATAGGAAGGTGTTGTAATTTGGTAATGAGATGTACATGGGATTAGCTAACCCATGTGCAGGAAAAAATCCAAATTACCTCGAATAAAATTGTTGATTTCTAGATTTTGCCTATTATTATTGATTTGATTCCACTTTTGGGTGATGCACTTGAATTTTGATGTTATCATTGATATGATTGTGGGTTCTATTATGTTGAAACCCAATGATATGATGGTATACCATCTCATGCATCATTTTAGGCATCTGTTAGAATTCACATGCCATGCATTATGTCATGCCATATAGGATGTGTTGCTTGATTGCATGATGTTTTGATATGTTCAATGATTGATAAACCTACTACTTGATAACTTATTGTGAAAGGAATCAAGAATCATGGTTGGTAAATAGAGTACCTCTTGTAACCTAAGCATTGTTTTCTTGATTATGCTACAACAAACACCCTAAGTAGCCAATTGTGGTAAGTTGAGACATGGATCAAGAGTCACATGGGTTGGAATGTGTTATGGTATGAATTAAGTGGACACCATATTTTGGTTCATGAGGATTATGGGCCCTTATAGATCATAAGTGGTGAACCATTTGGTTCAACCATTTAAAAATGAATTGATAAATAAATGTGAATTAAAAGGAAATTTAATTTCTTATAGTATAGATCTTGACCCAGACTTAACCTTAGAAGTGGGTATTAGGCAGCATCTCTTGCTTTCTTATGATATGTACATCACTCGGAACTGACTCAAGGAATAGGCATAGGGGTGTGAATCTTATGTACAAAGGCTTGTACCTATCCTATTATAATACTTGCACTTTTATCTATTTTTGAATCTTGTTTTGAGGCATGCGCTTCGAATTTGTAGAGATATTCCAGTGCAACATCCTCCAATCATGCACCATGAGGGTGGTGGAAACCATGCTCAAGAGTTGATGGGCCATGGGTTACCATTAGATCCTCCAGTAGTGTCGGTTGAGGCACCAGTGGAAGTACTAGACATAGGTTTCAAGGCACAGTTCCATGAAAACCTTATGTGTTTCATGTAGACTATTTAGGGAGTACCTCAACTTTCCCTAGTTATGGTAGAGTTGACACGTGAGTTCCAAAAGCATCATATGTTCACATTTTTGGGGGATGGAGGACCACAATATGAGAATTTATAGCTAGAGGTCATGCTATCTATATTTGAGAATCTAGAGATACCTTCTAAGAGGAGAGTGAAGCTTGCTAATTATATGATGTGTGATACCTCCAAGAGATGGTGGGATGTCAGTACTCAGATAGATCGTCATCGAGAGATGTCTTGGAGGGATTTTCATATGGCCTTATATGATTACTTCTATCCCAAGACATTGAGGTTCTATGGAGCTTGAGAGTTAATGTACTTGGAGAAGGGTGTGTTATTAGTTATGGATTATTCATCCCATTTTATAGAGCTCTAGTGTTTCACACCTATTCTAATGGGTGAAAAGTTATCTAAAGCTGGGATATTCAAGGATGGTTTCAAGTTTGAAATATAATCACAGATGAATGTCTTTTGGATAACTACCATTTTTAGAATAGTGAATCAAACACTTATCAAAGAGCATATCCTAATAGAGTTTGGGGGTGAGAGATAGGGTGGTTCAGTACTTAGACTTGGTACTACATCAACCAACAATAGGAAGCATCGTCTATATATTTGGTGTGGTGATATTAGTATACAGAGCACATACTCAGGTAGCCAGGTGAGGTGCCACTAGTATGGTAGACCAGGACATATGAGACCACAATGCATGAGACACATAGTCAAGTGTCGATCCTACGGAAATATAGGCTATCTAAAATTATTTTGTAAAACTTTTCCTCCATCAACCAGGGAGAGAGGGTCTACACTGACTCCACATGTAGGAGTGGGGTCATCAGTTTCTCATCATCCAGAGAGTTGGAGTGTAGCTGGCTAATCAGGTCGAGGTGGTGGTCATGGCCCAGGTAGTTAGACCCTAGATTTGAAATAACTATAGAGAGTATCTACCCATGGTATCCAAGTTATATCACAGGGTTGTGGATCAGGTCAAATATACGCAGCGCACCCAACACCTGAGGATCAGAATCAAGGACCTTCTACTATGATAGGTATTATTCTATTGGACTCTATTTTAGCATATTTTCTTTTAAATATAGAGGATTGTCATATATTTATATTTTTTCTCATTATGAAGAGTATTGGTCTCATCATTCAGTGTTCTGGTGGATTTATGATTCATGATACTCCATTGGGAATTCGAATAGAGGATGTACGTCAGTACAGGGAGTGCCCCATTGATATTGGTGGGCGTCACTTTGTATGGGACCTCTTTTTCCTTGAGATGATAGGATTTGAAATCATCCTCAGGATAGAATGTTTGGTTCCATTTTATGCTTTCGTTGATTGGTATCATTATAGGGTGATCTTCACATCACCATAAGTAGGAGGATTTATTCACAAGGGTGAATGAGATGTCCAGGAAAGTCGAGCTAGACCTGAGCATTGTGGGATGGGTAGTATGAAAGCCTAGATTTTGAGTTTTTATCTAGATAATCAAGGAACACATCAGGAAGATTTCCCTCCATCAGTTTATCATTTCATTAACACTTTCATGGATGAATTTTTAGGACTACCTCCAGTGAGATGGGTAGATTTTCCTATCAAGATAGTTCTAGGAGCTTCACCGGTATCCATTCCTCATTATAGGATGGATACTTTTAAGATATAGGAGATCAAGAGGCAACTTGAGGATTTAGAGGCAAAGGGTTTTATCCAATCCGGTACTTTTATATGGGGTTCATCGGTACTTTTTGAGAAAAAGGCAGATGGAACTCTCAGGCTATGTGTGGATTATCATAAATTGAACCAACTAGTGGTTAAGAACTGATATCCTCTACTACAGATAGATGATCTCTTTAACCAACTCTAATAATCTCAAGTGTTATCAAAGATTCACTTGAGATTGGGCTATCATTAGGTGCATGTTAGACCATTAGACATACCTCTCATAGATTTTTGTAGCAAGTATGGTCTATATAAGAATTTAGTTATGTCATTTGATCTCACGAACACATAAATAGTTTTCATGGAACTGATGAACCAAGTTTTTAATCCTCATCTAGATTCATTTATCATGGTATTCATGGATTATATCTTGGTGTATTATCACACTCTACACAACTATTCCAAACATCTTGATATCATATTGCATACACATAGAGAGCATAAATTATATGCTAAGATCATAAAGTTCCACTTATAGATGGATCAAATTCACTTCTTGGTTCACATTATCTCAAAGACAGTAGTATTAGTTGACCCAGATAAGGTGAGAGTTATTGTTTCCTAGTAGAATCCCAAGAACATCTTTGAGATGTGGAGTTTCTTAGGGATGAATGTATATTACAAGTATTTTATACTGGACTTATCACATCTATAATCACCAATCATGGGAATGACTAATAAGGGTGTGAAGTTTGTATTGTAAGGTGCATATGATTCATCTTTTAGGAGACAAAAGGGATATTGACTTCAGCATTGATACTAATTTTTTCAGAACTAGGTAGAAGTTACACTGTGTATTGTGATGCATTAGGTATCAGGCTTGAATTAGTGCTGATATAGGGAGAGAGATTCATCGCGTGTAGGACTAAGCAGTTGAGGACACATGAGAGGAATTACCCGATGTGCAGCCTAAAGCTAGTCGTTGCTGTACATGTTTTGCGTTGTTGGAGACACTATTTACTAGGAGAGAATTTTGTGGTGTATAAGGACCAAAAAATCCTCAAATAAATCTTTACAAAGCATGACTTAAATTTGAGGCCATGTAGGTGGGTTGAGTACCTATAGTCTTTTGACTTCAAGCTTGCCTATACACCTGGTAAAGGAAATGAAGTGGACAATGCATTGAATAGGAGGACTCAGATATAGATATTTTAAGAGACTAGTATCAAGTATAAATTTATGGATTTGTTCTCTAAGATGCACTTGGAGGTGAAGGGTAGTTGGGGGAAAACTTTTCTTTCATCCTTAGTTGTGAACTCTACCCTTCTGGATAGAATGAGGATGAGGCGGCTATTGGATTCTAAGGGACTAGTCCTATGGGAGAGCATGGAAGGTGAGGACCCTTCTTCTGGTTGGACCATAGGCGAGAACGAAATTTTTTGTATACATGGTTGTGTATGAGTTTCAGCAGACATGCATGAGGAGCTGATGTGACACATTCATGATTTATCTTGGGTAGTGCATCCCAGCATCACCAAGATGTATTGGGATTTACATCACCAATACTAGTAGTTGGGTTTTGAGATGTTCCACCTTTCAGTAGGTGAAGGTGAAACACCAGTGACCAGTCGGACTTTTACAGTAGATTTCCATTCTCAAATAGAAATGGGATGATGTTGTGATGGATTTCACGACTGGGTTACTGAGGTCACCATAAGTCAATGATGTTTTTTGGGTTATTGTTAATAGTATCACAAATTTTTATCATTTATTTTATATCAATTATGACTTTTAAGTATATAAGATTGGGAGGTCGTATATCTGTGTGATAGTACGACTTTACGGGGTCCCCCAAACTATCATTTTAGATAGGGATTCCTGGTTTACTTCATAGTTATGGAAAGGTTTTAAGAGTGTGTTGGGTACGCAGGTTATTATGAGAAAAACATACCACTCTGAGACCGATGTCCAATCAGAGTGCACAATACAGGTGCTTGAGGACATGTTGCGGGTATACGTCCTGGATTTTGGAGGCTCTTGGGAGAGGCACATAGCCCTGATTAAATTCACCAACAGCAATATATTTTAGGATATTATACATATAGAGCCTTATGATTATTTGTATAGTAGGACATTTTGATCACCCCTATGCTGGTTAGAGGTAGGAGAGGCAGTTATGATTGGACCTTGTCTCTTGTAGGATGATACAAATCAAGTTCAGTTGATTTAGAAGAAAATGGCTACTGCATAGTCTTGACAGAAATATTACATCAATCACCATCGATAACATTTATATTTAAAGGTCAGGGATTATTACTTTTTACATGTCTCACTGAGGATGGGACATAGGAGGATCAGTACATAGGGTAAACTTTCTCCATGGTATGTCATTCCATTCAAGATTCTAGAAAGAGTCAGGTCAGTATTCTATCGGTTGTAGTTACCTCAAAGGTACCGATCCATGCACAATATCTTCCATGTGTCACAAATTTTCCATTATCATTCAAAAATATCTCATGTTTTTAAACTCAATGAGGTCGATTTATAGGTAGATGAATCCTTTGAGGATCATCCTATTTGTATTTTGGATCATATCATTAAGGTTTTATGAGTTCGTTTAGTTCCTATAGTATGGATGTTGTGGCAGTATTAATGTGTACAAGATGAGACTTGTGAGTGGGAGACTGATGTATGACCATAGTGGGTGGAGTTACTGCAAATGTTGTTTCACCACCCTTGGAATGTCAATTTAGGGATGAATTTCTTTAAGGGGGAAGTTTGTAAGAACTCGATTCTTTCTTGAGGTATGAAATCTTTTTCTTTCCATAAATTATCATTTTAAATAATTAATTATGACCTATTGTGATTACCCTTTGAGGTCATGGGTGTATCGAGGGTGTCTATGGATTTTTTGGAAACTAGAACTAGACTTTTTTGGAATAAATGGACAAGTCTCACGGTTAGTATAAACTATGCAAGGAAGGTCACACGGTTTCTACTAACCATGAGAGGTTGGACAGAGGGGATCTATAGGCTGCACAGTTGGAGGAAACTATAAGGATGGAGGTGCATGCCCATACGAGGCACCTGCAGTTTTTAGTAGAGATAAATCACATAGTTTACACATGGTTTGTAAAACTGTGCAAACTAACAATGTGAGGTTCCCCTCCTTACAATCAAGGGTGCACGGTTTGACCAACTATGCAGAAAAATCATACGGACCATTATTTGGAGTAAAATTGAGAATTTTCCCCTTAAAATATTTTTAAACCTAAAACATTATTTCATTCCTCATTCATTGGACAACAACCCCATTGTATCTCTCCTTTGAAACCTAATTTAGGAATTGGGAGATCTTTATCGTCTGGGCTCAAAATTTAGAGATTTTTATCTCATTAGATTTACACCAGTAAGTAATAAATTCCTTTTGTTCCACTATTCGTTTTTTTTTTTGTATCGGCTGTGTTATTTAGGTGTAAGCTAATATGCCATATTTTCAGGGTTTCCATTTTTTCTTCATTTTTCTCCCAATCTGAATCGAATTAGGTATTGATACTAGATAAGCACTCTACTATAGACCTATAGTAGGTGGTATCATTCTTTTCCATTAAATTCAATGTGTTTATATATATGTTAGTGTTCCACGCATTGGATTTTTTGAGTGATTCCCTTGAATGAAATTTATTCCTTAATTAAAATGGATAGGTATGGCCTATGTAATCAATGAGACCCATTAATGAATGACTAAATGTTATAAACCTTGAATTGGAACCACCCCTTGGGTGAGTTGTTTAATTAAATGGACCACTATGGGTGGAATATGGTTTGATCAGTGTATTATACACCCCTTGCAATGGGATATTAAGTGGTGAATTGAATTGTAAATTTTAATTGTAATTTTAATTGATTAAAGAAAGTGAATAGAAGACAATGTACCCAGGCTATGTTAATATAATTTCTTTTTTAAGAATTTGTTACTTCCTCTAATGATATTACCCATGTGATATAATTAAGAGACTAAGTCTTATAAACTTATCCCTTGCCTTGAGCCTCCTTTATAGGTGATTTTTAAATTGAAATGATCATAGTAATGGATTTTGAAATAATTAAATGATATTGAATGAATGTTTATCATATGCCTTGGATGACACATGGGTTCCCATATGAATGACATGGATGGAATCATTTGGCTATTTCTCTATTCATGTTGAGTGATACTTATATTCCTTAGTGGGCTTACAAGGATAGACTCGAAGGATTTACTATTATATTCTCGAGTGATACTTGGACTCATTATGGACTACCAAGGATAGACTCATAGGGGTGATTCTATATACACTTGGAGTGAGACTTAGGCTCCCTTGGTGAACTAGCAAGGATGTACTCAAGAGAAAGTGATGTTATACCACACATAGAGCGATACCTGGGTTATGATGAGGATCTCCATGGATGGTATTGTAGTGTTTTGGGTTCATATTTTGCCTAGAGCAATACCTGGATTCTAAATAAGGAATGCCAAGGATGTGTAAGAACCTGGTTTTTCACTCAGGTATGGATCCTTTAAATTTTAGTCTAAATCTTTACTTTGGACCTAATATGGATTCATAATAGGTTAGAAAAGGTCTCAGGGGTTTCTGGGGAAAATTTGGAGCCTTGAACCCATATTTTTTTGAGAAATTGTCCATGTTGCATGGTTGGCACACGGTTTACCTAACCGTGCGTATGGCCAATTCTCAGGCAGAACCATATCACATTGTTGGTGCACAGTTGTGTGGCCTAACCATGCAAGTTCCCCTTCTTCCTAGGTACCCATTCATGGTTTTCACATAGTTTTTCAAACCGTGTAGACAAACCATGCATAGGCTATTTTCTGGGTAAATTGGCATTTTCCCTCTTAATGATCTAATTAAGCCACCTCTTCTTCCCTAATGCGTTTTACAGCAGGATTTACCTGCATGGATCTCATTTTGGATCTTTTTGAAGGCCAAATATAGGGATCTAAAGATCTTCTTCATCTGAGATCCGATCAAGATTTTTTTTATCACGTTGTATGTGAAACGGTAAGTACTCAAGTCTGTTTAAGGATTTCTCCTTCTCTTTTTCTCTCGACCTAGTTATCATGGTGTGAGTTTTTTTCCTCTTTTCTTAGATCTACTCTGATATGAGTCAAATCAAGGGCCGATACCAAAGGAGGATAGTCATAAAAGACTAAGGTGGGTGGTCTATAACTCATCCCTCAAGTTCGTTGATTTTGGAATTGTCCTGTGGGGTCCACCAATTTCATCGGGTGTCATTTATTGAATTTATATGTCATGCTTATAATCATTAGATATGTATGGTTATGATATTTCTATATATGTGATTAATTTTTGGTGTTTACGCCTATAACTCCATCCATCCCATGTAGAATGTTATGCCATAATTGGGTTTTTAGTATTTGACACGTTTGATCCACCATTCGGGTGTGACTTGGCTTGACGCTTCTAAGGGTAATATTTTCTGAATTAAATGGATTGATTTATATTTTAAATTTCATAATGTCAAGTTCCATTTATTCTCACCACTTTACCTACCTAAGGTAAGTTATTCAAATTGATAATTAAATGTGAAATGGAAATTGGAAAGTATACTAAGTATATTCCTTAACCAAATTAAATGTGAATGACTAATAGGTTTCGTGTTTGTAGCACCCATTACCACATTAATAGAATGTAGGGGAATGAACATTAATTATTTAATATTCCTTAAATGTAATTAATAAAGGTTGCATGATACTTGGAATTATCACACTAATGAAAGGCAAGGCTTGTACCAAATGGACTTATTGATTAATTATTACTTGATTAAAAGTTTGCATGATACTTGACCTTATCACACTAATGAAAGGAAATTCTTGAACCAAATGAAATATTTCATGAATCCATAATTAAACAAGGATTTCCTAACTCGAGATCACCTTGGATTCTTATCGGGGAATGCCTTGAGCACTCGAGAACCCCATTTTGATTCAAGGATATATATTACATAGGTTGAGACCCACCTAGATCTGAATCCTTGTATATTCTTGGATTCCCAGTATGACACCATAGGATCCCTCACATAGTATTAAAGGATTCATTAGATACACTTTTTGGATCCATCATTGACAAGTAGGTTCCATAGTTACAGCCCATAGGGTCCTATCTCTTCTTAGCCCTGTTTTACCTATGATCACCTTGGATTTAGTAGGTATATTATTGTGGAATTCCTTGTAATATTCTCTTTGGATTACACTCTTACCCTTATCCAAGCTATAGTTATTATTGAGTTGGAAACCCTTGAGGTCTAAGTTGCCTTGGTTATTACCTTGGAACTTCATTATTAAATATCATCACAGGTTTCCTTGTCATAACTTGGAACCTTCACTATTGTTAACATGTGACTTATTTATAAACTAGTAATAATAAATTAATATATTGGTCATGTTTAGATTCCATCTGAGGGCTGAAGAAGGTACTTGGGTATTTAGTTACATTTCACTACCTTACTTTATATATGCATTCTTGCACACTATTAAATTTCCGTTACATGGGTTAGATGTTATAGACACTATTGGTGGTGGACCACTGATATTTATATCAAACCCTATATGGGTGTCATTTGGTACCCAAAGTATATTAAATGAATACATGTGTTGATAAATGGAATCATACGGCTTCAAATACTTGATTGCTTACTATTTAGGATAGAGCTTGATAGCAGATGACTGAGACGGAGCTTGGGATGCTTGAGATAGTCTTTGTTTTCCTTTACACTTTGTGTAACATGTTATGTATACTATCTTGTACCCATGTTCTCTAGTTTTTTAGTGACATGACATATCATCAATAGTTGTTGTATGCTTTTATGTTATTTTAGTTATTTCAGTTATTTTTACTGTTGTCTCTATTTTCTGTTGTGCCTTTTGTTTACTTGTATTAATTTCTCTATTTACCACTATTTATATTTATCCAATGTACTACACTTTGGTGATGAGGGAATAGTATCCCCGCAGACACACCCTAGGCCCTCACTACCAGTCGGTAGCCTCTAGCGTTTGGGAGATGCACTTGAGGCCATGTGTCCCACCAGGATTGGGGCACCTATTAAGTTGAATTTGGGTCTGGGACGTCACAAAGTGGTATCAAAGGAGTTATGTTTCTTAATTTACTATTTTGAGATGATATATTGGAGATTAGAAATGTTGAGAACTTGGTCATAATTTATGCTTGGGCATCACAAACCCATGTTCAGGGTAAAATCTGAGTTGCCTAAATTATAATTGTTATTCTATTTTTCCTATTACAGTTGGAATTATTTCACTATTGGGTGATGCACAAGTTGTGTAATTTTTTTTATTGTTACTCTATTTGATTATTTTCTTTCATCCTTGTTCCGATGATATGAGGGAAAGGATCATTGTTACATGCATCATTATAGGCACCTATAATTCGCATGTCATGCATATTGGCATTCCATATAGGTGTGTTTCACTATTTTTCATTGCTTGATATCCTTGTGATTGTTGAGTGATGTTGTGATAGTTAGCTTATGCTTGTATTATTATTGTTTGTGATTGAGTGATTTTATGTCTTAATTCATGAGGAGTATGGGCCCTCATGGTTTTGGATAAGTAATTTACCGAGTTGAGACATTCTGCTATAAATAAATGGGTGTCATTTCTAGTGATAAGGTGTATGGGAATTGATTCACCGGAAATGGCTATCCATTATAAAGTTAATCATGACATCTAAAATGAATTGTTCATATATCCTTATCCTGCCTTATCATGTTTATAAATGGTAAAGGAGTGAATCTGTAAAATTAAATGTAAAATGAAATGAAAATTATACTTGAGTACTTAACGATACCTGGTTGTCAAAGCGGGTAGTTGGGGTAGTATGCATTGGGTAGTGAGTTTTCTTATATTTAGATTCCTCTAGTGATGCTATATTTATGCTTAAGCTTGTTTTGAGGTGCATGATTTGAATTTTAAGACTAATTCCACCATGATATCCTCGTATCGTATGCTAGTAGGGTGGTGACGACCATGATCCAGATGTGGTGGGCCCTAAGCCGGCACTCTTACCTACAGGAGTTCCACTCGAGGCACCACCTGATGTACCTGATCTGGGCACTGATTCCCAAGTCCGTGATAGTTTCCTACGTTTGATGCAATTCATGCATGGTGCTCCATGGATTTCACCTACGATGGATGATCTGAATAGTGATTTCTAGTAGCAGCATCCTCTTACCTTTTCAGGGGATGGTAGTCTGTAGGCTGCTGAGTCTTGGCTAGATTCCACCTTATCTATCTTTGAGAATATGGAGACACCTCTAGAATAGAGGGTCAAACTTTCCACATACATTCTTTAGGATTCATCCAAGCACTGGTAGGATATGATTACCGAGGCTGGTTGTCATTAGGGCATGTTATGGGTTGATTTCTATACTGCCTTCTATAATTAGTTAATTACTTAGATGCTACGAGCTGATAGATCTAGAGAGTTTATATATCTCGATCAGGGTTCTATGTCAATTATGGAATATTCAGCATACTTCACAGAGTTGCAGCACTTTGCACCACTTCTATCCGGTGATAATCTTTTGTGTGCTAGACACTTCGAGGATGGGCTTGTGTATGCCATCAGTACGTTGGTGAATGTCTTTCACCTTCCTACCTTCTCTAAAATAGTAAATCAAGATCTTATCACTAATAATAACCTGAGGGGAGTCAATAGTACTAGGCATAGAGGACCAGTGTCGTGTTAGGACAATAGTTCTTCCAATAGTAGGAAGTGTTCCCTCAAGGTTTCTCATCAGGGAAGTGACAACTAGAGTTCTCATTTCAATAGCTATAAAGTGTTCCATCAATGTGGACAATGGGGTAACATAAAGTCTCATTATGATAGAGACCCAGTAGAATGTCGAACTTGCGGTCGTATGGGGAATCTCCAGCATTTTTGCAAGAACTTTCCTCTATCTTTGAGTGGAAAAGGATCTATGACATATCCACCTTCAAGAGTAGGTTCTTTTACACCTCGTCAAGTGAGGAGTTAGAATAGCACCGACAGGTCTAGTCGAGGAGGAGGTCATGGTCATGGTAGTCAGACCCTTGATCACTAGCAGCACCAACAGAGTAGTTATGATCATGGTAGTCCATTTATTGCACAGGGATGTGGATCAGGTCAATTGCATGTACTACAACTAATACCTAAGGATTAGACTACAAGACCACCTATATTATGGGGTTCTATTCTTGTGGTATCTATTATAGTATTTGCTTTATTTGATACAGGTTCTTTGAACTCTTTTATCTCTATATCTATCATGGAAATTCTTGGACTAGAGATACAGTATCACTACGGTGTAATGACCCTAGATACGTTGTTAGGGGTATGAATAGAGGGAATATTCTAGAATAGGTATTGTCCCCTTGAGGTAGGTAGTTACCCTTTCTTATGGAACCACTTTGTTCTCGAGTTGACGGACTTCGATTTCATTCTCTAAATGGAATGGTTGGTTCAGTATCATGCTTTTGTAGGCTATTATCCTCATAGGGTATTATTAACATCACCTGAGGGAATCAGTTATCTACATTAGGGTGAGTGGGATATTCAAGCTAGTAGAGATGGACTAGAGAATCATGGTCTAGGTGGAGTGACCACCCAAATAGAAAATATCTTCATGGGGGATCAGGGTTTACATCAAACTAATTTTCCTCTAGGAGTGGATCATTTTAGGAATGTCTTCTCAATGATTTTTCTATCTTAACTCCTAATAGATTGGTAGAATTTACAATAGAGCTTGTTCCAAGAGCAGCTCCAATGTCCATTCCAACATAAAGGATGGCACCTATAAATATTTAGGATCTTAAGAGGTAGTTGGAGGATTTAGAGTCCAAAGGTTTTATACGGCCCAATACATCATCTTGGGGTTCACCCATGCTTTTTTCTAAGAAGGTGGATGGAACCTTATGTGTATGCATGGATTAAAAAATTTTGATCTAGCTTACAATCAAGAACCAATATCTACTTCCTTGAATAGATGATCTCTTTGACCATCTTTGGGGAGCTAGGGTATTCTCTAAGATCGAACTGGTATCAGGTTATCATTAGGTGCAAGTTAGGCCATCATACATACCTCTTAAAGCTTTCCGTAGTAGGTATGGTTTGTATGAGTACCTTGTTATGTCATTCGGTCTTATGAACATACCTTTAATTTTCATGGCTCTTATGAATAGGGTTTTCCAACCCTATTTGGACTCTTTTTTCATGGTCTCTATGGACAACATCTTGGTGTATTCTCATACTCATAGTGACCATTCCAAACGTCTTGATATCATTATAAGTGCACTGAGAGAGCATCATATTTATTCCAAGATTGCTAAGTGACACTTCTACATCGACAAGTTCACTTCTTGGGTTATATAATATCATAATCAGGAGAATCTGTTGACCCTGAAAAGGTTAGTGCTATAGTTTCTTGGGATAATCCCAAGAATGTGTTTGATATAAAGAGTTTCTTGGGGCTGGCTGGATATTACAGGTGTTTTATAAAAGATTTATCATGCCTTTATTTACCTCTTACTTTCCTTACAAATAAGGGTGTCAAGTTCCTTTGGTCAGACTCATGTGAGAAATCCTTTTAGGGGATGAAGGGGAGGCTTGCCTCGGCACCTATTCTAATTCTTCCCGAGTCAGGTGTAGGTTATTTTGTCTTCTATGACACATCCTGCAACGGACTAGGAGCAGTGTTTATGTAGGAATATAGAGTTGTTTTTTATAGATCTCAATAGTTGAGGCCTCATGAGAGAAATTACCTGACGCACAACCTTGAGCTAGTAGTAGTTGTCCATGCCCAACATTGATAAAGACACTATCTTTTGGGTGAAAACTTTGTGGTGTACACAGACCACAAGAGCCTCAAATATATATTTACTTAGCGTGAATTGAACCTTAGACAAAAAATATGGGTTGAATATCTACAATCCTTTGATTTTTATCTTGCCTATGTCAGGGAAGAGCAATGTGGTTTCAGATGCACGAAGTCAGAAAACATAGGCACAAGAAGTACGGGAATCCAGTAATTAATGGAAGTTAATGGGCCTCTTCTTTGAGATGCACCTAGAGTTTCATGATAGTCACGGGTAGTTTTATCGCTCGTATTTGATATTTACCTCTTCCCTCCTTGAGAAGGTGGAGAGTAGACAATTTTTAGATCCTGGAGGCTTGGCACTCCATGACATTATATCATAAGATAACCTACCTCTGGATTTGTGATTCACGCTCAAATTTACCCAAAATAATAAGGTAGGATGGTCCTTGTAGTCTAACTTGGGTTGTTGAATCCTCAGAGACCTAAGAAGTACCTATAGACACGTACATTCTATGAATTTTTTTTGGATATGAAGTAGCCAACTTGGGTTGATTTAAGATGGTTTTAAAGGATCACTAATAGATTTAAGTTAATTTAAATTAAGGTAATGATTTGATCTTAGGTTATCTCTTGGAGTGGATTGGATTAATTCCTTTTTTAATGATTTCAATTTCTTATATTTGAGATGGGTTCATTTAAGAAGATCAAAAAAAAATCATCACTTACTAGTTTAATTCCTACACACCCTAATACTAATCACCTATACACTTTAAGGATAAAATTTTTGAGCACTCCAAGGTAAAGGTTCGTATTAGCACTTGAAATGTGTGACCTTAAATTCAATAAGGATGAAGTGGTTTTAAAATCATCAAATAAAAATCTCATTTAGAAGAAGTGATTAGACATTAATGGAGTGAGAAATAACATCCAATCCATCCCCTTGATACTCCCTTGGATCAACCCATAAAATAGTTATCCCTCCATTGATGAAATGTCTTCAACAGAAGTGGGAAGTAGACTTATGAGGGTGGAATTGAAGAAGTAAAAAACAACAACAAAAATCAATAACACCACTGTTGTGTGATAAATATCACAAATTATTGTGTAAATAAATTCACACCTTAAACCAACAGTATCAAAGTGATATTTATAATAACAGAATAATAGTAAAAGAAGAACTTTTATTAAGAAACTAATGTTAATTAAACAACTTACATGAGAAAGAAATGCACTTACAAACACAAAGCGGTAGCATAACACTACAATGAAACCAAGCACCAAAGATGATAAACTCCTCCATCACCACTGCCTTAAATAAGAATTTTTGGAGCCTTGGGTCGAGCATCCAATAGTACAAAGCATCCCACTTGATTATGGTAGGCCTAGGGTGATGGAAAGCTTGTGGAACTTGGACTTTTCCACTCTTGACCTGAGGTGGCATCCATCTTGCAACCAACAAACATATGCACTTGTAAGACCTTCTAGATGGAAGAATTAGAGTGGTTCATATAATAATAAAATGGATTCCCAGATGTCTCCTAACAGCCTGTAAATTTTGGGCCCATTTAGAGTTTTGGATTCTGAGATATGATTATATTGGTAGGATGTTTTTTGGGCCACAGAATCTGGCCCAGAATTTTATTTCCAAATTGGTCCACCTTAATAACCACCATGGAGGAAGAATTGACACTGGATCATGAAGAAATATTTGTTACTCTATATGTCTTCTATTATCCCAAGAAATTTGGGCTTAATTGGGCCTGTATTTTGGGCTCCACATTCTCATCAGTGGGATGGTTTCCAATCTGACTTCTCCAGAATTGTTTGTATGAAATCCCATTTTGGTGGTCTTCCAATGTGGATCTTCCAACAATCCACAAATATTAATTATTCCCAATATAATTAGAAACCTTAAAATTAAATATGAAAATGAAATCAATATCATTGGGTAATTTAAATGATGTTCAAAAATGTACCACATAATAGTGCATTTTAAGAAGGAATTACAATCATAATGTGAAATGATATTCAAAGTGTAAAATGCACTAAAATGGTGTTTATAAATAATAAATCACATGAATATTATATATATTAACAATGAATATTAGCCTCATTTAGTGGCTAATCACACCCCCCAACTTGAGTTTTTCTAGTCCCGAGCAAAATATATCTCAACAATATGAAATTCGAATTCCCTTTTCCAAAACCATTTTAATACACAATGATCACCAAAAACCATGATACAAAACAATCATTAAACCCATCAAAATATTTTAATACATGATATTTTCATAAGCATATCCCAATCTCAATCCCATTCCTTTGTTAAAATTCATCGCCATATTTCATCCAATATCAATTAAGAGTGAGGATGTGTTGTGTATCGCATTAGACATGGGGGTTCATCTTTATTCAAGAGGGAAATGATGGAAGCGCTAGGTGGAATCACATTTCAATATTAAGATGATTATTCAATTTTTTTTATTGTATTTTTTTTTCAATTTTTCCATGTTAATTGAAATTGCACTCAAAAGAGTCAACCCTTGTAGCGAGACTTTGCCGATGACTCTCAGGCTCAAAGACCTTAGGGAACCAAGTGAAGCCCACATACTCGAGAATCATCTCATGTTAATTCAGTCAAAAACAAATTCAAATTACCAAAAATAGAGATAAAATTACTAACTCTGGGCCAGACAACTATGGAGTCATGATCCCCAAGTACCGAAAGCCACGCATTAGGTCATTTTATTGCTCTACATGAAAATTTATTGTTTTTTTTAAATTTTTTTATTGAATACTCATATTAAAACTAAAATGATCACCAAACCAATGATATTTATTTGGGGGACCCCATGAACTCAAACTAATACCCCACTATCCAAAGGACGTGCATTGTGATCTTTTTTTATATTTGGATGAAAATATAAATGATGAAATATCATATTGGACAACCACACTTTCCAAAATATATGATCATGAAATTATACAAGGATTAAAATCAAAATCAGGGAATGCTAAATTATTTGATATTAAATTTCAAAGTGTGCAATATTTATTACCATGTTCAAGGTTAAATAAATTTTTCCTTCCATTAAGGCACATTTTTTTTCAAATTAATAATTTTTTTTGACACTAAAGCATTTTTTATTTTCTCTCCCCTCCAACTTAAAATAACATTGTCTCTAATGTTTAAAGAAAAGAAAATTTAGAAGGGGGTAGAGGTATAGAATGAGAGTTCAAAAAGGAAATTGAAAATGAGGATCATGGAATGAAGTCACATGGTGGTTCAAGTTTAAATTCTTGATTCTCCCTTTTAATCCCTTGATCTCGATGTCACTCTGAGAATTCCCTAGTGGAAAAAAGAAAGAAAAAAAACAAACAAACAAAACTAAATATATATATATATAATAAAGAAAGTAAAATATAAGTATATATATAAAAATTATAGAATAAGGAAGCACAAAAAGCTGTAGGTCAGTGGTAATCGCACGCCCCTGTCTCCCTTCAGCCCCAGGTTCAATTCCCCGTAGCTTCGCCGGTTGTGACGGGGTTTGACCCACGACCTATGAAGTGTCCCTTTTTTTATTATTATTATATTTTTATTTATTTTTTGTATTTTTATTTTAACCTAAAAACACATAAAATAAAATAAACTGATGATACATTGTCTTCTTTTTAAATTTTTGGGTAAGTTATTACTCAAGGATCACACCACATGACACGGATGAATATTGTGCTCCCCTTTCATACCCATCCATACTCAAAATAGAAGAACAGGTCAACAGTATATATTTTTTAAATATCTAAATGATTCATTAATCCTATTTAAAATATAAATTTGATTAAAACCACAAAATGATTGGAAACTTGAAAACCATGGGTTTCCTCCCATGCAGCGCTTTGTTTTAATGTCGTTAGTTCGACTTGAACCCCGCAACTTACCCAATACCAACTTTCAACATTTTAAGTACCACATTTTTCACCAATTCAACTAGGTTGATATTGATTCTATGTTTATAATTTGTTTCATGAACAAATCTATGTCCTAAAATGAGTGGTAAAATCCAAGGAATATCAGAAATGGTTGATCCAGTTTCCTCTGTAGTCTTTCCTAAGACATCAATGATCATTCCAACTTTTTTGGTTTCAAGAGAAGAATGAATTTCAATTGGAAGGTCATGATTATACCTTATGAATGGATTCTTTAGTGGGGAAGGAAGGACAATAATTTTGAGCTCGAGTTGTATAGGACATTTAAGCACAAGTTGATATTTTGAATCCAACTTAGTTTCATTTTCCAAATTTCTCAACAAAATTGGTTCCTTTTGAATAGAAGATTCAACCACCAAATTGGAAAGATCAGGGTCAGGAATGGGTATGGACTCAAAGTTTGTGATTTCTCTTAATGATTCAGTGATTTTTGTTTTTGAAAAATCATCAATGGAGTTATGTTCATGAGACTCAATCCATGATGTCAAATTTCCCTCTTGTGAATATAAAAAATCAGTTTCCTATTGATTTAAACACCCATCAACTATTACTTCATGTTCTTCAGGTATCCTAGGTTCAAAGGAAATTTATTTAGCATTTTCATGAGATGTTTGTGTGTAACAATATTCCTCTATGAATGATGATGAATGGACAACCTAACTGGGAATGGGTTCCATAAATATTTCAATGATTTGTAGTTATACTCTCAAGGATGAAAATTTAGAAGTAATTATATCCATTTTTTGACACAAATTATCAATTAATGGGTGTGGATAAATATGGGAAAGGGGTTGAGATAGATTTTTTGTTCCAAGAGGATAATTATGTTGTTGGAATTCTACAGGAGGATGTTCCGATTGGGCTTGTTGGGATTGGAACTCATAATAGGTTGGAATGTTTTATAGAGAATAGGATTTAAAATATTGTGGCTCAATAGGTTGTTGATTATCCCACCAGTAGAAACTAGTATGGTTATTGTACATCACACTTGGTGTGGAGTGATCAAAGTAGTGATAGGTTTCCCATGTTTGGACTTGTTCAAAATTGACTTCCATAGGAGTGAGCGGGTGAGAATAGAGAAGATGGATACAAAAAAAAGGATGATAGTGTATAAGATAACTTACTTACGTCCCCATAAACGGTTCCAAAATTTGATTCACACTCAAATTTTCCCAAAATAAGAAGGTAGGATGGTCCTTGTAGTCTAGCTTGGGTTGTCGAATCCTCAAAGACCTAAGAAGTACCTACAGACACGTACATTATATGGATTGTTTTTGGATATGAAGTGGCCAAATTGGGTTGATTTAATATGGTTTTAAAGTATCAGTATAATATTTAAGTTAATTCAAATTAAGGTAATGAGTTGATCCTAGGTTATCACTCAGGGTGGATTGGATGAATTCCTTTTTTAATGATTTCAATTTCTTATATTTGAGATGGGTTCATTTAAGAACATCAAAAAAAATCATCACTTACTTATTTAATGCCTAAACACCCTAATACTAATCACCTATACACTTGAAGGATCAAAGTTTTGATCACTCCAAGGTAAAGTTTCGTATTAGCACTTGAAATGTGTGACCTTAAATTCATTAAGGATGAAGAGGTTTTAAAATCATCAAATAAAAATCTCATTTAAAAGAAGTGATTAGCCATTAATGTAGTGAGAAATAACATCCAATCCATCCCCTTTATACTCCCTTGGATCAACCCATAAAATAGTTATCCCTCCATTGATGACATTTCTTCAACAGAAGCAGGAAGTAGACATACGAAGGTGGAATTGAAGAAGTAAAAACAACAACAAAAATCGATCACTCCACCATTGTGTGATAAATATCACAAAGTATGGTGTGAATAAATTCACACCTTGAACCAATGTTATCAACATGATATGTATAAGAACAGAATAAGAGTAAAGTAAGAACTTTTATTAAGAAACTAAGGTGAATTAAACAACTTACATGAGAAAGAAATGTGATTACAAACACAAAGCGGCAGCATAACACTACAATGAAACCAAGAACCAAAGATGATAAAATCCTTCATCACAACTACCTTAAATATGAATTTTGGGAGCCTTGGGTCGAGCCTCCAACAGTACAAAGTATCTCACTTGATTATGGTAGGCCTAGGGTGGTGGAAAGATTGTGGAACTTGGACTTTTCCACTCTTGACCCGAGGTGGCATCCATCTTGAAACCACCGAACAGACTCACTTGGAAGACCATCTAGATGGACGAATTAGAGTGGTCCATATAATAAGAAAATGGATCCCCAGATATCTCCTAACCGTCTGTAAATTTTGGTCTCATTTGGAGTTGTGTATTCTAAGATATTATTATATTGGTATGATGTTTTCTGGGCCGTAGAATCTGACCCAGAATTTTATCTCCAAATTGGGTTGCCTTAATAACCACCATGGAGGAATAATTATCACTATATTATAAATAAATATTTGTTTATATACGTTTATTATAGCATACCAAGAAATTTGGGTTTCATTGGGCATGTATTTTGGGCCCCACATTCTCATCAGTGGGCTGGTGTCCAATCTGAATTCTCCAGAATTGTTTGCATGAAATCCTATTTTGGTGGTCTTCCAATGTGGATCTTCCAACACTATAAAAATATTAATTGTTCCCAATATAATTAGAAACATGAAAATTAAATATTAAAATAAAATCAAGATCATTGGGTACTTTAAATGATGTTAAAAAATGTACCACATAATAGTGCATTTTAAGAAGGAATTACATTCATAATGTGAAATGATGTTCAAAGTGTAAAATACACTAAAATGGTGTTTATGAATAATAAATCACATGAATATTATATATATTAACAATGAATATTATCCTCATTTAGTGGCTAATCAATTGGTCTATAAACAGAGATGACATCTTGTGTATCCATGGATGTGTATGGGTCCCTATAGATATGAGAGAGGAGTTGATGAAAGAGTCTCATGACTCTTAGTGGGAATTTCATCCATGAATCTCAAAGATGTATCGAGACATTCAATTACAGTATTAGTGTCCTAGAATAAAACATCAGATAGCAGGATTTATTACTAGGTGTTCCACCTATCAGCAGGTGAAGGTGAAGCACTAGAGACCTGTAGGCTTGTTACATATGCTTCGAGTCCCAAAATGGAAATGGGAAGATGTTTCTATGGTCTTTGTAGTTATTTTACCTAGGTATCCTAGAGGTAGTGATGTTATATGGGTTTTCATTAACAGACTCACAAAATTATCCCACTTCATTCCTATTCGGGATACTTTCTCAGTTGATGATCTAAGAAGACTATATGTCTGTGAGATCGCACAACTCAACAGGGTCCCTCATACTATTGTTTAAAATAGGGATGCTCATTTTACATCATGATTTTGGTAGGTATTATATAAATCTATGGGAACACAGGTTATTTTAAGTATATATTTTCACCCTCAGACTAATAGACAATCAGAACAGACAATGCAGGTTCTAAAGGATATGCATTGAGCATGTGTCCTTGATTTCAGTGGTTCTTAGGAAAAGCATATCCCTCTCATTGAGTTCTCCTATAATAACAGCTTCCAAGAGACAATTTAGATGGATAATTTTGATTCCTTATATGGTATGTCATGTTTCTCACCCCTATGATGGCTAGAGGTAGGTGAGGTAGCCCTACTAGGTCCTTATCTCATTCAGGAGACTTCAGAGAAGGTTCAACTTATCAGAAAGCATATGACAACTACTCGGTCTAGAAAAAAATCTTATTTTAATTTCCATATACAACCTATAGAGTTTTAGGTCATGGATTGTGTTTTCCTTTAAGTATCACCTAGTCTAGGGCATAGATGGTTACGGGAGTAAGGGAATTTTTCACCTCATTACGTAGGTTTGTTTTCAATCCTAGCATGAGTCGGGCCAGTATCCTATCGGTTGCTACTAACTCAGAGGTATTATTTCATGCATGATTTCTTCCATGTTTCACAGCTTCTCTAGTATCATGTCAACATGTTTCATACCTTTTATCCCAAGGAAGTTTAGTTAGATGCAGATGATACCTTTGAGGATTATCCAATATGCATCGTCGATCGGATCATGAAGATTCTCTGAGGTCGGTATGTCCCTCTAGTATGGGTACTATAGCAGCATGGCCTCATTCTGGATGAGACTTAGGAGTGGGAGTCCCACATACATTCTCAATGGACATAATTTTTATTAGATAGTGTTTCTACACCCTTGTAAGGTGAACTCAAGGACGATTTATTTTAAGGGGGGAAGACTATAAGAACTTAGTTTTTCACTCAGGTATGGATCCATTAAATTTCAGTCTAAATCTTTACTTTAAACCTAATATGAATGCCTAATGGGTTAGAAAGGGTCTCAAGGGTGTTTGAGGAAAGTTTGGATCCCGGAACCCATATTTTTTGGGGAAACATTTCATGTCTCATGGTTGGTGCACGGTTTTCTTAACCTTGCGGATGGTCAATTCTCACACAGAACCATATTGCATGGTTGGAACATGGTCGTGCGGGGTAATAGTGCAGGTACCCTTTCTTCCTAGGTACTTGTACATAGTTTGAGCATAGTTTTTCAAACCGTGTATAGGCTATTTTTGGGGTAAATTTTTCTTTTTTTCCCTTAATGATCTACTTAAGCAACCTCTTCTTCCCTAATATGATTTACAGTAGGATTTACCTCCATGGATCTCATTTTGGAGATTTTTGAAGGCCAAATATAGGTATTTAAAGATCTCCTTCATCCAGGATTTAATCGAGCTTCCATTCATCATGATGGATGCACAATTTTAAGTACTCGAATCTTTTTAAGCCTTTCTCCTTCTCTTAATCTCTCGACATAGTTATCATGGTGTGAGAGTTTTTCCTATTTTCTTAGATCTACTCTGATCTGAGCCAAATTAAGAGTCGATACCAGAGGAGGAGATTCTTAAAAGCATAAGGTGGGTGGTCTATAACTCATCCCTCAACTTCTTTGATTCTGGAATTGTCATGTGGGGCCCACTGATTTCATCAGGTTCTGTTTATTGAATTTATATGCCATGCTTATAATCATTAAATGTGAAATGAAAATTGGAAAGTATACTAAGAATATGACTTGACCAGATTAAATGTGAATGATTAATAGATTTAATTTCCATAGCACCCCTTACCACATTAATGGAAGGTAGTATAATGAATATTAATTATTGAATATGCCTTAAATGGAATTAATAAAGGTTTCATGCTAATTGGCCTTATCACACTAATGAAAGGAAATACTTGAACCAAATGGAATTATTGATTAATTATGAATTGATTAAAAGGTCGCATTCTACTTGACCTTATCACACTAATCAAGGAAAGCCTTGAACTAAATTAAATATTACATGACTTCAAAATTAAACAGGAGTGGGCTGACTCGAGATCGCTGTGGATTCTTATCAGGGAATGCCATGAGCACTCAGGAACCCCATTTCAATTCAAGTATATGACTTTCATAGGTTTAGACCCACCTAGATCCTGGTCCTTGTCTATTCTTGGATGCTCGGTGTGACACTATAGGATCCCTCACATAGTATTAAAGGATTCCTTGGATCCAACATTGAAAAGTAGGTGCAATGGTTATATCCCATAGGGACCTGTATCTGCTTAGCACCATTTTACCTTGGACGATCACCTTAGATTCGGTAGGCATATTATTGTGGAATTCCTTGGAATATTCTCCTTAGATTACACTCTTACCCTTATCCAGGATATAGTTATTACTGATTTGGTGACCCTTGAGGTCTACATTGCCTTGGTTATTACCTTGTAACTTCATTATTAAATTTCATTACAGGTTGCCTTGTCATAACTTGGAGCCTTTACTATTATTAACATGTGACTTACTTATAAACTGGTAATAATAAATTAATAGATTGGTTATGTTTAGATGATAGCCAAGGGATGAATCAGGTACTTGGGTATTTAGTTACATTGCACTGCCTTACATTATATATGTATGCTTTCACACTGTTACATTTCCATTACATAGGCTAGATGTTATAGACACCGTTGGTGGTGGCCCACTGAGATTTATCTCACACCCTCTCTAGCCACCGTTTGGTACCTAGAGTAGATTTCATGAATATAGTTGTTGACAAATAGAATCATACGACTTTGAACACTTTATTGCTTGCTATTTAGGATGGATCTTGATAGCAAATGACTGAGCTGGAGTTCGGGATGCTTGGGATAGTCTTTTGATTTCCTTTATACTTTTTTGTAACATGTTATGCCTATTGTCTTGTATCCATGTTTTCTAGTTTTCTATTGACATGACATATCATTATCAGTTGTTGTATAGTGGTAAGTTATTCTAGTCATTTCAATTATTATTACTGTTGTCTCTATTTTCTGTTATTCCTTTGTAACATCCCAACCCGAGTGCCATGTGATGGTGCCCTGAGTTGGTTCTCCACATGACCTCAAGCATACCTCCCCGTATACTAGAGGATACTAACTAGCAGCGAGGGTCTGGTAAGTCAGTCATGGGGAGACTATACCCTCATTTATCATAGTAAAACACCATAGGAAATAAATAAACAAATGTAGAAGCATATATAACCAGATAAATACTCATGTCACAAGATAAACAAATATTAAATACAATACTCAACTGAAAGGGAAAACATTTCATGCTAATATAAGTGTCAAGTGTCTATAATGCAACTGAAATTAAAAACACTGCGACTCCCCAAGCGGGTTCTGAACCATGTCTGGTCCCCTCATCCAAGCTTCATCCCAAATAAGCAATCCATCATAGGGCCTTTTCCCTTATCCTATCTCACAACAATATAATCTATTCAGGTACTAATCAGGAATCCCGATCAGGGTGTGAGTACAACTCAGTAGGCCACCACCAATAGTGTATAAAACCAATCTATTCAAAAGATAGTGTATGCAGTTCTATAATAAATAAGTACAATGCATAAATAACTGATTATTACATTATTATTTATTCTTATCTTACTACATTAACTCCAAGGTTCCCAAGGAGACCAGTACACCAATACTAGCTTTGTCTCATTCCAGAGCCCAAAGTATTCCCTAGGTAATATCATATCATAATATTTTCTTTATGCTGAATCTCTAAGTATTCAAAGGTGCTATGATATCTCATTACCTGATTCGACTCATGAAAATATTCTCGTGTGAGGTCGTAACTCAGAGTGCCATTATTTCCATTCTTTAATTTCACATTTATAAGCCACATTGCCAAAGTGACCAATATCAAAAACATAAGTAAGGTTACCATGTTACCATACTTACTCCTTAATAGAATGATTGTGTTCCCATTCTCTTACTCATAAGTATAATGACCATGTTACCATGTATACTTCTCATTAGAATGACCATGTTTCCATTCTCTTACTCATAAGTATGATGACCATGTTACCATTTGTACTTCTCAATTTTGAATAACCATGTTCCCATTCATTCACACATAATTAATTCATAATTAATTATCTACATCAATATAATTACTATTTCAAAAATTAGTTAGATACAAAAAATACATTATTTAACTCAACAATTAACTAAACATTTCAATCATCATTAATTAATTCTATAAATTAATTAATCAATGTCACAATTCATATCCCAATAATTAGTTTTTTCTAGAATTAATTATCCCATTATAAATCTCAACTCATAATAATTAATCCCGTAATTAATTATCTAGATCATAATATCAAAGAACATATTTAATTCACAATTAATTATCTCAACTTAACCAATTCGATATCTCATAATTAATAAATTGATTAATTATCTAGATTAAAATCCCTAAATCTCATAATCAATTTCCAAAATTAATTATCTAATAGGGAATCTCCTTAGTCTCATGATTAATTCCTCAACTAATCATTTTATTCAAAAATGATTTGATAAATCAATTCGTCAACATAATTCAACCAATTTAACAAAATAAATTGCTAAAGGAATCTAGAAATTATAAAATTTTGAATATATGTATCAAATCCACAAATATGGGAATTAGATTTTAGATCACCTACCTTGATTTTTTTATGGACGTTCGTTCAACGGAAATCCCCAAAATTCGAGCAGCACAACGACGTAGATATGAGTTCCAGATCTAAATTCCTAAATGAAGATCATGATATCAAGATATAATCAAACTAGATCTAGATATACAATACTAGATATAGATCTCACAACATAGGTTTATATCTAATAAAATAGAGGATATTCTTCACCAAAGGATGAAAGAGTGAGAGGATAATGAATAGAAAAAACATTGGGATGAGATCCACTTACTGGGTAGAGAGTGGATCTTTGATTTGGGATTTCAATCTCAAAGAATGGAGTTTGTATGAACTTGGATCCCTCTGAGTTGATGAGAGAACCTTCCCTTACCCTTTAGAAAAAAAATCCCAAGTTAGGGCCACATAGAAGGTGAAATGGGTCATTAAAAGTTGAAAGCGAGTGAAATCCACAATTTTAGGATCTTAATGTTGGCCCGCAAATGGTTTAGTCACATGATTAAAAAATCTTGTGCTAATCATTTGTTATCCACTACTTAAAGGGGGATCAAATGGATTCCTCACACAACCTCCTAAACTGTTCTTTAACTATGCCAAAGTTATTGCCTCAAAAGACCAGATAGAGCACGGTTTCTCCTAGACATCCACACGGTTTTTACAAACCGTGCACCAACTATGCACTACCCCTTTTTCTCCAAAATTTTCTTAGACTCCACCCCAACATACCCCAAGTAGTAAATCCCATAAAAGTTACTTAATTAAAAACAAAAATTACCTGAAATCACATCTAAGACAACTATAGAAAATTTCAGGATCTTATGATCTCCCGACCTTATAACAGTTCATCCTCGAGCTGCACTTCCAAGCCTTTATAAGATTTTGAGACAAAAATATTGGTCCATTGAGACCTCATATATTCTTCTATTTCCCACATTTCCTCTTATAGACATTCATGTTTCCATAACACATGAACCATCGGTATGGTCTTTCCCCGCAACACTTTCTCACTACAATCCAACACATGCATCGGATGCTCCTCAAAGGACACATATATCTCAAGGTCCCTTATCTACATTGATCTCATGAGAAGATTTGGGGTGATACCCACTGAAGTTGTGATACATGGAAAACATCATTAATAGTGTCGTATCTCTATGGAAGATCCAATAGGTATGACACCAACCCAATTCTCTCCACTATCTCAAATAGTGCAACAAACCTGGGTGCCAACTTGCCCTGCCTCTGTATCCTATGGTGACCCAACCTAGGAAACACTTAAAAGAACACATGATCACCCAATGTAAACTCTAGGGGTCATATTCTTCTATCATCATACGACTTATGTATTCTCTGAGTCGTATCCATATGTTTCTAAATCAATTGTACATGTTCTGATGTCTCCTATACGAGACTCAATCCTAGAAATTTTGACTCAATAGCCTCTTTCTAGTATAGTGGTGATCTACATGACCTACCATAAAGGTCCTCATATTCTTCCATCTATATAGTTTCTTGATAACTGTTATTATAGGAAAACTTCACTAAAGCCAAGTGCTTTTCCCCAGGAACTACTAAATTCAAGTACACATACCTGTAGCATATCCTCAAGCAACTATATAGTACATTCTAACTACCCATCTATCTATGGGTAGAAAGTCATACTCAATAATACATGTGTGCCAAGATATTTCTGTAAGACCTACCAGAATCCTGGAGTAACTCATGAATCATGATCTGAAACTATAGTCTATGGCACTCCATGAAGACGGACTATCTCTTGAACATACAGTTCTCCCAATTGTTTTGCTATAAATGTTTCCCTTATAGGCAAGAAATGAACTACCTTTTTTAGTAGATCCATAATGACCAAAATAGCATCATTCTTCCTAAGAATCTTTATGAGACCCACCATAAAATACATGGTCACATCATCCCACTTCCATTCCAAGATAGGAAATGGTTGTAGTAAACCTACAGGTCATTGATGATCTACCTTCACTAGTTGACAGGTGAAGCATCTTACCACAAACCCTGTTATCTCCTTTTTCATGATTGGCCACCAAAACTGTCATCATAGATCATGGACATTACTGGTGCATTTTTCAACCCAAGTGAAATTACAACAAACTCATAATGGACATACCTGATTATGAAAGTATTCCTTGATATATCAAAAGTTTGTACTCTCAACTAATGATACCCTAATATCAAATTGATCTTTGAGAACACACAAATTCCCATAAATTGGTCAAATAGATCATCGATATGTGGAAGATGATATCGGTTCTTCACAATCATTTTGTTCAACTTATAGTAATAGACACACAAACGTAAACTCCCATTAGCCTTATTTGTGAACAAAATAGGTGATCCTAAAGGATACATACTTGGACAGATAAATCCCTTATCCTCTAACTCCTCCAACTGAGTCTTAAACTCTTGAAGATCAGTCGGTGTCATTCTGTATAGTGGAATAGATATTGTCTCAACCCTTGGTATGATCTCAAAAGTAAATTTCACATCTCTTTAAGGTGGTATTCCTAAGAAGTATTTAGGAAATAAATCCTAAAATAGTTCCATTGATAGTGTAAGTACATATTTTATAACACCCCCATCATCCAACAAAAGACTAGAAACTTGGTCTATGAGATCTCCCAGTTACTAAGTAATTGTCTCTGCTCGGCCTATCTAGATATCCCATTATCCAAGATGAATATATTAGTCACCCTTAGGAGATGTAAACGTAATTCTCCTATGATAACAGTCGATGTGGGCTCGTTATGCGACTAGCCAGTCCATACCCATAATTAGGTATAATCCAAACATATCAAGAACATATAGATCCCATAGAAAACAATATTCCCCAATATCTATTGAACATCCCTTGCATAGAAAGATATCTCTAGACCACCAGGCTCAAACCATTAACAAGTTTTGTAGATATAAAGTAATGAGAGGCATCAATATCAAAAAAAATCACTAGCTAAAGTAGAATCTACTAGAATGGTACCTCTCACTATTGATGGTCCAACCTCACTATCCACAAGTGTATGTTGTACCGTATGTAACTACAATTCCCCTATTCCCTATGATGATGTATGGACCCCCTAAGTAGCACCACTCTTCTGATGGGGTCACTCCTTCCTAGAAGAACCATGTCCACTACCTCTACCACCTCAGCTAGTAGAACTCCAACTGCCAGCCCGATATGGTTTAGAAGATCCTTTTCCCATACTCTGACTCTACTCAACTGATCCTTCAGTACCTATCTATCACTTCAACCTATAGAACTTCTGTAGATGTCCTATCTTTTCGTAATATCAACTCTCTACTGGTGTTTAGGAACATTGTTAATGATATTATCCCAGCCTACCACACTGATTAAATATCACCTCGGTAAGATCATGTCCAACCAACCCTCTTGTGTACGTACTCTACTTCCCACTACCTTGGCTAAAGTTTTCATAACAGTGCTTCTTGCTCTCATAATTCACACCTATTGATCATCCAATAACAACTACCTGTCCAACAATGGAAGCCTCCCTCAGATTCCCTTCAACTATGAGAGCCTAATCCACCACTTCTGTAAAAAAAATTATCCTGAAGATATTCACCTGGGAATTAATTTCACACTTAATTCCATCCTAAAAAAATTTATCCATAGCTTTCTCATCTCCTCCTAAATTTGGAGAAAAGAATTGAAAATCTATGTAGCGTCCAACATAGTCCATCACCGACATTCTCTCCTATGTCAGATGCATGATCTCAGCATCTTTATCTTATCTCAACATCTCTGGATAAAAGTGTTCCAAGAACCTCTCCAAGAATCCCTTCCATAATATACCGTCAGTCTGTCTAGTTTACACTTGAATGTCCCACCAGCACTTCTCTGATCCCCATAGAATATAAGCAACCAATTTTACCCTCCTCTTAGTCGGACTCTCCAAATAGTCAAGTATTGTATTTATGAACTCAGCCCAGAATTCATCTCCCTCAGGTCCACTATCTCTAATAAAATTTGGAGGGTGCTGCAATTGAAACTCCCTTTTCAACTCAGACATACTCGTCCCAACTTTCCCTAGGTCTCTTTCCATGAATTTTATGAAGCGAGTTAAGTTATCTCAAAATTGACCCCCTTCATCTTCATCTATCATGATTGGTTCTTCAAGTTCCCTAACTAGAAAATAATTCCTAGGCAAGCCCCTTGGTCATCCCCTCAACAACCTCCACGAAGGAATACTCTCTAAAATTCCAAACACACATCTTAGGTCTCATAACACAACCTTATAACATTTATATAAGAGGAAAATAATCAAAAAAGGTTAAAACATGTCTTTTACCCCAAATCTCACCACACGGTCAAATTGAGGCGCTATCACTACCCTTAACCATCATACTTCTAGGTTTTGGTTAATAAAGGTAAACACACTATTATAATCAAGTTTCTCATTTATAAACCCAATTATTCTCATTTCACATCATTTTTTTTGTAACCTTTTTCAGTTCATTTTAGGCACAATTTTTCATTTTAATATCACAAATAAGGAAAACTTTTCAAGTTTAACAACTTACCCATAACCTGTTTTCCCGTGCGTACCTAAAATGATGCATGTCATAAAAACACTAAGTGCCTAGAATGATGCATGTAGACTCAACTCTCATGTCATTCTGGTCCATGAATCAATACTCAAAAATTAATAGAAACAATAATCACATCACACCACAAGTTCCTCACCCAAGGTGAAATAATATTCAAATGTAAGAGAAAATAGCAATAACAACAATCCCACCCTGAGTACTTGGGTTTTCCCCCCATACATGGGTTTGAAACTCCCATGCACATGCTCATTATCAAACCCTGACTCTTCCTAGTCTCTTGTATACCTTTCCAAAAACATTAATACAAAATAAGAATAGAGAAAATTGGAGCTCTTATACCACTTTGTAATGTCCCGACCCGGGTGCCACGTGACAGTGCCCTGAGCCGGTTCACCACATGACCTCAAGCACACCTCCCCGTGTGCTTGAGGCTATCGAATAGAAGTAAGGGTCTGGTAAGTCGGTCATGGGGAGACTATAGCCTTATTTATCATAGTAAAACACCAGAAAAAATAAATAAATAAACGTGGAAGCATATATAACCAAAAAAATACTCATGTCACAAGATAACCAAATAGTAAATACAATAATCAATTGAAAAGGAAAAAATTACATGCTAATATAAGTGTTAAGTGTTTATAATGCAACTAAAATTAAAGACACTACAACTCCCCAAGCAGGTTCTGAACCATGTCTGGTCCCCTCATCCAAGCTTCATCCCAAATCAGCAATCTATCCCAGGGCCTTTTCCCTTATCATATCCTACAACAATATAATTTATTTGGGTACTGGTCAGGAAACCCGAATAGGGTATGATTATAACTCAGTAGGACACCACCAATGGTTTCTAAAACCAATCCAGTAAAAAGATAGTGTATGTAGTGCTATAATAAATAAGTACAATACATAAATAACCAATTATTACATTATAATTTATTATTATCTAACTACATTAACTCCAAGGTTCCCAAGGAGACTCGTAACCCAATACTAGATTCATCTCATTTCAGATCCCAAAGTGTTACCCAGGTAATATCATATCTTAATACCTAATTATTTCCAATGCTCGAAGTATTCAAAGGTTATATGATATCTTAGTATCAGATTTGATTCATATCATAGTTTGAATATTCTCATGTGATTATGTAACTCAGAGTGCCATTATTTCCATTCTTTAATTTCACATTTATAAGCCACATTTCCAAAGTTACCAATATCATAAATGTAAGTAAGATGACCATGTTACCATACTTACTCCTCAATAGAATTATTTTGTTCCCATTATCTTACTCATAAGTATAATGACCATGTTACCATGTATAATTCTCATAATAATGACCATGTTCTCATTCTCTTACTCATAAATATGATGACCATGTTACCATTTGTGCTTCTTAGTTTTGAATGACATTGTTCCCATTATTTCACACATAATTAATTAATAATTAATTATCCACATCAATCCCATTACTAATTAAACAATTAGTTAGATACAACAAATTCATTAGTTAACTAAATTATTAACTAAACATTTCAATCGTTATTAATTAATTAAATCAATTAATTAATAAATGTCACAATTCATATACCAATAATTAATTTTTTATAGAATTAATTATCCCATTATAAATCTCAAATCATCATAATTAATCATGAAATTAACTATCTAGATCATAATATCAAAGTAAATAATTAATTCACAATTAATAATCTCAAATTAACCAATTCGATATCTCATAATTAATCCACTTATTAGTTATCTATATTAAAATCCCTAAATATCATAATAAATTTCCAAAATTAATTATCTAATAGGGAATCCCCTTAGTCTCATGATTAATTCCTTGACTAATCATTTAATTCAACAATTATTTGATAAATCAATTGGTTAACCTAATTCACCCAATTTAAAAAAATAAATTGCTAAAGGAAGCTAGAAATTATAAAAAAAATTCATATACATATAAAATCCATGACAATGAGAATTATCCTTTATACCACCTACCATGATTTTTTGATGGAAATTCATTCAACATAAATTACCAAAATATGAGCAACACAACGATGTAGATATGAGTTCCGGATCTAAATCCCTAAATCAAGATCACGATATCAGGAAATAATTAAACTAGATCTAGATCTACATTCCTAGATATAGATATCACCACATAGGTTTATATCTAAGAAAATAGAGTATATTCTCCACCAAATGATGAAGGAGAGAGAGGAGAATGTATAGAAAAAACATTGGGATGAGATCCACTTACCGGGCGGAGAGCGGATCTTCAATTCGGGCCTTCAATCTCAAATAAAAGAGTTCGTATGGACTTGCAATCCCTTTGAGTCAATGGGAGAACCTTACCTTACCCTTTGTAAAGTAAAATCCCACGTTAGGGATTCATAGGAGTTGAAATAGGTCATTAAAAGTTGAAAATGAGTGAGATCCACAATTTTAGGATCTTACTATTGGCTTGTGCATGGTTTAGTCGCACGGTTAGAAAAATCATGTGCTAATCGTGCGTTAGCCACTACTTCAAGGGGGTCCTCACATGGTTTCCTCGAATAGCCTCCAAAACTGTGATTTAACCATGCCAAAGCTACTGCTTCAGAAGACTAGATAATGCACATTTTCTCCTAGACAGCCACACGGTTTGTACAAATTGTGCTCCAACCGTTCACAACCCCTTTTTCTCCAAAATTTTCTTAGAATCCACCCCAACGCACCCCAAGTCATAACTCCCATAAAAGTTACTTAAGTAAAAAACAAAAATTACCTGAAATCATGCCTGATACAAACTGTGCACATGTTATTTTCTAGGTAAATTCTCATTTTTTTCCCTTAATGATCTAATTAAGCCACCTCTTCTTCCTTAATACGGTTTCCAACAAGATTTACCTCCATGGATCTCATTTTGGATATTTCTTAAGGAAAAATATAGGTATTGAAAGATATCCTTTATCCAGGATCTTATTGAGCTTTCATTCATCACATTGGATGCGCAATAGTAAGTACTCAAGTTCGTTTAAGCCTTTCTCCTTATCTTTTTCTCTCGATCAAGTTATCGTGGTGTGAGAATTTTTCCTATTTTCTTAGATCTACTCTGGTATGAGCCAAATCAAGGGATGATACTAGAGGACGAGAGTCATAAAATCCTAAGGTGGTTTATCTATAAATCATCCCTCAAGTTTGTTGATTTTGGAATTGTTGTGTGGGGCCCACCGATTTCATCAGGTACCATTTATTGAATTTATATGTCATGCTTATAATCATTAGAATCATATGGTTATGATATTTCCATATATGTGATTAATATTTTGTGGTTATGCCTACAAATCCATCTATCCCATGTAGGATGTTATTCCATAATTGGTTTTTTATTATTTGACACGTTTGAGCCACTATTCAGGTGTGACTTGGATTGACCCTTCTAAGGGTAAGATTTTCTATATTAAATGGCTTGATTTATATTATGAATTTTATAATTTCAAGTACCATGTATGCTCACCACTTTACCCGCCTATGGTAAGTGCTTTAAATTGATAATTAAATGTGCAAGGGAAATTGGAAAGTATACTAAGTATATGACTTAACCGTATTAAATGTGAATGATTAATAGGTTGAATTTCTATAGCACCCCTTACCACATTAATTGAAGGTAGCATAATGAAACTTAATTATAGAATATTTCTTAAATGGAACTAATAAAGGTTTATGCTACTTTTCCTTGTCACACTAATGAAAGGTAAGGCTTGAACCAAATGGAATTATTGATTAATTATGACTTGATTAAAAAGTTAAATACTACTTGACCATATCACACTAATGAAAGGAAAGTATTAAACCAAATGAAATATTTCATGACTCCATAATTAAACAGGGATGTCCTGACTCGATCTCACCTTAGATTCTTATTAGGGAATGCCTTGAGAACTCAAGAACCCCATTTTGATTCAAGGATATGGCTTGCATTGGTTGAGACCCACCTAGATCCTGATCCTTGTCTATTATTGGATGACCTATATGACACTATAGGATCCCTCACATAATATTAAAGTATTCCTTGGATACACTCCTTGGATCCATCATTGACAAGTAGGTGTCATGGTTACAGGCCATAGGGCCCTATCACTGCTTAGCCATGTTTTACCTTGAACGATCACCTTGGATTCGGTAGGCATCTTATTGTGGAATTAATTGGAATATTCTTCTTAGATTACACTCTTACCCTTAACTAGGATATAGTTATTACTGAGTTGGAAACCCTTGAGGTCTATGTTGCTTTGGTTATTACCTTGGAACTTCATTATTAAATTTCATTATAGGTTTCCTTATCATAACTTGGAACATTAACTATTGTTAACATGTGACTTATTTATAAACTGGTAATAATAAATTACTAGATTGGTTATGTTCATATTCCAACCGAGGGATGAAGCATGTACTTGGGTATTTAGTTACATTGTGTTGCTTTACTTTATATATGCATGCTTGTATACTATTACATTTCCATTACATGGTCTGGATGTTATAGAAACTATTGGTGGTGGCCCACTGAGATTTATCTCACACCCTATCTAGGTTTGATTGGGTACTCAGAGTATATTACACTAATACGGATGTTGATAAAGGGAAGAATATGGCTTCGAACACTTTATTTCTTGTTGTTTAGGATGGATCTTGATAGCAGATGACCAAGATAGAGCTTGGGATGCTTGGGATAGTCTTTTATTTCTTCTATACTTTGTGTAACATGTTATATCTTCTGTCTTGTATCCATGTTCTCCAGTTTTGTAGTGACATGACATATCATCAATAGTTGTTGTATGATTGTATTCTATTCTAGTTATTTAAGTTATTGTTACTGTTGTCGCTATTTTCCATTGTGCCTTTTGTTTATTTGTATTTCTTCCACTATTTACCTCTATTTATATTTATCCAGTGTGTTGCACTTTGGTAATGAGGGTATAGTCTCCCCATAGACACGCCCTAGGCCCTCTCTACTAGTCAGCTGCCTCTGGCATTTGGGGAGATGTGCTTGAGACCATGTGACCCACTGGGATTGGGGCACATATTAAGTGGAATCTGGGCCCGATACTTTATAGTACGAGCTCAGGTTCTTAATTTAATAATAAATGAAATAATTTATATGATGTTTTTGTTAATCTAAAGCACAATATTGGATGTGGTTATAGTATTATATCCTATATATGGTCTGGTTAGGAATCTCTTGATCACATATCTTTACAGGGATGTTGGACTATGTGTCGGGTCCTAAGACTTGTTTATCAAATGAGACTGATTAATTAAGTGAAACTTACTTATTAAATGAGACATGATTGGTTATTTATTAAGAGACTTTTCTACTATAGTCGAAGAAGGTAGTAGAGGACGGGTGTCCATGGGAACCCAGACCTTTATGGGTTTTTTACTTTTAGTACTTCATTTACATGTTCTATTATTTTCTGTACACTATTATTAATATATATATATATTCACTGACTGGGTGGTATTAGACACCGTTAGTGGTGGCCTACTGGGATTTTATCTCACACCCTACTCAGGTTTCCTTTAGTACCTGAGAAGATTATATGACTATATGCATGGATAAGGGGAAGCACCCTGCTACAGGTTTTTGATTGCTTCTTAGGATAAGGGGAGAACAGGACCGAGTTGAGTCTCGTGATGCTAGTTATGACGGTTTTTGGTCTTTTAGTAATTTTTCACATGTATTGTACTATTTTATGTGTATCTTTTTTGGCTACTTTGTAGACACATGACATGATCATCATTTTATATGATATTACTTCTAGCATTGTTTTTATATATTTGTCTTTGGATGTTATAAATTTTATGACTATTTTATTTCATCCTCTATTGATTTTATGACTGTTACTATTGTGTTATACTCTGATAAGAGGGCATAGTCTCCCCATAGACACACCCTAGTCCCTCACTGCTATTGGCAGCCTCTGCTGTTTGGGGAGATGCGCTTAAGGGCATGTGGGCAACTGGTCTTGGGGTACCTTTCAATGGAATCCAGGTCTGGTACATTACATGTTTAATGGTCATTATAATTGAGATTGTTATTAATTAATATCATGATATAATTACTTTAATGTATTGAAAAAAATTAAACTGACATATAATAATTATGAGGTAGGATTGTTGGGTGTTTCATGAGTCATATGACATTAATGAATAAGTCAAGAAAATATTTTTCCCTTACAGATGGTAGAAGTATTTATATTTACCCCTTTGATTGAAATGGAACTGTATGATAAATCCATGGCCACGGTATAACATTGATGTGTTAATTTCTCAAAATTCAAATTATGAGAATTCAAGTATATAGGTTGATGGAACATGTGATGCAACATGCTTGAATGAGATATCCAGAATAGGTGATTATATTACATAGTGTGCGTTCATATGAGTTTGTATGTCATTGTGGAATTAACTCCATTATCTATGGGTTCCTTAGTGATTTTATAGATTCTAACCTTGTAATTTATGTAGAATAACCTAATTTTATTGAGAAAGGGGTCCAGTGGGTCACGCACGAAGTATATCCAGAACCCCATTTAGATTTTATATAATTTTAAATTAAAATATAATGTTATTTTCCAATTGGAAGAATTCTATTTATTCAAGTCTTGCTTGATCAAATATATTTAGTCACTAGTTATTTGAGAGAATATTATATGGGTTAAATATTAAATACTTGTTTATTATTTAGGTATATATTTATTTAATAATTTAAATATATAAATTTTTATTTATCTATGGTTTATTCATAATGTAAAAATTATTTATTTATTTGGTTACGTGAACATTTAATAAATATTATTCACTAATTTAGTGAATACAATACTTATTTATTTATTATCAAATAATTAAGTTACATTCATTTATTTAAATAAATAGACATTATTCAAAGTCTGATAAAATTGATGAGTACTAGCAGACTAAGTTTAATGGTCATGTGAGAAATGAAATATTAAATATTATTTAAATAAATATTAATTTATCTATTCAAGGAAATAATATTTATTTATCCATGAGTTTAGTGTGTGTCTAGTAAATAAAAATAATATTATTATTATTTTGATATGGGGTTCATCGAGGATTGAGAGAATAATAAAGGACCTTATACAATTATTTATTCTATAACCCTAGGTCTATAAATACTCAGTTATATTATTCTCTAACCTAGCCACTATTGTGTACAACACACTCTAGAGAGAATCCTATCAATCCCTAGAGTGATATTCCTCTTGAATTCTCTCAATAATATAGAGAGATTCTCCTCCTCCACCAAAGTGATTCCTTCTCCCCTTGAAGGATTCTATTTTGATTAATGGTGATTGATGCAAGCATTATAATCATCCACACTAGCACCCATAGAATTCTATGGTGATAGAAAAAGGTTCATGGAATACATGTGGATCATCATTATAGGGAATATACCCTTGATTCCTCTAATGTAATGATGTTAGAACAAGAGGTCTCAACCAAATTATTGCTAGAAAATGAATTCCAATGAGTGGTAATTCTTTATATTGAATCTAATTAATTATAAATTATATGTGTTTATCTTATCTCATGGATTATGGAGTTTCCATTTCATCTAGTTCCAATGATAAATATGCATAATTTGATAAAAAAAAATTTGGTTATGGACCCTAACACTTCTGCTACACCTTGAAATCATCATATGTATGTTATAGTTGGGTCATCTCAACATATGACCCTATCACCAGCCCGGATGAGGTCCTGGTGGGTTGCGTTAGGACAGAGATAAAGTGGGTGGGTATTATATATTAGTTTTAACCAATTTAGTTGTATAGGATTTAATATTAGTGATATCCAAGTGAATATTATGTAAATATGAAGAACAAAAAGGAGAATAAACAAGTAAGATAAAAAGAAAATTGTATATGTTAATGTGATATAACACAAAAAATATATATAAATTAATCATTTTATTATTTTTTTAATTACTAAAAAATTTAATGTATTGATATTTTATATCATGATATGTGAATAGGAAATAAATCTTCTGAGTTCTTTTTAAATTAACTTTTTCAGTTTTTTTCCTAGCGATAGAAATCACTTGTAGTGAATTAAATTTTTGAAATTTTCCTTTTGGATCTATGGAATATCAAATATTTCATAAAAAATAATTATATATTATTTTAAATAAATATAAAAGGAAGGTATCTCTCTCCCCCCCTCTCTATCACTCTCTCACTCTCTCTCTCTCTCCTACACACACACATTGGTAGATAAATAAAGATAAGAAAGTTAAAAGATAAATGATTAATAATGAGAAAAGATGGTTTCCAACTATGTTTAACAAAGCTTTGATACTAATTGATGCAAGAATTAAGGGGTAACCCAATATTCACAAACCAGTGAGATACATAAAGGATAAGTTTTATGATATTTTTGAAACAATTACCTAACTCACAATATAATATGAGTGTGACCTGTTATTTAGAAAACACAGTCAAAGGAAAATTTCATAATCAGTCCATACATGAATTTGTTTGGATCAATTCATGAATTGATGGATTTTTTATATTATATCCCCAGTATGATATGTATATTTTCAAGATATAAATGTGCAAGAGTATGGTAAGTGATAAAAATATTCCTTGTACACTGGAGAAAAAAAACTTCAAACATTATATAATTGATTCTTAAATGATCTAATAATTAAAATATAATAATGATTTACATAGAAAATGTGGTGTTCAATTGTTAAGAGACTAACTCCTTAAATTCAAAAGGTCCAAAACCTACCTTTCCCCCTTGGTTCAAAGGACCAAACTCTAATGAAAACCTTCTATAAAAGTATCATATGGTTTTCACTATACATAATTTGACTTTAATATAGTGTAGAAAAAGTTTCTTTCTATAAGTATCGAAATTTTTGTTATATCCCACCAACTATTACATTAATGTCTCATTGCGTAACTTTTGAATACTCTTTGTCTTGAATGGACTACCAAATTCATAAACCCTAATATCAAGGATTTTAAAAGTAAAATTTGGTTTTGAAAAATATATTTCATGGTCCCATTTATTCTATTATTATGATAAGAAATGGATCAAAGCTTTAATTTATGGATGTGAACTCTCACTGTATTATATGTGTTAGAGTTGGTTCCATATAACCAATTACTATATACATTAAATTACTAAAATATTCATGATGTTGAGTAATAATTAATATCTTATCATGTGATAATTATTCTTCTATGTAAAATTTATGTGATAATGTCCTAAGAGTACTTGCATTACTAAAAGGTTATAGCAGTTACCCACTATGATGAGAACCTAGAAGTTCTAGGATAATATTCTTTAATATATATTTTATGGTCAGATGATATGATTTGATGGGGAAAAAATGATACAGGATATCAGGGGTGGATACTCATAGGACTTTGAGACAATTTCTAATGGTGTATTCCCTTGTTCATCTTAAGAAATAAGATTATGAGAACTTGACCCGCTAGTAGGAAATACATATTTATATGTGTCATTGGATGTTCATATATGTGGATGTGTGTAACAATTATTATAATTTCATGATATTATTAATGCATATCATGAGTCTCGTACTTTGATGTATTGATGAAAATTGTGATGACATATTCTTGCGGTGGGTTAGGGTATGTTGGGTGAATCACGGTTTATATTGCATTAATTAATAACGTGATAAAGTATTTCCCCCTTCTATTCTTTAATAGAATTCAATATATTGAGCCCTTTAATGGGAATATAACTTCTGATCAAATCCATGGTCATATCAGTTTTTTCGAAAAGTTCAATTTTTGTAAATTCAAAGAAAGATACATCAAGAACATAGGTTTATGACACCAGTATGAACCATGTTTGATTAAATATATCACGATAAAGGGATTATATTACATGGTGTATATTTTTATGTGGTTATTATCATTACGATATATAAATTTTTTCTCTATAGGTGTCGTGTCTTTTTTCTATTCTCTAAACTTGGACTTCAGGCGGTACTTCCTAATGCCACTATGAAAGTGGCATAAAGGGTCATACAAAAAATGTATTCAAAACTTCAGTTAAATTTCATTCGAATTTAATATGTTGAATAAATATTATTACCATAAGTGGTTTAATAATTATTCATGTTTGGTTAATCGCATGTATTCAGTCACCATTTATTTGAGAGAATATTGTATGAGTTGAATATTAAATAAATATTTATTTTATAGGTAATTATTAATTATGTGAATATATAATATTTATTTATTATGATTAATTAATAAGGTAACAAATATTTATTTATTTGGTTATGTGAATATTTAAAAAATATGTATTCACTGGTTTTTTTAATATAATATTTATTTATAAATGAATAAAAAGGTGGTATTTATTTATTTAAAGAGTATTTATGCAAGGTCCAATAAATATTAAGAAGGATTGGAACACTAAGTTTTATGGTCTGGTGAGAAATTATATATTAAATATTATTTGAATAAATATTAATTTATTTATTTAATGAAATCATATTTATTTATCCATGAGTTTAGCACATGTCAAGTAAATAATAGTATTTTTATTTTTATTTATACATGAGGTTCATTGGGGATTAAGAGATCATAAAGGCCTATGTGAAATTATTATTCTCTAAAACTTGGTTGTATTTAAACCTAGTTATGATATTCTCCAACCTATCCATGTCATTATAATCGTCATTGTGCACAATAAAATTCTAGAGAGTCCTCTCAATCCCTAGAGAGCTCCTCTCTAAGAATGTGATCAAGAACGAAGTGAAATATTTCTACTCCACCCTCTCAATTTTAGAGAGAACTAGAGCAATTACTTCTCACCTTGAAGGATTCTATTATGATCAATGATGAATGATAAAATCATTATAATCTTTTGTGCTAGCACTTTAAGATTTATACAATGGAATTTAGAGGTCTGCATATCACATGTGGATCACTAGTAGAGGGATTATATCCTAGAATACTCTCACCGCAATGATGATACACCAATAAGTGGTCAATTTATTCATCAATAAATAAATAATTATAATGTGAGGTAATTATTAATCTACATAAATTAATTATAAATTTTATGTGATGATGTTTTCTTATGGATTCCAGGGTGTATTTTTCATTCAATTATGAAGATAAATCTTAAGAACTTGATGAAAACCCATTATTGGGGTATGGACCAACTAATTACACTATTCCCTAGAATATAAAAGTGGTATAAGATCGATCTCATAATAATTTATAATTATTTATTGATCATTGATTGATTTATGAATTTACTGTTAGTTTTCATTTCTGGTTTAATCATTCTTTAAATAAAAATATCACGACCTTCTCTTCTTATTTGTTCTTGCACATATACTCAAAATGGATTAATTATAAATAAATAAAATCCAAGAACCCATATGAAGATGTTGAGGATTTTGAAAACATAAGAGTATATGACGTTTATTCTGAAAGTAAACAACTTGTACCCATGTTCACTACACTATGATGAGTTTCGAGAAATCTGGGTCATTGTGTAGTTATTAACATGCAGTGTGCATTAAATATACACTGCATGTTTACCAGTCCATCATGGCACGTGATTTTTTGAAATACATATCATGTAATATGATTACACACAGTGTAGTCCATGCGTTTTCATAGTGGAAAACACATAGTCAAATATGTGTCATGTATTTATTACACGATGCATATGATTGATGGTTGTGTAACTCGGAGGCCACAGGATGTGCCACTCCCATACATGTCATGTACCGCATTAATATATATGGCCCATATATATGCCTAGTCCCTAGGTGTGTTTCATGGATAAACGATGAAGGATTATACACGGTGTATAGTTGGCATGTACACATCGTGTACCATGATTGTTTACACATAAAGTAAAGTTAATTATTTATTCCATTTAAACCTAATAAACACATGATTGTGTGTAATTTATTGATAATGCATGTCATGTGATAGATTTAATATATATTAAATTCTTAATTAATTTTTGTGTAATATTTGAAACTACATACCGTGCATAATCATAATATGTCGACTACTCTATGTGAATTAAAAGCATTACACACAATGTAAATAGAATTTTTCCATGTTTAATTTATTGAAATTTCATTCCATGTAATTATGTGACAAGTAATGTATGCTATATACCATATAAGTAAAAAATATATGACCACAATGCACACCAGGTAGTTTGGATGGGTTCTTATCATTTTTCCTCTAAGTAAAAGCTTTGTGCTTAATTAATTTTAATAAAATTAATTTGTTTAATTTGTTTAAAATTACAATTGATGATAATATCAAGGTAAATTTCGATAAAAATTAAGATAAATAAATTTATTGATTAAGATAATTGATTTGAGAAAATTTTATCTTATTTAAGAATGGTTGAAATGAATGATGATTTTTTAAATAAGTAATAATTACATGTGTGTGAATGATCATGAGCATAGACTAACCTGTGTATGTGATTGATTTACTTTAATTTACTATTATTTCATAATTTTTATAATAATTTATTAAATTAAATTAAAGACTTATGTGTCATACCTCATTCTCATTAAGCAAGTCCATGTGTTCCCACAGTTTATTTTATATAAACCCCCTAACCAATCATTTGGTTCCCCTCTCTTACGTGTGATTAATGATTATATAATGAATGAAGCTTCCAAAGTAGTGGATCTTGTTTAAGTTTGGAACCAAGGAGAAACTACTCCAGGAGATACATGTGAGAATAGGAGGAATGTTGTAACTCAAACTGGGCATGGTTCTGGGAATTTATTCCTTAGGGTAAAGGGTTGGTTTATCATCCACTAAATAGACCAACAAATGGTGAAGATCATGATCATACCAATTTATTATTTTATTTCTATCAATGCATAGTTAATTATTTATGGATCACTTAATAAATTAATTAATAATCATGCAATATATAATTAAAATAAATCATATTATGCATAAACTATACTTATACATGGTTAATCAATTAAGTAAAAATACACTTAATATTAACAAGGATATAATAATATAAAATGGGTAATTTTCACATAAAGATAAAAATACTTAAAATTAAATATTAAGTTGACATAGCCTTCCACTACTTGGGTTGAAATCAAATCATAGTTCAAAGTGTTTGACCAACCTAAATTGGGGAACTTTCAATTATCGAGGAATTTGTAACATGAGTTTTGGGTTGACTTAACCTAGATTACATAAATAAGTAATCACATTTTCAAGACTTAGAGAAACTAGTAGGAAATTTTTGAGTAAATTCAAGTCCAATATTTTAGGATTGGGGGGTCTACTCAATGGTTTAAGGAGTTGTGAGTTAACGCATTTTCCAAGACCCACCTACCTAAATACCTTCAAATAGCTTGCCAAGCCCTCATTTGGGTCATAGGAAGGGGCATATGGATCCTTTCCATTATAATATTTAAGTAACATGGTATTCCAAAAATCAATGGTTAGGACTATTGGTTTCAATAAAATTATAAGGATACAACCTTAAACATTACATAATCTTCAATTAAATGAATAATTCACATTGAGGATCTTTTCAGATTTAGAGTTTTAGAGAATTAGGCATAACAATTCTATTACAACTTTAATATTACATGTAGAAACTACTACTCAGTATCTATTTTTTTCATAAAATAAAAACTCTTAAAAAGAAACATTTCTAGTTCCATGTTTTAGATAGCATGACTTTTCCTTGATCCCATCCTTGACCCTATTCATCTTTAAGTCCTGCGGAAAACATTTCAAAAACTTAGGATGAGCATAAAAATCTCAGTAAGGGTTATAAAATAAGGAATTAAAACATTATCCCATCAATAAATAAAAATCAATGAAACCATTCTTTTCAATCATAACATACCTTACGAAATCATAATATTTATGAATAACACACACAATTCATAAATCATAAAGGTTACTTATGGCATCCATATCAAACTTACATTGTAGCTATCACGGCTACGTAGGGAGTTACACTTGGAATACCCATCACAGTATATTCCCTAAATCCCTTAGGATAAACATCACGTTTACCTCCATCACGTTACCCAATGCATTGAAGAGCTATCTCGGGCTCACCCACCCTAGGTTTATCACGGAACCACCTGTATACGTAAACAATTCCCAATAACCATAACATAATCATAACATATAACACATGTATAAAGGAAATATAACATTTCCACATTCCAATATATCAAATCATGATATTGAAATAAACAATGTTTTATCAAATCATTTTCAAAACCATTTAAAAAGAGATTTTTGAATCAAAGTGTCACATACCACAATGAAGCTTTTAAATGAATTATCATTTGAAAACATTAATGTCCATATAAATAAATCCTAAAACCCATTTTCAAAACATGGACATTAATGAGAAATATTTAGAAGAATAAATCTTTAAAACATTTAAAATGATATTTTAGTTAAAGAGTTTTTTTAACAAAAGGAGAGATGCTTGAATACAAATAATTAAGGAATAAAATTTAATAAAGTCTTTATAATATCATGTGAATAAATGAATTCATGATATAATATTTCAAAGTACATTATATACACCCTATAAAAGTGAATTGGTGTATAACAACAAATAAGTCTCTTTGGAATGTAAATTGAGATGAAATATATTATAAAGACCCTATCCTTAGGTTAAGGATAAATCAATGACATAATTATGTGTAAAAAATATAAATACACTCAATATTATTGGATATTTAGTGTAAATAAATCAGAGTACATTCACACATATTCTTGTAAAAATAACACCAATGAATTGGATGTTTAACTCAATAAATAGAGATTGAGTTAAAATTACTCTTATCAAGTTCATATCGATGAGTTGAGAATTTATCAATGGAGTGATTATGTGTATCAAAATTATATCCATAGAAAGGGGAGTGTAAATTACTACACAAAGAATAAATAGTGATTTCCCACCTAATCATATCATGACATAATCAAGAATTAGAAGATTAACCCAAGGAATGGAAATTGGGTTAAAAGGTTCCCTTACCGATTTGGTAACTTACAAAACATACAACCCATGAAAGAAGGATCAAAAAATGAAGATTTAAATACCCATATATTGAATTATATTACACAATTAATACAATCTTGGGCAGTACATACACCATAAAAAATTAAATAGTGGCAAATATAGCATGAATCTCACGGGAATAAAAAGTGAGATGAAAACCCCTTACCATGTTGTAATCAATCGAGTTGTATGACCAAGAGTTAATAACCACCAAATGAATCACAGAATATCATGAATATAATGAGAATCATGATAATATATATCAAATGGCAGTACACAATGCACCACATGCAATGAATAAGTGGTGAACAATGGAAATCTCAAAGAATTAAAAGTGAGATAAGAAAACCCCTTACCACGTTGTAATCAATCGAGTCGTATGACCAAAAGTTAATAACAACCAAATTAATCATATAATACCATTAATATAATGAGAATAATGATAATATATATCAAATGGAAGTTCACAATACACCACATGCAATGAATAAGTGGCGAACAATAGAAATCTCACGGAATTAAAAGTGAGATAAGAAATCCCTTACCATGTGTCTGACTTGACCCGTTCATTCTTTAATCTCATGAATAATAAACTAATGTTAATTTATACTTGCTTCATAACCTTTTTAAAGTTTATTATTCCTTTTATATTACTTATTACCATGTTATAAACATTATGTAATCATTGAAGTTAATAAGGGTCGTTTTGTCGATATTTGGTACTTGAGTAAAAAAATGAACACCTTATAATTACAAGTTGTTCATGTGGTAAGATATCCATTATCTTCAGAATGATATTAATGATTTATATATCATATATATTATATATATCCATTATATACATGTATTTATAATAGTACATAACATTTAGTGGTTAGAAATGAAATGCACCGTTCATGGAGATGGTAAGTCGTACGTACGCATGAACGCTACTTCCATTTCTATTTATTATTTTAATGGAATTAAAAACATAATGATACATAGTTATATTATAATTCCAGTATAATATAATGTAAAATATTATTAACTTCATCCTTTATATGTCCCACATAAGGCATAAACGAGTCATATCACTTTGAGGGGGCGGTAGTCCGCACTTCCTCTAATGAGATTATCGTATTTACCCACTATGGAAACCATAAAGTATTTATATAAATGGAAAAATACAAAATCATAAAGAAAAAATAAACATAATATATATCATATATAAATACAGTTCCATCATAATGGCTACCATGAGAGGTGGTTGGAGATATTTGAACAGTCATCGTTTCGTGAGGCGTTAGTTTTCCATCCACAGAAACATTATGATCTTCACCCATTAGATGGAGGTGTGTGTAAGTGTAGTTAGAATTATTCTATTAAAAACATACTAGTATATTTAGGATACTGGTGTTGTTACAAAATAAAGTAATAAAAAGAGTTCAGGGGTTGGAGAAGTAAAATAAAAGAAAATAATTTAAGAGAAACTGTTATCTTTAATTTGGGTAACTCCCTTTGGTTTGAACCAAATGAATTCTTGAAGTGCCTTATGCCTAAGGTAAGGCTTCTAGGAGTAGGAGAGGGATGTAGAGAGCTTAATTGGGTAGAGTTTGGATGATCCAAAAGGCTTTATAGGTGTGAGTAATTGGTTATAAGTGGTCTCCTTTTATAAGAAAGAGGAGGGGCTCTTTAGGAAAATGTTATAATATTATTTTATTATATAATGATATTCGGTTTCTAAAGTTCCAAAAATCATTAAAGTCAAATATAAGATGACTCATATTCTAAATAAAATCATCCAATCAGAATTGGACATGTTTTGGATGTTATTTTAATATTTATCATTTTATTTATTTAAATCTCTTATTAATGAGGTAAATACTACATCATTATTGTGTCATAAATAATTTAATTTATGTGATGTCTAAAAATTATAAAAAAAATACCATGATGTAGGAAATAATTTTATCTTTCCAATTAATATTTATAGTCAAAAATATAACTTATATAACACCATATAAAAATTAATTTACTAAAATATTTTTGTTTATGTCATTTTTGCCTTTACATTAAATTAATTAATCTAAAGTGTCATTATCTTTCATAAGTGGATCCATGGGGTCCGAAAATAGACCCAAAGATTCTCATGGTCAGACATTACTCATCCAATAAGGTTAGGACATGTGTTATGGTAATTTTGAATTATTACAAAATTCTTTTTACCATGAATTACCCTATTTACCTTTAACCGCGGTAAATAAAAGTCAAAAGTTACTATTCACCAAAAATTATTTTCATCTTATTGAACCACATTTTACTTCTTGATAACAACCATGTATGTAATATTTTCAAAATTCAATTCACAGAAGCAATAAAATTTCATTTAAATGAAAAAGTCAGTTTTTTTAACTACTACTAAGTGATTTCATTATTCATCAAAAATTGAAGTTTTTCAGAAAAATACCAAAAATTCAGCCTAATCTTTATTTGATATTAATAATCAAAAAATTATTTCTATTTTTATAAATTCAAAACATATAAGTTTCGTTAATTAATTTAAAATTAATTCTCGTTGTTAAAACAAATAGCGTGTTTTTAAGAAACAATAATTATTAAAAGATTAACACTTGTTTGTGTCCAATTTCAAAGTAAAATTAATTCCAATGACCAAAATTGGATTAAATGGTAAAAATATATTCTAATTACACTTTAAAACCAATTAAAAATTTAATCTAACCATATAAATAAATTATATTAAAACACAGTTTTGAATTAAAATACAATATTTTTCACTATTCATTAGAAAATGAACTTTATCATAAAAATTCCAAAAATTTACACAAAGTAAATTTTTATGTCCCCATTATAAAGAAGGATTTTATTTGTTCAAATAGAATGTATTAAAGTGACCAAAATTATATTTATAGAGGGTTCACCATTGAAAGGCGGAAAATCGGCCTTTTAATGTAAATTATGCTTAAAATTAGATTCATTCACATTTTAAGCCTCTAACTTTTATTGGATAAATGTAAATATATTTAACAAACATGTACAATCATATTGTATTTATTTTTGTTCATTCTCACCAATACAACATCTAGTAGTTAAATACCATTTAAAATAATAATATTATATTATTAGTGTGCAATGTAAGATTTCAAAGAAACTCGTTGTTGTGTATCGGGTACGCTATCGAACAGAGAAACCCCTTTAAAGTAAAATTAATATTTAATTCACAAATATTAATAAATATGAATTATGTCTTATTCTTTATTTACCTGGGATGTTACATCCTTCCCCCCTTTTGGGAATTGCCTCCTTGCAATTTTAAAACTAGGCTTGGAAAGTTCATTAAAAGTCCCACATCAGAAAAGATTCAGTAAAACTATCACTTTAAAAGAAATAAATAAAATTAAAATGGTCACCCAAGATAACCCGTACTAGGATTCCATGTAGGAAAATGTGGATATGGAAGAGAGAACAAACGGTCAAGTTCTGATGGAGAGTGATAGAAAACATGATTAGGAGAAAGTTAACCAATAGAAAATCACAAACTTATGATGTGTTAAGTGGTCTTTGATTACCCAGTAGGAAATGTAAACCAACAACATTCCTTTTCATAATTTGGAGGAATTCATTTACTACATAGAATAAGAACATAATGAAATATACTTACCTTCAAGTAGATTTTCATCCTTTAATAAGTTTCTACCAAAAACTTATCTTTTCTCCAAACAAAGAGCATTCAAAAAGACTTGGTCACATCAAAAGCACAAGAATCATCTTATTGAGAATCACATAATCCACAAAAGAAGAACTATATATTTCCCTTGTCTTTATACATCAACTAAAACCAAAATTGTTAGTGCGAGATCAGGTAATACCCAAAAAGGATAATCTTTTACAAAAAGAAAAACTACTCTTAATCTCTAAAATTTTTCAAACAAAAACCAAAGTTCAACAATGACCATTCAAAAAAAACTTTCCGTAAAATTCTTCAAAAGTGATCCAAACTAAGATTGAAACCCAAATCTCATAAGGATTTAATTACATAGTATTCCAAGATAACATTTATCTCCAAATAACAACAATTACTCATAAAGTCTCATATTGAAAAGTAATTAACCAAATCACATGTTCTCCATGATAGGTTAATAATTTTAATAAATAAACCAAATCATCATATGTCCACAATAAAAACATAGATTCTTCCAAACTAAAATTTCAACCAATATTCCACAATTGAAATCCATAGTAGTCTATCTTCCTTAGGCATATAGTGTTTCCTCAAAATAGAGAACATCTTCCACAACAACCTTTATCACTTAATCACTTAATCATTTTTCTATACTAAGTATATCCATTTGATAAAACATAAGTTCCAAAAATCAACTTATTCTTGTCCCATAAAAACATTTTAATAAAATAATAAGTCATACTAATGAGGGACTTCAAGTAGGCTAGTGGTAGCTGATGCACCCTTATCGTCCTTCAGTTGTGGGTTCGATTCTTGCAGCCTTGCCGGATGTGACAGTTTGTCACCCATCATACGGGTTGTCCTTTTTATAAAACTCAAAAATAACCCTAACATGTTTTAACCTCAATGGTTTCCTTATACCTATAATTTTCATCCAAATTCATTATGATCTAAACATCTTAATTCTTGAATTCTTATTTCACCACCATATGATAAAATAAAATGATCCCCAAAATGAAGAACATCATACCTTGATCATGGTGTCCATTTGGTTTCATCATCATCTTATTCACGTAGGTAGAAGGTATATGCATCGCAACAATGATTTAGAGATCCTTCAAAATCATTTACTTCCTCCATCCAAATACACCTTGTACAACATGGGTCATATGGGTGTTCACAGAAAAATAGTTTTGGAAAATAATCATGTATGACATATAATTTCAAAACATCTGATAAAACATGATTTCTATAAAATAGTCGGACCGAATTTGAGTTGAAACTTTCAAATAATGGTCCTTTTAAAATACCATAGGTATTTACTGAGAAACTATATTGTAAAAGAAAATATAAATAGGTTGCGCGAGGGTCTCCTTCTTCAGAACCTTTTTTAAAATCATAATATGCTTCAAAATCTTGTGATAAGGTAAAATATTTGAAAATGCCTTGATAATATTTACCTTTATTGAAAATATTAGAATATCGTGAAAATAGGATTTGTTTAAATACAACCCATGATCCACGATGATAAAGAGGTATATTGGAGGTGTTTTATATCTCAAACAACTGCTTTCAAGTGAGTTGTATGCTAGAAAAATTTTCACAATCATTCGAACATGACTTTGCAATAATTATTGCAAGCATGTCATCAGAAAGAGATAGGAATGTCATTTGAGATCCTCCTCCTTCCATTTTTAACTGACTTTCCTTGATCTGAAAAAGTTATAAAACAAGGATTTAACTGAAATAATAGAAATAGGGACTAACCATGTGTCTAATGAAAACTCATAATCCCTAAAGTTGTCTAAACCAACCTATGATACCAACTATAAGGACCCGGCCTTAAACATTATATAATCTTGATTTAAATGAATAATTTACATTGAGGATCTTTTCAGGTTTACATTTTTAGAGAATTAGGCATAACAATTACATTACAACTTGAATATTACATGTAGACACTACTACTCAGTATCCATTTTTTTTATAAAATAAAAACTCTTAAAAAGAAACATGTCTAGTTCCATGTTTTAGATAGCATGACTTTTCCTTGATCCCATCCTTGACCCTATTAATCTTTAAGTCCTGTGGAAAACATTTCAAAAACTTGGGATGAGCATAAAAATATCATTAAGTGTTATAAAATAAGGAAGGAAAATTTTAGCCCATCAATAAATAAAAATCAATGAAACCATACTTTTCAATCATAACATACCTTAAGAAATCATAAGATTTATGAATAACACACACAATTCATAAATCATAAAGGTTACTTATGGCATCCATATCAAACTTACATTGTAGCTATCACAACTACATATGGAGTTACACTTGGAATACCCATCACATTATATTCCATAAATCTCTTAGGAGAAACATCACGTTTACCTCCATCACGTTACCCAATGCATTGGAGAGCTATCTCAGGCTCACCCGCCCTAGGTTTATCATGGAACCACCCATATACGTAAACAATTTCCAATAACCATAACATAATCATAACATATAACACATGTATAAAGGAAAGATAACATTTCCACGTTCCAATATACCAAATCAAGATATTGAAATAAACAATGTTTTATCAAATCATTTTCAAAACCATTTAAAAATAGATTTTTGAATCAAAGTTTCCCATACCACAATGAAGATTTTAAATTAATTATCATTTGAAAAAATTAATGAACATTTAAATAAATCCTAAAAACCATTTTGAAAACATGGACATTAATGAGAAATATTTATAAGAATAAATCTTTAAAACATTTAAAACGATATTTTAGTTAAAGAGTTTTTTTAACAAAAGGAGAGACGCTTGAATACAAATAATTGAGGAATAACATTTAATCAGAAATTTATAATATCATGTGAATAAATGAATTCATGATATAATATGTCAAAGTACATTATATACACTATATAAAAGTTAATTGGTGTATAACAACAAATAAGTCTCAATTGAATGTAAATTGAGATGAAATATTTTATAAAGACTGTATCCTTAGGTTAAGGATAAATCAATGACATAATTATGTGTGAAAAATATAAATAAACTAAATATGATTGGATATTCAGTTTAAATAAATCAGAGGACATTCACACATATTCTTGTAAAAACAACACCAATTAATTGGATGTTTAACTCAATAAATAGAGATTGAGTTAAAATTAATCTTATCAAGTTCATATCGATGAGTTGAGAATTTATCAATGGAGTGATTATGTGTATCAAAAGTATATCCATAGAAAGGGGAGTGGAAATTACTACAAAAATAATAAATATTGATTTCCCACATAATCATATCATGACATAATCAAGAATTAGAAGATTAACCCAAGGAATGGAAATTGGGTTAAACGGTTCCCTTACCGATTTGGTAACTTACGAAACATACAACCCATGAAAGAAGGATCAAAAAATGAAGATTTAAATACCCATATATTTAAGTATATTACACAATGAATATAATCTTGGTCAGTACATACACCACAAAAAAGTAAATAGTGGCAAGTATAGCATGAATCTCACGGGAATAAAAAGTGAGATGAAAACTCCTTACCACGTTGTAATCATTCGATTCGTATGACCAAAAGTTAATAACCACCAAATGAATCAGATAATACCATGAATATAATGATAATCATGATAATATATATCAAATTTTATTACACAATACACCACATGCAATAAATAAGTGGTGAACAATGGAAATCTCACGGAATTAAAAGTGAGATAAGAAAATCCCTTACCACGTTGTAATCAATCGGGTCGTATGACCAAAAGTTAATAACCACCAAATAAATCACAGAATACCAAGAATATAATGAGAATAATGATAATATATATCAAATTTTAGTACACAATACACCACATGCAATGAATAAATGGCAAACAATGGAAATCTCACGGAATTAAAAGTGAGATAAGAAAATCTCTTACCTTCTGTCCGACTTGACCCGTTCGTTCTTTAATCTCCTAAATAATAAAATAATGTTAATTTATAATTTATTAAGAACATTTTTAAAGTTTATTATTCATTTTATATTACTTATTACCATGTTATAAACATTATGTAATAATTTAAGTTAATAACGGTGGTTTTGTCGATATTTGGTACTTGAGTAAAAAAATGAACACCTTATAATTACAAGTTGTTCATGTGGTAAGATATACATTATCTTCAGAATGATATTAATGATTTATATATCATATATATCATATATATATAGTATATACATGTATTTTTAATAGTACATAACATTTAGAGGTAAGAAATGAAATGCATCGTTCATGGAGACGGTAAGTCGTACGTACGCATGAATGCTACTTCCATTTCTATTTCTTATTTTAATGGAATTAAAAACATAATGATACATAGTTATATTATAATTATAGTATAATATAATATAAATTATTATTAACTCCATCCTTTATACGTCCCACATAAGGCATTAACGAGTCATATCACTTTGAGGGGGCGGTAGTCCGCACTTCCTCTAATGAGATTATCGTATTTACCCACTATGGAAACCATAAAGTATTTCTATAAATGGAAAAATACAGAAGAATAAAGAAAAAATAAACATAATATATATCATATATAAATACAGTGCCATCATAATGGCCATCATGAGAGGCGGTAGAAGATATTTGAACAATCATCGTTCCGTGAGGCGTTAGTTTTCCATCCACAGAAACATTATGTTCTTCACCCATTAGATGGAGGTGTGTGTAAGTTTAGATATAATACTTATCATAACAACATACTAGTATATTTAGGATACTGGTGTTGTTACAAAAGAAAGGAATAAAAAGATTTTAGGGGTTGGAGAAGTAAAATAAAAGAAAACAATTTAAGAGAAACTGTTACCTTTAATATGGGTAACTCCCTTTGGTTTGAACCAAATGACTTCTTGAAGTGACTTCTTCCTAAGTTAAGGCTTCTAGGAGATGGAGAGGGATGTAGGGAGATTAATTGGGAAGATTTTGGATGAGCCAAAAGGATTTAGAGGTGTGAGGAATTGGTTATAAGTGGTCTCCTTTTATAAGGGAGAGGAGGGGCTCTTTAGGAAAGTGTTATAATATTATTTTATTATATAATGATATTCAGTTTTAAAGGTCCAAAAATCATTAAAGTCAAAGATAATATGACTCATAGTCGAAATAAAATCATCCAATCAGAATTGGACATGTTTTGGATGTTATTTTAATATTTATAATCTTATTTATTTAAATCTTTTATTAATGAGGTAAATACTATATCATTATTGTGTCATAAATAATTTAATTTATGTGATGTCTCAAAATTATAAAAAAAATACCATGATGTAGGAAATATTTTTAGCTTTCTAATAAACATTTTTAGTCAAAAATATAATTTATATAACACTGTATAAAAATTAATTTACTAAAATATTTTTGTTTATGTCATTTTTGCCTTTACATTAAATTAATTAATCTAAAGTGTCATTAACTTTCATAAGTGGAACCATGGTGTCCCAAAATAGACCCAAAGATTCCCATGGTCATACATTACTCGTCCAATAAGTTTAGGACATGTGTTAAGGTAATTTTAAATTATTACAAAATTCTTTTTACCTTGAATTACCCTATTTACCTTTAACCGCGATAAATAAAAGTCAAAAGTTACTATTCACCAAAAAATATTTCCATCTTATTGAACCACATTTTACTTCTTGATAAAAACCGTGTATTTTAGATTTTCTAAATTAAATCCACAGAAGTGGTAAAATTTCATTTAAATGAAAAAGTCAGTTTTTTTAACTATTACTAAGTGATTTCACTATTCATCAAAAATTGAAGTTTTTAAGAAAAATACCAAAAATTAAGCCTAAGCTTTATTTGATATTATGAATTCAAAAATGATGTCTATTTTTCTAAATTCAAAACATATAAGTGGATTTAATTAATTTAAAATTAATTCCCGTTGTTAAAACAAATAGCGTGTTTTTAAGAAACAATAACTATCAAAAGATTGACACTTGTTTATGTCCAATTTCAAAGTGAAATTAATTCCAATGACCAAAATTGGATTAAATGGTAAAAATATATTCTAATTAAACTTTAAAACCAATTAAAAAGATAATCTAACTATATAAATAAATTAGATTAAAACACAGTTTTGAATTAAAATACAATATTTTTCACTATTCATTAGAAAATGAACTTTATTAGAAAAATTCCAAAAATTTACACAAAGTAAATTTTGATGTCCCCATTCTAAAGAAGGATTTTATTTGGTCAAATATAATATATTAAAGTGACCAAAATTATACTTAAAGATGGTTCTTCATTAAAAGGCAGTAAATCGACCTTTTAATGTAAATTTTGCTTAAAATTAGATTCATTCACATTTTAAGCCTCTAACATTTATTGGATAAATGTAAATACATTTAACAAACATGTATAATCATATTTTAGTTAGTTTTGTTCATTAACACCAATACAACAGCTAGGAGTTAACTACCATTTAAAATAATAATATTATATTATTAGTGTGCAACGTAAGATTTCAAAGAAACTCGTTGTTGCGTATCGGGTACGCTATCAAACATAGCAACCCCTTTAAAGTAAAATTAATATTTAATTCACGAATATTAATAAATATGAATTATGTATTATTCTTTATTTACCTAGGATGTTACAAAAATAGTGGGACACTAATAAATAAAATCATCATGTCATGAATTTTAGTAATATGGATAAAACTAAAATCTACTTTTAATTAATGTAGAATATATAAAGTGAAATCATCATAACACTGCAATAATTTTTTGATAAAGTCGATGTCCTATCTAAAATCAACTTCCAAAAGTGGTATAATAATTTATACATTGTTTTTATACTATAAGGTTTGGATTATATATCAGAATCCCCTATACATGATTTTCCACCTTAGTGAGTAATAGAGGGTAAAAAGGATGCCTACAATAGGTTCATGGAGGATACATTATATATTTATTTTATCATGTTTTTAGATATTTCTAGAGAGATAATGATGCAGCATAAATATATGTATGCTTATAATATGAAAACTCATCACCTATCCCTTGAGATGGAAAATATAAGCTCAACAAAAAATGAGATTTTCAATGCACTATACTAGTGTAAACTAAAAGAAGGGAACCAAGTTATTGATCATGCCTTTAAAATGTCAGAGTAAATTGATCAATTAGAAAATTTAGGCTTCCATTTGGAAATAAATTATTAATTAATCTCGTATTATCATTATTACCACCAATATTCTCCAAGAAAAATATGATCATTCTATCACTCATGAATCTTTTATTTATGATTCACTAAGAAAATGAGGAATCGAAGGATTGTTGTTCTTCATATATTACAGTGAACAAAATTAAAGAAAAGGTTGAAAATTCCATGACTAGTCATATGTCTATGGTGTATTTACAACATCCTTACTAAACAAAAAAAGATTATAAGGTAGGAGTGTAAATAGAAGGTTGTTTTTTCATGTGGAAAGAAATATCATTAGAATAAAAACTGCAATCAATTGAATAAAAATCCTATAGAAGTTTCTACATTAGGTAAATTCATCATTATATTTATTTTTTCTGTTATAATTCTTGGGGATTAAATATAATATTCTTATTACATGTGTTTATTTAAATATAGTAACCAAGAAAACATAGAAACATTGCTAGAAGCAAGTTGTGTTCTCAAGTTAACTAGAGAAGGGTGAATCCTATATCAATAAGAGTGGCTCATGACTTCATTTCCAAGAGGATTGATTCAAGTAAAATTATTATTTTGTATTATTTTTTACCAAAACATTTATCACAATTTCCAATTGTAAAAAATTATTCATTATTTCATTTATGGAATAATTATTGTTATGGTTTTTCATGCTTAACTAAATATTCAGTAATTCTTGAATCATAGATTTCTAACTAGGAAATCAATGATGAAATATAAAATATAATACTCACACCCAGTAGTGGAAAGATAATTATTTTCCAATTATAACTGATAATAATCGAAAATTTTATACCATAAAGAGTATTTAGTCTTGTTTATCCAAAAAACTAGGCATACTAGCAAACTTACTTATCAAGTTTTAGACAAAGAAACTTTTAGAAATAAAGGTATTCCGCAAAGCTTCTATAGTTAGTTTAACTACATAGCATGAATCATTCCAAGGTAAATCTTTAGGTAAATTCATATACTTTTCCTTAAATTCCTATAAGAAATTTTAGGAATGATAAATGAAATTAATGAATACACTTGGTAAAAGATACAAGATCCTTCAATTTGGTATATCGAAGTATATCTTAACTAAGTATCCATCAATATTTAACTATAGAGTAAATATTTTTCATAAAAGTTATATTGCCTTGTTCACATCATAGATATGATGATAGTACAAGGTACATCAATGATGTAACATCCCAAGATTTTACAATATGTATATTCTTAAATAAATTCAATTTATTTGATAGCTTACAAGCTTAAACAGACCATGATATACTATTAAATATTAACATGACCATTGGAATAGTAATGTAATCATTAGGAATAGTAATGTGGTCATTTGAATAATATCCTCACCTATGAAATTATAAATAAAATTTAGGTATCTCATTAATGAAAATATGATATATTTATATCATGGAATATGTAAATAAATATTTTAAAAATGATAAATTAAGTGTTGGTATTTTTGTGAAACATAAATGTTTATTTAAAATTTTATAATTAATATAATGATTTAAAGGAAATTTTATTTTCATAAAATATATTCATAAATGAATATTTTGTTTTATTATAATTATAATATAATTTTATGAGACCATAATTAATCTTTCAAAGTGTCATAAAATAGGTTATAATATTAAAATCAATATTTTTAGAATAAATAATGATTTTAATTTGAAATTAAATTTATCATATTTAGAAAATAATTTTTATAAAATGGATTCCATTTTTTAAATCTATACATCAAAAAATGGTTAGGGTTAATTTTTTGTATTTTTATAAAATAGTTGAATTTTTTTGTGAATAGTGAAATACGGTAATTTACGGTATTTAACATTATAAGTAAATAAATGAATTATTGAGTCATGGATGATGTATGGATGATATAATCACCAATTAGTTAAAACTCACATTCTCTAGTTACTATATTTAGTCATGGGAATCAACACTATTGACAGTCTTGAGCCAAAATAATAAACAAATGAATAAAATAATCAAAAACACCTCTCTACTCTCCCTATAAATACCACCCCTTCTCCTCATGCATTCTAAGACTTGAATATTGACTAAATTATTCCCAATTACATTCCCAATACTCTTCCCCATGTCTAAGACCTTCTGTTCTTTCTAAAATATCAAATCCAAATGTCTTAAAGAGGTTCCCAAGGAGAGTATATTCAAGAGGTAAAATCATTTTTCTTTCTATTTTGTTTTCTTTTATTTTCTTATTCTCCCCTCACCTCACATTATTCAAAGTGTAATGGTAACTATAGTATCATGTATATACTATAATTTTATTATGCTAATGGAATATCCATCATAAAATCTCTTCTCTCCTCCTTTTATTCTAAAAATAAAAACATCTTTTATAATGTGTTGATTCACCGCCTTCATGGACGATGAGTTTTCATTTTCCATTAACACCTTCAAGGCTGGTCATAAATCCATTATTATGGTTGAATAAGATTTTAATATACATATTATAAGTTATATCATGTTCTTTAACTAACATATAAACCTAATATTAAATAAAATGATACTATTTTGTGATGGTCATAAAAACCACAAAAATAAACTAATAATTTTTCATCAACATTTAATATAATGAATCATCCTCATACCATATAACCAAATGATAAATGAGACCATTTAAAATTCTGTAAGTTCATTAATACTAAATAATTTCAATTCTGTATTTTTTCTTCCATTTGACAAGAACTCTCATATTTATACACAAGGGAACCAACCATGAAACCAATGCCCTCGGAACAATAAAATTAAACATTATAACTCATCAAAATGACCATAAATAAACTTAATAAAATTATAATAAATAAAATATATGTTTAATAGGTTTTTAATTAAGTAATTAATGAATCTAATTTTATTATCCAGGACATTAAGTACAAGTATGGAACGCTTTTGGATATAAGGTAAGGGACTTCATCTAAATTTCCATTTCATTGAGACTTACTTGGTATTGTAAACCTAATAATTTGTATGTGGTGTATCTACTACCCCTTTGAGATCATTTTTCATTTGACATTATATTTCTATTAAATATCAGTATTTCTTGTATCATGGATATGATTATTTTCTAAGTCATATACCATTTTTTACATACGGTGTTTACCTTGGATGTTATTGTAAATAGGGATATATTGATAAATCTATATCCTTTACTCAATACAAATACTTTGATAAGGAATATTGTTCATGAATTAAATCTATGTATGAATAATTATTTGGAAATACAGACACAAGTGGGTCCTAGTTATAGATATCCCCTCGATGCATTGATAGGCCTCATGAGATAAAATAGTTGGCAATAAACCCTTCGTGTTTGTTTCCAAGAAGAATCAAACAGGTTTGTACCCACATACTTAAACCATCATGTGAAAGGTCTTGATGGTAGTGGTTCATGTTCTAGATACATTACATCCAATAATTAAGCATTTCCTTCATTCAGTATTCATTTATTACTATCCACGATATTTTCACTATGAAAAAAATCTATAGATGAATTTCTATTCTCAGTTTATTGATTACATGGCATGGTTTTTCAGTTATTTACCTTTCCATATTTATTATTCCTTATTGATTATGTTTTACTTATTATTGATTCATGTTTCTAGTATATGTAATAATTACTGATCATTTGATCTCACCCTTTTATTTGTTTTCCTTCCCCACGTTATGAAGATGAAATCTTTGAATAAGTGTAAAGGAAGCGGTTTATTTTAATTTTTTATGTTCTATGTTTAATTACCAATGTAATAAGGAATACATGTATGTATCCAGTTCTTCACGACTACTAAACTGATCGATCCTTGGTGATGTAATATCTTGTATCTATGTAATTATAATAAAATAACCACTAACTCTAGGCTACTGGGGTCGGGGTTGTTACAGTTGGTATCAGAATAGGTTTAGTAGAAACGTTGGGAATTATATGTTCAATAAACATGAGTATTATAATAATTACTTAAAGTGAATTTTGATCTCAATACTCGTGATTATTATGATCCAACTCGGTGTGTTCCATTATTTATTAATGGCGCATAATGGAAGAAAGGGACTAAATACTCGTGGAAAATATAGGGATTTCCCCACTAAGAAAGTCAATATAGTTAGTATTGGAGCCAATTAGATCATTATTATATTAGGACATCTTTCTTAGGTTATGAAAAATAACTATACTACACCTATGTTGGATCATTTTATTTGGAAGAAGCCCTCATATTTTAATGGGGATACTAATCCAATGGTATCTAAGCAATGGATCAAGTCCCTTGAAAAGATATTTCTAATATTGAGATGTGATAAAAGGGAAAAGGTAGTGGTAGAGGTATATTTCCTCAAGGGTGATTCTGGTCAATATTGGTCATTGATCCAGAATACTAAGGAGGAAGATGATATAGAAGACATATAATGGAGAAATTTTAAAGAAAAATTCTTCAACAAATACTTACCTCATGAGAAACAAACTAAAATATATAGAAAATTCCTTAGATTAAAGTAAAATGAATAAGAAAGTATTGAAAAGTATGAGGCTACCTTTAAAATATTATCCAGGTATGCTACATATTACATACATGATCCAAAAAACAATATTGATCATTTATTTGAAGGTCATAATCCAAGTACCCAAAGGGAACTGGCTTCTCAAAAAAATTAGCATATGATAAAATAGTATTAAGTGTCATCAAAATAGAGAATTAATTTTATTGATTCTATATGTTCAAGGAAAATCAAGAAAAAAGAGGTATTATGATAACCATGAAAAAGGTAAAGCATCAAATAAGAATAGGAGAACTAAGAAATTCCCATTATGTGAAAATTGTGGAAATAATCATCCTAGGAAATTCTTGAAAGGCATGGGAGTTTGTTATAAGTGTGAAGAAAAGGGTCATCGAGATAATGAATTAAAGGGGAAGAAACAAATCAATGATACTCAATGATTTAACTGTAATGAAATGGGGTACTATTCAAACCAATGTCCCAAGCGTTAAGGTAATATATCATAGAAGATTCCAAGGGGATATGGCCAAGCTTGTATGATCACCACAGCTAAAGTAAAAGTACTCAATGATGTGGTGGTAGGTACATTAATCCTATATTCAAATTTAGCCAATGCTTTATTTTATTCTATATCATTGTACTCTTTTATATCTACCCAATTTTCCAAGAAAATTATATATTTGCCTTTTGATTTAATAAGGGAGTTGTCAGTCAAAACCCCTAAGGGAAGTCTCATTGCAACAAAAATGTGTCAGAAAATCCCCATTATAACACATAAATTTGATTTATTTGTTGAACGTATTATCATACCTATGGTTGACTTTAATATAATCCTCAGTAAGGACTAGATTTCAAAATATGATGTGAAATTTTATTTCCAGAAGAAAAAAATTAAGATTTGGGAGGAAAATGTAGAATTCCTTACCATTAGAGAAAAAACTTCATCATCTTATTCTTATCTAGATCCACCCCCAGCATCTCTACTGAATTAAATTCTTGGGGAGGAAGAGAAAACAACGTCTAGTGATGATTTAAGTAATCCTAAAATTGAGTATGTACCAATTATATAGGAATACGTTGATGTATTTCATGAGTAAATACCTAGATACCCCCCAGAGTGTGAAGTTGAGTTTACCATTGATTTAATCTCTGATTCAAGTCTAATATCAAAGACTCCTTATAGAGTGGCCATTGTGGAATTAGTGGAGATGAAGAAACAACTATATGGGTTGAGCAATATGAGATTTATTCACCCTATTTTTTCTCCATGGGGAGTCGTTGTTCTATTTTTTAAGAATAAAGATGGATCCATGAGGCTATTCATTGGTTATAGAGAAATCAATGCTATTAAAATAAAGAATAATTCTCCTATAGCTTTCATTGATGGTTTATTTGATCGACTTGATGGAGCTCAATATTTTTCAAATATTTACCTTCATTCTGGGTATCATCAATTATGATTAAAGAAGTAAGATATTCCAAAGAAATCTTTTTATACAAGGTATAAACATTATGAGTTTATAGTAATGTAATTTGGATTGAATAATGTACTCTATTTTTTAGGGATCTAATGAACATAATATTCAAGGAATATCTTGAAGATTTTTTGTGGTATTAATTGATGATATTCTGGTATATTCTAAAACCTATGAAGATGATTAGAATCACTTGCAGATCATTCTTGAGACTCTTAGGAGGAAAGAGTTATATGGTAAATTTAGCAAGTGTGAATTCTGGCTTCATAATATTTTTTATTGGATATATTGTCTCTAAGGATAGAGTATTAGTTAATCCTATGAAGATAAAGGTGGTCCAATAATATCCTATTCTAATGATCATAATTGAGGTACATAGTTCCATTGGTTTAGTTGGTTACTATCATCATTTCATTCAAAAAAAATTCGGATTGGCTAACCCATTAACCAAGATCACACATAATGGGGTTAAGTTCGTATGAATAAAATAATGTGAATAATGTTTTGAATAATTAAAGATAATATTATTAAATGCTCCGATTTTAATGCTACCATCAGGAAATGATGGTTTTGTAATATAAAGTGATGCATCAAAGAAAGGACTAGGATGTGACCTTATGAAAAATGATAAATTTATTGCATATGCATCAAGGAAGTTGAAGATTCATGAACAAAATTTTCCAACTCGTGATTTTGAGTTAGAAATCGTAATATTTTATCTAAAGATATAGAGACATTGTATCTATGGTGAAATACATGAGATATATATAGATCATAAGATTTTGAAATACATATTTAAACAGAAGGAACTCAACATGAGGAAAAGGTGATGACTCAAGTTACTCAAAGATTATGATTTCTCAATACACTACCACCCAAGAAAATCAAATAATGTAGAATATGAATTAAGTAGGAAGGATCGTGGACTTCTAACATAAATGGGGATTAAGAAAGATCATATGTTCATGGATTTAATAAATATTGATATGGGAATTGTTAAGTAAGGGTAAATGTCACTCATTTTTCAAATGATTGAGAGACCATCTTTATTGGAAAATATTAAAATCTCTCAATCTGATGATGAGAATTTTCAAAAGAAAATTAAAGTTGTTAAGGATGGAATATTGGCATATTTCTTGTATGGGGATGGGATTATAAAATTTGGAAAGAGTTTATGTGTTCCATAAATACCTGAGCTAAAAAGGGGACTATTATATGATTCTCATAACTCAAATTTCTCTATACACCTTGGTAATACCAAGATGTATAGAGATCTGAAGGAACATTTTTTTTGGGATAATATGAAGTGGAAAATTGATGATTATGTGTTAAGATGTCTAGTTTGTCAACAAGTGAAGGTTGAGATACAACATCCTAGAGGATTCATGCAGCCTCTACCTATTCTTATGTGGAAGTGGGGTGAAATTAAAATAGACTTCGTTATTGGATTACCAAATACCCCCAAAAATAATTATACGATATGGGTTATTGTTGATAGACTTAAAAAATTGGCACATTTTCTTTCTATAAGAGAATATTTACCTCTTGAGCGCCTAGAAAGACTTTATATTAATGAATATGTAAGACTTCATGGTGTTCCTCTTTCTATTTTGTCTGATCGAGATCCCCATTTTAGATCAAAATTATGGAAGAGTCTTAAGAAGGATTTGGATATTGAGCTTCATTTGAGTACTTCTTATTACCATCAAACTGTCAGAAAGTCTAAAAGGACTATTAAAACATTGGAATACATGTTGATATCATGCTCACTTGACTTTAAAAGTATGTGGGAATAGTATTTACCTTTGGTAGATTTTTTATGCAATAATAGTTTCCATTCAAGTATTCAAATGGAATCATATGAGGCATTATATGGTAAGAGATGTTGTACTCTAACTTGTTGGGATGAAGTTGTTGATAGGAAACTTATAGGCCCAGGACTTATTGAAGAAACAACAAAAAAGGTAAAAACTATTTAGGCTCATATTAAAGCATCTCAAAGTAGGAAAAATATTTGTGCTAACAACTGAAGCAGGGATTTGGAATTTCAAGTGGGAGATCACATCTTTCTAAAAGTATCTCCATGGAAGGGTGTCATAAGGCTTAGTAAGAAAGGGAAATTGAGCCCCAAGTATATCAAACCATTTAAAATTATGGAAAGAATTGGAGATGTATCTTATCGATTAGCAATTCCACCAAGTCTCTCCAAAGATCATGATGTGTTCCACCTATCATTATTAAAGAATTACATACCAGAACCAACGCATGTACTCACCTATGAAGAAATAGAATTGAAACCTGATTTGTCTTACTGTGAAGACCCTATCAATATTATTGAAACTAGAGAGAAATTATTGAGAAATAGTACGACTTGAATGGTAAAAGTTATTTGGATAAACCATAAAATGGAAGAAGAAACGTGGGAACCTAAGGATGTTATGAAGAATAAACATCATCATTTTTTTATAAGGTAATATTCATGAAAAAATTTGAGGTTGAAATTTTTAAAGGAGGGAAGAATATAACACCCCAAGTTTTATGGTATGTATCTTCTTAAACAAATTCAATTTATTTGATAACTTATGATCTTAAACAAACTATAGTATACTATTAAATATTAACATGACCATTAGAATAGTAATGTGACTGTTAGGATTATTAATTTTGACATTAGAATAATAAACTCACCTATGAAAGTATAAATAAAATTTAGGTATCTCATAAATTAAAATATGATATATTCATACCATGTAATAAGTAAATAAATGTTTTAAAAATGATAAATTAAGTGTTTGTATTTTTTGTAAAAAGTAAATGTTTATTTACAATTTTATAATTAATATAATGATTTAAAAGAATTTTTATTTTTATAAAATAGATTCATAAATCAATATTTTGTTTTATTATAAGTATAAGATAATTTTATGAGACCATAATTAATTTTTCAAAGTGTCGTAAAACTGGTTATAATATTAAAATTAGTATTTTTCGAATAAATAATGATTTTAATTAAAAATTAAATTTATCATATTTAGAAAATTATTTTCATAAAATGGAGTCTATTTTTTAATCCTACGTGTCTAAAAATTATTAGGTTTAATTTTTTGTATTTTTTTGAAATAGTTGAATTTTTTGGTGAATAGTGAAATATGGTAATTTACGGTATTTAACATTATAAGTAAATAAATGAATTATTGAGTCATGGATGATGTATGGATGAGGTAATCACTCATTATTTCTAACTCAAATTCTCTAGTTACTGTATTTAGTTATGGGAATCAACACTATTGATATTCTTGATCCAAAATAATAAACAAATGAATAAAATAATCAAAAGCACTCATCTCCTCTCCCTATAAATACCACCTCTCACCACCCCTTCTCCTCATACCTTATAACCCTTGAATATTTTATAAATTATACCCAATTAAATTCCCAATCCTCTCCCCCACATCCAAAACCTACTGGTCTTAACAACATACTAAATCCAAGTATCTTAAGGATGTTCCCAAGGAGATGATATTCAAGAGGTAAAATCCTTCTTATTTCTCTTTTATTTTCTTTTATTTTCTTATTATATACTTACCTAACCTTATCAAAAGTGTAATTGTGACTTCATTATTATATATATACTATAATTTTATTATGCTAATGGAATATACATCATCAAATCTATTCTATCCTCCTTTTATTCTAAAAATGAAAATATCGTCCGTGATGTGTCGATTCACCGCCTTCATGGACGATGAGTTTTCATTTTCCATTACTGCCTTCAATTATGGTCATAAAACCATTATTATGGTTTAATAGGATTTTAATATACATATTATAATTTATATAATGTTTTGTAACCAACATATAAACATAATATTAAATAAAATAATACTAGTTCGTGATGGTCATAAAAACCGCCAAAATGAACTAATCATTTTTAATTAAAATTTTATCTAAAAAATAATCCTATGACCATATAACCAAATTATATGTGAGAAAATTTAAAATTATGGAATTTCATTAACACTAAATAATTTCACTTTTAGAGTTTTTCTTCCATTTGATAAGAACTCTCATATTTGTACACAAGGGAACCAACCATAAAACCATGAAACAAACTCTCCCAGAACAACAAAAGTAAAAATTATAACTCATTAGAATAGCCATAAATGAAATTAATAAAATTATAATAAATAAAATATATTTTTTGGAGGTTATGAATTAATTAATGAATTAATCTAATTTTATTATCCATGACATTAAGTACAAGTGTGGAATGCTTTCAGACATAAGGTAAGGGACTTCATCTCAATTTTCATTTCATTGAGACTTACTTGGTATTGTGCACCTAATCATTTTATGTGGTGTATATACTACCCCCTTTGAAATCATTTTTCATTTGAAATTTTATTTCTATTAAATATCCATATTTCTTTTATTATGGATATGATTATTTTCTAAGTTGTATTCTATTTTTTACATACAATGTTTACCTTGAATGCTATTTTAACTGGGGGTATATTGATAAATCTATATCATTTACTCAATACAGTTATTTTGATAAGTCATATTTTTCATTAATTAAATCTATGTATGAATAATTATTTGGATATTCAGATATGTATGGGTTTGGATTATAGATATCCCCTCGATGCATCAACGGGTATTATGATACAAAACAGTTGGTGATAAACCCTTCAAATTTATTTCCAAGTAGAATCGGATAGGTTTCTACCTACAGACTTAAACCATCTAGTGAAATGTATTGATGGTAGTGGTCCATGTGCTAGATACTTGACATATAATAATTAATCATTTTCTTCATTCAATATTCATTTATTATTATCCATGATATTTTCACTATGACAAAATCTATTGTTGCATTTCCGTTCTCAATTTATTGATTACATGCATGTTTTTTTCATATATTTATCTTTCCATATTTATTATGCCTTATTTATTATGATTCAATTATTATTGATTCATGTTTCTCCTGCATATAACCCTTACTGAGAATTTGATCTCACCCGTTTTATTTTTTTTCCTTCCCTGGGTTATGAAGATGAAATCTTTGAATAAGTGTCAAGGAAGCAGTTTATTTTCCTTTGTTATGTTATATGTTTAATTACTAATGTAATAAGGAATCCATGTATATATTCAGTTCTTCAATAATACTAAACTGGTTGATCCTTGGTGATGTGATATCTTGTATCTAGTCCATTGTAATAAAATAACCATCTACTCTGGGCTATTGGGTTCAGGGTTGTTATAGATGAAGAGTCTTATGTATATTTCAAGTCTTCCATGATACCTTCCAAAAAATGTCTCACATGAGAGTTGCATAATGACTAACCATATGATAACTAAATTAACTAATGGATATCATATAAGTTACAGTATTATGGGAGTCCATTAATTTTATGACCTAAGGTGTTCTTATTTCAATCATTTGTTAAGTTAGCATTAGATTCAAATGTCTATCAAAAGGAAACACAAGGTGCATCTCAATTTTTTATTCTATAAATAATGAAGATATTAACATCCCTAAGATATAATGGTATTAATCATACCAACTAAATTTCTATATAGTAAGGACATATCTTCTGATATGGTGGGAGTAATCAAGGATTCAGTTGAATCTAAGGGTCCATATGCATGAGTTGGCATAAGAATAGTTAACTCCTTAAGTTTTAGTGGGAGGAATTGTTCTAGAGAGACATACTGCATAGTAAATTTGAAAAAAAAATCATGGGAATGGTTTTATATTCATTACAGTTAATGTTTTATATTATTCAGTAAGAATAATAATTCCTACAGGAAGAAATAAGTAGAAACTTAGCTATAATTTAAAAGTTCATTTGAAATTAAAAATGAATTCCATGTACTAAAATCCAGTTCCCCATTTTGGCAGTTTCTCTGGTTGATATAAAGTCATTGGTAAGTATTCAGGAGAAACTACACATGGATGATCAAGTTTAAACCAATAAATCACTGATGATTAATGAAATTCTTATAATATGAGGACATAGTCTTTGATAATACCTTCTCACTAATCATCATGTGAAATTCCATTCAAATTTTACTTGACATATCTTTTATATGATCATTTTATTGTGTATTGGATGTCAATATCTGGATCTTTAAAGGAAATTTTGTGCGATATGTTTATATGGAATGACCAGAAAGTTTGGTGAAATAAAGAAATAGCAATTTGATATATAAGTTTCAAGGATCCATATATGGATCAAAATTAGCATAATATCATAGGACATTTATTTAAAATGAATGTGTTCCTAGGTTTCTATAAGCGGTTAGTGGTAGAACTATATATTTCAATGATAATATGTTTGACAACATATTGAAAACAATTGATTATTATTATAATTCAGTAAAACTAAAGATAATTTCTCCAATATTAATTAATCGACAACCCAAGTTCCTGGGAACATGGTATACTATCTTAAATCAAGGGGTTTCTTAATCCAAGTCATTGTACATAGTTGAAATGGTATTGAAAAATACATGAGGGGATAATTTACCCAAATTATTCTTATCACATGGTATTCTTATAATTTATATACTACATATTCCTAAGAGTGATTTGTAAATATATCTAACATGCCATAATATATACACATGTTTGATCTTGAATATGTATAAAACATAAAATGAAAATTTTAAATGATACTAGGAGAACTACATAGGTTGATATTCATAACTATCTGATGGTGCTTGAGGAAGAAAAATTGGAATTGTTCCTATAAATTGGAGAAATGGGAATACTATTTTTTCCAGGGGATATAAAACTAGTTTTCTTTAGATCAGTTTGATCTTGTATCATAGTAAGGATAAGTTACTGTAAAAGGGTTAATCATATTACAACCAATAGTTTTCATATTCACATTATATTGAGTGTGTTGTGTCTTATAAATGCAACTTAAGAAGTAATCTTAGAAAATTTTGTTCCAAATTTCAAAGTTGTGCTTAGATAGAAAATCTCAATTAAATTATGATGAACTTTTAACTATAGTGCTATATAATATTTAAGGGGTGATATGGGAAAATAGTTTATACTTATTTATATACTCTCTTGAGGGATTCTCTCAAAGGAATAAGGTCATGGTAAGCAGATCAGCCACACACTAGTATAAAAAGTATTTAATACAATGCATTTTTATGTCAGTTATTATTAACTGATGTATAATATTATTGTGCTAACTTTTATATGTTGGTTACTAACTTATGTTAACTATAAATTAATTCCCAGTATATAGAAATTTTTTTAGGATACAATGTTAAGGGGAATAAATCTTGTCCAATCTATAAATAAGGGACTTTATATTATCAACTACAACATGGGAGAAAAATAGTATACATGGGTCATAAATGGTTTTTTTATATGGATCACTCTTATCAAAGGTTAAAAATGCATTCAATGGATCACATGAATTTGATATTCCTCCAAAACCTTTGTTAATCGATCAGTGTTTTGAGAGGGTAAAAAACATTGAAGTCGCATTTGGAAAGAAACAAAAACTTGAAAATGACATAAATATATGGAAGAAATGATCAATATTTTTGGATCTTATATATTGGATATATCATGAGGTTAAACGTAACATTGATGTAATAAAAGTTGAGAAGAATATTGGCATGACCCCCTCCCTTAGAATATACTACAATGAGAAGAGAGAGATAATGACCCCCGAGTCTCGCCTCTAGTAGGCCCCATGTTGGAGACTAGCACCAAGGGTATAAAAAATCTCATGTATGGGAGGCATTACCCTCTGTAATATAGATATGATTGAGAGATAATTTTAATTAACCATAAGGAACCCCATTAAATAATATAAAATAAATCCAAAAACAATCCCATAATGCATGTATAAATAAAACAAGATATAGATAAAAGTATCCAAAGTAAAATACCCAAAAGTAATTCTAAAGTAGTGACACAATAACTATCCAAATATATGAGCTAGTAATGTTCAGAACGGTCCATGTAGTCCTCCTAGAAAACTAAAAATGAGTTTATATACATAGAGTTAGAGTATAAGTATACTCAATAGGAAAACCAAAGTCTCTCATGCACATGTGAAAGAAGCATACTAATTCACCTGTCAGTAAACAATAGAACCAATAGCACCTAAACGGGTCAACTATCAATCACAAACCCCACTAAGAAATGATCACTAAATAACTTAATCTAATTATTATAACATAATATAAATCATATTGATAAAGGTTACTCCACACCACTTTCCCACTAATTTTCCAACCTCACACCCCAATGACGTATGTCCCAGTGCTCTCACCTCTTCTGTATATCACATCATACCAAGCACACCACATGAAACTAACCATAACATAAAATCTTACCCAAATACACTTGGTTCATCACATCACATCGCATAACCATAGTGGTAGGTTATCGTGAACATGTAGTACGTCAACCTTGTGTCCTCCTACCATGCACAACCCCCACCATAAACCATCTCGTCATCTCACCTGAAAACACTTGGGTAAATACATCTCACCTCACCTAAAAACACATGGGCCATATCATCACACCTATACAATGACACTTTTGACTTCTAACCATCATATCCCATGCATTTCATCATCACCTGGAAGAGGGATCAGGGAAGAATAGGTAGCCATCCATCTATCGCCACCACCAGGATGTTGGGAAAAACACCCCCAAAACATTTGGTTGTCGGCACTAGGTGATAAACATGGGTAGGGTGCATATAGAAAATCAAAATAATATACAAGGAATATATATATATCAACAAACAAGACTAAACTATGGGTTTACAACAAGGGTACCTACCAACTCACAACTTTCCCCAAATTTGTTGCCACCTCTAAATGCACAACACTACCCTAAAAAACACAAGACACATTTCAACTTCCTTCTTAATTAAATCCATTTTATATATTATCCATCACCAACCCATTTCATTACAAATCTAATTCATTCCATTATTCGAGTTTGTTAATTCACATTTAATATCAACCTCATTTAACTACACAACCTATTATTAACCATTCATTAACTTTTTTCATCCCATACCATTTCATTTTTCAACATTATTATTTATTTAATTCCATCACTAATCAGGAAACTATCATAACACAACACATAACAACATTATACAGCCCATAATCCTTATGCTAATAATCCCACACATCCACCATCATAGTTACAATCACCTCATCATCATAACTGCCACATCACCACCACTTTTCATCATAATAATTTCATAGCATGGTTACACATACCATCATCCCCATGTACCACAACCAAACATCACACACTCACACATGCCACAAAACTTATTCATATTATCACAAAATATTTTCTAGATTTAAAAAAGTGTATCCATTACTTCCACTTCTTTTATTTTAGGGGTATTCTCACACAAGCCATATATTCTAATGCAGCCAATTTATTTTCCAAGTATAAGTGGTTAACAATTTATTTATGGGGTGTCATAAAAATCACACAACATGGAATTCACAACATATATCAAAACCATAAAAATAGGGGATAACAACAGCCATGATTTTTAGTGATACAACAAATATGGATAAAATCAATATCATAATATCAAAAGGCTATAAAAACATGTGAAACATTACCCTTACCCTTAGATTCAATCAAAACAATTTATTATCTTCATTAATGTAGTGTATACTATATTATAAAAATATAAAAGAAGCATGAACCCCTCTTGTATGTTACAATTTATGAGAAACAAAGGAATCCCCTACCAAGAAGAAAGAAACATTACACCAATTTGTTGCACCAAAAATAGGGGGTGCACATACAGGAGGGGACCACCTATAGGGAAATTGAACCATAGAGTTACATGAATCCAAGGGAAAAGGATCTGAAATATATCATCTCAAGAGAAATATAGACTTAAAGAACAAAGGAAAAATAGTTGCTTAAGAATGATCAGATCTGAAACCAGTTGGATTTGATATGGTTTTAATTGACCATTAAAAGAATATCTCATCCAATCCATCTAGTATAACTATTAAAAAGGATTTTTAATTTTTATAAATATAGGATATAATTATCATACTTTAAAACTTCTTTAAATTTCATTAATTAAGGCATTAAAACCATTTTTTTTCAAAAAAGACATCAAAAGGGAAAACAGAAAATTCTAGAAAAACTGGATATACTGCCAGGATCTACCACCAGAGATCTACCACCAGTGATCTACCGCCATAGATCTACTACCTAAGATTTATTACCTTAGATATATCACCAATGACCTACCACCAGAGATCTACCATTAGTGATCCATCGTCAGTGGTCTACCTCCAGAGATCCACTGCCAGAGATCCACCCCCAGAGATCCACCACCAGAGATCTACCTCCAGATATCCACCACTAGTGATTGACCATCATAGATCTATCACTAGTGATCTACCTCCAGTGATCTACTGCCAGAGATATACCACCAGAGATCTATAGCCAGAGATCTTCCTCTAGTGAACTACCTCTAGTGATCTACCACCATAGATCTATCGCTAGTGACCTACCACCAGTGATCTACCCCCATAGATCTACCACCAGATATCTACCTCTAGGATCTACCTTCATCCTTTAAAACACCCCTTTTCCCTCCAAAACACCACAAAAATCCTCCCTTCCTCCACTAAAAACCTCTAGAATTTCCTCATACACCTTAATCACCATATTTCCCACAAAGTAATGGGTCAGAAGTTCTGGGTAATTACATCATATTCCTATCAAACTATTATCTCCCTCAATAATTCAAAACCAACTTGAAATGAAATATGGAAAAGGGTCCAAAAAACAATCCCTCGAGATACCTCTCAAGGATATCATAACATATGAAGCACCTCCACTAACTAAACACTCCAGGTTAAAGACTATTATCTTATAAATAACCACTTGTAAAACCATTTAAACTCCCTAATTGAAGGACCCTAGAACACCCTGAAAGGGGAGGGGTGAATCAAGTTGTCAACTTTTTCTTCTAAAGTGATGGATCTTGATCCCGTGTTGGTATAAACATGTTAAACTTGTCTGATAGTAATGTACAGTAATGTAAACATTCACAAGAAGAGAGAAAACACATCAGTTTTACTTGGTTCACCACTAAGGGATAGCCCAAGGAGTATACACCAATAGTGTGTCAGTCGTACCTAAATCTGTTAATCTTCACTAATTGTGGAAAACAAAAGTTTAGACACATTCACTTTGTTCCAAGCACACTGCCTTTACAAGATTTTAGGGATAGCACACTACAAACCTCGAAACACTTCCATCGAATCCCCCTAGTTTACTACTTTGGGAGAATACTTACACATTTTATCAACTTGAAGGTCATTTCAATGAATTTACATTAAAATATTTTTCCCTGACTAGCATGAGACTCTTCTTTCATTGAAGTTCTGAGTTGATGCTCTTGAAAAAACTATTCACTTAAACTAGATGTTTGATACTGCATTTCATGAAGCTTCTTCTCGAAGCTCACTTCCTTCATGAATCAAACTGATTTCAAGGAAAAAAACTCCCTCACGAATCTCATAGAGTCAACATGGAATACCCAGTCATCATGAAGCATCCATTACTCAGAAGCATTGGAAATAGTCAAGAATTAACTAGTCTTTTCAAGATGCTCAAGCTCGTATATAAAGATAGATTCATGGATCTCCCAACCTTCATGAAATCAGAGTGATTCTAGATTGTATTAAATTATTTTCATGTCAAATGAAGTGGGGGTAACCTCATATTTATAGGCTCAAACCTTCACGATACTCCACCACCTCTAGTGGGTTTTTTCTAAACCTTCAAAATCATCTTTGTGTAGAACCTCCATTCACAAATCTCCTGTGAGTTTTGTCAAAGTCTTGGAGATTACCATCAACTCATCACGAATTCACAATGATCCACTTCTCATATTTTTAGAGAACATCATCAGTGAATCACGTATTCATGAACATCCACACCTTCGCAAAGCTTAACATTTATGAAAACCTAGTCATTGAGAAACCCATGCCTTTACCATATTTAAGAAGATTTGGTTCTAGAAAACAACCTTTCGAGATTATATCCTATTCCTCTAGATTTTTACCCCAAAAATTTGGAAAACACTAGGAAATGAGACCACCTTCAATACTGTAGTTAGATTGTACTGTAAGATTGTTTTCCTTACAAACACCCTGATCATCCATGTGTGGATTGACAACAAACACAAAATAGACTCCATTTCCAGGAAAGATAAACCTTGGTTCTAACACACATAACCCTAAGCTAAAAATTGTCACACCCAATGAACAAAAGATCCCCAAGTACACAAATCAGTGAATTTTATCTCCCATGTAAGATACTATCCACTTTGGTCAACACTAACTCACCTGTACGGTTTCAATCATGTTTAGGTAAAACATGTCTAAATTATGGATCAGTTATTCCTTTTTTATGAATTTAATCTTTAATCACACATAATATTAATAAGGAATAATCACATTTCATATAAAACATTAAGTTCCAAAAATTACATTGAAGAACCATAAGGAAAGACAAGGTATAAAATAAATTAAAACAACTTTAGGTACTGAGAAAGCATTTGTGTCTCATGCTCCTAAGTAATCTCCTCCAAACCATCATGCCTCCATAACACATGAACTAAATGAATGGCCATCCTCTTAGAACCTTATCTCAATGATCTTAGATCTCCACTAGCTACTCCATGAACGTTGCATCATCCTCAATATCCAACTCTCCCCAATAAATGACGTGGGAGTCGTCATAGAGACATTGACAGAGATAAGAGACATGGAAGATGTCATGGATCCAATCCAATCATGGTATAAGTGCCAACCAGTAATCTAGATTTCCAATGTTCCCTAACACCTCGAAGGGCCCAACAAACCACAGTGGGAGCTTACTCCCCTTGTTGATCCTCTGCTACCCACATTGAGAGGAAACCTTCCAGAACACATGGTATTCGACCTAAAATGTCAAGGGAATCCTCCTAAGATAAAAATAATACTTCCACATTTCATTTTATGCTTTCATCCTATATCAAACTAACTGAACCATTTATGTTGTGCTCTGCACCACATCAATACCAAAAACTATTGACTCCCCAACCTTAGCCTAGCACAATGGAGAATTACACGGTCGCATGTACAAAGCCTCAAATAGGGAAATTCCAATGGATGAGTGAAAACTATTATGATAATAAAAGTCAATCAAGGGAAGGTTGTGTGCCCACAATCTGCTAAAGTCCTGGACACATGCCCAAAACATGTCCTCCATCATCTAAATAGTCTGTTATGTTTGCCCGTCCGTTTAAGGGTGGAACACAGTTTTGAGGTGTAAATGGGTGCCAAAATCATGTTAAAATACCCTCTAGAATCATTAGGTAAAATTGTAATCCTGGTAAGATACAATGGAAATCAGGATTCCATGCATCTACAGCACCTCATACACATACCTTTTTTCCAAAATATCCAATGTGCCCGACTCCTTGATCGCTTGGAAGTGAGCCAGTTTTTTCAACTGGTCTACAATTACCCCGATAGAATCACAACCTCCTTGAGATCAAGGTAAACCTATGATGAAGTCCATTGATATGTCATCCCATTTCCACTTGGGAATATCCAAGGGATGCATAAAATTTCCAAAAACATAGTGTTCAGCCTTTACCATCAAGAAAATTAGATACCGAGCCACAAATTCTAACACTACTCATTTTATCCTAAGCCACCAAAATTACACCCTCAAGCCATGGTATATCTTGTAAACTCTCAGTTGTACTAATAAAGGTGAACTATGAAACTCACAAAGGACTCCCTCATGCATCTCTACTGGAACAAACAACCTCCCATGAAATATCATCCAGTTTTGAACATCCTCCGACCATATCTCCAGAGCATAGATATAGCCAACACAAGCATGGATCACCTAAGCCTCTGAGTCTCCCCACTGAGACTTATCCACCTTCTATATCATAAAATACTACACTGTCATCTAAAACAAATATCCTATACCATCATCCACCATTACATCTAAGTATAAGGCTGTCAACTCCTCTATCACTCTCCAAGAATCCCCAGACTCCAGAATAACATCCTTCCATGACTTTTTGCTCAAAATATTTAGCCACAACATTCCCCTTTACTGGGGTGTTAGAGATATCAAAATCATAATCCTAAATAAAATCCATCCACCTCTATTTCCATAGGTTTAGATCATACTAATAAAAAACATACCTCAAAATCTTGGGATTCATGAAGATGAAAATGCGCTCCCAAATGTGGTAATGCTGACACAACTTAAAAAAACACAACCATGGATAAATACAGATCATGGGTTTCATAATTAAGCTCATGGGGATGTAACTTTATAGACCCATAAGATATCACTTCCCTCTTCTTCATCAACATGTATCCCAATCTCAGATAGGAACCATCACAAAATACCTCAAACATCACACCCTCTTCAAGAAACTGGAGCATTGGAGCACTAACTAACATCCCCTTCATGTAATAGAACATTTCCTAGAATTGATTATCCCACAAAAAATCATGGTCCTTACTATTCAACATTGTCAATAGAGTTGAAAATCAAGGTAAATCTGGTGAAAACCTTCGATAATAGCCCATAAGTCTAAGGAAACTATAAACCTATTCCAAATTCTTGGGTGATACCCAAGAAATAATTTCCTCAACCTTATAAGGGTCTACTGAAATGCCCTAATAAGACACCACATACCTAAGAAAACGCACCTCTCATTTCCAAAACTTACACTTGAAAAAAATTCTATAAAGCTGGTGGTGTCAAAGGACCTGTAAAACAGCGCTAAGATGTTTGACATGATCCTCCTATGACTTCAAGTATATCAATATATCATCGATGAAAATGACTATAAACTAGTATAGGAATTCATGGAACACGGATTTCATGATCCCTATGAACACATCTAGTGTGTTCGTGACAACAAACGACATGACCATGAACTTGAAGTGATCATACCTACATCTGAAGGTAGTCTTCAGGATATCGTCCTCATTAACCCTCAACTGGTGATATCCAGACCACATATCTTCCTTAGAAAACTAACCCACCCATATTAGCTAGTCAAAAATATCTTCTATCCTTGGAAGAGGGTAACGGTTTCTGACCATCACCTAATTCAACCTCTAGTAGTCTATATACAATATTATACTATAATTCACCTTCTTGGAAAACAATAATGAAGTACTCCACGGTGACACACTGGGTCGGATAAAACCCTTATTTATTAGATCATCTATCTGAATACTCAAATCCCAAAATTCATAAGGTTTTATTTGATAAGGATCCATCTAAATAAAAGAAGCACCAAGATACAATTATATACTAAATTCAACATCACATAGATGGGGTAGTGTCACAACCTCATCAATGAAAACATATAAAAACTCCCCAAAAACACTGGGTACCCCCACTATCCCAGCATCTATTGATTCAACCAAAATCTCATCCATCAAAGAAAGAAGGGGCTCTACACTCCCACTATCCATCTGAAAACCCTGCTCACCAATGAAAACCACACGCTGGCCATCCACATCAAAGAACACAACTCTCCTCTAGAATCAATCGATAATAGCACGCTGATAATACAACTAATAGATTCTGAGGATGACATTTTATGGATTCATATGAAGTAATAAAATTCCTCTATGGGATTTATGTGGCCCCATCATTAGTCTACACCCCTGACACACAAAAAACAAGTTGGTTTATCCTCCGACTTGATAGTCAAAACTAGAGTCATAAGAAGTCTCTCTATATCTAGTCCTAAATCATGGACTAGAGAAGGTGTAACAAAGTAGTGTAAATATCCAAAAATAAACAAGGTACAAACAAGGGTACATGATAAACTAATCATACCTCAAAGGATATTTGGCCCCTCTGGTATTGTTGCCTCAATTGTCAACAACTGACCACACCCATCTCCTCTACCTCTCTACTGATAGCCACTTCCACGACCATGCTCAATTTGAGCTCCCTGAGGGAGAGGGACATCCTGAGGTTTCCCTCTACTAACCATATATTCTCTCAATAGATCATAAGCCTATTTCCACTATTGCTGAAATATATTTTTTTGAAAAATACTAAAGAAATTGTCATCAAAACTAACAACCTCTACCAAGATAAACCCCATGAACCACTAGTAATCGATCTGGACAATGAATACAGCCTCCAAATGTGAAAAAAAACTGGCCCGAAACTCCCAAGAGTCCAAAAAGGAAGCTATTGAGGCCAACTACCGATGATTAAAAACCTCAAAGGCCTAGAAACCTAAGACCTGCCACCGAAAAATCCTCAAGGAACCTTGTTGTCTCCCCTCTTGTGGTAAACCTCCTTGTGAGTGCATCTGTTTGATCACATTTTCCTTATTCTGAACCTCTAGATACTTTGGAAACGTAAAAGAAGTAAATACATAGTGAATCAAAGGATGGAGTGCCTCCTCGTGAAACCATTCTTGGGCCTCCTTATCTGGAAAAAATTTATAGTGAAAAATGAAGAGGATCCTTGAACTTGATCCCCAACTCCTGCACTAAAAAAATACCCTAATGAAGAGAAATAAGCTCTTACCACTTCACTGCCTTCATGGTTGATGAAAGGAAATCTTCTTGTAATTCCTTATAAAATTTAACCCACAAGACACCTGCCTCCTTCCAATCACCCAAATACAGCATCCACCATTGATGTGTAGCTCCCTGCATTTGGATAACTACTAAAGGGACCCAGTACTTCATTGAGGTATGGATCAAACTAAGGGTGATCCCAGGATCCTCTAATTAGATCTTTGTCTCCAAATTTAAAACACTACCCTCGTACTTCTCCAAAGTCTTCTGCTGAAAAGTGCGTAATGTCTTCTTCCACGGATCATCCTCCCCAATCAGAAAAACCCTTCAACGATCAACTAGGTCGTCTTAATGAACCTCCAATACCTGATCCACACATAGATGATGATCAAGAGACATATCCAAAAAGGGAAACAAATATTTCCTAAGCCCGATAGTATAGAATTTTGTTAAGATTTATTTATTTCAATTTAACCCCATTTAAATTCCCAAAACCAAAACCACCCAATTAAAAAATGAACACAAGTCATCATGAAGCATGTACCTCCCCTAGGTCTATTCCCTATAAGCAGGTCTACCTCACTTGGTCATTAAATAAGTTTAAATCCCATTTACTGAATCATGGGGCCCTAAAATCCCATGTCTTAACCAGTATCCCTAGCCTATGTCATATACCAATGGTAAACTGGAAATGTTTTCATACCAACTCATGTAATCCTCAATGCGACTAACTTAGAAAGTGCATCCAAGAGACCCAAGATCAAATCTGAGAGAAGTCATATTTCAATGTATTTTAGCAGTACTATTCAGTACTATAGTAGCTGAAACTATTGTTTCGTTTGGGCCTTCAAGACACCAGTTTGGACCCCAAGTCCTTCAAGTCCATCGAGCCACCCAATCCCTTCAGGACAGTCAGGATTCCAAGCCACCACAAGGCCTTTGGGCCACCTCAAGGCAATTGGTCCACCTGAAAATGCATATGTACTAGATAGATTATAATGAACAAAGCTCTAGATATAGATTTAGAGTAGTCACATTCACCAGAGAAGAGCTAATCGGACTTGGAATATTGGGAGGGTATGTCATTTTCATCGGTACTGATCCTGTGAAGCTCTACACAGGATAGCTATCCAACCAGCCATGTGTAGGTGGAGAGATGTCATCACAACATTTTCTGGGGAGGGGTAGTTCCAATTTGTCTTATTTGGGTTGATTTCCTAAGACTTACGAGTCATGTAATGTCACTTAAGCCTTTAGGCCTTGTAAGGGTTCCCCCTCATCCCTTGAAAGGGGGATTATCAAAATCAATAAAAATGAAGGACTTCGAACCATTCAGGAATTATATCCCTCAACCATCATCTCTGATACCACTTTGTCACAATATACCACCTCTAAAGATAAAATAATGAGGGGAGAGAGGTAATGACCCCCGAGTCCCACCTCCAGTAGGCCTTGAGTTGGCGACTAGCAATAAGGGTATAAAAAATCTCATGTGTGGGATACATTACCCTCTATAATATAAATAGTATTGGGAGATAATATGAATCAATCGTAAGAAACCCCATGACATAATATAAAATAAATCCAAAAAAACATCCCACAATGCATGTATAAATAAAACAGGATACAAATAAAAGTCTCCAAAGTAAAATACTCAAAAGTAAAGATAAATCAGTGACACAATAACTATCCAAATATCTGAGCTAATAATGTCCAAAATGGTCCATGTGGTCCTCCTAGAACCCTGAAAATTAGTTTATATATATAAGGTGAGCATACAAGTATACTCGGTATGAAAATCAAATTCTCTTGTGCACATGTGAAAGAATCATACTAATGCACCCATGAGAAAACAACAGAACCATCAACACCTAAATAGGTTAACTATCCGTCCCAAAACTCACCAAGGCATGATCACTAAATAACATAATCCAAGTATAGTAACATAATATGGATCATAATGATAAAGGATACCCCATACTATTTTCCCACTAATTTTATGCCCTCACACCCCAATGAAGTACATTCTAACACTCCCACCTATTTTGTATATCACATCATGCCAAACACCCCATGTGTAACTGAACATAATGTCACATCTTTCATGAAGACGCCTTCTCCATCAAATCACATCACATAACTAGAGAAGTGGAGTCTCATGAACATATAGTACATCAACCTCGTGTCCTACTTTTACCATGCACAACCCCCACCATAAACCATCTCATCATCTCACCCAAAAACATCTAAGTCAGCACATCTCACCCTACCTGAAGGCACCTAGGTCATCTCATTACACCTCGATAGTGTCACTTTTGACTTTTTTCCATCACATATAGTGCATTTCATCATATCCTAGAAGAGGGAGTATGGAAAATGGGTATCCTTCCATCCATCATCACCACCAAAATATTGGGAAAAACACCCCCCAAAACATTTGGTTGTTAGCACTAGGTGATCGACATGGGTGGGGTGCATATATAAAATCATAAGAATATACAAGGCATATATATATCAACACACAATCCCAGCCTATGGGTTTACCAAAAGGGTACTAACCACCTCATGACTTTCCCCCACTTTATTTCCACCTCTAAATGCACAACACCACCCTACAAAACACAAGCCACGTTTCATCTTCCTTCTCAATTAAATCCAATTTCTAGATTATCCTTCAGTAACCCATTTAATTGCACAACCAATTAATTCTATTTTTCTAGCCCATTAATTCACATTTAACATCAACCCCAATTAATCACACAGTCTATTATTAACCATTCATTAACTGTTTTATCCCATTCCATTTTTTTTCAACATTATCATTTATTTAATTTCATCACTACTCAGGAATCTATCATAACATAGAATGTCTCAAAATCATACAACCTATCATCCTCATGCTAACAATCCCACACAACCACTATCACCGTCACAACCACCTCATCGTCATAACTACCACATCACCACCACTTTCCATCATAATTTACCCAAAGAATGGTTACATATCCCATCATACCCACATAAAAAACCACAAATCACACATTCACATATTCCACAAAACTTATTCATGTCATCACATAACATTTTCTAGATTTAACAAAGTGTGTCTATTACTTCCATTTCTTTTATTTTAGGGGTATTCTCACACAGTTCATATATCCTGGTCTAACCATTTTATTTTCTAATTATAAGTGGTTAACCATTTATTTATAGGGTTTCATGATAATAACACAACATGGGATTCACAACATATATCAAAACCACAAAAATAGGGGTTACCAACAGACGTGATTTTTAGTGATACAACGAACATGGATAAATTCAATATCATAATATCAAAAAGCTGTAAAAACATGTGAAACATTCCCCTTCCCCTTAGATTAAATTAAAATGATTTATTATATTTATTAATATAGTGTATACTATCTTAAAAAAGATAATAGAATCATGAACCCCTCCCACATGTTACAACTAATGAGAAATGAAGGAATCCCCTACCTAGTAGAAAGAAGCTTTACACCAATTTGCTGCACCAAAAATAGGGGTGAACACATAGGAGGGAACCACCTACAGGGAACTCAAACCACAAAGTTCCAAGAATCCAAGGGAAAAGGCTCCAGAACCTCTCATCTCAAGAAAAATCAAGCCAAAAATAATGAGGGAAATATCTTCACTTTAGAATGATCAAATATGAAATCTATGGGATTTGATACTATTTTAATCAACCATTAAAGTCAAATCTCATAAAATCTATGTAGTATAACCATTAAAAAGGATATGGAACTTTTATAAATATAAGATATAATTATCAACATTTAAAATGGATTTAAATTTCATTAATTTTGGCATTAAAACCATTTTTCATTAAAAAATACATCAAAAGGGAAAAACTAGAAATTCTGGAAAAACCAAGATCTATCACCAGTGATCTACCGCCAGTGATCTGCTACCAATGATATACCGTTGGTGATCTACTGTAGATGATCTAACTCCAGTGATATACCACTAGTTATCTACCACTAGAGATCTATATCTATAGATCTACCACCAAGATCTACCTTCATCCTCTAAAACACCCTTTTTCCTCCAAAACACCACAAAACTCCTCCATTCCTCCACCAAACATCTCTAGACTTTCCCCGTACATCTTAATCACCATATTTCATGTAAATTAATAGGATGTAATATCTAGGTCCTTAAAAATATTTATGATAGTTTTATTAGAATATTGTTAGATATTAAAGGAAAAACTAAGGATGGGATAAATTCTAGATTGGACTTACTGTCAAGGATACTATGTTTAGAGTCAGTTATCACTCTTAAAGGAAGATGAACATACCTTCCTCTACCTTTTAATGGATTTTATAAGGGGGGGAATTAATTTTTTTCTAGTTCCTTATTGGTATCAAAGTGTCATAGGTTTATTCTTCAAATGTAAAAAAAATTGTGTCACTAAAAGATTTGAATTTAATAGGCATAAAATCTCATGATTGTCATGTCATGATGCAACAAGTCCTATCAGTTACATTGAATGAAATATAAAGACCCTATTTTTCCCTTTTAAGACTTTGAAATATATCAAAGAATATTTTTCAGAGCCAGGTGCTAAGAAGGTATGTGATTCCAAGGCCCGGTGAGTCCTGAATTAATTTTATAAAAATATCAAATATATTTTATATTACACATGCACATTTTTTTAGAAATAATTAGATATATCCTAAAAAGATTAAAATAAAAAATATAAGACCATAGCTAAATCTGGAGCATGAGGTTTACCCTAATAATGACCTAAATTTGGTCATTGTCAGACGTTCAGATAAATTAGCTATTGGAAGATACATTAAGTGAATTAATTAATTAATTAATTAAATGACACAAAAAAATCCTATAAAAATATGCTATTATGGAGAATATATAGATTTATACACATAACATTGGGACCATTGAGAGGAGGATTCCACCATTCTTCATTGGCGGATAGATATCGGATGATTAAACAACAACCAGATTAAGATGAATTGAGGCGTAATGAATGAAATGGATATTCCTCATCCTTGGAAGCTATGTTATTCACCAAAGATTGATCTAAATTAAGGTATTAATAATCATTTATTCTTTCCTCCCTTATGATTAAAATATTTAGCATGATCAAACACTTTATCCTTTGATCTGCATTGAATAAAATCCCTCACATGAGCCCATGTATCATATTTGAATTGTTTATTCAAGTTATCCCCATTATGCCGTGTTTCTCACCTCAAATATCCCCAATTTATATTTTTTTTCAAGAACTATTAGCCAATTATTTTTTTACCTTTTTTTTATTCTTTTCCCCCAGCATTATTTTCATTCTTCATCGTTGGCCTACGGGGCCACAATTCGACATTTTTGGGTGGGATTGAGTATGATTGAACCCCTAAATCCATGGAAGATTCATGTGTGATAGAAAGTTTTATGATATGAGGATGTATTGAGGAGTTTTGTAGGATATAGTTGTTTCTACCTTGGATCGAGGATCCATTGATGTAGTGGGAGGCACTACGAGTGACGGGTGGCACATACTGGTTTCATGTGGAAGGATAGGAATTCGATTTCCAGCCACCAGAGGGTTGGAATCGATGGCAAAGGAGGTTTCCACCAGTTTTGGGAAGTAAATAGGAATGATTTGTGGAGGAAATGGTGGATTTGAGATCCACATAATAGATCTAAATATTTTTAAAAAAACTCGACTACACGGCATGTAGTCTGATGAACACGCATCGTGTAGTGACCCAACTGTGACGGTTATGGTTTTTGGTGAGTTAAATATGACACTCTGTGTGGGACCACCAAACACCATGTGACTCAGTGTTAGAAACCAAGCGTGTACTCTATTAGTACATGGACACAGACACATCCAAGAACACGTTGTGTACTGGCACATGGCCAGTGTACATGGGCATGGCTAGGAGCACACGGCCCAAACCTGAGTGGATAAGACACGCTGTGTAGTCCCCTTACATGCCATGTAGGGATACATGGCCAGTAATAAATGTACTAGAAATAACATAAATATAAAAAATGAGTGGGGTCACACGCCATGTGGACCCCCTTATACATTGTGTACTTCCTCTTTGAGGAAGCTTCTATCTATTGTATCACCTTCATTTGGACTCAGATTTTGGCCCACAAGTAGACTATCCTGAGTTTTTTTACACGTATAATGTTATAATTCTCTTAATAGTGTATTTTGAGGTTTGATAATATATTTTCCAAGTGTGACACTACTTTAGGTGGTGCTCGATGACGACAATGATCGGGCAAGATCATTTACAAAGTGGAACCCCCTATTGAGACAGGGCATGGATCCTCTATCCATTTACAGAGTGGAACACTCCCGCTAGGATAGGTAATGGGTCTTTTATCCATTTGTATATTGGAACCCCCTAATGGACTAGGGTGTGGGTCCTATATCTACCTATATAGTTGAACCCCCTGGATAACTAGGGTGTGGGTCCTCTATCTACCTATGGAGTGGAACCCCCCTGATGGACTGGGGCATGGGCCCTCTACCTACCTACAGAGTGGAACCCTCCTTCTAGGACAGATCATGGGTTCTCTATCCATTTGCAGAGTGGAAACTCCTCAATGGACTAGAGTGTGGGTCCTCAATCTACCTACAGAGTGGAACCCCCTGGAAAACTAGGGTGTGGGTCCTCTATCTACCTATAGAGTGGAAACCCCCAGATGGATTAGGGTGTGGGTCCTATATATACCTACAGAGTGGATCCCTCCTACTGTGATAGGTTATGGGTCCTCCACCTATAGAGTGGACCCCCTGACGGACTAGGGTTTGGGTCTTCTATCTATCCACTGAGTGGAACCCTCCTATCATACCCGTGCATGTGTCCTATATCTAGAGATTGTGTCCCCTCGACTCTGCATCATAGTGGAGAGGTGTGGTTCCACATGGATACTTTTTCAGACAGATGTAATAGATGTTGTGCATCGATGTTGGACCTTTGGAACTATTGTAAGACTCGTCATCTTGAGATGGGATGTGAGATGGAGATCCCCTTTCTCCCTCACCTGGGATTCTTTTATGAGAATATATATATAGATATATCCCTATCATTGTATTTCATTTCTCCCTTATTATGGGTTGATATTTTTACTTCTATTGTGTCTCTTATTACTCCCCTCTCCAATTTTTAGAGTGTCATACTAGGTATGTATATAATCACCCCTGTATGGGATTTACATCCATGTGTCATGTCTTATATAGATGAAGGGTAGGTCGGTGGTGATTTAAAAGGATCATAGGGATACCCTGGTGCATTTGACCATGTACGGTGGTTAGAACTTGGATATTTGAAGCTGGGAACTCTCAATATTTAATTTTACAGTTATTTTTGTGTTGGGAAATCTTTTCTGGTTTGGGATGTATTTACCCCTTTACTCTTCATATTACATTGTCATACTCTTGTATTCCCTATATGATTTTACATGAATGGTTCTTACAATATATGTTACTATATTTTATATGTATTTTTATATGTTTCTACATGGTGATAGTTGGGTGTGTGCATACAGGTACATTAGGAAAAGGCCTCCCATATTATTTATGTCTTTCGGCACTGGTCTCCAGCCCCTAGCCTATGGAGGTGGTCTTAGGGTAGTTGTGGATTGGCCTTCCACTAGCCAAGTGGGCCCTAGTGGGTTGGGTAATAACATGGAATAATTTCCATTTTTGTTAGATTTAATATCATAATTATGTGTTATTTTTTCAATTCCATTTTTAATAAAGTAATTTATCTGAATTCTTTGAAAAATTTAGAGAACGATGCAGTTTATATACATTTTCAACTCGAAATGTGCTTTTCACCATCTTTTTTTTGATATCATGGTACAATTAATGGTTCATTTTGTGTGATAAATAAACCTTTGTGGTCTTGTATATTGATCTTACCGCAATTCACTATTTTATTTCCACCCATACACCATTGTGCTAAACTTGTTTTATATTAAAAAATATAAAAAAAATTTCATTCCATGTTTGAATCATTTATTTTGTTTTTATCATTGTTGGGTATAGTATGAAAACTACGTGCACTAAAATGGGATGAGATTTTGTGGGATGGTCCAAAATTCAATTTTCTACAACACATATTAAGACACCCAAGCCCCATTCGACCATTAAGGGGCCCAACCGAAGTCATCTATCCAGGACACCGAATATGCACATAGTAAAAAGTTGTGTGTTGTATATATATTGAGTTGTAGGTGTCCAAATTAAGACAAAAATTCAGTGGATATATCCAAGACGTGGGAAAAAAACTTCCCAGTTTTTTTCAAAACCGATTGAAGACTGTTTGGAGGCTAAAAACAATGGGACAAGTGGTTTTACATAATCGGTGTGCCCAAAACCACTTCCCATTTTTGCAATAAAAGAGCACCATGGGTACCTCATTTGGAGAGTTCGAACCAGGATCCATGATCTTACATTTTGGAGTCCTAGGGTAGTCTCCTCATCATCCTAGAAGTTCTGGATGCCCCTGTTCTCATAAGGGGGTCAAGGATGAAGAAGGAGTTCCACCCGAGCCTCCTCCTCCTCTCGATGGCGAGCTAAACTGTGGAAGATCATTTCGAGGGAGCTACACAAACTTGGGAGGGAGTTCCTACACTTTAAATTATACTGGTTTTTTGTAATTTTTGTGATAAATATTTCACTTATGTTTAACTTTTATGTTCCTCTCCTCTAAATACATTTCTTTTTTTATAATTAAGTGGAACACTTTTTATCTCAACACCGATTGGGTTGAGATTTCAAGTAGGAATCTTGTATTATTCTGATTAGACAATACAAGATTTCTATTTATCTCATTCAAACATATGATTTTAGTATGCTTTGGTAGCCTTTATTTTCTATGTTTGATACCCAAACCTTGATAACACGATTGTTGTGTAAAGGGGTGGTTCTTTGAGCTTCGTTTTAAGAGGCAAGAGGAAAATTGAGATCTTTTCAACCCTCAACCAAAGGATTCCATTAAACCTTGTGTATTTTTCAGAATGATAAACTCAAAAATATGTGTAGTGAACTTGAAATGATCTCCTTATCTCATAATTCTAAAACACCACTTTTATTTATCAACTATTAAACTCTTTAATTAAGTCATTTTATTTTTAAAACTATTTTCAAAACCACCACCTCTTTTAGTAATTTTTATTAAAAATACACACTCAAAACCTATCAACGCACTTTGATAGATGACCTAGGGTCTTACCTAGACTATAATTCAATATTAAAATCATAATCAATTTGATGTGTCATGAAAACACATTCATATATCTACATTGGATATATCCTTTTGAGAAGTATATGAAGATGTTGAAGGGATATGTTCAAAATTCATATCGACCAGAAGCCTCCATTATTGAGAAGTATATTTATGAGGAGGTTTCATAGTTTTTGTAAAAACTACTTGTTTTCACATCAGTTTTCCTATATCTTTCCATGAATGAGTTAGTTTTGGGGGAAAAGGGATTCATGGATTGAGAGTATAATCGTTAACAAGTGAACAAATAGAGAAGGTATATTTATACATCTTGAATAACATATATTATGCCCAGTCATATATCATATTACATATTATTGTGTTAAAAAACATTATCCAATGAATAAATATATGTGTATATTGAATGATCATAGAAAAAAATTACCATGGTTTAAAGAGATCATGCATAGTAGATCAGATAAATCAGAAACATTAATATGGTTAGTGAGTGACCCAAGTTTAAATTTGATAACATGGTATAGGTATAACATTAATGGATCCATATCTTATTACAAATATTGTGACAAAAAAGTAAGTTCATAATAGTAGGGTATTGGTGTCCACATAAGCATTGCATTTTTTGAGTGCATAAGGAATAAACTCAATCTTTATTTTAAGTGAAAATTTTGGAGTTATTTAAGAAATATGGTAGGTTGATTATTTACATTTTTAGTTATATTTTTTAACTATAAATGTTTTATTATTAACAATATAATAAAACATGATGAATTTGGTATGACACAAGTAAATTTTAATAGATTGGAATACACAATTGATCCTTTTATCATGTAAACACATGCGAAAAAAATTTCAATATTCTTGATCCATAAAATGTCTAGTTTTCTATCATTTTCAAAGGATAAATTATGAAAAACTTAATGATGATGATAATTTGTATGAGATCCACACTTCCATGGAAAGATTATCATAGAATATCGATGATCATGTTTTAAGCATGGATTTTTCTATATGGAATGATCATGAGTAAGGAATATGGGAAAACAATAATTTAGTGATATTTTAATATTACAGGTAACATATATTTATATATTTTTTATCTTTTTAAATTTCATAAAATTTAATATATATTGTTTTTAATTTTTTTACTTAAAACAAATATTTTAACAAATATTATAAATAATTTTTTAGATTAGTTTATTTTTGTTTGTATCATTTTTCAATCATTCAACTTTATATGTAATTGTTGTATTTGTATAAATTTTTATATAAGATTTGTTTTATTCTATCTATATCATTTTATGTTTCATAAATTTGTCAGTATTTCTTTAACATTGTTTCTAGATACTCTAACGAATATGATAAATAGTGGTTTTTTTTGTATTTTTTATTTTGTATCATTTTAAAAAATGTATTCAAATTTATGTGTAAAAGTTATATTTGTATGATATTTTAATTAAATTTTATTTTCCTTTTCTTATATCATTCTATCTCTCATTAATGTTGTTATATTATTTTAGAATTTTAGTTAACTACAATAGAAAATAAGAATAAAATTTTGTTTATTTTAGTTTAGTTTTTTTTGGACCATTTTTAAATTTTTATTTAATTTTATATGTAACAGATGGATTTTTATATTTTTGTACTAATTGTTAATTTTATTTGAAAGATATTGTCAGATCAAACAACTCAGTCACCTCAAACTTCTAGGGAGGACCATACACATACTTCTTCTATGGAGCCTCCCCACCATTCTTTATAAGAAACTTCTACTTATATAGGGGAAAATAAGGCTTCCAAGGTTGGTAAACATGGTAGCACAAGTTTACTAAAATTATTAGTTTCTCATAGCCAGTACCCAAGGATATATATTTAGTTTGATGATAATGGTAATTATAGGGGTCCAAATTCAAAACAATATAAGACTTTTGTTGCAATGAAATCTTGGGTGAAAATTAGCATTTTGATTTGTAATTGGATAAGTGTCAATAAAGTAACATTATATCAGTTATGGGAGATGAATTTGGTAAGAACATTTTTCATTATTTTACTTATCATGACATGATTTCACAAGTATAGGTTATTTTTCTTATTATTTAATAACATAGGATATACTATACACTGGAGAAGTCAAGAAGAAATGTTTATTCTCATATTCTAGGAAATAGTGGGATTTTAAATCAACCCTCACATTGAATTTTATTTTTGAGGAAAGAAAAAATGGAAATCCATGTGATATGTATCATTTTCTAGATGAAGATACATGTAAGTGGTTTGTTGAAAGTATACAAGAAGAATCATTTTTGGTAAGTGTAATATTATCTTTTAGATTTGTTATATAATAATGATTATATTAATGATTTGTTTGTCCTTAATTTTAAAAAACTAAGAAGAACGTCAGATATAAATCCAGATTCATAGAGCTCCCAACCTTCATGAAATTAGAGTGATTCTAGATTGTATTCAATTATTTTCATGTCAAATGAAGTGGGGGTAACCACATATTTATAATCTCTAACCTTCGCGATGCTCCACCACCTCTAGTGTATTTTTCATGAACCTTAAAAATCATCTTTGCGTAAAACCTCCATTCACAAAGCTCCTGTGAGATTTGTCAAAGTCATGGATATTACCATTAACTCATAGGTAATTCACAATGATCCACTTCTCATAGTTGTGGAGAACACCATCAATGCATCACGTATTCATGAATATCCATACCTTCGCAAAGCTCAACCTTTATGAAAACCTAGTCTTTGAGAAACCCATGACTTTACCATATTTAAGAAGAGTTGATTCTAGAAAACAACATTTCGCGATGATATCCTCTTCCTCTAAATTTTTTTCCCCAAAAATTTTTCAAAAACTGGGAAACGAGACCACCTTCAATACTGTAGTTAGATTTTACTGTAAGATTACTTTCCTTGCAAACTACCTGATCATCCAAGTGTGGATTGACAACAAACACAAAATAGACTCCATTTCCAAGAAAGATAAACCTTGGTTCTAACACACATAACCCTAAGATAAAAACTATCACACCCAATGAACAAAAGAGCCCCAAGTACACAAATAAATGAATTTTATCTCCCATGTAAGATACTATCCACTTTGGTCAACACTAACTCACTCGTACGGTTTCAATCACGTTTAGGTATAACATGTCTAAATTATGGATCAGGTTTTCCTTTTTTATGCATTAAATCTTTAATCACACATAATATTAATTAGGAAAAATCACATTTTATATAAAACATTAAGTTCCAAACATTACACTAAAGAAACATAAGGAAAGACAAGGTGGAGGATAATTTCTGGGGGTACTGTAGCAGTATTGTATCAGCACTGTAGCAGGCACTGTAGCAGCATTTGTAGTAGGTATTGTAATAGGAACTGTGAAGTACTGTAGTGGTACTGTAGCGGGGAACTGTAGCAGGCACTTTTTGGGACTGTAGCAGCCAGGAATATTCCCCCGTTTGGGCCTTCAGGCCACCGATTTGGTCCCCGATTCCTTTAAGGCCTTCGGGCCACCCAGGAATTTGGGCCAGTAAGGCCTTCGAGCCACCTCAAGGCCTTCGGGCCACCTTAAGTGAAGATGAAAACCAAAAACCCTATAAGGAACAAGCTTCATAAGGAGGATGAGAAAAAAGCTTTCACCGGTGCAGAAGCTAAACGGATTGCAAGAATGAGATGGTATGGCACCTTCCATTGGGACAAGCCTATGCATGCATGGGAAAGCCTATCCAAACAGCCATGCAAAGGTGGAGAGCTGATTTCACGATGAAGATGCTGGGGAGGAGCAGTTCCAAGTAGTTAGTTTGGGTTGTATGTAATGTTTGAAGCCTATGGGAAATTATTTCCTCTAAGGCCTATGGGCCATGTAATACTTATGCCTACGGGGCTTGTAAGGGTTCCACCTCACCCTTTGAAAGGTGGATTATCAAAATCAATAAAAAAATAAAGGCCTTCAGGCCATTGGATGGAAAGGTATAAAATAAATTAAAATAACTCTAGGTACTGGGAAATCATTTTTGTCTTATGCTCCTAAGTAATCTCCTCAAAAACATCATGCCTCCATAACACTTGAACTAAAGTAATTGTCATCCTCTTCAAACCTTATCTCAGTGATCTTGGACCTCTTCTAGCTACTCCATGAACGTTGAATCATCCTCAATATCCAACTCTCCCCAATAAATGGTGTGGGGGTCATCATGGAGACATTGACAGAGATAAGAGACATGGAAGATGTATAGATATAATCCAATCATGGTAGAAGTGCTAACCAGTAATCTAGCTCGTCAATGCACCCTAACACCTCGAAGGGCCCAACAAACCACAGTGGGAGCTTACTCCCCTTGTCGATCCTATTCTACCCACATTGAGGGGAAGCTTCTAGAACACATGGTCTTCGACCTAAAACTTCAAGGGGATCCTCCTACAATCAATATAAGACTTCTACATTTCATGTTATGCTTTCATCCTATATCAAACCAACTGAACTATTTCTTTCGTGCTCTACACTACATCAGTACCAAAAACTGTTGACTCCCCAACCTTAGCCTAACACAACGTAGAATGACATGGTAGCATGTACAAAGCCTAAAATGGGGCCATGACAATGGATGAGTGAAAACTATTATGATAAGAAAACTCAAAAAAGGGTAGGTTGTGTGCCTATAATCTGCTAAAGTCCTAGACACATGCCCACAACATGTCCTCTATCATCTAAATAGTCTGCTCTGTTTGCCCGTCCGTTTGAGGGTGGAACAAAGTGTTGAGGTGTAAATGGGTGCCAAAAGCATGTTAAAATACCCTTTAGAATAATTAGGTAAAATTTTAATCATGATCTGATACAATGGAAATCAGGACTCCATGCATCTACACCACCTCATCCTCATACCTTTTTTCCAAAACATCCAATGTGCCCGACTCCTTGATCGCTTGGAAGTGAGCCAATTTTTTCAATCGGTCTACAATTACCTCAATAAAATCACAACCTCCTTGAGATCAGGGTAAACCTAGGATGAAGTCCATTGATATTTCATCCCATTTCCACTTGGGAACATCCCAGGGATGCAGAAAATTTACAAAAACATAGTGTTCATCCTTTACCTGCTAAAAAACTAGATACTGAGCCACAAACTCTAACACTACTCATTTTATCCTAACCATCAAAATTAAACCCTCAAGCCATGGTACATAATGGAAACTCTTAGTTGTACTACTAAAGGTGAACTATGAAACTCACTAAGGACTTTCTCATGCATCACTACTGAAACAAACAACCTCCCATGAAATATCATCCAGTTTTGAACATCCTCTGACCATATATCTAGAGCATAGATATATCCAACACAAACATGGATCACCTTATCTTCTCAGTCTCCCCACTGAGACTTATCCACCTTCCATATCATAAAAGACAACACTGTCATATAAAACAAATATTCTCTACTATCATCCACCATTACATCTAAGTGTAAGGTTTTCAACTCCTCTATCACTCTCCAAGAATCCACAGACTCCTGAATAACATCCTTCCATCCACAACATTCCCCTTTACTGTGGTGTTGGAGATATCAAAATTATAATCCTAAATAAAATCCATCCACTTCTATTTCCATAGGTTCAGATCATTCTAAGAGAAAACATACCTCAAACTCTTGTGATCCATGAAGACGACAATGTGCTCCCTAATGAGGAAATGATGACACAAATTCAAAAAAAAAACACAACCATGGATAAATACATATCATGGGTTGAATAATTAATCACATGGGGATGTAACTTTCTAGACCCGTAAGATATCACTTCCCTCTTCTACATCAATATGTATCTCAATATTAGACAGGAATAATCACAAAATACCTCAAACATCACACCCTCCTCAGGAAACTGGAGCACTGGAGAACTAAATAACATCCCCTTCAGGTAACAGAACATTTCCTGGAATTTATCAGCCCACAAAAAATCATGGTCCTTCCTATTCAACGCTGTCAATGGGGTTGAAAATCAAGATAAATCTGGTGCAAACCTTCGATAATAGCCCATAAGGCCAAGGAAACTATAAAAAAATGCCAAATTATTGGGTGATACCCAAGAAATAATTTACCCAACCTTAGAAGGTTATACTAAAATTCCCTACTAAGACACCATATACCCAAGAAAATTCACCTATCATTTCCAAAACTTACACTTGAAAAAATTTCTATAAAGCTGGGGGTGTCAAAGGGCCTGTAAAACAGCTCTAAGATGTTTGACATGATCCTCCTATGACTTCAAGTATATCAATATATCATCAATTAAAATGACTATAAACTAGTCTAGGAATTCATGCAACACATATTTCATGATTCCCATGAATACATCTAATGTGTTCGTGACAACAAACGACATGACCATGAAATTGAAGTGCTCATACCTATATCTGAAGGTAGTCTTCAGTATATCATCCTCATTCACCCTCAACTGGTGATATCTCGACCACAGATTGGCCTTAGAAAACCAACTCACCCCTCTTATCTAGTAAAAAATATCTTCTATCCTTGGAAGAGGTATCGGTTCCTGACCATCACCTAATTCAACCTCTGGTAGTGTATACACAACATTATACTATAATTCACCTTCTTGGAAAACAACAATGAAGTACCCCACGACAACGCACTGGGTCGGATAAAACCCTTATGCATCAGATCATCTATCTGAATACTCAACTCCCAAAATTCATAAGGTGTCATTTGATAAGGATCCATCGAAACAAAGAAGCACCAATCTACAATTATATACCAAACTCAACATCACATCGATGGGGTAGTGTCACAACCTCATCAATGAAAACATACAAAAACTCCCCAAAACCCCTGAGTACCCCCACTATCCTAGCATCTATTGATTCCACCAAAATCTCATTCATCAAAGAAATAAGGGGATATATACTCCCACTATCCATCTGAAAACCCTGTTCACCAATGAAAACCACACGCTGGCCATCCACATCAAAGAACACAACTCCCCTTAGGAAGCAATCGATAATAGCATGCTCATAATACAACTAATATATTCTGAGGATGACATTTTATGGGTACATATGAAGTAAGAAAATGCCTATATGGTATTGATGTGGCCCCATCATCAGTCTACACCCCTGACACACACAAAAAAAGTTGGTTCATCCTCCAAATTAGTAGTCAAAACTAGAGTCATGGGAAGCCTCTCTATATCTAGTCCCAAAGCATGGACTAGTGGAGGTTTAACAAAGTAATGTAAATATCCAAAATTAAACAAGGTACAAACAAGGGTGCATGATAAACTAAGCATACATCGAATTATCTTTGGCCCCTCTGGTACTGTTGCCTTCATTGCCTGCAACTAACCACACCCAGCTCCTCTACCTCTCTGCTGACAGCCACCTCCACGACCATGCTCAGTTTGAGCTCCATGATGGAGAGGGACATCCTAAGGTTTCCCTCTACTTACCAAATCTTCTCTCAACAGATCATAAGCCTATTTCCCCTATTCTTGAAATATATTTTTTGAAAACTACTAAATAAATTGTTGTCAAAACTAACCACGCCTCAACCAAGATAAACCCCATGAACCACTAGGAATCGATTTGGACAATGAATATGGCCTCCAAATGTGAAACAAACTTACCCAAAACTCCCAAGAGTCCAAAAAGGAAGCTATTGAGGCCAACTCCTGATGATACAAAACCTCAAAGGCCCTAAAGCCTGAGACCTACCACCGAAAACTCCTCAGGGAACCTTTTTGTCTCCCCTATTGAGGTAAACCTCCTTGTGAGTGAATATTCTTGATCACATTTTCCTTCTTCTGAACCTCTAGATACATTGGAAACATAAAATAAGTAACTGTATAGTGAATCAAAGGATGGAGTGCCTCCTCATGAAACCTTTCTCGAGGCTCCTTATCTGGAAAAATATGTAGTGAGAAATGAATAGGATACTTGAACTTGATCCCCAACTCTTGTACTGAAAAACTAACATAATAAAGAGAAATAATCTCTTACCACATCATTGCATTCATGGTTGATTAAAGGAAATATTCTTGGAATTCCTTATAAAATTTAACCCACAAGACATTTTCCTCCTTCCAATCACCCAAATATAGAGTCCACCATTGATGTGTAGCTCCCCGCATTTAGATAACTACCAAAGGGACCCAGTACTCCATCAAGGTATGGATCAAACTAAGGGTGATCTCAGGATACTCTAATTAGATCTTTTTCTCCAAATTTAAAACACTACCCACGTACTTCTCCAAAGTATGCCGCTGAAAAGTACGCAATGTCTTCTTCCACTGATCATCCTCCATAATTAGAAAAACCCTTCAATGATCAACTGGGTCATCTTAATGAACCTCCAATACCTGATCCACACATAGATGATGATCAAGATCCATATCCAAAAAGGGAAACAAATATCGCCTAAGCCCGATAGTATGGAATTTTGTTATGATTTATTTATTTCAATTTAATCCCTTTTAAATTCCCAAAACCAAAACCACCCAATTAAAACATGAACAAAAGTCATCATGAAGCATGTACCTCCCATAGGTCTATTCCCTACAAGCAGGTCTACCTCACTTGGTCATTAAATAAGCTTAAATCCTATTTACTGGATCACGGGGCCATAAAATCCCATGTCTTAACCAGTATCCCTAGCCTATGTCATATACCAAGGTAAACTGGCAATGTTGTCATACCAACTCATGCAATCCTCAATGCGACTAACTCAGTAAGTGCATCCAAGAGACCCAAGATCAAATCTAGGTGAAGTCATATTTCAAGGTATTATAGAAGTATTGTTCGGTACTATAGCAGCTGGAACTATTGATTCATTTGGGCCTTCAGGCCACCAGTTTGGTCCCCAAGTCCTTCAAGGCCTTCGATCCATCCAATCCCTTTAGGCTAATTAGGATTTTGAGCCACCACAAGGCCTTCGGTCCATCTCAAGGCAATTGGTCCACCTGAAAATGCATATATACCAGATAGATTATAAGGAACAAAGCTCCATATAAGGATTCAGAGCAGTCGCATTCACCAAAGCAGAGCAAATCGGACTTGGAATATTGAGAGTGTATGGAATTTCCATCGGTACCGAGCCTGTGAAGCTCTGCACAGGATAGCTAGTCAACCAGCCATGTGAAGGTGGAGAGCTGACATCATAACATTTTCTAGGGAGGGGTAGTTCCAATTTGTCTTGTTTGGGTTGATTTCCTAAGACCTACAGGTCATGTAATGTCACTTAAGCCTTTACGCCTTGTAAGGGTTCCCCCTCATCCCTTGAAAGGGGGGTTATCAAAAATCAATAAAAAATGAAGGACTTTGGGCCATTCAGGAATTATATCCCTCAACCATCACCTCTGATACCACTTTGTCACAATCTACTACCTCTAAAGATAAAATAATGATGGGAGAGAGACAATGACCCCTAAGTCCTGCCTCCAGTAGGCCTTGAGTTGGCGACTAGCACTGAGGGTATAAAAAATCTCATGTGTGGGATACATTACCCTCTATAATATAAATAGTATTGGGAAATAATATGAATCAATCGCAAGAAACCCCATGAAATAATATAAAATAAATCCAAAAAACATCCCACGATGCCTGTATAAATAAAACAGGATACAAATAAAAGTATCCAAAGTAAAATACTCAAAAGTAAAGATAAATCAGTGACACAATAACTATCCAAATATCTGAGCTAATAATATCCAAAATGGTCCATTTAGTCCTCCTGGAAACCTGAAAATTAGTTTATATACATAAGGTGAGCATACAAGTATACTCGGTATGAAAATCAAAGTCTCTCGTGCACATGTGAAAGAATCATACTAATACACCCATGAGAAAACAACAGAACCATCAACACCTCAACAGGTCAACTATCCATCTCAAACCTCACTAAGGCATGATCACCAAATAACTTAAACCAAGAATAATAACATAATATTAAGCATAATGATAAAGGATACCCCAAACTATTTTCCCACTAATTTTATGTCGTCGCACCCCAATGAAGTACGTCCTGACACTCCCAACTATTTCACATATCACATCATGCCACACACCCCATGTGTAACTGACCATAATGTCACATCTTTCATGAATACACCTTATCCATCACATCACATCACATAACCAGAGCATTAGGGTCTCATGAACCTATAGGACATCAACCTCATGTCCTACTATTACCATGCACAACCCCCACCATAAAACATCTCATCATCTCACCCAAAAACACCTAGGTTAGCACATCTCACCTTGTCTGAAGACACCTAGGTCATCTCATCACACCTCAATAGTGGAAACTTTGACTTTTTTCCATCATAGCCAGTGCATTTCATCATCTCTTGGAAGAGGGAGTGGGGAAAATGGGTATCCTTCCATCCATCATCACCACTAGAATGTTGGGAAAAACACCCCCAAAACATTTGGTGGTAAGAACTAGGTGATCGACATGGGTGGGGTGTATATATAAAATCACAAGAATATAAAAGGCATATATATATCAACACACAATCCCAGTCTATGGGTTTACCAAAAGGGTACTAACCACCTCATGACTTTCCCCCGCTTTATTTCCACCTCTAAATGCACAACACCACCCTACAAAACACAATCCACATTTCATATTCCTTCTCAATTAAATCCAATTTCCATATTATCCGTCAATAAACCATTTAATTGCACAACCAATTAATTCTATTGTTCTAGCCTATTAATTCACATTTAACATCAACCCCAATTAATCACACAGCCTATTATTAACCATTTATTTACCATTTTATCCCATGCCATTTTGTTTTCAACATTATCATTTATTTAATTTAATAACTACTCAAGAATCTATAATAACATATCATGTATCAACATCATGCAACCTATCATACTCATGCTAAAAATCCCACAAAACCACTATCACCTTCACAACCACCTCCTCATCATAACTACTACATCACCACCACTTTCCATCATGATTTCCCCATAGAATGGTTACATATCCCATCATCCCCACATAACAAAACCACACATCACACATTCACACATGCCACAAAACTTATTCACATCATCACATAACATTTTCTAGATTTAACAAAGTGTTTCTATTACTTCCATTTCTTTTATTTTATGGGTATTCTCACATAGTGCATATATCCTAGTGTAACCATTTTATTTTCCAATTATAAGTGGTTAACCATTTATTTATGGGGTATCATGATAATAACAAAAAATAGGATTCAAAAAATATATCAAAACCACAAAAATAGGGGTTACCAATAGACATGATTTTTAGTGATACAACAAACATGGATAAATTCAATATCATAATATCAAAAAGCTGTAAAAACATGTGAAACATTCCCCTTCCCCTTAAATTAAATTAAAATGATTTATTATATTTATTAATATAGTTTATACTATATTAAAAAAAATATAATAGAATCATTAACCCCTCCCACATGTTACAATTAATGAGAAATTAAGGAATCCCCTACCTAGTAGAAAGAAGATTTACACCAATTCCTTGCACCAAAAATCGGGGTGCACGCATAGGAGGGAACCACCTATAGGGAACTGAAACCACATGGTTCCAAGAATCCAAGGGAAAAGGCTCTAGAACCTCTCATCTCTAGAAAAAGTAATCCAAAAAGAATTAGGGAAATATCTTTACTTTAGAATGATAAAATATGAAATCTATGGGATTTGATACTATTTTAATCAACCATTAAAGTCAAATCTCATAAAATCTATGTAATATAACCATTAAAAAGGCTATGGAATTTTTATAAATAGAATATATAATTATCCACATTTAAAATGGATTTAAATTTCATTAATTAATGCATTAAAACCATTTTTCACCAAAAAAGACATCAAAAGGGAAAAACTAGAAATTATGGAAAAACTAGGATCTACCTCCAGTGATCTACTGTCAGTGATATACTTCTAGTGATATACTGTTGGTGATCTAATTTCGATGATCTACTACCAGTGATATACCACTAGTTATCTACAACTAGAGATCTATCTCTATAGATCTACCACCAAGATCTACCTTCATCCTCTAAAACACCCTTTTTCCCTCCAAAACACCACAAAACTCCTCCATTCCTCCACCAAACATCTGTGGACTTTCCCCATACATCTTAATCACCATATTTCCTAAAAATTAATAGGATAGAAGATCTAGGCCATTAAAAATATTTATGATAGTTTTGTTATAATTTTTTTAGATATTAAAGGAAAAACTAAGGATGGGATAAATTCTAGATTGGACTTACTGTCAATGAGACTATGTTTAGAGTCAGCTATCACTCCTAAAGGAAGATTAACATACCTAACTCCACCTTTTAATGGATTATATAAAGGGGGGATTAATTTTTTTCTAGTGCCTTTATGGTATCAAAGTTTCATAGGGTTATTCTTCAAATGTAAAAAAAATTGTGTCACTAAAAGATTTGAATTTAATAGGCAAAAAATCTCATGATTGTCATGTCATAATGAAAAAAATCTTATCCGTTACATTGAATGAAATATAAAGACCCTATTTTTCCTTGTAAGACTTTGAAATATATCAAATAATATTTTTCAGAGCCAGGTGCTGAGAAGGTATGTGATTCCGAGGCCCGGTGAGCCCTGAATTTATTTTATAAAAATATTAAATATATTTTATATTACACATGCACATTTTTTTATAAATAAATATATATATCCTAAAAAGAGTCTCAAATAAAAAAATCTAAGACCATAGCTAAATCTGGAGAATGAGGTTTACCCTAGTAATGACCTAAATTTGGTCATCGTGAGACGTTCAGATAAATCGGCTGTTGGAGGATACATTAAGTGAATTAATTAATTAATTAATTAAATGACACAAAAAAATCCTATAAAAATATGCTATTATAGAGAATATCCAGAGTTAGACACATAACCTTAGGACCATTGAGAGAAGGATTCCACCATTCTTCATTGGCGAATAGAGATCGGATGATTAAATAACAACCGGATTAAGATGAATTGAGGCGTAATGAATGAAATGGATATTCCCCATCCTTGGAAGCTATGTTATTCACCAAAGATTGATCTAAATTGAGGTAAGAATAATAATTTATGTTTTACTCCCTTATGATTAAAATATTTAGCATGATCAAACACGTTATCCTTTGATCTGCGTTGAATAAAATCCCTTACATGAGCCCATGTATCATATTTGAATTGTTTATTCAAGTTTTCTACATTATGCCATATTTATCACCTCTAATATCCCCAATTTTTTTTTTCAAGAACTACTAGCCAATTATTTTTTAATTTTTTTTACTCTTTTCCCCCAGTATTATTTTCATTCTTCATTGTTGGCCTACAGGGCCACAATTCAACATTTTTGGGTGGGATTGAGCATGATTGAACCCCTAAATCCATGGAATATTCATGTGTGATAGAAAGTTTGATGATATGAGGATGGATTGGGGAGTTTTGTAGGATGCAGGTGTTTCTAACTTGAATCGAGGATCCAGTGAGGTAGTGGGAGGCACCATGAGTGACGGGTGGTATGTACTAGTTTCGTGCGAAAGGATAGGAATTCGATTTCATGCCACCAGAGGGCTGGAATCAACGTCCAAAGGAGGTTGCCACCAGTTTTGGGAAGTAAATAAGAATTATTTGTGGAGGAAATGGTGGATTTGAGATCCAAATAATAGATACGTAGATTTTTTTAAAAACTCGACAACACGGTGTGTCGTCTGATGAACACACATCGTGTAGTGACTCAGCTGTGACGGTTAAGGTTTTTGGTGAGTTAAATATAACACGCTATGTGGGACCACCAAACACCATGTGACTCAATGTTGGAAACTAGGTGTGTACTCTATTAGTACATGGACACAGATACATCCAAGATCACATTGTGTACTGGCACATGGCCAGTGTACATGGGCATGGCCAGGAGCACACGACCCGAACCCGAGTGGAGAAGACACGCTAGGTAGTCCCCTTACATTCCATGTAGGGATACATGTCCAGTAATAAATGTCTAGAAAGGATATAAATAGGAAAAAGGAGTGGGGCCACACACCATGTGGACCCCCTCACACATTTTATACTTCCTCTTTGAGGAATATTCTATCTATTGTATCACCTTCATTTAGACTCAGATTGTGGCCCACAAGTAGACTATCCTGAGTTTTTTTACACGTATAATATTATAATTCCCTTAATAGTGTATTTTGAGGTATGATAAGTTATTTTCCAAGTGTGATGCTACTTTAGGTGGTGCTTGATGACGACAATGATTGGGCAGGACCATTTACAAAGTGGAACCCCCTATTCAAAGCAGAAGCCAAGATCTTACTTTTTGGAGTACTATGGGAGTCTCCTCATCATCCTAGAAGTTTTGGAGGCCCCTATCCTCATAGGGGGATCAAGGATGAAGAAGGAGTTCCACCCGAGCCTCCTCCTCCTCTCGATGGTGATCTATATGGTGGAAGATCATTTAGAGGGAGCTACACAAACTTGGGAGGGATTTACTACACTTGAACTTCTACTGGTTTTTTGTAATTTTTGTGATAAATATTTCACTGATGTTTAACTTTTATGTTCTTATCCTCTAAATACATTTCTTTTGTTATAATTAAGTGGAACACTTTTTATCTCAACACTGATTGGGTTGATATTTCAAGTGGGAATCTTGTATTGTTCTAATTGTAGAATACAATATTCTTATTTGTCTCATACATACATATGATTTTAGTATGTTGTGGTAGCCTTTATTTACAAAGTGGAACCCCCATATTCAACCCAGGAGCCAAGATATTACATTTTAGAGTCCTAGGGGAGTCTCCTCATCATCCTATAAGTTTTGGAGGCCCCTGTCCTCATAGGGGGATCAAGGATGAAGAAGGAGTTCCAACCGAGCCTCCTCCTCCTCTTGATGGAGAGCTAAATGGTGGAAGATCATTTAGAGGGATCTACAAAAAATTGGGAGGGAGTTACTACACTTAAACTTTTATTGGTTTTTTTTAATTTTTGTGATAAATATTTCACTTATGTTTAACTTTTATTTTCCTCTCCTCTAAATGCATTTCTTTTATTATAATTAAGTGGAACACTTTTTATCTCAACGCCGATTGGGTTGAGATTCCAAGTAGGAATATTGTATTGTTTTGATTGGACAATACAATATTCCTATTTATCTCATACATACATATTATTTTAGTATTATTTGGTAGCCTTTATTTTCTATGTTTGATACCCAAACCTTGACAACATAATTGTTGTGTCAAAGGGTGGTTCTTTGAGCATTTTTTTAAGAGGCAAGAGGAAAGTTGAGATCTTGACAACCCTCAACCAAAGGATTCCATTAAACCATGTGTATTTTTCAGAATGATGAACTCAAAAATATGTATAGTGAAATTTAAATGATATCCTTATCTTGTAATTCTAAAGCACCACTTTTATTTATCAACTATTAAACCCTTTAATTAAGTCATTTTATTTTTAAAACCGTTTTCAAAACCACCCCCTCTTTTAGTAATTTTTATTAAAAATACACACTCAAAACCTATCAACGCTCCTTGAGAGATGACCTAGGGTCTTTCCTAGACTATAAATCGATCTTAAAATCATAACCAATTTGATGTGTCATGACAACATGTTCATATATCTACGTTGGATGTATCCTTTTGAAAATTATATGAAGATGTCAAAGGGATATGTTAAGAATTCATATCGACTAGAAGCCTCCATTATTGAGAAGTATATTTATGAGGAGGTTGCATAGTTTTTGTAAAAAATACTTGTTTTCACATTAGTTTTCCTATATCTCTCCATGAATGAGTTAGTTTTGGGGGAAAGGGGATTCATGGATTGAGAGTATAATCGTTAACAAGTGAACAAATAGATAAGGTACATTTATACATCTTGAATAACATATATGATGCCTAGTCATATATAATATTAAATATTATTGTGTTAAAAAACATTATCCAATGAAGAAATATATGTGTATATTGAATGAGCATAGAAAAAAATTTCCATGGTTTAAAGAGATCATGCATGGTAGATCAGATAAATCATAAACATTGATATGGTTAGTGAGTGAACCAAGTTTAAATTTGATAAAATGGTATAGGTATGACATTAATGGATCCATATCTTATACCAAATATTGTGACAAAAAAGTAAAGTTCAGAATAGTAGTGTATTGGTGTTCACATAAGCATTGAATTTTTTGAGTTCGTAAGGAATAAACTCAATATTTATTTCAAGTGAAAATTTTGGAGTTATTTAAGAAATATGGTAGGTTGATTATTTACATTTTTAGTTATATTTTTTAACTATAAATGGTTTATTATTAACAATATAATAAAACATGATGAATTCAGTATGAAATAAGTAAATTTGAATAGATTGGAATACACAATTGATCCTTTTATCATGTAAACACATGTGAAACAAATTTTCAATATTCTTGATCCATAAAATGTCTAGTTTTCTATCATTTTGAAAGGATAAATTATGAAAAACTTGATGATGATGATAATTTGTATGAGATCCACACTTCCATGGAAAGATTATCATAGAATATCGATGATCATGTTTTAAGCATGGCTTTTTCTATATGGAATGATCATAAGTAAGGAATATGGGAAAACAATAATTTAGTGATATTCTAATATTACAGGTAACATATATTTATATATTATTTACCTTTTTAAACTGCATAAAATTTTAGATATATTGGTTTTAATTTTTTTCTTAAAATGCATATTTTAACAAATATTATAAATAATTTTTTAGATTAGTTTTGTTTTGTTTATATCATTTTTCAATCATTCAAATTTATATGTAATTGTTGTATTTGTATAAATTTTTATATAATTTTTTTTTCTTCTATCTATATCATTTTATGTTTCATAAATTTGTCAGTATTTCTTTAACATTGTTTCTAGATACTCTAACGAATATGATAAATAGTGGTTTGTTTTGTTTTTTTTTGTATCATTTTAAAAAATGTATTCAAATTTATGTGTAAAAGTTATATTTGTATGATCCTTTAATTAAATTTTATTTTCCTTTTCTTATATCATTCCATCTCTCATTAATTTTGTTAGATTCTTTTAGAATTTTAGTTAACTAATATACCAAATAAGAATAAAATTTTGTTTATTTTAATTTAGTTTTTTTTGGACCATTTTTAAAATTTTATTTAATTTTATATGTAACAGTTGGATTTGTATATTTTTGTACTAATTGTTAATTTTATTTGTAAGATAATATCAGATCAAAAAACTCAGTTGCCTCAAGCTTCTAGGGAGGACCATACACATACTTCTTCTATATATCCTCCCTACCATTCTTTATAAGAAACTTCTACTTATATAGGGGAAAATAAGGCTTCCAAGGTTAGTAAACATGGTATCACAAGTTTAATAAAATTATTAGTTTCTCATATCTAGTACCCAAGGATATATATTTAGTTTGATGATAATGGTAATTCTATGGGTCCAAATTTAAAACAATATAAGACTTTTGTTGCAATTAAATCTTGGGTGAAAATTAGAATTTTGATTTGTAATTGGAGAAGTGTCAATAAAGTAACACTATCTCAGTTATGGGAGATGAATTTGGTAATAAAATTCATCATTATTTTACTTATCATGACATGATTTTACAAGTATAGATTACTTTTTCTTATTATCTGATAACATAGGATATACTAGATACTGGAGAAGTCAAGAAGAAATGTTTATTCTCATTTTTTAGGAAATAGTGGGATTTTAAATCAACCCTCACATTGAATTTTATTTTTGAGGAAAGACAAAATGGAAATACATGTGATATGTATCCTTTTCTAGATGATGATACATGTAAGTGGTTTGTTGAAAGTAGATAAGAAGAATCATTTTTGGTAAGTGTAATATTAGCTTTTAAATTTTTTATATAATAATGATTATATTAATGATTTTTTTTCCTTAATTTTAAAAAACTAAGGAGAGAAACATATATAATCCAAAAACATATACCCTCATAATTTATCTTGTTGATGGTATACGTTATTGGAAGAACAAATGGTAGCCAAAAAAAATCAAAAAATGATGTCCTATTCTTCAGGCTCTATAGAGGTCCCCCCTCCCACTTCCAAGGCTATACATGAAAAATGGAAGAGGGATCAAATAATAAAAAATGGAATATATCTTAAAGAAGAGTTGAGGGTTGTAGTTGAGAGTGTTTTAAGTAGTTATTTAAGTTATTTATGTTATTTAAATTATTTAAACTCTTTATATATTTTGATTCACTAATGAATTTTTGAGATATTATACACAGGAATACCTTGAGGATAAGAGAATATAGGTAACCCTTCATACCTAAGGGTAGGAAGTATATTCAAGTAACTACATTGGGAAATCCCAAATACTCAGGTCATATACAAGGATCCGAGGTAAATGTATCGGTTAAAAAAGTGTTTGGTCATTCTGGAGATCCTTCAAATGATGAGGTATATATATAAAGGGAAAATATAATCTTTAGAACCTAAAGTTAAATATATGGGTGATATGATGGAGGATAGAATTAGAGATTTGTTATAGCCCATGGTTGCAGACATGCAAATACAATTTCAATCTATATATCCCACTCCTTCACCTCTGCCTGCATATCCAACTCCTACACCTCCTCCTCTACAGCTTCACAACTACTATAAGTTATTTTTTTAGGATCCCTAATATCATATTATTTTATATGGGATTGTGTATTATATTGGGGATATCATACATAATTATTATATGGATATGGATCAATTTAGGGTGACATTATAGGATATTATAGATAGATCAACAAGAGTAGCATTCCTACAAATAAAGTCACTATAATTGGATAAAGTATCATCTATTTTTCACTTTGGTTATCTAGAATTTCCCAACTAATTACCATTGAGGCGTGTATAGATTATATTATTTATTTCATATTGGTGTTAAATTTATTTTAAAATTTTAATATATATATATATATATTATAGGAATACTTTAAAGGTAAATACATATTGTATAAAAAATAATAAGTAAAATCCATTATTAATTAAAATGCTACTTTTGGACTTAATAGATTATCAATATATTTATATTTATTTTTGGAAGTTTATGATATTTTTGGAAGCTTATAACTGGAGGTTTATTGGACATCAATGTGAGTCATATCATTTTCATATAAGTCAATTATCATTTTTTTCAATTATTTTAATTTAATGAAACTTAATACATATATTTTTTGGTATTAGTCATTTTATACACTTTGTATTCAGTATTATATGACATCAGTATGTGGGTTTTTTGACCCACAATTTATTTCACCGATTATAAAGATAATAAAAAATACAAAAATAACTAAATATATTTATGAAAGACTTAAAAATAATGCAATTCAGTGTTGGATGACTCCTTGAATTCAAGGGCATGAAACATATATTTCTTAAAGTTTTATTTCTCTTAACTGAATAACCACTCTCATTATATATTTTTTATATTAGTGTTCATCATATATTGCGTGCTTTTTTTCCAAAATAGAAGAAAACTTACTGATTATGCTCTATACATGGAGACATGTGAGAAAATTTTAGTGAAGTATTGAACATATTAGTTTGATTATTTGAAAACTTATATATTATAATATATTTTAATTTTGTTTCATAAATATCATTTTCAAACAAGGAATGAAATTAATTTAGATACCTAATAGGAAAGAAGAAAGAAAATATCAAATTTATGTGTGCAAAGGTGACTTATCATTTATAATTACTACATTTTGGTTTTAAGTACTTAAAATTTTATTTTAAATTGAAAACTACTTTTAAAGGAGAAATTACATCATCAATAAGGAGTAATGGAATATATATATAATGTTCTAAGATTTATTTTTGAAATAATTTCAATCGAAATAGTTACAAGATTCTATAAGGTTAGATTTTATTATAAAATTTCCTTTAATTATTCTTTTAATTATAATGATAATACATCTTAATGAAGGTTTTGATCTTAACATAAGTGTAGATGGTGGGTGATAAATAAAAAATTAATTTGACTTAGAGTCATGTGAATCCCAATAGAATAAATTTGCATGTTATATTTATAATTAATTTATTTAAGATTGTGAGAAATGGTTACCTCATCATAAGAACTTTCTATGATGATGTAGTTGATCTTTTGAAAAACCCTTCTCAGATTACCTTCATTGTGTTAGGAGGATCCAAGTGTAAAATCCCTATAGTTATGATCCACACATGCTCTTTTGATCTATGAGTGATGCCAATTGATTTTAAGGTGCTAGCATGGTGAATTAATTGTCTTGTGTTCTTCAAGTTGATCACTTATAGGTCCTTTGATCTTGAAGAAATATCTCTAACACTTCACATTCTTGAGAGAAAGAGAGGAGGAGGAATGGAGAGAGGAATGTTTTGTGCACAACGATTCTCAAATCTTGATTAACCCTACACAATAGACATAACCATCCATTTATAGAGCTAAGGTTTAGGTTATAATATTATTTAATTGTGTACCGACCCTTAAATAATATAATAATCATTATTAAACTTCATGCCATATAATATTATTATTATTATTTTATAGTGTGCACTAATTTTCTCATTGGTGAATATTATTTACCAGCTTTCAAATAAATATTCATCATCATACACAATTTTGGTCCTCTCCAATTCCTTAACATTTATTGAATACCCAAATAAATATCTAAGTAAATATCTTATTCATAAATAAATATATTATAAAAACTAGTGAATAAATGCTTATTAAATATTAAATAAATAAAATAAATATATATATTTTATTCACAATCTAACGAATAAATATTTATTTAATCTATGCAATCAATAAAACATGAATAAAATTATTTCCCAGACTTGAGAATATTATTAATTCCATTAATTAGATTCAAATAGAATTTAATTGAGATCAACAGAAATACTTAGTGCGTGACCCTATAAGATTATTTCTTATTATCATTATGTGGTCTTTCCTAAAGTCTAAGATTATTATCTAGTAATGGGTCAAAGGAACCCAAGATAAAGAACTTAATGTCACAACGTTGAAAACCACATATGAATGCTCAATGTGATAATATAATCCCTTTGTCATAATATATCATCAAGAAAGTTTCACATCTGTGTCATTAACCTATATGCTCGATATGTTTTTCTTTGAATATTTGAAATAAATGTTGTTACACCATGGCCATGGAATTTATGATACATTTATATTTTAATCAAATGGTTGAGATATCAACTTATATAAAAATAGAAGGGAAAAATCCTTCCTTGGATAATTTATTAATAATTTTTCATTTGTGACACACCTAACGTACCCTACTTTCCACCAATATATGGTGTGATGGTTTTTGTTAGTAAATCTAAGTGTGTGAGTCATGAAAAACATTCATGATAATCTTAAAGTCTAAGGACCATTACACATGCTCGTAGATAGGAATATCCAATAACACCAGAGCATGAAGAATTCCTACTGGAAAGTTTGTTCGCATAATCTTCCATCTTGTGGATTACCAAGTGTGAGATTTATGAGAAGAATCCTCATCTAATTTTGAGTACTCGCACCAAACGATCTAAATACTATATACCTTGTCATAGTACATTATTTGTCTGTATAACTATTTTAAAGAATATTATCATGGAATTTGAAGGTTATCATCATAGAGGGGAACTGTTATGACCTTATCAATATAACAGATACTCTAGGAAATTATCACATGAATGTTATGTAGAATAATAATCAATATGTGAGAAGATATTAATATTCATTCCTTTTAATATTCATGTAATCTAAGTATAAAGTAGTTAGTTTTAGGGAACCAACTCCAAAAAACTCCCACTTGAACTAGATAAAACTACTAACTACTGGTTAGTCCTCACATATAAAACATGCTTATGTTGAGTATGGATACAACTGCTAGCCTACCATGCTTCTGTGGCTAGGGTTGGTAAATCTAGATGACTGTGTGGTGAATCTGTTTATTGTAACATTGAAATCTTTGAGAAAATACCTCAAGTAGTTATATAACCATGTGTGTATATATCTTGTTCCCTTGTCATAATCCTGACATCTTTACTAAATCCATAGTCAAATATTATCATAATAATAATAAATCTCTTTCTTTTGGTATAACCTAAATCTCAAATAGGTAATTATTAAATTGATTCTTAAGCTACATCATAAGCTGAAACATACTCAGAAATTGTAGATATGGAAAACCAACATTTGTAATAAGTTTTTATTTCATATTACTTTAGCCTTATCAGTGATATTATATCAAATTGAACTAAATGAATATAAGTATTCAATTACCTTGATCACTATTATTCCCACTTCTCCAAACACCATGAACTCATCCAGTTCTACTTTTATAAGTTTTATTGGACAGTTCTAATCGAAAATCTATGAAATTATATTAGATCTATTTGATATTCATCTATTATCCTTTATGCATCATTAATATCAAACACTAATACATATCATGGCACAAGATAATAATTACTAGCACTTAATATTGTTAAATTATTTTAATCTCCATAATCTATTCCTATGCCCATACATGTTATAATGGAAGGATTATATGCCAATAATAATTTAATATTGAATTATTTCAACTTTTATTTTTAAATAATCTGTTAATATATATTCTATGACTAAATTATAAAACACATGGATTTATTTATTAAATCTTATTCCCTAAAACATGGTTGCTACATTAAGTCATACTTAGAAAAATTTCATACCTTGGTCTTAACAAATAGGTAAGTCATAACATTTGTTTTTATATGTTATCAACATATTTATCTTGAAAACTAATAGTGCTTACACTAACTAGTTAGAGACACATGTCACTCATTTGTTTCCAAATGAATATTCTATGATCACTGTGCATGATTTATTCATAAATTAATTTATATAATCTGTATATATTATTGGCTTTTATTTATGTCACTAAACCTTTTTATTTATGCCCAATAGACATATACCTTAGGGTATCCTTTTGGTCATGTCATATAGATATATTACATAAGGATTCCTCTAGATGATGTGGTGTCTACAATCAATATCCCAATATGATGATCATAGAAATATTATTTGATAAGTATAATTCCAAAATGATTTTAGTCGTTATGAGTGGTGAATAAGTTTCAATATAGACTAAAATTTTCAATAATCGGTCATTATTTATTACTACTATGTTTTTCCATCCATGCCCAGCTTCTATTGAATACTCACTGTTGGATTGATAGTGATCAAAATAAAGACTTTAGGGGGTGAATATTCATTTAAAACTTTTATTATAAAATAATAAAAGTTTATAAAATAATGATTTGTAGTGAGTGTTGTGTTTTTTAAATGAAGTGTAGTGGAAATAAAATGACATAACTCAAAGAGTTATAGTAGTTTGGATCAAAAAGATCATAGTACACTCTTCAACCATCTCCAATCTATGAGAATATCGGTACCCACTAAGAACATCACTTTTAAAGGTGTAAGAACCTATTACAGACACTTACTTTTATAAATACCTAGAGGTACAACCCATTATTTTTACAGGAGACTCAACCTAGTTTGTGACCTGATTTGAATTGAGATTCATAAACCAGACTTCATTTTTGGTGGTGGAATAACCATACAAGGTAATACTTTCCTTTGATTGGGAAAGGCATAAACCTGACTCGAAGAATTACAAATAGAAGAAATAAAATATTACATGAAGAAAAACAAATACAAAGAAAACATAAGATGATCAAAATATATCAAAGATGATGAATCTTGATGATCATTGATCACTTGAATGGAAAAAGTTCAAACATTGAAGTTCTTCTATGATCACATCCAAGGAATATAATGTATAGAAGTTTCTTGAATAAATAAGAGTAGTAATAATTGTGTCACAGTTGTATCAAAAAATAATCTATGGAATTATCTGTATGGGAATTGTTTTTATGCCTTGAATATCTCTCTAAAAAATTAATCACTTTAATAAAATAAAGTCCTTATCATAGTTCCTACAAAACCAATACCTTCATTCCACTTGTTATCACATTACAATAATATAATATTATTATTACCTTCATTTGTAAATTTTTCATTGAATAACAAAAAACTTTTGGGATCTTTATTTATTTATGAAATATCAATATAAAACATTCAACATGTTAAGTATAACAATTATATACAATTCATATTTACAAAATAATTAAAATAAAAATAATAAACTTCCATTTTATTAAAACATTAAAAAGTTCCGTAAAACAGATCATCATAATAAATTCAACTTCATGTATATATGTACATAAAATATTCTCACAATTAATTTTTACACAACATATAATTATATTTTAAAAAATATAATAAAAAATTACCAAAACATTTATTTTGATTATGTCAAATAAAATATAAGAAATAAAATTTTTAGAAAATTTATTTTGAACTAACGGTGGATGTAAATACTTGGCAGTAGATTGATCTACTATTGTTCATTGGTAGATTAATATACCAGTGGTGTCGAGAAATATCTACCATTGTTCAGTGGTAGATTGATCTACCAGTATAGATTGAAATAGAGGATCTACCAATGGTGTCCAATGGTAGATTGATTTACCGTTGAGCAATGTGATCTACTAGTTATGGACACATAGTACTACTGATGTGGATGAAGATACTACAGTGAAGAAAAAGTCATTTCTACTACACCACTATGAAAAAGTTAAAGAGTGAACTACTGGTGTAAGTAAATCTACTTGTGGAAGATATATCTATTAGTGTTCCATGATTTACCAATTTCAGGGATCTACCAATGGTCAAACAGTCAATCATTAGATAGATATACCAGTGAAGTTGAGCGATAGATAGAAAAACTATTGTTGAAGGAAGTTGTTGTACCGTCATGGTGAAGGTGATGTTGCTGTGAAGAATGATGCTTCCATGAAACTTTATGTCAGTATGAGATCTACCATTCCACTATTTAATTCCAAGGATCTACCAATATATGAATGTTAGATACTACCATTAAGGTACATGCCACTAAAAACATTGTATAAGGAATATCTCAGCGATGTGTGATGGTTAAACTATCGATTGATGAATAAAAACTTTGTGAAGGAAGACCCATGTCATGTTATAGGGTTTTCTCTACAATGGATAATACTGATGTACATAGAAACTGTTGAACAATTGTAGGAAGAAGACAACCGAATTGAAGGGGTGAAGTGCAGGAAAATGATCGAGGCATGGTCTTAATCAGACTATTAATACAAATATGATCAAATGGCACAAAATGTATCTATATAATTTAAATGGATGAATAGTGAAAGTAGTTTGTGCTTCCCACGTCAGATATGTAGTTGTTAAATCTTTCAGTATAACATATAATTCATTCCTTACCTCCTTCGAGATGTTAGAGGGGGTTCAACACCCACACCTCATCACATGTTGCACAGTCCATGGCTCAATGGGATTACCAGACCCAATCCATGTGCTCCTCTAAGAGTGATCTAACAGGCTTTATACATAAGCTCAATCATATACATACCTACCTCTATTCAGGCTTCAAAGGCTGGTCCTCCCACATGGTAGACTATTGGTCCCCTATGTGTGGTAGTAGGGCTGGCCTAAGAGGCTTGAAAAGATGGCTTAATGTTTTCTTAAATCCAACACTTATAATATTCATTATAATGATGGCTTAATTTTTTCTTAAATCCAACACTTACAATATTCATTATAAAACATTAAGTAAATTTAAAAATAAAATAATCATTAAACAATTAACAACATTAAAACATATAAATGAAAAAGATTATTTTAAAAAACAAATTAGAATTTAATTAAATGTGAAAAACAATAATTTATCTGAAAAAGAAAACTTGTTAAAGTATTAAACTCTATTTCAATATCCCCCATTTTGTAAATTACAAAATAGAACATTTATTAAATTTTCAAAAACATTCTTCCCCTTTTTGAAATTTATCAAAAATTACATTGGGATTCAATATTTAAAAACATAATCCATTGTAATTAGTATCAACTACTTAAAAGTAATCAAGGTAATATATTGTCATAATATTTAATAGATAGTTACAATATTCAAGTAATTAAAACAAAGTAATAGTTTAAAATAGTGAATAATTTTATCAAAACAATAACTATACTAAACAAAAAAATTAAGCTTCTAGCATTCCCAATTTAAATTTCATTTTCTCAAATTTAATAGAATCTAAAGGTTTAGTGAAAATTTTAGCTAACTATTTTTTAGTAGTAACAAATTATAAACATATGTCACCTTTATTTATATGATCCCTAATAAAATGAAATCTAACATCTATGTGTTTTGTTCTATATTGTTGAATTGGGTTTTTAGAAATTGAAATAGCACTTGAATTTGTAATTTTATCAAAACTAATATTAAAACCAGATAAAGTTTGTTTAATCCATATACTCAGTGAAAAAAGACTATCAACAGTAGTATATTCAGCCTTATCGGTTAATAAATCTTCTAATAGTTGTTTCTTTAAACTCCATGTAATTAAACTTTTACCTATAAAATGACACATACCTATAGTGTTTTTTTGGTTAAGTATACAACCTTAAAAGTTATAATCAAAGTGTAATAGTAAATCAAAACAATTTTCATTAGAATAGAATAATCCAGTACAAACAGTACCCTTGATATATCTAATTACTCTTTTAATAGCTTTAAGATGGCTTTATTTAGAGTTGAAATGAATCCAGGAACATAAAAAAACTAAGATCATTATGTCTGATCTAGATGCAATAAGATACTATAAACTGCCTATCATGACTCTATATAGTTTAATATCAAATGAATTTCTAGACTTGTCTAAATACAATTTGGAATTAGTACTTATTGGTGTTTTCATAAACTTACTAGAATCATGTCCAAACCTTTTTACAAGTTATTTATCATACTTGGGTTGATTTAAGAAAATAACATCTTTCCTTCGATTAATTTGTAAAATAAGGAAAAATTTTAGTTCTCCCATTAAGCTCGTGTCAAATTCACTTTTCATTGATTTAGAAAAATCATTTCATAGTGAATAATTTATTGAACCAAATATTATATCATCAATATATATCTGTATAATCAATATATCATTTGAAACTCTTTTTATAAATAAAGTTGGATCAACCTTACCTTTAATAAAATCATTTTGTAATAAAAACTGAATTAGTCTTTCATACCAAGATCTTGGAGCTTTCTTAAGACCATATAAAGATCTATTAATTTTGAAAGCAATATTTGGAAATTTATCATTTTCAAATCCATGGGGTTGTCTAACATAGACTTCCTCGGAAATTATTCCATTTAAAAAGTCTCTTTTTACATCCATTTGGAATAATTTAATGTTTTGAAAACTAGTAAAGGATAATATAATTTTAATTGCTTACATACTATAAATTGGATCAAAATAATCTTCAAATAAAATTCCCTCTTCCTGGTAATAACCTTTAGGTACAAGTCTTGCTTTATTTTTAACTATGTTTCAAACTTCATCAATCTTATTATGAAAAATCCATTTAGTTCCTATTATAGGTGTGTCTTTGGGTAATTAAAATATTTTCCACACTTTATTTATTTAAAATTGATTTAACTCATCATGAATATAATTAATCCAATTTGAATCAATTAAATCATTATTAATACTGATAGAAACAAAATTATTAACAAAAGAAAAGTTTTCACAATAAAGTAAAATGGATTTTTTGGTTTGTATTCCAAATTATAAATTACCAATTAATTTCTTAATGGGATGATATTTAAGTGTTTTCCATTCCTTGGGATTATTTTTAGAAGATATATGATCCCCCTCAACTTATGCATTATCATTATCTTGGTCATTCTCTTCACTAAAATTAAATTACCTAAATTCATCATTATATGTGCTTGCAACATAAACCTGCTTGTTAGAATTATTTTCATTAAACTTAACATGTATAGACTCTTAAATAATTAAAGTTTCTTATTGAAAACTATATATGTTTTTCTAGAATTGGTATATCCTAAAAATATCCCTTCATCACTTTTAGAATCGAATTTTTTTTAATTATCTTTTGTATTTAATCTATATACTATACAACCAAATACCCTAAAATATCCAACTTTAGGTTGAAACCCTTTAAACAGTTTATAAGGGGTCTTATTTAAAAATGGTCTAATAGAAACTCTATTTAAAACATGGAAAGATATATTAATATCTTCTTCCCAAAATTATTTAGGTACACTAAATTTCATTAGCATTAACCTAGCCATTTCTTGAATAGATATGTTCTTTCTTTCTACCATGTCATTTTGTTGTGGTGTTCTAGGGGATGATAAAAAAATGTTAATATCCATTTGTTTCACAAAATTTATCAAATTATAAATTCAAAAAATCAACACCTATATCACTTCTGATAGAGATTATTGATATATTTTTTATGTTTTGAACAGTCTTATAGAAAGAAAAAAATTGGTTAAAGTTTCATTTTTATGGGATAAAAAATAAATCCATAAGAATCTATTATAATCATCTATAATTAAAAATACATACTTCTTACCACCAAAACTAACAAGTTTTATAGCTCCAAAAAATCCAAGATGTAGTGGTTCTAAACATCTATTAGTACTAACATCATTTATTTATTTAAATCCTTCTTTGTGCTACTTACATTGTAAATAGGAATCACACATAAAGTAATTGCTTGTATGTAATTTGGGTAGTTGCAAAACTTGTTCATGCTTTGATAGTTTTTTCAACAGTTTGAAATTTGCATGCCCAAGACTCCTATTCCATAGAATGTTATATGATTATATATCATTCAAAAATTTAACCTTTTGTTTGGTTAGATCATAGAAATAAATAGTGTATACATTTTCTTTTCTATTTGCAGAAAATAAAAATGATTTATTTTTCAGAATAGTACATTTATCATTTTCAAAAATAAAATTTAATCTATAATCATACAACTATGATATACTTATAAGATTATGTTTTAAACCAAGTACATATAATACTTTTGAAATAATAACTGTTTTAGAAAAACCAAATTCACCAATACCTTTAATTTGACCTTTAGAGTTTTACCCAAATGTGGAAAGGATAATATCACATGAATTAAATGATATAAATTTTTAAATATCACCTATCATGTGCCTAGATCATCCACTATCTAAATACCATGATTCTTTGATACTTCTAAGTCAGATTTATCGAAATTAAATAATCAAACAGACCATTTTGGTACCCATGCTAACTTGGGTCCAAATGGATTAGTAATATAAAATTTTGGAACCCAAATTAATTTAGATCATTTATTGGTGGGATGTTTATAAAGTAAATCTATAGAAATTAGAGTTATATAATATCTAAATGATTGTTTAATATCAGTGAACACCAATTGTAATAATGTCCTTTCATTCTATATCTAAAAAAAGTTACACTGGAAATACTTCCTTTTGAGCTTCTAAAAAAGTTAGTTCTATTCAAACTTGGTGACAAACTGTTATATCCAAAACCATTATTATTTTTGTTTAGTTTTATTAAATACATAATCATATCATATTTTTCATTACCTTTAACAAAAGTATATAAATTCTCTTTAAGATTGACAACTTCATTTTTCAAATTTTTATTCTCTTTTTGAATAAACTCTAAATTTGTACAAAATTTCTCATTAGATCTAAAAGATTTGTTTATTATTTTCTTATTTTATTTATTATGTTTCTTACATTCATTTTAAAAAATTTGTTAAATCATCCAGAACTAAATTAAATCTTCTTTCTTGATCTTTTTCATTCACTATAATAATTTTTTTAGCATTTCTATTTTCCTCTTTTAGTTTTAACAACTCAAAATTATATTTCTCTTTAGATTTTTCATTTTGGGAAATATATATTTTCATATTATCACATCCCATTTTTTTTATTTAATCAACTTCTTATTTTTTTATTTTTTATTCGGTATACTTTTCAATTACCCTAACTCTATCATTTCTTGATTCTTCATTTTCTTTAAGCAGTTATTTAACTTTGGAATTCACAGAATCTGAATTAGAACATGAATCAAAAACAATTTCATTTTCATTTTTAAATAAATAATTATAATCAAAATTTTCATGAGTTATTAACTTGGTAAATATTAAATCATTTACCTCACACTATATACCCATTATGGTAAGATTCTCTATCTCCTATTCACTTCCAGAATCATTACTTGAGTCGGAACTGTCTGAACAGTCTCAACCTCCAAACAAAGATTTCTTTTTCTTTTCTCCTTTTATCTTTTTCTTTATTTGGATGTTTAATTTTAGGGAAGTCATTCCCTATGATCCCTTTATTACTACACTCATAACATTTTAATTCTAAAACATCATTATTTTTACTGGTATTACCTTTCTTATAGTCCTTTTTTAACTTTGTTCTAAACTTTCATTTTTCAATTTTTTTTATGAACTTGAAAAACATATTACTGTATTGAGTCATTTCCTTGTTACTTTCCTAGAACTCAGACTCATAAGCATTAAAGTAATCAATAATAGTATTTTTAAATTCAATGCCTTTCCTCTTTGTAGAATCCTCATCGGTAATTTTTTTTCAACTCTAATTCATAATGCAACAGAGAGACTATAAGTTCATCTAAGGTATAATATTTAAAATTATTACTCTCATCGATGTCCACCTTATTTTCATGCCATTTTTTGGAAGATCTCTCGGTACTCTTTCCACTTGATTTGTGTTTTCCAAAACATCTCCAAGATAACTCATACCATTCATAATAATTTTAAACCGATGAAACATCTGGTTTACTGATTCTTCATATCCCATATTTAAGTCCTTGTATTTTGATCAAATAATTTTTATCTTGGTTCTCTTGATATTTTCAATTCCATAATGAGTCACTTGAAGTGTTCTCCATATATTATGGGTTGTCTTACAAACCTTGACATGGATATATACACTTCTACTTATAGCACTGTGAAAAATATTTTTAAATTTATAATTCAAAACAAATTTCACCATGTCATTACCTACAAGTGTCTTTGTATCAACTTTGGGTAGTTTATATGGCTTATCCATGATATTCCAGTGATCCACACTTAACTATTTCAGGTAGGCTTCCATTCTATCTTGCCAGTAGTCGAGGTCACTTCCATCGAAGAATAGGGTTTTTTGTGGAATCTATCCATCATTCATATTTACACCTTCCATCTTAAAAGAAACATTTTCTTTTATTCCTTGTACTCTTAAGTATAGGATATTAGGTTAGCATAGAGTTACAAATAAACAACAAAAATAATCAGATACTCTAAATATCCTTTTAAGGAATAACCACCATTTTATACCAATTTTTGGATTGATGGTGATGGAAATAAATACTAGAGGGTGAATAGTCATTTAAAAAATTTATTAGATCGCAATCATATTTTATAAAACAATGATCTGCAGTGAGTGTTTTGTTCTTGAAATGAAGTTTAGTAGAAATAAAATGACAGAACAAAAAATATTTATAGTGGTTTGGATCACAAATATCATATTCCACTCCTCAAGCTTCTCTACTACATGAGAATATTTATACCCACTAATAAACTTTCTTTTAAATGTGTGAGAACTTGTTACAAACACTGCTTTTACAAATACTCAAAGGCACAACCTGGTTTTTTACATGATATTAAACCTAGTATGTGACCGAAATTTTGATTGGGAGTCACAACCGAAACTTCATTTTTGGTGTTGGAATAACCAGAAAAGGTAATAATTGATTTTGATTTGGAAAAGCATAAACCAGACTCAAATAATTATAAACAGAAGGAATAAAATATTACATGAAGAAAAACAAATACAAAGAAACTAATAGATGATAAAAAGATATAAAATATGATGAATCTTGATGATCTGTGATCACTTTAATTAATTAAGGTTGAATGTTTAAGTTCTTATATGATCACAACCAAGGAACAGAAGTTGTAGAAGTTTATTGAATGAATGAGAGCAGTAAGAATTGTGTCACAGTTGTATCACATAAGAATCTATGGAATGATCTGCATAGGAATTATTTTTATGCCTTGGATATCACTCTAATAAATTAATCACTTCAATAAAATAAATATCTTCGTATAGTATCTACAAAACCAATACATGCATGCCACTTGTTAGTGCATAATAATAATAATATATTACTATTACCCTTGTTTGTAAATTCCATGCTAAATAATAAGGAACTTTCTGGATCTTTATTTATTCATGAAATATCAATATAAAACATTCAATATGTTAAGTATAACAAATATATACAATTCATATTTATAAAATAGTTAAAATAAAAAGAATAAACTTCCAGTTTATTAAAACATTAAAAAGTTCTATAAAACAGAACATCGTAAGAAATTCAACTACATGTATATATGTACATAAAATATGATTATAATTAATTTTTACACAACATATAATTATATTTTAACAAAATATAATAAAACATTTATCAAAACATTTATTTTGATTATGTAAAATAAAATATAAGAAATAAAAAAATTATAAAAATTATTTTGAACTAATGGTAGATGTAAATACATGGCGGTAGATTGATCTACCATTGTTCAGTAGTGGATTAATCTACCAGTGGTGTTGAGCAAGATCTATTTTTGTTCAGTGATAGATTGATCTACTGGTATAACTTGAAACAAAGGATATATCGATGGTGTCCAATGGTATATTGATCTATAGTTGAGCAATGCAATATACCAACGATGGACACATAGTACTGTCGATGTGCATGGAGATACTATGATAAAGAAAAATCTGTTACTACTACGACACTATGAAACAAGTAAAGAGTGAACTATTGATGGAAGTAAATCTATCTATTGAATAGATATCTACTTGTGGTCCATGATCTACTAGTTTTATTGATGTACCAGTGGTCAAATGTTTGACCATTGGAGAGATCTATCGGTGAAGTCGAGTGGTAGACATAAAAACTATCATTGAAGGAATATTTTGGATTGTCACGATGAGGGTGACGCTGCTATGAATAATCCTGCTTACATACCATTGTGCATTCGCATGAGATCTACCATTACACTATTGAAGTCTAGTGATCTACCAGTGTATGAATGGTAGATTCTACCATTGAGATACATGTTGTTGCAACCGTTGTACAAGGAAGATCTCGGCAATGTGTGATGGTTGAACTATTGACCAGTGAATACAAACTTCATGAAGAAAGACCCATTCCATGATACAAGGTTGGCATTGAAATGGATAGTGCCATTTTATAGAAAAACCATCAAGAGGCTGGAGTAAGAAGACAACCAAATTAAAGGGGTGAAGCACAGGAATATGATTAAGGCATAGGCTTGATCGGACGGTTGATACATATCTGATCTGATGATAAAAAATGTATCTGTATAATTTAAAACAAATGATCATTGAAAGTAGTTCATGTGTCCCACATGGATACGTGGTTGGTCAAGCCTGTGATATAACATGCAATCTGCTCCATGCCCTCTTTGAGCTATCAGTATGGGTTCAACACCCACAACTCATCACACACTACACAGGCCACAGCCCAGCGGGCTTACCAGGCCCAATCCATGCGCTCCTCCGGGAGTGATCTAGTGGGCCTTATAAATGAGCCTGGTCATATACATACCTACCTTTGTTCAGGCTTCAAGGGTTGGTCCTCCCATGGGGTAGACCATTGGTCCCCTATGTATGGTAGTAGGGATGACCTAAGAGGCTTGAAAATATGGCTTAATTTTTTATGAAACCCAACACTTACAATATTCATTAACAGACATTAAATAAATTTAAAAATACAACAATCATTAAACAATTAACAATATTAAAACAATTTAATGAAAAAATATTATTTTAAAAACAATTTTGAATTTAATTGAATGTGACAAAATAGTAATTTATCAAAATAAAGAAAACTTGTTAAAGTATTAAACTCAATTTCAATTACTAACACTCACCAGCAATATCAAGTCATAGAAAAATCCATGATTCAGAATTGTTGAATTACGATACATGGAATCCATTACTTATACATACTTTCCAACTTCATCATATTATCATTTACTAGTTTTTTTAGGAATATTTACTTTTAAATAATGATATATGTATCACCCACCATGGTGAACATAAACCACATATTTGGTCATATATTCCTACGTAGTATGTGTCTCTGGAACTACTCCTCCCTCTAAGATTAGCAGAGTCCAATATTCTTTTTCTAGCCCAAGTGAATCTAGAGCCTTAAATCGTATAATCTAAGTCTTCTCACACTATATTTAAAGAATAGGATTTCATCATGGAAATATAGTCTATCTTGTCGAGAAATTAATATCCTTAGTGTCTATATTATCATTAACATAGATTCACCTTAGTGTTTTGATGTTTGTTTGTAGCCAAGGTCATTTTTTGACAAAAAAAATTCAATAAACACCTATGGTAGTGTCCTAACAGTTTATTATCATATCAAAATTGATATGATATTCATTATATAATATAGTTTGCATATATTTTTTTTGTTATACTTCTATTTTCAAAACATGTCTTAGAAGGAATAATGTAAGATTTGAAATATATATAAAAATCACAGTTGGTCTTCCTTTTACTAACATCATGAAATTTATGTATATAAGGAAATTTAAGTTAGGTATAACCTTTACTCTACATATATGATCAATGATTACTTGGATAATATGTTCTCTGATAATCCATCTCAGAGATTCCTCAATCTTTACCAAGGGCACTCATTTACTTCATTAAGAAATTCTAAAATTTCTTAAAGGAATATCATCAAGTATATGAAGTTATATTAACTTTAGAATGGTTAATATGTCCATGTTTAACCAACTCTTAAAATATTTGTGATGTACCTTTATTTAAAAATTTTTCTTTATCTAAAACATGATAAGTATTTTGTTTTCATATCCAACATCTTAGCTCAATTGAGACTAAAACACTTTCATGGGTATAAACAGGCTAGCTACTTTAAGTTTTATTTGACAAATAATTATCTTTCCATAATTAATTAAGAGTCTTGTATTTTATATTCATCATTCATTACAATGTATATTTATTATTCAAGAGTCATAGAACCGTTAGTTTAGTATTAAAGTTTCATAACAACATTTATTTCAAAAATGAAATAATGCATCATTGTGTCAATCAGTACATTGAGATAAATGTTTTGGTAACACTTATTAAAAACTTGAACTATTTCATTTAGAAATGAGAAATAATGATCTCCCCTTGGCTGGCATAAGAATCACCCTTTCTTAGCTCCTTTTGAGTTCACTCTATAACCTTTCTATTCTTTCTCATTTTTTGTATTTAAATACATATATGTTGTAAGTATATTTCATTTAATAAAAAAGTGATAAATAAAAATTTAATGAATATACCTAAAGTGGATGCAACTACTTACTTCTTCAATTTATTGTAATTTATTTTTCAATGTCCATTCTTTCCACATGAAAAGAAAATAACCTCTTGTTCATTCTTCTCCCTTTGAGTCTTTTGTCTCTTTGAATAACATTGTAAAAGATCTTTTGGATTTAGGTTATCCATGATATTTTTAGCCTCATCTTTAAAAAAATTCACCAGAAGGGGTGGAGAAACAGGTTTCAACCTATCCTTATCTGCTTGGTAGAGTATAGAAAAAGTTTCCTGAGTTATTTATCCATTTTGTTTATTTGATATTAGAAAAATAAGGACAACCTTAATGTTATGTATAATAAGATAAGATTAATGGATAATTTCTTATCTAAGTGGAAGACCAATTTCACTAACTGACCAATGTACCCCCATTATTTTGAAAGCATGATCAGTAACTAGATTTCTTTATTCCAGATTACACTGATATAGTGTATTGACAATATTATTTATTTCAATACTTTCATTATCTTTCTCAAGAAAAAAATTATGAGATATTATGGTGTAAACATCCATATATTTATGTCATATCATTAACTCTCCATCCATAATTGGTAATATGATACAATAGACATAAGAATCATCTTCAACATATCTCTAGCAGTCATCCTTTTCACCTTCCTTCACCTACTGGGGTGGCATAACAGGAATAGGGGATTCCAACACATAATGAAAATTTTCTTATAATAATGCATCATATAAATGATTGTACCACATCTAAAAATTTGTATTTGTAAGGATATACCCTGAGTTACAGAATGATCGCATTGTTTTTGTGGTTTTTCTTTCCATTTTCTATAATAATTAAAATATATGATTAGTACTTTAATTGATTACAAATTTTGTGAGACATAATAATAGTTTTAATTTTATAAAATCTCCCACTATTTTATCAATCCCTAATAAACCTCACCATTGAACTCAGAATTTATAGTTATTATGACATTCTAGTGGAAAGACTCCATATGCCCCTTCGCATAACCCCAACAAGGATTGGTCAATCTATTTGAATGTATTTAGGTAGGAAGGTATTTGCCAACTGTGGGCTTGAAGCTCCTTGATTCGTTGAGTGGACTCTCCAATCCTGAAATCCTGACTTGGATTTCCTCAATACTTACCTCCAAGTTATATCAAGTCTAGCGAGGGATAATTATCTTGATGTAAGATGGTTAATTCAACCCATCACCTTTTTAAGAACTCCATGTTAAAATTAAGTGTCCCAATGAGGGTTGGTCAAACACTTAAAACTAAGGATTTTATTCATAATCAAGTAATGGAAGACCAGGTTTGACTTAATATATATTTAAGAGATTTTAATTTATTATTCATAAATTTTATCTTGTTTTATCCTTTATATGACTTTTTAATATTAAGTAGATTTTACTTAATTAATTAACCATGTTGGATAAAACATTTATGCATAATCCATTTACTTAAATCTCGTCTTTGCACATTAATTCATTTATTTATATGATCACAGTCTTGCATCCATAAAATAAATAATATATGGATAGAAATAATTAAATGATTCGTTCATATGATATTATATAATGGTTGATTTATTGAGAAGATAATAAATCAACCTATGACCTAGGGGAATAACTCCTTATGCTGCTCTTGGCATGAGTTGCAGCATTCCACATATCCACTTAGGTATCATCTGGATTGGCATCATCTTGGTTCTATCTTGAACTACCTCCACACACCTTGGGATACTCCATTAATTACAAGTATTTATAACTCACTCACATGTGAGGGTAACCAAAATATTGGTTAAGGTAAATTACATAAATAACCTTGTACAAACAGGTCCTATATAATAATAGAGGGAGGGGTGACTCACAGGACATCATATTTAATTAAATAATAAATAATTGAAAAATCATGTAATAAATTAAATTAAATTAAGTCAACGTATACATAGGTATTGGTCAAGCTTGTGAATGGTCATACACATGCAACAAATACATAAAAGTAAAACTGACTTACATTCATTTTTTATTCATTCTTTATTATTAAGATAAATAGTCTTACATTAATTAATTAACTATATTTCATCTTAATTATCATTCTAATTCACTTGGAGATACTCTTCATAAATTCATTCATAGAAAATAAATGACAACAACAATAATTACAGATTAGTACAATAAATTAATTGAGCATTTAATAATTCTTTAAAACCATTATTAAATTGTCAAACACAACAGGTTTTAATCAATATAATATGGTTGTAATGATGTAATTTTAAATTTAATGTAATTTAATTCTTTCATTTATTAGGATACTACATGGTGTGTGTTATCAAGCTACATGTCATGTATCTTATTTATTGTGTACCCAGGTTACGTGTCTAGGGCTTCACTGTGTTCCTCGGTTAAACCACATGACATGTGTAATCTAACTACATGATCTGTATCACTTTTTTCATGTGTCTGATTGACCTGCCTAAAGACTCTACATTTTCTTCATATGCAAAACCACACAACGTGTACACCATCTACACACCATGTGTTCCTCTTGTCATGTGTCTTCTTGACATGTTGAATAGTTCTACATGTATTTTAGACATGAGAAATAATAAACCACATGATGTGTAGAAGCCATCTACATGTCGTGTATGTCATTATTACTCTAGGATACCAGTATCATATAGTTTTTACCATGTTTATGACCACATTATATGTGAAAATTTAACTACTAAACCATGTAGACTACAAGACGTGTAGGATGGATACACGTCATGTGATCCAACAAGTTGTGTGTCAGGTTATCCTGATCTGTTAATGGTGTGTAATAAATGCACCATGTGTAGTTATTTTTTGGAATGTCATGTATCCCGTGATATGTCCAGATATAATGCACTTGGGTACATGGTATGCACTCTGGATACATGCCATGTAACCCAGTCTTACCGACCAAAAATCTTGGAACTTTCTAATGGAATCCTTGGTTGTTCTTCATCTATTCTCAGAACTTTAAGAAAATTAAAATCATGAATGATGAGAATTAAAATATTGATAAAATGTTAATTAAAATCATATTAAAGAACAAATAATATAAAAATAAAATATATAAGCACTAATGCGTATATAGATCAATAATCAAATAGATAATTATAAATTTGAAATGTGAATGCTATGATACCAATGGAAGGTTTTGGGCTCAATGAAATCACTGGTGGTGGGTGATAAATCAAAAATTAATTTGACTTAGGGTCACCCGAAACCCAATAGAGGATCTTTGCACATTAAATTTATAATTAATTTATTTAAAATCAATAAAAATGGTCACCTTGTCTTAGGAACTTTCTCTAATGATGATGTTGATCTTTCAAAAAACCCTTCTCAGGTTATCTTTGTTGCATTGGGAGGATTCAAGTGTATAAGCCCTCTAGCAGTGATCCACACGTGCTCCTTTGATCTTTGAGTGACACCAATTGATTTCTAGGTGCTATCATGGTGAATCAATTGTCATGCATTATTCTTTTTGATCGCTTATAGATCCTTCGATCTTGAATGAATCTCTTTAGTGCTTCTTGTTCTTGAGAGTAAGAGAGGTGGAGGAATAGAGATAGAATTCTGTTGTGCGGAATGATTCTCAAATCTCGATTAACCCTACACAATAGACATAACTATCTATTTATAAAGTTAGGGTTTATGTTATAATATTATTTAATTGAGTGTCGACCCTTAAATAATATAATAATCATTATTAAACCCCATTCCATATAATAATATTATTATTATTATTCTATGGTGTGTTCTAACACACATGATGATGAATATTATTTACCAGCTTGTAAATAAATATTCATCACCAAACACAATCTTAGTTCGCTCCAATTCCTCAACATTTATTGAATACATGAATAAATTTTTAATTAAATATTTTATTCATAAATAAATATATTATACACAAACCAAAAAAATAAATATTTATTAAATATTAAATAAATAAAATAAATATATTTTATTCATAATCTGGTGAATAAATATTTATTTAATTTATATGATCAATACACACACAATTCATTTTTTATTTATTAAAATCCACTTTTGGGTAAGTGGGAACCATACAAGAAAGAGCTATCAGTTCATGCCAAAAATACCCCCATCCATCATCCAAAATTCAAAATATAATATTCAAATTTCAAAACCAAAATGCAGACAAACCACCCAATTCAGCTTCGAACCACGAGAAGACCTCTAATCTCACCCACTGCCATCATCAAAATGCCAGCCTAACATCGCAGTACCTTCATCAAGAAAGTTTCACATATATGTCATTAATCTATATGATTGATACATATTTCTTTGACTATCTGAAACAAATGTCATTACATTGTGGTCATGGAATTTATGCGACAGTTATATTTCAATCAAAGAGATGAGATATCAACTTCTATAAAGATAGAAGGGGGAAATCCTTCCTTGACTAATCTATTAATAATATGTCATTCGTGACGCACCCAACATACCCTACTTCTTGACAACATATGGCATGATGGTTTTTGTTAGTAAATCTAAGTGTGTGATTCATTACATGTATTAATGATAATCTTAAAGTCTAAGGATCATTGCACACACTCGTATATAAGAATATTCGATGACATCAAAACATGTGGAATTCCTACTCATGGTTATGTTCTCATAATCTTCATATTAGATATTACCAAGTTCAAGATTAGTGAGAAAAAGTCTCATCCACTTACAAGTACTCACACCTAACAATCTATATATTATTTTCTCTATCATGGTATGTTATCTGCCCGTAGAACTATTTTAAATAATATCATCATGAAATTTCAAGTTCCATATCATAGTGGGGAACTGTTATGACCTTATCAATACGAAAAACACTCTAGGACATTATCACATCAATGTTATGCAGAAGAATAATCAATATCTGATAAGATATTAATATTTATTACTTTGAATATTCATGTAATCTAAAGTATAAAGTAGTTGATTCTATGGCACTAACTCCAACAGTTAAATAGTTTCCTTTTTAATTTGTAGTGTTTTTATGACTCTCACCCTTATTCTAAAAAAGATATTAATCACACTAAAGGGGCATGATCAAATTATTTCACATGTTTTATTAGGTTTTAGTTTATTTTTAAAATATATTTTGAAGTTTAAATTTAAAATTTTAAAGTTGAAATGATTTGAATAATGGTGGGATGTAATTTTTTTATGGAGTTGTATCTGTGTTGTGGTTTTCTCATTCTGTTTGTGCTATTTTTTGGTTATGTTTGTTTAATTTTTACTACTAGGGATATTTATTTGAAAAAAAACATTTACATTGGTTATTTTACATTCAACATGAAAAATTGAACAAAAGTGATCTTTCGGGTCATTTATTGCATAACTGACATGATAAACAATCTTTCAGATATGTTATACAATAACCAATGTAAAAGACCCTTCCTATTCTATACTTTTTCCTATTTTCTATTATGGTTTATTTGATAACTGGTGTAAAAGGATTTCTTTATATTGGTTAAAAATTATCAATGTAAAAAAACCATATTTACAATATCGTTTACAATAACATCGATATTTAACTGAAATTAAAAACTAAAAAAATGCCGATGTTGAAAGCCCTTTTTCACTAGTGACAAGTATCATGGTGGGATCAAAAACTATATTTATATCTCAAAAAATCATGTTTAATCATGTGTGGCTAACTATTTTATATGTTAGCAGTTGGATCTAGTGTAAGTGGGGGTCTGTTGGATTTGGTTCCCTAGAATTAATTACTATGTACATTAAATTACTGGAAAAATCATGGTGTTTAATATTAATTAATATCTTATCACAATATGAGCATTCTTTTGTGTGACATATGTGTGATAATGTCCCAAGGGCAGTCATCATACTAAAAGGTTATAACACTTACATGCTCTGATGAGAACCTATAAGTGCTATGATAATATTCTTCAATATATAAACTATGGTCTAATGATATCATTTTATGAGACACAAATGATATAGACCATCAAGGGTGGTGACTCATAGGACTTTGAGACACTCTTATGGTGTAAGCCCTTGGTAATTTCAAGAAAAGAGATTATGAGAATTTGACCTGCTGATAGGAAATCCATATTTATATGCGTCATTGGATGTTTCTATATGTGGACGTGTGTAATAGTACTTGGACTTTAAGATTATTATTAATGCATATCATGAGTCGCATACTTTTAAGTATAGACAAAAATTGTGACAATATATGATCGCGGCGAGGTAGGATACATTGAGTGTGTCGCGATTGATGTCGCATTAATGAATAATATGAGAAAGGATGTGCCCCTTATATTATTTAATATAATTTTATATCCTAGGCTTTTTTATATGAATGGAACTTCTTGATCAATCCCATGGTCATGGTGGTTTTTTCAACAAGTTCATTTCTATAAATTCAAAGAAAGATGCATCATACATATAGGTTGATGACACCAGTATGCAACCGGTTTGATTTGAGATATCGTGATAGAGAGATTATATTACACAGTATACATTCGTATATAGTTATTTTCATTATGTCATTTAACTTATTTTTTATAGGTTTATTACCATGTTATTAAACGCTAACCTTGGACTTTAGGTAACACAATCTAATGTCACCGAGAAATAGGTTTAAAGGGTCACACGTTAAGTGCATTCAGAATCTTAGTTAAATTCTATTTAAATTTAACATGCAAAATGAATATTATTATCATAAATGATTTAATAATTATTTGTGTCTGGTTGGTCGCATATATTCAGCCAAAATTTATTAGATAGAATATTATGTAAGTTGAATATTGAATAAATATTTATTCATCAAGTAATTTTTTTAACAAACACTTATAAAAGTGGGTTACAGCTGCTAACAGCAGCACACGATGCATACAAAGAAAGTTGTGAAATAAACAGGCCCGGGGACTTGACCCCGCGACCTATGCCCCCAAGGTAACACATATTTATTTATTTGGTTACAAGAATATTTAATAAATGTTTATTCATCAGTTTTGTGAATATAATATTTTTTATTTATCATTGAATAATTCAGTGATATTTATTTATGTAAATAGATTTTATCCAAGGTCTGATAAATATCGAGGATGATTGGTGACCAAGTTTAAAGTTCTTACAAAAAAATGATATATTAAATGTTATTTGAATAAATATTAATTTATCTATTCAAAGGAATAATATTTATTTATCTATGAGTTTAGCACATGTCAAGTAAATAATAATATTATTATTATTTAGACATAAAGTTTGTTGGGGATTAAGAGAATCATAAGGGATTGTGTGCAGTTATTATTCTCTAAACTCTGGTTATATTTAAAACTAGTTATGATATTCACAAACCTAATAATTCCATCCTAATCATTGTTGTGCACAGTGAAATTCTATAGATCCCTCTCAAGACCTAAAGAGTTCCTCTCCTAGAATGCTCTCAATAATAGTGAGTCATCCTCCCCCTCCACCCTCTCAAATCTAGAGAGACCTATAACAATTTTTCCTTGCCTTAAATAATCCTATTATGATCAATGATGAATGACGCAAACATTGGAATATTCCACACTAGAACCCAAGGATTTCTACAATTAAATTTATAGGTTTGCGAAGCACGTGTGAATCACTGCTAGAGGGATTATGCCCTTGAATCCTCTCACCACAATGATGGTACACCAAGAAGTGGTAAACCGATTCATCAATGGATAAAGAATTCCAACATGAGGCAATTTTTTATATGTATAAATTAGTTATAAATTATATGTGATGGCTATTTCATTTAGTTATGAAGCTAAATCCAAGGAACTTAATGAAAATCCATTGTTGGTCAAGGACTTGACTGCTTCCGTTATGCCCCAGAACCTGCAATGCAACCACTTTACTCTCTCCTCAAGTTGTTAACCCATTAAACTTTGATTACTCCCCATGAGTTATCGATTTATCATCATGAATCGACCACTCATCGGTTTTTTAATGTTCGATTCAACCCAACATCCACTATCATGTCACTTGAATATTAACTCCCTTATAGAGTGTTACCAGTGAATTTATGTTTTTCATCCCCTTTTGGGAGCCCACGTGACTGTTGACACCAAATATGCAGAAACAAGCCTAAGTCCATGGGTCTTATAAGCAAACGAGTGAGATTTTCATGTGTTGAACTTGAACAATTTTACTCATTTTTAAATTGATATAAGTGTATTTTTCAATAAAAACTCTTGTTTGTATGGCTTTATGTGTACAAGTACATGTTATCTTGGGGCTCTCCAACATTTTTTAAAATAATATTAATGTTTAACTTAAAAATCAAAAAGTAGAAAACAATTTTTATGATAAAATATTTAATTTTTTAAAACAATATAGCTAGTGTTTAGAAAAAATAAAATTATATTTACTACAAATAGATCGACTCATGGACTCGTCCACCCCACACATAAAGCTGATAAGGTTTTTTAATGAAAACTCGTATATAAAATGAATTCAAATGGATTAAAGATGGGATGTGGAGCATGTGCATGGTTTTTCAGCTCCACACAAGTCTTTGAGAGATTATTTTCTAGTTGCATGAAATGACATGTGATTATATAAATTTTCAAGGGGGTGAGATGATCACAAAAAGTCCTTCAAAGTCATCCTTTTCCTTCTCATTCTTTCCTTCTATAACTCTCAGAATAAGAGTTTTATTAATGAAATAAATTGAAAATAAATCATTATAATATTTAAAAATATATAAAAAATATTGCAAATAAAAAATATAATGATAATTTTGAAAATTATGATTAGGTCTAGTCACTCCATTTCATTATGAAACTCCCAAACATATATTTAATTTCAATACATCACATGTTTTTCTATTTCATCACGTTCCAATGAAAAACAGTTGATGAACACTCTTGTGACTATCACAAGTAAATGATTGTAATCATTAATGATCTTAAAACTCATCTTGAACCCTCATATGTCCTTTTTTTATGACTCATAAATCTGGTGATAATATATACTAGATATAAGTTATTATAATATTTTAAAAAATAGAAAAATCAAAGTAAATAAATGATATGATGATAATTTTTAAAAACTTCCACCCATGGTGATGGGTGATTTGGTTTTGGGGGTGAGGGGCCAACCACAAGGTGAAGTCCCTAAACCCACATGTTTATTGTAATTTTAATCCCATGTGTTGTATTCCACAGTGGAAGATGTAATGGACCTTAAATATTTTTTAAAAAATATAAATTAAAAATTAGTCCATTTCTATCTTTTAATTTTAAATTAATGTCATTTAATTTAGGATCTTTAAAATCTATTCTTATCACATAGATAAATAAAATTCAAAAGAAAATAATACATATCTCGCTTCATTGAATCTTTTAGATTTGACTCTCCTTGATTTTATCCCACTTAAAAGGATTTCTATCCTTTACCTACTCTCTCTTCCACAACAGAATTGATGAAACATACTAGAATTGAATTGAGATATAATTGGCAAGGACAAGACCCTTTAAATAGGGATAAAACGGTTTTCATGGGTGGTTGTTTAATTAACTATCAAAGTCCATCAATTTGACAAATTTATCCCTCATTATCCCATTATAATAATATTAAACAAATATAATGTGAGTTATTCCAACATTATCCCACTTAAATCATGTGATATTACTTTATGATTTTAATATTCAATCGGTCATTATGTGCATTTATATCTATTCTATCATGTATACAACATTCGTTATAATAAAGGATAATGTCCACATGAGTCCTGGCAGTCGTATATTCTCTATTAATATACTCTCTTCCATGCACTACAATATGGACATTTTCCCTATCATAATTAAAATAGGATATATATAATTGGCCCAGTGATAATGTCTTTATTTAAGACTATGCATGTTATCATTATTCAATTCAATCATGTATACTTATTGAAAAAATAGGAAACATGATCAAAACATTTATAAGTCTAAGTGTCAACTGTAATAATCATAACAGTCAATACATATAATGAAACTTACTTAGTGAGAATGCCCATACTTTCAACATGTCCAATAAATGTCTTGGGTGGTAACCCTTTCTTCAAAGGGTCATCAATCATAATATTTGTGCTAATATGTTCAATTGACACCTTACGTTTTTGAACATCCTATTTAACTACAAATTACTTTAATTCCATGTGTTTAGTACCTTTAGAATATCGATCATTCTTTGAAAAGAATACTACTGCGGTATTGTCACGATAAATTTTCAAGGGTTTGGTGATACTATTGACAATTCCAAGTCCTGAAATAAAGTTTTGCAACCACATACCTTGAATTATAGCTTCAAAGTGTGCTATAAATTCAGCTTCCATGGTCGAAGCAACTATAACTAAATGCTTTGCACTTTTCCATGATATTACTCCTTTGGATAGAAGATACACATAACCAAAAGTGGAATTTCTTATATCAACACAACCAGTAAAGTTTGAATCAGAGTATCCAATCACCTCAAGATCATTGGATCTTTTATAAGTAAGCATGTGATCCTTTATTCCTTACAAATATTGTTAAACTTTCTTTACAGCTCTCCAGTGATCCAGTCCATGATTACTTTGATATCTTCCTAACATACCAAATACAAAGCTAATATCTAGCCTTGTACATGTTTGAGCATACATCAAACTTCTAAAAACAGATGCATAAGGAATTTCTTACATCTATTTTCGTTCCAAATCATTTTTGGGACATTGATTGAGATTAAATTTATCTCCATTCTGAATTAGAACTGGTGATGTTGAGCATTTTTTCATCCTAAATCTCTCTAAAATTTTATTGATGTATGACTTTTGAGATAAGCCTAATAAACCTTGAGTTCTATTACATAATATTTTTATTTCAATCACATACTTGGCTTCTCCCATATCTGTCCTTTCAAAATTATTAGAGAGGAATTTCTTGGTCTCACAAAATAGACCAAGATCATTTACAGCAAGCAATATGTCATCAACATATAGAATCAAGAATATAATTTTACTCCCACTGATCTTCTGGTATATACTCTGATCAACGATGTTTTCCTTAAATCCAAAATATACAATGGTATCATTAAACCTAACATACCATTGTCGGGAATCTTATTTAATTCCATATATTGACTTCTTTAATTTGCATACCATGTGTTCCTTTAATTCAATGGAAACCCCCATTGGTTGATCCATGTATACATCTTCCGATAAGTTTCCATTTATAAAGGTTGTTTTAACATCCATTTGATGTAAGTCTAAATCATATTGAGCTACTAATTCCATAATAATTTTGAAAGAATCTTTCTTGGAAATCGGTGAGAAGGTTTCTTTATAGTCAATACCATCCTTTTGAGTGGATCCTTTAGCAAAAATTCTGGCCTTTTATCATTTAAGGTTACCATGAGAGTCATGTTTGGTTTTGAAAACCCATTTGCATCCAACTCTCATGCATCCTTCAGGTAATTGCATAAGGTCTCATACTTTATTTTGTTCCATGGAATTCAACTCACATTTCATGGTATCTAACCATTTATCAGAATTATCACACTTGATGGCTTGATAATATGAAACCGGATCATTATCAATGTTAAGATCACTTTCTATTTCATGCAGATATACCACATAGTCATCAGAAATAGCTAGCCTTCTTTCCCTTTGGGATCTTCTTGTCACTATTTCTTATGGTTCTTCAACCATTTCTTCATTGTGAATTTGGGAAACATTATGTTATTGTTCTATATGATTATCTTGTGATGTAATAATTTGAGGAACAACAACATGTGAAGTTGGAATACAATAAAATGAAACTTGAATTCTAACTTCTTTAATTTCAATATTTTGTGGAACTTCACTCTCATTGGATTCACCATTCTCAATAAATCTAGCATTTCCAGTTTCAACAATTCTCATACTATGGTTAGGACAATAAAATCTATACCCCTTTGATTTCTCTAGATAACCAATGAAAAATCCATTGATTATTCTTGCATCCATTTTTCTTTATTGTGGATTATATGCTCTTATTTCTGGATGACAACCCCTTACATGCAGGTGTCTCAAACTAGGTTTCCTACTCGTCCAAAGTTCAAACAGAGTCATTGAAACTGCTTTACTAGGAACCATATTCAATAAATACATGAAGGTTTTTAAAGAATACATCCACAATGATAAGGGTGAAGAAGAATTACTTAACATACTTCTAACCATATCCATTAATGTTTTATTACACCTTTTTGCTACACCATTTTGTTGTGGTGTACCTGGCATAGTGTATTGTGCACATGTCATGACTTTCTAGAAACTTTGCAAATGGACTAGGGTTTTGTCCACTTTCATCAAATCTTCTATTATATTCACCACCCCTATCAGACCTTATGACCTTCACATTTCTGTCTAATTGCCTCTCAACTTCATTTACATAAATTTCCAAGGCATTTATTGCTTGAGATTTCTCACGCAATAAATAGACATATCCATAATGTGAAAATTTGTCAATAAAGGTGATAAAGTATTTTTCTTTACTGAAAGAATTGACATCAAAAGGTCCACGTGTATTGATATGTATGATCTCGAGGAGTTGAGTACTTCTTGTGACACCTTTCTTTGTGTGTTTTGTTTGTTTTTCTTTAATACAATCCATACAAATGTTTAGGTCGACAAAATCCAAATTTGGACGAATTTCAATCTTAATCAATCTCTCCGACCTTTCTTTAAAAATATGACCTAAATGTTTATTCCATAAATAAGCAGACTTTTCATTTACTAAACCACATTTAGTACCAGAATTACGATGCAATGTCATAAGTGTTTCGGCATACATATTATCAAGATTTAGTTTATATAAACCATCATATAATAAACTAGATCCAAGCATGTGTGTATGCTTAAACAAACTAAAATATTCATTCCCAAAATTAAAAGAGTATCCAACAACATCAAGTTTTGATAAAGAAACCAAATTCCTAGATATACTTGGCACATAAAATGTTTCACATAAATCCAAACTATATCCACTATCAATGATTAAATGGTAAGTCTTGACAGCTTCAACTGGAACCTTCACTCTATTCCCCATGAAGATGAACTTTTCAGTTGGGCTTGTGATTTGGGTTGAAAGGAATCCCTACATTGTATTAGAAACATGAGTCGTACAAACAAAATCAACCCACCATGTATTATGTGGAACTTCAACTGAGCTTGATTCATAACATGTATAAGCATTTTGCTTATCTTTCTTTTCAAACCAAGTCTTACGTTTCAGACAATCCTTTTGGAAATGTCCAACTTTCCCACAAAAATAACATTTATCTTTTATTTGCGTTCTTCTGCTTCTTGGTATATGACTCATTAACCTTCAATGGCCCCTTTCCTTTTTCATGCTTCTTTATACCATGTTTTTCCTCTTTGATGATGCACATAATGGATAGAGTGGATTTCATGACTCTTTAAACGTGTTTCCTCTTGAACTAGCATACTATGCAATTCATGCACATTCCATTTAGCTTTCACAGTGTTGTAGTTCATTTGAAATGGTCCATGCTCAGATGGTAATGAGTTTAGAACAAATTGTATAAGAAAACTTTCATCTGCTTTCATTCCTACAGACTTAAGTCTTGCTGTAATATTTTTCATTTCAATGACATGCTCATGCATAGTATGAGAACCATCAAACTTCATGATGGTCAATGTACTCATTAATGTCCCGACAAGAGATTTGTCAGCAGTTTGAGATCAGTCACCCACATATTTCATAAATTCTTTAGCGTTTTTAGTTTTAGGGAGACCAAACTTGATGTTACTTGCTATGCTCATTCGCACGAACATCAAACTTAATCTATTTGATCTTTCCCATGTTGTATAATATACTCTATCATCATCACCACTGTCATTTATTATAGTAGCAGGTTTCTCTACTCAGAGTGTTAAATCAAGATCCAATACACCAAGGTGAAATTGGATTTGCTCACTTTAATAATAGAAATATAATTCATTAAAGATCGGAAAAATTGATGTTTGTGAGTGCAATGATGATGAAAAACTAACAACAATAAATACATGCTTAAAATTAATGCTTTAAAATAATAATAATACATTGATTCAAACAAATTATTTAACATAAATGTGTATTAGTGTTCTTCTTTAGGTAATACATTAATACACGAATATAATTGATATTAACTAAATTAAATTTATTTAGAAATAATATACGTATCAATTAAATTTATTTATTGTCTTTGAATATATAAATAAATCTCACAATGCATATATATATATATATATATATATATATATATATATCCAACAATTATATTTATAAATTATAAGAATATGCAAATTGCCTCTGGATAATTAATAAATATCTCATAATAATGAATTTTAATTACTTATAAGATATCATAATAGTATCAAATTTACGAGCAATCAATATATATTATTTTAACATAATTTTGAAACAATTTTAACTTAATGATTTGACCACTTTGGCGATTAACAAATCTCATGCAGTAATGTTCCAAATATAAAACATCATAATCGTAACATAGTTGTAAATAAAAATAATTTTTAATACACATAAATCCAAATTTTGTTTACTTTCTTTAATTTGTTTGACATAAAACTTAAAACTCTGATACTGATTTCAAATAATGACGAATCAATATTATAATTTTTTTTAATTACGACATTTAACACTTTCCAATGTCTAAAACGGAGATAAAAAAATATAATAATAATCATTATTTGCTCATTCAAATAATGATAATCATTTTTTTTAACTGCAACTTCATCCCATTTAATATGCAATAATAATAATAATAATAAATAATTTCAAATTCTAAAACCATGAGGAGGATTTTAAAATTTTGCACAACATATTAGGATTTCAAAACAAATATCCATTTGTGCAATTTAATATTATTTATTTATTAATTAAACTGCATAACCACAATAACATCATAATGACAGTTGTTATTATAATTTTTCTGAAAAAACAAGCCAAAAAAAATGCAGTGATTTCAAAAAATCTGCACAACCTTTATCTCAAAAATTCAACATAAAATATTAGATTCTCATGGATTTTGAAACCGATTCAAAATTATAATAATAAATAAATAAGAGATTTCAAAATCTAAAAATGATGAGAGAGTGTTTTGGGATTCTCAAAAAAATTGTACAACAACTTTCAATTTTTCAAACACACGAGGAGAGACAATGGTTTGGGATTCCCAAAAAAATGCACATCAATATCTAAACAAAATTACACACCGATTATAAAAGAACAACAACAACAACAACAACAACAACATCAACAACAACAACAACAACAACAACAACAACAACAATAACAACAACAACAACAATTAAAATGCACAACAAATTCAGATTTCAGAAAATTCCATTGATTGAAGAACGTAATCCAGATTTTCGATTCTTAATTTAACGCAACACATAATAAATTTAAATATGGAAAAACACATATTTCATAACCCAATTCTGATACCACATGTAAATTAATTTCATTTAATTTAGAATCTTTAAAATACATGGTTATCACTTAGATAAATAAAATTCAAAAGAAAATAAGACATATCTTGATCCATTGAATCTTTTGGATTTGACTCTTCTTGATTTTCTCATACTTAAAAGTATTTTTATCCTTTGCCTATACTCTTTTCCGCGATAGAATTGATGGAACACATCATAATTGAATTGAGAAGTAATTAAAACAAGACCCATTAAATAGGGATAAAACAATTTTCATGGGTGGTTATTTAATTAAACACCAAATTCCATCAATTTTATAATTTTAACTCTCATTATCATATTATAATAATATTAAATATATATGAGGTGACTTATTTCACATCGACTTCATTTGATAAGCGGATGAGCTTCAAAACCCGGGGGTGTATTGAAGATTCCCTTTCAGTGTCCACGTTGTCTCTTCTTCCCATTCACATATATTTTGAATTCCGCGACAGTCCAGTGTGATTGGCAGTTGGGTTCGCCGTGGGCTCCTAGCTGGGCGTGACAGCTTGAATTTTAATATCCTACGGAACCTCAGGGAACTCGACTTGTCAGGTTTTTAATGCACCCCTCTCTTTTGCATTTCTTCTCCAGTTATTGGGAAGAAATCCGACTCTTCGATTCCGCAGAACTTTTCACGGACAGAGTTTCTACGCTGCGTGGGTCCCGTGATTTTTTGGCAGTTGAAATTACACGATATGGGTAGTGACGGGGCTGGGAGTTGTGGGCTTGATCACACTTTCAAAGATAGGAAAGAAGAAGTGGAAGAAGATGAAGAAGAAGAAGAGAAAGGCAGTAGCGATCGCAGGGTGGAAAAAAGCACTGCCGAACTTGCCTGCACCGATTCGTTCCGGGCATCGGAGCAGGGCCGGGTTGAAGTCGGTGGCACTGATTCGTTCGATGAGAAGGCGAATTTTCCTACCCCCTCATCAACGCTAATGCCTTATCAATCCAAAATCGCAAACGGCAAAGATAATTCTCCTCGCAGGAGTAAGCTATAATGAAGTTCTTATTTAGGATTCTTGTGCTGGGTTTTTATGAATTTTTTATTTTGGATTCTTCTAATCAGAAATATCGATCTCTGAGGCTCCATTTTTTGGGTTATTGTCAAATTATTTCTTACAAGCTTCATAGCTGATTTTGAAACGCAGCAGTTGATTGGTTTAACGTACGGAGCTGCTTGAACCTTAGTTAAGGATTTGCACTTTTAGAGTCAGCTGATGTGTTTTCTTTTCAAATGTCAAGCCTAATTACATAATTGAACTGCGTATCTTAATTGATTTGGGAAAATAATTATTGTCTGAATGCTATGAATTTTTCCAGGGGTAGGGTGCTTATATACATACATATATATATTTGGATCATGATCTACTCGGTGTCTTGGAGTTTTCTCATTTTAATTTGGGAAATTACCTGGGTAGCTTAACCCGAAGGACAAAGATGTTGATGAACCTAATCCAATTGATTGACATCAATATACCATGGTGGGGCCACAACTCCATTTTGTGTCGGGGTTGGACGGTATAAATACAATTACAAAGTCTGACTCTTATGGTTATTGGGAAAATTTATTTAATTTCCGTTGTTAATTGCTGACTGTCATGTTAAATTGTGGTTTGATTTCCTTAGATTTCTTCGTCATTGTAAATTTGGTAGAATGTTGAATAAAAAAAAGTTTTCAATTTTTTTCCCTTGCATGAAAATTTCTTAATTACCCAGCCAAACAAAAATGGATTTTTTTTCTATGGGGATGATATTTGTACAAGGAAGATTATTTATTTATTATCTCGAAGGAGTGGGTTGGTAGAAGGTGAGAATGGTGATGAATTCCAAGGGGCACATCGCATTTTTCTTACCTTCAGGATCATCACCACAGAACTGTTATGCACTTAATTATAAATAGTATGAAAGATGTGAAACTAAGGGATGCGTTTTTATTAAATCATCATGCAACTTCGGGATTTCCAATTCCTGATATACTATCGAGTAGTGTAATGAAATTTTTTGTAGACATAAAATGATGATGTCCAGAATCGTTTTTCTTTTAATTTGGCAGAATTATTAACAAGCTAATGTCAATATGAATGTTTTGAAGGTTTGAATCACCGTGTCAATGCCCCTGCTCGCACACATAGAAATCTACCAGTAGAAAGTCAGAAGATTTTCACATCAAAGTCCATGAATGAAAAAAAGGAAGTTCTAAATCGATGGCGTGACTTAAACTTGGATGACTTGTCCGAGCGTGAAAAGGTAAATATCAGTTCACATGTATATCATTTATTTATTTTTGCTTGCCTCTGCTCATATTTACAGTGGAATTTTACATGATTGTGTAGCACAAGGATGCTTGTTATGGTATTATAGATGCAGTTTTCATGCAATCTTTTGCCCATTGTTTTCTTTTTTTCTTTGGTGTTACACAGGGGGCCAAATCTTAAACCAAATTAAATGAGGTTGGCTATGTTAGGATCACTTGAGTTTCGGCCAACATTGAGAGTGGAGGGATGAACACAACCAATTTGTTCTCGAGATTTGCTTCCAAGATAGATGACTACGTCCTCGGTGTATGATGGTTTTTATCTCACACCCACACAACCTTCTTTTTTTTATCTCCACCTCTTTCTTTGATACTCAGGATGCTCAACAGTATATACAACATTAGTCTCCTCTCATTCACACGCACATCTCACACACCCTCCTTTTCTGGCTTCTACGATATAAGAGTATCGTAGGGCAGAACTTCGCTCCTGCTACCTCTTCTGTCTTGATGCACAGGGTTAACTTTCCCAAATATCATCGACTTCTTTCTCTCACTCTTTTTGATACAGAGAATCAACAACAAAATACCGCATCAGTGTTTTCTCACTTTTTCACACAACACATTCTCTTCTCCTTTTTTCTTATATTCACATAATATTATTTCCATAATTTTCATATAGACCACTCTCTTTAAACCGTGGCGACATTATTCTCCTTTTAGAACTGATCAACTGATCTCCCAATAAAGCTTCAGTCTTGATCTCCAAAAATGATTTCAAATATTCATATTTGAAATCCCAAAATTAGCATAACCTTCTCTTCCCACAAAAAACTGCATCATCCTCTCCACGTATGCATGAACACATGCAGTAACATAGTTGCGTTGTGAAGGATATTCTCACGGCTTAGGCATATTTTTATTCTTCAAAATGTCTTGAATCATAATTATAACAATCATGATGTTTAAATCACTGAAAAACAGTTTAGCATCGTCACATTTGGAACTCTAGAATCCTCGCATTTTTCACAAACTAAAAAACCGTACGTAAGAAATATCCTACGTATTACAGTTGCAAGCTCTAGTCCTTTGCGAAGTTTCACTTAAAAAAATATCCTCTGCATCAACTTCAAAATATCATGTATCATCTTAAAACCATACGTATGCTTTGAATATATATTACGTATCACCGTAAGGTTTTTACCTTTGCCGCATTTCAGTCCGAGCTCCAGCAAATATCTCCCGTATCATAAAAAATCTTACGCATCATCAAAAATGTTATGCATCATAAAAAATGCTACGTATCACTCAGAGCTCTGGTCCTTTGCCAAATTTCATTCAATGACATATTCTTACGTATCATCTGTGATGCTCTGAAAACCTTCCGTATGTTCCAAAAAACTTCCGTATCAACGTAAGGTTTTTTCTTTTGTTGATTTTTAAAGATCCGTAACACAGAAAGACTCATATGTATCCTTCAGTATATGAGAGCAATGCTTATGTGTAGAGTCCTTTATCAAATTTTCAGCAATCCGCAACTCCAAAACTTCCAGAATTCATCTCCAGCCATCTTAACTCATTTCAAAACATCTTCAACCATTGAAATTCATCTCAAACAACTTCAAATAACTTCAAAAAATAATCAAACCTCTATAACTCTTTGTTCAATTTCCAAAGCATTAGGAACATGTATAAACTCAAAATGGCACTCTTACTACTTTCCAATGAATGCAACACCTATGTCTGCCCCAACTTTGATGAATCAAATTCTCATCCACAAGTATTGATAACAAATACAACGTCATCCTGGAATGGGTTCAACAATCCCCTTTTTGGATTTGTTGTCACTACCATACATTTCAGTTTCGGTTCAAATTTGCAGATTGCACCCCCCAAGATGTACAATGCAACTGAAATGTGATACCTCTTTTTCTCTCCTTTATTGATAATAAAGGAAGAGAGTTTGTGAAAGGGGTGGTATCAACTTTGCTAAACCCAGTTTTATTATAATGGGTATTTCCGAGTCCCACATCGGAATACTCCACCATGTAATCCTTTTTACTCATTTATAAAAGAATGTCTCCACCTCACATTGAAGGGGAATTCGTCATCTACATGGTATCAGAGGGAAAATTCCGATAATTTTTCCGCTACCCTCCTTCCTCTCGGAGAATCCCTCCTGGGGGCGGTTCTGGCCCCTCCCTTCCGGCGGATTCCCGGCTCTATCCAACCCCGCCCTCCCTGCGGTTTCACGGTGTCATTCGCCCTCGCCCTCCCTTCGGCCTCCTGGCTACGGCCGACCCTCCTCCTTCCCGGCTCCCTCCAGGTGGAGCCTTCACGGTTGACGCGCTCTCCCGCCCCTTCGACAACCTCCACCTCTGCGCGCGACGGACTAGGCGGTTCTCCGTCCTTCCCGTCGGAACCCTCCCGCCCGAGGCCTTCCCTTCCGCTCGCGACGACTCTCACCGTCCGTCCGCCTCATCCGTGTGCGGCGACCCTTTCGCGACGATCCCCCGGCCCCCGCCCTGCGCGCGACTTCCCGGCGTTGATTGCTGCCTCCCTCCCGCGACACTCACGACGCGGACGACCGACACCGCGCTCCAGGCGGAACCCCTCCCGCGGCGCTCTACCGGCCCCGCCTGCTCGCGCCCCCCTACTCGCGGCCTCCTGGCTTCGTGACCAGCCCCGCCTCCCGTCGTGATTTTCCGGCCCCGCCCTCCAGCGGCTCTCCGGTTTCACCCGGCCCCGCCTTCGACGCGGCCTCCCGACACCCGCCTCCCTTGCGACATCCCGACCCTGCCTCTCTCGGTGACTCTCGGTCCCGCTCTCCTCAGCATGTCCCGACCCCGCTCATCCAATGGTTTACTCTTCTGTTCTGCCTCCGCTGATCACTGCCTCCACCTGCCTGGTTGATGAGTGGCTCAACTCAACTAATTTCTCAGTCTGGCGGAAGTCGGTGTTGATGCCACTTACGGGTATGGATTGATGCGGAAACGTTGGGAGTCGCAGCGACAGAAAACAGCGAAAAACACAGAAGAGTAAAAGGAAAAAAAAGGAACAAGAACACGAAAATTCACGTGGTTCGGGTATTATCTCTACGTCTACGGAGAGGTAGTATAACTTCACTATAACCAGGAGCACAATTTGCAAGAGTTTATCTCAGAGTTTTCTCTCACGGAAACCCTAGCCCGAAATGGGCTACAAATGGAGAAGATGATCTACTGTTCTACCGACTGCACAAAAAGTCCGCGTTGCTACAGTGAAAGGCGGCCACCCAAGTAAAAAATGCTACAGTGGGTGCCGATCGGAAGTCCAAAAGGCTACAGTAAAATTGGCTCCAAAGTCCGCACTGCTACGGTGCCCTGTCGGTGTCGGTCGGTCAGCTTTGCTACAGTGTCAGAGATGCTACAGCCCCGAAAAATTGGGCCGGGGACCTTTGACCCCCGGACCCCTGGAGCAAGGGCGCGTTGCCCCCTGCAACCCCCAATGAACTCACTGTGGAGCTCGACCCGCAAAAGTTGCAGGCTGGTGCACAGTATGGGCCCAAAGCATTCGGCCCTGTTATGTAAAAATGAGAGAGGGTGGAAATAGAAGTGAACTGTGTATTTCGAAGTAGCAGCAGAATTACAATAGCAGAAAACTAACAAAAATACAGCAATGGAAGGAGAGAGAGAGAAAAGAAAGGAGAGTGAGAGAAAGAGAAGAAACTCGTGGAAGACCACTCCCGAGCCTCCTGCTGGTCGTCCCAACGAACCAACCCTCAACAACAACCTGCTGTGAAAATATTCCAGAAAAATCAGTGCCTCTTCCTAACACTGCCCCCTATATTTAAAGGCCCACCCAACCCCCTCCAACCAACCAACTGCTTCAGGTGGCCCCCCTCCAGCCAAGAATATTCCCCTCTCCTCTAGCAGCCCAACAGCCTCCAGCCAAGAATATTCCCCTCTCCTCTAACATCCCAACAACCTCCAGCCAGGAATATTCCCCTCTCCTCTAACAGCCCAACTATGAACACCCTCCAATGAGTCCTCAACAACCCCCTGCCAGCCCTTATTCCTAACATTTCCCCCATGCTGAAAAACCACCTTGTCCTCAAGGTGGGTCTGTATTACTCGGCTGGGCCCTTTGCGATGATGAAGTGCTTTCCGGTGTGGTGGTTCGTGCGCCCCTTTTCGGTCTCCATCAGCCCATGTATCATCACCAACAAATTCAAATCTTGGATGGGCAGCTTGAATTCCGAAACAGCAGGCTGGTTGTAGAATTAGCTCCGACATCATGCTTGAAGAAATCCAAATGGTTCCAAATACCACTTCTTTAGAGACCAAATTATTCTCATCTGGATTCTCATCTTGAAGGGCCAACAACTCTTCCACAACTCGGACTAATTTTCCTTCCACAACAAAACTAAGTTCCTTGTTCCTCTTTCTATCTACTTCTTCAGTGCTTAAATCACCTCCTTCAAGCTTAACCAAGAGTACCAGACCCGATATTAAAACATGACCACTGGACTGCAACTGTAAATTGCTTTTGTTGGGTTCCTTTAATGCACTTAGAGGTATACCTTCTAGCAAGTATAGTCGATCCTAACCTTGCCCAAACATGCTCCATTTTCCAGCAGCCATGAATCCTAGCAGCATTTAGCACAACAAATTCTGGAAAATCTGAAACCGAGCTATTTGTGAAATATCTAGCTTCACTGGAATTATATCTGAATGGATTTGCTTTGTATCATTGTGTCTATGATTCACAGTCATTGACTCCTTTGAGACAACAACACACAAATTATTCAAGTTGATATTGCCTTCAAAATTTCCCAGCACGATGGAGAGTGGAGATCCTACAGATGTCTGTTTGGGTGCAGTTTTGACAATGTTGGATTGTCAAGACTGTGAATCCTCACCAGCCCCACTACAAGCTTTTCCACACACATGATCATGGCTAACATCTGTCTTGTAAAATTTTGAAATTGAAGAACCCACTGAATTCCCATCTAACATGGCAGAATCCCCACGCAAGCCATTGGCCATATGATCAACAATAGCAGCATCCATACCAACTGCTCTTCCCCGGCTGGAAGAGGGACCAACAACAGCTTCTTCAACAGCCATTGGATTTGTAGACGAACACTCCACCAGAAATTTCGACTTTCTGGGTTTTGGACTTCGAGGGCCCTTGTAGTCAATGGAAATAATCTAACCATCAGACTGCTTGGACATAAAAGGAAGCACCTCCAATAGAATTGATTCTACAGCTGAATCCGCATCTTTTGAATGTTCAATAGCAACTGCCTTCAGTATGCGAGTATCAACAATGATCCAGTGTAAGGTGCTTACTGAAAACTTTCCCCCATAAATGCTAACACCACCAGAACCAGTTCCTTCAGAAAAATCACCACCTTGCGCAACAAAACCTGTACAAAGTCCTTGAAAAATCTTTGATGTTGTAGGGACAGCCGGCTTTGAAACAATTATTACATCCTTGTTAACACCTCTAGAATTTGGAGTCCTCTTTAGAACACTCCGCATGAATGCCATCCAACCCCAAACTCGACTCCTGCATGTCCAACCCTTCTTTTCCACTATAACACAATTCTCAAAGGAAACCAAAGTACAACCAACATATCCATAAGGCTTTACATGTTGGAAAAATGCCGACATCTTAAAGGGAATGTGTTGTACCCTGGACAACGTTGTTTTCCTTATCTTTGAGCCGGAATAAGAAAAAGTTGATGCCATGTACAAGGTATGTTTACAATGGATGCGCGTGTTGAAAACTGAACCTGCAGGTAGGCCACATTTCCTAGGCATCCTAGGTGCAAAGGCGCCCTTGCTGTAGCTAATATCCTCCATCACAGACACTGAAAGATGCTCTACTCGAATTGTTAGTAGTCGTCCGTAGCTCCCAACTGCTGCTGACTGTACTACTCGCGATCCCTTGTTTCCAACCCCAACAACTATATTTTCCGTTTTGAACAGCTTGTCCAGCTCATAAGTTGTCACAAACTCAAACTTACTTTTCGACTCGCCCACGGAAAGAAATTCTTCAAGTTGAAACAAACTAAAATTCGGTCCAACGTATACCACAACAAGCCGTTCTGGACTGTTTTCAATTTGTTCCTCCAGCTCTTCACTGCTGATCCTTTTATGTCTAGCTTGAAAACTCCTCAAGCCTTCTGTCTCTCCATTCACAGTCATTTGATCCACTTCCATGCTAAAATACGAATAAGATGTTACCTCGTCAGAACTTACCGGTTTGTTTTCAAGCCGCTGCTCCTCCACAGAGTCGCTACCAAACATACAAGCAGCAGCTTCGTCACCTTGCTTCTCAGTATCTGAGCAACAAGACTCTTGCGTCTCCAGTTCCCTCGCTTCTGCTCGTAAGAACATCAGTTGTTCTTTTACAACTGATAGTAGCTCTTGTATCACGGCTGCCTGAGTTTGCATATTTTGTACTTTTGTAGCAAAATTTGACTCCATCCTAGACTGAAGACAAGCCTGCACAACAGTCGGCGTCCACTTTTCAACGTACTGGATCCCCCACATCCAAACTTCACTGCAGTGATGACGGTTCTGCAACGGCGTTCAACTCCCTCTTCCCTAGCAACAAATGATTCTCTAGCGCGGCTATTCCCCAGCGGAGTCGCCAATTTCTTATGTAAAAATGAGAGAGAGGGTGGAAATAGAAGTGAACTGTGTATTTCGAAGTAGCAGCAGAATTACAATAGCAGAAAACTAACAGAAATACAGCAACGGAAGGAGAGAGAGAGAAAAGAAAGGAGAGTGAGAGAAAGAGAAGAAACTCGTGGAAGACCACTCCCGAGCCTCCTACTGGTCATCCCAACGAACCAACCCTCAACAACAACTTGCTGTGAAAATATTCCAGAAAAATTAGTGCCTCTTCCTAACACTGCCCCCTATATTTAAAGGCCCACCCAACCCCCTCCAACCAACCAACTGCTCCACGTGGCCCCCCTCCAGCCAAGAATATCCCCCTCTCCTCTAACAGCCCAACAACCTCCAGCCAAGAATATTCTCCTCTCCTCTAACAGCCCAACAACCTCCGGCCAGGAATATTCCCCTCCTATAACAGCCCAACAACCTCCGGCCAAGAATATTCCCCTCTCCTCTAATAGCCCAACTATGAACACCCTCCAATGAGTCCTCAACAACCCCCTGCCAGCCCCTATTCCTAACAGGCCCAACCAGATCGGGCTACACCAATCCAACATGGACCTCGAGGGCTCCTCCGCGCCCCCATCTCCCGATCCCAAATACCGCCAATGGAAGCTTGCAGATAGCAAAATCTTTGCCTTGCTGGTCAATTCCATAGACCGCTCCGTCAAGGACTTCACTTGGACCGTCAATACGGTTAAGGAACTCTGAGATTACTTAATCCTCATGTATTTCGAGATAAATAATTTGGCTCGCGTCTCTGATGTTCTTCAACGCCTGTCACTCCTTCGCCTGTAGGCCCGTCCATTCCGACGTACTTCATGGAATGAAAAGCTCTCCGGGATGAATTGTTTGAGCTGTGACCCATTTCCCAGATACCAGAGGCATCCTTGCCCCAAAGGGACCTGTTGGACCCCATTTAAGTTTAAATGGGTATTTCTGAGTCCCACATCGGACTTACCCGCCTTGTAATTAGATTTACTCATCTATAAAAGAGTATCCCCACCTCACATTGAGGAAAGGGGAATTCACCATCTACATGGTATCAGAGGGATCTTCATCCCGACCCTTCCTCCCAGCGGATTCCCGGTTCTGACCGGCCCCGCCTCTCTTCCCCCCCTCTGGCTCTGCCCTCCTTTTCCGGCAGCCCTCCCTCCCGGCGGCCCTCCCTCCCGGCGGCCCTCTCTCGCTGCCGGCGCGGCTCCCTTCCAGGCGGCCCTCTCTCCCGGCGCGACTCCCTTCGCGCAGCAGCGCCTTCGCCCCGGCGCCTCGGCCCCGCGACGCTCCTGCCCAGCACCCGCGTCCTAGCACCGGCGGCACCCGCGCCCACGCGGCGCCCCTGCCCAGCCGCACCATCCTGAGCGCGACCCCCTGTCGCTGCTCCCTCCGGCGACATCTCCGGGCCGCCTCCCTTCCACCGCGCGACTCCCGGCGAACCGGACCAGCGCCCACCCTCCATGGACGCGTCCTCCGTTCTGCCGTCCCTGATCACGGCCTCCTCCCGGCTTGTCGATGGCCGGTTGGATGCCACTAATTTCTCTGTCTGGCGGAAGACGGTCTTGATGTCCCTCCGCGGCATGGGGCTTCATTCTCATCTTGAGAAACCCCCACCCGATATCACTGACCCCAAGTTCGACTCTTGGCAGCTGGCGGACAGCAAAATCTTCGTCTTACTGGTCAACTCCATGGACCGCTCCATGAAAGATGTCACCAGGACTGCCAACACAGTCAAAGAGCTATGGGATTCCTTGATTGTCATGTTCTCCGAGACCAATAACTTGGCTCGGGTCTCCGACGTTCTACAACGTCTCTCCCATATCCGCCAGCAGGATCAGACCTTCCCAAACTACTTCATGGAATGGAAGGGTCTCCGCAACGAACTGCAGGAACTCTGGCCTATTCCTCAAACTCCGGCCGAAGCGCAGACTCAACGGGACCAGCTTTGCCTATTCAATCTTCTGAATGACCTCGCACCAGACTACGCCACGACGGCCACTGAGATGCTAGCCAGCCCGTCTACGCTGGATATCCCGCAGGTCTATCATCGCCTGCAGAAGGCTCATCGGGCCCTTGCACCACCCGTCCCCATCCCTGATCACACTGCGCTCCTCGGACGTGGCGGTGGTCGCCCTACTGGCCCTCGAGGGCGCGGCCGTGGAGACGGCCGACCTCGCCCCCTCTGCCAGCACTGCGGCAAGCTCGGCCATCTGGTCGACCGTTGCTGGGTCCTGCATGGTCGTCTCGATTCGCACCCCCGCCAGGGCCAGACTGCGATCCGCGATGCGTCCTCACCTGCTACTGCTCTTCCCCCGTCGTTGGATCTACCCCTGACTGAGATCCAGCTGATTCACGATTACCGGACCACCTCCGTGCCGGGCTCTTCATCAGCTTCGCTTGCCCATTCCGGTGGTCACACTGCTCTTGTCAGTCATCGTTCCCCTGCATGGATGCTTGACTCAGGTGCGTCCGACCACCTCACCGGGGATGCAGGTATTCTCTCCAACTACCGTCCTTATAGTGGATCCTCAGCCATCACTGTTGCTGATGGGTCCACTCTCCCCATCGCCGGCTTTGGCACCTGTTCCCTCACCTCCTCCCTTCACCTATCCTCGGTGGCTCATGTACCTCGGAGTCCTTTTAACCTGCTTTCCATCAGCAAGCTGACCAAGGACCTCAACTGTAATGCTATCTTTTTCTCGTCTTCTGTTTTGTTTCAGGAGCGGACGACGAACCGGGAACTTGGTAGAGGCCAGCTTCGGGATGGGGTGTACATGTTTGCTGGCCCGCCTTCCATCGCCTGCGCGTCTATCCCTGCTCGTACCCTAGATCTCCATTCTCGGTTGGGCCACCCCTCCGCCTCAGCTCTTCATCAACTCTACCCCGATATTAGTCCCCATTTATCTTTTCCTTGTGAGTCGTGTCGTTTTGCGAAACATCATCGCACATCCTATTCTCCTCGAGTTGACACCCTGGCCGCCAAACCCTTTGATTTGGTTCATTCCGATGTATGGGGTCCCTGTGCCACCTCGAGTCAATCTGGGTATAAATATTACATTTCTTTCATTGATGATTATTCCCGGATGACATGACTTTACCTTCTTCGAGATCGGACAGAGGTTCTCTCCACCTTTCAGACCTTTTTCCATGAGATCCAGACACAGTTTTCTATCCCTGTAAAATGTCTCCGATCTGACAATGGGCGGGAATACTTATCCACTCACTTTCAGCAGTTCCTGCGGTCCCACGACATCATCCACCAGACCTCCTGTTCTGATACCCCTCAGCAAAATGGGGTGGCCGAGCGGAAACACCGGCATATTTTGGAAACCGCTCGTGCCCTCCTCTTCCACCGCCAGGTACCTCTTCTCTTCTGGGGGATGTCATCCTCACTGCTACTTACCTTCTCAATCGTCTTCCCTCCTCCATCCTTCAGGGGGAGACTCCTTTTCATACCCTGTTCCCCGATCGTCCTCCTCACTCCCTTCCACTCCGCGTCTTCGGATGTCTCTGTTATGTCCGGGACACTCGCCCCAATCTCTCCAAACTTTCTCCCAAATCCCTTCGATGTCTTTTTCTCGGATATTCCCGCACTCAGCGCGGGTACCGGTGCTTCTCTCTAGACCTCCGCCGGTATATCACCTCTGCCGACGTATCGTTTGTCGAGAACTCTCCTTTCACTCTCCCCTCTCCTTATCCCGACACTACCATCGATGACTGTCTTCCGCTCATAGTTCACCCGCCTCTGGTGTCTCCTCCGACTGGTCATCTCTTTGGACAGACCTACTCTCGTCGTCCTTCCGCTGTACCTCCCATCCCGGCCGAGGACAACATTGTTCCTGCTTCGTCCGATGCTCCTGTCACAGCTCCTGAGGACGTGCCGATTGCGCTCCGGAAAGGTACTCGCTCCTGTCAGACTACTCCTCTCTTTGTATCTTTATACAGGGGTCTGTTAGCGCTGGAGACCGTGTCGATTCCTCGGACAGTTGGTGAAGCAAAATCTCACCCTGGGTGGCTGGCCGCTATGAGGGATGAATTACAAGCTCTGGATGACAACCATACCTGGGATCTTGTTCCACTTCCGGCAGACAAACAGGCGGTCGGCTGTAAATGGATTTTCACGATCCGTCTCAATCCCGATGACTCTCTTTGCCGCCTCAAAGCCCGGCTTGTTGCAAAGGGATTTGCCCAGACGTATGACGTCGACTACTTTGAGACCTTCTCTCCAGTCGCAAAGATGGCTTCTGTCCGCCTTTTTCTCTCTCTGGCTGCTCATCATCACTGACCGCTTCATCAACTGGATGTGAAAAATGCTTTTCTCCATGGATTTCTTGATGAAGAAGTCTACCTGCAGCAGCCCCCTGGTTTTTCTGCCTCTGGTGCCGACCGACATGTCTGCCGTCTCCGTCGCTCCCTCTACGGCCTCAAGCAGTCTCTTCGAGCATGGTTTGGCCGCTTCAGCACTGTCGTCACAGCCTTTGGCCTCTCTCGGAGTATGAAAGATCACACAGTCTTCTTCCGTACGACGGCGCACGACTGTATCTTGCTTGTGGTTTATGTTGATGACATCATCATCACAGGGACTGACTCCAGAGGCATCACCAGCCTCAAGACGCATCTTCATCAACACTTTCACACCAAGGATCTTGGTCCCCTCACTTACTTCCTTGGCATCGAGGTCTCCCGGACTGCGGACACTATCTCTCTCTGCCAGCGCAAGTATGCTCTTGATATCTTGCAGGATGCCGGGTTGAGCACCGCCACCGCCGTGGACACTCCACTTGAGCCTGGGGAACGCTCCCTTCATTCCGACTCGGAACCATTTCCTCATCCCGAGTGCTATCGACGCCTGGTCGGTAAACTCAACTACCTCACCATGACGCGTCCCGACATTGCCTGTGCCGTTGGCAAAGTCAGCCAGTTCATGGAGCATCCCACCAGATCTCAGTGGGATGCTGTCCTCCGCATTGCCAAATACATCAAGAAAGACCCTGCACGTGGCCTTCAGTACTCACATCATGCTCACATGAATGTTGAGGCCTTCTGTGATGCGGACTATGCCGGTTGCCTCGCTACCCGCAAGTATACTTCGGGTTTCGCTGTGTTCTTCGCCGACAATCTCATCTCTTGGCGCAACAAGAAGCAGACTGTCGTCTCCCGGTCGAGTGCCGAGGCTGAGTATCGAGCCATGGCCACAGTCACTACTGAGATCCTCTGGCTTCGTCATCTCCTCCATGAGCTCGGTTTCCCCGCATTGACTCCTGCTCATATCTGGTGTGACAATCAGGCTGCCACGAAGATTGCCTCGAATCCCGTCTTCCATGAACGGACAAAGCATATCGAGGTGGACTGTCACTTTCTCCGCCACCATCTGGTGCAGCACCATATCGGTTTCGGCCATATCCCGACGGCAGATCAGCTTGCCGATCTCTTCACCAAAGGTCTTCCAGGAGCTCGCCTTGAGTCTCTCACTACCAGGCTGGGTATTCACAGCCTCCATGGCCCAGCTTGAGGGGGAGTATGAGATGGTCATGTGTCTTGTGTCTTGTCATCTTTGTTTTCTTTGTGGGACTCTATCCAATCTGGGCATGTCCAGCTTGAGGGGGAGTGTTGGACCCCATTTAAGTTTAAATGGGTATTTCTGAGTCCCACATCGGACTTACCCGCCTTGTAATTAGATTTACTCATCTATAAAAGAGTATCCCTACCTCACATTGAGGAAAGGGGAATTCACCATCTACAAGACCAATTGTGCCTCTTTAGCCTTCTCCATGGCCTCGATCCTGAATATACGACAACGGCCACAGAGATGCTCGTCAACCCCTATTCGCTAGAGATTCCATAGTTATATCATCACCTTGGAAAGGCTCATCGGGCACTTGCCCCACCCACCCCCAACATCGATCACACTACCCTCTTGGGCCGTAGCAGTGGAGGCTCCTCAGGCATTCGTGGATGTGGCCATGGGGAGGACCGTCCTCGTCCCCTCTGTCAGCACTGTGGCAAGCTTGGTCACCTGATCGACCGCTGTTGGGTTCTTCATGGCTGCCCATCTCAGCAACCTCGACAAGGTCAGACTGCGGTTCAGGATTCTTCCCCGTTGGCCGCAACTCTTCCTTCCTCTCTGGACCTCTCCACGGCTGAGCTCCAGCTGATTCACGATCATCAGACCGCCTCTCTACCAGGTTCTTCTTCGGCATCTCTTGCCCACTCTTGTGGTTCCACTGCTTTTGTCAGCCCTCGCTCCCCTGCCTGGATGCTTGACTCAGGTGCATCAGATCATCTCACAGGTGATGCGGGTATGGATCCACTATCCCCATTGTGGGCTTTGATGCATGCTCCCTGAATTCATCTATTCGCCTGTCATCTGTGGCACATGTGCCTCGTAGTCCTTTTAACCTTATCTCCATAAGTAAGCTTACAAAGGATTTCAACTATAGTTCCATATTTACATCTTCTGCTGTAGTGTTTCAGGAGCGGACGACGAGCAGAGAACTTGGTAGAGGTCAGCTTCGGGACGAGGTGTACATATTCGATGGACCGACATCCAACGCCTGCACGTCTTTCTCTGCTCGTGCATTGGACCTTCATTCCCGGTTGGGACATCCACCCGCCTCCGCCCTTCATCAACTTTTTCCTGATATTAGTCAACATGTTTCCTTTTATTGTGAGTCATGTAAATTTGCGAAATATCATCGCACTTCATATCTTTTTCGAGTGGTTACATGGGCTTTTAAACCCTTTGATTTGGTTCATTCAGATGTATAGGTTCCCTGTGTCGTCTCGAGTCACTTAGGGTATAAATATTATATATCTTTCATTGATGATTTTTCGTATATGACTTGACTGTACCTTCTTCGAGATCGGTCTAAGGTGTTTTCTACTTTTCAGACTTTTTACTATGAGATTCATACCCAGTTTTCCATCTTTGTTAAATGTCTCCACTCGATCAATGGGTGAGAGTATTTGTCCCCTCTCTTTCAGCGGTTTCTCCAGGTGAACAACATCATTCATCAGACCTCCTATCCTGATACACCTCAGCGGAATGGAGTGACCGAGCGGAAACACAGACATATTCTGGCGACAGCTCGTGCCCTCCCATTCCACCGGCATGTGCCTCTTCTCTTTTGGGGGGATGTCATCCTTACTGCTACATACCTCCTCAATTGTCTTCTTTCTTATATCTTTCAGGGGGAGACTCCTTTTCAGACTCTGTTCTCCTCTCTCCCTCCTCACTCACTTTCACTCCGTGTGTTTAGATATCTCTGTTATATCCGTGACACTCGTCCCAACCTCTCCAAACTCTCTCCCAAATCCTTGCATATTCTTTGGATATTCACGCACTCAGCGTGGATATCGATGCTTCTCTCCGGACCTACGACGGTATATCATCTCTGCTGACGTATCGTTTGTTGAGAGCTCTCCGTTCTCTCTTCCCTCTCCCCATCCAGACATTACCATCGATGATTGTCTTCCTCTTATCATCCACCCTCCTCTGGTGTCTCCCCCTGTTGATCACCGGTTTGGTACGGTCTACTCCTGTTGCCCATCGACTGTGCCTCCCGTCCAGGCTGAGGAAACCATCGTCCCAGCTTCGTCCGATGCTCCTGCCCCGGCACCAGACGACTTGCCCATTGCACTTCGGAAATGCACTCGTTCTTGCCAGCATACTTCTCTCTATACATCGTCATACAAAGGTCTGTCAGCTCTGGAGACGATATCTATTCCCCGCACGGTTGGCGATGTCAAATCTCACCCGGGTGGCTACAAGCGATGCGGGATGAATTGCAGGCTCTGGACGACAACCATATTTGGGATCTGGTCCCCCTTCCGTCAGGTAAACAGGCGGTCGACAACAAATGGATCTATACGGTCCGTCCTAATGCCGATGACACTCTCCATCGCCTCAAAGCCCGACTTGTGGCAAAGGGCTTTGTTCAGACATATGGTATCGACTATTTTGATACTTTCTCTCCGGTTGCAAAGATGACATCCGTTCGATTATCCATCTCTCTGGCCGCTCATCATCATTGATCCCTTCATCAACTGGATGTCAATAATGTCTTTCTCCATGACTTTCTTGGAGAAGAGATATATCTGCCGCAACTGTAGCTTCCGGGCGCAGCGAAAGCGCAGAATGGACATGTATCCAACTTTGCAAATTGCCATGATTGATAATTAATCCGGGATCAATACAACAATAAACGCCAGTTTCAATGGAATTGAATCAAAGATAAAAGACAAAGGAGAAGACCCGGAATCGAGAAGAGAGGATCGTCATATTTTGTTTATAATTAATTTAATTAAATTATAGAATTATCTCCAAGGTGATTCTTTCTTCGTTGATGCGTTTGACCACGGGTCTGAGGTGCTGCTTCGTTGCGATGTAGAATCCAAGGATAGGATTCCTCTAGAGGTGATCCACACGTATCTTCGGACATTGCCGAATGAGTCTCCGGGTTCTAGTATGAAAGATCCTTGCGCTTGCGATGTCCGCCTTTGACCGCCTTGAGAATCGCTTCCAAAGCGTTCTCCTAGATCCGGTGGAGGAGGATGTCTCTCGTTCTTGAGAGCGTTCTTGGAGAGGGAAGAGTTCTCTAGGCTCGAAAGCTTTTTTTCAAGGATGTTGTGCACATAACCATTGGTTAGCCGGTGGAATGACCCTTTGACTAATTAGAGAATAATAACATAATGGAGAATTTAATTCACCAGGTAATAATAAATAATTAGCACAAGTGCCGTTACTTATTTTATTATTTCGTAATAATAACAATGCTATTATTTCCATGACATGTGCTTAACTTGCACGTTATATTTAAATATTATTTAACCAAATAATATTTAATATTATTTCTCATCGGATCCATAACTTGGTCCGCCAATCCTCAATATTTACTGGGTATTGAATAATGACTATTTATTTATTAAATAAATATAACTGCATTATTCCCTGATAAATAAATATTCCATCTGTAATATATTCTCTCGAATAATTAGCGACGAAATAAATGCGACCAGACATACTTGAATAATTATCAAACCAAAGCCGAAAATAATATTTATTCTAACTTGTTAAATAATATATTATTTAACTGAGATACTGACTACACTTTGTGTGTGACCCCTCTAGGCCTCTTTCTCATTGATATTAGACGGGCTTGCCTAAAGTCTAAGATTACTGTCTAGCAACGGGTCAAGGCAAAAGATTAAAGTAGATGTCGCAACGACATGTCACCTCATACGAATGCTTACCGTGTAATATAATCCCTTTGTTCCGATATCTCCAATCAAATGGGTTGCATGCAAGTGCCATCAACCCATGTGCTCGATTTCTCATTCTTTGACTTCTCGGAATTGAAATTGCCTAGAGAACACCATGACCATGGATTTAGTTAGGCTATATCATTTTCATCAAAGAGCCTAAGATATCTACTTCTGTAGAAGTGACAAATCCTTTCTCGCATTATTCATTAATGTAGTATTACTCATGTCGCATCTAACATATCCTACCTCGTCGCGGACATCTGTCGTCAGGTTTTCGTCAATACATCTAAGTGCACGAGTCATAATATTCATTAATAATAATCTTAAAGTCTAAGGACTAATATATACGTCCGCAGATAGGAACATCCAATGACACTTATGAATATGGATTTCCTACTGGCGGGTCTTGTTCTCATAATATCCTTCTGGGTATTACCAAGGGCACACACCATAGGAAAGTGCCTCAAAGTTTCATGAGTCCCCACCCCTGATAGCCTGTATCATTTATGACCATTCAAATGATATTATCCGGTCATAGAACATATATTCAATAATAGTGTCATGACACTTCCGGGTTCTCATCATAGCAGAGATCCGCTATGACTTTTTAGTACGACAACTATTCTTAGAACATTATCACATACTATGTCACGCAGAAGAACAATCATGATGTGATAAGAGGTTTATTAATATTCATCCAATGAATACAGGTTTATCATAAAGTATAAAGAAGTTTTTCTATGGCACCAACTCCAACAGACTCCCACTTGCACTAGAGCCAACTGCTAAGAACCTTCAGTCCGTTAGCTCTCACATGATATTCACGCTTCTGCTGAGATAAACCTTTAGTCAAGGGATCTGCGACGTTCTCTTCCATGGATACTCTGCTCACTGCAACTTCACCCCTTTGATAGAAATCCCTCAAAGGTGATACTTTCGGAGTATGTGCTTTGTCCGTTGATGTGACCTTAGCTCCTTTGCAAGAGCCACCATTGCAGTATTATCACAATACAATGTAATGAGATCCTTACTGCTAGATACCACATCAAGCTCCTGGACAAAGTTTCGAATCCAGACGACTTTCTTGGCTGTATCAGAAGTCGCTATATATTCGGACTCCGCTGTAGAATCAGCGACAACTGACTACTTTGAACTCTTCCAGCTCACAGTTCCTCCGTTGAGACATAAAATATATCCTGATTGCGACTTCAGATCATTCTGATCTGTTTGAAAACCAGCATCAGAAACATATCCTTAGTTCTTAGATACTTAAGGATAATCTTGACAGCGGTCCAAGTCTGGTATATAACATGACATACATGATAAATCATATCGCTGAAGTGTATAAAATCTTACTCATCCTATCTTTCTCATGTTGTGTTTGGGGACACATTTTCTTAGAAAGATGTATACCATGTGACATTGGAATCAATTCCCTCTTGGATTGTTCTATACTAAATCTCTTTAATATCTGGTTAATGTATATATTTTGACTTAGTCCAAGCAACCTCTTGGATCTATCACAAATGATCTTGATCTCTAAAATGTTGGTTGCTCCGCCTAAGTCCTTCATGGAGAAGCACTTGTTCAACCAGTCCTTGACTGACTGCAAGACTGGTATGTCATTTTCAATAAGCAATATGTTGTCAACATACACTACTAGGATAACGACCGCATTTCCATTAAATCGCTTGTAAACACATGACACATATTCATTCTTAATGAAACCTGTAGAATGAGGAAACCCCCCTTACGCTCAAGGTAAGGTGGGGGCCTACTTTTATAGAATGATACGGCGAAAAATACAAAGGAGTATTCCGATGTGGGACTCGGAAATACCCATAATAATACAAAAGAGGGTTTTAACACTCCCCCTCAAGCTGGACAGGCCCAGCTTGGACAACGAGTCCCACAAAAAAGAATAAGATGACACCACACAAGACCAAGACATACTCCCCCTCAAGCTGGGTGTCAGATGTGGTGGATCCCCAGCTTGGAACTGAGTGAGGCAAGGCGAGCACCAGGGAGGCCTTTGGTGAAGATGTCAGCAAGCTGGTCTGCCGTCGGAATGTGGCTAAAGCTGACATGGTTGTGCTCCAGGTGGTGGCGAAGAAACTGACAGTCCACCTCAATATGCTTCGTGCGTTCATGGAAGACGGGGTTCGAAGCAATTTTAGTGGTTGCCTGATTGTCACACCATATGTGAGCAAAAGTCTGCTGAGGAAAGCCAAGCTCCTGGAGGAGTTGCCGAAGCCAAATGATCTCGGTAGTGACGGTGGCCATGGCACGGTACTCAGACTCAGCACTGGAGCGAGAGACGACTGTCTGTTTCTTGCTGCGCCAAGAAATGAGGTTGCCTGCCAAGAAAATGACAAACCCAGAGGTAGATTTCCGAGTGGCAAGGCAGCCAGCGTAATCAGCATCGCAAAAGGCCTCAATATGCTGATGAGGATGCTGGGAGTAGTGAAGACCACGGACAAGATTCCGTTTGATGTACTTGGCGATGCGGATGACAGCATCCCACTGAGAGGTGGTTGGATGCTCCATAAATTGACTCACTTTGGCTACCGCACAGGAAATGTCGGGTCGAGTCATAGTGAGATAATTGAGTTTGCCCACCAATCGACGGTACCGCTCGGGATGTGGGTATAGTGCCGAGGAGGCATAAAGAGACCGTTCGCCAGGCTCTAGAGGAGTATTGACCGCAGTGGCCTGAGTCAGCCCAACATCCTGCAATATATCCAATGCATACTTCCGTTGGCAGAGGGAGATGGTGTCCGATGAGTAGGAAACCTCGATGCCGAGGAAGTATGTGAGAGGACCAAGATCCTTAGTGTGGAAGTGCTGGTGAAGATGGGCCTTGAGATGGGTGATACCCACAGAGTCGCTGCCGGTGATGACGATATCATCCACATAGACGACCAATAAGATGCAGCCATGTGGAGTCGTCCTGTAGAAGATAGTGTGGTCCTTCATACTGCGAGAAAGCCCAAAGTCGCTGACGAGCGTGCTAAAGCGGCCGAACCAAGCACAGGGAGACTGCTTGAGGCCGTAAAGAGAGCGGCGTAGACGACATACATGAGATTCAGCGCCGGCGACACAAAATTCGGGGGGCTGCTGTAGATAGATTTCTTCCTCAAGGAAGCCATGGAGGAATGCATTCTTGACATCCAATTGATGAAGAGGCCACTGATGATGGGCGACGAGAGAGATGAATAGCCGGACAAAGGCCATCTTGGCAACCGGTGAGAAGGTATCAAAGTAGTCAACACCGTATGTCTGAGCAAAGCCTTTGGCCACAAGGCGGGCTTTGAGGCGATGAAGAGTGCCATCGGGATTCAACCTGACCGTGTAAATCCATTTGCTGCCCACTGCCTGTTTGCCTGCTGGAAGGGGGACAAGATCCCAAGTATGGTTTTCCTCCAGAGCCTGCAACTCAGCCCGCATTGCTGCGAGCCACCCGGGGTGAGATTTGGCTTCACCAACCGTGCGAGGTATAGAAACCGTCTCCAGAGCGGACAGACCCCTGTATGAAGATGCAAATAGAGGAGTACTCTGGCAGGAGCGAGTACCTTTCCGTAGGGCAATGGGCAAGTCCTCGGGTGGCGGAGCAGGAGCAGCGGACGAAGCGGGAGCATCAGTGTCACTGGCCGGAACGGGGGATACAGTCGAAGGACGGCGGGAGTAGACCTGACCAAAATGGGTGTCAACAGGGGTTGACGCCGGTGGAGGATGAATGAGGAGATGAGGACAATCATCGATGACAGGGTCAGGAGGAGGAGAGGTAGGAGGAGGCAAATCCGGAAGAGGATGGATGATGAGGGGAAGACAGTCATCAATGACAGAGTCAGGAGGAGGAGAGGGAAATGAGAATGGAGAACTCTCCACAAAGGAGACATCCACGGAGATGACATACCGACGAAGGTCCGGGGAGAAGCAGCGGTATCCGCGCTGAGTGCGGGAATAACCAAGGAATATGCAGCGGAGAGATTTGGGAGAGAGTTTGGTGCGGCCAGGGCGAGTGTCACGAACATAACACAATCAACCAAACACTCGAAGAGGGAGGGAATGAAGAGGGAGAGTGGGGAAAAGAGCCCGAAAGGAAGTCTCCCCCTTAAGGATAGAAGAAGGAAGGCGATTGATGAGGTAGGTAGCAGTGAGAATGACATCTCCCCAAAAGAGCAGAGGCACCTGTCGGTGGAAGATGAGGGCACGGGCAGTCTCCAGAATATGTCTGTGTTTCCGCTCGGTCACGCCGTTCTGCTGAGGTGTATCAGGACAGGAGGTCTGATGAAGGATGCCATTCGTTCGGAGAAACTGCCGAAAGGAAGTGGAGAGATACTCGCGCCCATTATCCGAGCGGAGACATTTGACCGAGATAGAAAAACGGTTCTTAATTTCATTAAAAAAGGTTTGGAAGGTGGAAAACACTTCGGAGCGTTCTCGAAGAAGGTAAAGCCACGTCATTCGCGAATAGTCATCAATGAAGGATATATAGTATTTATATCCCAAGTGACTCGGAATGGTACACGGGCCCCAAACATCGGAATGAACCAGATCAAAGGGGTGGGAGGCCCGTGTATCCGTGCGAGTAATGTAGGAAGAGCGATGATGTTTCGCAAAAGAACAGGACTCACAATGAAAAGTAGGAGTCCGACTGAAGTCTGGAAACATCTGATGAATGGTGGATGCAGGCGGGTGTCCTAATCGGGAATGAAGATCAAGTGTTCGAGAAGAGGTAGACGTGCAAGCAATGGGTGCTGGCCCCTCGAACATGTAGACCCCGTCTCGAAGCCGGCCTCGACCAAGTTCCCGGTTCGTAGTCTGCTCCTGAAACACAACACCAGAAGAGGTAAATATAGCCGCACAGTTATAATCCTTAGTCAGTTTACTGATGGAAAGCAGATTAAAGGGACTGCGGGGCACATGTGCCACGGAGGGTAGGTGTATCGATGGAGTCAGGGAGCATGCGCCGAAGCCCGCTATGGGGATAGTGGACCCATCAGCGACGGTGATGGCTGAAGAACCGGCATATGTGCAGTAAGACGTCAGCATACCAGCATCACCGGTGAGGTGGTCGGAGGCACCTGAGTCCAGCAGCCATGCAGGGGAGCAATGGCTGATAAGGGCAGTGAGGCGAACAGTACGGGCCAGAGAAGCCGAGGAGGGACTCGGTCGGACAGAGGCCGGAAGAGCGTGAGGCCGCCTGAGGTCGGCCATAGAAAGGGCCAGAGACGGGGAAAGAGAGGCGACAGTCGAGAACACGGCCTGGACTGCGGGCTGTCCCTGCCGCGGGTGCTGAGATGGCCGTCCATGCAGGATCCAACATTGGGCGATCAGGTGGCCAAACTTGCCACAATGTTGACAGAAGGGACGTGGATGACTTGAAGCACGACCACGTCCCGAGGATTCTGCCATGGAAGCGACGGGTAGCTGATGCAGCGGGCTGGTGGGATGATCTTGCGCAGGACGTGCGCGTGCAGGAAGGGCTGCCGAAATGAGGGCGCGCTGCCGGGACGAGGGCGCGCTGGGTGAGGGGAGCCGCGGGGCGAGAGCAGCTGGAGCGCGCGGGAGGCGCGGGAGTAGCGGGAGGCGCCGGGAGAGAGTGGGCGGGAGGCGCCGGAGGCGCGAGAGCAGCGGGAGGCGGGCGCGGGGAGCCTGCGGGAGGGCGACGCGGGGAGCCGGGACGCCGGGGAGCCGGGAGCCGCGCCAGGGAGGAGGGCTGCCGGAGAGCTGGGAGCCACGCCAGGCAGAAGGGCCGCCGGGGAGCCGCGCCAAGCAGGAGGGCGACGCGAGAGCCGGGAGCCGGGAGAGACGCCAGGCAGGAGGGCCGCCGGGGAGAGTCGCCAGGCAGGAGGCGTGCGCACGGCGGAGGGGCGATCCGCGCAGGAGGCGCGCGCACGGCGGGGCTGGCCGGGAGGGGCGCCGCTGGGTCGAGGGCGAGGGCGTCGGGGCGAGGCTGAGGGCGATCCGCCGGGGCGAGGCCGAGGGCGATCCGTCGCTGGTTAAGGGGAGCCGCGCCGGTGGGGAGAGCCGCCGGGAGGGAGAGCCGTCTGGAGGGAGAGCCGCCTGGAAAGGGAGGACCGTCGGGAGGGAGCGCCGCCGGGAGGGAGCGCCGCCGGGAGGGAGAGCCGCCGGGAGGGAGGACCGGGAGAGAGGGCCACTGGGAGATTAGGGCAGAGGGGGAAGAGAGAGGCGGGGCCGGACAGAACCGGGAATCCGTCGGGAGGGAGGGTCGGGTTTAAGATACCTCTGATACCATGTAGAATGAGGAAACCCCCCTTACGCTCAAGGTAAGGTGGGGGCCTACTTTTATAGAATGATACGGCGAAAAATACAAAGGAGTATTCCGATGTGGGACTCGAAAATACCCATAATAATACAAAAGAGGGTTTTAACAAAACCAAATTCTCTTACGGCTTCATCGAATCGAATGTTCCATTACCTGGATGCTTGCTTTAATCTATAAATGGATCTCTGCAACATGCATACCCTTTTAGGCGAACAGAGACAATCTTTGCGACTGAGAAGAAGGTCTCAAAGTAGTCGATGCCATAGGTCCGAGCAAATCCTTTTGCCACAAGCCGGGCTTTGAGGCGGCAAAGAGAGCCATCGGGATTGAGACGGATCGTAAAAATCCATTTACAGCCGACCGCATGTTTGCCCGCCGGAAGTGGAACAAGATCCCAGGTTTGGTTGGCATCCAGAGCCTGTAATTCATCCCGCATTGCGGCGAGCCACCCGGGGTGAGATTTGGCTTCACCAACTGTTCGAGGAAGCGACACGGTCTCCAGAGCTGACAGACCACTGTAAGAAGATATAAAGAGAGGAGTAGTCTGACATGAGCGAGTACCTTTCCGGAGCGCAATCGGCAAGTCCTCGGGAGCTGTGAGAGGAGCATCGGACGAAGCGGGAACAATGGTGTCCTCGGCCTGGATGGGGGGTACAGTGGATGGACGACGAGAGTAGGTCTGTCCAAAGAGATGACCTGTCGGAGGAGACACCAGCGGCGGGTGAATCATGAGTGGAAGACAGTCATCGATGGTAGTGTCTGGATGAGGAGAGGGTGGAGTGAAAGGAGAGCTCTCGGCAAACGATACGTCGGCAGAGGTGATATACCGGCGTAGGTTTGGAGAGAAGCATCGGTACCCGCGCTGAGTGCGGGAATATCCGAGAAAAATACATCGAAGAGATTTTGGAGAGAGTTTAGAGAGATTGGGGCGAATGTCCCGGACATAGCAGAGACATCCGAAGACGCGGAGTGTAAGGGAGTGAGGAGGAATAGAGGGGAAAAAGGTATGAAAAGGAGTCTCCCCCTGAAGGATGGAGGAGGGAAGACGATTGAGAAGGTAAGTAGCAGTGAGGATGACATCCCCCAGAAGAGAAGAGGAACCTGACGGTGGAAGAGGAGGGCACGAGCGGTTTCCAGAATATGCCGGTGTTTCCGCTCGGCCACCCCATTTTGCTGAGGGGTATTAGGAAAGGAGGTCTGGTGGATGATGCCGTGGGCCCGCAGAAACTGCTGAAAGTGAGTGGATAAATATTCCCGCCCATTGTCAGATCGGAGACATTTCACAGGGATAGAAAACTGTGTCTGTATTTCATTGAAAAGGTCTGAAAGGTGGGGAGAACCTCTGTCCGATCTCGAAGAAGGTAAAGCCATGTCATATGGGAATAATCATCAATGAACGAAATGTAATATTTATACCTAGATTGACTCGAGGTGGCACAGGGACCCCATACATCGGAATGAACCAAATCAAAGGGTTTGGCGGCCCCTTGTGTCAACTTGAGGAGAATATGATGTGCGATGGTGTTTCGCAAAACGACACGACTCACAAGGAAAAGATAAACGAGGACTAATATCGGGATAGAGTTGATGAAGAGCGGAGGCGGAGGGGTGACCCAACCGAGAATGGAGGTCAACGACATGAGCAGGGACAGACGCGCAGGCGATGGAAGTCGGGCCATCGAACATGTACACCCCATCCCGAAGCTGGCCTCTACCAAGTTCCCGGTTCGTCGTCTGCTCCTGAAACAAAACAGAAGACGAGGTAAATATAGCATTACAGTTGAGATCCTTGGTCAGCTTGCTGATGGAAATTAGGTGAAATGGACTGCGGGGAACATGAGCCACCAATGATAGGTGAAGGGAGGAGGTGAGGGAACAGGTGCCAAAGCCGGCTATGGGGAGAGTGGAGCCATCAACAACAGTGATGGTTGAGGATCCACTATAGGGACGGTAGTTGGAGAGTATACCTGCATCCCCGGTGAGGTGGTCGGACGCACCTGAGTCAAGCATCCATGCAGGGGAACGATGACTGACAAGAGCAGTGGGACCCCCGGAATGGGCAAGAGAAGCTGATGAAGAGCCCGACATGTGTGGTGTGGTTGTGGCTCAGGTGTCTGTGGATGGGATTTTTCTGTGGTTTGAGGCTTAGGAGTGTGCGGGCAGGTTGTGGCAGTGGGGCTCCATTTTGGAAGAGTGGTAGCGTCAAGATGTTAGCCGTTAAGAATGAGCAGATAACCAGTGGGAAGGTGGTGTGGGGCACCCAAATCATCGATGTGCTTATTATTATTATTATCTTACTTGACTTGCGTTATTTAGGGAGTGTGCCTTGGTGAGGCTGGGCTGGTTAGCTTTTTTTTTGTTAGGTGCTGTTGGTTTCTGCTGTTTTCACGGGGGCATTAGTATGCTTCTCCCACTTGTGCACATGTGACTTTAGTTTTCCTACTGGGTATACTTGTATACCCACCCTACGCTTGTGGAACTGTTTTCAGGTTTTCAGGAGGACTTTTGAGGACCGTGCTGGACTTTACTAGCTCGAGCGTCAGGATAGTTGTTGTGCTGCTACTTAGTCTTTTCTTTTGATAACCTTGCTTTGGAGTTTTTGTTGTACCTTTGTGGCAGTTTATGTTTAAATCATGCATGAGTTGGATTTTGGTTTCCCTTTATATAAAAGTTTGGTGGTGTTTGGGATTTTTACTGTCTTATCTCCCGATCTTGTTTTCATTAAAAAGGGTAATGCCTTCCATTTTGTGTGAGATTTTATACCCTTGGTGCTAGTCGCCACTCCGGGGCTTATTGAAGGCGGGACTCGAGGGTCATTATCTCTCCTTCATCTTGAAGAAGGAAGGACGTAACACTTTACTGTCCCTTCCCTCATCTTGAAGAAGGCGGGTCGTGACAGCTATGATGAGGACCCAGAAGTGCTACGATACTATTCTTGAATATATGTTCTATAGCCGAACGATATCATTTGAGGGACACAAATGATACAGACTATCAGGGGTGGAGACTCTTAGGACTTTTAGACACCTTCTCATAGTGTACGCCCTTGATAATATTCAGTATGATTATTATGAGCACGAAACCCGCCAGTAGGAAATCCATATTTTTTTTGTGTCATTGGATGTTCTTATCTGCGGACGTGTGTACTGATCTTTAGACTTTAAAATTATTATTAATGAATATTATGAGCCGCGCACTTAGATGTATTGACGAATACCGTGACGACAAATGTTCGCGGTGAAGTAAGATATGTTGGGTGCGTCATGACTAATATTGCATGAATGAATAATGCGAGAAAGGATTTATTCCTTCTGTTTATTAACGGATGTTAATATTTCAGATCCTTTGATTGAAATGATATAGCCTAAATAAATCCATGACCATGATGTTCTATAGGCAAGTTCTATTTCCGGAAAGTCAAAGAAAGAGATATCGAGTACATAGGTTGATGACACTGGCATCCAACCTGCTCGATTAAAGATATTATGATAAAGAGATTATATTACATGGTAAGCGTTCGTATAAGGTGACATGTCATTGCGGCATTAACTTCTTTCTCTATGGGTGTCACGACCCGCCTTCACCAAGATGAGGGAAGGAACAACAAATTGCCAGACCCTTCTTCAAGTTAAAGGAGAGATAATGACCCCTGCGTCCCGCCTTCAATAGGCCCCAGAGTGACGACTAGCACCAAGGTTACGTAATATGGAAGACATTACCCTTTTTATCGAACAAGATCGAGAGATAAGATGGTAAATCCCACACAACTCCAAATACCGAAAGTAAAAGTAAAGCCAAAAACCTTTTTCCCATATGCATGTTTAAAATAAATTGATACAAGGTACAAGAAAAACTCTGAAGGAAAGTACCAAAAGAAAGAAAGGAAACAACGACAATTGTCTCGACGCTCGAGCTAGTAAGGTCCGACACGGTCCTCAAAGTCCTCATGGAAACCTGAAAGCAGTTTTATATACGTAGGGTGAGTATACATGTATACTCAGTAGGGAAACCAAAAGCTCTCGTGCACAAGTGGGGAGACATTCTAATGTCCCGTGAGAAAAAATAGAGGTAACCAAAACACCTAGCAATGAAAACTATCCACCCAACCTCACCAAGGCACACTCCCCAAATAACGCAAGTTAGGTAAAAATAATAGTAATAGCACATCGATATTTGGGTACCCCGCACCGCTTCCCCACTGGTTATTTAGAACATTCTACGCATCAGACCTCCCCCACAGATCCCACTGCAGTCCCACTACCGCCCCCAACAACAACCATATAGGCCATCCCAACCGCACGTTTATCCCGCCCGCAAACACTTGGGCCACCACAACCACACATCCCGCTCGCAGACACCTGGGCCACCGCAACCACACATCCCGCCTGCAGACACCTGGGTCACCACAACCACACTCCCTGTTCGTAGACACCTGAGCCTCATCCCGAAGACACTTGGGAAACAAACCTGCCCGCACACACCTGGGCCAACCCACCACAACACGCCCTGCCCAAAGAGTCTTGGGCTATAATGAACCTCAGGCCTCACAGCCTGCCCGAAGAGTCTTGGGCTATCTGGGAGAGGGAGCAGAAAGAAGCTAATAACCAACCACTCATAAGAATGTTGGGAAAAACACCCTCCTCCATGGAATGAGGGTGTTTGGCACGAAGTGCTCAACATGGGTGGGGTGCGTATAAGAAACACAAGAACTAAATTTTATACGTATAGGTAATCAAGCACTCATTCCAACCTAAGGGTCCCGAAACCAACAACCACCCCTACATGCACAAGTACACAACAACCACAACCCAAACACAACCCATTTCTGGAAAACAGTTCCCCATTGTACCCGTTCTCGTTATCATGTTCAAGTGATTCCATTTAAACATTCCTTTACTACCGGGCAACTAATAGGCATAACCACAAGCCAAAACAACAACTGAAAGAAAACAACCAAGCAGGCGTTTAAGCGTTCACTTCCAGTTCTCTTGTAAATAACAACATCAAAATGGGATTCCGTGAGACCCCTTGAAGTACTGGAACCAAAACAAGCCCCAACTTACCGAGTCCAGAACATTTACCGCTGGCTCCACACGACCTCAGATTCACAAACCAAAAATCTCTGAACCAGAGATTCCATTCCTCTCTACGTCACCCCTCAAACAAAACAACCATGCATATCATCAGAACAGAGCAAGAGAGTTTTCAGGTTTTGCCAACACCATTCATTAAATTCCTTCTTTTCGTTTCGTTAACCGGCGTGATCACACAAGGGTTTTTATCCATCGGGCATCTATTTAATCAACCAAGTTTACGTGATTAATCAGTTTCCAATCACTTTTCATGTTACAGTTATTTAATCACAAGATTATCCAGAAAACTGAGCATCATTAGTGTGCAAGAAAGGACCACCAACGACCACGATTTTTAGTGGACATGAGCCCATACAATTCACAACATAAAGCAATGAAGGTAAAATATAACGACATCATCATCTTTCCCACCCCCCTTCATTCTTTAACAGTCTGTTTATTATCTTTATTGAAGTTGGTTTCATCTATGTCCCGAGGGAACATCATCATACCCACCCCGCATGATGCACAGTAAAGAACTTCATGTCTTTACGATATTTTAATATGGTCTTCAAGAAAATCCACTTTTCACGATGAAACCCAAACTCCCAATTTTGGACCTCAAAAATTTGGCAAAAACTGGGAAACTACGCCACTTTAAAATATGCTTCGGCATAACCGACCATGCTGATTCGCAGTCATCCAACAACATCTTTTCTTCCAGTAACATATTTTCTTCCAAATCAAATGGACTTTCTTAAGAATTATGAATTTGAATTCCTGAGTAGGAAGATCAGCCCGATCATCCACTTATACAAAGTGAAGTGATTTTCTTTCTTCTCAAACTTCCTTGACAACGAAAGACAACACTCTGAAAACAACCACTTCTTACTTCCAAGAAACTTCTCCAGCCAACTTGGTCCCAACAATCTCTCTTTTTGGATTTTGTTGTCAACCAAGATTCATAAATCACTGAACTTTGTAACCTCAAGATATGAATTATTTATCAACAATTTTAAGCGTACGTGAGCTAACTCATTGTAGGAAACAAGAATTATTGGCAGCAAAAACATGGTGTCCAAAAGTAGTGACTATGAAACCTCTTCAGCATTCCTCCTTAGCATCACCTCTTCAACATTCTCCACTTCTTCAACATTCTTGGAATACAAAAATTTTGTTTCCCTACAACCACTCCAACAAACAGTTAGAATAGGTCACACACTTATATGTTGAATTCACAACTTACCCACAACTCCCTCTTTATGCATGCATCAATAAGGATAGATTTATGAAACAATTTTCCACTTGACAGCACTATCTAAAGGTAAGATGAGAGAGGGGGCAGAAACACATACCTCAACCTTGATGAGAAGGAGGTTGGACGTCCATGTTCAACCTCAATTTAGAAAATAGTTCCTTTGATAAACGTTTTGTGAATATGTCAGCAACTTGTTTTGATGTAGGAACATACTCCAGCTTCAGTTCATTCTTCTCCACATGCTCTTTGATGAAGTTGTACTTTATGTCAATATGTTTTGAATGAGAATGTTGTACTGGATTCCTTGTAAGATTGATTGCACTTTGATTGTCACATCTCAAGAGGAAGGGTAACTTTACTTCAACAAGTCTTCCAACTGAGTTTTCATTCACTAAGTTGGGTAGCAGCTTGAGTGACAACAACATACTCAGCTTCAGCCGTGCTTAGAGTTACTGAATTCTGTTTTTTTGTATGCCAATTGACACAAAATTTTCCCAGAAAGAAAACTTCACCAGATGTGGATCTTCTATCATCAACATTTTCTGCCCAATCAGCATCTGAATACCTAAACAAATCAATATTTTCTGATCCATCATACCTGATTTCAAAATTTGTTGTGTCTTTGATACATCTGAGTATCATTTTTCCCGCAATGATAATGTCATCAACATATATAATTACAATGAGGGAAAACTCCTGATTTTTCTTGATGTAAAGATTGTTATCAACCCTTTCTTGATTGAAATTCATCTTCCTCAAGCAATTATTCAATTTTGAATACCATGCCTCAGAGCTTGTTTTAGCCTGTACAAGACCTTTAACTTGCACACGTAACTTTCATCTTTTCCAACAACAGAGCCACAAGGTTGTTTAGTGTAAACTTCCTCGTCAAGATCACTATTCAAGAATGCAGATTTAACATCCATTTGAAAGATCTTGTAACCTCGTTGTGCAGCAGTACCAAGAACGATTCTGATTGTTTCTAACATTGCCACCAGAGCAAAGGTTTCATCAAAATCAATACCTTCAATTTGTGAATACCCCTTGCAAACCAATCTTGCTTTGTTTTTTGTTACTTCACCTTCTTCATTCAGCTTGTTACGAAAAGCCTATTTTGTACCAATAACACTTTTGTTATCTGGCTTGGGTACGAGTTCCCAAGTATCATTTTTTTCTATCTGATCAAGCTCTTTATTTATAGTCTGAACCCATTTTGGATGCTCAAAAGCTTCATTCACATCATTCGACCGACTTTTGAATACAAAGAAGTGTGTGTAACAACTTTTTGACGTTCTTCTTGTTTGAACCTTCTGATGTTTATCACCAATAATGTTCTGAGATTCCACTTGCTTCCTCAGTCTAGGATGAGCTGTTTGAATTTCATCCTCATCACTTGAAATTGCTAAGTCTTATTCTTCTTCTTGAGTAGGATTACCACTGTCTGCAGCATTATCAGAATTGTTAAAAAAACTTTCCTTATCTTGCTCAACTTCCTTATCAGTATAAGACTGATTTTCTTTTTCAACATTTTCAATAACTTTCACATCAGCAGAATCAATAATTTTTCTTCTTTCTTTGTTGAAACATCTATATCCTCTTCTTTCTAGAGCATAGCCAAGAAAAATTTCATCATCCCCTCTTTGCTCAAACTTTTCAAAGTTTTCGCCTTTCTTCTTTATGACGCACAGACTTCCAAAAAACTCTTAAGTGCTTCAAACTTGGAGTTTTTCCATAAAACATTTCAAATGGAGTCATATATGAACTTGGCCTGTAGAAACATCGATTTTGAATATGTACAACAGTACTCATGGCTTGCCTCCAATAATAATGAGAGAGACCATGTTCAAGTAACATAGTTCTCCCCATTTCCATCAGACTTCTATTCTTTTTTTCAGTAACCCCATTTTGTTGAAATGCGTATGGTGAACTGAACTCATGCCGAATTCCATGCTTTTCAAGATAGTTATCAAACTTTTCATTCTTATACTCACCACCATTATCAGTTCTCAACTTCTTCACTACATACGCACATTCTTTCTCTGATTTTCTCCTAAAACTCTTAAACATTTTCAGAGCATTTGATTTATCTTTCATATACATAACACAAGTAATGCGAGTAAAGTCATCAATGAAAGTGATGAAGTACTTATCTCCATTGGTTGATTGTTTGGTCATCGGCCCGCAGATATCGGAATGAATAAGTTCCAGGGGTCTTTTTGAACAAATGCCAACTCTCTTATGCACTGAGTTTGTAATTTTTTCTTTCTGACAAATAGCTCAACACCAATCTCTTCTTCTTGACATATCAGGAATATTTCGGACACTGTTTCACTTCGATAACTTGCTCATGTTTCTCTGACACATATGTCTCAACCTTTTATGCCACAACTGATTTTCATCCACCATACTCATGTAACAAGAGTTTTGTATTTCACCAACTTGGAACAAGTTCCCTTTTGTACGTTGACCCATTGTAACTATCTTTCTATCTTCTTCACTTTTCACAACAAACCCATTTTTTCTAAAGATAACTTTGTTACCCTCATCACAAAGTTGTGAAACACGCAACATATTGCGTTTCAGCCCATCAACATATAATGTTTTCTTGGATTTTATCTTTTCTTCCCCGATTATGGCTGATCCAACACTTTTGATCCCTAGAGATTCATCATTACCAAATATCACTGTTCTTTTCTTGAAGTCTTTCACATTCTTCAACAACTTTAAGTCTCCTGTCATATGAGATGAACAACCACTATCAAGAATCCAAGCTCGTTCTCCTTTATTAGCTTTCAAAGCGATTTCAACAACAAGAGCTTTTTCTTCTTCCTTTTCATTCTTCACCTCCGGCTTCTGAGAATTGTTAAGAAACTTTTGTTGTGCCGGTAACAAAACAAGACAACCCTTAGCAAGATGTCCAGACTGTTCACATCTTTCATAAATAGTTTCTAGTGGTTGGAACCCATTCTCCACTTTCACACCAGCCTTTTCAGATTTTATCTGAACTTCCTTCTCACACTTCTTTTGAGAGGATTGACTCCCCCTCAATCCTTATCTTCCAGAACTTGTGGAATAATAGTAATGTTGTTGGTTGAACCAACACATATTTGCTGTATGTTCGAATCCACCTCAATACCAACAATATCCATAAAAAGAATATTTTCCTCTGAAACTTCCGTACTGATCGGAGTTGTGAACATGCTTCTCTGCAACTTTCTTAATAGAACTTTGTTGACCATCAACCCTTCTGTTTTCAAATGAAACTTTATTCTTCAGCTCAGATTTGTTTCCAGACTTGTCAGATCCAGAAGTAGTCGAAATTTTTCCAGTTAGGTTTTTTAGAAACTTCTGATTTTCTAACATTGTTAACTTTGGCTACATACATAACTTTCTCAGCTTTCTTCTTCTCAGAGCTAACTCCTGCATTCTTCTCAACCTTTAAAGGTCAGCTTCTTAGATAGATTTTTTGAAACTTGCATTCCTTTGTTCAGTTTTAGAAAGTTTTTGTTAAACAAGTTCCAACTCTTTTTCTTTTGCCTTGAGCTTCATTTCCAGATGTTCATTACGATTCTTTTCATGTTCAAGAGAAATCTTCAGATCATCAATCTCTTTTACCAGCTTGACTTTCTCATTAGGAAAACCTTCTTGATTGTTTGATGAAAAAATTTCATTTATCAACTTCTTGTTTTCCTTCTAAAGTCTTTTAATCTTTCTCAAACATTTTTTCAACTCTTCTTTCAGATGAGATTCAAGTTGAGTTTCTTCTTCTTCAGAACCGTTGCTCTCGAAATCTTCAATGTTCACTGCTGCTATAAAGGTATTTTCTTCAGCTTTCTTAGCAAAATATTTTTCTGATTCAACTTCACTGTCTTTTTCTTCATCTTGAGACAAAAAACTTCTTTTGGATTTGAAGAACTTTTTATCCTTCTCTCTGCCAAAATATTTATTTTTGTCACCCTATTTCTTCCATGACTTTCTTGGCCTTCTTTTTTCTTCATCATTGTCTTCATCTTTCTTTTTTTGAGGACAAATACCCGCAAAGTGGCCAACAACTCCACATTCAAAATATTTCAAGGGAAGTTTCCCTTTGTATTTGCTTGTACCTCTTCTTACATTTTTAGAAAATAAGGATAACATTTCATCAAAATTTTTACATACCTCATTTTCAGTGTTAGAGTCAGTAACATCATCTTCCTCAAGAGCCTTCTTAGACTTTTCTTTCTTGGCAGCTTTGAAGGACATTTATCTATCAACTTTTGTTTTGCTCTTTGTAGAGCAGGAATTCTCCTTACCTCAAGATGAGGCAGAGACCTTCTTTTATAGACTGAGAAAAAGGAATACACGATGGAGTATTCCGATGCGGGACTCCGAAACACCCAGAATAATTAAAAAACAGAGTTCAACACTCCCACTCAAGCTGGACATGCCCAACTTGGAACACGAGTCCCATGAAAGAAAGATGACATCAGAAAAGACCAGACACACTCTACCTCAAGCTGGGTCGCAGATGCTGTGGATCCCCAGCTTGGAACTGAGCGAGGCCAGGCGAGTCCCTGGGAGGCCTTTGGTGAAGATGTCGGCAAATTGGTCCGCCGTCGGGATGTGGCTAAAGCTGACATGATTGTGCTCCAGGTGGTGGCGAAGAAAATGACAGTCCACCTCGATATGTTTTGTGTGTTCATGGAATACGGGATTCGAAGCAATCTTGGTGGCTGCCTGATTGTCACACCAGATATGATCAGATGTTTGTGGAGGAAAGCCAAGCTCCTGGATGAGATGGCGAAGCCAAAGGATCTCCGTAGTGACAGTGGCCATGGCACGGTACTCAAACTCCGCACTGGATTGGGAGACGACGGTCTGTTTCTTGCTGCGCCAAGAGATGAGGTTGCCTGCCAAGAACACGGCAAACCCAAAAGTAGATTTTCGGGTAGTAAGGAAACCAGCATAGTCAACATCACATAAGACTTCAATATTTAGACGAGCATGGTGGAAGTAGCGAAGACCACGGGCAGGGTCCCTCTTGATGTATTTAGCGATGCGGAGGACAACATCCCACTGAGAAGTGGTCAGATGTTCCATGAATTGGCTCACTTTGCCAACAGCGCAGACAATGTCTGGACGAGTCATGGTGAGATAATTGAGTTTGTCCACCAGTCGACGGTACCTCTCTGGGTGTGAATACGGTTCCGAGAAGTCATGGAGAGACCGTTCCTCAGGCTCAAGAGGAGTGTCAACGGCGGTGACCTGTGTCAGTCCAGCATCCTACAGAATGTCCAACGCATATCTCCGTTGGCAGAGGAAGATGGAGTCCGGAGAACGGGAGACCTTGATGCCAAGGAAGTATGTGAGAGGGCCGAGATCTTTGGTGTGAAAATGATGATGAAGATGCCCCTTGAGGTGGGCGATTCCAGTGGAGCCGCTTCCGATGATGATGATATCATCCACATAAACTACCAATAAGATGCAGCCGGTGGATGTTGTCCTGTAGAACATGGTGTGGTCCTTAATACTACGAGAGAGCCCAAAGTCGGTGACGACGGTGCCGAAGCGGCCAAACCAAGCACGGGGAGACTGTTTGAGACCATATAGAGAGCAGCGAAGTCGACAGACTTGGGAGTCGGCGCCGAAGGCACAAAAACCGGGGGGCTGCTGCAGATAAACCTCTTCCTCAAGAAATCCATGGTGGAAGGCATTCTTGACATCCTGTTGATGAAGGGACCAATGATTATGAGCGGCCAGAGAGATGGATAATCGAACGGAGGCCATCTTGGCAACTGGAGAGAAGGTATCAAAGTAGTCAATACCATATGTTTGAGCAAAGCCCTTTGCCACAAGGCGGGCTTTGAGGCGATGGAGTGTGCCATCGACATTAAGGCGGACTGTAAAAATCCATTTGCTTCCAACCACCTATTTGCCTGCCGGAAGGGGGACGAGATCCCAAGTATGGTTGTCTTCCAGAGCCTGTAATTCATCCCGCATAGCTTGTAGCCACTCCGGGTGAGATTTTGCATCGCCAACTGTGCGGGGAATAGATACTGTCTTCAGTGCTGACAGACCCCTGTATGAAGATGTAAATAGAGGAGTACTCTGGCAAGAGTGAGTACCTTTCTGGAGTGCAATGGGCAAGTCGTCTGGTGCCGGGGCAGGAGCCTCGGACGAAGCGAGAACGATGGTGTCGTTGGTTGGGACGAGGGATACAGTCGATGGGCGACGAGAGTAGACCGTACCAAAATGGGAATCAGGAGGGGGAGACACCAGAGGAGGGTGGATGATGAGAGGAAGACAATCATCAATGGTAGTGTCGGGATGGGGTGAGGGAAGGGAGAATGGAGAACTTTCAACAAAGAAGACGTCAGCAGAGACGACATACCTCCGTAGGTCCGGTGAGAAGCAGCGATATCCGCGCTGAGTGCGTGAATAGCCAAGGAAGATGCAACGGAGGGATTTGAGAGAGAGTTTGGAGAGGCCGGGTCGAGTGCCACGAACATAACAGAGACATCCAAACACCTGAAGTGGAAGTGACCGAGGAGGGAGAGAGGAGAACAAAGTTTGAAAAGGAGTCTCCCCCTGAAGGATAGAAGAAGGAAAGCGGTTGATAAGGTAAGTAGCAGTAAGGATTGCATCTCCCCAAAATAGCAGAGGCACCTGTCGGTGGAAGAGGAGGGCACGAGCAGTCTCCAGAATATGTCGGTGTTTCCGCTCGGCCACTCTATTCTGATGGGGTGTATCAGGACATGAGGTCTGATGAATGATGCCTTTCACCTGAAGGAACTGCTGAAAGAGAGTGAATAGATACTCGCACCCATTATCCGAGCGGAGACATTTTATAGAGATGAAAAACTGTGTACGAATCTCAGTATAGAAAGTCTGGAAAGTAGAAAATATTTCAGACCGTTCTCGAAGTAGGTACAACCAAGTCATTCGTGAAAAATCATCAATAAATGATATATAATATTTATACCCTAAATGACTCGAGATGGTACAGGGACCCCAAACGTCTGAATGAACCAGATCAAAAGGTTTTGAGTCCCGTGTATCCACTCGAGGAATGTATGAAGTGCGATGATGTTTCGCAAATTTACAAGACTCACACTGAAAATACACATGCCGACTAAAATCTGGAAATAGGCGATGAATGGTGGATGAGGGTGGATGTTCCAACCAGAAATGAAGGTCCAAGGCCTGGGTAGAGACAGACGTGCAGGCGACGGATGTTAGTCCATCAAACATGTAGACCCCGTCCCGAAGCTGACCTCTACCAAGTTCCCGGTTCGTCGTCCGCTCCTGAAATACAACAGCAGAAGATGTAAATATTGCAGCACCGTTGAAATCCTTTGTAAGCTTACCGATGGATATAAGGTTAAAAGGACTACGAGACACATGTGCCACAAATGGCAGGTGAAGAGATGAAGTCAGAGAGCATGCACCAAAGCCAGCAATGGGGATAGTGGAGCGATCGACTACAGTGATAGCCGAGGAATCAGCATAAAGACAGTAGCAAGACAAAGATCTTACTATCAACAAGCTTCCAAGGATGGTACTTGGGATCATTAGATGCTGGTGGAGGATCCTCGAGGTGAGAATCAAGGTCCATGCCTGTCAGAGACACCAAGACGGTCTTCTGCCAGACCGAGAAGTTGGTGGAGTCAATCCGCTCATCAACGAGGCGGGTGGAGGCAATGATCATCTGTGGCAGAGCAGAAGAGGCTGCCATTGGAGCGTCAGACATCTTTAGAGGGTAGGATCAGCGGTGCGCTGTGGAGAGCGGGACCGAGATGTGGCAGCGGAGGCTGGGATATTGCAAGAGAGGCCGAGCCGGACAAAGCAGCGTCGGGATCTGGCGGGCGATCGGTAGCTGAAGAGGGAGGCTGACGGAAGGCGCCGTGAGTCAGGAGCATTGCTGGACGAGGAGCGCTGCTAGGAGGGAGCAGGCTAGTAGGCGGAGCCGGGAGTCGCCAAGAGAAGGCCAGCCGGGAGGTGCCGCGGGTGCCGGGAACTGCTTCTGGAAGCAGGGCAGCCGGGAGGTGCGGCAGGAGCTGCGTTGGGCGGGAGCCGGGAGCCGCACCAGAAGCGGGATGGGGGGGGGCACCGGGATTGCCGTAGGAGTCGCCGATGGCAAGTGGACCGCTGGAGGCGAGAGGCGCGATGGAAGCGGTGTGTGGAATCGGGCAGGAGCCAGGAAAGGAGCTGCGAGTCGGGACATGAGGGGGTCGGGAGTCGCGGTTGGATCCCGTCGGGATCGGGAGACGCAACCTAGGGCGGGGCCGTCGCGCGCAGCGGGGAGGGTACGCCGGACAGGGGGCCATCGACAATAGAGTTGCCGGGATATGGGAGCAGCGCTAGGGCAGGAGCGACGTCGGGAGGGGAGCCGCGTAGGGCAGGAGCCGGGAGGGGGGGGGGGGTGTAGGGCAGGAGTCGGAAGAAAAAAAATTAACAGGATTTACCCTATGTAGAGGAGGAATTCTCTTTAACTCAAGGTGAAGCGGAGACCTTCTTTTATAGATTGAGAAAAATGAATACACGATGGAGTATTCCGATGTAGGACTCGAAAATACCCAGAATAATTAAAAAACAGAGTTTTAACGGGATTTACCTTATGTAGAGGAGGAATTCTCCTTACCTCAAGGTGAAGCGGAGACCTTTTATAGATTGAGAAAAATGAATACACGATGGCAAGAGGACCGCTGAAGGCGAGAGGCGCGATGGAAGCGGTGTGTGGCGTCGGGCGGGTGCCAGGAAAGGAGCTGCGAGTCAGGACAGGAGGGGGTCGGGAGTCGCGGCTGGATCCCGTCGGGATCGAGAGACGCGACCTAGGGCGGGGCCATCGCGCGCAGCGCGGAGGGTACGCCGGACAGGGGGCCGTCGGCAATAGAGTTGCCGGGATATGGGAGCAGCGCCGGGAAGGGAGCCGCATAGGGCTGGAGTCGGGAGCGACTTCGGGAGGGGAGCCGCGTAGGGCAAGAGCCGGGAGGGGGGGGGGGGGCGTAGGGCAGGAGTCGGAAGAAAAAATATTAACAGGATTTACCCTATGTAGAGGAGGAATTCTCCTTACCTCAAGGTGAAGAGGAGACCTTTTATAGATTGAGAAAAATGAATACATGACGGAGTATTCCGATGTAGGACTCGAAAATACCCAGAATAATTAAAAAACATAGTTTAACGAGATTTACCTTATGTAGAGGAGGAATTCTCCTTACCTCAAGGTGAAGCAGATACATTTTTTTATAGATTGAGAAAAATGAATACACGATGGAGTATTTCGATGTGAGACTCAAAAATACCCAGAATAATTAAAAAACAGAGTTAACACTCTTCATAGTACTCTCCCTTCTCATTTCATAAGTGATGAGAGTGCTATGCAAATCATCCAGAGATAATGTTTCAGGGACTCTGTCTTCCAATGAAGAAACTTTAGCATCAAACTTGTCCGGCAAAATTCTCAAGATCTTTTCAACAACTGTAGAATCCTCCAATTTTTCACCAAGACATCTGATTGTGATGACAATGTTGTTTACCCTGGTAAAGAAGTTCCCAACAGATTCATACTCACCCATTTTCAAATCTTCATATTTCGACTTTCAGATTCGTAGTTTTTCCTTCTTCACTTTTGTATTTCCTTCATAGATATTTTTCAGCTTATCCCATATAGCTTTAGATGTGAAAACACCTTTTACTCTTAAAAATTCACTTTATGAAAGTGATGAGAGTAAAGCATTTTTAGCTCTTCCATCATTCTCAAGATTCTTCTTGTCGATAGGTGTAAGATGAACCTTGTCATTAATAGCAGAAAATTCATCTGTTGTAGTTTCAAGAACTTCATACCCAAGAGACATGAGATAAGACATCATTCTATATTTCCATATATGATATTTCTTCCCATCAAATATCAAAATCTTCTTACTGTTCACGCAATTCAGATTCTCTATCACAACTTCTCTTCAAAACTTCAGCAAAGAATAAACGAAGGGAACTTGACTCTGATACCAATTGAAGTTGCCTAGTCAGGATCCAAGTATCACTGAGAGGAGGAGGGGGTGAATCAGTGATATGTTTTTCTTTTATGTTCCTTTATTCTTGAAACAACCTTCGCCTCCGGTTAAAGAGCTTCTTCCCTGCTGATCGCAATCCAAACACACATCCACAGGAACACAAGAATTTATAAGGTTCACTACTCAACACGAGTAGCTACGTCCTTGGTACGGTATGGAAATAATCCAATACCACACAATTCACTAGAAAATAATCTTTTGGTGTGTGTTGGAGTATGGGTAACTTCCTGCCCCACTTACTTTGTAACTTCCTGCCCCACTTCTTTTGTAACCTCCCTTGTAACTTCCTCTTACAGTTTTTTATAAATATAGGCCCTCTCTTCACCTTGAGGGCAAGAGGGATCTCTGAATTTACATGGTATCAAAGGGGTTACGACTCCCCCCTCCAATTTTGCCCCCCCGCACAACAGCTCTCTTCCCGGCGTCCTGTGCGACGTCCTGTGTAGCTCCTGCCGATCTCCCTCCCGAGCAGCAGCGTGTAGCTCCTGCCGATTTCCCTCCCGAGCAGCAGCGTTGTCCCGGCGACCCTCCCAGCGCGCGCTCCGTCCTGCGCGCGACAAACCGTCGCCCCGCTGCATTCCCTCCCGGCGCGCGCTCTCCCCGACACGGCCCTCCTCTTCGGCAGCGGCCTCCCGAACCCGACGGCCTATAGCGCCTCCTCCAGACGCGCCTCCCTCCCCGACGAGGCTCCTCCGGCGCGCGGCTCCTGACGGCGGCCCTCCTCTCCGGACAGGCCCTCCCCGTCGCGCCTCCTCCCAGGTGCGCGACTCCTCGGCGCACCTCCACCCAGTCGCCGCTCCTCCCGTCGCGCTCCCTCCTCCCGACGGAACTCCTCTCCCGCCCTCTCCGGCGCGCGACTCCTGCCGGCGACCCTCCTCTCCGGACAGGCCCTTCCCGTCGCGCTCCCTCCTCCCGACGGAACTCCTCTCCCGCCCTCTCCGGCGCGCGGCTCCTGCCGACGACCCTCCTCTTCGGACAGGCCCTCCCCGTCGCACCTCCTCCCAGGTGCGCGACTCCTTGGCGCACCTCCTCCCGTCGCGCTCCCTCCTCCCGGCGGCCCTCCTCTCCCGCCCTCTCTCCAGGCGGCCCACTCCTGCCTGGCGCGTCTCCCCGCTTCGCCCTTCTGTCTGGCGCGGCTCCCCGGCGGCAATCTCCCTCCAACCGACCCGGGCTCCTTCAATTTTTTTTTTCTCCAGCGCCCGGCGCGCTCCGCTTCCCGGCACGCCTCCCTAATTCCGGCTCTTCCCTCCGCTGCATCATCGCTATCCACGCGCTGCTTCCATGGCAGACTCCTGCCCTCTGCCGCCGATGATCACCGCTTCTACCCGCCTTGTAGATGACCGCTTGGACTCCACAAATTTCTCCATATGGCGGAAGACTGTTGTGATGTCCCTCACCGGCATGGACCTCGATCATCATCTTGAGGATCCTTCCCCAGCCACGGCTGATCCCAAATATCGTTCCTGGAAACTTGCTGACAGCAAGATCTTCGCTCTGCTGGTCAATTCCATGGAACGATCGGTCAAAGATGTCACCCGCACCGCAAATACCGTCAAGGAGTTCTGGGACTCCTTGAATATCATGTACTCCGAAACCAATAACCTCGCTCGGGTGTCCGATATCCTTCAGCGCCTGTCCCATGTTCGACAGCAGGCCCAACCCTTTACCACCTACTTCCTGGAATGGAAAGGGTTCCGTGATGAATTGCAGGAGTTGTGGCCCATTCCACAAACACCGGCCGAAGCTCAGACCCAGCGGGACCAGCTCTGCCTCTTCACTCTTCTCAACGGCCTCGCTCCAGAATTTGCCACCACGGCAACCGAATTGCTCGCTAGCTCGTCGACGCTGGAGATCCCACAGGTATATCACCGGCTCAGCAAGGCCCATCGGGCTCTTCCTCCTCCCGCCCCCGTTATCGACCACTCAGCTCTCGTCGGTCACGGCGGTGGCCGCTCATCTGGTCCTCGTGGACGTGGTCGTGTGGAAAGTCGTCCACGTCCCCTCTGTCAACACTGTGGCAAGGTTGGCCACACGATCGACCGCTGTTGGGTCCTGCATGGACGTCCATCTCAGTGCCCGCGGCAGGGACAAACAGCGGTCCAGGAAGCGCCATCGGCAATCGCTACTCTTCCCCACTCTCTGGACCTTTCGATGACCGACATCCGGCTGACTCATGATCCTCGGGACTCTGCCGAACCCGGCCCATCAGCGGTTTCTATAGCCCATTCTGCTCACTCCACTGCCTTTGTCGGTCGTCGCTCCCCTGCTTGGATGTTGGACTCCGGTGCCTCCGACCACCTCACCGGTGATGCTGGTATGTTGACTTCTTACTGCCCTTACACCGGTCCCTCCGCCATCACGGTCGCTGATGGCTCCACTATCCCGATTGCGGGCTTCGGCACCTGCTCTCTGACTCCGACGATTCACCTACCCTTTGTGGCACATGTGCCCTGCAGTCCATTTAATCTTCTTTCCATCAGTAAGCTGACAAAAGATTATAACTGCGCTGCCATATTTTCCTCCTCTGGTGTTGTTTTTCAGGAGCAGACAACGAACCGGGAACTTGGTAGAGGCCGACTTCGGGACGGGGTCTACCTGTTCGATGCACCGGCACCCATCGCTTGCTCATCTACCTCTTCTCCAGCTTTGGATCTTCATTCCCGGTTGGGACATCCGCCGACATCCACCATTCATCAGCTTTATCCAGAGTTTCGTCGGAATATTTCTTTTCATTGTGAGTCCTGTACCTTTGCAAAACATCATCGATCTACATACCTACCTCGGGTGGATAAACGGGCCTCAAACCCTTTTGATCTCGTTCATTCAGATGTTTGGGGTCCTTGTACCATTTCGAGTCATTTGGGCTACAAGTACTATATCTCTTTCATCGATGATTATTCGCGAATGACTTGGCTTTACCTCCTTCGAGAACGCTCCGACGTGTTTTCCACCTTTCAAACCTTTTATGCTGAGATTCAGAATCAATTTTCCCTCTCGGTCAAATGTCTCCGCTCCGACAATGGGCGTGAGTATCTCTCCAATTCCTTTCGGCAGTTTCTCCAGACGAAAGGCATCCTTCATCAGACCTCCTGTCCTGATACACCCCAGCAGAATGGCGTGGCCGAGCGGAAACACAGACATATTCTGGAGACTGCTCGTGCCCTCCTCTTTCACCGACAGGTGCCTCTGCAGTTTTGGGGTGATGCCATTCTCACCGCCACCTACCTGATAAACCGTCTTCCTTCCACTATCCTTCGCGGGGAGACTCCTTTTCGGACTTTGTTCTCCTCTCCCCCTCTTCACTCCCTTCCCATTCGCGTGTTTGGGTGCCTCTGTTACGTTCGCGACACACGTCCAGGTCTCTCCAAACTCGCTCCCAAATCCCTCCGCTGCATCTTTTTAGGCTATTCCCGCACTCAATGCGGATATCGCTGTTTTTCCCCCGACCTACGGCGGTATGTCATCTCGGCCGATGTTGCCTTTGTTGAGAGTTCTCCATTCATCCTTCCTTCTCCTCATCCTGACCCTGCCATTGATGATTGTCTTCCTCTCATTATCCATCCTCCACCGTCGTCAACCCCTGTTGACACCCATTTTGGTCAGGTCTACTCCCGGCGTCCTTCGACTGTATTCCCCGTCCTGACCAATGACACTGACGCTCCCGCTTCGTCCGCTGCTCCTGCTCCGCCACCCGAGGACTTGCCCATTGCCCTTCGGAAAGGTACTCGCTCCTGCCAGAGTACTCCTCTATTTGTATCTTCATACAGGGGTTTGTCCGCTCTGGAGACAGTCTCTGTACCTCGCACGATTGGTGAAGCCAAATCTCACCCCGGGTGGCTAGCTGCAATGCGGGATGAATTGCAGGCTCTAGAGGATAACCATACTTGGGATCTTGTACCTCTTCCAGCAGGCAAACAGGCAGTGGGCAGCAAGTGGATTTACACCGTCAGGCTAAATCCCGATGGCACTCTCCGCTGCCTCAAAGCCCGCCTTGTTGCCAAAGGCTTTGCACAGACGTACGGTGTTGACTACTTTGATACCTTCTCACCGGTTGCCAAGATGGCCTCTGTCCGATTATTCATCTCTCTTGCCGCCCATCATCAGTGGCCTCTTCATCAGTTGGATGTCAAGAATGCCTTCCTCCATGGCTTCCTTGAGGAAGAAATTTATCTGCAGCAGCCCCCCGGATTTTGTGCCTTCGGTGCTGAATCTCGAGTCTGCCGTCTCCGCCGCTCTCTTTACGGCCTAAAGCAGTCTCCCCGTGCTTGGTTCGGCCGCTTTAGCACGGTCATTGGCGACTTTGGGCTTTCTCGCAGTATGAAGGATCACACTGTCTTCTACCGGACGAGTGCACGTGGCTGCATCTTATTGGTCGTATATGTGGATGACATCGTCATCACCGGCAACGACTCTGTGGGTATTACCCACCTCAAGGCCCATCTACACCACCACTTCAACACGAAGGATCTTGGTCCTCTCACCTACTTTCTCGGCATCGAGGTTTCCTATTCCTCAGACACCATCTCCCTCTGCCAACGAAAGTATGCATTTGATATATTACAGGATGCTGGGCTGACTCAGGCCACTGCGGTCGATACTTCTCTCGAGCCTGGGGAGCGGTCTCTTTATGCATCCTCAGCACTGTACCCACATCCCGAGCGGTACCGTCGGTTGGTGGGCCAACTCAATTATCTCACCATGACTCGACCAGACATCTCCTGTGCGGTTGCCAAAGTCAGTCAATTTATGGAGCATCCAACCACCTCTCAATGGGATGCTGTCATCCGCATCGCCAAATACATCAAGCGAGATCCTGCCCGTGGTCTTCATTACTCCCAGCATCCTCATCAGCATATTGAGGCCTTCTGCGATGCTGATTATGCTGGCTGCCTTGCTACTCGGAAATCTACATCTGGGTTTGCCATATTCTTGGCAGGCAATCTCATTTCTTGGCGAAGCAAGAAACAGACGGTCGTCTCTCGCTCCAGTGCCGAGTCTGAGTACCGTGCCATGGTCACCGTCACTACAGAGATCCTATGGCTTCAACACCTCCTCCAGGAGCTTGGCTTTCCTCAGCAGACTTCTGCTCACATATGGTGTGACAATCAGGCAGCCACTAAAATTGCTTCGAATCCCGTTTAACATGAACGCACAAAGCATATAGAGGTGGACTGTCACTTTCTTTGCCACCACCTGGAGCACAAACATGTCAGCTTTAACCACATTTCCACGGCAGACCAGCTTGCTGACATCTTCACCAAAGGCCTCCCCGGTGCTCGCCTCGCCTCTCTTAGTTCCAAGCTGGGGATCCACAGCATCTGACGCCCAGCTTGAGGGGGAGTTGCGGTCTTTTTTTTTTATGTGTCCAAGCTAGGTACACCTAGCTTGAGGGGGAGTGTTGGAGTATGGGTAACTTCCTGCCCCACTTACTTTGTAACTTCCTGCCCCACTTCTTTTGTAACCTCCCTTGTAACTTCCTCTTACAGTTTTTTATAAATATAGGCCCTCTCCTCACCTTGAGGGCAAGAGGGATCTCTGAATTTACAGTGTGGAATACAACGAGTAGGATATGCCCTTACACTCGTGTAGCACTACAAAAACAATCCAAAAGTGCGTGTGTCTTCCAGCACAAAATGATGTAATTCAATATTATGGTGCTTCTTGATCCACTTCCACAAATTTGATCTTTCAAAACAATTCTTCTCTTTCCTACTCAGAAGTTGATAAAAACCTCTTGGACTTCGTAATGATACTTAGTCCAATACCTCAGTCTGTTTGTGATGTTCTATGAAAGTTTTGTTCACTTAAACTGGGTATTCAAAACTGTTTTTCGCGAAGCTCCTTCGCGAAGCAAACCGTCTTCGCGGAACCTGCTTCCTTCACGAAGCTCTCTTAGCCTTTGCGAATTGCACTACTTTTCGCAATGCTCATAACGTTCTGTTGGCTTATAGCCTTCGTGAACTTCTTCGCATACCACCTTCACGAACCACCTTCGCGAGCCCGGAGACTTAGAATTCTCGTTGAGTCTCTTACACTCTTCTAAAGGGGGTAGAGGCCTATTTATAGGCCTTCCACCGATTCAAGAACTTTCCCGGCCACGTCATCACCATTTCGCGAAACCCATTCATTTCCTTCGCGGCGCTCCCCCTTTGTTCACGAAGACCCACAGAAATTTTCTGTTCGCAATGCTCATCGTAATCACGGAGTGTTCCGTAAAAAACCTTCGCGGCGTCAAAAACCTTTGCAGTCGTCAAAAACCTTCGTGGCGTCAAAAACCTTCGCGGTAGTCAAAAACCTTCGCGGCGTCAAAAACCTTCGCGGTCGTCAAAAACCTTCGCGGTCGTCAAAAACCTTCACAGCGCTGCGATGCTCCTCTGCTGTTCGCGATGCTCGTCGCTGTTCGCGGAGATCACCATCAGAATTCTTTGATCCTTTGCGAAACACTCTTCATAAAGCTCATCTTTGTGAAATTCATGCCTTTATCATATTTTAATATGGCCTTCAAGAAAATCCACTTTTCACGATGAAATCCAAACTCCAAATTTTGGATCCAAAAAATTTGGCAAATATTGGGAAACTATGCCACCTTAAAATATGCTTTGGCATAACCAACCATGCTGATTCGTAGTCATCTAACAACTTCTTTTCTCCCCCTTACAATCATAAGGCTTGCATCACAAGTTATCCAAACAACTTATGATATTTCTGAAATACAAACCAACAAAGCATCGTTAGACTTACCAAAGAAAGTATTGTAACTTCCATGTTTTCCAGTAACATCTTTGCTTCCAAATCAAATGGACTTTCTTAAGAATTGTGAATCTGAATTCATGAGTATGAAGATCACCCCGATCGTCCACTTACACAAAGTGAAGTGATTTTCTTTTTTCTCAAACTTCCTTGACAACAAAAGACAACACTTTGTAAACAACCACTTCTTATTTCCAAGAAACTTCTCCAGCCAACTTGGTCCCAACAGGGGGGTGTTAAGGAGGGCCCGTGAAAGGCGGCTTTTCAGGGTTAGCTGGCTTGAGCCTTACATTTGTTGTTACTCTTCTGATTCTCCTGCTCTACCACCCTTCTTAATCACTCCTCCCACAAACTTCTTGTAAACTCTCAAAACTGTTTTTCACTTCAATCTTCTTCTCATGCTGTTGAACTTATAATCGGTTATCATCCGCTGATGTTGTCTCCCCGCTGATTCATGCTTCCTTTTCTGTCCAGGCAGGGACATGTTATACCAGCAACTATCAAGCTTTGTGGCCAAACACACGACAACAGCAACAGTAGCCCTGAAACCTCCTTTGATAGAGATTCTGCTGTTGCCTGGGTTGCCGTCCAACTTCATTTTTGGACCTCTAATGAGCTTATTTCACTGAACCCTTTTGTGGATCTCTTCTTTAGACATTTGGGGCTGGTGTGGGCATTTTTCTAGAAATTTTCTTCTTCAAGATATGAGCAGGTTTTGCCTTTACATCAGTCCTCACACCCAATCCAGATTGCTATTTTTCACTGGATCCTTCTGAAAACATGTTTTTCTTTTGAGGTACAACACTGGTAGGTTTCCCTTTTGTGGATCTCTTCTTTAGACATTTGGGGCTGGTGTGGGCATTTTTCTAGAAATTTTCTTCTTCAAGATATGAGCAGGTTTTGCCTTTACATCAGTCCTCACACCCAATCCAGATTGCTATTTTTCACTGGATCCTTCTGAAAACATGTTTTTCTTTTGAGGTACAACACTGGTAGGTTTCCCTTCTTTATGTCCAACATCCTGTTCCCCAAAAATGCTCGGTGTTTGTTGCTTGGAACACTCACTTGAAGTCATGTCATCAATAATCTTCATTTTTAGCTTGTCTGCCTCACTTGAAGTCATGTCATCAATAATCTTCCTTTTCTCAGCATTCTCAAGTGTCAACCTCTCAACGTCTTTGACCGAACTTTCTTTCTCAATCAGGATTTGATTACTTTTGTCAGAGTTCCTTTTGAGATTTAAATTTTCATCTCTCAACCTTCCAATCTCCATCAAGCACATCTTGATCTCCTTTCTCATGGTGTACTCCTTGGTTGATTCTTCTTCTTTAGCGGAGAACTCACTATTGACTTGCGAGTCATCGTCCGATGATTCACTCTCTTCATCTTCTTGAGCCATGAGGATCTTTTGAGAAGCCTCTTTAGGAGTTTCCTCATAATCACAACTTTCCTCACTTTCAGAAATGCCTTATTCAACGGATAGAAAATTCCTTTTGTAGAACTTGAGTGACATTTTCTTCTTGCCTTTTGGTTGAGATTTATTTCTCCTCAGAGAATCTCCTTTATTGGAGAATGTCTTAGTTGCTTTATCTTCATTTTCACTTCTGATTTTCAAAGGACACCTCATAGAGAAATGATCAATTTTTCCACAGTTAAAGCATTTAAAAGGAAGTTTTCCTTTATACTACTGACCTCTCCCTCTTGTAAAGCTCCTTGGCATCTGGGAGAGAGTTTCAACAGTCTTCCATACTCTACTCTTCACCAGAACAAATCTACTCATCTTCTATCTTCAAATCCTTGAAAGCTTTAAAAACAATTTATTTCTTCTTGGCTTTGCTTTTGAAAGCAGCTCCTCTTCTATCTCATAATTAATGAGAGTACTGTGAAGTTCATCAATAGTAAAGTCATCAAGATCTTTATCTTTAAGTGCTGAGATCTTGACATCAAAATTATCTAAAATTCTCATTAGTTTCTTTGCCACCGTAGAGTTTTCAAGAGTTTCTCCAAAGTCTTTGATGGTGCTGCCAATCACATTAACTCTGGTAAATAATTCATCAACCGATTCATCTTCATGCATTCTAACATCTTCAAACTGTCATCTACAAATTTGTAACTTAGGTTCTTTTACCTTATTGTTTCCTTCTTAAATGCTACGAAGTTTTGCCCAAATCTCATTAGCAGTTTTGCTGCCCATGACATTTTTGTTAGTTCCTTCTTAGATAATGAGAACAACAAATCATTTTTTTGCCTTTCCATCATTTTTCTTCTTATCAGAAAGTGATCATGCAGAAGTCTCACTTGGTACTATGAACCCTTGTTGAACATAATCAAGAACATCAAGTCTGAGAGAGAGAGAAGAGAGAGTACCGTTGTCTCCTTCCAAATGTGAAAAACCCTTTCCATCAAATGTTGGAATGCCTTTGCTATCTGTTAAAACCCTTTTTATTCTTCTGGGTATTTTCCGAGTCCCACATCGGAATACCTCTTTATGTATTCCTTTTTCTCATTCTATAAAAGAGAGCCTCCGCCTTACCTTGAGGTAAGGAGATTTCCTCCTACATGGTATTAGAGGGAAATTAATCCCGAAACCTCCCTCCCCTACGGATTCCCGGTTCTGTCCGGCCCCGCCTCTCTCCTCCCAGTTCTGTCCGGTGTGATCGGCCCCTCGGGTCTGCCCTCTGTGGCCACCCCCCTCCCCTCCGGCTCTGCCCTTCCCGGCGGCCCTCCCTCCTGTGCACACGGCTCCCTTCCTGGCGGCCCTCCCTCCCTCCAGTGGCGCCCTTCCCCGACACCCTGCGCCTCCTGCGCTGTCTGACCCAGCGCCTCCCGCGGCCCTCCCCCGACGGTCGTCCTGTGCGCACGACGCCTCCCGCGGATCCACCGGAAACCCTCCCTCGTGCCTGCGCCGCTTCCTTGCGCGCCGGCCCCGCCCTCCCAGCGCGCTCGTCCGGCGGTCTCGTATCCCAGGCAGACTCGTATCCCAGGCGGACTCGTATCCCAGGTGCCTCTTCCCTGCTGCTCCCTGCGCGCATCTCCCGCTCGCGATCCAGCGCGGGTTCCTGGCCAACCTCCGCGACGAGGTTCCCGTCGAGCACCTCTGCCCTACGCGGCCTCTCTTCCCGACGGTGTCCCGACCGACGGCTTCCGGCTCCCTGCGCCCTCTGCGATCCGCCGTCGCGACGAAGGCACGTGACCCCCCCACCGGCTTTGCTCCACCTCGACGGCATTCCGCCCTTCTCGCCGGCTTCTCTCCGCCCCAACGTGGCCTTTCCTCCCGACAGCCCGCCGCGGATTTGCCTCCTCCCGTCGCAGTCTCCCGACTCCCGCCCTTTTCGGCGCGATCGACCACTCCCTCCCTGCGGCTTCGCTCCGCCTCCACGCAGGTCCCGACGACGCTCCCTGCTTTGGCTTCCCGTCGCGACTACAGGCCCTGCCTTCCGCCGCGGCGCCCTTCCCAGCGACGACTCCCGGCCGCTCTTCCCAGCGGCGATCCCGGCGTCTCCCGCTCGCGATCCAGCGCACGTTCCCGGCGCCCTCGTCCGCCGCAACTCCCGGATCCTCCAGGCCAACCGGCTCACTCCAGGCGAACCGGTCCAGGCAAACCGATCCAGGTGGTCCCGTCCAGGCGAACCGCTCCCTGCGCCCGGCTTGCACTGACTCCCGGCGCCCCTCCCGCTCCTCGCTGCATCTCGCGACTCCACACTGACTAACATTCCGGATTCCCGGCTTCTACCGGCCCCGCCTTCTACCGGCCGCGCCTCGTAGCATCCCGCTACTTCTGACCTCTTCGGTGGTTGTCCCACGCCTCCATGGCAGCCTCTTCAGCTCTGCCCCAGATGATCACTGCCTCCACTCGCCTCGTTGGTCGTGACAGTGGCCGCTCAGGCCCTCGTGGTCGTGGCCGTATGGGGGGTCGTCCACGTCCCCTCTGTCAACACTGGCAAGCTCGACCACCTGATTGATCGATGTTGGATACTTCATGGTTGCCCATCTCAATACCTGCATCGGGGTCAGACAGCAGTCCAGGAATCTCCCTCCTCAGTCGCCACTCTCCCACTATCTCTGGCCCTGTCTATGGCGGACATCTGGCTGAGTCATGATCCTCGAACCCCTGCCGGACCTGGTCCATCTTCGGCTTCTCTAGCCCATTCCGCTGCTTCCGCTGCCTTTGTTGGTCGTCGCTCCCCTGCCTGGATGCTCGACTCAGGTGCCTCTGACCACCTCACCGGTGATGATGGTATGTTGACCTCCTACTGTCCTTATAACGGTCCATCAGCCATCACCGTCGCCAATGGATCCACTATCCCCATTGCGGGTTTCGGTGCATGCTCCCTGACGTCATCACTTCACTTGCCCTCTGTGGCACATGTGCCCCGCAGTCCATTTAATCTTCTTTCAATCAGTAAGCTCACAAAAGATTTTAACTGTGCTGCCATATTTACCTCCTCTGCTGTTGTTTTTCAGGAGCTGACTACGAATCGGGAACTTGGTAGAGGCAAGCTTTGGGACGGGGTCTACATGTTTGATGGACCGCCACCCGTCGCCTGCACATTTATCTCTGATCGTGCCTTGGATCTTCATTCCCGGTTGGAACACCCCACCCGCCTCCACAATTCATCAGCTTTATCCAGATTTCAGACCACATACTTCTTTTCATTGTGAGTCTTGTACTTTTGTGAAACATCATCACACTTCCTACATTCTTCGGGTGGATACAAGGGCTTCCAAACCTTTTGATCTGGTTCATTCAGATGTTTGGGGTCCCTGTACCATCTCGAGTCATTTGGGGTATAAATACTACTTATCCTTCATTGATGATTTTTTGCAAATGACTTGGCTATACCTCCTTCGAGAACACTCCGAAGTGTTTTCCACATTTCAGACATTTTACAATGAAATTCATAACCAATTTTCCACTTCTGTTAAATGTCTCCGCTTGGACAATGGGCGTGAGTACCTCTCCACCCCTTTTCGGCACTTTCTCCAGGCGAAAGGCATCATTCGTCAAACCTCCTGTCCTGATACACCCTAGCAGAATGGAGTGGCCGAGCGGAAACACCGCCATATTTTGGTGACTGCTCGTGCCCTCCTCTTCCACCGATAGGTACCTCTGCATTTTTGGGGAGATGCGATACTCACTACTACCTACCTTATAAACCGCCTTCCTTCTTCTATTCTTCATGGGGGGACTCCTTTTCGGGCTCTGTTCTCTTCTCTCCCTCACTCCCTTCTGCTTCGAGTGTTTGGATGCCTATGTTATGTTTGAGACACATGTCCTGGACTCTCCAAACTCTCTCCCAAATCTCTCCGGTGCATCTTCCTTGGCTATTCCCGCACTTAGCGCGGATATCGCTGCTACTCACCGGACCTCCGGAGGTATGTCATCTCTGCTGACGTCTCATTTCTTGAGAACTCTCCGTTCTCCCTTCCCTCTCCTCATCCTGACTCAGCCATTGATGATTGTCTTCCTATCCTCATCCACCCTCCTCCAGTGTCTCCCCCTACTGCTGACACCCATTTTGGTAGGGTATACTCCCGTCGTCCATCACTTGTATCCCCTGTCCCGGCTAATGACACCGTCATTCCCGCTTCGCCCGATGCTCCTGCCCCGACACTAGAGGACTTGCCCATTGCTCTCCGGAAAGGTACTCGCTCTTGTCAGAGTACTCTATTTGTATCTTCCTACAGGGGTCTGTCCGCTCTGGAGACAGTTTCTATTCCTCGCACTGTGGGTGAAGCAAAATCTCACCCGGGATGGCTAGCCGCAATGCGGGATGAGTTGCAGGCGTTGGAAGAAAACCATACTTGGGATCTTGTCCCTCTTCCAGCAGTCAAACAGGCGGTTGGATGCAAATGAATTTACACAGTCAGGCTGAATCCCGATGACACTCTCCATCGACTCAAAGCCCGCCTTGTGGCCAAGGGCTTCGCCCAGACTTACGGTATTGACTATTTTGATACCTTCTCTCCAGTTGTCAAGATGACCTCCGTCCGGTTATTCATCTCTTTGGCAGCTCATCATCGCTGGCCTCTTCATCAACTGGATGTCAAAAATGCACTTCTCCATGGATTTCTCGAGGAAGAGGTTTATCTGTCTCAGCCTTTCGGATTTTGTGCCTCCGGCGCTGAGTCTCAAGTCTGTCGACTTTGTCGCTCTCTTTACGGCCTCAAGCAGTCTCTTCGTGCTTGGTTCGGCCGCTTCAGCACTGTCGTCATCGACTTTGGGCTCTCTCGCAGCATGAAAGACCACACTGTGTTCTACAGGACGACCTTCGCTGGTTGCATCCTGTTAGTCGTTTATGTGGATGATATCATCATCACCGGCAACGACAGTGACGACATCACCCAACTCAAGGGCCATCTTCACAAGCACTTCCACACTAAGGATCTCGGTCCTCTCACATACTTCCTAGGCATCGAGGTATCCTATTCTTCGGACACCATTTCCCTATGCCAACGGAAATATGCATTGGATATTCTGCATGATGTTGGGCTGACACAGACCACTGCTGTCGACACTTCTCTGGAGCTCGGGGAACGGTCTCTTTATGACTCCTCCGAACCGTATTCACACCCAGAGCGATACCGTCGACTAGTGGACAAACTCAATTATCTTACCATGACTCGTCCCGACATTGCCTGCGCTGTCGGCAAAATGAGCCAATTTATGGAGCATCCGACCACCTCTAATTGGGATGCTGTCCTCCGCATCGCCAAATACATCAAGCGAGATCCTGCCCATGGTCTACGCTACTCTCATCATGCTCATCTCAATATTGAGGCCTTTTGTGATGCAGATTATACTGGTTGCCTTGCTACTCGAAGATGAACTTCTGGGTTTGCCGTATTCTTGGCAGACAACCTCATCTCCTGGCGCAGCAAGAAACAGACGGTCGTCTCCCGCTCCAGTACGGAGTTCGAGTACCGAGCAATGACCACCGTCACTACAAAGATCATTTGGCTTCGACATCTCCTCCAGGAGCTTGGCTTTCCTCTGCAGACATCTGCTCACATCTGGTGTGACAATCAGGCAGCCACCAAGATTGCTTCGAATCCCGTTTTCCATGAACGCACGAAGCATATTGAGGTGGACTGCCACTTTCTTCGCCACCACCTGGAGCACGATCATGTCAGCCTTAGCCACATCCCAACGGCAGACCAGCTTGCTGACATATTTATCAAAGGCCTCCCAGGAGCTCGCCTCGCCTCGCTCAGTTCCAAGCTGGGCATCCACAGCATCTGCGACTCAGCTTGAGGGGGAGTGTGTCTGGTCTTTCCTTGATGTTATCTTTCTTTTGTGGGACTCGTGTTCCAAGCTGGGCATGTCCAGCTTGAGGGGGAGTATTAAAACCCTTTTTATTCTTCTAGGTATTTTCTGAGTCCCACATCGGAATACCTCTTTATGTATTCCTTTTTCTCATTTCTATAAAAGAAAGCCTCCGCCTTACCTTGAGATAAGGAGATTTCCTCCTACACTATCAAATGAGTTATGGTGATACATAACAAACTTTAAGAGTGATCACTGCAAATTGTTAGGATCACTTGTGATGTGGCCAATGGTGGGGTGGGGGGGTGAATCAGTTTTGATACCTTTTCTCTCTAAATCCCAACCACCCTCTTACTTATTCAACACTGATCTCTCCAACTCACCATGATGTAGAAAAAAAACACAACAAATTTGTTAACAAGGTTCATCTTCAAGATGGATGATTACGTCCCCAGTGTATGGTGGTTTTTATCCCACGCGCACACAACTCTTCTTTTATTATAAGAAGTAGCTATTGGCAAGGGAATGACCTTGAACGCTACAATTGCCGACACTAACCATACTTGAACAAGCCACCTCTTCCTTCTCATTCACACACACATCTCACACACCCTCCTTTTTTGGCTTCTACGATATAAGAGTATCGTAGGGCCGAACTTTGCTCGTGATTCTTCTATCTTGATGTACAGGGTCAGCTTTTCCAAACATTGTTGGCTTCTTTCTCTCTCTTTTTGATACACAGAATCAACAACAATAAAATACTACATCAGTGTTTTTACACTTTTTCACACAACACATTCTCTTCTCCTTTCTTATATTCACAGAATATTATTTCAATAATTTGAAAATGGACAACTCCCCTCTTCTGGCTTCTACGATAAGATATAAGAGTATCATAGGGCATGACTTTTCCCCTGTCTCGATGCACAGGGTTGGCTTTCCCAAATATCGTCGGTTTCTTTCTTTCTCTCTTTTTAATACACAAGATCAACAATAGAATACCATATTGGTGTTTTCTCACTGTTTCACACAACACATTGTCTTCTACTTTTATTCACATAATATTATTTTCATAATTTGATTATGGACAACTCCTTAAATAGTGGCAACATTATTCTCCATTTAAAACCTATGAACAGATCACCCAATAAAGCTTCAGTCTTGATCTCCAAAAATGATTTCAAATATCCATATTTGAAATCCCAGAATTATCGTGACTTTCTCTTTCCACAGAAAACTGCATTATCCTCTCTACGTATTAATGAACACATACAATAACACAATTGCGGTGTGAAGTATATTCTCACGGGGTAGGCATATTCTTCTTCTTCAAACTTCATCACCGAATGACTTGAATCATGATTATAATAGTAATCATGATATTTAAACCATTGAAGAACAATTTAGCATCGTCACATTTGGAACTTTAGAATCTTCGCATTTTTTACAAACTGAAAAACCTTTCGTAAGAAATATCTTACATATCATAGTGGCGACCTCCAATCCTTTGCGAAGTGTCACTCAGAAAAAATATCTTTCGCATCAACTTCAAAATATTACGCATCATCTGAAAACCTTACGTATGCTCTAAAAGTATATTACGTATCACCATATGGTTTTTGCCATTGCCGCATGTCAGTCTGAGCTATAAAAAATGTTACGCATCATAAAAAATATAACACATCATAAATTTTTTTACGTATCACTCAAAGCTAGATCCTTTGCCAAATTTCATTCAATGATAGAATCTCATGTATCATCCTTGATGCAACATCTATGTCAGACTTAACTCAGATGAATCAAATTCTCATCCACAAGTATTGATAACAAATACAATATCATCTTCAAATGTGTTTAGCAGGCTACATGGATCAAACGTCGCTAATTAGCTCTATTGAAGACTATATTTTCATTGAAATTATTTAGAACAAGTTCATCTCAAATGATTTGTTTAAGGGTCCTTTTAGGTCCATCTTTAAGTGAATTCGTCTTTAAGCTTATTTTATTAACAAATGCATCCCTAAGTTTTCTTTTAATATGTTTAAACCGTCTTAATTCAGTTTCAATCATTTTTTCATCAAGCAGAGTTACTCTAATTTTCTTTTGAACACATTCATTTCTAATCTTATCTATTTTAGTATGCCTCGCATGTCCTTAACATTTTCATTTCTGCGACCCTTATTTTTTTGTTCAAGGTGACCCATCAAAGGTCGACATTCACTACCATATAGATAGCTGGTGTAATAACAGTCTTATAAAATTTATCCTTTAATTTCAAAGTAATTTTACGATCAAAAAACATCGTAAAAGTCTTTTTCCATTTTATCCATCCAGTTTGAATCTTATGAGAGCTATCTGTATTAATATCTCCATCACATTGCAGAAATGCCTAAATATCGAAAATGATCAGCTTTTTAAATAATGTGGGCTCCCAATCTCATATCCATAACTTTTCTATACAATCCTTCGCTGAAATGATACTCCATATATTCTGTCTTATCTCTACTAAGACGGAAAACCTTTCGATTCTAAAGTCTCTATCCACAACTCAAATTTTAAATTGATAGTCTCTTTGATGATTTTTTCTTTTCATGTCAAATGTCTACTTTCAATTCAGTTTTTATTAGACGTCGTCTTCCCATGTGTATTTTATTTTTCGAAATTTTCAAGAGATGCCTAATCTAGGCATTTTATCAAGCGCTTTGAGCTTAAGCATCTACCACATATAATTTGATTATAAATTTTAATGCTTATTCATATATCCACTCTTAATGATTGGATATGAGAAATCTAGATGGATTACCTTTTTAATCATATGAAACACCCTCAATGACAATACATCTTCGCTTTAATAGTTTGATCTTTTGGATATGAGAAATATAGATGGATTACCTTTTTAATCATATGACACACCCTCAATGACAATACATCTTCGCTTTAATAGTTTGATCTTTTGGTTCTCTCAAATTGGAATCCTACCTTTTTGCTTAGAGTGGCCGTTTGAGATCATTGTTTTGTTCAATTTTTCTTACATCATGACTTTGTGCAATAGCTTATATGGTTGGTTTGAATGCTAGATATGGGGTTCCTATTGCTTCAGATGCAAGATATAAATAGTTTTTTGCCTAATGGTACCACTGCTTCACCCTAACTGGGTTGGCCTATTTCAGGTTGGTGTAAAAACAGGTTGACCCAACCTAACCTATTTTTTGTTGGGCGGAGTTTTCCTAACCCATCCTGCAAAGGGTGGATTGACTGGTTGGGCTGGCCAATCCATGGGCTGACACCAATCATTAACCATGTTATTATATAATTAACTTTATAGAAACTTCTATGATATCATTATTTATGATATATACTATCAATATCTAGAATAAAATATACTAAAATGGAAACCAAACAAGAAAATACCTAAAAAAATAATGTCATAGTTTAAACAAATTTGTTTTCAAAACAATCAAATTAAATTATCATACTAAAACAATTTTTTTTTTTCAATCAAAAGTATAATAATAGGTACCCTAAAATATCTAATTGCCCTATTGAGTCTTGAGTTTTCATAGTGACATTGATAAAATGATTAAAATATCCATCCTAAGGCACTTTTAAAGCATAAATAGGAAAATAATAAAATGATTCACAAAGGACGAGCTTGGTTAATTTTAGTGCCTGAAAGATATATATTTTCATTACAATATTTTTTTAAAGTTGTTCTTTGAGCTATACAGGCCCATCCATTTAATTCGCATATTAGACAGGTCAATATGTTTCAATTTTTTTTTTTAAATGGGCTGATCTTTTTCCAACTTGACCTGAGTTTTTTGATGGGTTATATGGACTGATTTGATGGGTTGGGCCCATATTCCCAACCCTGTATATCCTTGTTTGCACATGCGTGACATCCATAAATCCTGTACAGGCATCTATTTGGGAACACAAGAAACACTTGTTGCATGTTGGTTCGTAGAATTGGTATTATTGAAATGAAATAAAATTAAATGGAAAGGAAGCTTGTAACACAGGATTTTGTTTGGGTTGTCATGAGAAGAATGATGTTTAAATAGCAATTTTGTTTGATTAAACATTAAAAATGATGCGATAAAAGATGATTAATATTTTTTATGATGTATTTTAATTTTTTAAAGACAAATCAGTTTTTTTTTCCATCTGATCCGAGTGGTTAGAACCGCTATTTATCTCCATAACCTAATCAATCCGGATCATCACTTTATATAAGTCTAAAACTAGATAATTGTCATACTTCCTATTAATTGAGCTATTTGGAAGTGAACCAAATGGGGCCTTAGTTTTTGCCAATTTCAGGTCATAATGCTTTATAAATTATGTTCATCTTCAATTCATCCCAAATGCTCTACCGGGGAAGCGTTTTTTTTCTCCTTAGCAATCTCTTTTCCTGCTAGTTTTTTCTTTCTTTGTTTGCTAGTTGGTGCTCCCACCCCCCATCACTGAAATTCTTTCTTATGCTGTCTTGCAGAAGAAACTGATAGCCAACCTAGTAAGAATCCAAAGGGATGGAACGGTGCAGGTTGATTTTGATAAAAACACTCCTGTAGCTTCAGAGTTATTAGAGCCACTTGCTGTTGAAGAGTTTCCAGCTAATATTGATGACACGGTTTTCAGAGTCAATAAAACAATTTCAAGATTGAAAATTGCAATGCTTGTTGTTGGAACAAGGGGAGATGTTCAGCCGTTTTTGGCCGTGGCAAAGAAACTTCAGGCATGGTTCAAATAAGCAGTATTTCTATTTGATTGAAATGCTTGCTTATCATCATATTTTGGGTTTTTTTTATACTTCAATTGCTATTCAGTACTTTGAATGCTTTCAATCTTCAAATAATTGCCCTAGCTGCCACCCCTTACTTCTCCATCGAGCCACCCCCCCTTTCTCTCTCTAGTCCTTTGCACCTTCGTGTTAGGAATAGGGGCTGGTTGGAGGTTGTTGGGCTGTTAGAGGAAAGAGGGGAATATTCCTGGCTGGAGGTTGTTGGGCTGTTAGAGGAGAGAGGGGAATATTCTTGGCTGGAGGCTGTTGGGCTGTTAGAGGAGAGAGGAGAATATTCTTGGCTAGAGGGGGACCACCTGGAGCAGTTAGTTGGTTGGAGGGGGCTGGGTAGGCCTTTAAATATAGGGGGCCAGTGTTAGGAAGGACGGATTTTTCTGGAATATTTTCACAGCAGGTTGCTGTTGAGGGCTGGTTCGTTGGGACGACCAGCAGGAGGCTCGAGAGTGGTCTTCCACGGGTTTCCTCTCTTTCTCTCACTCTCCTATCTTCTCTCTCTCTCCCTTCCATTGCTGTTTTTCTGCTAGTTTTCTGCTGTAATTCTGCTATTGTAATACACAGTTTACTTCTATTTCCTCCCACTCTCTCATTTTTACATAACCACTTGGCGACTCCGCTGGGGAAGACTGTTGTGTGAACTGCTGTGGGAGACACGTTCGCTGGAGGAAAGGCGTTGCAAGAGCTGGTCGAACTTTTTGCTGGAGCCGCGTGAGTGCAGTGTAGGCCGCGTACGCTGCTGGTTGAACGTTCTGTTGGGGAGATCACTCTAGGGAAGACGGCCCGAGCTTGCTGGACGCTGGAGAGAGAAGCCGCTGTTGAAGAGGAAAACGCCGGTGTGTTGCAGCGCAGGGAAAAGGGAGCTGAATGCTGCTGCAGAACTGTCATCACTGCAGTGAAGTTTGGACGTGGGGGATCCAGTACGTTGAAGAGTGGACGCCGAGTGCTGTGTAGGCTTGTCTTCAGTCTAGGATGGAGTCAGAATTTGCTACAGAGGTACAAAATATGCACGCTCAGGCAGTCGTGATACAAGAACTACTATCAGTTGTAAAAGAACAGCTGTTGTTCTTGAGAGCAGAGGCAAGGGAGCTGGAGACGCAAGAGTTTCGTGGCTCAGATTCGGGGAAGCAAGGTGACGAAGCTGCTGTATGTGCGTTTGGTGGTAACTCTGCGAAGGAGCAGCAGCTTGAACACAAACTGGTAAGTCCTGAAGAGGTAAAATTTGATCCGTATTTTAGCATGAAAGTGAATCAAATGGCAGTGAATGGAGAGACAGAAAACTTGAGAAGTTTTCAAGCTAGCCAGAAAGGGATCATCAGTGGAGAGCTGGAGGGTCAACTTGGAAACAGTTCAGAATGGCTTGTAGTGGTAACCGTTGAACCGAATTTTAGTTTGTTTAAGTTTGATGAATTTACTACTGTGGCTAAGTTGAGAAGTGAGTTTGAGTCTGAGACAACATATGAGCTGGGCGAGCGGTTTAAAACGGAAAATGTGGTTGTTGAGACTGAAAACAAGGGTCTGCGAGCAGTTCGACCTGCAGCTGTTGGGAGCTACGGACGACTACTAACAAAAACTGGAGGGGGCCGAAAGAGAGGCTTGGAGGATCAAATATCGCTATTTCAGAAGGTCTTTCAATATAAATCTAATGCTCTGACTATGGAAGGAGTGGCCACTGCGGCTGCATATTCTAGTCCTGCCACTAAAGGGCGGGGCACTGCCTATTCGCTGGCCTTTAACTCTGGTTTTACTCCTCCACATGCAGAGTTTTATTTGGAGGTGATTGCAGTGCATGCACTTTGCTCTTATTTCTCTCTTGTTGCAGGTACTGGAAGTATTACTGTTTCTGGGATTAGGCCAGCCCCTACTTACTGCCGACTCTTCATACCAGTGGACTATTCCGCTCAAGTGGGCTCCGGACATGGTCTAAACACAGGAAGCCACTACTCTTTTGCCCAGATGGTCGTAAGAGCAGTGCCAGTTGCAGCCATATATGACGTGGATCTGGGAAACAATTTGACACCAGTTTTTGCTGACAGCCAAGGGGACCTTAAACATACTGCTGTGTCAGTTGAGATGGAAGACAAAATAAAAGAAAAATCCCATCATTTGGAAGTTGTCATAGCCGTAAATGATGCTGGACAAGATGTGACATCTGTAGTAGAGTTTGTAGTGCCAATGATATTTCCTTCTGCAAACTCTTATTGGGATTTTGGTGATGCACTGACTGTTCGAACAACCAAAGCTGTTATCAGACCCTTTGAAAAATGCTTGCAACTTTGCAGAATAGACCACTTGACTGAAAACTCAAATCTGCTACATAAATATGGGTTGAAGTGGGCTGATTTAGTTTGCCAGCAGCCTGATGGAAGCGAGTCTGTTTGGGAGTCGGGCTATCTTACCGCTGCTGTGGCAGCAGGGCCTTACGGATCTGTTTGTTGTGCCTTGGTTTTGTTTGGAGGTTGTGTTGTTGTTCGAGTGAAGGATTGGACAAATGAGGACTGGATACCCGGAGGGGGTTTGGCTGTTGGGAGTCAAGGCTGCTGGGATACAATTGAAATGAAGAGAATGAAGGCTGCTGGGAAACAAGAGCCTACTGATTGGGCGTCAGAGACTTACTTGGAGCAGGTCGGGGCATATGGAGAGGTAGGACTTCCTGCTGGTGATCTCAATAACCAATCCGGACAGGGCCAAGAAACTAGAGCAGTTTGGGCGCTTCACCCTGACATTGTCACAACCGTATTTGCGAGTTGTAATGTTGTCCAAGTAGTTAAGCCTGCTACATCAGCTGTTGGGGTAGCAGCTGAGGGGTTGATGTTTAGGCCGCCACCAAGGCCGCCACCTGGGGTACGCTTTCTGCAGAGTTTTTCCGGTTGCACTGCATATTGGCTGTGGAAAGATATCTCGGTCTACAACTCATGCACATATTCAACCAACGGTTCATATTGGGCAGGACAAGCTTCCTCTTGTTGTGGTAATTTTGTAGTTTTGGTGGTTGTGGCAAATCTTCTTGATCTTCTTTGTTGGGCAGCACCCGTTGGAGTTTGGACAATGTTGTGGCCCCTTTTGGGAAAGGGGCCTGCTTATCATTCTTTTGTCCATGGGGCTGTAGCAGAAATTTTTGACAACAAGGATGAAGACTTTTTGCAAAGTGCTGATGAGGGCAGTGTAGTAAGCAGTGTGATGCCAAGAATTGCTACAACTGCTAGACATCCCAAACAGCCAAAAACAGTGAAAATTAATGCTGAGGGGTTGGCTGGAATTTATGGAGAAAAGAGGTCTTATTGTGCTGTTAAAGACCAGATAGGAGAGCAAGAACCACCACACCGGAAAGCGCTTCATCGTCGCAAAGGGCCCAGCCGAGTAATAGAGACCCACCTTGAGGACAAGGTGGTTTTTCAGCACGGGGGAAATGTTAGGAATAGGGGCTGGCTGGAGGTTGTTGGGCTATTAGAGGAAAGAGGGGAATAAACCTGGCTGGAGGTTGTTGGGCTGTTAGAGGAGAGGGGAATATTCTTGGCTGGAGGCTGTTGGGCTGTTAGAGGAGAGAGGGGAATATTCTTGGCTGGAGGGGGACCACCTGGAGCAGTTAGTTGGTTGGAGGGGGCTGGGTCGGCCTTTAAATATAGGGGGCCAGTGTTAGGAAGAAGGACGAATTTTTCTGGAATATTTTCACAGCAGGTTGCTGTTGAGGGCTGGTTTGTTGGGACGACCAGCAGGAGGCTCGGGAGTGGTCTTCCACGGGTTTCCTCTCTTTCTCTCACTCTCCTATCTTCTCTCTCTCTCCCTTCCATTGCTGTTTTTCTGCTAGTTTTCCCCTCTCTCCTCTAACAGCCTAACAGCCTCCAGCCAAGAATATTCCCCTCTCTCCTCTAACAGCCCAACAACCTCCAGCCAGGAATATTCCCCTCTTTCCTCTAACAGCCCAACAACCTCCGGCCAGCCCCTATTCCTAACACTTCGCCTCCCCCGATTCATATGCTTTGCCCCCCCCCAGGCATACAAAACGGGCGGTCCAGACTCGTTTAGGCCTGCCTTCTACAAAGCCTGGTTTTAACCTGTCTGTTTATGCCAGTTTTGTATACGGGCCCGTATTAAGAAGCCTGTTAGTAATACACATTTTAAATTTGAAAATTTAATTTTTTTTAAAAAAAATATTAAATATTTTAAAGTCTGTTGATTAATCTGTAAAATACATTTCATCAAAATATTTTTTAAGATTTTAAAATTAAACGTCATAATTATATATAGAATAAAAAAAATAAAAAAATTATTGTAGGCCTGCGGGAAAGTCCATATATGCACTGATAGAACCCTATTGAGAAACCCTTTTTGGTCCGTTTCAAAAACAAACAAATTTTTTGAAGTCCGGCCAATGAAAAATCCATGAATTTGCTCGTTTTAGCATGCCTACCCCCAACTGTTTTTAATTACCATAAAAAAATATGCTTCAATATAAGAAAAACGAAAAGGGGCAAGACCCTTGATGGTTTTGGCGGATGATTTGATTTTCCCTTCGCTGTCATTTCTTCTTGTTGTTTTTGTTCCACTTCTGACCTTATTCATGTTGTGAGTCATGTTTTGAATGATGCCTGTTTTTTTATCATTCCCATCTTTCATCCTCAATTTTTTTTTGTGCTTGAATCTCCTATTTTGTGACTTATTTTATTTGGTCGTTTTTTGTTTGCATAAATTGATATTATTTTTATTATTTTTGTCACATTGGGGATTAAGCAAGAGATAATTACGGTCTCCACATGTCTGGTGGATGAGAAAAAAGATTCCACAATTTTTCAAATGTGGTCCAAAGTTGTCGTTGTCTCTTTAGAGGGTATGAATAAATATTCTCATATTGTCGATCGTCCACTTGATCAATTCGATACTGCCAATACATCGCTTGGGAAATGAAGGGCAATCGAATTTTTGTCCTAAATTTACGGATAAATCTGTAAAACATGTTGGTAAAAATGTCAGTATGGTGAAGGAACTTTGGGATATTCTTCACGTTCTTCAAAATGTAGTGCCAAGATCAGTTGGTACCACTGAGCGGGGCGGGGGGAATAGTGATACACTTTTTTAAGAATTCTTCTTTTTAATTCAACCTCTTAGACAGATTAAAGTCTCAGTCCCCTTGTCTTTGTGTTTCTCAGCCTCTTACGGATTATGTTTTAAATAAAGACACAAGAACACAATGATTTATAAGGTTCGACTCTGAAAGCCTACTTCTTGTTGTGATTGATTAGTTTTCCCAACCATGGATTCTTCCACTATTAATGCAAGCGGTTCCAACGACATGGTCTCCCACTATGCTTACACAACATCCCACTGCGTGCTCGAGAATCCCCACAGGAGGGTCTTTATATTGCATCGGACAACTAATAGCTTCTCACCGGTTCTTTGTTGTCTCGCACAACGCGGTCCTCGTGACCAGATTGACTGCCTCACACAGTCGACGAATGACTCCTTTCACGAACTGACGAGCAAGACTTCGACTGCTCCTTGGTGTGGAACATGCCAACCTTGCTCTTCTTCTAAGTCTGATTTTACAGACCTCAGTTGATCGACTTTTACGATACAGTTGTATCGTAGGCCTCCTTTCTCTTCTCCTCCTTGCTCGATACCGGCGGGTGTTCCTCTTCAGGCACAATATCGGGCTCTCCTTCAACTAGATGTGTTTCTTCGTGTAATCTCAGTGGTGAAGCATACTCAGTTTCTTCCATTATTAATGCAAGCGGTTACAACGGCATGGTCTCCCACTACGCTTACACGACACCCCACCGTGTGCTCCAAAGTCCCACCAGATGGTCTTTATATTGCATCGGACAACTACTAGCTTCCCACCAGTTCTTCGGTGTCTCGCACAACTTGGTCCTCGCGACCAGATTGGTTGCCTTGCGCAGTCAGTGAATGAGTCCTTTCACAAACTGTCGCGTAGGACTTTGACTGCTCCTTCTTCTTGCCTTTCTTCTTAGTCTGCTTCGTCAGACCTCAGTTTACCGACTTTTACAATATAGTTGTATTGTAGGCCTCTTTCCCCTTCTTTTCCTTCTTCCTTGATATCGGCAGGTGTTCCTCTTCAGGTATAATATCAGTCTCTCCTTCAACTGGATGTGTTTCTTTGTGTAATCTCAGTGGTAAAGCATACTGAGTTTTTTCTCCTCATTCTCTTTTCATATTCACAGATTCATGAATATTTTGTTTCCATATTTAATTTTGGAAACTCCTCATTTGGTGGTGGTAGGCGATCCTCACAATTCAAACTCTTTTAATCCGAGTCAAGTCCTCGGTCAAGAATCCTCATTTAAATCTCCCAAAGACTTAGGTTATTTTACTCATGTGATATTTGAAATATCTCTGCATCTTTTCTTTCACAAAATTTGCGCTTTTATTCTCCTTTGAAAATCTCCACGTGTGCATGCACTGTGTCTTGGCACAACAACTTGTGGCGTGGAACTCTCATCCTTGAATCAGTTTCGGCTTGATTCATTATACCTGGTTTGGATCATAATTCTCTTTGAGTAATTATGATATTTATCTCCATGAAGATCTTAACAAGCAATGTCTGAAGTTATTCCCATTTATTTAGAATATTAATTCTGAATATCTCAGAATAATCATCTTTGATTTTCCATTCCTCAGCATTCTCTAATTTTCACAAAGTGTTGGTTTCAGAATGACTCATACGTGAACCCTCAAATGACTCATACGTGAATCAACCGTACGTCGGTGGCTTGTGCGTGGATTTACTTCTACGTTGAGCTCCACCCTTCCGTAGATCCTCATACGTCAACCACCACTCTTACGCCGATCTCCTTATGTGGTTGGAGGATTCTTACGTCAAGCTCCATCCTTACACCGATCCTCATACGTCGGCCACCACGCTTACGTCGATCTCCATACGTGGTTGACTGATCCATTTACGCCGACCACCTTGTTGTGGATCCCTTTACATCGATGACTTTGACAGGGATCCCCTTACGTCGATCTGCATATTGCAGACTTAACTCAATTGTTCCCGAGGCATTCTCAATGATTTCAACTCATCTCAAAACATCATCAAAAGGAATTCCTTCACATGATACATCAGCTTCCATGTACAACACTCCTTGGATGGTTTCTTCATCTTCTCGGCTAGCTTGACCTCTTGAATAATCATTCTTCAATCTCCCTTTTAACTGGCTTCTTCCAACTACCATTAAATGAGGTAGACCGTACTCTCATCATTGGCACTAGCCTTTAGCATGAAGGATAGCCCCTCAATCGTCACATATAAAGGCTGCTACTTGAATCTGTCCAGCCAATCTCTTCAAGTAGCAGCAACACAAACTCCTTTGCCATTTATGATGACAACACATTCCCAATCTCTTCAAGTAGCAGCAACACAAACTCCTTTGCCATTTATGATGACAACACATTCAACTTCACTTCCATACTAATCCAACACATATCGATAGTCTTCTTATCATCATGACATCCTTCGTTTATTGACAACAAAGGCAATCCACATGGGCTCTTCATAAAACCAATAATTTATTCCGGTTTTCAAATTTATTTCAAAAATTGCTTTCATGCAGTCAAAATCAATGTAGCTTTCTGACTTATTTTTCTGAGTTGAAGGCAATCTTTGACGGGCTTATGACTATGTGGTTTATTCGCATCACCTAGATGGAGATCAAAGATCAACTTGAGCTGCTTGGTTTGTTTTGTCTCATAAGGGATCTTAATCTTGAATTTGACACAATCAAGCTGAAAATGTTGGTTAGGGCCGCCTCACTTATTTTACAAGTATAGAATCGCCTCTTCTAGGTTTGACATTCTCGACCATTCTACACTTGTATCCTGTAACAACCGAGGCGGAGGACGCTCTTGTGCTCATTTAATTCCTCTTGGGCTCGTATAGCTTTGGCTGTCACAGTTGGCCCCCATTTTGAACCCCGATGAATGGTCGAAGTCTCTGAAGATGACTGTCTTCACCTAAAGGCATTAAAGACTTTAAAAGTTGATCCCTCCTCTTCCGGTGCTCATGTTGCTCATGCCAACTCTTTTACTACTTGCCTATTTCATTGCCCAACCTCTTGGTTGGCCGATTTTAGCGTTTTCAACCATGTTATTGGTGCTGCAACTATTTTATATTCTTATCGTCCGTCTACTACTGACACAACTCTTATTGTTGTTGATGGTTCATCCATTAAGATTATTGAGCTTGACTCGTACTTTTTATCTCATGAGATTGAATCATCTTCTATGTCGCATGCTCCCTTTCGGTCTATTATACATCAACAAGATCATTCAAGAATTACGATGCCTTGCTATATTTTCACCTACTGATGTTTTTCAGGAGCAATCAACGAAGCAGATTCTTGGTTAAGGACTACTATGCAATGGCGTCTATTTGATTGATGTACCTTCTCCTTCTCTTGTTTTCCCTACTATCTCTTCTCAGATTAAGATTCCATCGTTGATGTGACCCCTTAATAGAGCCCGAGACCTCCCTGGCAGTTGGAAAGTATATTCCAGGCGAGGTAAAACCATAACTGCAGGGGAGGGTTCTGTTTGCCCACATGATGGGGAGTTGGGTCTGTTACAAGGGCAGGTGTTGAAGGGTAGAACTCGAACTACAGAGGGGGATTCAGTTAGCCCACATGAAGGGGAGTTGGGTTTGTTATAAGAAGGCGCTGGGGAATATGGGAGGGGTGCGATTTTCTGTTTTGTACGGCCTTGGGCTCAAGCGGGAGAACTCCTTTGGAAGGGTCTCTTGAGTGTTTTTATCTCCTCTCTGTTTTACAATTCCTTCTCCCTCCTTATGTAACTCTGATTCTATAGCTGAAATCAATACATAGTAGCCCAATTGGCGTATTGTGCTGAAGGTCTGTATCACCCCTGGTCACCAGTCGTCCTTTAACACCTTTATTCGGAGTTTGCTAATGTTAAGCTTGAGTGCAAGTCTCGTCGCTTCCCTGAGCATCATCGATCCACTTATGCTCACCTACTAAAGCGAGTGATATCCCCTTTCAATACTGTCCATTCCGATGTTTGGGATCATGTCCTATACCCAACAAGCTCGGGTATTGTTATTTTCTTTTCTTTATTGATGAATTTTCCCAGATGTCTTGGGTTTATCTGTTAAAATCTCGGTCTTAGGTCTTTTCAGCATTTTGTTCCTTCTACAATGAAATAAACCGTCAGTTCTCTGTTTCTGTAAAATATCTCCATTTTGATAATGACTATGAGTGCTTCTCTGACGTTGTAAAATATCTTCATTTTGATAATGACTATGAGTGCTTCTCTGATGTTTTTTCTTTCTTTTTGGGCCAACATGACATTATTCATCAGACGTGTTTTCAAGCGTAAGAACTTTCATATTCCGGAGATGACTATGCTATGTTCGGGACACACATTCGCATCTTACAAAGTTCGACGCATGTTTCCTTCAATGCATATTCCTCGGATGCTCACGTACTTAGTAGAGATATGAGTGCTTCTCTACTCTACTTGAAAGGTTTGTGGTGTCAGTTGATTTATTATTTGTTGAGAATTCTCCCTTCCAAACATTCTTACGGTCTCCTGCGCAGTCTCTTCCCAACCTTGATGGTTGTATTCCATTTACCCTTGAGTTTAATAGTTCTCTTGCCCTTCCCTCATTCGAGGATCCTTGGTTTGATCAGACTTACTTTTGTCGGTAACATAATACATCTTTTGCATTGCTACATAATCTAGAATTACATGCTATGTTAGATGCTCTAACATCAACTACCGAGGACCTATTGATCGCCCTTTGTAAGGGTACTCACTCTGCCTATTTGAACCAGTTTATACCCATTTTTACTTGGTCTTTTCCCAAGCACTTCTACCTTGATCTCCATGATGGACACTGTTTCTTTCCTTTGCACGTCTGTTGAGGCCAAAATTATCTAGGATGGTTTTATGCTATGTTGGAAGAGCTATATGCCCTGGAGATTGATCATACATGGGATTTGGCCCCTCTTTAGTCTGGCTAGCAGTTTGTCTGTTGAAATGATTTTGCATCCGGGTGAATGTTGACAGTTCTTTGAATTGTCTCAAAAACTGCTTTCGTTGCCAAAGGGTATGCCCAAACCTTTGGCATTTACTACTTTGATAGCTTTTCACCCTTCAGAAAGATGACATTGATATATCTTATTATGTCTTTGCCCACTTCACATAATTGACCATTACATCATCTGGACTTCAAAAACATCTTTCTAATTGATTTTCTTCACGAAGAGGTCCATATGGGGCCAACCGTTCGAGTTCGTTGCTCAAGGGGAGAATACAAAAGTTCTTCATCTTCATCAGTCATTGCATGACCTCAAGCAATACCTGCAGGCTTGGTTTGGGCACTTCGGTATCGTGGTGACTGATTTTGGCCGCTCCCAAAGCTTGGAAGACCCATTCATATTATATTGGCAGATGACCTCTTGGAGTATGCTATATAGGTGTTGTATGCTGATGATATGGTGATTACAGGAAGTAACTCAATATTGCTTGTCTTAAATCCTTCATTAATTTGAATTTTTACTTGAAGGACTTGAGCGTTCAAATATATTTCCTCGGCATAGAAATTGCTGGATGTTAAAAATACATTTTCTTATCTTAACAAAAATGCTTTTTAGACTTGCTTCAGGAAATTGGAATGTCTAATGCTGATACTATGGATACTCCTCTTGAACCAGGTGAGTAATCATTACATACTTTGAGTGAAGTTTTTCATCATCTCACATATACCATCATCTGGTTGGGAAGTTGAATTACTTAACAATGATTTGACTCATATTGCCTGTGTCATGGGAAAGTAAGTCAAGTCATTGAGCCAGCTACCAAATTTCATTGGGATGTGTTTCTACGTATTGTCAAATATATTAAGAAGGAACTAAGACCGAGTCTATTATATCATGATCATGGGCATGTCGAGATCGGGGCTTTTTGTGACGGGGATTATGCAAACTTTCTGGAAGTCTACATCTGGCCATACTGTCTTCATTGATTGAAATTGTTGAGTCATTCTTCGAATGTCTTTTTTCGGATCCCTTGCTTTGATAATCATATTTTACTTATAAATTTTATGAAATATTTGATGACGTGTTTTTAGAAAATTTTCGATGCATTACAACACCTATCTTAACTTAAAGACATAACACCTTTCGAATTACAATTCTAAGTCACTTTGGAAGATACAAACTGAACGTGAGAGGATTGATCGATGTTTTTGATGATTAACTGCCGGACTTTGCATTGGAAATTCACATTTGACTCTTCAGACCTGACTATCCGGGCTCCAGATTGAGCTATATATGAAGTCCAAAGCATATGTATTCGAAATGTCAGATCACGCTTCAGGACTCCTATCGAAGATTTAAAAGATTGCCACCATGTATTCCTTTTTACTCATCTATAAAAGAATGTCTCCGCCTCACCTTGAGGAAAGGGGAATTCGCCGACTACATGGTATCAGAGGGTAAATCCCGATAATTTCCGCTGCCCTCCCTCGAAAAATCCCTCTAGTGCAGCGCCCTCTGCCCCGCCCTCTCCTGCGGCCTCCCGGTTCTGTTTGGTCGCTCCCTCCCGTCAGCTCCTTGTGGACTCCCGCCTCACCCGCCGCGCCTTCTGGTTCTGCCGTGCCTCCCGGCAGACTCCCAATCCCCCTTCCCAGCAGTCTCCTGATCCCGACGTCGAACGGGCCGCCTCAGTCGCGGCTCCCTCCCGGCGACGTGACTTCTCGGCGGTTCCTCCCTCTCGGTGTATCCCACCTGGTGACTTCTTCCTTGCGCACGCAGCGCGACGACACCTCCCGACCCGCCTTCGACCCCCCGGAACGTCCCGCCTCAGGCGCTCCCGACAGTATGTCCCCTCCCGTGACACTCTATCGGCCCCAGCCTACTCACGCCCTGCCGCGATTTTCCAGCCCAGCCCTCCAGTGGCTCTCCGGCGTATCCAGGCCCCGCCTTCGATGCGGCCTCCTGGCACCTGCCTCCCATCGCGGCTCCCAGCCCCCGCCTCTGTCGCGGACTCCAGGCCCCGCCTTCTACGACGATTTCCCGGCGTTGCCTCCGTCGCAGCCTGTCCAGCCCTCCTCGGCGTGTCCCGGCATGCCTCCTCCGACGAGTCTTCCCAGCGATCTCCTGGTCACCGCCCTCCTTGGCGCTTCCCGGCCCACCTCCTGCGCTGACTACCGTCACCGCTACGGCTCCCGCAACACCGACGACCCTTTTCCAGGGACCTACTTCCTGCGCGGCGCCCACCGTCTCCGTCATGGTTGGCACTTCTGCCCGCGGGACTCCGGCACCACCTCCAGTCGCCGGTGCTCCTGCAAGGCCGCCCCCTCGCCTCAGTTGTCTGCCTTCCCGCACGGCAGCCCCACGTTTTATCCCTCCGTCTGTGCGCCCGCCTGAGCAGCTGTCCCATGTTCCGTCATCGGTCTTGAGTACCCGATACAGACTGACACTCTCATCGGAGGAGATTGCATTTATACAATCTTATCGGGCTGCCTTGCCCCCTTCCTCTTCTCCAGCCACCATTGTTCAGACTAGTGGCCCTGCCGCAGGTATCTTTCCTCAACCAATATCTTGGATGCTTGACTCTGGTGCGTTTGAATATCTCACAGGGGATTTCGGTATGTTCACTACTTATCATCCGTATACAGGTGCCTTTGAAATTACTGTTGCTAATGGATCGAAAATCCCCATTGTGGGATTTGGCACATGCTCATTGACCTCGTAACTCATGTTCCTGACAATCCATTTAATCTCATCTCCATCAACAATCTCACCAAAGATTTAAACTGTGTGACTACTTTTACATCTTCTGGTGTTGTTTTTCAGGAGCGGATGACGAATCGGGAACTTGTTCGAGGTCATCTTCGGAATGGGGTGTACATGTTCGATACACCACCATCTCTTGCTTGCTCTTCCATCTCAGCCCGTGCCCTTGACCTTCATTTTCTTCGCCTTGGTCATCCACCGATTTCCGTCCTACATAAGCTTTGCCCCCAATTCAGTCCCCACCTTTCATTCCATTGTGAATCCTGCAAGTTTGCTAAACATCATTGGGTGACGTATGTTCCTCGACTGGAACCGCGTGCCGTGAATCCTTTCGAGCTTGTTCATTCCGATGTATGGGGTCCTTGCAGGGTTCCTTGCCAGTCCGGGTACAGTTATTATATATCCTTTATTGATGACTACTCGCGCATGACATGGGTTTACCTTCTTCGTGATCGGTCTGAAGTTTTTTTTTTACTTTTCAAACATTTTATAATGAAATTCATACTCAATTCTCCACCTTCCTTAAATGTCTCCGCTCCGACAATGGATGAGAATATTTATCCACTTCCTTTCGGCAGTTTCTCAAAGATAAAGGCGTCATTCATCAGACATCCTGCCCCGACACACCTCAGCAGAATGAAGTGGCCGAGCGGAAATATCGCCATATTCTGGAGACTGCTTGTGTCCTATTCCGCACGAAGGTGCCTCTTTTTTTTTGGTCCGATGTCATCCCAATTGCTACCTACCTCCTAAACCGACTCCCTTCTATCCTTTAGGGGGAGACTCTTTTTTGGACTCCGTTCTCCTCTCCCTCCTCACTTACTTCCACTATGTGTGTTTGGGTGTTTGTGTTATGTTTGGGACACTCCTCCCAACCTTTTGAAACTTTCTCCCAAATCCCTCCGTTGCATATTCCTCAGATATTCCCGCACTCAGCGCGGATACTGGTGTTTCTCTCCCGACTTACGACGATATGTCATCTCTGCTGATGTGTCGTTTGTTGATGGCTCTCTATTCTCTTTTCCCTCCCTATCCAGACACTACCATCGATGATTGTCTTCCTCTCATCATCCACCCTCTAGTGTTTTCCTCTGTTGATCACCGGTTTGGTACGGTCTACTCTCGTCGCCCATCAACTGTGCCCCTTGTCCAGATCAAGGAAACCATCATCCCAGCTTCGTCCAATGCTCCTGCCCCAGCACCAGACGACTTGCCCATTGCACTCCTGAAAGGTACTCGTTCTTGCCAGAATACTACTTTCTATACATCTTTATACAGAGGTTTGTCAGCTCTAGAGACGATATCTATTCCTCACACGATTGACGATGCCAAATCTCACCCGGGATGGCTACAAGCGATGTGGGATGAACTGGAGGCTCTGGATGACAACCATACTTGGGATCTGGTCCCCCTTCCAGATGGCAAACAGGCGGTCGACTGCAAATATATTTATAAGGTCCGTCTCAATGCCGATGACACTCTCCATCGCCTTAAAGACCGACTTGTGGTGAATGACTTTGCTCAGACATATGACATCTTCTATTTTGAGACCTTCTCTCCGGTTTCCAAGATGGCATCAGTTCGCTTAACCATCTCTCTGGCCGCTTATCATCAATTGGATATCAAGAATGTCTTTCTCCATGACTTTCTTGAAGAAGAGGTATATCTGCAGCAGCCCCTCGGATTTCGTGCCTCAGGAGCCGACTCCCATGTCTGCTGACTTCGTCGCTCTCTATATGGTCTCAAACAGTCTACTCGTGCTTGGTTTGACCGCTTCAGCACCGTCGTCACCGCATTTGAACTCTCTCGTAGTATGAAGGACCACACTGTCTTCTACCGCACGACGTCCAACGACTGCATCCTGCTGGTGGTATATGTTGATAATATCATCATCACCGGGAGAGTCTCCACTGGAATTGCCTAACTCAAGGGACATTTTTACCACCACTTCCACACCAAAGATCTCGGTCCTCTCACATACTTTCTTGGCATCGAGGTCTTCCGTTCTACAAATACCATCTTTCTCTGCCAACGGAAATATGCCATGGATATCTTGCAGGATGCGGGTTTGAATTAGGCAATTGCTGTGGACACTCCTCTTGAGCCTAGGGAACGTTCTCTCTATGACGACACGATACCATTTCCTCACCCAAAGAGCTACCATCATCTTGTAGGCAAACTCAATTAGCTCACTATGACACGACCGGACGTTGTCTGTGCTGTTGGCAAAGTAAGCCAATTCATGGAGCATCCGACCAAATCTCAGTGGGATGCTGTCCTCCGCATTGCCAAGTACATCAAGAAAGAATCTGCTTGTGGTTTTTGGTACTCACATCACGCTCATCTGAATGTAGAGGTCTTCTGTGATGCTGATTATGCTGGTTGTCTTGCTACCCATAAGTCTACTTCTGGGTTTTCCGTTTTCTTGGCAGGTAACCTCATCTCTTGGCGCAGCAAGAAGCAGACTGTCGTCTTCGGATCTAGTGCGGAGTCTAAATACCGTGCCATGACCATGGTCACTACTGAGATCCTCTGGCTTCATCATCTCATCCATGAGTTTGACTTCCCACCGCAGACGTCTGCTCATATCTGGTGTGATAATCAGGCGGTCACGAAGATTGCTTCAAATCCCGTCTTTCATGAACGAACAAAGCATATCGAGGTTGACTGCCACTTTTATTCGCTATCATCTCAAGCAGAACCATATTAGTTTCGGCCACATTTCGACGGCGGATCAGCTTGCCGACATCTTCACAAAAGGTCTTCCGAGAGCTTGTATGGACTCTCTCAGTACCAAGTTGGGTATCCACAGTATCAACAGCCCAGTTTGAGGGGGAGTGTGTATGGTCTTGTTCACTATCGTCTTTCTTTTGTGGGACTCTTGGTCCAAGCTAGGCATGTCCAGTTTGAGGGGGATTGTTAAACCCAATTTTATTATATTGGGTATTTCTGAGTTCCACATCAGAATACTCCACCATGTATTCCTTTTTACCCATCTATAAAAGAATGCCTCCGCCTCACCTTGAGGAAATGAGAATTTGCCGACTACAATCTTGATTGCCACGTCGTTGAAGCTCCACCGATCACATTTTATAAAAGGAAATCCAATCTTTTCAATGAGTACATCGAAGACACTACCCGAAATTTTCAGTCAAAGAGAAGACTTTTGACTCCTAATTTGTCGGAGCTTATATTAACCGAATTTCAATGGTTGAATTCGAATGCCTATATAAAAGACCTTCAAGTGCACATCTAGGATATCAACTTGTAGAACGATAAAATAGGAGAAACCGAACCCCTAAGGTGTACTCTCTAAAAGAGCCCTTGGGGTTATTTTATAATGAATATTAAACTCCACATCAGACCTTAACTCTGATGTGGGATACAGACTCCAACACTCTCCCTCAAGCTAGGTGTACCTAGCTTGGACACATAAAGAAAAAAAAAGCCAAACCAAACCAATGAAACAAAGCAAACAAGACATGCTTCAAATACTCCTCCTCAATCTGGACAGACCCAGCTTGATTACAAAACGAGACGAAAATAAAAAAGAAACAAGCAACGATCTCAGCTCCCCCTCAAGATCGCAGCTCCCTCTCAGGATAATGGATGGATGAAGTCGCGGGCGCAGCAGAAGAAACCACATAGGCCGGGCCGGTTGACGGAGCGCCAGGAATGCTGCACTAGTGGGGCCGGTCGATGAGACGTCGGGAATTCCACACTAGCACCGGGAAAACCGCACTTGTGGGGCCGGCGACGGGAGGGGGGATTCCGCAAAATTGATGCGGGATCTGGCGGCGCCAAAGGGCCTGAATCCAAGGTGGTCAAGCTGTTGCGCCACGGCGGAGGAAGTGTGAGGGCGTGCCGGCAGACAGGGAGGCGGCTGCCGATAGGCGTCGGGAGATGCCGGCGACGGGAGGTGGGGATTCCGCAGGAGGTGCCGAAAATCTGAATCTGGAAGCAGGGCAGCCGTTGGGAGAGACCGAAGCCGGGAGGGGGGGAGGGCTGCCGCAGGAGGAGGCCGGCAAGGAGGTGGGGGCTGCCACGGGAGGAGGTCGACATGGAGGGAGCAACGGATGGGGACGTCATGCAAGGCGGAGCCGGTAGATAGCAACAGAGCCGGCGGGAGACTCGCACAGGAGGGGGCCTGACCGGCGCACGCAGAGGGGGCCGACTGGAGGGTCGCGCCTGGAGATGGTTGGTCCGCCGGGAGAAACAGAAGCGCCAGGGATGGGATGGAAGGCAGAGGAGTCGCGAGGGAGGGATGGCGCGATCGGGACGCCGGGAGTCGCACGGGAGGACAGGGCCATTGCGTCGGGAGGAAAGCCGTCAGGGCGGAAGGGGCGTTGTCGGGGAGAATCGCCAGTTGGGAGTGCGTTGCGGGGAGAGACGCCGCTGGAGGGCCGTAAGCGGGAGAGGTTCCGCTGGCCGGGATCGGCACAGGAGGGCCGTCGGGTGGGAGCGGTGCATGGCAGACGGGAGTGGACAACGGGGGGAGGGCGACGGGACGCGTCACACTGGAAGCTGGGGGGGGAATCAGGTGCCGACAGGGGGGAGATCTGCTGCTTGGGAAGAGCCCGAAGGGGGGATTCCGACGGCCGTCGCGCGGGAGTGGATCCGCGTAGTCGGGAGCCGCAGAGGCGGGCCGCCAGGAAAAGCCGCAGGAGGCGGGCTGCTGGGAAGAGCCGCAGGAGGCGGGCTGCTGGGAAGAGCCGCAGGAGGCGAGATCGGGAGGCCGGGAGCCGGGAAGGGTGCCGCGTAGGGCTGGCTGTTGGGATGCCGCAGAAGGAGATGCCGACAGGAGGGGAGATCCGCCGGGAGGGAGGGAGGTGAGGCTGGAAGTCCGCACAGGAGGCGGGAATTCCGTCGGATGGGAGGGATAGCCGGCAGGGGGGCGACGGGAGATTCCTAGGGCTTGCGGGCCATGGAGGCCGTCGCCCCCCAACCAGGAGAAACCCTAGAGGCCGACGGGGAAAAAAAGAAATAAAATGGGAGGGTTCGGGATTAATCTCCCTTTGATACCATGTTAAAATGATAAAATGAGAGAGACGAACCCCCAAGGTGTACTCTCTAAAGGAGCCCTTGGGGTTATTTTATAATGAATATTAAACTCCACATCAGTCCTCAAGTCCGATGTGAGATACAGACTCCAACACAACTCAGAGTATTATCCTTAGCAATCTTGAGAGCTTCTTTGAAAAATGAAGAGCATTCTTTTTATGTGATTCAATTACCTAATCTTATTCTTCACATTTTTGGTTGTGCTCTGCCTTTTGATCTTGAATTCCACTTCAAAAAAGCACTACTCTGTTAGCAACACTTGATGTTTTCTCACCCTCCATTTGTTGGGATAAGCGTGTACTGTATTTTTAGTATTATTGTATTGAATGGACACTGCTCTCACTTAGCGTTGGGGGATCTTCCGAACTTGGGGATAAAATTTGAATCTTTTATTGAAGAGTGAAAAAGTTTTTTGATAAAATCCTGTGTACTGTTAATTGACTATAGTGGTTTTTATAGGGGATTAGAGATTGTTTATCATGAGCCCTTTTTTCAATCTCTTTGTACACCCTCCGTTCTCCATTTACCATATTTTGCTTCCGTATTTTATTTTTGAAATTGTTTTTCCTCTGTGCAAATATCAACTATCGATGTTATTCTATCCGTTCATAATGTCAAATTCTGAAATTAACACTATTTGTTTTTAGAGAGAATCTTCTTGAAATCTTTAATTTGCCCCCTCTCGAAGTTATCCACTGTTAGAGCTGGGTGGAAGGATGGGATGTGGCGGGTTTATTTTAGAAGGAAAAGGGCTGCAACAGGGAAGGAGTCCACTGGGGACCATGTGGTTGTAACAGATTCTATTGGGGGACCCCCTTGGGCTGAAACAGACTCCGCCTGGGCTGAAGCAAAATGTAACCGATGGGGGGGGGGGAGTGGGGGTCTGTAACAGTTTGGGAATGGGAAGTGGGATCGTGGGGGAGCTGGGGACCACTCGATTGTAACCACTTGGGTAATAAAAGGGGCTGGGGAGAGGGGTAACGAGGCATGCTTTTGGAGCTAGAAAATTGGGAGGGAAAGTCATCTCGGCCTGGGGCTTGGGCAGGTGAGCAAGGGGGCCTTCTGTTAGTCAGTTTACTATAGCAGTTACTGTTCGGTACTGTAGCAGCCGGAACTATTCACCCGATTTGGGTCTTCGGGCCACCGGTTTGGGCCTCGGGTCTCAAGGGCCTTCGGGTCATCAAAGGCCTTCGGGCCACAGGGCCTATGGGTCACAGAGACCATGGAGTAGCCCAGTACACACAGAGCAGACCCCAAAAGAGGATCAGAGCAACAAGAGCAGTCACCAGAAGCAGAGCTAACTGGATTGAAAGAATGAAAGGAGATGACAACCGCCATCGGGAGCAGGCACCGTGCACCTTTGTACGGGGCAATGCTAGCCGATCAACAATGCAAGGTGGGGAGCTTGACGATCAATGATGCAGAAGTTATGGAGGGGCAGTTCTAGTGGGTTGGGCCTATGGGTCATGCTTGGGCATGGTATGCCTCTGGGCTTTCGGGTCATGTATTGCAGGTCATGTCGGGCCTTGTGCCTTGAGCCTACGGGTCATGTACGAGTTCCCCTTCAACCCTCAAAAGGGGGATTATCTATAATAAAATAAAAAAAGGCCTTCGGGCCATTCGAGCGAAAGAGTACAACAACATCATCAAACACACCCCATCATTCTTTGGAAACCATTTATGATATTTGTTAAGGTGTGGTTTCATCCATTCCCGAAGGAACATCATCGTACCCACCTCGCATGATACTCAGTAAAGAGAGACGAAGGAAAAACCTTACCTGGATGTTCAATGATCGAAGTTTTTCTCTACGCGCCAAGAACTGGGGATGCGCGACTTGCAGGGGAGGAACTCCGAGGACTCCAAGAGTGAGCTGGAAAGTCTCCAGCACAGGCGCACCACTAGCCTCGGGAAGGGGGACTCCAAAAGCACCAAAGAAGGGAAAGGAGACTAGCCAAGAAAAAGAAAGAACCCCGTGCGATAAAAGGTGAGATCCTGGAGTTACGGGATATGAAATCTTGAACGGCTTTAAAGGCAGATCGTGATTTCTCCACGCAGTTGGGTGATTACACGATGGAATTAATTATCATTTAATAGTTTTCATCAGAGAGGTGGCCATAACGACTGCGAGTTAAAGGGTTTCCTTTAATCAGAGGAAAACGCGTAACACGGAAGGAACTGGAAAGTACGGGAAAAAAGGGCATGACACTGAGGAAGAGCCACACGTTTTCGTAAGTCAAGGGTCGCCCGACTCTTGGGGGATTTTAGATATCATTTATGGGCTTTAAATGGCTTTGAAAGGGGTATTAAAACATTTTTACGTCAAAAGATACGTTGCGGGAGCAGAAAAAGTTGGAAACTGAAAAAAAAAGCAGGGTGGGACACTGTTTGGTGAGACACCGTAACGGTGCCACGGTCACGGTTCCACCGTCACGGTGCCACCGTTTCGGTGTGCGACCGTGACGGTGTGACCGCTACGGTGACAGCGTCACAGTGCTACCGTAAGCGGTGCCACCGTTTTGGTGTGAGACCGTGACGGTGCGACCGTTACGGTGCCACTGTCACGGTGCCACCGGTTCGGTGGAACACCGTAAGTGGTGCCACCGTTCCGGTGTGCGACCGTGATCGGTGCCACCGTTACGGTGCCGCCGTGACCGGTGCCACCGTTCATTGTTCGAGCATTGCAGGAGGGTCATTCTACCTACCCTGGTTTCACGCTGGCCCGGGGCATGTTGTATTACCAGAATCGATTGGATATCCCTGCTTCGTCTCTGTGGGTACCCAAGCTCCTGACAGCGTTTCATGACTCCCCTCAAGGAGGCCATTCAGGTTTCTACAAAACCTACAGAAAACTTGCTGCCAACCTCTATTGGGTCGACATGAGAAAAGCGGTGAAGGAATTTGTCCAGCAATGTACGATCTGCCAGCGCTATAAATATTCTACCCTGGCACCCGCGAGACTCCTACAACCATTGGACATTTCCACCACTATGTGGACCGACATTTCCATGGATTTTATTACGGGGTTGCCCAAATCAAAGGGGTATGAGGTCATCTTGGTGGTTGTTGACCGACTTACAAAATATGCCCACTTCTTGCTCCTCAAGCATTCTTACACTGTCCTGTCCGGACGGTCGCTGAACTTTTTCTCCAGGAAATTGTTCGGCTGCATGGCGTACCAACTTCCATCGTGAGTGATCGGGGCCTCATTTTTCCTAGCAATTTTGGACATAGTTGTTTCGCCTCCATGGCATTACCCTCAAGTTCAGCTCGACCTACCACCCACAGACAGATGACCAAACAGAGGGTGGTAAACCGCTGCCTCGAGACCTACTTGCACTGCTTCGCAGGGGACCAACCTCGGATGTGGTCTTTCTGGATTCCGTGGGCAGAGTGGAGTTACAACACAACCTGGCCATAGATTCTACTCTATTTGAGGCAGTGTACGGTCGCCCGCCTCCTATTTTGAGTTTCCTGCCTGCTGATGTCCGAGTAGCCGCAGTAGCCACGACTGTGGAAGATCGCAATGAAGCTTTACGCCAACTTCGACAACATCCAGCTTGATCTCAGGATTATATGAAGCGCCTTGCGGACCGACACTGCCGCCACGTTTCTTTTCAGGTTGGTGATCGAGTTTATCTAAAACTCCAACCTCATCTCCAGCAGACCGTCGCCCAGCGGATCCACCAGAAATTGGCAGCCCGATTTTATGGCCCTTTTACTATTCTTGGCTGAGTTGGGCCGATTGCGTACCATTTGGATCTGCCTCCCTCAACTAAAATTCATCCCGTTGTTCATTTGTCACAATTGAAGCCGACGGTGGGAAACTCGGAGGTCCTCCCTACTCTACCACCGAGCCTCGAGGTGGACAGTTCCGATGCTTTGGAACCCTATGTTGTCCTTTCCCGCCGTCTTCACCTCCAGAATCACATTGCCCAGCCGTAGTTCCTTATTCAGTGGGCTGGTCATCTGGTAGAGGAGGCTACGTGGGAGGACGAGTTTACCCTTCAAAATCAATTTCCTTCATTCAGTCTTGAGGACAAGATTGATCTACAAGGGGCGAGGAGTGTTAGATCTGGGTGGAAGGATGAGATGTGGCAGGTTTATTCTAGAAGGAAAAGGGTTGCATCAGGGGGAAGGAGTCCATTGGGGACCACATGGCTGTAACAGATTCTGTTGGGGGACCCCCTGGGCTGAAACAAACTCCGCCTGGGCTGAAGCAAAATTTAACCGGTGGGGGGGGGGGGAACATGGGGGTCTGTAACAGTTTGGGAATGGGGAGTGGGATCGTGGGGGAGTTGGGGACCACTCGGTTGTAACCACTTGGGTAATAAAAGGGGTTGGGGAGAGGGGTAACAGGGCATGCTTTTGGAGCTGGAAAATTGGGAGGGAAAGTCATCTCGGCCTGGGGCTTGGGCAGGTGAGCCAGGGGGCCTTCTGTTAGTCAGTTTACTGCCTTTTCTCTCTCTCTCCCCTACTTAAGGCTGTAACTCCTGGTACGCTGCTCTAATTGCTATAGTATAGTTCCAGATTAATTGCTTTTATATCAAGGGGCCCTATTATCCACCGGGACAATAATAATCTAATTTCTTGACAAATGTTGGAGTCTGCACACCACATCGGACTTGTGGTCCGGTGTGATCTTTAGTGTTGGAGTCTGTATCCCACATCGGACTTGTGATCCGATGTGGTCCTTTTTATTCATTATAAAAGAATGTCTCCGCCTCACTTTGAGGTAAGGAGGCAGGGGGTTTCTCATCCTACATGGTATCAGAGGGAAATTAATCCCGAACCCTCCTCCCATTCCCCCCCCCCTATCTAGGGTTTCTCATTAATTTCCCCCCGTGGGGGGCGGCGACCCCTGATGTAGGGCTACGTTTTTTTTTCTCTGTCGCCGCCCCTCCGGGCTCGATTCCCAAGCGGCGGATCTCTTCCCGCCGTGACTGCTCCAGCGGCGCCCCTCTCTGTGCGGATCACCTCCCGGCTCCAGCGGCGCCCGCCTCCTGCGGCTTTCCCCGGCGGTTCCCCCGCGCCGGCCCCTCAACGTCCGACTGCTCCCTTCCCGGCGGCCGTTCCGCCTCCCGCAACAGCCAGCAACGACTCTCGCATTCCACGGTGGATTTTTCGGATCCCCGCAACTGCCGGCTAGCTCATGTATCTCCCGGCGATAAGGACGGCCGGCTCCCGCATCTCTCGCTCCAGCGCGTCGGATTCTTCCTCCTGTGCGCGCAGCACGGCCCGACGCCTCTCTTCCCGACGGCGTCCCGATCCTGGCCCCGCCTTCCGCAGCGGCGACTCTTCTCTCCCGGCTTTCTGCGCGCAAAGACCGGCTCCCTCCCGGCGAACCGGTCCCGGCGGCCCTTCCCCCTTCAGGCAATCCGGCTCCCTTCCGGCGAACCGGTCCAAACTGCTCCCTCGCTGGCCTCTCCCCCTGCCGGCGCCTCTGACAGCCGGCCTCTATTCCTGCCGGCTCCTCCCGCAGCAGTCGGCCTCAAGCCTCGCTGGCCCCTCTCTGCGCGACAGTCGACCTCTATTCCCGGCCGGCTTCCAGCGCCGCCTCCCGCTGTCCTGCTCCCTCGCCGGCCTCCTCCTGCGCTCCTCTTCCGGCAGCCAGCCGACTCCAGTTTCTACCAGTGGCTGCCCTGCTTTAAGTTTCGGCTGCTCCCTCGCTGGCCTCCTCCTCGCTCCTCTTCCGGCAGCCAGCCGACTCCAGTTTCTCCCAGCGGCTGCCCTGCTTTAAGTTTCGGCTCTCCGGCACCTCCTGCGGCATCCCCGCCTCGCCGGCATCTCCCGACGACTCCCGGCAGCCGCATCTCTATCTGTCGGCACGTCCATTCGCTAGCGCAGCAGCTCGACCACCTAGGATTTGGGCTCGTTGGCGCTGCCAGATCCCGCAACAATTCTGCGGAATCTCCGCCTCCCGTCGCCGACCCTGCAAGTGCGGTTTTCCCGGTGCTAGTTTGGATTTCCCGGCGTTTCATCGACCGGCCCCACTAGTGCGGCATTCCTGGCGTTCCGTCAACCGGTCGGTCTGAGTGGTTTCTTCTGCTGCGCCCACAACATCATCATTCTGAGGGGGAGCTGCGACCGTAAGGGGGAGCATCAGTCTTGCAGCCTTTTATTTTTATTTTATTTTGTCTTGTTTTGTCATCAAGCTGGGCATGTCCAGCTTGATGGGGAGTGTTGGCATCTGTTTTGTTGCTTTCTTTTCATTATGTGTCCAAGCTAGGTACACCTAGCTTGAGGGAGAGTGTTGGAGTCTGTATCCCACATCGAACTTGTGATCCGATGTGGTCCTTTTCATTCATTATAAAAGAATGCCTCCGCCTCACTTTGAGGTAAGGAGGCAGGGGGTTTCTTATCCTACATTTAGTATTCATTATAAAAGAACCTCAAGGCCTCCTTTAGAGAGGACATTGGAGATTCGGGTCTCTCATACTTTTTATCATTCTACATGGTATCAGAGGGAACCTAATTTGGAGCCCTCCTTCCCATTTTTATTTTTCTCCGTCTCGGGTTTCTCATTATTTCTCCCCCGTGGGGGGCGACGCCCCCCCCATGTAGGGCTGGGTTTATTTTCTACCTCCGCCCCTCCGTGCTCGTTTCCCAGGCGGCCTCCCGGTGTTTTCCCGGTAGATCCCTCCCTGCTTCGGCCTCCCTCCCGACGGATCTCCCCCCTGCCGGCATCTCCCTCCGCATCGCCTGTGGCGTTCCTCAATCCTGCCTGGGTGGCTCCTCTCCCGGCGGTTCCATCCCGACGGCTCCAACGCAGTTCCTCCATCCCGACGGCGGCCCTCAGCGGACTCCCGGCCCCGCCTCCTGCTGCGGCATCCCAGTGCCGCCTCCCTCCCGCGATCGGAGGTCCTCCCGCGTCGGCGCCGCCTCCCTCCAGTGATTGACGACCCTCTGTCCCGCCCGAGCGAAACCCTTCCGCCAGTCCCGCCTCTGCTGCGTCCTCTCTCGACCCCCTCATCCAGCGCATTTTCCCGGCCCGTCGACCTTCTTCCTTTGCTGCGCGTGACAGTTCTCTGAGGCGTTCTTCCCAACGGCCGCTCCTCCCTCCTGCTACGCGCGACGGTATGCCAGTCCGTCCGCCTGGGCTCCTGCTCGGGTGCGCTCCTCATGACAACCATTCCAGATCCGGTGAGGGCTTCTCAAGCGCACTCCTCCGGCAACCGGCTCCCCTCTGCTCACCTCGCCATCCCGTCGCCCTCCCGTGGGAGGCCTCCCCTGCTGGCCAGCCCTCACCATGGCGGCCTCCTCTGCGCGTGACGGACGAGGCGACTTCCCCTCTCCCAGATTTGGCAAGATCTGGCCGGATCCCATCCCCCGACGTCGGCTCCCTCCCTGCGCAGGACGACTCCAGACGGCCAACCCCATCCAGACGCCTCCTCTCCAGGCGGACTTGGCCTCTTCCGCGCTGGTATCTCCGCTGCTTCCTCCCGTGCGAGCTCCCTCAATGCGCGCGATGACCCCCTCCTCATGCGTTGCTCTCTCGGCAGCCGCCTCCCTTTCCCGGCGGAACCATTTCTGCGCGCTCCTTCCAGATTTGGAGTGCTGCCTCCTCTGTCCGCCGGCACGCCCTCGCGCTTTCTCCACCGTGGCGCAGCACCCCGACCGCCTTGGATCTGGGCCCTTTGGCGCTGCCAGATCCCGCAACGACTCTGCGGAATCACCGCCTCCCGTCTTCGGCCCCGCAAATGCGGGTTTCCCGGTGCTAGTGTGGCTTTCCCGACGTATCATCGACCGGCCCCGCTAGTGCGACATTCCTGGCACTCCGTCAGCCGGCCCGGTCTGTGTGGTTCCTCTACTGCGCCCGCGACATCTTCTTTCATCTATCATCTTGAGGGAGAGCTGCGATCTTGAGGGGGAGCTACGATCGTCGCTTGTTTCTTTTTTATTTCGTCTTGTTTTGTAATCAAGCTGGGCATGTCCAGCTTGAGGGGGAGTGTTCGCAGCGTTTCTTATTTGTTTTGTATTGTTGTTGCTTTTATCTCTTTTTTTTATGTGTCCAAGCTAGGTACACCTAGCTTGAGGGGGAGTTACGATCGTCGCTTGTTTCTTTTTTATTTCGTCTTGTTTTGTAATCAAGCTGGGCATGTCCAGCTTGAGGGGGAGTGTTCGCAGCGTTTCTTATTTGTTTTGTATTGTTGTTGCTTTTGTCTCTTTTTTTATGTGTCCAAGCTAGGTACACCTAGCTTGAGGGGGAGTGTTGGAGTCTGCATCCCAAATCGGACTTGTGGTCCAGTGTGATCTTTAGTATTCATTATAAAAGAACCTCAAGGCCTCATTTAGAGAGAACCTTGGGGATTCGGGTCTCTCCTCATTTTTATCATTCTACGACAAAGTAATAAGAAAATGCTCGTGTCCCGGAAAGGGCAAATTCAGAATACGGCGCCATGATCCATTTAGCAATAGAAATTTTGTGGGCACACCTCTGGGCGAGCTTGGCTATCCATCAAGGAAAACTGCACTCATTCACCGTGATAATCAAGCAACAATGAAGATTGCCACAAATATCGTTTTTCATGATCACACAAAGCACATTGAAATCGATTGTCAATTTGTGTTTGAGAACTTTGACAAAAAGAATCTCACATTCCTATACATTCAGACAACACCACTATTGTCAAAGGCGCACGCCTCTGCACGCCTTGGTGTGAGGCGTGACGAGGCACGCCCTGTGTGGCTCACCATCGGTGAGGCGAGGCGGCCTCACCGAGGCGCGCCAAAGGCGCGCGCCTCATGCGCCTACCCGAGAGGCGCTATGGCGCAAGGCACGGAAAAGACACACCACTAATCCCCGAAATCGGGGGGAATAAGGCACCATGGATTGTGCTTAGAGGGGCGGCGGAAATCGAGGGCCCGATGGAAATCGGGTGTGCCGGTGGAAATTACGGGTGCGATGGAAATCGTGGGTAGGAGGAAATTGGGGAAATCGGGGGAAATCATGGGGGGCTGGTGGAAATTGTGGGTGCGTGCGATGGAGATCGTGCTTAGAGGGGCTGATGGAGATTGGGGATATTTTCTCAAAAGTGAGTTGTACATCCCTAAATATAACATAACATTTAATATATTAATAAAAGAAGAACTAAATCAAACTCTATAAAAATAGAACCATATCTCGACCAAAAGCAAGCAAGGAATAAGAGCAAATGCATTTAACATAACACAATGATTTTGATGTTTAGGTTCCCAAACTCATTTAACATAGCAAGGAATAGCAGAAACACATTTAACATTGCAGAAGACATATAACATAACATGATGATTTTAATGTTTAGGTTCTTAATGATTGATTATTTGATTATGATTTGGTTAAAAATTATCAACATGTATTTTAATTTGTATTATTTTGATTGAATTTAAGTTTTTTTAAATTTAAAATATTGTTGAAAATTGTATATATTAAATTATGTGTGCTTGCGCCTTAGTTGCGTCTTGCGCTGCGCCTCGCGCCGCATCCCCATGCGGCCTTTGCTTCTTATTACGCCGCATGTTTTTGACAACACTGGACAACACAACAACTTATATCTCCACAAAGAGAATTTTTAGACCATACGTGAAGTTTTTTTGTAACAAGCTGTGTATGATCAATATATACGACTTAACTTGAGGTTGAGTGTTGATGGTATTATTATTATTAAATGAATATTATTAATATCAGTAGTATATTATTAAAATGATGGGTTTGTCCCACATTGAATATAATTACATCTCTTTAACTCATCTATAAATAAAGTAAAACGACCTCAATTGAGAGGCACCAAATCTGGTATTCAGTTTTGACATGTTGCAAACATATCATGTTAAGCATTGGTGCAAGCATATCATGTTAAGCACTGTTATGGATGAAAATTGTTTAATTTGTGCATGAGTGCACTTGGAGCTTTCTGAGTTTTGAACTGTGATCCATGCTTCTGAGTTTTTGTTTGTATGCGATGTTCAGAATATCTATTAGCTTGACAGGTTTGATGCCAATATCACAAGCTACAGTTTTTTTTTCTTCCTGGAATCCTTTTTAGTCTTTGTTTGACAACATTTATTGAAAACTGCTTAGAGCACTTATCACTTGTGGGAAGTGCTCCTATATAACTGTTTTCAGATTACTTATTGAAAAAATGTTTTTGGATTGCTTATTTGAGTGGTTTTTCTTCAGAAATTTAAGTGCAAGCAGTTTTTCTTAAACAGAACTAACACCACTTGTTTTTTCAAGCTGCTTATCAGAAGTGCTAAGTGCTGTCGAACTGCTTTTCAATAAGTGCTGTCAAACAAAGCCTTAGTATGTATTTATCATTGAAGTTGTTGAAAGAGATTTTTTTAACCTACAGGAGTTTGGTCATCATGTTCGGTTGGCAACCCATGCTAATTTCCGAGATTTTGTAAAATCTGCTGGTGTGGAATTTTATCCTCTGGGAGGCGATCCTCGGATTTTAACTGGATGTGAGTCCTCCTTGCCAATGCAATTTCTTGTATTTATAACGCTCGGGACAACTTTTCAACATCCATGCTCCAAATCCTTATTTATATGGAAATTGGTTACAAATTTAGATCCTAGCCTTTTTAATACTAATCATTTTTCTATTCCTAGCACAGTGTAGCAAAACTAAAAAAAAGCCGTCTGTTATTAGCTTCCTTGTATATTTTTGGAATACTGGTACTGAATAACTCTTGACTGTAAGACTGATTGTTATGTTGCTGTTATACAAGGATTGGAAACATTACATTTGGTTATCTGGTATAGAATCACAAGCTGTTTGATGTGTTGGTGTTTTGGCGGGGATTAAGAAACATTACTTCTGCTTAACAATCAATAACAGAAAGGCATTAGGGTCTGTTTGGCAACACTCTTTGAAAACTACTTAACATTCAGAACTTATGATAAACAGTGAAAAAATAAGTGGTATTCGTTCTGTTTCGGAAAAACACTAACTTAAATTCGAAAAGAAAACTACTTGAATGAATGGCCGAGAAGCACTTTTTCAATAAACAAATTTTGTAACAGTCACACCAATGCACTTTTTATAAGTGATAAGAGCTATAAACAGTTTTTAGTAAGTGATGTCAAACAGACCCTTAATTAAACAATGATTGAGTTGGAAGAGTAGTGGGCAGTGGTCTCCTCAAAATGCATGTTGGTGAACTTTAGGATCTAACATTTCTTAATGCCTCCTATTTGAAATATCCAAGAGGTTAGGAAAAGGGTTAGACTTGCTTTAATTCTTAAGCATGTATTATTTCAAAAAAATTGAGATAATATTCCATGTTCATATTCATGTTTCAAGTTTTTTTAATTCTTAAATGTTTTCATGATTTAATCTTATTCTACTTTTACACTAAAGTACAAGAGCATATGCTAAGATGAGAATGCTGTAGTGGATTGATAGACATATAAGAAGTGGCATGATCCACAATAATTGCATTTGTAGAAAATTAGGGATGATTCACATTGAGGAAAAATTGAAAAAATCTCATCTAAGGGTGTTTATGAGAATGCTTATTAAAAAAACTGCCTATGGCATTTGTTACTTATGGTAAGTAGTTAGAAAAAGTAAGTAGTGCTTTTTCTCATAGTGGTTAATAGCGTGCCTTGGTGTATGCCATAGCTCTAAGGCGCACGCCATGGTACTCTGCTCTTCGCTATGCCCTTGGCGAGATGAACATGGAATGGCGCGCACCGTTGTTTTTTTTTTTCCATTTGCTTGGTTTTCTGAAACCCTTACCCAATCGAAGGTGAAGTTGTCGACGCTCACAAGATAGGAGCCGGAGAAGTCGAGGATGGCGTCGTCCTCCCCGCAGAAGTCGACATGGCTAATACGTGTCGACCGACGGCGGCGCCCTAACTAAGCTATCCTTCAGACCGATCTCATCGAGTAGGCGTGGGAGGCGTTCACCTTGTTTTGTGTTACCGTTTTTTTCTTTTTTTTATATGTGTCACTGTTGATTTTTTTTTGACCTGCTACCTTTAATTTTAATATTATCTCTGTTTTATTAAAAATTTCCAGAGTTTCTTTTTTATTTCAGCTTGTTTTCCATTTAAATAGCTTTTCATAGATGAAAATGAAGAATATTTTTTTTAGACATTTTATATTAACTTGTTTTTGTAGATCATGTAATATTTAGACTTATTCGGATTGCATGGTTATGTTTTTTTAACTAAATTTTCATGTTATAATGTGTTTTTTTTTCGTTTTTTTATTATTGTTTTATATTTCATATTTATTTTTACATATATAATATTTGAATCGTAAATAAAATTTCCATGTGCAGCGCAATGCGCCATAGCGCCAAGGGTCCTCGTTGTCGTTTTGCGTCGTGCGTTGTAAACTATGCCTTTTCTGTTTCTGCAAAGCACTTAACACTTGCATAAGTGGCAGAAAAGTACCTTTTCGATAAGCAATCGGGAAGCACTTAATACAGAAGCATTTATTATAGGGCTGAGCAATGTTATCAAACGGAAGATGGTTTGGACACATGAAAAGAAACCCAATAGAAGCTCCATTTAGAAGGGTTGAGTAATTAAAAGATAGATCAATAGTTGAACATGAATGGAGGTGTTAAAACTCTAGAAGTGATAAATGTCAACAACCTTTCCCACTAGATGGGCTGACTGCATGGATTAAATGATGTCATTAAACCTATCTAATACTAAATTGTCTAATTTATTAGAACGGAGGAGCTGTGACCCAAATGCCCAAGATTACTCTTAAGGGGAGGCCTTGGTGTAACTATCCTGATTCCAATAACCTAGAGTTGGTGTCTATTTTATTACATTGGTACAAGATACAAGAGTTCGCACCACCATGGATCGATCGGTTTAGCAGTTTTGGAAAACTAGATATATACATGATTTCTGTATTACATTGGAAAAATAAAACATTGTATGAAAAACTTTTTTGTATTCTTGAAAATCATTCAAAGATTCATTTTTCATACCCTAGGGAAATGAAAACAAAATAAAGGATGAACTCAAATGCTCTGTAAGAGTTACGTACAACGGAAGCTATTATGAGTAGATACTCAATACATATGTTATTTAATCAATAATTGAACTTCAAAATATATCCATGAAAAATATCAACATAGCAATCACATGAATAATAATAACTGAAATTTTAATGAAGAAAATGCATAATGCCGGACGTCATGATCTTACCGTCAAGGCCTCATACCAAGACATCATGATCCTTACCCATCAAGGTCTTGTGCCAAGACATTTCAATGAATGAGTAGGTAAATACCCAACTAATTTGGCTAATTGTTTGTCTCATGAGACCTGTCGATGCATCGAGTGACTCTATCTATTACCGTGCCTCACCCGTCACTTGCATTTGTCCAATGCATTCCTCATATATTGAATCAACAATATAATACATAATCAAAATGCCTTATCAATCAATAAACATATGTATTGAATCTGGAATACGAAACATCAATATTTTCCCAGTAAATAAAATAACTTTCTTTATAAGCTTCTTTCAATTAACACCGTATGTAGCAATGATATACGGTTAAGACAATATTGAAATGATAAATATATCCATGATACAAAAGAATATGGATATGAAGGAGAAAAATAATGTCTAATGAATAATGAAGAGTGATAGAGAACATGATCACAAGAAAATAAATGATTTCAAAATAAGGTATAATCCATAAATCAGTAAAGGATGATATAAGATCATCAATTCATCAAAAATGAAGTTTTTGGAATAAAGGAAAGTTGATAGGAAGTTAGGGTAAGTAATTGTTGGAAGCAGTACAGGTTCAAAACCTTGGGAAAATGTTGGTCTGCTGACATGCGCCAGGGAGGAGCTGTTGTCGTTGTCTGATGTGACCAGCTCTAGTATGCTTGAGGTGTTCAGTTCCGAGCAGCAGTTCAGATCCAGTACAGTACGTCCAGAAGAGGCCAACTTTGGTTCTGGTTCAAGTCCTAGCATGGAAACACGGAATAGAGAAAGAGAAGTTCTTGGACTGAGTTTCCGAGATCACAAGTGGTCTGAAAAAGGGAATCTCCTAGTGAATGGAGATGCTGGCTTGGAAAAGCATTTTCTGAAGATTGTTCAGCATGGTGGTGCATGGTTGGGAGTTGTTGATCATTTGGAATTTCAGGTTTGGTCAGAATGTCTCCGAGAACTCAACAAAACTGCTTTTCAACTGAGTTTTATCAGACGACTTTACCACCCAGATTATGGCGGACGTGCCAAGCAGTTGACCAACCAGATAACCACCTTGAGGACAAGATAATATTTCAAGATGACGGGAATGATAGGAAGGTAGGGGTGAGGCTGTCCGAATGGGATCGTGGGACTATTCAAGTGGGGAATGGTTAGGGGCAGTATAGTAATTGATGTTGTAAATAGGTTGGGGCGGTCGGGGGAAGTTAGGGTATTAAATAATGGGGGTTGGCTGGGGAAGGGGGAGGCAAGGAGATATTTTGTTGAAGGCTGCTTAGCAGTATGGAGGGTCAAGCCTCAAGCCCGGGGTGTGGCCACTCCTAGAGAGCTTCTCTTCATTTCTCTACCTCTTCTTTTCCTCCATATTCCTCTTCTGTAATTCTGCCGTAATTTGGTTTGAAGCTGTTAATAGAAACTACTGTCTGCCATTTAAGTGCCTATCAAAAGTCTTTTGAGTTTTAGAGAGGAAAATAGAAGTGAAACTTTAAAAAGAACTTTCCTAAAAGCTTTTGTAACTTTGTTGTAAAAACAAAGTTATATATCATTTTCAAAATTCTTTTCAACCTTTTAGAAAATAATGCCTTTTTATTTTAATATAAAAACTAAAAATTCATAGAATAATGAAAAGTTGGAAAAAAACATGCAAACCCCAAAAATAACCGGAGAAGAAAATAAATGGGGTTTAAGAAGTGAAAGAACATATAATTCTTTCAACGTAAATTCAAAAATGAACAATCCGAATAAGAGTGAGATTGTAAAATAAACCTTTAATAACTTTTGAATCAAAAACCTTAAAAGAGAAGACTTGAATTGAAACTTTAAATACCTTGAATAAAGAGAAATTCATGAGATATTATGTCAAAGAGGCGGTACATACACCATATAAATGAAATGAGGTGCAAAATATAAAATGTCTCAATGAAGTGGTATTGAGAGGAAAAACTCTTACCTTGGATTCCTACTTGGTTGAACGCGTTATATGCTCATGAATTATCAATTTAAATTTATTAAATACTCGCTTAAGAACCTTTTTTATATATATTGCATTTGTTAGTCCTTTTATAATCATTTGACATTCATTCATTGTATAGTTCTTGCTTACGTTGACCGCTTAAGGTTGTTCGACCAATTTCTCCAAAGCTACTTCGATATGTTGATTGTGGTCAAAGGTGTTATGAAATGGTTCTTTCATCTCTAGAATGTTAAACAATTTCATGAATATTATTTTTGTTGGACCCCATTTAAGGTTAAATGGGTATTTCTGAGTCCCACATCGGACTTACCCGCCTTGTAATTAAGTTTACTCATCTATAAAAGAGTATCCCCACCTCACATTGAGGAAAGGGGAATTCACCATCTATATGGTATCAGAGGGATCTTCATCCCGACCCTCCCTCCCAGCGGATTCCCGATTCTGACCGGCCCCGCCTCTCTCCCCCCCTCTCTGGCTCTGCCCTTCTCTCCCGGCAGCCCTCCCTCTCGGCCGCACTCCCTCCCGGCAGCCCTCCCTCCCGGCAGCCCTCCCTCCCGGCGGCACTCCCTCACGGCGGCCCTCCCTTCGCGCCGCAGCGCCCTCGCCCCGACGCCTTGCCCTCGGCGCGCCTCACCCCGGCTCCCGGCGGCACTCCCTCACGGCGACCCTCCCTTCGCGCCGCAGCGCCCTCGCCCCGACGCCTTGCCCTCGGCGCGCCTCGCCCCGGCTCCCGGCGGCACTCCCTCACGGCGGCCCTCCCTTAGCGCCGTAGCGCCCTCTCCCCGGCGCCTCGCCCCGCCGCCTCGCCTTTGGCGCGCCTCGCCCTCGGCGCCTCGCCCCAACGCCTCGCCCTCGGCCTCGCCCCGGCGCCCTCGCCCCGGCGCTCTCGCCCTCTCCCAGCGGCTACTTACCTTCTGAATCGTCTTCCCTCCTCCATCCTTCAGGGGGAGACTCCCTTTCATACCCTGTTCCCCTCTAGTCCTCCTCACTCCCTTCCACTCCGCGTCTTCGGATGTCTCTGTTATGTCCGGGACACTCGCCCAAATCTCTCCAAATTTTTTCCCAAATCCCTTCGCTGTATTTTTCTTGGATATTCCCGCACTCAGCGCGGGTACCGATGCTTCTCTCCAGACCTCCGCCGGTATATCACCTCTGCCGACGTATCGTTTGTCGAGGCCTCTCCTTTCACTCTCCCCTCTCCTTCTCCCGACACTACCATCGATGACTGTCTTCCGCTCTTCGTTCACCCGCCTCTGGTGTCTTCCCCGCCCGGTCATCTCTTTGGACAGACCTACTCCCGTCGTCCTTTCGCTGTACCTCTCATCCCGGCCGAGGACACCATTGTTCCTGCTTCGTCCGATGCTCCTGTCATAGCTCCCGAAGACGTGTCGATTGCGCTCCGGAAAGGTACTCGCTCGTGTCAGACTACTCCTCTCTTTGTATCTTCATACAGGGGTCTGTCAGCGCTGGAGACCGTGTCGATTCCTCGGACAGTTGGTGAAGCAAAATCTCACCCCGGGTGGCTAGCCGCCATGAGGGATGAATTGCAAGCTCTGGATGACAACCATACATGGGATCTTGTTCCACTTCCGGCGGGCAAACAGGCGGTCGGCTGTAAATGGATTTTCACGATCCGTCTAAATCCCGATGGCTCTCTTTGCCGCCTCAAAGCCTGGCTTGTCGCAAAGGGATTTGCTCAGACATATGACATCGACTACTTTGAGACCTTCTCTCCAGTCGCAAAGATGGTCTATGTCCGCCTTTTCCTCTCGCTGGCTGCTCATCATCACTGGCCGCTTAATCAACTGGATGTTAAAAATGCTTTTCTCCATGGCTTTCTTGATGAAGAAGTCTACCTGCAGCAGCCTCCTGGTTTTTCTGCCTCTGGTGCCGACCGACATGTCTGTCGTCTCCGTCGCTCCCTCTACTACCTCAAGCAGTCTCCTCGGGCTTGGTTTGGCCGCTTCAGCATGGTCGTCACAGCCTTTGGCCTCTCTCGGAGTATGAAAGATCACACAATCTTCCTTCGTACGACGGCGCATGGCTGTATCTTGCTTGTGGTTTATGTTGATGACATCATCATCACAGGGAGCGACTCCAGAGGCATCGCCAGCCTCAAGGCGCATCTTCACCAGCACTTTCACACCAAGGATCTTGGTCCCCTCACTTACTTCCTTGGCATCGAGGTCTCCCGGACTGCGGACACTATCTCTCTCTGCCAGCGCAAGTATGCTCTTGTTATCTTGCAGGATGCCGGGTTGAGCACCGCAACCGCCGTGGACACTCCACTTGAGCCTGGGGAACGCTCTCTTCATTCCGACTCGGAACCTTTTCCTCATCCCGAGAGCTATCGACTTCTGGTCGGTAAACTCAACTACCTCACCATGACGCGTCCCGACATTGCCTGTGCCGTTGGCAAAGTCAGTCAGTTCATGGAGCATCCCACCAGATCTCAGTGGGATGTTGTCCTTCGCATTGCCAAATACATCAAGAAAGACCCTGCACGTGGCCTTCAGTACTCACATCATGCTCACATGGATGTTGAGGCCTTCTGTGATGCGGACTATGCCGGCTGCCTCGCTACCCGCAAGTCTACTTCGGGTTTCGCCGTGTTCTTCGCCGGCAATCTCATCTCTTGGCGCAGCAAGAAGCAAACTGTTTTCTTCCGGTCGAGTGTCGAGGCCGAGTATCGGGCCATGGCCACCGTCACTACTGAGATCATCTGGCTTCGTCATCTCCTCCATGAGCTCGGTTTCCCCGCATCGACTCCTGCTCATATCTGGTGTGACAATCAGGCCGCCACGAAGATTGCCTCGAATCCCGTCTTCCATAAACGGACGAAGCATATCGAGGTGGACTGTCACTTTCTCCGCCACCATCTGGAGCAGCACCATATCGGTTTCGGCCATATCCCGACGGCCGATCAGCTTGTCGATCTCTTCACCAAAGGTCTCCCAGGAGCTCGCCTTGAGTCTCTCACTACCAGACTGGGTATTCACAGCCTCCATGGCCCAGCTTGAGGGGGAGTCTGAGATGGTCATGTGTCTTGTCATCTTTGTTTTTCTTTGTAGGACTCTATCCAATCTGGGCATGTCCAGCTTGAGGGGGAGTGTTGGACCCCATTTAAGGTTAAATGGGTATTTCTGAGTCCCACATCGGACTTACCCGCCTTGTAATTAAGTTTACTCATCTATAAAAGAGTATCCCCACCTCATATTAAGGAAAGGGGAATTCACCATCTACAATTTTTATTCATTGTATACAATTTTAGAACCAACCATGTAAGGTGATAATAAAAAAATGAAATACGTCGTTTATGGAGACGATAGTTCGCACGTACGCATGATGACGTTTTCATTTTCCTAATGGCTCAAAAGGAAAGTAATAATGATTAATCTTTCTAGAATCATATTTATATCATAAATATCATATATATTCATTAAATCTATCCTTATGACTTGTCATTTAAGGCGAAGATGAAAAATGAATCACATCGTTTCGTGGGTGTGGTAGTCCGTACGTACGCCCGAGTAACATTATTTTCTAATGAATAGAAGGGTAAGAAGGTAGATGATATCATTTATTTTCATAATCATAAATTATGTTATAAATATCATGTATATTTATAAATATCATATATATTAATTAAATCTATCTTTATACATATCATCATACCTATAACAATCATTTGGATGCTATATCCGGAGAACATGTGTGTGAAATAATCATATCATACCTATAATAATCATTTGAATCCTATATCTGGAGAACATGTGTGAAATAATCACAATCCATCACAATCCCCTACACACACATATATAAGGAAACTAACCCCCATGCGTACCAGAACATATAACTACCAAGAGAAGAGAAAGAGGCCAGATGGGGTAGTCAACCATCCATTCTCTCCCTGGGGTGTTGGGGAAAACATCCTCCAAGAGTCCACGAGGTGTCAGTCGCCCTAAGTGACATGGGTGAGGTAGCGTATGAGATCACAAAATATGCATGATATAATATAGCTCATAACCACACTATGAGCATAACCTAGTCTTAGAGTCAACTGCAGCTAATGTCTCTCGAACTCTCGGCTGCCACAACTAAGAGCTAGATATCCTAAAACACACAAGCATTTTAAAGACCTACATTAAATTGCTTCTTTCCTTTATGTTAATTAATTCATTAGCCATTAATTAACCATCAACATTGTCCCACATTAAATATTATTATCCATCAAAGCCAAGTCCATGCCCTCGAGGCATAATCCAAACCGAGTTCACGGTTTCTCAAGAGCAACACCTCATTTGCATTCCTGCAACACCAAATCCATGGGTTAAGTCGTTTATTAAACATTATTAACATTATTCTCTAAATTCTAGGTTCTCAGGAAAATCATCCTAAGCTACCACCAAGAGAAAACATGCAACCAAGCACATCTAATTGGCTTGTAAATTAATGTTTATCGTCGGACACGATAAAACATGCAACCATGCGGAATTCCTATAGGCAGGTCTGTTCTCATAATCTCTCGTATTGGAGATTACCAATTGCGAACTTAATGAGAAGAAGTCTTATCTGCTTACTAGTACTCGCACCCAACAGTCAACATTTTATGTGTCTCATCATAGTATGTTATCCGACCGTAGAATTATATTTAAGAATATCGTTATGGTATTTCATGGTTCTCATTATATCGGGAATTTGCTATGACCTTATCAATACGACAAATACTTTAGGACATTATTACATTAAAGTCATGCAGAACAATGAACAATATGTAATAAGATGTTTAATTAATATTCAAATCTTTGAATATACATGTAATCCAAAGTTCAAACAGTTGGTTCTAGAATACCAACTCCAATAGTTTATCTCATGAGCTTTATCCCTTTATGACTAATGGGAAAAACTTTTAAAAAGATAATTAAAAAAAAAAGAAAATATAAATGGAATGGAAAAAAAATATGGCGTTGTATAAATTACAATGGCATCATTTAATCCATGCAATTGACCTCACCTAGTGAAAATAAGGCGTTTGTGTAGTTGTACTTCTGCATTTTTGAGATGAGTGTTGAAAACAAGTTATTTAAGGGTTTCTCATTTGGCATTTGATGTATCCTAAGCATATCTTTAATTTTTTTAGCGATGGTTGCATGCCAATGGAAAAATGGCTGACATTATTGTTTTGTTTATCTTCATCCTATATTTATGCGTTTTATATAATTAATAATGAGTTTTTTTTCCTGCTCCTGAAAAATGACGCTTGAACCTTTAGATATGGCCAGAAATAAAGGTCTCGTTCCATCTGGACCGGGAGAAATATCTGTACAGAGAAAGCAATTAAAGGCTATCATTGAATCGCTTTATCCAGCATGCACAGAACCAGATATTGAAACAGGCATGCATTTCAGAGCAGAGGCAATTATTGCAAACCCTCCTGCATATGGTTAGTTAATTAACATGTCATTTCGAATGTAGGTGTTGATAATTCATTTTGTTATTTTTTCATTATCAGACTTGTTATTGTATATTTTGTTATATCGACAATCCTCATATTAAGTTCATGATGAAGTTAATCAAAATAACTAACTAGAATTGCAAATAAATAGACCAAATGAAGCTGAGGGTCCATCTGACTGCACTTACTGAAAACTTTTTATAGAATTTACCTTTAATGATAAGCAGTTATAATTGGTGTCTGTTCTGTCTCTGAATAAACACTTCAACTTAAATTTCAGAAGAAAACCACTTAAATAAGTGGTAGAAATACGGGTTTTCAATAAGTAATCAGAAAACACTTATACTGAAGCATTTATCATAAGTGATAAGAGCTATAAGCAGTTTCCATTTAGTATCATCAAACGGAGGCCAAGGAGGAAAATTGCTAGTAATGAGACATCCATCTTGATCACTCCAAGATGATGCCAAATAGGGTCTAGCTTTCCGGCAGTTCTAGTTGAGGGGGAAAATTCAAAAGATAATGAAGATGCAGACGTTGATAGGAATGAAGATGCATGTTCATAAGAAAAATTTAAAATTAGGATATTAAGTTTGAGAAATGTGTACGAGCAATGGTACTAGAAGAGAAAAATGCCGCGAACACTACTGGATGCAAGAGGTCAAATGACACCGATAGGAACCTATGAGCTGGAGGTAGTTTGGTTAAGGGGTATTTCTGTCTTTGTACGGGGTTAGTTTGTTAGGGTGAATCAGGGGAATTTGATAGAGTTTGTTGGAAGTGGGAGGAGTAGCCATCTCCACTTCGGCACCGACAGCCAAGTTTGAACTAACACGGCCCCATACAAAAAATGCATATCATGAACGCACATTAACCTATGTCTATCACATGTTTACCCACGCCAAAACCTGATTTATCACATGTCAAAATAGTCACTTTTAAAACTAAGATCATCGGGAAAACATTTTTATCAACCAAGTTTATGCAAAACATTTATCAGGAATCACAACAAGTATTTTCATTAAAACAACAAGCATTCATGTTCTTAGAGAAAAAAGAGTGATAGAGAAGCCACCTACCCCTGATGCGTTCGTCCGACAGAGTCCAAGAAGGAACCGTTTAGATGGAGAAGAGTTGCCCAAGATCGCCTCTGGAACTGTTTGGTTTGATCGTCCTGGCGAGAAGAGTTTCCCAAGATCGCCTCTGGAACTGTCTGGTGCGCAGTATAGGCCTCAAACATTCGGCCTAAACATTATCCAAACCGGATCAGACTACACCAATCCAACAATCTCCCACTTGAAGCCTGATCCACTACGCTGTTATGCTTCGATGCCACTGACTAAGACAACTTACTTAATCTGAGCTTTTCCTCTTCTTCACTCATCAGTGCACATGATTTCCATTCACAACTTCAATTTCAAGCCGACGATTCAGGAAATACAAGTTGTTTTCCTCTTGTGCTCCCATTGTATCCTCCCTTGTTCTGCTTCTCATCCTCCGCTCACAACTTCTTTGCAAAATGTATAACACTCTGACTGTCATAGTGCAATACATGTTCCTCTTGCTTTCTTCCCAACTCATCCAAGAAGTTCTTCGGCCAAACCATCTCTTTTTCATCTTCTGTTATAGCAATGTATTCTGTCTCTGTGCTGGATAAAGCCACCACTTTCTGCAATTGTGATATCCAGCTTACTGCAGTTCCTCCACATGTAAATACATAACCCGTGGTACTCCTGTTGTCGACGTCACCTCCAAAATCAACATCCACATACCCCTGCAATGATTTTTTTTTCTCAAAGCACAGAGATACCTCCTTACTGCCCTTTAAATACCCTAGTATCCACTTTTGCATCTTCCCAATGTTGCTTTTTAGGGTTGGCCATGTACCTACTCACAACTCCCACTGCATGAGTGATGTTAGGTTGAGTGCGGACCATGACATACATTAGGCTTCCAACAGCTGATGCGTATGGAACCTTTGCCATGTACCCAACCTCTTCTGCTGGCTTCGGTGATTGCTTATTTGAGAGTTTGAAATGGCCCGCTAGGGGAATTGAGACTGCCTTTGCTTCCAGCATACTGAATATTCTCAGAACCTTCCCAATGTAATCAGCCTGTGATAACATCAACGTTCCAGCCGCACGGTCTCTCTTGATCTTCATCCCCAAAATCTTGCTAGCTTCTCCAAGATTCTTCATTTTGAACTCCTCAGCTAACTGCTCTTTCAGTTCATCAATCCTCTGCATACATTATCCTGCAATGAGCATATCATTCACATACAGAAGCAATATAATATATTCATCATCAAAGGATTTTATGTAGCAACATTGATCCATGCCGCATCGTTTGTATACATTTTTAGTCATGAATGCATCAAACTTTTTGTTCCATTGCCTGGGTGTCTGCTTCAATCCATACAAGCTCTTATGGAGTTTGCACACCAGTTCTTCCTTCCCACACTCTACATATCTCTCTGGGTGCTGCATATAGATGTCCTCCTCCAGATCTCCATGAAGGAAAGTTGTCTTCACATCAAGCTGCTCAAGATACAGGTTTTTTAATGCCACAATGCTAAGAACCACCCAGATGATGGTAAGCTTCACTACTGGTGAGAATATTTCAGTGAAATCCACTCTCTCCTTCCGTTGGAAGCCTTTCACCACCAGTTTTTCCTTGAACCTCCTCTTGCTATCATGTTCTTCCTTAACCTGGTACACCCATTTGTTCTGCAATGCTTTCTTTTCGTGTGGTAGAGGCGTCAACTTCCAAGTATTGTTGTCATGTAGTGAAGAAATCTCCTCCTTCATGGCCAACTTCTACTTGCTCGACTCCTTCAACTGCATTGCTTCTTTAAAACATTTTGGTTCTCCACCGTCAATCAATAACAGATAATGGAAGGATGATGAATACCTCTGCACGGGCCTTCTCACCCTTGTTGATCTCCTCCACTCCACTGGAGTAGTAGGTTCCACCGGTTCCGATGTCTCATGCCTAGATGCACCTTCAAGCTCCACTTGCTCTTTGCACTCTGATTCTATGTTCATATTTTCATCTTCAGCTGCATGACGATCTTTTTACATGACATCTTCATTGAATATCACATTCTGACTCCTGATGACCATCTTGTTGAGATCATCTCAAAAGCGATAACCAAATTTCTCAGCACCATAGCCAATAAACATCTTTTGGACTTGGCATCACGTTTGTCCTTTGCATTAGCATCAACATGAACATATACCAAACCGCCAAAGACTCGTAAATGTGAGAGTCTTACCACCTTACCAGACCAGAGATCCTCGGGCAGACATTCTCCCATTGGCACAGATGGACTCCTGTTGATGAGATATGCTGTCATGTTCACTGCATCAGCCCATAAGGTCTCGGGCCACCCCGAGTGTAACCTCATACTCCCGGCACGTTCATTCAACATCATATTCCTCTCTGCCACACCATTCTGTTACGATGTACCTGAAATAGTCTTTTCTCATCGAATTCCATTATAATAACAGAATTATCTAAACTCCTGACTGTCATACTCTCCACCGTTGTCGGACCTCAAACATTTCAGCTTTGATTCCAACTCATTCTTCACCATGACCTTCCATTTATGAAATATCTTAAAACACATCAGATTTGCTTTTCAGAAAGTAAACTCATACCTTGTTGAGTCGTCGATGAATGTCACATAGTATTGTGACCCTCCGAGGGAAAGTACTGGTGCAGACCCCCAAACATCTGTGTGCACTAGGTCCAACTTCCCAGCCTTCGACGTTCTGCCTCTTTTTTGCCAATGATACATTTTTCTTCTTTTCAAGGATGCAATCTTCAGATAAACCAACTTCCACCGACTTCAGCTCTGGTAGCAGCCCTTTTGTTGTCAGCACCTTCATCCCCTTCTCACTCATGTGGCCTAGCCTGTAATGTCACAATTGAGAATCTTCGGTAGCATTTACTGATGTCACCATGTTCATGCAAGTCTCTTTCATGTTGTACAGAGTACCATTTTTTGCTCCCTGAGCTATGACCATAGCTCCCTTGGTAATCTTCCAGGCACCACCAGTGGACATGGTACTAAAGCCTACATCATCAAGTTGCCCAACAAAAATGAGATTTCTTCTTAAACTAGGGATATACCTCACGTTTTCCAGAACCAGCAAACTCTCACTGTTGGTCTTGATCCGTGCATCTCATTTACCCACAATCTGCAAGGGTTCATCATCAGCAAGATGTACCTTGTCAAAATTTCCAGAAACAAAATTGTTCAGGAATCCTTTCTCTGACGTGGAATGGAAAGACGCCCATGAGTCTAAAATTCAAGACTCCATAGGGCTATCCACGTTCAGCAGCAACACGTCATTAGTTCCTTCAGCCACCGTGTTTGCTCCACTGGTTTTAGGTCCCTTCTGTTTTTCTCTGCACTCCTTCTCAACATGTACTTTCTTTCCGCATGTTCAGCAGGTAGGACTAGCCTCCTTTGCCTTGTCTCGACTTTTTTCTCTTGACTTTGATCACCTTCTACGATTGTCTTGCTTTGCATACCTTCCTCTTCCATCAACGTTTAAAGCAGAACCAGAGAATCTGTCTGATTCTCTTCTTCGCATATCCTCATTGAGGATCAAGTCTCGTACATCTTTCAGAGCCAACTTTGTATTCCCCGAAGAACTGCTCACAGCTGTTACAGTTGCTTCTAAACTGTCAGGTAAAGAGGACAGTAAGACCAGTGCACATACCTCATCACCAAGATCAATGTTCACCGATGTCAGCTGACTTATGATAATGTTGAATTCATTGATGTGATCTGCAAAAATTCTATATTCAACCATTTTCAGGTTGAACAATCGTTGCATCATGTGCACTTTGTTTGCCGCAGAAGCCTTCTTGTACATATTTGCGAGAGCTTTCATCACTCTAATCATCGTCTCTTCCTCTTTGATGTTGAACGCCACGTTTTTGGCCAACGTAAGGCGCACAATACCTAGAACCTGCCGATCCAATAGCTCCCACTCCGACTGCTCCATGTCTGTTGGCTTCAGACCCAGAAGCGGCAAGTGCATCTTTTTTTGATAAAGATAATCTTCGATCTGCAACCTTCAGTAACTGAAGTCAATTGCATCAAAGTGACCGATCTTCACCTTGCCCTCTTCCATAACCATCGTTGGAGAATCTCGAACTCAACCTCTGATACCAGTTGATGCGGAAACGCCGGGAGTCGCAATAACAAAACAACGATTCAAAGAAGAGAGGAAACAAAGATTTTCGTGATTCGAGAAATGATCCCTACGTCCACGGAGAGGCAGAATAACTTCACTATAAAAATCCAGGAGCACAATTTACAGGAGTTTATTAGAGTTTCTCATTTAGGAATCCTAGCCCGAAATGGGCTACAAAAGGAAGAAAACGATCCACTGTTCCACCAACCGCACAGGAAGTCAACATCGTTACAGTGAAAAGGCGGTCACCCAAGTTAAATGTGCTACAGTGGCTGCGCAGTACGGGTCGCAAGCATTCGGCCCAAACATTATCCAAACCGGATCAGGTTACACCAATCCAACACTACATGTCAATGAAATAAATATTCCACCCTATCTCCGGCCAGTCTGTTACAGCCATTGGAAATTCCCCAACTGGTGTGGTCTGATCTCTCCATGGATTTTATCACCGAACTACCCAAATCCTGTGGCTACACTGTGATTCTGGTCGTTATTGATCGTCTCTCTAAATATATGGCCATTTTGTACTCCTAAAGCACCCTTACAGAGCGAAGAGTGCAGACGAGGTTTTCTTGTGGGAGATTGTCCGTTTGCATAGCATTCCAACTGTTGCGGAAAAGCCGGGAGTCGCGACAACAGAATAAGTTTGCTGATGAAGAAAAGACAGAATAAAAGAAGAAGAAGAAGAACACGAACACAACGATTTACATGGTTCAGGAATAATCCCTAAGTCCACGGAGAAGTGGGATTTCACTGTGATTCAGAAGCACAAATATTACAGGGAGATCTCAGAGTTTCTAACACCAAGAAAAACCATAGTTCGAAATGAGTTAATAAGGAGGATAAAGCACTATTCCACCAACCGCACAGAAAGTCCGCTGTGCTACAGTGAAAGGTGGCCGAAAGTCAGCACTATTACAGTGGTGCGACCACCCAAGTCCAAACTGCTACAGTGACCGGTGGCAAGAAGTCATCGGAGTTACAGTACTGTTGTCTCCAAAGTCCGGGCTGCTGCAGTAGTTGTGTCAAAGTCCGCACTGCTACGGTTCCCTGTCAGTGTCGGTTGATCAGCTCTGCTACAGTCGGTCAGACTTGCTACGGTGCCCCCTAAAATTTGGGTCGGGGCCTTTGGTCTCTGCCCCCTTGGAATAAGGGCGTATTGCCCCCTACAATCCCTACAAGCTTATTGCGGAGCTTGATCCACGGAGTTGCGGCCTGGCGTAGAGTATAGGGCGCAAGCATTCGGCCCAACATTATAAAAAAAAAAATGGATCGGGCTACACCAATCCAACAATCTCTCACTTGGAGCTTGATCGACTACGCTAACATGCTTCGCTGCCACGAATTTAAACAACTTACTTAATCTGAGCTTCTTATCTTTATCACTCACTAGTGCGTGCTTCCATTCACAGCTTCAATTTCAAGCTGACGGTTCATGAAACCTACCTCCACTGTTTCGCCAGCGAACAACCCAAACAATGGTCTTACTGGCTTTCGTGGGCTGAATTCTCCTATAACACCACCTGGCATGCATCAACAAATACAACTCCCTTCAGGGTAGTTTATGGCAGGCCGCCACCTACAGTGCTGAACTTCCTGCCATTGGAAATCCGGGTGCCCGCTGTTGCCCATGCACTGCTTGATCATGGTGAGGCCTTATGCTAACTCAAGTATCATTTGAGTTGGTCCCAAGACATCATGAAGCAACAAGCTAATAAACACCGTCATGACCTTTCCCTCCCTGTGGGAGATCCTGTTTTCGTACGCCTTTGTCCTCACAAACAATACTCTCTAACTCGCCAAATTTCTCAGAAACTTGCTCCTCGTTTCTATGGGCCATTTAAAGTTCAATGGAAGATCGGCCCGGTGGCTTATCAGCTCGATCTTCCTACCTCAGCCTGCATACACTCAATTTTTCACATTTCACAGCTCAAAAAAATGGAGGGACCTTCCGCTGTCCAGCCTATCCTTCCGGTCGACCTGGAGGGTGATGAAACTGATAGCTTATTGTCCGAGGCTGTGTTATCCTGGGGCATTCTTCCTCAGAAAGGAATTTTTCAACTCCAGTGCCTCATCAAATGGTAGGGCCGCCCTTTGGAAGATGCCACCTGGGAAGATGAGTACATTCTCGACAATCAGTTTCCTTTTTTCAGTCTTATGGATAAGACCGATCCTGAAGCGGCATCGAGTAATGGAGCCCGGGATTTACCCGGGGCATGGAAAGTCTACTCTAGGAGGGGCAGGAGTGTCATTCCTGAAGTGGGAGGGGATTCTGTTAGGCAAGCTGATCCAGCGGGCACCCACGTGTAGGGGGAGCGAGCGGATTCTGTTTTAAAGGGCCTGGCAGGGGATAGAGGGACTTAAGAAATCTGTTAGAAGAAATCGCGGCCTGGGGCTTGGGCGGGAGAGCGCTGGGGCCTCCCAAGGACTTCTTCCTCTGTTGTTCTCCCTACAGGAACCCTCAATTGAGGGTTGGTAGTTTTATCCTTCTGTTTTTCTCCCTAGTCTGTGTACTGTAATTTTGAATTCTACTTAACAAAACTCTTCTCATTCACTCTTTTCAACTCAAACACTTGTCGCTCTGTGACAAGAAAAAACTGGAAATTAGTTTGAAGCATAAAAATATGTACCATTAAAAAATGAATTATTGATATGTAAACATTCTAAAAAGACTTGTACCAATATGAGACATAAAATAATGGGTACAAAAGTAAACATCCCTTCATGATCCTTTTGTTAAACTAACAACATTGTTTGGGAGAAATTATTTAGAAATGTAACAAAATAATCAAAAAACAAATATAGAAGCTACAAGATATGATTTTTATGGACTTTAGTGGACTAATTAAAGGGGATCATTACGATAAAGCTAAGATAAAAGGTTTCCCGTAATACTACATGTTGGATTGGTGTATCCCGACCCGTTTAGATGATATTTGGCTGAATGCTAGCGGCCTATACTGTACACCAGACCGCAACTCTCGTGGGCCGATGTAATGCTCCGACCCCAGAAGCCTGGAACCAGTTCATTATTTTAATACATCGGTGTAGAATGATAAAATAGGAGAAACCGAACCCCCAAGGTGTACTCTCTAAGGGAGCTCTTGGGGTTCTTTTATAACAAATAATTAAGACCACACCGGACCTCAAGTCCGATGTGGGATACAGACTCCAACACTCCCCCTCAAGTTAGGTGTACCTAGCTTGGATACATAAAGAAAAATAAAGCAAGCAATAGACGCTGCAAACACTCCCCCTCAAGCTGGACATACCCAGTTTGATTACAAAACAAGAATAAATAAACGAAACAGTACAAAAGATAAATCTTCAAGGCTGCTGCTCCCCCTCACGATCGCAGCTCCCCCGCAAGATGATGGATGGATGATGTCGCGGACGCAGCAGATGAACCACTCAGACCGAGCCAATGGACAGAGCGCCAGGAATGCCGCACTAGTACACCTAACTTGAGGGGGTCGTCTAGGTTGGCGCACTGGATCTGGACGGCGAGCAAGGAAGCATCGCGCCGGTCAGGAGATCTGGATCGAGATGCCGGGAGAGAGCGTCGGGAAGAAGCCGTGAGGGAGGACTGCGGCGCAGGAGGCCGATCACGTGCGGGAAGAAGGTAGATCCGCGGCTGGCCGTCGGGGCGGAGAGAAGCCGGCGGGAAGGGCGGAATACCGTCGAGGTGGAGCGAAGCCGGCGGGGGGGTTGCGTGCCTTCGTCGCGATAGCGGATCTTAGAGGGCGCAGGGAGTCGGAAGCCGCCGGGCGGGACTTCGTCTGGAAGAGAGGTCACATAGGGCAGAGGCGCTCCACGAGAACCTCGTCGCGAAGGTTGGCCGGGAACCAGCGTTGGATCGCGAGTGGGAGACGCGCGCAGGGAGCAGCAGGGAAGAGGCGGGCCGTCGCGCGCATGAGGAGTCTGGCGCACAGTGAGGGCGACACGCAAGGAACGGCGCCGACGCGCGCAGAAGACGCAACAGGAGGGTCGGGGACGACGGGCAAGGAGGTGCCGGCAGGGGGAGAACTGCCGGGAGGGCAGGGTCCGGGCAAAACCGGGAGGCCGCCTGAGAAACGAGCCCGGAGGCACGATTCTGCCGGATTGGAAGGATAGCCGGCAGGGGGGCGGCGGGAGATACCTATGGCTTACTGGCCATGGAGGCCGACGGGAAAAAAAATAGATGGGAGGGGGGTCGGGATTAGGTTCCCTCTGATACCATGTAGAATGATAAAATAGGAGAAACCGAACCCCGAAGGTGTACTGTCTAAAGGAGCCATTGGGGTTCTTTTATAACAAATAATTAAGACCACAACGGACCTCAAGTCCGATGTGGGATACAGACTCCAACAATCGGCATGATTACAAGGAATCAAATCCCGAAGGACCAATCAGTTTAGCAGTCTTGGAAAATAGATTACATACATTAACTTTACATTACAATTTCTAACATAAAACACAACATAGATAATCCTTTGAGAACGCCATTATTTCCGTAGCTTGACCCTGTATATCAATCATAAAACACTTCTTGGCATCTTGGGAAAATAAAACATAAGAAAGAGGTGGATTCAAATGCTCAGTAAGAAAAAACAATATAGCGGAAGCTATCAAAAATAAGCACAAGCTTTTAAGGCAAGATACAAAACTAAAACACAAGCCTTTTAAAACATTATGTTCAACATAATATGGTAAGAATAAATCAAATAATGTCATTTAAACATTCAAATGGATATTCTACTAGTCGAATAATCACATGTAAAATCAATAGTTAATCTCATAATGAAAGAATGCATAATGCCATACATCTTAAACTACATCAAGGCCTCGTGCCAAGACCATACACAAACATTCTGTCTTGTGCTAAGATACTAGTTTGTCTCATGAGACTTATCGATGAATCGAGGGGTTATAGCGGGTCTTGCCCGTCACTTACTATGTCCAATGCATTCCTCATATGAAAAGGTTGAAACATAACATAAATATTCGTATTTAAAACTAGCATACGAAATATTAATACTTTTACCATAAACAATGAATGATATAAAAATAGCATATTCACAGTCAAACATATCACAAAACCTTCAATACAATATGGAAGATTGTATCATAATAAATCAACCTCAAACAAGCATAAAATCCAACAAAGGATGTTGATATAGCTGAAAATAATTCATTAAAACTCTTTGAGTGAAATATCCCTTTTTACTTTAAATCATTAAAAATCTATGCAATTTTAAAATAAAACATTTCTTTTGAAAATAATATTGTAAATTTGTAAGGAAAGCTTCAAAATGGTAAGGCGACATAGCGTCGGAAAATAGCCGCTCGCGCCGTATAAGTTTAAAAAAACATTCTTTCCTTAATTTGTCGAAAAGGTCATAAAGTACCTCGTTTGGAAAACGAATGAAAGATTCATTTCAAAACATTTTATAAAAAGTCAAACATGGGTAAAAATGACTTTAAACATCCATAGGATAATAGTAAAACATTTTATGAAAACATTTTTAGAAACATAGGTTTGGATGATAAAGATGTCCTAGTAGATATTTACGCATCAACAATCTTGAATAATAATGAGATTGTGAAATTAACTCTTACCTTAGGTCTGATACTCTCCATATGTGTCTGAAACTTCTGTATAATATTTTTAAACATATTATTAACTTATATCAGAATCAAAATAATATTTATGATATCATATATGATTCTTTTATGATTTTATATTACCTATTTATTAACAATTATAAGTTAATACAACATTTCGGGTAATAATCGCTTTGTTTACCGTACGTGTTTTGACTTGTTATTCTTGATCATATTACTTAGATCATGATTTACTTACTTCCAGAATGTATAATATGATTTATATATCATATATACTCATAATATAAATATATATAATAGATAGATATATGAAATGGAATACACTGTTCATAGAGACGGTAGGTCGTACGTACGCATGAACGATGATTCCGTTTTTCTTATTCTATTGAATGGAAGTGAATGACATATATGTACGTATATACATACATTTATATATATATTATTCCAATAACCTTATTATGTCATATATTTCATAATTATTCATAATATATATTTTTTTTATAATCATTCTTAGATGGTGAACGTGGAAGATGAGTTTCATCGCGTCGTGGAGATGGTAAACCGTATGTACGCATGAGCGACGATATCATTTCTTTAATGGTTAAATGGTATGAAATTGGATGAAATATGAATTGTACAAAAATAATATCATGTTATATTTATTATTTAAGTCATTTATATTCATCATTATACCCGTCAAAATAAAGTATAGATGAAAAATAGTTTACACCACGGCGTGGAGACGGTAAGCCGTACACACGCACGTATGGTGATATTGTTTTTCATAGGATGGTTAAAAGGAGGAATACGGTTTTCCCATAATTATAACATCTTAGCATATAATAGATGCTGGAGTTATTATTTTAGTATGGTTATCAACTTAGGAAGAAGTAGAAGAGGAAAAGAACTTTGAAAGAAGGGATAAAACGATTACCTCTTCTTCAAGTATCTTATTTTGATTTGCACAAAAGAACTTCTTAAGTTGGTTTTTTGCCTAAAGGGTGGCCTCTAGACTAGTTTAGGTCATTAATTTTAACCTTATCTTTTGGCTTTAACCCTTAGTTAAATAAGTTAACTCTTACCACGTCTTTTTGTATTCGTATACTATATGGTTAATATAGTTACTATAAAATGTCAAGCGAACCTCAAGTGGATCATTAATGACATTTTTCGGATCTTAGATTTTTATGACTATTATATCATTTAATAAAATAATGTTTGTTTTAAAAATTCATTTATGTCAATTTTGACACTATTTAATAATTGATTTTTGTTAAAATCATGACAACTTGATTCCTTCGAACAAAAAATATTAACTCATCTCTAACATGTCAATGTTATTCAAAAAATTCGTAGATGGCATCAAAAAGCTCAAATTACATTTATTTTAATAATTATATCATTTATTTCAATCATTCATTAATAAGGTAATCACTGCATCATTATTGTGTCATAAATAAATTTATTTATTTAATGTTTAAAAATTACAACTAAAATACCGTGATGTAGGAAATCTTTTTAACTTTCTAATGACTATTTATAGCCGAAGAGATCATTTATATAAACCAAATTAAAATTGTTTTAGTTAGGAGATACATGTTTATGTTATCTCCCTTTTCTTTAAATTAAACAATAGGATTATGACACGTGTTAGGGTAGTTTTATATTATTATAATATTATTTTTTACCCTTATTTACTTGATTTACCCTTTATCCATGGTAAATAAAAATAATTACTGAAGTTACTATTCATAATGTCCAAAAATAAAAGGTACCTATTTACACAATTTGGACCTGATTTCAAATATGGAATCAATTTTTCCAAATTCCTAATAGAAAATTGATAGAAATTGATTTAAAATTAATTCCCGTTGTCAAAACCAGAAAGCAGGTTTTTAAGAAGTAAAAACCATCAAAAGATTGACACGTGTTTATGTCCAATTTCAATGTGAAATTTCTTCCAATGATCAACATTGGATTAAATGATAAAAACATAATCCAATTACACTTTAAAACCAATTAAAAGGACAATCTAACTATAAAGATAAATTAGATGAAAAGGTGGTTTTAAATTAAAATGCAGTATTTCCTACTATTCATTAAAATATGGATTTTATTAGAAAAATATCAAAAATTTATCCAAACTTAATTTTTATGTTTCGCTTCTAAAGAAGAATTTCATTGTCAAATATTGGATTTAAAAGGGGTTTGCTATTAAAAGGCGGAAAAACTGTATTTTTTTAAAACTACTTTTATTCTAAAAATTGAATTTGTCTTTATATTATGTCTAAGAAACACGTAAGAGGAATGTTAAAATTATATGGGATATATATAAAATTCAAAATATGGTTAATATTATTCATAACCGTTTTTTAAACGGTTAATTTGATAGGTCATGGTGCGCCCGAACTCGGTGTTGTGTGTAATGCAAGTTTATCTTGGTGTAGCGTATAACACAAGCTATTGAATTTATTTAAAAAGAAACATACCGTGGAATCTTGAGGTGTTACAGTCGAGCTTCGCGTTGGGCTCGTTGGGGGTTGCAGAGGGCAACACGCGCCTGCTCCTGGGTGTTCGGTGGTCGAAGGTGCTCGATCAAAATTTCAGAGACTGTAGCATCTTTGACCAACTATAGTAGAGTTGACCGACGACATCGACATGACATTGTAGCAGTGGGAACTTATTGTAGCAGCATGTGATGGGTTACTGTAGTTCCGCGGACTTTTGGCCACTAGTCACTGTAGCTCCGCGAACTTTTTGTCACCGACACTGGAGCAGTTCGGACTTTCTGTGTGGTTGATGACACAACTCCATCATTTTCTTTTATGAGCTCATTCGAGCTAGGTTTTCTGTGTGATTGAAACTATGTTTTGCTCCTTGTAATTGTGCTTCCGATCTCGTTTTGGTGGTACATTTTTTGGGTCTACTTCTTCAGCATGATATTAGACGTCGAAAAATAGTTTATCTTCTTCCCGTCTCTTTCTCCCCCACGTTGGTCGTAGGCTACAACCCTAGCCACGTGGTCTCCCGCTACAACTAGCCTGTCCACTCTAGTGCTACTGTGCCCCCTCCTTAGGTACGACCGAGCCACAACGCCTCTCTAGGCGGCGCTCCCGGTGCACCACTCAGACGCACCCCACCCTAGCGTGCCCTCTCTTGGCGACCCAGTCGCACCTCTTGGCTGCCCTTTGTGCGCTCTCTTTTGTCCACCCAAATGCACCTTGCCAACGCCTTTCCTGCTGCAAAGCCTTTGTGATGCCCTCCTCTCTTTTTCATGAATCCTCATATTATTTTCATATTATTTTCTGCTGCATCTTTTGACTTTTATTGAGACACATTCCAAACTTGAAATGATCATTGCTTCATCTCGGTTGGTCAATGAGTGTCTCGATTCATCCAACCATGTTGAGGAAGATCGTTATTGTCTCTTTAATGGGGGCGAGTCACTATGCTCATCTTGTTAGCCCTTTTTTGGATCGAAAGGATCCTCAATATGCTTCTTGGGAGCTTGAGGACAACAAAATCTTCACCCTCTTTCTCAATTCGATGAACAAGATAGTCAAACATGTCGCAACAAATGCGAATACAATCAAGGAACTATGAGGCTCATTGACTCTTATGCCCCTGATGTTGACTTTTCTGATCGGAAGACGATTGTGGATGAGATCACCGACTTATGGTTCGTTTCTCAAACACCGGAAGAAATGCACAATCGACTTGAACAATTGTTTTTGTTTTCACTTATGCAGGGCTTGAACTCGGAGTTTAGTACTATGACGTCAAAGATGCTCGCTAGTCTTGCCACCCTTCACAAGTCTTTGGTCTACAATCATCTTATCACGCTTAATCAACCGGATACCACTACTATTGTAGTCCTATCAAAGCGCGCAACTTTTGCATCTCTTGCTGGTGGACGTGGAGGTGGACACTTTGGTGCTGACAATCGCAAATGTCTATGATCTCTTAATCGGCCAAAGCCTTTACTTGTTGTAAAGGGGTATGCCTAGTCATATGACATTGATTACTTTGATACCTTCTCCTCAGTTGCCAAAATTGCCTCATTACATCTCTGACGGAGTGAAAACGAGTGAGGAGGGAGAGAGGATAACAGAGTCCGGAAAGGAATCTCCCCCTGAAGGATGGAAATGTGAAGACTGAATTTCAGATCGATAACGAAGTAGGTAGAGCCATGTCATGCGCGGGTAGTCATCAATAAAGGATATATAATAACTGTACCCGGACTGGCTAGGAACCCCGCAAGGACCCCATACATTGGAATGAAAAGACCGAAAGGATTCGCTGCACGCGGTTCCAGTTGAGGAACATACGTTACCTGATGATGTTTAGCAAACTTGCAGGATTCACAATGAAAGGAAATGTGAAGACTGAATTGGGGGCAAAGCTTATGTAGAACGGAAGCCGGCGGATGACCATGACAAGAATGTAGGTCAAGGGCACGAGCTGAGGTTGATGAGCAAGCAAGAGATGGTGGAGTATCGAACATATACACCCCATTCCGAAGATGACCTCGACCAAGTTTCCAATTCGTTGTCCGCTTCTGAAAAACAACACCAGAAGATGTAAAAGTCGCAACACAATTTAAATCTTTGGTGAGTTCGCTGATGAAGATAAGATTAAATGGACTGTCGGGAACATGAGTTACGGAATCCAGGTGAATATACGGGGTCAATGAGCATGTGCCAAAACCCACAATGATGATTTTTGATCCAATAACAACAATAATTTCAGAGGCACCGGTATGTGGATGATAGCTAGTGAACATATCAAAATCCCCTATGAGATGTCCAGATGCACTAGAGTCAAGAATTTAAGCTGTCGGCTGAGGAGAGATACCCGCGGTAGGGCCACCAGTCTAAACAATGGTGGCTGGAGAAGAGGAAGAGGGCAAAACAGCCCAACAAGATTGTATAAATACAATCTCCTCCGACGAGAGCTCGAGTTTGTATTGAGTACTCGGGACCGGTGACGGAACATGGGATAACTGCTCAGGCGTGCGCACAGACGGAGGGATGAAGCGTGGGGCTTCCGTTTGGGGAGGCCGATAACTGAGGCGAGGGGGCGGCCTTGTAGGAGCGCCGACGACTAGAGGTGGTGTCGGAGTCCCGCGGGCGGAAGTGCTAACCATGACGGAGTCGGTGGGCGCAGTGCGGGAAGCAGGCCGCTGTAAATGGGCCGTCGATGCTGTGGGATCCGTTGCGGTGACGGTGACCGATGCAGGAGGCGGGTCGGGAAGCGCCGAGGAGGGCGGTGACCGGGAGATCGTCGGGAAGCCGTAAGTAGGGCGGGCCGGGAGCCGCGACAGAGGCTGGGTGCCGGGAAACGACGAAGAGAGGCGGGGCCAGACAAACCCGGGAAGCCGCTGGAGGGCGGGCGACCGCATTAGAGGCGGTGGTCGGAAGTGCTGAGGAGGGTGGGAGGGCCGGGAGACCAAGGAGGCGGACCTGGAGATCCGCTGAAGAAGGGTCATCTCTGTCGCGTCGGGAGGTGCGCGATGGGGGGACGATGAGCAGAAGTCGGTCGGCACGAGGGAAGCTGCAGGGAGGGCGGGGTCGGTCGGCGCGAGGGAAACCGCAGGGAGGGTGGGGCCTCGCGATGCCAGGACGTCGTAAGGGTGGGGCCGATCGGCGTGAGGGAAGCCGCAGGGGGGCAGGGCTTGGCGAAGCCGGGTAGCAGCAGGGAAGGGCGGGGCCGGGCGGGGCCGGGCAGATCCGGGAGTTCGCAAGCAGCGGAAAAAAAAATTTAACGGGATTTTTCCTCTGATACCATGTAGATGGGGAATTCCCCTTTATACTAAAACGGGGTTTAACAATCTTTATCTCTCTTGTTGCCTCTCACCAGTGGCCACTCCATCACTTGGATGTCAGAAATGCTTTTGTACATGGCCATCTGGATGAAAGGTCTATATAGAGCAACCATCAGGATTCATTTCTTTGGGGGAGCGGTATATGGGCTCAAGCGTAGCCCCCATGGGATTGGCTTGGTCGATTTTATGCAGTCGTGACTACATTTGGGCTTTCTCAGAGTTTAAGGGTATTTCGGTATTCTAGCAGCAATCGACAGTTTAGAGTATTGTACTTGTCATTTATGTCGATATTGTGATCACATGGAGTAATTTGGTGGGAATTACTAACTGAAGTTTTTTTTTCATTAACACTTCCATGTTGAGGACTTGGTCCCTTTCATTATTTTCTAGATATTCAAGTCTTGATTCACTTCATACTAAGAGAGGCGTTGACTAGTTATCTGTCAGTTCATGGAAAACATTCGATGAGACTCCACCGGGATGTGGCACTTCGTTGTCGAGGATGAACCAGGTCGTTGACTAGTTACTTGTCAAATTTATTATTTATAACAGAGAGACCGTTCCCTGGGCACAAGAGGAGTGTCCACGACAGTTGCCTGAGTCAGACCAGCATCCTGCAAGATATCCAAGGCATGCTTCCGTTGGCAAAGAAAGATGGTGTCCAGAGAATGAGAGACCTCAATGCTAAGGAAGTATGTTAGAGGACCGAGATCTTTGATTTGAAAGTGCTGGTGAAGATGCCCTTTTAGTTGGTTGATTCCAGTTGAGTCGCTCCTAGTGATGATGATATCATCAACATACACAACCAGTAGGATGAAGCCAGAGGATGTCGTATGGTAGAAGACAGTGTGGTCCTTCATACTCCGAGATAACCCAAATGTAGTGACGACGGTGCTGGATCGGCCAAACCAAGCACGATGAGACTGCTTGAGGCCATATAGAGAGCGACGAAGTCGACAGACATGAGAGTCGGCTCCTGAGGCACGAAAGCCAGGAGGTTGTTGCAGATATATCTCTTCTTCAAGAAAGCCATGAAGAAATGCATTTTTGACATCAAATTGATGAAGAGGCCAATGGTGATGAGCGGTAAGAGAGATGGATAATCGGACAAATGTCATCTTTGCAACCAAAGAGAGAGTATCAAAATAGTTGACATCATATGTCTGAGCAAACTCCTTTGCCACAAGTCTGGCTTTAAGGCTATGAAGAGTGTCATCTGCATTGAGACGGACTGTATAAATCCATTTGTTGTCGACCACCTGTTTACTTACCGGAAGGGGGATCAACTCCCAAATATGATTATCGTCCAGAGCCTGCAATTCATCCCACATTACTTGAAGCCACCCCGAGTGCGATTTGGCGTCGCCAACCGTGCGGGGAATAAATATCGTCTTCAGAGCGGGAAGACCTCTGTATGAGGATGTGTAGAGAGGAGTATTTTGGTAAAAACGAGTACCTTTCCGTAGTGCAATGAGCACGTCGTCTGTTGTCAGCGCAAGAGCATCGAATGAAGCTGGGACGATGGTATCCTTGGCCTGGACGGAGGACACATTCGATGGACGACGTAAGTAGACAGTGCCAAACTAGTTATCAGCAGGGTGGGAAACAAGATGGGGGTGAGTGATGAGAGGAAGACAATCATCGATGGTGGTGCCTGGATGGGGAGAGGGAAGCGAGAAAGGATAGCTCTCAACAAAAGATAGGTCGGCAGACATGATATACCGCCTAAGTCTGGGGAGAAGAATCGATATCTGCGCTGAGTGCGAGAATATCCGAGGAATATGCAACAAAGGGATTTGGGAGAAAGCTTAAAGAGTTTGGGATGAGTGTCACAGACATAACATAGACATCCAAACACACGAAGTTGATTTGAGTGAGGAGGGAGAGAGGAGAACAGAGTTCGAAAAGAAGTCTCCTTCTGAAGGATAAAAGGAAGACGATTTAGGAGGTATGTAGCAGTAAAGATGACATCCCCCAAAAGAGAAGAGGCATTTGCATGTGGAATAGGAGGGCACGAGCAGTCTCCAGAATATGGTGAAGATTACGCTGGACCACTCCATTTTGCTGAGGTGTATCGGGGCAGGATGTCTGATGAATGATGTCTTTGGTCTTGAGAAGCTGCTGAAAGGAAGTTGACAAATATTTCCGTCCATTGTCCGAGCGGAGGCATTTAACGGAGGTGGAGAATTGAGTACGAATTTAATGATAAAAGGTCTGAAAAGTAGAAAACACCTCAGACCGATCACGAAGAAGGTACAACCATGTCATACGCGAGAAATCATTAATGAAGGATACATAATATTTATACCCTAAGTGACTTGAGATGGCACAGAGACCTCATAAATCAGAGTGGACCAAATCAAAGGGTTTGGAGGGCCGTGTAACCACTCGAGGAATATATGATTTGCGATGATGTTTCACAAATTTACATGACTCGCAATGAAAAGAAACATGCGGACTAATATCAGGAAAAAGCTGATGAAGGGTGGAGGTAGGTGGATGTCCCAACTGAGAATGAATGTCCAATGCACGAGCAAAGAGCGTCGTGCAAACTACTGATGTCGGACCATCGAACATGTACACCCCGTCTCGAAGCTGGCCTCTACCAAGTTCTCGGTTCGTCGTCCGCTCCGAAAACACAACAACAGAAGATGTGAAAATGGCAGTACAGTTGATGTCCTTTGTAAGCTTTCTGATAGGGAGAAGATATAAAGAACTTCGAGGCACATGTGCTACAAACGACAGGTGAATATATGAATTCAAGGAGCATGCGCCAAATCCTTGGGATAGTGGATCCATCAACGACAGTGATGGATGAGGGGCCAGTATACGGACGATAAGTAGATAACATATCTGCATCACCTATGAGATGATTGAATGCACCTGAGTCAAGCATCTAGGCAGGTGGGCGATGTGTGACACAAGCAATTGATCCACCAGTATGGGCAATAAATGCCGAAGAACCGGGTAGAGAGGCTACTCGATGATTGTGAATCAGCTGGAGCTCAACCATGGAGAGGTCCAGTGTGGGAGGAAGATCAGAGGCTGATGGGGAAGCATCATGGACCGCAGTCTAATCTTGCTGAGGTGGCTGAGATGGGTGGCCATGAAGAACTCAACATCGGTCGATGAGTTGACCTAGCTTGCCACAATGTTGACATAGAGGACGAGTACGACTCTCACCACAACCACGTCCATGTCCACGAGCGCCCGAAGAGCATCCACTGCCACAACCCAAAAGTCCAGTAGGATCGACGCTGTGAGTGGGTGGGGGAAGAGCCCGATGAGCCTTTCTAAGGCGATGATAAACCTGTGGAATCTTAAGCGAGGAGGGGCTGACAAGCATTTCCGTGGTCGCTGTCGCATATTTGGGATCAAGGCCATGGAGGAGGCAGAAGAGACATAGTTGGTCTTGCTGAGCCAAGGCTGCCTCAGATGTCCGAGGAATGGGCCATAACTCAAGTAGTTCATTCCGGAGGGCTTTCCACTCGATGAAGTACGCCGTAAAAGGATGGTTTTGTTGGCAGATAGTAGACAGGCGCTGAAGAATGTCTGACACCCGAGCCAAATTGTTCGTTTCGGAATACATAAGGTTTAAGGAGTCCTAGAGTTTTTAACCGTATTAGCTGTCCGAGTTACATCATTGACCGAGCGGTCTATGGAGTGGACAAGTAAAACAAGGATTTTGCTGTCAACTATCTTCCAAGGCCTGTATTTTGGATATGATGATTGTGGCGGAGGAGCCTCGAGGTGTGAGTCGAGGTCCATGCCAGTGAGAGACATCATTACCGTCTTTCGCCAGACAAAAAATTTTGTTGAGTCAAGCCGCTCATCAACAAGGCGAGTGGAGGCGGTGATCAGTGGAGGAAAGACGGAAGAGCCGACCATTGGATAGTCTGAAATCCTCAAAGTAGGGGCTGGTTAACAGTGCGTCGGGAAGGGGGGAGCCCACTGGGAGAGGGCACTGCCAGGAAGCTACGGAGGGCGGTGCCGGGAAGCCGCGTCGGAGGCGGGTCAGGGAGCGCCGAGGAGGGTGGGGCTGGGAAGTCGCGTCGGAGGCCGGTCGAGGTGTGCCGAGGAGGGCGGGGGGCGGGGGGACTACGAGGGAGGCAGTGGCCGGGAAACACCGAGGAGGGTGGGGGGGCCGGGCGACCGTGTCGGAGGCGGGCCGAGGAGCGCCGAGGGGAGCGGGGGGGGAGGGGGGGGAGGGAGACCGCGTCAGAGGCGGGGTCGGGGAGCGCCTATGTAACGACCCGAAATTTTGAATAAATTTTGTTTCTTAACTTTGTGTGTTATTTTATTTTATACTCAACAAAATTATTTCATTTAGTAAAATGAGTATAATTAAAATAAGATCATTGGGTTTCGACTGTTATATGACCGTTGGTCAATATGACCGTTGGAAACTAAATGTTGTGATTATTGTCTATAAATACAAGTGATCTTGATTAATTAATATAGAAAGAAGATTCGATGACCTCATCCAGTAGTCTTGGGCCGATCGAAGCCCATCTGACGGAACTCGAGAAGGAGGTAGCACCTTTGGGTTTTTCTCTGGACCAAACCCAAGCCGAACTTCATCGTGTGAAGCCGGATCGGAATCGCCTACACGAGAAGTTCAAGCTGATAGGAATCACTACTCGGGCAATGTTGGCCGAGCCACCCTCAGATTCTCTCACCTTAGCACACCTTACACTTAGGTCCTATGCTGGGGTTATAAGGGGCTATGTAACGAGACCGTAGCTACTTTGTGTAATCTTTTGAGATAAATAAAATTGTGATTTCTTCCTATGGTGAAGTTTGTGATTTTTCAGATGTCCGAATAAATTAGGATGTATATTGATGAATTTTGGAAAAAAGTGATATTTTAAAAAAAATTATGTAAACCCTAAATAATTAATAATGTGTAATGATTTTCAAAATATGGTCTTCTACAATTGTGTTCAGAAAGAAATTTAGAGTCTAATAAGATCAACTTAATTTTTAGTGAATAGTAAATTATGAATAGTGATTTTACGCTTATGATTAGTAATGTGATCAAATGGATTAAGTAACCTCACTTCAAAAAGTATTAATATAATCTAGGCACCTTGATTAAGTAGTGTGATTCAATAAAATAGGTAAATAACTGTTTCAGAAAGTATTGGTTAAGTATTTGTTTTTTTCGGGTGAATAATGTTTTTTAATTAAAAATTAAATGAAAAATTATTTAGAAAATTATTTTCATAAAATGGAGCTCATTTTTGAATTCAGAGCATCGATATTTGGTTATGGTGAATTTTTGGTATTTTTCTGAAACAGTTGAATTTTCAGTGAATAATGTTTTTATTTAAAAATTAAATTAAAAATATTTAAAAAATTATTTTCATAAAATGGAGTTCATTTTTGAATTTACGGCATTGATATTTGGTTAAGGTGAATTTTTGAGATTTTTCTGAGAAAGTTGAATTTTCGGTGAATAGTAAAAATGTAGTTTTTGAGTTTCGGGTGTTTAATGACATCATTAAGGATGTAATCATTATGCAATAATTCTAGTCGACTTATGAATAGTAAGATATGGTATAAGGTGTCCCAAATGACCAATATCATGGGCAAATACCATGGGCAAGCCCATGGTTTGGCCAATACCACCGATGAGGTGTCTTTTGGCAATTAATGTTTTGTCCCCTCACTTCTCCTCTAAATACCAAGCCTTTCCCTCATTCATTTCATTTCCAAATCCTCCCCAACGAAGTTATGGTCTCTCTACCTTCCAAGGAGTCCTCCCAAGGTACCCCCAATCCCTCAAGGTCCCGACCTTCGAGTTTTAAGAGTTACGTTTTAAGGTAAGGGATCCTACCTCTCTCTTTCTTTTCAAGTACTCTTGTTTATGTCATTTCTTTTAAGCCCCATGTTCTTATGTTGGTGGTGTTCTTTTATATTCATATTACTGTCCTTTTCATGTTCATATGATGAGAGACCCCATCTTGCTCTCATCATTTCATTTTATGAATGTTTAAGTGGCACCGTTAGGTTGCCGAATTTTTGTAAGGGATTTTTCACTCTTCCCATTTTCAAAGTTCTGCTTTCATGTCAAGTCTTTCAAGTTCCTTTTTCCATGTTGAGGTATGATCTCTATATTCATCATACTGTCCTTTTAGGTTCACATGATGAGAGACCCTATTTAATCTCATCAATTCATTTTTTTGAAGTTTTAAGTGACGCCGTTAGACTGCTGAATTTTCATAAGAAAAATCTTATTTTTGTCTTCCTTTCAAGTTTTTCATTTCATATGGTATGCCCTTCAAATTTCATTACCATGTTCTTATATCCTTTATATTTTGTCCCTCTACTATTTTATGGATCATTTATGAGTGGGTGACCGATGTCCCCTCTCTTTTTAGTGTTTTCTAAAACCCTGCAACATAGCCGTTATGTTGCCGAATTTTCGTCTCAAAATGTCTATTTTTTCTCAAATACTTTTATTTTATTATGTGAATACTCAAAACTCAAAATGTCTCTCTTTAAAGTGACATAAAAGATCACATCTTTAAAGTAGTTTTTTAAAATGATATGATTATGAAAAGAAACTCATTTCTTTAATGCTATATGGGTTATTTATAAAATGTTAATGATGATATATGTGGCTCACATTATAATAAAGACAAATTAAGGGTGCGCTCTGATAGCGCTCCAATGCATTGGGTAAAGACTTAATATCTAGAGATGACCATTTTAACGATACCTTGGTGAATAACCTTGGTAATTTTTTAATGACACCTTGAGGATAGACCTTGGTAATACGGAAATGATTGTCTAAGTTAAATGTTGTAGCCACATCTTCAAGTTATGAAACACGTTATTTTTATTATGATATGCCTCATGATCTCTTTCTCATGCCTTGAAGTTATTTATCATAACTTTATTGATATATCTCAAGTTCACATGTAAAATGTTTCTTTTTTCCCCTTACTGGGCCTTCTGCTCACCCTTTCTTTTGATGTATGCTCCCAGGTTATGAGATGCTGTAATGATCTTAGGATGAACAATGAAGAAGCCTTTCAAGTGTTTAAGAATAATGTTTTATGTCGTTATGTATTAAGTTCCTGGTTTCCATGACACTAAACCTTAAAGATCATCGGTTTTGTAAAATGTAATGAAAAGTTATGTTATAAAAAGGCGGGATGCTATAGCCTAGACGAAGGCGGGTGGACGGAAGACCCGAGGGAGGAGGGAAAAAAATTATTGGGATTTTTCCTCTGATACCATGTAGATGTGAATTTCCCTTACCTCAAGGTGAGGCGGAGACATTCTTTTATAGATGGATAAAAGAGATTAAAAGGTAGAGTAATCCGACGTGGGACTCGGAAATACCCTTTACAATAAACCGGGTTCAACAATAAGCATACAAACTACAAGTACCATGGTAAGCAAGATCGAACCACAAAGAAAGCTTAGATTGTGCGTCCAAAACATGCAAAAACAAACAGAAATGTTAAACCCTCTTTTGTATTATTATGGGTATTTCCGAGTCCCACATCGGAATACTCCCTTGTACATTCCGCTTTTTCATTCTATAAAAGAAGAGCCCCACCTCACCTTGAAGGTAAGTGGGTTTCCCTATTCTACATGGTATCAGAGGGATTTTTATCCCGAACCCTCCCTCCCTTGCGGATTCCCGGCGTTCTCCCGGCTCCGCCCCTCTCCTCTCCGGCCTGCACCCTCCCGGCAGGCCCTCCCTCCCAACGCCCGCGGCTCCCGGCCCTCCCGTCGCCCCGCCCTCCTTCCTCCCCGCGGCTCCCCCCGACTCCCGGAGCCATCCCCCGCGCGCCTCCCCCTGTCCCGGCACAACCTCCCTCGCCGCTCCTCTGCGCGCTCCCTCCCGGCGGCATCTCCCGGCTCCCCGGCTTCCGGCTCGCCCCGCCGTCCCGGCGCACCTCCTCACGGCGTCGCGTCCGCGCGCCCAGCCCCTGCGGCTCACCTCCCGGCGGCCCTCCATTCTCCCGGCGGCTCTCCTGCTGCACCCGGCGCCTCCCACAGCTTCGGCGCCTCCCGTGCCTCCCGCTGCTCCGCGCTCCCGGTGCCCCGACGTCCCGGCTGCCCTGCGCGCTCCATCCTCCCGGCTGCCCTGCGCGCTCCCTTCCGGCGGCATCACCCGCGCGCCCCACGGCTCCCCGACGGCGCTCCCTCCCCGCGGTTTCCCGCGGCTCCCGCCGCCTTCACCCGCGCGCCCCGCCGGCGGCCTCCCGCTGCTCCCAGCGGCCTCCCGCTGCTCCCGACGCCATCACCCGCTCGCCCCGCCGGAACGGCCTCCGCCGCTCTGCCCTGCGCGGCCTCCCAGCGCCTCTGTCCCAACGGCCCCTCCCGGCAGAGCGCCCTTCTCCCGGCGGCACGCCCTCATCCCCGCAGAGCGCCCTCGTTCCGGCAGCCCTTCCAGCACGCGCACGTCCTGCGCCCGATCATCCCGCCGGCCCGCTGCCTCAGCTCCCGCCGCTTCCATGGCGGACTTCTCGGGACGTGGTCGTGCTTCACGTCGTCCACGTCCCTTCTGTCACCATTGTGGCACGTTTGGCCACCTGGTCGCCCGATGTTGGGTCCTGCATGGCCGACCATCTCAGCACCTGCGGCAGGGACAACCCGCGGTCCGGGACGTGTCCTCGACTGTCGCCTCTCTTTTCCCGTCTCTGGCCCTGTCTATGGCCGACCTCAGGCGGCCTCATGATCCACCGGCCTCTGTCCGCCCCGCTCCCTCCTCGGTTTCTCTGGCCCGTACTGTTTGCCCCACTGCCTTGGTCAGCCATTGCTCCCCTGCATGGCTGCTGGACTCAGGTGCCTCCGACCACCTCACCGGTGATGCTGGTATGTTGACGTCTTATTGCCCTTATGCCGGTTCTTCAGCCATCACCGTCGCTGATGGGTCCACTATCCCCATAGCGGGCTTCGGCGCATGCTCCCTGACTCCTTCGATACATCTACCCTCTGTGACACATGTGCCCCGCAGTCCCTTTAATCTGCTTTCCATTAGTAAACTAACTAAGGATTATAACTGTGCGGCCATATTTACCTCCTCTGGTGTTGTGTTTCAGGAGCAGGCTACGAACCGGGAACTTGGTCGAGGCCGGCTTCGAGACGGGGTCTACATGTTCGAGGGGCCCGCGCCCATTGCTTGCACCTCTACCTCTTCTCGGGCACTTGATCTCCATTCCCGATTAGGGCACCCGCCTGCATCCACCATTCATCAGATGTTTCCGGACTTCCGTAGGACTCCTACTTTTCATTGTGAGTCATGCTCTTTTGCAAAACATCATCGCTCTTCCTACATTCCTCGCACGGATACACGGGCCTCCCACCCCTTTGATCTGGTTCATTCCGATGTTTGGGGCCCGTGTACCGTTCCGAGTCACTTGGGCTATAAATACTATATCTCCTTCATTGATGACTATTCGCGAATGACGTGGCTTTACCTTCTTCGGGAACGCTCCGAAGTGTTTTCCACCTTCCAAACCTTTTTTCATGAAATTAAGAATCGTTTTTCTATCTCGGTCAAATGTCTCCGCTCGGATAATGGGCGCGAGTATCTCTCCACTTCTTTTCGGCAGTTTCTCCGGGAGAATGACATCCTTCATCAGACCTCCTGTCCTGATACACCCCAGCAGAACGGCGTGGCCGAGCGGAAACACAGACATATTCTAGAGACTGTCTGTGCCCTCCTCTTCCACCGACAGGTGCCTCTGCTCTTTTGGGGCGATGCCATTCTCACTGCTACCTACCTTTTCAATCGCCTTCTTTCTTCTATCCTTAAGGGGGAGACTCCCTTTCGGGCTCTTTTCCCCACTCTCCCTCTTCATTCCCTCCCTCTTCGAGTGTTTGGCTGCTTGTGTTATGTTCGTGACACTCGCCCTGGCCGCACCAAACTCTCTCCCAAATCTCTCCGCTGCATATTTCTCGGTTATTCCCGCACTCAGCGCGGATACCGCTGCTTCTCCCCGGACCTTCGCCGGTATGTCATCTCCGCCGATGTCTCCTTTGTGGAAAGTTCTCCATTCTCCTTTCCCTCTCCTCCTCCTGACTCTGCCATTGATAACTGTCTTCCCCTCATCATCCAGCCTCTTCCGGATTTGCCTCCTCCTACCTCTCCTCCTCCTGGCCCTGTCCTCGATGATTGTCCTCCTCTCCTCCTCCATCCTCCACCGACGTCAACCGCTGTTGACACCCATTTTGGTCAGGTCTACTCCCGCCGCCCTTCGACTGTCTTCCCCGTTCCGGCCAGTGACACTGATGCTCCCGCTTCGTCCGCTGCTCCTGCTCCGCCACCCGCGGACTTGCCCATCGCCCTACGGAAAGGTACTCGCTCCTGCCAGAGTACTCCTCTATTTGCATCTTCTTACAGGGGTTTGTCCGCTCTGGAGACGGTTTCTATACCTCGCACAGTTGGTGAGGCCAAATCTCACCCCGGGTGGCTCGCAGCCATGCGGGATGAATTGCAGACTCTGGAGGAAAACCATACTTGGGATCTTGTCTCCCTTCCAGCAGGCAAACAGGCAGTGGGCAGCAAATGGATTTACACGGTCAGGCTGAATCCCGATGGTACTCTTCATCGCCTCAAAGCCCGCCTTGTGGCCAAAGGCTTTGCTCAGACATACGGCGTTGACTACTTTGATACCTTCTCCCCGGTTGCCAAGATGGCCTCTGTCCGGCTATTCATCTCTCTCGCCGCCCATCATCGGTGGCCTCTTCATCAATTGGATGTCAAGAATGCATTCCTCCATGGCTTCCTTGAGGAAGAAATCTATCTCCAGCAGCCCCCCGGATTTTGTGCCGCCGGCGCTGAATCTCGTGTCTGCCGTCTCCGCCGCTCTCTTTACGGCCTCAAGCAGTCTCCCCGTACTTGGTTTGGCCGCTTTAGCACGGTCGTCAGCGACTTTGGGCTTTCCCGCAGTATGAAAGACCACACTGTCTTCTACAGGACGACTCCCCATGGCTGCATCTTATTGGTCGTCTATGTGGATGATATCGTCATCACCGGCAGCGACTCTGTGGGTATCACCCATCTCAAGGCTCATCTTCACCAGCACTTCCACACTAAGGATCTTGGTCCTCTCACATACTTCCTCGGCATCGAGGTTTCCTACTCCTCTGCCACCATCTCCCTCTGCCAACGGAAGTATGCTTTGGATATATTGCAGGATGCTGGGCTGACTCAGGCCACTGCGGTCGATACTCCTCTGGAGCCTGGCGAACGGTCTCTTTATGCCTCCTCGGCTCCATACCCCCATCCCGAGCGGTACCGTCGATTGGTGGGCAAACTCAATTATCTCACCATGACTCGACCCGACATTTCCTGTGCGGTAGCCAAAGTGAGTCAATTTATGGAGCATCCCACCACATCTCAGTGGGATGCTGTCATCCGCATCGCCAAGTACATCAAACGGGATCCTGCCCGTGGTCTTCACTACTCCCAGCATCCTCATCAGCATATTGAGGCCTTTTGTGATGCTGATTACGCTGGCTGCCTTGCCACTCGGAAATCTACCTCTGGGTTCGCCATTTTCTTCGCAGGCAACCTCATTTCTTGGCGCAGCAAGAAACAGACGATCGTCTCTCAATCCAGTGCCGAGTCTGAGTACCGTGCCATGGCCACCGTTACTACCGAGATCCTTTGGCTTCGGCAACTCCTCCAGGAGCTTGGCTTTCCTCAGCAGACTTCTGCTCACATATGGTGTGACAATCAGGCAACCACTAAAATTGCTTCGAATCCCGTCTTCCATGAACGCACGAAGCATATTGAGGTGGACTGTCACTTTCTTCGCCACCACCTGGAGCACAACCATGTCAGCTTTAGCCACATTCCGACGGCAGACCAGCTTGCTGACATCTTCACCAAAGGCCTCCCTGGTGCTCGCCTTGCCTCGCTTAGTTCCAAGCTGGGGATCCGCCACATCTGACACCCAGCTTGAGGGGAGTAGTTATGGGTCTTGTGTGGTGTCTTCTTATTCTTTTTTTGTGGGACTCGTTGTCCGAGTCCCACATTGGAATACTCCCTTGTACATTCCGCCTTTTCATTCTATAAAAGAAGAGCCCCACCTCACCTTGAAGGTAAGTGGGTTTCCCTATTCTACAAGAAACAACAAAACAGAGTGAGACGAGTGAGACGTGAAATTGTGAAGTGAGTGTAAATTATGTGGAAATAGGGGTGAATTAACAACATAATGGGAGGTTTGTAATACCTAATTGTCATTAGATGAAACAATATCGATAAGCACTGCTCTTGCATGAAATTAATCACGGGGGTTTTGAAGATGTGTGTAGAGGTTTGTAATACCTAATTGTCATTAGATGAAACAATATCGATAAAGTTCTCTCCAAAGAACTTTTATTCCTAACAAAACTCAAGATGAAGATGCTTCCTCATGGAGGAGCAAATCACAGCGTTTTCCGGTTAGTACTTCGATTGCAGTTGTCAAGGCAAAAGAACCTCTACTTTTCTCCGGTCTCTACTTGGAGGCGAGTGAAAAGGTGCTCATGAAGAAGTGATGATGAGAACTTTGGATGAAAAGACAACATACCTCTTTGATTAAAATCGATGCAATAACATGCAAAATGATAATCAATTCATTCGATCTAACCCCCCTAAACCAATTAAGTGCACATAATAGATGTAACAACAACGATAATATTCAATAAAAACATCTCGATATAGTAATATAGAGAGTAAAGAGGGAGCTTATCTATTGAGATCGACTTCTTCCTCCAGCTCCAACTCCACTGACTTCTGCTTCAATTGTGCTTTATCCTTTGGTTTAACTCCTTTTTTGGTGCGATTGATGGATGGAGAATGATCGGGGGTAAATGATTCGGGAATCGTTCGGGAGAGAGGAATAGGGGCTCCTCGATTGATCAATCAGGTTCCACTCTTGACATGTTTTTGCTTTGAAAGGAATCTCACATCTAGTATTTTAGGGGTTTTCTTTTAAGGTTTCACCATTTGAATATACATCACATGCATATTAAATCAATAATTATTGCATCACATGCATATGAAATCAATAACTATTGCATCACATGCAATCTTTATTATCTCATGTTTTATTATTTTCTGCATGCATGCTTTTAAAACTTTAGTTTTTGGAATCCTTATTTCATCCATCAAATTAATATGTCCAAACCATATTAATGTGCAACGCTTTACACAATTTACAGTTTGTGTTACTCTCTCAAATTAGATGCTAAATATACCTACACATCCAAATACATCCCATGCATAAGGTACATGAACCCCTTCATGTAAAGGCTTAGAGGTTTATGAAATCAATAACCCCTATAAGAGTAAGTTTGAAGCAACAAATAGTCAACCCCCACTTTTTTAGACAAGGTAAGTCTCCAGTTAAGTGAGCATTCCAATCCAAAATTTCTCTACCCAATGATACTTTACTCAAGAGAGACCTTAATCCCATCATGTTGGGCTCACGACTATCCTCCAACTAAACTTCCGGAAGATACCCACCAGAACTTACTAGGCGGAACAAAGTGCTAGAATGAGTCTGCGCTACGACATTCAGAACTTTGAAGACATGCCACACCTAAATCACAGCACCGCAATGCACAACCCTCGAACAAACCAAAGAAGAATTTCCAAAAGACAACGATCGTAAGAAGCAAAGTCAAAAGAACAACACAAGCTTTTTTACATGGTTTGGGCATGAGTTCTAATCCACGGGGGAGCACTGTTTTCCTTTTATTTAAGGAATTGAAAGATGATTACAATGACATAAGTCTACACAAATCACAAGTGATTTCACCCTACTAATATAGTAGAGTCTAACCATTGCAACCGGTTGAGCTTTCTTTTGATCCCCACAGCGAGTGCTTTCACGTAGCTCTAATCTTCAAATTTATCTCTCTATTTGGTCAAAGACATCCATCACCTCAACTTTGTCTTCCAATCTTTTGGAAAACTCGCAAGCTTACTCTTACGTTCGCACAACTTACTCTTTCGTATTCTCTTTGCCGCAACACCGTCAGGGGTATCCTTCAGAGCGAATTTTACGTAGCCAAACGTTACTTTCTCTCAGGTCCTTTGCGTCTTCCACACTGTCTCCATCAGACTCATTGGTGGTCAATTCCGATTGACGCCCTCCGGCTTCCATTATCCGATCAGTATCATCTGGTCTGCATAACTTTCGGGCTTCGTCGTTGATGCTCCTCCATCTCCATCAAACGATCAGAAGTTAGTCCTTCAGAGTCACTCCTCCCGTTGGATTAATTCGTTACCTGAAAATGGTTTTCACAGAGGCGAAACCCAACAATATTCTTGATAAGACAAATTCCTCCAACCCAGACTTTCCAGGCCCAACACATCTGCTCTTCGGAGATTCCATCCTAAAACCAATTGGTAATAGAAGGGGCAACCCATCCAAGCTTATATGTTAGTCACCATTCCTTGCGGAAACCGATGTAGGATTTGGGTTTGCACCCAACAATTCTCCCCTAAAACCAAAAACCACACAATTGAGTCTTCACTTCAACGATCATCCACCAGATCCAAACATCTTGCACTGCCTTTTTTCTCATCACCGGGACTCATTGTCTGACTGCTATTATTTAGGAAGACTTTCGACACAACACCACCATAGATCCATATGCTCCAATCGAGCCACCGTTATCATTGTTAAATTGGTTTGAGGCCACCCATATCACATTTGGGGTTCCATCCTAAAACCAATTCATTCAACCTAGACCTTTCTGGCACAAAACATAAACACTTATGGGGTTCCATCCTAAAACCAATTGGTGATATGAGTAGCCCATGACACCACCATAGATCCATATGCTCCAACCGAGCCACCGTTATCATTGTCAAACTAGTTGGAGGCCACCCATATCACACTTGGGGTTCCATCCTAAAACCAATTCATCCAACCTAGACCTTTCTGACACAAAACATAAACACTTATGGGCTTCTATTCTAAAACCAATTGGTGATAGGAGTAGCCCATCCAAGCTTATATGTCAGCCACCATTCTTTGCGGAGACCGATGTGAGATTTGAGTTTGCACCTAACACATCATAACTCTAACACCTAATATGTATAAACTATACTCAACTTCTAAATTCAAACCTTTAACTTCGTAACATCCAAAATCAAGGTAGATGAAAACTAAATCTTATATTGTTGTACCTAACATGAAATGATAATGTTATAAGCAATTTATCAAATAAATTTAACCATGCATAATATTCAAATTATATAAACATTATATATATATACGGCCCCGCCTCCCTGCGGCTTCCCGGCGACATTCCGGCCCCGCCTATTCCAACGACTCTCGGCTCCTCCCCTTCCCGGCGCGATCGGCCCCACTCTCTCCTACGACCCCCTATCCGACGGCTCCCCTCCCTCCAACGTCGCCCGACCACCCACCTCCCATTACACCTCACGGACCAAGTGTCGTCGCGCCTCCCGCCGTCGCTGTCGCCATCGCCTGACGCATCTCCCGCCCTCGGATCGGTGCTGACGGGAGGGAGACGCCGGGAGGGAGGGACCGCCGAGGTTCGTCCAGCACAGGAATCAACGCAGGTGGCGGCGGTCGGGAAACCGCACAGGCCGGCGAGGGATGCACCCGGAAGATGGCAAGGGGCGTCCGACTGCCTTAGGGCCAATTCCTGTGTTGGACGAACCTCAGCGGTCCCTCCCTCCTGGCGTCTCCCTCTTGTCGGCATTGTCCTGTGTCGGCACCTCCACGGTTCGCGACTCCTCCGTGCAGGATTCCTCCTCGACGGTGTCTCGCCTGCCTGAAGCTACTCCCGCGCGCGACTCTTCCTCCCGCGGCGTTTCTCCTCGACGACGCCCCTCCCACTCGCAGATCCTCCTCGCACTGACTCTTCTCTCCCCGACCATCCCCTCCTGTGTGCCAGCACCCTGTAGTGCACCCCCCCCCCCCCGTGCTGCGGACCTTTGTTGTGATGTGTCATGTCGCCTGCCTTCTTGCATCCCATCTGCTTCTCCTCTGCGAGGCAGCGCTCCTCGCCAATTTCATCCGCCTCCCTATGCTGCTTCACCGGCTCCTCCGCAGCTTCTTTGTCCCTCCAGTCCTGTGACCCCTACAAGACGCCTCCATTGCTGCTCCCTCCATGCCAACCTCCTCTTGTGGCAGCTACCGCCTCCATGCCAGCCTCCTCCTGCGGCAACCATCTCCTCCATGCTGGCCTCCTCCTACGGTTTCCTAGTGCTTCGAAAACCGGCCCGCCCGTGCAGATTTCCCGACGCTCCGACGACCGGCCCACCTGTCCGGATTTCCCGACACTCTGATGATCGGTTCGCCCGTGCGGATTTCCTGGCGCTCCGACGACCGGCCTGCCTGTGCAGATTTCCCGACATTCTGATGACTGGCCTGCCCGTGCGGATTTCCTGGCGCTCCGACGACTGGCCTGCCAGTGCGGATTTCTCGTCGCTCCGACGACCGGCCCATCATTTTCACTGGCTTCTTGCATCATCCATCATCATCTTGAGGGGGATTAGCAACCAGGGTGATTTATCTTTTCTGTGTTTTGTCTTGTTTTGTCATCAAGTTGGGTATATCCAGTTTGAGGGGGAGTGTTTGCAGCGTCTGTTGGTTGCTTTGTTTTTCTTTGTGTCCAATCTAGGTACACCTAGCTTGTGGGGGAGTGTTTGCAGTCTGTTGATTGCTTTATTTTTTCTTTATGTGTTGAAGCTAGATACACCTAGCTTGAGGGGGAGTGTTGGAGTCTGTATCCTATATCGGACTTTTGCTTCGATGTGCTCTTTATTATTAATTATAAAAGAACCTCAAGACCTCTTTTAGGGAGAACCTTGGGGGATTCGGGTCTATCTCTTTTATCATTCAACATATTTATTTTCCTAACAAGTGATATTAATATGAACATTTCATATTTAATTTAGAAATGAAAATATTTTATTTATCCCCAACACTTATCTTTTACAAACATTTTATAAACCACGATCCATTTTACATAAAAATAAAATTTTCTTATTTTTAAGCCAATGTTGTATTTTACGATAGGCAAAACCATTATCAATCGTAAGCTGCGATTCAATCGCACCCTACGATAGACGATATCACGGAAGGCTAGTGGTGAACTAAATCATATTTGGTGATATCACCTATATCATTGTTATGATTTGATACTCTGTTTTGTGAAACACGGAACATAAGTTGCAACGATGATAACCCTTACCGTATCTTACGACATAGTGTAAAACTATGGGTTTTGATGAATTGTACACTATGATACATCTAGTTGTACTATACGATTAAGCAAAACATAAAATTGCGTCTTACGATATCCTATATCGTAAATAGAAGCAGAGCGGTCCAACGGCTAACATTTTGCCACGTCATATTGTACCTTAAAATAACGCCTTAAGTACATTTTGATAAACATGTTCTTCATAAAATCATTATAAAAACATGTTGATTCAAAGATGCATGTGACTCTAATACCATTGTTGGGTTTTATAGAATCATCCCATGTCCAACACAACGGTTAAAACTCATTAAACAACTGGATCCAGCAGGTTCCATCTTAATGAAATATGTTTGATGAAGAATTCTTGACGATAATCAAAAGATTCTCGCCTCCACAGATAGTACACTAGTCACTAGAATTCTCGCATGCTATGAGGGGACCCCTCAAACTCTAATGGTCCTCGAAGACAAAATGGAGAACAAGGAAAGAAGAGAGCTTTGGCTTACTAGACATAATCACTGTGCATACCCAACAGTAGGATCTTGCCCTTTATATAGACTCCCTTCATTTAGCTGCCAACGTTTGACAGCCAACATGCGTTAACACAACGCATGCTCGTTGGAGTGTTATGATCGTTGAACATTTCAACGATCATAAATAGTGTGTCATGCCATAAATGAATCATCTATATGATTCATAACCGAAAGAAAACCGTCTGGAGATGTGGTAGTAGCAATACATCCGAGATCATATATTGCAGGTCTCATCGCACTGCACGCCATAGGCATCACATGCCTACAACGATATCATTATATTGTTGTCTGCGATATTCATTATTTGCATATCGCAGATTACGACCCAACTGCTCTTCCATTCACCTGTTTTAGTGCATATCCAACAGGAGCAACAATAACAATGATGTGGAGAAAATTTATGTTATATATTTTTTGTCACAACCCCCTCCCACCAAAGATACCGCAATGAAGGGAGAGATATAATGACCCTTGAGTCCCGCCTCTAGTAGGCCCTGGATTGGCGACTAGCACCGATGGTATAAAAATTTCACAATATGGGAGACTTTACCCTCTATAAATAAAACCGGATTGGGAGATAGGATAAACAATCACCAAACAACTCCCGCAGACGATACAAAGGTAAACCAAAAACCATCCCACAATGCATGAATAAAGTAACACTGATACATATAAAAGACTCCAAAGTAAATACCAAAAAAGACAAGTCTATGACAACTCAAAAGCAACTCCAACCCAGCTAGTAATGTCTAGATCGGTCCCCAAAGTTCTCATAGAAACCTGAAAACAACTTATATATGTAGGGTGAACATAACAAGTATATTCAGTAGGGACATGACCAAGGTCTCAAGTGCACATGTGAAAAGAGCATGCTAATGCGCCAGTGAACAAACATCAGAACCAACAATCACTTATACAGGTCATCTAACCAAACCCGGCCTTACCATGACTCGCTTGCCGAATTCTACATCCAATATAATAATATAACATTAAGATCATAACAAAGCAAGGCGCCCCGCTGTCTCTTCCTCTCTGATTTGATGCTCTCACACCCCAACGTCGAACGTCCCATGCTCTCATCCCTTTCACACATACCACATCACGTCACATCCCGCCCGCAGATACCTGAGCCACATATCACATCATAACACATTTCGTCCGTAGACACCTGAGCCACACATCACAACCGGAACCAAAGCAGTAGGGTGTCCTGAACGTGAAAGACATCAACCTTGTGCCCTCCTCCTACCATATATTACATCACACCACATCATGTCTCGCCCATAGTCACCTGGCCTACACATCACATCCCGCCCGAAGATACATGGGTCGACACATCACTGCTGAAGGAAGAGCGGGTGAGAGGGGGTAAACAGCCATCTGTATCACTACCATCTTTGATGTTGGGGAAAACGCTCAGAACTCAACACCTCTGAGCGTTGGTAAGGTTATCCAACTCTGGTGAGGCACGTATAAAATAACATAAACATACATTATTTAGAGATAACACATAATACCCAACCTATGGGTTCACAACAACCACACTAGCGCACACCACATCACCACCACCGTACCACACATCAACCTTCACAACTGATGCCGCCACTATATGCAACACCACGCAACAACCACGCAAACCACATAACATTTTCCACTCTCAGCTTACAAGTTTAACCACATTTATTCATTATGCCATTTATCACACATCAACTTTCATCCCATTATATACATTTAACAACCCATTTATTTATTTATTTCATATAACATCGTAATTTATTCCACTACTACTCGGGAAACTAAGACAACCACACCACACAACTAACCCAACACACATAACCACCGCCACTACACCACACATCCACCATCGTCGTCGCGTCAAAATCGCCCAAGCCGTCTCACAACACAACAACCACACATCTCATCCATCGCATAACCACAACCGCCACACGCCACAAACTCTGGGCCATAACCTCATCGCACCACATCACACAACTGCCCACATCACATTCATGTCAACCAACCACCCACCCACCCACCACGCCACTATCCCGCGTACTACACAATCCAGCTGGTCTCTAACATCGCCGCACAACGACCCAAACCACGCAAGCATCACAACAAGCACAACCACACACATCAATGACACATCCCGACTTCCACATTTATTCAGGGGTTTTATCACATTACTTATTTATATTAGAATGAGTATTATCACACAAACCAGAACCCAGTGGCAACCATTTATTAGCCAAATATACGTCTCTTAGCCTTTTTTTTAGGGTGCGATCACACGACAACACAACAAGGGTCATCACAACATAACACCTACAATGCAAGCAAGGCTCCCAACAACTGTTGTTTTCAGAATTGGCAACAAGCATGCATAATAACATCAACAACATATATTAATGCAGTAAAACATCCGATAACTGCTCATACCCATCAATTTTAGACATGCCAATTAATTATATGATTATGCCGGCCCTTACTATTTACCCAAAGGTAAACAAAAACATGCAGATCCCACACATAGCACGTAAATGGGTGCGAACGAGGATCCTCTACCTCAAAGAAGCTTTCTGATCTCATTGCGCACCGCAGGGCGAAGAAGAAACGCCCGCAAACCACAACCGCTCGCAAAACCCACAGATCAACCTACACCGCATCAAAGGGTTGTCAAAATGCAACCCGCAATTCCTCACGAACCAAAGCAACATCGTTGCAACAAATCCCCAAAGAACAGAATGAAACACATGAGAATGAGATAAGAACTCACCACATATCAAAGATGAGAAGCCAATGATCGATCTCCGATGAAGGAATCCCAAGGCGGCTGGAGGGAGAGCCGCTGGGTCGCCTGGAAACGAGTGAGGCGTAGGGTTTGGGGAAAACCCCAGCGCTGTTGGCTTTAAACCTGCGCTGCACAGAGAATTTACACGGCATGTAATCCTTACACGGCGTGTAAATGTCTGGTTTTAAGTTTCGCTGAAAAGCACATCACCTCAACCATTAAATCCCGAATTTATTACACATCGTGTAACATTCGGTGAACCATCCTTCACAAACCGTGAACCTTCCTTTCACGTCGTGTGTACTTTACACGACGTGTATTCCTCCTGCTTCCAGCTTTTTAACAGCCAAAACCTCTGGTCTTGCTCTAGGCCTCCTCCGAGCACCACGAAACCTCCTAAGTCTCTCCTAAAACACCCCCAACACCTAAAAAAACACCCCCAACACCTAAAACCGGCCAAGTAACAGACCGGGAGGACACAGACCGTTACATTTTTGTTATTATATATTTATATTATTTAACATGTTTCATCGCACTTTTCATGCATACCAAACAAACTATTGGTGCACCCAAACTTTTTTCATTTCCTCTCCCATGCCTTTTCCATTTATGTTAGAAAGGCTTCCCTTGTAGTACTAATGGTAGCCGAAAACGCCATCTAAATAATTGCTTAATTATTATCATGAGAATTAGATGTGTATGCATTGGCCTTAAATTATGATTACACAACATCCCTGCTTGTCATGCTACAGATTAAGCCATAGACAATCAGGTTACTAATCGCATAATCACTGTTTTGCATCAAAAGGTAGCAATGAATCCTACAAAAAAAAAATCATTTGGTGATTATGAAATGAACTTGAAAATTTCTCTTGTATACCTTGTGATATTGTGTGATATCTCCATTCAGTTTTTGTTTGTCTGATTTGCATTTGTTTGCAGGACATGTGCATGTTGCTGAAGCTCTCGCCGTGCCACTTCACATTTTTTTCACAATGCCTTGGACGTAAGCATGCTTAGAATCTTTCTTTCTAAATTTGGGGAGAATTGCTGAACACACACACGCACACAATTTTTTTGAAAACTAATCTAGTTTCATGAACCATCTTTCGAATTCATGTAGTGAGTCTAACAGGATTGTGAATACCATATGAATTTAATTTTTTTTTTTTTTTTTTTCTGTTTCTATCTGGGTGCAAAACACTTTCTACGGGAGCAAGCTGATGCTCCTTCCCTTTTCTTTCATTTAATTGATGTGGGCACATAAAAAAAAATTCATCTTATTTTAACCTCTCTGCTGCTTTCCTTCTTCCTTCCCAATTTCATCTATACTAGAAAGATTTAATCCAAATGATTCTGATCGCCCCTGATTTGTATGCATATAACTTTGCCAATCTAAGCTTGCTGTTAATAAGTAATACAGATCCATATACATTCATTTCCTTGAGGTGTAGAATAAATGGTATCAATGCTCGTAAGGTGACATTATAATAGGAATTGAAGTAGTCCTTGATGGCAGGGTTTTCCTGATTAGAGCAAACTGATAAGCCTGTTCCCAATTTCCCTGGTTTTAATTGGCAGGATTCTGGTTGGTTTTAGTTTGTTTTGATTTTGTCCAGTTTTGTTTTTTCTTTGGTGGATTGGGATGGGGGCTTGTGAAATTAATGGTCTGTTATGCTGTTGAGGTCTGGTGACAATTTAGATGGTTTGGGTGTCTTAGATATTCAAGATACTGTTGTGTAATTTATGAGCTTGGCATATGGTCAATTGGTAGAAAGTACTGACTGGCTCTGTTATGTCATATATATGCATGTGCATGCATTTTATTTTTTGTACATTATTAACCAGCTTGCATGCAATTTTCATCTCATTACTTCTTCTATTATGTTTGATTAAAAAATTATTATTTAATATGTCATCAATAAAAAAAAAGATTTAAACATGAATATGGATTGTTATTGTAGTTATTCATTGACTTTGTTTCTAGCTTTGACAAAATCTATTTTCATGGTTGTTACTAATGTAGGCCAACCTATGAATTCCCTCACCCATTCGCACAGGTCTCTCAAAGTGCTGGTTACTGGGTATGTGCTTTTATGGCTGTCATCTTTTCTTGGAAATGTTTTTTCACTGAATTACCTCTCGCATTTTCCTCCATGCTGGACTCAGCTTTCATACATTCTTGTGGATTTACTCATATGGTGGAGCATCAAAGGATACATTAATGACTTCAGAAAAAAGAAGTTGAAACTTTCTCCTATTACATCCTTGAGCCTGTACCATGGATCGATAGCTCATTTGCCAACAGGATATATGTGGAGTCCTCACGTTGTGCCCAAGCCAAGTGGTAAGGATGATTTTTCTTGTACTAAATATAAGGTCCCGTTTGGTTGGCAAAAAATAAATGTAAAGGAAAGGTAATGGAATTAAAGGAAATAAAAGTGAAAAAAAATGATGTTTGGTTTGCAAAGGAAAGTGATTCAATATAATTAAAATAACAAAAACTGACCAAGAAATCCAAAATGAGTAAAATTTTTACCACCAATTCCAAAAGTTTTATATGACCAGATGGTCAAACACAAGGTGGATTTTTTTTTTTTTACTGATGAAAATCCGACTTCCAGAGTTCACAGAACATGTTTTGTGATTACGCAAAGCATTTATAATATAAATAAATATATATATATATAATTATTTATTCCCATAACATTTAACATTTATAATATATATATATATATATATATATATATATATTATATATATATACTATATATATATACAATATATGTAAAATAAATTAATGTTTTGTGAACATTTATGTTAAATATATATATATGTTATGTATTATAAATGTTCTATGTTCTAAGAATAAATAATCTATCTATCTATGTATTCATATTATAAATGTTTTGTGTTGTGTATTCATTAAACATGTTCCGTAAACTCTGTAATTTATTCACAGAACCTATAACACAGGCTTATATCTGTGTGTGCATTTGTCTGCTACACATGTTTATTCACAGGACACAAAACATTTATATATATAAATGTTTAAAATATATATATATATATATATATATATATATATTTGTGTGTATATTTATAAATGTTTCGTGGACAGCTTTTATATATAATTTTTTTGTGGACAGTTTTGTACTTGACAAAACATTTTCTCCCCAGAACATGTGAACATAAAACATGTGTGCACAAAGCATTTACTCCATAAAGGCATCCTTCCTTGGACTTGATATATATCCAACAATTCTTTATTATTTCACATATATTTATTTCTAACACCATCGCAACAACAACTCTTTTCATAGATAATGTATATATAAATATATATATAATGTTTTGTATAGAAATGTATATAATGTATATATATATATATTGTTTTGCGTGTTTGAATGTAAAATATAATGTTTAAATGTAATATATATATTTCTGTGTGTTTATAGATGATATATATTGTTAGAGGTTGGGTTGAGTTGAGTCCCACATTAGACTTCGTAACATGTCATCTTTATCATTCACTATAAATAAACACCAAGGTCTCCTTTAAAGAGAGATCTTGGGTACCGGGTCCACTCTCCATTCTATCATGGTATTAGAGTAGGTTCTCTAACCCTAGCTCTCCCTCTCTTCTCTTTTTTCTTGGAGAAAACCCTACGATTTTCCCCCGAAGGGGGCGGCGGCTTCCGGCCAAAGTCTTTTATTTTCGTTGGCCGCCCCCCACCCCCCGACTACCCTCCCAGTGCCCCCCCTTGTGTGTTGCCTCTCCTTGCACGACGTCCCTCCCACCATGTGCCGTTGCGCCACACGCTGCCATTCCTGTTTCTCCCTAGCGCAACCCCAGTCGTGCTTGTTGGATTGGTGTTGCCCGATCCGGTTGGGTCGAATGCTTGTGGCCCGCAACTGTAGCAGAGCTGATCGACCGACACCGACAGACACTGTAGCGGTGCGGACTTCGGAGTCAACTTCACTGTAGCACTTTTGACTTCCAACCGGTAGTCACTGTAGCGCTTTTGACAAAGTTGGCCGCCGATCACTGTAGCAACGCAGACTTACTATTCGGAACAGTGGACCGTCTTCTTCATATGTAGCCCATTTCGGGCTAGGGTTTACTACTGAAAATCCTCTGTAATTTTGTGCTCCCGATATAGTGAATTTTGCCTCCCGTGTACGTAGGGATTTTCCCGAACCACGTAAATCGTTGTCCTTTTTTTGCTTTCTTTCTTTCGTTTTCTCGTTTCTGTCGTTGTGTCTCCCGACGATTCCGCTGTTGTACATCTCGTTCCCCTCGTTGTTTGATTTTCATGATCACAATCACCTTATTATTTGTCTAACCTTGTTTTTAAGTGTTGTGGATGATAGGCAAGAGATTGCCAAAGGAATGGCCCAAGAAAGCATCTCAAGTGGACTGAAATTCAGTCCACCGGCCAACCGGTGTGATAGCACCGGCCAGCCGGTGGACCTGGCAGAGGCATTGCCCACTGCCAGGTTCCACCGGTCAGCCGGTGGCTCTGTCACCGGCCAGCCGGTGGCACCCAGATCAAACAGTGTGAGCTACTGTCTTGCCACCGGCCAGCCGGTGGCTCTGGCACCGGTCAGCCGGTGGTGCCTGGAAAAGAATTCTTCTCCTCTGCCAAGGCACCGGCCAGCCGGTGGCCCTGCACCGGCCAGCCGGTAGCCCAGTCAAACTAGCCGTTGGCTTTGACCAGTCAACCTTCTTTTGGCCTCCAACGGCTCCGAAGACCTCTCCAACGGCTCCGAAGACTCCCCAAGGGTTCCATGCCTATAAATAAAGGCCAAGGAAGCCCCGGACACTAACTGGAAATATACTCAAGCCACCGGACACATTGTTGATCATTTTGGCGAACCTCCGGCGGATTTCCTCAAGGAACCCAACGTGCTCCAATCCAATTCCACATCCAAGAGCACCACCAAAGAAGCTTGGAAGCGGCCTTCAAACATCATCAATCAATCAAAGGCGCCCAAGGCTTCTCCAATTACGGGTTTTATCGTATTTATCTTTTTGAGCTTAAAATTGGGTTTGTGCCTACAAACCCCAACCTTTTCTCTATCCTCCATTTCTTTTGGGTTTCACATCACCACTAAGGTGTGAAGAGGTTCACAAGCTTTTCCTTTAAAATGCTTGAGACATAGGTGAGCTATCCTTCACCTGTAAGAAGGATAGTGGGTTCTTGCTAAACCATTAAAAGCAAGTGGGTTCTTGCTCAACCACCAAAAGCAAGCTGTAATAGGTCCTAGTGCTACCTCAAAGCCTAGTGGGTTTCTTGCTAAAACCATTGAAAAGCAGGCGGTAGAAATCTCTCAACGGTTGAGTTGGGAGCGGAGACGTAGGCCGGGTTTTTGGCCGAACTCCGTTATCAAGTTTTGTGTTTTGCCTTCTTTATTTCCGCTGCATCTTAACTTTGATTTTTAAATTGTTAATCATTTTTTAAAAGGCAATTCACCCCCCCTCTTGCCATCTTTTCCCCGTTTTGTTCCGACCCAACAATTGGTATCAGAGGGAAGTTTGAGTAATACCCTAACCCGGTTTCAAATTTAAGATCCATTAAGATGGCATCAACCTCTTTCGCCCCCGAGGGCCTCTCATTGGGTCGGGCTCCATTTTTTGATGGGACCGACTATAATTATTGGAAAACCCGCATGACCACTTTTTTAAGAAGCATAGGTTATCTCATTTATAAAATAGTCATGCAAGGTTACACCCTCTCCTCTCCCGATGAATCCAAATGGACCCAAGCCGATATTAGAAATTTCGAGCTTGATGGCAAAGCCATGAACGCTCTACATTGCGGCCTTGACCGAAATGAGTTCAATCGAGTTTCCACATACACCTCCGCACATGAGATCTGGAAACTTTTGGAGGTTACCCATGAGGGGACCAACAAAGTAAAGGATACTCGATTGGACATGTACCGTCAGGATTTTGAGTCTTTTTCTATGCACCCAAATGAATCTATTTCTGAAATGTTTACTAGATTTACTGACGTGTGCAATGGGAGAAAGTCCCTTGGTGATGATGTTTCCGCAGAAACGATGGTTAAAAAGATCCTATGGGTCCTTCCGAGCTCATGGGCACCAAAGGTGACGACGATCCAAGAAGCTAAGGACGTCAAAAATATGCCGGTAGAGGAGCTCATCGGATCCCTAATGACGTACGAGATCACGATGAGGAGGCAAGCTCAAAAGGAGGGCACACCAATCAAGACACCAAAGAACATTGCCCTCAAGGTACAAAAGGAAGTAAGCTCCTCCTCATCTTCTTCCTCATCTCCTTCCTCATCTTCTTCATCTTCAAGTGGCGACTCGGAAATGGAGGATCTCGCCCGCCAAATGCACAAGTTTATGAAGAAGCACAAGAAGAAGAAATCCCGCAAGCATCGAAAGCAAGAACCCACCGCAAGATCCGAGCCCAAGGTAAAATGCTACGGGTGCGGCGAAAAGGGCCATTACAAGCCCGATTGCCCACTCAACAAGAAACGGGCCAAGGAAAAAGGAAAGAAGAAGGTCCTCAAGGCGACATGGAGTGACACCTCTCATCCTCCTCCTCCTCCTCCTCGAGCGACCAAGGTACAAAATGCCTAATGGCATTTCATGAGGTAACATCTTCCGACTCCTCCTCCTCTTGTTCTTCAAATTCAAATTCTTTAAATCATCTTTCTTATGAAGAACTCTCACACGCTAGAGACCAACTAGAAAAAGGTTTTCATGCTTTATCGTCAAAATTTGTTGCTTTAAAAAAGTCTTTCAAAAAACTCTCCTCCGAAAAAGAACAACTTCTCAAAGAGAAGGAGGAGATGTCCCTCAAAATCCAAAATTTCCCAAATGTTGATTCCATGGAATCAACCATCAAAGACCTAAGGGAGACCCTTGCTAAGTTCACCCAAGGGGAACAAAATTTGAACAATCTCCTAGGTTCTCAACGAGTATCTAGAACCACCAATGGACTTGGCTACACCAACCAAGCCTCCTCCTCCCATGCACCAACTGTTTTTGTAAGGGGGAGCTCTAGTTATAAATTTTGTAATTATTGTAAAAAACCCGGGCACCTCATTTATGAATGTAATTGTAAAAACGCCCGGTATGGTCAACCCAAAAGTATTTTCTTTTCGGACGAATTTTATAGGAGAAGACCCGCTATGAGACAAGTTTGGATTGAAAAATCCCTTCTTGCGAGTCTCTCCGGGCCAAAATTTATTTCCTCTCCCCGGTGATTTATTGTTTTTATTTAGGGGGAGTTAGGTTCTTTTAAGCCTTTTTGTGAATTAAAAATTTTTCATTCAAAATTCTCATTTCAAATTTTTTATTCAAAACTTTCGATTCAAACTTTCAATTTCAACTCTTGGTTTCAAATTTCAAAATTCATTTGGTTTTTGATTCAAAACTTTCAATTCAAACTGTTATTCAAATTTTTCAATTTAATTTTCAAAAATTCCAATTGATTTAAAAATCTAGTTTTTCAAACATTTCCCTCAATCAAGTTTTATGCCCCGTGCTATTTTGATAATCACAAAGGGGGAGAAATTCTTGGTTGATTGGGGGAGAAATCTTTCTCTCATGCTTAGTATTTATTTTCAATTTATCATTTAAAAGCATGCCTTTCTTTTATGTTTTTACTTTAATTGTTTTGGTGATTGTGATCATCAAAATAGGGGGAGATTGTTGTACATCTCGTTCCCCTCGTTGTTTGATTTTCATGATCACAATCACCTTATTATTTGTCTAACCTTGTTTTTAAGTGTTGTGGATGATAGGCAAGAGATTGCCAAAGGAATGGCCCAAGAAAGCATCTCAAGTGGACTGAAATTCAGTCCACCGGCCAACCGGTGTGATAGCACCGGCCAGCCGGTGGACCTGGCAGAGGCATTGCCCACTGCCAGGTTCCACCGGTCAGCCGGTGGCTCTGTCACCGGCCAGCCGGTGGCACCCAGATCAAACAGTGTGAGCTACTGTCTTGCCACCGGCCAGCCGGTGGCTCTGGCACCGGTCAGCCGGTGGTGCCTGGAAAAAAATTCTTCTCCTCTGCCAAGGCACCGGCCAGCCGGTGGCCCTGCACCGGCCAGCCGGTAGCCCAGTCAAACTAGCCGTTGGCTTTGACCAGTCAACCTTCTTTTGGCCTCCAACGGCTCCGAAGACCTCTCCAACGGCTCCGAAGACTCCCCAAGGGTTCCATGCCTATAAATAAAGGCCAAGGAAGCCCCGGACACTAACTGGAAATATACTCAAGCCACCGGACACATTGTTGATCATTTTGGCGAACCTCCGGCGGATTTCCTCAAGGAACCCAACGTGCTCCAATCCAATTCCACATCCAAGAGCACCACCAAAGAAGCTTGGAAGCGGACTTCAAACATCATCAATCAATCAAAGGCGCCCAAGGCTTCTCCAATTACGGGTTTTATCGTATTTATCTTTTTGAGCTTAAAATTGGGTTTGTGCCTACAAACCCCAACCTTTTCTCTATCCTCCCTTTCTTTTGGGTTTCACATCACCACTAAGGTGTGAAGAGGTTCACAAGCTTTTCCTTTAAAATGCTTGAGACATAGGTGAGTTATCCTTCACCTGTAAGAAGGATAGTGGGTTCTTGCTAAACCATTAAAAGCAAGTGGGTTCTTGCTCAACCACCAAAAGCAAGCTGTAATAGGTCCTAGTGGTACCTCGAAGCCTAGTGGGTTTCTTGCTAAAACCATTGAAAAGCAAGCGGTAGGAATCTCTCAACGGTTGAGTTGGGAGCGGAGACGTAGGCCGGGTTTTTGGCCGAACTCCGTTATCAAGTTTTGTGTTTTGCCTTCTTTATTTCCGCTGCATCTTAACTTTGATTTTTAAATTGTTAATCATTTTTTAAAAGGCAATTCACCCCCCCTCTTGCCATCTTTTCCTCGTTTTGTTCCGACCCAACATCCGCAACAGTGCTGCCCTACCAGACTTTCTCCGCCATCCCCACCTGGATCGCCTCCTTCACCCACTCCCCCGCTGCGCGCACGCCCCACTTTTAACGTCGCCCTTTCACCAGACGAAGTCGTGTGAGGCGCAACTCACCTCCCCAGTTGTGACCTTTAATGGTGCGACCTCCCTTGTAGTGTTCCTCCAGTGTCTCCTGTGCAAGGCGTGCGCTGACACCAGACGCCTCAGGCTGGCGCTGCTTCTCAAGGCCGCCTTCACACTGCTGCTCCAATAGGCACACACTGGTTTTCTGACGCCCCCACCCCTGTCGTCCCCTCAGCCCTTGCCACCTTCTGCCTGGATCTCCATCGGGCTTCTTCACCACTACCTGGATCTCCGTCAGGCTGCCCGGATCACCGTCGGACTTCTTCACCAATGCACGTTTGGATCTCCGTCGAGTTGTCCAGATCACCATCGGGCTTCTTCATCAATGTCTAGATCACTTTCGGACTTCTTCACTGCCCGGATTACCATTGGGCTACCAGGATCACTGTCGGGCTTCGTCATTAATGTTTGGATCATTGTTGAGCTTCTTTGTTGTTTCGTTTATATATATATAAATGCATACATAATATAATGTTTTGTACATTATAAGTAATAATGCATATGAATGCTAATATAATGTTTTGTGCATTAATATAATGTTAATATAATGCACATATAAGTGTTATATGTGTTTAATAATTTTTAATACACAACACATAAAACTGAACTTATGTTTTGTGTTTGGGGCTCTGCTTGCGAACACCATTAAATAAAAGTTATAAATCAAAATAAATAAATCACATAATATTTATTGATAAAAATAAAAAATGTTTGGATTACATAAAACATATGTTTTGTGCTTAAAACTCCCCTTTTGAAGTCCATAAAACGAAAGTTATAAATCAAAATCATGATTATAGTCATTTGAAGTTATGGGCGTAACTCATCTGGTTAGCTTCAATTTAATATCTCATTGAGTTAAAATGGACACTAGATCAAATAGTTATTTTCATTTGAAGTTGAGGGTGTAACTCATTTTGTTAATTTTGTTTTGACATCTTGTGGAGTTAAAACTGATATATGAATCAAAAGTTGTAACCATTTGAAATTTAAGTTCTTTTGAAGTCTATAAAAAATAATTAAAAACCAAAATCATGATTATAAATTTAATACAAAAAATAAACATAGCATACAACATAAAACATGAAAAAACTAAAAAAATAAGGCACAAACATTAAATAACATGAATGCAAAATGACTTAATCAATAGATATATGTTCTTTGTTTAATCAATAGAACGTAATCTATTCCTAATTCTAAAATTTGAAAACCCATAATTATTCTAAAACAAAATTAAAATATAAAATATAAAATTAATAAATAGTTTAGCTAAAAATTTCCAAAAATATAAGAAAATAATTTTAACTTGTAATATGTTTATTATGTGGATCATATTTTAATTTTATTTAATTCACAAACATGTGATCGGTGAATTTATTAAAAAATTAGAAATGAACATGTTCGAGAGAATTGTAGTGACTCCGGTTGACGAGAAGATGATTGAGATTAGATTAAGATGATTTAGATATGTTAAAAAAAGACCTAGGGATGCATCTGTTAATAGGGTAAACTTAATGACAAATTCACTTGTAAAAAGAGGCAGTGTTAGACCTAAAAAAACCCTTAACAAATCTGTTAAACCCAATTTTATTGTATTGGGTATGCTCGAGTCCCACATCGGAATACTCCACCATGTATTTCTTTTTACTCATCTATAAAAGAATGTTCTCACATCACATTGAGATAAGGGGAATTTTTCATTCAACATGGTATCAGAGGGTGCTCTCTAACCCGAACCCTCCCACCCATCTTTTTCCGTCTAGGGTTTTTCGAATTCCCCCCCCCTCCTGTACGGTGCTCTCTACCCCGCTCTCTCCTGCGGCCTCCCGACGCTGTCTGACCCCGCTCTCTCGTCGGCTCCTTGTGGCCTCCCGGCTCTGCCTGGCTCCATCCTCCCCTCGCGCCTTCCGGACCCGCCGCACCTCCCAATCCCGACGGCACCTCCCGATCTCGACGCCGTTGTTTTGCCCTCACTTTGCGCTTCCCCTGTGCGATGGGATCCTGCGGCGTTTCTCCCCGACGACGCCTCTCCTGCCCGCGGACCTCCAGCAGCGTCCCTCCCTGCGGCGCACTCCCGGCATCCCGGCTCGCGGCCTCCCGGAGCTCCGGCCCCACCTTTCCGGTCGTCGCGACGACCCTCCCACCTCTCCCGGAGCTCCGATCCCGACGGCGCCTCCCGATCCCGACGTCGTTGTTCTGTCCTCCCTCCGCGCTTCCCCTATGCGACGGGATCTAGCCGTGATGACCCTGAGCCAGGTCGTGGCCTCTCCTCCTACGAACGCACCTGCCTCCCGTCGTCATCCTCCCGCATGGCAGCACTGCGCGCGCCTCCCGTCCTCGGCCTATTGTGCACCAGTCTGGCACGACCCCTCGCACCAATCGGCCCACGGCCTGTCCTCTAGCGGCGTTTCTCCTCGACAACGCCTCTCCCGATCGAAGACCTTAAGTGGCATCCCTCTCCGCGGCGCACTCCCGAAGCTCCAGCCCCGCCTTTCCAGCCGTCGCGACGACCAGCACGCCTCTCCCGGCTTCCCGGTGTTGCTCGTCGCCTCCCTCCCGCGGCACTCCTACCCAGCGGCTCTGCGGCCCTACGTCCCGCCCGAGCAGCCCCCTCCCGTCGGCCCCAGCACCTCTGTTGTGGCTCCCCCCCCCCCCCGCCTTTGTCGTGGACTCCAGGCCCCGCCTCCTATGACGATTTCCCGACCCTGCCTATCTTGGCTCCTCCCGGTCCAGCCCCACTCGGTGTTTCCCGATGCACCTCCTTCGACGAGGCTTCCCGGCAATCTCCTGGTCACCGCCCTCCTCGGCGCTTCCCGGCCCGCCTCCTGCGCTGGCTATCGTCACTGCAACGGCTCTCGTAGCACCGACGACCCTTTTCAAGGGACTTACTTCCAGTGTCATGCCCGCCAACTCCATCATTGTTGGCACTTCCGCCCACGGGATTCCGACACCACCTCCAGTCATTGGTGCTCCTATAAGACCGCCCCCTCACCTCAGCTGTCGGCCTTCCCATACGGCAGACCCACGCTTTATCACTCCGTCTGTGTGCCCGCCTGAGCAGTTGTCCCATGCTCCGTCACCGGTCTCGAGTACCTACTATAGACTGGCGCGCTTGCCAGCGGAAATTGCATTTCTACAATTTTATCGGGTTGCCTTGCCCCCTTCCTCTTCTCTAGCCACCATTGTTCAGACTGGTGGCTCTGTCGGCGGTATCTCTCCGCAGCCGACAGCTTGGATGTTTGACTCTGGTGCCTCTGAACATCTCAAAGGGGATTCCGGTATGTTCACTACCTATCACCCGCATACAGGTGCCTCTGAAATTACTGTTTCTAATGGAACAAAAATCCCTATTGTGGGATTTGGCACCTGCTCATTAACCCCGTTTATTCTCCTGGTTTCAGTAGCTCATGTTCCCGACAGTCCATTTAATCTTATCTCCATTAGCAAACTCACCAAAGATTTACATTGTGTGGCTACTTTTATGTCTTCTGGTGTTGTTTTTCAGGAGCGGATGACGAATCGGGAACTTGGTTGAGGTCATCTTCGGAGTGGGGTGTACATATTCGATACCCCACCATCTCTTGCTTGCTCTTCCACCTCAGCCCGTGCCCTTGACCTTCATTCTCGTCTTGGTCATCCACCGTCTTCCGTCCTACATAAACTTTGCCCCCAATTCAGTCCCCAACTTTCATTCCATTGTGAATCATGTAAGTTTGCTAAATATCATCGGGTGATGTATGTTCCTCGACTGGAACCACGTGTTGCGAATCCTTTCGACCTTGTTCATTCCGATGTATGGGGTCCTTGCAGGGTTCCTAGCCAGTCCGGATACAATTATTATATATCCTTTATTGATGACTACTCGTGCATGACATGGCTTTACCTTCTTCATGATCGGTCTGAAGTTTTTTCTACTTTTTAGACCTTTTACAATGAAATTCATACTCAATTCTCTACCTCCCTTAAATTTCTCCACTCCGACAATGGACGGGAATATTTATCAACTTCCTTTCAGCAGTTTCTCAAGGATAACGACGTCATTCATCAGACATCCTGCCCCGACACACCTCAGTAGAATGGAGTGGTCGAGCGAAAATATCGCCATATTCTAGAGACTGCTCGTGCCCACCTATTCCATATGAAGGTCCCTCTCCTTTTCTGGTCAGATGCCATCCTGACTACTACCTACCTCCTAAACCGGCTCCCTTCTTCTATCCTTCGGGGGGAGACTCCTTTTCAGTCTCTGTTCTCCTCTCTCTCTTCTCACTCACTTCCACTCTGTGTGTTTGAGTGTCTTTGTAATGTTCGGGACACTCTCTTCAACCTCTCTAAAGTTTCTCCCAAATCCCTCCGTTGCATTTTTCTTAAATATTCTTGCACTTAGCGCGGATATCGGTGCTTCTCTCCCGACCTACGGTGATATATCACCCCCGCCTCGTTCGAGGCTCCTGTCCCAGCACCAGACGATTTGCCTATTACACTCCGGAAAGGTACTCGTTCTTGTCAGAACACTCCTCTTTATACATCTTTATAGAATGATAAAAGGAGAAACTCGAATCCCCAAGATACTCTCTAAAGGAGGCCTTGAGGTTCTTTTATAATGAATACTAAAGACCACACCGGAACACAAGTCCGATGTGGGATGAAGACTTCAACACTCCCTCTCAAGCTAGGTGTATCTAGCTTGGACACATAAAGGAAAGAGACCAAAGCAACGACAATACAAAGCAAACAAGAAACGCTGCAAACACTCCCTCTCAAGTTGGACATACCTAGCTTGATTACAAACAAGATGAAATAAAAAGAAACAAGCGGCGATCGTAACTCCCCCTCAAGATCACAGCTCCCCCTCAAGATCGAGGAACCACACAGACCGGGCCGGTTGACGGAGCGTCAGGACATCCGCACTAGCGGGGCCGATCGATGATACGCTAGTAATGCCACACTAGCACCGGGAAAGCCGCACTTGCGGGGCCAGCGACGGGAGGCGGAGATTTCGCAGAATTGTTGCGGGATCTGGCGGCGCCAAACGGACCCAAATCCAAGGCGATCAAGGTGCTCCGCCACAGTGGACGAAGCGGGAGGTTGTGCCGGCGAACAGAGGAGACAACGCTCTAGACTGGAAAGAGCGCGCAGAAATGGTTCTGCCGGGAAAGGGAGGCGGCTGCCGGGAGAGCAACGCATGAGGGGGCCGCAGTGCACATTGATGGAGCCACAGGTGGAGCGCCGACGTGGAGGCGGAGATGCCGCAGGATGCGCTGATGACTGGATCTGGGAGAGGGGAGGTTGCTAGACGCCGGTCCAGCTAAGGGAGCTTCGTGGCTGCTCGGGACAGCAGTGAGTCACCACGTCGGAGGCGGAGCCGGGAGTCGTGGGTGTCGGGAGCCGCGTCTGGAAGTGGGGCAGCAGCTAGGAGAGACGGGAGCCGAGAGGGGGGGGGGGCGTAAGGCAGGAGCTGGGAGGGGAGGCCGCGTAGGGCAAGAGACGGTTTGGGAGTCCACCGGGAAAATAAAAATAAAAATAAAAAAAACGGGACGGGGCGCAGCGGAATAACCGGCGAGGAACGGGAGAGCAGCGCCGAACCGGGGAGGAAGCCCGTAGGGAGCAGTCGCGGTTGGGGGGGCCGCCGACGGTCGTTGCGCAGGAGCTGAGGTGCGGAAGATGCCTCGCACGGGAGTTGCGCGTAGGAGGGTTCCTCCGGGTGGGAGCCGTTGGGAGCTCGATCTGCCGGGATGGAGGGAAAGCCGGCTGGGGGTGCTGGAGGCAGGAGGTGCGCCGGACGATGTTGGTGGTGCACCGAGTGGGAGAAGCCGCAACAGGAGGCGGGAAGGGCGGGAGCCGAGAGTTGCCGGACAAAATCGGGAGGCCGCCTGGGAAATGAGCCCGGAGGGGCGGCAGCAAAAAATAAACCCAGCCCTACATGGGGGGCCGCCGCCCCCCTAAGGGGGAATTTTGGAAAAACTAGGGCAGGGGAAAAAAATAGGTGGGAGGGTTCGGGTTTAGAGACCACCTTCTGATACCATGTAGAATGATAAAAGGAGTGACTCGAATCCCCAAGGTACTCTCTGAAGGAGGTCTTGAGGTTCTTTTATGATGAATACTAAAGACCACACCGGAACACAAGTCTGATGTGGGATGCAAACTCCAAGAATCTTTATAGAGAGATTTGTCGGCTCTGGAGACGATATCTATTCTCCGCACGGTTGGCAATGTCAAATCTCACCCGGGCTACAGGCGATGCGAGATGAACTGCAGACTCTGGATGACAACCATACTTGGGATCTGGTTCCCCTTCCCGAAGGAAAACAGGCGGTTGGCTGCAAATGGATTTATACGGTCCGTATCAATGCCGATGACACTTTTCATCGCCTCAAAGCCTGTCTTGCGATGAAAGGCTTTGCTCAGACCTATGATATCTACTATTTTGAGACCTTCTATCCGGTTGTCAAGATGGCCTCAGTCCGCTTATTCATCTCTTTGCTCGCTCATCATCACTGACCGCTTCATCAACTGGATGTCAAGAATGTCTTTCTCCATGGCTCCCTTGAAGAAGATGTCTATCTGCAGCAGCCCCCTGGATTTCGTGCCTCCGGAGTCTATTCCCATGTCTGCCGACTTTGTTGATCACTATATGGTCTCAAGCAGTCTCCTCGTGCTTGGTTTGGCCACTTCAGCACCGTCGTCGCCGCCTTTGGACTCCCTCATAGTATGAAGGACCACACCGTCTTCTATCGTACGACATCCAGCGGCTGCATCCTGCTGGTGGTATATGTTGATGATATCATCATCACAGGTAGCGACTCCATTGGAATCGCCCAACTCAAGGGGCATCTTTACCACCACTTCCACACTAAAGATCTTGGTCCTCTCACATACTTCATTGGCATCGAGGTCTCCCATTCTACAGACACCATTTTTCTCTACCAAAGGAAATATGCAATGGATATCTTGCAGGATGCAGGTTTGAGTCAGACAACTATCGTAGACACTTCTCTTGAGCCTGGAGAACGTTCTCTCTATGACGACACGTCACCCTTTCCTCACCCAGAGAGCTACCGTCGTCTGGTGGGCAAACCCAATTACCTCACCATGACACGATCGAACATTGCCTGCACTGTTGGCAAAGTGAGCCAATTCATGGAGCATCCGATCAAATTTCAGTGGGATGTTGTCCTCCGCGTTGTCAAAAATACATCAAGAAAGACCCTACCCATGGTTTTCAGTACTCGCATCATGCTAATCTGAATGTTGAGGCTTTTTGTGATGCTGATTATGTTGGTTGCCTTGCCATCTGCAGGTCTACTTTTGGGTATGTAGTTTTCTTGGCGGGTAACCTCATCTCTTGGCGCAGCAAGAAGCAGATTGTCGTCTTCAGATCTAGTGCGGATGCTGAATACCGTGCTATGGCCATAGTCACTACTGAGATCATCTGGCTTCGTCATCTGCTCCATGAGTTTGGCTTCCCACCGAAGGCATCTGCTCATATTTGGTGTGACAATCAGGCGGTCACAAAAATTGTTTCAAATCCTGTTTTCCATGAATGGACGAAACATATCGAGGTGGATTGTTACTTTCTTCGCCATCATCTTGAGCATCACTATATTAGTTTCGGCCACATTCCGTCGGTGGATCTGCTGGCTGACATCTGCACAAAAGGCCTCCCGGGAGCTCGTCTGAACTCTCTCAGTACCAAACTGGGTATCAACAGCATCAGCAGCCCAATTTGAGGGGGAGTGTGTATGGTCTTGTTTGTTGTCATCTTTCTTTTGTGAGATTGTTTGCTGTCATATTTCTTTTGTGGGACTCTTTCCAAGCTGGGCATGTCCAGCTTGAGGGGGAGTGTTAAACCCAGTTTTATTGTATTAGGTATGTCCGAGTCCCACATCGGAATACTCCACCATGTATTCATTTTTACTCATCTATGAAAGAATGTTCTCACCTCACATTGAGGTAAGGGGAATTCGCCATTCGACAAAATCATTCAAGATAATCTTATTTAAAATGGTTTCAATGAAAATATGGTTTTTAATAGAGCTAATTGGTGACGTTTGATCCATGTAGCCAATCCCTTTTAATTGGGTTTAAGGCTTGTTTGTTGTTGTATTATTGGATAATAGTATTCATATGGCTATTATAATATTATAATGAAATATTAAATATGAGATCAAATAAGTCTCATTCTATTTAATCCCATTTGTGGAATTAAATTTGTCTCCATTGTTTCAAACTTGGTAAAAGGGTGGGTTCATACATATTTATACGAATATTCATAAATATTCATATGAATATGTTTGAAATGATATGCATTATTCAAAATATCATTATATTAATTTTTCTCATCTCTTGTGGTTCATGTGGGTTAGTAAGAAGCAACAAAACAGATCTACTTATTGATAGATGTCGCTAGATATCTTATTTTGCTATCACTATTTCTTTGATGCCCTTCAAATTGTTACTTTTTTTTTTTTGTTCAGAAAGCCTCACATGCTATGAGTATATTAGTTCAAACAATATATTATTTTGTTGGTGCAAAGTTTGTGTCATTTGACTGCTTAGGAATGGAGGATACATATAATATTTTGTTTTCCCGTATCTATAATTTCTCTACTAATGAGAAAAATTATTTTTTGATAATTGCTGGACACAAGTCTTAAAACTTCATCCCCAAATGTGTCTGAAGAGTTTATTATAATTTGCAGATTGGGGCAACTTGGTCGACGTTGTTGGTTATTGTTTCTTAAACCTTGGTTCAAAATATGAGCCTCAAGAGCAATTCATCCAATGGCTTGAGAAAGGTCCAAAACCTATATATATAGGGTTTGGGAGTATGGTATGGTGATTTCACTAAATTATTGTCGTTTTTTTGAATGATTGTTGTGATCATGGCATCCTTGCTCATCCTTGTTGATAAATTTTTTAGCACCCTTTTGGGTTGAGCATTATATTTTTCATTATTTGAATGATATAGCTAGATGTTCAAAGAATACTATTTTTAGAGCTTCAGCAAATAAACTGCACTTATATTATCTGATCAATCTTGAGATGTCATTATCATCTAGCCTTCAAAGTGAATGAAACATTATTTAGGTGCATTCTAACAGTTTTCTTATATATTTTTGTCACATCAACGAACATATCTCATTTTTATTGTTAGTTTAGTGTCACTTTTATAGTAATTACCTGCATTTGGCAACAGTTATTGAATGCTGTTTATAACACTTGTCACTATTGATAAGTATTTCTAGATTGCTTACTGAAAAAGTGCTTTTCTGCCACTGGAATTTTTGTGTAAGCAGTTTTTTAGAAACAGAACAAACACCACTTAATTTTTCAAATCACTTGTCATAAGTGTTGTAATCACTTCAGCAAGTGCTGTCAAGCGCAGCCTTAGAAATGTGCTCTTTGTAGGGTGATTTGCAACAGTAGTCTTCTCTGGCAGTAGCGATATGCTGTATTTAGTCTATGGTTAAGTGAGCTCCCTTAAATAAATCGAAGTTACTGCCCTGGCCTTCTAAAACGATGAACTGACATATCTTATTCTACATGATTTATTGTTGGGGCATGTCATTTCTATTGCGCATTTTGATTACCTTTTACAAAGGAATCTTTGCAACAGGTAGGATTTATTTTTCAGACTTGACGTCTTATTTTTTCCAAAGTCACGTTCTAGGGTTCTAGTTGTGTTTACGTTTTTATTATGTGGAAGTGCTGGAATGACGAACACTTGTATTTTCTGTTTTTCTTTATTTGTTGTTGCTTGCTAAGCCGCTTGATGATTCCAAGAAAACTACTGATATAATATTGGAAGCATTAGAAGTGACAGAACAAAGGGGAATTATTGATCGTGGCTGGGGCGATCTTGGGATTTGTAAGTATCTTTCATTTGTTTTATTAATGCTATATTTTCCTTTGTGGTTGATTGGAAGTAATATGATTTTGATAATTGTTTCTTGTTAGGGTTTTGCTTGGTATATATTGCCTTAGTGTGATGCAACGCAGTGGGGATAAATGAGTCCTTATGCGGGGCTCCTAGGAGGAGCATGGGTAGAACACCCAAAACTGAGAGAACAGAGAATTTTATTAATATGGTAAAAGCAAATTACAATGGACCTTTAAACACCGTATTTATAAACTCAAACCCTAAAACAAATAAAGACCAATTTAACCATAACATATCCTAAGCTGAAAAACAAAATAAAAATTAAATAAAATAATAAAAAAGACTTAGAAGACCCCCACGTGGGGTGCTGGTTGCTATGGCTGGTAGTCAATGCTCTGGTTACACCGCCAGAGGGGAGAATTGATGCTGCTTCAGTCTTCTCCCACTTGGAAAGGACTCGACTGTTGCGGAACCATCGGGCGTCGCAACTATAGAGGTTTGCAGATGGAAAAAAAAAAACAGTAACAAAAGAAGAAGAACACGTATACAATGATTTACGTGGTTCGAGAATAATCTTTACGTCCACGGAAATATGTAATTCCACTATGATTCGCGAGCACAAATATAGAGAGAATATCAAAATTTCACAACATTGAAACCGTAGTTCGAAATGAACTAAAAAAGAGGACGAAACATTGTTCCACCAACCGCACAAAAAATCCGTTGGGCCACAGTGAATGGTTCCTGGAAGTTCGCAGTGCTACAGTGTTGCGACCACCCAAGTTCAAGCTTCTACAGTGACCGGTGGCAAGAAGTCCGCAAAGATACAGTACCACTGTCTCCAAAGTCCGAGCTGCTATAGTAGTCGTGTCAAAGTTCGCACTGTTACAGTGCCCTATTGGTGTTGTCTGCCCAGCTCTGATACAGTGGTCAGAGTTGCTACAGTTCCTCGGAAATTTGGGTCGGGGCCTTCGGCCTCCGGGCCCTCGGAGCAGGGGGCACGTTGCCCCTACAACCGCCAACAAGCTCACCGCGGAGCTCGAACCGCGAGAGTTGCGGTCTGGTATGCAATATGGCCTGCAAATATTCAGCCCAATATCATTCAAACGGATCGAGTTACACCAACCCAACATCGACCTCGAGTCCCGTTTGATAAAGATTGTCATCTTGGTAGAATAGAAAGGTATGTTGATCTATGCTTTGTAGCGATGACAACCTTGAAGGAAGCTCGTCGGGAAAGTTGACGTGGAACCTTTGACCCTTGTTCCATGGTGACTGTTGGTTCATGTGCTCTGGTGGGATGAAATACTTCCACTAATGGCCAGAGCTCGGGTCCGAGCTCCTGTCTTCATTGAATATCTATTGCTTCAAAATTAATCGTTTCATGGTTCGTTAAGTTCCTCCCATAATCATTTTTATAGTTCGGGTGATTGCCGCTTTTCGACTTTGCTTCCTAGTCTGCCTTAATCATGGGGAGGGATATGGAAAATAGTATGCTCGACTGATAGAAAACAGAGGACTAACACTTGTCAATTGAAAAAACAAGAAGAGAAATACAGCGGAGGAAGATTATAGATGGAAGGAGAGAAGAACTCGAGAGACCCCCTCGGTACTCTCTCCCAATTCACTCTTTCCAGCCCTCCCAATATATAACAGCCCCTTCTAACCATCTGTGCCCCCCCAGCATGTTCCCCCAAGGATCCCAAGATATCCCCCCCCCCCCCCCCGGATCCCCCACCATACCCCCTGGGTCACAACCCCTTCTAACCACTTGTGGGCCTCCCCATGAAAATCCAGCTCTGCCCTCTTGCAGATTACCATACAGCCCCACATCCCTATCACTGCCACTGATAGAGCCCGGACCATCCCGCTGATTGGGTAGTGTACTCCAGGCAAAGGAAACTCAGGGCAGCAAGTGAGGGCGCAAGTGGCCCACGTGATACTGAGCTGGAGCAGGCGGTTAGAGAGGGAGGAAGCGGGTCACAGGATGCTGAGGTGGAGCGGTTAGTGGAGGAGGCACTCAGGGGTACTTCAGGTATTTAGCGGGAGGAGGGGATTAGAGGAGAGGAATCTTTTTGGTTATAAAAAGGAGGGGGGACTACTTCTGACAGGATCACGTTTTCTCTTTCAGTTAGCTCGGCTGGGGCTTGGGCGGGAAATCCCTGGGGTAAAGGATTTCTGTTGTACTTTTTTGTTTCTCCTTTGTTTTAGCTTATGTAATTGGCAGACTTGACTTAAAAACAGAGCCTCTATTGTTCAAGAAAAGGGTTGTCCGTATCAACTTGGTTCGACCTGTCGTTCTTCTCCACCAGTCGCATAACCACTGTTGTCTTCTTCCATGGAAACGCGCCAACAATCTCGCCTGGACCTTGTTGAACAACGCTTGGAATCGGTAACAGAGCAATTTAATTCTTTATCTGCTTCAGTTAACAATATCTCTCTGGGTCAAGAGGAATGCCACTCTTATCTTACTTCTATTCTACGCTGACTCGATAAACATTCGGTTCCGGACGCCGCTCCCTCAGCTCAGCTCACCACCGATTCGGCTACAACTTCAGCGCCAGTAGGTGATCCTCCTCCTCTCGATCCTCAGCTTCCTCCAATGCTTAGGGACTCGCTGTTACCCACCACTGGGTTGTCCACACCTCACCACCTTGATCTCCCTCTGTTTGATAGTGTCGATCCTCGGGGGTGGCTATCTCGTGCTGAATTATATTTTCGGGTCTATCATACACCGGAACACATGAAGATCCAACTGGCTCAGTTGAGTATGGAAGCTCGTGCGATTCATTGGTTCTCTATTTTAATTGAAGTTCATCCTCAACTCTCTTGGGTCACTCTTTAAGGAGGAACTTATGGAACATTTTAGTGGCCTTCAACTTCAGAATCCATACGAAGAACTCGCTGCTCTTTAGCAGTCGGGCTCAGTGACTGATTATATAGAGCAATTCGAATATTTGGTTTCCCTTCTCCTTCGGCAACCGGAGCAGCAATATGTGGGTTATTTTCTCAACGGCCTCCAAGAAGACATTCATGATTGGGTACGCATCCCAAACCCTCTGACACGCATCCACGCCATGCGGGCCAGGAAGCGCACAGGAAGGCGGAGGGGGGAAAATTTATTGGGAATTTCCCTTTGATACCATGTAATCGGTGAATTCCCCTTACCTCAAGGTGAGGTGGAGATATTCTTTTATAGATGGATGAAAAGGATTACAAGGTGGAGTAATCCGATGTGGGACTCGGAAATACCTTTTACCCGGAAATATAATTAACTGGGTTCAACAGCAACGATGCAACAATTTTCCGGTAGTGCAATGATAACCCGCTGCGACAAATTTCCTGGTAGTGGTCTCTTTCCTTTGGAAGGTTATCCGACAGGTTAGACCAATGATAGAAAATAGTTTGTTAATTGAGAAAACAAGAAGAGAAATGCAACGCAATTTGGCCAATCTGCCAAGCAGCTCTAAACAGAATAATCCTCTCCTTTTTCACTCCCTTCAGACCTCCCAATATATATCATCCCCTTCTAACCACCTGTGCCCCCCCCCCAGCTTATTCCCCCAAGGATCCCCAGGATATTCCCCCCAGGATCCCCCAGCATATTCTCCCTGGGTAATAGCCCCTTCTAACCATCTCGGTCCACCTAGGATCCCCAACATATTCCCCCTGGGTAACAGCCCATCCCCAACATATTCCCCCTGGGTAACATTCCCTTCTCTAACCACCTGTGGGCCCCCCCCCCATGAAAATCCTGCTCCGACCTCCTGCAGATTTCCATACAGCCCCACATCTCTATCATCGACTGGTTGCACCCAAATTTACCCTACTGGTAAAAGCGATCGATGTAGTACATGTAGGGGTCGAGTCCACAGGGACCGAAGAAGTAACCTTGAGACGCTATGATTTGGTGAAGGATGGGCTATGAAGTAGCCAACTTTGGTTTTGATTTTGGATGGTTTTAAAGAACACTAAGAAACCTAAGTGAATTCAATTCAAATAAAATTGGTTGATCTTAGGATTATGCTCGGGGTGGGTTGAATGAATTTTACTTCTTTATACAATTTTGGTTTTATTAATTCTTGATGAATCCATTTTTCAAAAATAACACTACATTCATCATTTTCTGGTTTGGTACTTACTAAACACAATTACTAATCCCCTATACACTTAGAGAACCAAATTAATGATCTCTCCAAGGTATATGGTCATTTAGTAATTGAATTTAGTTTGTTCAAACACAGTAAAGATGAAGAGTAGAAATAACTGAAGAATGAATGTCTTAAATTAATTATCCAATTAACAACGATTCGTTCATAAAATAACATTCAATCCAGCCTTTGCATCCTCCTAAGATCAACCCATTAAAGGGTTAGCCCTCCATTGATGGTATACTCTCAATGGTGGGTGGAAGATTTCTAACAAGAATTGGATTGAAGAAATTAAAACCGCGGAAATAACGAGCACTCCTCCGTGTGTGTGAATGAAATTCACACCTATGTGTGAACTAATTCACAAAAACACAGAGATATCACTGTGCTTTGTGATAATAAAGTTTTAATAAATTAAATGGAAAATATAGAAGAGAAAAAAGTTTATTAAGAACATAAAGATACAAAAAAGAAACTTACATGGAAATGGAAAACATTACAAAGGAAATTTGGAAGCATAACCTTACAATGAAACAAGCAACAAAAGATGATATGAAAAATATCCCTCTATTCTCTTCACCACTAGCTCCTTATATAGGCATATTAGGAGCCTTAGGTCCATACCCCAACAATTAATTCACCCCCCAACAATTAATAGAGTCAAAAGGAGGGTGAATAATCAAAAGGAAATTGACGTTTCGAATTTGACCCGGAAAACTGTTCAGATTTGTCCACCATATTGACGTGTGAATTTGTAATTGAAGAAAGCCGAATCCGGAGGGGTTGTAGAAGAGAAATATCTTCGTTCATCTGTCCTCTATGAGCTGTAAAACCTTCAGGAAATTTCCCTTAGCCGTTTGGAAGTTATGGTCGCAATGGTGGGATGGATTTCTGTGCATTAATGTCGGGTCCACCATTTAAATCTCAACTTCAGATCCCTTTATCATCATGAAAACATCAGAATTAGCTCTGGCCACAGTTGAATAAAATGATCCTCATATTTTTATCTTTCTACTGTATAAATTTGAGCTTCATTGGGCTTGTTTTGTGGGCCCCACATTTGTTTGATGGGCCTTAGGCCCATTATGCTTTCTCCAGCAAAGTTCTGCATTCGGGCGCAAAAATCTCCATCTTCCCTTGGGATTCATCCATCAGACCTAAAAGATAAAATGTTCCAAACAAAGTGATCAATCATATCCCAAAATATCAAATTCAGAAAATGAATATAGTGTTGTCCACAAACAGATGAATGATTGGGCCCAAATTTGCATTTTAAACATGAATTGCATTTAAGATGAGAAATGAAGTTCTATTTATGTAATGCACTAAAAACAATGTTTATGGACTTTGGAACAATGAATATAAAGATATTAACAATGAATATTATCCACTTTTAGTGACTAATCATCGACCTTCAGCAAGAGTTATGAAATGTTATGGGGACTCGATAGAATATAACCAATAACTTTTATTGAGGGTGCACGCACAAAACCTTATGTTGGTGGCAAACTGTTAAGGCGGGCCAATGTAAGGTGTATACTCGCAGGGGTGGATGGACAATGCAATGGGGATGTTTGTTAAAAGTGGACTGACTATAAGTGGGATGTTTGAAAATCGGCAAATCCACTTGCCGCGCTGCTGCTGAGTGGTCAGGAGTCACCGTCGACGGCAAACCAGTCAATGTTGTTGCGTCGCGCCCCTGCACCTCCATAGCGCTGGATGTCGCAGAATGTTGGATTGGTGTTGCCCGATCTGTAGCGGTGCGGATTTCGGGGTCAACAGTACTGTAGCGCTTTTGACTTCCAGCCGACAGACACTGTAGCACTTTTGACAAAGTGAGCCGCCGATCACTGTTGCAACGCGTACTACTATTCAGAACAGTAGACCGTCTTCTTCATATGTAGCCCATTTCGGGCTAGGGTTTTTTGTGTGTTGGAAATCCTCTGTAATTTCTGTGCTCCCGAATCATAGTGAAAATCTGCCTCTCCCGTGGACGTAGGGATTTTTCCCGAACCACGTAAATCGTCGTGTTCTTTGTTGCTTTTCTTTCTTTCGTTTTCTCGTTTTCTGTCGTTCTGTCTCCCGGTGATTCCGCAACACAGAATGCACCGTTGGTAGTGCGATTGTCCGAGAAGGCGGAGTGACCTCCTGCTGCGGCATAAGTGGTGGAGATAAGCTCACCTTGCACATTGTCAGAAATGTTTGCCGGAAGAATCGCTTTCCGCCCCTGTGCCTGATCAAACAGAGTTGCTTCATCTCGCTCCTTGTGCTGTAGTGCCTGCAGACGTTGCACCGACAGAATGAGAGCTTGCTGGTACTCAGCTGCTTTGCGCCGATTGAGTTCAACTTGCTCATACCATACCCGATCCTGCTCTAGCTGCCTCTGCTGGATCGATGCAAGTCGCCGTTCCACCTTGTCTAGTATCATTGCCATTGTCTCTACTCCCCTGCAAGAAGAAATCCGGCAAATCATGATGGTTGCGGATAACTGGAACTACGCGCCCCCGCTGAGCGAAAAATCGTCCCGGCATCCAGTCGAGAAGATAACCATCGTGGGCAGCTTGTTCGAGCAAAATCCTAGCAGGGTGCGGCTCATCTCTTCAGATGTGAGCTTCTGGCAGCGACAAATTTCCCAGCAGTGGTCACCTCCCCCGGAAAGTAATCCGGCAGATCAGACCAATTGATGGAGAAAACAAAGAACAAACTTCTTTATATTTAACCAGAGAGAAAAAAAGGAGTAGAAATACAGGTGAGGGGAAGGAGAAGAGTAGAGAATGGAAGAGAAGCTCAAGAGTTCCCCAGGATGCTCTCGCCCAAGCCTAACGGGCCAACTCAAACTGAAAAATCCTCTCCTATGCAGTTCCCCTTTTCCCCTTTTATAACCTCTTTCCATTCCTCCTTTAAGCACTTGGGTCTCCTAGAATAATCTCCCTTTAACCACTTCCCAGAAGTGGTTACCTCCCCCCGAAGGTAATCCAGCAGGTTGGACCAATTGATGGAGAAAACAAAGTGCAAACCTCTTTATATTTAACCAGAGAGAAAAAAGGAGCAGAAATGCAGGTGAGAGGAAGGAGAAGAGTAGAGAATGGAAGAGAAGCTTAAGAGTTCCCCAGGAAGCTCACGCCCAAGCCCAGCTGGCCGACTCCTCAAGCAGAAAATTCCTCTCCTGTGCATTCCCCCCCCCCCCCCTTTTATAACCTTTTTCATTCCTCCTTTAACCACTTGGGCCCCACAGAATAGTCTCCCTTTAACCACTTCCCAAGAACTTCAACTAACCCAACAAAACCCCCTCAGAGAATTTCAAAAGTGCCCCCTGGCCAATCCCCTTACACAGCCCCTACTTATACCTATCACAGTCCATTTGTTGTGTTAGGCCTACCATATTAATGGGCTTGAGTAGGCTCTTACTGTATCAGTGGAGTTGTTGTAGTTGATCCAAAGGAAAAGTAGACAGAATGACCACTTGGCAAAATCAAATTTTCACTTCACAAAGCACACAATGATACCATAAATTTTGAGGTGAGATCAATACTTGTCCATGTGGGACTGATCCATCATACCTGTCTCCCCATTTCCATCTTAGATCTCAAATATGTCGGTTCTTGGATTCATAATTGCTTGTATTTGTGTGTGATTAAGTTAGTTCCAGGCAAGTTTATGGTGGTGTTGAGCCAAAAATGTGTTTTGCTATTTCAATTACAAGTTTGGGTAGATGCTGGACAACTTAGAAAATGCCCAAAATCTTGTTCATCTTGTTTTATTTTATGTGAAACGATTATATTATATTAGAATAATTACTAATATATAAAAATGGATATTAAATAATTATTGTTTTTTTTGTAAATATTAATAGAAATAATTATGGACACCATTTTGATTTTTGAACCTTTTATTTGTACTTCAATTGTATCGTGCATATATTTTTACTGAGCAATTTTTTTTAATCAGTGTGTAAGGGTATGGTTAAAAACCCTTGTATATACATGTTATGGCCCTGTTGTAATTTTAACAGCTTAAAATATTATGATTTGGAGGTTAAAACCTAACTCAATCTTTAGATTTCTTACCTTTTTAATATTTAATGCTACCTAACTTGTGCATGACTGTCTTAGGGTTTTAATCTGTCTTATGTTACAGTTCCGAAAGTTCCTGACAATGTTTTTATCCTCGAGGAATGTCCTCATGATTGGCTATTTCCACAGTGTTCAGCTTTGGTGAGTTTTCTCTCTGATGCATCTCAGACCCAACTTCTCCATCGGGCATGCTTTGAAACATGTGCCAAACAGAGAACTAAACGCACCAAGGTTCTGTTTGACAACACTTACTGGAAAAAATGTTGTGATTTTCTTCTGGAATCTAAGTGTAAGCATTTTTTTTTTCAGAAACTGAACAAGCACCACTTATTTTTTTAACTGTTTATCATAAGTTATAAGCGGTGGTATCGGTAGTTTTCAGTAAGTATTGCCAAACAGAGCCCATGTAGATGTAAAGTTTGGCTTCAATTGTGCAACTGAAGCCTACACTGGCACGATATGCAGGTTCACCATGGCGGTGCGGGGACCGCAGCTACTGGACTTAGGGCTGGGGTCAGTATTCTTTTACTTGAATTATTTTTTAGGTCATGCATAGCAGAGAGCTTACAATGCTTCTCACTTCATAAACAATTTGGAAAAATCAGCTGTATGATTTTTTTTTCCTGAACAAATAACTGCACTTAAATCCTTGAAGAAAACCATTTAATTAAGTGGCAGAAAAACATTTTTTCAATAAACAATCTTGGAACACTTATATTGAAGCACTTATTGTAAGTGACTAGTGTTGTAAGCATTTTTCAGTTAGTGTTGTCAACTCAACCTAAATCAACCTTTGTGTTCTACCTCTTATTTTCCTACTACGACAGTTGGAGCCATTTTGGATGGCAAATTTCATCTAAATTTGCACCCAAAGTTCTCAACCAGATGCCAGAAAATTTCAAATGCAAATGACTAGACCAATACACTCACAAACCAAAACATTAAAATCATTCAATATTTGGGTTGTATTTGAAGAAAGTTATCTAAAAATACTTATGATACTTGTCATTAATGTTAATTGTTTTGAAAATACAAGTGATGATTGTTTCATTTTTGAAAATATACTTTGTTTAGATTCGTGTATAAAATCTTTTGTAGAAGTAACATGTTTTTTTTAAATAAGTTGTTTGTAACCACTTAGAAATGGTTGTTTAAATGATAGCGGTCAAAACCTTTTTCTCATATGTATTATCAAACTCAAACTTAAGCACGTTGAGGCGTTGGATGATGGAACTTATTGAAAATTATTTGTACGACTTATTGCTTATTGTTGAAATGGAAACTTTACCTCACAACGAGGTAGGATACTTTATTTATAGATAAGCAAAGGAGCACGATAGAGATGTGAAACCGATGCGAGACACGAATATTAAATAAGTTGTCAGTAACCACTTAGAAGCACTTATTTAAATGACAGTTGTCAAAACCTTTTTCTCATATGTATTATCAAACTCAAACTTCAGCACGTTGAGGCGCTGTATGATGGCACTTATTGAAAATTATTTGTAAGACTTATTGTTTATTTTTTAAATAGAAACCTTACCTCACAACGAGGTAGGATACTTTATTTATAGATAAGCAAATGAGTACGATAGAGATGGGAAACCGATGCGAGACACGAATATTAAAAATATTTAAAAAACATTTAATACTCTTAACACTTTCCCTTAAGTGGGACATATATATTTATCATGCCCAGCTTGTTACATAAAAATTGGACATGCGGGCCAGACACCCATTTTGTGAAAACATTTGCAATTTGATCAGAGTTGTGAACATGGTCGAAGGTGATCTTCTTCTCAAAATTTTCTCGAACGAAGTAACAATCAACTTCAATGTGCTTTGTTCGCTCACGAAAGACTGGATTCGTGACAATCTTGATAGCAGCTTGAGTGTCGCACTAGATATGTGTTATTCTCTTGACAGTATAGCCAATCTCCTGTTGAATTTTTTGTGCCCAAATAATCATTGCGGTCACATATCTCACGACACGATACTCCGACTCTGCACGTGATCGAAAGATAACCGTCTGCTTCTTACTTTGCCATGAGATCAAATTTCCTCTAACAAACACTGCAAAACCAGATGTGTTAGCCATTCCGGTTCGGTTCTAGCCCCAGGGGATAAATCCCAAATATACCCTTGACCCCCCATTCTGCATACCTATCAGTGGAGGGGTAAAAGGGGGAATGTGGTTTGAGTTAGTGGGGTGGGATTCTGGTGGGGTCCAGTTGTCTGTTTGGTCGGTACTTATAGCAAAGGCCAGTTAGTGAGAGGTATGTAATATTTTTATAGGAATTCTGTTGGGACAGATTGGTGGGAGGCAGTGGCCTGACTCCCGAGAACTTCTCCTTCCTCTGCAGACGGACGACTTGGAGGTGGTCTCTCCAGGGTATTCCAGCTGCTGTAGTTTCTTCTCTATACAATTGTAATACAGAGATCCGGTAATTCTGTTCCACTATATCTCTAGTTGTTTCCTTGTTTGATCACACTTGTACACACGGAACTCGTAACATTTTGGCGACTCCGCTGGGAAGTCGAACGCGAGAGGAAAAATCGTGACCGTAGAGTACGACTTCCTGCAACTCTTTTTTTTCTGTTTGTTCTCGCACTGGCAGAAGGTTCGTTGAGCTCTTGTATGCGAACTAGAATGGTGCTTCGGGTGGCAACGATCGAATCGACAATGGATAGTATTCAAGTTGCTCTATCTTCGATACAAGAGAATATGGAGAAGATGATGCGTGGGAAAAACGAAAGCCAACGAGTTGTTCTGGACGTGGCGCAACAAAAAGAGGAGCGCGTCATGCAGTGGGTCCGAGATTTGGAGGAGCAGACTTTGGAGAGGCTGAAGGGGATGGAATCGCATGTGGAGCATGGTTCCGATAGCAGAAAACGGAGTCGTAGTGAGTTTAAGCTTAAAGAAGGCAGAGACGCAAACCATTTGCAGACTGGGGAGCGACTGCAGAGTCTACTAAATTGTGAAGAGATAGAACAGAATGACGAGCTGCGAAATGTAACTAGGAAGGTGGAGTTACCAACGTTTTCCGGAGATGATCCCTTGGGCTGGGTAACTAAAGCGGAAACATATTTTTTGATTAATCAAACACCAGAGGATATGAAACTTCATTATGCCCAAATTTGCATGGAAGGCATGACATTATATTGGTTTTTATCCTGGCATAACACTACTCCAGGAACCACTTGGAATTCTTTTAAGTCAGCTCTGTTGGACCGCTATGGCAGGAATACAGACGGAGATCCCTTTAGATTTTTGAAGAATTTGAGACAAACTAGTTCTGTAGCTGAGTATATAGAGGAGTTCGAACAAATAGCCCTGCGATTACCTGATTTTCCAGAAGCCTGGTACATGAGCCTATTTATGGGAGGTCTACGACCAGAAAACGGAAACCGAATTTCCACACATGAACCAGCAAACAAATTTCTCATTATTGTTTTAGCAAGAAAGGTTGAAAGAGAATTAGTCAGTGAAGGAGTGTTGCAGGGAACTCGACATCGTCCTATGGGTCCACCTGTCCATCGACAACCATGTACTGCAGCAACAAACCTTATTACTCCCTAACCGGTTGTTGAACGTACTCATCGGGAAGAGGAGTTGCGCAGGGCCGTAGGAGAAGACTGTTGGGGAGGGGTGCGAGCTCTCAGCCGTCAAGAGCGGGAAGAACGGAAATTAAAGGGGGCTATGTTTCCGGTGTGGCCAACCATTCGGGCCAATGAATAAATGTCCCGACAAACATCTACGGGTTTTTGTGTGGAAATTTGAGTAACCCGAAATACAACCGGAGGAAGGACATTTGTTGAGGGCTGAAGAGGCTGGTTTAGCGGAGGGTGTCGAGGAGGCTGATGGACAGCAGGGAAGGCGGACAGTGGAGCAAGTGCAGCTGTGCAGTATGGGGACAGTAGGGGCTAATTCCATGATTATGGCTGGAAGTATTTCTGGAGTACCGGTTCTGGTGTTAGTGGACAGCGGCACTAGCCATAATTTCATCTCCAAAGGATTCATCAAACTCACTAATGTGCCAGTACATCCAACCAAACCGTTTGGAATAACTCTTGGCAATGGCTCACGAACTTTCTCCCAAGGTTTATGCAAGGGGCTACAACTCAGTTTGGAAAATTTCGTTGCTACTGTGCTGTTGTCTTTGATACAGGGGGACCCGACATGGTTCTGGGGATGCAATGACTGATTAGCCTGGGTAGAGTTTTAACAGATTGGGGAAACAAAACAATGGAGTTCAATTGGCAAGGTGTGGTAGTCAAGTTGCAAGGGGAAGTGGCGGAAAATTCAAACTCATGGAAGCAGCAACACCAACAGCAGACCAGAATGCTTTTAGCATAGGGATGGTTTTGGTTGGCACAAATTCAGCTTCTGGAAGGAGGGGAGACAGGTTTAACTTCTTGAAGACAGCTGGAGAAGTTACTACGACAATATCAGACTGTGTTTGACAGACCACAAGGTTTACCTCCACAGCGGGAGACGGACCATGTGATACATTTTGAGCCCGGAGTTGTACCAGTGAGTATTCGTCCATACAAACTAGCTCATAACCTCAAGGATGAGGTCGAACTGCAGATCAAGGACATGTTAACACAGGGGATCGTCCGACATAGTTGCAGGCTGTTTGCTAGTCCCATAATCTGTTGCGGAAACGCCGGGAGTTGCAGCGACAGAAACGACGATAAAACAGAAGAGTAAAAAAAAGAACAAAGGACACAACCATTTACGTGGTTCGAGAATAATCCTTACGTCCACGGAGAGGTAGAATATTCACTATAATCGGGAGCACAAATTACAGAGTTTTTTTCAGGTAAGAAACCCTAGCCGGAAATGGGCTACATATGGAGAAGATGATCCACTGTTCCGAACAGGAAGTCCGCGTCGCTATAGTGAAAGGCGGTCACCTTTGTCAAAAGTGCTACAATGGCTGCCGGTTGGAAGTCAAAAGTGCAACAGTAAAGTTGACTCCAAAGTCCGCACTGATCCACTGTACTGCTATGCTTCGATGCAACTGACAAAGACAACATACTTAATCTGAGTTCTTCTCTTCTTCACTCACCAGTGGCGTGCTTTCCATTCACAGCTTCAATTTCAACCTGAAGATTCATGAAATACAAACTGTTTTCTTCTTGTGCTCCCATCGTGTCCTTCCTTGCCTCTTATCCTTCGTTCATCAGTGGAGACCAACAGAAGCACAACAGTGCCTCAACTTCTGTATAACCATGGGCTTTGTCAACATGTCTGTCGGATTGTTGGTTCCACAAATCTTTTGCAACGCCAGCAACTCATCCTTTATCAAACCTCTGATGAAATGGTACTTCAATTGTATGTGCTTTGTCCGGGCATGAAATACCGGGTTCTTTGCAAGATGTATAACACTCTGACTGTCACAGTGCAATACATTCTCCTCTCGCTTTCTTCCCAATTCATCCAAGAATTTTTTCAGCCAAACCATCTCTTTTCCAGCTTATGTTACAGCAATGTATTTTGCCTCTGTGGTGGATAAAGTCATCACCTTCTGCAATTGTGATATCCAACTTACCCTAGTTCCTCCACAGGTAAAGTCATAACCCTTGATACTCCTCCTGCTGTTGACATCACCTCCAAGGTCAGTATCCACATACCCCTGTAATGAATTTCATTTCCCAAAGCACGAAGATACCTCCTTGCTGCCCTTCAAATACCTCAGTATCCACTTCACAGCTTCCCAATGTTGCTTTCTAGGGTTACCCATATACCTGCTCACAACTCCCACTGCATAAGCGATGTCAGGTCGAGTACAGACCATGGCATACATCAAGCTTCCAACAGCTGATGCGTATGGAACCTTTGCCATGTACTCAACCTCTTATGCCATTTTCGGTGATTGCTCCTTTGAGAGTTTGAAATGGCCCACTAGAGGAATAGACTGCCTTTGCTTCCGACATACTGAATCTTCTCAGAACCTTCCCAATGTAGTCAACCTGTGATAACATCAAGGTTCCAGCTGCACGATCTCTCTTGATTTTCATCCCCAAATCTCGCTAGCTTCTCAAAGATCCTTCATTTCAAACTCCTTAGCCAACTGCCCTTTCAACTCATCAATCATTTGCATATATGACCCTGCAATGAGCATGTCATTCACATACAGAGGCAATATAATATATTCATCACCAAATTCGGCTACGTTTGGCAAACGTTCACAAAACAGCCTTCCGAACTCACGAGGGACACTATGAATTCGTCGTCATGCCATTCGGCCTAATGAATGCCCCGACGACCTTCCAGTCTACTATGAAACGGATATTCAAGGAATACCCGAGAAGAATTGTTTTGGTTTTATTTGATGATATACTGATTTTTAGTAAGACATGAGAAGATCATTTGAACCATTTGGAGTTAGTTTTTCAGGTATTACAGTGAAATCCCTTCCATCTTAACCAAAAGAAGTGTTCCCTAGCACAACAATCGGTGGGATATTTAGGCCATGTCATTTCAGCTGAGGGAGTGTCGGTAGATCTGGAGAAAATTGAGTGTATTCTTGATTGGCCGCACTCGCAGTCTGTAAAAGGGGTCCGTGGGTTCTTGGATTTGACCGGTTATTATAGGAAGTTTGTTGAAGGATACGGCAAGATAGCTAGGCCTCTCATGGAGTTGACCAAAAAGGATAACTTCCATTGGTCTGTTGCGGCTGAACAATCCTTCAACGAACTAAAAAAATGTCTAACAATACCCCTTCTTGCCCTGCCAAACTTCCAGCAACCATTTACTGTCGAATGTGATGCGTCGGGCCAGGGTGTTATTCTAATGCAGTCCAGGCAGCTGGTTGCCTACTTCAGTAAAGCCTTGGCCGTAGCAAACCTTTCCAAATCAGTGTATGAAAAGGAGATCATGGATCTTGTCCTCGCTGTTCAACATTGGAGGCAGTATTTGGTTGGGAATCATTTTTTCGTTTATACTGACCACAAAGCGCTTAAGCATCTGCTTAGTAAGCGATTACACACCGCCAACCAGCAAGATTGGCAGGCCAAACTTCTAGGATTCGTCTTTGAAATTATTTACAAACCAGGCCGGTTAAATCAAGCGGTCGATGCCTTGTCCCGTCGGGTTGTTGACGATCTTGAATCCAGTCCTGAAATCATCTCCTTGGGGTCCGCGGTTTCCGAACCACTGTGGCTGGAACTAAACGTTGTCAAAGCAGAATACCAACTTGACCAGGTGCTTCAGAATATCATATCTTCTGTCCAAACAGTTCCCACTTCCCAGCCTCGGTACTCGATCCGTCATGGCCTGTTGTATTTCCAAAACCGACTTGTTTTGTCTTCTCATTCCAACTTAATTCCGAAATTTCTTCATTACTATCATACATTGTCGGTGGGTGGATATGCAGGGTTTCGTAAAACATATAAACGTTTGGCTGCGGCTATTTTGGAGGGGCATGACAAAGCAGATTCAACAATATGTCCGCAAATGTGACGTCTGTCAATGCCATAAAACCTAGACTTTGTCTCCCGCTGGTCTCCTTAGCCCTTACCGATTCCAGCTCGGGTTTGGGAAGACATTTCGATGGATTTTATTTCGAGTCTGCCCATATCCCATTAGCTAACTCGTTTTCTGAAGATTCACTTCTACTAGATTCGGATTCGGATTGAATAACAACCTTCTTAGATCTGGATCTTGTAACTCTCTCAGGAGTCCTGGCTTTCATATGATTTGAAGTTGATATAAAAGCAACACTGCCATTTCCATTCTTTTTCTTATTTATATCAGCATCTCTCTTCATTCTAGTCTCATGTTGAAGAAGTGTTCCAAAAAGCTCATCAAGAAAAATCTGAGTAACTTTTCTATTTTCATCTATAGCTGTCCTCTTAGGTTCTCATTCGTTAGGCATAATGTCTATGATTTTATCTACAAGAGCTTCATCATCTAATCCTTTCTCACCCATAGATTGTAAACTGTTGACAATGGTCATGAATCTTTGTTATACCTTACATATGGGTTCTCCATAAGGAAAGCAGAAACCATGATATTCAGCTCTGAGCATAGCTCTTCTAGTTTCAATAACTTTTGATGTTCCAAAGTGTGTTACTTCAAGCTTCTTCCAAATACTATTTGCAGCTTCACATGATGAAATTTGGCTATATATATTTCTTGTCATGGAACAAAGCAGAGTATTTCGTACCTTAAAGTTCAGCTGGTATTCCACCTTTTCTGGATTGGTAAATGTTTTAAATTCCTTATCAGAAATCTTATAGTCTCCAGTTAACATAATGCAGTTGTTTACACCTGTGTTTATCACAAAGGTCTTCATTATGTCTCTCCAATATTCATGATCATTCCCATCAAAGATTGGAGGTCTAGTAGGATTAAGATTGTCAATCGAACCAACATTCATTCCTGCCATCTAAAAGAAAATATTTCCCCACAAAAACTTGTGAGTAATAAAAGTTTGTATACAGGGATAAAAACCTAAGCAAGGAAAATATAGAACAATGAAAACTTGAGCAAGAAAACTTATATGTGAATATAAGTATTTCAGAGACCTCCTGTGATACCAATTGTAGGATCGGAATAATGATGTAAATGCTCAATATACAAGAGGGGGGTGAATCATATCCTTTAAAAATTCCTTTGGAACTTTTAAAGTTGATATAAAACTTTCTAACAAGGTAAATTCACAAAACCTCTTGGTTCTACAAACTTGCTAGATTCCGGAAATATGGTTCCGGAAACGAAACTTAAGAAAAGTTTACAAGGGCAAAGATTATAACTTAAAGCGTATAGAATCTTACTAATCAGAGTACAAGTATAAAAAAGTATAAGATAGTTATACTTTCCTTAATAATCAAAATACAGCGGAAAACAAACTTGAAACAATACAAGTAACAATTATAGAATCTTAAAACTCAAAGAGTAGGGTATCCAACAACCTTGGATAAAGGTCCCTTGATTTATACTTTCAAGAAATTCTGTCTTACCCACCCAGGGTAAGCCCTCGATAGGAATATCAGAGTCTGTATTGCTATCCCCGCAAGCCCTCGAACTTTAAGGTAGTCGGCACCTCTGTCTTCCTATCCTCGGAAGCGCTCGAATGTACTCAGCAACATTCGGAGTCGCACGAAGCAAGCTGAACAAGATGTTCAGTACGCACAAAGCATGAGAGTATCTCTCTCTAGAAATCACTTCAACAGCATGTGGGTCTCTAGAGTTGTAGATCAGTGTCTCAGTCAAAGTTCTGAGCTCGTTCAAATGAGCTCCTATTTATAGGCATTTCTTCAACGGTCGGCTCCCTCCTCCAACGGTGATATTTTTCCTTGAATCTTGGAGGGACCTGTACACGTGTCACTCAAACAACGGTTCGTTAGAAACAGAATGCACAACATCGTTTCATAACTATAACATGAGTAAGTAAAATATGGTTGCTCAACCAAATCTATTTTTCGGAGTCTAAGGAAAAATAAATGTTCGGAGTGTATATTACATGGATATTCGGATTCTGTATTTCAAGGAATTCAGAATTTGAATTCTATTGATTTCAGAGTCTGAATTCTAAGAAATTCGGAACCTGAATTCTAAGGAATTCGGAACCTGAATTCTAAGGAATTCGGAACCTGAATTCTAAGGAATTCGGAACCTGAATTCTAAGGAATTCGGAACCTGAATTCTTTGGAATTCGGAACCTGAATTTTAGAGAATTCGGAATCTGAATTCAGAACCTGAAAACAGAATAATTTATATCTAAGTATTTATAGAATTCTGAGGTTTTAGAAATGAAACCGAATTTTACACATAAAAGGAGTTAGATTTAGTGAAACTAAATATAGAAGACCTAAACCTGGTTCCTTTTTCACATATCTAACAATGCGAAGAACAACCTCCCACTACGGTTTTGCTGAGGATTCCATAAACTGACTCACTTTTCTAATCGTACAAGCTATATCGGGTTGATTCATCATCAAGTAATTAAGCTTTCCAACAAATCGTCAGTATCTATCAGGTGAAGAAAACATCTCATTGTCAGTATGAAGTGACTTTTCTTCAGGTTCGAGAGGTGAGTCAATTGAGTTGGTTTGAGTCATTCCTGTCTCTTGCAGAACATCAAGAACATACTTTCTCTGAGATAGAAAAATTCATTTGGTATATCTGGAGACCTCAATCCTCAAGAAATATCATAGTGGACTCAAATCCTCCGTATGAAAATTTGGATGAAGGATTTGAGTCGATCAATGTCGTCATTATCACTGTCAGTAATGACAATGTCATCCATATAGACAATCAAGAGAATGTTGTCTGCTGTAGAATGATGATAGAAAATAGAAGAATCTTTTATGCTTTGACACATGTCAAAGCTAACCACAACGGTGCAAAAGTGCTCGAACCAGGCACGAGGTGATTGTTTGAGGCCATACAACGATCGACGAAGGCGACAATCCTTAGAAGACTCCCCCGAGCAACAAACCCCGGTGGTTGCTCCATATAAACTTCATCAAAAAAACCATGAAGAAAAACAGTATTCACATCCAGCTGATGGAGAAGTCAGTGATAAGAGGTGGCAAGAGAGATAAATAAGCGGATCGATGTCATCTTGAGCATGAGAGGTGTCAAAGTAATCAATGTCATACGTCTGCGCATAACCCTTGGCAACAAGCCATGCTTTGAGACAATTTAAAGAACCATCGGCGTTGATTCTCACGGAGATGGAAAAGATCCCAAGATGGTTGGTTTCCAAAGCCTGAAGTTCATACTGCATGGCCTTTAACCAGCCGAGATGAGGTTTTGCCTCAGCAACAGTGCGCGAAGCTGAGTGAGCAGCTGGTGTCACAATAGCGGAAGAGGTAGCGACAGATAATCCCTAATAAGAAGCTGATAAACTGAGATTTTGCTAGCATGAGCTTTTACCTTTGTGAAGGACAATGGGTAACTCCGGCGATGGATGATCAGGAGCCGGTGAATCATCGAGTGCGATAGCACCATCATGCTTTGGGGTGGCAGTTATGCAAGGGCAGTGAGAATAAACTTGGCCAAAACGGGATCCAACGACATTAGTAGGAAGACATGATGGTGGCGGAGGATGAAAAGAATAGGGTAAAGTGATGGCTGAATCTGGAATATAAGGTGATGATGGGGAATCGGGAACATAAAAGATGGAGGATTCGATAAAAGAAACTGATGGGGAAACGTCAGGAGTCGCAACGATGGAAAAGTAACGATTCAGAGAAGAGTAGGGAAAAAAAGAACGAGAACACAAAGATTTACGTGGTTCAGGAATAATCTTTATGTCCACAGAGAGGCAGAACTTCACTATGATTCGGGAGCAACAATTTACAAAGAGTTTTCAAAGTTCTCAATCACTAAGGAACTCTGGCCAGAAATGAGCTACAAAAGGAGGAAGACATTGTTCCACCAACCACACAGGAAGTCCAAATCGCTACAGTGAAAGGCGGCCACACAAGTCAAAAGTGCTACAATGGTTGTCGACTGGAAGTCCAAGGAGCTACAGTGAATAGAGGCTGGAAGTCCGCGTTGCTACAGTGCTCTGTCGGTGTCGGTCAGTCAGCTCTGCTACAGTGTCAGCATTGCTACGGTAACCCAAAATTTGGATAGTGGACCTTCGGCCCCCGGACCCCCGGAGCAGAGGCGCGTTGCCCCCTGCAACCCCCAACGAGCTCATTGCAGAGTTCGATCTGTGAAAGTTGTGGCCTGGTGCACAGTATGGGCCGGAAGCATTCTGCCCAACAACATCCAGAATGGATCGGGCTACACCAAACTAACAGAAACATCAACGGAGGTGACATAATGACGCAAGTCCAGGGAAAAGCAACGATATGCGTGCTGAGTTCACGAATAACTAAGAAAGATACATTTGAGGGCACGTGCATCAAACCTAGAAAGGGGGGATGAGTATCTTTTACATAACAGACACAACCAAAGATGCAAAGAGACAGTGAATTTGGTGATGAGGTTGGAAATAAAGAATGCAAATGAGTGACCCCCTCAAGAATGGATGAGGGAAGTCTATTAATGAGATACGTAGTGGTGAGAATGACATCACCCAAAAAAATGGTGGAAACTTTCATTTGAAATAAAAGAGCACGAGCAACTTTTAACAAATGACGATTTTTACGTTCTGCAACACCGTTTTGTTGAGGTGTATCAGGACAAGAAGTCTGATGGAGAATGTCATAGTCATCCAGAAAGGACTGGAGTGGGCCGGAAAAATACTCACAACCATTGTCAATGCGCAAACTGTGAATTTTAGTGAAAAACTGAGTTTGGACTTCATTATAATATGAGCAAAATACAGTAAAAATTTCAGAATGAGCTTTCAACAAATAAACCCATGTCATTCTCGAAAAATCATCGATGAAGGTGACAAAATAACGATAACCCAGTTTACAAGGACTAGGACTGGGGCCCCATACGTACACACCACCCTGAAGTCGTCCACTACCAAACACCTGAGTCGTCAAAGGCTCTTGAAATACAACCGAAGTAGACGAGAAGATAACTCAGCACTGTAAGTCAACTGTAAGTCAACTGTAAGTTTACTAATAGATAGTAAATTAAAAGGACAGTGTGAAATAAGAGCAACTGCAGATAGTGTCAAGCTAGGTGTAATCGATCAACTCTTGTAACTAGCGATCTGTATCATCTTACCATCAACCACAGTAATATTACCTCCAATTGAAGTCGAGATATAGGACTGAAGAATACATGAATGCCCGGTGATATGCTCGGAGGTGCCAGAGTCAAGAACCCAGGAGGTGGATCACTGAGATAAATAAACAGTAGGTGCATCGCCTTGAGCAATAGTGGCACTGAATGAAGTACCAGCACGTTGAGACTGGAGAGACCGATACTCATCATCAGAGAGATCAACAATATGATGAGTGTCATCGAGAGGCATTGGGGTAGGTATGACAACTTGTGTAGACCAAGAGCGACCTGGAACTAGAGAACCATCCAAACGTCCATGCAAATGCCAACACGTACCAATCGTGTGATAGTCTCTGCTGCAATGCGTGCAATGTTTGCGGGCAGTAGGTTGACCACGACCTCCGAAACGACTACCACCTCTGTTGGGGCCGTGAGAAACCATAGCAATATGATCAAAGTGGTCAGTTCTGAGTGTCGGCGGAGGATGACTCGCACAAACAAGGCTTATAAACCAATGAGGGATGTAATGAGGTGGGGCTGACCAACATGTCGATAACGGTGGTGGAGAACTCGGCATTGAGCCCATGCGGGAGGGAGAACAAGAACTGATCTCGCTGAGTACGGGCGTCATCAGGAGTCTGTGGAATGACCCACAAGTTCCGCTTGTTGTAATAAGAAGGAATCAAGCGATTTCCCTGTTGAAAAGCGAAGAGCTGCTGAAAAAGAGCAGATATACGAGCGAGATTGTTTGTCTCAGAAAACATAAGCAATAAAGAATCTCATAAGTCCTTGCAAGTATTGGTAGTTTGACAACATGGTTAACCGAACGATCCTTAAAGCTAAGCAACATAGAAAATTATGTGCTAAAAGTACACGATATGCAAGGACAAGAAGCTAAAATTGCACTGCGGGTAGAAAATTAGGTGCTGAAAGTGCACAGCTGGAACATCGGGTATTTATTAGGTCATAGAAGAGTGATTCTCCGGGATGGCGGCAGGGAGAGGTCGTGCAGGGTGGGGTTGGTGCACAAAGAGGAGCGAGCGGTTGGAGGGGTTCCAAGGGTGGGTTAGCGGCTGGAGGGTCGCAAAGGGGGCTGGGGAGGGGCGACGTGTAGGGATGCGTCGCGCAAGGAGGGGTCGCACAGGCAGGCAATGCGCAAGGGGCTGTCGAGGAAGGGGTCGTCGCTGTGGGAGGGGCAACGTGTAGAGAGTCGTTGCAGGGATGCGTCGCGAAGGCAAACGGGGCGGATGGGAATGGGCGGGATGGGCGAGATGGGCGACGGGAATGGGCGGGATGGGCGACTTGAATTGGGGCGATGGGCTAAAATCCCTCTAAAACCATGTTAAGATAAAAACCTTACCACACAACGAGGTCGGATACTTTATTTATAGATAATCAAAAGAGTACAATAGAGGTGTGAAACCGATATGGGACACGAATATTAAAAATATCTAAAAAACATCTAATACTCTCAACACTTATGATGAGCAGTTTGAAAAAAAACATTTTTCAGTAAATAATCTTGAAGCACTTACCACTTAATAGCACTTACCACTTATGATTAGTAGTTTGAAAAATAAGTGATGTTTGTTTTATTTCTGAAAAAACAGTTGCACTTAATTTCGGAATAACAATGAGGTAAGATACTTTATTTATAGATAATCAAAAGAGTACAATAGAGGTGTGAAACCGATATGGGACACGAATATTAAAATTATATAAAAAACATCCAATACTCATAACACTTATGATGAGCAGTTAAAAAAAACATTTTTCAATAAATAATCTTGAAGCACCTACCACTTAATAGCACTTATCACTTATTGTTGGACCCCATTTAAGGTTAAATGGGTATTTCTGATCTGAGTCCCACATCGGACTTACCCGCCTTGTAATTAGATTTACTAATCTATAAAAGAGGATCCCCACCTCACATTGAGGTAAGGGGAATTCACCAACTACATGGTATCAGAGGGATTTTCATCCCGACCCTCCCTCCCAGCGGCTTCCCGGTTCTGACCGGCCTCGCCTCTCTGGCTCTGCCCTAACCTCCCGGCAGCCCTCCCTCCCGGCGGCACTCCCTCACGGCGCCCCCCCCCCTCTCTGGCTCTGCCCTAACCTCCCGGCAGCCCTCCCTCCCGGCGGCCCTCCCTCCCGGCATCCCTCCCTCCCGGCGGCACTCCCTCACGGCGGCCCTCCCTTCGCGCCGCAGCGCCCTCGCCCCGGTGCCTCGCCCCGGCGCCTCGCCCCGACGCCTCGCCCTCAGCGCGCCTCGCCCCGGCTCCCGGCGGCACTCCCTCACGGCGGCCCTCCCATCGCGCCGTAGCGCCCTCGCCCCGGCGCCTTGCCCCGGCGCCTCTCCCCGGCGCCTCGCCCCGGCGCTTCGCTCCGACGCCTCGCCCTCGGCGCGCCTCGCCCCGACGCCTCGCCCTCGGCCTCGCCCTCTCCCAGCGGCTCCCCTCCCGGCGCCCTCTCCCGGCGTTGTTCCCGGCCCCGGCTTCCGGCGCACGGCGCGCCCAGGTCCCGCACAGCCCTCGGCCCCGCGGCGCTCCTGCTTAGCACCCGCGCCCTAGCACCCGCGCCGCCCCTGCCCAGCTGCACCATCCTGGGCGCGACCCCCTGTCGCTGCTCCCTCCGGCGACCCCTCCGGGCCGCCTCCCTTCCACTGCACGCCTCCCGGCGAACAGGACTAGCGCCCGCTCTCCATGGACGCATCCTCCGTTCTGTCATCCCTGATCACGGCCTCCTCCCGGCTTGTCGATGACCGGCTGGATGCCACTAATTTCTCCGTCTGGCGGAAGACGGTCTTGATGTCCCTCCGCGGCATGGGACTTCATTCTCATCTTGACAAACCCCCACCCGAACTCACTGACCCCAAGTTCGAATCTTGGCAGCTGGCGGACAGCAAAATCTTCATCTTACTGGTCAACTCCATGGACCGATCCGTGAAAGATGTCACCAGGACTGCCAACACCGTCAAAGAGCTATGGGATTCCTTGATTGTCATGTTCTCCGAGACCAATAACTTGGCTCGGGTCTCCGACGTTCTACAGCGTCTCTCCCATATCCGCCAGCAGGATCGGACCTTCCCAACCTACTTCATGGAATGGAAGGGTCTCCGCGACGAACTGCAGGAACTCTGGCCTGTTCCTCAAACTCCGGCCGAAACGCAGACTCAACGGGACCAGCTCTGCCTATTCAATCTCCTGAATGGCCTCGCTCCGGAGTACGCCACGACGACCACTGAGATGCTAGACAGCCCGTCTACACTGGATATCCCGCAGGTCTATCATCGCCTGCAGAAGGCTCATCGGGCCCTGGCACCACCCGTCCCCATCCCTGATCACACTGCGCTCCTCGGACGTGGCGGTGGTCGCCCTACTGGCCCTCGAGGGCGCGGCCGTGGCGACGGCCGACCTCACCCCCTCTGCCAGCACTGCGGCAAGCTCGGCCATCTGGTCGACCGTTGCTGGGTCCTGCATGGTCGTCCCGAGTCGCACCCCCGCCAGGGCCAGACTGCGCTCCGCGATGCGTCCTCACCTACTGCTGCTCTTCCCCCATCTTTGGATCTCTCCCTGGCTGAGATCCAGCTGATTCACAATTACCGGACCACCTCCATCCCGGGCTCTTCATCAGCTTCTCTTGCCCATTCTGGTGGTCACACTGCTCTTGTCAGTCATCGTTCTCCTGCATGGATGCTTGACTCGGGTGCGTCCGACCACCTCATCGGGGATGCAGGTATGCTCTCCAACTACCGTCCCTATCATGGATCCCCAGCCATCACTGTTGCTGATGGGTCCACTCTCCCCATAGCCGGCTTTGGCACCTGTTCCCTCACCTCCTCCCTTCACCTATCCTCGGTGGCTCATTTACCCCGGAGTCCATTTAACCTGCTTTCCATCAGCAAACTAACCAAGGATCTCAATTGCACTGCTATCTTTTCCTCGTCTTCTGTTTTGTTTCAGGAGCGGACGACGAACCGGGAACTTGGTAGAGGCCAGCTTCGGGATGGGGTGTACATGTTCGCTGGCCCGACTTCCATCGCCTGCGCGTCTATCCCTGCTCATGCCGTGGACCTCCATTCTCGGTTGGGCCACCCCTCCGCCTCCGCACTTCATCAACTCTACCCCGATATTAGTCCCCGTTTATCTTTTCCTTGTGAGTCGTGTCGTTTTGCGAAACATCATCGCACATCATACTCTCCTCGAGTTGACACACGGGCCGCCAAACCCTTTGATTTGGTTCATTCCGATGTATGGGGTCCCTGTGCCACCTCGAGTCAATCTGGGTATAAATATTACATTTCCTTCATTGATGATTATTCCCGGATGACATGGCTTTATCTTCTTCGAGATCGGACAGAGGTTCTCTCCACCTTTCAGACCTTTTTCCATGAGATCCAGACACAGTTTTCTATCCCTGTCAAATGTCTCTGATCTGACAATGGGCGGGAATACTTATCCACTCACTTTCAGCAGTTTCTGCGGGCTCACGGCATCATCCACCAGACCTCCTGTCCTGATACCCCTCAGCAAAATGGGGTGGCCGAGCGGAAACACCGGCATATTTTGGAAACCGCTCGTGCCCTCCTCTTCCACCGCCAGGTACCTCTTCTCTTCTGGGGGGATGCCATCCTCACTGCTACTTACCTTCTGAATCGTCTTCCCTCCTCCATCCTTCAGGGGGAGACTCCCTTTCATACCCTGTTCCCCTCTAGTCCTCCTCACTCTCTTTCACTCCGCGTCTTCGGATGTCTCTGTTATGTCCGGGACACTCACCCCAATCTCTCCAAACTTTCTCCCAAATCCCTTGGCTGTATTTTTCTTGGCTATTCCCGCACTCAGCGCGGGTACCGCTGCTTCTCTCCAGACCTCCGCCGGTATATCACCTCTGCCGACGTATTGTTTGTCGGGGCCTCTCCTTTCACTCTCCCCTCTCTTTCTCCCGACACTACCATCGATGACTGTCTTCCGCTCTTCGTCCACCCGCCTCTGGTGTCTCCCCCGCCCGGTCATCTCTTTGGACAGACCTACTCCCGTCGTCCTTCCGCTGTACCTCCCATCCCGGCCGAGGACAACATTGTTCCTGCTTCGTCCGATGCTCCTGTCACAGCTCCCGAGGACGTGCCGATTGCGCTTCGGAAAGGTACTCGCTCGTGTCAGACTACTCCTCTCTTTGTATCTTCATACAGGGGTCTGTCAGCGCTGGAGACCGTGTCGATTCCTCGGACAGTTGGTGAATCCAAATCTCACCCCGGGTGGCTAGCCGCCATGAGGGATGAATTGCAAGCTCTGGATGACAACCATACATGGGATCTTGTTCCACTTCCGGCGGGCAAACAGGCGGTCGGCTGTAAATGGATTTTCACGATCCGTCTAAATCCCGATGGCTCTCTTTGCCGCCTCAAAGCCCGGCTTGTCGCAAAGAGATTTGCTCAGACATATGGCATCGACTACTTTGAGACCTTCTCTCCAGTCGCAAAGATGGCCTTTGTCCGCCTTTTTCTCTCGCTGGTTGCTCATCATCACTGGCCGCTTCATCAACTGGATGTTAAAAATGCTTTTCTCCATGGCTTTCTTGATGAAGAAGTCTACCTGCAGCAGCCTCCTGGTTTTTCTGCCTCTGGTGCCGACCGGCATGTCTGTCGTCTCCGTCGCTCCCTCTACGGCCTCAAGCAGTCTCCTCGAGCTTGGTTTGGCCGCTTCAGCACGGTCGTCACAGCCTTTGGCCTCTCTCGGAGTATGAAGGATCACACCGTCTTCTTCTGTACGACGGCGCACGGCTGTATCTTGCTTGTGGTTTATGTTGATGACATCATCATCACAGGGAGCGACTCCAGAGGCATCGCCAGCCTCAAGGCGCATCTTCACCAGCACTTTCACACCAAGGATCTTGGTCCCCTCACTTACTTCCTTGGCATCGAGGTCTCCCGGACTGCGGACACTATCTCTCTCTGCCAGCGCAAGTATGCTCTTGATATCTTGCAGGATGCCGGGTTGAGCACCGCCACCGCCGTGGACACTCCACTTGAGCCTGGGGAACGCTCCATTCATTCCGACTCGGAACCATTTCCTCATCCCGAGAGCTATCGACGCCTGGTCGGTAAACTCAACTACCTCACCATGACGTGTCCCGACATTGCCTGTGTCGTTGGCAAAGTCAGCCAGTTCATGGAGCACCCCACCAGATCTCAGTGGGATGTTGTCCTTCGCATTGCCAAATACATCAAGAAAGACCCTGCACGTGGCTTTCAGTACTCACATCATGCTTACATGGATGTTGAGGCCTTCTGTGATGCAGACTATGCCGGCTGCCTCGCTACCCGCAAGTCTACTTCGGGTTTCGCCGTGTTCTTCGCCGGCAATCTCATCTCTTGGCGCAGCAAGAAGCAGACTGTTGTCTCCCGGTCGAGTGCCGAGGCCGAGTATCGAGCCATGGCCACCGTCACTACTGAGATCCTCTGGCTTCGTCATCTCCTCCATGAGCTCGGTTTCCCCGCATCGACTCCTGCTCATATCTGGTGTGACAATCAGGCCGCCACGAAGATTGCCTCGAATCCCGTCTTCCATGAACGGACGAAGCATGTCGAGGTGGACTGTCACTTTCTCCGCCACCATCTGGAGCAGCACCATATCGGTTTCGGTCATATCCCGACGGCCGATCAGCTTGCCGATCTCTTCACCAAAGGTCTCCCAGGAGCTCGCCTTGAGTCTCTCACTACCAGACTGGGTATTCACAGCCTCCATGGCCCAGCTTGAGGGGGAGTTTGAGATGGTCATGTGTCTTGTCATCTTTGTTTTCTTTGTGGGACTCTATCCAATCTGGGCATGTCCAGCTTGAGGGGGAGTGTTGGACCCCATTTAAGGTTAAATGGGTATTTCTGATCTGAGTCCCACATCGGACTTACCCGCCTTGTAATTAGATTTACTAATCTATAAAAGAGGATTCCCACCTCACATTGAGGTAAGGGGAATTCACCAACTACACTTATGATTAGTAGTTTGAAAAATAAGTGATGTTTGTTTTATTTCTGAAAAATACAGTTGCACTTAATTTCGGAATAACAATGAGGTAGGATACTTTATTTATAGATAATCAAAAGAGTACAATAGATGTGTGAAACCGATATGGGATACGAATATTAAAAATATCTAAAAAACATCTAATACTCTCAACAATTATGATGAGCAGTTTGAAAAAAAGAAACATTTTTCAATAAATAATCTTGAAGCACTTATCATAATGTTTAATGCTACGAGGCTCCGTTTGACAGCATTTATTGAAAATTGCTTAATAGCACTTACCACTTATGATTAGTAGTTTGAAAAATAAGTTATGTTTGTTTTATTTCTGAAAAAACAGTTGCACTTAATTTCGGAATAAAATTACTTAACACCCCTGTAGGTCTAGGGGTTGGATGTTGCAGGGAGTATTTTTCCTCGGTTTCAATTTCAGGTCCAGCTTATTTTTCCGGGGATTCCCTTCCAAAAAAAAAAGTAATTTTTCAATAATCTATCTGGAAACACTTATGTCGGTGCACTTATGAAGCGATGAATGCTATAAGCAGTTTTCAATCAGTGTTGTCAGACAGAATTTCAGTGTTTTTCAATGAATATTATCAAACACGAGCTAAATGGCTTTCATCCCACACTGACTTGATGAGTAATGGGTTATATGGTTTTTTGTCTTTTGGGTTATATGGTGTTTTGTCTGTTAGCAGCTCTTTCACTCCATCAACATCTTTATTCTGAATGAATCACACTAGTTTCATTTCACTGAATCTTGAATAACAGTGCCCAACAACCATCGTGCCGTTCTTCGGAGATCAGTTCTTTTGGGGCAACAGGCTATATGAAAAGGGGCTCAGCCCCATGCCAATACCCATTTCTTCGCTCAGTGTCAAATCCCTTTCGAGCGCCATAAGATTTATGCTCCAGCCTGAGGTAAGTCTATTGCATCTGTGCAAAAAAGGTGATAGTGTCTGTTTGGTTGGAAGAGGAGAGGAGGGAAACGAAAGGAAGGAAAATGCCCACTTCCCCTTCCAAATTGAATTATCCTCAAGTTGATTATAAGAATAAAATTTTTATATTTTTATATTTTTAATATTTTATATTATCATTATATTTTTAATTGGGTTACACGGGTTAGATGAGCCAGGAACGGTCAACCTAAACCCGGCCCGGATATTAGTTGTCAGATTACCCAACCAGGTTACAACCCGAACCTATTTATGCTTGACCCAAACCCGTTCAATTGTCGTGTCGTGTCAAATTCAAAATTGTCATATCTTCTTCTAAATCCATACCCTTTTTCTGGTAAAAATCAAACTTTCACAGGCCAAAGCTAGGGCAGCAGAGCTGGCAAAGTTGATAGAGAATGATGATGGTGTTGCTGCTGCAGTTGATGTATTTCACCAGCATTTACCACAGGAGCTACCTCTTTCCCCTCTTGCTTTGGGGAAAGAAGAGCCATTGCACCCTATGCAGTGGCTATTTCTTCAGGTCGGGAAATGGTGTGGCTCTTTCTGCAGTTCTTAAGGCCTTTTTGTACTATATATATATATATATATATATTTGTGTTTTTTTCCATGGCTTAGCAAATTCTTTTCTTGGGGTGTGTTTGGAAGAAAATTTTCCCCCATAGCAGGAGTCAGTCATGTATAGCTTGACCAGGTAATGCTGAGAGGGGTTTTTGGGATTTTGATGCTGAATAAAATGTAGCAGTATTTTAAGGTTTCAATTTGCATCATTTTGGGATTTTGATGTTGTGGAATCAAATCTACAAGTATTTTAGTGTTTCAATTGAAATCTTTTTGGGATTTTGATGTTGATGTTGGTGTATTCAATAGTCCATAAAAGTAATATAAATGATGTATGCTAATTGATTTAGAACATGGATAGAATATGGTACACGGGAACAAAAATAATCACTATTATTAGTTTAGAGACAAAGTTATTCATTATTCAATTTGATTCGTTTTTTCATGAATATCATAACTTTATGAATCGTAATTAAAAAAAAAACTTGTAAAACCTTGAGAGTTGAATGAACTGCGGGTGTGGTTTGAGGTATAAAATTGGAGGAATCTATAGGAAGAAAAGGTGTTCAAGTGACTATTACATGCTCAATGAGAAGGGATAAAAACAATGATTGAGAATTTAACTATTAAAATAGCAAAATGTTTGAAGAAATGACAATTCTATTAAAATAGCAAAATGTTTGAAGAAATGACAATTCAACTGTTTTAAGTAAAAACTGAAAAAGTTGACTCAATATATGCATGTGTTTATATATATATAAAAAAAGGAAGAACGTCCCAATGGTTGCTATGGCACCCTTCTTCCAGGGGTTTGTTTCTCCGGTAAAGCCGGTCTCCAATTGGAATGACAAGCCTACCATTTATCATCCCACTATTCTGGAATGATAGTATCCAGCACAAGTATGCTCCAGCGTACCTCAATGCTTCGCTTCCGACTACCCCTCTTTAAGACTCGGACTCGAGAAATCTGGGATGCTAGCCAAGACGCCTACCACTTGGGTATGCACTTGATGACAGCTTGTTTTATGTATCTTTAAAGTCGGGATGACATGGTATGTGCATGTTATAATATAATGAAAAATTGCCTTTAATGGTTAATTAACATATGCTATCCTGGAACATTATTTAACGAGTTATTTGTTATTTTTTTAATAATTAAATTTCTCATTGTAAATGATTTAATATAACAATTTTTTTCATAAATTTTGATTTAACACGTCAAAATTACACTGTTGATTTTTTTTAAAAAAAAATCAAAAACGATAAAGTTTTGGGGTGAAGACTGAAAGTATGCTATTCATATACAATATGTTTTATGACATCATTTTGATGCAAAATTTATGCAATAATAGAAACGAGGTTTACCAAAACTTAAAAATTCTTTTGTTAATTAAATAATTGATTTAAAAATAATAAAATCAATTTCCATAACCTATAAAGTAATTTACGAAGTCTAAAATATATTTTACCATTTTAAACTCTTTTCGATGAATAAATGATTATTTCCATGATCAAAATATGTAAAATATGAAAGTTTGGTATTTTATGACTTAAAATTCAAACATCATGTGTTAAATGTCAAACACCATGAGTCAAAACCATGTATGAGTCATTTTAAATAAAATTTCCACAATCTTGTTTTTCAAAGTTCATATTAAACAATTATTAAGAAATTATCCAAGATTTATTATAAATATTCATGTTTCCTTTTCCATTTCTATTCACAACAAAGATCTTGAGTATGTCATTCCTCTTGTTCTCTCTCAAACATCCCTTCAAGAATCTTTTAAGTGGTTACAAAAGTTTTTGTCCCTAATGCTAAGATATGATAAATAAGGTAATAATTTCTTCATCTTCTTTGTAATTATTTTGTGAAAAGCTCAAACCTTCTAGGTTTAACACAATCACTTCTGGGGTTCCGTCCTAAAACTAATTGGTGTGAGGAGCATCCCATCCAAGCATACATGTTAGTCACCACTCCTTGTTGAAACTGATATAAGATTTAGGTTTACACCCAACAATTTTCTCCTCAAATCAAGACCACACAACTGTGCCTCCCTTTCAATGACAATCCACTAGATCCAAACATCTCACATAGTTGTTTTTCTCATCACCGAGACACACCGCTTGACTAATGCTATAACGACCTAGACCTTTTCGACCCTTTACTTTGTATGTTTTGGGTGTTGGTGTTGAGTGGGGATTATGGGAAGGAAGGAGGAGGTTGGGTTGAGATTTTTGCTGGAAGAGGTAGTGTTGTAGCATAGAGGTGTGCACGACATTGTGGGAGGTCGAGTTGGGGTCTGATTGCGGCGTGGCCCCAGGAGTCGAGATTCCTTGGCTTTACCATTTAAGGGATCCTTGTGCCGTAGTCCCTTAGTTGCGCCATGGTTTTGGTATGGAGTTGGTCTGTGAGAAAGGGAAGGTCAGTGGTTGTGGTGCGGTAATCGTAGTTGTGGCGTGAGAACATGGAGTGGTTAATTTGCTATTTTGGGTGTCAATGCACCATGGTGCCTTGGTTTTGCCAAGGTATGGTTTGGGAATTAGGTTTTGGTGTGGTGATGATCCCTACACTGTTTCCCTTCCCCAAATTTATTGGATATGTAGGTTGATCACAATGTGATTTCTGGAGATTCATTCATCATGAACCCATTGCGGCGTGGTCATGCCCCTTATGTCATGGTCTTATGTTATTCTAGCTTGGGTATAAATTCAGGAGCCACTTTGAATCCCTTTCTGTTTTATTTGTGTTCCCTCGACCTTGGGCAACCCTAGTGCATTTTTTGGAGACCTTTTAGTGCCTTTTTTGTTGAAAGTGGGTGTCATAAACCTAACTTGTATTGTACTTTTGATTACCACTACATATATATTGTTTGTTATGTATACATGTGTTTATCTTGCCATAATAGTATTGATAATTCTGTATCCACTTTGTTTATGATAATGTCCTTAGATTACGTGTCATATCAAAGGGTTATAGTAGATCTCAGACTATAATGAGAACCAAGAGATACTATGACAATAATCTTAAAGTAATGTCCTATGGTCCAGTTACATCATTCTGAAAGGACACAGATGATGTGCGACTATCAGTTGATGGGGGCTCATAAGCATTGAGACTTCTTCTCATGAAATTCGCACTTGATGATCTATAGTAGTTGAGATCATGAGGACAAACTCACTAATAGGAACACTACATGTTTTCAGGTGTCATTGGTCGTTCCTATCTACAGACATGCGTAATGGTCTCCTGACTTGATATCATTATTAATGTATGACATTTAATTGTGTGCTTTGATGTAAGGTGAAAACCATGACAATGAAGTCACGGCAAGGTAGTCTGTGTTGAGTACGTTATTGGTGACATGAAATTGATTGAATGATCAAGAAATGATTTGTCGCTTTTTAGGAAGAGATATCTCAGGCATGGTTGATTAGGATGGTAACACCTTCATTAAATCCATGACCATAGTAGTCGAAGGTAAGACCGTCTGGACATATCAACAAATAATAAAGCAAGGAAAAGGATGATGACACAAGTGTGCATCTTACTTTATTGAGATATCGTTGATGAAAAGATTATATTACACGGACTGTGTTCGTAGGAAGATAGTCGTTGCTTTGACTTTTCCTTATCTCTTTAGGGGGCTCGATGGGTTGCTAGACCCCGCTCTTGGTCGGTGAATATTATTCACTGCTATTAAGATAAGGGCCACTATAATGCTTTGAGAATCTACCTTATTCCGTTGAATAGGAATATAGAACTTGGGGGGGCCCACCACAGGGTCTGGGTATTATCCAAGTTCTATGGATCACCAAAAAATAAATAAATTCTTTAATTATTCAAGTTTGGAATAATTTTGAATTTATTTATAACATGTATTTACAAGTCATTTAGTAAATACAAGGATTAATATTATTCGAACAGATATTAATTAAATATATTGGGTTCGTTTAATATTGTCAGGAGACCCGAGTCTAGTTATACACTCATGTTTATCATGTAATATATTTAATATATATTACAGTTAAGTGATAAATTATAAATATTATTTATGGAAAAATTTATTTTGTCATAAATAATTATTTATAATACTTACATAGCGGATGTTTATTACATGGGGGTCGGGAACCCAAACCAGGTATTATAGATATTCTCTATATAAGTAGCATAGATGCTCATCCCATGAGACTATTAATTCGTTGGAATTGAGTGTCTCTCTCTCCTCCCGAATCCTAGAGAGAGACTCTCTCAAACAAGCAAGATCTTCAAGTTTCGCCTTCACGGATCGAAGACGCTAGCTTGTGGTGATCATCGTTGCATCGAAGTGGTCGTTAGAGTACCGCTCTAGCACCCGAATTTCGACGGACGATGCGCGAAAAAATTCAAGAGGCGTGTGTGGACGATCTAGAGGGCTTCAACATTGGAGTCTTCGAGCAACGGTCTTCGGCATCTTGCGACAAGCCCGCGCACGTCATAACCGAACGAGGTACATGTTTGGTTTATTTTTGTACTCCGTTTAAACCATGCGTGGTCCTCAGACCGTACCAGGATAAGATCATCGGAGTCGACGATGTAATGTCGCTCTGGTGACACAAATTTTTTTAATTTTCCGGCCCATCGGCTTCCGCTGCCCGTCCCGGTACCCAACAGTGGTACCAGAGCCTCGCGTGGCTTTTCCGAGTCAACAAAAATTAAATTGCTTTAAATTTAGGTCGAGGGTGACAAAACGGTTCCAACGAATCCAACCGCGCGTTGTTCCGTTTCCGAATGGCCAAGTAAAGACCATTTGAAAATTTTTAAATGGATCGCGCCGTCTTGAACAGATTTTTGTTTTCAGATGCATACATTTTATTTTTGAAGAACACGTTTTTAATTTATTTGCGTTCTTCAATATACCGGAATTCGGCCAAGTTTAGTCCGGAATCCGGTCACCGGATTTAATCCAGTAGTGATCAATTAATTTTGAGATGAATAAAATAATAAAATAATATTTTATTATTTTTATTTTTCTCAATATGACAAGTTTGAAGTTTGCCTTGTAAAAGTTTTCTTCGAACCAGCGCACATGCGCCACCTCGCCTCCTCACCTCCGCCCGCCGCACACCCTCCCTCCTAGCTCGCCACAGCCCACTGCCGCCCCGTCCTCCCCTCGTTGCGCCGCTGACCGGGTTCGCCGCGCCGCCTCGACCAGGAGGCAGCCGCCCCGTCCAAGTTGCCGCACCATCTCGGTGGTCGCCGCTTCGCCGTCACGACCCTCGCCGGAGCCGCGTCGTCCCAATACCGCTGCCCTGCCGCTGCCGGTCCAATCTTCCGGGCCCCACCGGTCTGGGCTCGCCCCACCTGGCCGCTGCTGTCGCCTGCGGTCCGCCGCTGATCCAGCAACCTCCTCTTTTTCGGCGCCCAGATCCGGCCTCCCGGACCCAAAACGGCCGCTGCACCCCCCTTTCCCGCGAGCAAAGCCGCGAGGGTATCGCTTGACTGGGCGGTCACGCCGGGGTCACGCACAGTGTGACCCAGCTCCAGTGAAACACCTTCGCTGCAATCCACAGTCCAGCAGGACTCCTTCACTAGCGGAAGGTAAACCATTTAAATTAAATTAAATAATTTAATTTCGTTTTTAAATTAAATTAATTAGAATTAATTATAAGGTTTTTAAAATAAAAGAATCCGTTTTTTTAATTTAATTTGAGATATAAATTAAATTAATGGTTTAGTTTAATTCCCAGTCAGAAAATTAAATTAAATATTGAAACCAATAAATAAATTATTTGAATTTATAAAAATTCATTTAATTTATTAGAGCACCCTCATACTGATTAAATTTATTGCATTTTAATTTTTATTGCGCATTATTTATATCGACTGGTCTTGAGCAAATAACCGACCTGTGCATGTTTAGATTTTATTTATTTAATTACTTATTCAATGCGTGCGATGATTGTAATAATTGATTAGATAAATGACGGTCTGCGTATCGTCGCTTTAATTAAAATATATATAAGGACCTGCGTGTCCAATGCACCTATTGTATATTGTACACCTAAACCCCCTCGTCTGCGTATGAGTATATTTGTAATTACACGGTGACGATCTCAGACGTGAACCCCACCAAGTCGAGGTGGTAATCACTATCACAAAACTGAGTTTCCACATCGCCACCCTTTAACAGTGCTAAAAAAGCACTGATAAAGGGGGTGCCTTTATTAGCGTTTTTTTAGTAGCGCTGATAAAGGGGGGTTTTATCAGCGTTTTTTTCGAGTTTTTTTATACGTTTTCTGATTTTTTTTAAAACGACATAGGTTGGTTTTTTTAAAAATACACCACAAAGGCGGCATCGGCGATGCCGCCTTCGCTTCTCCGCGCTGCCTTTGGCCCGGATCGATGACATGACCAAGGTGGTGGGGGGATGCCGCTGTTGCCTCAGCTCCTTATAAAAGGGCAGCCCCTCATTCTCACTCAATTTCCTTCATCTCTCCTAAATCCTCTCCGTCTCTCTCTAAACAAATCATTTTCTGTGCAGGTTTTTGAGAAGCATCATTTAGAGGTATTTTTATTTATTTAATTTAATGTTTTTTATTTATTTAATTGAATTCTTTTTATTTTTAAATATTTCATTTTTAAGTAGTTTAGGTAGTTCTTAATATTTTGTTTATTAGGTTGTGTAATTTGTTATATATAGTTAGAAATAATTATTGTTAGTAGTATAGATTAAGTATAAATTAAGTATAGATTAAGTATAAATTAACTTAAGATTAACTTAGAATTAAGTATTGAGAAATTTTGGTAGCATAAAGGTTATGTGGTTATCTAAGCAATTAAATCCATGTCTGGATACAAACACGTTGATGTGACTCTGACACAAATGTACCTAAGAGTGAAAACTCCGACAAAGAGTTTCGGACTTGACCCGTGGTATCCTGGTACACGACAACGGGCATTGCTTCTTTATAAACTACTAAAATATCTAATAAAAGAAAAATCAAATTAGTATATTTATCAATAATAAAACGATAATTATGATGTTATAAAATGAAATAAGGACAAAAGCATTAACGAATGAAAGTTATTATTAGTAATTAAAGATGTTTAAGTAGTTTAATTAGTTATATAATGTTTATAAATAATACTTATTATTAGTAATGACTAATTATAGACTAATTAATGATAACTTAGGATTAAAAATGAATACATATGATTAGTTAATTATAAATAACTAATGAATATAATATGATTAAGGATTAAAGAATAAATAATTAAAGAATAACTTAATAATGATTAACTAGTGATTAAAGAATGAGTGACTAGTTAAAAAAGTTATCATTAGTAATTAAAGTTGTTATGTATTAAGTAGTTTAATTAGTTATATATAGTTTAAAAATAATACTTATTATTAGTAATGATTAATTATAGATTAATTAATGATAAATTAGGATTAAAAATGAATACATATGATTAGTTAATTATAATTAACTATTGAATATAATATGATTAAGGATTAAAGAATAAATTATTAAAGAATAACTTAATAATGATTAACTAGTGATTACACTTTTGTATAAAGAAACATTACTAGCATATTTTAGGGTATGGAAAAGCATCCTAAAATTTCATTCTAATAAATATTATATGGTCAACCATCATTGTTAATATTTTTTACAGTATCATAATTTTGATGAAAGGAACATTTTTGATGTAGAGTCATGTTTTCCTGTGTGTACTGCTATGAGGAGGTTATTCAAACTGAGTAAGGAGTTTCTTACAGTACCCAACCAATAACGGTGGTTAGTACAACTGATTGTGTAACCATAAGTGACCTTCAAGAGAGAATTCGTGGTTCCTTAAATTTGGGACCTGATCAAGAGATCAAGTCTATGAGCTATAAACATTTGCAATTCTTGGCAACACTATGACATCTAACTTGTCCATTGGTTGCTGATGCGTAGTGAGTCTAAGCAATTAATTTATTTTCTCAACGGTCAGATGATACCATGATGGAGTTATACGTTGATGTTGCTACTGTACAACAACAACGTCCAGTTGTACGAAGACGTAGAATTACAAGAGTGGTTGAAGGCAGTCCACCCCATGAAATTGAGCCTATTTCAAATGATGCAGCAGAAAAGGACAACTTAGATGATCTCCCAAATATACATGTCAATCTGACTTCCAATGAGGAGTTTCGTAATAACAGATCAGATGGTGACAATAGTGCTGATGAGGAGGGATCAACTAAAGTTAGGAAGGAGGTTTCGAGAAATGCATTAGTTGTACATCCACCTCAAACTACAATAAATCATCCACCACTCCTTTCATATTGGTCAGAAGCAATGACACGTGTGCCTAAATTCGACAATAATGTTCTCACACCGGCAACTGAGTTCCCCGAAGTTATACCAGATAGGTTTAGTGAGTTGGACAAAACCTTATATATTAGAAGAAATTTTCCAAGTAAAGATGCATTAAAAAGCACGCTAAAGAGATTTCACATTGAGAGGCACTGCAACTATATAGTTCACGAACCATACCATAGTAAATATGTCATACGGTGTGAGAAATATGAGGATGATTGTAGATTTTGTTTAAGGGCGATTCTGGACATTACATTTGGAGGTTGGAGAATCTCGAGGATTGAGGCAGCTCATACTTGCGTTAAGCCAAGCCTCACACAAGATCATACCTCATTGGATGCAGAACTTGTGTCATCTATTATTGTTGAGATGATTAAGACATGTCAAGATGTTCTAACAACCCTTGTGCAAGAGAGGATTCAACAGACATTCAGTTATAAGATTTCCTACAATAAGGCATGAATGACGAAATAGAAGGCAATTGTGAAGGTCTATGGTGATTGGGATGACTCATATCGGGTGTTGCCGCAATTTCTAGCCATACTGAGGCATCATAACCAAGTTTTCTTCCATTTAGATACAAATGAACACGTGTCTCACAATAACCGACTTGATCCATCTCGAGTTCAATTTCATCGGTTGTTCTGGCCATTCTTTCCTTGTATCTCTGCATTTCGTTTCAGCAAACAATTTATTCAGATTGATGGAACATTTCTATACAGAAAATACAAGGGTGTATTTTTGATTGCGGCAACCCAAGATGGAAACCGTTCACCTCTTCCACTTGCCTTTGCCATTATAGAGAAAGAAAACTATGAATCATGGAGTTAATTTCTGGCATGTATCACCAACCATTTCACCAACATTCGGGGTGTTTGTTTGATATCTGATCGCCATCAAGCAATTAATGAGGCAATCAATGCGGATCCTGATACATGGAGATACCCAAATGCACATCATCGGTTCTGCATTAGACACATTTCTAGCAATGTGTATAAAAAATTCCACAATGAACTGATGAAGAAGGCAATCACGAGGCTTGATACGCATTGTATTTGTTATTTTTTTACTATTTCAACATAAAAATAAAATCAAATTATGTGAATTATCATCTATTCTATGTAGCATATGAGTCGGACCAATAGCGGTTTGAAGAACGTTTTGAATAAATCCGCTAGGCTAATCAATAAGTTTACGATTATATGATGCAGATTCTAAAAGAAAAAATGGACATTGACATATGATGGGGGGAAGAGGTACGAACACATGACGACAAACATTGTGGAGTGCATCAATGGTGTCTTCAAAGGGCTTCGCAAGCTACCTATAACCACCCTAGTTCAGAAGACATTATATTGATGCGTGAAATACTTTGTTGATAGACAAAAACTAGCATCAGACGGAATACAACAGGGGCTAAGATACAGAAGAAACTTTCAGCGAGAGATGGAAAAGAATATTAAAGAAGCTTCTGGTTATCATGTCTGCCTTTTTCAACGAGAAGACTCCTGATTTGAAGTTCAAGAGCATTCATACTCCATCACAAATCACATCGGTGAAAAAATAGTGGTATTACTGGAAACAAGGCAATGTCAATGTGAAAACTTTCAGGCCTTACGGTTTCCTTGCACACACGCCATCACAACATGTGCCTCTGTGAACATATCATGAGAAGCATATGTTGATCCAGTGTACTGGATGGATACCATTGCTAACTGTTATACTACACCATGGACACCTATTGGGGAGTATCATTATTTCCCAATGCCCGAAGGCCAACCGATAATGATACCTGACATCAATCGGTTGCGTCCTCATGGGAGACCGAAGGTCAGTAGGATGCGTAATGAGATGGACTGACCTCAAGAACAAGGGTATAGTTTGAGATGTACGATATGTTATAAAGAAGGTCATAACCGGAAACGATGCCCTAACATTGTTGGGTCGAGTTCACAATCTCAGCCAGAATGATGTATTGTCTTCATTGTGACATTATCATACTGTAAATTAAACGTTGTTGTCTCTTCTTTTTTTCTCTTGGTTTTCTAAACCCCAAAACCCAAAAGCATAACACTTAACCCAAAAACATCTTTCATAAACCTTAATATCAAAATTCGAAACCCTAAACCCTCAAACCTAAACCCTAACCCAAAAAAATCTTCCCTTCACCATGGTTTCTGATAACATTATGTATGATATTTTAATAAACTTTTATATAACGAAATAATAGTATCATAATGATTAGCATGAGTTATTCAATATAGATAATTAGATAAATTCCTAAAACATCATTAGTAATTCACATGGTTTATCTTAATCCAATCCGTAATTAGTTAATCATAAAGCTCCTCCAAAATATGTATAACCAAATTCAAGACCCAATAATTTAGAAATATTGTCTCTACAATTCTAAAAATCAGTATGCCATTATTCCAAAAATGTATATCTTAGTAACACATACCTAACATCTAAATACCTTATTAATCTTAAATCCTTAATAAAAACATGCATGCTTTCAAGAATTAACTTTCTCCTTATTCCTTAAATAAAATCTTAGATAATAGAATTTATTTCATAAATCCAAAAGCAGAACACTTAACCTATATTGTAAATTAAATGTTATTATCTCTTTTTCTCTCTCGGTTTTCTAAACCCCAAAACCCAAAAGCAAAACACTTAACCCAAAAACATCTTTCCTAAACCTTAATATCAAAATTCGAAACTCTAAACCCTCAAACCTAAACCCTAACCCAAAAATCATAAACCTAAACCCTAAAACCTTACAAAAAATCCAAAAACCTAGATATATTCCCTTAAAACATGTATCAATTAATAAAATTCTTACAAAGATATTTTCATTAATAAAATTCTTTCACAACATAATTTTTTCCATCTATTTTTTTCTCTTCTTTCCTCTTGTTATCTTTATTTCATTCAGAAACAAAAGAAATGGAGAATTATATTTCTTTTGGTAAAAATAACTTCATAAAACAATGTGAATAAACATGTCATGTCTTCCTAAACCTTAATATCAAAATTCAAAACCCTACACCCTCAAGCCTAAACCCTAACCCAAAAATCATAAACATAAACCCTAAAACCTTACAAAAAATCCAAAAACCTAGATATATTCCCTTAAAGCATGTATCAATTAATAAAATTATTACAAATATATTTTCATTAATAAAATTATTTCACAACATAATTTTTTCCATCTATTTTTCTCTTCTTTCCTCTTGTTATCTTTATTTCATTCAGAACCAAAAGACATGGAGAATTATATTTCTTTTGGTAAAAATAACTTCATAAAACAATGTGAATAAACATGTCATGTCTTCCTAAACCTTAATATCAAAATTCGAAACCCTAAACCCTCAAACCTAAACCCTAACCCAAAAATCATAAACCTAAACCCTAAAACCTTACAAAAAAAAAAAAAATCCAAAAACCTAGATATATTCCCTTAAAGCATGTATCAATTAATAAAATTCTTACAAAGATATTTCCATTAATAAAATTCTTTCACAACATAATTTTTTCCATCTATTTTTCTCTTCTTTCCTCTTGTTATCTTTATTTCATTTAGAACCAAAAGACATGGAGAATTATATTTCTTTTGGTAAAAATAACTTCATAAAACAATGTGAATAAACATGTCTTGTCTTCCATTCTACAAGTCATAAAATTATGCTAACCATAACATTATATTTACATTTTACACTTACGACTCATTTCATTTGTTTATATGCAGATGGATGATACCATACTACTCACTCAGCAACATACCCGTATTTTGCAGGTCGTGTTAGAGGGTTATGCATATTGATCGATCAGGGTGCGTCGAGCGCACCATTTTCATCATAGGGAGCCTCCACATGCCATTAGACCATACTTGCTTCGTGCTGGCTTCTATGACCTTGTAATATCAGATTTCACATTTGTAGACCATTACCTACTTACTGCCTTCGTTGAGAGGTGGAGACCAGAGAGAGACACATTCCACCTGCCTGAGGGAGAGATGACCATCACCTTCCAGGATGTGGCAGTGCTTCTCAGTCTTCCTATGCAGGGGAGACCCGTTATTGGACTCACTCATGCAGCTTGGCCAGACCATGCTCAACGCTTGTTAGGTGTTGATATTTTTTCCGACTGTAGGGCTACAGATGGAGCGTCCATATCTATGCCTTGGTTGGAGTCGCAGATTCTACATTTACAGGATGATGATGATGAGTAGACTTTCATGCGTTATGACCGTGCATATATATTATAACTCATTGGCGGGACCATGTGTACTGATCACTTGGGAATGCACATGCACATGATGCATCTACACCTACTAAAGGAATTTGATCGGGCTAGGACGTACAACTAGGGATCAGCCTGCTTGGCGTACACATACAGAGCATTCCGCCTTGAGCTTGCTGGTTCGCCGGTCGAGATGGAGGTGTTGTATGACGCTCCGTGTGGAAACTAGTATGATCCATCATTTCTATTGGTTTCTGATGCTACTATAAGTTATTGAATTTAATTTCTCATTATTTATCACCATCGATGATGTATTTTACAGGTGGTGTCAACGACATAATTTTGACACGGTTTTGAGACAACATTTGGGCGTATATCGGCTACAGTTGGACTGTCTCTTACCTGATCAGGTATGTATATACAATCTATCACTATCTGACATATTTAATAATAACATCAATTTTGGTTTTTAGTTAGGCTATTTTTTGACAAAATCACATGTCATTTCATATTTTATGGCTTCCATACTGGAGTATTACGGACCAGTTACCAACATACTGCACTGTTGGGCTTGAGGATGCTATGGTTGCAGTGCCCCTCATTCACTTCCATATTATTGAGTGGCAGTAGCCTGACAGAGTCATGCTCTAGTTTTTCTTTACTCAGCTGATTCCGTTGCCGTCGAGACAGACATAGTGGCTTCACGGGATGAAGCTGATAGAGAGGCAGGATAATGACTGGTCCCAAGTACATGTCGGCTTTATCGACTGCTGGCACAGACGTGTAGAGTTTCATATTTAGGGTGTTCCTACGAATTGATACTTTCTTTCAGAGCAGGTTGAGTATGAGCCATGGTATAGACTGAAGTCTATACTGCATCTTACCCAACCCGATATAGAGTTACAAAGGATGGTATGTCAATAAATTTCCATTAGTTTTCTTATTGAACTATAATCCAATTCAATTTGAATCTCTTTACAGGGAAGTCACACATAGGAGCTTGTTCACATGAGTGATAAAGAGGAGGATGGGGTCTTTATCCAGGTAGCCGTCCATGCTACAACGCTGAAGGCGAGGGCATCCTTTTGTGTGCTGTCTAGGAATATCTTCGCGCGTCTGGCCCGTAGAGAGGAGGTTCCCGCCCCAGAGGAACATCCTGCAGCTAGTGCTGGTGCTAAGGAGCCATGACCACGACGACGTAGACAACGTCATGCTGCACGTGAGGCCTCACCTATTTCATAGGCAGAGGTCAGACATCTAGTAGTCTAGGATCAACCGATTCAGGATGCGCCTCAGGTGGCATGAGATCCGTCTTTCCTGACAGGATATCCGCAATTCTCTCTATCTTGGGTTTTAGATCCATCACAGCCTTGGGATCCATCACAACCTTGAGTTCCAGATCCATCACAGTCTTGGGGTATAGCTTCATCACAGGCTTGGTTCCCCACTACAATGGAGGCATGTCCTTCTACCAACCTAGTGGGAGAAGGACCCAGAGGGCAGTACAAGATGCAATTGACAACTCCTCCCACTGACATACAAATAGAGGATGCACCAGTTGATGTTCTAGTGCCCAAGGATCAGCCTTATCCAGGTCATCAGACTCCACTGCACACTCGACGCGGACATCCTATTCACAGACCACCATGTGGCACAAAATCTCTTCTCCACATACATAAACATTGATTATACATGTTTATTTACTTGTTTTATGTCTACTGAAATCAAAATACTATTATTACTATTAGTTATTCTTAGATATTTATCCAGTATTTTAGTTTTCATTTATATTTTAGGTACAATTTATATTTTGACAGCTTTCAAAGTCTATTACTCGAAACATAGAAATAATTAGTAAATTTCAAGTAAATAACTTTAAAAGATTAAAAAATCTACAGCATAAAAACAATGTAAATAAAATTTAAAAGATAGACTAATCATCTAAAAAGTTATTGAAAATAAAGAGTTTCATAAATAAAATAAATAAATGATAATGAAAGGAATGTAAGAAAAGTAAATCAGAAGTGAGAGCGAAAAGAATGAATGTCAAGGAGGATCCTAAGCCACCTACTTGACTTTGAAAGCCTATAAAATATAAACTATAAGACCCATATAAATAAAGATTAAAAATTCAACTATTTGTTATATGTTTAATCAATGTTTAAAATTTCATTCGTATCGGTCGTATAGTTTATATTATACAGGCTAGCAAAGGCATGCACTTGAAGTATTTTTAAGTTTCAAGAAGGTCGATTAGAAAGCTTATAAATTATTTTTCATCAACATTTTTTAAGAAATTATTTTTATTTTCGACTACTTGTTATATGTATAAATAATGTTTAAAATTTCATTCATATCAGTCTTATAGTTTATATTATATTGGCTAGAAAAGGCACGTACTTGAAACATTTTTAAGTTTCAAGTAGGTTGATTAGAAAGCTTATAAATTATTTTTCACCAACATTTTTTAAGAAATTATTTTTATTTTGGACTACCTGTTATATTTTTAATCAATTTTTAAAATTTCATTCATATTGGTCTTATAGTTTATATTATATAGGCTAGAAAATGCACATACTTGAAACATTTTTAAGTTTCTAGAAGGTCGATTAGAAAGCTTATAAATTATTTTTCATCAACAATTTGTAAGAAATTCTTTTTATTTTCAACTAATTGTTAGATGTCTAACCAATTTTTAAAATTTCATTTATATTGGTCTTATAATTTATATTATATAGGTTAACAAAACCACGTACTTGAAACATTTTTAAGTTTTTAGTAGGTAGATTAGAAAGCTTATAAATTATTTTTACCAACATTTTTTAAGAAACTATTTTTATTTTGGACTACTTGTTATATGTTTTAGAAATGTTTAAAATTTTATTCATATCTGTCTTACAATTTATATTATATAGGCTAGTAAAGTCATGTACTTGAAACATTTTTAAGTTTCAAGTAGGTGGATTAGAAAGCTTATAAATTATTTTTTATCAACATCTTTTTAAGAAATTCTTTTTATTTTTGACCACTTGTTATATGTTTAATCAATGTTTAAAATTTCATTCATATTGGTCTTATAGTTTATATTTTATAGGTTAGAAAATTCATGTACTTGAATAAAAGATAAATTAGGTTGAAACATTAGGTTTTATTTATATATATATATAACCATATGAACATAATAATAAAACATTAAAATTTTAAATATATAAAAAAATAATAAAAAATAGATTTTTTACTGTTTTAGGGAAAAGGAAGCATCGACGATGCCGCCTTTAAGCGGTATTTTTAATTTTTTTAACCCTGGCCATTTAAAAAAAATTTACAGGAGTATAAAAAAACTCTTTTTTTCCTAGCGCTGATAAAGTGTATATTACAAAAAAATTATATTTCATAAAAAATAATATATTGATATATAAGTATATTTATATTGATATAAATATAATATATATTTTTTAAAATATATTTTAGATCTATTTGATATGTGGTAGACGCAAAATGGACACTCGGAGCAGAAGTTATGGCAAAACGGACACCCGGAGCAGAACTTATGACCGTTGGGAGGAATTATGAGACTTTTTAGGCCTTGAATAACGTGATAAGGGGTTACAGTGGTCACCAAAGTGTGTATATTTTCTCAATATTTAATGTGACATGTGGTAGAGCCAAAACGGACACCCGGATCAGAAGTTATTGTCGTTTTAAATTGAGCAAGCCTTCTAGCACCTAAAAACCTAAGAAACCTACAACTCACTAAAACAACCATAACTTTTGATTCGGGTATCCATTTGAGCACTGAGACCAGTCAAATAGAATCTCTTGAGACGAGTGAGGACCAAGTCCAATAGAAACCATGAGAAGATCAAATAAACGGAAGATATATTAGTCATACCACTCAAAAAAAAACTCCAACTTCAAACGGTCACAACTTTCACTCCGGGTGTCCGTTTGGGCTCTAACACATATCAAATCGAAGGTAGAGAAGAGATATACGCTGCAAGATAACTTTAACAAAGTTTCAATAATTTCACAGAACCTAAAACCCCAAAAAATCATCAGAAGGCCTCCCAAACTCCGTTTCCATGTCTGGTGTCCTGTCAAATTTTTCTTAAAATGGAAATAAATCTTGATCCATGTGTATTTTTGGCATCCTCTACCTGTTATATCGTAGTTCGTTCCATGATATTCGGTTTGATTGGTCACAGAGCTGAAACGGACACTCGGATCAGAAGTTATGCCCGTTTCAGTGACTCTACGGTTTGTTAGGTTTTTCAAGCCCCCATTTCTAGCACTTTTTTTCTTGTCTGTTGTTTTTTCAAATAGCTGTAACTTATGATATGTCTATCTATTCAGCCTCCACCTCCTATCATATCAAATATCATTTGATGATTTTTGATTTGACTGGTCACAGAGTTGGAACAAACTCTCAGATCAGAAGTTTTTGTTGTTACCCTAAGTTTAGGGTTTATTTGACTTTCTGACTATATTTACGGGTTTTGAGGGTTTCTCCATTTTTTACCTGTTTTTCAGGTTTTCAGGGCTTGTTAACATTTTTCATAATGTAATTTTATTTATAATCCAATATATAACAATATATACATATTTTTTATATATTCATACATAAAAATTTAATTTTATAAATAAATAATTAAACATATTTACATATAAAATATATTTCTCAATATATAAGCCTTATCTAAATAAAAAACTAATATCCATTTTATTTAAAATACAAATATATGAATATTTATATACCTATATAATTTGAACGTGTATATATATATATGTGTGTGTGTGTGTGTGTATGCGTTTGTATTGACAAACTGATATATATTATCTATATATCTAAACATATGTATATACATATTAATATACAATATTTTTAAATATATATAAATATGTATAATTATACTTATAGATACACATATAATATATATATATATGTGTGTGTGTGTGTGCGTGTATGTGTATGTTGTATATATATATATATTTATTTATAAACACACACAAAAAAGCATATTTTATAAATGTATTTAAAAATGGTCTTATAAATATATATTAATATACAAATAAATATATTAATATATAAATATAACTATATATATATATATTAATATAACTATATAACTATATATATTAATATAACTAAATAAATAAATAAATAAATATATATATAAATATTAATATATATATGTTAATATAAATATATATTAATATACGAGTAAATATAACTAAATATATATATAAATAAATAGATATATTAATAAATTAAGATAAAAACAATATGGTGGAGTGATAAAGGCTTAGGTGCGCAGACAACAGGTCCCGAGTTCGAATCTAAGGGGAGGCAGGTCACGTGCACGGGTGGAATAAAGGCTAGCGTAGTTAAAGGGTGGTGGGGGTGCTGTTAAAGGATGGGGGGTGGGTGGGGTGTGCGGGCAGGGGGGGGGGGTGCTGTTGAAGGGGGGTTCAAGCGATGTTGAAGCGCCCCTCCCTGAGTTGCAGATTTTTTAAAGTTTTTTAACTTTTATTAAAGCTTTTAAAAAAGTGCTGATAAAAGATCCGTTTATCAACGCTTTTTTTAGTGCTGATAAAATGGGCATTTATCAGTGCTTTTCTAAGAATTGATAAAAGAGACCCCCATTATCTTCATTGAGATTAACTGTTGAAGGGGAGTTCAAGTGCTGTTGAAGCACCCTTCCCTGATTTGCAGATTTTTTTAATGTTTTTTTTTAACTTTTATCAGCGTTTTTAAAAAAGCGCTGATAAAAGATCCGTTTATCAGCACTTTTTTTAGTGCTGATAAAATGGGCCTTTATCAGCGTTTTTCTGAGAATTGATAAAAGGGACCCCCATTATCTTCGCTGAGATTAACTGTTGAAGGGGGGGTTCAAGTGCTGTTGAAGCGCCCCTCCCTGATTTGCATATTTTTTTAATGTTTTTTAACTTTTATCAGCATTTTTAAAAAAGCGCTGATAAAAAATCCGTTTATCAGCTCTTTTTTTAGCACTGATAAAAGACTCCTTTATTAGTGCTTTTCTGAGCACTGATAAAAGGGACCCCCTTTATCTTTGCTGATATTAACGCTTTTTTAGCGCTGATAAAGGCCTTTTTTTAGCACTGATAAAAGCCAGTTTTGTGGTAGTGAATCCAGAAGGGGGGGGGGGGGTTCAAGTGTTATTGAAGTGCCCCTACTTGATTGGCAGATTTTTTTAATGTTTTAAACTTTTATCAGTGCTTTTAAAAAAGCACTGATAAAGAACCCGTTTATTAGCGCTTTTTTAGCACTGATAAAAGAGACCCCCTTTATCTTCACTGAGATTAACAATGTTTTTTTAGTGCTGATAAAGGCCTTTTTTAGCACTGATAAAATTCAGTTTTGTGGTAGTGAATCCAGACCGGAGCTGAGCACATTGCACTGAGGCTAACAACAACACGAATCAGGAGTTGACTCAGGTATGAAATCCCCTAGGTCATGATTGATCTGTTATGGATCGATCATATTATAATGCTCAAGACCAGTCAGATGACATAATTTACCTTCATGCATTGTTTATTATTTTATGAAAGTTCATGATTATTTCATGATCACATAGAATAGTAAACAAGATAAAAAATGCATAAAGATGTGATAAATATATTTCTATTACATGTTCAGTTGTGAGCATGACAACCTAGTTTGAACATATGAAATAGAAAAGGATTATATTCGTTAATAAATATCAAAATCCCTAAAGGATATATTAAGTCTTAATTCCTTCCATTACTCACATTTGAACAAAACCGGGTGTTTGAGGTTCTCGTCAGCCATAGTTGAGAGCGCCTCTTACTACTGGGGTGTTTTCATGAGAGAATTGAGTCAACTTAACTAAAGTAAGTATTCAAGGATTAGCCATAGCTAATTTTCTATCACTTTAGATGAAAAGATTTAAGGGAATCAAGTTATGATTCTAATAAACTGGGACTTTACTCAACATAACAAGGAACCGCCAGTTTAAGCGGTTGGCCAGCCTAGTGCCTACCTTGAAACCCTCTGAGTAGTGGCGTAGCTATAGCTTGTAGACTATGAGAGAGGTTTCTAGGATCCTTGCCACTAGAGTACTCAAGTGATAGAGTATTTCAAATCTAATAGTGAGGGATATTGAGGTTTGATAAAATAGTGGGAGGTATTTAAATGATATAATAATAATTAATCAAATATCTAAATGGTAATCAATGTAAAGTACTGACTGCTAATGTTCAACTGATGTAGATTTAAAATGGCAATCACCAACACCACCAGTACTTTATCACTGCGATCAATTATGGATAAAGAAAATATCCTGACCGGTAATAACTTCTAGGAGTGGTATAGGAGCTTGTGCATAGTACTATACCAAGAAAAGAAGTTATATGTGATAGAATCCTCAGTTCCTACTGAGCCTCCTCAGGGATAATGTAAGGTGGAAAAAAGATAAATGGAAAATGCAAGTAGAGGATGCATTTGATGTTCAGTGCATCATGTTTCCATCTATGTCGATCCAACTGCAGAAAATGATTGAGGAAGAGGATGCCTACAAGATTCTTTAATATCTCCAAAAATTATATTAGGAGAGGGCCAGACAGGAAAGGTATGAGATATCAAGTTCCCTTTATAGGTGTAGGCTAGCAGAAGGGCACCAAGTCGGTCCTCATGTACTCAAGATGACCGGGTACATTGAGAGGCTTGAAGCCTTTGGGTTCAAATTGAACAAAGAGCTATAAGTGGATCTCATTCTTGCCTCTTTACCGCCAAGATTCTCGACTTTCACTGTCAATTATAACATGAATGATATGACAAAGTCGGTCCTAGACCTTTTGGATTTAGTTTTCCAAGCTAACAAGGATATGAAAAATATCAATTCCTCTGTCCTTATGATGAACAAAATAAAGAAGGGAAAGGAAAAGGGGTCTAAGGATAAGTTAAGGCCGAAGACACCAATGCACCATTCTACAAAGAAGCCAAAGATATAGAGGCAGAGCAATGAGCAGGTGGCTGTCTACTTTGGATGTGGCAAGAAAGGCCACTGGAAGAAAAATTACAAAAAGCTAGGAAGAAGAAGCAAGCTGACGATTATGCTTCAGGTATTTTTGTCATTGAATGCAGTCTCTCATTATCTACAAGTTGGGTATTGGATACGACATGTGTCTCACACATTTGTATTAACATAGAGGAACCAAGTAGGTTTAAGAAGATTGAAAAAGGCAAAGTAGATCTCCGAGCTGTAAATGGTGCAAGTCTTCCAGCCTTGGAAGTGAGAGATTATCACCTTACTTTTCCAAGTGGTTTAGTTTTAATTTTAAATAATTGTTATTATGTACCTTCGGAAACCAGAAACATAATCTATGTGTCAAGTTTGGAAACTATGGGATTTTATTTCAAGTTCGGAAATAAATGTTGTCTCTTTTCTAAGGATAACATATGTTATGGTATGGAACATCTTAACAATGGTTTATATATACTTGAACTAGAAAACCCCGTAATGGAAATCAATGACAAAAACAGCGAGCAAGACTCATATCTCACCCACCTATGGCACTTCAGGCTAGGTCATGTAAATGAGAATCAATTTTAAATATTACATCAAGAAGGGTATTTAGACTTGGTACTGTTAAAGCCTTTGGATGTATGTCAAGATTTTTTACATGGAAAAATGACCAAAGCACCTTTTTAGGTAAGGGAGAAAGATCCAATGCATTACTGGAATTAATACATACCGATGTATGTGGTCCATTTCTAATAGAGGCAAGGGGTGGATTTTCGTACTTCATTACTTTTACCGATGAATGCAGTAGGTATGTCTATATATACTTAATACGGTATAAGTATGATTACTTTTGGATATTTAAGGAATACCAACATGAAGTAGAAAACCAACTTGGTAATAAGATAAAATCACTCCATTCAGATTGAGGCGAATAATATCTTAACCAATCTTTCATTAATCAGTTGAAGGAGTGTGGGATGGTATCCCAACTCACTCCTCATTATACACCACAATAGAATGGTGTTAGTGAAAGGAGGAATACGACCTTTCTTGACATGGTCAGATCAATGATGAGCTATGAAACTCTTCCATTATCCTTTTGGGGATACACTTTGCAAACATAAGCATATACCCTTAACCGAGTACCAACTAAAGTGGTATATGGGATTCTATATGAGTTATGGTATAGAAATAAACCCAGTCTGTCACACATACATGTATGGGTATGTGAGGCTTTTTTCAAGACTATACCTAGTGAAGAATTGGTACCCCGAAGCACAAAGTGCATCTTTATAGATTATCTTAAAGAAACCAAAGGATATTACCTATATAACCCTTCAGATAGAAAAGTAATTGTGAAAAAACAAGACACATTTCTAGAAAAGGGACACATTTCTAATAGAAATAGTGGGAGTAAGATTGAATTTGATGAAGTTAATGATACAGATGCACAAGAGTTGTTATGGGAACAATATCCACAAGAGCAAGTGGAAGAAGAAGTTGTTCCAGAGACACAAATACCGTGTATGTCTACGCATAAGGTTAGAGAACCGGAGCATTATGGTTTTCTTGTCACCGAGTCAGGTGACACATTACTCCTTGAGGATGATGAAACTCTAACCTACAAGGAAGTAGTAGAAGGCAAAGAAGCCACTAAATGGAAATATTCTATGCATTCTGAGATGGAGTCTATGTACCAAAATCAAGTTTGGATTTTGGTAGACCCTCCAACTAATGTAAATACCATTGGGTGAAAATGGATATTCAAGAAAAAATGGACATGGATGGCAAGGTTAATACCTATAAAGAAAGATTGGTTGAAAAGGGTTTCAAAAAACATCAAGGAATTGACTATGATGAAACCTTCTCACCAGTAGCAATGCTGAAATCCATCATAATATTGCTTAAAATAGCAGCCTTTAATAATTATGAGATTTGTAAAATGGATGTCAAAAATACTTTTCTAAATGGAAAGTTGGTTGAAGACATCTATATGACTCAACTCGAAGGGTTCATCAGGCCAAAGAATGTAAATAAGGTGTGCAAGATACAAAGATCCATTTATGGATTGAAGCAGACATCACAATCATGGAATGTTTGTTTTGATGATGGAATAAGAGAATTTGGTTTTTTTTTCAAAAATTAAAGCGAGCCTTGTATCTATAAAAAGGTTGATGTGAATGCCATCATTTTCCTACTATTATATGTTGATGAAATATTAATTATGGGAAACAAAGTGCAGGTCTTACAGTTAGTTAAGACTTAGTTAAATGAATGCTTCTCCATGAAAGAATTAGGTGAAACAACCTACATTCTAGGGATAAATATCTATTGTGATAGATCTCAAAGGATGCTTGAGCTAAGTCAAAGTACATATATTAACAAGGTACTTAAAAGGTATAATATAGAACAATCCAAGAGAGGGTTGTTGCCTATGTCACATGGTATCAATCTCTCCAAGAAAATGTGTCCACAAACATAGGAGGAGATTGATAAAATGAGTAGAATACCTTATGCCTCGAAAGTTGTTTCTATCATTTATTCCATGCTATATACTAGGTTTGATATTTCCTTTTCTTTAAGCATGGTGGATAGATATCAAGATAATCCAGGAGAGCTGCACTGGACAGCTGTCAAAACTATGCTAAAATACTTGAGGTGTAAAAAGGATATGTTCCTGGTGTATGGAGGAGATGAGGAACTAGTAGTGAGAGGATACATTGATGCTAGTTTCCAAATAGACCATGATGATATGAAATCGCAATCAGGCTACATATTTTTCCTAAATAGTGGTGCGGTGAGTTGGAGAAGCTCAAAGCAATCTATGGTTGCCGATTCTAAAGTAGAATATGAGTATATAACGACTTCCAATGTAGCAAAAGAAGCAATATGGATACATAGATTTGTCTCAAACATTGGTGTTGTGCCTAGTAGTGTAGACCCTATACCAATTTATTGTGATAATACTACTGCAGTGGTGCTTGCTAAGGAGCCCAGGTCTCACTAGAGGACGAAGCATATACTTTAGAAATTTCATATCTTGAGGGATTTTACTTATAGAGGTGAAGTCACAGTTAGCAGAGTAGCCATAAAGGATAATGTGGAAGACCCCCTAACTAAAGCCATTTCTTAGCAAGAGCATGATTCTCATGTGAGAGCTAGCGGATTGAGACTAGTTAGTAGTTGGATCTAGTGCAAGTGGGAGTGTGGAAAGTGGGTTCCCTAGACCCAACTTGTGTTGTAATTTTTATTACCACTAAATGTATACTATTTTTTATATATACATGTGTTTCTCTTGCCATAAGAGTGTTGATACTTATGCATCCACTTTTTTATGGTAATGTCCTTAGATTACGGGTCGTATAAAAGTGTTATAATAGATCCCATGCTATAATGATAACCTAGAGATACTATGATAGTAATCTTAAAGTAATGTCCTATGTTCCAATCACATCATTCTAACAGGGCACAGATGATGTGAAACTATCATGTGCTAGGGGCTCATAAGCATTGAGGCTTCTTCTTCTCATGAAGTTCGCACTAGATTATCTCTATTAGCTGAGATCATGAGGAAAACCCGCTAATAAGAACACCACATGTTTTAAGTGTCATTGGTCATTCCTATCTATGGACATGTGTAATGGTCTCCTGAATTGAGATCATTATCGATGTATGTCATTTAATTGCGTACTTTGATATAAAGTGAAAACTATGGTAATAAAGTCGTGGTGAGGTAGTTTGTGCTGGGTACGTTATTGGTGACATGATGTTGATTGAATAATCAAGAAAGGATTTTTTGCTTACGAGTTTAGGAAGAGATATCTCAGACCTAGTAGATTAGGATGATAGCACCTTCATTAAATCCACGTCCATGGTAGTAGATGGTAAGACTATCTGGATAGATCAACAAATAACAAATCAAGGAAAAGGATGATGACACAAGTGTGCATCCTGCTTTATTGAGATATCATTGACAAAGAGAGTATATTACACAGACTGTGTTCATAGGAAGATAGTCATTGCTTTGACTTTTACTTATCTCTATAGGGGCCTCGATAAGTTGCTAGACCCTGCTCTTGGTTGGTGAATATTATTCACTGCTATTGAGATAAGTGCCTAGACAGTCACACACTATAGCACTTTGAAAATCTACCATATTCTGTTGAATAGGAATATAAAAATTGGTGGGACCCACCATGGGGTTCGAGTATTATCCAAGTTTTATGGATCACCAAGGAATAAATAAATTCTTTAATTATTCAAGTTTAGAATAATTTTTTGAATTTATTTATGACATGTATTTATAAGTCATTTAGTAAATACAAGGATTAATATTATTTGAATGGATATTAATTAAATATCTTGGGTTCGTTTAATATTGTCAGGAGACCTGAGTCGAGTTATAGAATCAAGTTTATCACGTAATATATTTAATATATATTATAGTTAAGTGATAAATTATAAATATTATTTATGGCATAATTTAATTTGTCATAACTAATTATTTATAATACTTATATAGCAGATATTTATTACACGAGGGTCGAGAACCCAAACCGGGTATTATAGATATTCCCTATATAAGTAAGAGAGAGGCTCATCCCATGGGACTATTCTTTTGTTGGAATTGAGAGCCTCTATCTCCTTATGAGAGATACTCTCTCAAATAAGCAAGATCCTCAAGTTCCGCCTTCACAGATCAAAGACACTAGCTTGTGGTGATCATCATTGCGTCAAAGTGGTCATCAGAGTACCACGCTAGCACCCAGATTCCAAAGGATGACGTGTGATAAAATTCAAGAGGCATGTGTGGAAGATCTAGAGGGCTTCAACGTTAGAGTCCTTGAGCAATAGTCGCCAGCATCTTGCGACAAGCCTACACACATCATAACCGAACAAGGTACATGTTCTGTTTATTTTTGTACTCTGTTTAAACCATGTGTGGTCGTCAGATCATATTGGGATAAGATCACTGGAGTCGATGATGTTACATCGCTTCAGTGACACATTTTTTTTAATTTCCTAACCCATCGAATTCCGCTACTTGTCTCGGTACCCATCATTTTTCTCAAATTTGATCCTCAAATTAGGAGATCCTTGTTCGCAATTAAAGGTGAGATTTACGATTCTCATTCATTTTCTTCCATTCTTCTATCTTGAGCATTTGGGATGATGGTTTAGTTTGATGGAAGTTGGGACATGGATTTTTATGGGTTTTATTATGTTTTAGGTTGATCGAGATTTCCTCATGCAAGTTTGGTCTTACAGTCCTCTTCTTACCTCATTCTTGAAGAACAACTTATAAAGCATCAATTGAGGTAGGGGATATAAGGATTCCCTCTTATCTGTGTGCATATGTGGGATTAATATGCTCTTTCTTTCTTGGGTGGATTTAAAGAAGATAATGAATTGAACTAAAAAGGTAATTGATGGGAAGGGGTGTTTCACATATGTTTACTTAGATATATGATATTGGTCATGTGATTAATGTATGATTACTGCTATTACTAAAAATTATTGTTTCTTCTAAGATTGTGTGTCATTTCCACGAATATATTTCTAGACTCACCTTTCATTAATAATGTAAATACGTTAAAAAATCAGTTTTTTAGAATCTAATATTGAATTGATATTTCTTGTGAAAGATAGGGAAATTTGTAAGTTTGTAGATGCCGGAGTTGGGTGTTTATTGTTGTTGCTTGTCTTGTTATAATGATGTGTCTTGTGTGGTTATTGTAGGTGTTATGGAAATTTTAGGAGCAATAAACAACAATCGAATTTGAAGAATAAGTGTAAAAGGGAAAAAAAACAAAAGAGCAAGAAAGAGATAAAAAGGCTCAAGATTTATGTGGTTTGGGAATAATCCCAATGCCCATGGAGAGGCAGAACACTTTCACTATTTTAGGAGAATATTTTAAGGTAATTCTCATAGTACAGAAAACCTATCTTGAGGGGAAGTTATAAAGTAATGAAATGCTACAGTAACCCACGTCACTATAGTGTCAATCTGAACATTAAGTCCACTATGCTGCAGTAGTGATGAGAGAAAGGCCTGTAGAGATACAGTCCCATTGTCACCAAATTCCAAGATGCTACAATACCATGTCTTCAAATTTTTCACTACTACAGTACCGCTATCAGTATCACCGACCAACTATACTACAATATTCAGTGTTGCTGAAGTGCAGAGGTTGAACAATGAGAGTTGCGGTCTCGTGTACACTATGGACCACTAGTAGTTGGACCAAATTCATCCAACGGATCAGACTACACCATTCCAATAATCTCCCACTTTGAGTCCAATCTAGTAAAATAAAATCCTTCCATGGTTCTAACTTTAGAAAACTTACTTAATCTGAGCTCCTCCTATCTTGCACTCACTGATGACCACTTTCCATTTAAAGATTCAATTTCAAGCCGCCGATTCATGAAACACTAATTTTTTCCCTTCCATGATCCTATATATAGTGTTCTCCCCTATTTTTTCTCTTATCCTTCATTCATCAATGAAGTCCAACAAAGGCACACCAATGCCTCCACTAGATGCTCAGGTACACCTTCAAGCTCCACTTGCTCCTAACACTCTGATTCTTTATTCACACCACTAGTTTCAACTACACAATAGTTCTTATATATGATACCTTTATTAAATATAACATTATGGTTTATGATAACCATCTTTTTCTTATCATCTCAGAATCAATAACCAAACTCCTCAGCAACATACCCAATAAAAAAACATAATTTGTACATAGTATCAAGCTTGTCGCTTGTATCAACATATATGTACGCATATGAAAAAAACTAAGGACTCATAAATGAGAGGGTCTTAACTCCTTTATTAAACAAAAATCCTAAAGTAGACATTCTCCCATCGGTACAAATAGACTCTTGTTGATGAGATATGCTGGCATATTCTCTGCCTCTACCCAAAAGGTCTTGGGTAACCCGGAGTGCAACCTAATACTCTTGGAACATTCATTAAAGGTTATATTCATCCTTTTATATACACCATTATGTTTTGGTGTACCTATAAGAGCCTTCTCCCACCCAATTACATTATTATCATACAATTCCATGAACTTTTTACTGTCACACTCTCCATCATTGTCAGACCACAAGCATTTCATCTTTGACCTCGACTCATTATTCACCAGAGTCTTCCACTTATGAAAAATGGTAAATACATTATATTTTTATAAAGTAAAAAAATTCCTTGTTGAGTCATCAATAAATTTCATATAATATTATGACCCACCAATGGAATGCACTGGTGCATGTAGAATCCTCGAACTGGAAGCCACTAACTGGTGCCCTGAGCTGGGTTTCCACATGACCTCAAGCATGCCTCCCCATATGCTAGAGGTTTCCGACTAATAATGAGGGTGTAATGTAATACGAAAGGAGACTATACCCTCTTTATCAGAGTAATACACAATATATAACCATAATAAATAAAGGAAATGATAACAAGTAATCATAAACATGCATTACCAACCATTTCCCAAAATTAGGTACAATACACAACTGGAAGTGAACATGCTTTGTAATGTCAATACCGTGCAAAGTGTAAAGAATACCTAAAATAAATACAACTTCAGAATCCCCAAAATGGGTCTTGACTCCCAGTTTGGATCCTCATCCATGCACATCCCAAGTCCAATTCAACTCCCAATCATAGGACCCTTGCCCTTGTCCTGACCTGCAACCATGAAATATGCTCGGGTATCCAATAACGGACCAAGAAGGGTGTGAGTACAACTCAATAGGCCACCACCAATGGTGTCTATAAAATATCCACTCTAAATAGATAGTGCATGAAAAAACTAAATAAATTACAAGGTAAAAAAAATACAACTCAGGTTCCATTGGTTAACAATATTCACTTTAACCATTTTAATCACTTAAACCATATTCTACACTTGTTCCATGGGTTAGGAATCTGCATCATTTACACAATGAACTAAGATGGTACACTACTAAGTATAAGAGAATAAGTCAAGTTCCCTACCTCACTAAGGATAAACATCTCATAAAAAAATATACCACACTTACCTTGGAGCCTTAGTCCAAGTTGTCTCATCAAATGTAACTGTTAGAGGTATAGGGCCTCAATCCCCTTTCCTAACCCATGCATTATGGGGTAGGGTGTAGAGCCTCAGTCTAACCTGAACCGTGGACACAGATCCTCAAGTCCAATACCCTAAAACTACCAATCCATGCACACATGATTCTTTATACATTTAAAACATATACCATATCACAACCATGCATAAAAAATACACATAACATTCACATTTCATAATCTACCCATTACATAAGTCATGTTCATGCCTTAACCCATTAGAAAATTTACCATTTACTTATTATATCCCATTTAACCCATTTCCCTTGTCATACCTTAACCCATTTAGCATACTCAACAATTTCCATACATTAACCCATTCCACATTATTCATCAATTCACATGAATTATCTCATTTATGCAATTCTATTACAAACTCATAAATCATTTGACACATTTACTTTATTCCATTTAACCATTTTTCACATTTTTCCAAACAAACCCTTATTCCATTTCCAACAACTAGACACTACTACCATTAACACATCTTTATAATTTGAACCTACATTTCAACTCATTTATCATGGGATCTATTTCAATACAAGTACACTTTAGAATTAACATTAGAATTTTCCATGTTCGAGAATATTGACACACCCCATGGGTGGCCCTAAACGGTCTTATCAATCTCAATGCACCCAAAAAGGATCATGAGGGGTCTAAATCATTATTTATCCAACCATTTTACCAAATCTTACTAAAGTTATCAAATGAACATCAAGAGGTCAGCAATATCACAACCACAAATGCAAAAATTGACAATAAACTATGGGATATAACTTGTAGACCACCTACCTCAAATCCTTAGATGAATGCTCGCTTAATCATTGCCATAGATCCAGATTCAAGCACCCCTTGAAGTCCCAACCTAATATCTACTGGAAAAAAGGGGGGTTTTAGGGATTCAGAAGAAGAAGAATGAAACCACAAACCCTAATCTAGAAAAAGAAGCAAAGAGAAGCGTTAGACTTACCCAGAGATTTGATCCGCAACCAAAGAAACTCTAAACAACCTAGAATCAAAGGATATCAACCCTTGGCAAGATTTGGGAGCCTTGTTTCATCACTAGGGTTGGAGGTGGAAGAAATGGGAGGAAAATAGGGCAAGGAACTTAAAATACTGAGGGGGAAAATGGTAATTTCTCACTTTTTAATGGGGCACATGGTTTGGCTGCACAGTTTTCCAAACTATGCACCAACCATGTGCCAGCATCTATCCAAGAGGGATCCAAGTCACTCAGTTACATGGGGATTCTACATGGTTTGAAAAACTGTGTGCCAATCGTGTGAAATGCCTTTGTCTAAGGTTGCGTGGTTTGGCCTCACCCCTTGCACGTTTTTCACTAATCATGCGCCAACCATGCAACATGCACAGGTCATCCCAATTTCTCTTTATTTTATATCCCAAACTGCTGAAACACCCCTAGCTTCCCCATACATACAGTAAACATTTATTTATCCAATTTTAAGGGATTTAAACCAAAATTTAAGCAGAAATGTACCTCTATGATGTTTAGGATCTTACAATGCATGCCCTCAAATATCATTGTGCACTAGGTCCATCTTCTAAACCTTCATTGTTTTATATCCTTTTTAAAATTATACCTTATTATACTTTTCAAAGATACAATTTAAACACAAGAAAACTTTCACTGACTTTAGATCTGATAGAATTACTTTTGTTTCCACCACCTTTATCTCTTTCTAACTCATGTGGTCTAATCTGTAATGCCATAGTTGTGAGTCCCCGATAGAATTTTCTATTGCAATAATGTCTATGCAATTTCTATCATATTGTGTAGGGTTCCATTATTTACTCCACGAGCTATGACCATGGCTCCCTTGATAATTTTTCATGCACTGCCAATGAACATGGTGCTAAAACCTACACCATCAAGGTGCCCAATGGAAATAAGACCCCTTATTAATCCAAGAATATATCACACATTCTACAAAATGAGAAAACTCCCACTGTTGATTATGATCCATGCATCACCCTTTCCCATAATCTGCAAGGGTTCATCATCAGCAAGATGCACCTTGCCAAAATTCCCTGAAACATAGCTATTCAAGAAACTATTCTATGATGTATAATGAAAGTTAAATGGACTGATATTTCACTATGTATTTTATTTAAATAAATATTTTTGTTTTATAACATGCTTCACATGTAATACCGAACCAAAAAAAATTGCTAAGCATTAAATTACTATTGAAATATATCCATTAAATTGGAGGGTAAATATAGAGGTAAGTGAATTATGAAATATATATAGAAATAAAAATAAATGTAAATTTTTAATACTAATTCATTGATAAAATTAAATTTTTATAACTAAATAACAAATAAAATTATGTTATGTGTAAAATATATTTCCTTAAAAAAATTTCATTTTTCATGCATTATAAATTTTATTATATTATGGTTAAATAATGGTTTAAATAGAAATATTGATAGTATATTAAATTAAATAAATTAAAATCCATCCAATAGTTATTACTAGGAAATTAACACATTTATTTTATGTTTACAAGATACATGTGTAGGATCATAATAATTAGCTTAGATGGATATACTTACAAGAGGGGGTGGGGGTGAATTATAGTTTAAAAAACCTTTAAACAGAAAAAACACAAAGCCTCTTAAATTTATCTGACTCAGAATTAGTCCAATTATCTGGGTAAAAAAATCAGAACCAGAAACCATCTGATTATATCAGAGTGAAGAATCAAAATCATAGTGGATTCAATTTATATCAAAGTATTATTATTATCATAACCATAGTAACGCCGATAAAAAAAATTGTATAGAAATCTTAGTATGAAGACTAACTTTCTATTACATGCACAAAAGAATAGAGACTTATAAAAACAATCAATACAATATCTAGTAACAGTAAGAACTACTTAAAAGCTATTATTAAAATATCTTACTCTTTTAACCTTAAGAGTAAGGTATTCAATAACCTTGACTAAAAGTATCCATAGTTTTGTACTTACTATCAAGTCTGTCTTTCCTTACGAGGAAATCCTTGGATACAAAGATTAAAATAAGCTCTGTCTTTCTATCCTTAAAATCCCTAGATATGATGATTGAAATCTATCTCCTAAGCCCCATAAACCCTCAATTCTATGGATCAGATTCACTGTTATCCTATCCCTGTAATCCCTCGATCGTAACAATGACCAAACATGATTACAAAAGAAAATATTATAAAGGAAACAACCCTGGCAAGGATTACTTAGAAATAAAAACTCTCTAAAGTATTATAAAGACTATGGAATGAGATGTTCACATAGAAAAAACTTTAGAAGACATGAGTTTCGAATGTGATCAACTCCAAAATCTTCAAATAGCCAACTATTTATAGGTAAATCCCCAACAATAATATTTACGAGTTTATTGCAACAACCTCAGACAACTGGATCTTTATGGATCACAATGCTCTAGAGTAATTGAATGTACTACATCATTTTTATTTAACATCATTACAGTGTTAAAGGTATTACTTATTATAGAAATACATATAATATATTCTGATTATAAACAGAGGATATTCCAATGTAATTCCTTATCTATTGTCAATATGATAACACTTATGAGAGTCAATCCAATTTTATCAGTACTAGAATCAATCCGATAGTCAGGAATTTTGTCATTACTAAAGACAAGACAAAAGTATAACTCTAGGTATGATAAAAGATAAGTTTGTTTTATTGGATGCATACTAAATCCAATGATTGTAATGAAGAATAATAATTTTAAACTTGTAATACATTAAATGTTTTTCTAGGTATGGTAAAAGATAATGTTTTCTACAAAAACATACTAAAACACTTGGGACATAAAAAGTTCGTAAATATTTTTTAAGAAAGTTTTTGTGATTTCTAAAACTAAAGGAATAAAAAATTAATAAGTAATACTTCTGACTCAACAATATCCCTCTTTTTGAAAGCACAAACCACAAAACTTAAATAGAAAAATAACTTGAAAAATTTACAGCCCTTTTTTTCTTTTTAAGAACTATGAAGTTATTCTCTTAAAACTTAACTCCCCCTAAGTTTGTAACTCTTATGAATATGATGTTTATTATGATGGAAATTTTTATAGAAAAAAACTTCCTTAAAGAAAACTTTTTCCCCTCAGTATATCATCTCCCATTGAGAATAATATTCTACTTTTAAATGAAATCCCTCCCTTTATGAAAAATTATCCCTTTTAATAAAACTTTCTCCTCTTTTGTAAAATATTATCCCCTTTATGTTTTTAAAAAATAATGGAGAATAATATGATGTTTCCAATGTTAAAAAATAGCATTTGAAACAATGAATTGAACTAACTAATCATCCATGAAAAATATGAAAGAATATATAACCAATTGGAATTGGAAAACATTCAAGCATAAAGGAATTGGATGCAAAGATAATTCATTAATAAAAATTAAAAATATTTTACAAAAGTGACATCGAGAGATCGAAAGAAAAGAAAATAATTCTTTCTTCATAAAATTATTAACAAAAGATTTCATCTGTTTAAAATCATGCCGATATTTCTCAAGCTTCACAATACTTTATTCATTCAACTGATATTGAGTCTTTGGCCTTTTAACTTCCTTAGAAAGTTCTTTTTTTTCATCCCCCATAATGATGAGTTCGTTCTCACAAGATCAAAGCATGCTCATCTCCAATTTCACATCTCAAATATTTTATTTCAAAGAATTCACATCTTCAATCCGTTCATATGTGGAATCTTTGAACTCTTGAAAAAATTAACTCTATCATCCATGTTCAAACATAACTTGTGAAAAGAATTATCCAATTACAACAAAAGTTTCTTAACTTCCTGAAACTTATAATCATGATCCCAGATATCAATGTCATTTTTAGACCATTTCTTCATCATATTATATGATGAATTTTGACTCTTGAAATTTTCTTCGAAAACTTTTAAACTGGTCTCAATCCTTATCACAGTTTCAGTAAAAAACTTGACCGACTCTGATTTCTCATTCATAGATTCATGAATCAACTTACACCTTGATTCGATATTAGGAAAATATGGAATTTGAACTATTAATCTTTTCAATGCCAAGTAGATGAAGTCAAAACCATTTTGAGTAATAGTTCCTTTAGATTCTGAATGATCGAGCTCAGGATGAGATGGTTTTGGCCTACTGATTCTGATATCAATTTCTTTTCCTTTATTCTCATATTTCTTTGAGACTTTCTTTTTATCTAAAATTTATAGAATTTATAAATCTTTATCATTAAAATATTTTTTAGAAACTTTAGTCTGATAATGTTGATCATTCTCTTCTTTTTTTGAGGATGATTGTGCTTCTTTTTCTCATGATGGTTCTTCTTCTTGAGAACTTTCAGATTTTTCATCCTTATTGGTCTTGGAGGGTAAATCTAATGAAGATGAAGATTCTAAAGATTCCTTTTCTGATTGTGTTTCTTCACCATCATCATCTTCTTGATATTCCTCTTCCTCTTCCTCTTATTATACTTCTTCTTCATTATTATTATCATCATCATCATCTTATTCTTATTCATATTCCTCTTCTTTAACTTCCTTATCAACTTCATTATTAAGTTCTTATTATAACTGCCTTATAGTTCTCAAATAACCTTTTTCAGCTAATTTCAGTTCTGAATATTTTTATGGAATAGTTGGAAATGATTAATCCTCATTAGACTTTCTATTTCCCTATCAGTAAAAGAAGGGATCTTAGTAGGGACTAAAAATGTTTCTTGAAAAACTAAACCATATTTCAGAATGATCGGATCAATATGGGATGTCTAAAGCACTATATTCTCAGAATCTCTTTCTACACCTTTCATCAAGATTTTCCAAATTATGGATTATTGCAGTCTTTTATTTTTATTTTTTTCTTATCTTCTTCCTCTAACAATTTAGTAGTCTGAATCTTCAAGGATTTAGCTTCTTTAGGGCCAATTCCAAACTCCGCATCCCTTGGATTTTTCTGAGCTTTACATTTCATCATTTACTTAAAAACATCATTTGGCATTTTCTTTTTCTTCCTTTGTTTCATTAGTGGAGAGGTATTTTCTTTTATCTTCTTCTTATTATCTTCCTCATATTTCCTTGATGGTTATGCCTCTTATATAACACCATCAACTATTTCAAAAAACTTCTTTGACATAGCACCGAGAACTAATTTCATCTTGGACATCATATCATCACTAATAGAGGAAATCTTTTCCCTAACCAGAAACAATGTATTTTCCACCTTGAATAGATCCATTACAACTATCTTTATAATTAAGTCATGAAACATTATAAGATTTTACTTTATAGAATATGTTTTGATATTCTCCATCATTATAAATATGAAATCAACAAGTTCAATATTTCTCATATTCACAAGGTAATAAAGTAAGAAAACATTAGATACTTTTAAAGTATCCCTTTATCCTTTCCTAGGAACCAAGTAACCTTGCATCCATAATTCCATGACTCTATTATCCAAAGTCAAGTGAGATACTTTTCTAACTTTATCATATTCCAAAAATAGAGAATCCTTATCCTTATTATTATCAAAAGTACCAAGACTGTTCACCAAATTATGAGAAGGAAAATAAGCTTATCCTTTTGATGGAACTCTAAATAAAACATAAAAACTTCTGTAATACAACTTAAACCTCTTTCTCAAACATTGTGAAGGATACTTTATCCTTATAAAATTCTTTCACAAATTGAATAGATGCATAAAATTCAGACAATACCTCTGGATAATAAATATCAAAAACCTTGTCAGACTTCTCAACACATACCGACTCCCAACATTGAAAAGAAATAATATTCTTGAGAGTTTAATCATATTCATCAAACCAAGATCTCTCTAATAACATTTCCATGAATACGAACCACTTAGCATAATATTCCTTGGTTTCCATTAGATCTAGATTTTGAAACTGGTCAACATATGAAAATAATTTTTTTTGGACTGATGAATTTGAAGGCTGCAATAAATTGGAAGAAAAAACAATGGATAACCGATGTGGGACATGGGGTGACCCACCCTTATATAGACACTAGGGGTAATAGTTCAAATTCCATAAGATAATATACAATTAATATTGAAACCATTCTGATTTTATGGTCAAGATTGATCCAAATAAAGTTTTAAGAGTATTTTTGAATTCTCAATGTTTTTTAAAACTTTTATCAGAGTGAGGATCATTCTGATTTGAAAATGTTTTAAAAAATTAGAAAAAACAGTTTTTTTATAAAACTAAAAGTATAAAAAAATTATAAACTAAATTAATGAAAAAGTAAAAAAAATAAAATAATAGAAAAGTACCATTTGGAGTGGAAAGATTCATTAGCACGATTAACTCGTTCTTGGTTTTTATAAAAAGATTACGATAGTTGTGAAATATAGTTTAGTTATGATAGTTTTAATAATAAAACTGAATATGATAGTTTTGAAATAAAAAAATGATTATGAAAGTTTTTAAATTTGGAAAATTTTATAAGAAATTTTGAGTCTAGTATATTTATTACATTTTCTAAGTCTGAAAAACATTTTATAGAATTATGACTCTGAAATTTTTATAAAAAGTCAGAGTCCATAAAAATTCATTATGATAATTTTTTTAGAAATGATAAGAATTTATAAAACTAAAAGATTTAATAAAAACTAAAAGTTTTTGAAAAACATAAAAAATATGTGCTCCCACTATGAGAAAGAGTATATTAATGTAAGGACATGGGTCAAAAATAAGTAGATATGAATGATCACTTTACATTGATCATTCCTAGCTTATATTTAAATATTCAAATATATCAGAACTAAGAGTTTTTTTTAAAAATGACAGTAATTTTTTCTTGTATTCTGATGAATTGTAAAATTATATCTCCTTTAAGTGTGTGAAAGGAAATAGTGTATTATATCTATGTTCTTAGAACATGAGTGATTTTCTGGGTTTTTACTTAAAGTAATGACACTTGTATTATCACAAAGTATTTTAGTTTTATTAAAACTCATGACATAGTCAGTGAGTATGTGTTTCATTCACAACACTTGAGCAAAACAACTTCCAGCTGCTATATATTCAGCTTCAATAGTGGAAAGTTCTACTGTGTATTTTTTTCTTACATGACCAAGAAACTAAATAATCTCCCAAGAAATGACATTTTTTGGATGTAATTTTTCTATCCATTATACATCCACCAAAAGTTAGCATTTGAAAAAAAATTTAATTCAAAAACATTTCCAGAAGAATAGAATAGGCCTAAATCCATAGTTCCATTAAGATAATGAAAAATTCATTTTACAGATTTCAGATGATATTATTTTGGATTGGCTTGATATAGAGCACATAATCATACCACAAACATTAAATCTGGATGACTAGCAATTAAGTAAAGTAAACTTCCTATCATACCTCTAAAAGTTTTCTAATCAACTAGTTTCCCTACCTCATAAAGATCTAAAGTATTGGAGGTACCATTAAGAGTAATAATACTTTTAGTATTTTCATATAAAAATTTCTTAATAAAATCTTTTATATACTTATGTTGAGATATAAAAGTTCCTTTTGGTTTCTGTGAAATTTGAAAACCAAGAAAATATGTTAACTCACCCATCATACTCATTTCAAACTTAGAATTCATAAGATATGAAAAGTAATATGTTAAATATTTTTGAGTTGAACCAAATATAATGTCATGAATATAAATTTTTACAATCATATTGTTTTTATTTACTTATTTTATAAAAAGAGTCGGATCCGCAACTCCCTTAACATGATTATTTTATAACAAAAATCCAGTTAATCTATAATACCAAACTCTAGGGGCTTGTTTAAGTCCATACAAATCTTTGGTAAGTTTATAAACATGTTTTGGATGCTTTTTATCCTCAAAACCAGGTGTTTGTTTAACATAAACTTCATCCTGAACATATCTGTTAAGAAAAGTACACTCCACACCCATTTGAAATAGTTTGATATTAAAGAATACTAAAAAGGCTAAAAGTATTTGAATAGCTTCAATTCTTGCTACCAGTGTATAAGACTCTTCTTAACATATTCCATCTTTTTGATTATAACTTTTAGCAACAATTCTATCTTTATTTCTAACTACTATGCTATTTTCATCGTATTTATTCTAAAAGACCTATTTTACTCCAATTATAGAAGTTTCTATAGGACATTCAACTAAAGTACCGACTTTATTCCTTTCAAAATCATTGAGTTCATCTTGTATTACCTTAATCCAATCGTCATCACAAAAATATTCATCAATATTCTTAGGTTCAAATTGGAATAAGAAAGCTAGATGTTCAATTTCATTTCCTAAGGAACTTTTAGTCCTAACTAGTTAATCTACACCACCAATGATACTTTCACTAGGACAATTCCTAAGAAACAATGAATTCTTGGGTTTTCAAAAGTATTTTATTCAATAATAGGTAGGAAATATTCTTATGGGATAACTTTAGAAACCAATTCTTTAGTTATTTACTTAAGAGAATAACTTTCTATCAAAGGTTGAAAATCAGTTTTAGAAATAACATATGAGGATGTAGGTTGGGGTTTTCTGAAATTATAGGGATCAGTTTCATCAAACATAACATGTACTATATCCTCAACAAATCAATAATTTTTATTAAAAACTATATAAGCCTTAGAAGTAGTGGAATATCTTAAAAATATTCCTTCATCAAATATGGGTGAAAACTTATGTAAATTATCTTTAGTATTAAGAATAAAAACTTTGCAACCAAAAACTTTGAAGTAAGAAACTTTTGATTTTCTTCATGTTCACAACTCATAAAAAGTTTTATTTAGAAAATGTCTAATTAAAGCTTTATTTATCATATATCAGGTAGTACTAACTACTTTTTCCCAATTTTTTATAACACATGACACTACTATAAACTGGGTTTATCTAGCGCTAGCTAAAAGTGTTGTTAAATACCCCCTTTGTCAGTACTAAAAAAGCACTGTTAAAGGGGGTCTTTAACAGTGGTAAAAAAGAATTGTTAAAGGATGGATTTTATCAGTTCTTTTTTAAAAGCAATGATAAAGGCCACCCTTTATCAGTACTTATAAAAAAGCACTGATAAATGGGGACATTTATCAATGCTTTGTAAAAGAGCACTAATATGGGGGGGGGGGTTGTCAGTTCTTTTTTAGAAGCATTGATAAAGACCCCCCTTTATTAGTGATTTTTTATTAACATTGATGAAGTATATTTAAAAAAAATATTTCATTAAAAAATATATATTAATATATAAATATATGTATATTGATATAAATATAATATATATATTTTAAATATGTTTTAGATAAGGTAAATAGCCATTTACACTTAATATATAAGATATTTAGTGAAAATGGATTATAAAATAATTTAAAAAATATTTTTAATTAATAATTTTCTAATTATTACCAAGTAATATTCATTTAATATTAATTTGAAGATAACAAATAATAAAATAAAAAAATATCTACAATAAGTTGAAAACGTTACTCGAACTTCAAACGACCATAAATTTTGATCCGAGTGTCTGTTTGGACTCTACCACATACCAAATCGAATCTTGAGACCAGATCTATGCCTTAGAAACCTAAGGGAATCTCAATCATGTTTTTAAGGCCAAAAAGGTCTAGAATGCCTCTAAAACCGAGTTTTTAGTCGGAGTACCCCAATTTCTTAACATTCGATGGATTTTCAGCCTTGTTTAAGGGGGTTTTATTGAATTTTTTTCGATAGAGACTGAATTTATTCCCAAGGATTGTATTCATATTGATATTATGGTTTTGAAATTTTATCATTTTTCATAATGTATATTTCTTTATAATATAATATATTCGTATTTTCTTTTATTTAATTATAATAAATTACTTGTATAAATACATATATCAACATATTTGTATAAAAATGTATTTTTAAATATATAGAATAAATATCTATTATTAATTTTATTTAATGTAAAAAAAATTTCTATTTTATTTACCTTATAAAAATGAAATAATATGTATATATATACCTATAAAATTAATATTTATATATAAACATGTGTGTGTTAATAATTAATAAATATATATTTATATGTATATTATAATATATGTAAATAAATATGTATTCTAAAAATGCATTTAAAACAACATCTAACCCTTTTTATATTATAAAAATATATTTATAATGTTTATATATACATATATGTGTGTATTAATAAATGGATATAAATTTATATTATATTCTAGTATATGTAAATGAATATAATATATAATATAATTAATTAAATATAAGTATATATATATATATCACACACACACATATATATTTTATAAATATTTTTAAAAATCTATATAAATATATGAATAAAAAATATATATGTAAATATATATATATATATATATAAACAGAAATATCATTAAACAGACACAAAACAACATGGTGTAGTGGTAAACACGTTCCAGCTTCAAAAGAGAGGTGCAAGGTTCAAATCCAGGCAGGTGTGCATGAGATTGGAAATTTTTAAAGTGATAATAAAAGGGGTGGTGGGGTGAAAAGAGCTAATAAGGGGGGTGGGGATGATGTTAAAGGTGTCGTGGAAGCACTGTTAAAGTGGGTCCTTTAACAGTGCTAAAAAAATGCTATTAAAGGACCCTTTTAATAGCATCTTTAGCACTCTTAAAGGGGCCTTTAATAATTTTTTTTAACGATGATAAAAGCCTAGGGATTTTAACCATGCTCTGGTAGTCATCACTTTTTTAGTGTTGATAAAGGCCTATTATAGCACTGTTAAAAGACTTTTATAGTACTATGAGTATTCACTCAGCATGGTTCTAGTAATATCCTGAAGAATTCTATTTCTTCTTTTAAATAAACCATTTTCTAGGGGGTTCTAGGTTCTGAAAACTTACGTTCATTACCATTCTTACTATAAAAAGTTTCAAAATCATAACTTTAAAATTCTCCATCATGATCACTAAAAATAATTATCAAGGAGATGTTTTTCTCATTTTTAACTCTGGATAAAAAAGGTTTAAAATAACTAAATGCTTCAGATTTCTTTGTGAGAAATTAAACCCATGTGTATCTAATGTAATCATTAACTAAGACATATACATAGTATTTTCCACAAATACTCCCAATTTTTCTAGGAAAAAATAAGTTCATGTATACTAACTGTAGAGCATCAGAAGTTGATAATTCAGTAATAGATTTAAAACATGAGTAATGTTTCTTACCGTATTGACAAGAGTCAAAGACTTTAGAACTATCAAACCTAAGTTCTGGTAGATCCTTAATAAGTCATTTCTTAGTCAACTTAGATAAGTTTTTAAGGTTACAATGTCCTAAACTTCAATGCCATAACCAAGATTGATCTTCCATTTCACTAAGACAAGGTGAGTCATGAATCCTGAGGTCTTCTAAGTTTAGTGTGTAAACATTCTCAAGCCAATTTTCAGAAATAATAAATTCATCCTTGGATATATGTACCAAACATTTATCATTCCTAAAGCTCACAAGATAACCTTCATCACACAATTAACTTATTCTAATAAGGTCGTGTTTAAGACCTAAAACAAATAAAACATTTGAAATAAGGTCTTTTACAAGAAGAACAATTTTACCTATTCTGATAATCACTCCTTGAATTATCTATGAAAGTTACTTTACCACCTTTCATCTTTATTATCTTCTTGAAGAAATCTTTGTTTCCATTCATGTTCCTAGAACATCCACTCTCCATGTACCAATTCTTTTTGTTGGTACTATCTTTTTTTTCCTAAAAACAAAAGAATTAGATTTTTGGAACCCAAACCTTATTGGGATTGATATTTTCATAAAAAAAATCTTATGGGACCACATTTGTTTTAAAAAATAAGCCTTTTGAAAACCAAGAGATTGAATGTTGTTTAAATAAAAAAATTTCCTCCAGTGACCACCACTTTGAAAAATTTTACCGTTTTAAATAAATTAATTGTTACCAAAAATAGGTTTTTTATTTTTAAAACCTATTCTATAACTATTACAATGAGGTATAATTTGTTTATATGTTTTTTCAAAGTTTTCCTTACTATTGGTAAACTCTGATAAAAGTCTATTCAAACTAGAAATTTTGGATTTTAGACAACATAAGGCTAAAAAATCCCTGAACCCATTAGTCTAGTAGATCACACTTCGTCTTCTCCATCTTCATTGGGTTTTCACCTAGAAGTGAAAAATGTATCTTTTTCAAATAATGATAATCTTCGATCTCCATCCTATAGTAACTGATATCAGATCCATAAAAAAATTGATATTTAACTTGATTTATTCCATATCCATTATTTAATTTGAGAAATATGATCTAGATCTTCCAAACTCAGGCTTTGATACCAGTCAATATTTAAATTTTGGGAGCAAAAAACAATAATCAAATTAATATAAGAGGAGTAAAATAGAGAAAAAAAGAACAAGAGGAACAACATAAGACATGATATTTATGTGGTTTGAGAATAATCCCTACATCCATGGAGATGTAAACCACTTCAATATATTGGGATCAAACTACAGGGTAATTCTTAGAGTATAGAAACCCTAACTTATGGGGTTATCATAAAGTAATGCGGTGCTATAGTAACTTGTAACAACCCGAACTGTTATAAATGAAGTTTCCCTTTGCAATTTAATTAAATTTATTTCCATGTAATATGGTTATAGAAAACACATGCACTTCCTTGGTTATATGATTGGATTTAAAATACTGTTAATAATATTACCGTTGTTAATATATCTATTAAAGAGTGATCAAATGATTAATATAAATATATGGATTTAACAAATCCAATTGACATAGACAAAGTGACGGCCTCATCTAGTAGGATTGTACCCTATGAAGCCCATTTATCAGATCTTACAAAGGAGATAGAATCACTGGAATTTACCCTTGACCAATCCCAAGCTAATATCTAATAACTTAAGCTCGAGTAAAATCGTTTATGAGGGAATTTCAACCTCATTGAGATAACGACCCAAACAATGTTCGTCGAACGACCCCATGAAGGTCTCACCGCCACACACATTGCTCTTAGGGTGTACATCGGTGTAATAAAGGAATATGTATCAATAAATTAATAATATGAATATGTATATTTTATAGAATAATGCTTTTTTAATTTTATTGTTACTTTATAAATGATTTTGATTTTGGTTCAATTAAACACAAATTGTATTTTCAGGTAATATTCAAATTCAATTAAGGAATTTATTTTGAATAATTAATGGATTTTAGAAATAAATATTACTTTAATAAAATTTTATTATTAAATAAGGTTTATTAATAACAAATGTTCATATAATTTTTATTAAGTGAAATATATTTTTTATAAGGGCTTAAAAACTATTATTGTCAAAAAACCCAACATTTTTCAATAAAAGTATAATATTATTTTAAAGGTGAAAATGATCATATTTAGAAAATTATTTATATAAAATCAATATTATTTTTCTAATTAGAACATTTAAATTATCTAATGGTTATTTTTTCATAATTTTCGGAGGCAGCCACATTTTTAGGTAAAAATTAAATACTGTATAAATATACTGCGTGTTGTTTTATGACATCATAATGACCCAAAAATAATGAAATAAATAATATAATGGGTATAACCATCAAAATATATTTTTTCTACTTCAAATAATGTGATTTTAATTTTACTTTATTAATTTTATTAAGCCTTTATGAATCCTCCAAAACATTTAATATATTTTAGAGTTTTAAATTCATTTAATTAAAATTGTGACTCACCTCCACATAAGAAAGAATTATTTTAATATTTTAGGACCTTTTCATAATAAAATAATGAAAATATCTCCACTTTGGAAAAACCATGGGCAAAAACCATGGTAAGGCTAGTGGTTTGAAACATTTTATTTTGTAGAGTCCAAAACCTAAATATTAAAGAAATCCATCTACTTTACTATATAAGCCCACCCAAGATCCCACTTATCTTCACTAAAATACTTTAATAATGACCTTAATATTACATAATGTCTCAATAATCCTCCCAAGGTTCCCCCAATCTCTCAAGAACCCCCTTTCAAGCTTTCGGTGTCATACTCTTAAGGTAAGGGATCATCTCTTTCTCTTTTATTCAAGAATCTCTTCTATGTTATGACCTTTTATTTGTTAATTCCTAATGATAGGTTATGTTTTATCACATCCCAAAAACTTCCCTTATTATTTATAAATGGTTAGATACATCTTTCTCTCTTATTAGTCCCTCTTAAGAAGACCCGTTACCATGCCGAAATTCCGTAAGGGTTCTTTCCTTTCTCATTTTTATCAAAGTTTATTTATCTTGTTATGACATTTTATTTTAAATTACTAATGATGGGGTATGATTTAGAACCTCAAACATAATTCCATTATTATTTATAAATTATGATAGAACCCATTCTCTCTCATTAATCCCTCCCATGTACACTCGTTACCATGCCGGAATTTCGTAAGCATCCTTTCCTTCTCTTTTTATTCAAGTTTATTTATTATCACATGCCTTATTTTTCTAATTATCTGTAAAATTAATTTACAAATGAAAAGAGACACATTTATCTCTCATCAACCCATTTTATGAATTTTTAAGTGATATTGTTATGCTGTTGAATTTTCACCGAAATTTTTTCATGTCAAACCAATTGTGTAGTGAATTCCGTACCCATTTCCTATCAAGGGTGTTCAATTTTATTCAAATATAACTTTTTATTGGGGACTTACATGTATTTATTCCACACTCCTTGATCATGGAATAAATTATGATGATGAATGAATGAATCCATGTTTTATGATCTATGTGGCACACTTAAGCATGAGAATGAAATGAAAGTGACGGGTGAGCCTAAAATTATATAGCTCTCCAATGTATTGGTTAATTTTTAGTATCATGATATGTCATGTTGGGATAGGGGTGTACCTGATTCCTCTATGGGACTTTGTAAGAACCCGGATCTTCGTTCAGGTATGTTTTTCCTTTTTCTGGAGTTTTCAAGAAAATTAAATTTTCTGGAAATTTTCGAAGTACACGCCATGTACTTTCTGAGTACACACCGTGTACTCTTCTCCGGCTCGAAGCCGTGTGTTGGCCATGCCCGGGCCACACACACGGTGTGTAGGGGTGAGGTGGAGGCCGAATTTGGCGGAGTACGGAAAAACCCACTACACGCCGTGTACTTTAAAAATACACGCCGTGTACTTTTTTTTCACTAAATGGACCGGGGTCGCGCCTCATCACGATAATTGTCTTCTTCTAGGTTTGGTTCATCCGAGAGCGACCCGTACAACCGAATATTCCCCGACCCGCTGTGCCTCCGTTCGACCTCCGTTCCAGCCGTCGTCGATTGCGTTGGAAGCGCAACGGTGAGTTCTCCGTTCTGCTTGAGTTTTGTTTCTTGATTCCTCCTGGTTTTTAAGTTATCATAGGTTGATATTTTTGTGCGTTTTCTCAGATCTACGTCATTATAAGGGGAATCCGTCGTCGTCATTCACGTATATCGATCTTCTAGGATCGAGGTAGGTGGTTTGTGCCTTTCTGTAGAAAGTTGATGGATATTTTGTGCAAATTCCACCAATTCCTTTGAACGGGGAATTGGGGGTTTCCTGTTTTTGCCCTGCTTTTTTCTTGCCTGCTTGATTGCTTTAGTAGAGGTTGATGCTTGTGAGTAGAGTAATTTATTTTGTGCTCAGGTTGCTTTGTCATGCTTGTTTTTCTTATTAGGCATTTCGCCAGTTGCCATACCTAGTTGTAGGGTTGTGGACTATTGCCTTGTATTGCTGTTGAGCCTTAGTTGATAGCCAAGTAGTTCTTGAGGTTTACTTGGATGATGCATGCGTGCTGAGCATGTTTAGTTTCACTCAGGAATGTGAGAACCTAGAGTAGTAGACCAAATGGAGAATTGACTAAAGGGCTTCTCCAGAGTGCCTTTTAATTACGACGCGAGACCACAGGGGGAATTGACGTTGAGTGGTTCCTCAGAGAGTCTGTAGTTTCTCGACTCGGGCCACAGGGGGAATAGACGTTGAGTGCTTCCCTGGAGAGCCTTTAGCACGATACGAGACTATAGGGGGAATTGACGGTGAGTGCTTCCCTAGAGAGTCTATTAATTTCAGAGCTGAACCAGAGGGGTGAGACCGTGTGTGCCTCCTAGAAGGTTTCTAGTACTTATAGGTTGAACCATAGGGGTTAGGCTGTGAGAGTTACCCAGAGGGTTACCTGTTTTCTTCTTGTTGTTGGCTGCTTACTTGTGTACCTTGTTTGTTAGAACTGTGGATTGTAGCTGCTTGTGCTTTCCTGTTTACTACTTCTTGTTTTATTACTGCCATATATTCATTGACTGTTAGGCACAAATCTTTGGGTGATTTCCTACTGGGATTGTATCTCACACCCTGTTTGGGCCATGCTTTTGGGAGCAAGAAGACTTTGTTGCTGCAGGTATTGATAAAGGCAAGCGCCCTTCTACTTTAGGTTCTTGATTGTGCTGGAGCTGGAGAGCATGGGACCGAGCCGTGGCTCGCGATGCTGAGGAGTTTATTTTGTTTTCCTTGAACTTTGTTTTTCAGTTGTATTCCAGCAAATTGTTGTGTTTGCTGTTTCCTTAAATACTTGTACCTGCTGCATCCTTGTCATCATTGCTATATATATATTCATTGCTTCCGCTGTTCAGTTCAGTTGTGGTATGTTTTTTAGTGTTTCTGCTATTTTGTCTGATTGTTGTTCTGCTGTATACTTACCGAATGAGGGCATAGTTTCCCCACTGACTCACCAAGGCCCTCGCTGTTAGTCAGCGGCCTCTAGCATTTGGGGAAACACGCTTGAGGTCATGTGGCGAACTGGTTACGGGGCACTAGTGGAGGGGCTCTGTATTCGGGTCGTTACAAAGTGGTATCAAAGGAGTTCTTTTCTCTTGCTTTATTTTTTGGAGACTTTAGCTAGGGATAGGACAGATTCGATACTTGGTATTAAGCTGTGCTCAGGAGTAGCTAACCCGTGTACAGGGAAAAGCTATACTACCTCGTTAATTGCAGTTTACTGATTTTGAGATTTTATGGTTGATCTGATTTCACCTAGAGTGATTCACATGACTTGTGCTATTATTGTTTTGATACTTCGATTCTATTTCTATCGCAACCCAATGAGATGAGGGTATTCCATCTCATGCATCATATAGGCACTTGTAGAAATCACATGCCATGCATTCTTGCCATGCCATCTAGTGTGCATTAGCGATTACATGCTGTTGTGATAGACTCTGTGTAGATTATGCATGCTGTTGTGATAGATACTTGATAGATGCTCTGCCGTTATGTTAGAAAATTGTTTGTTTTTCTCTTTGATTAAAAATGATCCTGTTTTCCCTTGTATGTGACTGTGGGAGATGCCAAGCTTTGATTCGTGGGGGAGTATGGGCCCTCACGATTCGGAATCTGGCACCTCTTTGCCTTGTTTTTAGTGTTTCTGGAATTCTATGCAGTTTCTGAGCCACTGCCCAGAAAAACCCAGAATACATGGCATGTAATTTTTCTATACACGCCGTGTAGTTTTCAGGCCGTGTCACTGACCGTGTGAGCAGAACATGGTGTCGTGGAAGTAAACTTGGGAACACGCCGTGTACGATAGGTACACACCGTGTAAGTTCGGAGCCGTGTACCCGACCGTGTCACTAACAACACGGGTCGGGGAAGCTCGGGTAGAACACGCCGTGTCCGGAGGGAACACGCCGTGTAGTCCTGTCCAGGTACCCGGCCGTGTCACTAACAACACATGCCGACTTTACATTCATTTCCACATGCCGTGTTTGCTCTGAACATGCCATGTAGTCTTGTCTAGGTACCCGACTGTGTCACAAACAACACGGGACAGTGTCACCTTCGCTTATACACGCCGTGTTTGTTCGGAGCATGCCGTGTAAGGTTCAGCTGTGTAGACGGCTGTGTGCTTCACAACACGGGCCTCCGAAGCCTTGTCTAGTACACACCGTGTTTGTTTCGAACACGCCGTGTAGTCTTAGGTTGAGTCGGACCGTGTGGGTTAGCCGTGTAAAGAGACTCGGGCAGGGGAATAGTTTCAAGTACACATTGTGTGTTGGGGTCAACACGCCGTGTAGTTGAGGTGTTACACAACTTGTAGGGCAGGAGTACACGCCCATGTCATTGGTTTAAGAAGACACGCCGTGTAGTTTTTATACACGCCGTGTAGTCGAGTTTTTTAGACTTGTGTGTTTTTTTCCCTGTTCCCGTTTTGTGCTCTTGTGTTCTCTTTCCTTGTTCTCCTGATCTAAGGTGTGCTTTTGATCTTTCAGAGCTATGCCTCTGAGACGCCCTCCGATCGTACGTCTGTTTTCAGGCAGCGATCAGATGCCAGATAGGGCTGATCAGGGACTTTCTGCCGATCCTCCAGTCGGGCCAGCCTTGGCACCGACTGTCATACCAGTTGCAGGCGCTGACACGCAGTTTAGGGAAGGTTTCACGAGGATGATGCAGGACTTATAGGGAGCACCGCCTCCTACCATGTCTATAAAAGACTTGACGCGAGTTTTACGACAGCAACATCCTCCCACATTCTCGGGGGAAGGAGGACCTCAGGCTGTAGAGTCATGGCTGGAAGCCATACTGACTATCTTCGAGCATCTGGAGATGCTTCCAGAGAGGCGGGTCAAGCTCGCCACCTACATGCTCCGAGAATCCACCAAGAGGTGGTGGGACGTGATCTCATAGGCGGGTCAACAGCAGGCTATGGCTTGGGAGGAGTTCCAGCGTGTTTTCTATGACTACTTCTACCCGGAGACCCTGAGGGCCGACCGAGCCTGGGAGTTCATGAGCTTAGAGCAGGGTACTCTTTCTATCATAGAGTATTCCGCTCGTTTCACCGAGCTGCAGCGCTTTACACCCCTTCGGGATGGGAGTGAGGTGTTCTTAGCAAGGAAGTTTGAGGATGGTCTCAGGCGGGAGATCCGCTCGCAGGTGAACATCTTCCAGCTGACTTCCATCACTTCCATCGTCAACCAGGCACTGATTGCAGAGCGCAATCTGAGAGACTCTAGATCTGCAAGCCAGGGCAGTCCTGCTTCCAGAGTTACTTTGCCTCCAGATGACAGTAAGAAGCGCCGTAGAGAGCCTACGTGCGGTGATCTGAGGAAGCGAGATGCATCGTCAGGCAGCCATGTGACATGCTACCAGTGTGGCAGGTCAGGGAACACGAGGCCGCAGTGCCAGAGGGACCCTGTGGAGTGCCGATCTTGCGGCAAGATGGGTCACCTTCAGTGTTTCTGTCAGGTTTTCTCACCAACAGCTGGTGACTGGGGTTCTTCCATGACTCCTCGTTCAGGAGCAGCACAACCAGTTTCTCACCAGTCGTGGAACTGGAGTTCTTCCGGCCGTTCGGGCCAAGGTGGAGGTTGAGGCCGTGGTGGTCAGCCACAAGTTCCTCAGCACCAGCATGGAGGTTCAACTCAGAGTGGTCAGCCAGGGGCGCAGGGCCACGGTGCAGGCCAGTCCTTCGCCGTGGAGAAGACTTATCAGGAGCAGGATCCCAACCCTTCTACTGTTCGAGGTACAATTTTAGTAGCCTCAGTTTTATCTTCAGCCCTTTTCAATACTGGTGCTATGCATAGCTTTATCTCTGTTACTGTTGTGGAGAGCCTTGGACTCTGCATCTTTTCTTCTGCCGACTCGTTGACACTAGACACACCCTTGGGGACAAGGACATCTAGTGTACGCCAGTGTAGAGAGTTCCTTCTCGAGGTTGTAGGGTATCGCTTCTTATGAGATCTCTATGTCTTAGAGATGACAGGATATGATTTCATCCTTGGCATGGACTGGTTTATTCCCTTTTAGGCAGTCGTCGACTTATATCCCCACAGAGTGAGTTTCGTATCACTAGAGGGTGAATCTTTTCTTCATAGAGGTGAATGGGATGTTCAGGCGAGTCGAGTAGGACTCGAGCATCTTGGGCTAGGAAGGGTGACGACCCAGATTGCTAGTCTTTATCTAGATGAATAGGGGACTCCATAGTTGGAATTTCCTCCAGTGGTGGATTGCTTCAGGGACGTCTTTACAGAGGACTTTTCAGGTTTGCCTCCGGAGCGTGAGGTGGACTTGTCTATTGAGCTCATGCCAGGAGCAGCACCGGTGTCCATTCCTCCTTATAGGATGGCTACACCTGAGTTGAAGGAGCTCAAGAAGAAGTTGGAGGAGTTTCAGGCTAAGGGTTTCATCCGACCCAGTACTTCTCCTTGGGGTTCGCCTGTCCTATTTGTGAAGAAGGCAGACGGTACCCTTCGGCTTTGTGTGGATTATCGGAAGCTGAACCAGTTGACGGTAAAGAACCAGTATCCTTTGCCGAGTATCGATGACCTTTTCGATCAGCTTTGAGGAGCCCGAGTGTTCTCAAAGATCAACTTGAGGTCCGGTTACCATCAGTTGCGCGTTAGACCATCAGATATACCTCTGACATCCTTTAGGAGCAGGTATGGTCTATACGAGTATACATTGATGCCGTTCGGTCTCACGAACGCACCTGTAGTTTTCATGGCACTGATGAACCGAGTGTTCCACCCTTACTTGGAATCCTTTGTCGTGGTCTTCATGGATGATATCTTGGTGTACTCTCACACTCAACACGACCATGCCACACATCTTGAGATCGTTCTGAGTACACTGAGAGAGCATCAACTTTATGCTAAACTCTCGAAGTGCCACTTCTGGATGGATCAGATTCACTTCTTGGGTCACGTCATCTCAGAGGTAGGAGTATCTGTGGACCCAGAGAAAGTGAGAGCTGTAGTTTCCTGGGAGCAGCCGAAGAATGTATTTGAGGTACGGAGCTTCTTAGGGCTGGCTGGATACTACAGATGCTTCATTCAGGACTTTTCTCATCTAGAAGCACCTTTGACAGGTCTGACCAAGAATGGGGTGAATTTCTTATGATCAGATTCTTGTGAGTCAGCCTTTCAGGAGCTGAAAGGGAGGTTGACGTTAGCACCGATACTAGTCTTGCCGGAGCCAAGCAAGAACTACACTGTTTACTGTGATGCTTCAGGTATCGGGCTGGGAGCTGTGCTTATGTAGGGGGATAGAGTTGTTGCATACGGGTCTTGGCAGTTTAGGCCACATGAGATGAGCTACCCGACACACGATCTGGAGTTGGCAGCTGTTGTTCATGCCTTACGCAGTTGGAGACACTATCCGCTGGGGGATAACTTTGTGGTCTTCACTGACCACAAGAGTCTCAAGTATATCTTCACTCAGTGTGATCTGAATCTGAGGCAGCGCAGGTGGGTCGAGTATCTTCAGTCTTTTGATTTCGAGCTTGCCTATACGCCAGGGAAGGACAACGCAGTGGCAGATGCGCTGAGAAGGAGAACTCAGGTTCATGCAGTTCAGGAGGCTAGCAGTGAGTGGCAGCTTATGGCTCTGTTCTCTGAGATGCATCTGGAGGTGCACGACAGACAGGGACAGACCTTCCTATCTTCTGTAGCTGTTGCCTCTACACTTCTTGATCAGGTACGGATGAGGTAGCTATCAGACTCAGAAGGCTTAGTCATGCGGGAGAGTGTATCAGGAGAGGACCCTCTTCCCGGATGGACAATGGGTGAGGATGAGATCTTGAATTTATAGGAACGCGTATGGGTGCCAACACACATACACGAGGAGATGATGCAAGATTTTCATTCCTCTGTTTGGGAAGTTCATCCTGGGATCACCAAGATGTATCGGGATCTTCATCACCAATACTGGTGGCTAGGTATGAAGAAGGATGTTACTGGTTTCTTCATGAGATGTTCTACTTGTCAGCAGGTGAAAACATAGCATCAGGGACCAGTGGGGCTTCTGAAGTAGTTACCCATTCCGGAGTGGAAGTGGAACGACGTCGCGATGGACTTTGTGACTGGGTTGCCGAGGTCGCCTTGAGGGAACGATGCTGTTTGGGTTGTCATCGACAGGCTCACGAAGGTCGCCTACTTCTTTCCAATCAAGGAGACCTTTAGTGTCGATGATCTGGGATGACTTTACATTCGGGAGATCATTCATCTACATGGAGTTCCACACTCCATTGTTTCGGACAGGGATGCACGCTTTACCTCTCGGTTCTGGCAGGGACTTCAAGAGGATTTGGGTACATAGGTACTTTTGAGTACAGTATACCACCCCCAGACGGATGGCCAGTCCGAGCGCACGATGCAGGTGCTTGAGGATATGCTTTGATCTTGCATCCTAGACTTTCGCAGTTCTTGGTAGAAGCATATTCCTCTGGTAGAGTTCGCCTACAACAACAGTTTCCAGGAGACCATTCAGATGGCACCATACGAGGCTCTGTACGGTAGGCCATGTTGATCACCCTTATGCTGGCTGGAGGCAGGAGAGGCAGCTTTGCTGGGACCTCGTCTTGTTCAGGAGACCTCAGAGCAGATAGAGATGATTCGGAAGAGGATGGCTACAATGCAGTCTCGACAGAAGTCTTATGCTGATCAGGGGAGACGACCTCTGGAGTTCAAGGTTGGTGTTTAGGTTTTCCTGCATGTCACACCGAGGTTGGGACACAAGAGGATTCAGAGACAGGGTAAGCTTTCACCGCGGTATGTCGGGCCGTTTGAGGTCTTGGAGAGAGTTGTACTGGTCGCCTATCAGTTGCAGCTACCTCAGAGGTATCAGGCCATGCACGACGTCTTCCATGTCTCTTAGCTCCGATGCTACTTTTCAGACCCGTCTCACTTCTTTCATCCTGAGGAAGTCGAGCTTGAAGTGGATGCGTCATTCGAGGAGCATCCTATCCGGATTGTTGATCACAGTACGAAGGTTCTCCATGAGCGGTCTGTTCCTCTGGTACGAGTGCTATGGAGCACAGGCGAGTACAGGACGAGACCTGGGAGAGGGAGGACAATGTACGATCGCAGTGGCTGGAGCTGTTCGGGGTTTTTTCTTCTCCACCTTGTTAGGGAAATTCAGGGACGAATTTCTTTAAGGGGGGAAGTTTGTAAGAACCCAGATCTTTGTTCAGGTATGTTTTTACTTTTTTTGGAGTTTTCAAGAAAATTAAATTTTCTGGAAATTTTTGAAGTACACGCCCTGTAATTTCTGAGTACACGCTGTGTACTCTTATCTGGCTTGAAGCCGTGTGCTGGCCATTCCCGGGCCACACACACAGTGTGTAGGGGTGACGTGGAGGCCGAATTTAGCGGAGTACGTAAAAACCCACTATACGCCATTTACTTTAAAAATACACGACGTGTACTTTTTTTTCACTAAACGGACCGGGGTCGCGCCTCATCGCGATAATTGTCTTCTTCTAGGTCTGGTTCATTTGAGAGCGACGCGTATGACCGAATCTTTCCCGACCCACCGTGCCTCCGTCCGACCTCCGTTCCAGCTGCTGTCGATTGCGTTGGAAGCACAGTGGTGAGTTCTCCGTTCTGCTTGAGTCTTGTTTCTTGATTCCTCTTGGGTTTCAAGTTATCGTAGGTTGAGCGTTTTGTGTGTTTTCTCAGATCTACGTCATTCTAAGGGGAATCCATCGTTTTCATTCACGTATATCGATCTCCTAGGATCGAGGTAGGTGGTTTGTGCCTTTCTGTAGAAATTTGATGGATATTTTGTGCAAATTCCACCAATTCCTTTGAACGGGGAATTGGGGGTTTCCTGTTTTTTCCCTACTTTTTTCCTGCTTGCTTGATTTTTTTAATAGAGGTTGATGCTTGTGAGTAGATTAATTTATTTTGTGCTCAGGTTGCTTTATCATGCTTGTTTTGCTTATTAGGCATTTCGCCAGTTTCCATGCATAGTTGTAGGGTTGTGGAATGTTGCCTTGTATTCCTGCTGAGACTTAGTTGATAGCCAAGTAGTTCTTGAGGTTTACTTGGACGATGCATGCACACTGAGCATGTTTAGTTTCACTTAGGACTTTGAGAACCTAGAGTAGTAGACCAAAGGGAGAATTGATGGAAGAGCTTCTCCAGAGTGTCTTTTAATTACGATGCGAGACCACAGGGGGAATTGATGTTGAGTGCTTCCTCAGAGTGTCTGTAGTTCCTCGACGCGGGCCACAGGGGGGAATAGACGTTGAGTGCTTCCCCAGAGAGCCTTTAACACGATACAAGACTATAGGGGGAATTAACGGTGAGTTCTTCCCCAGAGAGTCTATTAATTTCATAGCTGAACCAAAGGGGTGAGACCATGTGTGCCTCCTAGAAGGTTGCTAGTACTTATAGGTTGAACCATAGGGGTTAGGCTGTGAGAGCTACCCAGAGGGTTACCTGTTTTCTTCTTGTTTCTGGCTGCTTACTTGTGTACCTTGTTTGTTAGAACTGGGAATTGTAGCTACTTGTGCTTTCCTGTTTACTACTTCTTGTTTTATTACTGCCATGTATTCATTGACTGTTAGGCACAAATCTTTGGGTGATTTCCTACTGGGATTGTATCTCACACCCTGTTTGGGCCATGATTTTGGGCCCAAGCAGACTTTGTTGCTGAAGGTATAGATAAGGGCAAACGCCCTTCTACTTCAGGTTCTTAATTGCGCTGGAGATGGAGAGCATGGGACCGAGCCGTGGCTTGCGATGCTGAGGAATTTATTTTGTTTTCCTTGCACTTTGTTTTTCAGTTGTATTCCAGCACATTGTTGTGTTTGCTGTTTCCTTAGATACTTGTACCTGCTGCATCCTTGTCATCATTGCTATATATATTCATTGCTTCCACTGTTCAGTTCAGTTGTTTTATGTTGTTTAGTGTTTTTTCTATTGTTTATGATTGTTGTTCCACTGTATACTTACCGAATGAGGGCATAGTTTCCCCACAGACTCACCAAGGCCCTCGCTGCTAGTCGGCAGCCTCTGGCATTTGGGGAAACGCGCTTGAGGTCATGTGGCGAACCGGGTACGGGGTACCAGTGGAGGGGCTCCGGATTCGGGTCGTTATAGACTTTTTCCACCACGAAGTCTTGGCTATTTATCCTTGACTTATGTTTATGATGCAGTGTTTTAAGCTGTTTCCACATTTATCATGTTATGATTATCATTATATATCATGACTTATTATTCATGTTCCTTTATGACTCATTGACATTCATTTTATAAAATGTATTATTATCTTCATGTTATTCAATGTTTATTATCTTAATGGGATTTATGTCTCACCCCTTTTTTATGTATTTTCCCTAGGTTATCCAATACAGTTTTAAGCTCAAGCATGTTATAGAAGTTTTCAATAAAGATGTTGCAATTCATGTTTAAAGCTATAATGCAGTGTAACTAATTCCCAAAGACACTAAACTTATCAATCTGTTGGGTTGTATTAAGTGTAATCATATTTAATTAAATCATGTATTAATGAGTAATAAAAATTAGGGTTGTTATAGTTGGTATCAAAAAAAAAGTTTAGTTATTTTTGGTATTAGGATTATAAAAATCTAAAAAAATCCTTAGAGATAAGACTAAGTATAAGAACACATCCCTAAAATTTTGGTGAGTATATATTAAGTGTTTTATCAAGAAAATAAATCCATTTCTGGATACTACAAGTGGATGTGGTTTTGGTATAGATGTACCTAGAAGTAACCACTCTGAAAAGGTGTTCTGGGCCTGACTTGGGGTAACCTGGTACACAACAACGGGCCTTACTACGCACCTAGTTTGAAACTCATGGGGGATATGTTTTAGTAATTCATATCCATTATTAAGGGATTAAAAAATACACATAAGAGTATATTATAGGAAATAAATCATGGATAATAAATACCAAATCCTAGAAATCCAGAAGTTAAGGAAATACATGTAAGTTATAATTTATCCCTTTAATGTCATTAAATTACCATTTATGTGTTTAAAAGTTAAAAATACTCACACTTAATTTTCCTTTTATTCTAGATAATGGTCGGAAATAGGAGGAATCAGGTAAAAAATCAATGTGAAGAGTAATGTGTTGACTGACCCAATGAGATGCCCAACCTGATGGGAGTAGGAATCACACACTTCATGATGATACTCTCTCAAATGACTCAGGTTTTGGATAAAAACCTAGACCAGGAGGAGCGTCCAAACCCCCAAAAAGAGAACAAGAAACAATCAAGAGCTTCATGTGACAAAGGAATCCAATTTAAATGGATCATCTAATCCTTTAATTGCTGAACAATGGATCAACTCCATTGAGAAGATCTTCTCCTTCATCCAATACTTTGAACAAGAGAAGTTTCTTTTGGCTATTTATCATTTGGAGGGTGAAGCTGATCAATGGTGTACATTGATCAAAAATATGAATCCTAAGGAAGATATCGAAGTAATGGTGCATATGGATTTTTGGAAAATATTTTTTGATAAATATTTTCCCCGCACCCTTCGACATAAAATGGAAAGGTATTTCTTTTCCCTCAAGTAGAAAGATGACAAATCTATCTAGGTGTATGAAGAAAGCTTCACAAGGCTTGCATGATACACTGCTAGCTTTTTAATTACACCCAAAAATAAGGTTGACCACTTCTTTAGTGGGCCAAAACCTAGCCTACGGAAAGCCTTGTTGATCCATGAATTTGATAGCTATGAGGAAATTGTTTGATGTTCCCTCAAAGTTGAAATGGAGATTGACTAATCTCAGGGGTATCATGGGGATAAGAAGTGGAAATTAAAGATCAATTATGGTGGTCTGATAGAGAGATCTACAGTTTTAAGAAATTTCAGCATCCCACTTTTCAAAGGTGAGGAAATAAGAACCCCAAAAATTTTCTGAAGGGGATGAGGAAATGCTTTAAGTGTGGGAAGGAAGGTCACTTAGCCTGTTATTGCCGAAAGGAGAAACCCGCTACTGTGATGGAGGAAACGAATGCTCAATTTAACCCTCAGTGTATTGTTCATTGCTATAACTTCAAGGAACTAGGGAATTTTTCAAACCAATGCACTATGAAAAGAGTTTTTGGAGATAACCAACAACTTCCAAGGCAACAAGGGAAATATTTTTCCATCACTACCACTGAAGTGAATCTTGACAACAAAGTGGTGACATATATGTTAGTTATTCATTCAAGAATAGAGAACATGTTTCTTGATTTTGGTTCTACGTATTCTTTTATATCACAAAAGTTTAGTAGAACTATCCAAACACCACCTAAAAGATTGAAAGTAAAGTTGTTAGTGAAAATGGAAAATATGGAAATTATTGAATCCCAAGTATATAAATCCTCCCCTATCAAAGTTTGTGGGATGAATTTCCTATTGAAACTTGTCATACTCTCTTTGGTGGAATTTGATTTAATTATGGGCATGGATTAGCTTTTTCTATATAGATCCAACATAAATTGCTGTGAGAAGGAGATCACTATTCATATTGTGAATCCTCCTCAAATTCTGTACAAATGTAAGGAGAAGGATGAATCTTTTTTAGAACCATTATCTCAGTCATGGATATTATTTCCCTATGATCAACCATATTTAGCTCAAATGATTGATTCTAAGGAAAAAACACCCTTAAAGACATGCCTGTTGTGAGGGAATACGCTGGTGTGTTTCCCAAGGAATTTCCTGGTCTTTCTCCTAGCCAAGATGTTGAATTTTTAATCAAGATTATACCTGGGGTGTTACCATTATCCAAGACCCTGTATAGAATGGCTGTTGTAGAACTTGAGGATCTGAATAAACAACTACAAAAGAATCTAAATAAAGGTTTCATATGCCCAAGTTCTTCATCATGGGGTGCACCAGTCCTATTCATCAAGAAGAAGGATGGGTCAATGTGCCTTTGAATTAATTATCATGAGCTCAACATGAGCATGATAAAGAACAAGTATCCTCTATCTCAGATTGATGAGTTGTTCGATTAGCTACATGGAGCACAATACTTTTACAAGGTGGATCTGTGGTTGGGATATTACCAAGTTAGGGTGAAGAAGGAGGATATCCCCAAGACTGCTTTTCTTACAAGGTACGAGTACTATGAATTCATAGTAATTCCTTTCGGACTCACTAATGCTCTAAAAATATTCATGGAATTGATGAATAGATTATTTATAGATTACCTCAAAATTTTATTGGTAGTCTTTATAGATGATATTATAATATACTCCAAAAGTAAAGAGGATCATGAGGAGCATTTTAATACTATGCCAAAGACCTTGAGAAAGGAAAATATTTACGCCAAGTAAAAAAATGCGAGTTATGGTTGAAGGAAGTATCTTTCTTGGGGAATATCATCACAAGCAATGGGATATATGTAGTACCTTCAAAAAAAGAAGCAATTTAAGGATGGATGAGGCCAACATCTATGAAATATATCCATAATTTCCTTGGGTTAGATGGGTATTATCGCCGATTCATGAGAAATTTCTCGTGATTGTCAAACCCTCTCACCAAACTAACTCGGAAGGGAGTTAAGTTTTCTTGGAATTGTAAAGACCTGTAAATTTCAAGGATTTTTTTTTTTAAAATACTTTGGAATTTTACGGGCCTGTGGCTTCTAACGACGCTTGATTCCGAGGCCCGGTGTGCCCGAAATCAATTTTCAAAGTTTAGCTTGGGTATGTTCAGTGAACGAACGAGTGAGTTTTTCTAACTTTTGAACTGGTGCTCGGAATTAAAATCTGAGGGCACCGATGAACTCGCAGTGCCGGTAATTGCTTAAGGGGACACTTACCGTAGTTGCGTTCGCAAAAGAGGAGAAGTTAATTTTTGGGGGTTGTTTAAGAAATAAATAAAAATTGTCGGAACAATTTTTATTACTAAAGGAGGTTACTCCCTCCCATGGGTAGTTAAGGGTGGGACCTGCAGCCACTTAATTACCCAAGTGAGGAGGTTAGAGAGGTGGGGCCCACATGAGCCCCAACATTTAATTTCCTCTTACCCCATTTATTCCCCTACTATTTCCTTGACTTTTCCTCCATTAATATCCCTTGTTTAATTATTGGGTAACTCCTCGTATTGATTAATGAGGAACCTTCCTTTTCCCCTTTTTAATTTAAACTGCCAACACGTTTAATTATGGGGAACCTTCTCTCTCCCTTCTTTTTTCAACACTTTTTAATTAGTGTGGTGAATTAATTACGGGAGAGTTTCTTTGCGTGTAAAATTAAATAATAGGACGAACCTATTATTTAATTTTGGGAGAGCATCGTTGGCGAAGAAAAGAACGTGGGAGAACTCTTGAGCTTTGGACGAAGAAAACCGGCCTCCGACGAAGAATGATGAAGAACGCCGGTTCCTCGAAGATTGACGATGCACCACCAATCTTCTTCTCCACGACAAGAGAGGAGACACCGCTTCCTCCTTGGCGCGCCCCGACGACGCCTACGATCCTTTTCTCCGTGACGCCGTGTACCGTGACGCCAACGATCGTATTCCTGGTTGAGGTAGGGGTTTTGGTTTATATTTCTTTACGTGATTTATACCCCCGACATGACGTATAATTGTTGGGAGTTGTTTGAACCACTAACACGGTGAGTGCGGACCAACGAACAAGTCCGAACCCACCGCTATTCTGTTCTTGATGCGTGGAATGTTGGGCGATGATGAAACGGGACCGCAACAGCGTTTGAAGGCCGTCGCAGTGAAGAGCGGGTCCCGAGACGACCGCAGGCACGGACGAGAGCAAGAACGGACCACCAGAATGACTCCGGTGGCCCGCAGACATCTCCGGCAGCGCGGGTCACCGGCGCGGATGAAGCCGCGGTGGCAGGGGACCGGATCCCGCGGCCACGCAGGATCCGGAGGAGACGCGGAGCCCGCCGCGTCCTTGGAGCGCAAAGGGAGGGGGGACCGCGTCCCCCCCTGCTCGGACGTTGGCCGAGCCAGTGCAACCCCCCGGCCGGGCCGGGGCGGGTCGCGCAGACTGGGCCGGGCCGCACCCAGCCGGGCGGGACCCGAACCCGGGTCGGGTCGACCCGGTTCGGGCCGACCCAGGGGGGGTTGGGCCGGGTCGGACCGGGCCCTGACCCCCCATTTCGGACCACTTTCGATCTTTTACCCATAACTTGTGCTAAAGAACTCCAATCGACGCACCGTCAGTTGCGTATGAATCCTTGGATCGAGACGGTCGTTTCTGTATGTTACACTTGAGGTTTCAACAAAGTTTGGGTACATCCAGGTTGGTTAGAACCCAAAACCAACCGGGCCCTTGGAGCAGAAACACTTATATCTCAAGGACCGGACATCTGATTGACGTGTCGTCAATTACGTTGGGATCCTTTTATCGAGATAGTCCTTTTGGATTACTCCAATTGAGGTTTGGAAACAATTGGAGTATGTTCGGGTTGGTTTTAGCTTAAAAACCAACCGGGCCCCTGGAACGAAATAGCCAATAACTCTCAGACCGGGCGTCCGATTGACGCACCGTCTGTCGCGTTGGGTTTCTTTTGACGAGGCAGAACTTTGGGATACATCAAATCTGGAATTTGTGACAGTTGATGTATCGGATCTCTTTTGCTCAAGGAGCGGACACTCCTGGAATCGAGCATGCTGTGTGCGGGAACCCTAGAGCTGGCTGCGACTGCATCGACTTCTGTACTGGAATCCTCTGTGGGTTCGACAGCGACGACGACTGTACTTGGATCCTCCGTGGGTTCGGAAACGACGACTACTGTACTGGAATCCTTCGTGGGTTCGACGGCGATTACTACTATTTTTGTATCCTATGTGGGTCTGGTAGTATTGACCTCTGTACTTGTATCCTGTGTGGGTCCGACAGAGTAGCTGGTCTTGTATCTTGTGTGGGTCCGACAGCTTAGCTAGTCTTGTATCCTATGTGGGTCCGACAACTTAGATGAATCAGTGGCTACATCTGATCATCTCTATCGCCTTATGAAGTGTATACACCTATGTGATCTAAGTCTTGATTCTCAATCATTATCATTGATGTGGTTGACTTGATTTCCTGCGTGGATTGGGTTGTGCTTTCCTGTGTGGACTGGGTTGTGCTTTCCTATGTGGACTGGGTTGTGCTTGGGCTCGGGAGCTGGAGCCGAACAGTAATTGATGACTTAGGTATATGTATGGGCATATACCTAAGTAGTGTTGTTGATACTTCGTGGTTGTATCTTTCATTTGTGGTTTATCCTTCGTGGATTCTGAGAGACCTTCGGGGGTCTCGGGGTCCCTACTGAGTATCGTATACTCACCCCTGCACGGGCTATGCCCGCACTACGTTGTGTTGGTTGCAGACAACAGACAACACTGATCGAGGTGGAGGCTTGTGGAGTTGGACGGTACCCGGAGGTGGACCACTTGGCGGGACGTACACGGAGCGGACGGTCGGACCCGAGGAGTTGAGGGGACCATCTGTACCCACCCTTCAGGTGGGATTTCTGGAGGACGACTCGGTGCTGCTGTTTTACTTAATGCTGTTGTATTTTCCTTTCAGTTGTACTGTACTTTCAGTTGGGTTTGTATACTGGCCCACTTACTTTTTCAACACTTACCTTGTACTCGGTTTTACTTAGTGTTTACTTCACTTGCGTGCTCTGTGGTGTTTGTTTACTCTTTAAAGGAAATGCCTTCCCTTCTTTGGAATTTACACCTTTGGTGCTAGCCGCTAGACCCTGACCTATGGAAGGCGGGCTTGGGGTAGTCACGACACGGGCCCCGAGGATGGGTCGTGAAAAATTGGTATCAGAGGATTTGGTTCTACCACAGAACTCAGGACTCTGATAATTCCTTCTCTGTGGAGCAATAGTGTTAAGAGTATTGAGTGTGGTTTTCAGTCCAGGGAGTCCAGTGTTGGTGCAGCGGCCGACGTATCCATACACCAGGACCCTGAATTCTGATTTTCGACTCAGTGCACGAAAACACTAATTGCATGTGTATTTAATTTTTTTTCAAAAGTTTACTTTGTGTCAGCTCACCAGGTATACTGTATTAACTGTGGTGCACCTGTTTCTTTTCAGGATGGCCCCACGACGGCAGCCATCTAGGGTTCCGAGCTTTGTGCGAGACGACAGCCCACCGAGCGACGAGGCCTCGGTGCAGGGCCCCATTACAGCAGAGGAACCAGCGGTACCTCTACCCACCGAGCCACCGATGCTACCAGCCTCAGCGGCGGAGAGTGCATGCCGCCTGAGCGCGTTGCATGAGTTTCAGAGGCAGAGGCCGCCCAGATTCTGTGGAGAGACGGATCCTCAGGCAGCCGATGATTAGCTGGAGGTTGTCGTCAGAGTCTTCAGGTTGGTAGGGACTTCAGCAGACCTCATGGTGATCCTTACCACGAGTCTCTTACATGCAGCAGCAGGTAGATGGTGGAGCCTGATGCTCCAGGTGCACGCTGAGGCATCTCTACTTTGGACGGACTTCGAGAGCCTCTTCCGCTTAGAGTTCATTCCAGCCACCCTCCGTGCGGTGCACATCTAGGAGTTACTACAACTGCGGCAGGGCAGCATGTCAGTAGCCCAGTACTCAGCGAGATTTACCGACCTCTCGTGCTACTCCACAGACATGGTATGAGACCCATTCTTCCAGGCCCGGACCTTTGAGAAGGGGCTGAGGCATGAGATCAGAGCTTCGACAATTCCACTAAGCATCCCAACCCAGGCGGGTGTACTGGAGCGAGCCCTGCTAGTGGAGAGATTTCTCGTCGAGCAGCCGTCAGCAGCGAGACCCACCACAGGATGACACAGAGTGAAGTCCTCTACAGCTGTCAGTCGACAGATGATGCAGGGGTCCAAGTGGACCAGCCCGACAGGTGGGCGACCTCAGGATTCGAGTTCGGCTGTGCGGGGCACACGACATAGAGCCTGCCTTTTGAGGAGCAGAAAGTGTTATGCATGCGGCAGGCAGGGCCATATGGCTTGTGACTGCCCAACCCGCCATGTAGACGATCAATAGACAGTGGAGGGACCTCCCAGGCAGAGGCAGAGGTTCGACCGTGGCGGTCTGCAGGGAGCAGGCGGACGAGGCAGAGGAGCTGACCGAGCAGTGGGTGGTGGACGATGTTTCGAGGCTCTACCACCACCACCCCCAGGAGGTCCACCCCGACCACAGGGAGCTGGCGGGCAGAGGTAGGCTTAGCTCCAGGCAGCAGGGGATTACGACCACGATGCACTCGATATGATTCGAGGTACTATCTGTGTCTACTCTACCCTTGCTGTAGTTCTTATAGACACAGGTGCGAGTCATTCTTTTATTGCCGCTGCCCTTATTCAAAGTTCAAAGATTCCGAAGGAGCTGTTAGCTCGATCCTTGCAGCTAGAGACTTCTACGGGAGTAGACTCGACGATTACGCACTGGTGCCGGTAGTGTGAGCTTACTCTAGGAGGCGAGAGCTTCGGCTGGGATCTTCTTGTAGCGGCGTCGAGGCCTTACGACATCATCTTGGGTATGGACTGGTTATCTACAGTCCATGCCCAGATCGACTGTATTAGACGCAAGGTGCGGTGTGTTCGCACGGATGGGACCAGGTTCACCTTCACCGGCGAGAAGGGAACCTTCGCAGCACATGATGGACTCATGCAGAGGAGAGGGCAGCTAATCACACAACAGTTGGCTAGTCTCATCCTCAGAGAAGTTGAGGTACATAGTCCGAGTTTTCCTGTAGTGGTGGATCAGTATGCATACATTTTTCCTGACGATGTTCTAGGACTACCTCCTCAAAGAGAGGTAGATTTCTATATAGACCTGTACCTCAGGACATCACCGATATCCACTCCAGCATATTGGATGGCTCCCACCGAGCTTCGTGAGCTGTAGGTACAACTGGAGGACTTACAGGGGAAAGGTTTCATCCGACCCAGTGTTTCACCCTGGGCTTCTCCAGTCCTATTCGCCAAGAAGGCGGATGGGGGCTTGCGACTGTGTGTCGATTACCGTCGCCTGAACCAGGTGACCATGAGGAACAATTATCCGCTTCCGAGGATTGAAGGCCTCTTTGATCAGCTCAAGGGAGCACGTTGGTTCTCGAAGATAGACCTCAAGTCAGGCTATCATCAGCTTCGAGTTCGGGACGAGGATGTGCAGAAGACAGACTTCAGGTGTCGGTATGACCACTATGAGTTCTTGGTCATGCCTTTAAGTGTGACCAACGCTCCAGAAGTGTTCATGAGTCTCATGAACATGATCTTCCAGCCCTACCTCAATTGGTTTTTCGTAGTCTTCATTGACGACATACTGATTTACTCGAAGACCGAGGAGGAGCACGCCTACCACCTACGGGTTGTACTGGATACACTCCGAGAGCACTAGCTTTATGGTAAGATCTCGAAGTGCTAGTTCTGTCTTAGAGAGGTTCACTTATTGGGGAACGTCATCTCTGAGGTGGGATTTTCAGTGGATCCCGCGAAGGTCGAGGCGGTAGTTGCTTGGGAGCCACCTAGGAGCGTGACGAAGGTGCGGAGTTTCCTAGGACTGGCTGGGTACTATCGAAGATTTGTGCCAGACTTCTCCAGAGTTGCAGCACCGCTTTTATCTTTGACGAAGAAGGGGAAACCCTTCGAGCGGCCAGACAGATGTCAATAGAGCTTCCAGGAGCTGAGGCAGAGATTGACCAGTGCGCCCATCTTGAGGCTACCAGAGGAGGGCGTAGGGTACGTAGTTTACTACGACACATCAGGGACCAGACTCAGGTGTGTTCTAATGCAGGAGCGAGCAGTGATCGCTTACAGTTCATGGCAGTTGAGGCAGCACGAGCAGAACTACGCTACCCATGACTTGGAGTTAGCAGCAGTGGTCTTCACCCTGAAGATGTGGCGACACTACCTCATGGGTGAGCGCTTTACAGTCTACTCTGACCACCAGAGTCTCAAATACATTTTCTCGCAGAAGGACCTGAACCTGAGACAATGACGATGGCTCAAGTTCCTCCAGGATTATGACTTTGAGATTTTCTATACTCCTGGAAAGGGGAACATTGTGGTTGATTCTCTCAGTAAGAGAGCAGGCATTCAACTACTTGGGGAGGCGACAGAGTAGTTAGCCGCTTTGCAGATGTCCTTCGTGGATAGATATGGGGAAGCCTATCTACAGTCCCTCACAATCACTCCTCCACTTCTTCAACGGGTTAGAGAGGCACAACATGGAGACGTTGGCTGTGAGGTGCAACATGATCAGATATCCTTAGGGCTAGCACCTGATGGATTTTCTGAAGGCGGGGAGCACGTCATCCTCTTCCAAGGACGTACCATAGTACTAGTTACATTGCAGGAGGAGGTGCTGAGGGAGTTCCACACTTCCCCTATAGCGGTACATCCTAGAGTAGCGAAGATGTATCAGGACCTCAGATGATAGTACTGGTGGCCGGGTATGAAGAAGGCTATGTCAAAGTTCGTTTCTCGATGCCTCACTTTCCAGCAAGTGAAGGCGGAGCACCAAGTACCTATAGGCTTGGTACAACCCTTATAGGTCCCGAAGTGGAAGTGGGACGAGATATCTATGGATTTCGTGACGGGACTTCCACGTACTTCCAGAGGACACAACTCCATCTGGGTGATCGTAGACTGACTCACCAAGTCAGACCACTTCTTACCCATCAGAGAGCAGGGCTCAGTGGAGGGCTTAAGACGTCTCTACGTTCAGGAGATCGTACGACTTCATGGTGTACCATCAACTATCGTCTCTGATCGAGATGATCGCTTTACTTACTGACTTTGGAAGGGGTTTCAGGAGGAATTTGGGACGCAGCTACGCTTGAGCACCACCTTTCACCCACAGACGGATGTTCAGACGGAGAGGACCATTCAGACTCTCAAGGACATGCTTCGTGCATGTGTCATCGACTTTGGTCGCAGCTGGGAGGATCATCTACCCTTGGTGGAGTTTGTGTACAACAACAGCTACCACTCCACCATCGGGATGACACCATACGAGGCCTTGTACGGATGACCTTGCAGATCACCTCTATGCTGGACAGACCCTGGGGAGTCAACACTTGTAGGACCAGAGATGGTCCAGGCCACGACGGAGAAGGTACAGATCATCCATGAGCGGATGAGAACTGCTCAGAGCCGACAGAAGTCCTTTGCTGACAGGAGGTGGAGACCACTAGAGTTTGAGGATGGCGACCACATTTTCTTATGGGTCTCACCTCGGCGTGGATTGCGGAGATTTGGCCGGGGCGGCAAGTTATCTCCGCGCTTCATCGGACCATTCCAAGTTCTCAGCAGGATAGGTGAGGTGGATTATCGCCTAGCTCTTCCACCTCAGTTGCACTGGGTGCACAACGTCTTCCACGTATCTCAGCTGAGGAGATACGTGCACGACCCGACGCATATCATCGATCATGGGGAGATGGACGGTACCCGGAGGTGGACCACTTGGCGGGACGTACATGGAGCGGACGGTCGGACCCGAGGAGCTGAGGGGACCATCTGTACCCACCCTTCAGGTGGGATTTCCGGAGGACGACTCGGTGCTGCTGTTTTACTTACTGTTGTTGTACTTTCATTTCAGTTGTACTGTACTTTTAGTTGGGTTTGTATACTCTCCCACTTACTTTTTTAGCACTTACCTTGTACTTAGTTTTACTTAGTGTTTACTTCACTTGCATGCTCTGTGGTGTTTGTTTACTCTTTAAAGGAAATGCCTTCCCTTCATTGGAATTTATGCCTTTGGTGCTAGTCGCCAGGCCCTAGCCTATGGAAGGCGGGCTTGGGGTAGTCATGGCATGGGCCCCGAGGACGGGTTGTGATAGGAATGATGATTTTGAAGAAAACTTTAAGGAGTTGAAAAAAGACTTATCACTATGCTTGTTCTCACACTACCCACAAGTGGAGATATTTTTATGGTATTTAATGATTTTTAGAAGAAGGGCATGGGCTATGTGTTGATACAAAATTATAAAGTAATTGCCTATGCTTCAAGGTAGTTGAAAGTTAATGAAAAGAACTACCCAAAACATGATCTAGAGTTGACTACATTGATTTTTTCTTTAAAAATTTGGCAACATTATCTCTTTAGGGTGAAGTGTGAAATATATATAGATCAAAAAATCCACAAGTATATATTCACACAAAAAGAGATAAATATGTGCCAATGAAGATGGTTAGAGCTGATCAAAGACTATGAATACTCAATTCAATACCATCCTGGAAAATAAAATAAAGTAGAAGACACTCTAAGCATAAAGGTTCATTAAATTCTATCATTGATGAGAATTGAGAGGGATCTGATCTCCTTAGATTTGGAAAGGATAGACATGGTAATCATAAAGGAAGGAACATCATCAATCCTTTCACAAATGATTGCTCAACCATATCTTATAGAGAGGTTAAAGGATGATAAAATAGTTTATGTGGGAATTTATAAGAAAGTAGAAGCTATAAGGAAAGGGAAATCCTTAGAGTTCAATGTTAATGATGAAGGTGTTGTGAGATTTGGGTTAAGACTATGTGTACCATCAAATCCTGAGTTAAAGAAGGATATGTTGGATGATGCACATAGCTCAACCTTATCCATCCACCTAGAAAACACAAAGAAGTATCAAGATCTTTGAGAACACTATTGATGAGACAATATAAAAAAGGAGATCACAGAATATACATCAATATGTCTTGTATGACAAAAAGTGAAAGAAAAAAAGAAAAAAATCCAAGGGGATAATGCAACCATTACCCATACCTACATGGAAATGGGAAAACATCACCATGAACTTTGTCACTGATATTCCATAGACATAAAGAGGGAATAATGCTATATGGGTTGTGTTGGATCGTCTTACAAATACTACACACTTAATTGAGATATAAGAGGAATTCTCACTGGATCTTCTTGCACATATATACATCAGGGAAGTGGCTAGGCTGCATGGATTACCACTATCGATTATATCCAATCGAGATCCAAGATTCACCTATAAGTTCTAGAAGAGTCTCCAGCATGATCTGAATACTGATTTGAACTTTAGAACAACCTATCACCCTTAAACTAATGGAAAATATGAGCGGACTATCCAAATACTTGAGGATATATTGAAAGTATTCTCAATTGAATTAAAAGGATGATGGGATCAACATCTTCCTCTGGTCAAGTCCTCTTACAACAAAAGTTTCCACTCAAGCATCCAAATGTCTCTCTATGAAGACCTTTATGGGAATAGGTGAAGGAAACCTATATGCTAGGATGAAGTTAAGGAACAAAACTTCTAGGTCCTGAAATGGTTGAGGAAATGGTGGAAAAGGTTAATACCATTCAGTAGCACATCAAGGATGCCCAGATTTGAAAAAAAGCTATGCTGAAAATCATCTATGAGACCTAGGGTTTGATGTTGGAGACATTGTATTCCTCTACATATCTCTATGGAATAAAGTGATGAGATTTTGGAATAAGGGAAAGTTTATTCCAAGATACATCGACCCCTTTGAGATCCTTGATCGCATCGGAGTGGTAACCTATAGACTTGCACTCCCACCTAACTTATCTCGAGTTCATGATGTATTCCATGAATCACTCTTGAGGAAGTACATAACTAACACCTCACATGTACTCAATCTAGAGGTGGTACCATTTGATAATTATCTTTCCTATGGGTAAAAGCCAATGATTATATTAAATCATAGAGACAAAGTTCTACAAAACAAGACAATGCACCTTGTCAATGTAATGTCGAGAAACAACAAGTTTGAAGAAGCAATGTGGTAACCAGATGAAATGATGAGATATAATTACCCTAATCTATTTCAAGGGGGGGGGGTGAAATGAAAATTTCAAGGGAGAAATTTCTCAAGGGGGAAAATTGTAACAGCCTGAACTGTTATAAATGAAGTTTACCTTTATGATTTAATTAAATGTATTATCATGTAATATGGTTATAGAAAACACATGAACTTACTTGGTTATATATTTGGATTTAAAATTCTGTTAATAATATTACTATTGTTGATATAGCTGTTAAATAGTGATCACATGATTAATATAATTATAGGCCTTTAACAAATACAATTGACATAAACAAAGTGATGAACTCATCTAGTAGGATTGTACCCTATGAAGCCCATTTATTAGAGATTATGAGGAATATTGAATAAATGAGATTTCCCTTGACCAAGACCAAGCTTAGATCCAAGAAATTAAGCATAATAGAAACTATTTATGGGAGAAGTTCAAGCTCATCGAGATCATGACCCAAACAATGCTCGCCGAATGACCCCATGAAAGTCTCACCATCGCACACCTTAATATTACGGAATATGCTAGTGTAATAAAGGGATGTGTATTAAGACCTTAATAATATGAATATTTATTTTGTAAAGAATAATGATTTATTTTATTTTATTTTCACTTTATAAATGATTTTGATTTTGGTTCAATTAAACAAAAATTGTATTTTCGGGTAATATTAAAATTCAATTAAGAGATTTATTTTGATTAATTAATGGATTTTTAAAATAAATATTATTTTAATAAAATGTTGTTATTAAATAAGTTTTATTAATTATAAATGGTTATATAATTTTTATAAAGTGAAATATACTTTTTATAAGGGCTAAAAAACTGTTATTGTCAAAAAACCTAGCATTTTTCAATAAATGTCGAATCTTATTTTAAAAGTGAAAATGCTCATATTTATAAAATTATTTATATAAAAATCATATTATTTTTGGAATCATAATTTCTAAATTATCCAATGGTGATTTTTTCATAATTTTCCGAGATTGTCGAATTTTTGGGTAAAAATTAAATACCGTATAAATATACGGTGTATTTTATGACATCATAATGACCCAAAAATGATGTAATAAGTACTATAATGGGTATTATAGAAAACATATATGTTTTTCCATTAAAATAATGTGATTTTAAGTTTACTTTATTAACTTTATCAAGACTTTATGAATCCTCCAAATCATTTAATATATTTTATTGTTTTAAATTAATTTACTTAAAAGTGTAACTCACCTCCACATAAGAAAAAGAATTATTTTAATATGTTATCACAATTTACTAATAAAATAATGAAAACCTCTCAACTTTTTCAAAAACCATGGGAAGGTTTGTGGTTTGAAATATTTTATTTTGTAGAGTCCAAAACCTAAATATTAAATAAATCCCTCTCTTTTCCTATATAAACCCACCAAGTCTCCCACTTCTCTTCACTAAAAATAATTTTAGGATGAAATTACTCTACCCTAATCTCTATATAATCCTCCCAAGGTTACCCCAAGCTCTAAATAATCCCCTTTCAAGATTTTGGTGTCATACTCTTAAGGTAAGGGATCCTCTCTTTCTCTCTTTTATTCAAAAATATCTTCTATGTTATGAACTTTTATATATTAATTCATAATTATGGGGTATGTTTTATATCATCCACCATACTTACCTTATTATTTATAAATGTATATAAACCCCTTTATCTCTCATTAATCCCTCTTAAGAACACCCTTTACCATGCCGAAATTTTGTAAGGGTTCTTTCCTTTCTCATTTTTATCAAAGTTTCTTTATCTTATTATGCCATTTTATTTTCAATCACTAATTATGGGGTATGATTTATCACCTCCCCCATAATTCCCTTATTATGTATAAGTGATTATATATCCTTTATCTCTCATTAATCCCTCCCATTTACACCCATTACCATGCTGAAATTTCATAAGCATCCTTTCCTTCTCTTTGTATTCAAGATTATTTATTATCGTATGCCTTCTTTTTCTAATTATAAATGTGTTGACATGTACTTCCATGTCCCTATTACTGTATAATTCATGTCCAAATTATGAGAGTCCCATTTTTTTCTCATCAAACCATTTTATGAATTCTTAAGTGATGTTGTTATGCTGCTGAATTTTCACTGTGTTTTTTCCATATCAAACCAATTGTGTAGTGAATGTCGTACCCATTTACTATCAAGGGTGTTCACTTTTATGAACATATACCTTTTTATTTGGGACTTAAATGTATATATTACACACTACTTGATCGTGGAATAAATTATGATGATGAATGAATCCATATTTTATGATCTATGTGGTACACTTAAACATGAGAATGAAATGAAAGTGATAACTATGCATGAAATTATATAGCACTCCAATGAATTAGTTAATGTTTAGTATCATGATATGTCATGTTGGGAAATGGGTGCACCTGATTCCTTTATGAAAATTTTTCCACCATGAATTCTTGGAAGTTTAGCCATGACTTATGTCTATGATGAAGTGTTTTAAGTTGTTACCACATTTCCCATGTTATGATTATCATGCTATATCATGCCTTATTATTCATGTTACCTTATGACTCATTTATGTGCCTTGTATAACATGTATTATTATCTTCATGTTATTCCATATTTATTCCCTTATTGGGCTTTATGGATCACACATTTTTTATGTATTTTCCCCAGATTATCCAATGCAGTTTTAACCTCAAGCATTTAAAGAAGTTTTCAATAAAGATGTTGCAATTCATGTTTAAAGTTGTAAGTAAATGTAACTAATTCCCAATGACAATAAACTTATTGATATTTTGGATTGTATTAAGTGTAATTTTATGTAATTAAATCATGTATTAATGTGTAATAAAAAATAAGGGTTGTTATATAACTCCTGTTTCTACATTTTCAATTTTCATTGTAAGTCCACTTTGCTACAATAGTAATAGAAGAAAGGTATATAGAGTTATAGTACCATTTCCACCAAAGTCCAAGATTCTATAGTACTATGGTAAAAATTTCTACACTATTATGATTCCACTCTTGGTGTTTCTGATCATATTTGATATACTGGCCAGCATTTCTATAGTGCCTAAAAAATTTTGATCAGGGCCCTTCATCCCTTGGACTAATGAGTAGGGAAACACTCCCCCTTGAAACCCCCTATGAACTCACTATAGAGGTTAAACCACAAGAGTTGTGGTATGTTTTACAATAAGGGCCACTTAAAGTTGACCCAACTTCATTTAATGGATCAGGATGCACCATTCCAACATTTTGGTTATTGTATGGTAATGGTAATGGTTAGTTTTAGGATGATGTTGTGTGATATGTGTGTGGATATAGATTCCTTTCCATGGTTGAGAAGATAATAGGTGGTGGTTGACATAAATAATGGTACAATTGATTGTGAAAAAAGAGGAAGTGTTGTGTGTCTATTGAGATGGTTGTTGACATGCGGTCTTTTGGTAGATTGTATGGTTGGTTGCCATGGTTGGTATAAGATGTGTTGTGGGTTGTTTTTCTGTGTTTGGTGGATGGTTGTAGGATTGTTTTATAGTTTCTCAATATTAATTAAATATGAGGTTGATAATGAAATGATAAATGATGTAATATGAAACTAGATAAACTGTGGCTTGTGAATGAAATATTAATAAATAAAATGAATGGTTCATGGTTGGGTTAAACAAGAGTGATGGTTGAGAATGGTTTTTAATTAAATATATAATTGAATGAAATAATGAGTGTAAAATGGTTGATAAATGGTAAATATATAAATAGTTAAATTATGTGACTAAATGGGAATTATGAATGGTTTTTTGGATATTTTTTTGGGAAAGTAGACTAGTTGATAAGGTAGAAATGATAACAGTTGCTAGTGGAAAGTGGTGGGTGTACAATAGTGCTTATAGGTTTTCATAGTGTTGTTTTTGTATGATCGCGTTAGGTTGGGGTTTTGTGTGGATTTATTATAACTTAATTTTATTATGATTTCTTTAAATACCCCACCTGAGTAAAATAACTTAACCAATGCCCAAATGTTTTGGGATCTAGATGTTTTCCCTAACATCCAGGTTAGTGAGCGAATGAATGAATGACTGCTTCCATTTCCCTATACTCTCTTATATATGTAGTATATATATGGTGTAAAGAGGTTGATAGTTTTATTTATGCGATTATGGTGTGGTATATATAGCAAGGGCCATGCATGATAGGAAGAGGGAATGAGGTTGATGTCCTTTATGTTAACAACACCTTAGTATTATAGATAAGTGATGTTAAGTTGAATGTGGATATGTGGTTATGCCTGTTGAATAGTTATAATGAGTATGTTGGACCCTGTGTGTGTTGGGGTAGGTAGGTATGTGGTCTAAAACACATCATATGAGCCTTGGTATACATGTTGTGATGATATGGTTTTAATGATATGTAAGGGATGAGAGCACCAAGACGTTTGACGTTAGGGCATGAGAGTGAAAACCCTATGGGGAAATGGTTGTGAGGTACCCTTTTTTATATGATATTTTATTATTATGTTGTTATATTTAGACATGATATTGGATGAGTGAGCCTTGGTGAGGATGGGTGTTAGTTACCTTGGTATTTTATTATTGTTTCTGATGTTTATTCACTAAAGCATTATTATGATTCTTCTAGATTTTAATGAGTGGTCTTTAGGAGGATCATACTTAGCATACATGTTTTCTCACCCCTATATATTTAAATTGTTTTTAGGTTTAAATGGTGAGTTTAATGACTGAGATGGATAGTACTAGTTCATAGTTTGGAGTTGTGGTTGGAGTCACTGCCGAGGAGTTTGAATTTTGGTACTTTACTTCAGAGAGTTTTGTTTGTATGAAATATCATGAATTATGGTTTATTATGGGATGTTGGTTTATTTTTATATTATAGTTTTGATTGGTGGTTTCCTTATTTTCTAGTCTCCAACCTGGGTCTCATTGGTGATGGGCCTCTAGGGTAACTTTCATCATCATTGTAGGCCCAAGGGGGGTTTATAGTGAAGAATGTTTATGAAAAAATGATATCAAAGCTATCGATGAGAGTTAGGATGTGTAACATCCCAGTTCTGAAAGCTACCCAGAGGCGCCCCGTACCCGGTTGGTTACATGACCTCAAGTGCATTTCCCCAAAGTCCAGAGGCTGCCGACTAACAGTGAGGGCCTTGGGTGTGATAGTGGGGAAACTATGCCCTCATTGGCAGAGTAACACAGTGGAAGGAAACAAATACACAATAGCAGAAGAAGTAAATATTCCAACAACAGTAATAGCAGAATACTGGAATAACAAACAACTGAAGTACATATATCAATGATTCATGGTAACATGTGTCTAGGAAAACAACTAAACAAATCACAATGCTGGAATATAATAGTACTAAACCAAAGTACAAAAGGAAAATAGATAATAAATCCTCAACATCACAAGCCTCATCTTGGTCCCATGCTCTCCAGCTCCACAGGAAGTCAAGTACCTGAAGTAGAAGGGAAATTTCCCTTGTCTATACCTAAAAAAATATAATCTGTTTGGGCCCAAAAGCATGACCCAAATAGGGTATGAGACTAAATCCCAGTAGGAAACCACCCAAAGATCTGTGCCTAACAGTTAGTGAATATATGTAAGGTAAAAGTACAGAAGTAGTAAATAAGAAAGTACTCAGCAGAAACAATTCTACATATCAAAAACAACTATTCAAGCAAAGTAACCCTTTAGGAAGTGCACACAACCTATCCCCTCTGGTTCAGTTATAAGAATATATAAAGACTCTCTGAGGAAGATCACACGGTTAATTCCCCTTATAGTCAAAGGTAAAACAAGACTCTCTGAGGAATCTCACACAGTCAATTCCCCTTATAGTCTAAGGTAGTCAAGGACTCTCTGAGGAAGCTCACACGGTCAATTTTCCTTATAGCCCCAAGGTCTAGGACTCTCTGAGGAAGATCACACAGTTAATTCCCCTTATATCCCAAGTTGTTCAATTAAAACAAAGACTCTCTGAGGAAGCTCACATGGTCAATTCCCCTTATAGTCTAAAGAAATCAAGGACTCTTTGAGGAAGCTCACATGGTCAATTCCCCTTATATCCCCAAGTGGTCTGAGGCTCTCTGAGGAAGCTCACTTGGTCAATTACCCTTATAGCCTAAAGTTCTCAAAGACTCTTTGAGGAAGCTCACTTGGTTAATTCCCCTTATAGTCTACTACACCAGGTTATCACGACCCTGTGTAGGTCAACGAGCATAGAAGTGCAATATAGCCAAAGTAAACCCACATAACTTCTTGGATAACTAGTCTACAACATCTCAAGCATGTCAGAATACAAAGTCTCCACCCTACAGTACTAGGCATGGAAAACAGGCAAGGCGTCCAAAAGGCTAAGCAGGACCGACGGTCGTAAATAGAATATGCATGGGAAACACACCCAAATCATAACAATCAGCCCTATTCATATCCAATTAACCTATACACAAGCATAAAAGCATGTCAGACAATCAAAAGGGGTAAAATGGTAAATGCACAATACCCCGTTCAAGGGTATTGGGCATAATTGCACATAATACTCAAAGAATTTCAAAAGAAAGGCACAAAACACCTACCTCGGCATTGTGAGATCGATATACTCCGGTGTCGGCTCTTGGATCAACCTAGAACATGGAAGATCTACAAAAATGTATAAAATTTTCAACAAAGGCTAACTTGAGGAAGAAAAGGAATCATGAAACATATATCAAGAAGAAGAGAGAGCTTACCGAGGAGATCCCAACACAATCGACGACAGTTGAATCAATGATTGGATGGAGGATCAAGGGCTCATCGAAGATCCGTGGCCGTACGGAGCTCTCGACTGAACGAGACCTAAAAGGAGAGCGTTCTGGACATTAGACGCGAACCCGATGCATTTAATGAAAAAAAGAAAGTACACTATGTGTACTTTTTAAGTACACAACGTGTACTCACCTTTTCTATACTCCACTTTAAGCGGCCTCCAAGTCACCCGCACACAGCTGTGTGCATGGCCGGTACACGGCCAGCACCCGGCTACCTACGGTAACCGAGTACACGATGTGTACTCATAAAGTACACGACATGTACTTCGAAAATTTCCAGAATTTCCTCTTTTACTCAAAAATGACCAGAAAAGGAAAACATACCTGAAAATAAGGTCTGGGTTCTTACAAACTTCCCCCTTAAAGAAATTCATTCATGAATTTCCCTAGCACAACATAGAAGAAGAAACCTTGAAGAGTTCTGGACACTATGCTCGTACATCAGCCTCCCTCTCCCAAGTCTCCTCCTGCACCCGCCCATGCTGCCATAACACTCGTACCAGAGGAAAAGACTGGCCACAGATAACCTTTGTACTGTGATCAACAATCCAGATAGGATGATCCTCAAACAACACATCCACTTTGAGCTCAACCTCCTCGATTTGAAAGACATGAGACGGGTCTGAAAAGTAACGTCAGAGCTGAGAAACGTGAAAAACTTCATGCATAGACCGGTACCTCTGGGGAAACTGCAACCGATAGGCAACCAGACCAACTCTCTCCACAACCTCAAACGACCCAACGTACCTCGACGAAAGCTTACCCTGTCTCCTAATCCTCTTGTTTCCCAACCTCAGTGTGGCATGCAGGAAAACCTGATCTTCGACCTCGAACTCCAGTGGTCATCTCCGCTGACCAGCATAAGACTTTTGTTGATATTGTGCAATAGCCATCCTCTTCAAAATCAACTCTATCTGCTATGTGGTATCCTGGACAAGACGAGGTCCCAGCAAAGCTGCCTCTCCTTCTTCCAACCAACATAAGGGTGATCAGCATGGGAAACCATACAAAGCCTCATAAGGTTCCATCTGAATAGTTTCTTGAAAACTATTATTGTAGGAAAACTCCAAAAGAGGTATATGCTTCTCCCAAGAACCTCCAAAATCCAGGATGCATGCTCAGAGCATGTCCTCAAGCACCTGAATCGTACACTCAGACTGACCATCTGTCTGGGGATGGTAAGCCATACTCAAAAGTACCTGTGTACCCAAAGATTTCTGAAGCCCCTTCTAGACCCAAGAAGTAAACAGGGCATCCCTATCTGAAACAATGGAGTGTGGAACTCCATGCAGACATACAATCTCACAGATGTACAACCGTCCCATCTTATCAACACTGAAGGTCTCCTTGATCAGAAATAAGTGGGAAACCTTCATGAGTCTATCAATGAAAACCCAAACAACATAATTCCATCGAGGTGACCTCAGCAACCATGTTATGAAATCCATCGCGACGTCGTTCCACTTCCACTCGGTGTAGATCAGGATACATCTTGGTGACACCAGGATGAACTGCCCAAACTGAGGAACGATAATCCCGCATCAGCTCCTCGCATATATCTGATGGAACCCATACGTGCCCCTAGAAACACAAGATCTCATCCTCGCCTACGGTGCATCCCAAAATAGGGTCTCCTCCTGACTCGATCTCCCATAGGACTAGGCCTTAAGAATCTGATAGCTACCTCATTCGTACTCAATCAAGAAGAGTAGAGGTAACAGCCACAGAAGAAAGAAACGTCTACCCCTAACTATCCTGCACTTCCAAATGCATCACAGAGAACAGAGACATAAGCTTCCACTCACTACTGGCCTCCTGAACTGCCTATATATGAGTCCACCTGCTTAATGCATCAGCCACTGCGTTGCCATTCCTAGGTGTATAGGCAAGATCAAAGTCAAAGGACTGAATGTACTCAACCCACCTTCGATGTCTCAAATTCAGATCACGTTGAGTGAAAATGTACTTGAGACTCTTGTGGTTAGTGAAAACCACAAAATTATCTCCCAGAAGATAATGTCTCCAACAGCGTAAGGCATGAACAACTGTATCCAACTCGAGATCGTACGTTGGGTAATTCCTCTCATGTGGCCTCAACTGCCGAGACCCGTACACAATGACTCTATCTCCCCGTATAAGCACAGCTCCCAGACCGATACCTGATGCATCACAGTACATATTATAGCTATTTCTTGGCTTTGGAAAGACTAGTATCGGTGCTGAAGTTAACCTCCCTTTCAGCTCTTGAAAGGATGACTCATAAGAATCTGACCATATAAACTTCGCACCCTTTTTAGTCAGACCCATCAGTGATTCTACTAAGCGTGAAAAGTCCTGTATGAAATGTCTGTAGTATCCAGCCAGCCCTAGAAAACTCAGCATCTCAAATTAGTTCTTCAACTGCTCCCAAGAAACTACTGCTCTCACTTTCTTTGGGTCTACTGATACTCCTGTGTCCAAGATAACATGACCCAAGAAGTGAATCTGATCCATCCAGAAGTGGGATTTTGAGAGCTTAGCATATAACTGATGCTATCTCAGTGTACTCAGAACAATATCAAGATGGGTAGCATGGTCGTGTCGAGTTTGTGAGTAAATAAAGATATCATCCACAAAACTACCACAAAATAATCCAGATATGGATGGAACACTCAGTTCATTAGTGCCATGAAAACTGTAGGTGCATTCGTAAGACCGAACAACATAACCACATAATCATATAGACCATACCTACTTTGGAAGGCTGTGAGAGGTATATTATATGGTCTAACGCGCAACTGATGGTAACCGGATCTCAGGTCAATCTTCGAGAACACCCAGGATCCTCGGAGCTGATCAAAGAGATCATCAATCCTAGGCAAGTGATATCAGTTCTTGACCATCAACTGGTTCAACTTCCAATAGTCCACAAAAAGCCCGGGGGTACCGTCTGCCTTCTTCGCAAAAAGGTTAGGTGAACCCCAAGGAGAAGTAATGGGTCAGATGAAACCCTTTGCCTATAACTCCTCCAACTACTTCTTGATCTCCTATAACTTAGGTGTAGCCATCCTGTAAGGAGGAATGGACACCGGTTCCACTCATGGCACAAGCTCAATAGAAAAGTCTACCTCATGCTCTGAATTCAAACCTGAAAAGTCCTCTGGAAATATATCTCTAAAACGATCCACCACTGGAGGAAAGTATAACAATGAAGTCCCCTGGTCATCCAGATATAGACTAGAAATATGGGCTGTAACTCTTCCCAACCCATGATGCTCGGGTCCCGCTCTGCTCGCCTAGACATTCCATTCGCCCTTATGAAGAAAAGATTCACCTTCTAGTGACGTGAGACTCACCCTATGGCAATAACAATCGACTAATACCTGGAATGGAACTAACCAGTCCATCCTGATAATGACATCATAACATGTCATCTCTAGGACATAGAGGTCCCATAAGAAGTGACACCCACCAACCAGTAGAGGGAACTCTCTGAACTGACGTACACTAGCCATTATAGTCCCCAACGGAGTGTCTAGCATCAAGATATCAGTAAAAGAAAAGGTATAGAAACCAAGGCTCTCCATGACAGAAATAGATATAAAGCTATGGGAAGACCCTTTATCAAAAAGAGAAGAATTTTAAACTGAGGCTACTAAGATCGTACCTCGAACGATAGAGGGTCCGAGATCCTGCTCCTACTGGGTTTGCTCCACTACAAAATTCTGGTCTGTACTGCGGCCCTGTGACCCTGCCTAACCACTCTGAGCTGATTCACCCTGATGTCGTTGAAAACTGAACGACTGGATACCATGGCCACGACCCCTACCTCAGCCTGAACGACTAGAAGAACTCCAGTTCCCAGACTGGTGAGAAACTGGTGGTGCTGATCCTGAATGCAGAGTCATAGAAGAACCCCTATCACTAGCTGATAGTGAAAAGAACTGACAGAAACGCTGAAGATGACCCATCTTTCTGCGAGATCGGCACTCCACTAGGTCCCTCGGGCAATGTGGCCTCGTATTCCCATTCCTACCGCACTGGTAGCACACCACCTGGATACCATAAGATGCATCCCGCCTACTCTGATCTCCTCGTGTAGTCTCCCTACGGTGCTTCCTGCTATTAATAGGAGGAATACTAACTTTGGATGCTGAACCGCCCTGGATCACAGCTCCAGAATCCCTTAGATTACGCTCTGCAATCAGCACCTGGTTGATGATAGAGGATATCGAAGTCAAACTGAATATGTTCACCTGAGATCAGATGTCGTGCCTCAGACCATCCTTAAACTTCCATGCAAGGAACAACTCATCACCTCCTGGAATAGGTGTGAAACACTGCAGCTCTGTGAAGCGAGAGGAATACTCCGTAACAGTAAGAGTACCATGCTCCAAACTCATGAACTCTCAGAATCGATCGGCCCTCAAGGTCTTCAGATAGAATTAATCATAGAAGATGTGCCGAAACTAATCCCAATCCATATTCTGCTAGCATCCTGCCTATGAGATCACATCCCACTACCTCTTGGCAGAGTCTCGAAGCATGTAGGTAGCGATCTTCAACCTCTTATCTGGAGGTATCTCCAGATGCTCAAAAATCGTCAGTGTGGCCTCTATCCATGACTCTGCAGCCTAGGGTCCTCCATCCATTGAGAAAGTGGGAGGATTCTGCTGCTAAAAGACCCATGTCAAATCTTCCATCGATGGGGCAGGAGGCGACACTCCTTGAAATGTTTGCATCATCCTCAAAAATCCCTCTCTGAATTATGCATCAGCACCTATGTTGGGTAAAATGTTTGGTGCCAAGACTGGCACGGCAGGAGGATCTATAGTTAGTCCCTAATCAGCCATGTATGGTGTCTAATCACCGCCTGAAAACTAGCATACAATCAGAGGACGTCTTCGTGGCATGAATATGAAAGGTCAAGCGCACACCTTAGATCAAGGTTATCAAGGAATGAAAACTAGAAGTGTAAGAAGGGAACATGAGAAATAAAGCACTCAAGTTTTTCAAAACATGACTACACAGCGTGTACAATTTCTACACAGCGTGTTCCCTTAAGTCATTTACATAGGCGTGTAATCCTGCCTAAACTGGTCGTGTAACACCCCAGACACACGGCGTGTTGTCTTAACACACGGCGTGTACTTGAATCCTCTTCCCCTACCCAAGTCCTTCTATATAGTTAAGCCACACGGCTCTCCTAAGACAAGACTACACAACATGTTTAGGGTAGACACATGATGTACTAGACAAACTTCACTTGGCCGTGTTGTAAGTGACACGACCTGCCACACAGCTCACACTACATGGTGTGTTCAAGGCGGACATGGAATGTATGTGAAAGGATAACACCGACCCATGTTGTTCATGACACGGCCGAGTACCTGGGTTTGACTACACGACATGTTCAATGCAGACACGACGTGTATAGCTTAAGGTTAATCCGTCCGGGTTGTTAGTTACACGGGCAGACACAGGTTCGACACTACATGACATGTTTGACTGGTATACGACATGTTCCTACCAGACTTTCCCCACCCCGTGTCTCTATCCACATGACCTACGACATGGTTAGAGACTACATGACGTGTACATAAAGTACACGGTGTGTACTTAAGAAAAACAGTTTCTTCCCGAACAAAAGAACACATGGCATGTACTTAACATTACACGACATGTATTCTGGGTTTTTTCGGATAGTAAGCCTTAGAAACTACTCCGGAACCCAAAAAAACCCTGAAACAAACATTGAAAGTGCCAAATTATGATCCGTGAGGGCCCATACTTCCCGCGAATCAATGTTTGGCATCTTATACACGTTAAAACATGGAAAACAAGGCAATGATCCACCAAATTCTGGTCCATGAGGGCCCATAACACTTCAAGAACCAAAGTTTGGAATTCATTCAAACAAAACCTTACATAATAAAATCCTATCAAACAGTAGGAATTATTATTAAGGAATCTATCACAACAACATGCATATTCTACAAAACATCTATCACAACAACATGATCTCACTAATGCACCCTAGATGGCATGGAAAGAATGCATGACATGTGATTTATAGAAAGTTCCTATATGATGCATGAGATGGCATACCCTCATCTCATCGGGTTGCAACAGAAATAGAACCTCAATAACATCAAAAATAACATCACAAATCATGTGAATAACTTAAGGTAAAATCAAATCAACTGTAATAATTGCAAAACTAGAAAAATTGCAATTAAACAAGGTAGATTGGATTTTACCTATACACGGGTTAGATACTCCCGGACACAACTTATTACCAAGTACCTATTTCATCCTATCCCTAGCTAAAGGCTCCAAATAGTAAGTCAATATAAAAGAAATCCTTTGATACCACTTTGTAACATCCCGGTTCCAAAAGCCACCTAGAGGCGCCCCGTACCCGGTTGGTCACATGGCCTCAAGCACATTTCCCCAAACGCCAGAGGCTTCCGACTAGAAGCGAGGGCCTTGGGTGTGATAGTGGAGAAACTGTGCCCTCATTGGAAGAGTAACACAACATGAGGAAACAAATACACAATAGTGGAAGAATTAAATATACCAACAACAGTAATAGCGGAAGACTGGAATAACAAACAAATGAAGCACATATATCAATGAGGTATGGTAACATGTGTCTAGGAAAATAGTCAAACAAATCACAATGCTGAAATACAACAGTACTAAACCAAAGTACAAAAGGAAAATAGACAACAACTCCTCAGCATCGCAAGCCTCAGCTTGGCCCCATGCTCTCCAGCTCCATAACAAGTCAAGTACCTGAAGTAGAAGGGCACTTTCCCTTGTGTATACCTGTAGAAATATAATCTGTTTGGGACCAAAAGCATGGTCCAAACATGGTGTGAGACTAAATCCTAGTAGGCAACCACCCAAAGATCTGTGCCTAAAAGTCAATGAATTTATGGCAGGTAAAAGTACAGATGCAATAAACAAGAAAGTACTCAGTAGAAACAATTCTACATATAAAAAACAACTATTCAAGCACAAAAACCCTCTAGGAAGTGCACACAGCCTATCCCCTCTAGTAAAGTTGTAAGAATATATAAAGAATATCTAAGGAAGCTCACACAGTCAATTCCCCTTATAGTCAAAGGTAAAACAAGACTCTCTGAGGAAGCTCACACAGTTAATTCCCCTTATAGTCCAAGGTAGTCAAGGACTCTCTGAGGAAGCTCACACGGTCAATTCCCATAATATCCCCAAGGTATAGGACTCTTTGAGTAATCTCACATGGTTAATTCCCCTTATAGCCCAAGTCGTTCAATTAAAACAAAGACTCTCTGAGGAAGCTCACATAGTCAATTCCCAATATAGTCTAAAGCAATCAAGGACTCTTCGAGGAAGCTCACACGGTCAATTCCCATTATATCCCCAAGTGGTCCTAGGCTCTTTGAGGAATCTCACTCGGTCAATTCCCCTTATAGCCTAAAGTGCTCAAAGACTCTTTGAGGAAGCTCACCCGGTCAATTCCCTTTATAGTCTACTACACCAGGTTCTCACGAACCTGTGTAGGTCAACAAGCATAGTAGTGCAATATGGCCAAAGTAAACCTACAAAAATACTTGTCTAACCAGTCTACAACATCTCTAGCATGTCATAATATAAACTCTCCACCCTACAATACTAGGCATGGAAAATAGGCAAGGCGGCCAAAAGGCTAAGCAGGACCAACGGTCGTAAACAGAACATGCATGAGAAACACATCCAAAGCAAAACAATCAACCCTATTCATATCCAATTAACCTCTACACAAGCATACAAGCATGGCAGGCAATCAACAGGGGTAAAACGGTAAACACACAATACCCTGTTCAAGGGTATTGAGAATAATTGCACATAATACTCAAAGAATTTCAATAGAAAGGCACAAATCACCTACCTCGGCATTGTGAGATAGATATACTCCGACGTCGGCCCTTGGATCGACCTAGAATGCGGTATATCTATAAAAACTTCTAAAATGTTCAATAGAGGATAACTTGAGGAAGAAGAGGAATCATGAAACTAAGCTCAAGCAGAAGAGAGAGATTACCGAGGTGATCCCAATGCAATTGACGATGATCGAATCAGAGATCATATGGAGGCTTGGGGGCTCGTCGAAGATCCATGACCGTACGGAGCTCTCAGTCGAATGAGACCTAAAAGGAGAGCATTCTGATGATTAGACGTGACCCTGGTGCGTTTAATGAAAAAAATAAGGTACACGGCGTGTACTTTTGAAGCACACGGCCTGTACTCGCCTTTTTCGTACTCCTCTTTAAGCGGCCTTCAAGTCACCCACACACGGCCGTGTGCATGGCCAGTACATAGCCAGCACCTGGATACCTGCGGTAACCGAGTACACAACGCGTACTCATAAAGTACACGGTGTGTAATTCAAAAATTTCCAGAATTTCCTCTTTTCCTAAAAAATGACCAAAAAAGGAAAACATACCTGAAAAGAAGGTTCAGGTTCTTAGAGGATGTATACTAGAGTTAGGTGCTAGTGGGGATTTCATGGGTTGGTAGGGAATAGTTTTAGCTAAACTTAGTGTGTGATGTATCAAGGGAAAGTGACAAAGATACTTTCAATTAGGGCCCCATGTGATTCGGAACAAGGGAATTAAGATTACTTAACACCCTAGGTGAGGTAATGATGATTTTAGGGTAGAATGCTAGGAGAGTTATATGTAACATAACTATTTTTTATTGTATTTGAATTGGGGTGATATTTGGGAAATTAAAATAAATTTAATTAAATGAATATTATTAAATGTATTCCATGCTACCAAGCTTGGGATTTTGTTTCTTTATTTGAAAAGATGCTTGATGATTGTTATTTATGAGTGGTTTAGGTTGGTGAGGTTCAATATGATGATTTAGTTGATCATCAGAGGATTGATTCAACAAAGGAGGACGAGGCTTAGAGGATGATGTTCTGTGAATTCTGGTGCCAGGGGTTAGTGAGGTATGAGGGGAGATCTCCAATATGGAGATGAAGTGCTAGCTAGAGGAGCTCAAGATTTCCTTCAGTTTGATAAATGTTAGTGTAGAGTATTGGGTCCCACTAACTATTAGTTATTTTCTTGGGTAAGTGCATCAGTGGAGGATCTTGTATATTGGGGAGTGGAAGGAGGAATATTAGAGGGATAATTTCCAGAGGCAGTTTCATACTTAGTTACTATCATCAATGATGAGGGAAATGAAGAGGTAGGAGCTAATCTCTCTTCAGTAGGGTATATTGAGTGTGTGAGAGCTCAGGATAATATTTAAGGATCTTCCATTTTCACTAGATCTATTTCTTGATAATGAGTGTAGTTCACTTCATATAGAAGAGGCACTGTGCCTGGTTATTTGATATGCAGTCACCCCATTTTTATTGCCTATGCATTTGGAGGTTTATAAGTAGGATGATGTGATTGAGATGATGTATGTTTATGTAACGACCACTACGGCAAAATCACGATTTAGCGGCGGTTTTTTTTCCGTTTCGCGGTGGTTTAAACCTCCGCCAAATAGATTGGCGGCAGTTTTGAAAAACCGTCGCGAAATCATGCGTCGGGAAACTATTCGTGGCGGTTTTTAAAACTGTCGTAGAACGTTTCGCGGCGGTTTTTTAATTTTTTTAATTTTTTTTATTTTTTTAATTTTAATTAATTAATTAATTAATTAATTAATTATTTTATTTATTTTCTTTATTTTATTTATTTTATTTTATTTATTTATTTTGTATTTTATTTATTTATTTTCTTTATTTTATTTATTTTGTATTACTTTATTTACTTTATTTATCCATGCATGCACATGCCCATGCACATGCCCATGCCCATGCCCATGCAATATAAAGAAATACTGCGTTTGATAAGATTTGAACCCCTAACCTCTTGCATATTTTCCAAAGACTTTACCACTCCAGTAAGCTCGTCATGTGGTTAATAAACAGAATTTAATATACTTATATATATTAATTGAAAAAACAAATAATACATAAATAATAGATATAAACTCAATAATAATAAATAATAAATAATAAATAATGAATAATGAATAATAAATAACAAATAAAAAATAAAAAATAATAAATAATAAATAATAAATAAATAATAAATAATAAATAATAAATATTAAATAATAAATAGTAAATAATAAATAATAAATAATAAATAATAAATAATAAATAATAAATAATGAATAATAAATAATGAATAATAAATAATAAATAATAAATAAATAACAAATAATAAATAATAAATAATAAATAATAAATAATAAATAACAAATAATAAATAATAAATAATAAATAATAAATAATAAATAATAAATAACAAATAATAAATAATAAATAATAAATAATAAATAAATATAAATAATAAATAATAAATAATAAACAATAAATAAATAATAAATAAAAATAATTAATAAATACAAATAATAAATAATAAATAATAAATAATAAATAATAAATAATAAATAATAAATAATAAATATTAAATAATAAATATTAAATAATAAATAATAAATAATAAATAATAAATAAATAATAGATATAAATAATACATAATAAATATAAAATAATAAATAATAAATAATAAATAATAAATAATAAATAATAAATAATAAATAATAAATAATAAATAATAAATAATAAATAATAAATAATAAATAATAAATAATAAATAAATTTAAATAATAAATAATAAATAAATATAAATAATAAATAAATATAAATAATAAATAAATATAAATAATAAATAAATATAAATAATAATAAATAAATAAATATAAATAATAAATAATAAATAATAAATAATAAATAATAAATAATAAATAAATATAAATAATAAATAATAAATAAATAATAAATAATAAATAAATATTAATAATAAATAATAAATAAATATAAATAATAAATAAATAATAAATAATAAATAAATAATAAATAATAAATAATAAATAATAAATAATAAATAATAAATAATAAATAATAAATAATAAATAATAAATAATAAATAATAAATAATAAATAATAAATATAAATAATAAATATAAATAATAAATAATAAATAAATAATAAATAAATATAAATAATAAATAATAAATAATAAATAATAAATAATAAATAATTAATAATAAATAAATATAAATAATAAATAAATATAAATAATAATTAAATATAAAAAATAAATAAATATAAATAATAAATAATAAATAATAAATAATAAATAACCAGTAACAAATATTATTATTAATAATAAATAATAAATAATAAATAATAAGTAAATATAAATAATAAATAAATAATAATAATAAATAATAAATAATACGTAATAAGTAAATATAAATAATAAATAAATATAAATAATAAATAATAAATAAATATAAATAATAAATAATAAATAATAAATAAATATAAATAATAAATAATAAATAATAAATAATAAATAACTAGTTACAAATAATAGATAATAAATAAATTAAAGTATATTATAAATAATAAATAATAAATAAAAAATAATAAAGGAAACACATGAAAAATTATGAAAAGACGTGATAAGGGATGAAAAATCATGAAAACGCATGAAAACGGATGAAAACGGATGGAGAAGCATATGAAGAATGAAGTATTAAAAAGAATGAGAACGCATGAAAACTCATGAAAACTCTGGAAAACCCCTTAATAATTCAACATAATCATCATAATAACCCACAAAAAACTATTGATAAAGATAACAAGTCATAGAAACCCAAATAAACAGTAATAAATGGAGCAACCGTTAAAACCCGTCAAAATGGTCATAAAGAGACTAAAACATTGGACTCACATTAACGAAGATAACTTATGATCCGAGAGTCTGTTTTAGATCCGCGACCTGTCAAATCAAAGATCCTGAAATGATCTTCAACCTGAAAGGTGAAAGAGTCCGAATGGACAGGCAGATCAGAAGTTACGACCATTTAAAAAAAAGTTGACGGGGAACGAGTGCTAGAAACGAGGCATCGAAAAACATAACAAACCCGATACCCACTAAAAAGGCCATAACATATGATCCCGGAGTGCATGTGGGCGCCGCGACCAGTCAAACTGAATCTCATAGAACGATCTATGATCTGGCAGGTGGAGGAGTCCGAACTGACACACGGATCGAAAGTTAGGTCCGTTTGAAGACAAGTTCGATGGGACACCGATGACAAAAATGGGGTTTCAGAGGCCTTTAGAGGGGTTTTTTGGGTCAAAAAACATGACAAAAGCTTTCTTGTGTCCAACTGGTGCATAGCTCTCTTCGCTGGCTTCGATTTGATATGTGGTAGAGCCCAAACGGACACCCGGAGCGAAAGTTATGGCCTTTTGAAGTTGGGGATCCTTTTCAACTTTCTTATAACTCTAATATCTTCCGCACCTTATAACGTCTCACAATTTTGATTATATGTGCCTCTATATCTCTTCATGAGATTCTATTTGACTGGTCTTGGCGCTCCAACGGACGCCCAGATCAAAAGTTATGGTCGTTTTAGTGATTTCGGGGTTTCTCGTGTTTTTTTTCCTTTTATTTCGCGGCGGTTTTACCGAAACTGCCGCTATTTCACGGTGGTTTTTAAAAAAACCGCCGGTAATCCTTGAAAAAAAAAATTCATGAAATTTCGCGGTGGTTTTTAAACCGCCGCGAAATAGCGGCCCGAAACACGTTTAACGGCGGTTTTTAAAACCGCCGTGAAAAAACCACCGCGAAACGACAGTTTTCTTGTAGTGGACCCAAAAATTTATAAATGAAATTCCATTTTAAATGAGTAAATTACTTATTAAGAAATGAAGTTATAGAAAATACATTCACAACTTTAGTTATTTTAGACAATTATAGTCTACTGGGTTTGAAAGACCATTAAGCATCACAACCATTAATAGTATAGTTGTTATACAGTGATCGTATGATTAGTATATATCAAGGGTTATGATAAATTCTAATTGATATATCTAAAGGAAGAAATGGACTTGACCCATAAGATTGTGCCCTATGAAGCCCATTTATCAGAGCTTCTAAGGGAGATAGAATCAATGGGTTTTTTCTTGACCAAACCCAAGATGAGATTGAACAACTAAATCATGAACAAAATTGTTTATGAGAGTATTTCAAACTCATCAATATCATAACTCAAACCATGTTTGTCGAACCACCCTAATAGAATCTCATAATTGTACACCTTACCCCTAGAGCATTCACTGGTGTAATAAAGGTCTATGTATCTAGACCCTAATAGTATGATTTTTTATATTTTTTCTTTATAATAAAAAAATGAATATATTTATCCCTTTTTAATATAACTTTTTAAATTATTATATAATGAGTTTGATAAAAATTATATTTTGATGCAATGAAACATAAATTTTATTTTTGTAAAATATATTATTTCAATCAATTCACAGTTTTTGATGAATTAAATAATTTTGAAATAAATGATATTTTAATAAAATATTATTATTAAATAATATTTATTAAATATAAATGATAATATAATTTTATAAAGTCAAATATAATGTTTTAAGGTTTAGAAAACTGTTATCGTAAAAAACCAGTATTTTTTAATAAATTGGAATATTTGATTTAAAAAAGTAAATTGTCATATTTATAGAATTATTTTTATAAAATAAATATTATTTTTAAAATTATAAAATGGTGATTTTTTCATAATTTTTTGAGAAAGTCGAATCTTTAGAAAAAATTAAATATGGTATAAATATACGGTATGTATTATAGCATCATAATGACCCAAAAGTGATGTAATATATACCATAAAATGTAACCACAACCAAATATATATTTCCCCTTTAAAATAACACATTTTTTAATTTAATTTATTAATTTTATGAAGCCTTAATGAATCCTCCAAAACATATATTATATTTTAAGGTTATAAAAGAAAATACTTATAAACATGACTCAATTCCACATCACCAAGGGTATTATTTTAACGTGTTTGATTATTATATTTATAAAATAATTAAAACCACACATATTTGAAAAAAACAATGGGAAAAAACCATGCGAAGGTTTGTGTTTTTGATTACTTTATCATATAGATTTCAAAACCCAAGTTTGGAAATTAATAAAGAATTCTTGTCTCTTTTGCTATATAAACCCACCCAACATCCCATTTATCTTCACTCAAAAACCCTTGGAGAATGAATTTACTCTAACCTTACCTATCTAGAGACCTCCCAAGGTGCTCCAAGTTCTTAAGAAGCTCCTTCCAAGCTTTTATAAGTACCCCTCAATGTAATGGATCCTCTCCTTATCCTCTTTATCCAACCACTTTCTTTATATTATGACCTTTAATTTCCAATTTCTCATGTTGGGTTATGTTATTACATAACAATCTTACTTCCATTATGATTTATAAGTGATGATATACCCCTTTCACTCTCATTAATCCCTTATATGAATCTTTATGTATTGTCTTTATGCTGCTGAAATTATCCTAGGATTTTTCATGTCAAACAATTGTGTAGGGAGTACCCATCCCCATTTCCACTCAAGGGTATTAACCTAGATTTACCTATCCTTCATTTATTTTTTAATTCCATGTATGTATCTCACACTCCTTAATCTTGGGATTAAAAGTAATTAAATACATCCTTATGTTGTATGATCTATGTGGCACACTTATTCAAGTACATGATATGAATGTGATGGGTGTGAAAAGGATTTTATATCCCTACAATGCATTATCTAATGTTTTTATATCATGATATTCCATGTATTATGTAAGGGAGGTTATGCTAAGCACACTCTATTTTGATGTCTCGACACTCAGCCTCAACTTATGCTTATGATTTCATGTTTTATGTTGTGTCCAAATTCCCATGTTTCCTTTATTTTATCATGTTATATAATGCCTTATTGTTCAATATTATGATTTCAAACCCTATTATGTTACCTTGATAGGCCTCTTGGATTGCATGTATTTATTTATATCATGCTATGATTTGTTTATTCCCTTACTAGGATTTATAGCTCACCCCTTTCTTATGCATGTCTCCAAGTTATCCCATGGTGTTTTAGAAGAGAAATAGAATATAAGATCATGTTATGGAATTTTTAAATAATGTTGTTGTATTTTTTTCACGTTGTTATGTTATGTAACTAATTACCCAAATAAAATAGGCCTCATGATCTTACGAGGTTATATTAAGCGCATCTTTATGTAAGAAGGCATGAATTAAAGTGTATTAAAATATGGATTGTCATAATTAGTATTAATGAAATGTATAGTTATTTTTGGGGATTAGGATTAGAAAAACCTAGTGGAAGAATTAGGGATAATACTAAACAAATTAAATCATCTCTAAATTTTTGTAAAGTATTGAGTAAGTGGTTTCTAAGAAAATACATTCTTGTTTGGATACTACAAGTGGATGTGGATCTATCACAATTTTTCTTAGGGACAATAACCCTAAAAGGGTGCATTGAGCTAAACTCGATCATCACATGGTGCACAAAAATGGTCCGTGATGCACAAATAGTTTGACACTCCCAGAGGATATGCTTTGGTAAATTCACAAGCTCATTATAAACAATTATTATGGAGAAAATTCCCACAAAACTTTATGTTAGGAAATTGATCATGGACAATTAGATTGAAACCTACAAATTTATAGCTTAAGGAATAAATGTCAATTATGAGTTATCGATTTAATGTTCATGGTTTCCCATTTATTTATTTAATAGCTAAAAATTATCACCCCTAATTTTCCCTTTATTTCTAGTAAATGGTTGAAAATAGGAGGAACCAAGCTGACAAAAAATGTGAGGGGAAATGTGATGACTACTCAAATGAGATGCCCAACCTTATGAGAGCAGAAATCATGATTTTTTTAAAAATACATTCTTAATTGAATTGGGTTTTGAATAGAAACATGGATCAGGAGGAATACTCAAATACACCTAAGAAAGAGAAAGTTTTAATTAACACCTTTATGTGATAAATGCCTCTAACTTTCAGTGCATCTTATAATCCCTTAATTACAAAGAAATGGATCCACTCCATTGAAAATATCTTCTCAGTCCTTTAATGATCTGAGCAAGAGAAGGTCATGCTAGTTTTTTATCTTATGGATAGAGAATCTGACTAATGGTGGATGTTGTTCAAAAATATGAATCTTGAGGAGGAGATCAAAGTTATAGAGTGGAATGAGTTCTAGAAAATGTTTTTCAACAAATATTTTCCTCACACTGAAATAAAATGGAGAGGTATTCCCTTAGCCTCAAGAAAAAGGGTAATGAATCTATCGAGGTGTATGACGAAAACATTATAATACTTGCACGAAAAACCTCCATCCTTTTCATTTCCCCCAAAAGTAGAGTTGATAACTTCTTTGGTGGGATAAAGACAAATCTATGAAAAGTTTTTGGAATTCAAGAAATTGAAAACTATAAGGAAATTTCATGATGTTTCCTAAAAGTCAGAATGGAGATTGAAAAATCTCAAGGGTCTCTTGGTAATAGAGATAATAAGTAGAGAATGGATTTTAATTTTTTGTGGTTTAATGAACAAATTTCATGGTGGTAAGAAATTCCATAATCCCACTTACCAAAAGTGTGGGAAGAAGAATCCTAGAAATTTCCTAAGGGGAACAAGGAAATACTTTAGGCACATAAGGGAACCTAGCTAGTGATTTTTGATAGGAGAAACCCATTAATGTGATAAAATATAGTATTGATCTTGTCAACCCTCAACTCATCATCAAATGTTCAACTATAATGAAAAGGGAAACTAAGCGAATTAATGCCTTAATCCAATAGTTGTTGATGATAATCGATGTCAAAAATATCAAAGGCCTAGAGAGAAATAGTGAGTGTATTCCATCCCAAATTATGTGGTGGATCCTGGAAATGAATTGGTGATAGTTAAACTAGTTATTCAGTCAAGAATATAAAATATAGTATTTGATTAAAGTTCTATGCATTCTTTAATATCATGCAAGTTTAGTAAAACTATTCAAAAACCACCTCAAAACATGGAATTTGAGTTATTGGTAAAGACAACAAATGGGTCAATTATTGCATCCCAAGAATATAACTCACCCCATCCAAATTGGTGAGCTGAATTTCCAAGTGAACCTTGCGATACTTCCTCTAGTAGAATTTGATGCAATTTTGGGCATGGACTGGATTTCCTTATACTGAACCAACATAAATTTATGAGATAATTAAATCACTCTCAATATCGTAAACCATGATTTGATTCTATACAAGTCCAAGGATGAGTATAAATCTCCTTTGGTATCATCATCTCAAGAAATTATATTAATTCTCCATGATAAATCGTATCTTTCTCAAATGATTGAGACTAATGAAAATATATTTCTTGAAGATATTCCCATTGTGAGGAAATACACTAATGTGTTTCCGAATTTCTTTGGCCTTCCTCCTAATTGATAGGTTGAGTTCTCAATCGAGCTCATACATAGAGATTTCCCAATATCCAAGACTCCATATAAAATGGAAGTTGTTAAACTTGAGGATCTGAATAAGCAATAATAAGAGAATTCAGATAAAGGGTTCATATTCCCACATGATTCATCTTGGGGTGCACCAATCCTCTTTGTCAAGAAGAGGTATTGATCAATGCGCCTCTGCATTTATTATCTTTATCTCAACAAGATCATGATAAAGAAAAAGCATCCACTTCCATGGATTTATAACTTGTTCGATCAACTACGTGGAGCCCAATAATTCGCTAAGGTGGATCTTTAGTTGGGATATTATCAGGTAAAGGCGAAGAATGAGGATATCCCCAAGACAACTTTTCAAATAAGGTACGAGCACTAATATTTCATAGTGATTCTATTTGGACTCACTAATTCCCCTGAAATCATCATGGACTTAATGAATAAAGTCTTTAGGGATTACCTTGATAAATTTGTGATAGTATTTATAGATGATATTCTTATCTACTCTAAAAGTAAAGAGGAACCTGGGGATAATTTAAATAATACACTGAAGAAGTTGTATAAGGAAACGTTAAATGAAAAGTATAGTAAATGTGAGTTTTGGTTAGAATAAGTAACTTTTTTGGGGCATGTTATCACTAACAGAGGGATATCTTTGGACCCATAAAAAACTGAGGTAATTAAAGGATAACCAAGACCAACATCTATGATGGAAATATGAAGTTTCCTTAGATTATATGGGTACTATCATTATTTTTTGTGAAATTTATTAGATTATAAATACCACTAACCAATATAACTAGGAAGGATGTAAAGTTTTTTTGGAATAATTAATGTGAAGAGAGATTTAAAGAGTTTAAGAAGAGGTTAATAATTTCACCTATTCTCATATTAACCAGTAGCAGGGAAGTATTTTTGATCTACAGTGATGTCTCCAAAAAGGGATTGAGTTTTTTAATCACTACTAGAAAATGGGGATATCCCCATGGAGCTATACCTATGGTTTATAGAAACCATGGGTATATCTTGTTTTTCGTCTATCTATACCCATTATTTATGTGAACTGTGGTTATAAACATGCTATCCCAATGGTTTTTTAATAACCGTTGGGATAGAGTCCTTTATTTTTTCTATCCTCCCATCCCCTTCAATCTTTGAGCCACATATCCCCCTTTGGTCGAGCTATGTTCTTCCCTCACCCAAGAGATAACAAAAGACTCTCCTCCTCTAGTGTTCTCCCCTAATTTAGTGATTTCCTAATTATGATCTTCTTTGATAGCGATCTCAAAATATTTATTCTATTCATATGACTATTGTTTTCATTTTTATCTATGTATAAAAATCTAACCAAGACACAATTAGGTCATGATTCTTCTAGATTATTTGAAATAAGGTTCTTTGTGGGTGATGTTTTATTTTTGGGATTTTACTTTAATGACTATAATTGATGATATTTTATTATTCTATTGTTGTATATTTTTAGGTGATGTTTGATTTTTCATTTTATATCCATGATGATAGTACCCATTTCTTGAGGCGAATCATTTAATAAATGTTCATAATTTTTTTGAGGTAAGCTGTTTGCTAAATTATTATAGGTATTTATTTAATATGGGTTACAATTGTGCACTTATTAGGTAAGGAAAATTATGGGTTTTGTTAAATTTGATTTATAGAGGTTATTAGAAGTTATTTTCATGGTTTCCCTTTGGATAGTTATTATTATTAGTTTCTGGATATGATTATTTTGGAATCAATTGATTATAGAAATTGATTTATTCATTATAGGAGGTTGATTTATTATTACTGATGATTGAGGAGCTCATTTTTAGATTTTATTAGCAGGTAGTCATTTACATACATGCCATTTTTTAGAATGTACCTATGATGTGACTACACTTGATCTTCAATATGAAATAAAAAGTTAAATGATTATATTTGAAAATATTACGGTGGAATTTTTCTAGGTATTTTTTTATATTAAAGAAAATGTTTTTAATGGGAAGGTATATTGAAATAAAAAATATTTTTAATTTTATCATTAATTTTCTTACTCGTTGTTTTGTAGTTTTGTGACCGGTTCCTATTTTTAAATAATATTGTCAATGTTTATTTATGAGTCTTTAGTTAAAGTATTTAAATGGTTTATTTTATTTGTTGTATAAAAATGAATCAAATAATATATAAGTATTTTCATTAAACATGATATTTTCATTATTCAAGTAATATGGTTATAGAATTTATTCCCTTCATGACATCTATTTAAGATTATAATTACATTTGGAATTATAAATTAATCCTTTCCAATTAGAGATGAGTAATTTTTTCTAAAAAATATTTTATTTTATTTCATATATCATGCAAATTTGGGATTCCCTCTCCTTTATTACATTTTGGATTTATTTTTGTTATTTTATAAATATTAGTTTCTATGATATTAGGATTGGATGATTATTTATATGTATATAAATTATGGTAGAATTTACATGATATTATTATACTATGTTTTTGTGGTTTTGATGTTGGGTGATACATTTTTGTTATTCTGGGGTAAATGTTTTCCATCATAAAGACATGTGAATTTAATTGGATTAATTTCATATTCAAAACATGAAAGTTTTAAAAAAAATATTTCCATAAAGTAATATATATTTAATTATAATATGTAATAGTTATTTCTCATTCCATGTATTATAATTTTTCTGGTTCTTTATTTGTAGGCATCACTTATAGAATATATTGTTTCTCTTATTCTCTATTTTTCTAGCTACTATCATGCTTTGATAACTTTCATATTGAAATTGGTTGTAATTAATTTTGTAATTATGGTTTACATTGTTTATTGGAACATAAAATTTTTTCACTACAATAAAATGGATAGAAGATGGGTGTCTCATACCTTTCAGATTTCAACTAAGTTTCCAAATAATTTAGATAATTTTTTAGATTTTTCATTTATCAATGATTTAAATGGTGGTCATATATAACGTCTTTATTATAATTGTGTTGTAAGACAATGGTTAAGCTGAGAAGAAGTTAACTACCATATAACAAAATCTGGATTTCAAAAAAAAATTATGTTTGGTATCAAAATAGATAGACAAGACAATATTTTATTATTCATGAACAGAAATAAAGAAGTGGTATAGAGAATTTTATATTTGATCAGTTTCTATTTATGCACCATCATGAGAGATATAGTATTCTAATCCAATAAGACAACTACATCAATACACAATAGGAAAATAATGAATATAATGATGTTGAGAGAGTGAAAAAATTAATAGATGATACCATAACTCCTATATATCAGGAATGTACTAAAATGAAAAATGTAAATTTTTTTATGTGGTTATATCATGGAAGAAACATGTATGAAATTTATAACACCACATTGATTATATTCTTACCTTTTTGAAGTACTTGATTCCTAAAGGTGTAGATATTCCTTCAAAACATTATAAGGCATGAAAGCTAATTAAGTAGCTCAGATTTTCTATTAATAAAATTCATGATTTTATGAAAGATTAAAATTTATTTTGGGAGGAAACAGTAGACCTTAATGATAATAAAGAATTTGGTAGATATCTATGGAAGAAAAATGTAGATGGAACACCATCTCATGTGCCATAAAAGGTCATGTAGAACTTTTCATTGATTCCAAGGCTTCAAAATATATTCATGTATAAAGAGATATGAACCAATATGTAATGGAATAAAGATGAGATCATTAAAGGTAATGATGAGTTGGTTCATCTGGCATATGGATTATCATGATAGGAATTTGATGCGCAATATCCCGATTTTTTGGCTGAGGTCTATAATGTCAGGTTGGGTATATCCTGTGATGGTTTAAATCTATTTGGTCAGATGATTACTACTCACAACATGTGACCACTTTTTATTCATGTTTATAATATTCCTCCATGGATGTGTATGAAAAAATATTTAACTTTATTCAATATAATAATATCTTGAACTTATGATCTTGGCAATGATATAGATGTATACTTGAAAATTTTAATAAGAGAGTTGAAACAGCTTTGGAATATGGGTGTGTGCACATTTGATGCCACTTTAAAAAATATATTTTATATGTATGATACCCTTATTTGGAAGAATAATGATTTCCCTAATTTTTAAATGATTTATGGTTAGAGAATTCATGGAAAACTATCATGTACTATTTTTATGAATAATACACAATCGAGAAGTCTTAAATATCATTGTAGTTTTAGTTTCATGGGGCATCGAGGAATCTTTCCAATGGAATGTCAATATAGGAATAATCATTGGAGGTTTGATAATACTATTGAAACTGAATATCCACCTCAATGTATTTCAAGAACTGATGTGCTTAATGAATTGAAATATTTTACTTTTTCCTTAAGGAAGGGCCATATGAAATCTAAGGAGTGGAAGAATATTAACACTGAATCCACTTACAATTGGAAAAAGAAAATCATATTTTTTGAGTTTTCATTTTGGTCTACCAATTTTTTATATAATTATTTAGATGTAATACACATTTAGAAAAATATATTTGAAATGTTGCTTTCAATTATTCAAAATATCAAGGGGAAGGCCAAAGATGGTTTCTGATCTCACCGGGACTTTTTGGATTGGGGTATTCGACCAGAACTGCATCCTATGTGTATCAGTGAAAACTAATAGAAAGTTTCTTGTGCTTCTTATGCGATAAAACCATTAGAGAAAAATCAATTTCTGTAAGTATTGGAGAATATCAGGGTTACTGATGTCTATTACAATAACATATCTAAAAGAGTAAATGGAAGGGAGTTGAAAATAAAATATATAAAAACTCATGATTATCACATCCTTCTTCATGAATTGATTCCAATAGAAATCCGACATTTACTATCCAATAATCTAACGGTGATGGTGATACACTTATTACATTTTTTAGATACCTTTATGATAAAATTTTATCAAGTATTTCTTAATAAAAATGCATCAATAGGCACCATTAATTTTTTGTGAGTTGGAAAAAATCTTTCCACCATCGTTTTTTAATTACACAATGCATTTAATAGTTTATATTCCAATTGAAACACTTATCAAGGGACTCATTTATATTTTATCTATGTATCCTATTGAAAGAACTATATTAACAATGAAATATTATGTCTGAACAAGAATCATTCTAAAGGTTCCATTATGATAGGTTATCTGGCTCAAGAATGTATGGATTTTTGTTCAATGTATTTTTAAAATGTGAGCATAAGGAATAACTAGCCAATGAGAAATGAATATGAGAAATATGGGGAAATTGAGCCCTTATTTCCATCTCTTCCCCAAACAAGAGTAATTACTAGGTCATATACATTGGCTACATTGAGCCTTGAAGTGTGGGATATGGCACATCACAAAGTCTTGTTTAATTATGGTTTGTTCGATGAATATATCAATTAAGTAATTTGAATATTTATATGTTATATCATACTATTTCATTTAACATATACCTTAAAATTTTATTATCATTTTATGTAGGGAACATAAACAAATTATAAGTAGAGTTCATCAATCTTTTCCTTTGAGGGGAGAGTCTTTTCATAGCAAAGATTTTCCTTCTTGGTTGAAATAAAAGGTATGACCATCACTTTAATTAACTTAAAATATAGATATTCATTTAATTATATTATTCATATATATTTCAGGTATTGAGTTTACCTATTGACTCCATCTATTAGGAATTAAGAGCATTGGATTTTGGTCCCAATTATTTAGTTCATGAATGAAAACCTTTAATAATCAATGGGTATAAATTTGTTACAACTGATCGAGTGATGAAAATGATAACACAACATAATAGTGTTATGTTAACTACTATAATGAAATATTATGCCAGTGCATCAAATAGTAGGACTTGATTTGAAAATGTGTCTTATTATGGACTTGTTGATAAAATATTGTTATTGGATTACTACTCTCATGGTCGAGTCGAGATGATGAAATGTAAATTGTTTGATTCAATGATTCAACATGGTATATTTATTGATAATTTTAGATTTAGAGTTATTTAAATGATTTGATTCCTGGATACCGATGAACCATATATTTTGGCATCAATGAAAAAAAGTGTTTTATGTGAAAGATCACCTGATACCTCATTACGGTGTCATTATTAAAGTAATCCCAAGACATTTTTTTCATGATGGTGGGGAATAAATTGACACCATTGAAACCCCCATTAGTGTTGACCAAAATATTGTATTTTATGATTCAAATTTTCCCATTGTGAGAGTTGATGTTGAACCTGATGTAGTGGTGGGTAATATATAGAAGAAACCACATATGTTCATAGTTAATTTAGTTTACATTGAAAAGGGTTTATTAGGTTGATAATACTGTAATTAATTTAATTTAGTTTTAGTTTGGAATGATATATTTGTTTTATTATTGTTTTTTTTTGTTGCATTTAATTAGATTTATTTCAATTCATAAAAACGTATTTAAAATATGTTTTTAAAAAAATGCATAACTTGGTTTTAAGTTATAGTTACTAAAAAATGTCATGACATTATTTATGAATTATTTTACTTCTAAGTTGTATACATGATTTTTAGAAAATATTTCTAAAAAATTTACATTTTATTCTTATGAATATTATGAAAAAATATTGAAGAAGTTCAAAGGAAGCAATTATTTGATAATGATCGACATATGCACAATATTAGGTTTCCACCTATGGTTCCCTTATTGAGTATAATAATTGTAATATTATTATTCCGCATTAAATTTAATGTCACGATCTTATTCTTTATCAAATTCTCTTTAGGGACATATAGTTGAACTAAAGTTGACTTCTGCTCTGCCTAGTAGTATGGGACCAAGTGGAGGTACTCTTAGAGCTAGAAAGAACACCCACTACCCCCATTCACACCCTGAACTGCCAGTAGATACCTCATCTACCACACTTTTCTATCATCCACTTGAGACTCTAGGGATGTTTCCACCCATGCCACCATCATCATCTCACTCAGCCACTTCTTCCCATACAATTTCTATGCTGCCTACAAGGATGTTCCCACCTTTACCATATCCATATCCTTTGATTTATCCCTATCCCTACTACTTATATCCTACCATTTCTATGCCACCTGCATTTCCTACTATCCATCTAGGATTTGATGGTTCTATTCCTTTATCTTCCACTCCTATGCATGTAGATCACCCAATGCATGCATTAGAACACACACATCCTTCATGGGATACTAATTTAGGACATCACACAGATCCATTAGAGCCAAATGAGTATCCTACATTAGGTTTTTTTTATTATAAGTGTGTCAAATTATATCACATCATTTTTGCCAATTTTACTATGAATTAATTCTTTTTTTCCTTTTATCTTATTCAATGGTATATTCTGTTAGGATATGTGGGTGAACCTATATTTGTGAATCCTAGAATCTCCAAACACAAATAAAGGTGGATTATAATGAAGATAATCAGATGATAGGTAAAAATGCCAGGTAGTGTTGAAGATTTATGGGTACATTAGCCAAGTACATCGATACCATTCCGATGCAACCAATATTATAGATTCATATCGATAATAAAATCAAGTAAAAAGCATGGGTAAAGATATGGTTAAGAAAATTTGTTAAATTTATATTTATATTATTGTTGTATTTATATGAATTAACATGTTCATTGCATCATCAGTTTAACTTTACCCATATTGAAGCTACTAAGTTTGTAATGTTGATGGATCTTGGGGAGTTCTGGTGATTATATAAGTACGAGTTATATATTGGTTGGAAGAGTAGAGTCGGTTCTAATTTAGAGGGTGTACCAATATTCCCTGACTTTCCAACAACATAATATCAAGAAATGATTGCATATTGTAAGAGTGACAAGTTTAAGATATTCTTAATCTTTAATGGTTTTTATACAAAATTAAATTCTTATTAATTGTATTGAATATTTTTTTTAGGATACTTCAAGAAAAAACAAAAAGAACAAAGATACAATGATGTATTTTTACACTTTGAGGCACACTACAATGCTTAAGCATGAGAAGCACTAGGTACTTTAATATGAATGGAAATTATATCCATATTTATATTATTACTTAGTTATATTTGTACATATAAATTTAAGTTTTCTTATCATTAATCCCTTTAATATAAAGCTAAAAATACCCCTTTCTAATGGCCAAATGGCCAAATGGCTAAATGGAAAAAAGGTCAAAAGGCCAAATGGAAAAATGGGAAAATGGCCAAATGGGAAAACGGCCAAATGAAAAAATGGCCAAATGGGAAAATGGATAAAGGGGAAACTATCCAAATTGGACATGTGGCCAAATAGAATAATGAAAAAATGAACAAATGGATAAATGAAAAAATCAGCCTAATGGCCTAATGGACTAATGTCCGAAATAACCTAAATGGACAAAATGTCCAAAATAGACTTTTGAAAAAATTGAAAAATGGCCAAATGGTCAAATGGCCTAATGGCTAAATGGACAAATGACCAAATGGACAAATGACTTAATTTCTTAATCTCCTAATGGCCTAATGGACAAATGTAAAAATGAAAAAAATGTCCTAATGATGTAATGGACAAATGTCCAAATGGTTAATTGACATAATAACCTAATGGCCTAATTAACTAAGGGACTAAATGACCTAAATTACCTAAATATACTAAATGGAATAAATGTTCTAAATGTTATAAATGGACTAATGACCTAATAGAAAAATTTCCAAATTGGACAAATTGGCCTAATGGCCAAATGACCAAATGGAAAAATGGTATAAATGGCCTAAATGCCCTAAATGGACTAAATAGCCTAATTAACTAAATAGACTAATGGAATAATGAAAAAATTGGCCAAATTGGCCTAATGGACAAATAATTAAATGACCAAATAGCCCAATGACCTAATAGCCTAATGATCTAATGTAAAAATGGCCTAATGACCTAATGGCCAAATGACCAAATAGTCAAATGGACAAACGACCAAATGTACAAATGGACAAATGGACAAATGTCCAAATGGCCTAATGGGATAATGGTCTAATGGCCTAATAGCCTAATGGACTAAAGGCGTAAATGGCTGAAATGGACTAAATGGACCAAATGGCCTAAATGACATAATGTCCTAATGACATAATGGTCAAATTGGCCAAATATACAAATACCCGAATAGCCTAATGCCTAGATGGCCTAATAGATAGATAGAAAAATTAACAGATGGACTAATGGCCAATTGGCATAATGGCACAATGGCCTACTGTCATAAATAGCCTAAATGGCCTAAATGGACTAAATGGCCTAAATGGCCTAAATAGCCTAAATGACCTAATGGCCTAATGACCTAATTTTATAATGTACAAATTGGGAAAATGGCTAAATGCCCTAAATACCAAATGGCCAAATGACCAAATGGAAAAATGGCATAATGACCTAATTGATTAATGACCAAATAAACAAATGTAAAAATGCCCTAATGGCCTAATGGGTTAATGAAAAATAGACAAGTGGCCTACTAACCAAGTGTCTAAGTGGAAAATTGGACAATTGGCCTAACGAACTAATGGAATCATGGCCGAAATGGTCTAAATGGGCCTAAATTGGCCTAAATGACCTAAATGGGCCTAAATCTGTCTAGATTGACCTAATATGCCTAAATTTTCCTAATTGGACTAATTGGTCTAATTTTCCTAATTGTACTAATGGGCCTTATGGGGATAATGAGCGTAATTGGCCTAAATTGTCCCAATTGACCTAAATTGGCATAAATTTCCATAATTGTCCTAATGGGCCTAATTTTTATAATTGGCCTAAATCTTCCTAAATGGTTTAATTGTCCTAAATGACCTAATTGGACTACATTGGACTAAATGGACTAATTGATCTAAATAGAATAATTTTCATAATTAGCATAATTATCATAAATGGCCTAATTTTCCTAATTGGTCTAAATGACCTATTTGACCTAAATTTACCTAATTGGACTAAATGGACTAATTGGCCTAATTAGCCAAAATAAATGGCCCAATTGGACTAAATTTTCCTAAATTGACCTAATTGGACAAAATTGGCCAAATAAATGGCCTGATTAGCCTAATTAGACTAATAGGCCTAAATTGATTAAATGGATTAAATGGTCTAAATGGCCTAAATGTCTAAATGGTCAAATGGACATGTTATTTAAGAAAAATTATTTTTCTCAAGTAAAAAGAAAAATAATGGAAGTGTTGTAAGTGCATAAACTTAAGAAAAGATTGTAAATTTTTTATTTATATTTCAATTTTTGATACGTAATTCATAATTAAATATCTTTTTTATAGTTTCAATAATGTTCCCTAGAGGCCCTCGATGAGAAAGAAGATGAAATATTTGGTCTAAATGACCATTTGAGATAGGTATTAAGTGAGGAGAACCAGCAGAGAGTCCAATGTCGACTTGGGAAAAACATCATCCCCACTAGGCATTGGCCCTCATCGGGAAATTCTCAATACTCTCAAACCAATGAGGTGAAAAATTCTCATGAAGAAGTAGCTGATCCAAAAAGAATAGTTATGTAGGAGCGTGAAACAAGTAAACCAATCACTAAAAAATTCCTGAAAGCTATGTCAATTATAAGTCCATCACTTCCATCAGAGGCTTATAATACTTTTGATTCATGTATGGAATCATTGAACTCTTTATGTAATGCCCCGAGTAATGTCAATGAAGGTAATATTCGTAGTTGAGCTGATGATACTAGTGGTGGTGGTGGAGGTGGTGGTGGTGGCGGCGATGATGATGATGATGGAATTAGTGATTCAGATGATGTTTTTTGTGATGAGGGTGATAAGGATATTGATAATGGTGATGAGGATTATGATGTTGGTGATGGGGAAGATATTGATCCACTCCATTTCTGAGTTAGTAGTAAAGAGACATGTGGATGTTGTTTAATGACTTTAATTGATTGGTTGTATGAATGTATATGTATGTTATAGTTCTGTAAATGGTTTAAAAATTATTAAAATAAGTTGGTTGAATGATAAATATACAATATATGTATCATATTTAATGTTTACTATGGTTTTTATTTTGTTAATAGGTTTAAGATGGGCTGGAAGGGATATTGCTTCCAGGTTGGGACAAGTAGGTATACCCACAGTTCAATGAATCGTGGGTATATGGTGTCTAGTGGGACAAGATATGCCCGCGATTCTCCTAATCACGAGTATAGATATATAACCATGTTTTAACAAAACTGTGGATAGTATAAAAATATCATATTCTATACCCACAGTTTATATAGAAATCATGGGTATAGATCTATACCGGTGGCTCTATCAGCTATGGTTTATAGAATCATGGGTATAGCCTACACCCACAGTTTTATGGGATATACCCACAGTTTAGAACCATGGGGATATGATATGTTTCCACTAGTAACTCATGCAAGATGATAAAGTAATAACCTATTCCCACCACCAATTAAATACCCATGAGTAGAACTACTCAACACATGATCTAGAATTGGTAGCATTGATCTTCACATTGAAGATTTGATGTAATTTTCTCTCTGTGGGGAAGTGTGATATATATATATATATACACAAATCATAAATGACATAATTATATATTCACAAAAAAGGATATCAATATGATTCAACGAATGTGGTTAGAGTTGATCAAGGATTATGATTTTTTAATCCATTACCATCTTGGGAAGGTGAACAAAGTGGCATATGCTCTGAGTAGAAATGATCTTGAAACCCTATCCATGATTAGGATTATAAGGGATCCAATATTATTAGATATAAAAAGTATAAAAATGGGAGTAATAAAAGGATATTCATCTTAACTTTCTCAAATAACTACTCAGCCATCTATTCTTGAGAGGATCAAGGAGGCCTAAAAAGATGATGAGTTATTAAAGAAGAAAGTAATGAATTTTTCAGAGTTAAAATTTCATGAATATGGAGTTATAAAGTTTGGAACCCATATATGTATCCCATAAAAACCAAAAATAAAGATTGAACTTATGGATTATGCACATAGATCATCCTTATATATTCATCCAAAAATCAGTAAGATGTATATAGATCTGAAGTAAAAAACATTTATGGGATAACATGAAGTGGGAGATCACAAAGTTTGTATCTCGATGATTGGTATGCAAAAAATTAAAGGAATAATGATGGAAGTATATGGGTATGATGTAACCATTTCCCATACTAGTATAAAAATAGGAAAACATTACCATGGATTTCATTATAAGGATCCCTAGGAAATCTAAAGGAAATAAATCCATTTGGGTGGTAGTCGATCGCCTTACAAAATTGGAACATTTCATTGCTATTAAGGAATATTTATCTCTCAAATAAATCACCAAGATATACATATGGGAAGGGTAATAATACATATAGTTCCACTATCTATTGTATCCGATCGAGATTCGAGGTTTACTCTGAGGTTCTGGAGAAGCCTTCAATGAGTGTTGGACACAAATATGAGCTTTAACACTGATTATCACCCTCATATGGGTGGTCAACCTAAAAGAACCATTCAAACTCTTGAGGATATACTAATATTATGTTCAATGGATTTATAGGGATGTTGGGATCAATAACTTCCCCCAATAAATTTTTCATATAACAACAGTTTCTATTCTTGGATTCAAATGACACCTTATGAGGATATGTATGGGAAGAGGCATTAGACTCTGACATGTTGGGATGAATTTGGAGAGCGAAAGATGATGGAATATTATCTTATCCAAGAGATAATATACAAGGTTAAACCACTCATTGAAATACAAAATCCATACAAATTTGACAGAAAAACTATGAAGACAATCACTAATGAGACTCATAGTTTGAGGTTGAAGATAAAGTGTTCCTTCATATATCACCATGAAATAAATTCATGAGGTTTGAGAAGAAGGTAAAGCTTATTACTATATACATCAGCCCCTTTGAGATCCTTTATCACATTATAGTAGTGGCATATCAACTATCACTCCCACCTAACCTATCTCAAGTATATGATGTGTTCCATGTATCCCTCTTAAGGAAGTACAGACTAGATCCCTCACATTTATTGAATCTAGAGATGGTACTATTGGAAAATGATCTTTCATGTGAGGAGTATCTGATGAATATCTTAGATCCTAGAAAAAAGGTTCTACAAAACAAGACAACCACCTAGTCAAAGTGCTGTGGCAGAACCATAAGTTTGAGGAAGCTACATGGGGACTAAAAGAGGTAATGAAATAGAAGTACCCTCATCCATTTTAGTGTATGAAAAGAAAATTTCAAGGCTAAAATTTATAAATGGGGAATAATGTAATAAACTAACAATTTATAAATGAAATCCCCTTTTTAAATGAGTAAATGCCTTATTAAAAAATGAAGTTATATAAAAACATGCACAACTTTATTTATTTAGGATAATTATAATCAGTTTTATTTAAAAGACCATTAATAATCATAAACATTGATAATATAGATATCATATAATGATCATATGATTAGTATATATTAAGGTGTGTGATAAAGTCCAATTGACATAGAGAAAGGAAGTGATGGCCTTGACTAGTAGGATTGTACCCCTTGAAGCCCATTTATCAGAGTTTATGAGGGATATAACATCATTGGGATTTGACCTTGAGTAAGACCAATATGAGATTCAACAACTAAAACATGATATAAACCATTTATAAGAGAAGTTCAAGCTCATCATGATTATAGCCCAAACCATGTTCGTCGAACCACCCCAAGAGAATCACACCATCACACACCTTACCCTTAGGACATTCGCTAGTGTAATAAAGAGATATGACCATAACCAGTATGAATTTGCATATTTTTTTATTTTTAATAAAACAATTATTATATTTATCCCTTTTTAATATTAATTTTAAATTATTACATAATGGGTTTTATAAAAATTAGATTTTTATGCGATGAATCATAAATTTTATTTTTGGGAAATATATAGTTTCAATCAAGATAAGATTTTTGATGAATTATAGATTTTTTTAAATAAATTATAAATTAATAAAATATTATTATTAAATATAAATGATAATATAATTTTATGAAGTCAAATGTAATTTTTATAAGAGTCAGTAAACTATTATTGTCAACAACTAGTATTTTTTCATTCAATTAGATTTTTTTATTTAAATGAGTAGATTATCATATTTATATAATTATTTTGATAAAATAAATATTTTTTTTAAATCAAAATATCAAAATTATCCAATGATGAATTTTTTATAATTTTCCGAGACAATCGATTTTTTAGGTATAAATTAAATATGGTATAAATATATGGTATGTATTATTACATCATAATGATAAAAAAGTGATGTAAAATATTCCATAAAAGGTTTCCACAACCAAATACATATTTCCCTTTAAAATTTTATTTTTTTAATTTATTTGATTAATTTTATAAATACTTAATGAATCCTCCAAAACTTATATTATATTTTAAGGTTTTAAAAAAAATTCTCTATAAACATGTATCACTTCCACTTCACCAAGGGTATAATATTAATATGTTTGGTCCTTATACTTATAAAATAATGAAAATAAATCCTCTTTATTATAAACATTTGGAAAAAATTATGGGAAGGTTTGTGGGTTTGATTACTTTATCATATAGAGTCAAAAACCTAAGTTTGGAAATTAATAAGGAATTTTACTATCTATTTCTATATAAACCCACAAAAATCCCATCTATCTTCACTAAAAAACATTATATAATGAATTTAATCTTCCCTTACCTCTCTAGAGACATCTCAAGGTTCTCCAAACTCTCAAGAATCTCCCCAAGCTTTTAGAAGCACCTTCTCAAGGTAAGGGATCCTCTCATTCTCCTCTTTATTCAAGTACCTTATTTATATCATTCCCTTTAATTTAAAATTTATCATATTGGGTTATGTTATTAAATATTCATATTACTTTCATTATTATTTCCAAGTGGTGATGAAACTATTTCAATCTCATTAGGCCCTTCTATGAATCTTTATGTACCATCGACATGCTGCTGAAATTATCCTGCAACTTTTGATGCCAAACAATTTTATAGTGAGTACCATCCCCATTTCTAGTCAATTTTATTAACCTAGATGTACCTATAATTAATTTATTTAATAATTATATGTATATATCTCACACTCCTTAATTACGGGATTGAAATTATTGAAATTCATCCTTATGTGGTATTATATATGTTGTACACTTATGCATGTACATGATATGAATGTGATGGGTGGGACTAGAATTGTATATCCCTCTAACACATTAGATAATGTTTTTATCCCATGATATTCAATGTATGGTCCAAGTTAGGTTATCCTAATCACCCTATGTTATGATGTCTCGACAATTATCCTTGACTTATGCTTAGGATGTAATGTTTTATGCTATTACCACATTCCCATGTTGCTTTTATGTTATAGTATAATATCATGCCTGAATGTTCAAGATTATTATTCCCACCCCTCTTATATTTCCTTGATATGCCTCTTGTTTCACATGTATTAATTTACATCATGATATTATTTTTTTATTCCATTATTTGGATTTATAGATCACCCCTTTCTTATGTACGTCCTCTGGTTATCCCATGTAATTTTAGAAGTTAAATGGAATATAAGTGCATGTTATAAAGTTTTTAAATAATGTTTTTGTATTTATTTTTAATTTTTATGTTATGTACCTAATTGACTAAATACACCAGGCCTCACAATCTTATGGGGTTTTATTAATTGTATCTTTATGTAATAAGTCATGAATTAAAGTGTATTAAAATATGGGTTGTCATAGTGTAGCCAAGATCATATCAGGAGGAGAGACATTAAATAACCTTGAGGAGTGTGGCTATTGTTGTAAAATCACAAATTTCAATGTAGCTAAGGTTCTAACTAGCTAGTAGTAGGGTTCAATAGTTTTCCTCTTAGTATTTATCTAGGTATAGAAATTACCAAGAATCTATTAGGAGATCTATTCCTATATGCCCCATTTAAGGAGGTTGTACCCATCAGTGATATTAGTGTTCAACTATTATTAGGGATTAACAAGGTATGGGTGACCAGATTCCTTATCATCCCTAGTAGTAACAGTTTCCTTAGAGGCTATTTCAATAGTATGGAAAATAGGCTTATGTACTACCAAGAGGAGATGGATTTGGTAGAGTTAATTAGTATGATGCTCTCTATCCTTAAGGATATAGATCCGAGCATAGCCTTGGAGTTGGTCATCAAAAACATGGAAGCGGTGTTAGATATGGATGGTTTCATGATATGGAGGCACTTGTTCTAGATAGTGTAAAGATCATCTGAGGTGATATCTACTTATCATATACCTTGGATTATTCTTTATTTTATTCTCGTGTATCACACTCCTTTATTTCAACCACCTTAATTATCTCAATGATAAGTTTTCAAAGTGAACGTTTTTGATGTTAGAGTTGTAGTTTTTTTGACATGTGGTGTCTCAGCATGGATTGGTAGCTGATTCTTCGAATATCAAGGGAGTTGTTTCTTGGGTAACTCCCAATAATGTTGCAAAGGTACACAATTTCCATATGTTCAAAATATATTATCAGTGGTTCATATTTGACTTATATCATGTTTCAACCCTATGGAAAACTTTGATTAGGAAAGGATAGACCTTTTATGGATAGATCAATGTCACTCATATTTAAAATACCCAAAGGGGAAGTTAATTAGTTCCCCCGTTCTTTGTTTTTTAGAGAAGGGAGTGATGTTAAAGGTTTTATATGATGATTTATGTGAGAAAATAATTTCAAAATAAATTATCTATCTTTTATTGATAATAAACCTCACAAGTGATATAAATACTAGGTAGTAATCACATTTTCTATACTTTTTAAAATCTAGAATACATGTGATAAATATATTTAAACTTAATTTTTAGTAGTTTATTTATTTTTGGATTTAATTGAACAAGCTATACCTTGATTTTGAAATTATGGAATTATATTATTAAAAGATTTTAATTTTGAATTTCATTATTTTAATCCATTTTGAATTTAGTTCAGACAAAGCCTACATCGATTGCTATGTTTTAATGGGTTACAAGTATAAAAAATGAAAAAGGCATAAGGATTTCATAATACATTTTCAAGGCTCATAAGAGAATTCTCCCCATGTAGAATATTTCTAAGAAGGCATAAAATATTTAGAATTTTCAAATATTTTGGGTGTTCCCATAAGATATTTATCACTACGTTATATAATTTTGGATTTAGAAAACAACTATGTTTAGAATCTCATAAGACATTTCATTGCTCATTATATTTAAAGTTATGTATGAAATTTCACCTATGACTATAATATATTCCCATCAGCTAGATCCCCACATGAGATTTTATCCACACCATAATATATTTCCCAGGGATATCTGATATGAATTTTCCACTATCCACGTATGAATTTTCACCACTCGCAGAATATTTTCCTCTACATATGAATTTTTCCTTTTCCATTTTTGAGAGGTGGGGATTAAAACCAAGAAATATTGAAATAAAATAGGTGAAAGTCCTAAAATAAAATCCATTTTTATGGTATTCAAAAATTAGGAAAGCATGATATTGATATTTCACATAAGGATCATAAAGCTAAAGAAAAAGACATAGATATAAGGAGTAATGTTGAAAAACTTGAATATTTGAGATGAAGTTAGCTGAAGACATCAACACCCTTTGACCCAAACACATGGAATTCAAATAAGGGATAATGATATGGGCACTAAAAACTAAGAATATTTTTAAATCATTACATTAAATAGAGGAAAAAAGGAGTCTTTTATACTCACATGGGGGTTGGTGTTGATTAAGTGCACAAGAAGATCCAAATAATCTATTTAAGAGGTTAACTATTCACTACTATGAAAGGAAAGTTTCCACTGATCAACTGATAGTGATGATTCTATTGTTTTCTATTTCTCTTATTTTCTATAAATTATATAGTAATGGAATACAAGACTTTGAAAGGATGATCTAAGGAAAACATACTCATTCCCCTATTAAGGAATTATGTTCTTTAGTACTTAATTTCTTATGCTCAATTTCTCTAGGAATTATTTATTTTCATAGAAAATAAAATATTTTCATTGTTCTTTAAACTCAATTTGTTCTTCTCTCACTCTTGGGTTTTTAAACACTAGACATCAAGACATTCTTCACTGATTACAATGGTGACTAGTGGGTTGATATAGGAGTAATCCGAGATATATGACCACAAAACTAGGCAAGATAAGGGATACAATGATTATTGTACTTATTTATTAAAACCAAAGTCACTGGGTGAGAGTGATTAGTTCGGTTTCATATGAATTTCTAAAGATATAAATAGATTAACTTCAATTATTATTTAATATGAAAATGTGGAGGATATCCAAGGCTAGGACACTACTTCTAAAAAATGACTTCAAGACTAATTCGATCACATTAATCACACAAATTAAACCCATAAAACAAAATTAAAACATACCAAAAACACCCACCTATCCTAATAAAACCTGAGTCCCACTAGGTACTAAATTTAATTAGGATCAAAATATTGTTTGATAGAATCCCCACAATAAGATCCTCATCATCCTAGTTCCATTTTCAGGGAGGAAATTCAGTGTTTATGTTTTTTTTCATTTAAAATGATTTTGATACATGAAAAAGTTTAGTTCAAATCACATCATTAGATTTGATATAGAGGTTGAAGGAAATTTATTGGTAATAATTGGGAACTTAAAAATCATTGAGAAAGTGGGGATGGATTTAGTCACAATTCCATTGATAAAATCTACCCCTCCTCTTCTTCCTCAACTGAAACCACCTTAGGAATTGAAAATATAGAGGAAAATTTATCTCTACCAAATAATTCACTTAAATAGTTATATTCATAAAATTTTAATAATAATAACTAGATATTAAAATTTAATAATCAATAATATTTAGAGTGTAGAACTAGAATGTTACAATTATTTCCTAAATGTTAGGGTTTATTGGGAGAGTATCCAAATATGAATTTGAAATTATTTTGGGGATGTATAAAATATATTCAATACTATAGGATTCACCAAGGCTCAAATATAGTATAATTTATTTCCATTTTCCTTAGAATAATTGACCAAAGAGTGGATTTATAGTTTGTTACATAGAGAAGTTACTACCTAAGATGAAATTTGGAGGGACATCCTCCATAAATTATTCCCTGTTTCAAAGAGAACCCAATTGAGGACAAAGATCTATGGGATCAATCAAGTAAGTTTAGAAACTCAATATGAGTTATGGGAGAGATTAAAGCTGTTGAAATCATCTTACCCACACTAGCCCTTTGAAGACCACCATTTTTTGGTGTTCTTTTACCAAGGATTGCAGGATAATAACCAAAAACTATTGGATGGATCTTCTAAAGGAGAACCGATTGATAAGTCAACCAATGAACCCAAAGAGATAATATAGAGGATCTCACAAAACTCTCATAAATTTGGTATAAGATCCACTACTAGAAGAGTATATTAGGTAATGAGTTCTTACTCTACTCTACTCAAAACTAAACTTGAAGAACTAAACTATTTTATGAGATAATTATCATTGAACAAGGTTTAATAAGAATTACCTTATATAACACCTCTTAGAGGGTTCTAACTTTTCCATTCTTGGGAACACTTTACTAATGATTTTCCTCAATTTTAAGAGATCTATGATTCCATGTACTAATGAAAGTACCAAAAATAACCAATTAAAAACAAGGGATTCAAAGAATACCCTATAAATTAGTTTAGATATAGAAATATATATCCTTAAAGACCAAATTAATAGAAAAATATTCAATAACCTTTCTATCTAACTCCAATTTAGAGATATAATTTTCATCACTCAATAAGCTACCAACAAGGAAATAATCAAGAAACATCAATGAAGGACCCATTGACATATCTTATAGAGTCTAAAACCAACTAATAGTCCACTATAAAAAATAATAGAATATATCTGAAGGAGATAAAATAATAGCTCATCCAAATTATATCTACCCTCAATAAATTATCAAATCAAGGCTCAAGTATGATGACTACCCAATAAATTCCTAACCCTAAGGTAAATGTTAGCCTTATTTAATTTAGGAGTTGTAAAGAGGCGAAGAACAATGAAAAATCACCACCATGAGCTAAATTTGAAAGTGGAAAACCCAATGAATATTAAGAATCTTTCCCTGATAAGAAACTTAAATAGGAAGTACCTGTGGAGACAAAAATGATGAATACTAATGAGGGAAAATCCAATATAGAGGACCTAAAACTACCCAAAAATCCCTTCCCTATAATAATAAACCCACACAAGAGAACCAGTGAAGAAGCATTATGACAAGAGGTCTTGGAAAAAATTAAGAAGGTAGAGATCACTATCCTTTTTCTGGGGTAAATCCACCAAATACCAAGTTATGTAAGGTTTATCAAGGAAATTTATACCAAGAAGAGAAAAATTCAAGGGTATAAAAGGTGAGTTTAGGTAAAAAAATTTATACTCTAATAACCCCAACTTATTAAAAAAATCAATATCCAGATACTTTTTCTATCTCTTGCACCATAGGATAGATCACTTTTACAAATTCATTATTTGATTTGGGAGCATTGATCAATTTCATGCCTTAATCAATTTAATTTTTTCCTTTGATAGGAATCAAGAAAATTAGAGTGGTTATAAAACTATTTAACCAAACTAATTCCTACCCAGTAGGATTTTTAGAGGATTTTCTAATAAGAGTAAAGGGAATATTGTTCCCTACTATATTTTATATTCCAAACATAGATTAAGAAATAGGAAAAGTTTATTCCCCTATCATTTTTGGTATACCATTACTTAAAAATTATAATACTATAATAAATGTTCATAAAGGAAACCTTTTAATGTATTTTGGGGAAGATACAATGAACTTTAACATTTTAGATTCAATAAAATACCACCATGATGAGAAATATATTTTTACAATGAATCATATGAAAATTATTTATTATTATAAGGATTAAATGGAAAAATTTAATGAAATATTTTGACTTGGAGAAGCCTTGTAAACATCCCATTTTTTTATGATTATTTCTAAAAAATGAGTTAAATATAGAAACAGTTTCATGTTTTGAATGATTTTATGATCTCAATAAAATTTATCTTTATGATTTAATAAAATATACCCCCAATAATTCTACCTTACATGTGTAGGTTACAAGCATGGAGAATTATGAGTTAAAAACATCACTAGAGCACCCCTTGACAAGAACCGATGTTATTTCCCTCTAATTTAATATACTATTTCCTTAAATAAAATGAGAAGATTCCCATTATAATTTCTAATGGTTTGGAACCTAATAAAAAGAATAATTTACTATAAATTCAAAAAAATGATAGGAAAATAGATTGGTCATTATGATGCATTCTAAGCACCAATCCCATAACCTATGTGCATTGGATTCTCATATAATGTATGACAAGACCTATGAGACATCCCCAATAGAGGATCAAATTAACTTTTGATGGAAGTTATCAAAAAGGAAATTAAAATATTGTTAAGATCTATCATCATATACCCCATATAGAACATCCAATGGGAGAGTCCCATTCATATTATAACTAAAAAGATTGTACTCACCATTATAAAAAAATAAAATAATGAGATAGTTACCACTAGGATTCAAAACAGTTTTAGGGCCTGTATTGGCCATAAGAAATTAAATTATGTGACTTTAAAAGACTAGTTTTCCATAAATTTGTAGACCATATGCTAAAGAGACTAGCTAGGAAAGGTCATTACTGCTTCCTTGATAGATTTTATGGGTATTTTCAGGTTCCCATTGCTCTACAAGACTATGATAAAACCACATTTATCTGTCCCTTTGGTAAGTTTTCTTACTGAAATATTCCATTTGAGATTTTCAATGCCACAATTAGTTTTCACCTTTTCATGGAAAGTATCTTATTAGAATTTATTAAGAGATTATTGGATGAATTTCTTTAGGATTTTACTATTTTTAGAACCTTATTTGAAACCTATCTTAAAAATATGGATTTTTTAAAGAGATATATTGAGAAAAATATGGTTTTATACTTTGAAAATTTTCATTTTATAGTAGGAAAATGAAATGTTTTATGCCACATTATTTATAAGTATGGAATTAAATTAGATAATTAAATGTCAAAAATAATTTCTATACTACCTTACCCCACCACTATGAAACACATTAGATATTTTTAGACCATACTGAATTTTATTGAAGGTTTATTAAGAAATTCAGAAAAATTGATTTTCTCTTGACTAATATACTCAAGATGAAAACCGATTTTGTATTTTATGATTCATGTAGGATAACCTTTGATAAACTTAAATTGAGATTTACCACAACTGCTATAATCTATCAACCTGATTAGAAGGAAAACTTTGAGACATCGTGTGATACTTACAACGAGACTTTAAGGGAGGTGGTATCCTAGAAGTCCAATTGGCACTCCCATGTGACATCCTACACTTCACAAACTCTATACACATCCCAAAACAATTAAAAAAATAACATATAAGGAGTTATTTTTTATTTTTATTGCTTTATATAAATTTTGTTCGTATTTGTTAGTAAGAAAAGTAACTATCTCTCATGATCATGAAATACTCAAACACTTGATAAAGAAATCCAATGCTAAAACAAGGTTGGTGAGATGGATTTCACCACTATAAAAATTTAGCCTGGAGTTTTAGGAGAAAAATGGTTGTTAGAACTTAATTGTAGACTACATGAGTAGGCTTCCCCACCCCGCTGTGGTAGAAACACAAACCAAGACAAACTAGATGATTCTTTTCCTGGTGAGTAGTTGTTAAAAGTCACCCAAGTGCCTTGGTATAATGAATTGGTAAATTATTTCATTATATAAAAGGTACCTATTTATTTTCCAAGCATTAGACTTTTAAGTTTAAATCTTTATAAAAAAACTTTATTTCAGAGGATTGTTATTTATGGAAAATTTATAGTGACCAAGTGATTAGGAGATGTATCCTAGAGGAAAATGTAAAATATGTGACTTTATTTTTTCATACACTTAGTTGTAGAGGAAACTTTAGAACTTATATAATGGATAGAAAAGTTTTAGAAGATAGTTTTTTTGCCATAAAATTTTAAAGGATCACATTTTTTGAAAAACATATCTAAAATACCAATTTATTAGAAGAATTTATAAAAGTTAGGAAGTACCACAACAAAACTTGTTTTTTTGTGAAATATTTGATATATGATGTTTAGATTTTATGGGTCCATTTCTTATTTATTTTGGATTTTCCTTTATTCTATTAGTAGTAGATTATGTTTTTAACTGGATTGAAGCACAATTAACCTGAAATAATGATGCAAGAGAGGTTTTTGGTTTTATAAGATCCATTTTTTAGGTTTAGAGCACCTCAAGAAATAATCAGTGTTTGGGGACAAATTTTTTTGTAATAATAACATGGAAGAAATAATGAAAAGATATGAAGTAAATCATAAGTCCTCAAATGATTACCAATCATAAAAAATGGATAGTAAAAGGTTTCAAATAGAGAGATCAAGAGGATTTTAGAAAAAATAGTACAAACCAACCAGAAAAACTAGAGTAAAATTATAGAAGATACACAATGGGAATGCATAACTACTTTCAATCCCCCAAGGTATGTCCTATCATAGAATTGTTTATAGAAATAAATGTCACTTTTCTATCAAGCTACAACAAAAATTCTACCAGGCTATGAAGAGAGTGAATATAGTATTTTGTATGGATGAAGAGAAAATGAAGCTCCAAATGATGAAACTAGAAGATATGAGGATGAAATCATATGAAAATTACCTACAGTAAAAATAGAAATCTATATATTTATATGATAGAATCATCCAGAAAATATAATTTCAAGTGAGAGTCAAAGTGTTTCTATTATCCTAAAAAATAAATTTCATGATTGGTAAGCTTCGATCCAAGTGGATTAGACCATTTTTAGTGACTAGTACCTTCCCATTTGGTGTACTAGAAATCAAAGGATCTGGATAAAAAAACCCATTAAAAGTAAATGGATATAAGATTGAGCGATTTTATGAATATTTTTGGAAGGTACCAATAGAGGAGTCCAAACTCCTCCCAATTGATTATGATCAAGGACTATCAGGTTATCTCTTTCCTTCACACTTGTCCGGACCCACTTTTCAAGTTCTTTATTCATTGTATTTTTCATGATGAAGTTTATGGGAAATTGTGTCTAAGATAAGTATTGGAGAGAATGTAATGCAGCTTAGGATTTAAATTCACCCAAGTTGTCTCTTTTTCTCTTTATTTCCATATACTTATGGCTTGAAATAAATAAAACGTGATGCAATTTTTTAATCTATAAATACATTATGAAATTTGTTTTCTTCTTTTTTAGATTTTGGAGTGTCTTTATGGTAGTAAACCTTGAATTTCACTACTTACTTTCCTAGAAAAAAATATCATGTTAGAGTGGAGGGATTTCATGGGTCTTGAAATTGTTTAAATTAGATGATTACTAAGTGAATTTTAGCACTGATTTCATGGATTCATTTTATTTAGAACTAGAGAAAGGGGTTTCAATGAAAAAATCATGGTGGAATCAAAATAATAGCTTGAAAAAACTAGATTCTTGAACTTGAAATTAGGTTACCCACCCACTATGATTAATTAATACCTTATCGAGCCTACCTAAAAGACATTTGGATAGCTCATATGAAATTGAGTAAAATAAGAATATGAGAACTAATCTAGAAGTATTCTTAAGTCAACATAAGCATATGTGTGTATGTTTTAGCCATTAAATAAGAGTTAGAGTGAACTAGGAGCTAGCTTCCCAAGTGTTTCTTTTATTCATCAACTATTATAGTTAGTCCCAGGGGATACCTACTATTTTTGGATTGCATAGTTTTGGTTCTAGCTACAATAATATAATAATTTATTTTCAAAAATCATGGATGAGAAACATTCAGTAAGTGATTATTGAAAATGGGGATGAAAATACTTGGAGAATTTTGAATACAGATAAAGAATGGGTAGATGATATATTTGAATGTCATTTTTTATGTATAAATCAAGTGTGAAAAAGAACTTTAAAAAAGGAGGCTTAGGGGAGAGGGATTTAGAAGGTGACTCTTATTAAAGTATTTATTTCATTAATATCTATTCTATTTACAAACCTGAAACTAGATCTTTTGCTTAAATTGAAGTGTGGAAAGTGGATAAAATTCATAAAGAAGGAATGATAATCAAAATTATAGATGAACTTATGTTTTCTTTCATTTCTGGTATGTGTGTTTGAACCTAGTAAGGTTAATAGTTTTGTTATAATTAATTAATTTTGTTTTCTGAGAGTGAAATAGTGTAAGTGTGAGGGGGGTGATGAGAGCCAATAATTTCAAAAAATTCATCAAATTTTCATTGTTATTCAACCGCACAAGTGATATAAATCCTAGAAAGTTATCAAATTTTGTATAGCTTTACAAATTCATAATATAAGTGATAAATGGTTTAAAAATTTATTTTTAGTGGTATATTAATTTTTTTATTCAATTGAAAAATACATACCTTGATTTTGGAATTATGGAATTTCATTATTTAAAGGATTTTATTTCTGAGTTTCACTGTTTTAATCTATTTTGAATTTAGTTTGGAAAAATCCTATACATATTGTTGTGTTTTCATGAGTTGTAGGTCTGAAAAATGACAATTATATGTGGATTTCATAAGACATTTTCAAGGAATATAAGTGATATCTTCCTATATAGGAGATTTCTAAGCACAAGAAAGAAATTTGGACCTTAAAAAAATTCTAACTATTCCTATAAGAGAATTATCCTAGTGTTGGATATTTTAAGATCAAGAAAATGGCTAAGATTTGAACCTTATAAGACAATTAATATCTAGTAATACATTTTCTACCCATATAGAATATTTCAAGGTTCATATGACATTTCACCTATGCTCATAAGATATTCCCTTCAGCCAGATCCCTATATGAAATTTCATTTATACTGTAAGGAATTTCCAAATGCTATCCCATATGAGTTTTCCACTAGCCACATATTAATTTTTACTACCCATAGGATATTTTCCTCCATGCATGAATTTTTACTTATCAATTTTTAGGTCAAGATGATTAAAATTAAGAAATCCAAAAATAGAAAAGGATAATGAGATAAAATCAAATAATTTTTTTGGTATACCCAAATCTGGCATGGATTGTGATACCCCTAGTGTCACTTTTTGGTGGGAGTATTTGATGGATGGACTTTCCCCTCAAGTTCAAGGTGTTTTGGGAAAAAAATTTAAACATTTGAGGACCTTTCTAGGTCACATATCTATGGCGTACAATTAAAAACTATGAAGCCTAAGTGTGTATCCCATGTAGTTTTTGATAGTGGCTATCTTCATGGTTATCAAATGTGTTGTTTAACTATGTGGGTAAACCATACAACCCAATTAAAGTGGGTTTTTTTCTTTTTTTCCTTCTTCTTTAACTGGGGTTTCTTCCCTTAGATTCTTTTGGTTTCCCTCATCTTAGATGCCACTCATGGGCTTCTATCCCTATCCTAATATCCTCTAAGTGGATTTTGAAGTAGTTTCTTGGTGATTCTTCACCTAGATTGATAGTTTAGGGTTTCTTTATCCCTCCTCTTGGGTTTTCTTTATTTTTATCAATTCTATCTAACCCTAGTGTCCATGGTTGGTCTATTTCCATGACTAGGGTTGTTCTAAGATTAATGTGTTGCTTTATAGGGATTTTAAGACCTCATTTGAGTTCATTTTCAGTGTATTTCAACAAATTATACATGATTCCACCACTTGAGGTAGGTGTCTCCATTTAATTTTTTAAGAGGTACATTGTTGCTTGATGTTTTAAATTCATGTATAACCCAAATAATTATGGTGTGGGTTATCTAGGATTAGTTTGTTAAGGTTTTCTTAAAATTTATTTATTTTGATATGGAAAATGGGTGGAATTCCATGTTTAAAATGGTCCATGGCTGTAAATGGGTATTTTAGGCATTTTAAATATTTGATAAAATTCAAAAGATGGTTTCTATAAGAAAAATACTTGTTTTTAAAGGGGTGGTATTGTTTTAATAATTGAAATAGAGTTTTAATTGGGTTTTTTGATTGTGATTATTGATGACTATAATTTTATTTAGAGTTATTTTTGGATTCTAAATTGTAAAGAAAGTGATTTATGAATTTATATGTTATATGTAAAAAATGGTGGCCCTATTGGAACTTTGTGATGTGATATTGATTGCACCCTTGTTGAGCCCCATTGTTTTGTTTACAATGCTTATGTTATCCATGATATTGATTATTTATGATGTGATTCATGATGCATGATGAATTGAGGATCTTTTTAAGGGTAGTGTGGGAGGTGGGAAGGATGTGTTTATGGTGTTATCCCTTGGGGATTTGTTATTGTCATGTTATGATGTTTTTTTTCATGGCCCACCTCTGTTCATATTCTATGGTGATACCAAGGATAATAGGTGGGAAGTAGTGGGATATTGTTTGGATAATTTATATTTAGCATTTACTAGTACCCCCTAGTTTTATACAACACCTAGTTAGGGGGATTGTCACCGAGGAGACTGGCTAGAGTGATTTGGTTGACAAATGTGTGATCCTTAACTTGCTGGAAGTAGGTATATCTATACGTGCCCTGTACCGCCCTGTTGGTCCTTATGTTGTTTCCTCATTCTATGTATCTATGTTATGAATTTTTTAATATATATTTACATGATTTTTTCTTATTTCTTGGACAGAATTACTTGATGTGTTGATACTTTTGTGGATTTAGTATTGATGCTGACTAGTTTTATTCCATACTTTTATTAGCATTATTTGTAACCTTCTATGGTTGTGTTTCATTATTATCTCCCTTGTTTACATGCACACCTTTGATTTGGGTGTGTAAAGTCTTTTAAGGGAATGGGAAAAATGGGTTTTAAAGTGTTTCCCCTACTTTTCACTTCTAAAATACTTGAAACCATGTGTGTGTTATTTTCCAAAGTGTGATGTTTTAAAGATAAATTTTTTGTTTACTTGAAATTGATATTTTTTTTAGAAAATCACCATCCTTTTGAAATGGTTTTACAAGTGGGAAAATTTGAGAAAGTGTATGTTTCATGTTTGGTTAACTCCATGTTTTTAGGAAAGGGAAAGAAAACATGTTCTTCCAAGCCTTATTTTCAAACTAGTATAATTGGTTTATTTTATTAAATAAATGAAAATGGACTCATGGTGGTATAATGATGTATTCATATCACACCCTACATAATCGCATTGGTAGGTATATAGTCATCATATTTTTGTAGGTTTCTTCAGGTTGGGATCTCAGGTTTGGCTCGATGCCATATTCCATGGGAAGTGGGTGTTTGTTGGGATCATGGCATTGACTTGTGCGTCATGTGAAGATGGTGATCAAATATTTAGTTTTATAGAACCGATTAGATCGAGTTTGTTTCAGCCTCTTTGGTCTTGTTTCATGTTTATTTCATCTTCCATTGTGATTTTGTAACTCTTTATTTTTAGATTATTTATTGAGTTTTCTATTGGAATGGATCTTTGCCTCTTTATAGTTATTCCAAGTATGTGTGTTTATGTTTAGATCTTGAGGGTGAACCATCCCTAATGATTATTATTAATACCCATGATGTTTTTCATCATCCCAGGTGGATCGGAGATGCTCCTCGAGTATTTAGTGGTCCGGTTTGGGTGCCAGTTTGAATAGAGGCCTGAGTTGGTATGATACGAAATGGTATAAGAGCCTTAGGTTTCTTAAAATATCCTAGGTTCTTCAGATCCACGTTTTTATTATTTATGGGTCAATGGTAGAAAGGAGATAGGATTTTTAGGACTTAGGTGGCAGGTTTGGGGAAGTGTATGTCCTTCTATTCATTATGTTGGATCTTCAGTTTCCATGGGTGGTTGGGAGTCATATTTTAATTTTTGAGGTTATGATAGATTCTTATTGAGATATTTTGGTGTGTAGTGATATTAATTTGAGTTTTAGGGAGACTTAGGGAGATATCATGAGAAATTCATTATTTTAGAGTGAAATTGGAAGGGTTTTAAGGGGCGCATGATTAAGGTGCATGGTTTCTCAAACCATGCATAGGCCACATATACCATCCTGGGTGAAATTATAGTATCACATTCATGGTTGGAACATAGGATGAACAACCGTATGTCCAAACCATGTATAGTGGATAAGTTTGGTAAATTTTGTTGTTTTCCATCATTTATTGGTTTTATCCTTTCATGTGTTAGTTGGGATTGTTTTTGGATGTTTAAGTGAGTTTTTTTGGATTTTGAAAATTTTTTAAAAGTAATTTTTATGACTTGGTATTCATAATTTATTTGAAAGCCATGTTTTGGTTGTTTTAATTGCTTTGGGAAAAAATATTTATGAACTATAGAAAATGTTTATGGGTTTTGTTGGTTTTCAAAGAAATAATTTTAAGGGTTCTTAGGTGATGGAATACTTGATATGTTTTGGGAGATTTGGGGTGTAATTTATGAAAAGTTTTTATCCCCAATACAAGTGATTTGAGAAAATAAAAATGATTTTGAGGTTGAGATAGTTCCAAAATTCATTGGGGTTTTGGTATGAAATGTTTCCAAATATTTTGGGTGGAAATTTTAAAAGATTATCGTGACCTTGATTTTGTTACTTTGAGATTGTGTTTCCCTTTTATGGAAGTTTTGAGGTGGTTGTTTTAAATTTTTTGGCATATATTTTTGTAGTTGTTATCTTTTTGTTGAATTTTAAAGTGGTTTTATTGAGGTCTTGTTTTGTGATGTTTTATAATGAGGCTCCTAGGAAATATTTGGAAAGTCATGGAGGTAATTCACTGGGTAGTTTTTTTAGTTATTCAAGAGTTTTCCTTCTGGTATCTAACTCTTCCAAGTCTCATGATAGAGTTCCAGTGCCTTTCTCTTCTCAGATCATGATTCATGCATGAGAGTTCTTGAATCGACATCCTCTAGTCTTCTATGGTGATCAAGGATCTTGTGAGTCAATTGCATGGTTATACAAGTTTGAATATATTTTAGACTTACTAAGAACTTATGAAGCCTCTTGTGTGGGGAGCACTCTTCCTTTATTTAGAGGTTTGGGTTTGGAGTGGCTGAAGCTCACTATATATAACTAACCATTCAATGCTCTATCTTGTGGATATTTTAAGGCTGACTTAATTCATTGGTTTTATCATGAAAAAGTGACATTCAAGAAGGAGATAGAGTTTTTGGGTATCCTCCAGGGTGGTTAGTCAGTGAAATACTATGTTGAACATTTCAATATCTTGGTGGTTTTATCTCTAGAGTTGTCTACTGACAATTCAAAGAAGGAATAGTTCTTTGTTCAAGGTCTTCATCCAAAACTATGTTCATTAGTACTTCAGTCTAGCCTAACTACCTTTATGTAAGCAATTTATAAGTCCATTTTTGTTGAGGAAATCTTAGCTATGAGACTGTTGTTTAGAGATGATTCAATTCCAACTAGTGATTATAAAGGTGATTTAGCTGGAGATAAGGGGAAGCAAGAAGGTGGTGATGTTGGTAGGTTGTAATCATAACCTACTATTCTTGTTTTAGTCAAGTGAAATCCATATGTGAGTTTTCAGTGTGGGATGTTTTGGAACATTCGATCTTCTTATATGTCATCTCTAAAGACCTACAATCTATATGGAAATCCCATCCACATTTAAAGGTTTTGTGAGATGGTTGGGTAATAGAAGAAAAATCCTTGAACCTAGTTTGTACCTAGCCAATGGTTTTAATTATTGATTCCATTATAGAGTTGGAAGCTGATATTTATTTTGAGATAGTCCTAATTTATAATTTTTTCATTTGGTTTGATACTTTTATCATCTTTTGAGTACCCAATTACCTGATGTATAATGGATGAAAGAGATTTTAACCCCATTTTCATATCTTTTGAGATTTCATGCCTTGTAAATTCTTGATATTTTTTTCCTTTTAAGAATGGTGTGGACTATGTGTTGAGGGTTGTTTGATGGATTACATGGGGATGACTTAGGTGTGGGTTATGGTAATGGAGAGGATATGTTAGTTTTTGGGTAGGTTGTGAGAGATACCAGGTTAGGACTTCAGGATCATCATGAGTGAGTTTTCACGAGTTCATCCCTAAGTTACCCACAATGTAGTTTTATGACCTGAGTCTAGAACCATGTCACTCCATGTTAAGGTATGTGCATGTTGGGGTGTACCTATCATATCCTGGAGTACCTTTTCTAGGTAACCAAGCCTAGTGACTTCTTGGTTGTCTTTGAGGATGTGCTCTCATATGGTGTTTTGAGCGTGTTTCTATGGTTAGGGGAATAATATCTCTTTTGTGATGATATTCCTTTTGGGTATGAATATCTAATGTATCACCATTATATAGAATTTTTTTAATGGTGGGGAGACCTTTTTATGGACTTCGTGTCTTATCTCATTCTTTTGGAGTGATCCTTTAGGATACATTCAGTTGTGGTGTGATATCATTTAGCTCTAGTGATGTCAGATGTTCTGAAGGTAGTGTTTATATTTTTTTTCTAGTGATATAGTTTAGGATTCAAGAGGCTTTTATGGATAGTGGTGGAAACCCAAAAATTTATGATTTCAAAGAAGATCATAGGAGTGGGTATACCAATGTATTCCTTTTATTGCCTCTTCACTTTTTCTCAGTGAAGAGTTTGCCTATTAGGAATCCTAGTGTGTTTTCTATTGGTAAATTACAAATAATTTTGTAGTGTTTATCCCAAGTAATGGGATTTTCATGTATTTTGTCCTTTTCTTGAGGTTTTGAAAGTTTGTTAGTAATCAAGTCATCATTATAGGGAAGGTAGTCTTGGAATTATTGGTTATCCTACGTTACTGAGTACTTTCTAAGGGAATAAAGTAGCATGGTAGAGAGTATTTTTACACCCCTAATGTTACTTTTAGGTGGGGGTATTTGATTTATGGATTTTACCCTTGAGTTTAAGGTGTTTTTGGATGAAATTATGAAAATTCGAGAACATTTTCTAGGTTTCATGGTTAATGAGAATAGTTAAAAACCATGTAGCCTAAGTGTTCATCCCATGCATCTTTTGACAATGGTGATCTATACGGTTAGCACATAGTTTTCTTAACCATGTGAGTAACCCATGCATCCCACTCGAAGAGGGGTGTTTTCTTAGTTTCTTCTTTTTTAATTGGGGTTTCCTTCCTTTGCTTCTATATTTGGTTTCCCTCAACTTAGACACCACTTATGGGATTCTCTCCCTCTCCTAAGCTCCTCCAAGCGGATTTTAAAGTTATTTCTTGGTGATTCTTCACCCAAATTAAAAGGTTAGGGTTTATTTCTCCTTCCCCTTGGGGTTTATTCATTTTTCTTCATTATTTATAATCCCAGTGGCAATAGATAGCTAATTTACATGCCTAGGGTTGTTCTAAAATTGATGTGTTGCTTTTTAGGGGTTATGATCCTTTCTGTAAGTTCATTTTTAGTGGATTTCATCAAAGGTGAAATGATTCCACCACTTGAGGTAGGTTTTTACATTTCATTTGATTTTGTCTAAGAGTTCCATTAATCCTTTATGTTTCTAAATTCATGTCCAACCAAGATAATGATGGTGTGATCTATCTATGGTATTTTTGTTAGAGTTTTTCTTAAAATTTGTTGGGTTTCATATGAAAAATGGGTAGAATTCCATATTTAAAATGGTTCTTGGTTGTAAATGGAAATTTTATGAATTCTAAATGTTTGATAAAATTATAAAAATGGATTCTATAATAAACCACTTTTTCAATGGTTTTTAAGACAAATGGGGTTTTTAAAGTGGTTTCCCCCTTTTCTATTTAAAAATATTCCATGTTTTAAATGGATGGTGTTATTTTAATAATCAAAATGGAGTTTCCATTGGGTTATTTGATTGTGATTATTTATGACTATTATTTTCTTCATAGTTTTATTTAGATTCTAAATTGTAAAAAAGTGATTTACAAATGCATATTTTATATGTGAAAAATGAAGGACCAGTTGGTACTTTGTGATGTGATATTGATTGTGCCCTTGTTGACACCCTTGTGTTGTTGACGATGCTTATGTTATCCATGTTATGGATGATTCATTATGTTATTCATGATGTGTGATGAATTAAGGATCTATTGAAGGGTAGTGCATGAGTTTGGAAGGATGTTTTTTTTGGTGTTATACCATAGGGATTTATTATTTTCATGATATGATGTTTTTTGTTCATAGACCACCTTCGTTACTATCCCAATGGTAAATCAAGTTTACTAAGTGGGAATTAGTGGGAAATTATTGGGATAGTTGTGGTTTAACATTTTATAGTACCCTTTAGTTATAATTAACACCTAGCTTGGGGGAGTTTCACTAAAGAGACTGGTTAGAGTGATTTGGTTGATGGATGTGTGACCGTTAATCTGTCGGCAGTAGGTCCACTTGTACATTCCCCATGACATCCCTTTGGTCCTTATAGAGTTACCTGATGGTATGTATCTATGTTATTCATTTTTTAAAGATATTATCATGTGTTTTTATTATTTATTATATGAACTTATTTGATGTGTTTATCATTTTGTGGATCTAGTCTTGATATTGATTATTTTTGTTTCATCCTTTTATTAGCATTATTTGTAACCTTATAGGGTTATGTTTTATTATTTTTTCCCTTGTTTCCATGATTATCATTGCTCTGGGTGTGTAAAATATTTTATGGGAAAAAGGAGAAATGGTTTTGAAAGTGTTTTCCTTAGTTATAACTTCTGAAATATTTGAAACCATGTGTGGGTTATTTTTAAAAGTGTGATGTTTTAAAGATAAAGGTTTTTTTCCTTGAAATTGGTTTTATTTTGAAAAATAAACATACATTTTAAGTGGTTTTACAAATGGAATACTTTGATAAAGTGTATGTTTCATGTTTGGTTCACTCTATGTTTTGGGAAAAGGAAAGAAAACTTGTTCTTCCAAGCCTTGTTTTCAAACTAGAATAATTGTTTTATTATGTAAAATAAATGAAAAGGAATAATGGTGATATCCTAATAGATTCATCTCACACCTTAAATACTCACATTGGTTGGCATGTATTCTTGATGTATTGTGTAACTTTCTTCAGGTTGGTCTCTCATGTTTGGATCGATGCCTTATTCTATGGGAAGTGAGTGGTTGTTGGGACCGTGGAGGTGAATTGTGAGTCATGTGGAGATGGAAATTAGACCTTAAATTTCATATAACCAGTTATATTGAGTTTATTTCGGCCTCTTTGGTCTCTTGTCATGTTTATTTCAACTTATGTTGTAATTTTGTAACTCTGTACTATTTGGTTATTTATTGAGTTTTCATTTGGATTGGATCTTTTTCTCCTTATCATTATTCCAGGTATATGTGTTTATGTTTAACTATTGAGGGTGAAGACATACCCAACGATTCTTTTTGGTACCTTTTATACTTTTAACCATCTTGGGGGTATCAGGGACACTCCTTGGGTATGTGGAAAGACAGTTTGGGCTCCGGTTTATATGGATGCCTAGGTTGATTCGTTACATGGATGCTCCTGATATCCCATGTGGTGATAATCAAGATGAGGAATAAAATGAAGGTGTGGGAAGAAATTTTATCAGATGGAATATTCGATATGAATTTAGTTGAATACAAAAACACCCTTCAAGATGAATACATGGAAATCAACTGAGGGATTTTGAAATTGGCATTAAAAATAATGAAGATTCTTGAAGCATGAGATTCAATAAGGGAATGAGAAGGATTTTTTCTACTAATGTGGGGATATATCTACTTCACTATACATGAAGATCATGAGAATCTATTTAAGTGGTTGACTATTCACCTCTATGAAATGAGATCTGCTACTAATCAATTGAGAGTGTTGCTGCTTAGGTATTCTATTTCTCTTATTTGTTGTACATTCTCCAGTGATGGAATGCTGGAAATTCTATGGTTGATCCAAGGAGAATATCCCCATCCTCATATTATTGAATTGTATTATTTCGTGATTAAGCACTTATACTAATTTTTTTTGGGAGTTCTTGATCACCTTATAAAATAAGATATTTTTATTATTCTTTATAATTAGTTTCTTCCACTCCCACACTTGGGTTTTCACATACAAGACACCTGGATCTTCTTCATTGGATGCGATGGTGAGAAGGATTAATCAGATATATTTTAATACTATTCTAGGAATGATAAGGGATACAATGATTATTGTACTTTTATATTCAAGCTGAAATCACCAGGTGTAGTCTATCAATGAGTTTTCATATGGTTAGAGAGAGGGTAAAGTTGAGTAAAATTTGAAATATGATTTTAAAAGTGTGAAGGAAATCCAATTTTAGGCCACTAATTCTAAAAACTATGTTTAAAACAAATTCAATAATATTTTTCACACATGATGAACCCATAAAAAAAACACACCCAAGAAACCAAATTTCTGGAGACAACCCAAGTCACACTAAGTAATGAATTAAATTGGGGTTAAAAATATTGTTTTATAGGAACCCCATGAAATGATCCTCATTGAATCTTTCTATATTGGTTTAGGATTCAATTTGATGCAACATATGGTAGTGATATCATATAGGTTTATGAAATTATGTCCTCATGAGTGTAACTATATAAACTATGATCTTTATTTAGAGGTGGTGGAGTTTTCACTAAAGATATAGTGAAATTACCTAATTTATTAGTGATTTATGTTATTCAAATATCATAAGGTATTGAGGTATATTTTCCCCCAATGGGATCTAAATCTACGAAAGTGTTGGTGTATGGAGTTATTATAGGACTATGAATTTGATATCTTCTACACCTCGAGGAAAGGGAATATTGTAGATGGTGTACTGAGTAGAAATTAATGGGGATATTTTTTTCAAGAGTTTAAATATGTATGGAGAGGTATAAAGGAGCTTACAATGATACATATTAATGAATAGTAGGATTTTGGTATAGGTTTCTTATTTCAGATGATAGTGTAATAATCCTTTATACAACAGGTAGAAGAGTCTTAGTGGGGAAACTCAAAGGTGGAGATAATGCATGATTGTATCTTTTAGGGTGATGCTCTAGACGGATGATCAATATTAGATGATGTTTTAGGGGATGTTTTTTGTTCTGTCAGCAACACACAAGGAGGTTATCTGTGAGTTCCATGATTCAATCATGGTAGTGCATCCTATTATATCCAATATGTGTCATTATCTAAGGGTTTATCTTTGGTGTCCTAGGATGAAGTGGTTAATGGTAGAGTTAATGTCATGATATTTGGTTTACTAGTGGGTAAAGGTAGAGAATCATGCTCTGGGTGGTTTGTTACAACTATTGAATTTCCTCGAGTGTATGTGAGAGGTAATATTAATGGATTTCTTCACTAGTTTATCCCGATCCCAAGAAGGTTATGATTCTATTTGGGTGATAATGGATTAGTTGAAGAAGTAAGCTAATTTCCTAGAGATTAGGGAGTCAGGTGCTGTGGTTGTTTTGGAAAGGTGATATGTGGATAAGATAGTGAAAATTTTTGGGGTACTAAGGACTGTTATTTTATTATTAGGATATTTACTTTACTTTGTGAGTTTAGGGAAGTCTTTATCATAAATTTGGATCTCAGCCTTTCCTTAGCACTGATTTTCATGCTCCGAGAGATGAGAATATGAAGTAAACCATTTAAACACTCAAGGATATATTGAATTTTTGTATATTGGATTTCAGTGGATCTTTAGTGAAACACCTACCTCTGGTTGAGTTTTATTATAAAAATTTTATTTATATTCTATTAGAATGGATCCATTTGAATAATTGTATGGGTACTTGTAGATATTTTTTGTCCTAGATCAAGGCTAGAGATATAGTGATCCTTGGACCATACATGATATAGATAACTATAAAGAAGGTTTAGATGATTTGAGAGTAGATTAAAGTAAAACACAATCATCAGAAGTTTTATGGTGATATAAGGATAAAGCCTCTAGAGTTTGAGGTAGGATATCATGTATTATTTATGGTTTCCCCTCATAATGGGTAGTATAGGTTTAGGTGTGGGAGTAATATTTCTCCTGGGTTCATTGGTCTGATTGAGCTGTTAAGAAATATTGGTGAGGTGGCATGTCAATTAACACTCCCTTTACATATGTGAAGGATCTATGATTTCCTCCAAGTGTCATAGCTTCATCATTATTTTCATGAAGTCTCCCATTTCATTGACTGGGGAGAGTTATATGTGGAGGATGATGCAAAATTCATAAAGTGATGTATTGAGATTTATGATCATTGAGATAAGGTACTGTGTAGAAGTTTATTCCTTTAATTCATGTTATGTGGAGGCATGTTAGTTTAAAGGAGAGTATGAGAGAACATGAGTCACATATGCATGGTCATTAACATATGTTATTTTGATCATTTTTCTATCTTGGTATGTTTTTTAGTTTTGTGCTGTGATAATTTGGATGTTTTCTATTATGATAAGATAATTAAGTAGTTGTTTACGTTTTTTTGTTGGTGTTATTCCTATGGTGTAATTTTTTGATAAGAGGTGGAATTTTTCCAATTAAGAGGAATATATTAGGGAGTGTTTGGGGTGGAAATAATTGGTTTCTTCAAGGTTTGGTTTTGATTATTTTGGATGTGAATTGTTTAAGAGGTATCTAATGTAATGACCCATACATTTATAGTCTATTAATTTGTATGTTTTAGGTTTTTTAGGTATCAGAAGAGTATAAGGAGAAAGAAGGAGAAGGTTGGCTGGAGATTTATATCGGAAAAGGGAGTTTTACGGTGTGGAGTTCTGCATTGTACTATGTGAAGTTGAGCTGGTTACTAGTTATAGTATAGCCCTAGGTGCTATTATGTGGATCTCTATGGGTCAATATTCCTTAGCTCTTCCATTTAATATACCACTTAACCATAGTCCCTTAGTTTCAATATAGTTTTGGTGTTTTAGTTTATTATTAAGAAAGGGAAGGCTAGTGGTTGTGATAGGGTTATCATAACAACGCCTTGGGAGTCTGGAGTGGTTGATTTGGCTGAACTACCATTTTGGGTATTTATGCACCATGGTTCCTTGGTTATTTCATAGTTTGATTTGAGTATTGGGTGTCTTTATGTGAATAGGATCCCTACACCATGTCTCTTCCTTAGATTAATTGGATTTGGGTATTGACCATAGTGTGATTTATGGAGATTCATTCAACTTGGACCCATTGTGGAATGTACCTACCCCTTACATTATGGTCTTATGTTTTTCCATATTAGGTATAAATTTGGGAGCCCATTCAAATCCATTTATATTTCTTTTATTTTTATCAACCTTGGGTTACCCTAATGCATTTTTGGGAGACATTAAAATCCCCTATTTTCTTGGATTTGATCCCTAGCTTAGGAGATCCGTTGTTTTCATCACGAAGTGAGATTTCCTCCTCTTCCCCTTTGCTTTCTTCTATTATTATATCTTAGGAGTTTTGGGAAATAATTATGGTTCGGTTAGAGGTAATTTGGGATATGGATTTTGATACATTTTTATATTATTTAGGTTTATTGGGGTTTCCTTATGAGGGTTTGGTCTTGCAGCCTTCTTCTTCATCATTCTTTCACAATGGGTTGTGAAGCATCGATTGAGGTAGGGGATTAAAGGATAATCTTTTATTTATGAATTTTTATGTATTAAAATTCTATTTCTTTCTTGATTGGATATTAAGGATTTATTTAATTAATACAATTAATTAAAATAAAAATGTAATTTGTGGTAAGGGGTGTTTTCTATGTGTCAACTTAGTTCTATGATATTGATCATGTGATTGATGCCTAATTGATAATGTTTCTAAAAACTATTATTGTTACTAATATTTTGTGCTATTTCTATGAATATAATTCTATAATCACCTTCCATAAATGTTTAAAAATATAAATAATGTAAATATACCGATTGAATTGAATCAGATATTGAAGTGATGCTTCTTGAAAAAGAAATAGAAGTGTGGATGTATGAAAATACCTAAATTGGGTGTAGAATTTTTTTCTTTTATTATTATAATATTTTGTCTTTTTTAATGTTTTAGGGAATGTTGTGTGGTAATGGTTATGGATAGTTTCATGATAATGAAGTGTGATGTGTAGTGGGGCTATGATTTCCTTCCCACAGTTGAAAAAAGGAGAGGTGGTGGTTGATGTGTGTGATAATATGGTGGATTTTATGAAAAAGGAAGTGATGTGCTGCTTTTGAGATAGTTGTTAACTTGTGGTTATGTGAAATTTTGTGTATATGGTTTCCCCCAGTTGGTATGTGATGTTTTATGGGCTAGTTTGTGGTGGTTAGTGGAATATTGTTGGTTTGTTTTTAGTTGCTCGATAACAAAAAAATATGATGTTGATAATGTAATGATAAATCTGTATGGGATTAAATTGAATAAACCATGTTCCATGAATAGAGTATTAATAAATTAAATGAACAAGTCATGGTTGGGTTAAACATGGGTGATGGTTGAGAATTTTTTGTCATTAAACATGGAATTGAACAAAAAAATAAATGTAAAATGGATAGTAAATAGTAAATATAGTAATTGTTAAATGATGTGACTAAATGAGAATTGTGAATGGTTATTTTGGATATTTTTTGTGGGAAAGTGGACTACTTGATATGGTATAAGTGGAAGTAATTTCTAGTAGAAATTGGTGGGGGTAAAATAGTGCTTGTAGGATGTAATAGTGCTATTTTGGTATGAACTTGTTAGTTTGTTCTTGTGTGTGGATTTATTGCACTTGTATTTTATTATGTTTTATTTAAGTACACCACTCGAGGTTGAAAACCATACCAACATCTAAATGATTTGGGTTCTAGGTATTTTTCTAACTTCTAGGTTGGCAATGTAGCAGATGGATGACTACTCCCTCTCACCCAATCTCTCTTCCAAACATGGTATGACTATGATGGATATAGACAGATAGTGTGATTGATGTGTTGATGGTGTGGTATATAAAGTATGGATTGTGTATGATATGAGGTGGGAATGAGCTTGATGGCCTTCATGTTCACAATACATTACCATTATGTAAAATTAATATGTGGTTGAGATGTGGATATGTAGTTATGGATATGGATTCATTCCAATGATTACATTAGTGTAGAGACCCAAACTTCTCATACATAGATATTATATCTTTTTAGATGAATATTCATTATATTACACAAACAGACACATGAGTATCGTAAAGTTATAGTACCATAAAAAACTTAGACACATAAACAACTGGTCTATAAGTGATCTATATCATCTCCTTCTATATTCTTCGTAAATAACACCCTTATTAGATAAATCATACATAATACATTTCATCATAACATGGGGAAATGAAACATAAGAAAGGGTGAGATCAGATACTCAGTAAGGTTAAACTGAGGAGTCATCAATATATCACGAGCAAAAGCGTATGAGAACATGAGAATATCATTTGAAAACTATACCCTTCATAAAATAGATCATAAACATGATTCAAGGAATGAATCATGGAAGTTCATATGACATGAATCATAATGGAATCAATAAACATGAACTATGATAACATAACATTAGCATAAGATATAGATTTGTGGCATACACATAAGCATATACAATAATTTCCTTAGTAGTTCTAGGATCATAGACAAGACTATCATAGTGGAATGAGTTTACTACCCAAACCATCATAGTATTAAAGGTTCACTCCCAAGACTATCATATTAGAAAAAGTCCCTTACTAAACTAGGTTCACTTCCCATTCCATTATTGTTCATCTCATGAGATATCAATATTTAACCAATGCATTGGAGGGAGATAAAGGCACCACATATTACATACTGAAAATCATACATACATGTTCCATAAGATCATAAAACATTCATCACATTAGAACCCATGAAAATAAATGGGTTTCATAAAACATTTTACCATAGAATAACCTGTGAAAAAAGTAGGTTTCATAACCATTTCATCATTTCATCATAACATAACCAATGAAAAAAGGAATGAGTTTTATAAACATATTCTTATCATAAATATAAAACATTTATAGAAATAATTATAATGGTATCCTTTTATAATATTCCCAATAAATCATAAATAACATCAAAGGATGCAATCTTAGAAGGAAAATGATTCTGAAAGATCACTTGAAATAATTCTTTAGCAAAATAACCTTTCCACATTGAAATCACCATTTAAAATATAAATTTTTTCAAAATGCATTTCTTTGAAAATAACCTTGGAAACTTATAAAATAAGAATTAAGAATTATTTAAAATATTTATTTAGAAAAATAACCTTTTCACTTTGAAAAATAATTTTTATAACAATTTTTTTTCAAAATCCTTTTAAAAAAACCATGGAAACTTATAAAGGATTCATTGAGAATCATTTAATGCATTTATTTGGTAAAATAACCATTTCAATTTAAAAAAAACTTTTCAAGACATAAACATATTTAAAATTATTTTCTTTTAAAATAACCTTGGAAACTTATAAATGAATATTTAAAAACCATTAAAAACATTTCTTGAGAAAAATACCTTTTCAATTTGAAATCATTTATTTAAAATCTAAATTTTTTAAAAATATCAATGAAAATATTTTCTTTGAAAATTAATTTTAAAACTTATAATGGAATTATGAAATCATTGAGCAGTCATGAAAATGGTAAATACTATTCATTCCATATACATTAAAACAAATATTATTTCATATTTTCTGTAAAAGCCAAACAAGCCTTATTTTTGAAAATGAAATAAAGATTACTTTTAATTTTTTTAAAGATTAAAACATGGGTAAAAATGTATTTAATAAATCCTTTAAATAATTTTGTAAATTTTTGAAAGAATTTTTAGAAAACATGGATATGAAGTAAAAAGGAGTTTCCATCTAAGAGAGAAATAAAAATAATTTTTCTTAAAAAGAATATTTTGGTATCTTTAATCCTTTAAGAGAGGAAAATTAAAAGAAAACATGTATTATCTAGAAATAACCAGAGGAGTAGACAATATATGAGTTTCTTGAGTGATAGATCTTAATAATTCATCATTAGAAGCATAAAAATAAACAATCTCAATAAATGATGAGATTGTTTCATAAAACCATTACCACTTTGGTAACATTGAATCATAAGACTAAAGAAATAAAAACATTAAATTAAACTTCAAATTTAATTAGAATACATAAATTCATGATATTTCATGTAAAGGGGGATGTATATACATCTCATAAAATAATATAGGTGCATATCATAACATATGTCACAAAGAAGAAAAACTGAGATAAAAAATCCCTTAGCGCATTGGTAACTTTGAAACCATAAAACCAATGAAAGATAGATCCTAAAATGGATATGTATATTAACTTAATTTTATAGATAATAATCATAAAATACATTCATGGGTATCATATACACCACATAAAATAAATGTGTGGTGAATATGACATTTTTCTCTTAGAAAATAAAAGTGAGACAAATTTTTCTTACCATAAGTCATGAATTCCTTCATAACAATTCGAACCTAAAATATAATAAATATAAGTTTATTATTAATCTATTAAAAAACTATAATCATATTTATAATACCATATATTATTTTTATATGAAATTTTATTACCTATTAATTAATAATTCCTTGTTAAAATCATGTTTCAGGCAACAAATTCTTTATTTTTTATGTATAATTTTATTTTTTATTTTTGGTCCTCTTACATTGATCATGTTTAAAACATATATATAATTTTAACCATGATATAAATATATTATATATTTATAATATATGTATTTATAGTAATCCCTAAAAATTAGAGATAAAAAATGAAATACACCATTCATAGAGATGGTAGGTCGTATGTACACATGAACATTGTTTCCATTTTATCGAAATATGAAATAAAAGAAAGGTAAATGATATATTAAATTTATAGAATATTTTTTATATCATATATAATACACATATTAATTAAATTCACACTAATTACCATCCATGAAAATCTTTAATGAAAAATGAATCACATCGCTTCGTGAGGTGGTGGTCTGCCGTATACACTATGGCATTATTGTATTCCCATGGAATAGAAAGTAAGAGGAAAAAAATGATATTATAATTATAAAATTATAACTATATCATAAATATAATATATAAACAATAAATACATCATTATATCTATCCATGAGAGGTGGTGATAGAAAAATGAATAACATCGGTTCGTGAGGCGGTAGTCCTCAGTACACACGAATGATGATTTTGTATCCTATTTGATGGAAGTGGAAATGGATATAGGTTATTAAATTATCATAATTACATATAAATATATCTAATTTACTGATTTTATTATTTTTTCATATTTGTAAAAACTTTATAGAGTTAGAAGAAGAAGTAAAACAAAAACACATAGTTAAAAACTTTAAAGTTTCTTCAGACAACCTCATTAGGTTTAACCTAAAGCCTTCATACATTAGTTTTTTTATCTAAAAAATGGATCAAGGATGTGGGGAATTAAATAATGAATACATTTGGGTAGGTATTGTCTGATCCAATGGGTTATGGAGGTGTGAAGTGAAGAGGAGAGGGGGTGGCCTTTTACAAGTGAGGTGAGTGGAACACTTTTAATTTTTGAAAATAAAAAGATGTACCCATGTTTTTCACCTAAAAAAAAGATCCAAAATGTTACATTATAGAACATTAAAGGTTATAAGGTCAAAATATTTCCATAAAATTAGTGTTTTACAAGTTTATATGTCATTTTTCCCCTGATATTTTTAGTTTAACTCTCTGATATACCCATTTTGACCTTAACCATGATAATTAATTTTTACTATTTTTACTATTTATTTTGAATAAAAATAAGATTAAATTATTATTATTAAAAATATTAAATCCATTTTTCTAAATTATATTCACATAATTATCAAAATTTAATTTAAAATTAAACCAACAGACGCGACGTGAAAGCAGTTTTCCAAAGAGAAAATGCTCAAAAGTTTAAAAAGTTTTTAAATCAAAATTAAATATGAAATTGGTTCTAATAAAATAAATTGGATTAATATATATATATAATTGAACTAATTTTATTTTTAAAACTATCCTAAAAATACTTTTATCTTTTTAAATTCTTTAGAAAAACGACAAATCTTAATAAAAACCCATATTTTTCACTATTCATCGAAAAATTTATCTTCTCAGAAAATTATAAATGAATAACCATAAGATAATTTTGAAAATATGATTTAAAAAATAAAATTTATTTTATCAAATAACTTTTTTTAAAATGGGAAAAATTTAATTTTAAAATAAAGTGCATAAAATGCGACAAAAGTTCAATTTTAGAAAAACACAGTTTTTAAGTGTAAAATTAGATTTATTGTTATCTTATGCATATAAAACTTATAATATGAATGTTAAATATTATATTGAATATATGATATAAAAATTTCATTAAAATCATTCAAAAAAGTTATTTTTTTTAATTTATTAAGGTAAAACTTGTTTGCGTGCATAATTTTTTTTCCAGAAAATGTTTTCGTTTATTATCAAGTATTTTTTATTTTTATTTATAATTAATTGGAAACCAAAAAATTATTTTATATACATGTGTAAACCATATATTTTAATAATTTAGTTAATCTTATTCATACCTTCCATCCCAATGGCTAGGTGATAACTATAGTAAAATTTTAATAGTATGTTATGTTTCATCTAAACTCGATGTTGTTTGTAACATGAGATAAACTTGGTATTATGTGTAACTAAAATATTGAAAAGAAATATTTCAAAAAATATTAGTGTGTTAAATTCTACCCTCATTAAAATGAATTTATACCTCAAAATTCATCACTTTATTATAAACAATTGAGGATACTTCTGCCTAATTACATCTTCAAGTTCCTACGCATCTTCCTTAAGATGGTGGTTTCACTACAAAACATTAACAAGGTGAGTGGTATTGTTTTATAGAATTTTCTCTATATGATATATAATTCCCACTAGTTTTTCATCATAATAATGATCATGCTCTAGTGGGATGACCTCTGAGCTTAGTACCTATGATGGATTCAGTATATACTTCCTCTAGAGAGATACACAGAACACATCATAAACCAGAGAGAGGTTTGATGTAAGTTCCAAGAAATAAGCTATGGTCTCGATACTATCAAAAATTTCAAAGGGACTGATATACCTGGGGATTAGTTTTCCCTTATTTATTCCATATAAAAATTCATACAAACACATTCTCACTAACTTCAAATTCTAGATCACATTGAGGATTATCAGCATAACATTTCTGCCAACTTTGTGATATCCTTATGTGTTTCCAAATGGATCAAAACTTATCTACCATTTCATCATCTAGATCACGCACCAATATCTTTATTTTTATAAATTCATTCTAGTACATTAGAGTTCTACACTTATTCCCATAAATGTATTCATAAGGATTCGTATGAATGCTTGAGTGAAATGTATTATTGTAAGAAAACTCAACTAGAGAAAGGTGTTGATCCCAAAAATAATAAAAGTGTAACCTATCCCAATGGTTTGAAACCATTGAGACAACCCTTAAAATAATTGGGATAGGCTATCCCAATGGTTCTAGGAGATGTGAGATGTCAGTATAGCCCTATACCAATGGTTTATAGTGAACTGTTGGCATAGGTGGCTAGAATTTGATTTTACCAATGGTTCACTATGAACTGTTGGGATGGAGATATTCTAATGGTTTAAAACCATTAGAAAATAGATTTACCAATGGTTTAAACCATTGGGATAAATCTATTCCAGTGGGTTTGAATCATTGGGAAAGGCCTATACCAACAGTTCACAGTGAACTGTTGGTATAGGGTGGCTAGAATTTTATTTTACCAACATTTCATTGTGAACTGTTGGAATAAATGTTTTCTAATGATTATGAAACCATTGATATAGACCCCCAACTCTCAGTCCAGTAGCATTCCCACTACCCACTACACCTACAATCAAAACTTCAAAATAGAACACACCTACAATGCAATCAATATTTCAAAAAATAAAAAAATGATAAAAAAATGATAAATAGAACATATAAAATAATCAAACCAATAAAATATAGTAAATAATTAAGATAACTTCCAAATTCACCTGCAATCAAATCAGAACACATACAATGTAAAAAAAAACATCCTCAACCTACAATGAAAACAATAGAACATCCTTAATGCATAGAACCTGAAATGAAACTAATAGAGATTCCTCAAATAGAAAAAAACCAATATATAAATAATGATAAAATAGGAAATAAAATGATTCATTTAACCAATGATAACAATCATAAAAAATATCACATATATTCATTCGCACCAAATCATCAAATATAAAATGGAATAAATATTAGTAAAAAATTAAATGGATCAATATGTCCCTCATCACCATCACTATCATCACCATCACCCTCAAACTCATCCTTGTCCTCGTATTAATCCTTAGCCTAGACCTCAGACCCACCCTCTTCCTCACTGTCATCCCCATCCTCTTCCTCACCATCATCCTCACCCTCTTCCTCACAATTATCCTTGCCATCACCATCGTCAGGAACATCATCTTCCTGACCACGACTAAGACTAAAACTTGATTCACTATATAATGTACGAATCATCGACATATATGAATTACAAGACATATAGGTCCCTAGTGTAAGTTATGGACATAAAAATTTCATCAGTTTCATAAATTCAACATTTTCCCTTTGAGCCCGTTCTTCCACCTATATTTCCGTTTTTCAACCTTTTATTCCTTAGCCTCAAACTGTGCTACCCATGAATTAGTTTTTCCAACTCTATGTTACTATAAACCACATCTAAAGTGGAAAAATACCTTATCAGGATAATACTCTTCTCCATTCGACAATGTACTCTTCCATGGTGCTTATCTCATAAAACTTTATTTAAGTGATCGTTTGGGCCAAAGTTGCCAGGTTATTAGGCATCAAGGGCCTCAAAAACAGAATTTTACAAATATAAATATACTATTAAGTTAAAAAATATATTAAATGTTAAAATAAACAAAGTAAAACATAAATTTTTTCCTTATGTTGGTTTATTTACTACACTTCCATATTTTTTCATTCTGTTTGAGAAAAATAGTTTTGCTTGAGGCACACGTCCTTTAATATTTAAAACCTCCCTCTGTTATTACATTGAATGTTGGAAACCATAATTGAAAATAAGTTACTAATAATTAATTTCATAACTAAAATCAAATGGATATTAATTCTAAATAAATTTCAAAATAAAAAAATATATTGGGTGAATTATAACTAAGTATCAATAAATGGGTTATCAACATATATAACATATATATAAGAAAACATGTCATCAAAGTAATCAATAATAAGGTGGTTGTGTGGTCACCATAATTAATGATAAGGTTAACATGTATTACTATAACATAAAGGAATATGCATGAATGAGTTATTAACACTCCAATCATGACGATAACATAAAGGAATTATGTTTTGGTAAGATTTAATTATACACATTGCATTTCCTAAATGATAATTTTGTTATTTTAAATGAATTACTTGAGTTGTTTTTATTTAATAATATAATTGAAATTTTGTTTCTCCATCACATGAGGTCCTAACATTATTTGGAACCCCTCATTCTATTACTATTATCCAAATCATGACTAAAAGAATTATTTTTCATGGTTTTTTTCTAATATTGATATAAATTTATTTTAGTTTGATTTAGTTTAGTTTATTATAGTATATTTCCATTCTAATAATGTTTGGTCATGAAATATTCATTCATGTTTACTAAGTTTAATTTATTCTAGTTTGATTCATTTTACTTTGATTTTGTTCATTTTGGTTTAAGTTTGGTTGTGGGTGGTTCAGGCCAATTCAATTCATTATTGATCCATTTAACTCTATTTTTTTAGTTTGACTTAGTTTTTTTGACATCTCTTCCATTTTTTGGATTAATTTCATTATATTTTAGTTCTATTTAGTTTTAATAAATTTAATTTAGTTATATTTAGGTTAATTTATTTTTTTAGTTAGATCCAGTTTCATTTCATTAAGATTGGGATGGTTCAAGCCTACTAGCTTTAGCTAAATCTACTTTAGTATAGACTAAGTTGGGTAAATTTATATTGGTTAAATCGAATTTGGTTCAGATCCAGTTGAGTCTATTTAGGCCAATTTAGTTTGATTTGGTTCAATTCAATTCATCTTTATTTGGTTAGATTTTAGTTGTTTCAATTATATTATTTGAAATCCAATTTTTTTTTTGCATGGGGCTTCTCCCCCTTTTTAGTAAATAAATAAAAATATAAGTTCAGTAATATTTATATTTTTAATGAAAAATTGATTCTTTAAAAATAAATAAGAGAAATAAAAAAATAGTTTTTTAATTTTTTAATATTAAAAAATTATTAATTTTTTTTTATAAAAAATAATTATTTTCTTTTGGTTTTTAAATATTTTCAACTTGGTTCATGTGGGGTTAATTTTTTTAATTAAATTTAGTTTAGGTTTATCTAGATTGGGTTATTTTTTGGCTATTTACACTAATTTGAAATAATTTTTCTTAGTATAGTTTCAGTTTATTTTAACTTGTCTTATTTAATTTAATTCAATTTAGTTAGGTTCTCCATGAATCACATGATTTCTATTATATTTATTTATATTCAATTTGGTTCATTTTAGTTAGTTATAGTTTGGTTTGTACTAATTAGGTTTAGTTCAGTTCAGTGTGGTTTATGTTTTTATGGTTCTACCTAGATCGAGTCTATTTGAGTAAATTTGTTTTAATTCAATATATTTTGTTTCAATAATTTGATTTGATTTATTCCAATTGGTCTTAAGTTTATTCAATTTAGTTTGTTTTGGTTTAGTTTATCTTGGTTTGGGTCTAGTTGGTTTATCTATATTTAGTTTATTTGGTTGGATTTGGGTCTGTTGGGTTTGGGTTAGTGTGTTTTAGTTTTGATAAATTCTTGATGGTTTGATTTGGTTTAGGTCAGGTCTATTTAGTTCAATTTGGTTTGAGTAAAAATGAGTTAATTTATTTTCATTTTTATTAATTTACTTTTATTTTATTTGGTTTGTATGAAAACCCTGTTTTTTTATTACAACTTAAACATGATTTATTACATAAAACTTAACTTGATACAAAAAATAAGATCGAGAGGTTTAGTGTCTTTGGGGCTTAAGATCATTACATAAAAACTTAAAACATGAATACAACATCTTTATTGAAAACTTCCTTTACATGACCACTACATTCCCTCGTACTTAGCATTGCATGGGATAACCTGAGGACATGCATAAGAAAAGGGTGAGCTATAAAGCCCAGTAAGGGAGTACACATGGAATAACATGAGGAGTACAATACATGTTAGACAATAGGCATATCAATAGATCATAAAAGAAACATGAACATAAAGGCATGATAAATCATGATAATCATAACATGGAAATGTGGCAACAACACTTAACATGGAATTAGCATGAGCCAAGGCTCATTGCACATAAAGCATGAGTAAACCCTCATTGCACATGAAGCACGAGTAAACCCTCGTTGCACTTGAATTAGCATGATTCAACACTCATTGCACATGACGTATCATGATACTATACTTTACCCAATGCATTGGAGGGCTATAAGGGCGCACCCTTCTTAAACATTTCATTTCATGCATAAGTGTGCCACATGGATCATAAAACATGGATTCATAAAACATAAACATTTATTCCATGATAAAGGAATGTGGAATTCATACATGAAACTTTTTAATCAATAATTAAAGGTTAATAAATGTGGATACCCTTGATGGAGAAATGGGCATGGTATCCACTACACAATGGCATTGGCTTAGAAAATCGGTGCGATTTCGGCAGCGTAACGGCATGACATAAGAATTCATAAAAAATGGTTGATGAGAGATAAAGGGGTTCCTAATAATATTTACATGTAATTTACAGTAAGGAGGTCATATAGATACATGTCCCAACAATTTTAATGGAATTTATATTCATGATACAAAATTATTGCTTGAATGTAAAAGAAGAGAGAGAAGTTCCTTTCGGAATTTCGGCATAGTAATGGGTGTACATGGGAGGAATTTAATGAGAGAGAAAGGGGTCTACCATAATTCAAACAATAATAGGGCAGTATGGGGGAGGTGATAAACTATACCCCAACATTCATAATTGAAATTAAAAGGGAAATACAACTTAAAGAAAATTGACAAAAATGAGAAAGGAAGAAAAAACCCTTACTTGGAAGTGTGCTTCCAAAGGCTAGAGAGAGGTTTGTGAGAGGCTTCTTGGGAGCTTGGGGCACCTTGGGAGGATTCTAGAGAGAGTAGGTCAGAGGTTGGATGAACTACAAGGGATTTTAGTGAGGAGGAAGTGGGATCTTGGGTGGGTTTATATAGGAAAGGTGAGAGAATTCTTTATTATTTTGGTTTGGGTCCCCTTACATTAAATTAATCCAAACCACAAACTATCCCATGGTTTTTGCCCATGGTTTTTGGAAAAGGGAAGAGGAAAACAATATTTTATAATGCCCAAGTCCGAACTTCTTAAAATAATAAGGTTGCTTATGTGGAGGTGAGTCACACTCCCATGGAAATTAATTTAAAAAGGAAAAGTGTTGAATATGTCTTGAGGGGTCCATTAATGCTTTTAAAAGTAAGTCAAACAAACCAAAAATCACATTATTTTAATGATAAAACATATATTGGCCGAACATAAGGATTATGGTATTTTATTACATCACCATTGGGTCATTATGATGCCATAAAACACATTATATATTTAAACGATATTTAATTTTTACCCAAAAATTTGACTATCTTAGAAAATTATAAAAAATTAACTGTTGGATAATTTCGACGTCCTGATTCCAGAAATGAAATTTATTTTATCTAAAAAAATTTCTAAATATGTTAATTTTCACTTTTAAAATAAAAACCAACATTTATCGAAAATTCACGGGTTTTGACAGAAATGACTTTCAAACCTTAATATAAAATTTTAATTGCATTCATAAAATTATAAGATCATTTATATTTAATAAAAATTAATTTAATAATAATATTATTATTTTATTAAAATATTATTTAATTCAAAAATCCCTTAATTTAATAAAATAGATTTGTTAATTAAATAATAACTAAAAACACCATTTGTACTTTAAAAACTATTTACAATGTATCAAAAATGACTAGAAATTATATTCATTATTATATAAAAAAATAATGTACATGAACATAGTACTACTTATTTGTTACATAACCCCTTAAAACAGCCACATAAGACCTAAGGGTAAGGCGTGCGATGGTGATAGACTCTTGGGGTGGCTCGGATAACATCGCTCGAGTGGTAATCTCTATCAACTTCCACTTTTCCCGTAGACGGTCCCGTTCGAGCTTGACATGGTGATGATCAACTTGGGCTTGGTCAAGGGCGAAGCCCAAGGATGCCACCTATTTTCCGAGCTCCGACAAATGGGCTTCGTATGAGGCAATTCTGCTGGATGAGGCCATCGCTTCTTTTGTCTGAGTAAATTGGATTTGTTAAGGTCCTATATTTATACTAATCATGTGATCACTATTCAACAGCTATATTAACAACGATAAAAATTCTTAACATAAAACCAAAGAAGTTGACATCTTATAAAAACATTTTTCATAAAGAGACATTTAACTAGATCAAGAGGGATTTTCCATTAATGAAACTTTGGGTCGTTACAATATTCCCCCCTTAAGAAATTTCACCCTCGAAATTTTCCTTTTCCCACACTAAAACAAATGTGGGTAAATCAGATTCATCATATCCTCCGATTACCAAGTCGCTACTTCAAACTTGTGGTTTCTCCAGAATACCTTGACGAGGGGCATTGTCTTATTTCATAGAAATTTTTCTCTACAATCTAAGATCTCCACTGGTTGCTCTTCATAAGAAAGATCGTCTTCCAATTGTACCACCTTAGATGAGAGTATATGTGAAGGGTCCGGTATATACTTCCTTAAGAGGGATACATGAAATACATCATGCACCTTGGCCATGGTAGGTGGAAGTGATAGTCGATAGGCCACAGCCCCAACACAATCAAGAATCTCAAAGGTGCCGATGTACCTTGGACTTAACTTCCCTTTCTTTCCAAACCTCATGACCTTTTCCATGGAGATATGCGTAGAAACACCATGTCTCCAGCTTTAAACTCAAGGTCTCATCGATGATTATCTGCATAACTCTTCTGTCGACTCTGGGATGCCTTGATATGCTGCTGAATGGTTTTCACCTTCTCCACCATTTCCTCAACCATTTCTGGTCCAAGCAGCTTACATTCACCAACCTCATCCCAACATGCCGGTGTTTTTCACCTTTTCCCATACAGGGCTTCATATGGTGCCATTTGGATGCTCGAGTGGAAATTGTTATTATAAGAGAACTCAACCAGAGGAAGATGTTGATCCCATCCTCCTTTAAAGTACATTGAGAATGCTCTCAACATATCCTCAAGTGTTTGGATAGTCCGCTCGGATTGGCCATCAGTTTGAGGATGATAGGCCGTACTGAAGTTCAGTTCATTATTCAGAGCATGTTGAAGACTCTTCCAAAACTTAGAGGTGAATATTGGATCTCAGTCAGACACAATAGATAGTGGTACTCCATGAAACCTTACCACTTCCCTGATATATATCCGCTCCAGTTGATCCAATGAAAAATCCTACCAAATAGAAATGAAGTGTGCAGTCTTTGTAAGATGATCCACAACAACCTAGATTGCATTGTTGCCTTTGGATGTCCTCGGAAGTCTGGTGACAAAGTCCATGGTGATGTTCTCCCATTTCCATTCTGGTATGGGAAATGGTTGCATCATCCCCTTAGACTTCTGCCTCTCTGCCTTCACTTGCTGACACACCAGGAACTTTGATGTATATTCGGCGATCTCCTTCTTCATATTATCCTACCAAAAGTTTTCTCAGAGATCTCGATACATCTTTGTGCTCACTAGGTGAATAGAGAAATTTTAACTATGTGCATCATCCAAAAGTTCCTTCTTCAGCTCCATAATTGATGGAACACATAGTCTTTTCCCAAACCGCACAATTCCTTCTTCATTAACATTAAACTCCGAGGATTTCTCCTTTATGATAGCTTCCTATTTTTCTTGAATTCCCACATCATCCTTTTAAGAATCCTTTAACCTTTCCAAAAGAGATGGTTGACCAATCATTTGTGAAAGGATTGATGATGTTCCCTTCTTTATGATTCCCACATCCATCTTCATCAAGTCTAATAAGATTGGATCCTTATCAATTCTCATCATTAATAGAATTGCTATGTCCTTTCTACTTAGGGCATCTGCCACCTTGTTTGCTTTCCCAGGGTGGTAATGTATTGAACAGTCATAATCCTTGATGAGTTCTATCCATCTTCTCTGGCGTATATTAAGCTCTTTCTGTCTGAATATATATTTAATACTCTTGTGGTCAGTATATATCTCACATTTCTCTCCATAGAGATAATGCCACCAGATTTTCAAGGAAAAGATCACCACCGCCAACTCCAAATCATGCATTAGATAGTTTCTCTCATGTATTTTCAACTACCTTGAGGCATAGGATATCACTTTATCATTCTGCATCAGCACAAACCTAAGCCCTTCTTTGAGGCATCACTGAATACCACAAAAAGTTCCCCACTTGTGGGTAAAGTGAGCACGGGTGCAGTGATAAGCCTCCTTTTAAACTCCTTGAATATTTCTTCGCATTCATCACTCTAAGAAAACTTTACTCCCTTTCGAGTTAGCTTGGTAAGAGGGTTGGACAATTGTGAGAAATTTCTCACAAATCGTCGATAATATCCAGTTAACCCCAAGAAGCTACGGATATCTGTTACCGATGTTGGCCTCGGCCATCCCTCAATTGCATCTGTTTTGGAGGGGTCCACAAATATTCCATGGCTTGTGATGATATGGCCCAAGAATGAGACCTCCTTCAACCAGAACTCACACTTTCTATACTTTTCATAGAGCTTCTCCTTGCGCAAAGTCTCTAGTGCAGTTTTTAAATGCTCCTCATGATCCTACTTGGTTTTGAGGTATATTAGAATATCATCTATAAAGACTACCACAAATTTGTCAAGGTAATCTCTAAAGACTCTATTCATCAAGTCCATGAATATTTCTGGAGAATTGGTGAGTCCGAAAGGCATTACTATGAATTCATAGTGCCCGTATCTTGTATGAAAAGCAGTCTTGGGGACATCTTCCTTCTTCACCTTTACTTGATAACATCCCGACCGCAAATCCACCTTGGAGAAGTATTGTGCTCCACACATCTGATCAAACAAGTCATCGATTCTTGGGAGAGGATACTTGTTCTTTATTGTGATTTTTTTAAGTTCACGATAATCGATGCAAAGCCACATTGACCCATCCTTCTTCTTGACGAAGAGGACTGGTGCACCCCATGGTGAAGCACTTGTGCGTATAAACCCTTTATCTAGATTCTCCTGTAGTTGTTTCTTCAGCTCTTCAAGCTCTACAATAGACATTCTATATGGAGTCTTGGATATTGGTAGCTCCCTAGGTATAAGTTAAATTGAGAACTCAAAATCTCTTCTTGGAGGAAGACCAGGCAGTTCCTCGGGAAACACTTCAGCGAATTCCCTCACAATAGGCATTTCTTCAAGGATGGTTTCTTCCTTGGACTCAATCATCTGAGCCAGATATGCATGCTCATAAGTTAGTAATATCCATGCTTGAGATGATGGAGCTAAAAGAGATTCATCTTCCTCATGAAACTTGTAAACAATCGGGGGTCAATTTTCCATATGGAGTGTGATTTCCCTCTCCCGACAATTTATGTTGGCTCTATATAAGGAAAGACAATCCATGCCAAGAATTGCATCAAATTCCACCAAAGGGAGTATGACGAGGTTCGCCATGAAATTAAATCCATAGATTATAACAGGGGAGGACTTATATTCATGGGATGCAATGATTGCCCCATTTTCCATACTCACCGACATATTTACTTCCATGATTTGTGGTGGTGCTGAGATTGTTCTACTAAACCTTAGAGATATAAAAGAATGCACAGAACCTGAATCAAAAAGTACGTTCACTATTCTTGAATGAATAACTAGCGTACCTGTCACCACTTCGTTGTCGGGGTTCACTTCAGCAGAAGTGATGGAAAAAGCTCTTCCTTGCTATCTTGGAGGTTGTTGGTTGCCTCCGATAACCCTTGGATTAGGGTACTGATTTGAAAAATGACCCAATTCTTTGCATTTGTATCATTGAACAATGTGTTGAGGTTTGAACGGAGTGTTCCCATCCTCTGTCGCAGCCGCAGGTCCTTGCCGATAGTTAACAGCTAGGTTCCCTTCTCTTCCACACCTGAAGCATTTTCTCGTCCCCTTAAGGCAATTTCCAGGGTGCTTCTTTCTGCACTTTTGGAAAGTGGGGTGTTGGATCTTCTTAACACCATTGGATTTATCCATCGGACCACCAGAATTGAATTCCACCTTATGCTTCTTGTCCCCATGATACCCCTGTGATTCCCCGATCTCCATTTCAACCTTGAGGGAACATCGGACAATTTCCTCATAGCTGTCGAAGTCACGGATCTCTAATGCTTTCCGCAAGCTAGGCTTCAGCCCACCAAAGAAGCGTTCAACCTTGGATTCGGGGGTAACGACAAAGCCGGAAGCGTATCATGCAAGCCTTGTGAAGTTTGCCTCGTACGCTCCAATAGATTCTTCATCTTTTTGCTTGAGGGAAAGGAAGTCCCTTTCCATATTAAGCCAGAGGGTGCGCGGAAAATATTTATCGAAAAACATCTTCCATAATTCCTTCCATTCTAAAGCCTTGATCTCCTCCCCAGGCTTCATATTTTTGATCAACATCCACCATTGTTCAGCTTCACCCTCCATATGATAAGCTGTCAGGAGAACCTTATCTTGTTCAGAACATTGGAGGATAGAGAAGATCTTTTCAATGGAGTTGATCCATTGTTCAGCGATCGTGGGATCGGATGATCCACTAAAAGTAGGAGGCCTTTGTCTCATGAAGCTCTCTATAGCAACTTGTTCTTTATTAGGGGGGGGGGGGGTTGAAAGTTTTTCTTGACTCGTGTTTCTATTTAAAACTTGAGTTATATGAGAGAGAAGCATGACAAAGTTCACGATTCCCACTCCCATTGGATTTGGCATCTCATTAGTATAGTCATCACACTGATCTTCACAACGGTTGTTAGCCTGAGTCCTCCTATTACTGGCCATTGGCTGGAATAAAAGGAAAGTTAGGGGTAACACATAAAGGGTAATCTAAAGACAAAAGTTGATGAATCAAAAATAAACTTTTATTTCCTTAACTCATGAGTCTATAGGCTTAAATCTAGGCTTTTCATGATCTACTTTCTAACATATATTCTTAGGGGCATTTTTCCCTTAATAAGGGTTCATACTAAGATTGTGAATTTATCAAAACATATCCCCTGGGAGTGTCATAACCAAGAGTGCAGCAAGGTCCATTGTCATGCACCAGTTCCCGTTCGAGTCTAGCTCAAAGCGGTGTTTTTGGGTTTTACCCCTAGGATACATCTGTGCCAGAACCGCCTCTACCTGCTCGTATCCAAACATGGATGTATTTGTTTGATAAACCACTTACTTAGTATTTAAAAAAACTTAGGGATGTTTTTATTATACTTAGTCTTGTATCTAAGGCTTTACTAGGGTTTCCTAATCCCAAAAATAACTAAACCTATCCTCTGATACCAACTATGAAAACCCTGTTTTTTTATTACAACTTAAACATGATTTATTACATAAAACTTCACTTGATACAACAAAGAAGATCGAGAGGTTTAGTGTCTTTGGGGCTTAGGATCATTACATAAAAACTTAAAACATGAATACAACATCTTTATTGAAAACTTCCTTTACATGACCACTACATTCCCTCGTACTTAGCATTGCATGAGATAACCTGAGGACATGCATAAGAAAAGGGTGAGCTATAAAGCCAAGTAAGGGAGTACACATGGAATAACATGAGGAGTACAATACATGTTAGAAAATAGGCATATCAATAGAGCATAAAATAAACATGAACATAAAGGCATGATAAATCATGATAATCATAACATGGAAATGTGGAAACAACACTTAACATGGAATTAGCATGAGCCAAGGCTCATTGCACATAAAGCATGAGCAAACCCTCATTGCACAAGAAGTATGAGTAAACCCTCGTTGTACTTGAATTAGCATGAGTCAACATATAACGACCCATACTTTACATAAAATTTTAGTACTTCAAAATTGAAGTACACTTATTACAACATATAACAAAACCACTAAAGGACCGTATAGGTATAGTGTCTTTGGAAACTGGGAAACATAAATAAATGGTTCATAAAGCGTCTACACTGTATCCCATTTATTTCATCATATCTATAGTCTCTTTTAGAATATATTACTTAATAACCTTCTTCCTAGCCTGGGGAAAGAAAACATACGAAAGGGTGAGCTCAAATGCTCAGTAAGGGTAAAAAAAATAAATATCAATCACATCATATTCATAAGAACATAACATTTTGGAAATCTTACCCTGCAAAAGAGATCATAATTTTATAACATGGGATAAATCATGGTAGTGAAATGTAATCACAATGATCATAACTTAAAACATGAAGCTTTGGGGCATGCACACATAATCATAGAGAATCATTTCTCATTATTCAAGACTCATTTCCAAGACTATCTTAGTGGACAAAGTCCATTTCTGAACCGAGTTCATTCATCATTTCAGTCCTATTTCACTGAACCGGTTTAACCTGCCGTTCCAGCCATGTCTATCTCATGAGATATAAAATCTTTACCCAATGCATTGGAGGGAGATATAGTTCCCACCCATCTCATAATGATACCATTCTTATGTGTGACACAAAATCATAAACCATACATCATAGCATAACGCATGTAACAAAAATGGGATTCTTAAACATCGTGACATCATAAAACAATTCATATAAGATAAAGAAATTTATAAAAATAATTTCATCACAAAAAAATCAAATATATGTAATAATAGGGATAGAAACAGAATCCTTTATTATATTAGATGGAAAATAATTTTGATAAAACACTTGAACTCTATTCTTGAGGAAAATATCCTTTCTACTTCAAAAAAACTTTTCCTTTCTTAACATGTCATACAATTCTAAAATAAAAGAAGTTGATTAAAAATAAACTTTAAAACTTGTAAAGGAAGATTCTTGGAAATAATGTTTTAAAAATCCATTCATGCTGTATAAGTTAAAAAAAACATTCTTCTCGTACTTTTGCCGGAAAAGTCAAAAAGCACCTCGTACGAAAAACGACAAAAGATTCCTTTCATATCTTTTACTAAAAACTCACCGAAGGTTAAAATTGGATTTAAACAATTGTAGGTGGATGGAAATAATATTACATATTGAGGAAACATGGACGTGGATGATAAAATACACCCCAGTAAATACCAAAGTATAAACAATCTCGGATAAAAATGAGATTGTGATATTTTCCCTTACCTTAGGTCCGATTTGCTTCGTAAGTGTCCGAACCTCCTGTATAATGATTTAAATAATGTAATTTACTGACAGAATCATAATAATTGTTATGATATCATATATGGTCATATTATTAGCTTATTATTAGTAATATTTCATTGCTACTTGTTATTCGGGTGTTTATTACTTTTTGTTCTTATGCGTGTTTTGTCGAATAAATTCTTATTCTTATTTTTAGGTTATAGATACCTCATTTCCAGAATGTTATTAGTGTAATATATATCATATTTATTCACTCAATTTATTTATGTAATCATTATGAAACGAAAATCATGTAGAACGAGTCGCATCACATCGTGGAGACGGTATTCCGTACGTACGCACGAGCGATGATATCATTCCCATGAAAGTAGAATTGTATTGGAGTGTATGTATACTATTTCAGAATCAATATCACATTAAAATAATCATATATATTCATTATTTACATCATTATACCCATCCAAGTAAGGTGGTGGTGCAAAATAGATTACACCACAACGTGGAGACGATATTCCGTACGTACGCACGCGCGGTGATTTCGTTTTCCGTAGGATGGATAGATGGTGAAATAGGGTTGTTTCATAATTATAATAACATATCATTATATTAGTGATACTGATGTTATTAATTCATAATGAAACAACTAAATAAGAAGAAGTGGAAGAAGAAATAAAGTTGAAAGAATCGGGAACGGACATTACCTCTTCTTTGAGATGTTTCTTTGAGACCTACTTTTTGGGCACTAAAATTGGTCTTTGAAGAAGAACAGGACCTCTAGCATGTTTATAGAGAATTTTAGAGGAGAAATTGTCTGGGTTTGGACAAGATTGAAGGCTCAAAGTGGTGTGAGGAAGAGAGGGAGGAGGTGCCCTTTTATAAGGGAGGAGAGGGGCTCCTTTGGAAAAACTAAATATATTATTTTATTATAAAGCCATATTCGGTTTTAAATAGCTCCAAATTGATTTATTTCGAAGCTAAGGTGGGGATGGGTCTAAATACTCTCATAAAATAGAATTTTTACAAGTTTAGTTTACTATTTTAACCTTATCATTTATATTTAACTTTAAGTTAGATAATTTTACTTTTACCGTGTCTTTTTGTGTTATCACACTATAAGGTTAATAAACTTACTATAACAAGACAAACGAACCCCAAGTTGTTTATTATTAATATATATAACCTTATCTAAGTCATTTGGCAGATCCTTAGATTTTTAGGAATAATATAACAATTAATAATATAATATTTGTTTTAAAAACTATTTTATGTCAATTTTGACACTATTTAGTAATTGATTTTTGTGAAACTCATAACAGAATGATTAGTTCTAAAAAAGTTAATTAAATCAATAATAACATGTCATATGAACCTATAAAATTAGTATAATTCATAAAAAGTCTCAAATTACATTTATTTGGGTATTTATAACATCAATTATGTCAATATTTAATTAATAATATAATTACTGCATCATCTTTGTGTCATATATAAATTAAATTATATAATGTCTAAAAATTACAAATAAAATACCATTATGTAGGAAATATTTTTATCTTTCTAATGAATATTTATAGTCGAATTTATCTTATGTATAACCCTATATTAAAAATTATTTACTTATTAAACTTTGATTTTAACTATTTTAACCCTTCTTTAAATAAATTAATAATAAATGTCCTAATCTAATCTAAGTGGGCCTAAATGGTCATATTGTATTTCTAAGGTTGTTTTTGGTCGAATTACACATATCCAATAGAATTAGGACATGTGTTAGGGTAATAATAATATCATTTTTACCCTTAATTACCCTATTTACTTTTAACCGTGGTAAATAAAAGTAAAAAGTTACTATTCACCAAAAATTATTTTCATCTCATTGAACCACATTTTACTTACTGACATCAACTGTGTCTCTCGGATTTTTGAAATTCCACTCACAGAAGCGGTAAAATTAAGTTTTATGTAAATTTGAAAATTCTCCTAGGAGGTGGGTAAAAGACGGTGAAAAGTTCAATAAAATTTTTATATATCTAAAATTATTATAAAATGACTCCAATGAATTCCATTGAACTTATATAGGTATTATGTATCAATTTTGACCTAAAATAAATTTAATTAAAATAAATAATTATTTAAATAAAAAGTTGGTTTTTAAATAGTAACCTAGTGTTTTCACTATTCATCAAAAATTGAAAGTTTCCAGAAAAATACCAAAATTTCACCCTAGGATAATTTCAATATTTCGAATCCAAAAACGAAGTCCATTTTGAAAAATAAAATTTACAAAATTTCAAAAAATGGTTATTACTATTCATAATGGCTAGTTTTAATAATATTTTAATAGCATATCGTTGTTTAGTGAAACTCGGTATTGCGTACATCACAAGCTATCAAGGAAGGTCGTGATTGCGTGTAAATCAAGCCAAGCTAGTGTTGTGTGTGGTGAAAGATTTCTTTGATGATTTATATAAAATAAAAACAAAATATTTCTTATAAAAGTCTCAGGTGTTACATTCTACCCCCCTTAAAATGAATTTCGCCCTCGAAATTCATCACTTGTAACAAACAGATGAGGATACCTCTCCCTCATCACATCCTCAAGCTCCCATGTAGCTTCTTCTAATTGGTGGTTCCTCCATAAAACTTTCACCAAGCGAGTGGTCTTGTTCCGTAGGAGTTTTTCGCTACGATCCAGAATCTCTATCGGCTATTCTTCATAAGAAAGATCATATTCCAGCGGTACAACTTCCGAGCTAAGCACATGTGAAGGATCGTGTATGTACTTTCTCAGGAGAGATACATGGAACACATCGTGAACTTGAGAGAGATTCAGTGGAAGCGCCAATCAGTAAGCTACCTTCCCAACACGATCTAGAATTTTAAAAGGACAGATATACCTAGTGCTCAGCTTTCCCTTCTTTCCAAATCTCATTACTCTCTTCCAAGGAGATATTCATAAGAACACTTTATCACCCACTTAAAACTCTAAGTCTTTTCTTTGGTTGTCGACATAACTTTTTTGTCGACTCTGAGCTGCTCTTATGTGTTGTTGAATATATCAGACCTTTTCTGCCATCTCATCAACAAGATTAGGTCCTAATAGCTTTCTTTCCCCAACTTCATCCCAGCAAGTTGGAGTCCTGCATTTCTTTCCATAGAGAGCTTCATAAGGATCCATATGAATACTGAAGTGAACACTATTATTATAAGAAAATTCCACCAAAGGTAGGTGTTGATCCCAACCACCTTTGAAATCCATAGAGCAAGCTCTCAACATATCTTCTAGAGTTTAAATTGTCTTCTCAGACTGACCGTCTGTCTGAGGATGATAAGCAATGCTGAAACTCAACTTTGTATCCAGAGTATACTGAAGACTTCTCTATAACTTTGAGGTAAACCTCAGATCCTGATAAGATATAATAGAAAGTGGTACTCCATGTAATCTTACCACTTCCTTTACATATATCCTGGCAAGCTGATCCAGAGAGAAATCCTCTCTAATAGCAATGAAGTGTGCAGACTTTGTAAGATGATCAACTATGACCCAGATAACATTATTGCCTTTGGATGTTTTAGGAAGTCCTGTGAAAAATTCCATAGTGATGTTTTCCCATTTCCATTCAGGTATGGGTAATGGTTGTAACATCCCCTTAGAATTCTGTCTCTCAGCTTTAACTTTCTGACAAACCAAGCATCGAGAGACATATTTAGCAACATCTCTTTTCATTCCATCCCACCAGAAGTACTCTTTCAGGTCCCTATACATCTTCGTGCTTCTAGGATGAATATAGAATAAAGAACTATGAGCCTCATCCAATAGCTCCTTCTTTAATTTGGGTATGGGAGGAACACAAACCCGATTCCTGAACTTTATTATCCCATCACAATCAAGGTTGAATTTAGGAACATTTCTCACCTTCTTTTGTAACTCTACATCTTCTTTATGTTCCTCTTTAATCTTCACATGTATAGATGGTTGAACATTCATTTGAGAAAGATACGATTTTCCCCTTTCATTATAATTCCAAGATCCATCCTTTGTAAATCCATAAATATTGGATCTTTTGTGATCCTCATCATGGATAAAATGGCATGGTCTTGTCGACTTAATGCATCTGCCACCTTGTTTGCTTTCCCAGGGTGGTAATGAATTGAGTAGTCGTAATCCTTAATCATCTCCAACCATCTTATTTGGTGCATATTCAGCTCCTTTTGTGTAAAAATATACTTTAAACTTTTATGATCAGTATAAATATCACACCTTTCTACATAAAGATAATGCCTCCAAATCTTTAATGCAAAGATTACCGCAGCTAACTCCAAATCATGAGTTGGGTAATTTTTCTCATGGATTTTCACCTGTCGTGAGGCATAAGCTATCACCATATCATTTTTCATGAGAACACACCCCAATCCCTTCTTGGATGCATCACTGTAGATCAAAAACCTTTCTCCACTATAAGGAAGTGTGAGTACAGGTGCACTGGATAACCTTATTTTCAACTCCTTGAAATTCTCTTCACATTCCTCCGTCCACATGAACTTAACTCCTTTTCGAGTCAACCTGGTGAGTGGATTAGATAATCGTGAAAAATATTTCACAAAATGTCGATAATATCCAGCCAAACCAAGAAAACTTTGGATCTCAGTTACTGTTGTTGGTCTCGACCATCTTTCAATAACCTCTGTTTTTGCTGGATCCATAGATATCCCCTCTTTTGAGATTATGTGACCCAAAAATGAAACTTTTTGAAGCCAAAATTCACACTTGGTAAATTTGGAATAAATTTTCTCCTTTCTCAAGGTCTTCAATATAATTCTCAAGCGATCTTCATGTTCTTCCTTTCTCTTTGAATAAACAAGAATATCGTCTATAAAGACTACCACAAACTGATCAAGATAGTCTCTAAAGACTCTATTCATTAGATCCATGAAGATAGCAGGGGAATTAGTAAGACCAAATGAAATCACTATAAATTCATAGTGTCCATACCTTGTACAAAAAGCCATCTTTGGTATATCCTCCCTTTTGACCCTTAATTGATGATACCCTGAACGAAGATCAATCTTGGAAAAGTATTGAGCTCCGCGTAGTTGGTCAAATAAGTCATAAATGTGTGGGAGAGGATATTTGTTCTTGATAGTGATCTTGTTAAGTTCTCGATAATCAATGCAGGGTCTCATTGACCCATCTTTCTTCTTAACAAACAGAATAGGTGCTCCCCAAGGTGACGCACTAGGGCGTATGAACCCCTTATCAATATTCTCTTGGAGTTTCTTCTTCAATTCCTACAACTCAATTGGGGACATTATATAAGGTGTCTTTGAAATAGGTAAAGCACCCGGTATGAGTTCTATTGAAAAATCAACTTCACGATTTGGTGGTAGACCCGAAAATTCCTCCGGAAAGACATCATCAAACTCCCGTACAATGGGAATATTCTTAATCGTGAGTTTCTCAGCAACCATTTGAGATAAATAACCTTCATTTAGTGGAATCAAGACCCATAACATGGAAGAAATTTCCACTAGAAGGTTATGTTCATCCTTGCATCGATAGACGATCAAAGATTGATCTGGAATATGAAATGTGACTTCCCTTCTTTGGAAATTGATATGAGCTCCATATAGAGAATGCCAATCCATGCCAAGAATCACATCAAATTCCACTACAGGAAGGATCACAAGACTTACAGGAAGCACTTTCCCACAAACTTCAATCAGAGAAGAATTATAAACTTTTGATGTGACTGTTGTGCCATTAGGGGTTGTCAGAGCTAACTCAACATCTAATTGTTGAGGTAATATGGTGATACCATTAGAAAATTCTTCAGAAATAAAGGAGTTGGTGGATCCAGAATCAAATAAAACATTTTCTACTTTAGACTGGATGGTAAGTGTACCTTTCACCACTTCGTTATCATACTCCACATCACTGATAGAAATTGTATGTGACTTTCCTTTGTCTTTAGCCTCAAGAGTTTGTTGACATAGACCATCATCATCAACCCTTGGATTTGGGCATTTATTGGCATAATGACCCATCTCCTTGCACTTGTAACATTGAAGTGTAGGAGGTGCACTTTGTGTAGCCTTTTAATTGTTCGCATCACTAGACATCTTCTTTCCATCATTGCGGCATTCAAATACCCGATGACCTTCCTTTCCACATTTGAAAATTTTACTTGTCCCTTTAAGACAACTCCTTCCATGTTTCTTTCCACACTTTGAGCATAAGGGGAAACTCATCTTATTTTAAGTGTGATCTTTAGATTTTCCTTTGAATTCCATTTTCCTCTTCTTATCAAACCCATATGAATGATGGGTTACTCCAATCTCTATCTCAACTTTGAGAGCACATCGAATGATTTCCTCGTAGCTATTGAAGTCCCTTATGGATAACGCCCTTCGAAGACTTGGTTTTAAGCCACTAAAGAATCGATAGATCTTACTCTCAGGTTGGATAATAATACCAGAAGCGTACCTTGCAAGTCTTGTAAAATTTGCTTCATAGGTACCAACAGATTCATCATCCTTTTTCTTTAGTTCAAGAAACTCATTCTCCATCTTTGTTCGGAGAATACGAGGGAAGTACTTATTGAAAAATAAGTTCTTGAACTCGTCCCATTCCATGGACTCAATTTCATCTCTTGGCCTCGTATTCTTAATAAGATTCCACCATTGATCAACATCACCTTCCAAACGATACACTACTAAGATGAATTTATCATGTTCAGAACATTGAAGAACCGAAAATATCTTTTTAGTAGTACTGATCCATTGTTCATCAACTAATGGATCAGTAGACCCGCTAAATGAAGGTGGATGCTGTCTCATGAAGGATTCAACAGAATGTTGCTCCTTCCTTTGCTCGTTTGGAAGTCCTGCATGATTCATATCTTGAGAAAGTTGTGTGAGCATGGATACAAGATTTTTCATTCCAGCTCCCATAACGTTTGGTTGCTCAGGGGGACAATCATTGCATTGCCCGTCGCATTCCGCATTAACACGGTTCCTTCAGGTTCCAACCATTGACTAAAACCAAGAAGAATAGTGTGAGCAACACTAATTATAATAGGAAAACCACATAATCAAGAATAAAAATTCATACTTAAGGTATTATCCTAGGTTATTCATGGCCATTTCTAAAACACTAATATTGTGTTCTATGATTAGACTTATCCTTAGGGTTCTTACTAAGGCTTTCACATCCTAGTTTCCAAAGGTTGACTATACCTTTCCTCTGATACCAACTATAACGACCCATACGTTACATACAATGTTAGTACTTCAAAATTGAAGTACACTTATTACAACATATAAAAAAACCACGAAAGGACGGTATAGGTATAGTGTCTTTAGAAACTGGGAAACATAAACAACTGGTTCATAAAGCGTCTACATTGTCTCCCATTTATTTCATCATATCTATAGTCCCTTTTGGCATATCTTACTTAATAACCTTCTTCCTGGCCTAGGGAAAGAAAACATACAAAAGGGTGAGCTCAAATGCTCAGTAAGGGTAAACAAAAGAAATATCAATCACATCATATTCATAAGAACATAACATTTTGGAAATCTTACCCTGCAAAAGAGATCATAATTTCATAACATGGGCTAAATCATGGTAGTGAAATGTAATAACAATGATCATAACTTAAAACATGAAGCTTTGTGTCATACAAACATAATCATATAGAATCATTTATTATTAGTCAAGACTCATTTCCAAGACTATCTTAGTGGACAAAGTCCATTTCTAAACCGAGTTCAGTCCTCGTTTCAAGCCTGTTTCACTAAACCGGTTTAACCTACCGTTCCAGCCATGTCTATCTCATGAGATATAAAATCTTTACCCAATGCATTGGAGGGAGATATAGGTCCCACCCATCTCATAATGATACCATTATTATGTGTGCCACAAAATCATAAACCATACATCATAGCATAACCCATGTAACAAAAATGGGATTCTTAAACATCGTGACATCATAAAAAAATTCATATAAGATAAAGGAATTCATAAAAATAATTTCATCACAACATAATCAAATCAATGTAATAATAGGGATAGAAACAGAACCCTTAATTATCTTAGATGGAAAATAATTTTGATAAAACACTTGAACTCCATTCTTGAGGAAAATATCCTTTCTACTTCAAAAACACTTTTCCTTTCTTAACATGTCATACAATTCTAAACTAAAAGAAGTTGATTAAAAATAAACTTGAAAACTTGTAAAGGAAGATTCTTGGAAATAATGTTTTAAAAATCCATTCATGCCGTATAAGTTAAAAAAAACATTCTTCTCGTACTTTTGTCGGAAAAGTCAAAAAGTACCTCGTACGAAAAATGACAAAAGATTCCTTTCATATCTTTTACTAAAAACTCACCGAAGGGAAAAATTGGATTTAAAAAATTTTAGGTGGATGGAAATAATATTACATATTGAGGAAACATGGATGTGGATGATAAAATACACCCCAGTAAATACCAAAGTATAAATAATCTCGGATAAAAATGAGATTGATATTTTCCCTTACCTTAGGTCCGATTTGCTTCGTAAGTGTTCGAACCTCATGTATAATGATTTAAATAATGTCATTGACTTATTACATAATCATACACATTGTTATTATATCATATATGGTCATATTCTTAGCTTATTATTAGTATTATTTCATTGCTACTTATTATTCGGGTGTTTATTACTTTTCATTCTTATGCGTGTTTTGTTGAATAAATTCTTATTCTTCTTTTTAGGTTATAGATAACTCATTTCCAGAATGGTATTAGTGTAATATATATCATATTTATTCACTAAATTCATTTATGTAATCATTATTAAATGAAAATCATGTAGAACGAGTCGCATCACATCATGAAGACGGTATTCTGTACGTACGCACGAGCGATGATATCGTTCCCATGATCGTGGAATTATATTTGAGTGTATGTATACTATTTCAGAATAAATATCACTTTACAATAATCATATATATTCATTATTTACACCATTATACCCATCCAAGTAAGGTGGTGGTGGAAAATAGATTACACCACGGCGTGGAGACGGTATTCCGTACGTACGCACGCGTGGTGATTTCATTTTCCGTAGGATGGATAGATGGTGAAAATTATAACGGAATGATTAATTCGAAAAAAGTTAATTAAATCAATACTAACATGTCATATTAACCTAGAAAATTAGTATAATTCATAAAAAGTCTCAAATTATATTTATTCGGGTATTTATAACATCAATTATGTCAATATTTCATTAATAAGATAATTACTACATCATCTTTGTGTCATAAATAAATTAAATTATTTAATGTCTAAAAATTAAAATTAAAATACCATTATGTAGAAAATATTTTTATCTTTTTAATGAATATTTATAGTCGAATTTATCTCATGGATAACCCTATATTAAAAATTATTTACTTATTAAACTTTGATTTTAACTATTTTAACCCTTCTTTAAATAAATTAATAATAAATGTACTAATCTAATCCAAGTGGGCCTAAATGGTCATATTTTATTACTAAGGTTGTTTTTAGTCCAATTACACTTATCCAATAGAATTAGGACACGTGTTAGAGTAATAATAATATCATTTGTACCCTTAATTACCCTATTTACTTTTAACCGTGGTAAATAAAAGTAAAAAGTTACTATTCACAAAAAATTATTTTCATCTCATTGAACCACATTTTACTTACTGACATCAACCGTGTCTCTCAGATTTTTGAAATTCCACTCACAGAAGCAGTAAAATTAAGTTTTATGTAAATTTGAAAATTCTCCTAGGAGGTGGGTAAAAGACGGTGAAAAGTTCAATAAAATTTTTATATATCTAAAATTATTATAAAATGACTCCAATGAATTGCATTGAACTTATATAGGTATTATGTATCAATTTTGACCTAAAATAAATTTAATTAAAATAAATAATTATTTAAATAAAAATTCGGTTTTTAAATAGTAACCCAGTGTTTTCACTATTCATGTTCTTCCTTGATCTTTGAATATACAAGAATATCATCTATAAAGACTACCAAAAACTGATCAAGATAGTATTTAAAGACTCTATTCATCAGATCTATGAAGATAGTAGGGGCATTAGTAAGACCAAATGCCATCACTATAAATTCATAGTGTCTATACCTTGTACAGAAAGCCGTTTTTGGTATATCCTCCCTTTTGAACCTTAATTAATGATATCCTGAACGAAGATAAATCTTGGAAAAGTATTGAGCTCCGCGTAGTTGGTGAAATAAGTCATCAATGCGCAGAGGAGGATATTTTTTCTTGATAGTGATCTAGTTAAGTTCTCGATAATCAATGCAGAGTCTCATTGATCCATCTTTCTTCTTAACAAATAGAACAGGTGCTTTCCAAGGTGACGTAATAGGGCATATGAATCATTTATCAAGATTCTCTTAGAGTTTCTTCTTCAATTCCTTAAACTCAATTGGGGCCATTCTATAAGGTGTCTTTGAAATAGGTAAAGCACCTGGTACGAGTTCTATTGAAAACTCAACTTCATGATTTGGTGGAAGACTCGACAATTCCTCCAGAAATACATCATCAAACTCCCGTACAATGGGAATATTCTTAATCTTGAGTTTCTCACTAACCATTTGAGATAAATAACCTTCATTTAGTGGAATCAAGACCCATAATATGGAATAAATTTCCACTAGAAGGTTATGTTCATCCTTGCATCGATAGACAATCAAAGATTGATCTGGAATATGAAATGTGACTTCCCTTCTTTGGAAATTGATATGAGCTCCATATAGAGAAAGCCAATCCATGCCAAGAATCACATCAAATTCCACTAGAGGAAGGATCACAATATTTGGAGGAAGCACTTTCCCACAAACTTCAATCGGAGAATAATTATAAACTTTTGATGCGACTGTTCTGCCATTAGGGGTTGTCACAGCTGACTAAACATCTAATTGTTGAGTTAATATGGTGATACCCTTAGAAAATTCTTCAGAAATAAAGGAGTGGATGGATCCAGAATCAAATAAAACATTTGCTACTTTAGAGTGGATGGTAAGTGTAACTTTCACCACTTCATTATCATACTCCACATCACTGATAGAAATTGCATGTGAATTCTCCTTGTCTTTATCCTGAAGTGTTTGTTGACGTCGATCATCATTAAAAACATTTGGATTAGGGCATTGATTGGTATAATGCCCCATTTCCTTGCACTTGTAACATTTAAGTGTAGGAGGTGCACTCTCTGTAGCCTTTTCATTGTTCGCATCACTAGACATCTTCTTCCCATCGTTGCAGAATTCAAATGCCTGATGACCTTCCTTTCCACATTTGAAACATTTACTTATCCCTTTAAGACAACTCCCTCCATGTTTCTTTCTACACTTTGAGCATAATGGAAAAATCATCTTATTTTCAGTGTGCTCTTTACATTTTCCTTTGAATTCCATTTTCCTCTTCTTATCAAACCCATATGACTGATGGGTTACTCCAATCTCCATCTCAACCTTGAGAGCACATCGAATGATTTCCTCGTATCCATTGAAGTCCTTTATGGGTAACGCCCTTCGAAGACTTGGTTTTAATCAAATAAAGAATCGATAGATCTTACTCTTAGGTTGGATAATAATACCAGAATCATACCTTGCATGTCTTGTAAGATTTTCTTCATAGGTACCAACAGATTCATCATCCTTTTTCTTCAGTTCAAGAAACTCATTCTCCATCTTTGTTCGAAGAATACGAGGGAAGTACTTATTGAAAAATAAGTTCTTTAACTTGTCCCATTCCATGGACTCAATTTAATCTCTTGGACTCATATTCTTGATAAGATTCCACCATTGATCAGTATCACCTTCCAAACGATACACTACTACGATGACTTTATCATTTTCAGAACATTGAAGAACTGAAAATATCTTTTCAGTAGTACTAATCCATTGTTCAGCAACTAATGGATTAGTAGACCCGTTGAATGAAGGTAGACGCTGTCTCATGAAGGATTCAACAGAATGTTGCTCCTTCCTTTCCTCGTTTAAAGTCCTGCATGATTCATAGCTTGAGAAAGTTGTGTGAGCATGGCTACAAGATTTTTCATTCCAGCTCCCATAAAGTTTGGTTGCTTAGGGAGACAATCATTTCATTGCTCATCTCATTCCACATTAAAACGGTTCCTTCGGGTGCCAGCCATTGACTAAAACCAATAAGAATAGTGTGAGCAACACTAATTATAATAGGAAAACCACATAATCAAGAATAAAATTTCACACTTAAGGTATTATCATAGGTTATTCATGGCCATTTCTAATACACTAATATTGTGTTCTATGCTTAGACTTATCCATAGGGTTCTTACTAAGGCTTTCACATCTTAGTTTCCAAAGGTTGACTATACCTTCCCTCTGATACCAACAATAACGACCCATACTTTACATAAATTGTTAGTACTTCAAAATTGAAGTACACTTATTATAACATATATCAAAACCATGAAAGGACCGTATAGGTATAGTGTCTTTAGAAACTGGGAAACATAAACAACTGGTTCATAAAGCGTCTTCACTATCTCCCATTTATTTCATCATATCTATAGTCCCTTTTGGCATATATTACTTAATAACCTTCTTCATGACCTGGGGAAAGAAAACATACAAATGGGTGAGCTCAAATGCTCAGTAAGGGTAAACAAAAGAAATATCAATCACATCATATTCATAAGAACATAACATTTTGGAAATCTTACCATGAAAAAGAGATCATAATTTCATAACATGGGATAAATCATGGCAGTGAAATGTAATCACAATAATAATAACTTAAAACATTAAGCTTTGTGGCATACACACATAATCATAGAGAATCATTTCTTATTAGTCAAGACTCATTGCCAAGACTATCTTAGTGGAAAAAGTCCATTTCTGAACCGAGTTCAGTCCTCGTTTCAGTCCTGTTTCACTGAACCGGTTTAACCTGCCGTTCCAGCCATGTCTATCTCATGAGATATAAAATCTTTACCCAATGCATTGGAGGGAGATATAGGTCCCACCCATCTCATAATGATACCATTCTTATTTGTGCCACAAAATCAAAAATCATACATCATTGCATATCTCATATAATAAAAATGGGATTCTTAAACTTCGTGACATCATAAAACAATTCATATAAGATAAAGGAATTTATAAAAATAATTCCATCACAACATAATCAAATCAATGTAATAATAGGGACAGAAACAGAACCCTATATTATCTTAGATGGAAAATAATTTTGATAAAACACTTGAACTCCATTCTTGAGGAAAATATCCTTTCTACTTCAAAAACAATTTTTCTTTCTTAACATGTCATACAATTCTAAACTAAAAGAAGTTGATTAAAAATAAACTTGAAAACTTGTAAAGGAAGCTTCTTGGAAATAATGTTTTAAAAATCCATTCATGCCGTATAAGTTAAAAAAACATTCTTCTCGTACTTTTGTCAGAAAAGTCAAAAAGTACCTCGTACGAAAAACGACAAAAGATTCCTTTCATATCTTTTACTGAAAACTCACCGAAGGGTAAAATTGGATTTAAACAATTGTAGGTGGATGTAAATAATATTACATATTGAGAAAACATGGATGTGGATGATAAAATACACCCCAGTAAATTCCAAAGTATAAAAAATCTCGGATAAAAATGAGATTGTGATATTTCCCTTACCTTAGGTCCGATTTCTTCATAAGTGTTCAAACCTCCTGTATAATGGTTTAAATAATGTCATTGACTTATTACATAATCATACTAATTGTTATGATATCATATATGATCATATTATTAGCTTATTATTAGTAATATTTCATTGATACTTGTTATTCGAGTGTTTATTACTTTTTGTTCTTATGCGTGTTTTGTCGAATAAATTCTTATTCTTATTTTTAGGTTATAGATAACTCATTTACAGAATGGTATTAGTGTAATATATATCATATTTATTCACTCAATTCATTTATGTAATCATTATGCAATGAAAATCATGTAGATCGAGTCGCATCACATCGTGGAGACGGTATTCCGTACGTACGCACGAGCGATGATATCGTTCCCATGATCGTGGAATTGTATTGGAGTGTATGTATAATATTACAGAATCAATATCACTTTACAATAATCATATATATTCATTATTTACACCATTATACACATCCAAGTAAGGTGGTGGTGGAAAATAGATTACACCACGGCGTGGATACGGTATTCCGTATGTACGCACGCGCGGTGATTTTGTTTTTCGTAGGATGGATAAATGGTGAAATATGGTTGTTTCATACTTATAATAACATATCCGTATATGAGTGATACTGATGTTATTAATTCATAATTAAACAACTAAATAAGAATAAGTGGAAGAAGAAATAAAGTTGAAAGAATCGGTAATAGACATTACCTCTTTTTTGAAGCGCTTCTTTGAGACCTCCTTTTAGGACACTAAAATTGGTCTTTGAAGAAGACCAGGACCTCTAGGATGTTTCTAGGGAAGTTTATAGGAGAAATTGGCAGGGTTTGGACGAGCTTGAAGGCTCAAAGTGGTGTGAGGAAGAGAGGGAGGAGGTTCCCTTTTATAAGGGAGGAGAGGGGATCCTTTGGAAAAACTAAAAATATTATTTTATTATAAAGCCATATTCGGTTTTAAATAGCTCCAAATTGATTTATTTAGAATATAATGTGGGTATGGGTCGAAATCCTCTCATCCAATAGAATTTGGACGAGTTTAGTTTACTATTTTAACCTTATTATTTAGATTTAACTTTATGTTAGATAATTTTACTTTTACCGTGTCTTTTTGTGTTCTTTCACTATAAGGTTAATAAACTTACTATAACAAGACAAAAGAACCCCAAGTTGTTTATTATTAATATATATAACCTTATCTAAGTCATTTTGCTGAACCTTAGATTTTTAGGAATAAAATAACAATTAATAATATAATATTTGTTTTAAAAACTATTTTATGTCAATTTTGACACTATTTAGTAATTGATTTTTGTGAAAATCATAACAGAATGATTAATTCGAACAAAGTTAATTAAATCAATACGAACATGTCATATTAACCTTGAAAATTAGTTTAATTCATAAAAAGTCTCAAATTACATTTATTTGGGTATATATAACATCAATTATGTCAATATTTCATTAATAAGATAATTACTACATCATCTTTGTGTCATAAATAAATTAAATTATTTAATGTCTAAAAATTAAAAATAAAATACCATTATGTAGGAAATAGTTTTATCTTTATAATGAATATTTATAGTCGAAATTATCTCATGTATAACCCTATATTAAAAATTATTTACATTATTAAACTTTGATTTTAACTATTTTAACCCTTCTTTAAATAAATTAATAATAAATGTCCTAATCTAATCCAAGTGGGCCTAAATGGTCATATTTTATTCCTAACGTTGTTTTTGGTCGAATTACACTTATCCAATAGAATTATGACATGTGTTAGGGTAATAATAATGTCATTTTTACTATCAATTACCCTATTTACTTTGGACTGTGGTAAATAAAAGTAAAAAGTTACTATTCACCAAAAATTATTTTCATCTCATTGAACCACATTTTACTTACTGACATCAACCGTGTCTCTCGGATTTTTGAAATTCTACTCACAGAAGCGGTAAAATTATGTTTTATGTAAATTTGAAAATTCTCCTAGGAGGTGGGTAAAAGACGATGAAAAGTTCAATTAATTTTTTTATATATCTAAAATTATTATAAAATTAATCCAATGAATTACACTGAAATTATATAGGTATTATGTATCAATTTTGACCTAGAATAAATTTAAATAAAATAAATAATTATTTAAATAAAAAGTCGGTTTTTAAATAGTAACCCAGTGTTTTCACTATTCATCAAAAATTGAAAGTTTCCAGAAAAATACCAAAATTTCACCCTAGGATAATTTCGATATTCCAAATCCAAAAATGAAGTCCATTTTGAAAAATAAAATTTAAAAAATTTTAAAAAGTGGTTATTACTATTCATAACGGCTAGTTTTAATAATATTTTAATAGCATATCATTGTTTAGTGAAACTCGGTATTGCGTACGACGCAAGCTATCAAGGAAGGTTGCGATTGCATATAAAGAAAGACAAGCTAGTGTTGTGTGTAGTGAAATATTCCTTTGATGATTTATATAAAATAAAAACAAAATATTTCTTATAAAAGTCTCTGGTGTTACACAACCACTCACCGATTTCCAATGGAATGGTACCACACACAAACAATGTGTAACTTTATCTCCTGAATCATTCTCTAGTGAGTAGTCTATTATAAGGATAAGATGATCGTGCTACAAGGTAGGCTAGTATAACTAATCTAGAATATCCTTTAGAGATTGTATTCAAAATTGAGCACCTATAATGTGCCATTATTTTTAGGCCATGATAGCCTATCACCCAACATTGTTCCAGTCATGAACATTTACCAGTGCTCTGAATACATTAGCAACAATGAAAACACTGGCTAGCCAAGCCAGAAACCCTAACAGTAATCCTTATAGAAGCTAGTCTTGTTTCCCAACACTTTAGATTCTTATAAAAAAATGAGGGAATCAATATGATTATAACAAAAAACTTGAGAACCTACCATGAATCAACTACAAAACGAGCATGAAACCAATCTCACTACCTAAAAAGGAATTCGTAAACCCAGGACAACCTCTTATACAGGTATTCCTCAAATAAAACGAACATCGAATAACAAGGGTCTGAGTCAAAACTAAGGGTTTCTAGGTCTCCCACGTAGCATTATAGATCAATTCTCACAAATGGGTCACAAGGTCTAACCACCTATACCAAAATATAATACTTCTTTAAAGAAGGTAAAGATCACAATGACCTACAAGGATCAAAATAGAAATCACAGCCTACAAGGGACTTGATCTTCAATGAGCATCCCCATAAGGAACTTCTCCCTAGAGGTCATGAAAAAATGTTTAAAAAGAGACTGAACTGACACTCACTGGGCATATGTATATGGTAATACCCCATGGACATCCAGTTTTCAAGAAAAGTCCGGGTATCCATTAGCATTGTACTCAAAAATCCGACAAGATAACAACAACCTGATAAAAATCACCCTACAAGGGGTGAAATAGAAGGGAATCACATGCCATATCAACCTACTAGGGTCACCACACCTCTTTTTCATGAGTATTGAGTCATCAACATCACAAAAGAACTCCTCAATATAGATCCACATAACCTTCCATCAGAATGAAATATATATATGTAAGTAGTCTCAATTAAATCAGCCTCAATCATTAGTAAAATCACACACTAGGAGGCATATATGATGTAAATCATACAAACTAAATATAATGTTGGATACACCTATTTCCTTTTCCTTAAAAGAGTTAAAATCCATCATTGGCCTCTTTCCAATGGACAATAACCATAGATCCATAATAAATACTAACATACACACAACATGTGCATTGATCAATGAAAAAATTATATACAACTATAACATCATAAATCAGAACAACAATCCGATACCCTAGAAACCAAGACTTATTACCGAAATAAGTGTTAACTACACACGAATCCGATATCCACCACAGGTTCTGAGACATTCCTAATTCCCCAATCTACCATATCAAAAATAGTAAAGACTAGGAAAATAACAAACTTGATACCACTTTGTAACATCCTGACCTGAATTCCACTAATTTGGTGCACCGATTCGGTTGGTTACAAGGCCTCAAGAGCACCTCCTTGTCAACCAGAGGCTTTGAACTAGTATCACGGGCCTAGGGTGTGATAGTGGAGAAACCATACCCTCATATCAGAGTAATCAAACAGTAGAAATAGATACATATCATACATAGAAGAAAGTAAAAAAAGTGTATAAGTAGTAAATAAACTAAAATAGAACATGCTATAATAATAAATGAAATGTTGTAAAAGCATGAAAAATTATTCCATACATAAAAGACTGGTCACCCACTGAGATGACCATATAAATATATAACTAAAAAAGAAACTAAAATAAAAGTAAAAGGCACTAATACTAACTCTGATCTAGACCACATAACTAGTCTCTAGACACCTTCAAACTACACCAACCCAATTAGAATAACCCACATTATAATCCATGCTCTATCATGAAACTCTGGACCTTATCCCTATCAACCATGCAACTGTGCTCAACCTGAAAAGTGGACATAAAGTCTATATGTAAATTGAGGTGAACATGTAGGGATGAGAAATAATCTCAATAGACCACCCCAATTAGGGACCTAGAAAATATGATTCTATGTTCATGAAAAATCAAACTTCTTATCCTAGTAGAGACATAACTAAAAAGAAAAATGAAGACAATAAACATGAAACCACAGTCGAACCCTGGGTCTATAATCCCAGTCAACTGGTCAAGTTCTACCATGGATGTCCATATATATATATATGTATACATGTATAGTCCCATACCTATACATATATAAATAAATATGAATATTCACGAGTAAGTTAATGAAATGACATAAAACCAACCATCAGTAAAACCTTAGGTTTGTAATCCCAATCACCTAGACATCCTGTGCAAGGAAATTTATCTAGATGTCATAACACTCAATCCATGTATAATTAAGTGAATATTTGGGTCTGTAATACCAATCAACAGATACCTACTTCATCTAACACCATAAATATCTCTGAGCAAGCTACTTCACTATAGGGGATACTCATCCAACGCCTGGGTTCACCCATACTCATCTCTAATCACTATAAATAAGGATTCTAGGGAAGTAAATTTTGGAAATAATATAAATGTTCCTGATATAGATGATATTTTACTCATTCCATGTAAATCTAGTCCAATATCTGATACCTAGGTCCTGGTTTGCAGCTGGTCATGACATTCATAACTTAGATAATCCCTAAGGGTCTTAATGTTAGGCGATCTATAATAATAACTCACTGGTGAGGCACCATGACCACCCCTAGAGTATCTAATAATCAAGATCATAATCATCCCTATCATTTGGAAGAGAATAATTATTCTAGGTGTCCAATGATGTGAGAGACCATTCTCAACACTGGAATTAAGTAATCAATCAGGGAGAGCATAATCATCCCTGCCCCCAAGAGAGAATAATCCTCCTTGAGTATAAAAAGATTGAGGAGAGCATAATAATCCTCATCACATATAAAATAGAGGAGAGAATAATCATCCTCATCACATATCAAATATATATAAGAGGAATCATTCTCATCACTTGGGAGAGAGGAATCATCCACGAGTATCATTACTAGGGATTGCATACTAGTATATCATAGCCATATGCTAAATATATGGATACCAAGAAACAAATTTGGAAATAACAATAATATAATATTCAAATATGTAGGCTCAAAAACAAATTCCCAGTTAGTACCTATGGGTATACCAATAAATATAAAAAATATCACTGCTCAGAAGCCAGATGCTAGGAAGAACGTATGTGAATCCAAAAGTGAAAGAAAAATTACACACATCAGTCTCAACAACCAATATCCAAGAAGAACCTCTCAATAAAATTGATACATCAAAAATAAACATGTGAAAGTATAAACAAAAGAGTGAGTGTGTTCGAATTCCTACAACTAACACTTTCTCCAAAAACCCAAGGGATTAAATGTTTGGCACGGGTTCTAAGGTGACACCTGATACCATATCTATGAAAACCCAACATACTATCTTAAGGTTGGTCAAACAATAGGGAACCCAATGGGTCCCTCAAGTCAGAATGATGAAGATGCATCCTACATGGGATCCTAAAGGTTTAAACATAAGTAAAGGAATCGTACTTGGGATCCTTAGCTAAAAAGGTAAAGGAGGGATCCTACTTGGGATCCTTGAACGATAAGCAAGACTGAGGCATCCTATATGGGATACTTGGAATAATATAAGTTGAATGCATCCAACTAAGAAAAAAGGTCGTTTTATACCTTACAAGAATATTAAAGAAAAAAAATTCAAATTTCTACTCAAAATTAGAGTTCAGAAAACATGGTTTCTTACATCTATCATCCTCTTATTCTCTTGATTTCATTTTAATTTATATGACTTGGATAATAATTTCTTTATCTTGATTGAACATGATAGTATATACTCATATGATGAGAATATTTTTGAGACTAGTTCCATTTGAAGGATTGAATTTATCCCATCAAAGAAATGATAAATCTTACTCTTTAGATTATGTACATAGTTCACAACATTCCTTGATAACCTTATAACATTGGATTCATTCTTATCAATATTTTCATCTTCCTTTTTTATGCGACATAGTAATTTTCTCTCTATATCTGCTCATTTTTTATGAGGAAAATATTTTCTAAGAAAAGTACCTTAAAATACTTCAAATATATGCTCGATATTTCCACCAACATCCTTTTTTTGAATCAATGACCACCATTGATCTGTAAGCCATATGAGATGATAAGATTACATGTCAACCTTATCCCTTTCATTACTTCTCAAAGTGTAGAATATATTTTCTAAAGAACTTATCAATTTCTCAAATGCTAATAGATTTGTAGTTCCATTGAATGATGGAGGCTGTTGTCTCATGAAACTATCTAACATTGTTACATCATGTTATAGACGAGCAAGATCCACTATACGATAAAGGTTATTATTCATAAAATTATTTATCTATCCTAATATAGTTATAATTCTTTTAGCTCTAGCACTAGCTCTTGCTCTAGCTACGTTATCTTTCCTAGGAGGAAAATACCTATATAGATTATGTGTATTGATACAGATTCAATTCCTTCTACTAGGTGTCATTTATAAATAATTTCACACACTAGATTTGATCAAAATATTATGAATAATAATGTATAGTTTAAAAAATGGTGAAAAAATTAACATAAATTAAAAATTTATGCATAACTAATCTCAAGACATAATCTTAGTACCATCTTGAATATCTTTAAATAATATTTTATTAAATATTTCCTAATGGTTTGTAAAGAGAGTGTGAATGATCAAAAGTATTTCCCTCAGGAGTGTTAAACCAGGTGTGTGGTTAGGGCTCATTCACCATGCACTAGAATTATTATTGAGATATACTCAAACAACTCTTTTCTAGGTTTTTACCCTTATATGTATCTATTCCAAAACCATATCCACTTATAGTATCTATATTGGGATGTATTTATAGGGAAATCACATAATATATACCTTAACAAAAAAATTTATGATATTATAATATAATTAGATATATCCTCAAAATTTATCATAGGGTTATGTTCCCTAACCTATGTTTTCCTAAATATAGTTCCCAAGGTTTCTACTAAAATTCCTATAATACCAACTGTATAGATCCCAACCCTAGTATCCAAAATCTGATGGTCACTTTATTATAATAGAAATATATATAAGTGACAACATCCTAATTGGATAATTATTTTAGTAGTCTTGGTAAACTAGATAAATGCTTGAAAAATCACATTACATTTGAAAACATAAAATACAACATAGTATTTTCTTTGAGAACATCATTATTCTCTTTCTAATATTTTTACATATCAGTCATAATATACTTCCTAGAATCTTGGGAAAAGAAAACATAATAAAGGGGTGAACATAGATACTCAATAAGGGTATTCATGTATCATAAGCTAAATAAGGAATTAATAATATAGAAATAATAAATGATGATCAAATAATTTCATATAAATAATCACATGATCTTGAAACTAATCTATGGATATGACAAACCCTTACTTTATTGCACATTAATTCACAATTTATTACATAAGACTACAAATAATACAACCCATAAGATCATTAATCCTAGTGTCTTTTGGAATTAGGTACATAGCATGACATCTTGAATATGGGACATAACAACACTATTAAAAACATCCTTAACATGCTCCTAGAAATTATCGGTCCTTTAAAATCATATGGGATAACCTAAGGACATTCATAAGAAAGGGGTGACATATAAAGCCCAGTAAGGAAATAAACATGGCATAACATGAATAAATATTACATGTTATAAAATAGGTATATCAATGATACATAAAAGATATGAGAATCATAATAATGAACAATGAGGGATGATATAACATGATAACGCAAAGGAAACATGGGAAATATGGAAACAACTCTAAATAAGACATCATAAACCTAGGTTAAGGCTAACCTCAAAGACATCATAACATGGTGGAAAAAGTACTATGATGGATTAGGTTCACTACCTAATCCCTTTCACTATGTATCATGAGACTAAAACATTACCTAATTCATTATAGCACTATATAATTTTGGTCTCACTCGTCACTTTCATATCAAGTATATGCATAAGCGTGCCACATAAAACATCAAAAATAGGATCATATTTAATCATTTATAATTATAAGAATAAGGAGTGTGGAATAAATAAATTAAAGTACCAAATAAAATGAGTATAGGTATTTCCAGGTGAATACCTTTGAGTGAAAATAGCGATAGTATTCATAATAAGAAGATTTGGCATGGAAAAACCGCAGTGAAATTTCAGCAGCATAATGACGGTACTTAAAGATTCATAAAAAAGTTTAATGAGAGATAAAGGGATATATAATTATTTGTACATAAAATGGAAAGTAATAGGTATATGTAAAAAAATGTTTCAACACTAGTAATTAGAAATAAAAGACATAAAATGAAGAAAATGCTTAAATAAAGGGGAGAAGGAAAGGATCCCTTACCTTGAGAGGGTGATTCCAAGTGCTTGGTAGGGTCTTCTTGAGAGATTAGAGACACATTGGGAGGACTATAAAGATGTGAGGGTAGAGTAATGACATGATCCAAGGTTTTTGAGTGAAGTGGAATGGGATATTGGGTGGGTTTATATAGGAAAAGAGAAGGGGGTTCTTTATTATTTCCCAAACATAGGTTTTAGACTATATATAATAAATTAATAATAACCAAAAACCTTCCCATGAGTTTTTACAAAGTGGAGTGGTTTTAATTATTTTATAAGTACAAGGGAATAAATTATTAAAATATTACCCTCGGTAATGTGGAAGTGAGTCACATTCTTAAAGAAATGATTTTAAAACAATAAAATATAATATAGGTTTTGGAGGATTCATAAAGGCTTTATGAAATTAATAAAATAAACTGAAAATCACATTGTTTTAAAATTTAAAACATGTATTTGGGTTTTTATATGATTATTATAATTTATTATATCAATATTGGGTCAATAGGATATCATAATACACACAATATATTTAAAACATATTAAATTTTTACCCTAAAATTTGATTAACTCTGAAAATTATGAAAAATTCACCATTGGATAATTTTGAAAATTTGATTCTAAAAAGAATATTAATTTTATAAAAATAATTATATATATATGTGAACACTCGCTTTTAAAATAATAACTAACATTTATTGAGAAATGCTGGGTTTTTTGACAATAAAAATTTTTGAACCCTTATAAAAATTACATTTGACTTCATAAAAAGTATATTATTATTTATTTTTAATAAAAATTATTTATTAAAAATATTTTATTAAAATATTATTTATTTTAAAAAATCCATTAATTCATAAAAATGAATGTCTTAATTAGAGTCACTTATTACCCAAAAATACAAGTTGTGTTTTATCATATCAAATTCAAAATCATTTATAAAGTACCAACAATAAGAAGAAAATATATTAACTATTATTCAAAATATAAATATTCATGTTATTAGGGTCTTGATACATATCCCTTTATTACACTAGAAAACTCCCTAAGAGTAAGGTGTGTGATGGTGATATTTTCATAGGGTGGTTCAATGTAAATGGTTTAGGTCGTGATTACGATGAGCCTGGAATTATCCTATAAACGATTTCGATCATTATTTAGTTATTGGACCTCAGCTTAGGATTGGTTAAGGGAAAATACTAGGGATTCTATCTCTATATAAAGATTCAATAAATGGGATTCATAGGGTACGATCTTACTGTTTGAGGTCGTCACCTCCTTTATTCATGTCAATTAGATTTCTCAAAAACCTTATATTTATACTAACAATACAATCACTATTAAATGACTATATATTCAAAAATTATGATTCTTAACCATATTTTTAAATATAATAGGATAAAAATAAATAATTTCACATGTTTTCTAGATCCAAATACACCATAATTCATTTTATTAAATCACAAAGGGAATCTTATTTATAAAATTTCTAGTCATTACAATCTTCCCCAATTAAAAACTTCCACCCTCAAAATTTTAATTTCACACAATAAAACAGATGAGGGTGATTATGTTTCTTTAACTTATCCAATTCCCACATCACTTCTTCAAGATTTTGGTTTCTTCATAGCACCCTGACTAGGTGCATCATCTTATTTTGCAGAAATGTTTCTCTATGAACTAAGATATTCACTAGCTTCTCCTCATATGATACATCATTATACAATGGAACCACCTCTAGATTTAGTATATGTGAGGGGTCTGGTATGTTATTACTCAAGAGGTATACATGGAACACATCATGTAATTGAGATAGGTTAGGTGGGAGTGCTCATCGATAGGCCACCACTCTGATGCGATCAAGGTCTCAAAGGGACCGATGTATCTTGGACCAAGATTTACATTCTTCCCAAATCTAATGAATTTATTCCATGGAGATATATGGAGGAATAACTTATCTACAACATCAAACTATAGGTGTTATAAAGTATTTTCATCATATATCGTATGTCAATTCTGAGCAGCCCTCATGTGCTGCTGAATGGTCTTGACCATTTCCAATATTTCCTCAACCATTTTAGGGCCTAGAAGTTTGTGTTACCTAACTTCAACCCAATATGCATGTGTTTTCACCTCTTCCCATAAAGGGATTCATAGGGATCCATTTGGATGATCAATTTGGAACTATTATTGTATGTGAACTCAACTAGAGGAAGATATTGATCCCATCCTCCTTTGAAGTCAACCGAGCATTCTCTCAACATGTCCTCGCGTGTTTGGATAATTTGATCAGATTGGACATAATTTTGTGGGTGATAATCCTTGACGATGTTCAATTAATTATTTATAGCATGTTGGAGACTATTCCAGAATTTGGAAGTAAATAGTGGATCTTGATCATATATAATAAATAGTGGTGTTACATGAAGTCTCACCACTTCTCTAATGCAAGTCTTTTCAAGTTGATCAAGTGATAAGTCCTCTCAAACGTTTAATGAAGTGAGAAGTTTTTATAAGATGATCCACCAAAACCCATATAGCATTATTTACACTTTATTTCTTTGGAAGATTAGTGATAAAGTCTGAGGTTATGTTTTCCCATTCCCATGTAGGCATGAGTAATAGTTGCATCATCCCCTTGTATTTTTTTCCTTTTAGCCTTTACTTTATAACATGCAAGGCACCTTGATGTATATTCCATGATATCCTTCTTCATATTTTCCTACCAATAGTGATCTCAGAGATCTTGATACATCTTTGATATCCCAAGATGAATGTAGAAGGTTAAGAAATTATCATCATCCAACATCTCCTTTAACTCAAGATTTTATGGTACACATAGTTGTGACCCAAATCTTACAACTCCTTGTTCATTAATTTTGAACTCTGAGGATTTACCTTTTCTTATATCTTCAACCTTCTTTTGAATTTCCACATCATCTCTTGGATAATCCATTATCTTCTCTAGAAGGTATGGTTGATCAATCATTTGTGAAAGAATTAATGATGTTCCATCCATTATAATTCCCATGTCCATACTTTTCAAGTTTAAGAAGAAAATATCCTTATCAATTCTCATAAATAACATAATTTTCGGATGTTTTATACATAGATCATTTGAAAATTTATTTCCATTAGTAGGATTTTAGTGGATTGAGAAGTCATAGTCCTTAATTAGCTCTAACCATATTCACTAGAACATATTCATCTCTTTTTGTGTGAATATATACTTGAGGCTCTTATGATTGGTATATATTTTACACTTCTAATCAAAGATATTATACCACCAGATTTTTAACATGAAGATTAATGTGGATAAATATAGATAATGAGTTGGGTAATTATATTCATGAAATTTCAATTGTCATGAAGCATAGGATATCACTTTTTTATTATGGATCAACACACAACCCAAGCCCATTTTCGAAGCATCAGTGTAAACCACAAAAATATTCCCACTTATGGGTAGTGTAAGAACAAGTGTAGTGATAAGACACCTTTTCAACACCTTGAATCTCTCTTCACATTAATTATTCCAAAAAAACTTGACTTCCTTCTGAGTTATCTTGGTTAGAGGGTTTAAAAATCATGATAAATTTCTCATAAATCAACGATAATAACCATATTACCCATGGAAACTACATATTTATATCATATATGTTGGACTCATCCATCCTTCAATTGCCTTTATTTTTGAAGGGTCCATAGATATCCTATTAGTTGTGATAATATGACACAAGAACGAGACTTCCTTCAACTAGAACTCACATTTGATGTTCTTTGCATAAAACTTGTCCTTTCGTAAGGTCTTCAACATAGTGATCATATGCTCCTCATGCTCCTTAATTATTTTGGAGTATATTAGAATATCATATATAAAGAATACATCAAATTTGTCTAGATAATCTCTAAAGACTCTATTAATCAAGTCCATAAAGATTTTAGGAGAATTCGTGAGTCCAAATGACATTACTGTGAACTCATAGTGCTCGTACCTTGTATGGAAAGTAGTCTTGGGGATACCCTCCTTCTTCACCCTTGTTTGATAATACCCCAACTGAAGATCCACCTTGGATAAGTATTGAGAACCACATAGTAGATGTAATGACCCATAATTCTATAAATGAAAATTTCTCTTATTATAATTATTTCATATAGTATAAATGACATAAAATCACATAGAGATCGCAATACAAAATTTATAAATAAATATTTAATGAATTAAGAGGTATTTCTTGAAGTTAATAAACCTATACTGATGAAATTTTAACTTTCCCTCAGGAATAGTAATATAACCCTTTATGAATAGTAAACCAACCAAATGAATAATAATATCACCCATGAAAGTATAAACAAAATTTATACATCTTATAAATAAAAATATGATATAATTATATCATAGTATAATTAAATAAATATTTTAAAAAATTATTGATTAAGAAAATGTATTTTTGTAAATAATAAATATTTAATTACAATTTTATAATTAAAAAAATGATTTAAAAGAAAATTTATATTCATAAAATTTATTCATAAATTAATATTTTGTTTTCTTAGCATTTTAAGATAATTTTATGATATCTTAGTTAATTTTTCAAAGTGTTATAAAATCAGTTACAATTTTAAAATCTGTATTTTTCAAGTAAATGATGATTTTAAATAAAAATTAAAATTTTCATATTGAGAAAATTATTTTCATAAAATGGAGTTCATTTTTAAATTCTAAACATTAAAAAATGGTTAGGGTTAATTTTTGGGGTTTTTTTTTGAAATACTTAAAATTTTGGTGAATAGTAAAATATGGTTATTTACAGTATAAATACATTATAAGTTAAATACACTATTACTTGAGTCATAAATTATGTAAGAAACATAATATAAAACTTAAATTAATTATTTAAATATATATTAAAATAATTTTCAAACTATTGATAATCTTGATCCAAAATAATAAACAACTGAATAAAATATTCAAAAAACACCCCTCTCCCCCACTATAAATACCACCCCTCACCACCGCTTCTCCTCACACCTTCCAAGATTTGATCCTTGTAAATTTTATACCTAATACTCTTAAAAATCTCCTAACCCGTGTATAGGAGCCTTTGGTATCAAAAAAAATACCAAAACCTATCCTCTTAAGGAGGTTCTCAAGGAGGAGAATTCATGAGGTAAAAATCCGCTTTCTTTTCATTTATTTTCTTTTCAATTTATTTTATTTTATTATTGTTTCCTTGCATAACCTATACAAAGAGACATTATAACTCAAATATAATTTATATAATTTAGTGATATCATTTTAATGGAATATACATCATCAAAATTTTTTCTCTCTCTCTTTTATTATATAAATGAAAACATTTCCCGTGATGTGTCAATTTACCGACATCATGGATGATGGATTTTAATATTCCATCAATTAATTCAAGGATGATCATAAAACCATAATTTTTGTTAAAAAATATTTTATTATACATATTATAAGTTATTTTTTATTCTGGAACCAGTATATATACATGATATTTATTAATAAGACAAAACTATTTCTTGATGATTTAAAACCCACCAAAATGATCTAAAAGATTATAATTAAAGTTATATATAATGAGAAATCCTCATATCTGAAAACAAAAATATATATAATACCATAAAATATTATTTATTTTTATTAATATCATATAATCCCAATTCTGGAGAATTATATCCATTTTATATGAACTTCATTACTTATAAACAAGCAAACCGATCATGAAAACCAAGAAAATGAATGCTCCTGAACGATGAAATGAAACACTATAACTCATCAATAAGGACATAAATTAACTTAATAAAACTATAATGAATAAAATAAATATATAAAAGGTTTTTAATTAATTAATTAATTGATTTAATTTTATTATCTTGGATATTATGGTCAAGTGCAGAACACATTCAGACATAAGGTAAGTGTTTCTTCCTGAACCTCCATTTTCATTAGGGTTTTTATTTCTCCCTATATATAACAATGTAATTACTAATTTATTTTATATAATTCTTATAAAATATTATTATATGTCCCAAAATCATGTATTATGGTCATTTCATATTTATTTTGTGGAAAATACATGTTTTACAAGGCCCCCTTCTTAATTCTTGACAATATACATGCCCGAATAAAGGGAATGCCTTAATTTCTTAGCCATTTTCATGTGCCATTGGTAATTTGTTTTAAGACACCATTATTTTTATAAAATAAATAAATTTTTAATGAAAAAATATATTTTTCATTTATATTTTTATACAAGAAATCATGAAAAATACAAATGATTTTTTCCAACAAAACTCTTCTTTGCAAAATAAAAGGGTGTATTTCGATCATGAATTAATTGATGGTTTTATTAGAGTATTTTCATCTATTTAAAAACCTATATTTAATTTTATTGATCTTTTATGATTATCATATACCATATTTTATTAAAATTTTTATGATTAGTTTGACTGTGGATGTTCTATCTTGATAACATTCACTATACTACTCAGAATGGTTAGTGATTATGTTTATAGATTGGGGAAATTTATTTACATCTAATATGTATATGTTTTTTATGTTTAACCCCATTCATATGAGGAATTAATTTTAATTGGTAAGTGATAGGTGGGGATTACTATAGTACCTCGATGCATCGGTAGGTATCATGAGACAAAACATATATGGACTTGGATGAGGCCTTACCCATTTTCAGATATGGTTTTGGGCGAGGCCTAATCCATTTATTTTCAGATGCCTTGGACAAGGTCTCAACAGTATGTTTATGATCACTGACATATTAATTACCTCATTATGTTATTAATATTTAGAAAATCATGATATTATTCAACTAGTAGAATATCCATGATTAAGTTTCATGTGATTATTTATATGTCATTAGTGATTCATATTTTATTCCTTCCATATGATGATCAAGATTATAGAATGTGTTTTTTTATTCATGATACCTTATTGTTTATACTATCTTCCACTGTATTAATTACCCCTAATGAGTATCTGAGCTCACCCCATTCTTATGTTTTATTTTTTCCCCAATATACGAAGATATATATTATAAATGACTTGCAGGGATAATTTAGGAGTTTATGGGTGTTACCAATAGAATTAATTTATCATATTTCCTTTCAAGTTGTAATATAAAACTTATGTTTGTATCTATTTTTCCAAAACTACTAAACTATTCAGTCCTTTGGGATGCGACTTCCTTTTTTATTATACTAATGTAATAAAGTAAGGCACTAGATTTGGGAAACTGGGGTCGAGGTATTTACAGTTAGTATCAGAGGAGGTTTAGTAGAAAACTTGGAAAATAGATTTATAAAACATAGATTAGGGAACATAATCTAAAGATATGCTTTTAGAATAAGTATATAAAACATCCTAGAATTTTTTTAAGGTAGATATTATGTGTGAATTCATAACAATACATCCCTATTTGGATAATATAAGTGGATGTGGTTTTAGTACAGTTGTACCTAGGGGGTAACAACTCTAACAAGGTGTCTTGAGCCTAACTTGGGGTAACCTGCTACATGAAAATGGGCTTTACTACGCACCTAGTTTTACACTCTCAGGTGATATTCTTAGGATAATTCACATTTTATTTACAAACCATTATGAAGGATTTAAAATTAAATATGTTCCCAAAGAAACCATGTTTATGATTATGAGATTAGATATGATTAAAATTTCAATTTAAGTAATGTTTTTTTTGAGATTATGCATTATGATTAATAAACTAATTTAGTGTATGCCATTATTTAGAAATGGCACCTAGTGGAAGGAATAAAAACCGTATCAACACACATATTCCATGTAGGGATTTTCCTCCTATTCAAGATAATGATGTCGGTATTAGAGCTATGACTGGTGCTGATCAACTTACAACTATACTAGGATAACTTAATCAGGTTATGAAAAATAACCTTACCATCATGGAGCATCCTAATCCATAACATGTAGGAGAAATGTTAGACTACTTTATGTGACAACAAACTTCATCATTCAATGGTACTACAAACCCATTTGTAACTGAGTAATGGATATGTTCCTTAGAGAATATATTTCTCAATTTTGGTAGTAATAAAGTGGAGAAGATTATTATAGAGGTTTATCATCTATTAAGATATGTAGATCAATTGTGGTCATTAATTAAAAATATAAAGGAGGAGGAAGAAATTACAAATATGGAAAAGATGGATTTTGAGGAAATTTTCCTAGATTAATATTTTATTCACGAACAATGAGAAGATATCAAGGGTTAATTATTTATTCTGAAACAAAAAGATAATAGAAACATTGAAAAGTATAAAATCAACTTTAAAAGGTTAGAAAGAAATTTCATGGACTACATACATAATCTAAGGATCAAGATTGATTGATTCTTTGATGGTTTAAAACTATTCATCTTTAGGGAACTAGTCTCCCAAAATTTATCATCATACAAAGATATAGTATCGTGTGATATTAAGAGAGATAAAGAATTCTCTAAGTCTTATGAATTTAAGGTAAAACAATAAAATAATAGGATGGTGGAGGAAATAATGGATAAATGGAATAATAAAAAAGTTAATTTTACAACGTACGATACTTACAGAAGGAAACACCCTGGTGCCTACTTAAAAGGAAAAGGAGTTTTCTATAAGTGTGGTGGGAAAGGCCATCATGCTCAAGATTACAAAGGAAAGAAAGAACATACCAATGTTCAATTATAAAATTATAGGGATGCGGGACATTATGAAAATGATTGTCTTAAGTGTTAAGGAAAAATTATCTAGAAAAGGCCATTTGAGTAAGGCCAAGATTATGAGATCACAACTGCAAAGTTTAAAGTTCATAATGATGTGGTGTTAGGTACATTAATCATTTCCTAAAACTTAAAAAATGATTTATTTTATTCTGGATCATCACATTTTTTATATCATCCCAGTTTTCCAAGAAAATTAGACATTTACCTTTTGATTTAGTAAAGGATTTGTTAGTAAAAACTCTTAATAGAAGTATCATTGAAACAAATATCTACTAGTCATTCCCATTTTTAAAACATAAACATTCATTAGTTTCTGAAATTTTCATCATACCTATGATTGAATTTGATATAGTACTCAGTATGGATGGAATTTCAAAATATGATGAGAAAATATATTGAAAGAAGAAGGAAATTAAAATTGGTGAGGATGATGTAGAATCCATTATCTTTAGAGAGGAAACCACATCATTTGAGTCATATCTGGATCCACCTCCAATAGCTCTTCTAAATGAAATTATTGGGGAGGAAGAGAAAACATCATCTATGGATGAGGAAAGAAATATTAAAATTGAATATCTACCTATTGTGTAAGAATATATTGATGTATTTATAGAGGATTTACCTGGACATCCTCCAGAGAATAAAGTTGATCTCTTTATTGATTTAATTCATGATGTAGGACCTATATCAATGACTCCCTATAGAATGGACACCATGGAATTAGTGGATCTTAAAACAAAAACCAGAGGAATTGAGTGACAAGGGATTTATTCACCCTAGTGTTTCTCCATGGGGATCTCCGGTTCTCTTTTTTAAGAAGAAAGATAGACCCATGAGGATGTGTATTGACTATAGAGAAATCAATGCTATTACAATAAATAATAAGTATTTCTTACCTCTCACTGATGATTTATTTGATCAACTTCAGAGAGACCAATTTTTTTTTTAAGATTTACCTTTGATCTAGATATCATCAACTGCATGTGAGGAAGGAAGATATCCCAAAGACAACATTTCGAACTAGGTATAGACATTAAAAGTTTATAATAATTCCATTTGGACTGGCTAATTTACCCTATATTTTCATGGATCTAATGAACATAGTGTTCAAGGAATATATTGATGATTTTTTTGTTGTATTTATTGATGATATATTGATATGTGAAAAAATATATGAGGACCATGAGAACCACTTCAGGGTTATTCTGGAGACTCTTAAAATAAAAGAGTCATATGGAAATTTTATCAAGTGTGAATTATGGATTCAGAATAGTTTCTTTTCTTGGTGATTTTCTCTCTAAGGATGGAATATCTATTTATCCTATGAAGAAAAAATATTTTGAGTAATGACCTACACCAATAAACATAACCGAGGTATGTAGTTTAATTGGTTTAATAGGTTATTATCGGCACTTCATTTTAAACATTTCTCGATTAGCTAACCCGTTAACCAATCTAACTCATAAATTGGTTAAGTTTATATGGAAAAAAGAATGTGAAAAATGTTTTAAATAATTAAAGGGAAGATTAGTGAATTCTCTGATCATGAATCTACCATCAGGAAATGGTGGATTTGTAATTTATAGTGATGCATTAAGGAAATTATTTGGATGTGTCCTTATGTAGAATGATATAGTTATTGCCTATGCATCAAGGAAGTTAAAAACTCATGAACAGAACTATCTAACTCATGATCTTGAGTTAGTAGCAATATTATTTTCTCTAAAAATATGGAGACGCTATCTCTGTATTGAATGATGTGAGATATTAAAAGATCAAAAGAGTTTGAAATATATCTTCCCACAAAAATAACTCAATATGAGGAAAATGTGATGGGTTGAGATACTCAAAGATTATGAATGTTCAATACACTACCACCCAGGGAAGGAAAATAAGGTTGTAGATGCATTGAGCAGAAAGGATCATGGAGTTTTTAACAAAATGAGGATTGATAAGGTTACTATGTAAATGGATCCAATAAAGATGGATTTGGGAATTATTAAGGCAGGTGAAAAATAATTACTTTTTCAATTGGTTTTCCAACATATTTATTAGAAAGAATTAAAATTTCTCAGTATGATGATGAAAATTTTCAAAATAAAATTAATGTTGTGAAAGATGGGAAGTTGGAAGACTTTATGTATGAGGATAGAATTCTGAAATTTGGGAATAGGCTTTGTATCCCATCCATAACTGATCTAAAATGAGAGTTATTAGATGATTCCCATAGATCGAATTTCTTTATACACCCTGGTAGCACTAATATTTATAGAGATTTAAAGGAACATTTCTGGTGGGATAATATAAAGCATGGAATTAATGATTATGAGTCATGATGTTTAGTCTTCCAACAAGTGAAGGATGAAATACAATACCCTAGAGGAGTCATAAAACCTATAACTATTCCTAAATGGAAATGGGATGACATCACTATGTATTTTTTCATTAGATTACCAAAAACTCCATGAATGAATATTGAAATATGGGTAATTATTGACCAACTTACCAAATCTGTACATTTCCTCTCTATAAGGGGAGATTTTCCACTGGATCACCTTGCATGAATCTATATTAATGGATTTGTAAGACTTATTGGAGCACATATTTCAATTATATCTGATCGTATCCCATGATTTATATCAAAATTTTGGAAAATTCTTCAGAAATATATGGATATTGAGCTTCATTTGAGTACTGCTTATCCCCCTCAAATTGATGGGTAGTCTAAAAAGACTATTAAAACATTAAAATGCATGTTGAGATCATTATCACTTAAATTTCAAGGTATGTGGGATCAGTATTTACATTTGTTAGAGTTTTCCTAAAATAATAGTCTCCATTAAAGTATTGAAATGGAACCTATGAAGCATTTTATGGAAATAGATTCCGTACACCAACTTGTTGGGAAGAAGTTGGTGAAAGGAAGATTTTAGGCCCTAATCTTGTGGAAGAAATAATGAAAAATGTAAAGAGTATTCAAACCCATATCAAAGTAGCTCAATGTATGAAAAATATATATACTGATAATTGAATTAAGGATTTTTAATTTCAAGTGGGAGATCTTGTTTTCTTGAAAGTATCTCCATGGAAGGGTGTTATAAAATTTGGAAAGAAAGGAAAACTAAGCCCCATGTACATTTGTCCTTTTGAAATCTTGGAGAGAGTTGGAGATGTGGCCTATCATTTAGAGATTCCACCTAGAATTTCTAAAGCACATAATGTGTTCCACATCTCTTTGTTAAGGAAGTACATTCCAGACATAAAACATGTCCTCACTTCTAAAAGAATAGATTTAGAACTTGATTTATCTTACTGTGAAGAGCCGATCTGAATTCTAGACACTAAAAAACATGTGTTGAGGAATCATATGACACATCTAGTAAAGATACTTTAAAAAAATTGTAAAATTGAAGAGACAATGTGGGAACTAGATGAAGTTGAATAACTACCGAAATCTTATTATGAGGCAACATTATGGAAATTTTGAGGAAGACATTTTTTATAGGAGGGGAGAATGTAAGGACCTAAAATTATATCAATGAAATTTACCTTCTTATAATTATTTCATATAGTATAAATCAAATAAAATAACTTAGATATCACAATAAAAAATTTATAAATGAAGAGTGAATGAATTAAGAGGTATTTCTAAAAGTTAAGGAACCTATACCGATGAAATAGTAACTTTCCATTAGGAATAGTAATATGACACTTATGAATAGTCAACCGACCAAATAAATAGTTAACCACACCCATGAAAGTATAAATAAAATTTAGAAATATTATAAACGAAAGTATGATATAATTATATCATAGTATAATTAGATAAATATTTTAAAAAATAATTGATTAAGAGCTGATATTTTTATAAGTCATAAATATTTAATTATAATTTTATAATTAATAAAATCATATAAAAGAAAATTTATTTTCATAAACTGTATTCAAAAATTAATATTTTTTTCTTATGATTTTAATATAATTTTATGAGACCTTAGTTAAATTTTCAAAGTGTTATAAAATGAGTTATAATTTTAAAATTTGTATTTTTTGAGTAAATGTTATTTTTAATTAAAAATTAATTTCTAAAATTTAGATTTTTTTATAAAATGGAGTTCATTTTTAAATTATACACATTAAAAAATGGTTTGGGTGAATTTTTGGGATTTTTCTGAAATACTTGAATTTTTTGTGAATAGTAAAATACGTCAATTTATGATATAAATACATTATAAGTTAAATAAACTATTCCTTGAGTCATCAATGATGTAAGAACCAAAATATTGAAATTAACTTCATTATTTTAATATATTTGATTATAATTATCAAACTATTTATAGTCTTGAGCCAAAATAATAAATAAATGAATAGAATATTCAAAAAACACCCATCTCCTTCACTATAAATACCACCCTCATCACCTCTTCTCCTCACACCTTCCAAGATTTTAACCTTGTAAAATTTATACAAAATACTCTTCCCAATCCCATACCCCAATTCATGATCCTTTCTTCTCAACAAAAGACCCTAACCAACTTAGAGAGGTTCTCAATGAGGATAATTCAACAGGTAGAAATCCTCTTTCTTTTATTTTATTTTATTATTCTTACCTTGCATTACCTATCCAAAGAGACACGATAACTATAATAAAATTTATAAACTAGAATTATATCATGTTAATAAAATATCCATTGTCAATCTACTTTCTCTCTCTCTCTCTCTTTTATTCTATAAATAAAAATATCACCCGTGATGTGTCAATTTACCGACATCATGGATGATGCATTTTTATTTTCCATTAATGATTTCAATTATGGTCAAAAAACCATAATTATGGTTAAAAAATATTTTATTATATATATTATAAGTTATTTAGTATTTTGGAACCAATATATATATATGATATTAATTAATAAGACAAAACTAGTTTGTGATGATCGAAAAACATCCAAAATGATCTAAAAAATTATAATTAAAGTTCTATGTAATGAATCATATTTATACCCAAAAAATTAATATATAATACCATTAAATCTTATATATGTTCATTTATATACTATAATTCCCATTTTGGAGAATTTTACCCATTTTACATGAACTTCATTACTTATAAACAAGCAAACTGATCATGAAAACCAAGAAAACAAATGCTCTCAAACGATGAAATTAAACTCTATTAATCATCAATAAGGTCATAGAGAACTTAATAAAACTATAATGAGTCAAACATATGTAGAAAAGGTTTTTAATTAATTAATTAATTAATTAATGGATTTAATTTGATTATCTAGGACATTAATGTTAAGTGTATAAAACATCCAGACCGGAAGGGGTTTCTTTCCGAACCTCCATTTTCATTAAGGTTTTTATTTCTCCGTATCTACACGAATTTAATTATTCATTTAATTTATATAATTCTTATAAATTTTAATTATACGTTCCAAAATTATTTATTCTGGTCAGATAATCTTTCATTTATGGAAAATACATTTTTTTACAAGCCCCCTTCTCAATTCTCCCCAATTTGCAAGCCCGAATAAAGAGAATTCCTAGATTTCTCATCCATTTTCAAGTACAATAGATAATAATTTTTTAGACACAATTATTTTTATAAAATAAATAATTTTTTCATGAAAAACAATATTTTTTCATTTCTGGTTTTATGCAAATAATCATGACAAATACAAATGATCCTTCTAAAAGAACTCTTCTTTGAAAAGTAAAAGGGGTATTTCTCTCAAAAATTCCTTGATGGTTTTATTAGAGTATTTTAATTTATTTAAAAAAATATATTTAATTTTATTGATCTATTATTATTATCATCTATTATATCTTATTAAATGGTTTATGATTAGTTTGACTGTGTATGTACTATCTTGATACCATTTACCATACTACTCTGAATGGTTAGTGATTATGTTTATAGATTGGGGAAAGATATTTACATCTCATATGTATATGTTGTTTATGTTTAAACCCATTAATATGAGGAATGTATTGGACTTAGTAAGTTATGGGTGGGTCCCCTTATTTCCCTTATATGCATTAGTAGGTCTCATAGGACAAAAAATATATGGACTTGGCTGAGGCCTTGCCCATTTTTAGATATGGTTTTGGATGAGGCCTTAAACATTTATTTTTTGATGTATTGGATAGGGTCTCAATGATATATTTATGATGAATAGAATATGAATTTTGTCACTATAATATTTTCAATTGTTAAATCATGAGATTATTCTACTAGTAGAATATCCATGGTTAAGTTTCATGTGATTATTTATATGGAATTAATTGTTAAGCTTTTATTCCTACCAGATGATGCTCAAGATTATGGAATGTGTTTCAGTTATTCATCATGTTTTATTGTTTATATTAGATTACACTATATTAATTTCCCTTACCAAGATTCTGATCTCACCACTTTCTTATGTTTTATTTTTCCCCAGGATGCTAAGATGTATATTATGAATGACTTTCAGGGATAATATTGGAGTTTATAGATGTTTCTAATGGAATTAATATATTGTATTTCCTTTAAAGTTGTGAAATAAAACTTACGTTTGTATCTAGTTTTCCAAAAATACTAAACTATTTGGTCATTAAAGATGAAAATTCCTTATTTATTATACCAATGTAAAAAATTAAGGCACTAGCTCCAAGCAACTGGGGTCAGGGTTTTACAGTTGACCAAACAAGTCATCAATCCATGGCAGAGGATAGTTGTTTTTTATCATGATCTTGTTGAGGTCAAGATAATAAATGAAAAGGCACATTGACCCATACATCTTCTTTATGAAGAGTAATGGTTCAACCTATGGTAAATCACTTGGTAATATGAACCCTTTATCTAGATTCACCTATAGTCGTTTCTCCAACTCCTCAAGTTACATAAAAACCATTCTATATGGATTCTTTTATATTAGTAAAGACCCAGGTATAAGTGTGGTTGAAAAATAAACCTATCCGCTTGGAGGAAGGTAAAACAATTCTTTGAAAAACATTTTAGTGCATTCCCTTACAATGGGAATGTATTCAATGATGATATTTTCATTATAATCAATCATTTGAGCAAGATATGCTTACTCGTAGGGAAATAATATCCATGCTTGTCATATTAGTGATAAAGAAGATTCATCCTCCTCCTTTAACATATATAGAATTGGGGGATGATTTTTAATATATAGAGTGATTCCCTTTACAGAGTAATTTATGTTGGATTTATATAAGGAAAGCTAATCCATACCCATAATTGCATCAAATTCCACAAAATGGATTACCACAAGGTTTTTCGAGAAGTTAAACAAACAAATATTGATAGGGGGAGTTATTAATTGGGATGAAATAGTTTCACCGTTTTTCATTTTCATAGACAACTCTACTTCCATGTTTTGTGGTGGTGTTTGAATAGTTCTACTAAACTTAGGTGATATGAAGGAATGCATAGTACCAGAATCAAATGTATGTTCACTATTATTTAATGAATAACTATAATACTTATCACCACTTCATATTTTGGATCCAAATCATTGGTTTTAATGACATAAGATCACCCTTTCTTCCTTAGATGATGTTGGTTCTAATTGTCTTCGACCATCCCCTATCTTTGTGCACTATTCTGCAAAGTTCCATTTTCCCTTGCAGTTTATGCATTGGACAAAAGGCTGATGGTTTAATAGAGCATTACTATATTCCATTACATTAGTGGGTTTCTCATATCAATAATATCTAGTTATGTTCCCTTCCTCCCCACACCTAAAAAATTTCCTCACCCCATTCAAGTAATTTATAGGGTACTTATTTCTAAATTCAGAAAAGTGGGATGTTGTAATGTCTTACCACCATTAGATTTCTCAATCTCACTAAAAAAATTAAACTACAATTTCTTCTTCTTATCCCCATGAGACCCTTTATATTTACTAATATCTATTTAGACTTTTAGGGAACATCAAAAAATTTCCTCATAAATATCAATATCTCATATCACTAGGGATTTTTACATACTCTTTTTTATCACACCAAAGAAGCAATCAACTTTGAATTATGGGGTAATGAAAAAGTTAGAGGCACATTGTGCAAGTCCTGTGAAGTTCTCCTCATATGCTCCGATGGATTCATTATCTTTTTTCATGAGGGATATGAAATTTATTTCCATTTTAAGTTTTAGAGTGAGAGTAAAATATTTATCAAAAAACTTTCTTCAGAATTTCTTCTACCCCATGGCTTAGATCTCTTCCTCGGGATTTGGATTCTTGATCAATGTCCACTACTGATCATCTTCTCCATCCATATGATAAAACATCTAGTATAACCTTCTCTTGATCTGAAAATTTAAAGATGAATAAGATATTATCAATGGAGTTAATCCATTATTCTAAAATTAAGGGATCATATGATCCATTAAAAGTCTAAGACCTTTATCACATAAATGTATCATTTATAGCTTATTCTTTATTAGGGGGATTTTGGAATTTCACCTGATTCAGGTTTCCATTCATAACTTTGTTCAACTGAGAGAATATCATCACAAAGTTTATGATTCCTGCTCCCATTGAGTCAGAAATATTTTTTGGGTAGTCATCACATTTCCCTTCACATTGGTTGTTATCTCAATTCCTCCTATTTCTAGACATTGTATAGAAAAAAGGGAAATTAGGAAAGCATATCTTTAAACTTTTAAACACAAAAATGGGAATCCAATAGCATTAAATGGTTAACTTATAAATTAAATATATTTCCTTAACTTATGAATTTTTAAGCTTCAATCTATGTTATCTATGATATATTTCCTAACATAAACTCTTATGAGAATTTTTGTTTCATTAATAATGGTTTGTAATGAGCTTTTGAATTCACAAAATCATATCCCTAGAGAGTGTCAAACTAGGAGTGTACAAGGCCTGTTGTCATGCACCAATTTTTGATCAAGTATAGATCAATGTGGTCTTTTCGGGGTTTACCCCTAGGTATATCAGTGCTAGAGTCACATCCACTTGTAGTATCTAAACATGAATGTATTTTCTTGGAAACCACTTAATCTATACACTACCAAAATCTAGGAATGTATTCTTATGTTTAGTATTATCCTTAATGTTTTTCTATAGATTTCTAATCCTTATACCAAAAATAACTAAACCTTCCTTTGATACAGATGTGCCCGATTTTTGTATACATTTTCAAGAATTTTATTGTGTTTTAAAATATGTTTTTACTGGATACACACTGTTTTATGGATCAAATGATTTATTTAAGTGTTTGTGGGGGTTTTTGGGTGTTTCTAATTAAATTCACAAATCTGCCGTGATCAGAAGAAAAATTGATATATACATGATGTGTACTTTATAAACACATGCAGCGTACCCTTTCCCAAACATGGGTCAAATAGCCTGAGTACATGTCTATATAGATGACTAAAGACAACACAACATGTAATCACTATTCACATGTCATTTACATCCTTCCACATGTCATATAAATCCTTCCACATGTCATATACATCCTTCTACACACCGTGTAACCTCACCAACTGACTCCTAACACATTAAAATCAATGGGTGGAATGATTGGCCACCTACCGACAGAGAAAATGAGGCAAAAAAACATTGATCCATGTACACGGTGTGTACTTGTGGGTACACACCATGTAATCTAATTTTATATAAATAGAGAGGTAGGAATATAATATTAAGGTCATAAATCCAAGGGGGAGGTACTATCGTTCTATCAATCCATCTCCCCTAAATCCAAATTAGAGTTTTCTTCTTCTTTTTTCCTTTCAGTTTTAGTGAAATTCCTCCCTACCCCTTCTCTCCTGTCATATCCATGGTATGGGTTAAGTTTCTACTCAACCAACACACCATGAACATGGTAATAATATGATGATTCTATTGTTTTAGGGTTGTAATAAGATTATGGGTGATGTGTAATTGAAATTATGAAGTGTTTTCTATTATTGTGATTTTACTTTATAATTCTGTTTATAAAAATATCTCCATTACACCAGTTGTGTCATACTGGACCAAGATTAAAACAAATTGGGAAAATAAAGGACTTATAATGGGTAAATCCATGACTGTTGGGTAATATCATTAGCACTATTTTATGGGTGATGATCTTGATGTGGATTTGAACATTCAATTACTGAACCAAGGTAGTAGTGTTTTAAATTCACAAATTCCTATTATCAGACCAATAAATGGTATTTTAATTGAATCACTATGGGAAAATTATTACAAAAATAACTTTAATACTAAAGAATAAATTTTTAAAAATAAATCTAATCAAATGGAAACCCAAGCACAACTATTTCCTGATTTTTTTATCAATTTTTCTATTTTAATTGGATTTTAGCAAATTGTTTCACTTTTTCATCCCAATCCCTTAAATAATTTTGAATGGATAATTGGATGAGACTTTCTAACTTTCAATGATTAATTGATTATAAACTTTCCACATGGAATGTACTCTGACTTCTGATAGCTACCTAGTTAGTCAGATTAGAAGGTGACATTTAATTATTCACACCTTGCAACAGGTATGGTTAGATACCAACTATAAACACCCTTTTCTTTATTACACATTAATTAATTATTTATTAAATAATAATACACATAATACAACCTATATGATCTATAAGTATAGTGTCTCTAGGAATTAGGTAAATAACATGAAAACTTGAACATGGGACACAAAATAATTATTAATAACTTCCTTAAGATGCTTCTAGAAATCATAAATCTTCTAAAAATTAATGGGATAACCTGGGGACATACATAAGAAAGGGGTGATCTATAAAGGTTAGTAAGGGAATAAAGATAGAATAACATGAATAAATTATTAAATGTTAGATAATAGGAATATCAATTAAACATTATATGGGTGATAATCATAAACACAAACAATGAGGCATGATATAGCATGATAACATAAACAAAACATGGGAAATGTAGAAATAAATTGAAACATGACATCATAAACATAGGTCAAGGATAACCACCAAGACATCATAACATGATGGAAAAAGTACCATGATAGATTATGTTCACTCCATAATCCCTTTCATGATGTCTCATGAGACTAAAACAATACCCAATTTATTGGAGTGCTATATAATTCTAGGTGCACCAGTCACTTTCTTATCGTGTACATGCATAAGTGTGCCATATAGAACATTTGAAAGAGGATCATATTTTATAATATTTAATTCGATGAATAATTATTTTGGAATAAATACATATAAGTACCTAATAAAATGGGTATATATTTGTCTAGGTGAATACCCTTGAGTGGAAATAGAGATGGTATTCACAATCAAAATATTTGGTGTGGAAAAATTGCAGTGAAATTTCGGTAGCATAACATTAATACTTAAAGATTCATAAAAAATATTAATGAGAGAGAAATAGGTCTCTAATAATTTGGAAATAAAATGGAAAGTAATAGATTCATGTAAAAATATATCCCAACATTAGTAATTGGAGATAAAATACATAAAATGAATAATTTTCTTGAGTAAAGGGGGTAAGGAAAGGATCTCTTACCTTGAGAGGGTGCTTCCAAGTGCTTGGGAGGGGCTTATTGAGAGATTTAGGGCACATTGGGAGGACTCTAGAGAGGTTATGGAAGAAAAAGGATGTGATACAAGGTTTTATATTTAATTTTAATGGGATCTTGGGTGGGTTTATATAAGAAAAGAGAGGGGAGTTCTTTATTATTTCTCAAATTTAGGTTTCAGACTCTATACAATAAAGTAATCAAAACCAAAAACCTTACCATTGTTTTTACCTTGGTTTCTACCAAATAGAAGTATTTTTTAATTATTTTATAAGGAAAAGGGCTGAAATTATTAAAATATTACCCTTGGTAATGTGGAAGTGAGTTATGTTCTTAAAGAAATAATTCTAAAACCTTAAAATATAATATAGGTCTTGTAGGATTCATAAAGGCTTTATAAAATTGATCAAATAAACTCAAAATAAAATTATTTCAAAGGGAAAACATAAATTTTGTCTTTTTACCCTTAATATCATTTATTAAATTACTTTTGTGTCGTTATGATGTCATAATACACATTGTATATTTATACCATATTTAATTTTAACCCAAAAATTCGTATATTTTAGAAAATTATGAAATATTCACCATTGGTTAATTTCATTGTTTTGATTCAAAAAATAATATTTAATTTATCCAAATAATTTTATTAATATGTGAGATTTTACTTTTAAAATTAGAATTGACATTTATTGAAAAATGATGGGTTTTTTTAACAATAACAGTTTTCAAATCCTTATAAAAACTACATTTGACTTAATAAAATTTATATTATTATTTATATTTTAAAAAATATATATAATATCAAAAATTTATTAAAATTTTATTTATTTCAAAAAAACGTGTTAAATCATCAAAATAATGTCTTAATTGAAGTCGCATATTACCCAAAAATACAATTTTTGTTTTATTGTATCCAAATAAAAATCATTTATAAAGTAAAAAAATAAGAATAAAAAATATTCATTATTCTATAAAACATAAATATTCATATTATTATGTTCTTGATACATAACCCTTTATTACACTAGATAATTCCCTAAGTAAGGTGCGCGATGGTGAGATTTCAATGGGGCGGTTTAGCGTACATGGTTTAGGCCATGATCTCGATGATATAGAACTTATCCCGTAAAGAGTTTCACTCACACTTTAGTTTTTTGGATCTCATATTGGCCTTAGTCAAGGTAAAATACCAATGATTATTTCTCTATCACAAGATCTGATAAATGGTCTTTATAGGGCACGATCCTACTAGTTGAGGCAATCACTTCCTTTGTCTGTGTCAATTGGATTTTTCAAAAACACTATATTTATAATAATCATATAATCACTGTTCAGTGAATATACTAATGGTTATGATGTTTAATTATATTTTAAATCTGATTGGATAAAACCAAATAATTAAATGTGTTTTCTATATCGAAAATATATATTAAGACATTTAATTAAATCATAAAGAGAATTTTATTTATAAAAGTTCAGGTCGTTACAATCTTACCAAATTTAGAAAAAATTTCCTCGAAATATTCATTTCACATAGAAAAATAGATGTGGGTAATTCTATTTCATCAGCTTCTCTGGTTTCCACATAGCTTCTTCAAACTTGTGGTTTCTCCATAGCACTTTAACTAGGTGCATTGTATTATTTTGTATAAATTTGTCTCTATAATCTAAGATCTTCATCAGATGATCCTCGTATGATAGATTAATATCCAATGGAACCGCCTCTAGATTTAGTAGATGGGAGGGTTATTTTATGTACTTCCTCAAGAGGAATACATGGAAAACATAATGTACTTGAGATAGGTTAGGTGGGAGTGCTAGACGATAGGACACCATTTCGATGCGATCAAGGAACTCAAAGGGACTGATGTATCTTGGACTAAGATTTCCCTTATTCCAAAATATAATGAAGTTATTCCATGGATATACGTGGAATAATGCCATATCTCTAACCTCAAACTCTAGATCTCATCAATGATTGTCAACATAGCTCTTCTATCGACTTTGAATAGCCCTGATGTGCTAATGAATGGTCTTTACCTTTTCCACCATTTCCTCAACCATTTCAGGACCTAGAAGTTTGCATTCCAAAACTTCATCCCAGCATGTAGGTGTTCTATAACTCTTCACATAAATGGATTCAAAGGGATCCATTTGGATGCCTTAGTAGAAACTATTATTGTATGAGAACTCGATCAGAGGAATATGTTGATACCATCCTCCTTTGAAGTCAATTGAGAATGCTCTTAACATGTCCTCGAGTGTTTAGATAGTTCCATTATATTGGTCATCAGTTTTATAGTGATAAAACCTGATGAATTTCAATCTAGTATTTAGATAATGTTAGAGACTCTTCCAAAATTTTGAGGTAAATCTTGAATCTCAATCAGATACAATTGATATTGGAGTTCCATGTATCCTCACTACTTCTATAATGTATATCCTTTCAATTTGATCAAGTGAGAAGTAATATTGGATTGTAATGAAGTGATATGTCTTTTTAAGACGATCCATCACAGCTGATATAGCATTATCTCTTCTTTATTCCTTTAGAGGACTAGTAAAAAAATCCATGGTAATGTTTTCCCATTCCCATGTAGGTATGGGTAATGGCTGCATCATCCCCTTGGATTTTCCCCTTTAATCCTTCACTTGCTGACATACATGTCACTATGATATATATTCCATAATATCCTTCTTCATATTTTCCTACCAATAGTTCTCTCAAAGATCTTAGTACATCTATTTTCTCTCTAGATTGACAGAGAAGGTCGATCTATGTGTGTCATCCAATAACTCCTTCTTTAACTCAAGAATTGATAGTATATATAATTGTGACCTAAATATTACAACTTCAATAGACACCTAATGAGTCTAATATTCATTGTTAATATATATAATATTCATGTTATTTATTATTCATATACACCATTTTAGTTCTTTTTTACACTTTGAACATTAATTCACATTATGATTGTAATTTCCACTTAAAATGCACTATTACATGGTACATTTTTGAACACCTCCTAAAATAAAAAATTTTCTTGATTTTATTTTAATATTTTATTTTAAAGTATACCATTATATAAGGAACAATTAATTTTTTTGTAGCACTTGAATATTCACATTTGAAGACCACCAAAATGGGCTTTCATGCCAACACATTCTGGGAAAAGTAAACTAGACATTAGACCAATAAAGAGACTGTAGTGGCCAAGATACAAGCCCAATGATTCTCAAAATTTAAATTATGATATATAAAATTATGGGAAACATTTAATAAAATATTTACAAGAGATAATTAGGATGTGGTAATATATTTCTAGGTGACCCAAGTGAAAGATAAAATTATGGGCCAAATTATGTGGCCCATAAAAACAGTCCACAAATTTAATAATATATTAGAAAATAAATCTTATTTTGGACTGAAATTTTACATATAGTTAGTAGACATCGGGATATTCATTTGGTTATTCTATGTACCACTCCAATTCTGCCATATAGAAGGTCATATAGGTGCCTCTGTTCGTGGATGCAAGCTAACTGCAACTTCAGGTCAAGGGTGGAAGAGTCTCCTTTACCTTACTTTCCACCACCCTAGGCCTACCATACTCAAGTGGGATGACTTTAACTATTTTAGGATCTACCAAGGCTCCTAAAATTCCTATTTAAGGCAATGGTGTTGAAGGATTTATTCATCTTTGAGCTTTGTTTTCACTGTAATGTTATTATGCCAATTTGTCTTTGTAACGTTCTTCTTTCTCATGTAAGTTGTTCGAATAACCTTAGTTATTAATAACATTTCTTACTTTCCTCTTATTATGTTTTTATCTATATTACATTGATACCATTACCTTATGTTGTGAATTAATTTACACCATACCTTGTGATATTCTTCACACAACGGTGGGGTGATCGTTATTTTGTTGTTTTTACTTCTTCAATTTCGCCCTTATGAGTCTACTTCCCACTTCTGTTGAGAACATGTCATCAATGTAAGGATAACTATTTTATGGGTTGATCAAAGGGATTAGAAATGGGTTAGATTGGATTTTATTTCTAAATCTATGAATTTTATTTATTTCTTTTACTTGAGTTTCTTTTATTCAAGGATTTTCTCTCTTCCTTTTCCTTATTGAATTTTATCACCCCACTTTTATGTGATAATAAGATCCTTTACCTTAAAGTGATCATGAAAATGATCCTACAAGTGTATATGTGATTATCATGTGTTTTTTATGGTTTTAAAATAGTAAGTGATGAGGTTATTTTGAATTCATTAAATTAATCCTTCTTGAGTTAATGAAATTGAAATTGTAAAAAAAAGGTAATTCATCCAATCCACCCCAAGTGATAACCTAGGATAAACTCATTATTTTAATTTTAATTCACTTAATTCTATTAGATTTCACTTAAAACCATCTAAAATCAACCCAATTTGGCCACTTAATATCAAAAAAAAATCCATAGAATGTGCGTATCTATAGGTTTCTTATTAGGTCTCTGAGGAATCGACAACCCAAGCTACTCTACATTTGACCACATAACTATAAAAACTTGGGTAAATTTGGGAGAGACCAAATTTTTGAACTGTTTCTAGGGACCCAAGTATTTCATCTCAACAACCATTCTATTCTCCCCTATTTCTTTTATTCTTATCCAAATTCTCTTATCTTTTCCCTTCCCTGTTTTTTTTGGCGCATGTCCGCCTACACTCGTGACCAATCAAACCATCTAGTTAGGGTGGATAGTCCTGGGGTTGGAGAGTAAAGTACACCAAGGGAACTATTTACATTAGATCCTAATCTTACTAATACTCCAGAGTCAAAAATTGAGCCAATTTCAATGGAAATTATTCAAGGAAACCAACTCATAAACCCATGTGGGAACCAAAATGGAAATCCAAATGAGGCATCCCCAAACTTGGGGAATGAATTCGATCAAAACATTAATGACTACCTCAAAACTGCCAAGACCAATGACCCCTCATACATTAGACACAAGTACCTAGGATATTACAACTGCATCTTTAAACCCCATGTCCTAAATCACCTTCCCACATTCCATGGAATGGAGTTTGAGATTCCCTACCTTCCTCCAATAGCCCGAAGGCCTTCATTTTTTTTATTGATTTTGATAATACACCTTTCAAGGGATGAGGTGGAAACCTTACACGGATCGTAGGTTTAAGAATTACATGTCCTGTAGTCCTTAGAGGAATTCATTTCCCATAGAATTCAAACATTACATACAACCCAGACTAACTACTTGGAACTGCTCCACCCCAACATCTTCATCGTGAAATTAGCTCTCCACCTTCACATGGCTATTTGGCTAGGCTTTCATGTGCATGCACATGCTTGTCCCGATGGAAGTTTCCATACCCTCTCATTCTTGTAATCCATTTATCTTCTGCTATGGTTAAATATCTTTTCTCATCTTACTTCTAGAGCTTGTTCCTTATAGGTTGTCTAATTTGCATCTACACTAAAGGTGGCCCGAAGGCCTTAAGGTGGCCCGAAGGACTGACTGGACGAAAGGCCTGGGTGGCCCGAAGGCCTTAAAGGACTTGGGGACCAAATAGGTGTCTCGAAGGCCCAAATGAAGGAATAGTTCTGGCTGCTACAGTTCCAAACAACACCTAATATAGTAATGCTATAGTTCCCGCTACAGTACTACTACAGTACTGCTATAGTACCCCTGGAAATTATGCCTCTGCCTGGATTTGATCCCATGTCTCCTGAATGCACTTAAGGATTCCTAAACAACTAGGCTGAGGCTCATGTGCGTCCTACCTTCTTGTTAAGAAGTTCAATGACATTGTAGAAACCATGTGTCCCCCACATCAACTAGAATCAACTAAGATGAGGCTCTTTCCTTTTTATTTAAAGATCAGGCTAAAAAATGGATAAAAAATTTGAGACCTTTTCCCATCAACTCTTAGGACCAATTAAAAAGATAATTCTACAAAAAATACTTTCCCCACCACAAAATAATTTCATTTAAAAAGAGAATCCAAAACTTTTTTGAAAAATAAGGAGAGTCATTATATGAAAAATGGGAGAGGTTCAAAGACACCCTAAACATGGTTCCACAACATGGTTTTTCTATTCCTAAACAAGTAAGAATTTTCTATGAAGGGTTGGGTTTGGGAAACAAACAATTCCTTGACATGATGTGTATTGGAACTTTCAAAAACAAAGCCCCAAATGATGCTTACAAGTATCTAGAACTCCTTGCTAAACAAAATCCAACATGGGGAACATCACCTTACTATGAGAATCCACCCAAATCTGGTAGAATTCACACACTTAGGGAGGAGTAATACTTAGGGTGAAACTTGCTTCACTCACTAGGAAGGTCGAGGAGATCGATCTTAGGAAGGTCCATGAAATTCAAACTGTTGACCCTATTTGCACAATTTGTGACAAATATGACCAAAAAAATAACAACTTCCCAAACATCCCTTCCATTAAATATGTTCTTCTAGGAGGACCATAAGTAGAGGTAAATTCTCTGAACTTTAAGAAGCCATAGTACCAAAACACTTTCAATACAAGGTACAATGACCATCCAAGATTCTATTTGAAAGATAACCAACAACCTATCCAACCACAAGGACCAAACCGCTACCCTACATAAAATTTACAAAACGATAACCAATTACAACCACAACCATCCCAATACCAACATCCTCATATCCAATACCAATAACCCATCCAAAAACCCATGCAAAAATCAATCCAACGAACACAGTATCCTCATGGGATAAACCAACCAGTACAAGCCCCTACTCAATATATCCCTCTTCCAATCCTTGATAAGTTGTGTAATAAAATAGAGAAAATGAACTCAGAAGTATCATCCCTTAAACATAAACTAAAATCCATTAAAACTAGGAAGGCTCCTATGCCTACTCAGTCGATACCATCCTCAAATTTAAGGGGAGAATCCAATTACACACAAACCTCTCATGAACAACTCAAAGTAGTGACTATTTTAATAAGTGGAGAATCCATTGAGAAACATGAACAAACTATTCCATAAACATTAAAAGCTTCAACAATGCATTAAAAGGATGAATAACCACCCATATATTCTAAAAAACCCAATGAGAATGTGAAGGAACTGCAACCACACCAAATAATCAAACAACTTACTCCCTTCCCTCAACGCATGAGAGGAAAATCTAAACTAGAACTGAATGAAACTTTGAGGGGAATCTTCTCTCAGGTTAAGTTGAACATCCCCCTTATAGATACAAAACAAAACATTCTTTCCTACTGAAAGTTCCTTAATGACTTCTGCACTTTTAAAAGGAAATTTTCACATAAAAACCAATTCCTTTTGGATGATAATGTGAGTAACACCATTCAAGGGACCATTCCTCCAAAGTTGAAAGATCTAGGATATACATACATCAATATTGACATAAGAGAGAACAAAGTTGTCAAAGCACTTTGTGATCTGGGAGCTAGTGTTAACCTCATTCCTTATGCCATGTATTGTCAGTTAGGTCTCGAAGAACTCCAACCCACATCTGTCACTCTTCAACTTACTGATCGTAGTGTTTGAGTTCATAAGAAGATATTAAAGGATGTTTTAGTGAAAGTTGAAAATTTAATTTACCTAGTTGACTTCATTGTCCTTGAAAATCACCCAAGAATAGGTCTTAGGGAACAAACCCCCATTATCCTTGGTCATTCCTTCTTAGAAACAATCAACTCAGTCATCTGAGTCTGAAATGGGAACATGACAATAACCTTAGGGAACATGAGTCTAGACTTGAACATCAATAATGAAAAATATCAAATTGGGGATGATGAAGAGATCCATAAGGTTAATTATATTGGTAGTGTTGATAGTGAACTCTAGGAACATCAAGGAATTACTGAAGTATGTTTAAGTCAAGAAGATATTTATTTTATTTGTTCACATGAGGGAACTTTGTATCCTTGGATTGAATCTCTTTCAGATATCTGTATTGATAATTTTATAGAATCACAAATCAATGATACCATGGGTGAAATCAACAACATTGAGTCCATACCCATTCATGACACTTCTTTGGCTAATTTAGTGGATGAAAATTCTGTTCACAAGGAACCAATTATGTCAAGAAATCTAAACAAAGAAACAGAGTTCAATACAAAGTCCCATCATTTCTTAGAAAGTGATAACCAATCAGATATAGAATTTAAGGTCCTACCTTTATCACTCAATTATTAGTTTGTAGGGTAAAATCAATCCTTTCCTATTGTCATTTCTTCCTCTCTTGAAGCCGATCAAGAGATGATGCTACTGGATGTCCTAAGAAAGCATAAGAAAGCAATTGGATGAACCCTTTCTAATATACTTGGGATTAAAACACTCATTAGAACTCATAGGATTGTTATTTAATTTGAATCCAAACCATTTCATCAACCTTAGCAGAGACTCAATCCAAATCTTATGGATGTGGTAAGGAAAGAACTACTTAAGTTATTGAAAGTGGGTATCATCTACCCCATTTCTAAGAGTGAGTGGGTAAGCCCAATTCAAGTTGTCCCAAAGAAAGATGTAATTAATGTGATCACCATTGATGATGGTAAACTTCTCACCACAAGGGTTAGTAGTGGATGGAGAGTCTATATTGACTATAAGAAGCTCAACTCTTGTACCAAGAAAGACCATTTCCCCTTTCCCTTTATTGATCAAGTCCTCGAGCGAGTGGCAGGTAATCAATTATATTTATTCCTAGATGGATTCTTAGGGTATAATCAAATCGAGGTCTCTTTAGAGAATTAAGTAAAAACAACTTTCACTTGTCCATTCAACACTTTTTCCTTCAAGAGAATGCCCTTTGGGTTATTTTATTCCCCTGGTACCTTCTAGCGGTGCATGATGAAAATCTTCTCGGACATGGTGGGGGATTTTTTAAAGGTCTTCATGGATGACTTCTACATCATTGAGGATACTTTTTAGGGATGCCTTCTAAATGTAAAAAGGGTTTTTAAGATGTGAGGATAAGAATCCCATCCTAAATTGGGAAAAATTCCATTTCATGGTAAAGGAAGGATTTTTCTAGGCCATCTGGTATATGGTAGAGGGATTGGAGTTGATAAAGCTAAGATCGACATCATTTGTCACCCTCCCTCTCCTAAAACTGTTAAGGAAGTGAGGTCATTATTAGGACATGGTGGTTTCTATAGTAGGTTCATTAGGACCTTCAGCTCTATTTCTTGACCACTTTATGCTCTATTAATGAATGATGTTCAATTCTTAAGGATAGAAAGATATGAGAAATCATTCTCTACACTCAAGTCAGCTCTTATCTCTCCACCTATCATGCAATATCCAAATTGGTAACTTCTTTTTGAGCTCATGTTTGATGCGAGTGACTTCACTGTAGGAGCAATCTTAAGACAATGGTGTGAGAAAACTCCATGTGTCATTTCTCATGCAAGAAAATCTTCAAATAATGCACAAATCAACTACACCACCACTAAGAAAGAGTTTCTTGCTATTATATTTTCCTTATATAAATTCAGGTCTTATCTCTAAGGATCACCCATCATTTTCTTCATCGACCATTCATCCCTAAAATACATCTTCCAAAAACAATATGCTAAGGCTAGATTGATTAGGTGGGTCCTTATTATTCAAGAGTTTGATTTAACCATTAAGGATAAAAAGGGTATTGAAAATATTGTAGCTGATCACCTCTCTAGGATGTAATTCGAAGACAACTCACATCACCTTTCTGCGTTAGATTCATTTTCCGATGAGCACCTCTATTCAGTGAGTGATTTACCATGGTCTGCTGACATAGAAAATCATTTGGTGACATTCAAAAATTCTTAGGGACCGAAGATAAGAAAAAATTCCTTTCTAATGTCAAACACTATGTTTTTTATGATCCTTACCTCTTCAAGTTATGTCCTGATAAAATAATTAGGAGATGGGTTCCTGAGTTTGAGAAAGAGTACATTCTAAAATTTTTTCATGAAGAGTCATGTGGAGGACACTTTTTTACAAACAAAACCATTGAAAATTTCCTCCAAAGTGGTTTCTACTAGCCTAAACTCACTAAGGATTCCTTCTAATTATGAAAAAGTTGTCCTTAGTGTCAATAATTAGGATTCATTACTAAAAGGAATAAAATTCCTATCACTCCCATTCTTGTCATTGAAATATTTGATTGTTGGGGAATTGATTTCATAGGACCCTTACCAAACTCTAGGGGATACCTCTACATCCTCTTAGATCATGATTATGTCTCAAAATGGGTTGGGGATTCCCACCAAGTCCAATGACCATCATGTTGTGATCTGATTTTTGGAAGAGCATATATTTTCTCAATTTGGAATTCCTAGGGCTATAATCAGTGATCTAGGAACCCATTTTTGCAACTTCCCATTCTCTTAACTCATGTATAAGTATGGGATTTCTCATAAATTTTCCACTATGTACCATCCTAAAAAAATGGTCATGCTGAGTTAGTGAATATGGAGATTAAGAAAATTCTTGAAAAAATTGTCAATCACTTTAGGAAAGATTGGTCTGAGAAAATATTAGATTCCCTTTGGGAATATCGTAAAACATTCAAAAACTTCCTAGGAATTTCACCGTATAGGTTGGTTTATGGAAAATCATGCCATTTACCTATTGAAATTGATCATAAGATATTTTGGGCAATCAGAAAAAATGAATTTCTATATTTCTTTGGCTGAAGAAAAAAGGAAACTAGCTCTTAATGAACTTGATGAATTTATGATGGAGGCTTATGAAAATTAAAGGATAAATAAACCTAGAGTTCAATCCTACCAATATAGGAATCTCAATGTTAAACACTTTGAACCTGGAAAATTTGTTCCCTTGTATTGTTTGAAACTTCATTTACACCCAGAAAAGTTAAGGTCTAGATAGTCAGGTCTATTCTTATTTCATCATGTGTACCCCCATGGGGAAGTAGAGATTCAGGATCCCACAAGTGGTTACATTTTTAAAGTCAATGGTCATAGGTTAAAACCATTCATTGAATCATTCAATAAACAGGAAAAAAGGTTGAGTTAACTGATCCAACCTATGAACCGGGAAAAATTGATTGATTTAGGATCCATGTTAGGCTAACGATGTTAAACAAAAGCGCTGCATAGAAGGAAACCTGTGGTTTTCATGTTTCCTATCTTTGTAGATCATCTTTTTTTAATGAATCATTTTTATATTTAAAAAAAATTAGACTGTTGAACTATTATTTTATTATGAGTACAGATGGATATGAAAGGGGAGCGAAATATTCATCCATGTCATGTGGTGTGATCCTTGAGTAACACCTTACCCAGAAATTTAAAAAGAAGACACTATATCATCAGTTCATTTTATTTTTATGTGTTTTTAGGTTAAAATAAAAATACAAAATAATAATAATAATTAAAAAAAATTAAAAGGACATGTCATAGGTTGGGGGGAAAACCCCGTCCCAATTGGCAAAGCTGTGGGGACTCAAACTCAGGACCGATGGGAGACAAGGGCACTTTCTTACCACTGACCTACGAATTACAGTGATTTCTTATTCTATAATTTTTGTATATATACTTATATTTTACTTTTTTTATTATATGAATATATATATATATATATATATTGTTTTGTTTGTTTGTTTTTTTTCTCCTTTTTCTACTAGGGAACTCCGCAAGTGACATGGATATCAAAGGAATAAATTGGAGCAGCAAGAACTTCAACTTCAACCACTATGTGACTTCATTCCATGATCCTCTTATTTCAAATTCCTTTTATAACTCCTCTAATATATCTCTACCCCCTTCTAAATTTTATTTTCTTTAAACACTAGGAACAATGTTATTCTAAGTTGGGGGGGGGTGAAAAGAATGAAAAAAATTAATTAATTTTGTATGCATAAAAAAGTGTGTGGAAGGAAAAACTTAATTAACCTTGAACATGATAATATAAATTTTACACCTTGTAACTGAATATCAAATAATTTTGCATGTCCTGATTCTGATTTTAATCCATGTATAATTTCATGAGCATAGATTTTGGAAATTGTGGCTATCTAATGTGAAATTTCATCATTTGTATTTTCATCCAAATAAAAAAAAGATCACATTGCACATACTTTGGATAGTGGGGTATTACTTTGAATTCATGGGTTCCCCTAAATAAATAGCATTGGTTTGGTGATAATTTTAGTTTTAATATGAGTATTAAAAAAAAAATAAAAAACAATAAATTTGTGCATAGAGAAATGAAATGACCTAATGCGTAGCTTTCGGTACTTGGGGATAATGACTCCAAAGTTGTCTGGCCCTAAGTTAGTAACTTTATCTCTATTTGTGGTAATTTGACATTTTTTACTGATTTAACTTGAGATGATTCCCGAGTATGTGGGATTCACTTGGTGCACAAAGGTTTTTGAGCTTGGGATTCACCGATAAAGTCCCACTACATAGGTTGACTCTATTGACTGCAATTTCCATTACCATGGAAAAATTGCAAAAAAATAAATAAAATAAATAAATAAGTACAATAAAAAAAATTGAATACTCATATTAACATTGAAATGTGATTGCACCAAGAGCTTTCATCATTTCCCCCTTGAATAAAAATGAACCCCCATGTCTATTGTGATACACAACACATCATCATGCTTAATTGATATTGGGTGAAATATGGCGATGAATTTGAACAAAAGAATGGGCTTGGACTTGGTATATGCTTATGAAACTATCTTTTATTAAAATATTTTGATGGATTTCATGATTTTTTGGTATAAGGGTTGTTGGTGATCATTGCGTTTTAAAATGTTTTTGGAAAAGGGAATACAAATTCATATTTTTGAGATAAATGTTTCTCAGGACTAGCAAAACTCAAGTTGGGGGGTGTGATTAGCCACTGAATGAGGATAATATTCATTTTTAATATATATAATATTCATTTGATTTATTATTCATATACACCATTTTAGTGCATTTTACACTTTGAACTTTAATTCACATTATGATTGTAATTTCTTCTTAAAATTTACTATTACATGGTACATTTTTGAACACATCCTAAAATACAAAATGGTTTTGATTTTATTTTCATGTATCCCATTCTACAAGGAAAAATTAATGGTTTTTAATCACTTGAATATTCACATTGGAAGACCACCAAATTGGGCTTTCATGCCAACACATTCTTGGAAAAGTAAACTAGATATCAACCCAATAAAGAAACTTTAGGGATAATATACAAGCACAATGAATATAAATATTTAAATAAAGATATATAAAATCATGGTTAACATTTCATAAAACAGTTAAAAGAGCTAATTCGGATGTTTTAATGGTGTTCAAGGTAGCCCAGGTGGAAGATAAAATTCTGGGCCAGATTCTATGGCCCAGAAAAACATCCCACCCATTTAATCATATCTAGGAAACCAAACCTTATTTTATGATGACATTTTACATAGAGTTAGTAGATATCTAGAGATTTATTTTTATCTGCTATTGTCCACTCCAATTCATTCATCTAGAAGGTTATCTAGGCACTTCTGTTCGGTGAATTCAAGCTGGATGAAACTTCGGGTCAACGGTAGAAAGGTATCCTCTCCCTTACTTTCCACCACCCTAGGCCTACCATAATCAAGTGGGATGACTTTAACTATTAGAGGCTCGACCCAATCCTCTAAAAATTACTATTTAAGGTAGTGGTATTGGATGATTTATTCATCTTTGATATTTGTTTTCATTGTAATTTTATTATTCTGATTGGTCTTTGTAACATTCTTCTTTCTCATGTAAGTTGTTCGAATCAACCTAGTTAATAATAAAATTATTTCCTTTCCTCTTACTATGTTTTTATATATATCACATTGACACCTTTACCTTAATTTGTGAATTAATTCACACCATACCTTATGATATTCATCACACAATGGTAGAGTGATCGTTATTTTGTTGTTTTTACTTCTTCAGTTTCTCCCTTATGAGTCTACTTCCCGCTTCCGTTGAGAACATGTCATCAATAAAGGGATAAATATTTTATCAGTTGATATAAGGGATTAAAAAGTTTATGGATTGGATTTTATTTCTCAATCTCTGAATGTTATTGATTTCTTTTACTTTAGTTTCTTTTATTCAAGGATTTTCTCTCTTCCTCCTCCTTATTGAATTTTATCGCCCCAATTTTATGTGCTAATAATATCCTCAACCTTGGGGTGATCATGAAAATGATCCTACAAGTGTATAGGTTATTATCATGTGTTTTTAAGGTGTTTAACCAGTAAGTGATGAGGTTAGTTTGAATTAATTAAATGAATCCTGCTCGACTTAATGAAATTGAAATTATTAAGAAAAGGGAATTCATCCAATCCACCCCAAGTGATAATCTAAGATAAACTCATTATTTTAATTTGAATTAACTTAAGTATCTTAGAGTTCACTTAAACCCATATAAAATGAACCCATTTTGTCCACTTCATAGCAAAAAACAATCTATATAATGTGCTGTCTATAAGTTTCTTCTTAGGTCTCTAAGGAATCGACAACCCCAACTACTCTACATTTGACCTCTTAACCCTAAAAACTTGGGTAAATTTGGGTGAGGCCACAAATCCTTCATTAATTTTTAACTCTGAGGATTTCTTTATTCTTATATATTCCTCCTTATTATGAATTTCCAAATAATTTCTTTGATAATACATTATCTTCTACAAAAGGGATGGTTGAGAAATAATTTGTGAGAGAATTGATGATGTTACTTCTTTTATGATTACCATGTCCATACTTTTCAAGTATAAAAATATTTAATACTTCTCAATTATAATCAATAATATAATTTCTAGATATTTTATACTTAGATAATCTACCACTTTATTTGTTTTCCCAAGATGGTAGTTGATTGAGAATTCGTAGTCCTTAATAATCTCTAACCATATTTGTAGGAATATATTCATCCCTTTATATATGGATATTTAACTGAGTCTATTATGATATTTATATATTTTAAAATTCTCCCCAAAGTGATAATGTTTCGGATTTTCAATGAAATGATTACTACAGCCAAATCTAGACCATGATTTGAGTAGTTCTGTTGATGAACTTTCAATTTTCTTGAAGAATAGTTTGTCACTTTTTCATTCTATATTAACACACAACTCAATGCCTTCTTCAAATTATCATTCTATACCACCCATTTTTTTTCCATTTGTGGGTAGCATAAGAATAGGTGTAGTGATAAGCCACTTTTTCAACTTCTTTAAGCTCTCTTCACATTCATTATTCCAAACAAAATTGAATCCATTCCAAGTTATCTTGGTTAAAGGGTTTGACCATCATGATAAATTTCTAAAAAATAAATAATAATATAGAGTTTACCCATGTAAAATATGGATTTCTATCACATATTCTGGCCTCTCCCATCCTTTAATTTCCTTTGTATTTGAAGTGTCCACATATATCCCATAATTTTTGATAATATGCCACAATAATGAGACTTCCTTCAATATGAACTCACATTTTCTATACTTTTAATAAATATTATCCATTCATAAGGTCTTTAGTACAATGATCAAATTCTCCTCATAATCTTCTTTTATTTTAGAGTATATTATAATATTTTTTATAAAGACGACCAATTTTTTTTAAATTAATCATTAAAGAATCTATTCATCAAGACCATGAAGACTACTGAAGCATTAGTGAGTAACAATGACATTACTATGAACTCATTGTGACCATAACTTGTATGGAAAGTATTACTAGGTATATCCTCATTCATTACCCTTATTTTATGATACCCTGACAGAAGATCCACCTTGAAGAATTATTGGGCTCCATGTATTTGATCAAACAATTCCTCAATGCATGGAAAATGATACTTGTTATTTATCATGATATTATTAAGCTTATGAAAATAAATACATTTATACTTTATGGTATCATTATATTATATCCTCATTAAATCATAATATTCATTAAAGGATTTTTACATAATTTAAAATATTTTAAAAATATCACTAGAAAATTTATTAAGGAAAATAACCTTTTCATTTTGAAATTAGTTATTCAAATTATAAAAATTTACAAAATACTAGGAGAAAAATTTTCTTTATAAAGAATCATGTAAACTTATAAAGTAATATTCAAGGAAAATAATAATCATTAAACTAGGAAAATATATCCAGGTGTTGTATGTTAAAATAAATATTATGTTCAAACCTTTATAAAAAAGTGCCTCATTCAGAAAAGGAAAAGAATATTTCTTTTAATTTTTTTTTATAAAAAGTAAAATATGGGTAAAAACTGATTTAATAAATTAATAAATAATAAAAAAATTCTTTAAAATATTTTAAAGAAAATAACTACATGGAAGAAAAATATTCCTAACAAAATAGAAAACAAGTCAATTTTAATTAAAAAATACTTTCACTATATTAAGTAATTAAAGAGAGAAAAATTGAAGGAAATTTTTTAATTTATAGGATTAAATAGAGGATAAAAAAATATATGGGTTTTAAGATATAAATATCATATAATTACCTCACCGTAAACTTAAAACATAAACAATCTTGAATATTGATTAAATTGTGAAATAAACTCTTACCTAAAGTATCATCTTGATTTGAATACATTCAAACCTACTAAATAATAAATTTAAATTTATTGTATTTAAATTCCAAAACCATATAAATAAATAATTTTTTATTTACCATTCCTTTATAATTTACAATTATTCTATTATTAAAATTTCTTCCTTAAAATGGACGTCCGGGTGAAAGATGGTCAATTATCCATGCATGTTTCAGTTTGATGGTTTTGGAACCTGCATATTGGTCATTATATTTTTATTCAAATAATATTAATCATGAAATAAATATCATATAAATTTATGATATATATATTTTGAATCATTATTTATAGCATGATAAGAAAAATGAATCACATCACTTCGTGGGGGTGGTAGTCCACACATACGGACGAGTGGCGTTATTATTTTTTAAGGAGTGGAATGGTAATATAGTAAATGATATATTATATTTAAATAATCATAATTATTTAATAAATATAATATATATTTATTATTTCCATATTTATAACAATCCATGTAAAATAGAGATGAAAAACAAATTACACCGCTACGTGGAGATGATATGACATATGAATTCATGAGTGATGTTTTCACATTACGTAGGATGGAAAAAAGTGGAAAATGGTTGTAACAAAATAATAATAACATATAAGTATATTTATTTTAATTTATTCATTATTTTAATATAGTTATAATATATTTATAGGAATTATAAGAAGAAATAATGTTGAAAGAGTCGGTAAAGACTATTACCTATTCTTTGAGAGACCTCCTTTGGATTACACTTGAAGCCCAAAAAGATTGGTCTTAGGAGATGATAAATAGTTATAGGATTAAGGGATGGAATATATAGTGGTATTAGGGTAGGTATATTTTTAGTTATAGTGTTCAAATGTTGTAAATAAGAGAGTAAATGAGGTGTGTTTTTATAAGTGAGGTGAGGGACACTGTTGGAATTACTTAAATTATTAAATTAATATAAATTAATTTTAATTTTTAAATGGCTCTAAATTGATATATTTATAATATATTATTATTATAATTCTAAATACTACAATCCAATACTATTTAGACAAGTTTAGGTGATGCTTGTAACCCTTATTTCCGAGTTTTAACTCCTATTAACCCTTTTGATGATTATCATGATATCAATTTTTTTACTCTTTAGGAGTCAATAACGTTAATTTAAAGAAGAAAGTGACCCATAAATAGATAAAAATTTATATTTTAAACCATATATCATTAATGTGTCTGAATATAAGGTTTTCATAAATTTTAATTCATTTAATAAAATATTGTTTAACAATAGATACCATAAAAGTCATTTTTAGAACTATTCACATAGTTGACTTTTAAAAACAACAATATTGAAATGGAATTAGAATATAAATTTTAAAAGAACACTAACATGTAATGTTTATTCATAAAACTCATTAAACACAATAATTCATCCAAACTGTATTACTTTCAATATTTTTTTAAAATAATTTATTTTATTTTTATATTACTTGAAAAAGTACTATGTCGGCGTTGCATAATAATTTAAGGTAATTATTAAATTAAAAAATTTAAAATAATTACCATGAAAAAAATAATTAATATTTAAAATAACCACTCATAATTTAACTTAATTTTTTTATCCTTATTAAAAAATATTTGAGATATTAAAACAAAGAGAGTGAAATTTTATTATTATGCTTTACTTAAAATAATATTAAGGCCATTATCAAAGATAAATGACACAATGTTTCCATATATTTTAAAATTGGTTTATTATGGTAAAAATATCATAAAATATAAATATGGTTTCTACTATAGAAATTTTAAAGCCTTGTCACATTATTTTTAACCTTAATTACCCAATTTATCCTTTCCAATGTGGAAAATATTTACCATGGTTACTATTTATAATGAAACAAATAGAAGAGTAATATTTACCAAAGTTTAACCATATGATTCCAAATAGAGAATAAATTTTATTAAATTTAATTTCTATAATTTTAAAAATGTATCTTATAATAAGCATGCAAAACAGAACGAAACCCTTTTAGAAAAATTAATTTTAATCAAAAAATTAGATTTATTCTTAATCCACGACTAGTAAAAATTATTATATTAATTTTAAAAAATTTAATTGAATATATAATATAAAAATTTATATAAAATAATTCATTAATATGTATTAATCTAATTTATTTAAATAAAAACACATTAAGTGCATAAAAAATATTTTTCATAAAAAACATCTCTATTTACCTTCAAAGGGTTTTTTAAATTTATAACCAATTTATAACAAATGAATTAATTTTATATATACGTAAAAAAATATTTTTACATAATTTAGTTGTACCTATTCATACCTTCCAATCAAAGGACTAGGTGATAACTACCACATTAAATAATAATATTTCAATAGTATATCATGGTTTGTTTAAACTTGGTGTTGTGTGAAACACAAGATATCAAGGGAAAAAAATATTTTTAAAGGGAAATATATCATTAAATTTTAGGGAATTATAGTCACAATATACATTTTGATAATACCTTACTTTCTCAGTACAATTCCATGAGTTGGAATAAATAATTACATATTATAATTTCTTTATTAGCTCCATCAGATGCTGCGACATATTCTGTATTTATAGATATTGATAAAAATGCATTAATTAATATTTAATTTATAATTTCATTATCCTAAATATGATATAAAATTGATCTTTAGGAAGACCTCTTTTATATCCCCTTAATAACTAGCATTCCTTCTTCTCTAAGTACCTAAAATATATCCCTTATACTTCAAAAACTATCACATAGTTATGACTACTTCCCTACACAGTTAAACTAGATTTAGTTGATATTTTACCACCATAATTTATGAATTGAAAATATAAAATATTTTATATAATAATTCATATGTGATAGATCCCACCAATAAAGCATATGGAGTTCTACTCATCATTTTAGTCTCCTATAGTGCCTTTTACAGATCTTATTGGAGAGTTTTATTCCATGTGATAATGAACAAAATTATCTCTTAAATTTTAATATATTTTATTTTTAATACATTTCTAGTTTATATAATTTAAATTGGTATAATCAACACATAGGTAATTTTTTTTTGGCCTATGTTCCCTTCAACTTGGGTTGTTACGTTATGTCAATCTTTAGAGAAAATTTCTAACATAGTCTTAACTAAATATAAGACTATTATTTTTTCCTATGTTATCAATATATTTTACATGAGAAACTATGGTGATCCTACTAACCACTTATATACATATGTAAGAATAATCATCCCATGATTTTAATGCTCGATATAATCCATAATTAGATCCTTTCAGTATAATCATTACATTAGATAATTTTTTTTGTTGAAAACCCATATGATTATATCAAATATATATTTTCATTTGTTTATGGTTTTTAAATTCACCCAAAAAATATAGTAATCATTGTAATCTACTGTGGAGATCTGAATTAAAATGGATTCCATCATCTGTACTGGGGAAAATTATTCTTTATAGTCAATGTCTTTAATTATCTTAAACCTCAAAAAACCATAATTTCTTTATAGGAATTTACTTTACCATCCATGTATATACCTTTATTTAATACCTATTTGGACCTTAATTGATTTATATCAAATGAAGGTACTACAAAATTATAGACTTGATTTTGGTATATGGAATCCATTTCTTATTTCAAATCCTCTTAACATTTTAGTTTATTTCCATTTACTGCTTCATTTTTGGATAATGATTCATTATTTTCAATAAATTACACATTGACTAAATCAATAATTATAAAAAAAATCTCTTGGTTTGATAACTTTTTTATATAGTATGTGTCATTATAACTTTACTTTTCTACATAATGGTTCCTATGATGACTCCTTATGCATCACTAAACTTGACATTATTTGATCATATCTTTCTCTAAAAAACTAAAATAGAGATTTATTCCCTTCTTATAGAAATATAGTCTCTCACATGAGTATGAATTTTTTATCTTATGTATATATATAACATCCTTTGTAACATTTAGGATAATAAACTAAGTACACTTGTGTTTTTCTAGATGCAAGCTTATTACTAAAATTATCCTTAACAAATCCTTTTCATCTTAACACACATATTGTGAGATAATGTATTTATTTTATATTATAACTTATATTATATCCATTTTTAATTTTAGTTAAAATATGGTTAATATTTAAAACCACAATTTATGAAGCATGACTTAAAAGGGATAATGGAATAACTTGCAATACTTACAAGAATAATCATTGATCCTCCTTTCACTAACACCATGACTCTGATGAAAATAAGAAAATGTGATTATATGAAGAATATCAACTCTATATTTAATGATTTTTGAATTATTGGTTGAGATATTCACTAACTTTTCTACTTGGAGAATCTATTATCTTCTTATCAAAATCATTCCCTACTTTATATTTTTATTCCTTAAATATCTTAAAGTAATATCATGATGTATATAAATTTACCTATTTTTTCTACTTGAAATAGTTCACACATATCATGATGAACTAATTCTAGAAGATTTTAAGGTTTATTACATTAAATGTTAACAGGTATTGTAATGACCCTCCAATTCTCATTGGATTGAGAGTACAACGAGTCATTACTAGGCCTTAAGCGACATCCCCAAGACGCCAAAGGAGGGAAATAAATGCCTAAGGGTTTCAAATAAAAATGGGGGATGATTTACCATTTAATAAATAGACCAATAAACCTACCAACCATAACCAACCATTCACTATATTATGCATGAACAAACGAAAGAAAAATCAACAACTTCATATATCTTAGAACCACATCAAAGTAAGCAATAATGGAAGAATAAACAAGTATCAAAGTACACAGCAGATAAACTACACTAAAATCTCCAAATACCTCAAGAATCCATGCTCCACAAGCTCCAAGCTCCAAAATCTCTGAACATCCCAAACATCACGAGGTAGTGCTGAACACATGTGAAACATTACCTTTGCCCTTGTCCCGGAAGATAGAATATGCAAAAGAACCAAAGTGCCAAAGTAGGGGTGAGTATAAAACTCAGAAGGTTTTCCCTAATGACATCCCTACTCATTAAAATAGGATATAAGAGTTAGAAACAATTATATAAAATAGTTTATATAATAAAATCTCTCAAAAATAGTTTATAACTAAATATAAACAAGTTTCCAAAAACCATTCATTTCCAAAATAATACAAGTTCAATTGAAACCAATTTTCCCAGCAAGATATTTTTCCAGAAAAATAACTAAAAAATCTTTAAAACCATTTCACAATATCCCTTCATTATCATACCCAACAATTACTCAACGTAACACCCCGAGATTTTATGAGAGATATTCTTTTTAATTTAATTAATGTCTTATGTTGTACGGTTCACAGATCATAAAAGGTAAGGAATTATTTCATCTCACCTTTATTTCTGTGAGACATATGCCTTAATCACCATATATTTCTTTTTTATAGTGTTTATTCTTCCCATATATGTTTTATGATTTTTATTATAGAGGATATGATATTTACATATGCATGTAATTTTCTTTATTTTATGACACATATGATTCCACCGATCATAAAAGGTAAGGGATAATTATTCTAATCTCATTCTTATCTGAGATTGTTTATTCATAAGTATTTACTGGGGTTATATTTATCATCCATGTCCATGTTTTAAAAAAAATGTTTTCATAAAGGTTTTACTATTCTTCCATATATGTTTAAAGTTGTGTTTACTTCTTTTTGTCTTTTACTATGTAGTATAGACGAAATCTCTCTTTTATTAACCATACGAGGTACTTTTTGACTTTTCTAGAAAAAGTACGAGGAGAATGTTTCTTTTAACATATACGACATTAATAGATTTTTACAGTTTCATAACGCCTTATTTCCATGAATCTTCCTCTACATTATTTCATTATTATTTTCAACAAAATCTTTTTCTTTTAAAATTACATGGCATTTTGAGAAAATAAAATGATTTTGAATAAGAAAGGATATTTTCCTCATGAATTCATTTCAAGAGTTTTATCAAAACTACATTCCATCTAAGATGACATTATTTAATATGTTTATATTTCAAGTATAATGTCTATTATTTACATGGTTTCATTTTTCTTATGATGAAATGATATCCATTTGTTCCATATAGATTATGTTATGATGGAATGATGTTTATGAAACCCATTTTATTCATTGGGTTATGATGAATGATTTATGTTTATTTTATGACACATGAAAGAATGATTTCATTATGAGATGGATGAGACCTATATATCCCTCCAATGCATTGGGTAAATATTTATATCTCATGAGACAGACATGGCTGGAATGACAAGTAAAATTTGTTCAGTAATACAGGGATGGAAGGACAAGTAAACCCGGTTCAGTAATGGACTTTGTCCACTATGATGGTCTTGGAATAATGCCTTGGATACTAGAGAAATAAAATAACGTGATTAATGGTTTTCCACAATTACATGTTTTATCCCCATGCTACTTTATCATGATAAATGTTCCTTTATGATCTATGCCTTGTGTACTTCCATGTTTTATGTCATTGCTCAAGATTTTGATGTTTAGATTTTATGTTCATGTTTTTATGTTCAAATGTTTATGGATTGTTTTATGTTATCCATGTTTACCCTTACTGAGAATTCTAGCTCACCCTTTCTATGTTTTATTTTCCCCAGGTTATAAATAAAGGTTTTAGGAAAGAAAACAAAAGGGGAATATCTTTATGGGAGATGTTGAAGATCTTTCACCATGATTAGAAGATTATGTTCCAAGTTTCCATAGACACTAAACTATTATGGTCCTTGGGTGTTTTTTCTATGTATTAAGTATTCTGAAAAAGTAATGTAATGTCCATGTACGTCAAGTTTGGGTCTCTACAGTTGGCATCAGAGAGTGGTTTAGTTATCCTTTGGAAACTAGGATGTGAAAACTTTAGTGAGATCCCTAGAGATATTTATAAGGTTTGTATAGGGATGTCTGTAAGGTTAAGTATAAGTATTGGTTGAAATCCTAGAATTATGATAACGATCATGAATAACCTAGGATTAAACCTAATATATTAGATATTGAAAGTACTCCCCCTTGATTATGATGTTTTCCTAGTATGATTTTTGCCTCTCACACTATTATTTTAGGGTTTTAGAGAATGGATGGAAACAGGAAGACTCATGTTAATAGAGAATATGATGGAAAATGGAATGATATTCTTCATGAGAAACCAAATGAAATGGGATTTGGAAGGCGAAACATCGTTATTATGCCTAATCAGAAATCTCATAATATGATCAATAGTCTCAACTTTGGTATGTTTCCAAACTCATCTAATAAGAGAAATATGGAGTTTCATGATGATCATAGAGGAAATAAAGTTCAATTTCCCTCATGTAAATCATGCGGGAAGAGGCATCAAAGAGAATGTTTAAAAGGAACTCGAAGATGTTTTGGGTGTGGAAAAGGAGGACACAAAGACAATAATTGCAAAGGAAAAGGTTTCGTTAACACAATGGACAAGGATAACAGTATTGGTAAGACATCAATAATGGTTAAATGTTTTAAATATGGAATTTATGGGAATTATGAAAATCGATTCTCTAAGGGAAAATCTCATGAGGAGAATTAGCATAGTCGTATGGGTAGTATTTATGTTACTGATGATGAAGAGACTACGAATGATATATGAGATAAAAGAAGTATTAAGGAATAAAATGATGATGCTTGGTCAATGGTTTAAGAAGGTAGTATGACGATTGCATGTTTATCAAGAATAATGTAAGGTACTATGGAATAAAGAAAAATATAAGGATTGTTACACTATTTTTTTTTCCTTTAGTATTTGAAAGTATATGTTGAATGATACCCGTAACCATGAAATGTGATTGAAATATTTTTGGAAAGCAGATGATATGCGCATAATGAAGGGTTAAGGAGAAAATAATATTTTTGATATTATTAATGAGATCATGACTGATATAAGGAAAAAGTGATATCATGGTTTGAATATATAGAATTTTTGGGATTTTGGTATGTTGAAATAGTTAACTTTTTACAACATTCATGTTTTCACTAAGGTTCTATGGTAATTCATGTTTCAATAGAATACATGATTAAGGAATTCACATGTTTTGAATGTGACCAACAAGATATATCTTATGATATATGGTGGGTAAATGATGGCATTCATATGTTTGGTAGATGACCTTTCTAGTAATATTTTTCTTTATACTATGTGATTGGATAGAAGTATTTTGGATAATCCTAAATATTGGAATGGATTAAGTTAGACATCAGATAGTATTGTTTAAGGATATAAATTTTTGATATTATTTCTAGAATGTTGTAATAGTATAGTTTTAGAAAAAGGGAAACCTACTGAATGGGCGACAACCCATTGCGTCGAACAAGGATGCGGGAATCGAACCCACAACGGAAGTGTGATAGGTCTTTATCGCATACCACTGGCCCACATGAAGTCCCTGGATAGTCGAAATTAGTTTTATTTTATTAAGAAGTATGATAGATGAAGTATAAGTCCATTTTTGGAATCATATATGGTTAATCTCACCATAGATGGACTTATATATTTAATAATTTGTCCTAACCTATTTGTGACAGAGAAGGATAGAATGACCTATCATTCTATCACATGATCTGCTAATACTTCAAGAATGAAAAATTCAACTTCATTTCTTTAAATAAGAGATGAAGTGGAAATTGTTCATGGAATTACCAACGATGATTTTACACTAAAATCAAGTAAGTATTTATCCTTATGAGAAAATTAATCATATTTAGGGAAATTATCTTGAAAACCAAAATTTTTGTCTTAGTATCCTCATATCCGATGAATCAGATGGTACCTTAGATTATCACAAATTTATGGCTTTGTGATTGTTGGATTTTTCATAGCCATGTTCTCTACCACTCTTCATCAGAACATTATGGTTATATTTCTCTTCCATATCCATATTTTTACATGTATTTTCCTATGTGTAAAACCATTGTTGAGTTTCTTTGGGTGACCGTTATGTTTCTAACATTACATTTTAAAATTAAGTTTTAGTATTCTTTTTTTTTGATGTGGGTTTCTATGAAAGAAACTTTGAAGTAGTAAACCATTTATAATCTCGACAAATTTCCAGGGTGAAATTCATTTTAAGGGGGGTAGAATGTAACACCCCAAGATTTTATGAGATTTTTTTAATTTCATTAATGTCATGTGTTGTACGCTACACTGATCATAAAAGGTAAGGGATTATTTCGTGTCACTTTTATTTCTGTGAGACATATTCCTTAATCACCATCTATTTCTTTTGTATAGTGTTTATCCATACCATGAATGTTTTATGATTTTTAGTATAGAAGATATGATATTTAAATATGCATGTAATGTTCTTTATTTTATGACACGTATGATTCCATCGATCATAAAAGGTAATGGATAATTATTCCAATCTCGTTCTTATATGAGATTGTTTATTCATAAGTATTTACTGGGATTATATTCATCATCCATGTCCATGTTTTATAAAAAATGTTTTCATAAAGTTTTTACTATTCTTCAATGTATGTTTAAAGTCGTGTTTATCTCTTTTTGACTTTTACTATATAGTATGGAAGGAATCTTTCTTTTGTTAACCATACGAGGTACTTTTTGACTTTTTCGGAAAAAGTACGAGGAGAATGTTTTTTTAACTTATATGGCATGAACATATTTTTATGGTTTCATAATACCTTATTTACATGAAGCTTCTTCTACATGATTTCATGATTATTTTCAACAAAATATTTTTCTTTTAAAATTGCATGATATTTTGAGAAAAGAAAATGATTTTGAAGAAGAAAGGATATTTCCTCAAGAATTCATTTCAAGTATTTTATCAAAACTATTTTCCATCTAAGATGACATTATTTAATATGTTTATGTTTCAAGTATAATTTATATTATTTACCTGGTTTCATATTTCTTAAGATTAAATGATATCCATTTGTTCTATATAGATTATGTTATAATGGGATGATGTTTATGAAATCCATTTTATTCATTGGGTTGTGATGAATGATTTATGTTTATTTTGTGGCACATGAAAGAATAATTTTATTATGAGATGGGTTGAACCTATATCTCCCTCTAATTCATTAGGTAAAGATTTATATCTCATGATATAGATATGGCTAGAATGTTAAGTAAAATTTAGTTCAGTAATACAGGGCTGGAACGGTAAGTAAACACGGTTCAGTAATGGAAATTGTCCACTATGATGGTCTTGGCAGCAATGCCTTGGATACTATGGAAATCAAATCATGTGATTAATAGTTTTCCACAATTACATGTTTTATCCCCATTCTACTTTATCATGATAAATGTTCTTTTATGATCTATTCCTTGTTTACTACCATGTTTTATGTCATTGCTGAAGATTTTGATGTTTAGATTTTATGTTCATGTTTTTATGTTCAAATGTTTATGGATTGTTTTATATTCTCCATGTTTACCCTTACTGAGCATTTGAGCTCACCCTTTCTATTTTTTCTTTTCCACAAGATATAAATAAAGGTTTTAGGTTAGAAAACAAAAGGGGAAGATATTTATGGGAGATGTTGAAGATCTTTCACCATGATTAGAAGATTATGTTCCAAGTTTCCAAAGACACTAACCTAGTATGGTCCTTGGGCGTTTTTCTATCATGTATTAAGTATTCTGCAAAAGTAATTTAATGTCCATGTACGTCAAGTTTGGGTCTCTACACTCAAATCTATGCAACCAACCATGCATGCTATGTTATGACAGTTCCATATTCATGAGAGGTTTCTTGTCGATCTACCAAGTTGTCACATGGTAATTTTTTCCTATGTGCCATTATCCCTTTGACACCGATCACAAGGTCATATTTCAACCAAGCCCTGTATATGCAATTCCCATGTACCATTAAACATTTGGCACCAAGCATAAGGTCATATTTCAACCAAGCCCTGTATATGAAACATGAACACACAACACATATTCCCAATGATCATGCCAAAACAACCTTTTCAATAAACACACCTTTTTATTGAAAACTATTTTCGTCGAAACCATTCCAATGACAAACCATTTCAATTCCTAACCATTTCAATAAAAATCTATTTTTATTGAAAATCATTTCAACTGAAAATATTTTTTCCATCAACTATTTAACAATTACATAAAATCCATATTTCAAAATTTTCATTTTAAATTCATAAAACTAAACCCACTTTTGCACAACTATTCACCAAGATCACACAATTTCAAAAAAACCATAAATCATCACAAATAAAGATTTTCCATGAATTTAAAAATCAATAAAACAATTTAAATCTAAGACAATCAATTCTATTAATAGGAGTCGAGAGAGAATCCACATTCCTCGAAGGTTTTGTTGAAACTTTGACAATAGATGAAGAACACACAAGAAAGCGGGCATATTCTCCAAGAACGACCTTAGTTCTCTAATCCTAGAAAGATCATGAATAAACATTGAATTATTTGGAATCTAAAAATGTAGATCTACCCACTATAGGTTCATATATGAGAAATAATGGAGATCAGAGAAGTCGATCTAAGCAGATCTAAGAAAACATGACAAATTAGGAAAGAATGGTGACATACCTCAAGAATCGGACCCAAAATCACCAAGGGAAGGCTCTAGTTTGGCTCCAACATGTGTGGGTAGGGTTATAAAGTATTCTAGGGAGAGTAATCTCAATATAGGGTCGTTTTGAATACAACAAAAAATATATAGAGCAAAAATAAATAAACTCTTAGAAAATAGGATCTAGATTTAACCTCTGCGCAAGGTTTGACCACATGGTTTGGGCCAACCATGTATGGATCGTGTGACCTTACTTTTGGTCCCAAAAATCCTTATAGAACCCCTAAATTCTCCCATCCTCCAACTTTACCCTTTTTATGAAAGCATATTTTTTATGGAAACGTCCCACTTTATGGAAACACCCCACTTTATGGAAACAAACCACTTTATGGAAACACCCCACTTTATAGAAACAACCCACTTTATGGAAACAACCAAAATGATGGAAACACCCAAATTTATAGAAAATATCTGTATTATAGAAACTCTCTATATTATGGAAACTATTTATTTTATGGAAACTCTATATTTTATAGAAATTCTATATTTTATGGAAACCCAATCAAAGACACACCAATTTAAAAAATGTGAGGAAACGGGTTATATTCCCAAAACCGGGGGTACTATAGGTATCTTGGTCACTATAACTTATATGAAATCATGTCCAATACCTAATAGTTTTATCTCAAAAGAGTTTAAACACCATACTTGGTATATTCTTGACATTTGTTTTCTATTTTTCTTTGATCAAGTGTTATTTTTCCACAATTGTGTATTATTTGAGTATTATATTTTATATTTGTCATTAATTACCAACATATGATATCATTGATAAAAATAAAATTAAACTATTATTCAAGTATGATATACTATAAAAAAATTTATGTCAAACATGAAATAAAATATCATTGTGTATAAATGCGACAATTCGATGTTGTTTTTGGTAACAAATAATACATAACAATATTTTTCAAATACAATAATATTTTAAATTGGAAATTTTAAGTTATGATATTATCTAGATAACGTAGCAAACAAACACTATTAATAACTTCAAGATCCACTTAAACTTCTGTAATCCTTAGGAAATTCCTTGTTTCCTATATTTGGATAAAAATGTGTGAGTCACATATAGTATCTAATACCCAAGAAGTGTAACTAAAAATATTACATTAAATGAGAAATATACCAAAAGTATAAGTTTTTATTACTTCATCTACAAATCATTGTGATTTCTCTCCCAATGACCTTTCTTACCATTTCTATATAAGAATCAAATTATTATACTACTAATTTTGTTCTAATATATCTCACGGGTCATATGTTTTGATGATTAGAAAACCCCTATTTGTTTTCATAGATATCTCTTTAAGTGCATATTAACATGTTTTTAATTATATTTTCATTTTATGAAGTTAATTATTCACTAAAATGATGTTTTTAAGTCTATAAAACTCTCTCATGTGAATTTTTTTAGCTATATGAAATTAATTATATGAGATTCTACGTATGTGAATTCACTTATATGATGGATTCTTCCTTGAACAATTCTTCTACACTATGAAATATACTATGTAAAATTCACTTATATTGATACTTCAGCTATGTAGAATTGACATTATAGAAATATTTTCTTATATAGAATCGACTATGCATAGAATTTGTTTACACAGAATCTGATACACAATGTTTTTTTTCTATGTGGTTCTTTTAGCCTTGTAAAATTTGTTACAAAGAATATTTGGATATTTGAACTTTTTTTTATGTTGATTTGGTTATGTGAACCAATCACATATGAATTTTTGGATCTATGTCTATATTTTTGCCTATGTGAATAACACCCACATAGATTTTTCTTATCTAGAGCATGTTTTGAATATGTGATACTTATACTAAAGGTATTTATTATCATTGGATTATTTTAAGGAAAATCAAGTTCTATTTTTGAAGCTTTGGAGTAATCACTGATTAAATAAGGTATGGATTACTTCTAAAAAAGTTTAAAGTTACAAGAATGGTAAAATGACACTCTTATATATGCTTCCATTCTTTTTGTTGATAAAATAAAAGATATAATTATCTAGAAAAGATTATATTTTATATATTTGTTTAATTTTTGGAACTCTGTAGGAGTTATATCCAAGGATATAAAAGTTGAAGAAATTTAAAAGATGTATATGCATGTAAGAAAATGAATCTCTCATTTTTATTATACATCGTCTTCTTAATTTCATTGCAACTAGATTTATTCTACTAAAATATAATAATTCTAAAAAAACAATACTAATATTATAAGTTTAATAAACATATTTTGGATTTTATAAGTTCATAATCAAGATTTTGTAGAGAAATTATTTATTCTCCTAGAATTATTTTCTACTTTTAGTTGTTTCTTGCAACCTTACACCTTAACTGAAGATAATTTTTTGATATATTTTATCCTCATGATTACAAGAAAACTCATTATATTGAGTGTGGGTTAAGGATATTATACTTCCTATAATTATATTCCTACAAAATTTAATTCTTTGTCATTTTTACCAAGTGATGGCTACTTGCACTCAAGCTAGGTAGTCCTTAGGAAAAGGATTGGACATAGAAAAAATCTACAAGATCACTGAGGGAGTATTGTTGGAGTTTATTAAGGGATATTTATGTCCCAAGATAGCATAAAAAAACCAATATTAATTTATCATGTTTATTTTTATTCAAATACATAATGGAAAATAATTTTTTTTAGAAAATTGATCATAAAGTCTCTTAGATAAAAGAAAGAAAAGATTACAAAAGTATGAAAGAGGATATTTTACATTTTTCCCATTGAAATATGGGAATCATATCACTAGGGAGAGAGTTAAAGTAATAAAACACCACATCAATAACTCCTTTTTTGGAAAGAAAATCATAAAGGTAATTTGATTCATGAAAGATATGCATGATAATGTAATTTATGGAAGAGAGCATGCCCAAAAAATTCACCCATCCTTCTATTAGCTTCCATGAAATATGAACCACTACCATTCATACTGCTTGAACAGTGTTAGTAGAATCACACTCAAACCATATGTTGTTCTAGTTTCATTTTTTTAAATGAAAACATATCTGATAAATCCAGTCATTTAAACTTTGAGAGCATTGGCATGGGCATAAGGACCATGGAGGACTTACACCACATCACCATCTTGATCTATAAAGAAGGCCCCATATCCTGAAGGCCCCAAATTTTCCCTGGATTCCCCATCAGTGTTTCATTTAATCCAGATATGGAAGGGAGAGAACTAAAAGACTTCGAGTGTACTGTGGGGCTTGGGAAAGTTCCCTGAAATTATTAGTCTTCTAAGTATGGTGAGGTCCCTCACTGTGTTGATGCATTGTATAACATTCAACACATTACCACTTTGTACTGCATCAATTATTTTAGCAACACCGGACTTAGAATTTAATTTTTTTCTACACATGATAATGGATATTAATATTTAAAAGGAAGTTATCAAAAAGTGGGTGTGGAATTTTAGAACTCAATTCACCCCACTCAAGCTATTATATAATTAGTTTGGGAAAAAAATATTCATATTAAATTCCATACCTCTTTATATTTAATTTCATTAAAGGTTGTTGTAAAGGTTCCTTTGGAATCATAGTTTCTATTAGCCTTTTGAAAATTTTACTCTCCTTTTTTCACCATAAGAATAGAATATTAATCTATCTTCAAGTTTTTATCTACATGGATAAACTCATCCAAAAGATATTGAAATGGTTTCTCAAGACTATCAATTTTATAGTTCTCAATAAAACTTAAGTAACTGGGTGATAATGATGAGTGAATGAAATTTATTTAAGTAATTTTAGTCATCATAAATCCTAACCATGATAGAAAATAAATTTAATCTATCATCTTGAGTATATGAATACCAATCTAGATTGTATATTTAAATTTACACATGTTTAGTGTAATGATATCATTTGTTTCTTACTTTACTTTATCCTAATTTTTTTAGAGATGAGATAATATGGTACAACCATCCATGTAATCATTCTGTTACTGTAACTCACTGTACATTGATGAAAAAATTATGATGTAAATATCAAACGTGTCATACATGTCTCTTATAAGATTCATTTCTCCCTCAATTACATGTTAAGGTTGCTCATCAGGTAGTGGGAACTCTATATCATATAATATCCTTTCATATCATAGTACTATGAAAAATCACTTTTACCACCATTGGATATTTATTTGGTTGATGACATTTTCTTTTTTCAATATTTATCGTAATGATTCTATAGTATTTATTGAGTTTTGTTCTACAAAATTAAAATTTAGTATATTAATACTTTTATCCTAATTTATGATTGTTTGGAAATTATTGAGTTATTAATTTTAAATATATCCCACAATTTTATTCAAGTATAAATAACCCTCAACCATTGTATTTGGAGTATATAGTTTCTTGGATATTTTAGTGGGAATTGATCCTTAAACCTCTCTTCATAGCCCGTTGTATTCCATCACCACTACTTCAAGAGTCTATGGGATTCTTTTGGTAGAACAACAACAATTGTTTTTGACTCCTTTATCTATTTATTGGAGCCTTATGTTTGATGAATCCTTAAGTTTTTTTTGGTCAATAGTTTCCTAAATAATTTCACGAAGATAGGTTTATATACTTATTTTATGTAAATTTTAGTAAATTCAACCCTCTAATTTTATTTGAACTATCTTATAAGAGGATTCATCCTCAATTATGGTGGACAAGTACCTAAAAATTTTATTTTATTTTTACTTAAGTGTTGGAAGGAAATTATGACTCAATTGTCACGACCCGTCCTCAGGGCCCATGCCGTGACAACCCCAAGCCCGCCTTCCATAGGCTAGGGGCTGGAGACTAGCACCAAAGGCGTAAAACCTGATAACTGGGAAGGCATTGCCTTTATAAAAGTAAACAAAACACCACAAAGTACAAGCGGAAGTAATACAATAAGTACAAAAGAAAGTGCTGAAAAGTAAATGGTCCAGAATACAAACCCAACTGAAAGTACAACTACAACTGAACGAAAGTACAATAGAAAAGATAAGAAGATGGAAGAATAGAAGCATCTCCTAGGTCATCCACCTAGGATCCTACCAGAAGGGTAGGTACAGATGGCGCAACTCCTGGATCGTCCACCACAGATCCTACCTGAAGGGTAGGTATAGATAGCCTCCACAACACTCTCGCCCATCAACCTCTTACGAGTATCGTCTCGTCGTGAAGTCCACCTCTGGATACTGACTCGTCGTGAGGTCCACCTCTGGGTACCATCCAGTCCTCGAACACTCGGCCTCCATCAGCGATGCCCGTCGTCTGCAACCAACACAACGAGGTGCGTGTATAGCCCATGCAGGGGTGAGTATACGATACTCAGTAGGGACCCCGAGACCCTCAAGGTCTCACTAAATCCAACAAGGATAACCACAAAGAAGGATCTCAACAGATAACCCTTACTTAGGTATAAGCCCATACTTATTCTTAAGTTATCAAGTAACCCATCTCAATCATGTGGAAACACAAGGGTTATGAAATAAATGGATAAACACTACCTAGGTATATGCCCATACATATACCTAAGTTATCAAGTGACCCATCTCAATCATGAGGTAAACACAAAGGTCATATACTCAGCTCAAACCAAGATTTTCATTATCTAAACCGTGACTGCTGAAGAGCTCCGTCTCTGATGAGTACAGTGATCCTGTCACAACTCCGAGGTACTTCTCACTAACCAAAGACTGTTGAGGTACTCCTCCTATCGAGTACTGCGGGCCATCCACCCAAACACAGTAGTGCTTCCCGCCGGGGTCTGTCACCCAAACACAGTAGTGCACCCCCACTAATAGCCTACAGAGGTACTCCTACTATCGATTACCGCAGGTCTGCTGCCTGCTACCAGGCGCTCCGTCCGCTGTGGGTCTGCACCCAAACTCAGTAGTGCTCCATCCACTGGGCTAGTCGACTCACTCTAAGTCGAGTCTTTCAAGCAGTTGTCAGGTCTCAGCCGGCTACACGGTCTCCGTACTTCCTACGCTCGTCTCCGGGAGGGTCCTCTCCACGAGCTACAGGTCGATAATCCAAGTATCACAAAGTCCCACAAAGAAGTATCTCAAAGGACCGCCTCGTCATAGGGGTCTCAACGCAACAGACGACGTGACAATCGGGCGCCCGGTCTGTGAGTTATCAGCTTTTTCGTCCCAGGGGCCCAGTTGGTTTTGTGTGCGAACCAACCCGGCCGTATCTCAACCGTACCCCGAACTCTCATAGAGTATACTCATAGGGACCGTTTCTCATCATGATCACCAATTCCACTGACGGTTCGTCAAATGGACATCCGGTCTGAAAGTTATCAGCTTTTCCGTTCCAGGGGCCCGGTTGGATTTCAGGTTCAATCCAACCCTGCCACTATCCAACATCGTCCAAACCTCAGGAAACGTATGCCAAAAGTTCCGTCTCATCAAGAGGAATCCAACAAAGTCGACGTCACGTCAATCGGACGTCTGGAGCTCAAGTTATAAGCGTTTCCGCTCCGAGGGCCCGGTTGGTTTCGGGTTCGAACTAACCCGGAAATACCCCAAGTTCTTCGAAACCTTGAGTGTAATATACCGAAACAAACTTCTCGATCCAAGGATCGCATCGCAACTAACGGTACGTCGATCGGAGTTCCATAGCCCATGCTATGGGCAAAAGAACGAACCTGTCCGGTTTTAGGGGGTTTTGGGCCCAGACCGACCCAGCCCGAGACCACCTGGGTCGGCCCGAACCGGGTCGACCCAAACCAAAACCGGGTCCAGCCCCTTAGGGAGCAGCCCGGCCTGGTGGGCGTATCCCAGCACAACCGACGCGGCCCGGCCTAGCTGGCGCGGCCCGGCCCGACCTGGGCGGCCGATTGGCCTGGCGCGGCGCGCCCCGCACGGCCGGCTCGGTTCTGGCCGAGCCATTTCGGGAAGGGGGGGGGGGGGGGGGCTTCCCCCTTGATTGAAACCGCGACCCCCGTGGGGCCGCTCCTTTGGCCAGCTGGGGGTTACGACCCCCAGTCTCCCTCCTGAAACGGCCTGCCCGGTGCTGCCACCGTGGGACCCCGCGGTCCCGCCCTTCTGAGGTTCCGGCGGCCGGCGGTTCTAGCCGCCCCACCATGCTCCGCCGCGGCTTTGAGCCGCGGCCTTGTCCCACCAGCGCGGCGCGACAGCACCGCGCCCCTCCACCGCAGCCCCGCTCCGGTCGCGGCCCCTTCGTGGTTCTCCAACGTGGCATGACGGCGTCGCGGCTTTGGTCAACCTCAATGGCGCGGCGCGACGGCGCCGTGCTTCTTTGCCTGTTCATCTTTGTTTCTGTGCGATGTCGTTGCACCGCTCTACCTTTGTTCGTGCCGCGACAAACACATCATCAAAGGAGGAGGAGGGTCGGCCGTGTTCGTGCGGTCTGACCTCCTCCCGTTAATCCGATAATAGGCAGCCATAAAAATAATAAAGACGAAGAACAACAAGGAAAAAATCCATGAACATCAAGTTAACCCCTACTTGGATATTTGACGTCGCACGTCGGGCGTCGCGGAGAACGGCATTGCGAGGCAAGGTTCTGTAAGCGTTATCGGCGTCTCGGAGAAGAGAACCGTCAGCGTCGCGGTACACGGCGTCGCATTTTCAATCTCCGAGGATCCGGCGTTCTTCGTTGTCCTTCGTCGGAGACCGCTGTTCTTCGTCGGCGACGGTGCATTCTTCGCGTTCTTGAAGGAGGAAGAACGTTCTTCATGACTTAGAGCAAAACCTCTCCCAATTCATCTCACACAACGAAACTAAAACTTTAAGAAATAAGACCTTGTCTTATTTAATTAACTCACAAAAGCCACCAATCAATTAGAAATTCAAAATTGAATTCTCAAATTAATTATATTGAACAACTTAAACGGTTAAATAATTAAGAGAGTTGACTTTTCATTAAAGGGGGGTGCGGGTGTGTTACACAATTAATGGGGGGGGGGGGGGGGTTGTGGAAGGTTAGGGAATTTGAAAAGGTGGGGACTCGTGTGGTCCCCACCTCACAAATATCCTCTCATGGGAGGTTATGTGGGTGTGGGCCCCACCAACGACCTCCCCCTTGTATGATATAACCAACTCAAATAAAAAATGTGTGCAACAAAATTTTTATTTAATTAAAGGTTAAACTCTAAAATATAACTTCAAACCCGCTTAAATCGCAACTGGGGAAAAGGACCCATTAAGAGAAAACCGGCGCTGTGAGTTAATCAGTGCCCTCAGATTTCGATTCCGAGCACTAGTTCAAGAGATAGAAAAACCCGCTCGTTCGTTCACTGAACGTACCTGAGATAAACTTAGGAAAATGATTCTGGGCACACCGGGCCTCGGAATCAGGCACCGTCAGAAACTGCGTACTCATAAAATTCCAAAGAAATTAAGAAAAAAAATTTCCTTGAAATTTACGGGTCTTTAAATTACTCCCAGCTCAGGGCTTTACGTCCCCGTAAATCTTAAACACAAACTAGGGAAACAAAAGTAGTACTGAGCACGCATCTGAGCCTTCCGCTCCCATGTGCTCTCCTGGTGGTTCCCATACTGCCAGTGAAAACACACCTGAGGAATCGACTGTCTACGTAAGATCCACTCCTATCGATCCTCGATCCCCACTAGAACCTTCGTGAAAGTCACCCCATAACCAATGTCTAGCTCCCCATGGTCGATGGTATGCATCGGGTCAAGCACGTATCTCCTCAGTTGAGATACGTGGAAGTCATCGTGCACCTGATGCAAAAGAAAAGTCAAGAAGGTACAAAAGAAAGTGATGAAAAGTAAATGGGCCAGAATACAAACCCAACTGAAAGTACAACTACAACTGAATGAAAGTACAACAGAAAATACAATCAGTTGGAAGAATAGAAGCAGCTCCTAGGTCATCCACCTCGGATCCTACCTGAAGGGTAGGTACAGATAGCGCAACTCCTGGATCTTCCACCACGGATCCTACCTGAAGGGTAGGTACAGATAGCCTTCACAACGCTCTCACATGTCAACCTCCTCCGAGTATCGTCTCGTCGTGAAGTCCACCTCCGGATACTGACTCGTCGTGAGGTCTACCTCTAGGTACCGTCCAGTCCTCGAACACTCGGCCTCCGTCAGCGCTGCCCGTCGTCTGCAACCAACACAATGAGGTGCGGGCATAAACCATGAAGGGGTGAGTATACGATACTCAGTAGGGACCCCGAGACCCTCAAGGTCTCACTAAATCCAATAAGGATAACCACAAAGAAGGATCTCAACAGATAACCCTTACTTAGGTACAAGCCCATACTTATTCCTAAGTTATCAAGTAACCCATCTCAATCATGAGGAAACACAAGGGTCATGAAATCAATAGATAACCAATACCTAGGTATATTCCCATACATATACCTAAGTTATCAAGTGACCCATCTCAATCATGAGGTAAACACAAAGGTCATAGAATCAGCTCAAACCAGGATTTTCATTATCGAAACCGTAACTGCTGAAGAGCTCCGTCTCTGACGAGTACAGTGATCCTATCGCGACTCCGAGGTACTGGTCACTAATCTAAGACTGCTGAGGTACTCCTCCTATCGAGTACTACGGGCCAGCCACCCAAACACAGTAGTGATTCCCGCCGGGGTCTGTCACCCAAACACAATAGTGAACCCCCCCTAATAGCCTATAGAGGTACTACTCCTGTCGAGTACCACAGGTCTGCTGCCTGCTACCAGGCGCTCCGTCCGCCATGGGTCTGCACCCAAACTTAGTAGTGCTCTATCCACTGGGCTAGTCGACTCACTCCAAGTCGAGTCGGTCAAGCAGTCGTCAGGTCTCAGCCAGCTACACGGTCTCCGTACTCTGTACGCTCATCTCCGGGAGGGTCCGCTCCATGAGCTATAGGTCAATACTACAAGTATCACAAAGTCCCAAGGAGAAGTATCTCAAAGGACCACCTCATCATAGGGGTCTCAACGCAATAGACGACACGACAATCAGGCGCCCGGTCTGTGAGCTATCAACATTTTTATCCCAGGGGCCTAGTTGGTTTCATGTGCGAACCAACCCGGCCGTATCTCAACTGTACTCTGAACTCTCATAGGGTATACTCATAGGGACCGCTTCTCAACGTGATCACCAACATCATTGACGGTTCGTCAAACGGACGTCCGGTCTGAAAGTTATCAGCTTTTCTGTTCTAGGGGCCCGGTTGGATTTCAGGTTCAATCCAACCCGGCCACTATCCAACAATGTCCAAACCTCAGGAAAAGTATGCCAAAAGTTCCGTCTCATCAAGAGGAATCCAACAAAGTTGACGACACATCAATCGGACGTCCGGAGCTCAAGTTATAAGCGTTTTTGATCTGAGGGCCCGGTTGGTTTTGGGTTCGAACCAACCCGGCCATACCCCAAGTTTTCTGAAACCTTGAGTGTAATATACCGAAACTACCATCTCGATCCAAGGATCTCATTAAAACTAATGGTGCGTCGATCGGAGGTCCATAGCCCAAGATATGGGCAAAAGAAGGAACCTATCCGGTTTTAGGGGGTTTTGGGCCCGGACCGACCCGGCCCGAGACCACCTGGGTCGGCCCGAACCAGGCAGCCCGTACCGGGTCCGGGTCTGGACCCTTAGGGAACGACATGTCCCGGTGGGCGCAACCCGGCCCAACCGGCACGACCTGGCCCAGCCGGCGCGGCCCGGCCCGACCTGGGTGGCCGGTTGGCCTGGCGCGGCGTGCCCTGCACCGCTGGCTCGGTTCTGGCTGAGCCGTTGCGGGATGGGGGGGGGGGGGGCTTCCCACCTTGATTGAAACCGCGGCCCCCATGGGGCCACTCCTTTGGCCAGCCGGGGGTTACGACCCCCTGTCTCCCTCCTGAAACGGTCGGCCCAGTCCGGCCGGCCGGTTCTGCCACCGCGGGACCCTGCGGTCCCGCCCCTCTGAGGTGCCGGTGGCCGGCAGTTCTAGCCTCCCCGCCATGCTGCGCCGCGGCTTTGAGTCGCGACGTTGTCCTACCGGCATGGCGCGATGGCACCGCGCCCCTTCGCCGCGGCCTCGCTCCGGCCGCGACCCCTTCGTGGTTCTCCGGCGCAGCACAACGTTGCCACGACTTTGTTCAGACTCAGCGGCGCGACGTTACGATGCCACGCTTCTTCGACCGTTTATCTTTGTTTCAGCGCGGTGTCGTTGCACCGCGCTACCTTTGTTCGTGCCACGATAAACACATCATCAAAGGGGGAGGAGGGTCGGCCGTGTTCGTGCGGTCCGACCTCCTCCCGTTAATCCGATAACAGGCAGCCATAAAAATAAAGATAATGAACAGAAAGGAAAAAATCCAAGAACATCAAGTTAACCCTTACTTGGATATTTGACATCATATGTTGGGCATCGCGGAGAACGGCGTTGCGGGGCAAGGTTCCGTAAGCGTCGTCGACGTCTCGTAGAAGAGAACCGTCGGCGTCGCGGTACAGGACGTTGCATCGTCGATCTCCAAGGATCCGGCGTTCTTCATCATCCTTCGTCGGAGGCCGGCGTTCTTCGTCGGCGACAGTGCATTCTTCGCGTTCTTCAAGGAGGAAGAAAGTTCTTCAAGACTTAGAGCAAAACCTCTCCCAATCCTTCGCACACAACGAAACTAAAACTTAAAGAAATAAGACCTTGTCTTATTTAATTAACTCAAACAAGCCACCAATCAATTCGAAATTCAAAATTGAATTCTCGAATTAATTATATTGAACAACTTAAACAGTTAAAAAATTAAGAGAGTTGACTTTTCATTAAAGGGGGGTGCGGGTGTGTTACACAATTAAAGGGGGGGGGGGGGGGTTGTGGAAGGTTAGGGAATTTGAAAATGTGGGGACTCGTGTGGGCCGCACCTCACAAATATCCTCTCATGGGAGGTTATGTGGGTGTGGGCCCCACCAACAACCTCCGCCTTGTAGGATATAACCAACTCAAATAAAAAATGTGTGCAACACAATTTTTATTTAATTTAAGGTTAAACTCCAAAATATAACTTCAAACCCACATAAATCACAACTGCGAAAAAGGTCCCCTTAAGCGAAAACCGACACTGCGAGTTCATCGGTGCCCTCAGATTTCGATTTCGAGCACCAGTTCAAGATATAGAAAAACTCACTCGTTCGTTCACTGAACGTACCCGAGATAAACTTCGGAAAATGATTCTGGGCACACCGGGCCTCAGAATCAGGCGCCGTCAGAAACTGCGTACTCGTAAAATTCCAAAGAAATTAAGAAAAAAAAATTTCTTAAAATTTCTGGGTCTTTACACAATATTTATTTGATAGAATTTAGATTAATTTTTCCATGATTAATGAAATCCATTTCAATTTATCATGATTGATACAATGTGATCACACTCACAAATTTAACTATTCATAAATAGAAAACATTTGTCACACAATTATTCATTTTTATATTTGAATGGTTATTAAATATTATTTATGTAAAGGTATAAACCGTTAATTTGTAAAATAATTAACAATGTGTGAAAAAAAACAATGACACGACCATAAGATATTTTCTACTAGTTTATACATCAAGAGGATGACAGTTTCGTTAGTTTAGAAAAGATGGAAAGAGGGGGGGGGGTTGAATTACCTTTAAATTTTTTTAGAAATTAAAACTAAACTTGATGATATTAAAAAAATTAAATTAATAAAAAAAATTAAACGAGTGAAGGTTATTTAAAATATAAATTTAAAATATAAAGAACATTTAATTGATAAAGGAGTTTGAAAATAATCCATAATGACATCCCTATATCTACTCACCTCAAGATCCTTGAGAGTTTTGGTTTAAACCTTTATTCTGAATGGTTGTAGAAAGAAACCCAAACTCTTTATTTTTAGAAGATATAGAAAGAAATCTATTTAAATGTATAATACCCTTGTTTTTTAATGGTAATTTCCAATAAACCCAAATACATAGATAACCTTTTAGTCATTATGGATATAAAGACAAGTCCTCTTACTTTAAGGTAGTAAGAACCTATTACCCACACACTCAATGTAGTGAGAACATAATAAAAGGAAAATACAGAGTTTTTATTAGGAAAACCCTTTGAATCACATTCAAACTCCTCCAACATGAATTTATATAAATAAAGAGAGGGAGGATGAGTAAATATTGTACACATTAGTAAGAGAATAATGAAAATGAAGCATAATGAAATCAATAAAAAATATCCAAGGTAACCATTACCTTCTATGAATCCTTGGGGGTGAATTTATATACTACAATTTCATTAGGAATATTATAGTGGTGATGGGGGTTTAATAGAGACATTAAGAGTCAAATTAAATCATTTAGGGTGTACACTAATAATTATTTTTCTGTCTATCTAGATACTACTGGATAGTCGGTGGTATCCCTTTGTGTATCCACTGGCACCTGCTGGTGGAAAACTATAAAAGGTACTCTACTCACTTTTTGATCCCTTTGTTTGGTCCAATACATTCTTGAAAACATTTCTAAAATACAAACATTAAAATCCATTAAAAGAAAATGTTAGAAAAAAAAATCTGTGTTTGTGATCATTAAAACCACCTAAAAGAGTGATATATACTACATTATCTCCCCATTTGTTATTATCACAAAAAATTAGTCAATTAATTATACAAAGATATTCACGATTCATTTTACATGAATATGAAAAAAGAATTTAAATATTTCATATTGAAATTTTTCAATGATTTTAAAAATATATTCATTTTTTAAAAGAAATTTACATTTAAAGTTATTACTAATATATTCTCCCCATTTGTGATTGTAAAAAATCATAAAAAACTTTAACAAAAAAATATAAAAATTTATTAAAATTATTAATATTTTTTTCAAATATATCTTTGAAACAATATATCTTTTACTATAAACACACCTTTAATATTATAAAAGTCGTCTATCCCTTTGATATTATTTAAAATCTCATATTCATGGGTTAGAGAAATAAGGGTAATGCATTCATGATGAAATATTAATATATGGGAAACACAATATTTTTTTAATTCAATTAATAACATAATTACTGTTCTTTTGAGAGAGTCAAAATCATTATTTCTTTAGAAATATAAAATTGATATTTCCATAAAAGTATATTTTGAAAAATATTTAATAAATAAATTATTTAAAAATTTTATATATACATTTGAAAATAAAAAACCACACACCACATGTTCCTTTGCTTAAATATAGAACTTTGAATTTTAAAAAAGAAAATCTAAAATGTAATTTTAAAATGAGTCTCCCTCTTAGTCAAATTCATCATTAAAAGGGTTGTCTCCCCCAAACATTATGTATACTTTTAAAATTATAAGGGGGTAACCAAAATAATGTAAGTAAAGAGTTGAATAAACATAAAAAAGCACACCTAATAGAGTGAAAAGAGATAGATCAATCACTTCCAGATTTAAATAAATGAAATTGTAATAATAAAATTCAAGACTAAAAGATAAGTATATAACTTAATAAATACCAAGGTGAAAAATAAATGGAAAACCATATGATTTCAAAATTAAAATGAATTAATTACAATCATACCATTCCTAACCCCCCTTAAAAAAATAAAAATTACCAACTACAAGCATTTTTGTAAAGATATAGGATAATTAAAGACTAGTGAAAACAAAATCTAGCATGATATCCCATTTTTTTGGAAATGTTCACTAAGAAAGTGTAACCTAAGGTTAATGTTCTTAGTCTGATAGTATTGAATTGGATTTTAGAAATAGAAATTACACTTGTGTTTTCATAGTTAATTGGAACATGATCATAATTTTGGCCATAATCTTGAAGTGTATGTTTCATCCAAATGATTTGGGAGAAAAATATCATAATGATAATATATTCTACTCTATGAATAGAAATAAAAAATTAATTTTTCTTCTTAAAACTACATGAGAAAAGGTATTTTACAAGTATGTGGAAATTCCCAATTGTAGTTTTCTTATATAGTTTACACCCACCAAAATTTACTTTGAAAAAACTAGTATGTTCAACGGATGTATCTTTTGGAATAGAAAACCAATATTTTTTATATCCTTTAAAACAGTTAAAAATTATTTTAAGATATTTTAAATGGGATTCCTTTTTATTAACATTAAAATGGTCATGAAGGAATTCACGAAATATGATTTCCTGATGGGTCATGGTAAGATAAAGAAGAATCTCAATCACACCTCTATAAATAATGTTGTCCACTGGCTTACCAGCTTCATACAAAGAAAGATTATAAGAAGTACTCTTTTTAGTACTAATATCCTCTACTTTATACTTTAAAATCTCATTAGTGCATTTTATTTTTCTAATAAAATTTCCATCCATGTTTTGAGAAATTTGAAAATAAAGGAAAAATTTGAGTTCCCCCAAAAAATAATTTTAAATTATTCACTCATTAATTCATAAAATTAATTGAAAATATATTATTTGGTTGAACCAAAAATGACATCTTCAACTTAAATTTGAAAAATAAAAATATTCTTTGAAATTTATTTTATAAATAAATTTAAATTGACCTTTACAATTTCAAAACCATTTTTTAAAATAAATTTAGTAAAAAATTTATACCAAGTAGAATAAGTTTTTTTAATCCATAATGTGATTTGGTTAACTTGAAAATATGATCTATAAATTTTGAATTTTCAAAACATGGTGGATATTAAAAAAAACATTTTTAGAAATAAAACTATTTAAAAATGAACTATTACCATACATTTGAAAAGAATAAAAATTAAATGAGATATGAATACCAATAAGATTATAATTAATTATATCCTAGTGACTAGTGAAAAGGATTCACCATAATCAATTCCACCTCTTAGTAATAGCCTTTATCTATATAGCACAAATTTTTATGGATGATATTACCTTGTTCATCCAATTTATTTATCAAGACCCATTTAGTACAAACATCAAGATGATCATGGGGCCTTTCCACAAGAGTATAAAAATTGTTCTAGGTAATTTTTTTAATTCCTATTCCATGTAAAGAAACCAATTTTCATTATTAATGGAATAATAAAGATTTTGGAGCTCTAGTTGTAATGAAAAATCATGATGTTCTACTTCATTTAAAATGAACCTTCAAATATGAGTACCGATTTGCAAATCACGTAACATTTTCAAGTGGATGGTCTTTAGATTTAGCCCACGATTAGGCAAAGGGCTTGGTTTTTTTCCAAATTCAAATTATTAATGAGGTTGAGGTTCATTTAAGGTAAAATTATTGAGTACTACCTCAACATAATAATTTTGTGGATGAGGTTTGGGAGAATTATCATCAAATTTGATGTGAATTTACTCTTCAATGGTTTTGGTCCTTTTATTGAAAACCTAGTAAGATTTTATTGAGTTATAATATCTGATAAATATACCTTCATTTTATTTAGGGTCAAATTTACATAGATTATATTTAGTGCTAAGAATAAAATATTTACATCCAAACACCTTTTAAATAACCAACATTAGGTAATTTACCTTTTCAAAGACCATTCAGGATATTTTTAATAATGGTTCTTATGAGTATATGGTTAATGGTATAGCATTTCGTATTAATAGCCACAACCCAAAAATATTGAGGGACCTTGAATTAATTAAGGATATTTTGATAATTTTCTCTCAAATTTTGATTCCAACTTTCAAAACTGCCATTTTGTTGAGGTCGTATAGGAAAAGAAAAAGTATGGTATAACCATGTGAAACAAAAAAATTAGCAAAATTATTATTTTAAACTCTCCCCTATGATCACTACTAATGGAAATGATATTATACCCTTTTTTATTTTTTACATATTTGTATATTTTATGAAGAATTTACAAGACCTTCTTTTATGTGACCAGAAATAAAGCCATGCAAATCTTAGATAATCCTAAAAAATTGATATTAAGTAAGATTTACCTCCTACACTAGCCACTTAGGTTAATCAAAAAACATCTTGGTGTATAAGTTCAAGGACCTCAGATGTTGAAATTTACTTTTTAGATTTTAAGGTTGACTTGTGTTATTTACCAACTTGGCATGGTTCACACACATTATCATTTTATAAATGAAATTTTGGTATATATCATACTATATGTTTCTGGTTAAGTTTTACTAGTGGGTGTGTGCTTCAATGACTAATGCATCTATTACATGGCCATGAATCACTATATTTTTCACTCAAACATTTAATTTTTTTTATTTAAATGGATTTCAAATAAATACTATATATTTTTTGAAATCTAGAAGTAGAAAATAAAATATTTCCATGGGAATTAAAAAAAATACAAACATCATTTTCAATTAAAACTTTAAAACTACTATTAAAAATTAACCAATGCTAAGTAAATTATTATTCAAATATTTAATATATAAAACATATTTAATAAGATAATAATTTTAAAATACAATGGTACATATATTTATAGTCTTACTTCTTGAGGTGTCACCGAAGGTGACATTCCCACCACCAAGATCATCAAGGTTGTTGAACTCAGTTTAGTCACCACACATATTCCTTGATCACCTGAAATCCATGTACCATGTAGGTAATATGGAATTACACTTGAATAATTTTTAATATAAAACCATTTAAAAGATTAAATATTTTGGTATCCAGAATTTGGGTCCACAAATTTAATCCCAAAGTAATTTTGGAACCCATAATTTATTTGAAAAAGTTTGTATAAAATAAACATTCAAAGAAAGATGAATGTATTTGGGCCTTTTATAATGATAGTTTTTAAATTTAATTCATAAATTAAATGACTAATCTTTCTAAAATAATTAAAAAACCTATATTGAGATACACACTTTAAAAAAGTGGTATTTTGAAATTTCTAGAGGTTCTTGATTGACTAGAGTAATCTGACCCATAGTTATCTTCTCCATGATGTTGGGAACCAAAAATGGAATTCAAAATTTTCTCACCTTAGGTGAAAATTAGAAGATAATTTTGATAAATTTTATGATATTTAATAAATTTCCAATGTTGGGTGGATCTTTATACTGAACCTCTTCTCCTTTAACTTTAGATATATAATTTTTTAGACATTCATTTTCTTTCAAAAACAAATTAAATCTTATTTATTGATCATCATAATTTTTGAAAGAACTTTTTTGGCCCTTTTAATTTCATCTTTTAGTTTATCATTTTATTTTAATGTACAACCCTTCTCATTAACAATAATATTTTATTTCTTCTTAATCACTTTAAATTTAGTGGCAATCTTACAAAATACTTCTTTAAATTGATCCCTTGAATATCTCAGATCTTTATAATTTAAATGGATAAAGGTGAAATAAAAACTATAAGAATTTTCCACTTGATTTAATACAATTTTTTGATATGAGACACTTTGGGATTCCATCACTTGATCCCGATAATGAGAAAGAGTCATCGCTTTCAGTCCAAGTTGATAATTTTAATTCCTTTTTTATTTCCTTATTCTGATTTTCCATCTTTTTGAGAGTGAGGAACATCATTTTTGTATGAACATTTTTGTTAAAATTATAACATCTTACCATAATTTTAGTTCTTTCTCCTTTTTCATGGTGGTATGGATTTTTATTATTTAATAACATGTTCATATTATTTTCTAAATAAGAAAAATATTCATCACTTCTTGAAGATTAATCATTGTTAGTTGTGAAGTAAATTGACTTCTTCTCATTGAACAATTTATCTTCTTTCTCCACTTCAGTCATTATTGTAATCTTATAGGTCATGAAAGCCCCAAAAATATTATCAAAAAACATATTTTTAATGTCCTTTTCTTCCTGTATTTCCATCACTTTGGGTGCCCAAGAACTAGGAAATACCCAAATGATCTTCTTAAGAGGAATATACTTGGTAAGTACATTAGTTAATGAAATAATTCCATTACAAATATTATTGAAACTAGTGAAAATTTTAGTTATAAACTCATTAAAATTAATAATAATGGTTTAAAAATATTGTTAGTATATATCAAACCTATTATCCTTTACTTTATTTGTACTCTCATGGGTAACTTCTAATAATTTCCAAATTTCATGAGAGGTTTTAATCCTAAAAACTCTACTAAATTAATTTATATTTTACCCAAAATGTAGAGAATCCATTGATTTTCCATCAAGATAAAAAGATGTTATATTATCAAAGCTTCATTTTTCTTATTTATCTTGATTGGGGGTATAACCATGCATAAATATTATCCAAACTATATATACTGTGATTATAAGAAAAGCAATTATAGTTGTTTTCCAAAAAAAATAGTTGGATCTATACAAGTATGGGGTTCTAACAATGGGGATTCCTTCCAGATCACCTTGGGAGGTTGAGGTAGAGACCATATTTAATTGATAATTCTTTAAAACTAATTATGGTTTTTAAATCAAGGTTGACACTGATACCAATTATTGGTTCAAGTAAACATAAAAGGGAGTGAGGTTAATTTGTTATTTTTTTTATAAATTATAACTAAACTTGATGAGATTAAAAAAATTTAAGTGATAAGAAAATTAAAAGAGTTAATTGTAGTTGAAATATAAATTTAAAAGATAAAACAGAAGAAATTGATAATGGAGTTTGGAAATGACACACAATGGATCTTTTTTTCTCCTCCCCTCATGATCATTGAGTGAATTTGGTTTAAACCATTATTTTAAATGGTTGTAGAATGAAAACCAAACCCTTTGTTTTTAGAAGTTATATAAAGAAACCCATTTACAAGTGTAATAAAATTTAATTTTAGTGGTTGGTACGAAGAAAAAAAAATACACGACTTGCCTTTTAGTGGTAATTGATATAAACACAAATCCCCTTACTTTAAATTAGTAAGCACCAATCCCCCCAAACTCAATAGTAGTGAGAACCAAATAAAGGTAAAAATACTTATTTTTTCATATAAAAACCCATTAAAACACATTCATACCCCTCTAATAATATTTTAGATAAATAAAGAGAGGGATAATGAATGATAAGAGTTCACGAGAGAAAGAGAATGATAAAAATGAAGAAAAATGAGATCAATAAAGATCTATAAGGTAACCATTTCCTTACAATCACCCTTGGGGGTGTATATATATCCTCCAATGGATTTAGAAATGTTTTAGAGGTGTTGGGCATTGAATAGAGACATTGGGGGTTGAATTAAAGCATACATTACCTCCTTCAATGACTATTTGTTTTTTCCATATAGATGCCACTATATATCTAGGGGATTACACCAGCTCATTGGTGGAATCCCCCTAAGTAGGTGTTGACATCTGCTGGTGGAGGACTCTAAAAAGGTTTTCCACTATTCTTTTGGTTCCTACACTTGTTCTGATAACATTATAAAGAAATGTGTAAAATATAAACATTTAAATACATCCAAAGAAAAAATATTTTTTTATGTTTGTGGTCATTAAAATCTCCCAAGAGAGTGAGATGTACAATAGAATCAACTAAGACCCTATGGGAATTCCATGAATCATATCCTGACTCAAATTGCAACACCAATCAAACTCCTATAAATCTTCATGTTCGGTACCCTAATGGATTTAATAATGAAACTATGTTATCTCAAACTCCTGTGATCTTTAAAATGTATACTAATATGAATATAAGGGGAAATAATGATGTGGGAAATACATTTAATGGATCGAATATAGGAATTGTGGCGATAATAAATTTAAAGAGGTAGGGATGATACATAGACCATCTTAAAAAATTTAAATAAATAATTATTACATTATATCACCTAAATGTAATATGTAAATTAGATAAATGTAATCTGAAACATAAATTAAATTGACTCATTTCATGATCATAAAAATATAAAAAATAGATCATATTAAAAATTAAATAAGTTAGAATTCTACTCGAGGGAATATTTAATGCATTAATATTATGTAATAATATTTTAATTAAAAAATGATATGTCTCAATGAGACCATTTTTATTAGATTCTGTACTTTTTAATTTAATTTATTTAATTTATTTTTTGGACCTTTTTTGATCTTTTATGGTCCCTCACAACACCCAAAGGGATCTAATGGGTGGTTCATGAGATATGAAAGTTCACTGGGTTGGTGTAAGAGGATGAACCATGAATTGGGGTACACTTTGACATGTAAATACACCATCCATGTAGTGATTTTACATTTTTTTAACATACACACAAGTTGTCATGAATTACATTCAAGTTGGCCCCCAGTAAACGAGAGGGGGGGGGGGGGTAGGTGGGAAATGCAGTCATCCAACACATTATCCAAAAATTATTTTTTTAAATAATAGAGGATGTGTTGATGTGAAATCCCCCCTAACATAAGTTTTTTCTTTATTTTTTCTTAATAGTGTTTATTGTGGAATATTTAGCTTCCAATGTCTATGAGATACACAAATTTAAATAAAACTTTTTTCTCTTTATTATTATCAACTTTTTGATAATTCACATCAAAGAATAATTGATTTATATAAGGGCATAATTTTTACATCTGAAATTATATTGATGTGTCATTTATAGTGTTGTGACCAAATCACCACCCTATATTTGAATTTTAGTGAATTTAACTAAAATTAAGACTTAAATTTTATATTAATTCATAGATACCAATTGAAGGAGCCTAATCATGGTTTAAGAATTTGTAACCTATAGGTTAAAAATAATCTACCGAATCTGCATCGTAACACCAGATATGATATACCAGGCTTGGTATCAACTAAAAATTATATGAAATTAATTTTAAGTATAAGAAAAAAATGAAAATGGTACCTTTATGGACAATGGGAGATTAATATGCTTTGATAAATGATGGGTCATCATATAATAAAGAATCCAAATTATGATATTTCTAGATCATTCAAACATGAACCCAGAAACTCCCAAAACATTATTATTCAATTTAATTATGTTATCATAGAGAATATACATTATTTATAACATTAATTTGATCTCATTAAAAAGAAGTGATTGATTTGTGAGAGAAAATCAATTAAAAATCACTCTTACTTTACTTCATGTCTCTAAAACTTGATAGGGAAGCAGAGAGCACTTAAAAATCATGAAAATGGGATAGAGTATTATTTATGGATAAGAAATGATTTCAAATATCTAGAATTAACATCATAAAAGTGTACTTATGTTCTCATATATTTCAAGACCATTAAACTAACCCAAAATGGAACTAATGAATTAGTAAATGTGTTGTACAAATCATCAATTATTAACTACTAACTTGGGGTACTATTAATTTTCACAAGATGAATTAAAATCTATTAACCTATTTTGTTTCTATGTAATATGTTTAGAAAACCTTGAATAAATAATATTATTTTGAAAAATTATTTTTATCATATTCAATTTTTACACTTAAATTAATTATGAATAACTTATAAATAAATGAAATTATCAATATTATAAACATGAATAATATAACCAAATTAATTTACATGTGATCATTCACACTCAAATTTTAACTGGACCATAATCATAGGGCCCACTTCACAAAAAATTCAAATTCATATGAATTAGTGGAACTTGTGATATACTTTTTATGTGACTCTTTAGACCCTTATCTTGATAGTAATGAGTCATACTCATAGACCAAGAGGGGAATTTAGTAACATATCATGTCCTATAAAGTTATAAGGAAAGTTATGGATACAATTATCACATACTAAAAAACACTATGTAATATAATATCTTTATGTTGGTATATTTTATAAAGTAGGTTGTATACTTTATTTATTCATTATTGAATGCTATATTTTTATTTTTTTGAATATATTGGATGTAATTTTCTTCATTTACCAGGGAAATAGTTTTATTCAAGAAATTACCATCATATTCAAGTGGATAAATATAACTTCTTTATCTTAGAAGAAAAAAATATTTTCTTGATCATTCAATCAATTCCATACCACTAATGACGTACTAAATGCACATAGACTCACTACAAAATATATTGTCATGATTTTTATCATGAATCAAAGTAAATTATTGAATTATACACATTGATAATTATTTTAAGTCAATATAATAGTAAATATATTCGTAGATGGGGACATATAGTGACACCCTAAATGTGTGGTGTTCCTATTAATGGGTTGGTCCTCATGATATTCTCTACTTGAGATCACCAAGTGCGGACTTGTTGAGAATAAGTTTCAATGTTTATGATCTCCTAACACCTAATAGTTATACATCATATATATCCTATTAGTATGATGTATCTAGGTCATAGAACCTATTTTTATGATTAGTATCATTGTATATTTAGGTTCTCATTATTTCTGGGACTTTCTATAACCTTTGGATATGCTATGTAATCTAAGGAAATTATGATGTAAATAATATATGAATAAGTACTATCATTATTATAGTAAGAATAAATCATGAATAAATCTCTATATACATGATATGGTAATTGAAAAATAACATTCAAGTTGTCTTTGGGGAACCTAAACTCATAAGAGGCTCATTCATCCCAAATTCTCCACATTCACCAAGGTCATCATGGAAATATGAATTCTCTTCATAGACATAACATGTGTTGGAAAAAATCATATGTAGGGGTGAGTATTAACATAACTAGTAGGACACATTGAAATAAAAATGGAATAAAAAATAGAAAGTTAGCTTAAAATAGAAGATAAAACCAAGATATGATTTTATAATTTTGAAATCCAGGTATATTGTAAAGTTTTTATCATCAAAACTTAGATTCACTAAAGGTAGAATCTCATATGTAACCAGAGATTCTCAGAATAATGTAAGATCTATAAATTTAAAATTCAAAACTCACACACACACACACACACACACACACACATATATATAATTATTAATGAAACTAAGGTTAAAGGGAGAATCCCAAATCAAAAAAATCCAAACACTATAAAATTACCATACTAAAGGAAACCTAAGAATACCATAGAACTTGGGATGTTAAAAATACCCACCATATTTTCATTTTCCAAATCACTTATCTTAAAATATATTTGGGAACTAACACTTCATCAAGATATGAATACCAATCTAGGGGGAAGCTGATCCCACATATAGAGTACCCTCATCTTGTCTAAATGGAGGGTTACCCACACTATCAATAATATATAGGACCCTCATCTCATTGAGAATAAAAAATGAGGTGGTTTCTACCTCATATAAAGTACCCTAACCTTTTTATGACCAAGGGGGTACCAATTTTATGCCTGATGTGTGTTGAGGAGCCTCAACCTCTTATAAGTATATTAATAGGGCGTTTATCGACTCTTTAATGTATGTGGGGGACCCACACCCTAGCATTGTTACACTGACAGGTTGGTTACTATTCCCAAACCCGCTCTAAGAATATCTTCTACAACCAATCATTGTCTCCTCAAAGATAAAGAACTAAAATTATCTAAAATTACATGGAAATAACCCAAAAGTGATGAAGATACCCACACCATCACATTATACGTAGAAAATAACCTAGAATGAACTATCTATTTTTATAATTTTAAAACTCAATTGAGAATAAATGAAACAATACCTAGGATACATAGTAAATTGAATTTATACTTCACAAAATGTTGTGTGAGCCTCGATATGTATCCATTAATGTACTTACAATTACTATTTGTAATGAATCATAGACCCATAGGTTTTTATTTTTAGGGTAAATTTTAATTTTGAGTACAGAGAACAGGTGTTTTTGGATCCAGGGATCATATCAGAATTCTGAGATTTAGATCATATATAAGAGGTTTTTTGGTTTTTTAGATAAATGGTAGGTTTATCAAGGTATTTTGAATGTATTTGAACATGGTGGTGTTGCATCCTAAATCTATAGACACCACTGGATACTTGGTAGGAGCCACTGGGTACGTAGTGTGACTAGAAAGGAGCTATATTTCTTAGAGTTCTTCTAGATAGATGGTAGAACTCCCTAGGTGGTTAGTAGCTCACCAAGTACTTAGTGAGATGAGGTGGATTCTTAATGGGTTAAGAACCATAAATTTATGGTTGAACCCCTATGACCAAATGTAAACTATGGGGATCAGGCGATATCAATTCTAACATCTATTTCCCTATATTTTTACCCCGTGAATCCCCATAGATGGGTCCGGTTCAAAGAAACTTTCCCTAGGGATTTGAGAAAATATTCAAGTCATATTTCCCCAGTTATTTAATATCTTTGTGGCCCTATAATTTTGGTCCACTCTAGCTAAGAAGTTTTGTTATATTTCATCATGTAATGGTGAATCACAATTGATATGAAGGGGATTTCATGTGTGGTGTATAAAGGTGATACCAGAAGGTGATGTTCAGGCCTCCATTAATAATTTTTATTAGGTTATTCTACCTGATGAATTAATTTAGTGATATTATAAATTTTGGATAAAATTATCTATCAATACTATATAATTATTTGGGATTGTTTCATGGATTATGAGATAGGTGTTTTAGAGATTGGAATTTTTTTGTATGAACTTGGGAAAGGGTTCATCTGGTGTGGAATTAATGGGGTAAATCTATAATAAAAGTGGGTGCTCCCTTAAATACTATTTTATATTCATGTCTGTATATGAATTGCATGTGTTTGACTTGGGGTTGGGTTTGAAAAATATATGAAGGGTTTGGGTAGGTATATAATGATGGAATAACCTAAGATCATGTTTTTTTAATAATAGATTGATTATGGAATATGTGATTTAGAATTTGATAAGTTCTTGAAGATTATGTTTCCATTGGGATGATATGTTTTTAATTCTTTAAAGGACACTAAAGAAGTCTGGGATCATGATATGAGTTGTGTTTGTCCTGGTATAGGCCTTAATGGGCTAGTTAAATGGATTCTAAGTGATTCTCCCTTGAGAAATGGGCTGATTAGTGATGGGATTTATAAATTACATAGGAAATGATATGGGGTAGGATTAGTACCTTGCAAAAACATAGGAGATAGTTTAATTATGATGATAAAAATTGTAGTATCCCTATAAGGCTATTGAGCTGGGTATTTATATATTTTCAGGTTATGGAAGAGGGTAATCACTCCATTTGGACTAGATAATGGAACATGATGGTTTTAAAAAGGGATAATGGTTTCTATATGGAATGAGACTCTTAAGAGAGAGGAGAGGGATTATGATCTTAATATCAACAACTAGTGGAAAATCATGATTGGTTGGGTTATGTGTTACTATGGTACATTATGGGGCTATGCATGGATTGAGTGAGAGGATTAGTGTTTGGTGTGGCTAGTATTAACCTATGGGATGAGACAATGAGAAGGGCATGGAATAAGGTATTTGGATGACCATGGGATGTTTGTAACTATGGTTGAGTGAGAGATGTGGATTGGGAGGCTGATCATAAAAGATAATATGAGATAGATGTGTTATCCTATGGAAAGAGGTATGTGGGGGTTGATGGCTAGTCATGGGCTAGGTGGGGATTTTTTTTTAAAACTTAACCATGTGCATATAGAAAATAATTAGAACTATATGAGTCCTCTCTCTGAGTTGGAGTGTATTAGCACAAACCCCCCCCCTGATTGAGAGGGTATTAGTCCAAGATGTGGTATGGGGTAAGGTATGTGATGTGGTATGAGACCTCACCCTAAGTGATATTGTATTGGAATGAACCCACCCAAGTGATAGAATATTAGTCTAGGATTGGGTATGATATATTATATATAATGTGGTATAAGTAATCTACCTGAGTGAGAAGGTGATGGAATGGACTCCCCTAAGTGAGTGCATATTGTTAAGGGATATGAGATGGGATATGAGATCAAGATTTGGTATGAGACCCTACCCTATGTGAGAGGGTAGTGGTAAATACCAAGTAGTGGGACCTGGCCTAAGTGGAAGGGAATGGGTTTAGTTATATGATTTGAGACCTATTCTTATAGTATGGAATGAAGTTGGTGGGGTTAGGTGGCATGGTGGCATGGTTATCACCTAATTACATGGCACAATTTATTATGTGTGTTCTATTAGATTTAATTTTCATACATGCATACACTTTATATGATATTATATATGAAGTTTACTTGGTGTGACCATACCATGTTTTATGAACACACCCTACATGGAAACCTTGGTGCACATCCATTTCTTAAATTTCACTTTATATTTGTAGGTATAATAAGGGATTCAACATGAGTAGCTATATGATTGTCGTAAGACTAGTCTAAGGTAGGAATTGAGTTTTTCAGTTGAGTTTCCTTTTTTTATTTTAAACTGGTTTACGGAGTAGGTGACAATTATTATATTTATATATAATGAGAATGGAAATCATATTTGTTATAGTATATTGTTGTTTAGATATTATTAATGGTTGGATTCTAGCTATAAAACCATCCATTGAATACGATATTGATTGTTAATTATCTTTTTTTTTATTTCTTGTGATGGTATCGAGAGTATAGTCTCCCCACATTTCTTATAAACTCTCATTTCTAGTTGATAAACTTTGACATATAGGGAGGTTCACCTTATGTTTTGTGGCATCCTTGGCTTAGGATGATGGATGGTTTTGGGTTATGGCATTATAAAATTACATCAGAGCATTATTTTGGTTATCTTATTACTTGAGACTTGGTTGATGGAGGTAGGAACATATCAGAACATGGATGAGAAATTGGACTGGTGCATTAATAACACCTTTCCATTAGAAAAACGTCTATAAGGGTATGGGATCAATGTCTATTTATTTACACTATTTTAATTGATATGTTTATATGATTATGATGTTTTGAGTTGAGTTTGTTATTTTTGTTTTTGATCATACCTTTAGGTGACAAGGGTGTATGATTTCAAACATCATATTATGAATTTAGGCATACCTAGAAATATGAATGACTTATTTTGGATGTGAAAGGGTTTTTGGAAATTTAAAATGGTTTTATAAATTTTTCAATATAAAAGGAAGGTTTTTGGAAAGTTGATGGAAAAAGTTTCTAAATGATTAATGATTCAATAATAAACGAACTTTTGTTTTTTGGAAATAAACTATTATTAGAACCTTAACTAACAAGAAAATGAATAATGATTTTCATGTTTTCTATTTTGAAATTATGTTTTATTTAGTTTTGATCATGGTATAAAACCACTTTATAGCGAGTAGGTCTAGATAGTTTCTCCATTTATTTTAGGATTTGGAGATGGTTGTTTGTGATATGATTGGTATGAATATGTGCTATTGACTTGGTTACAGGCCCTCTAGTGGTTGGGATAAAGGGTGGTGTTTTGGGTAATTTCCCATGAGTGGGTTGGGACAACTTGTGGTTTTTAACTAGGATAGTGGTATAACCCTCTCATGAGCGACTAAGGAGTGGTCTCGAGTTTAGGAAGTGTTTATTTCTATTGTTCAGTCTCTTGTAAGACATTCCAATTTTATAGAGCTTGTGGGTTTTCATTTTCCATGGGGTTGAGTGAGGGGTTATTATGCATGGTGCAAGGTGTGAAGGATTGTGAAGCGTAAGTAGAGTGGTTATGACTATATTCCTTAGGCATGAGATAATTATCAACCAATATGGAATTGAGTATTTGAGTTTGTTAAAGGTGTTATTTGGGTGATTCCAAAAGTAGAAGAAAGTATAGCTCCTCATGAAAGATATGGTGTTATCAAAGAATGGGTAAAATGTGATATTTTACTTCTGATTCTAGGTTGAGAGTTAGAGTTAATTTTGAATAGAGCTTACTTTTTGGATTAGAGTTATAAACCCATGTGATAAATGGTGGCTTGAGGAAGCGAGGTGGAATTTCATGCTTCAAAAGTATACTTAGTATTGTTGGTGTCATATAATAATATGGATGAGTCAATAACAAATGACCACCTGGTATGTAGCTTAGAATTTTTTGGCTATGTCGGTAGATGGTTTCTTTTGGGATGTTAAGTGTGGGGACTAAAAATCTCTAATGGGTAGTTCCTTATTGAAGGACCCTAAGAGAAGGTTGGGATCCTTGAAACTCCTGAGAGAAAGTTTGGGATTTTAGGATAATCCTACAAAGACATAGAAGAGCACAAATTTTTTTATGATATTATTATGTTTGATTTATTGATTGTAATATTATTTTTATAGTATGAGATAAAATCATATAGGTTGGTCAGTAAATAAAGTGAGTCCCTCATGGGGAAGGTTCAACCAAATTGGAAATAAATGAAGGGATTTCTCTAGCTACGGTGGTGTCAATGTATATTTGGAATACTAAGCATGATAATGGTTAGGGATGGTAAATTTTGGATGATTTTTGAATATAGTATACATTTTGGATAGTATGATATGGTAACACCTATAGGTGGGGCATTAGGTTCAGTTTTTGAGGTTATGATGAGTGATTCATATAAGAGGTGTTCATCAAGGGATGATTTAGTTTGGACACATGGGTTTGTAGAAATATGTGTTATGGGATGAAATCTATTGGTAAAAACACCAATGGCTATTATAGAGTGTTACCCTCATTGCGAGGGAGTTTTGGGTGAATTTTGAGGATATAATTACTAGTAAGCTGAGAATTGGTATCGATCAGTATCTCCTGTTCAAACTTGGGTATGAGAGGGACAATCACTTCTGGTCATTTCATTTGATAATTGACATAGTGTGGTATTTGGAGATAGAGGGTTTTGGTTCACTATGTTTATGATAATAATACATCTATAGTGAGGAGTTCCTTATCATTTGAAAGTGTGTGACCCTTTTGTCGAGGGGCAATGGCAGGTGTGAGACAAGTAGTGGGGTGGTTGTGATTAGGCCTGTATTGATGGTGTGTGGGTAAATATTTCCAAATGGTTAATTAATAGAAATAATAATATGAATTAGGTTATAATTTTTGGGAAGATTCAATTTCTTGAGAAGCTATATCGTGTATAATTTTATGTTTTGTTCAAGAGGGACCCAGATCCAAGATTCGTTGGTGCTTATGTGGGGAGCATATTGGTTGATTTATCTAGAATAAGGATTTGACCATGGTATCACACAAAGTATTAGGTTCATAATTCATTATGATAATTTCAATGATCTCATGATACCTCTAAGAGTTAAGGTACTAAGATTGGGTCAAGGAGTTAATGTGATGGTGTGCGAGGTTGGGTGATTTTGGGATGGGGCCAGATAAGGGAGGGACAACCAGTTTTTTTGTGCATAATTTGATTCCATGAGGTGGGAAACATGTTAGGTGAATTATATGGTAGGTGGTCGTTGTAGTTCCTGGAATAGAATAGGGATTTTCTAGGGAATGATAGTGTATCTTGGTTTAATTCATGGGAAATTGGGTTACATCTAATTCATTTTTTGAATCAGGGTCGAAGGATGGAGTAGGATCCCAATCAATGGTTTTGATGTCAAGAAACGTTCTCAGGTGATTCTTAGTGATGTATAAAATTTCAGTGGGAATTTTTTATTGACTCCCATATTTACAAGTTGTTATTTCCAAGGGAAATTTTAATTTTAATTCCCAAAGTATAGGAATCTTGGGAACTCAGATTTAAAGTGGAATTATGATAGTTAGAGAATGTGACAACCATGGTGTCTTATTAATATATAGAATTTATTAATTATTATTTTTTATATCAATATATATATTTATTTATATTCTTAGTGTTTTGGTTTATTTCTTGGTGTGTTTTTCTGTTTTTTGGTAAGAGTTATATAGTATTTCATAACACCATGTTGTGACTCAGATGAACACATCGTGGCCGACAAAGGTCATTCCATGGCCTAAGGACCCTGTTAGTGTGTTTGGTTTTGGCTATTTTGAAGCTAATTTCATGGCTAGATGTGTCATGGTGTGATGTTTTCTTCTTTGTAAATGGGGGGGGGGATCCCTCTACGCTCATAGAAATATTGTCGCATCATGGATAAGGGCCTTATGACATGATGAGTGTTAGGACCAAAAAAATATCTAAGTACCATGAATAAGAGTCATTTAATTGATTATTATACACGAGAACCCTTGTTAAGGGTCCCAAAGTTTGTGAAATCAAGTGTATGGGGTGGTCAAACCATGACAGGGGAAGCCCCATCAAGAAAATACATGAAGTTTTGGGAGATGTATAAAGGTTTTAGATATTTACACCATAATTCATAGTGGTGACAACAAAATAATGCCTAAGGATTTAAAATTTATTTAATATGATTCTAGTGAGGAATCAATCACACCATTAGATAAGTGGGGTAGTGAGACCCAAGAAGTGGATCATGATCTTACATATAAGAGGTGTGTCATGTCATGATAGGGGAGGCCACGTTGTGAACTTTTTTATCTACATTATTTAAAATATTTAGAAATTGATTAAATTTGATTTAAAAGAGGTGTATTTTATTTTAATAGTATATTTATCTCAAACCATAATAGTCATGATACCACCAATCTCACCTATCCTTCCTCTTCCTTTAATTTAGATGGATATATCTTCTATAAATCACCGGTAAGTGATCTTCATATTTTATTTTCTGATTATATCTTTTAACTCATTTTATTCTTTCCCAATGGCCATATAAGCCTAGGGTTTATATTAGATGAAATATTGATGTTAATTTTTAATATTAGGGTTTACCTCTTCATCCTTAGTGAATTATCATTATTTATCTAAGGATTTCAATGAGTGTGAGGTAAGTGTGTCTAAATAATGATCATTTACTTAAGAATAAATTTGGTACTTGAGTTTTTATGTATTTTATTCATGTATTATGATTGGGATATATTATTATGGGTTGATTTATGTTATTTATTTGTGATTTATTATATTTATACTTAAAAGATGAGTGTTTTACTTGGTTTTTATTTTAAAACCATTTGTATGCACATAAGGCATTAAATAAAATGAATAAAATTGATTTTAATTTCAAAAATGAGTTTTTAAAGGAAGTTCTAAATGAAAATTATTTTATGAATTTGTTTCCCTAATTTTGAGCCTTTGATTTAAGTGAAATATTGTTTGGTTATGTGATTATAGATAATTATTTTGTTATGAAACCTGTCTTTTATGAGTTGCACATAAGAAATATTGGGTGATTTTTTTGGTTACTTGGATGAGTGATACAATAGTGTAGGTTATGTTCTGAATAGTGACTTTTTTATATTGTTCTTTGGCTAGGGCTTGAAACTTGGTGAGACAAAGAGTGTGAAATAGGGAAATGAATAATTAGGTTTCACTTAGGGGTCTAGTGATCCTTCAGTGAGATTTGAGTTACCCACCTCCTTACTTTTATACTTGACCTCTATGTTATAGCCCATGTGATGCGATGTATTTTGGAGATATGATTATTTGATGTTAACAGTTAATTTTTATATAATATTTCCCAAGGTTATATTTAACATTTCATTTTATTGATTATTTACAAATTTGTTTTTTATACAAACCTAAGGGACTTGGAATGGATTTATAATTTTTTTGAGAAACCAAGTGGTGTTTTATTAAAGGAATTGTTTTCTAAAACCTTATTTCAAACTAGTAAAACAATTTTCAATAGTAAACATATTATGTAGATTCATGGTGGTATCCTACTAGGATTTTACTCAAAACATACATACATCCAATAAGTGTATGCAGACATGATTATGTTTGACATAGGAAAATTGAAAGGATCCAAATCATATAGTGACACTTATTAACTCTTCTATTTAACTTTATGGTATAATGATTTTTGGTGATCTCAGGTCATGAGTAATTAGCTAATGTGAGTAATTTTAGAAATCCATGAGTAGTGATTTTGGGATGTGGACATATAATCCCTTTATGTCTCTAATTTATTTTATAAGTTGTAATTATATGATGTTGCATCACTTTATTTTCAGTTTATAAAGTGATATTGGATGTTTAGTTATTTTTTTTGTATAATCTATTTGGTTTATATTTATTATTTGTTTCTATTTATTGATGTGTGTGAATATCCAAGTTATGGATACCACATATCCAACATTTGGGTGGAATATTTGTTGAGATTTATATGATTTTTAGGGAGTAATCATTCCAAATGGTTGTGTTTTATACCCTTTAGGCTTTTTTACAGTCTATGGTGACCAAGAATGCATTTCAAGACTTGTGGATGATCTGTTCGGGTGACGCAATGGCTCAACCCAGGCCAATTCATTACTAAAATTGTATTATATTCCTCTATTTATTAAGAAATTAATAGAAGTATGTATATAATACCATTAAAACATGAGAAGATGGAATTGGGGAGTGCCTGACTAGCTGTTCTTCATGATAAACCTTGAGTTACATTGGGTGATTGAGAATTGTGTCTTGATTTGAGAATCATTTTTAGGTATTTTGGTCGTTATTTGATTTAATTAATTATTATCATGATGAATTGGGTGAGATTTTTTTACCCTTGTTATTTGTAGTTTAATTATATACGAATCAAGATTTTAGGTTTCATATTTTATAGACCATTCCTCCTAGAAGGTATTATGTGAATCATATAAATGGAGCTGGGGAGAATACAGTGTAGGATAACCCTCCATTGGACTTTAATCTCATTGATTCTGTCCTCATAACTATTCAATCTCTGGTTCAATAAGGTAGGATAGAACCATATCGAGTGATTCATCATTCTTATAAGTTCTCTAAGTAGAGTCCACATACATTCCATTGCGATCAATGATCTTTGGAACTAAAATAGTGGATGAAAAATATTGAACACATCCTTCATTTTATTTTTACCCCTAATACATCCAAGGTCAGTTTTTCCACTTACATTCTAGAAGGACTAGTCCATAAATGGTGGGATTTTGTTTAGTAGACCTAGCTGTATGAATATCTCACCTGGTCCATGTCTAAGGCGATGATCAACCAATAACATTACCTCAAAACTTTGGGGGTGGTGAAGGCCTGAGAGTTTTTGACTCTCATGCAACGTATAATGGTTCTGTCCACAACATAAGTTCTTATTGGGAAATTTCAAACTTATATTTTTTCCATATGTAATTAGTAATATGATATGTACATGGTGAATAATTTCACAACCAAAATAATCAATTAAAATATTAATTTACTATTATATCAGAGCCAATAAGGTAGGATCCTCATATATAATTTATAATTAATTTATTTGAATAAATAAATAATTTATGTTGAATTTATTACTTTATTGATAAATATATAGACCACTTCTTATCATTAAATAATTGTGGTAGGAGGGTTCAAGTGTAGAATACCTCTAGCGGTGATATACACATGCATTGTAGACCTTTTATCATCTTTGTATAAATCCCTGAGTGATATCATAAAAGATTTTGTCACTTGAATCATTCAATAATGACCACCTCAAGAATATATTTGGATGGAAGTAATCTCTTTAATATCTCTATAATCAAGAGGGTGGTGTAGTAGGATTTATTTCTATTTTTGAGAGAGTTCTAGAAGAACATATCTATAGGGAATGAGATGATTCACTTTAGAATTTATTTTGTATAACATTTAAAATGAATCAGGATTTAGAGAATGTCCTAACTGGGTTTAAATATAGATAGGGATAGAAAATAATAATTACACATCAGACCTTATTATTTTCTCAATCCACGGTGAATCCCATGTTTAAATAACAATATTATTATTATTATTATTATCTACTTGACATGTGTGAAAATCATGGATAAAATAAATATTAATTCCTTGGGTAAATAAATTAGTTTTTATTAAAATAACATTTAATATATCATTTTTCACTAGACCATTAATCTTGACCCACCATCCTCCTCAATATTTATTGGTTCTTGAATACCGAAAATATATTTAGTAAATAAATATTACTACATTTTTCAGGAAAAATAAATAAATATTATATATAATAAATATAGAATATGTGTTTATTAAATATTCAAATAACTAAATAAATAAATATATTTTTCCTTATAAATTAACCAAAATAAATAAATATTATATATTCACATAATTAATAATTACATTATGAAAAAACTATGTATTTAATATTCAACTCTCTTAATATTCTCTCGAATAACTGGTGATTGAATTTATGTGATCCAATAAACATGAATAATTATTAAACCAAGTATGATAATAATATTTATTTAACATGTCAAATCCAAATTGAATTTAATTTAGGTTCTGAATATACTTATTGTTTTAAAATCTAGGAATATTTCTTGGTGGCATTAAGAAATACCACATAATGTCCAAATTTAGTGTTTAAAAATAATAAAAATATCCCATAGAGAAAGAAGTTAAATTCCAAAATAACAATAACCACATAAAAACATGCATTGTTTAATATAACACCTTTATCATGATATCTATAACTGATTAGGTTTAATAAGAGTATCATCAACCTATGTGTTTTATGCCTCATTCTTTAACATTATATAAATGAACACGCCAACAAATTTCCATTCCAATAGACTTAATATAGAAGTTCCATTTCCAAAAAAGGTCAATAGATATTAGCTTACATTTAAGAACATAGGGGAAAAATACTTTATTGCATTGTTCATTAATACTTACAACTTGAAACACACTCACTGTACCTTACATCATATGAACATATGATGTCACATTTTTCATCAATATATCAAAATAAATGACTCATAATATGAATTAATAATAATCTTAAAGTTTTAAGATCATTACAGATGTCTACATATTGGAACATCCAATGACACATATATATATGGATTTCCTATTGGCAGTTCAATGTCTCATAATCACCTCCTATAAAAATTACCAAGTTCATACACTATGAGAAAGTGTATCAAAGTCCTATGAGACCCCACCCTTGATAGCCTATATAATTTATTTTCTATCAAATTATATCATCTAAACATACAATATATTTTAATAATACTTTCATGGCACTTCCAAGTTCTCATCATGATAGGGAAATTCTATTAAATTTTTGTGTGACAAGTACCCTATGAAAATTATCCCATATTTTTCACATAAAAGAATGATCATCATGTTATAAGTAAATAATATTCAAGACTTGGAATATTATGATAATATAATAATCAAATTATTTGGTTATAGGGAACCAAATCCAAAATAATACAATTTTATCTTGACCCAACCACTAACAATCTACTAGTTAATCTCACATGTTAAACATTCTTCTACTAATGTATGACTATAACAGATGAAACCACAATTCTACCCATTGTTGTTCTACTTACTATGAAATTTTATCTTTGAGAAAATACATCAAGAGATGATATCAAATGTTATATATATTTTCTCCTATATAAAACCTAACATCTTAGACAATACCATAGTTTAGGTTCATTATAATATGATTGGATTTTCTATTTGGGAGCAATTCCAAAAAATGGACTAAATTATTGCTAAACTTGATTCTTAAGTTTCATTAGATGCCATAATATAATCAGTCTATATGTAGAGATGGAATAAAATGGTAGTAATATGATTTACCATGCATATTAATTTATCCTCATTATGATAATATATCAATATAATCTAAATAACACTAGTTTTATATCCCATGAAAACTAGTATTCCTATTTATATAATTAGCAGAAACTCATCTAGTTTTTATTTCTCAAGCACCATTGGATAATTATGACTACCACCCCATACATCTATCTTAGTTTTGTTTGATATTTTAATTCTATTATTTATGTATAATAAATATAAAACCTATGTAAATATCATGGAATTTGAGATATACTTCCAAAGTACTCTAAGTAATATGTAGTCTATACATCATAAGAATACCATGTGATGATAAAAAAATTCAGGTATATTTTTATATCATATATTTTTCAATACCATGTAAACTATGTAATCTGACTTAGATTAAGCAACCCCTTGATCTATACTACTAAATATTGTCCCCTAGAACTTGGTCTACTATTTAATAAATTTTTAGAGAACTTATTTTGTATTGTATAACCATATAACTAATCAATTGTTTTATATAAATTATCAAACATACTTATATTGAAAAAAACTTCACTCAAACTAAAATTTTCTATATACATGGAAAAAAGTCATTCCAAGTGAATATACTATAATCATTACACTTGATTCAACCCATTAAGGAATCCTTGAGACTTACAATCCATTTTGGAATTCTTTGATGTCACCAATATTTATGGTCACATCATATGAACCATAAAGTTGGTTACATGAGATGTTTCATTGACATTTGATTCCTAATACATTGATAATAATAACTTTGACATGTACAATTTAAATGGATTAATCGTGATGTTTGGAGTAAAGGTTTTTTGTCACCGACTATGTCTTAGATATTAAACCATTTTAATGATCAATCATTATTTATTGATTTTGAATTGTACCATACATATATAGTTTCTCTTAAATACTACCCATTAGTATCAAGTATAGAAACATCCAAAATACAGTAGGTATATATATTCCATATTGAATTCATATAAACTTGTCAATGATATCTAGTTTTAACTTACTTATTCCTATGGTAATTACCGCTCTTACCAAATAATATATATCACCCCAACAATGAATATAAAACCAAAACTGTGGTTTTTTAAATTTCTTATGAAATATGTGCCTCTAGAATAATTACTCCTACTAAAACTTATGAAGTCCACTATTCTTATTCTAATCTTTTCATCTAGAGATAATATCTAATTGAAGCATTTCCTACTACCACTATCTTAATAGAAATATACTTCCAATATAGAAAGTGGTTGGTATGATTAATACCTTCCTATATTGGTTGTGTTAATATCCCCAGTATTTATAGTATAATAAATCAATGTGAACCTTTTATTTACTTTTACTTATACTTGAATATAATTAAAACTTAAAAAATGATTAAAATAATAACAAATTAGGTTGTGACATTAATGTAAACTTATCATACCATAACTTATATGACCTTAATTAGACAATTGAGTTGGCATATGTTAGTTATTATGATGCTATTGTTTGAAACATGTTTAGAAAGGAATCTTGGAATAATTGCGATGTTTGTAAGACTGTTCATTGATTTACCTTATACTATTACCATATATTTGATGTGAGTATGGTAATGTGAGTTTAGGAAAAAATTCACACTATATTTAATGATCAATGAATACTTGGTTATGATATTCTTCAACATACCAAATCGAAGTGTCCTATATCTTTTACCAAGTGAATTCATTACTTTCAACTATAATTCCTAATATTTATTAAAATAATTTAATGAAGTATATGAATTTATCTTAAGATTGAAGTTGGAATTGTTCATGCTATACATCTGAATAAATTCTGAAAGATTTTTGGCATTCCATTATTTCTAAAGGTTTATTTGTCTAAAAATCAATAAGTATGTTGATAATATATAATAATTTTTTAGATAAAAATAAACAAAATAATATATTGATTATATATTTGATAAAAAACATTAGTTTTACTTGAAAAATAATTATCTTTCCACAATTTAGTATGAATATTATAATTTTCATTCATTATATATTCCCATTATAGGATATCAATGATTTTAATATCACTGAACTATTAAATAATTGTATAATACCATAAAAAAATAATTCCATACTAAATAATGTCACACTGTTTCCAATAGAATATCAGGATAAATTTATAGGTAAAACTTAATATAAACAATAGTTTAATGAGAACCTATATACTAGGAAATCAGAAGTTGTGAAATTCTCATTACTAACATAGGAATCAAAATTTTCAACCTTTGGAAGAGTAAACCATACTTATAGTAACTTTTTTTCTTGGTTTTAGTATTTGAATACAATATAGTATTCAATAACCAAGAATTAAAATAAAAACCTTATTATACATGAAAAATATATTTTAATTATTTTAAATTTCTTTAATCATATTCAATTTATTAAAATTCTATTTTAAATGACTAATATTCACATGAGAAACAAATAACATCATTTTAACCTTACCACCTTTAAATTTTTTGTCTCTTTGAAATACATTTTAAAGATATAATTTACTATAAAGTAGTCATGGTATTTACAAAATCCCTTTAATCTTGTTCACCATAAGGGTTGTAAAACTGAGTTCCCCACAAATCTTATTTACCCAATAAAGCTACATCAAAAGATCCCTATGATGTTTATCCTACTATTCATATGATAATAGTATATAAATAAGAATAACGTACAAGATAATAGTGATAGTATGATGTTAATGGATAATTTATTATCCATATAGAATCCCATACTTCACTGATATATCAATGTAATTTAGTTTATTGAAGACAAGATCAATATATAAGTACCCTCTTCTAGCTTACACTAGTATAGTGTAGTGACAATATTATTAATCCAAAAGCCTCTATTTATCCTTCTCAAAAGACAAGAGAAGACATTTCATGGTATATAAATCGATATCCTTATGTTTCTTTATCAATTCTCTATACATAATTGATATCTTGATGAAATAGATAGTCAAAGAATTTCCATGTACCTCTTATAGGCATCTTTCATACATTTCTTTCTCTATATGGTGTTTGAACAATTATTGGGGATTACAGTATATAGTGTAAATTTTACAATAAAATTTTAGTGTATAAAAAACAATATTGCTATTGGAAATATATACCACTGAGCACATGGTGTATGTGTTGAATGAATGCTCACTTTCCATACTCTAAAATAATAAAAATCATATTTAAGTTTTTATCTTAATTACCAAATATGTGATGTGATAAGTTTTATTTATTAGTCTCCCACTATTTTATAAAAATATAAAGGCCCTAACCATTGGTTTTAGAATATCCATTCACATGGATAATCTATTGGAAAATATCTATATTCCCTTTCTCATAACCTTAGTTAGAGATTGGTAATTTAATTTAAGGTATTTAGGTAGGCATTTATTTTTCAACAACATTAACTCACAGATCCTTGATCCATTGGGTGGACTCCCCAATACTGAAATACTAGATTTAGATTTCATCAAAATTCAACTAAAACATTTACACCAGTTCTAGTGAAGGATACCCATCTTGAAGTGAATTTGGTTAAGATTTACCAAAATATTCTTTAGAATGCTTTAGTAAATGGAAGTGTCCCAATGAGGACTGTATCAAACACTATGATCTAGTGGTTTCATTATAAATCAAGAAATGGAAGGCTATACCAACTTAATATTCTTAATTTGAGGGATTTTGTCTTTATACATAAATTTTTCATTTTTATCTTTATTTAGTGATCATTAATATTTAGTGGATTTAATTAAATGAATAACCATATATCAATAAAATTATGTATAATCCAATTTATTTTAATTCTTAATGTATTATTCTAAATTCATTAATTTATGTGATCATGAAAAATAATCTATAAATAAATTAACCATAAAATAAGATAGAAAATTAATAATGAAATTTTTATGATCATGAGATTTTATAATGGTTATTTTATCTAGTGGATGGATGATATAATTACCCTTGATCCTAAATAATAACACATTGAATCACAAGTTGGTTCATTCTGAAACATTCCACCTATCCTCTAATATATCCACTAGATTTTTTTCCTAGAATCCAAACATGAACCTACTCTACTCACCCATAAGATCCATCCATTACAAAATCTTTATCGACACATGGATGAGAGAAACTGAAGGATTGTTTTATGGGGGTTTAAAAAAAACTACAGGCATGAATGTCCTAACATAATGAGAGAAAGGGATGAAATACAAAAAATCAATTTAATTTAATAATAATAATAAATTAAAAGGATACCAATCACATAAACAGGTTTAGAAAAATATCATGATCATACAAATACATCTGTACTGCCTGTATTAGTGGGAGATCACTTAGAGGGTAGGAGTGACCTATATCTTTAGAACGCTCTAGTAAATGGAAGTGTCCCAATGAGGACTGTATCAAACACTATGATCTAGTGGTTTCATTATAAATCAAGAAATGGAAGGCTATACCAACTTAATATTCTTAATTTGAGGGATTTTGTCTTTATACATAAAATTTTCATTTTTATCTTTATTGAGTGATTATTAATATTTAGTGGATTTAATTAAATGAATAACCATATATCAATAAAATTATGTATAATCCAATTTATTTTAATTATTATTGTATTATTCTAAATTCATTAATTTATGTGATCATGAAAAATAATCCATAAATAAATTAACCATAAAATAAGATAGAAAATTAATAATGAAATTTGTATGATCATGAGATTTTATAATGGTTATTTTATCTAGTGGATGATATAATTACCCTTGATCCTAAAGAATAACACATTGAATCACAAGTTGGTTCATTCTGAAATATTCCACCTATCCTCTAATATATCCACTAGATTTTTTTCCTAGAATCCAAACATGAACCTACTCTACTCACCCATAAGATCCATCCATTACAAAATCTTTATCGACACATGGATGAGAAAAACTGAAGGATTGTTTTATGGGGGTTTAAAAAAAAGAAACTACAGGCATGAATGTCCTAACATAATGAGTGAAAGGGATGAAATACAAAAAATCAATTTAATTTAATAACAATAATAAATTAAAAGGATACCAATCACATACACAGGTTTAGAAAAATATCATGATCATACAAATACATTTGTAGTGCGTAGATTAGTGGGAGATCACTAAGAGGGGAGGGGTGAATCAGTGATCCCTTTTTATCTTAAAAATTATTTCTTTTTAATCCAACCTCTATTTCTAGTTAAATACTTGATAAAATCTTCTTATGTTTATCATCCTTACCTTGAATAATGCCGTAAAAAAAGGAATGAAACATAAGTATTTACAAGGTTCAATACAAAGACCTACTCCTTGCTGTGTTGGTTAGTCCCCCTAACATGGGTTCTACACTATATTATTATCAATGATTACAATGGATTTATCATAAATTGTTTTTAGCATAGTATTCATTACTCTAGTTGATCTGGGTTATACCCACCCAAAAATATAATTCTTTTACCCTAGTCAATTATACCCCACAACCATATTCTTCTCCTCAAGCCTCTTCAACAACTAGTTATACCCCCAATCACAACCTCTTTCCTCTCTTCTATATTGATACACTATAAGATGATATATTGATCTTCCTATATAAGCTTACTGAATTTGACTTACTCATGTACCTATTCGAGTACATTTTCAATGTTTTTGGTCTTTTTCAATAAATTCTTATCCCTGGTGTTTTATTAATTTCTTTAGTGAAACTCTTGTTGGGAAATTCCACCTTTTTTTGAAGTCATGGCCTCAATAATTTTTTTCAAGTGGTGAAAAAAATTTCTTAAGTATTATTTTATACAGGAATAATAATTAGAAAATATTAATCTAATTTATTGAATTCTCAACTCATAGTAGGAATGAAATCTATCTTATCTTATCATCCACACATAATATATATATATATATATATATATATATATAAATTTAAAACATAAACTACCTTTACATATATTCAAGGTACTTCGTGTGTAGCACTGATATACCATGATATCTGAAACCATTACTCTACACACTATATATAAACAATCTGTGTGTGTGAGATATTTTGGACTAAACATGAATAGACCACAAAAAAATTATATCTTATTCTCTAGTAAATACAGGTATGACTAACAAATACCTTTTCTTTCTTTGCACAACCAAATACAGTCCTCTATTCCCTCTCATGTTAATAAATCACATGGGTTTTCATCTTCTTTTTATAAACCAATCACCTTAGTGCTTTGTCTCTCAATAAACCGGTTTTTTTCTCAATTATTTAAAAATTAAGGTGAGCCTACCTTAAGAGACTAGCATTTGTTTTATATCTATGGTCACTTCACCACTTATCATCCATTATTCAGACCAAGACAAGTCTTCTCGATGATCTCATAATCTCCTTCAATAATGAAACTCTCTAAGTATCAAAAATATGCTGGATTGTTTATTACAAAACACATGATCAATCCATGATTTTTTTGTGCTATCATCTTACTATTCTTTTGGTATTTAAATTTCTACGATTATATGAAAATATCATATCGTGAAGTGTTAGTAAAAAACTTATATTTTTAACCCTTTACCATTTAAATTTAAATAAAACTTAGATATCATTGTGTTTATTTACATGGTATCTAAAAATATGATCACTTTTGTAGATCCTCAATTCTCTCTTTGATAATAGTGTACTTCTCACCTTCAATAAATTGGCTATATAGTAGAAATGCCTATATGAGGTTCCTCAACAAATATCCTACATGATTTAGTACTGAAAATGAATATTTAGAAAATTGGATAGATGTTATATTCTTATAACCCTTACATAGAGATCTGGATTTGAGAAAAAAATCCCAGAGAATCAGTTACATGGAACATTATTTTATGTAGAAAATAAACTATGTAGCTCCACTCATTATCATTCTATTACATGAATTCTCATTAAAAATGAATACATAAAAAAATATAGATTCTTTATTCAATATAAAAATATCATTCCATTCATCTGGTTTTCTTGCATGAAAGTGTAACTACATGCATTTATTACTATGATATTACCAGTAAATTTATCGAATAATTATCACCAAAAAATATCTTGGTTTGAGCTACTGTAACACATTCATGGGGGATTGTATGTACACAGATCTATAATATTCATAGATTCATGATTTAAGAATTTAATTATTATTTACATCAAAATAACATATCAAATGTGTTGACATCATGATAGGTTAAGCTCGGTTTACACCTCACGACATGATGTGATCTTCATAGTAAAAAAGGGTGGATTTTTCATGCTTCGTATAAGGATTCATATACATGAGTTTGAGGATGATCACTCATGGAGATCAGATAACCTGGATACACCAGATAAAATGGATAGTGTCATATCTATATGTCTTAATATAGAAAAATAGTACATTCTCATCCCTCATCCCACATCGATTTCGCATTCTATCTACCTTCTCATTTATTAACAATTCTGTTTCATCAGCTCTGTAGAAGTGAGTATCTGGGTATTATCCCAAACCCCCATTGGCATCAACATGTGTCAGATCTCTTTACTGCCATACTACCCTGTATGGTGGAACAACCTCTCTTCACCTTCTTGTACGCCCTCATGCATCCTCTCTACCACTGATTTCTAGGCTAGGTTTGATCACAGTGCCCACCCTAGTAGTGGATTCACATGGATCCCTTAGATACCTATATGGATAAATTATTTTTTTAGTACACTCCCATTTATAAAATATTTAACATAAGTAAAATACAGTTTATCAATACAAATAGAAAAACCAAAACTCATTATTGTTTATGGAATTATTGTTCTTTTTCATGGTGACGTTCAACATAATTGTTCTCATTCATCGTGATGAAGGAATTGAAACTTTATAGAATTAAATTTATACAAGAATTTAATATTTAAGATGATATCAAACAATCATCACAATTAAAACATATATAATTTCTCTATTGTGACATACAATATCATTAAGGAAGTCTATAATAATTCCCCAAGCATCACTACTTCATCCACCAACACATATAGACCTATTTACAACAAATTCAACCTAGTCTCAAAAATACCCCCTTTGTATTTTTTTCGATATAAAAACATATTATGCGGGTAAATATGTGGTGAAAAACTTCTCCCCCTTATTTAAAATTAAATGCAAAGGATAAGTGGGGCCTTATCATTTCATTTTTATTCTTAAAAACATTTTCAACTCGATTTCAAGATTATTTCTTGAACACTTATAAGATAGGGATGACATCACATGATTCTCTTTGAAAAGTGAAATTATTTAATAAAATTTATGTATAAAATGGATAAACTTTTATATAAAACAAGATATATTTTACCAAGGTTTTCTATAATATCCATAAACTAACATGCATATGATATAATTCTTAGAAAGTCCCAAATCTCATTTAATGGGTCTCCAAAAATCACATTTTTCAGCGAAATGAAAAATCCTGCACACTTCAAAAAATAGATTAGAAATTTTAGGTGAAAATAAATACCCCATGTATCATATTTCCATCAACCAAGAACCCCCCTTAATTTATATGATTATTAAAATTAATAATTAAGTATTAAAGTGTGGTTTTCATACTTAAACCTCCAATTTTACAACGATATTCAGAAGTTCCACATTCACTATATAGTTTAGATTTAACAACTTTATCTCACTGATGCTCCCCCTCAATGGATGAATCCATCTCTTATAATTTAATTAATGTTAGCACAAAAGAATATATGTTTTTTTGGGGAATATGGAGGATCCTCTTAGTTTCTTAGAAATAAAATTCAGACCGAGAGATTCCTATAAATATGGAATTCTTCTTCTTCTTAGATTTAACATGCGTTATGTCTCCTTTCTTAGTTTTTTCAGAGTATGTGATTGATGTTACCTCATTGGTTAAGACTTATAATGTTGATGTTTCTTCCTCTCTAGTACCATGATCATTTCTTTGAGCTTTACAAATCTTCTTAATGATTCTTGTTGGGCTGGTAGAATTGTCTTATAATGTTTATGTCATAACCAATTTTATCACACCATTTAAACTTAGGATTTTAAATACATAACTTGTATATGACTTATCATAATTTTTAACTTCATCAAATATTATAACTTTCTTCCCATTTTCCTCAAAAGGTTTCTCATCTTTCTATATATTTTTATCCTTATCCGTTTGGTCAGGCTAAATAACTAAACATTTTTTCTTAATGTTTTAAGATTGTTTTATCTTCTCACATAATTCAATTTAAATTGTATATTTATTCATCAACTATCATCTATTTAAATTCACATAATGATAAATATTTCTTGGTGATCTAACTCTTCATTTCTAATCTTTTTGACCTCCTTGACCACATCATCCAAAATCTTCATTAAAGTATTCAAATTTGTTCTATGTTGGCAGTTTTAATGATATATTGGTCATAAGAATCTCTTTCTAATAATATATTCTAATCATTTATCCCATTTTATTGATTCATAATTCTTGGTAGTGACATGTTATACCATCATGAATAAGAATTATAACCAAACACTCCACAATACCATCAGTAGCCTCTAAAACTTGATCTTCTAGACTGATAATAGTTCTGCTCTGAATATTTTTATTACTATATTTTCATAGATTGTGGGTGTTTCTACTTATGAGGAAATATTCTTATTGAATTATTCCACTATTCCATTGTGGAAGATATTTTCTAATTTGTTTATTTAGTCTATTTAGATTTAGTTTTTCTCTCAGGCATTCATTTTTAGAAGTAATTAATGTACATTAAGGTTAATTAGGTAGAAAAGAAACCCTTTTATATGGACACTTATTCTAAACATATTTAGAAGATTCACCCTTAAGATCAACAACTTTGGTGAAGTCATCTATAACTTTATTTAATTAAATTTGATAAATAAGACATAATAATTTTGTACCAGATAATCCTTCGTCTTTCTTAGCAATATCTTCACTCAGATAAGTCACTATATTCTCAAATTCTGTTAACTTAATTTTTTTCCTTAATTTACTCATTAAGTATTGATTCTTACTTAGAAAGATATTCCTTTCTAGATAGGTTTTACTTAATAGTTTTCAACTTACCTTCCAACTCATTTATCTTCATATTATTCTCCCTTATTTCATTATTATGTGTCTATTCTTCCTTTTCATGTTCTTTATTCTCAAAAGTGATCTTGTCAATTTTTTTCTTCATCCTTTTCATTACTTATTAAGTTGAACATTTCAAAAAAGTGTATCTTCTATATTTTATTTTAATATCCATTCTATTTTAGTTCTCTTATTGCATTCATTAACTTTAAATTAGTATTTAGATTTCTTGACTTTACTCATAAGAGACATAAGTTTCTTATAAGATATTCCTTATTTTGACTCACTAATTATTGATGAAAGACCATTAATTTATCAGATTAGCATATTTCTCTTTTTGGATGTAAAAATATTCTTATACTTATTCCATTTACTTTTCTGGGACTTCTTTTCTTCTTCATTTTAGTTGGTGTCAATGGAATTTTTTATTGGAAAAATTACCATAAAAATGAATAATTCTTTGGAAATTATATTATTTGAGTGATTTTTTACCTTTCCTTTCTAGATTACCCTTTAAAAAAATCTTGAGAATAAGGAAATAATTTGATTAAATACCTATTTAACTCCCTTATCCTCGAAATCATAGGATTTTGATTATTCTTCTACTCTATTTTTTCATTTTTATCATAAAATAAGAGTCCATCTCATATTTATATTTCTTCATAAAGGATGGTATTTTTCTAGTTTCATATTAAATGATAATATTATAAAGTTCAACCAATGATAGAACTTATTTGTCTTCCATTGAAGAAAATTTTATATTAAACCTATTTAAAAATTTTCTCATCATATTCTTCACAATGGTTTTTTCATCCAACTTATCACCAAAACATATGATTCTACTAACAATCTTATTTACTATTGTAAATTATTCATTAACACTTTCATCATCACCAATTTTTATATCTTCAAATCCACTTCTCCATATTTTATACATAGCTTTTTTGACTTAAATATTTCCTTCATAATTGCTTCTATGTTTATCATAGTTATCCTTGGTAGTTTGTGGACCATAATTTTAGTGTTTAAATTTCCTGATAAATCCATCAATATTTTGTTTTGAGAATTTCCATTTATCTCCAAGTTACTCTTATCTTAAAACGTCATAAGAATATTCTCAATGTTGGGTGGAAATCTCATTATAGCTGTATCTCTCACTTCCAAACCAAGTGATGGTAGGTATAATATCATTATATTTTTCACACCATGATAGTTCTCACCATTGAAAATGGGAACAATCCTACTATTTACTGAATTAATATTCTCCATCATCAGTAGTATTTTTGATCTTACAAAGACAACCTTATCTATGAAACCACTTGTAGTTCTTGGATTGGTGTGAGATCACTAAGAGGGGGAGGGGGTGAATCAGTGATACCTTTTACTTATAAAAATTATTTCTTTTCAATTCAACCTATGTGTTTAGTTAAATAATTGATCCACTCTTCTTGTGTCTCTTAGACTTATCTTGAATAATGATTTTAAAAAGGAACAAAACATAAGGATTTATAAGGTTAAGTAAAAATACATACTCTTTACAATGCTGGTTAGCCCCCCCCCCAATAAATATTCTCCACTATAATAGTATTAATGATTACAATGTCTTAGGAAGAAACTAGTTATACACGCAAGTATTTGTTCCTCCAGTTGATACTTATTAAACCCACATTAATCCAAATACTCTACCTTATTCAGTTATACCCCCCAAATGTATTCTTAATCTCAATCCTCTTAAGAAATTGGTTATACCCCCAGTCACAAGGTCCTTCTTCTATTTTGTATTGATTCAAAATAGAATGATCTCATGATATTCCTCTATAAGCTCACTAAATCTGACTTTCTTATATACATATTCAAGTTCCTTTTAAAATTTTCTGGTCTTGATAAATAAATTATGATCAATTGTATCTGACTATTTTCCTCAGTGAAACTTCACTTAGGTGATTCCTCCTATTTAAGTACCGACCTCAATAAAATGTGTGCAAGTGGATCACAAAAATTATTAAGTATTATTTTAGGTAATAATAATACTTGAAAAATCTATGTCTTAATTCTTGGATTCTCAACTCATAGTAATCATGATATATCGATTTCCTTGTTGTCTATACATAACAATATATATATTTGAAACACCAAATTCCTTTGTAAACTTGTAAGGTTCTTCATGTGTAGAACTGATAGCCCGCAATATTTGGAACCTTTGATCAACACAAAATATAAAAATAAGAAGTGCGTGAGAGATATTTTGGAAATAACAAAAATGAACCACACAAATATATTATCTTCTTTTTTTCTAAAGTCAGGTGTGGTTCATGGATACCACTTCCTCTTTTATGTGAAAAAAAGTATGTGGTTACCTTTATTATGAATGAATCACAAGATTTGTATTATTCTTTTCATAATATGATCACCATAGTGCTATGTATCTCAAGAAATAAGAGTTTTTTATCAAGTATATAAAAATGGTATCAATCCTATGTCAAATAAGTAGCCTTTTTTTATATATATGGTCATTTCACTTCTTCTTATCCATTATTCAGGATGATTTAAGGGTTTCTGATGATATCAGGATATCCTGGAATATCGAAACTCTATTTATATCTAAAATGTGAAAGATTGGTTATTTAAAAATGTGTGAGCACTCTATAATCTCTTTATACTATCACCATAATATTATTATAATAATTAAATGTATATGATTCTATAAAAATATCATATTTGGTAGTGTCAATAACAAACTATAATTTATAAGATTTTTTAATTTAAATATCCCTAAGACTCATATATGAACACATTTATTTATACGGTATCTAAAAAACCCATCGCTTCTGGAGAACCTCAATTATCTATTAATAAGTAGTGCACTACATGCCTTGAATTGATTTCCTACAAAGTAGAAATGGTTGCATAAGGCTCCTTAGAAAATATTATATGTGATATAATACTAAAAATGGATACGTATCAAATTGGATATGTGATATATTCTCAAAAACCCTTACATAGAAAATAAGATACATGAAAAAACATAGAGAATCATCTACATGAAATATTCTTTTACATGGAAAATCAGATATGTGGATTCTCACATCATCTTTTGGCTATGAGAATTCTCACTGTAAACAAATACATAGCAAAACAACTACATGGACTCTTTATTTAGAATATGAATCTAACACCCTTCATCTAATATTCATTCATGCAAGTATAACTCCATGCATTTATCATTTTTATCTTCCCATTTAATTTATCCAAGCATTATCATCAGAAAAACTATGGACATGATCTACTGTAACTCATATAGGGAGGATTGTGTGTGAATGTATATCAGACATGATTTGGTGCATGAATAGAGAATATCCTGATCATTTCTATCATAATAACATATTAAAAGTCTCAACATCATGATCAGTGTAGCTTAGTTCAGAATTTGTGTCATGCTATGATCTTCACCGCACAAAAAATGGTAGATTAATCATGCTTTGTATAAGGATTAAATCATGAGATGTGAGGAAAATAAATTGAATAAATCAGATGGATTGGATGCACCAAATCAAATGGGAAGTGTTTTATCTGTATGTTTTAATATGGAGTAACCATATACACTCATTCCATGTCCCACATTGATTCATGTTTTATCTTTTCTATCATTTATTAATCAATGTGTTTCATCTGCTCGATAGAAGTGAGTACAAGGGTCTCCTCCCAAACCTCCACTAACACTAACCTATGTTGACTCTCTCTATCACCATTCCACCTTACATAGTGATGCCACCTATATGATCCTTCATGTGTATACTCATGTATTCTCTCTAAGACCGCTTTATCGGCTCGGGTTGATCCTAATTCCCACCTTAGCAATGGATACACAAGGATCACTTGGATGACTTGATGGATGAATTATTTTTTAGGTATGCTCCCATCGGTCAAATCTTCAACATAAGTAACAGATAGTTTCTCAACATAAATATCCAAACCAAAAATCGATATTCTTCATATAATTACTATTCTTTTTCAGGGAAACCTTTAACCTAATTTTTCTTCTTCATATCACTGTAAACATTGTGTAGTTCATAAAATTCAATTTTGATAAGAATTTTTCATTTAAGATTAGGTTAAATAATCTACACAGTTAAAACATGGAGAATTTCTCAATATTTACATCCAATTCCATTAAGGATGTCCATAATAATTATCTAATCATCACCACTTCATTAACTAACACATATTGACTTATTGACAAAAAAATCAACCTAGGATAAAAAACATGCAACAAATACATATTTTATTACCTGCTAAAATTCATTTCAATTTATTATATAATATTTCGATAAATCTGTTTAAATTAATTTAATCAATTAATTCATTAATTTATCTTAATTTCCATCCAATTAGTCTTATAGTTTCTATTATATTTAATCTTAAATAATTAAAATTAATTACACCTGGAGTCAAAATGATAAATACCCGTTATAAAAACCCTCTACCTTTATTGTTATTTTAATATGTGTTTAAGAGAGAACATATAATACATAATGTGTTTTTTTTAAATAGTGTGTGGTGTTTCAAGCTGAATAAACTTGGTATATTTAATAGATAATTCATATTTAATATATACTCTATGTATATATTTAAAGATTTTATTAAAAATAGTTTAAAAGAAAACCACAAATGGAATATATTAATTTACATAGTAATTAATTAGACATTTAAAAATTCTATAAAATTAATTACATATTGTGTACACCAGCTACATTCTATATAGATCAATTTAATTTCATAATTAATTTTCATTCCATGTAATTAATACATAGAGTTATAGTTTGGAATATGTGTAATTAGCGTATATGGATACTAGTTACGCGACGTGTAAAACCAGATACACGCCATGTAATTTCTTCTATGACATAACCTAGGTACAACACATGTAATATGGCCACATATATTAATAAATCACACAATGTGTATTTCAGCTACATGCTATGTGACCTATGTAATCCTCATCCACCAATCTCATGTGTCATATAATAAATATATGATGCACTTTTGGCCATGCGTATTCCACAAATTTTAATATGAATTCACATGGGCTATAAAATGTGTATGCCAACAACATGCCCTATAATTTAGTAAGCCATATGCTAGGCTAGTTCGATCAATATGAGGTGTGAATTAATTCACTGAGTGTGTATTTAATAAAAGATGACCCATATTTATCATGGATTTTACTTGTGTAATGTACATGGGTACACAAAGTGCACCAATGTTATACATTCCATTTAGTCTTATGTCATCTAATAAGAACCAATGAAGCTTCCTGATGGAGTCTTAAAATTTTTAAACCTTTATATTGAATCAGTTATTGGTTATATGATCAAGAACGAAGAAAGAGAAGAGAATACTTCAACATTCTATTTTAAAGAACAAATAACACAAAACATGAAAACTAATAACAAATGGATATCATTAATAAACAATTAATAAATAGTTATAAATGAATTATGTGACTGCTTTGATACCACTTGATGGTCTTGGATATATCATAAGCTCATATTGGGTATTTTATAACTCAAATATTATCATAATAAATGGATAATCCAAGATTTATATGTTGAATTATGTAATGAAAAACATTATTAAATTGAAGATTAGTCGAATATTACCCCAAAACCAAGAAGGAAAGATCACCAAAAATAATTTAAAATTAATTTATTTAGATAAATAAATACCGTAAAATGAATTTATTTCTTCATTGATAATTGGTAGACCATTTCTAATCACTCTCTCATCACAGAAAGAGGATTCAAGGGTAGAATACCTCTAGTAGTGATCCACATGTGTAACATAGAACTTTGAACATTACTAAATAAATCAATGGGTTCTAGAATTTTAGACTCTATCACTTGCACCATTCTATGATGATCACCTAGAAAATTGCTTTAGGTGGAATGAATCTCCTTGATCTCTCCATAAAAAAGAGAGAGGTAGAGGAGGATAACTATCTATTTTTGAGAGTGTTATAGTAGAATATATCTATAGGGGTTTCCAAGACTCTATCTAGAATTCATAGTACCCAACAGTTATAATTTACTTTGTTTTAGATAATTTCATTACCAATTTTAAATAAATCTAGTGTTAGAAAATAATAATTGAACATGGTCCCTTACTATTTTCTTAATCCATGATAAACCCCATGTCTAAATAATAATAGTTTTATTATTATTTACTTGACATGTGCTAAACTCACGGATAAAATAAATAGTATTTCCTGGAATAAATAAATTAATATTTATTCAAATAATATTTAATATTTCATTTATCACTGGACCATTAAACTCGATCCACTATCCTCCTAAATATCTATCAGGACTTAAATAATAAAAATTTATTTAATAAATAAATATCACTAAATTATCAACAAATAAATAAATAAATATTAAATTTAGTAAATAGAGGATAAATATTTATTAAATATTCACATAAACAAATAAATAAATATTTTTTTTCTTGCAAGTATACCGAAGTAAATAAATATTTTTTCTTAAATTAATTTTTAATTACCTTGTAAAATGAATATTTATCTAATATTCAAATCAATTAATATTATCTCTAATAACTGATTATTGAATATATTCAATCAATTAAACATGAATAATCATTAAAACACATATGAGAATCATATTTATTTAATATATTAGATTTAAAAATAATTTAACTGAGGTTCCAAAAACACTTAATGCGTGTCCCCTAGTCCCATTTCTTAATGGAATTAGGTATCATAACCTAAAGTCCAATGTTTTCATCTAGAAATATTCCAAGGAATCCATATAGAAATACTTTAAATTCTATAATTACAATAACCACATCTGAATATACACCATGTAATATAATCCCTTTACCACGATATCTTTAATTGAGCAGCTTACATGCTAGTGTCATCAACCTACATGCTTGATGTATCTTTCTTTTACTTTTCAAAAATTAATATTCCAAATGAACTCCATACCTGTTGACTTAATAATTAATTTCCATTTCCATCAAAGGGCCTGAGATATCGACTTCTATTAAAAAAAAAAGTAAAAAAATCTTTTTCTCATTACTCATTAATACATAAAACTCATGATGCACTCAACATATCCTACTTCCTAGAAACATATGAAGCCAATGTTTTAGTCATCACATTAAAGTATTCCACTCATAATATGAATTAACAATAATCATAAAATCTAAGAATAATTAAAAATATCCACATATAAAAATATCTAATGAAACATATAAATATGGATTTCCTACTATAATTTCATGTTCTCATAACCATTTTCTCTAAAAATTTCATAAGGTCTATACCATAAGAAAATATCTCAAAGTCCTATGAATCTTTATTCTTGATAATATATATAATTTGTGTTCTATAAAATGATATCTTCCATACAAAAAAATTATTTTAGGAATATTATCCTGGCACTTTTGGGTTATCATCATAGTGGAAAAAATTTATGAACCTTAATTTTGAAAAGTACCCTAAATAAATAATCATATACACATCACAAATAATAAATATCATCATGTGATAAGTAATTAATATTTAATATTTCGAACATTTTAATAATCTAACAATCAAATTAGTTGGTTATATGTTACCAACTCTAATAGGGTATTCATTCAGTGAGGGATTATGACACTTGGTTTGTTGATTTATTCAATCTTTCCTTTTACCTATCCCATGAATGATTATCTAAATGTTCAATTGTTTTATATTGTTCTATGATTGGGAGTTAGATCAAGGATCATTATTTTATGACTACTATCTTATGCTGAGGTGGTCAAAAAGGAAATTATTACTGAGAAATATATGGAAGAGATAACCACTTTGGGTGGTGCCTCTACTAATATAGGAGGAAGTCATAATTCCTCTTCCAGTTAGAATAGGAATCATGAATAATCTCTATTTCATTGTAGTATGAGTGTAAAAAATCCATTTTATTATACTCCCTTGGTCCCATTAGGAAATAAGATAGCAGTGTTCTACGAATGTGGGAATTTGGGTTACAATAGCCTAAATTTCTATGGAACTCCTATGATATGCCACCAATGTGGTATGTTGGTGAATATATATTTCTTTTACAAGAATCCTCCATGGATTTATAAATTTTGAAATTCCCATACTATAGGCTCTTAAGTGTAGTTAGATGCATCAAATGAAGTAGAATCTCATCCTAAGATGAGAGAATAATATCATCCTACCATGAATCCTTATAATAGGCATGAATATTAGTTTTTATATATGGAAAATCCCATGTCTAAGGGATATGATGTATGGATAATGACCTTGAGAGGTATAATGTTTATTTCTCATTCTATAGCCTTGGATTTTTTTGATATAGTTGAATCATATTATTTTTTCTCATATAATTTTATTAATGATTTGGGCTTGTAAGTGATAGATATTTCCACTACTTTAGAAAATAATACGGAACATGGATCTACATGACATGAGTATTGTGATATTATTTATGATGATGAAGTCTTGTGGAATTTTCTTATACTCAATCTAGATATATTTGATCTTATTTTTTCAATAGATTAAATGGTTAGATATAAGGTTAAAATTTATTTCTAATACTAGAAGGCTTTATTCCATTCTATTAAAGGAAAACCTCGTGTATTTTAAGGTGAGTGGAATCCAAGATAGAGTTGGGTAGGGATGAAAATTTCAAATTTTAGACCAATATCATGTCAAATATCTTGATTTATTTTTGATGCTATTTAATGAAGTTTAAATGATTAATCTCCAATGTTGGTGGATAGGTATCCTGAGGTTTTCCTTGATTATTTCTCTAGGTTTCTATATAGAGTTCTATATTTATCTACTAACATGTATCATACATATTTGATCTATATCATATCATATGGTTCCTTCAAAGTTAAAAGAATTAAATTTTCAATTAGAATATATTGATAGAAAGGTATTTATTCTACCTAGCATGTCACCATAGGCATCACTAATTCTCATTGTAAATAATGTGGATGGAAGTATCAAAATTTTAATTGATTAATGGAAGATCAATGGGGTGACTGTTAAGAATAAATACCCTTTGAATTATATTAAAGTCCTTTTGATCTTATTAAGAGAGAAAAGTTGTTTTTAAAGATTGACCTCAGGTGGGGATACCAACAACTGAGAGTGAAGGAAACAAATATTCCTATGACCACTTTTAGTACAAGGTATGAGAATTATGATTATCTTATTATTCCATTTGGTTTTAATAATCCCCCTACCATTTTTATGGATTTTATAAACTATATCTTACACCAGTATCTCAACACCTTTTTTGTGGTGTTAATAAATGAAATCATGGTTTATTCTGAGATGGTATAAGATCAAGATAACTCCACGAATGTTGTGTTGGGAACTTTAAAGGAACATAACCTCTATTACAAGTTTTCTAAATGCTATTTTTATATCCAAGAAGTATGATTTTTGGGTAACGTGGTATCATAGAAAGGTATTTATATGGATCCTAAGAATATCCATGTGGTGATATCTTATGAAATACCCAGAAATGTTTTTGACATCAGAAGATTGCAGAGCCTAGTAGGATATTACATAAAATTTGTTTGGAAATTTTTTAATTTTGTATCTACCTTGAAATATTTGACCTGAGAGGGAGTGATACTTGATTGGGATGAGATATATTATGAATATTTTTATGTTTTGAAAGTTTGATTGAAATTGGAATCTGTTATAGTTCTTATAGATCCAAGAGAAGTCTGTAAAGTATATTGTGTTTCCTTAGGTACGAGGTTGGTGTACATCTCAATGAAGTGTGATAATTTTGTGTCATATAGAACTAAACAATTATGGATTCATGAGAAGAACTCCCCCCATTCCCTAGAAATGATGGTGATGATGCATGCTTTGATGAATTCTCAACATTATCTCTTTGGAGACTAGTTTACTATTTACAATGATCATAAAAATATAAATTAAATATTCTATGAAAGGGTAAAGAATGTCAGATAGAGGTTATAGTTTGAGTACATATAAGACTTTGGTTTTGAATTATCCTACACCCAATGTAAAAGGAATGCATTTTCATATGCCTTGAGTCAACAACTGTTCACATAGACGGTGAAATAATCAGAGATGGAGTGGCATTTGATGTGATTATTCATTGAGTTTCATATGCATATGAAAGTATAGGATGATCATGCATTCTTGGCTAGTGTTCAAGTCACACCATACCTGTATGATAAAATTCAATTAGAGAAGACAATTGATATTTATTTTGAATATACTAAAAGAATTTTAAATTGTGGGGAGTCCTTAAGTGACTATTTTGAATCTCCCAATAGTGAAATTTATTATATAAATAGGTTAGTGGATCATTTGTCCTTGAGGTATGAGGTGATTCAAGGTTGGAACCATTATATTTGGGAAGTGAACCCTGAGGATACCAAGATATTTTACAATATCAAGAATTAGTACTGGTGGATAATTATAAAGCATGTTGTTTATGATTTTGTTTCCTGGTGCCTTACCTCTTAAAATATAAAGGCCAAGAATTAAAATCCTATAAGTTTATTATAAACTCTTCCCATTATGGTATGGAAGTTAGTTTATATTTCTATGTACTTCATTATTTTCTTTCCCAAATCACATAGTGGGAAGAATTATTTATGGGTGATTATTAAACAATTAAAAAACTCATCCAATTATGTTCCTATAAAGTAGTCGATGAAGGTAGATGATAGTGTACACCTCTATGTCTAAGAGATTTTAAAGCTTTATAGTCTCCCTTCTATGACTATTTCTAATAAAGAACCATGATTTAACTCCTAGTTATGATAGGTAATTTAGGAAGTGATAGGTTCTTATTTTAAGTTAATCATCACTTATCATATATATATATATGGTAAGAAAAATCAGGCTATTCAAATTCTTGAGGCTATGCTTTGAGCTTGTGTGGACGGTTTTGGCAACTCTTGGGAGAAGAATCTATCATTGACCAAATTCTCTTATAATAATTATTATCAAGAACTGATAATTACAGACCCTTTGAATCTCTCTATGTACAAACATTACAATCCCCTCTTTATTGATATAATTTGGTGAGTGTTTTTTATTGATACCAAGAATTGTTTAGGTGATGACTAATAAGATTCATTTGATTTGGAAAATATGGTGGTGGGTTAGAGTCTCCAAAAATGTTGTTCCAACTATAATCATTATCCATTGAAATTTTCAATTAGTGATCATGTTTTTCATAGAGTTTATCACTGAATAATTCATCATTAGTTGGGAAATTAGGGTGAGTTAATGTCGTGTTATATCAATCCATTTTATATCATTGAGGGTTAGAGGAAAGTGGAAAACTGGATAGCCTACCATCATAGTTGACTTATATTCATGAAATTTTTCACATATAATAGTTTAATAGGTATCATATGGACCTATATAATATGGTTTAGGGAGAATATTCAAACTTATATATGGATACCACCTTTATTGAGAACCCTATTCATATCATGGATCATCAAAAAAAAGTTTTACTGGGTAAATATATCCTTTTGTTCTGTGTGATATAACATCATGTTATAGATATAAATGACACCTGGGAACATTTAAATTTGGTGTGAGAAAAAGAGACTCACATTTTCTCTAATAGGGATAACTGAGAACTTTTCAAGGACAAAAAGTGGTATGGCGGGGAGAATTGTGACACCCACAATGTCATATTTAAGTATTTTTTTATCTTAATTTCAGAATTTATTTATTTTTTAAGTTTTTATTTTATTTTTTAGAGTGTTATTTAGTTTTTTTGAAAGAGTTATATAATATTTTAGAACACCATGTCATATCTTATAAGAACATTTTGTGGTAGGTGTAGTTCATTTTTTGGACTAAGTAGGAATCAAGACATGGATAACATGTAGTGTGCTAGATTCTAGCTACTTTAAGGGTTATTTCATTTCCAGAGGCATCAAGATGTGATGGGTATTTAATATAAAGTATGGTTTCCATATCTTCTTAGGGAGATATGGCCTTTCCATGGATAGTTTATTAACAACATGACGTGTGAAGAGACCACAAGAAATAAATAAGTTATAAGAATATTAGTCATTTAATTGACTCTTACATATGGTAAGCCCTATGTAAAGGTCCAAAAAATCAAGTAAATTTAGTCACACCATGAAAGGGGTATACACACCGAGAACATGCATAATGTTTTACGAGATGAATACAGTTTTTAGAGTGTCTTTTTGTGAGTCACAGAGGCCATTCCATGATGATGCATAGGGTTTTTAACTTTTTGGAATTTGTATCTTGGGGGGAAGTGATCATTCTGTGATCCAAGGGGGCTATTCCATGGTGAGACCTAGGAAATGGATCATAATTTTACCCATGGGAGGTGTGTATTGTCATGAAATACTTTCTATAGATTAATTAAAATATTCATTAATTTATTTAATGAGGTTTAAAAGTGAGTTATTTTATTTCCACTAGTTGTGACATGGAAAACGACCTCTCTTGAAACCTCCTAATCATAGACACCTCCCAAGTCTCCTTTATTTCCACTTCCTTTGATTCAGGTGGATCTTTATTTAAGAATTCATTAGTAAGTGATCATCCTATATCCTCTTTATTCTAATCATATCCTTTCCATGGTTTTATTATTTAACCACAACTATAGAAACAAAGGGTTTCTATTATCCAAACTCTTTTTGGGGGTCTAGATGTTACAGTGTTTTCTTAGTCCAAAAATCACCTTAATTTAATGGTCTAAAATCATGTTTAATAAATTTCTAATAAGTTTCATGTTTTATGATATTCAAGTGTTTTCAAAACACAATACTAAAAATTGGATAAGTATTTTATCTACTATTAGTTGAACTTTTCTACTACCTTAAGCTACCATCAGTTCAATAATATACCATTAGTGAAAATCAGCCACATCTATGATTGACTTCCAGATTATGTTACTTCCATAGTGTTGTTGAGTAAAGATACCACTTGTTTCATAAGCTATCACTACTATCGAATGGTGAAACCATTGGGAATATATCTAAAGGAAGCCACCACCAATAAGCTATGATTATAACTTCTACCATGAGAAGATCTACTGCTAGTCATGCCTTTCTACTGCAGCTGTTCAGAATTAAGTTCAAATAAAATTCCTCTAATAACTATATTTGGGTATTAAATTAATTTCATAGGTATATGTATTTAAGAATTATTATCATTAATAAAATCCTTTGAGGTTTTAAATGTTATTCATAATTTCAATAATTATCACTTAGTACAAGGATTTTTATTATTGTACTATTATCCTATACTAGATAATTGGACCAAATGGAATGATATAAGTTTAGATGAAATCTATCATGCACATACACATAGAAATAGACACACACACACACATATACATTGAGACACATAAATATAAAGATAAAAATGTGTGTGGAAACACACTGATTAATTGATCAACTGAGAAAAAACTGTTTCTAGAACTCTAATGACTCTCTATTTTCCTAAAAATATATGAAAAATTCGTTGAATATTTTCAAGGATAAATTCGAATACATCTGAACAATTGAAGTTGACCAGACTGGACTACACCAAATTTTCACATCTCTCATCCTTTTCTCTTTTTGTTTAATATCATCTTTTTGAGTTGTGTTTTGTAATAATTTTTTTATCTGTAAACATAGTCTCCTATGCTGAATTGATGAGTTCTCAACACTAACATTAAAATATTTTCATTTTTACTCTTATTTATAACTATATAAGAGGTCTTGTGTGTCCTAGAACCCTTTTATCCCATAAATAACTATGGTAAAAAAATTTATATAATTTTTTAATATCTAAGTATTGTTGTTTATAAAACCCGATCCAGGTTTGTATCAATTTATTGTATAATAAAATACTCAGTGGTGGGGGACTTCCAAGTGGAGGTGATTATGTCTTGGCCTAATACTGAATCCCTTGTTTATATTCTATTGTCTGTTTTTTTTCATTACTTAAAATAAAAAACCAATATCTATTTTAAGACTACTAATAAAACATTACTTTATTAGTTGTATTTAAATAGTTTTTTATATAATGTGTTTGTTATAAGTAGATTATTTTCAAATGTCAAAGTGATTTAAAAACTACTTTCACTGAGTTTTGATCAAACCGCTAAGAATCTTTTGGAAATAAAAAATTCTATAATTCTATAATTTTAGTTAATTAATTATTTTTATAATTTGGAGGAATTAAATTTTAAAATATTTTTAATAAAAAATTTAATTGTAAAATCAATTTACACCATCTTGAGTGTTCTACTTTGACCAGTATTTTATATCAAAAAAATTTTAAACAATATTTTATTATGACCTAGTTATATTTAAAAATATTAAATTTCTATTAGTTCTAAATTCTAGTATTTATATAAAATCATTCTCAATAAGGAACTACCACTAATATGTCTATTTATTTTAATTAGAATAATTATGATCAATGGAAAATTAAGATGAAATTATATTATAAATCATGGACTTTGATATTTGGATTTTTATTGAAGATAAGTCTAAAAAACCCAAAGATGCTATATTTGAGTGGATTAATGACACTAAGGCTACATATGATTGAAACTATAAAAATATGAATGAATTATATTATTCTTTAGGTGATTATTAATTCAATAGAATATATTCTTGTTCAACCACTTCATATGTTTTGGATACTCTTGCTATATCTCATGAGGGAACCTTAAATGTCAAAGAAAAGAATTTCGATAATTATAATATTAAATATGATACATTAAAAATGAATCATGATGAAACCATTTAGGATATGTATATTAGGTTCAATGAAATAAAAACTCTATGCGTTTACTTGGAAAGAAAATTTCTGAAAAAGATCAAGTGACACAATTTCTAATATGTCTACTTAACCAATAAATAAGAACTTTAGTTTACATCATAGTATCCAATTAAATCAATACAATACTAGTAAAATAACTCATCATAATTATCATGATATATGAGGAGGAACATATAGTAAATAAAGAAGATAAATATGAACCCAAGAGGAAGTTAGTATCCTTAAATAATTTTAACTCAATGATAAAATAAAAGATAAAATATGATAGTTAAATTGATGATAAAATACCCTTAGACAGTGATGAGTAAATGGATCACCTATCTAGACAATTCAATAAGTTTTACAAGAATAATAAATTCTTCAAAAAAAAAACATTTATGGAGTTTAGTATGACTAGAAATGAAATTTGAGAAAATAGTAAAAATGAATTATTCCACTAATAAAGTAAGATTCTATGAGTATAAAAGAAAAGGAAACACTAAATAAGACTCTCCCAAGATAAAATATAAGAACAATTATAAGGAAAAAGGTAAAAAATATAAAAAGGCTCTAAAATCCATCTGGAGTGCCTCATAGGACAAATCAAGTGATTTTTATTCAACTATAGATGATTGAAATGGAAAATCCAACTTGTGTTTCATGGAAAACTTATTTTAGTTATCAAATATTTTTCTAGTATCTTTTCAACATATTTAAAACCTTTTTGAAAATGAAAACCATGAATAAAATACATATAGGGAGTTTTTATTTGAATATTTTCATATTCTAGAAGAAATATTTAATGAGATGAAAGATAAAAATAAAAATTTAAAGAAGAATCATGATTTATATAACCACTTTAAATATTATTTTATTATATAAAACGAAAAAAATGACCAACTATTAAAGTAAAAAAATGAACTTAAAATTTCTAATGATAAATTAAATAAATATATGAAAATATATAAGAACAGTAGAAAAAATCTAACTCAGATTCTTGGTAAACAATGTACTCTAAAATATACTACTGGGATTGGCTAATAGCATGGATAGAGGAATATATATAATAACTAAATTTTCCCTAGATCTAGTTATGAAAAGTCTATTAATAGTACTTATTCTTCTAAACCTAATAATATTTTTATTTCTAAAAATTTAAAATTTATATACAAGAATCCAGTTAAACAATTTTGAATTCCTAAAGCTTTTCTTACCATCATTTTTTGACCTAAAAAATATGGTCACAAAAATAATGTTTTGTTTAAAATTTTATATAGGAAAACTACTTGAAGATTTGAAGTAATAACCTATGGAATCTAGATAGTGGATGCCCCAAACACATAAAATGGGGACTACTCAAGCTTGAAGATACTTATCAAAGAATATGGTGGACATGTCACTTATGGTGACAATGCTAATGGAAAAATAATTAGACTCCATCGAATTAGTAACTCTATTAATATTTTTATTTATAATGTATGATTTTTAGTTGTATTAAAATATAATATTCTTATAAACTCAAAATTATGTGATTATGGATATCATGTTAAGTTTGATAATAATTCTTGAAAGGTTTTTTATTCCAAATATTTTTTAGTTTTTACTACTCTTTGTAAAGATAATGTGATTATGGATATCATGTTAAGTTTTATATATGGGTTTGAAGATATAAATATCATATAATTCCCTCAACGTAAACTTAAAACATAAACAATCTTGAATATGGATGATATTGTGAAATAAACTCTTACCTGAAGTATCATCTTGATTTGAATACATTCAAACCTAATAAATAATAAATTTAAATTTATTATATTTAAATTCAAAAACCATATAAATACATAATTTTCTATGTACCATTTATTTATAATTTACAATTATCTTTTTATTAAAATTTCTTCCTTAAAATGGACGTTCGGGTGAAAGATGGTCCATTATCCATGCATGTTTCCATTTGATGGTTTTGGAACCTGTATATTGGTCATCATATTTTTATTTAAATAATATTAATCATGAAATAAATATCATATAAATTCATGATATATATATATATATATTTTTAATCATTATTTAAAGCAGGACACGAAAAATGAATCACATCACTTCGTGGAGGTGGTAGTCCACACATACGGATGAGTGGCGTTATTATTTTTTAATGAGTGGAATGGTAATATAGTAAGTGATATATTAAATTTAAATAAACATAATTATTTAATAAATATAATATATATTTTTTATTTCGATCTTTATAAAAATCCATGTAAAATGGTGATGAAAAACAAATTACACCGCTATGTGGAGATGATATGACGTATACATGCATGAGTGATGTTTTCACTTTATGTAGGATGAAAAAAAGTGGAAAATGGTTGTAACAAAATAATAATAACATATAAGTGTATTTATTTTAATTTATTCATTATTTTAGTTTGGTTATAATATATTTATAGTTAGTATAAGAAGAAATAATGTTGAATGAGTCGGTAAATACTATTACCTATTCTTTGAGAGACCTCCTTTAGATTACACTTTAATCCAAAAACGATTGGTCTTAGGAAATGACAAGGAGTTATAGGATTAGGGTATGGAATATATGGTGGTATTAGGGTAGGTATATTTTGAGTCATATTATTCAAATGTTTTGAATAAGAGAGTAGATGAGGTGTATTTTTATAAGTGAGGTGAGGGAAACTGTTGGAATTACTTAAATTCTTAAATTAATATAAATTAGTTTGAATTTTTAAATGGCTCTAAGTTGATTTATTTATAATATAGTATTATTATAATTTTAAATACTACAATCCAATAATATTTAGACAAGTTTAGGTGATGCTTGTGACCCTTATTTTCGAGTTTTAATCCCTATTAACCCTTTTGATGATTATCACGATATCAAAGTTTTTTACTCTTTTGGGGTCAAGAATGTTACTTTAAAGAAGAAAGTGACCCATATATTGATAAAAAATTATATTTTAAACCATATATCATTCATGTAGCTAAATATATGGTTTTTATAAATTTTAATTCATTTAATAAAATATTATTTAATAATAGATACCATAAAAGTCATTTTCAGAACTATTCACATAATTGACTTTTAAAAACAACAATATTGAAATGGAATTAGAATATAAAATTTTAAAAGAACACTAACATGGAATATTTATCCATAAAACTCATTAAAAACAATAATTAATCCAAATTGTATTACTTTCAATATTTTTTCAAAATAATTTATTTTATTTTTTATATTACTTGAAAAAGGAATATGTCGGCGTTGTAATAGCATTTATGGTAATCATTAAATTTATAAAATTAGAAAAATTACCATGAAAAAAATAATTAATATTTAAAATAACCACTCATAATTTCACTTAAATTTTATTATCCTTATGAAAAAATATTTGAGATATTAAAAGAAAGAGAGTGAAATTTTATAATTATGCTTTATATAAAATAATATTAAGTCCATTATCAAAGATAAATGACACAAAGTTTCCATATATTTTAATATTGGTTTATAATGTTAAAAAAACTCATACAATATAAATATGGTTTCTACTAGAGAGATTTTAAAGCCTTGTCACATTATTTTTAACCTTAATTACCCGATTTACCCTTACTGATGTGGAAAATATTTACCATGGTTACTATTTATAATGAAACAAATAGAAGAGTAATATTTACCAAATTTTAACTATATGATTCTAAATAGAGAAAAAAATTAATAAATTTAATTTCAATAATTTTAATAAATTTATCTTATAATAAGCGTGAAAAACACAATGAAATCCTTTTAGGAAAATTAATTTTAATCATAAAATTAGATTTATTCTTAATCCATGACTATTAAAAATTATTATATGAATGTTAAAAAATTTAATTGAATATATAATATAAAAATTTCTTTAAAATAATTCATTAATATGTATTAATCTAATTTATTTAAATAAAAACACATTAAGCGCATAAAAACTCTTTTTTATAAAAAAATCTATATTTACCTTCAAATGATTTTTTTAATTTATAACCAATTTATAACCAATGAATTAATTTTATATATATGTAAAAAAATACTTTTACATAATTTAGTTATCCATATTCATACCTTCCAATCGATGGACTAGGTGATAACTGCCACATTAAATAATAATATTTCAATAGTATATCGTGGTTTGTTTATACTCGGTGTTGCGTGAAACACAAGATATCATGGGAAAAAAATATTTTTAAAGGGAAATATATCATAAAATTTTAGGAAATTATAATCACAATATACATTTTGATAATACCATACTTTATTAGTACAATTCCATGATTTGGAATAAATAATTACATATTATAATTTCTTTGTTAGCTCCATCAGATGCTGCAACATATTCTATATTTATAGATATTGATAGAAATGGATTAATTAATCTTTAATTTATAATTTTATTATCCTAAATATGATATGAAATTGATCTTTTGAAAGACTTATTTTCTATCCCCTTAATAACTAGAATTCTTTCTTCTCTAAGTACCTGAAATATATCCCTTATACTCAAAAACTATCAGATAGTAATGAATACTTCCCTACACAATTATACTAGATTTAGTTGATATTTTACCACCATAATTTATGCATTAAAAATATAAAATATTTTATATAATAATTCATATGAGATAGATCCCACCACTAAAGCATATGAAGTTCTACTCATCATTTTGGTCTAATCTAGTGTATTTTACAGATCTTATTGGAGAGTTTTATTCCATGTTATATTGAACAAAATTTTCTCTTGAATTTTCATATATTTTTTTTTTAATACATTTCTAGTTTATATAATTTAAATTTGTATAATCAACACATAGATAAATTTTATTTGGCCTATGTTCCCTTCAACTTGGGTTGCTACGTTATGTGAATCTTTAGAGAAAATTTATAACATGGTCTTAACTAACTATAAGACTATTATTTTTTCCTATATTATCAACATATTTTACATGATAAACTATTGTGATCCCACTAACCCCTTATATACATATGGAAGAATAATCATCCCATGATTCTAATGCTCCATCTAATCCATAATTAGATCCTTTCAGTATAAAAATTACATTAGATACTTTTTTTTGTTGAAAACCCATCTGATTATATCAAATAGATATTTTCATTTGTTTCTGGTTTTTAAACTCACCCAAAAAATATATTAATCATTATAATCTACTATGGAGATCTGAATTAAAATGGATTCCATCATCTGTATTGGGGAAAACTTTTCTTTATAGTCAATGTCTTCAATTATATTAAACCTCAAAAAACCATAATTTCTTTATAAGAATTTACTTTACCATCCATGTCTATAACTTTATTTAATACCTATTTGTAACTTAATTGATTTATATCAAATGAAGGTACTACAAACATATAGACATGATTTTGGTATATGGAATCCATTTCTTATTTCAAGTCCACTTAACATTTTAGTTTATTTCCATTTACTGCTTCATTTTTGGATAATGATTCATTATTTTCAATAAATGACACCTTTACTAAATCAATAATTATAAAAAAAATCTCTTGGTTACATAACTTTTTTACGTATTACGTGTCATTATAACTTTCCTTTTCTACATAATGGTTCCTATGATGACTGCCTATGCATCACTAACCTTGACATTATTTGATCATATCTTTCTCTCACTAACTCAAATAGATATTTATTCCCTTCTTATAGAAACATAGTCTCTCACATGAGTATAAATTTTATATCTTATGTATATATATAACATCCTTTGTATCTTTTAGGATAATAAACTATGTACACTTTGTGTTTTTCTAGATGTAAGCTTATTACTAAAATTATCCTTAACAAACCCTTTTCATCTTAACATGCATATTGTGACATAATGTATTTATTTTATATTATTACTTATATTACATCCATTTTTAATTTTAGTTAGAATATGGTTAATATTTAAAACCACGATTTATGAAGCATGAATTAAAAGGGATAATGGAATAACTTTCAAGACTTACAAGAATAATCATTGATCCTCCTTTCACTAACACCACGACTCTGATACAAATAAGAAAATGTGATTTAATGAATAATATCGACTCTACATTTAATGATTTTTGAATTATTGTTTGAGATATTCACTAACTTATCTACTTATAACATCTATTATCTAATTATAAAGATCATTACTTACTTTATATTTTTATTCCTTAAATATCTTAAAGAAATATCATGATGTATATAAATTTACCTCTTTATTATACTTGAAATAGTTCACACATATCATGATGAACTAATTCTAGAAGATTTTATGGTTTATTACATTAAATGTTAACATGTATTTTAATGACCCTCCAATTATCATTGGATTGAGAGTACAACGATTCATTACTAGGCCTTAACCGACATCCCCAAGACACCAAAGGATGGAAATAAATGCTAATGGGTTTAAAATTAAAGTGGGGGAGATTTAACTTTTAAGAATTAAACTAATAAACCTACCAACCATAACCAAACATTCACTATATTATGAATCCAAAAATGAAAGAAAACTCAACAACTTCATGTATCTCAGAACCACATCAAAGTAAGCAATAATGGAAGAATAAACAAGTATCAAAGTACACAACAGATAAACAACACTGGAATATCCAAAGACCTCAAGACTCCATTATACACAAGCTCCAAGCTCGAAAATCTCTGAATATCCCAAACATCATTAGGTAGTGCTAGAAATGTGCGAAACATTACCTTTACCCTTGTCTCGGAAGATAGCATCTGCAAAAGCACCAAAGTGCCAATGTAGGGGTGAGTATAAAACTTAGTAGGTTTACCCCAAATGACTTCACCACTCATGAAACTTGGATATAAGAGTTATAAACAATTATATAAAACAGTTTTTAACATCCAAGCTTCCACGATACACTTCTCTTTGAATAATACAGTAGCGTGTGTTGTACGCAACTTCGAGTTCTAACACACACCACAACCAATCAAACTAAGCCGTTATGAATAGTAATACCCACTTTTTGAAATTTTATAAATTTTATCTTTCAAAATGGAATTCATTTTTGGATTTTGAATATCAAAATTAGCTTTCAGTGAATTTTTGGCATTTTTCTAAAAACATTCAATTTTTTATAAATAGTGAAAAAACACTGAGTTATAGTTTAAAACTGAATTTTTATTTAAATAATTATTTATTTTATTTAAATTTAATTAAGGTCAAATAGATACATAATACCTATATAAGTTCAATGTAATTAATTGGGGTTATTTTAGAATAATTTTAGATATATAAAAATTTTATTGAACTTTTCACCGTCTTTTACCCACCTCCTAGGAAAATTTGGAAATTCACATAAAACTTTATTTTACCACTTCTGTGAGTGGAATTTCGAAAATAAAAGAGACACAGTTAATAACAACGAGTAAAATGTGGTTCAATAATATAAAAATAATTTTTTGTGAACAGTAATGTCACGACCTGTCCTCAGGGCCCGTGTCGTGACTACCCCAAGCTTGCCTTCCATAGGCCAGGGGCTGGCGACTAGCACAAAGGCATAAATCCCGGTAAAAGGGAAGGCATTGCCTTTGTAAAGTAAACCACAAACACCAAAGAGCAAGCAGGAAGAAGTAAAAACTGAGTAAAAACTGGTACAACAGTAAGTGCGGAAAAGTAAGTGGGCCAGTATATAAACCCAAACTGAAAGTAAAGTACAACTGGAAAGGGAAAACAAAAACTAAAAAGTAAAGCCGAAAAATCAAGCTATCCACTGGAAATCCCACCTGAAGGGTGGGTACAGATAGCCTCCACTGCTCCTTGGGTCCAGCCGACCGCTCCGAGTATGTCCCGCCCAGTGGTCCACCTCCAGGTACCGTCCTGCTCCGCAAGGCTCAACCACGATCAGCGCTGTCCGTCGTCTGCAACCAACACAACGTAGTGCGGGCATAGCCCGTGAAGGGGTGAGTATAAGCTACTCAGTAGGGACCCCGATACCCCAAAGGTCTCCCAGAATCCACAATGATAATCCACAAAGGAAATATACAATCACGAAGTAACATCCGACACTACTTAGGTATATGCCCATACATATACCTAAGTCATATATTCTCGTTCAGTTCCAACATCTGAGCCCAAGTACAACCCGGTCCACACAGGAAAGCAAAATATAAATCCACACAGGATAACACCACACAATCCACATAGGAAAGAAAAACGTAAATCCACACAGGACAGCACAACACAATCCACATAGGAAAACAAAACATGATTCAGCTCACACAGGTACACATCATTTATAAAGTAAGAGAGATGATAAGATGTAGTCCCTGATTCATCTTACTGGGACCCACGTAGTATACAAGCACTATAGTCATCGCCGTCGAACCCACAGAGGATTTCAGAACAATTGTCTTCATCGTCGAACCCACATAGGATTCCAGTACGATAGTCTTCATCATCGAACCCACATAGGATTCCAGTATGATAGTCTTCATCGTCGAACCCACATATGATTCCAGTACGATAGTCTTCATTGTCGAACACACATAGGATTCCAGTACAATAGTCTTCAACGTCGAACCCACATAGGATTCCAGTACGATAGTCTTCATCGTCGAACCCACATAGGATTCCAGTACGATAGTCTTCATCGTCACAGTCGCAGTCGCAGTCGGCACTAGGGTTCCCGCACACAGCAAGCTCGTTCGGGAGGGTCCGCTCCACGAGCCGAGAGGTTGATACATCAACTGACACATAGTCCAGAGTTGATGTATAAAAAAGTTCTGTATCATCAATAGGAACTCAACGTCGCAGACGGCGCGTCAATCGGACGCCCGGTCTGAGAGTTATTGGCTTTTTCGTCCCAGGGCCCCGGTTGGTTTTTAAGTCAAAACCAACCCGACCGTACTCCACCTGCGTCCAAACCTCGGGAGGAGTAAGCCAAAAGATCCGTCTCACTTAGAGGAATCCATAAAAGTCGACGATACGTCAATCGAACGTCCGGAGCTCAAGTTATGAGCGTTTCCGCTCCGAGGGCCCGGTTGGTTTCGTGTACAAACCAACCCGGCCAAACCCAAAGTATTCCGAAACCTTGAGTGCGATATAACGAAACGACCGTCTCAATCCAAGGATCGCATTGCCACTAACGACGCGTCGATTGGAGGCCCGTAGCTCAAGATACAAGCAAAAGACCCAAAAGGTCCGAAAACGGGGGTCTGGGCCCGGACCGACCCGACCCAACCCCCCCTGGGTCGACCCGACCCAGGTCCGGGTCCGAACCGGTTGAGCACGACATGGACCGGACAGGGTGGCCCGGCCCGGCCTGGGTGTGACCCGGCCCGGCTGGCACGGGTGCGGCCCGACCGCCAGGGGTCGGCTCGGCCGGTTACGGCTGAGCGGCGCGGGGGTGCACTGCCCCCGCGTGAAGGAGATCTGCGGTCCCGCGTGGGGGCCGCTCTGTGTCACCGGATGCGGCGCAAGGCCGCGTCCCTTCCCCGCGGTCCCACACGGCCGCGGCGGGTCTTCCCGGCTGCGCGCCGGGCGCCGCCACTTCCTGGCGGCCGGCCGCTGTCGGCCGCCGCCTCCGGCCTCCGGCGCTGCTGTGCCGGCGTGGCGTGCTGGCGGAAACTTCCGCGGACCACCGGACGTGCTCCGGTGGTCCGTTTTGCCTGCGGTTTGCACCTACGGCCCTCCCGGGATTCGAAATTTGCTGCGAAGGCCACCAACATCCATTCCGATCCCATTTCGTAAGCGCCGTTAATCCACGCATCAATGAAAAAAAACTGCGGAGGGTTGTTGGGCCGTGTTTGTTTGGCCCGCACCCTCCGCGTTAGGTGATAACAATTGGGAATAATATTCAACACATGAAAACATAGCAAGGCACAATTTTAATATTAAAATTGAACCTAGTTCCCAAAAATAAACTCCCATAAATAAAAATTCTCGTCCCGCATATAAAAACAAATGCGGATCAACTTGATGATGAGTTGATTCAGGTTCTTTGTTTTAGAAGGAAAAAATCATGGGAATAAATATTATTCTCAAATAAAACCCCTACGTCAAGCGTTGTCGTCGAATGCGGGCTCGTCGTGGAATTAACCGTCGCAGAAGAAGAGGATTGTCACATCGCGGAAGGGCGTCGCGTCGTCGCGGTATACGGGGTCGCGTCGATGATATCCGAGGGTTAAAGAAAACACACAGATTTAATTTCGCGAATTAAATCCATGTTAAGGATAAAATCCACAAAGGAATTTAAAAATATCCGTAATCTCCTACCTCAAACGGATGATCGAAGATTTTTCGTGGAAGAAGGAACGTCGCAGACGAACATCGCGAGAGAAGAATTGTCGGCGTCGCGGTACACGGCGTCGCGTCGTTGATCTTTGAGGGTTCGGCATTCTTCGTCTCCTTTCGTCGAAGGTCTGCGTTCTTTGCGTTCTTTGCGTTCTTTGCGTTCTTCACGAAGGAGGATGAAGATACAGATTCTCCAAATCCTCTCAACAAGCCGCACCCAAGAAAAAAGTGCGTTGGTCTTATTTTATTATTATGCCAATGGTTTGAAAAACAGGTTAAGAAACAAACCATTAATTTGGTGAATTAATGGTAACGACTTAACTGTCCATTGAATAGGGGCGTTAAGAGTTTTAGAAAATGCACCAGTTGACTTTCATTAAAGAGGATTTTTCACGGGTGCGTTACTTAGAGGAAAAGAAACAGTGGGGCTCATGCAGACCCACCTCACAAATATCCTACCAAGAGGGTAGGATATTTTGGGTTCCACCCTATCCGCTTCAACTCAGCTTAAGCATCTTTAAGTGGCTTTAAGTGAAATAAAATAAAGTTGTCGCACCACTTTATTTTATTTTCTTCACTTAACCCCAAAAATTAAAAACCACACCCGAGAAAACGCAACTCCAGAAGAGGCGTTTCTAAGAAAAAACCGGCGCTGCGATTCTATCGGTGCCCTCAGAATTCAATTCAGAGCACCGGTTCAAAATTTAGAAAAACCCGCTCATTCGTTCACTGAACGTACACGATCCAAACTTCAGAAAATGATTCCGGGCACACCGGGCCTCAGAATTGTCTGCCGTCAAAATCTACGTTCTTGTAAAATTCTAAAGAAAATTAAGAAAAAAAAATTTCTTTGAAATTTATGGGTCTTTACATCACTCCCACCATAGGGATTTACTTCTCCATAAAGATACATCATAAACTAGGGAAACAAAAGCGGGTACTGAGCACGCATCTGAGCCTCCCGCTCCCAAGTGCTCTCCTGGAGGTTCCCGTGCTGCCATCTGATGCGCACAAGAGGAATCAACCGTCCATGTAGGACCCGCTCTCATCGATCCTCGATCTCCACTGGGACCTCCGTAAAAGTCGCCCCATCACCAACGCCCAACTCCCCATGGTCAATGATATGCATCGGGTCGTGCATGTATCTTCTTAGCTGAGATACGTGGAAGACATCGTGCAGTCGGTGCAACTGAGGTGGAGAGCCAGGTGGTAAGCCACCTCGACAATCTTGCTGAGGACCTGGAATGGTCTGATGAAGTGTGGAGACAACTTGCTACCTTCGGAAAATCTCTGTAACTCACGTTGAGGTGTGACCCGTAAGGAAATATGGTTGCCATCCTCGAATTCTAGTGGTCTCCGCCTCCTGTCAGCACAAGGCTTTTGCCGGATCTGAGCTGTCCTCATCCGATCTTGGATGACTTGGACCTTTCTGGTCCTACTCGAGTTGCTGAGATTTCTTCTTTGCCGAGAAGAGAAATCCAGTCTCATCCCCTGGATGAACCACGTTCTTCGCCTAATACAGTCAATCCTGTCATGGATGATACAATCCCATACCAAGGATGACGTCGTAAGGCCTCGATGCTACTACCAAGAGATCCAACCGTTACTCTCACCTCCAAGGGTTGAGTCACACTGTCGGATTCAGTGTGTGGTCACTGGGTCTCCTCCAGTAGGTATCTCAAAGTGAGGGTCAAGTCAACGGTTTTTAAACCAGAACCTCTTAGTAACAACACAAAGAGAGGACAGGAAGGTAAATGCCAAAAGAAAGGTGTCTTTTATTACTACAGCTCAAAGTACAAAGACACAAAACATCTACAATGCTAGAAGTAGCATAAACAAAAGTCTCCAGGTCTAGAGCTAGTCCCGCTCCTGTCCATCTGCTCCCGGAGCTCCACGATCAAAGGCCTCAACTGCCTGAAGCTGAGCTCTCCCATGTCCACCAGCTCCCTGCGGTAAGGGTGGACCTCCTGGTGGTGGTGGTGGCAACACCTCGAAGCGTCATCCACCTCCAGCTACACAACCAGCTCCTTTGCCTCGCCCGCCTGCCCCCTGCGGACCACCACTGTCAACCCTCTGCCTCTTCCTAGGTGGCCCCTCAACCGTCTGCTGCTCCTCGGCAAGGCGGGTCGGGCAATCACAAGCCATGTGACCAACCCCGCCATATGAGTAACATTGCCTGCTCCTCGAGTAGCTGGCTCTCCTTCGTGTTCCCCGCACAACCGAATCATCACCCTGAGATTGCCCATTTGAAGGTCTGGCCCGCTTGGACCTCTGCGTCACCTGTCGACTGCCAGCTGCAGAAGACTCCTCTATGGGTCGTCCTGCGGAGGGTCCTTCCACTGGTGCCTCCTCGGCGAGGAAACTCTCCACTAAAAGGGCTCTCTCCAACACCTCTGCCTACATCGGAATATTGAGGGAGATCATCGAGGCCCTGATCTCAGGCCTTAGTCCCTTCTTGAAGGTCCGGGCCCGGAAGAACGGATCCCGTACCATATCGGTGGAGTAGCGCGAGAGATCAGTAAATCTCACCGAGTACTGGGAAACCGTCATGCTGCCCTGCCGCAACTGTAGTAGCTCCTGGAAGCACACCACATGGAGGGTGGCTGGGATGAACTCCGAGCGGAAGATGCTCTCAAAGTCCGTCCAGAGGAGAGATGCCTCATCGTGCACCTAGAGCATCAGGCTCCACCATCTGCCTGCTGCCACGTGCAGGAGGCTCGCTGTGAGGATCACCATGAGGTCTGTTGGTGTCCTCACTAACCTGAAAACCCGTACAACTGCCTCCAGCCAGTCCTCAGCGGCCTGAGGGTCCGTCTCCCCGCGGAACCTGGGCAGTCGCTGGCGCTGAAACTCGTGAAGTGCACTAAGGCAACGTACATCATCAGCGGCTGGGGCTGGTATCATTAGTGGCTCGGCGGGTATAGGTACCGCCGGTGCCTCAGCTGTCAAAGGGCCCTGTACCGAGTCCTCGTCGCTCGGTGGGATCTCGCCACACACAACTCTCGAAACCCTAGCTGGCTGCCGTCGTGGGGCCATCCTGAAAAGAGACAGGTGCACCACGGTCAGAACAGTGTACCTGGTGAGCTGACACAAAGTAATCACAAATAAAACTTGAAATACACATGCAATCAATGTTTTCATGCACTAAGTCGGAAATCAGAAGTCAGGGTCCTGGTGTACGGATACGTCGGCTGCCGCACCAACACTGGACTCCCTGGACTGATAACCACACCCAATACGCTTAACACTATTGATTCACATAGAAAAAGACCAGAGTTCCAAGTTCTATGGAAGAACCGAACTCCTTTGATACCAATTTGTCACGACCCGTCCTCGGGGCCCGTGTCGTGACGACCCCAAGCACGCCTTCTATAGGCCAGGGGCTGGCGACTAGCACCAAGGCGTAAATCCCGGTAAAAGGGAAGGAATTTCCTTTGTAAAGTAAACCACAAACACCACAGAGAAGGCATGCGAAATTAAACACTGAGTAAAAACTGGTACAACAGTAAGTGCGGAAAAGTAAGTGGGCCAGTATACAAACCCAAACTGAAAGTAAAGTACAACTGGAAAGGTAAAACAACAACTAAAAAGTAAAGCCGCAACGTCAAGCTGTCCACTGGAAATCCCACCTAAATGGTGGGTATAGATAGCCTCCACTGCTCCTCGAGTCCAGCCGACCGCTCCGAGTACGTCCCGCCCAGTGGTCCACCTCCAGGTACCGTCCTGCTCCGCAAGCCTCAACCACGACCAGCGCTGTCCGTCGTCTGCAACCAACACAACGTAGTGCGGGAGTAGACCGTGCAGGGGTGAGTATAAGCTACTCAGTAGGGACCCCGAGACCCTGAAGGTCTCCCAGAATCCACAAGGATAATCCACAAAGGAAAGATACAATCACGAAGTAACATCCGACACTGCTTAGGTATATGCCCATACATATACATAAGTCATCTATTCTCGTTCGGCTCCAACATCCGAGTCCAAGTACAACCCAGTCCACATAGGAAAGAAAAACGTAAATCCACACAGGATAGCACCACACAATCCACATAGGAAATCCAAACGTAAATCCACACAGGATAGCACAACACAATCTACATAGGAAAGAAAAACATGATTCTGCTCACACAGGTACACATCATTTGTAAAGTAAGAGAGATGATCAGATGTATTCACTGATTCATCTTACTGGGACCCACGTAGGATACAAGCACTGTAGTCATCATCGTCGAACCCACAGAGGATTCCGGTACAATTGTCTTCATCGTCGAACCCACATAAGATTCCAGTACGATAATCTTCATCGTCGAACCCACATAGGATTCCAGTACGAAAGTCTTCATCGTCGAACCCACATAGGATTCCAGTACGATAGTCTTCATCATCGAACCCACATAGGATTCCAGTACGATAGTCTTCATCGTCGAACCCACATATGATTCCAGTACGATAGTCTTCATCGTCACAGTCGCAGTCGTAGTTGGGACTAGGGTTCCCGCACACAGCAAGATCATTCGGGAGGGTCTGCTCCACGAGCTGAGAGGCTGATACATCAACTAACACATAGTCCAGAGTTGATGTATCCAAAAGTTCCGTATCGTCAACAGGAACCCAACGTCGCAGACGACGCGTCAATCGGACGCCCGGTCTGAGAGTTATTGGATTTTTCGTCCCAGGGGCCCGGTTGGTTTTTAAGTCAACACCAACCCGATCATACTCCACCTGCGTCCAAAACTTGGGCGGAGTACGCCAAAAGATCCGTCTCACTTAGAGTAATCAATCAAAGTTGACGGTACATCAATCGGACATCCGGAGCTCAAGTTATTAGCGTTTCCGCTCCGAGGGCCCGGTTGGTTTCGTGTACGAACCAACCCGGCCAAAACCAAAGTATTCTGAAACCTTGAGTGCGATATACCGAAACGACTATCTCTATCCAAGGATCGTATCGCCGCTGATGACGCATCGATCGGAGGCCCTTAGCTCAAGATACGGGAAAAAGACCAAAAAGGTCCGAAAACGGGGGTCTGGGCCCGGACCGACCCGACCCAACCCCCCCGGGTCAACCCGACCCGGGTCCGGGTCCGACCCGGCTGAGCGCGACCCGGCCCGGCCTAGGCGCGACCCGAGCTGGATGGCGCGGGCGCGGCCCGACCACCAGGGGTCGGCTCGGCCAGTTATGGCCGAGCGGCGCGGGGGTGCACTGCCCCCGTGTGAAGGAGAGTCGCTGCCCCGCGTGGGGGCCGCTCTGTGTCACCGAACGTGGCGCAAGGCCGCGTCCCTTCCCCGCGGTCCCACGCGGCTTCAGCCGCGGCGGGTCATCTCGAGGGCCGGCCGCTGCCGGCTGCCGCCTCCGGCCGCCAGCGCCGCCGTGCCGGCGTGGCGCGCCGACAGTAACTTCCGCGGACCACCGGACACGCTCTGGTGGTCTATTTTGCCTGCGGTTTGCGCTTACGGCCCTCCCGGGATCCGAACTTTGCTACGAAGGCCACCAATCGCCATTCCGATCCCATTTCATAAATGTCGTTAATCCACGCATAAACGAAAAAAAACTGCGGAGGGTTGTCGGGCCGTGTTTGTTTGGCCCGCACCCTCTGCGTTAGGTGATAACAATTTGGAATAATATTCAACACATGAAAACATAACAAGGCACAATTTTAATATTAAAATTGAACTTAGTTCCCAAAAAGAAACTCCCTTAAATAAAAATTCCCGTCCCGCATATAAAAACAAACGTGGATCAACTTGATGATGAGTTGATCCGGGTTCTTTGTTTTAGAAGGAAAAAATCATGGGAATAAATATTATTCTCAAATAAAACCCCTACCTCAAGCGTTGTCGTCGAATGCGAGCTCGTTGCGAAATTAACCGTCGCGGAAGAAGAGGATCGTCGCGTCGTGGAAGGGTGTCGCGTCGACGATCTCCGAGGGTTAAAGAAAACACACAGATTTAATTTCACAAATTAAATCCATGTTAAGGATAAAATCCAAAAGGAATTTAAAAAGATCCATAATCTCCTACCTCAAACAGATAATCGTAGATTTTTCGCAGAAGAAGGAACGTCGTAGAAGAACGTCGCGGGAGAAGAATCGTCGGTGTCGCGGTACACAGTGTCACATCGTCGATCTCCGAGGGTTCAGCATTCTTCGTCTCCTTTCGTCGAAGGCCGGCGTTCTTCGCGTTCTTCGCATTCTTCGCGAAGGAGGATGAAGATACAGATTCTTCAAATCCTCTCAACAAGCCGCACCCAAGAAGAAAGTGTGTTGGTCTTATTTTATTATTATGCCAACAGTTTGAAAAACAGGTTATGAAATGAACCATTAATTTAGTGAATTAATGGTAACAACTTAACTGTCCATTTAATAGGGGCGTTAAGAGTTTTAGAAAACGCACCAGTTAAATTTCATTAAAGAGGAGTTTTCACGGGTGCGTTACTTAGAGGAAAAGAAACGGTGGGGCTCGTGCGGGCCCCACCTCACAAACAACCTACAAAGAGGGTAGGATATTTTGGGTTCCACCCTATCCACTTCAACTCAACTTAAGCAGCTTTAAGTGGCATTAATTGGCTTTAAGTGAAATAAAATAAAGTTGTCGCACCACTTTATTTTATTTTCTTCACTTAACCCCAAAAATTAAAAACCACACCCGAGCAAACGCAACTCTGGAAGAGGTATTTCTAAGCAAAAACCGGTGCTATGATTCTATCGGTGCCCTCAGAATTCGATTCCGAGCACCAGTTCAAAATTTAGAAAAACCCGCTCGTTCATTCATTGAATGTACCCGATCCAAACTTCGGAAAATGATTTCGGGCACACCGGGCCTCGGAATCGTGTGCCGTCAGAAACTGCGTTCTTGTAAAATTTCAAAGAAAATTAAGAAAAAAAAATTTCCTTGAAATTTACGGGTCTTTACAAGTAACTTTTTACTTTTATTTACCATGGTTAAAAGTAAATATGGTAATTAAGGGTAAAAATGATATTAATATTACCCTAAAACATGTCCTAATTCTATTAAACAAGTGTATCACGACCAAAAACAACCTTAGGAATAAAATATTATCATTTAGGTCCACTTGGATTAGATTAGGGCATTTATTATTATTTAATTCAAAGAAGAGTTAAAAGAGTTAAAATCAAATTTTAATTACTAAAACATTTTTAATATAGAGTTATACATAAGATAAATTCGATTATAAATATTCATTAGAAAGATAAAACAATTTCCTACATAATGGTATTTTATTTATAATTTTTATACATTAAATACTTTAATTTTTGTATGACACAATGGTGATGCAATAATTACCTAATTAATGAAATATTAAAATAATTGATATTATAAATATCAAAATAAATGTAATTTGAGACTTTTTATGAATTAAAATACTTTTCTAGGTTAATATGACATATTAGGATTGGTTATATAATTTTTTTCTAAGTAATAATTTTGTTGTGAATTTATCAAAAAAACAATACCCAATAGTTTCAAAATTGACATAAAATAGTTTTTAAAACGAATATTATATTATTAATTGATATTATATTCCTAAAAATATAAGGTTCAACCAAAGGACTTATATAATGATAGGTGTATCATTAATGGACTACTTGGGGGTCGCTTGGAAGCATATAGTAAGTTTATTAACTATATAATATAAAAATACAAATAGAAATGGTAAATGTCAAACTAATTAACTAAGAGTTAAAACTAAAAGATAATGTTAATATAGTGACCCAAACCTGTCTAAAAACTATTGGTTGAATGGTTTTAGACCTATCCCCACATTAAAATTTAAATAATATACTTTTTATCCATTAGAAACAGAATATTAATTTATTATAAAATAATATTTCTAGCTTTTCCAAAGGTTCCCCTCAACCCTCTTATAAAAGGGCACTCCCCCTTCTCTCTAATTCACACCTTCAAGGCCTTTTGGATCGGCCAACACCTGCCCAAATATCCTCTAAACTTCCCTCACTTAAACCTAGAGGCCTTAGTTTAATCAGAAAGCCAACCTAAGGAGCCCTTTTGATCAAATCAAAAGGAAGAACCTGAAGAAGAGGTAATGTTTTCACCACCCTTTTTCAAGTTCCTTTATTCTTAAACTTCTTCTTTCTTTGTTATTTACATTCTAAAATAATAAATCCAGTATCTTATATATAATATTATGTTATTATAAATATGTTACAACCATATTCAGTATTCTATCCATCCTTTGAATGACATGTCACCATACGTGCGTACGTACGACTTACCGTCTCCACGTTGTGGTGTTATTGTTATTCAAAACATTATTTTATGGATGGGTATAATAATGATGTGTAATTCATGTAAATAATAAATATAACATGATAATTATTCTGTATATATTATATACCATCCAATTATATATTATTTTAATATCAAAAAAATAATATGTTTGCTCGTGCGTACGTACGGATTACCGTCTCCACGAATGCAATGAGATTCATTCACCATAATATCCATTCAAGAATAAATTCTATTTGATGATTATAAATAATTTTCAAGGACTTTATATCATTCTGAATATGAATAATATACAACCTATCCATAACAAACACGGCTTATGTAACAAAATATATAAATGAAAACGAGTAAGTTAACACCCGAAACGATGATAATACTAAGATATTATTAACAAATCAATGTTAAAAGATCATATATGATATCATATTAATGTATATGATTATTTTATTATTTAATAAAAATTATTTCACCATTATACAGGAGGTTAACCTTCCCTCAACCAAGGAAAAGTACAAGGTAAGGGTTTATTTCACAATCTCTTCATTATCTAAGGTTGTTTATACGTAATTATCTAATGGGACCTCTTTATCATCCACATCCATGTTTCTTAAAAATTCATTTCAAATCATTCTTAATATTTTACATACTATGGGTTAAATTCATTTATACCCTTGTTTAATTTTTTAAAAAAGTTTATAAAGGAATCTTTCTATCATTTTCCAAACAAGGTCCTTTTTAACCTTTTCGCTAGAATTAAGGTAAGAATGTTTTTTTAACTTATACGGCGGATGCGGCTATTTTCCTCCATTATAAAATCATCTAAGCTTCCATTAAAATCTTATAAGAATATTTTCAATGTAAATGTTTTCTTTTATAATATGTGACTTTTACATGATTTCAAAAAAAGAGGTATTTCTCTCAAATAGTTTTGATTTCATCTATGTAAACATCCTTTGATGGATTTTAAGCTTATTTTGAGTTTATTTATTATGATACAAAACTTCCATATTTTATTGAAGGTTTTGTGATATGTTTGACTTTGGATGTGTTATTTTTATACCATTCATGGTTTATGGAAAATGTATTGACATTTCGTATGCTAGTTTTAATATAAATGTTTATGTTATATTAAACATGCTCATATGAGGAATGCATTGGACTTAATAAGTGAAGGGTGGATCCCCCTATAGCTCATCGATGCATCGGTAGGTCTCATGAGACAAACTAGTGTCTTGGAACAAGGCCTTGAAAAAATCTTATTTGAAGTCTTAGCACATGGCCTTGACTATGTGGTTATGATAGTCTGACATTAGGCATTCCATCATTATGAAAGTGGTTATTGATATTTCATGTGATTATTCTAATAGTAGAATATCCATGTGAATAAGTGAATGGAGTTATTTCATTTTATTTCTGCCATATTATGCTGAAGTTCAAGTTTAAAAGGCTTTTTTTTAGTTATACATTGCCTTAAATGTTTATGATTATTTAAGAAAGTTTCTGCTATATTGTTATCCTTACTGAGCATCTGAGCTCACCCCTTTCTATGTTTTATTTTTTCCAGGATGTGAAGAAATATTTTATGACTGACCTGTAGGGATAGTCTTAAGGGGATATGAGTGTGGACCATGGAAACTATATTATTGTAGTTTTTCACATTATTATGTATCGTAACATTTATGAATGTATCTAGTGATTCCAAGGCTACTAAACAAATCGGCCTTTCGAGACACGATCTTTTGTGATCATGCCAATGATCGTAATAATTTACCGACTCTGGGTAATTGGGTTCGAGGCATTATAGTTGGTATCAGAGGAAGTTTAGTACAAACCTTGGAAGCTAGATTTAGATAAACTCTGATTAGAGCACATAACCCTAAAATAGACTTTGAGGGTTAGTATAGAAGAACTTCCTAGAATTTTGGTATTGTAGAGATTTTGTGAGTTTTCTGATAAATACATCCCTATCTAGATACGAGTAGGTAGAGGCGGCTCTGACACAGATGTACCTAGGGGTAAAACCCAAAAACACCGCTTTGAGTTAGACTCAAAAGAGAACTAGTGCACGAGAATGGGCATTGCTGCACTCTTGGTTATGACACTCCCGGGGGATATGCTTAGGATAATTCTCATTTTATTTACAAACCATTATGAAGGGTTTATGAGTATATAATTTCTCAAAGAAAACATTTTTTATGATTATGGATTATATCCATAAATAGTTCAATTTATGTTAAGTATTTTACAATTATGGAATTATGTATTTTGATTCATAAACTGATCTAGTTTATGCCATTTTTTAGAAATGATGCCTAGTGGAAGAAATGGAAACAGTATCAATGCACGCACTCCATGTAGGGATTTCCCTCCTGCTCAAGATAATTATAGTGGAGCTGGTGATGCAGCTGGTGTTGATAATCTAATCATTGTACTGGGATAACTCACTCAGGTTATGAATAATAACCTTAACCATATGGAGCAAACTGATCCGCAACGTGTAGGATCAATGTTAGATTGCTTCATGAGGAAACAACCACCAATGTTCAATGGGAGTACAAATCCCTTAGTAGGTAAGCAATGGATAAATTCCCTAGAGAAAATATTTCAGGCTTTGGGGAGTAGTGAAAGGGAAAAAGTTGTCATGGTAGTGTATCACCTCACTAGAGATGCTGATCAATGGTGGCCATTGATACAAAACAAAAAGGAAGATGATGAAGTATCAAATATGGAATGGAGGGAGTTCAAAGAGATTTTATTAGAAAAATACTTTCCTCGTGACCATCGAGCAGATATGGAAAGGCAATTTCTGAGTCTGAGGCAAAAGGAGGATGAGAATGTCACAAAGTATGATGATAACTTTACAAGGTTAGCGAGGTATGCTGCAGATTATATATGTAACCCAAGAAGTAAGATTGATCGTTTCTTTGATGGGTTAAAATTGTTTCTTCGTCAAGCATTAGTCTCACAAACCTTCTCTTTTTACGAAGATATTGTCTTATGTGCTATCAAGATAGAAAAGGAATTCTCTAAGTCTTATGACTTTAATGCAAAGAAATAGAAGAAGTGATCTGCTGATCAATCTGGGAATGGAAATAAGGGGAAGAAGAGAAAATTTGAATATCCATCCTGCAGTAAATGTGGGAAGAAACACCCTGGTACTTTCTTGAAGTGAATGAGAGTCTGTTACAAGTGTGGTGAAAAAGGCCACCAAGCTTGTGATTGTAAGGGGAAGAAAAAAGCTACCGATTTTCAATTCTACAACTGCAGTGAGATGGGACATTATGCAAATGAATGTCCTAAGAATCAGGGGAAATTACATCAGAAAAGTCCAAGGGATCATGGTAAAGCTTATGCTATCACTACTGCTGAGGTAGAAGCTCCAAAAGACGTGGTGGCGGGTAATTTAATGGTTTTCTCAAGTTTAGAAAATTTATTATTTGATTCTGGATCATCGCATTGTTTCATATCTTCTCAGTTTTCTAAGAAAATTAGATATTCCCAATTTTATTTAACAAGGGAGTTGTTAGTTAAAACTCCTAAGGGAAGTATCATTGCAACAAATTTTTGTGAATCTGTCCCCATTAGAGCACATAAATGTTCTTTATCTGCGGATCTGATCGTCATACCTATGATTGAATTTGATATAATCCTCGGTATGGATTGGCTTTGGGACCAAGATTAAAAAATTTATTGTAAGAAGAAGGAGGTTACTATTTTTGATGATGATGATAAAGAACACCTTATCTTTAGAGCAGAATCATCATCACCTAATTCTTACCTAGATCCACCCCCAGTAGCTCAACTAAATTCAATTATTGGGGAGGAAGAGAATGAAATAACTATGGGTAAGTAAAGGAATGTTCAAATAGAGGATGTACCTATTGTGAAATAATATGTAGATGTGTTTCTAGAAGATTTACCTGGACATCCTCCAGAACAGGAAATTGAGTTTTCCATTGATTTAATTCCTGGATCAAGGCCCATATCGAAGACCCCTTATAGAATGGCCACTGTGGAATTAGTGGAACTAAAGAAAAAACTAGATGAATTGAGTAATAAGTTATCTATTCTCCCTAGTGTTTCTCCATGGGGATCCCTTATCCTTTTTGTTAAGAAGAAAGATGGATCTATGAGGTTATGTATCGACTACAGGGAGATCAATGCTATAACAATAAAGAACAAGTATCCCCTACCACACATTGATGATTTATTTGACCAACTTCATGGAGCTAAATACTTTTCAATTATTGAACTTCGATCTGGATACCATCAGTTGTGTGTGAAGAAGGAAGACATTCCGAAGACAGCATTTTGAACCAGGTATGGGCATTACGAGTTTACAGTAATTCCTTTTTGGATGACTAATGCACCCTCTTTATTCATGGATGTAATGAATAGAGCTTTCAAGGAATATCTCAATGATTTTGTGGTGGTATTTATTGACGATATCTTGGTATACTCCAAAATCTATGAAGATCATGAAAATCACTTATGAGTTATCCTGAAGACTCTGAGAAGACATGAATTATATGGGAAGTTTAGCAAGTGTGAATTTTGGATTCAGGAGATTTCTTTTCTTGGCCATATTGTCTCTAAAGATGGAATCTCTATTGATCCTTCTAAGGCCAAGAAAATCCAAGAATGGCCTGCACCGACGATTATAACTGAGGTACGCAGTTTTATTGGTTTAGTAGGTTATTATCGATGTTTCTTCCAGAATTTTGCCCGATTGGCTAACCCATTAACGAAGCTCACACGTAAAGGGGTTAAATTTGTTTGGAAAAAAGAGTTTGAAGAATGTTTTGAATAACTGATGAGAAGATTATTCAATGATTCTATATTGAATCTACCATTGGGGAATGATGAATTCACTATTTATAGTGATACATCCAAGAAAGGACTTGGTTGTGTCCTTATACAGAATGATAGGGTTATTTCCTATGCATCATGACAATTGAAAATTCATGAGAAAAACTATCCTACTCATGATCTCGAGTTAGCAGCTGTGATATTTACTTTGAAGATATGGAGACACTACCTCTATGGTGAAAAATGTGAGATTTATACTGATCACAAGAGTTTTAAGTATATTTTCTCAAAAAATAACTCAACATGAGGCAAAGGATATGGCTTGGATTACTCAAGGATTATGATTTCACGATACACTACCACACAGGGAAGGAAAATAAGGTGGCATATTCTTTGATTAGAAAAGATCATGGAGTTTTGAACAATATGAGAATTGAAAGGGATCCAGTTTTCATGGATCTAGTAAAGATGGACATGGGAATAACCATGGAAGGTGAAACATCAATGCTTTTTCAAATGGTTTCCAAACCATATTTACTAGAAAGGATTGAGAGTTCTCAGACCAATGATGAATAATTTCAAAAGAATATTAAAGATGTGAATGATGGGATATTAAGTGAATTTGTGTATGAAGATGGAATTTTCAAATTTGGGAAGAGACTTTGTGTTTTGATATTCCTGATCTAAAAAGGGAATTGTTGGACGATACTCATAGTTCCAATTTTTCTATACACCATGGGAGCACCAAAATGTATAGATATTTGAAAGAACATTTTTGGTGGGATAAAATGAAGAGGGAGATTACTGATTTTGTGTCAAGATGTATGGTTTTTCAACAAGTGAAAGCTAGAAGGCAATAGCCTGGCGGAGTATTGTAACCTCTTCCCATACCTGAGTGGAAATGGGATAATATTACGATGGAATTCGTCATGGGGATACCAAAGACTCCTAGAAGTAATGATGAAATATGGGTAATTGTTGATCGTTTCACCAAGTCATCACATTTTCTTTCTATAAGAGAAGATCTACCACTGGAATGTCTAGAAAGACTATATATTAATGAAGTTGTGAGACTTCATGGAGTACCGTTATCGATTTTTTCTGATCATGATCACCGTTTTACTTCAAGATTCTGGAAAATTATTCAGAAATCCCTAGATACTGAACTTCGTTTGAGCACTTCCTACCACCCCCAAACTGATGGACAATCAGAATGAACTATTAAAACCTTAGAAGACATGTTGAGATCATGCTCACTTGACTTTCAGGGTATGCGGGATCAATATTTACCTCTGGTAAAATTTTCCTATAACAATAGCTATCATTCAAGTATTCAGATGACACCATATGAAGTGTTATATGGAAAGAGATGTCGCACACCAACCTATTGGGATGACGTTGGCGGAAGAAAACTTGTAGGGCCAGAACTAGTGGAGGAAACAATGGAAAAGGTAAAGGTAATCCAAAATCACATCAAAGAATCTCAAAGTAGGCATAAGAGCTATGACAATAACCAAAGGAAGGATTTAGAATTTCAGGTAGGAGATCATGTTTTCTTGAAGGTATCTCCATGGAAGGGAGTTATACATTTCGGTAAGAAGGGTAAATTGAGTCCCAGGTACATCGGACCTTTCGAAATTCTAGAACGAATTGGGGATGTTGCTTATTGTTTGGCAATTACACCAAGTCTCTCCAAAGTTCATGATGTGTTTCCCATATCACTGTTGAGAAAATAAATGCCTGAACCAACACATGTACTCACCTAAGAGGAATTAGAACTAGAACTTGATCTATCTTATTGAGAAGAGCCTATTAGGATTCTTGATACTAGAGAACAAGTGCTGAGAAACTGGACGACTCGTCTGGTAAAAATTCTATGGAGAAACCATAAGATAGAAGAGACAACGTGAGAACCCGAGGAACTTATGATGAAGAACCACCCAAGTCTTTTCATCCGGTAGTATTCTAGAAATTTTGAGGATGAAATTATTTGAAGTAGGGGAGAATGTAACACCCCAAGCTTCCACGGTACACTTCTCTTTGAATAATACAGTAGCATGCGTTGAACACAACTTCAAGTTCTAACACACACCACAACCAATCAAACTAAGCCGTTATGAATATTAATACCCAATTTTTGAAATTTTATAAATTTTTTCTTTCAAAATTAACTTCATTTTTGGATTCGGAATATCGAAATTAGCTTAGGGTGAATTTTTTGTATTTTTCTAAAAACATTCAATTTTTGATGAATAGTGAAAAAACACTGAGTTATAGTTTAAAACCGAATTTTTATTGAAATAATTATTTATTTTATTTAAATTTAATTAAGGTAAAAATAGATACATAATACCTATATAAGTTTAATGTAATTCATTGGAGTTAGTTTAGAATAATTTTAGATATATAAAAATTTTATTGAACTTTTCACCATCTTTTACCCAACTCCTAGGAGAATTTGAAAATTCACATAAAACTTAATTTTACCGCTTCTGTGAGTGGAATTTCGAAAATCCAAGAGACATGGTTAATATCAAGGAGTAAAATTTGGTTCAATAAGATAAAAATAATTTTTGGTGAATAGTAACTTTTTACTTTTATTTACCACGGTTAAAAGTAAATAGGGTAATTAAGGGTAAAAATGATATTAATATTACCCTAAAAGATGTCCTAATTCTACTAGATAAGTGTATATCGACCAAAAACAACATTAGGAATAAAATATTATCATTTAGGTCCACTTGGATTAGATTAGGACATTTATTATTATTTAATTCAAAGAAGAGTTAAAAGAGTTAAAATCAAAGTTTAATTACTAAAACATTTTTAATATAGGGTTATACATAAGATAAATTTAATTATAAATATTAATTATAAAGATAAAAATATTTCATACATAATAGTATTTTATTTATAATTTTTAGACATTAAATAATTTAATTTATTTATGACACAAGGGTGATACAATAATTACCTAATAAATGAAATATTAAAATAATTGATATTATAAATATCAAAATAAATGTAATTTGAGACGTTTTATGAATTCCACTAATTTTATAGGTTAATATGACATATTATTATTTTTTATATAATTTTTTTTGATGTAATAATGCTTTTGTGAATTTATCAAAAACAAAATACCCAATAGTGTCAAAATTGACACAAAAGAGTTTTTAAAACAAATATTATATTATTAATTTATATTCTATTCCTAAAAATATAATTTTCGGCCAAAGGACTTATATAATGATAGGTGTATCATTAATGGACCACTTGGGGGTCTCTTAGAAGTATATAGTATGTTTATTAACTATATAATATAAATTACAAAGAGACATGGTAAATGTCAAACAAATTAACTAAGAGTTAAAACTAAAAGATAAGGTTAATATAGTGACCCAAACCTGTCTAAAACCTATTGGTTGAATGGTTTTAGACCTATACCCACCTTAACATTTAAATAATACACTTTTGAGCCATTATAAACCGAATATGAATTTATTATAAAATAATATTTCTAGCTTTTCAAAAGGTGCCCCTCACCCCTCTTATAAAAGGGCACTCACCCTTCTCTATAATTCACACCTTAAAAGCATTTTTACTCACCCAAAAACTGCAAAAATATCTTCCCAAATTCCCTAAATTCAACCTATAGACCTTAGTTTATCATAAAGCCAACCTATGGAGCCCTTTTGATCAAATCAAAAGTAAGAACCCGAAGAAGAGGTAATGTTTTCACCACCCTCTTTCAAGTTCCTTTCTTCTTCAACTTATTCTTTATTTGTTATTTACATTATAAAATAATAAATCCAGTATCTTATATATACTATGATGTTATTATAAATATGTTACAACTATATTCAGTATTCTATCCATCCTTTGAATGACATGTCACCATACGTGTGTACGTACGGCTTACCGTCTCCACGCCGTGATGTAATTGTTATTCAAAACATTATTATTTGGATGGGTATAATAATGATGTGTAATTCATGTAAATAATAAATATAACATGATAATGATTCTGTATATATGATATAACATCCAATTATATATTATTTTAATATCAAAATAATGATATTTTCGCTCATGCATACGTACGGATTACCATCTCCATGAACGCGATGAGATTCATTCCCCATCATATCCATTCAAGACTAAATTTTATTTTATGATTAAAAATAATGTTTAAGGACTTGATATCATTCTGGATATGAATTAGATACAACCTATCCATAACAAACACGTCTTATGTAATAGAATATTTAAATAAAATGAGTAAGTTAACACCCGAAACGATGATAATACTAAGATATTATTAACAAATCAATGTTAAAAGATCATATATGATATCATATTAATGTATGTGATTATTTTATAATTTAATAACAATTATTTCACCATTATAAATGAGGTTAACCTACCCTCAACCAAGGAAAAGTACAAGGTAAGGGTTTATTTCATAATCTCTTCATTATCTGAGGTTATTTATACTTAATTATCTACTGGGACCTCTTTATCACCCACATCCATGTTTCTTAAAAATGCATTTCAAATAATTATTACTATTTTAAAGAGTATGGGTTAAAGTCATTTATACCCTTGTTGAATTTTTATAAGAAGTTTATAAAGGAATCTTTCTGTCATTTTCCAAACAAGGTCCTTTTTAACATTTTCGACAGAATTAAGGTAAGAATGTTTTTTTAACTTATACGGTGGGTGTGGCTATTTTCTGCCATTATAAAATCGTCGAAGCTTCCTTTACAAGTTTATAAGAATATTTTCAAAGTAAATGTTTTCTTTTATAATTATGTGACTTTTAAATTATTTCAAAAAATATATTTCTCTCAAATAGTTTTGATTTCATCTATGTCAACATCCTTTGATGGATTTTAAACTTATTTTGAGTTTATTTATTATGATACAAAACTTCCATATTATATTGAAGGTTTTGTGATATGTTTGACTGTGGATGTGTTATTTTTATACCATTCATGGTTTATGGAGAAATTATTGACATTTCGTATGCTAGTTTTAATACAAATGTTTATGTTATGTTAAACCTGTTCATATGAGGAATGCATTGGACTTAATAAGTGACAGATGGAGCCTGATATCGCTCCTCGATGCATCGGTAGGTGTCATGAGACAAACTAGTGTCTTGTCACAAGTACTTGACAAAATCTTATTTGTAGTCTTGGCACAAGGCCTTGACTATGTGGTTATGATATTCTGGCATTATGCATTCCATCAGTATGAAAGTGGTTATTGATATTGCATGTGATTATTCAACTAGTAGAATATCCATGTGAATAAGTAAATGGTGTTATTTCATTTTATTTCTGCCATATTATGATGAAGTTAAAGTTTAAAAGGATTTTTTTAGTTATACATTGCCTTAAATGTTTATGCATATTTAAGAAAGAATCTGCTATATTGTTATCCTTACTGAGCATCTGAGCTCACCCCTTTCTATGTTTTATTTTTCCAAAGAAGTGAAGAAATATTTTATGACTGACCTGCAGGGATAGTCTGAAGGGGATATGAGTGTGGACCATGGAGGATATATTATTGTAGTTTTTCACTTTATTATGCAATGTAACATTTATGAATGTATCTAGTGATTCCAAGGCTACTAATCTAATCAGTCTTTCGAGACTTGATCTTTTGTGATCATGCCAATGATACATAATAATGCACCAACTCTCAATAACTAGGGTCGGGGAGTTACAAAGTTTATATAAAAAAATTTCTCAAAATTATTTTATAACTAAATATAAACAAGTTTCCAAAACCATTCATTTCCAAAAACATACAAGTTCAATTGAAACCAATTTTCCCAGCAAGATATTTTTCCAGAAAAATAACTAAACAATCTTTAAAACCATTTCATAATATCCATTTATTAGCATACCCAATCATTCCTCAATGTAACACCCCGAGATTTTATGAGAAATATTATTTTTAATTTCATTAATGTCTTTTGTTGTACGCTACACTGATCATAAAAGGTAAGGTATTATTTCATCTCACTTTTATTTCTATGAGACATATACCTTAATCACCATCTATTTCTTTTTTATGGTTTTTATTCTTCCCATGAATGTTTTATTATTTTTATTATAGAGGATATGATAATTATATTTTCATGTAATTTTCTTTATTTTATGACACATATGATTCCACCGATCATAAAAGGTAAGGGATAATTATTCCAATCTCGTTATTATATGAGATTGTTTATTCATAAGTATTTACTGGGGTTATATTTATCATCCATGTCCATGTTTTATGAAAAATATTTTCATAAAGTTTTTACTATTCTTCCATATATGTTTAAAGATGTGTTTACCTCTTTTTTAATTTTACTATGTAGTATGGAAGGAATATTTCTTTTGTTAACCATATGAGGTACTTTTTGACTTTTCCAGAAAAAGTACGAGGAGAATATTTTTTAACTTATACGGCATGAACATATTTTTATGATTTCATAAAGCCTTATTTCCCTGAAGCTTTATCTACATGATTTCATGATTATTTTAAAAAAATATTTTTCTTTTAAAATCTCATGGAATTTTGAGAAAATAAAATGGTTTTGAAGAAGAAAGGATATTTTCATCAAGAATTCATTTCAAGTGTTTTATAAAAAGTATTTTCCATCTAAGATGAAATTATTTAATATGTTTATATTTCAAGTATAATGTCTATTATTTACATGGTTTCATTTTTCTTATGATGAAATTACATCCATTTATTCTATATAGATTACGTTTTAATGGGATGATGTTTATGAAACCCATTTTATTCATTGGGTTATGATAAATGATTTATATTTATTTTATGGCACACAAATGAATGATTTCGTTATGATATGGGTGGGACCTATATCTCCTTCCAATTCATTGGGTAAAGATTTATATCTCATGAGATAGACATGGCTGGAACGACAAGTAAAATTCGGTTCAGTAGTACTAGGCTGGAACGAAAAGTATACCCAGTTCAGTAATGGACTTTGTCCATTATAATGGTCTTGGAAGCAATGACTTGGCTAATATAGAAATAAAATCATGTGCTTAATGGTTTTCCACAATTACATGTTTTATCCCCATGATACTTTATCATGATAAATGTTCCTTTATGATATATGACTTATGTACTACCATGTTTTATGTCATTGCTCAAGATTTTGTTGTTTAGATTTTATGTTCATGTTTTTATATTCAAATGTTTATGGATTGTTTTATGTTCTTCATGTTTAACCTTACTGATCATTCAAGCTCAGCCTTTCTATGTTTTCTTTTCCCCAGGATATAAAGAAAGGTTTAGGTAAGAAAAAAAGGGGAAAATCTTTATGGGAGATGTTAAAGATCTTTCACCATGATTAGAATATTATGTTCCAAGTTTCCAAAGACACTAAACTAATATGGTCCTTGGTATTTTTTTTGTGATGTATTAAGTATTTCGAAAAGGTAATTTAATGTCCATGTACATCAAGTTTGGGTCACTACAGTTGGTATTAGAGGGAGGTTTAGTTAACCTTTGGAAACTAGGATGCAGAAACTTTAGTGAGATCCCTAGAGATATTTCTAAGTTATGTCTTGGGATGTCTGTAAGGTTAAGTATAAGTATAGGTTACAATCCTCAAATTATGATAATGATCATGAATAACCTAGGATTAAACTTGAGATGTTAGAGATTAAAATTACTCCCCCTTGATTATGATGTTTTCCAAGTATGATTTTTTCCACTCACACTATTCTTTTTGGGTTTTAGAGAATGGATAGAAATAGGAAGACTCATGTTAATGGAGAATATGATGGACAATGGAATGATATTCTTCATGATAAACCAAATGAAACTGAATTTGGAAGGTAGAACATTGTTATTATGCCTAATTAGCAATCTTATAATATGATCAATAATCTCAACTTTGGTAAGTTTCCTGAATCATCTAATAAGAGAAAGATGGAGTTTCATGATGATCATAGAGGAAATAAAGTTCAATTTCCCTCATGTAAATCATGTGGGAAAAGGCATCATGGAGAATGTTTTAAAGGAACTGGAAGATGTTTTGGATGTAGAAAAGGAGGACACAAAGCCAGTAATTGCAAAGAAAAAGGTTCAGTTAACACAATGGACAAGGATAACAGTATTGCTAAGACATAAACAACAGTTAAATGTTTTAAATATGGAATGTATTGGCATTATGCAAATTTATTCTCTAAGGAAAAATCTCATAAGGAGAATCAGCATGGTCGTATGGGTAGTATTTATGTTACTGATGATGAATAGACTAAAAATGATATATGAGATGAAAGAAGTATTGAGGAATAAAATGATAATGCTTAGTCAATGGTTTAAGAAGGTAGTATGATGATTGCATGTTTATCAATAATAATGTATGGTACTATGGAATAAAGAAAACTATAAGGATTGTTACACTATTGTTTTTCCTTCGGTATTTGAAAGTATATGTTGAATGGTACTGGTAAACATGAAAAGTGATTGAAATATTTTTGGAAAGAAGATGATATTGTTTACGGCTAGAAATTTTTGATATTTTTTTTAGAATTTTTTAATAGTATAGTTTTAGAAAAAGGACAAACTGCAGGAAGAGCGAAAACCCATCGCATAGAACAAGGATGCGGGAATTGAACCCACAACCAAAGTGTGACATGTCTATATCGCCTACCACATGCCTACAGGAAGTCCCTGGTTAGTTGAAATTAGTTTAATTTTATTAATCAGTATGATAGATGAAGTATAAGTCCAATTTTGGAATTATATATGGTTAATCTCACCATTGATATACTTATGTATATTTAATAATTTGTGCTGACCTTTTTGTGATAGAGAGATATGGAATAACCAATCATTCTATCACATGATCTACTAATACTAATGATGAAAAATTCAACTTCATTTCTTTAAATAAGAGATGAAGTGGAAATTTTTCATGGAATAACCAACGATGATTTTACACTAAAATCAAGTAAGTATTCATACTTATGAAAAAATTCATCAACTTTAGGGAAATGATCTTGAAAACCAAAAACGTTGTCTTAGTACCCTCACATCTGATGAATCAGATGGTACCTTAGATCTTCACAAATTTATGGCTTTTTGATTGATGGATTTTTCATACACATGTTCTCTACCAATCTTCATCAGAACATTATGGTTAGATTTCTCTTCCATATCCATATTTTCACCAATATTCTCCTATGTGGAAACCCAGTGCTGAGTTACTTTGGGCGTCCATTATGTTTCTAAATTTACTTTTTAAAATTAACTTTTAGTATTCTTTTTTACGATGTGGGTTTCTATAAAATAAACTTTCAAATAAAAAACCATTTATAACCTCGACGAATTTTAGGGGTGAAATTCATTTTAATGGGGGAAGAATGTAACACCATGAGATTTTATTAGAAATATTTCTTTTAATTTCATTAATGTCTTGTGTTGTATGCTACACTGATCATAAAAGCTAAGGTATTATTATTGGAACCATGATATTCTATGCATTATTTAGAGTATGGTTTGTGTTTGTTGTCAATCCTCAATGGAAGTTCAGAATGTGTACCAGTAAGGTGTTCAAATAGACATGCGCGCCGAGGCCTTGGAGGATTGGAAACTTGCGTGCCTGAGGTTTTTCAGAATGAGAACATGAAAATATGGCAAAGGAATGAGGGTCATGCAAGTATTGGTTTGGTCGTGCAAGTGACTTGCGCGCTGTGAAAAGACATGCGCACCGGTACCTTAGAGGATTGGAAAGTTGCGCGCCGTTTGACCATCATGTTTTGATCAACAAAATATGGAAAAGTAAATAGGGGCACCCAAGATTGGAAGTTGGTCGCGCAAGAGTCTAGGGGGACAGAAGGGTTGCGTGTCGAGACTTGCGCGCCAAGGGAAGACTTGCGCACCACCGCGCAGGGTATCAGGATGCCTATAAATAGATGACCACCCCTCCTCATTAGAGACGAACATTGGACTTGAAGAAATTCTGAGCTCCCATTGTGCAGGTGTTGAAGTCGCGCAAGTGTTGGTGGGTCGCACAAGGTGGAGCAGCGCGACAGTTGTTTGCTTCCTGTTCAGTAGTCGCACAAGTGATTTGAGGATACTTGCATGCCAGAATTGAAGTTGCGCGACAGGTTTCCATTAGGTTTCAAAATCGATTTGGGTTGAAAATAATTTGAGTCGCGCAAGTTTTATTTAGAAGAAGGTTAAGTCGCGCAAGTGTTGGAGGAGGTCTTGTGCACCAGTTATAACTTGTGCACCATCCTTAAAAGTTGTGCGCCGTCTTGGTGTTGTGCGCCAGGTGTTTGTTGAGACTTGCTGACTGTCTTGGAGCTGCACAAAAGTTGAAGATCAGTTAACGAGTGATAGTGGGATTTCAACAGAGCATCTACATATAACAGAGGATGGTTTGATTGAGCAATGATGAAGAGACCTCCACATCTATAAACTGAGTGTGACTTCACTAAGGGTAGTGAACCAGGGGGAGTCAATGGGAGTGGCCTGATGGAAGCAGTGAGGTATCCATGAACCTTTGTAAAGGAAGTGAGCCTAAGACAGAGTGACTGTGGCTGAACCTTTTTAATCCACAACTAGTGAAGATTAGTGGAATTAGGTACGACCGACAACTTTTCGGCGTATGCTCCTTGGACGTAGCCCTTAGTGGTAAACCAAGTAAAAAGTGCTGTGTCTTCTCTGTGCATGTGAATGTTTGATTTCTGATCATATTCATCTTACAGGTTCAACAAGTTCCTACCAACGTGGGAACAAGATCCATCATATTAAAAGAAAAATTTGTCACCCTGATTCACCCCTCCCCTCTTAGGGTGTCCCGGGGTCCTTCAATTATTTCATCTCACTTTTATTTCTGTGAGACATATGCCTTAATCACCATCTATTTCTTTTGTATGGTGTTTATGATTCCCATGAATGTTTTATGATTTCTATTATTGAGGATATGATATTTAAATATGCATGTAATTTTCTTTATTTTATGACACATATGATTCCACCGATCATAAAAGGTAAGGGGTAATTATTCCAATCTCATTCTTATCTGAGATTGTTTATTCATAAGTATTTACTGGGGTTATATTTATCATCCATGTCCATGTTTTATAAAAAGAAATTTCATAAAGTTTTTACTATTCTTCAATGTATGTTTAAAGTCATGTTTACATCTTTTTGACTTTTACTATGTAGTATGGAAGGAATCTTTCTTTTGTTAACCATATGAGGTACTTTTTTACTTTTTTGGAAAAAGTACGAGGAGAATGCTTTTTAAACTTATATGGCATGAACAGATTTTTATGGTTTCATAACACCTTATTTCCATGAATATTCCTCTACATGATTTCATGATTATTTTCAAAAAAATATTTTTCTTTTAAAATTGCATGGAATTTTGAGAAAAGAAAATGATTTTGAAGAAGAAAGGATATTTTCCTCAAGAATTCATTTCAAGTGTTTTATCAAAACTATTTTCCATCTAAGATGAAATTATTTAATATGTTTATGTTTCAAGTATAATGTATATTATTTACTTGGTTTCATATTTCTTATGATGAGATTATATCCATTTTTTCTATATGGATTATGTTATGATGGGATGATGTTTATGAAACCCATTTTATTCATTGGGTTATGATGAATGATTTATGTTTATTTTGTGGAACATGAAATAATGATTTCATTATGAGATGGGTGGGACCTATATCTCCCTCAAATGCAGTGGGTAAAGATTTATATCTCATGAGATATACATGGATGGAACGATAAGTAAAATTTGGTTTAGTAATTCAGGGCTAGAACAGTAAGTAAACCCGATTCAGTAATGGACTTTATCCAATATGATGGTCTTGGAAGCAATGCCTTAGCTACTATGGAAATCAAATCATGTGCTTAATGGTTTTCCAAAATTACATGTTTTATCCCCATTCTACTTTATCATGATAAACGTTCCTTTATGATCTATGCCTTGTGTACTACCATGTTTTATGTCATTGCTCAAGATTTTGATGTTTAGATTTTATGTTTATGTTTTTACGTTCAAATATTTATATATTGTTTTATATTCTCTATGTTTACCCTTACTGAGCATTCAAGCTCACCCTTTATATATTTTCTTTTTCCTAGGATAAAAATAAAGGTTTTAGGTAAGAAAAAAAAGGGTGAGATCTTTATGGGAGATGTTTAAGATCTTTCACCATGATTAAAAGATTATGTTCCACATTTCCAAAGACACTAAACTAATACAGTCCTTGGGCGTTTTTTGTCATGTATTTAGTATTCTTCAAATGTAATGTAATGTCTATGTACATCAAGTTGGGGTCTCTACACTCAAACCCATGCAACCAACCATGCATGCTATGTTATGATAGTTCCATAGTCATGAACAGTTTCTCATTGATCTACTAAGTTGTCACAAGGTAATTGTTTCCCATGTGCCATTAACCCTTTGGCACCGATCACAAGGTCATATTTCAACCAACCCCTATATATGAAATTCCCATGTTCCATTAAACCTTTGGAACCGAGCACAAGGTCATATTTCAACCAAGCCCTGTATATGAAACATGAACACACACCACATATTCCCAACGATCATGCCAAAACAACCCTTTCAATTAAAACACCTTTTTATTGAAAACTATTTCTGTAAAAACCATTTCAATGACAAACCATTTCAATTCCTAACCATTTCAATAAAACTCCATTTTTATTGAAAATAATTTCTATTGAAAATATATTTTTCATAAACAATTTAACAATTCCAGAAAATCTATAATTTAAAATCATCATTTTAAATTCATGAATCTAAACCCCCCTTTTCACAACTATTCACCAAGATCGCGCAATTTCAGAAAAACAGTAAATCGTCACAAATAAATATTTTTCCGTGAATTTAAAAATAAATAAACCAATTTGAATCTAAGAAAATAAATTCTATTAATATGAGTCAAGATAGAATCCACATACCTCAAAGGTTTTGTCGAAACTTTGAAAATAGACGAGGAATGCATAAAAAAGAGGGCTGATTCTATAAGAACGACCTTAGTTCTCTTAACCTAGAAAGATCATGAATCAAAATTGAATTATTTGGAATTCAAAAATGTATATCTACCCACTATAGGTTCAGATATGAGAAATAATGGATATAAGAGAAGTAGATCTAAGAAGATATAAGAAAACATGACAAATCATGAAAGAATGGTGACATACCTCAATAATCGGACCCAAAATCACCAAGGGAAGGCTCTAGGTTGGCTCCAACTCATGTGGGTAGGGTTATATAACATTCTAGGGAGATTAATCTTGAAATAGGGGCATTTTTAAGACAACACGAAATATATAGAGCAAAAATGAATAAGCTCCTAGAAAATAGGATCTAGATTTGACCTCTACACAAGGTTTGACCACATGATTTGGGAAAATTGTGTGTGGATCGTGCGACCTTAATTTTGGTCCCAACACTCTTTATAAACCCCCTAAATTCTCCCATTCTCCAAATCTACCCTTTTTATGAAAAAATATTTTTTATGGAAACATCCCACATTATGAAAACACCCCACTTTATGGAAACAACCCACTTTATAGAAACACCCCACTTTATGGAAACAACCCACTTTATGGAAACAACCAAAATTATGGAAACATCCAAATTTATGGAAAATCTCTATATTATGGAAACTCTATATATTATGGTAACTCTATAGTTTATGTAAAATCTCTATTTTATGGAAATTATATATTTTATGGAAACCCAATCAAAGACAAAAAAATTTAAAAAATGTAAGGAAAGGGGTTATATTACCAAAACTAGGGGTACTACAGGTATCTTGGTCAGTATACCTTATAATAAATCATGTACAATACCTAAGAGTTTTAGCTCAAAAGAGTATATAAACCATACTTGGTATATTCTTGACATTTTGTTTTCTATTTTTATTTGATCAAGTGTTATTTTTCCACAATTGGGTATTATTTGAGTATTATATTTTATATTTATAATAAATTACCAACATATGATATCATTGATAAAACTACAATTAAACTATTATTCAAGTATGATATACCATAAAAACATTTATTTCAAACATGAAATAAAATATCATTGTGTATAAACATGATACTTAGATGTTGTTTTTGGTAACAAATAATACATAACAATATTTTACAAATACAATAATATTTTAACTTGGAAATGTTAAGTTATGATGTTATCTAGATAATATAGTAGACAAACACTATTAATAACTTCAAGATCCACTTAAACTTCTGTAATCCTTAGGAAATTTTTTATTTACTATATTTGGATAAAAATGTGTGAGTCACATATAGTATCTAATACCCAAGATATGTAACTTAAAATATTACATGAAATGATGAATATACCAAAAGTATAATTTTTTATTACTTCATCTTCAAATCATTGTGATTCCTCTCCCAATTACCTTTCTTACCATTTCTATATAAGAATCAAATTATTAAACTAATAATTTTGTTCTAATATATCTCACATTTCATATTTTTTGATGATAAAAAAACCCATATTTGTTTTTTCATAGATCTCTCCTTAAGTGCATCTTAACATGTTTTTAATTATATTTTCATTTTATGAAGTTAATTATTCACTAAAATGATGTTTTTAGTCTATAAAACTCTCTCATGTGATTTTTTAGATATATGAAATTAATTATATAAGAATTTACATATGTGAATTCAATTATGTGATGGATTCTTCCTCAGAAAATTATTCTACATTATAAAATATACTATGTAAAATTCTCTTATAATGATACTTCAGTTATGTAGAATTTACATTATAGATATATTTTCTTATACAGAATCGACTATGCATAGACTTTGTTTACGCAGAATCTTATACACAATGTTTTTTTCTATGTGGTTCTTTCAGCCTTGTAAAATTTGTTACAAAGAAGATTTGGATATTTGAACTTTTTTATGTTGATTTGGTTATGTAAACCAATCACATATTAATTTTTGGATCTGTGTCTATATTTTTGCCTATGTGAATAAAACCCACATGGATTTTTCTTATATAGAGTATGTTTTGAATATGTGATACTTATACTAAAGGTATTTATTATCATTGGATTATTTTAAAGAAAAATTAAGTTAAATTTTTGAAGCTTTGGAGTAATAACTGATTAAATAAGGTATGGATAACTTCTCAAAAAGTTTCAAGTTACAAGAATGGTAAAATGACACCCTTATATATGCTTCCATGATTTTTGTTGATAAAATAAAAGATATAATTATTTAAAAAAGTTTATATTTTCTATATTGGTTTAATTTGTGGAACTCTGTAGGAGTTATATACAAGGATGTAAAAGTTGAATAAATTTAAATGATGTATATACATGTAAGAAAATCAATATCTCATTTTTAATATAAATCGTCTTCTTATTTTCATTACAACTAGATTTATTCTACTCAAAAATAATAATACTAATAAAACTATACTAATCTTATAATTTTAAGAAACTTATTTTGGATTTTATAAGTTCATCATCAAGATTTTCTATAGAAATTATTTATTCTCCTAGAATTATTCTCTACTATTAGTTGTTTCTTGCAACCTTGCACCTTAACTGAAGATTATTTTTTGATATATTTTATCCTCATGATTACAATAAAACTTATTATATTGAGTGTGGGTTAAGGATATTATACTTACTATAATAGTATCCCTATAAAATTTCATTCTTTATCATTTTTACCATGTGATGGCTACTTTCACTCAAGCTAGGTAGTCCTTAGGAAAAGGATTGGACATAGAAAAAATTTCCAAGATCACTGAGGGAGTATTGTTGGAATTTACTAGGGGATATTTATGTCCCAAGACACTATAAAAATCCAATATTAATTTCTCATGTTTATTTTCATTCTAATACATAATGGATATTAAATTTTTTAGAAAATTGATCATAAAGTCTTTTAGATAAAATAAAGGAAAGATTACAAAAGTATGAAAGAGGGTATTTTACATTTTTCCCATTTAAATATGGGAATCATATCACTAGGGAGAGATTTAAAGTAATGAAACACCACATCCATCACTCTTTTGTTGGAAAGACCATCAGAAAGGTAATTTGATTCATGAAAGATATGCATGATAATGTAATTCATGGAATAGATCATGCCCAAAAAGTTCACCCATCCAACTATTAGCTTCCATGAAATATGAACCACTACCATTCATAATGCTTAAATAATGGTAGTAGAATCACAATCGAACCATATGTTGTTCTAGTTTCATTTTCTTAAAATGAAAACATATCTGATAAATCCAGTCATTTCAACGTTGAGAGAATTGGAGTGGTAATAAGGACCATGGAGGACTTACACCACATAACCATCGTGATCTATAAATAAGTCCCCATATCCCGAAGGCCCCAAATTTCCCCTCGATTCCCCATCAGTTTTTCATTTAAGCCAGCCATGGAAGAGAGAGGACTAAAAGACTTTGAGTGTGCCATGGGGATTGGGAATTTTCCCTGAAATTATTAGTGTTCTAAGGATGGTGAGGTCCCTCACTATGTTGCTGCATTGTAAAACATGCAATGCATTACCACTTTTTACTGCATCAATTATTTTAGCAACATCGGACTTAGCATTTAATTTTTTTCTACACATGATAATGGATATTAATATTTAAAAGGAAGTTCTCAAAAAGTGGGTGTTGAAATTTAGATCTCAATTCACCCCCACTCAATATATTATACAATTAGTTTGGAATAAAAAAATATTCCTATTAATTTCTATACCTCTTTATATTTAATTTCATTAAAGGTTGTTGTAAAGGTTCCTTTGGAATCATAATTTCTATTATCCTTTTCAAATTTTTACTCTCCATGTTCACCATAATAATAGAATATTAATATATCTTCAAGTTTTTATCTACTTGGATAAACTTATCCAAAAGATATTGAAATGGTTTCTCAACACTATTAATTTTATAGTTATCAATAAAACTAAAGTAACTAGGGGATAATGATGGGTGAATGAAATTTATTTAAATAATTTTAGTCATCATGAATCCGAACCATGATTGAAAAATTAATTTACTCTATCATCTTGAGTATATGAAGACAAATATAGATTATATATTTAAATTTACACAGGTTTAGTGTAATGATATCATTTGTTTCATACTTTACTTTATCCTAATTTTTTTTGAGATGATATAATATGGTACAACCATCCATGTAATCATTATATTATTGTAACCCACTATAAATTTATGAAAAAATTATGATGTAAATATCAAACGTGTCATACATGAGTCTCATATAAGATTAATTTTTTCGCTCACTTACATGTTAAGGTTTCTCATCAGGTAGTGGGAACTCTATATCATATAATATCCTTTCATATCATAGTACAATACGAAATCACTTTTACCACCCTTGGATATTTATTTGGTTGATGACATTTTCTTTTTTCAATATTTATCATAATTATTCTATGGTATTTATTGAGTTTTTTTCTATAAAATAAAAATTTAGTTGATTAATAATTTTATCCCGATTTATGATTTTTTGGAAATTATTGATCTATTAATTTTAAATGTATCCAACTATTTTATTCAGTTATAAATAACCCTTAACCATTGGATTTGGAGTATCTAGTATCTTGGATATTTTAGTGGGAATTGGTCCTTAAACTTCTCTTCATAGCCCTATGTATTCCATAACCACTACTTCTAGAGTCTATAGGATTATTTTGGTTGAAAAACAACATAAAATATTGACTCCTTTATCTAATTATTGGAGTCTTATGTTTGATAAATTTTTATGTTTAGTTCAGTCAACAATTTCCTCAAACATTTCACCAAGATAGGCTTATATACTTATTTGATGTAAATTTTCGTAAAGTCAACCCTCTAATTTTATTTGAACTATCTGATAGGAGGATTCAACCTCAATTATGGTGGAAAATTACCTCAAACTTTGATTTTATTTTAACTTAAGTTTTGGAAGGAAATTATGCCTCATTATTTATTTGATGGAATTTAGATTAGTTTTTCCCTGATTAATGATATCCATTTCAATTTATCATGATTGATATAATGTGATAACACTCACAAATTTAACTATTAATTAATAGAAAAAATTATTCACACAAATATTCATTTTTATATTTGAATGGTTATAAAATATTCTTTATGAAAAGGTATAAACCATAAATTTGTAAAATAATTAACAATGCATGAAAAAAAAACAATGGCATGACCATGAGATATTTTTTACTAGTTTATACATCAATAGGATGACAATTCTATTAGTTCGGAAAATATGGAAAGAGGGGGGGGGGCTGAATTACCTTTTAATTTTTCTAGAAATTAAAACCAAACTTGATGATATTAAAAAAAATTAAATTAACAAAAACAATTAAACGAGTGAAGGTTATTAAAAATATAAATTTAAAATGTAAAGAACATGTAATTGATAAAGGAATTTGAAAATAATCCATAATGACATCCCTATATCTACTCAACTCAAGATCCTTGAGAGTTTTGGTTTAAACCATTATTCTCAATGGTTGTAGAAAGAAACCCAAACTCTTTATTTTTAGAAGATATAGAAAGAAATCTATTTAAATTTATAATAACCTTGGTTTTTAATAGTAATTTCCAATAAACCCAAATACATAGATAACATTTTAGTCATTATGGATATAAAGAAAAGTCCTCTTACTTTAAGGTAGTAAGAACCTATTACCCACACACTCAATGTAGTGAGAACATAATAAATGGAAAATAAAGAGTTTTTCTTAGGAAAACCCTTTGAATCACATTCAAACTCCTCCAACATGAATTTATAGAAAGAAAGAGAGGGAGGATGAGTAAAGATTGTACACATTAGTAAGAGAATGATGAAAATGAAGCCCAATGAACTCAATAAAAATATACAAGGTAAACATTACCTTCCAAGAATCTTTGGGGGTGAATTTATATAGTAAAATTTCATTAGAAATATTATAGTGGTGTTGGGGGTTTAACAGAGACATTAGGAGTCAAATTAAATCATTTAGGGCATACTCTAATGATTATTTTTCTATCTATCTAGATACTACTGGATAGTCATTGGTATCCCATTGGGTAGCCACTGGCACCTGCTGGTGGAAGAATATAAAAATTCCTCTACTCTCTTTTTGATCCCTTTTTTTGGTCCAATACCTTTTTGAAAACATTTCTAAAATAAAAACATTAAAATCCATTAAAATAAAAAGTTAGAAAAACAATTGCGTGTTTGTGATCATTAAAACCACCTAAAAGAGCGATATATACTACATTCTCTCCCTATTTGTTATTATCACAAAAAATTAGTCAATTAATTATACAAAGATAGGAATGTTTTATTTTACATGAATATAAAAAAAGAATTTAAATATTTCATATTGAAATTTTTCAATGATTTTAAAAATATATTCATTGTTTAAAATAAAAGTACATTTAATGTTATTACCAAGATATTCTCCCCATTTGTGATTATAAAAAAGCACAAAAAATTTAACAACAACAACATTAAAATTGATTAAAATGCTTAATATTTGTTTTTCAAATGTATCTTGGAAATAATATACCTTTTACTATAAACACACCTTTAATATTATAAAAGTCATCTAGCCCTTTGATATTATTTAAAATATCATATTCAAGGGTTAGGGAAATAAGGGTAATGCATTCATGAAGAAATATTAATATATGGGAAACACAATATTTATTTAATTCAACTTAGAACATAATTAATGTTCTTTTGAGAGAGTCAAAATCATCATTTCATTAGAAATATAAAATTTAGATTTCCATAAAAGTAGATTTCGAAAAAAATTCAAAAAATAAATTATTTCAAAATTTTAAATATACATTTTAAAATAAAAAACCACACACCACATATTCATTTGCTTAAATATAGAACTTTTAATTTAAAAAAATCTAAAATGTAATTTTAAAATGAGTCTCCCTCTTAGTCAAATTCATCATTAAAAGGGTTTTCTCCCCCTCAAATTATGTATACTTTTAAAATTATAAGGGGGTAACCAAAATCATGTAAGTAAAGAGTTGAATAAACATAAAAAATCACACCTAATAGAGTGAAAAGAGATAGATCAATCGCTTCAAGATTTGAATAAATGAAATTGTAATAATAAAATTCAAGACTAAAATAGAAGTATATAACTTAATAAATATCCAGGTGAAAAATAAAGGAAAACCCATATGCTTTAAAAATTAAAATGAATTAATTACAATCATTCCATTCCTAACCCCCCTTAAAAAATAAAAATGACCAACTACAAGCATTTTTTTAAAGATATAGGATAATTAAACACCAGTGAAAACAAAATCTATCATGATATCCCATTTTTTTGGAAATGTTCACTAAGAAAGTGGAACCTAAGGTTAATGTTCTTAGTGTGAGAGTATTGAATTGGATTTTATAAATAGAAATTACACTTGTGTTTTCATAGTTAATTAGAAAATGATCATAATTTAGGCCATAATCTTGAAGAGTATATTTCATCCAAATGATTTGGGAGAAAAATATCCTAATGATAATATATTCTACTCTATTAATAGAAATAAAAAATTAATTTTTATTCTTAAACCTATATGATAAAAGGTATTTTAAAAGTAGGTGGAAAGTCCCCATTATACTGTTCTTATCTATTTTACACCCACCAAAATTTTCTTTGAAAAAAGTAGTATGTTCAAAGGAGGTATCTTTTGGAAAAGAAAACCAATATTTTTTATATCCTTTTAAACACTTAAAAATAATTTTAAGATATTTTAAATGGGATTCATTTGTATTAACATGAAAATGGTCATAAAGGAATTCAATAAATATGATGCCCGGATAGGTCATGGTAAGATAAAGAAGACTCTCAATCACACCTCTATAGATAATGTTGTCCACTGACTTACCAGCTTCATACAAAGAAAGATTATAAGTACTCTTTGTATTAATAATATCCTATACTTGATACATTCAAAAACAATTTAAAATATCATTATCTTATTTTATTTTTCTAAGAATATTTCCATCCATGTTTTGAGAAATTTGAAAATAAAAGAAAAATTTGAGTTCCCCCAACAACTAATTTTAAATTATTCACCCATTAATTCATAAAATTAATTGAAAATATATTATTTGGTTGAACCAAAAGTGACATCGTCAACTTAAATTTGAAAAATAAAAATATTATTTGAAATTTATTTTATAAATAAAGTTAAATTGAACTTTCCAATTTCAAGACCATTTTTTAAAATAAATTTAGTAAAAAAATTATACCAAGTCAAATATGTTTTTTAATCAATAAAGTGATTTGGTTAACTTAAAAATATGATCTATACATTTTTAATTTTTAAAACTCGGTGGTTATTCAAAAAAACATTTTTAGAAATAAAACTATTTAAAAATGAACTATTACCATCCATTTGAAAAGAATAAAAATTAAATGAGATATGAATACCAATAAGATTATAATTAATTATAGCCTAGTAACTAGTGAAAAAGATTCACCATAATCAATTCCTTCATCTTAGTAATATCCTTTATCTATATACCACAGTTTTTTATGGATGATATTACGTTGTTCATCCAATTTATTTCTAAAGGCGCATTTAGTACCAACATCAGGATGATCATGGGGAAATTACACAAGAGTATAAAAATTGTTCTAGGTAATTTTTTTAATTCCTCTTCCATGTAAAGAATCCAATTTTCATTATTGATGGAATAATCACGAGTTTGGGGCTCTAGGTGTAATGCAATAACACGATGTTATACTTCATTTAAAAGGAACCTTCAAATATGAGTACCGATTTGAAAATCACATAACATTTTCAAGTGGATGGTCTTTAGATTTATCCCACGATTAGGAAAAGGGATCGGTTTTTTTCCAAATTCAAATTATTAATGAGGTTAAGGTTCATTTAAGGTAAAATTATTTATTACTACCTCAACATCATAATTTTTTGGATGATGTTTGTGAAAATTATCATCAAATTTGATGTGAATTTACTCTTCAATGGTTTTGGCCCTTTTATTGAAAACCTAGTAAGATTTTATTGAGTTATAATATATGATAAATATACCTTCATTTGATTTAGGGTAAAATTTACATAGATTATCTCTAGTGTTAAGAATAAAATATTTACATCTAATCACTTTTTAAATAACCAATATTAGGTAATTTACCTATTCAGATTCCATTAAAGATATTTTTAAGAATGGTTTTTATGAGTATATGGTTAATGGTATAGCATTTCGTATTAATAGCCACAACCTAAAAATATTGAGGGAACTTGAACTAATTAAGGATATTTTGATAATTTTCTCTCAAATTTAGATTCCAACTTTCAAAACCCCCATTTTTTGAGGATGTATAGGAAAATAAAAAGTATGGTATAACCATGTGATACACAAAAATTATCAAAATAATTATTTTTAATCTCTCCCCTCTGATCACTCATAATGGAAATGATCTTATAATCTTTTTTATTTTTTTACATATTTTTATATTTTATGAAGACTTTGCAAGACCTTATTTTATGTGACAAGAAATAAACCCATGAAAATCTTATATAATTCTCAAAAATTGATATTAAGTAAGATTTACCTTCTACACTAGCCACTTAGGTTAATGAAAAGACATCTTGGTGTATAAGTTCAAGGACCTCAAATGTTAAAATTTCCTTTTTATATTTTAAGTTTGACTTTTGTTATTTACCAACATGGCATGGTTCACACACATTACCATTTTATAAATGAAATTTTGGTATATCGCATACTATATGTTTCTGGTTAAGTTTTACTAGTGGGTGTGTGCTTCAATGACCAATGCATCTATTCCATGGCCATGAATCGCTATATTTTTCCCTCAAACTTTAAAATTTTGGTTTTTAATGGATTTCAAATCAATAATATAAATTTTTTGAAATCTAGAAGTAGAAAATAAAATATTTCCATGGGAATCAAAAAAATTACAAACATCATTTTCATATAAAACATTAAAACTAAAATTAAAAATTAACCAATGCTAATTAAATTATGATTAAAATATTTAATATATAGAATATATTTAATAATATAAGAGTTTTAAAATCCAGTGGTACATATACTTATAGTCCTACTTCTTGAGGTGTCACCAAAGGATAAATTCCCACCGTCAAGCTCCTCAAGATTGTTGAACTCAGTGTAGTCACCACACATATTCCATGATCACCTGAAATCCTTGTACCATGTAGGTCTTATGGAATTAAACTTGACGAATTTTTAATATAAAACCATTTAAGAGACTAAATATTTTGGTATCCAAAATTTGGGTCCAAAAATTTAATCCCAAAGTAATTTTGGAACCCATAATTTATTTGAAAAAGTTTGTGCAAAATAAACATTCAAAGAAAGATGAATGGATTTGGGCCTTCCATAACGATAGTTTTTAAATTGAATTCCTAAATTAAATGCTGAATATTTCTAAAATAATTACAAAACCTATATTGAGATACATCATTTAAAAAAGTGTTATTTTGAAATTTCTAGAGGTTCTTGATTGACTAGAGTAATCTGACCCATGGTTATCTTCTCCATGATATTGGGAACCAAAAATGGAAATCAATTTTTTCTCACCTTAGGTGAAAATTTCAAGATAATATTGATAAATTTTATGATATTTAATAAATTTTCAATGTTGGGTGGATCTTTAGACCGAACATATTTTCCTTTAACTTTAGCTAAATAATTTTTAGACATTCATTTTCTTTCAAAAACAAATTAAATATTATTTCTTGATCGTCATAATTTTTGAAAGAATTTTTTTGGCTCTTTTAATTTCATCTTTTAGTTTCTCATTTTATTTAAAAATATGACCCTTATCATTAACAATAATATTTTATTTCTTTTGAATCACTTTGAATTTAGTGGTAATATCACAAAATACTTCTTTAAATTGATCCCTTGAATATATTAGATATTTATAATTTAAATGGATAAAGGTGCAATAAAAAGTATAATAATTTACCTCTTGATTTAATACAATTTTTTGATATGAGACACTTGGGGATTCCATCACTTGATCTCTATAATGAGAAAGAGTCATCACTTTCACTCCAAGTTGATAATTTTAATGCCTTTTTTATTTCCTTATTCTGATTTTCCATCTTTTTGATAGTGGGTAACTTCATTTTTGTATGACCATTTTTGTTAAAATCATAACAACTTACCTTAATTTCAGTTATTTCTCCTTTTTCATGGAGGTATGGATTTTTATTCTTTAAGAACATGTTCATCTTATTTTTTAAATAAGAAAAATATCCATCACTTCTTTAAGATTAATCGTTGTTAGTTGTGAAGTAAATTTACTTCTTCTCATTGAAAAATTTATCTTCTTTCTCCACTTCAGTCATCATTGTAATCTTATAGGTCATGAGAGACCCAAAAATATTTCAAAAAAACACATTTTAATATCCTTTTTGTAACAACCCGAGATTTTATGAGAATTATTCTTTTTAATTTCATTGATGTATTGTGTTTTACGCTACACCAAGATTACCTTGCGCTATACGCAATACCGTATTAGCTTGCAGTATACACAACACTATTCTTGGATCATGTTACACACAATTTCGATAGTTGTTAATCTATGAAACATTAAGTGTATATATATATATATTCCATGTATATATGAAATATGGTTGTATTCTGTTATACAAAACAATGGAGGAGTCTTGCACAACACGCAACCCTGACTTGGCTTGCATTACACGCAATCGCAACCTTCCTTGATAGCGTGTGTAGTACGCAATACCGGGTTTCACTAAACAATGATATATTGTTATAATATTATTATGGACTAGCTGTTATGAATATTATCAACTAAATTTTGAATTTTATAACATTATTATTCATCTTACATATTTTCTAGAACATGGTATGAGAACAAAATCAATTTTTCGAGTAAAATAAGTATTTTTCAAAAAATGTAGTTTTGCCGCCTTTTGATGGCGCACCCACTTTAAATATTGTTTTTGAAATTTATATAAGTTAGATTTGACAAAATAAAATTCTTCTTTGGAATCATGATATAAAAATTTGATTTGGATAAATTTTTCATATTATTTTGATAACTTTCATATTTGATTAATAGTAAAAACACGCTATATTTTAATTAAAAACAACTTTTTTCATCGCAATAATTTATATGGATAGATTATCTTTTTAATTGGTTTTAAAGTTTAATTAGAATATATTTTTACCATTTAATTAAATGTTGGTCATTGGAATTAATTTCACTTTGAAATTGGACATAAACAAGTGATGATCTTTTGATAGTTATTGTTTCTCAAAAAAAAAACGCTATTTGTTTTGATAATGGGAATTACTTTTAAAATTAATTAATGCTACTTCTATGTTTTTAATTTGGAAAAATATAAATAATTTTTTAATTCGGAATATCAAATATATCTTAGGCTGAATTTTTGGTATTTTTCTGAAAAACTTCAATTTTTGATTAATAGTGAAAACACTGAGTTTTTGGTTAAAACCGACTTTTTATTTAAATAATAATTTATTTGATTTAAATTTTTTTAGGTCAAAATAGATACATAATACTTATATAAGTTCAATTAAATTCATTGGAATCATTTTATAATGATTTTAAATTTATAAAAATTGTATTGAACTTTTCACCGTCTTTTACCCACCTCGTAGGAGATTTTGCAATTGTTCATAAAACTTAATTTTACCGCTTCTGTGAGTTGAATTTTGAAAATCCCAGAGATACTGTTAATATCAAGGCATAAAATTTTGTTCAATTAGATAAAAATAATTTTTGGTGAATAGTAACTTTTTACTTTTACTTACCACGATTAAAAGTAAATAGGGTAATTCAAGGTTAAAAGAATATTATAATAATTCAAAATTACCTTAAAACTTGTCCAAACCTTATTGGATGAGTAATGGCTGACCATGGTCATCATTGGGTCGATTTTGGGACCCCATGGAGCCACTTATGAAAGACAATGACACATTAGATTAATTAATTTAATGTAAAGACAAAATTGGCATTAACAAAAATCCTTTAGTAATTAATTTTTATAAGGGGATATATAAATTATATTTTCGACTATAAATATTAATTGGAAAGATAAAAGTATTTCCTACATGTTGGTATTTTTTTTAAATTTTTAGACATCAAATAAATTAAATTATTTATGACACAATAAAGATGCAGTATTTACCTCATTAATAAATGATTTAAATAAATAAGATTATATTGATTAAAATATTATCCAACACCTGTCCAATTCCTATTGGATGATTTTATTTCGAATACGAGTCATCTTATCTTTGACATTAATGTGTTTTGGACCTCTTAAAACTGAAGATAAGTTTATAATAAAATAATGTTTTCACACTTTCCTAAAGAGCCCCTCCTCTCCCTTATAAAAGGAGACAACTTCTATGAAATTCCTCACACCTCTCAAACATTTTGGCTTGTCCAAACTCTACCCAACTAAGATCCCTACACACCTATCCTCCCCTATAAGCCTTACATTAGGCATAAGTCACTTCAATAAGTATTTTTGGTTCAAACCAAAGGAAGTTACCCAAATTAAAGGTAATATTTTTCTCTTAAGTTGTTTTCTTTTATTCTACTTCTCCAACCCCTAAACTCTTTTTAATCCAATCTTTTGTGACAAAAACAGTATCCTAAAAATAATACGATGTTTTTATGAGAAGGATTATGACAACACTTACACACACCTCCATCTAATGGATAAAGAACATAATGTTTCTGTGGATGGAAAACTAACGCCTAACGAAACGATGATTGTTCAATTTTCTCCAACCGCCTCTCATGGTGGCCATTATGATGGAACTGTATTCATATATTATATATATTATGTTTATTATTTCCTTATTCTTCTTTACTTTTCAATTATATTAATCCATTATGGTTTCCATAGTTGGTAAATACGATAATCTAATTTGAGGAAGTGCGGACTACCGCCCCCTCAAAGTGATGTGATTCGTTAATGACTTATGTGGGATGTACAATGGATGGAGTTAATGATATTATATATGATATTATACTAGAATTATAATATACCTATTCCATTAAAATAATAAATTTAAATGAAAGTAGCATTCATGCGTACGTACAACTTACCGTCTCTATGAACGATGCATTTCATTTCTTACCTCCATATGTTATGTACTATTATAAATACATGTATATGCTGGATATATAATGAATATATATAATATATAAATCATGATTTAAATTCTGGAAGTAAGTAAATCATTATATAAGTAATAATAACATCAAGAACAACAAGTCTAAACACGTATGATAAATAAGACGATTTTACCCAAAACGTTGCTTTAACATGGGATTTACAAAAGAACGGGTAATATAAAGTCATAAGTAAACCATATATGATATCATAACAATGAAACAAAAAGGGGAAGATCTTTATGGGAGATGTTGAAGATATTTCACCACGATTAGAAGATTATTTTTCTGAGTTTCCAAAGACACAAAACTATTACGGTCCTTGTGTGTCTATTTTAGTTATGTATTAAGTATTCCTCAAAAGTAATGTAATGTCTATGTACGTCAAGCTTCGGGCCTCTACAGTTGGTATCAGAGGAAAGGTTTAGTTAACCTTTGGAAACTAAGATGTGAAAACTTTAGTGAGATACCTAGAGATATTTATAAGGTATGTCTAGGGATGTACCTAAGGTTAAGTATAAGTATAGGTTATAGTCCTAGAATAATGGTAACGATATTAGAATTAAACCTAAGATATTAGATATTGAAGTTACTACCCCATTATTATGTTGTTTTACCTATCATGATTTTTGCCTCTCACACTATTCTTTTTGGGTTTTAGACGATGGCTGGAACCCGAAAGAACCGTGTTGATCAATGTAGTGGACAATGCAATGATTGTCTTTCAGAACAAACCAATGTTATGGGAAATGAAGTGAAAAATATTATTGTTATACTTACTCATGCTATGAATCATTCTGGACTTCCGAATGAGCAGAGAAGGGAATAATATTCTATTGAGTCCTTCATGAGGCAATGTCCCCCTTCTTTCAGTGGGTCTTCTAATCCACTTTTTTCTGAACAATGGATCAGTACCATTGAAAATATATTTTCTATACTTTTCTGTTTGGAACATGAAAAAGTCATTCTGGCTATTTACCGATTAGATGGCGAAGCAAATCAATGGTGGAATTTAATTAATAATACAAGGCCCTAAGGTGAAATTGAATCCATAGAATGAGATGAGTTCAAGAACTTATTATTCAATAAGTACTTCCCTCGTATTCTTCGAACACAGATGGAAAAGGAGTTCCTTGAGCTTAAGCAAAAGGATGATGAATCTGTTGGTATATACGAAGCGAATTTTACAAGGATTGCAAGGTATGTATCTGGATTTATCATCCAACCTGAAAGTAAATTTTGAACGATTATTTAGTGGCTTAAAACCAAGTCTCTGAATTAAATTAGCTATAAGAGACTTCAGTAGCTATGAAGAAATTGTGTGTTGTGCTATCAAGGTAGAAATGGAAGTTGGTGTTACATATCCATCTCATGGTTTTGACAAGAAACGAAGATGGAGTTCAAGGAGAAATCTCAAAAAAATGGTGAAAAGAAGTTGAATGTTTCTTTATGCTCAAAGTGTGGAAAGAAGCATGGTGGAGATTTCCTAAAAGGTACTAGAAAATGTTTTAAGTGTGGAAAAGAAGGTCATCGAGAAGTTCATTATCGATGTAATGGGAAAAAGGTTGCTAATGATGTGAATAGAGAAAAGACTACATAGAACTCTCCACCAACACTTCAATGCTTCAAGTGCAAGGAAATAGGACATTATTCTAATAAATTCCCTAATCCACGGGTTAATGATGATCAACGTGAGCAACCTCTTAAGGAAAAGGATAAAGGGAAGTCTTATGCGATCACTATTTGTGATGTTGTGTATGAAAATGATGCTGTGTAATGATTAAGTTTTTATGTAATGGGATTTCAAAATAGTATCATGGAATCTCATCTATGGTATTGTGGAATTTTGGAATGTCTATGTATTGGTTTTCCATAATTATATGTTACTGGTAACCATGAAAAATTTATTGAAATATTTTTGGAAAGTAGATGAAATGCGTAAAATGAAGGGATAAGGAGGAAATAATATGATAGAAATCATGAGCTCATGACTAAAATAAGGACAAAGTGATATCATGGTTTGAGTATATAGAAATTTTGCGATTTTGGTATGTGGAAAGAGTTAACTTATGACAGCATTCATGTTTTCACTAAGGTTCAATGGGTATTCATTTTTCAAGAGAATGCATGATTAAGTTATTCACATGATTGGAATGTGATCAACAAGATATATCGGGGATAAATGATGGTATTCACATGCTTGGTAGATGACATTTCTAGTAATTTTTTTATTTATACTATGAGATTGGACATATGTATTTTGGATAAGCCTAAAGATTGGAATGGATTATGTTGGAAACAAGTTAGTATTGTTTAATGCTAGAACTTTTTTCGATATTATTGATGGAATGTCATAATGATGTAATTTTAGAAAAAGGACAACCTGCAAGACAGGAGACAACCCGTCGCGTCGGACAAGGCTGTGGGAATCGAACCCACAACCGAAGTGAGACATGCCTTTATCGCCTACCACTGGCCTACAGGAAGTCCCTGGTTAGTAGAAACTGGTTTTATTTTATTAAGTGATATGATAGATGAAGTATAAGTTCATTTTTGGAACCATATACGATTAATCTCACCATAGATGGAAATATATATATATATATTGCTAACCTTATGTTTGAGATAGATGGAATGACCTATCATTCTATCACATGATCTTCTAACACTTCACAAAAGACAAATTCAACTTCATTTCTTTAAGAGATGAAGTGGAAATTTTTTAAGGCACAAACAACGGTGAGATTGTACTGAAATAAAGTAAGTATTTCTTCTAATTCAAATTATTCAACTTTAGGGAAATGATATTGAAAACAAAAAAGTTGTCCTAGTACTCTTATATCTTATGAATCAAATGGTACCTTAGATCATCACAAATCTATGACATTGTGATTGTTGGCTTTTTCATAGCCCTGTTCTCTACCACTCTCCATTAGAATTTGATGGTTAGATTTCTCCTCCATATCCATATTTTCACCTATGATCTCCTATGTAGAAACCTAGTGATGAGTTAATTTGGGTAACCATTATGTTTCATACTTCACTTTTTAAAATTAAGTTTTAGCATTCCTTTTTACGATGTGGGTTTCTAAGAAAGAAATTCTCAAGTAACAAACCATTTATAACCCCGACGAATTTCAAGGGAGAAATTCATTTTAAGGGGGGTAGAATGTAACAACCTGAGACTTTATGAGAATTATTCTTTTTAATTTCATTGATGTCTTGTGTTGTACGCTACAAATAGATTACCTTGTGCTATACGCAACACTGTATTAGCTTGCAGTATACGCAACACTATTCTTGGATCATGTTACACACAATTTCAATAGTAGTTATTCTACGCAACATTAAGTGTATATATATATATATTAAATATATAAATGAAATATGGTTGGATTATGTTATATGAAACAACATAGGAGTCTTGCACAACATGCAACCCTGACTTGGCTTGCATTACACGCAATCACGACCTTCCTCGATAGCGTGTGTAGTACGCAATAACAGGTTTCACTAAACAACGATATATTGTTATAATATTATTATGGACTAGCCATTATGAATAGTATCAACTAAATTTTTAATTTTATAACATTATTATTCATCTTACACATTTTCTAGAACATGGTATGAGAACAAAATCAATTTTTCGAGTAAAATAAGTATTTTTCAAAAAATGTAGTTTTGCCGCCTTTTGATGGCGCACCCACTTTAAATCTTGTTTTTGAAATTTCTATAAGTTCAATTTGAAAAAATAAAATTCTTCTTTGGAATCAGGATATAAAATTTAATTTGGATAAATTTTTTATATTATTCTGATAACTTTCATATTTGATGAATAGTAAAAATAGGCTATATTTTAATTAAAAACAACTTTTTTCATCGAAATAATTTATATGGATAGATTATATTTTTAATTGGTTTTAAAGTGTAATTAGAATATATTTTTACCATTTAATCCAATTTTGGTCATTGTAATTAATTTCACTTTGAAATTTGACATAAACAAGTGATGATCTTTTGATAGTTATTGTTTCTTAAAAAATGTTATTTATTTTGATAAAGTGAATTAATTTTAAAATTAATTAACGCCACTTCAATGTTTTGAATTTGAAAAAATAGACATCATTTTTAAATTCGTAATATCAAATATAGATTAGGCTGAATTTTTGGTATTTTTCTGAAAAACTTCAATTTTTGATGAATAGTGAAAACACTGAGTTTTTGGTTAAAACCGACTTTTTATTTAAATAATAATTTATTTGATTTAAAATTTTTCGGTCAAAATAGATACATAATACATATATAAGTTCAATGAAATTCATTGGAATCATTTTATAATAATTTTAGATTTATAAAAATTGTATTAAACTTTTCACCGTCTTTTACCCACCTCTTAGGAGCTTTTGCAATTGTTCATAAAACTTAATTTTACCACTTCTGTGAGTTGAATTTCGAAAATACGAGAGATACGGTTAATATCAAGGAGTAAAATGTGGTTCAATTAGATAAAAATAATTTTTGGAGAATAGTAACTTTTTACTTTTATTTACCACGACTAAAAGTAAATAGGGTAATGCAAGGTTAAAAGAATATTATAATAATTCAAAATTACCTTAAAACATGTACAAAACTTATTTTATGAGTAATTTACGACCATTTTCATCCTTGGGTCGATTTTGGGACCCCATGGATCCACTTATGAAAGACAATGACACATTAGATTAATTAATTTAATGTAAAGACAAAATTGGTATTACCAAAAAGCCTTTAGTAATTAATTTTTATAAGGGGTTATATAAATTATCTTTTTGACTATAAATATTCATTGGAAAGATAAAAATATTTCCTACATGTTGGTATTTTTTTTATAATTTTTATACATCAAATAAATTAAATTATTTATGACACAATAATGATGCAGTATTTACCTCATTAATAAATGATTTAAATAAATAAGATTATAATGATTAAAATATTATCCAAAACCTATCCAATTACTATTGGATGATTTTATTTCAAATATTATTCATCTTATCTTAGACATTAATGTGTTTTGGACCTCTTGAAATCGAAGATAAGTTTATAATAAAACAATGTTTTCACACTTTCCTAAAGAGCCCCTCCTCTTTCTTATAAAAGGAGACCACTTATATGCAATTACTCACACCTCTCAAGCCTTTTGGCTCATCCAAACTCTGCCCAAATAATCTCCCTACATCCCTAGGCTCCCCCTAGAAGCCTTACATTAGGCAGAAGGCACTTCAAGAAGTCTTTTTGGTTCAAACCAAAGGAAGTTACCCAAATTAAAGGTAATAGTTTCTCTTAAGTTGTTTTCTTTTATTCTACTTCTCCAAACCCTAAAATCTTTTTAATAATTTCTTTTGTGACAACACCAGTATCTTAAAAATACTAGGATGTTGTTATGATAATGATTATAACAACACTTACACACACCTCCATCTAATGGAGTAAGAACATAATGTTTCTGTGGATGGAAAACTAACACCTCACGAAACGATAATTGTTTGATTTTCTCCTACCGCATCTCATGATGGCCATTATGATGGCACTCTATTAATATATGATATATATTATGTTTAATATTTCCTTATTCTTCATTACTTCCCAATTATATCAAGCCTTTATGGTTTCCATAGTTGGTAAATACGATAATCTCATTTGAGGAAGTGTGGACTACCACCCCCTCAAAGTGATGTGATTCGTTAATACCTTATGTGGGATGTATAAAGGATGGAGTTAATGATATTATATATGATATTATACTGGAATTATAATATACCTATTCCATTAAAATAATAAATATAAATGAAAGTAGCGTTCATGCGTACGTACGGCTTACCGTCTCCATAAACAGCGCGTTTCATTTCTTACCTCCATATGTTATGTACTATTATAAATACATGTATATGCTGGATATATAATGAATATATATGATATATAAATCATGATTTAAATTCTAGAATTAAGTAAATCATGATATAAGTAATAATAACATCACTAACAACAAGTCCAAACACGTATGATAAATAAGATGATTTTACCCAAAACATTGCTTTAACATGGGATTTACAAAAGAACGGGTAATATAAAGTCATAATGTGGCAATCTCAATTGTTTTCTATCCGAGATTGCTTATACGTAAGTATTTACTGGGGTTATGTTTATCATCCATGTCCAAGTTTTATAAAAATGTTTTCATGTATGCTTAAAGTCATTTTTACCCATTTTTGACTTTTACAACATGATATGTAAGGAATCATTTTTTTATTACCATACGAGGTACTTTTTGAATTTTCCTGAAAAAGTACGAGAAGAATATGTTTTAAACTTATACGGCGTGAACAGATTTTTACAGTTTTATAAAGTGTTATTTTCATGAAGCTTCCTCCAAAATATTTCATGACTATTTTCAACAAAATATATTTCTTTTAAAATTGCATGATGTTTTGTGAAAAGAAATTGATTTTAAAGAAGAAAGGATATTTTACTCAAGAATTAATTTCAAGTGTTTTATTAAAACCATTTTTTCGATCTAAGATGACATTATTTCATATATTTATGTTTCAAGTACAATGTCTCTATGATTTACATGGGTTCAATTTTCTTATTATAAAATGATATCCGTTTCTTTTATATGGATTATGTGATGATGGGATGATGTTTATGAAACCCATTTTATTCATTGGGTTATTTTGAATGATGTATGTTTATTTTGTGGAACACATAAGAATTATTTCAGTATGGGATGGGTGGGACCTATATCTCCCTCCAATGCATTGGGTAATGATTTATATCTCATGAGATAGTCATGGCTGGAACAGAAAGTAAATCCGGTTCAGTAATACAGGGATGAAATGGCAAGTAAACCCAGTTCAGTAAGGGACTTTGTCCACTAAGATGGTCTAGGCATTAATGGATTGGCTACTATGGAAATCATAACATGTGCTTAATGGTTGCCACAATTACATGTTTTATTCCCATGCTATTTATCATGATTAATGTTTCTTTATGATCTATGCCTTATGTAGTGCCATGTTTTATGTTATTGCTCAAGATTTTGATGTTTAAACTTTATGTTAATGTTTTTAAGTTCAAATGTATATGGTTTGTTTTATTTTCTCCATGCTTACCCTTACTGAGCATTTTAGCTCACCCTTTTTTATTTTTTCTTTTCCCCTAGGATTAAAAGAAATATTTTAGGTAAGGAAACAAAAAGGGGAAGATCTTTATGGGAGATGTTGAAGATCTTTCACCACGATTAGAAGATTATTTTTCTGAGTTTCCAAAGACACTAAACTATTACGGTCCTTGTGTGTCTGTTTTTGTTATGTATTATGTATTCCGCAAAAGTAATGTAATGTCCATGTACATCAAGCTTTAGACCTCTACACTTTTCTTTCTGTATTGCCATCACTTTGGGTGCTCAAGAACTAGGAAAGACCCAAATGATCTTCTTCACAAGAATCTCCTTGGTAAGTACATTACTTAATGAAATCCTTCCATTAAAAATATTATTGAAACTAGTGAAAATTTTAGTTATAAACTCATTAAAATTAATATTAAAGGTTTAAAAATATTGTTAGTATATATCAAGCATATTATCCTTTACTTTATTAGTACTCTCATGGGTAACTACTAATAATTTCCAAATTTCATGAGAGGTTTTACTCCTAAAAATTGTACTAAATTAATTTATATTTAACCCACAATGTATAGAATCCATTGATTTTACATCAAGATCAAAAGATGTTATATTATCAAAGGTTTATTTTTCTTCTTTTTCTTGATTGGGGGTATATCCATGCATAAATAATATCCAAAATAGATATACTGTGATTATAAGAAAAGTAAATATAGTTGTTTTCCAATAAACATAGTTGGATATATACAAGTACGAGGTTCTAACCATGGGGATTACTTCTATATCACCTTGGGAGTTTGAGGTAGAGGACATATTTAATTGATAATTCTTTGAAACTAATTAAGGTTTTTAAATCAATGTTGACACTGATACCAATTATTGGTTCAAGTAAACATATAAGGGAGTGTGGTTAATTGGTTATTTTTTTATAAATTATAAATAAACTTGATGAGATTAAAAAAATTGAAGTGATAATAAAATTAAATGAGTTAATTTTAGTTGAAATATAAATTTAAAAGATAAAACAAAAGAAATTGATAATGGAGTTTGGAAATGACACACAACTGGATATTTTTTTCTCCTCCACTCATTATCATTGAGTGGATTTGGTTGAAACCATTATATTAAATGGTTGTAGAATGAAACCCAAACCCTTTGTTTTTAGAAGTTATAGAAAGAAATCCATTTACAAGTGTAACAACCTTGTCTTTTAGTGGTTGGTACGAAGAAACAAAAATACATGACTAGCCTTTTAGTAGTAATGGATATAAACACAAATCCCCTTACTTTAAATTAGTAAGAACCAATCCCCCCAAACTCAATAGTAGTGAGAACCAAATAAATGTAAAAATAATTATTTTTCATGTAAAAACCCATTAAAACACATCCATACTACTCTAATAATATTTTAGAGCAAGAAAGAGAGGGGTAATACATGATAAGAGTTCACGAGAGCAAGAGAATGATAAAAATTAAGAACAATGAGATTAAGAAAGATATCTAAGGTAACCGTTTCCTTACAATCACCCTTGGGGGTGTATATATATCCTCTAATGGATTTAGAAACGTTTTAGAGGTGTTGAGGATTTAATATAGACATTGGGGGTTGAATTAAAGCATACATTACCTCTTTCAATGACTATTTATTTTGTCTGTCTAGATGCCACTATATAGCTAGGGGATTCCACCAGCTCATTGGTGGAATCCCCCTAAGTAGGTGTTGACACCTTCTGGTGTAGGACTCTAAAAAAGTTCTCCACTATTCTTTTGGTCCCTACGCTTGTTCTGATAACATTATAGAGAAATGTGTAAAATATAATTATTGAAATACATCAAAAGAAAAAATTTATTTTTTTATGTTTTTGGTCATTAAAAACTCCCAAAAGAGTGATATGTATAATATCATCAACTAAGACCCAATAGGAATTCCATGAAACATATCCCGACTCAAATTTCAACACCAATCAAACTCCTATAAATCTTCATGTTCAGTACCCTAATGGATTTAATAATCAAACTGTGTCATATCAAACTCCAGTGATCTTTAAAATGTATACTAATATGAATGTAAGGGGAAATAATGACGTGGGAAATACATTTAATGGATCAAATATAGGAATTGCGACCCTAATAAATTTCAAGGGGTGGGTATGATACATAGACCATATTAAAAAATTTAAATAAATAATTATTACATTATATCACTTAAATTTAATATGTAAATTAGATAAATGTAATCTGAAACATAAATTAAATTGACTCATTTCATGATCATAAAAAATAAAAAGACAGTTCGCATTCCAAATTAAATAAGTTAAAATTCTATTTGACGTAATATTTAATCCATTAATATTATGTAATAATATTTTTAATTAAAAAATTATATGTACTAATGAGACCATTTTTTATTAGATTCTATACTTTTTAATTTAATTTATTTTTTTAATTTTTTTGGACCTGTTTTGATCTTTTTGGGCCCTCACAATACCCAAAGGGATCTAATGGGTTGGTTCATGAGATATGAAAGTTCACTGGGTTGGTTTAGGTGGAGGTACCATGAATTGGGGTACACTTTGACATGTAAATACACCATCCATGTAGCGAGTTTCCATTTTTTTAACATACACACAAGTTATCATGAATTACATGCAAGTTTGCACCTAGTAAATGAGAGGGGGGGGGGGGTAGGTGGGAAATGTAGTCCTCCAACACATTATCCAAAAATTATTTTTTAAATAATAGAGGATGTGTTGATGAGACATCCCCCCTAATATAATTTTTTTTCTTTATATTTTCTTAGTAGTGTTTATTGCGGAATCATTAGCTTCCAAGGCCTATGAGATCCACAGATTTCAATAAAACATTTTTTTCTTTCTTATTATCAACATTTTAATAATTCACATCAAAGAAGAATTGATTTATATAAGGACATAATTTCTCCATTTGAAATTATATTGAGGTGTCCTTTATAGCGTTGTGACCATATTTCCACCCTCTATTTAAATTATAGTGAATTTAACTATAATTAAGACTTAAATTTTATATTAATTAATAGATACCAATTGAAGTAGCCTAATTATGGTTTAAGAATTTGTAACCAATAGGTTAAAAATAATGTACCGAATCTGCATCATAACACCAAATATGATATAACAGGCTTGGTATCAACTAAAAATTATATGAAAATAATTTTAAGTATAAGAAAAAAATGAAAATGGTACCTTTATGGACAATGGGAGCTTAATGTGCTTTGATCAATGATGAGTCATCATATATTAAAGAATCCAAATTATGATCTTTCTAGATCATTCAAACATGAACCCAAAAACTCCCAAAAAATTATTATCCAATTTAATTATGATATCATAGAGAATATACATGCTTTATAACATTAATTTGATCTCATGAAATACAAGTGATTGATTTGTGAGACAAAATCGATTAAAAATCACTCTTCCTTTACTTTATGTCTCTAAAACTAGAGAGGGAAGCAGAGAGCACTTAAAAATCATGAAAATGGGCTAGAGTATTATTTATGGATAAGAAATGATTTCAAATATCTAGAATTAACATATTAAAATTGTACTTATGTTCCCATATATTTCAAGTCCATCACACTAACCCAAAATGGCACGAATGAATTAGTAAATGTGTTGTACAAATCATCAATTATTAACTACTAACTTGTGATACTATTAATTTTTACAAGAGGAATTAAAACCCATTAACTTATTTTGTTTATATGTAATATGTTTATAAAACCTTTAATAAATAATATTCTTTTGAAAAATTATTTTTATCATATTCAATTTTTACACTAAAATAAATTATGAATAACTTATAAATAAATGAAATTATCAATATTATAAACAAGAATAATATAACCAAATTAATTTACTTGTGATCATTCACACTCAAATTTCAACTGGATCATACTCATGGGGCCCACTTCACAAAAACTCAAATTCATTTGAATTAGTGGAACTTGTGATATACTTTTTATGTGACTCTTTAGACGCTTATCTTGATAGTAATGAGTCATACTCATAGACCAAGAGGGGAATTTAGTAACATGTCATGTACTATAAAGTTATAAATAAATTCATAGATACAATTATCACATACTAACAAACACTATGTAATATAATATCTTTATGTTGGGATATTTTATAAAGTATGTTGTATACTTTATTTCTTCATCCTTGAATGTTATATTTTTCTTTGTTTGAATATATTGGATGCAATTTTCTTCATTTACCATGGAAATAGTTTTATTAAAGAAATAACCATCATAATCAAGTGGATAAATATAAGTTATTTCTCTAAGAGGAAAAAAATATTTTCTTGATCATTCAATCAATTCCATACCACCAATGACGTACTCAACACACACCGACTCACTACCAAATATATTGTCATGGTTTTTATCATGAATCAAAGTACATGATTGAATTATGCACATTGATTATTATTTTAAATCATGAAAATAGTAAATATATTCATAGATGGGGACATATAGTGACACCCTAAATATGTGTTTCTCCTATTAATGGGTTAGTCCTCATTATCGTCTGTACTTGAGATCACCAATTGCAGAATTGTTGAGAATAAGTTTCAATACTAATGATCTCCCAACACATAATAGTTATACATCATATATATCCTATTAGTATGATGTATCTAGGCCATAGAACCTATTTTTATGATTAGTATCATAGTATATTTAGGTTCTCATTATTTCAGGGACATTCTATAACCTTTTGATATTGTATGTAATCTAAGGCAATTATCATGTAAACAATATATGAATAAGTACTAGCACTATTATAGTAAGAATAAATCATGAATAATTCTCTATATACATGATATGGTAATTGAAAAAGAACATTCAAGTTGTATTTAGGGAACCTAAACTCATAACAGGCTCATCCATCCCAAATTCTCCACATCCACCAAGGTCATCATGGAACTATGCATTATCTTCATAGACATAACATGTGTTGGAAAAAATCACATGTTGGGGTGATTATTAACATACCCAGTAAGAAACATTGAAATAAAAATGGAATAAAAAATATAAAGTTATCTTAAAATAGAGGATAAACCCGAGATATGCCTTTTAATTATGAAATCCAGGTATATTGTAAAGTTTTTATCATCAAAACTTAGATTCACTAAGGGTATCATCTCATATGTAACCAGAGATGCTCAGAATAATGTAATATCTGTAAATTTAAAATTCAAAAACTCATATATATATATATATATAAAATCATTAATGAAACCATGGGTAAAGGGAGAATCCAAAATCCAAAAAAAATCCAAACACTATAAAATTCCCATACTAAAAGAAACCTAGGAATACCATAGAACTTGTGATGTTAAAAATACCCACCATATTTTCATTTTCCACATCACTTATCTTAAAATATAGTAGGGGACTAAAAATTCATCAATATATGAATACCAATCTAGGGGAAACTGATCCCACATATAGATTACCCTCATGTTGTCTAAATAGAGGGTTACCCACACTATAAATCATATATAGGACCGTTATCTCATTGAGAATAAAAAATGAGGTGGTTACTACCTCATATAAAGTACCCTCACCTTTTAGTGACCAAGGGGGTACTAATTTTATGTCTGATGTGTGTTGAGGATCCACAACCTCTTATAATTATGTTATTATGGGGTTTATCGACTCTTTAATGTATGTGGGGGACCAACACCCTAGCATTGGTACGCTGCCAGGTTGGTTACTATTCCCAAACCCGCTCTAATAATATCTTCCACAACCATTCATTTTATCCTCAAAGATAAAGAACTAAAATTATCTAAAATTACATGGAAATAACCCAAAAGTTATGAAGATACCCACACCATCACATTCTACATATAATATAACCTTGAATGAACTATCTATTTGTCCAATTTTAAAACTCAAGTGAGAAGAAATGAAAAATACCTAGGATACATAGTAAACTGAATTTATACTTCACAAAATGTTGTGTGAGCCTTGATATGTATCCATTAATACACTTACAATTACTATTTGTAATGAATCATAGACCCATAGGTTGTTATTTTTATGGTAAATTTTAATTTCGAGTACAAAGAAAGGGTGTTTTTGGATCTAGGGATCATATCAGAATTATGAGATTTAGATCATATCTAAGAGGTTTTTTGGTTGGTTTTAGATAAATGGTAGTTTTCTCAAGGTATTTTGAATTTATTTGAACATGGTAGTGTTGCATCCTAAATTTGTAGACACCACTTGATACTTGGTAGGAGCCACCGGGTATGTAGTGTGACTAAAAAAGGGGTATATTTATTAGAGTTCTTCTAGATAGATGGTAGAATTCCCTAGGTGGTTAGTACTTCACCAAGTGCCTAGTGAGATGAGGTGGATTTTTAATGGGTTAAGAACCATAAATTTATGTTCGAACCCCTATGAAGAAATGTAAACTACGGGGATGAGGTGGTATACATTCTAATATCTATTTCCCTATATTTTTACCCTCTGAATCCCCATAGATGGGTCAGGTTAAAATCATCTTTCCTTGGGGATTTGAGAAAATATCCAAGTCTTATTTCCCTAGTTATTTAATATCTTTGTGACCCTATGATTTTGGTCCACTCTATCTAGGAAGTTTTGTTATATTTCATCATGGAATGGTGAATCCCAACTGATATGAAGGGGATTTCATGTGGGGTGTATAGAGGTGATACCATAAGGTGATGTTCAGGCCTCCATTCATAATTTTTATTAGGTTATTCCACCTGATTAATTAAATTAGTGATATTATAAATTTTGGATAAAATTATCTATCAATACTATATAATTATTTGTGATTGTTTCATGGATTATGAGATAGTTGTTTTAGATATTGGAAGTTTTTTGTATGAACCTGGGCGAGGCTTTATCTGGTGTAGAATTAATGGGGTAAATCTATAATAAAAGTGGGTGATCCCTTAAATACTATTTCATATGCATGTCTATATATTAATTGGATGTGTTTGACTTAGGGTTGGGTTTGAAAAATCTATGAAGGGTATGGGTAGGTATATAATGATGGAATAACCTAAGATCATGTTTTTTAATAATGGATTGATTATGGAATATGTGAGTTAGAATTTGTTAAGTTCTTGAAGATTATTTTTCCATGGGGATGAGATGTTTTTAATTATTTAAAGGACCCTAAAGTAGTCTTGGATCATGATATGAGTTGTGTTTGTCCATGTATGGGACTTAATGGGCTAGTTAAAGGGATTCTAAGTGATTCTACCTTGAGAAATGGGCTGATTAGTGATGGGATTTATGAATTACATAGGAAATTATATGGGGTAGGATTAGTACCTTGTCAAAACATAGGAGAGAGGTTAATTATGATGATAAAAATCGTAGTATCCCTATAATGTTATTGGGTTTGGTATTTATATACATTTAGGTTATGGAAGAGGGTAGTCACTCCATTTGGACTAGATAGTGGAACATGATGGTTTTAAAATGGTATAATGGTCTCTATATGGAATGAGACTCTTAAGAGAGTGGAGAGGGATTATGATCTTAATATCAACAACTACTGGAAAATCAATATTGGCTGGGTTATGTGTTACTATGGTACATTACAGGGCTATGCATGGATTGAGTGAGAGGATTAATGTTTGGTGTGTCTAGGATTAAACTATGGGATGAGACAATGATAAGGGCATGAAATAATGTCTTTGGATGACCATGGGATGTTTGTAGCTATGGTTGAGTTAGAGATGTGGATTGGGAGGCTGATCAGGGATGATAATATGAGATGAATGTGCTATCCTATGGAAAGAGGTATGTGGGGGTTGATGGATAGTCCTGGGCTAGGTGGGGATTTTTTTTAAAAACTTAACCATGTGAATATAGAAAATAATTAGAATTGTATGAGGCCTCTCCCTAAGTTAGAGTGTACTAGAATGGACCCCCCTGATTGAGAGGGTATTAGTCCAAGATGTGGTATGGGGTAAGGTATGTGATGTGGTATGAGACCTCACCCTAAGTGATATTGTACTAGAAGGAACCCACCCAAGTGATAGAATATTAGTCTAGGATTGGGTATGAGATATTATATATAATGTGGTATAAGTAATCTCCCTGAGTGAGAAGGTGATGGAATGGATTCCCTTAAGTGAGTGCATATTGTTAAGCGAAATGAGATGGGATATGGGATCAAGATTTGGTATGATTCCCTACCCTATGTGAGAGGGTAGTGGTAAATACCAAGTAGTGGGACCTGGCCTAAGTGGAAGGGCATGGGTTTAGTTCTATGATTTGAGACCTCTTCTTACAGCATGGAATGAAGTTGGTGGGGTTAGGCAGCATGGTGGAATGGTTATCACCTAATGAAATGGCACAATTTATTATGTGTGTTCTATTAGATTTAATTTTCATACATGCATACACTTTATATGATATTATATATTAAGTTTACTTGGTGTGACCATACCATGTTTTATGATCACACCCTGCATGGACACCTGGGTGCCCATGGATTTCTTAAATTTCACTTTCTGTTTGTAGGTAGCATAAGGGATTCAACTTGAGTAGCTATATAATTGTTGGAATATTATTCTAAGGTAGGACTTGAGTTTTTCAGTTGAGTTTCCTTATTTTTTACTATTTATTTAAAATTGGATTACCTAGTAGGTGACACTTATTATATGTATGTATAATGAGAATGGGAATCATATGTGTTATATTATATTGTTGTTTAACTATTATTAATGGTTTGATTTTAGCTATAACACCATCCAATGAATACGACGTTGATTGTTAATTATCTTATTTTCTTATTTCTTGTGATGGTATCAAGAGTATAGTCTCCCCACATTTCTTATAAACTCTCATTTCTAGTTGATAAACTTTGACATATGGGGAGGTTCACCTTATGTTATGTGGCATCCTCATATTAGGATGATGGATGGTTTTGGGTTATGGAATTACAAAATTACATCAGAGCATTATTTTGGTTATCTTTTTTACTTGAGACTTGGTTATTTGAGGTAAGAACATATCAGAACATGGATAGGAAATTGTTTCAGTGCATTAATAACACCTTTGCATTAGAAAAACGTCTATAAGCATATGGGATCAATGTCCATTTATTTACACTATTTTAATTGAGTTGTTTATATGATTATGATGTTTTAGGTTGAGTTTGTTATTTCTGTTTTTGATAATACCTTTGGGTGACAAGGGTGTATGGGTTCAAGCATTATATTAGACATTTAGGTATACCTACAAATATGAGTGACTTCTTGTGAATGTGAAAGGGTTTTTGGAAATTTAAAATGGTTTTAAAAAAATTTGAAAATAAAAGGAAGGTTTTTTGAAAGTTGATGGAAAAAGGTTCTAAATGATTAATGTTTCAATAATAAGTGAATTTTTGTTTTTTGAAAATAAACTACTTTTAGAACCTTAATTAGCTATAACATGAATAATGATTTTCATGTTTTCTATTTTGATATTATGTTTTATTTAGTTGTAATCATGGTATAACACCACTTTACAATGAGTAGGTCTAGATAGTTTCTCCATTTATTTTAGGATTTGGATATGGTTGTTAGTGATATGGTTGGTATGAATATGTGCTACTGACTTGGTTGAATGCCCTCTAGTGGTTGGGATAGAGGGTGGTGTTTTGGGTAATTTCCCAAGAGTGGGTTGGGACGACTTGTGGTTTTTCCCTAGGATAGTGGTATAGCCCTCTCACGAGTGATTAAGGAGTGGTCTTGAGTTTAGGAAGTGTTTATTTCTATTGTTCAGTCTCTTGTAAGACATTCCAATTTTATTGAGCTTGTGGGTTTTCATTTTCCATGAGGGCGAGTGAGGGGTTATAATGCATGGTGTAAGGTGTGAAGGATTGTGAATCCTAAGTAGATAGGTTATGAATATATTCCTTAGGCATGAGATAATTCTCAACCAATATGGAATTGAGTATTTGAGTTTGATAAAGGTATTATTTGGGTTATTCCTGAAGTAGAAGCAAGTATAGTTACTCATGAGAGATATGGTGTTATCCAAGAATGGGTAAAATGTGATATTTGACTTCTGATTCTAGGTTGTGATTTAGAGTTCATTTTGAATAGATCTTAATTTTTAGATTAGAGTTATAAAACCATGTGATAAATGGTGGCTTGAGGAAGCAAGTTGGCGTTTCATGCTTCAAAAGTATACTTAGTATGGTTGGTGTCATATAGTAATATGGATGAGTCAATAAAAAATGACCATATGGTATGTAGCTTGGAATCTTTTTGGCTATGTTGGTAGATGATTTCTTTTGGGATGTTAAGTGTGGGGAACAAAAATATCCAATGGGTAGTTCCTTATTGAAGGACCCTAAGAGAAGGTTGGGATCATTGAAACTCCTAAGAGCTAGTTTGGGATTTTAGGATAATCCTACCAAGACATAGAATATCACAAATTTTTTTATGATATTATCATGTTTGATTTATTGATGGTAATATTAGTTTGATGGTATGAGATAAAATCATATAGGTTGGTCAGTAAATAAAGTGAGTCCCTCACGGGGAAGGTTCAACCAAATTGGAAATAAATGAATGGATTTCTCTAGCTACGGTGGTGTCAATGTATATTTGGAATCATGAGCATGATAATGGGTGGGGGTGATAGATTTTGGATTATTTGTGAATATAGTTTACATTTTGGATAGTATGATATGGTAATACCTATAGGTGGGGCCTTAGGTTTAGTTTTTGAGGTTATGATAGGTGATTCATATAAGAAGTGTTCATCAAGGGATGATTTAATTTGGACACATGGGTTTTTAAAAAGATGTAGTATAGGATGAAATCTATTATGAAAAACACCAATGGATATTATAGAGTGTTACCCTCATTGTGAGGGAGTTTTGGGTGAATTTTGAGGATGAAATTACTAGTAAGCTGATAATGGGTATCGATCGATATCTACCGTTCGAACTTGGGTATGAGAGGGATAGTCACTTCTGGTCATTTCATTTGATAATGGATATAGTGTGGCATTTAGAGATAGAGGGTTTTAGTTCACCATGTTTATGATAATAATACATCTATAGTGAGGAGTTCCTTATCATTTGAAAGTGTATGACCCTTTTGTTCGAGGGGTAATGGAAGGCGTGAGACAAGTAGTGGGGTGGTTGTGATTAGGCCTGGAATGATGGTGTGCGGGTAAATATTTCCAAAAGGTTCCTTAATATAAATAATAATAGGAATTAAGTTATAATTTTTGGGAAGATTCAATTCCTTGAGAAGTTATATCATTTATAATTTTATGTTTTGTTCAGGAGGGACCCAGATCCAAGATTTGTTGGTGCTTGTGTGGGGAGCATATTGGTGGATTTGTCTAGAATAAGGATTTGACCATGGGATTACACAAAGTATCAGGTTCATAATTCATTATGAGAATTTTGATGATCTCATGATACCTCTAAGATTTAATGCACTAAGATTGGGTCAAGGAGTTAATGTGATAGTGTGTGAGGTTGGGTGATTTTGGGATGGGGCTAGCTAAGGGAGGGAGAACCAGTGTTTTTGTGGATAATTTGATTCCATGAGGTGGGAACCATGTTATGTGAATTTTATGGTAGGTGTACGTTGTATTTCAGGGAATAGACTAGGGATTTTCTAGGGAAGGATGGTGTATCTTGGTTTAATTCATGGGAAATTGGGTTACATCCAATTCATTTTTGGAATCAGGGTCAAAGTGTGGAGTAGGATCCTAATCAATTGTTTGGAGGTCAAGAAACATTCTCAGGTGATTTTTAGTGATGTATAAATTTTTTGTGGGGATTTTTTAATGAATCCAATATTTACAAGTTGTTATTTCCAAGGGAAATTTTAATTTTAATTCCCAAAGTAGAGGAATCTTGGGAACCAGGATTTAAAGTGGAATTATGATAGTTAGAGAATGTGATAACCATGGTGTCTTATTAATATATATAATTTTTTAATTATTTTTTATATCAATATATATATATATTTATATTCTTTGTGTTTTAGTTTATTTCATGGTGTGTTTTTATATTTTTTGGTAGGAGTTCTATAGTATTGCATAACACTACATTGTGACTCAGATGAACATAGCGTGGCGGGTGAAGGTCATTCCATGGCCTAAGGACCCTGGTAGTGTGTTGTGTTTTTTCTATTTTGAAGCTCATTTCATGGATAGAGGTGTCCTGGTGTGATATTTTATTCTTTGTAAATGGGGGGGGGGTATCCCTCTATACTCAGAGAAATATGGTCGCATCATGGCTAAGGGCCTCATGACATGATGAGTGTTAGGACCAAAAAAATATCTAAGTACCACGAATAAGAGTCATTGAATTGATTATTATACATGAGAACCCTTGTTAAGGGTCCCAAAGATTGTGAAATCAAGTGTATGGGATGGTCAAACCATGCCAGGGGAAGCCACATCAAGAAAATACATGAAGTTTTGGGAGATGTATAAAGGTTTTAGATATTTACACCATAATTCATAGTGATGACACCAAAATAATGCCTAAGGATTTAAAATTTATTTAATCTGATTCTAGTGAGGAATCACTCACACCATGAGCTAAGTGGGGTGGTGAGACCCAAGAAGTGGATCATGATCCTACCTATGGGAGGTGTGTCATGTCATGATAGGGGAGGTCATGCTATGAACTTTTATACCTACATTATTTAAGATATTAATAAATTGATTAAATGTGATTTAATAGAGGTGTATTTTATTTTAATGGTATATTTATCTCAAAACCTCATTGTCATGATACCAACACTCTCACCTCTCCTTCCTCTTTATTTGTAAGAACCTGGATCTTCGTTTTAGGTATGTTTTTCCTTTTCTGGTCGTCTTTGAGAAAAAGAGGAAAATATGGAAATTTTCTAAGTACACGCCATGTACTTTATGAGTACACACCATTTAATTTTCTCCTACGTGAGGCCGTGTGCTGTCCATGTTCGGGACACACACACGGTGAGTAGCGGTGATGTGGAGGTTACTTAATGCGGTGTACGTAAAGGGTGAGTACACACCGTGTAATTTTATTTTTTATTTCATTAATCAGACCAGGGTTGCGACTTAACCCCGAATACGTCGTCTTCTCTAGCTTCTTCAACCGAGAGCGAGGGTACGACCACAAATATTCTCCAAGCCACCGATCCGTCACCTGTTGTCCGAATCGAACACCATCGGTTACAATAGAATCACAATGGTGAGTTCTTGGTTCCTCTTTGGCCACATTTCTTGATTCCTTCTCTTGTGAGAGTTATCTGAGGTTGAAAATTTTAGATATTTTTGCAAATATTCTCCATTCTAGGCTGATTCACATGCTGAGGTTCAAGTATATCGATCTCTTAGGATCAAGGTAGGTGGTTTGTTGTCCTACGTTGAATGTCATTGAGTTTTTGGTGCAAAAGTGCCGGATACCCATTTATCGGGTATCTCAGGTTATGATTTTGATCATGTATTCTTATCTTCCTTAGATTTCATGTATTATTGAGGTTATTAGATGATTGATAATTGATTGTTAGCATGTTTGAGGATCACCCCATGGGTGTTCCCCCTATTTTGGTTGTTTATCGCCGTTTGGCTTAGGATACCTATGAGGCATACCTTGTTGCATTATTTTCCTATCTTGGCATTATTTATTGCATGTATTCCCTGCTTTTTATATGATTTTGATGCATTGTAGCTATTAAAAAAGTAGTTTTTGAACTTACTTAGGGCTTCTGACAGTCGATTATGCATGACTAGACTGCTCAAGGCTGTGTGAACCTGGTGCGGTAGATTAAAAAGGGAATTGACGATTAAGGGATTACCTAGAGAGTCTGTTATAAATTATAATCGTTCGTAGGACATATAGGAATGGGACTTTGTTCTTCCTTATAGTGTCATTAGTTACGTATCGAGACTATAGGGGGAATTAGATGTAAGTGCTTCCTCAGAGAGTCTATAGCTATCGTTGCAAGACCACAGAGGAATTGACGGTGAGAGCTTCCTAGAGTGTTTGTGCCTTTGTATGATTACTTGAATATAGGAGTCTGCCAGTATGATCCACCTAGAGAGTCAGTGTGAATATTGTTTAGTTGGTTGTGACGAGTCCACCAAGCCAAAGAACAAGCTTTTGGTTCGTACTGCTTGTAGTTTAGGTAGTCTGCTAAGATACATGTTGTGTTACTTGCTATGCCTTGAGAATATAAGGATGTTTGCTAGATTCCTTGGTTGATAATTTAATGAGTGAAATAAATTAATAAATACATATGACTGGATATTGGTAGGATTTATTACTTTAGAGTACTTCTATTTCTCTGCTGCATTTATTTCCTTTACTTTTGCTATATTGCTCACTGATAGTAGGGCATAAATCTTGTGGTGATTGTCTACTGGGATTAGTATCACACCTTGTTTGGGTCCTTCTTTTTGACCCAAATAGGTTATATGGTTGTAGGTGTGGATAGGGATTTTGGACCTTCTACTTCAGGTACATGATTGCTGGTTGGAGTTGGAGAACATAAGACCGAGCTTAGGCTTGCGATGCTGTTGGAGGTGATGCTTACTTTTAGTGATTTGTTATTAGTTTTATTTCATCACGTTTTTGTGTTTTCTGTTTTCCTTAGATACATGTACCATGTTGAATCATTATTATATTATACATTACTTCCGCTATTTAGTTTTAGTTGTTGTATGTTGTTTACTGCTTCCGCTATTGACTGTGATTTCCTGTAACTTGTATACCTTACCAAATTAATGAATAGTTTCCCTAATAACTTACAGAGGCCCTCGCTGCTAGTCGGAAGCCTCTGGTATTTGGGGAAATGTGCTTGAGTTCATGTGGCGAACCGAGCATGGGGCACCAGTTGAGGGGATCCAGATTCGGGTTGTTACAAAGTGGTATCAGAGGAGTTTCTTTCCTTTTCTATTGACTTACTGTTTAGTGACTTTAGTCAAGGATATGATGGAATAGGTAAATGGTAAATAACCGTGCCCGGGCATTCTAGAACCCGTGTACAGGGAAAAAGCCAGATTACCTCGAATATTTTAATTTTTGAGTTTTTTCAAATGTTACAGTTTAATTGATTTCACTGTTTGGTGGTGCACTTGTTTTGTGCTATTACTGTTTGTATGATTGTGGTCCTATTTTTTTGCAACCTGATGAGATGATGGTATGCCATCTCATGCATCATATAGGCACTTGTTATAAAATCACATGTCATGCATTTTTCCATGCCATCTAGATATAATTAGAATTTGCATGCTATTGTGATAGAATTTGTGATAGAAGATGCATGCTGTTGTGATAGCTGCTGTGATAGAATACCTGCTATGTTGATAGGGTATCATTTTTTTAGAGATCCTTTATAATGGATGCCAAACATTGGTCTTAGAGGTGTTATGGTACCTCGAGGATCGAAATTTTTTGGATCGTGATTTGTCATAATTTTTACTTGTTATATCCATTATTATGATGCCAAGATTTGATTCACAGGGAGTATGGGCCCCCACGGATCGGAATTTGGCACCTTAACACTTGTTTTCTGTGTTTTATAGGCTATGGTGCAGTTCTGAGGCTATTGTCTGGAAAAAACCAGAATACATGGTGTGTAATTTATGCATACATGCAGTGTAGTTTTTAGTAGTTTCCCTGACTATGTTGGGCAGAGACACGGGGTTTTAATGTTTCTTGTAGGAACATGTCGTGTACCATCTTAGCACACCATGTAGTCTGGAAAAGGTATCAGTCCGTGTCCCGAACAACATGGTCCATGGTTTTCCTTCAAGTGCACGCCGTGTCCCTTGGGAACACGCCGTGTATAGTTGACCATGTAGCCGACTATGTAGCCAACAACACAGGTTGGTGTTATCCTTCCGCGTACATGACGCCGTATAGTGTCGACCGTGTGTCAGGCTGTGTCATTTACAACACGGGCTAGGTAAGTCATGTCAAGTACACGCCATGTCTCCATTGACACGTCTTGTAGTAGTGGTCTGTGTACCAGTTCGTGTAACTAACGACACAGACATGGGAGAGATCTTAAGGACATGCTATGTAGTAGACAAGAACGCCGTATAGTTTCCTACTAGGACAGTCTGTGTTCCCAGCCATGTAGGAGTGAATGAACAGGGAGGAAAAGGGTTAGTACACACAGTGTAGTTTAAGAACACACCGTGTAGCCAGGTGGTTTACACATCCATGTATGACCAAGGTACACGCCCAGGGTAATCTTTTAAGAAACACACCTTGTAGTAGTACTACACGCCGTGTAGTCATGTTTTCCCAAATTTTAGGTTTTTTATCTCCTGTTCCATTTTTCTCTCTTAAGTTTCATCTGTGTTCATCGTTAATGAAGGTGTGTTTTTGACCTTTCAGAGATATAGCACCAAGACATCCTCCCATTGCACGTCAGGAACCAGGAAGTGACTGTACGCCTAATACGGCAGATCAGGGACTACCAGTAGTTCCACCTATCGTTCCGGACATGGCACCTGTAGTGATTCCAGAAACTGGTGCCGACACTCAGTTTAGAGAGGGTTTCATGAGATTTGTGTAGACCTTCCAAAGAGCTCAGCATCCTGTCCCGTCTATGGCAGAGCTGACGTGAGTTTTTCAGCAGCAGCACCCTCCCACCTTCACAGGGGATGAAGGACCATAGCCCGGGGAGTCATAGCTGGATGCCATGCTGTCCATCTTTGAGCATCCGAAGAAACCTCCGAAGAGGAGAGTGAATCTCGAGACTTATATGTTGCGAGATTCCTCCAAGAGATGGTGGGATGTGGTTTTGCAGACAGGGCGCCAACATGCTGTTGCTTGGGATGAGTTTCAGCATACGTTCTATGACTACTTATACTCGGCGACGCTGAGGGATGACAGATCTAGAGAGTTCATGAACCTACATCAGGGTACTCTCACAGTTATGGAGTATTCCTCCCGCTTTATAGAGTTACAACGTTTCACTCCCATTCTGGGGAATGATGAGCTGTTTTTTGGCAAGGAAGTTTGAGGAAGGCCTCCGACCGGACATCAGGTCATTGGTGAACATCTTTCAGTTGACTTCAATCACTCTAATAGTCAACTAGGCACTTATTACAGAGAGAAACCTGAGAGAGGATGGAGCTGTGGACTAGGGCGGTTCAGTATCCAGGGCTATTCTCTATATATAGACAGAAGGAAGCGCCACCGAGAGTCTACATAAGGTGACTCGAGGAAGCAAGGTATTCCTTCTGGTAGACGTGATCTTCCCTCTAGTAACCAAGTGGTGTGTTATCAGTGTGGAAGGAGTGGGAATAAGAAGCCGCAGTGCCTGAGGGACCCTATGGAGTGCCGATCTTGCGGCAGGATGGGTCATCTGCAGTGCTTCTGCAAGGTTCTTCTTCGAGTGGCTAGTGAAGGAGGATCAGTTTCGACTTCACGTATAGGAGTAGGATTACCAATTGCATAGCAAATTGGGGGATGCAGTTCTTCAGGTCGTTCAGGATAAGGTAGACGTTGTGGATGCTGTGTTCAGGATCAGGGAGGAGTAGTACAGGGATCTCATGCTTCTTCGTAGGGATGCAGTATAGGCCACACTTTTGCTGTAGAGTAGATTCATCAGGAGCAGGATCCTGGACCTTCTACAGTTTGAGGTACAATTTTTGTAGCCTCAGTTTTATCCTCTGCACTTTTCGATACAGGAGATTCTCATAGCTTTATTTCTGTGCATACTGTGAAAAGCCTTAGACTTACTATTTATACTTCTGAGGATATGATGATGCTAGACACTCCCTTGGGAATTAGAACTTCTAGCGTGCGTTAGTGCTTAGACTGCCCCCTTGAGGTTTGTGGATGTCATTTTTCGTGGAGTCTCTATGTTTTGGAGATGAAATGTTAAAATTTCATTCTCAGGATGGACTGGTTAGTTTCCTTCCAGGCCTTTATTGATTACTATCGCCGCAGGGTAAGTTTCACATCACCAGAGGTCAGATCTTTTTTCATAAGGGTGAATGGGATGTCCATGCGAGTAGAACTGGACCAGAGCATCATGGGTTAGGAGGTGTTACAGCCCATATTTCTAGCTTATATCTGAATGACCATGGGACTTCTCAGGTAAATTTTCCTCCAGTGGTTGATCGCTTCCAGATGTCTTTCTAGAAGAATTTTCAGGTTTTCCTCCGAAGCGAGAGGTATACTTCTCTGTTGAGGTTGTTCCAGGAGTGACACCGATGTCCATTCCTTCTTATAGGATGGCTAAACCTGAGTTGCAGGATCTCAACAAGCAGTTGGAGGAGTTACAGATAAGGGGTTTCATCCGACCCAATACTTCTCCTTGGGGTTCGCCTATCCTGTTTGTGAAGAAGGCAAACGACACCCTTAGGCTTTGTGTAGATTATCGGTAGCTGAACCAGTTGACGATCAAGAACCGATATCAATTACCATGGATAGATGATATCTTTGATCAGATTCGAGGATCCAGAGTGTTCTCGAAGATCGAATTGAGATCCAGCTACCATCATTTGTGTGTCAGACAATCTGATATACCTCTTACAGCCTTCCAGAGCAGGTATGGTCTGTATGAGTATTTGGTTATGTTGTCCGGTCTCACGAATGCGCCAAAAGTTTTCATGGTGCTGATGAATAGAGTTTTCCATCCTTACTTGGATACCTTCATGGTGATTTTTGTGGACGACATATTAGTGTACTCTCACACTCGACAAGACCATGCTACCCATCTTGAGATCATTTTGAGTACATTGAGGGAGAATCAGTTATATGCTAATCTCTAAAAGTGACACTTTTGGATGGATGACGTTAACTTCCTGGGTCATGTCATCTCAGAGACAAGAGTATCAGTATACCCAGAGAAGGTGAGAGCAGTAGTCACCTAGGAGAATCCGAATAACATCTTTGAGGTACAGAGTCTCTTAGGGATGGCTAGTTACTACAAGTGATTTATATAGGACTTCTCATGCCTAGCAGTGATTTTGAAGGGCTTGACTGAGAAAGGGGTGAAGTATGTTTGGTCAGAAGCCTGTGATTCAGCCTTCCAGGAGCTGAAAGGGAGATTTAATTCAGCACCAATTCTAGTTTTTCTGGAGCCAAGCAAGAGTTATACAGTTTTCTTTGATGCATCTGGCATCAGGATCAGAGCAGTGCTTATGTAGGAGGATCGTGTTGTTGCGTACGGATCTTGGCAGTTGAGGCCACATGAGAGGAACTCTCCTACACATGACCTGGAGTTGGCTGCAGTTGTTCATGCTTTGCGTTGTTGGAGACATTATCTTCTGGGAGAGAATTTTGTGGTGTATACTGACCACAAGATCCTCAAGAACATCTTCACACAACATGACTTGAATCTGAGACAGCGGAGGTGGGTTGAGTACCTGCAGTCTTTCGATTTCGATCTTTCCTATATGCCTAGGAAAGGAAATACAGTGGCTTATGCACTGAGTAGGAGGACTCAGATATAGGAAGTTTAGGAGGATAACAATGAGTGGAAGATTATGGCTATGTTCTCTGAGATGCATTTGGAGGTGCACGAAAGACAGGGGTAGACTTTCCTATCTTATGTAGTTGTTACCTCTACGCTTTATGACTGAGTTCGAATGAGGTATTTATCAGATTTTGAAGGCATAGTCCTACAGGAAAGCATGTCAGGAGAGGACCCTCTTCTCGGATGGACCATAGGTGAGGATGAGATCTTCTATTTCTAGGGACGCGTATGGGTTCCAGTAGATATACGCGAGGAGATGATGCTAGAATTTCATTCCTCAGTCTGGAAAGTTCATCATGGCGTCACCAAGATGTATTATGATCTACACTGCTAGTATTGGTGGCCAGGTATGAAGAGAGATGTTGCTGGTTTTTTCATGAGATGTTCCACCTATCTGCAAGTGAAGGCAGAGCATGAGTGACCGACATGAATTTTACAGTAGCTACCCATTCCTAAGTGTAAGTGGAATGATGTTGCGATGGACTTTGTGATAGGGTTACTGAGATCACCTCGAAAGAATGACACGGTATGAGTTGTCATTGACAGGCTCAAGAAGGTTGCTTAGTTCTTTCCGATTAAGGAGACCTTCGGTGTTGATGATCTTGGACGGTTGTACATATGTGAGGTTGTACGCTTACATGGGGTTCTGAGTACTATAATTTCAGATAGGGACACCCTCTTCATGTCGCATTTCTGGCAAGGGCTACAGAGAGCTTTGAGTACACAGGTACTTCTGAGTATAGATTACCATCCCCAGATAGATGGCCTGTCAGAGCACATGATTCATGTGCTAGAGGACATGATACGAGCATGTGTCCTTGATTTTTGAGGTTCTTGGGAGAGACATATACCTCTAGTGGAGTTTGCCTATAATAATAGTTTTCAAGAAACTATTCAGATGGAACCTTACGGTGCCTTGTATGGTAGGTCGTGCTGATCACCCTTGTGTTGGCTAGAGGCAGGAGAGGTAGCTATACTGGGACCTCATCTTGTTCAAGAGACCATAGAGCCGGTGTAGTTGATTTGAAAAAGGATGGCTACTGCACAGTCTTAGCAGAAATCTTATGCTGATCAGTGGAGATGACCTTTGGACTTTAAGGTAGGGGATAAGGTTTTCCTACATGTTACCTCGAGGATGGGACACAAGAGGATTAGGAGATAGGGTAAGCTTTCATCGAGATACGTTGGGATGTTTTAGGTTCTAGAGAGAGTGGGATGGTTTCTTATAGGTTGCAGTTGCCTCAGAGGTACCAGGCTATGCACGACATCTTCCATGTTTCTCAACTTCACTATTTTTTCTCAGACTTGTCTCATGTTGTTCAACCTGAGGAGGTTGAACTGGAGCAAGATGCATCATTTGAGGAGCATCCTATCAGGATTGTTGATCATAGTGTAAAGATACTTCTTGGCCGGTCTATTTTTCTGGTATGGGTGCTATGGCAGCATGGCCGTGTATAGGACGAGACTTGGGAGAAGGAAGCTGATATGCGATCACTGTGGCCAGAGTCGTTCAAGGTTTCTTTTTCGCTACCAAGTTAGGGAAATTAGGTGATGAATTTCTTTTAGGGGGGATGTTTGTAAGAACCCAGATCTTTGTTTTAGGTATGTTTTTCCTTTTATGGTCGTTTTTCTGAAAAAGAGGAAAATATTGAAATTTTCTAAGTACACACCGTGTACTTTATGAGTACACACCATGTAATTTTCTCCCGCACAAGGCCGTGTGCTGGTCGTGTTCGGGCCACACACATGGTGTGTAGCGGTGATGTGGAGGCCACTTAATGCGGTGTATGGAAAGGATGAGTACACACCATGTACTCATGAAGTATACGCCGTGTATTTTTCTTTTTATTTCATTAATCGGACTGGGGTCGCGACTTAACCCCGAATACGTCTTCTTCTCCAGTTTCTTCGACCGAGAGCAAGGGTACGACCACCAATTTTCTCTGAGCCACCGATCCATCACCAGCTGTCCGAATCGAACTCTGTCGGTTGTAATAAAATCAAAGCGGTGAGTTCTTGGTTCCACTTTGGCCACGTTTCCTGATTCCTTATCTTGTGAGAGTTATCTGAGGATGAACATTTAAGACCTTTTTTGTAGATCATCTCCATTCTAGGCTGATTCACAGGCCAAGGTTCAAGTATATCGATCTCCTATGTTCGAGGTAGGTGGTTTGTTGTCCTACATTGAATATCTTTGAGTTTTTGGTGAAAAAGTGTCGGATACCCACGTATCAGGTATCTCGGGTTAGGGTTTTGATCCTGTATTATTATCTGCCTTAGATTTCATGTATAATTGAGGTTATTAGATGATTGATAATTGATTTTTATCATGTTTTAGGATCACCCCATGAGTGTTCCCCCTGTTTTGGTTGTTTATCTCCGTTTGGCTTAGGATGCCTGTGAGGCATACCTTGTTGCATTGTTTGCCTACCTTGGTATAATTGATTGCATGTATTGCCTGCTGTTTATATGATTTTGATGCATTGTAGCTATTAGAAAAGTAGTTGTTGAACTTACTTAGGGATTTTGACAGTCAATTATGCACGACTAGACTGCTCATGGCTGTGTGAACCTAGTCTGGTAGACTAAAGAGGGAATTGACAATTAAGGGCTTCCCTAGAGAGTCTGTTATAAATTAGAATCGTTCGTAGGACCTACGGGAATGGGAATTTGTTCTTCTTTAGAGTATCCTTAATAATGTATCGAGACTATAGGGGGAATTAGACATAAGTTCTTCCTCATAGAGTCTATATCTATCGTTGCAAGACCGCATGGGAATTGACGATGAGAGCTTCCCAGAGTGACTGTGCCTTTGTATGATTACTTTACTATAGGGGTCTGCCAGTATGAGCCACCCAAAGAGTCAGTGTGAATATTTTTTTCTTGGTTGTGACGAGTCCAACAACCCAAAGAACAAGTTTGTGTTTTGTACTGCTTGTAGTTTAGGTAGTCAGCTGAGAAACCTGTTGTGTTACTTGCTATGCCTTGATAATATAGAGCTATTTGCTAGATTCATTGGTTGATAATTTAATGAGTGAATTAAATTAATAAATAAATGTGAATGGATATTGGTAGGATTCTTTACTTTAGAGTACTCATATTTCTCTACTGCATTTATTTCCTTTACTTTTTCTATATTTCTCACTGACATTAGGGCACAGATCTTGTGTTGATTGCCTATTGGGATTAGTCTCACACCCTATTTGGGTCCTACTTTTCAACCCAAACAGGTTATATGGTTATAGGTGTGGATATGGATTTTGGAACTTCTACTTCAGGTACATGATTACTGGTTGGAGCTGGAGAACATCATACCGAGCTTAGGCTTGCGATGCTGCTGGAGTTGCAATTTAATTTTAGTGCTTTGTTCTTAGTTGAATTTCATCACATTGTTGTGTTTGATGCTTTCCTTAGATTCATTTACCATGATGCATCATTATTATATTATACATTGCTTCTTATGTTTAGTTTCAGTTTTCATATGTTGTTTAATACTTCTACTATTGACTGTTATTTCCTGTACCTTGTATACCTTACCAAATGAGGGTATAGTTTCCCCAATATCTTACTAAGGCCCTCGCTACTAGTCGGAAGCCTCTGGAATTTGGGGAAATGTGCTTGAGGTCATGTGGCGAACAGGTCATGGGGCACCAGTTGAGGGGCTCCGGATTCAGGTCGTTACATCTTTTAATTCAAATGGATATATCTTCTAGAAATCACTGGTAAGTGATCTTCATATTTTCTTTTCTGATTAGATATTTTAACTCATTTTATTCTTTCCCAATTCCCATATTATCCTAGGGTTTCTATCAAATGAAATATTGATGTTAATTTTTAATATTAGGGTTTACCTCTTCATCCTTAGTGAATTCTCATTTTTAGATATGTATTTCGATGAGTGTGAGGTAGGTGTGTCTAAATAAGGACCATTTACTTAAGAATACATTTAGTGCTTGAGTTTTTATGTATTTTCTTAATGTATTATGATTGGGATATATTAGTATGGGTTGATTTATGTTATTTCCTTGCAATTTATTATATTTGTACTTAAAAGATGAGGGTTTTACTTTGTTTTTATTTTAAAACCATTTGTTTGCACATAAGGCACTAAATAAAATGATTAAAATTGATTTTAATATCAAAAATGAGTTTTTAATGGAAGTTCTAAATGAAAATTATTTTATGAATTTGTTTCCCTAATTTTGAGCCTTTGATTTAAGTGAAATCTTGTTTGATTATGTTATTATATATACTTATTTTCTTATGAAAATTGTCTTTTATGAGTTTCACGTAAGAAAGCTTGGGTGAGTTTTTTGTTTACTAGGATGAGTGATATAATAGTGTAGATTATGTTCTGAATTGTGACTTTTTTTATATTGTTCTTTGGCTAGGGCTTAAAAATTGGTGAGACAAAGAGTGTGAAATAGGGAAATGAATAATTAGGATTCACTTAGGGGTCTAGCGATCCTTCAGTGAAATTTGAGTTACCCACGTACTTACTGTTATACTTGACCTGTAAGTTATAGCCCATGTGATGTGATGTGATGTATTTTGGAGATATTATTATTTGATGTTAACAGTTAATTTTTATATAATATTTCCCAAGGTTATATTTAACATTTCATTTTATTGATTATTTCTAATTTTTTTTATACAAACCTAAGGGACTGGGAATGGATTTTTAATTTTTTTGGGAAACCAAGTGGTGTTTTATTAAAGGAAGTGTTTTCTAAAACCTTATTTTAAACTAGTAAAAAAAATTTAAATGGTAAAAATATTATGTATATTCATGGGGGTATCCTACTAGGATTTTACTCAAAATGTACATACATCCAATAAGTGTATGAAGAATTTATTATGTTTAGAATAGGAAAATTGAAAGGATCCACATCATATAGAGACACTTATTAACTCCTCTATTTCACTTCGAGGTATAGTGATTTTTGGTGATCTCAGGTCATGAAGAATTAGCTCATGTGAGGAATTTTAGGGATCCTTGAGCAGTGATTTTGTGATGTGGACATATAACCCCTTTATTCATATACTTTATTTTATAAGTTGTAATTATATGATGTTGTACCACTTTATTTTCAGTTTATAAAGTTATATTGGATGTTTAGTTATTATTTTTTTATTTATACTATGTTGGGTTTATATTTATTATTTTTATCTATTTATTAATGTGTGTGAATATCCAAGTTATGGATACCACATATATGACATTTGGGTGGAATATTTGTTGATATTTATATGATTTTGAGGGATTAATCATTCCAAATGGTTGTGTTTTATACCCTCTAGGCTTGTTTACAGTCTGTGGTGACCAAGAATTCATTTCAAGACTTTTGGATGATCTGTTCGGGTGACGGAGTGGCTCAACCCAGACCAATTCATTACGAAAATTGTATTAGATTCCTCTTTTTATTAAGAAATTAATTGAATTATTGATATAATACCATTAAAACATGATAATATGGAATTGGGGATTGCTCAAATAGTTTCTCTTCATGATAAACCTTGAGTTACATTGGGTGATTAGGGATTGTGTCTTGATTTGAGAATCATTTTTGGGTATTTTGGTCGTTATTTGATTTAATTAATTCTTATCATGATGAATTGGGTGAGATTTTTTTGTTTACCCTTGTTATTTGTAGTTTAATTATATACGAATCAAGATTTTAGGTTTCATATTTTATAGACCATTCCACCTAGAAGGTATTATGTGAATCGTAGAAATGGAGCTGGGGAGAATACATTGTAGGATAACCCTCCATTGGACTTTAATCTCATTGATTATGTCCTCATTACTATTTAATCTCTGGGTCAATAAGTTAGTAGAGAACCATATCGAGTGATGTATCATTCTTATAAGTTCTCTAAGTAGAATCCACATACATTATGTGGTGATCGATGAACTTAGGAACTAAAATAGTGAATGAAAAATACTGAACACATCCTTCATTTTCTTTTTACCCCTAAGACATCCAAGATCAGTTTTCCACTTACATGCTAGAAGGAATAGTACATAAATGGTGGGATTTTGTTGAGTAGACCTAGATTTATGGATATCTCACCTGGTCCATGTCTAAGGCGATGATCAACCAATAACATTACCTCGAAACTTTGGGGGCGGTGAAGGCCTGAGAGTTTTGACTCTCATGAAAGGTATAATGGTTCTGGCCGAAACATAAGTTCTTATTGGGAAATTTCAAACATATATTTTTTACCATAAGTAATTAGTAATATGATATGTACATGGTGAATGATTTGACAACCAAAATAATCAATTCAAAGTAAAATTTTCTATTATATTAGAGCCGGTAAGGTAGGATCCTCACATATAATTTATAATTAATTTATTTGAATAAATAAATAATTAATGTTGAATTTATTACTTCATTGATAAATAAATAGACCAATTATTATCATTAAATCATTGTGGTATGATGGTTCAAGTGTATAATACCTCTAGCAGTGATCTACACATGCATTGTAGACCGTTGAAGATCATTGTATAAATCCCTGAGTGATATCATAGAACATTTTTTCACTTAAATCATTCAATAATGACCACCTCACGAATCTATTTGGATGAAAGGAATCTCCTTAATATCTCTATAATCAAGAGGGTGGTGTAGTAGGATTTATCTCCATTTTTGAGAGAGTTCTAGAAGAATATCTCTATAGGGAATGAGATGATTCTCTTTAGAATTCATTATGTGCAACATTTAAAATGAAAGAGGCTTTAAAGAATTTCCTAACTGGGTTTAAATAGAGATAGGGATAGAAAATAATAATTACACATTAGACCTTATTATTTTCTCAATCCATGGTGAATCCCATGTCTAAGTAACAATATTATTATTATTATTTACTTTACATGTGTGAAAATCATGGATAAACTAAAAATTAATTACTTGGGTAAATAAATTAGTTTTTATTAAAATAATATTTAATATATCATTTCTCACTAGACCATTAATCTTGACCCACCACCCTCCTCTATATTTATTGTTTCTTGAATACTGAAAATTTATTTAGTAAATAAATATTACTGCATTTTTCATAAAAAATAAATAAATATTATTGATAATAAATATGGAATATATATTTTTTAAATATTCACATAACTGAATAAATAAATAAATTTTTCCTTATAAATGAACCATAATAAATAAATATTATTTATTCACATAATTAATAATTACATTATGAAAAATATATTTAGTTAATATTCAACTCTCATAATATTCTCTCGAATAATTGGTGATTGAATTTATGTGATCTAATAAACATGCATAATTATTAAACAAAGTATGATAATAATATTTATTTAACATGTTAAATCCAAGTTGAATTTAGTTGAGGTTATGAATACACTTAGTGTTTAAAACTCTAGGAATATTTCTTGGTGGCATTAATAAATACCACATAATGTCTAGAGTTAGTGTTTAAAAATAAGCCAAATATCCCATAGAGAAAAAAGATAAATTCCACAATAACAATAACCACATAAAAACATGCATTGTTTAATATAACACCTTTATCATGATATCGCTAACTGATTAGGTTTAATAAGAGTATCATCAACCTATGTGTTTTATGCCTTATTCTTTAGCATTATATAAATGAACATGCCAACAAATTTCCATTCCAATAGACTTAATATAGATGTTCCATTTCAATAAAAGGTCAATAGATATTAGCTTACATTAAACAACATAGAGGAAAAATACTTTATTACATTGTTCATTAATAATTAAAACTTGAAACACACTTAGTGTACCTTACATCCTATGAACATATGATGTCGCATTTTTCATTAGTATATCAAAATTAATGACTCATAATATTAATTAATAATAATCTTAATGTTTTAAGATCATTACAGATGTCTATATATTTGAACATCCAATGACACATATAAATATGGATATTCTATTGGTGGGTCAATGTCTCATAATCACCTCCTCTAAAAATTACCAAGTTTATACACTATGAGAAAGTATATCAAAGTCCTATGAGACCCCACCCTTGATAGCCTATATAATTCATTTTTTATCAAATGATATCATCTGAACATAAAATATATTTTAATAATACTTTCATGGAACTTCAAGGTTCTCATCACGATAGGGAAATTCTATTAAAATTGTGTGTGACGAGTACCCTAAGAAAATTATCACACAGTTTTCACATAAAAGAATGATCATCATGTTATAAGTAATTAATATTTAAGACTTTGAATATTACGATAATATAATGGTCAATGTATTTGGTTATAGGGAGCCAAATCCAAAAGACTCCCACTTTATCTTGACCCAAACACTGACACTCTACTAGTTAATCTCACATGTTAAACATTCTTCTACTAATGCATGACTATAAAAGATAAAACCACAATTCTACCCATTGTTGTTCTATTTACTATGGCATTTTATCTTTGAGAAAATACCTCAAGAGATTATATCAAATGTTATATATATTTTCTCCTCTATAAAACCTAACATCTTAGATATTACCATAGTTTAGGTTCATTATAATATGATTTGATTTTCTATTTGGGTGAAATTCAAAAAACTGGAACAAATTATTGCTAAACTTGCTTCTTAAGTTTCATCAGAAGCCACAATATAATCAGTCTATATGTAGACATGGAAAATACTGGTAGTAATATGATTTACCAATCATATTAATTTATCCTTATTATGATAATATATCAATATAATCTAAATAAGACTAGTTTTATATCCCATGAAAACTAGTATTCCTGTTTATATAATTAGCAGAATCTCATGTAGTTTTGATTTCTCAAGCACCATTGGATAATTATGACTACCACCCTATACATCTCTCTTAGTTTTGTTTGATATTTTAATTCTATTATTTATGTATAATAAATATAAAACCTATATAAATATCATGGAATGTGAGATATACTTCCAAATTACTCTAAGTAATATTTAGTCTATACATCATAAGAATACCATGTGATGCTAAAAAAATTCCGGTATATTTTTCTATTTTAAAATTTTCAATACCATGTAGACTATGTAATATTACTTAGATTAAGAAACCCCTAGATCTATACTACTAAATATTTTCCCCTATAACTTGGTATTCTATTTAATAAATATTTATAGAACTTATTTTGTATTATATAACCATATAACTAATCAATTTTTTACATAAATTATCAAACATACTTATATTGAAAAAATTGCACTCAAAATAAAATTTTCTATACACATGGAAACAAATCATTCCAAGTGAATAAACTATGATAATTAGACTTGATTCAACCCATTAAGGGATCCTTGAGACTTACAATCCATTTTGGAATTCTTTGATGTCACCAATATTTGTGGTCACATCATATAAACCATAAAGATGGTTCCATGAGAGGTGTCATTGACATTTGATTCCTAATACATTGATCATAAAAAAATTTACATGTACAATTTAAATGTATTAATCATGATGTTTGGAGTAAAGTTTTATTATCACATACTATGTCTTAGATAGTAAACCATTTTAATAATCAATCATTATTTATTGATTTTGACTTGTACCATCAATATATAGTTTCTATAAAATACTATCCATTAGTATCAAGTATAAAAACATCCAAAATACAGTAGGTATATGGATTCCATATTTAATTCATATAAACTTGTTAATGATATCTAGTTTTAACTTACTTATTCCTATGGGAATTACCGCTCTTACCAAAAGATATATATCACCCCCACAATGTATATAAAACCACTACTGTGTTTTTTTAAATTTCCTATGCAATATGTGCCTCTAGAATAATTACTCTTACTAAAACTTATGAAGTCCACTATTCTTATTCTAATCTTTTAATATAGAGATAAGATCTAATTGAAGCATTGCCTACTCCCACTATCTTAATAGTAATGTACTTCCAATAAAGAAAGTGGTTGGTATGATTAATACCTTCCTATATTAGTGGTGTTAATATCCCTAGTAGTTATAGTATAATAAAGCAATGTTCACCTTTTATTTCCTTTTACTTATACTTGAATATAATTCCAACTTAAAAAATGATTAAAATCATAACACATTAGGTTGTGACATTAATGTACACTTATCATAACATAACATATATGACCTCCGTTAGACAGTTGAGTTGGCATATGGTTAGTTGTTATGATGCAATTATTTGAAACATTTTTAGAAATGAATCTTGGAATAATTTCTATGTTTATAAGAATGTTCATTGATTTACCTTATACTATTACCATATATATGATGTGAGTAAGGTAATGCGAGTTTAGGAAAAAATTCACACTACATTTAATGATCAATGAATACTTGGTTATGATATTCTTCGACATGCCAAATTGAAGTGTCCTATATCTTTTACCTAGTGAATTCATTAATTTCAACTATAATTCCAAATATTTATTAAACGAATTTAATGAAGAATATGAATTTATCTTAATATTTAACTTGGAATTGTTCATTCTATACAGCTGAATAAATTCTGAATGATTTATGGCATTCCATTATTTCTAAAGGTTTATTTGTCTAAAAATCAATTAGTATGTTGATAATATATAAGAATTTTTTAGCAAAAAATAAACCAAATAATATTTTGGTTATATATTTGATAAAAAATATTATTTTTACTTGAAAATAATTATCTTTTTAAAATTGAGTATGAATATTATAATTTTCAATAATTATATATTTCCATTATAGGATATCAATGATTTTAATATTACTAAACTATTAAATAATTGTATAATACCATAAAAAAATTAATTCCAAAATAAATAATGTCACATTGTGTCCAGTAGAACATCGGGATAAATGTATAGGCAACACTTAATATAAACAATAGATTAATGAGAATCTATCCACTAGGAAATCATAAGTTGTGAAATTCTCATTACTAACATAGGAATCAAGATTTTCATCCTTTGGGAGAGTAAACCATACTTATAGTAACTTTTTTTCTTGGTTATTGAATTTGAATACAATATAGTATTCAATAACCAATAATTAAAATAAAAACATTATGATCTATGAAAAATATATTTGAATTATATAAAATTTAGTTCATCATATTCAATTTATTAAAATTCCATTTTAAATGACTAATATTCACATGAGAAACAAATAACATCTTTTTAACCATACTACCTTTAAATTTTTTGTGTCTTTGAAACAAGTTTTAAAGGAATAATTTACTATAAAGTAGTCATGGTATTTTAAAACATCCCTTTAATCTTGTTCACCATAAGGGTTGTAGAACTAAGTTCCCCAAAAATCTTATTTACCCGATAAAGCTACATCAAAAGATCCCTATGATGTTTATCCTACTATTCATATGATAGTAGTATATAAATAATGATAACCTAGAAGATAATAGTGATAATATGATGTTAATGGATAATTTATTATCCCTATAGAAGCCTATACTTCACTGATAGATCAATTTAATTTAGTTTATTGAAGACAAGATCAATATCTAAGTACCCTCTTCCAGGTTACACTAGTATATTTTAGTGACAATATTATTAATATAAAAGCTTCTATTTATCCTTCTAAAAATACAAGAGAAGATATTTCATGGTATATAAATCGATATCCTTATTTTTCTTTATCAATTATCTATACATAATTGATATCTTGATGAAAAAGATAGTCAAATAATTTCCATGTACCTCCTATAGGCATCTTTCATACATTTCTTTCTCTATATGGTGTTTGAACATGTATTGGGGATTCCAATATATAGTGTAAATTTTACAATAGAATTTTAGTGTATAAAAAAAATATTTCTATTAGAAATATATATCACTGAGCACATGGTCTATGTCTTAAATGTTGAGTCAAAAGTCCTCTTTTGACTTCTATGTTTTGTTTTGGAAATCACAAATGTCTTGTTAATCCTACTAACCTTGTCTATCGTATTGTACTGATCATGATAATCGTACTGACTATGTGTATAGTACTGATCATACTGATCGTACTGACCATGCCAATCGTACAATGATGATCGTACTGACCATAATGATCGTAATGATCTTGCTGATCGTACTGACCAGGATAATCATACTGATCATACTGATCGTACTGACTATGCGTATCATACTGATCATATTGATCATACTGACCATGCCAATCGTACAATACTGATCATACCTAATATGGAAATTGCATTGACTCTTCTTCTCATATCTTTTATTACATAATTGTTTTGGTACTTTGTAAAAAACACATGCTTCATTTAAATCGTACTCATGATTATCTTATTCATATATCTTGTTTTAACCAATACGATGTAGTTGAATTAGTTACAAACTAATCAAAACGATGTCATGCTTTCTGTTTCAATATGACCATTATGATGCCAGGTGTCCAAGTCCCTCCGAGTTTTTCGGAGAAATATAACATTTGGAGGAGATGTGACTGTTGGAACCTAAGGCCTATAAATAGGAGGTCATTTGAAGCTGAGAGCACAATAGACAACTGAGATAATTTGGAACAACTGCGATACTCTACTTCAATAAAGATTCTAGAGAGAGATGCTGTGACTTCTATCATACTGTGTGCTTTGTGCGTCCGATCATCGTATCGAGGGATTTCAAGTGATTGAAACACAGAGGTGCCGATTACCTATAAAATCGAGGGCTACCGGGGATAGGCAGACAGACGGTCTGATCATCGTATCGAGGGCTACCGGGGATAGGTAGACGGACGAACCGATCATCGTATCGAGGGCTTACCAAGGTGTTGGTGATACATACCTCTTATCCTAGGTGAAAGGATAACCCTTCTCTTTGGGTCAAAAGAATTGTAATACTTTTACTTTTACGCTGCTGCTTGTATTAGAAAAGAATTTTTATTGTTTCCTTTCTTCTTTACATATTCAACTGTAATTGTTTCAATTATAATCATTCTATTACTTATTGTTTTAATTGATTCTATACGCTTTAAGGTAGAATCATTCATCTTTATATTACTCTGATTATTGTGTTCATCCTGAATACACTTGTTTTACATTTCATTAGTATTACATTACATCATACCTTTTTATATTCAATACAATTGTGGGTGTTTGTATTTGTATTAGTTTAATACCTTTTAAACTAATCTCTTAAGTTGCTAAAACTCAAAGGTTTTTTAAACCTACAATTCACCCCCTCTTGTATTGTTCCATCTAATATACATATACATCCACTTATTCGATCCAACAATTGGTATCAGAGATGGTTTTTCAATGATTTGTATTTCTTGTTCCATTTCTTTCATATTACTATCTTAAATACTTACTACACTAACATGTGGAGAGTAATGTTTTTTTTGTTTTACTAGATGGCAGGAATGAATATTGGGTCAATAGAAAATCTGAATCCTTCTAGACCACCTATATTTGATGGGAATAATTATGAGTATTGTAGAGATCCTATGAATACTTTTGTGATCAACACTGGCGTAGAAAATTTTATTATGCTTACTGGAGGTTACAAAATTACTGACAAAGAAGTCATTACTTTCACTAACCAAGAGAGGCAAGAATATCAACTGAATTACAAGGTACACAATAATTTATTATGCTCTATGACCATGAATATAAACAGTAAGATATCTTCATGTGAAGCTGCCAACTATATTTAGAAGAAATTAGAATTCGCTCATTTTGGTACATCCAGGGTTATAGAAACAAGAAGAGCAATGCTTCGAGCAGAGTATCCTGGATTTGTTTTTTCCTTATGTAGAGCCAGTTTGTAAAGTGCAACAAAGGTTTATGAAAATTTTCAACAGCTTACAATCCATGGGTGAGAAAGGTCTTGATGATGAAGCTCTAGTTGATAAGATTATAGATATAATGCCAAATGAATGGGAGTCAAAAAGGGCAACTATTGATGAAAATAGAAAAGTTTCCCAGATTTCTCTAGATGAACTCTTTGGAATTCTTCTACAGCATGAGACAAGAATGAAGAGAGATGCTGATTTCAACCAAAAAAAGAATGGGAATGGAAGTGTAGCCTTTGCATCTAAAGCTAAAACACCTAAAAGGATTACAAGATCCAAAGCCAAGAAAGTTGTTATATCTGATTCAAGTGATTGTAATCTTTCAGATAATGAGTTATCCAATCTTTCTCGAAGGATTAACAAGATTGTGGGAAAGAAAGACTTCCAATATAGATTCAAAAAGAAAGATAGGAAGGATAAGAAAGATTCAGAGGTAACTTGTTATGAATGTAAGAAAGTAGGACAAATAAGGCCTGATTGTCCTTTAATGAAGAGGAAAGATAGAAAGGAGAAACACTCTCAAAGAAACAAGAAATAGTTTTATAAGACAAAGAAAGTATTGAAGGCAAATGATACGTGGAGTGCAAGTGGTAGTGATTCTTTAGATGATTCTTCAGAATATGAGTCCTCAGGATAGAAAAAATATTGGATTTTTATCCAGATTACCAATTGAAGATCATTGTCTCATGGCTAAGGTACATAATGCTGAAGCTATTACAAATGTCACTTTAAATGAAAATTATACTGATAATAGATATTATGAATCTTCAAATGATGAATCTTCATCATCAGAAGAAGATGAATTACCTTCATTTGAAGAAGTATCTAGATTTTCTAAATTACTTGAAAATGAAAATTCTAAACTCAAGAAGAAGCTTGAGAAAGAAAATTCTAGAATTTCAGTTTCAACTAAAGAAGTATCATATCTTTCTAAAGATCTTGATGTGAAAACATCTAATTTTGAAAGTATTTTAAAAACCCTTGAGAAAGTCAAATCTGATAAGGATAAACTTTCAAAGGATCTTGAAAATGTAATTTCAAAGAATAAAATTTTAGATCCTAACTCTAGTTCAAATTCAAATGTTTTGGAAAATAAAAACATAGTTTTAAAACTAAAGTCAGAAATTTTTTCCTTAAAAAAATGTTTGTCATATTTTACTCATGGAAAGGAAAAGTATGACATGATATATTCTCAAATTAGACCTTTGAGAAATCGTTTTGGTCTTGGTTATACTCATTCCAAACTTGTTTTTAGTAATAACTATTTTGTTCCTAAAAAAACCTTTTTTTGTTCTAAGTGTCAATGTGGAGGACACTAGAGAAGAGATCGTTCTCTTAATAGAACTCAATCTTTAGGATTTCATAAAGATCATTTTACAAAACAATTGTGGATTCCAAAATTTTTTTATCTAACCTTTCTGGATCCAAACAAGTTTGGATTCCGAAAAACTAATTGTTTCTTTTTTAGGAAAATGAGAAGTGTACCAATAAGAACATTTGGTACATGGATAGTGGTTGTTCTCGACCCATGACTAGAAACAAAGATCTCTTTGAAAAGGTTATCAAAACAAAAGGTGGAAAATTTACCTTCAGAGATAATGCTCAAGGAAAGATTGTTGGTATAGGTAATATCATTTTTCTTGGAAAAGTTCTTATCTCAAATGTTTTGTTTGTTAAAGGTCTTAGGCACAATATCATCAGCATAAGTCAATTATGTGATGAAGGTTACCTTGTGAATTTTAGAAATGATAAGCGTGTAGTTCACAATTCCAAGGATGAATTCATTCTATCTTCCCATAGGCAAGAGAATGTTTACACTATTAACTTAGAAGACCTTAGGAGCCAAAACTTACCCTACTTAAGTGCAATAGAAGACCGATCATGGCTATGGCATAGAAGACTAGGACACTATAATCTGAGAAATCTTAGTAAACTATCAAAGAAAAGACTTGTGAAGGGGCTACCAGACCTTAGATATGATTCTTCAAAAGTCTGTGATCTTTGTCAATTTGGAAAGCAACATAAAACTAGCTTTAAATCAATTAATGAAGTTTCAACTTCTAATGCATTACAGCTAGTGCATATGGATGTTTTTGGGTTTTCAAAATCTGGAAGCATTGGGGGAAAATACTATCTATTTGTTTTAGTTTATGACTTTACTAGATTTACATGGGTCTACTTTCTCACAAAGAAATATGAAGCTTTTTCCTATTTCAAAACTTTTAGAGCCCATGTTAAAAATGAGAAAAACCTACCATTGATAACTATTCATAGTGATCATGGTGGTGAATTTCAAAATTCAGATTTTGAAACTTTTTGTAGAAAAAAAGGTATTACTAACAATTTCTCAGCCCCAAGAACTCCTCAGCAAAATGGTGTTGTTGAAAGAAGAAATTGTATTCTTTAGGAAATGACTCGAACCATGTTGAGTGAATACTCAATTGCTAAACACTTTTGGGCTGAAGCTGTTTGTACTGCCTATTATACTATAAATTGTGTTTAAACTAGACCATTTCTTAATAAAACTCCTTATGAGTTATAGACTGGCTGAAAACCTAAAGTTTCATACTTCAAAGTTTTTGGATGAAAAGTATTCATTCTGAATACGAATGATAATCTACACAAATTTGCACCAAAATATGATGAAGGAATATTTCTAGGTTACTCCACAACTTCTAAGGCTTATAGAGTTTTCAATAAAAACACTTGTACTGTTGAGGAAACAGTACATGTAAAAGTCGATGAAACTGATCCATTTGTTTTCAACCAACCCAATCCTACATCCTTGGATGTGTTTTCTAAAAATGCTTATCAACCGTTATTAGAAGATAACTCTGATGAGGAAAATGTTCAAGAAAGGATTCATGAAACATTTACCACGGAAGATTTTCTACCATATGTTGATGAACAGGTTTCACAAAACCCAAATCAATTGTTTCTTAGGAATCATCCCACTGATAACATCATTGGTGATGTAAATCAACCTGTAAGGACCAGAAATTCCTTAAGAAATGAAGTAGAACATCTTGCTTTTCATTTCCAATTTGAACCTAAAAGTCCAAGCGAGGCCTTAGGTGATGATGATTGGATCAAAGCAATGCAAGATGAACTAAATGAATTTGAAAGGAATCAAGTCTGGAATTTAGTTGATAGACCTAAAGAAACAACTGTAATTTGTGTAAAATGAGTTTTTAGAAACAAATGTGATGAAAATGGAATCATTGTAAGAAATAAAGCAAGACTTGTTGCTAAGGGATATAATCAACAAGAGGGAATAGACTATGAAGAAACATATGCCCCTATAGCTAGACTTGAATCTATTCATATTATATTAGCCTTTGCAGCATTCTTTAATTTCAAACTATTTCAAATGGATGTAAAATTTTCTTTTCTAAATGGTTTTGTTCAAGAAGAAGTTTTTGTCGAACAACCTCCTGGTTTTCTAAACCAAAAACATCCTGATCATGTTTTTAAACTTACCAAGGCTCTATATGGTCTTAAACAAGCCCCTAAGGCATGGTATGATAGACTTACATGATTTCTTTTACAAAACAATTATACAAAAGGTACAGCAGATCCAACCCTTTTTATAAAAATGGAAAATAAAAATGTTTTGATTGTTCAAATCTATGTTGATGACATCATATTTGGATCAACTCAAAAATCTTTAACTGATTCTTTTGAAAATTTAATGAAATTTGAGTTTGAAATGAGTATGATGGGTGAGTTAACATTCTTTTTAGGTTTTCAAATTTCTCAAAAACCAGAAGGAACATATATATCTCAACCTAATTATATTAAAGACTTACTCAAAAAGTATGGATATGACAAAACTAAAAGTATTAGCACTCCAATTGGTACCTCAAGTACTCTTGATCTTGATGAAACTGGGAAACCAGTAGATCAAACAATCTTTATAGGTATGACAGGAAGTTTGCTATACTTGACAGCTAGTCGAACAGACTTAATGTTCTCTGTATGCTTATGCGCAAGATATCAGTCTAATGCAAAAGAGTCTCATTTAAAAGCCGTAAATAGAATCTTTCGGTATTTAAAAGGCACTATGGATTTAGGTCTTTTTTACTCTTCTGGGAATGATTTTGTTTTAAAAAGTTTTTCAGATGCTGACTTTGGCGGTTGTAGAATGGATAGAAAAAGTACATCTAGAACATGTCATTTCTTAGGAGATTCTTTGGTTTCTTGGTCCTGCAAGAAACAACACTCAGTAGCACTATCAACTGCTGAAGTTGAATATGTAGCAGCTGGAAGTTTTTGTGCTCAAGTATTGTAGATACAACACACACTCACTGACTATGGATTGAGTTTCTCTAAAACTCAAATTCTTTGTGATAATACTAGTGCCATAGCTCTTAGTAAGAACCCAGCACACCACTCTCGTGCAAAACACATAGATGTTAGGCATCACTTTCTTAGGGATCACACACAAAAAGGAGATATTATTCTACAATTTATCGGAATGCAAGAACAACTTGCTGACATTTTTACAAAACCTTTATCTTTCGATAGGTTTTAGTTTATAAAACAGAAGATGTGAATGATTACATTAAAATAATAATTCATATATACTTCATCTTTTACAATTCTCCTAACATTAAATAACTCCCTTTGAAAGGGGGAGGATATTTCTTACTATGTTTTTTTTCTTACTATGTTTCTTTTTATCTTATGATCTTTAATTATTTAGTCTCCTGGTATGTGTTTTTGTTTTTCTGTTTATCGTATTGATAGTTTTATCATAATATATACCTATTTTTTTATCGTATTGACAATGTTATTGTATTATTTACTTCATCGTATCGAACAATGATGGTAATGAATTTCTTTTCCATCATATCAATCGATGATGGTAATGAATTTCTCTTCCATCGTATCGACCGATGATGGTAATGAATTTATTTTCCATCATATCGACCAATGATGGTAATGATTTTCTTTTCCATCGTACTAACCGATGATGGTAATGAATTTCTTTTCCATCATATCGACCGATGATGGTAATGAATTTCGTTTCCATCGTACTGACTGATGATGGTAATGATTTTCTTTTCCAACGTACTGACTGATGATGGTAATGATTTTCTTTTCCAACATACTGACCGATGATGGTAATATTTTTGTTTTCCATCGGCATGTCAGTTCATGGTAACGAAATTGTTTTCCATTGGCTTGTCAGTTCATGGTAACAAGATTGTTTTTCATCAGCTTGTCAGTTCATGGTAACAAGATTGTTTTCCATCATATTGTCAGTTCATGGTAATGAGATTGTTTTCCATAGGCTTTAAAGTTAATGGTAACAACTTTGTTTTCCATCAGTATGATGATTGATAGTATTCTTTTTCTTCGTACGTTTGTGTTTTCTTTTGAATTCTTCTAAAACCAACAATTACCTTACGTTCTCCGGCAGGTACTTTCCATTTTTTTTAAAGTTTTTTTCTTTCATCTTTAATCCTAACCATTGATCTGTTTTCCTCTAATCTTGACCGTAGAAGATCAATGGTCACCCCTGTATCGCCTATAAATAGCCCCTACCTTCCCAAACCCACATTGGATTTTCAGGTTTTGAGGCAAAGCTCTGCTCCACTGGTTTTAAATCATCGTACGATCTTTCTTCAGCAGTATCCCTATGTATCAGTCTTCTGCCAACACTCCTGCCGATATGTCTTCAAAGGATTTCTCGGAAAAAGACCTTTTAAGGTAAAGGTTAGTTTCCCGTGACTTCTATGATTCACATGATTCTACTATCAATAGGATTATTCTATTTCAAAGATGGGAACATTTGTGTGTTGAAAGGCCTATTTCTCAAGATCCAGTTCTCTTTGATGAAGTTTGTCAGTTTTATAAAACCGTATCTTTCAACAAAGACATGACTATCAACTTTGCTGTGTACAATAGAAAGCTATCTATGTCTGTGAAACAAGCGACACATTTTCTTAATGTCCCAACAAAAGGGGATTCTTTCTGTCCATCTCATAAACTAACAGAGGATGTAGGTGCGTTTAATAGAGAAAGTTCCGAGAAGTCTCTGTTTGTTGTGAATGAAGAGAAAAGGAAAGTGGCCCATCTTTCACCAGAAAATAGGTTTGTGGCTTTATGGATGAAAGGTTTTCTTATCCCAAGGAAAGGGGATAGAGAAACATTGAAAGTTTCTGATATTTTTATGCTTGACTATATAGTAAATATGAGAAAAGTAAATCTCATGGGATATGTTTTTGAAACAATTAAGAATGTGAAGTTAGGGGAAATCAATCTCATTTGATTATGTATCCAGCCATTCTTAAAACGTTTATTCTTGAGAGTATGAATTTTTGAAAAATTCCTTTGAAAGGGAAGTTGATATATTTGAATCCCCCTGGATTAGCAAAAGTACTATGAAGAAGTTGAATTTTTGTTTTGATCAGAATTCAAAACTTTCTGTCAGAGATATAGAAGCTGAATCGGCTCAGAATAAATAGGCACCTATGCCAGCCAAAGACATTCAATCTGCTAGTTTTACTCAAAAGTATGATCCGAAAACCAGTTCAAAGCCTAAGAAAAAGCCAAACTATAGTAAGGAGGTTGTAGCCAAATGGATAAGGGATAAGGAACAGAGAAAGGAAGGTGATCCAAAGTTCGTTCTTGACCCGGCTGAGGCTTTTGCAGAAAGAATAAGGGTAGAAGAAACCCTTAAGGCTGAAAAGAAAAAGAAAACTATTTTGAAAAGAAAGGCTCAAGGATTTGATATCTCTAAAATCTTGAAAATGGTTGAGGATGTTAGTGCTCAACTGACGGAAGAAGTGCATCAAGAACCCATCGTACAAAGTCTACCTGAGAAAGAAAAAGGAAAACAATTGATGGAAGAAATAATGGAAGTTGAAGAAGAGGAAGAAGATTTTATTTTAGAATTCCTTCAGAGTTCAAAGAAGAGTAGAGAGGAATCAGTTCAAATGCAAAGTGAAGATATTCAACAAGTTCCTCATGCCGATCAAGCATGAACTCTGGATAGAATTTCATCTCAAGAAAAGCAATGTGCTCAATCCTCTCACACTGATAAAGTTGTTGTAATTAGTGATAAAATGGAAGAAGAAAGAAAGCAGAAAGAAAAAGAAAATGGAAAACAACCAGTTGTAGATTCAAGCCGATCAAATGAACTGGCTTCATATGATGAAGATACTGATTCAGAACATACAATCTCTCTCAAGAAGAGCGATTACATTGTCCATGTTTTGAGAAGGGTTGAGAAGACCATTCCATATTTTCCAAGGCTGGAAGGTAAGATTGATTTTATTTCTGAAAATCAAAAGAAGAAGTTTGGATCTGTAAAAGAATTAAGAAAGAAAGTTTTGTCAGTTGAAGCCAATTTGAAAGTTCTTTCAGAAAGTTCGATTGCTCATAATAAGGCATTCAACAAGATGACCAAGTGGTCGTACAAAATAGAGAGCTCAATAAATGATCATGAGGTAGCAATTGAAGATAAAATAATGTTGTCAAATGAGCTTACAATTGCTTTCAATAAGCTTGACAAAGAAACGGTTGAATCTTTTGTCTTCCCAATGAGCCGATGTTCCTTCAGTAAAAGACTTGCAAGAGAGAATGAATGCCTTTCAAGCTGAGTTTTCAAAAGTTTCATCTTTCAAAGATGAAATAGTTCTCTTGAAGAAATAGAACTCTAGGTTATCCAAAGATAACAAGAATTTGCAAGATAGAATTTATTCTCTTGAAGAAGTAATCAGAGTTCAGGAAGAGACAATCAGAAATCAGGATCAACTCTTTGCCGATCAACAAGACCTTCTCAGGTCTCAGGGTGATGCTATTTCCGAAGACAAGAAGGAGATAAAAAAGATGAAGGCAGTTCTTTATGAGTTGATCAAAAAGGAGAAGGAAAGAGAAAACAAGTGACTTGTATTTGTTCTCAAGTTTATTGTTGTATGTTATCGTAATGAAATTTCTTTTATCCATTGTCTTGTGTTTATTTTTTAACTCTTGCAGACAATTCAAGTTTACCCATTTCTTTTTGTAAATCACAAAGGGGGAGAATGTTTACAAAGGGAGATAATGTTTTATAAAGGGGGAGAATGTTTTATAAAGGGGGAGAATGCTTTACAACACTCTTAAGGAAAATATATGAATACAATCCTTAGGAAAGTACATACCTAAGGGGGAGTTAGTTGTATTCAATTTCTTATTCAGAAGAGTTTCCAATAACTCAGGGGGAGATAAGTATTTTTTTTAGTTTTTATTTTGTGATTTGTGCATTCCAAAAAGGGGGAGATTATTGAGTCAAAATTCCTCTTTTGACTTCTATGTTTTGTTTTGGAAATCACAAATGTCTTGTTAATCCTACTAACCTTGTCTATCGTATCATACTGATCATGCTGATCGTACTGACTATGCGTATCGTACTGATCGTACTGACCATGCCAATCATACAATGCTGATCGTACTGACCATAATGATCATAGTGATCATGATGATCGTACTGACCAGGCTGATTGTACTGATCATGCTGATCGTACTAACTATGCGTATCATACTGATCATACTCATCGTACTTACCATGCCAATTGTACAATGCTGATCGTACTGAATATGGAAATTGCATTGACTCTGCTTCTCATATCTTTCATTACATACTTGTTTTGGTACTTTTTAAAAAACACGTGCTTCATTTAAATCGTACTCATGATTATCTTATTCATACATCTTGTTTTAACCAATACGATGTCGTTGAATTAGTTACAAAATAATCAAAACGATGTCGTGCTTTCTGTTTCAATATGACCATTATGATGCAAGGTGTCCAAGTCCCTCCGAGTTTTTCGGAGAAATATGACCGTTGGAGGAGATGTGACCGTTGGAACCCGAGGCCTATAAATACGAGGTCATTTGAATCTGAGAGCACAACAGACAACTGAGAGAATTTTGAAACAACTGCGATACTCTACTTCAATCAAGATTCTAGAGAGAGATGTTGTGACTTCTCTCATGTTGTGTGCTTTGTGCGTCCGATCATCGTATTGAGGGATTTCAAGTGATTGAAAGACAGTGGTGCCAATTACCTATAAAATTGAGGGCTGTTGAGGATAGGCAGACTGACGGTCCGATCATCATATCAAGGGCTGTCGGGGATAGGCAGACAGACGGTCCAATCATCATATCGAGGGATGCTGGGGATAGGCAGACAGATGAACCGATCATCGTATCGAGGGCTTACCAAGGTGTTGGTGAGACAGACCTCTTATCCCAAGTGAAAGGATAACCCTTCTCTTTGGGTCAAAAGAATTGTAATACTTTTACTTTTCCGCTGCTGCTTATATTAGAAAGGAATTTGTATTGTTTCCTTTCTTCTTTACATATTCAATTGTAATTGTTTCAATTACAATCATTCTATTACATATTTTTTTGATTGATTATATACGCTTTAAGGTAGAATCATTCATCTTTATATTACTCGGATTATTGTGTTCATCTTGAATACAATTGTTTTACATTTCATTAGTATTACATTACATCATACCTTTTTATATTCAATACAATTGTGGGTGTTTGTATTTGTATTAGTTTAATACCTTTTAAACTAATCTCTTAAGTTTCTAAAACTCAAAGGTTTTTTAAACCTACAATTCACCCCCCTCTTGTATTGTTCCATCTAATATACATATACATCTACTTATTCGATCCAACATTAAAAGAATGCTCACTTTCCATACTCTAAAATAATAAAAATCATATTTACGTTTTTATCTTAATTATCAAATATGTGATGTGATAGGTTTTATTTATTAGTATCCCACTATTTTATAAAAAAAATAAAGTCCCTCACGATTGGTTTTAGAATATCCAGTCACATGGATAATCTAGTGGAAAATATCTATATGCCCTTTCTCATAACCTTAGTGAGAGATTGGTAATTTAATTTAAGGTATTTAGGTAGGCAGGTATTTTTCAACTACATTAACTTACAGATCCTTGATCCATTCGATAGACTCCCCAATCCTAAAATCCAAGATTTAGATTTCCTCAAAATTTAACTCTAAATTTACACCAGTTCTAGTGAAGGCTACCCATATTGAAGTGAATTTGGTTAATATTTCCCAAACTATTCTTTAGAAATCTCTAGTAAATGGAAGTTTCCCAACGAGTACTGAATCAAACACTATGATCTAGTTGTTTTATTCTAAATCAAGAAATGGAAGGCTATACTGACTTAATATTCTTAATTTGAGGGATTTTGTCTTTATAAATAAATTTTCCATTTTTATCTTTATTTAGTGATCATTAATATTTAGTAAATTTAATTAAATGAATAACCATATATCAATAAAATTATGTATAATCCAATTTATTTTAATTCTTATTATATTATAGTTAATTCATTAATTTATATGATCATGAAAAATAATCCATAAATAAATTAACCATAAAATAAGATAGAAAATTAATAATGAAATTTTTATGATCATGAAATTTCCTAATTGTTATTTTATCTAGTGGATGATATAATTACCCTTGATCCTAGGGAATAACACATTGAATCGCATGTTGGTTTATTCTGAAACATTCCACCTATCCTCTTATGTATCCACTAGATTGTTTTTTCCTAGAATCCAAACATGAACCTACTTCACTCACCCAGGAGATCCATCCATTACAAAATATTTATCGACACATGGATGAGAAAAACCAAAGGATTGTTTTATGGGGGTTTAAAAAAAAGAAACTACAGGCATGAATGTCCTAACATAATGAGAGAAGGGGATAAAACACAAAACATCAATTTAATTTAATAATAATAAAAAATTAAAAGGAAACCAATCACATATAAAGGTTTAGAAAAATATCATGATCATAAAAATACATTTGTAGTGCCTGGATTAGTATGAGATCACTAAGAGGAGGAGGGGTGAATCAGTGATCCCTTTTCATCTTAAAAATTATTTATTTTTAATCCAACCTCTATTTCTAGTTAAATACTAGATAAAATCTTCTTATGTTTATCATCCTTACCTTTAATAATTCCATAAAAACAAAGGAATGAAACATAATTATTTACAGGGTTCAATACAAAGACCTACTCCTTGTTGTGTTGGTTAATACCCCTAACATGGGTTCTCCACTATAATATTATCAATGATTACAATGGATTTATCATAATTTTTTTACCATAGTATTCATTAATCTAGTTGATCAGGGTTATACCCACCCAAAAATATAATTATTTTACCTCAGTCAGTTATACCACACAACCATATTCTTCGCTTGAAGCCTCTTCAACAACAAGTTATACCCCCAGTCACAAGCTCCTTCCTCTCTTCTATCTTGATCCACTATAAGATGACATATTGATCTTCCTATATAAGCTTACTGAATTTGACTTACTCATGTACCTATTCAAGTACATTTTCAATGTTTTTGGTATTTTTCAATAAATTCTAATCCCCAGTGTTTTATTAATTTCCTTAGTGAAACTCTTCTTGGGAAATTCCACCTTTTTCTGAAGTCATGGACTCAATAATTTTTTTCATGTGGTGGAAAAAAATTATTAAGTATTATTTTATGCAAGAATAATACTTACAAAATATTAATCTGATTTATTGAATTCTCAACTCATAGTAAGAATGAAATATGTCTTATCTTCTTATCCACACATAATATATATATATTTAAAACACAAACTACCTTTACATATATTAAAGGTACTTCATGTGTAGCACTGATATACCATGATATCTGAAACCTTTACTCAACACAAAATATATAAACAAGAAGTGTGTGTGAGATATTCTAGGCTACACATGAATAAACCAAAAATATATTATATCTTATTCTCTAGTAAATATAGGTATGACTAACAAATACCTTTTCTTCCTTTGCATGACTAAAGATAGTCCTCGATTCCCTATCCTGTTAATAAATCACATGGGTTTTCATCTTCTTTTCATAAACCAATCACCTTAGTGCTTTGTAACTCAATAAACAAGTGTTTTTATCAATAATTTCAAAATTAAGGCGAGCCTACTTTAAGAGAGTAGCATTTCTTTTATATCTATGGTCACTTCACCACTTATCCTCCATTATTCAGACCAAGTAAAGTCTTATCAATGATATCATAATATCATTTAATAATGAAACTCTCTAAGTATCAAAAATATGCTGGATTGGTTATTAAAAAACACATGATCACTCCATGATTTCTTTTTATTATCATCTTACTATTCTTGTGGTATTCAAATTTCTACGATTATATAAAAACATCATATCTTGAAGTGTTAGTAAAAATATTATATTTTTAACCCTTTCTCATTTAAATTTAAATAAAACTTAGATATCATTGTGTTTATTTACATGGTATCTAAAAATCTGATCACTTTTTTAGATCCTTAATTCTCGCATTGATAATAGTGTACTTCTCACCTTCAATAAATTGACTATATAGTAGAAATTACTATATGAGGTTCCTAAAAAAATCTCCTACATGATTCAACACTGAAAATGAATATTTAGAAAATTTTATAGATATTATATTCTCATAACCCCTACATAGAGATCTGGATTTGAGAAAAAAACATAGAGAATCACTTACATGATACATTATTTTATGTAGAAAATCAGCTATGTATCTTCACTCATTATCATTCCATTAAATTAATTCTCACTAAAAATGAATAAATAAACAAATATATATAGATTCATTATTCAGTATAAAAATATCATTCCATTCATCTGGTTTTCTTGCATGAAAGTGTAACTACATGCATTTTTTACTCTGATATTACCAGTAAATTTATCGAAGAATTATCACCAGAAAAAATCTTGGTTTGAGCTACTATAACACATTCATGGGGGAATGTATGTACATAGATCTATAACATTTTTAGATTAATTATTTAAGAATATAATTATTATTTACATCATAATAAAATATCAAATGTGTTTACATCATGATAGGTGAATCTCGGTTTACACCTCATGACATGATGTGATCTTCAAAGTAAAAAAACGGTGGATTTTTCATGCTTCTTATAAGGATTCATATATAGGAGTTTGAGGATGATCACTCATAAAACTCAGATGACCTGGATACACCAGATAAAATGGGTAGTTTTATATCTATATGATTTAATATGAAAAAAATAGTACATTCTCATCCCTCATCCCACATCAAATTCTCATTCTATCTACCCACTCATTTAATAACAATTATGTTTCATCAGCTCTGTAGAAGCGAGTATCTGGGTTTTCTACTAAACCCCCATTGGCATAAACATGTGTCAGATCTCTCCATTTCTATACTACCCTATAATGTGGAATAACCTCTCTTCACCTTCCTATACGCCCTCATGCATCCTCTCTACCACTGATTTCTAGGTTAGGGTTGATCATAGTGCCCACCCTAGTAGTGGATTCACATGGATCCCTTATATACCTATATGGATGGATTATTTTTTAAGTACACTCCCATTTATAAAATATTTAACCTAAGTACAAGATAGTTTCTCAACACAAATAGAAAAACCAAAACTCATTATCGTTTATGAAATTACTGTTCTTTTTCACAGTGACCTTCAACATAATTGTTCTTATTCATCTTTCTAAAAGAATTTTAACTTTATAGAATTATATTTATACAAGACTTTAACATTTAAGATGAGCTCAAACAATCATCACAATTAAAACATAGATAATTTCACAAGTGTGACATACAATATCATTAAGGAAGTCTATAATAATTCCCCAAGAATCACTACTTCATCCACCAACACATATAGACATATTTGAAACAAATTCAACCTAGTCTCAAAAATACCCCCTTTGTAATTTTTTCGATATGAAAACATATTATGCAGGTAAATATGTGGTAAAAACCTTCTCCCCCTTATTTAAAATTAAATTTAAAGGATAAGTGGGGCCTTATCATTTCATTTTTCTTCTTAAAAACATTTTCAAATCGATTTGAAGATTATTTCTTGAACACTTATAAGATAGGGATGACATCACATGATTCTCTTTGAAAAGTGACATTATTTAATAAAATTTAAGTATAAAAGGGATACAACTTTATATAAAACAAGATATATTTTACTAAGGTTTTATATAATATCCATAAACTAACATGCATGTGTGATAACTCTTAGAAAGTCACAAATCTCATTTAAGGGGTTTCCAAAAATCACATTTTTCAGGAAACGGAAAAATCCTGCACACTTTAAGAAATAGATTAGAAATTATAGGTGCAAATAAATACCCCATGTATCATCTTCCCATCAACCAAGAACCCCCCTTAATCGATATGATTATTAAAATTAATAATTTAGGATTAAAGTGTGTTTTTTCATACTTAAACCTCCAATTTTACAAAGCTATTCAGAAGTTCCACATTCACTATATAGTGAAGATTTAACAAATTTATCTCCCTGATGCTCCCCCTCAAGGGATGAATCCATATCCTACAATTTCATTCATGTTAGCACAAAAGAATATATGTTTTTTGGGAAATAAAAAGGAACCTCATAGTTTATTATAAATAAAATTCAGACTAAGCGATTCCTATAAATATGGAATTCTTCTTCTTCTTAGACTTAGCATGAGTTATGTATCCTTTCTTGGGTTTTTCAGAGTATATGATTGGTGTTTCCTCATTGGTTAAGACTTATAATGTGGATATCTCTTCCTCTACAGTACCAAGATCATTTCTTTGAGCTTTCCAAATCTTCTTAATGATTCTTGTTGGGCTGGTAGAATGGTCTTATAATGTTTAAGTCATAACCTATTTTATCACACCATTTACACTTAGTATTTTCAATACATCACTTGTATATGAATTATCATAATCTTTGTCATCTTCAAATATCATCACTTGCTTCCCATTTTCCTCAAAAAGTTTCTGATCTTTTTATATTTGTTTATCCTTATCCATTTGGTCAGGATAAATAACTAAACATTCTTTCTTAATGTTTTAAGATTGTTTTAGCTTCTCACATAATTCACATTAAATTTTATATTTATTCATGAACTATCATATCTTTAAATTCACATTATGATAAATCTTACTTGGTGAGATAACTCTGCATTACTCATCTTTTTGACCTCCTTGACCACATCATTCAAAAACCTCATTAAACTATTAAAATTTGTTCTATGTTGACATTTTTAATGATATCTTGGTCATATGACTCTATTTATAATAATATATTCTTATGTTATTATCATTTATCTCATTTTATTGATTCCTCATTCTTGGTAGTGACATGTTATACTACCATGAATAAGATTTATATCCAAACACTCCACAACACCATCAATAGCCTCTAAAAATTGATCTTCTAGACTGATAATAGTTCTGCTCTGAATATTTTTGTTACTATATTTTCATATATTGTGGGTGTTTATACTTATGAGGAAACATTATTATTGAATTATTCCACTATTCCTTTGTGGAACATATTTTCTCATTTATTTATTTAGTCTATTTAGATTCAGGTTTTGTCTTAGGCATTCATTTTCAGAAGTAATAAATGTACATTAAGGTTAATTAGGTAGAAAAGAAACCCTTTTATACAGACACTTCTTCTCAACATATTTAGAAGATTCGACCTTAATCTCAACAACTTTGGTGAAGTCTTATCCAATTTTATTTAATTAATTTTGATCAATAAGACATAATAATTATGTACCAGATAATCCGTCCTCTTTCATAGCAAGATTTTCACTTAGATGACTCACTATATTCTCAAATTCAGTTAAGTTAAAAAATATTTCTTTACTTTACTCATTAAGTATTGATTCTTCCTTGGAAAGATATTCCTTTCCCAAAAGCGATCTTGTCAATTTCTTTCTTCATCCTTTTCATTACTTATTAAGTTGAACATTTAATACAAGTGTATCTTCTATATTTTCTTTTAATATCCATTATAGTTTAGTTCTTATATTGCCTTCATCAAATTTAAATTAGTATTTAGATTTATTAACTTTACTCATAAGACACATAAGTTTCTTAGAATATATTCCATCTTTTGACTCACTACTTATTAAAGAAAAACCATTAATTTATCAGATCAGTATATTTCTCTTTTTGGATGTAAAACTCTTCTTATACTTATTCCATTTACTTTTCTGGACTTCTTTTATTTTTCATTTGAGTTGGTTTCAATGGAATTTTTCATTGGAAAAATTACTATCAAAATGGAAAATTCTTGGGAAATTATAGTATTTGAGTGATTTTTTTCCTTTTCCTTTCCAACTTACCCTTTCAAAAAATATTGAGAATAAGGAAATAATTTGATTACAGACCTCTTCAACTCCCTTATCCTCAAAATCATAGGATTTTTCTTATTCTTATACTATATTTTTTATTTTTATCCTAAACTAAGAGTCCATATAATCTTTATATTTATTCTTAAAGGATGTTATTTTTCTAGTTTCGTATTCAATGAGAATATTATAAAGTTCAACCAATGATAGACCTTATTTGTCTTCCATTGAAGAAAATTTTAGATTAAACCTATCTAGATTTTTTCTCATCATATTATTCACAATGGTTTTGTCGTCCAACTTATCACCAAAACATATGATGCTACTAATAATCTCATTTACTCATGTAAATTATTCATTAACACTTTCATCATCACCAATTTTGATATCCTCAAATTATCTTCTATATATTTTTGACATATCTTTTTTAACATAAGTATTTCCTTCATAATTGCTTCTATGTTTATCATAATTATCCTTGGTAGTTTTTATACCATCACTTTAGTGTTTAAATTTTCTGATAAATCCATCAAGATTTTGTTTTGATCATTTCCATTTAACACCAAGTTACTCTTATCTTAAAACTGCATAAGAATATTCTCAATGTTGGGTGGAAATATCATTATAGCTATATCTCTCACTTCCAAACCAAGTGATGGGAGGTATAATATCATTATATTTTTTGATCCATGATAGTTCTCACCATTGAAAATAGGAACAACCCTACAATTTACTGAATTAATATTCTCCATCATTAGTAGTATTTTGGATATTACAAAGACAACATTAGCTCTGAAACCACTTGTAGTGCCTGGATTGGTGTGATATCACTAAGAGGGGGAGGGGGTGAATCAGTGATCCCTTTTACTTTTAAAAATTATTTCTTTTCAATTCAACCTCTCTTTCTAGTTAAATAATTGATCCACTATTCTTGTGTCTCTTAGACTTATCTTGAATAATGATATTTAAAAGGCACAAAACATAAGGATTTATAAAGCTAAGTACAAAGACATACTCCTTACAATGTTGGTTAGTCCCCCCCATTAAAGATTCTCCACTATAATATTATCAATGATTACAATGGATTAGGAAGAAACTGGTTATACACCCAAGTATTTTTTCCTCCAGTTGATCTTTATTAAACCCACAATAATCCAAATATTCTACATTATTCAGTTATACCCCCCAAATGTATTCTTATTCTCAAGCCTCTTAAGAATTTTTTTATACCCTCAGTCACAAGGTCCTTCTTCTATTTTGTATTGATTTAAAATAGGATGATCTCATTATATTCCTCTATGAGCTCACTAAATCTGACTATATTATGTACCTATTCAATTACCTTTTCAAATTTTATAGTCTTGATAAATAAATTATGATCATTTGTATCTGACTATTTTCCTCAGTGAAACATCACTTAGTTGATTCCTCCTTTTTAAGTACCGACCTCAATAAAATGTGTTCAAGTGGAGCACAAAAATTATTAAATATTATTTTATGCAATAATAATACTTGAAAAATCTATGTCTTCCTTCTTGGATTCTTTACTCATAGTAATCATGCAATATCTATTTCATTCTTCTCCATACATAATAATATATATATTTGAAACACTAACTTCCTTGGTATACTTGTAAGGTTCTTCATGTGTAGAACTGATAGCCTGCAATATTTGAATACTTTGATCAACACAAAATATAACAATAAGAAGTGTGTGTGAGATATTTTGGAAATAAAATGAATTAACCACACAAATATATTATATTCTTCTTTTCTAAAGTCAGGTATGTTTAATGGATACCACTTCCTCTTTTATGGGAAAAAAAGTATGTGGTTACCACTATTATGAATGAATAACATGAGTTGTATTATTCTTTTCATAATATGATCACCATAGTGCTATGTATCTCAAGAAACAAGAGTTTTTTCTAAAGTATATAAAAATGGTATCAATACTATGTCAAACAAGTATCCTTTGTTTTATATCTATGGTCATTTCACTTCTTCTCATCCATTATTCAGGGTGATTGAAGGATTTCTGATGATATCGGGATATCCTTGAATATCGAAAATCTTTTGATATCTAAAATGTGAAAGAGTGTTTATTTAAAAATGTGTGAGAAATCTATAATATTTTTATACTATCACCATCATATTATTGTAGTAATTAAATGTATCTAATTATATTAAAATATCATATTTGGTAGTGTCAATAACAAACTATAATTTACAAGACTTTTTAATTTAAATATCCATAAGATTCATATATCAACACATTTATTTATATGGTATCTAAAAAACCCACCACTTATGGAGAGCCTAAATTAACTATTCATAAATAGTGCACCACATGCCTTTAATAGATTTCCTATAAAGTATAAATGGTTACATGAGGCTCATTAGAAAATATTATATGTGATCTATTACTGAAAATGGATACGTATCAAATTGGATATGTGATATATTCTAAAAAATTCTTACATAGAAAATCAGATACATGAAAAAACATATAGAATCATCTACATGAAATATTCTTTTACACAAAAAATCAGCTATGTGGCTTCTCATATCATCCTTTGGCTATGAGAATTCTCACTGTAAAAAAATACATAGAAAAACAACTACATTGACTCTTTATTTAGAATATGAATCTAATTACCTTCATCAAATATTCATTAATGCAAGTATAACTCCATGAATTTATCATTTTTATCTTACCATTTCACTTATCCAATCATTATCACCGGAAAACCTCTAGATATGATCTACTATTACTCATCTAGGAAGGATTGTGTGTGTATGGATATCAGACATGATTTGGTACATGAATAGAGCATATCATGATCATTTCCATCATAATAACATATTATAAGTCTCAACATCATGATCAGTGTAGCTCAGTTCATAATTTGTGACATGTTATGATCTTCATCGCACAAAAAATGGTAGATTAATCATGCTTCGTAGAAAGCTTCAAGAATGAGATGTGAGGAAAATAAATTAAATAAATCATATGGATTGGATACACTAAATCAAATGGGAAGTGTTTTATCTGTAAGTTTTAATATAGAGGAACTATACACTCTCATTCCATGTCCCACATTGATTCATGTTTTATCTTTTCTATCATTTATTAATCAATGTGTTTCTTCAGCTTGACTGAAGTGAGTACAAGGGTCTCCTCCCAAACCCCCACTAGCACTGACCTGTTTTGACTCTCTCTATCACCATTCTACCTTACATGGTGATGCCACCTCTATGATCCTTCATGTGTACACTCATGCATTCTCTATAAGACCAATTTATAGGCTGGGGTTGATCCTAGTTCCCACCTCAGTAGTGGATACACATTGATCACTTGGATGACTTGATGGATGGTTTATTTTTTAGGTATGCTCCCATCGGTAAAATCTTATACATAAGTAACATATAATTTCTCAATATAAATATCCAAACCAAAAATCAATATTCTTCATATAATTACTATTCTTTTTCAGAAAAACCTTTAACCTAATTTTTCTTCTTCATATCACTGTAAACATTTTGCATTTCATAAAATTAATTTTTTATACGAATTTTTCATTTAAGATTAGGTTAAATAATCGACACAGTTAAAACAAGGATAATTTCTCAATATTGACGTCCAATTCCATTAAGAAAGTCCATAATAATTATCTAAGCATCACCACTTCATTTACTAAAACATATTGACTTATTGAAAAAAAATCAACCTAGGGTAAAAAAAATGCAACAAATACATATTTTATTACCAACTAAAATTAATTTCAATTTATTATTTAATATTTGGATAAATCTGTTTAAATAAATTTAATAAATTAATTCATTCATTTATCTTAATTTCCATCCAATTAGTCTTATAGTTTCTTTTATATTTAATCTTAAATAAATAAAATTAATTACACTTGGAGTCAAAATGATAAATACCCGTTATAAATACCCTCTACCTTTATTGTTATTTTAATATGTGTTTAATATTGAACATATAATACATAATGTGTTTTTTAAATGGTGTGTGGTGTTTCAAGATAAATAAATTTGGTATATTTAATAGATAATTCATATTTAATATATACGTTATGTATATATTTAAAGCTCTTATTAAATATAGTGTAAATGAAAACCACAAATGGAATTTAATAATTAATTTATATAGCAATTAATTAGGCATTTAAAAATTCTATAAAATTAATTACATAGTGTGTACACTAGCTACATTTTATATAGATCAATTTAATTTCATAATTAATTTTCATTCCATGTAATTAATACATAGAGTTATAGTTTGGAATATATGTAATTAGCGTAGATGGATACCTGTTACACAAAATGTAAAACTAGCTACACTCCATGTAATATCTTCTGTGACATAACCTAGGGATAAACATGTAATATGGCCACATATATTAATAAATCACACAATTTTTATTTCAGATACATGGTATGTGACCAATGTAATCCTCATCCACCAATATCATGTGTCATATAATAAATATATGATGCACTTTTGGCCATGTGTATTCCACAAATTTCAATATGAATTCACAAGTTCTATAGAAAGTGTATGCCAACTACATGCCTTATAATTCAGTAAGCCATATGCTAGGCTACCTCGATCAATATGTGGTGTGAATTAATTCACTAAGTGTGTATTTAATAAATGATGGCCCATATTTCTCATTGATTTTACTTGTTTAATGTACATGGGTACACAAATTGTACCAATGTGATACATTCCATATAGTGTGGTGTCATCTGACAAGAACCCATGAAACTTCCTGATGGAGTCTTAAAATTTTTAAACCTTTATATTGAATCAATTATTGGTTATATGATCAAGAACAAAGAAAGAGAGGCTAATACTTAAACATTCTATTTTAAAGAACAAATAACGCAAAAATGAAAACTTATAAAAAATGGATATCATTAATAAACAATTAATAAATATTTGTAAATGAATTATGTGACTGCTTTGATACCACTTGATGGTCTTGTATACATCATAAGCTCATATTGGGTATTTTATAACTCAAATATTTATCATAATAAATTAATAATCCAAGATTTATATGTTGAATTACGTCATGAACAACATAATTAAATTGAATATTAGTCAAATATTACACCAAAACAAAGAAGGAAAGATCACCAAAAATAATTTATAATTAATTTATTCAGATAAATAAATACTTTATAATGAATTTATTTCCTTATTGATAATTGGTAGACCATTTCTAATCACTCTCTCATCGCAGCAAAAGGATTCAAGGGTAGAATACCTCTAGTAGTGATCCACATGTGTAACATAGAACTTTGAACATTACCATATAAATCAATGGGTTCTATCATTTTAGACTCTATCACTTGCACTATTCTATGATGATCATCTAAAAAATTGCTTCAGGTGGAATGAATCTCCTTGATCACTCTATAACCAAGAGAGAGGTATAAGAGAATAACTCTCTATTTTTGAGAGTTTTATGGTAGAATATATCTATAGGGGTTTACAAGACTCTATCTATAATTTATATTACCCAACAGTTGTAATTTACTTAGTTTTAGATAATTTCATTACCGATTTTAAATAAATCTAGTGTTAGAAAATAATAATTGCACATGGTCCCTTACAATTTTCTTAAACCATGATAAACCCCATGTCTGTATAATAATAGTATTATTATTATTTACTTGACATGCGCTAAACTCACGAAAAAATAAATAGTATTCCTTGAATAAATAAATTAATATTTATTCAAATAATATTTAATATTTCATTTATCACTGGACCATTAAACTTGATCCACCATCCTCCTCAATATCTATTAGGACTTAAATAATAACAATTTATTTATTAAATAAATATTACTACATTATCCACAAATAAAAAAATAAATATTAAATTTAGTTAATAGAGGATAAATATTCATTAAATATTCACATAACCATATAAATAAATATTTTTTTCTTATAAATATACCAGAATAAATAAATATTTTTTATTAAATTAATTATTAATTACCTTGTGAAATGAATATTTATTTAATATTAAAATCAATTAATATTCTCCTTAATAACTGATTATTGAATATATTCAATCAATTAAACATTAATAATTATTAAAACACATATGAGAATAATATTTACTTAATATATTAGATTTAAAAATAATTTAACTGAGGTTCCAAATACACTTAGTGTGTGTCCCCTAGGCCCCCTTCTTAGTGGAATTAGGTAGCATAACCTAAAGTACAATGTTTTCATCTAGAAATATTCCAAGGAATCCATATATAAATAATTTAATTTCTATAATTACAATAACCACATATGAATGTACACCATGTAATATAATCCCATTACCATGATATCTTTAATCAAACAACTTACATGCTAGTGTCATCAACCTACATTCTTGATGTATCTTTATTTTACTTTTCAAAAATTAATATACCAATAAAACTCTATACCTTTTGACTTAATAATTAATTTCCATTTCCATCAAAGGGCCTAAGATATCGAATTACATTAAAAAAAGGGAAAAAATCTTTTTTCTCATTACTCATTAATACATAAAACTCATGATGCACTCAACATATCCTACTTCCTAGAAACATATGAAGCCAATGTTTCAGTCATCACGTCAAAGTATTCCACTCATAATATGAATTAATAATAATCATAAAATCTAAGAATAATTAAAAATATCCTCATATAAAAATATCTAATGACACATATAAATATGTATTTCCTACTATAATGTCATGTTATCATAACCACTTTCTCTAAAAATTATGTAAGGAGTATACCATAAGAAAATATCTCAAAGTCTTATGAATCTTCATTCTTGATAATCTATATCATTTGTGTTCTATAAAATGATATCTTCCATACATAAAAATTATTTTAGGAATACTATCATGGCAGTTTTGTGTTATCATCATAGTGGGGAAATTTTATGAAGTTTAATTTTGACAAGTACCCAAAATTAATTATCATATAGACATCACAAAGAATAACGATCATCATGTGATAAGTAATTAATATTTAATATTTTAAACATTCTAATAATATAATGATCAAATTAGTTAGTTATATGTTACAAACTCCAATAGGGCATTCATTCAGTGAGGGAGTATGACACTTGGTTTGTTGAGTTATTCTATCTTTCCCTTGACCTACCCCTGAATGATTATCTAAAGATTGATTATTTTATATCGTTTTATGATTGGGAGTTAGATCAAGGATCATTATTTTATGACTACTGTCTTATGCTGAGGTGGTCAAAAAGGAAATTATTACTGAGAAATATAGAAGGGATAACCATTTTGGGCGGTTCCTATACTAATATAGGAGGAAGTCATTATTCCTCTTCTAGTTATAAGAGGAATCATGAAGAATCTCGATGTCATTGTAGTATGAGTGTAGAAAATCCATTTTATTATACTCCCTTGGTTCCATTAGGGAATAAGATAGTTGTGTTCTACGAATGTGGGAATTTGGGTTATAATAACCCGAATTTTTATGGAACTCCTATGATATGCCACCAATGTGGTAGGTTGGTGAATCTGTATTTATTTTACAAGAATCCTCCATTGATTTGTAAATTTTTAAATTCATATACTATATGCCCTTAAGTGTAGTTAGATGCATCAAATGGAGTAGCATCTCATCCTAAGATGAGACAATAATATCATCCAACCAAGAATCCTTATAATAGGCATGAATATGGGTTTTTAAATTTGTAAAATCTCATGTCTAAGGGATATGATTTCTGGATAATGACCTTGAGAGGTATGATGTTTATTTCTCATTCTATAGCCTTAGATTTGTTTGACATAGTTGAGACATATTATTTTATTACATATAATTTTATTAATGATTTGGGGTTGTAAGTGATAGATATTTCCACTACTTTTGAAAATAATAGGGAACATGGATCTACATGCCATAAGTTTTGTGATATTATTTATGATGATGAAGTCTTGTGGAATTTTTATATACTCAATCTAGATATATTTGATCTTATTTTTTCAATAGATTAAATGGTTAGATCTAAGGTTAAAATTTATTTCTAATATTGGAAGGCTTTATTCCTTTCTCTTAAAGGAAAACCTCACGTATTTTAAGGTGAGTGGAATCTAAGATAGAGTTGGGTAGGGATGAAAATTTCAAACTTTAGATCAACATCATGTCAAATATCTTGATTTATTTTTGATGCTGTTTAATGGAGTTTAAATGATTAATCTCTAATGTTGGTGGATAGGTATCCTGATGTTTTCCTTGATTCTTTCTATAGGTTTCTATAGAGTTCTCTATTTATCTAATACCAGGGATGATCCATATTTGATATACATCATATCATATAGATCCTTCGAAGTTAAAAAATAAAAGTTTCAATTGAAATATATTGAGAGAAAGGTATTTATTCTCCCTAGCATGTCACATGGACATCACTAATTCTCATTGTAAATAAGGTGGATGGAAGTCTCAAAATTCTCATTAATTAATAGAAGCCCAATGGGGTGATTATTAAGAATAAATACCCTTTGAATTATATTTAAGTACTTTTGATCTTATCTGTTAGAACCACTTTGTGTATAAGGTTGTATTTGTTGTGAATAGTTTTCAATGAAGATCAAAATGAAGGAGATCAAGAAGTACTCCAATGAAATGGAGGAATGGAAGATCAAAATGAAGGAGATCAAGATGTACTCTGATGAAGTGGAGGAATGGTAATTCAGAAAATTGTTGTACTGATCATAAGTTTGAAGAACATGTATCAAAGGTGACACATTGTTTACAACAATAAAGAATGTGAGGTGTAATCCATCTAAGTATGATTAAAAAAGAATGGGGTTTTTGGATGAAGACCATGCAATTACTCATGATTGCATGAGAACCATGCACAAGACTTCTTAACGAATTGAATCATATGGTTTGCATGAAGTAGATCATGACAGCTGATAAAGAAGACAATGTGAAAATGATTGTAATTCTAAGATGGTCGTGCGGGGATTGAATTATGAGATATCCATGCACATCACATTGTCATAGAAGATGATGATTCTAAATATTTTCCTTCAAAGAATACATATCACAATAGTGGAGTTTGTGATAAAAGAAGAAGAGTTGCTGAAGGATACAGATCACCAAGAAGAAGTGCTTTTGAGGTGATCCTGCTTGTTGACAAAGAAAAAAAAAACATAAATTTTTTTTGAAAAAGGAGGTTCCATGGTGGAATATCGAGTTCAAGGACTGTGGATAATGATCCATCTTTTTTTAAAGAAACATCGACAAAGTAATGGATGATCTGGCGGCGGACAAAAATAGAAGATACAAGGTGGCATTGTTTCCCAGTGTTTTCCAAATATTTGGGCCTGAAAATCAACAAATGAAGAAAAGTGGTTTTGACAAAGAGACTTGCACTCCATGTACTAGAAATAGAGGAAACTTTCGCACGATATGTTTTTCAAGATCAAAACATGGAAAAATGAAAAAGGAAAGAGGGTTGCGCAAGTGTTGGGTTTGTCGCGCAAGTGACCAGCGCGCCGTGATGATACCAGCATGCCAGTGCCTAGAAGGATTGGAAACTTGCGCCCCTATTGTTTTTTAATAATAGAAATTCAGAATATGGAAAAGGAAATAAGGTCGTGCAAGTATTGGTCGGGTCACGCAAGTGAGTTGCGCGACAGAGGCTAGGGGAGATGAGCTGCGCACCGGAACTTGTGTGCCGAGGGAAGACTTGTGCGCCACCGCATAGGGGGTACAGTTTGCCTATAAATAGAGGACCCCCTCCTCATTTGCAATGGAGTTCAACACATAGAAAAATCAGATCTTCCATCGTGCAGGTGTGGAAGTCGCACAAGTATTGTGTGGTCACGTAGGTAGACTTGCGTGCCAGTGTTTGAAGCTGCGCGCCCGTTGTTGGTTGCGCGCCCAAGGCGGTTTGAGAGAGAAAGGAAGTGTGTCTCACAGGTTATAAGTTGAGGAAGGCAGTGTCACACAGGTGGTTTGGTGATACCTGCGTGCCAGTTTAGACCTACACACCGAAGACTTGCGCACTATATTGGGACTTTCGCACCAGGCTTGGAGAAGAGCGCCAAATGTTGTTGGAGCTTTCCTGTCTTCGTGGAGCTGCATGAAAGCTGTAAGATTTCCCGATACGTTCAGTGAAAAAATGATGTATTCATTTACAAAGATGGAATAACAATGAATAATTTGGTTTTATGAAGAGATGTGGTACCGCACACACATGACTGTTGTTTAACATCCTCGTTGTGCTTTGAGAAGAGAAGAAGAACGGTTCATGCAACTAAACACAGATCTGCTCAGAAAGAGGAGAATATATCAATACACTCAGGTGTTAGTATTGGGAATCAAAGGAATAGAAGAAGAAGATATAGTGCATTCAGTTATTGCACTAAAGTATAAGTTTGAATACAAAAGATCATCAACTCAGGACTTTGATGCAAGAAAAGTCTCATGCTGAATAGGAGACAAAGACTTCAATGAAAATCTATTGAAGAGACCTTCACATCTATAAACTGAGTGTGACTTCCCTAAGGGCAGTGAGCCAGAGGGAGTCAACGGGAGTGAACCGAAGGACACATTGAGCTATCCCTGAACCATTTGTAAAGGTAGTGATCCTGGGATAGAGTGACTGTCCCCGAACCATTGTAATCCACAACTAGTGAAGATTAGTGGAATTTGGTACGACCGGAAACTTGTCGGTGTATTCTCCTTGTACGTATCCCTTAGTGGTGAACCAAGTAAAATTGTTGTGTTATCTCTTTGCATGTGAATGTTTCATTGTTGATCATATCCATCATACAGTTTTAAGTAGTTCTTACCAATGTGGGAACAAGATCCGAAATTTTAAGAAGAAAAAGTTGACACCCTGATTCACCCCTCCCCTCTCATGGTGTCCTGGGGTCCTACATTATCAAGGGAGAAAAGTGGTTTTTAAAAATTGACCTCAGGTGGGGATACCACCAACTGAGAGTGAAGAAAACAAATATTCTTATGACCAATTTTATTACGAGGTATGAGAATTATGATTATCTTATTATTCCATTTGGTTTTACTAATACCCCAACAATTTTCATGGATTTAATATACTATATCTTACACCAGTATCTAAACACCTTTGTTGTGGTGTTAATAAATGAAATCATGGTTTATTCTGAGATGAGATAAGCTCATGATAACTCCACGAATGTCGTGTTGGGAACTTTAAAGGAACAGAACCTCTATTACAAGTTATCTAAATGCTATTTTTAGATCCATGAAGTATGATTTTTGGGTAACGTGGTATCATAGAAATTTATTTATATGGATCCTGAGAATATCCAGGTGGTTATATCTTTTGAAATACCCAGAAAAGTATTTTACATCAAAAGATTACAGAGCCTAGCTGGATATTACATGAAATTTTTTTGGAAATTTTTTAGTTGTGTATCTACCTTGAAATATTTGACCTGAGAGGGAGTGATACTTCATTGGGATGAGAGATATTAGGAATATTTTTATGAGTTGAAAGTTTGATTGAAATTGGAATATGTTATAATTCTTATAGATCCAAGAGAAGTCTGTAAAGTATATTGTGATTCCTTAGGAATGGGGTTGGTGTACATCTTAATGAAGTGTGATAATGTTGTGTCATACAGAACTCAAGAATTATGGATTCCTGAGAAGAACTCCCCCCGTTCCCTAGAAATGATGGTGATGATGCATTCTTTGATAAGTTCTCTACATTATCTATTTAGAGACTAGTTTACTATTTACAATGATCATGAAAATATAAATTAAATATTCTATGAAAGGGTAAAGAATATCATATAGGGGTGATAGTTTGAGTAACTCTAAGCCTTTGTTTTTGAATTATCCTATACCCAAAGTAAAAGGAATTCATTGTTATATGCCTTGAGTCAACAACTGTTTACATAGATGGTCAAAGAATCAGATAAGGAGTGGAATTTGATGTGATTATTTATTGAGTTTAATATGCATGTGAAAGTATAGGATGATCATGCATTCTTGGCTATTGTGCAATTCACACCATCATTGTATGATAAAATTCAATTAGAGAAGAAAATTGATATTTATATTCAATATATTAGCAGAATTTTAAATTGTTGGGAGTCCTTAAGTGACTGTTCTGAATCTACCAATAGTGAAATTTATTTTATAAATAGGATAGTGGATCCTTTTTCCTTGAGGTAGGAGGTGATTCAAGGTAGGAACCATTATATTTGGGAAGTGCACCGTGAGTATACCATGATATTTTACAATATCAAGAATTAGTATTGGTGGATAATTATGAAGCATGTAGTTTACGATTTTGTATCCTGGTGCCTTACCTCTCAAAATATAAAGGCCAAGAATTGAAACCCTACAAGTTTATTATAGCCTCTTCCCATTATGGTATGGAAGTTAGTTGATATTTATATGTACTTCATGATTTTAATTCCCAAATCACCTAGTGGGAAGAATTATTTATGGGTGATTATTAAACAGTTAAAAAATCATCCCATTATGTTCCTATAAAGTAGTCTATAAAGGTGGATGATAGTGTACACCTCTATGTCTAAGAGATTTTAAAGCTTTATAGTCTTCCTTCTGTGACTGTTTCTAATCAAGAACCATGCTTTAACTCCTAGTTATGATAGGTAATTTAGGAAGTGATTGGTTCTTATTTTATTTTAATCATCACTTATCATATATAGGTATGTGGTAAGACAAATCGGGCTATTCCAATTCTTGAAGCTATGCTTTGAGCTTGTGTGGACGGTTTTGGCTACTCTTGGGAGAAGAATATATCATTGAAACAATTCTCTTATAATAATTGTTATCAAGAACTGATAATTATGGAACCTTTGAATATATCTATGTAAAAACATTACAATCCTCTCTTTATTGATATAATTTGATGAGTGTTTCTTATTGAGACCAATCATTGTTTAGGTGATTACTGATAAGATTCATTTGATTCGGAAAATATAGTGATGGATTAGAGTCTCCAAAAATGTTGTTCCAATTATAATCACTATCCATTGAAAATTTCAATTAGTGATCATGTTTTTCATAGAGTTTATCCTTAAATAATTAATCATTAGTTAGGAAATTAGGCTAAGTTAATTTCGTGTTATATCAAGACATTTTATATCATTTAGGGTTAGAGGAAAGTGGAAAACTGGATGGCCTACCATCATAGTTGACTTATATTCATGACATGTTTCACATATAATAGTTTAATTGGTATCATATGGACCTATATCATATGTTTTAGGGGGAATATTCAAACTTATATATGGATAACACTTTTTTTGAGAACCCTATTCATATCATGGATCACCAGAAAAATGTTTTATAGGGTAAATATATCCTTTTAGTCTGTCTGATATAACATCATGGTATAGATATCAATGACCCTTGGGAACATGTAAATTTGGTGTGAGAATAAGTGACTAACATTTTCTCTAATAGGGAGAATTGAGAACTTTTCAAGGAAAAAAAGTGGCATGGTGGGGAGAATTGTGACACCCACAATGTCATATTTAAGGATTTATTTTTTTATTTTTTATCTTAATTTCAGAATTTATTTATTTTTTGAGTTTTTTATTTTTTTAGAGTGTTATATAGTTTTTGTTCCAGAGTTCTATAATAATTTTAAACACCATGTCATAGATCATAGAAACATTTTGTGGTAGGTATATTTTATGTCATGGACTAAGTACGAATCAAGACATGGATATCTGGTAGTGTGCTAGATTCTAGCTATTTTAAGGGTTATTTCATGGCCAGAGGCATCAAGATGTGATGGGTCTTTATTATAAAGTAGGGTTTCCCTCTCTTATTAGGAAGATATGGTATTTCCATGGATAGTGTATTAACCACATGACGTGTGATGAGACCACAAGAAATAAATAAGCAATAAGAATATTAGTCATTTAATTGACTCTTACATATGATAACCCCTATGTAAAGGTCCAAAAAAATCAAGTGAATATAGTCACAACATGCAAGGGGTGTCTACCCTGAGAACATGTATAATGTTTTACGAGATCAATAAAGTTTTTAGAGATTCATTTTGTGAGTCATAGAGGCCATTACATGATGATTCATATGGTTTTTAACTTTTGGGAATTTGTATCTTGTGGGGAAGTGATCATCCTGTGAGCCAAGGGGGCCATTCCATGGTGAGACCTAGGAAATGGATCATAATTCTACCCATTGTCATGAACTACTTTCTATAGATTAATTAAAATATTCATTAATTGATTTAATGAGGTTTAAAAGTGAGTTATTTTATTTCCACTAGCTGTGACAGGGAAAAAGACCTCTCTTGAAACCTCCTAACTGTAGACACCTCCCATGTCTCCTCTATTTCTCTTTCCTTAGATTCAGATGGTTCTTTCTTCAAGAAATCATTAGTAAGTGATCATCCTTTATCCTCTTTGTTCTAATCATATCCTTTCCATGGTTTTATTATTTAACCGCAACTATAGAAACAAAGGGTTCCTAATATCCAAACTCTTTATGAGGGTTTTGGATGTTAAAGTGTTTTCTTAGTCCAAAAATCACCTTAATTTAATGATCTAAAATCATGTTTAATAAATTTCTAATAAGTTTCATGTTTTATGATATTCAAGTGTTTTCCAACCAGAATAATAAAAATTGGATAAGTATTTTATCTACCATTAGTCGAACTTTTCTACTACCTTAAGTTACCATTAGTTCGATAATATACCATTAGTGAAAATCAGCCACATATAGGATTGACTTTCAGATTATGTTACTTCCATATTACTATTGAGTGAAGATACCACTAGTTTCATAAGCTACCACTACTATCAAATGGTGAAACCATTGAGAATATATCTAAAGAAACCTACCACCAATAATCTATGATTATAACTTCTACCATGAGAAGAGCTACTGCTAGTCATAAAATTCTACTGCAGCTGTTCAGAATTAAGTTCAAATATAATTCATCCAATAACTATATTAGGGTATTAAATTAATTTCATAGGCATATGAATTTAAGAATGATTATCCTTAAGAAAATACTTTGAGGTTTTAAATGTTATTCATAATTTCAATAATTACCACTTAGTACAAGGATTTTTATTATTATACTGTTATACTATACTGGTTAATTGGGCCATATGGAATGATATAAATTTAGATGAAATATCTCATGCACATACACATAGACATAGACACACACACATATACATCGAGACACATAAATATAAAGATACAAATGTGTGTGAAAAAACGTTGATTAATTGACCAACGGAGAAAAAAGTGTTTCTAGAACTCCAATGAATCTCTATTTTCCTAAACTTATATGAAAAATTAGTTGAATATTTTCAAGGATAAATTCAAATATATTTGAACAATTGAAGTTGGCCAGACTGGACTGCACCAAATTTTCACATCTCTCATCTTTTTCTCTTTCTGTTTAATCTTATCTTTTTTGAGTTGCGTTTTGTAATAATTTTTTTATATGTAAACACAATCTCCTATGCTGAATTGAAGAGTTCTCAACACTACCTTTCAAATATTTTCATTTTTACTCTTATTTATAACTATAGAAGGGGTCGCGTGTGTCCTCGAACCCTTTTATCCCATAAAGAACTATGGTGAAGGATGTTATATAATTTTCTATTATCTTAGTATAGTTTTTTATAAAACTCAATCCAGGTTTTGTATCAATTTATTGTATAATAAACTATTTAGTGGTTGGGGACTTCCAAGTGGAGGAGATTATGTCTTGGCCTAATACTGAATCCCTTGTTTATATTTTATTGTCTGTTTTTTTCATTGCTTCAAATAAAAAACCAATATCGATTTTAAGACTACTAATAAAATATTAATTTGGTAGTTGGATTTAAATAGTTTTTATATAATGTGTTTCTGATAAGTTGATTATTTTAAAATGTAAAAGTGATTTCAAATCTACTTTCACAGAGTTTTGATCAAACCGCTAAGAATATTTTTCATAGAAAAAATTCTATATTTCTATAATTTTAGTTAATTAATAATTTTTATAAATTGGGGGAATTAAATTTTAAAATATTTTTAATAAAACATTTAATTGTAAAATCAATTTACACCCTCTTGAGTGTTCCACTTTGAAAAATAGTTGGTATCAAGAAATTTTTAAGCTATATTTTATTGTGACCTAGTTATATTTAATAATATTAAATTTCTATTAGTTCTAAATTCCCGTCTTTATATAAAATCATACTTAATAAGAAACTACCACTAATATGTCTAATTATTTTAATAATAATAATTATGATCAATGTAAAATTAAGATGAAATTATATTATAAATCATGGGCTTTGATATTTGGATTTTTATTGAAGATAAGTATAAAAAATCCAAAGATTCTAGATTTGAGTGTATTAATGACACTAAGGATACATATTATTGCAACTATAAAACTATGAATGAATTATATTATTATTCAGGTGATTATTAATTCAATAGAATATATTCTTGTTCTACCACTTCATAAGTTTTGGATACTCTTGCTATATCTCAGAGGGAACCTTAAATGTCAAAGAAATGAATTTCAATACTTATAACATTAAATATGATTCATTTAAAATGAATCATGATGAAACCACTTAGGATATGCATATTAAGTTCAATGAAATAGAAACTCTATCCATTTACATGGAAAGAAAATATCTAAAAAAGATCAAGTGACACAATTGAAAATATGTCTACTTAACCAATGAAGAAGAACTTTAGTTTACATCATATTATCCAATGAAATAAATACACTACCAGTAAAATAACTCATCAGAATTATCATGATGTATGAGGAGGAACATATAGTAAATAAAGAAGATAAATATAAACCCAATAGGAAGTTAGTATCTATAAATACTTTTAACTCAAATATAAAATAATAAATAAAATATGATAGTTAAATTGATGATAAAAATCCCTTAGACAGTGATGAGTAAATGGATAACCTAGCTAGACAATTCAATAAATTTTATAGGAATAATAAATTCTAAAAAAAAAACAATTATGGAGTTTAGTATGACTAGAAATGAAATTAGAGAAAATAGTGAAAATGATTTATTCCACTGATAAAGTAAGATTCTATGAGTATAAAAGAAAAGGGAACACTAAAGAAGACTCTCCTAGGCTAAAATATATGAAAAATTATAAGGAAAAAGGATAAAAATATAAAAAGGCTATGAAATCTCTCTCGAGTGCCTCATAGGACAACTCAAGTGATTTTTATTCAACTATAGATGATTGAAATGGAAAATCCAACTTGTGTTTCATGGAAAAATTAATTTAGGTATCAAATATTTTTCTATTATCTTTTGAACATATTTCTAACATTTTTGAAATTGAAAACAATGAATAAAATATATACAGGGTGTTTTTATTTGAATATTTTTTTATTCTAGAAGAAATATTTAATGAGATGAAAGATGAATATAAAAATTTAAGGAAGAAGCATGCTTTATATAACCACTTTAAATATGATTTTATTATAGAAAATGAAAAAAATGACCGACTATTAAAATAAAACAATGAAGTTAAAATGTCAATTGATAAATTAAAGAAAGATATGAAAATATATAAGAATGGTAGAAAAACTCTAACTCATATTCTTGGTAAATAATGTATGCTAAAATATACTAATGGGATTGACTACTATCATGGATAGTGGAAAATATATAATAACTAAAATTTCCCTAGATCTAATTATGAAAAGTCGATTAATAATTCTTATTCTTCTAAACATAATAATATTTTTATTTCTAAAAATTTAAAATTTATATATAGGAATCTAGTTAAACAATTTTGGATTCCTAAAGCTTTTATTACTATCATTTTTTGACCCAAAAAATATGGTCACCAAAATAATGTATTGTTTAAACTTCTATACATGAAACCTACTCGAATATTTGAAGTAAGAACATATGGAATCTAGATAGTGGATGCCACAAACACATGAATGGGGACTACTCGAGCTTCAATATACTTATCAAAGAATATGGTGGACATGTCACTTATGATGAAAATTCTAAAGAAAAAATAATTATACTCTGTCAAATTAGTAACTCTATTACTATTTTTATTTATAATGTATGATTTGTAGTTGGATTAAAATATAATATTTTTATCAACTCACAATTATGTGATTATGGATATCTTGTTAAGTTTGATAATAATTCTTGAAAGGTTTTTTATTCCATTTTTTTAGTTTTTACTGCTCTTTGTAAAGATAATTTTTATTCTGTTGATTGGAATTCATTATATTCTCAAAATATTTCTTATTTAAGTAAATTTCACAAGTATTCAAAGATTTTTCATAAAATAATAATCCACACCAACCTTAATTATCTTAAAAATATAACTAGGAAATGTTTAATGAAGGATCTCTCTAAAATATAATTCCCTAAAGATAAAGACTATAACCCATGTCAAAAAAATGACATAAAATGTATTTAAAACCAAAGAAAGAATTGTAAACTTTTAAAACCATATAGTTGGTTTACATGAACATTCTTGGAACCACTAGAGTTTCTAGATTAAACGGGATGCCCTATTATTATGTTATAGTATATGACTTTTCTAGATACACATGGGTATTTTTTTTCAAAATCAAAAAAGTTATTCTTTTTCTTATTTTTCTAAGTATTCAATTTTTTTTTGAAAACCATAGAAGGCTTAAAATTAAGAAATTAATAAGTGATTAGATCTATGATTTTTAAAATCATGACACTGAATATCTATTCTAAAAACTTGGTTATAGTCAAAAAATTATGCTCCTAGAACCCCACAAGTGAATGCTGTTTTAGAAAAAAGAAATAGAAACCTTCAAGAAATTTACTGAACTATGCTCAATGAGTACAAATTACATGTTTATTTTTGGGAATAATATGTAAATACAACTTTCTATAATATCTATAGAGTTATTATCAGTAAACTATTAAGGAATACCTCATATGAGTTATGGAATGATAGAAAAAGTATAGTTTATAACATTAGATTTTTTGTTATAAATTCTTTATACTCAATACAAAGAAGAATTTATAAAACATTTAATCCTAAAGAGATAAAGGAATATTATTTAGATATACAATATCTAGTAAATCATACAGGGTTCTAATAAAAGGACCAGGATTGTAGAAGAATCAGTATGTGTCAAATTTGTTGAGAAAAGTCCATATAAACCGAAGACTTGTTTAAAAAATCTTGAGGAATACCTTTAAAATTTAGATATAAATTCTAATTTTGGTGATAATTAAATAGAAAATCCAGTAGAAAAATATCCTAGTTATATGGATATATTTGAACCTAAACCTATATAAGAAAATTAAGTGTCAGGTAATTCTATCTCTAGGTCTATTAAGACTAATAGAGACCATCTCTTAGATGCTATTATAGGAGACCTATATAAAAGAACTCAGACTACATATTCTCTTAGAAACCAAGATTAACATGAATATTTATTATCAAATATTGAACATAAGAACATCATAGATGAAATTATTGACTATTTATGGGTAATGGAATTGAATGAATAGATTAATTGGTTTAAAATAAAAAATTTCTTGGAATATTTTGACATACATAAGGACTAACAGAGAATTTGAACTAAATGGGTGTTTAGGAATAAATTAGATGATCCAATCACTATAATTAGAAATAAAGATAGAATAGATACACAAGGATACAATCAAGAGGAAGGTATTGACCATGAGGAAACATTTTCACCATTACCTAGACTTAAAACTATTATAATATTACTTTAATTGAAAACAAATTTTAATTTTAAATTAAAATGAATGGATGTTAAGAGTGCATTTTTAAATGGTTATATAATAGATGATGTTTTTGTAGAACAACCCCTAGATTAATAAATATACACTTTCTAAATCATTTATATAAATTAACAAAATATTTATATGTTTTAAAATAAGATTATAAAGTTTTTTATGATATGGTTAACTCATTTTTTTTATTTCTAAAGGTTTTTTCAAAAATAATAGTTGAAACTAATTTATTTATTAAATAAATTTCAAATGATGTTTTAGTAGTACAAATATATGTTGATGATATTATTTTTGGATACTAAATTTTAAAAAATTATGGAAGGAGAATATAATAATTTCATAAGGAGATTTTTTCATTGAGATATTAATGATTATCATGAAAAATACCTATGAAATTAACCTCATTTTTGAGCTTTGGTTTTTTTACATCATTTACCCACATACCCTTAATATAAAAAGTAGTTTGAACCTAATGGTGAATCCTTAATGATTATTTGTGATTTTTTTTCTATGGAGTAGAGAAAGTGGATGCATTATAATCCTATGGTAAAGAGCATGATTTTAGGTATGCACATAATTCCATTATATTTACAACTTGATTATGAGTGAAAAAATATTAAAGTTATGAAAATTTAAAATGAAATTAAAATTAAAATTAAAATATAAATATAAATGGAAGGATGAATAAGAATGTTTTAGTAATAAGAGGAAAAATAAAATACATGGTTGACACGTTTCTTTAAAAATAATGGTTTTTTAATAAATAGATGGATGAAAGTGGATGCCACATTTCATGCATATATTTTTAAAATTAAAAATAATGGTTTTGTAATTTAATTTTTTAATTCATGGAATTATTTATTGTTTTATTTATTTTATTCTAAGTTAAATGTGATAATTATTTTAAGGATGAAATAAGAAAAATATTGATAAAATTCAAACCAAAATGATTCTATATCATGTGAAATAGATTTTGTAATTAACCGACCCAAGTTACCCTCAAACCTGACACCTAACCCATTACATCACATACCTGAATGGAGTTCCCGATCCCCATGGGCTGGTGAAAAACACCTAACCATAAAAAAACCAGAGGGAATGATTTAATCCAGCCTAAAACATGGCATATATATATATACATGGAGAAATATGGAACAAAGAAAATATAATAAATATATTCCATAACTATAAGAAAATAGCATAAACAAAATGACTGTAAAAGTACCCAAAATATCCAAGAGAAAAGACTAACTACAAATGACCAAAAACAAATAGCTACTCCATGTGGTAGCATGGACGAACTCCCACTATCTCACCACTAGCTACCCAACTCAAATGACAGAAAACCTCACTACCTCACTTCGACACCTTACATTTCCCTACATTGGAAGACATACATATGTCTGAAAACCACCAAAGGGGTATACAGGGGTTGAGATAATAAGCACAATAGGATCTCACCCCGATGTTCTATAATAAGTCTCTTTATAACAATTCTTGTATGCTAATTTAAATAAAACACAACATGAATAGAAGTAAAGCAGTTTCATAGAAAAAATTGTAATAAGTTCCCTTTTCACAATTCTAAAACAAAAGAGGATATATCAATTTGAAACAAAATTTTCCATATAATCTTTCATAAGTATAAACATCGAAATCAAGGCTAAAATAAAAAAGTCGTGAAAAAAAACAATCGAACATGTATCAACATAAAGGATCATTATAGGTCAGACTAGAATACTACTCATACCATAATCAATCAAGTACACAATCTAGTTTATAGAACAAAATCCTAGGAAGTAGAGGAATACCCCATGAGTAAACTCTCTAAAAATTTCAATATCAGTACCCTAGAACATTATGCCTAAGAAATAGAAGAAAATACCATGGGAAAACCTCCTGATAATCATAAAAAAAGGATGATGGCCTCAAGCTAAACGTTCCACCTAAGTAACCATGGTAATCCATGTGCTCAGTTTTTAAAATTAATTTCAATGCTTTGAAAACCATTTCAAAACCATTTTTTAAAAATAAACATTTTATTTCATTTTACCTTCAACCACGAAAAACCATTTTTCATTAAAAAATATCTTCAACACACACAAAACATTCATGCCAATTCCATGTATAAATTAGTTTAGAAATAAAGAACAATAAGGTTCATGAATATAGGCTAGAGGTGAAAACACCTACCTTGAAACATTGTTCGTACATTCCCACAGTGGGATCTAGCAACAACGAAAACTCAATGACATCAATGAAGGCCCTAGAACCCAGTCTACACATCTAAATGTTGAACCTATTGAGAAATAAGGATGGAAGAGAAGAGGAAACACCACATACCTCAAGAACAAACACAAAACACACCACAACCAAAAAAGGAATGACTCTTAGAATGAGATCACACAATAGATCTATAGGAAGACATGAAGAAACACCAATTCAGACCAATGAATCTAATAACACAACTCAAGGGTGCTACCATAATCAATGGAAATAAATAATTATAAAGGTCACCCAATCAGAGAGATTCATCACAAACACAATGATATTGAATGCCTAATGGATCGATTAGGAAGGAATAGAGTCTCCCCAAATCACCGGAGAGGGACCCTCAATTGAGATCAAAGGAGAACTAGCAGCCAAATGGGCACTGAAACCCCATACGGAGCCCTAAGAATCCCTACTCAGAAAATTACATGATGTTTAATACATTTACACGTCATGAAATCCATGATTTACAAATACATTGAAAAATCAGTTTACTCATATTAAAATCCAATGTTTAGTTAATTCATGATGTGTAAAAAATCATCACATCATGTAAACTTTCATGGTGTGAACCCTTTTGACGGTATGCACCCAACAACCATTACACATCGTGTAACCTTGTAAAATTCTCTATAAATATCTTATAGCCAACAAAAAAATCTAGAAACCTACATCTAAAACTCCATGCCAAAATGGAACTCAAAGAGGGGGAAAATATACCCGTTCAATGTAACAGGATATTAGAAACTCCCCACCATAACGACACTCCATCACTAGGAATTCATGTAGAATATATAACCCCTAGAAAAAGATGAGGCCACTAACCCCTTATCAATGACTCACATTCCCAAGTATCAGTTTAATCTGATCTATGTTTACATAGAACTATGACCAATGGAATCGACTTACAATGCAATAATTTCACTTGAGAGTCAACAATCTCAACTGATTTCTACAAAATAGAAACATATGGCTCTAAATAAATTTCTTCCCAACTCAGAATGTGAGTGAGATCATGATAGTACTTCATAAGCATAGATATATGGAAGATATCATGAATACCTATCAACTGAACCATCAATTCTATCCAATAAGAAACCTTCCTAAGCTTCTCAGTGACCTCAAACAATCCAACATATATTGTAGCTAACTTTCCTTATTTTCCAAGCCAATGGTGATCCAACCGAGGACAAACTATCTAGAAAACCCAGTCACTAATGTAAAAATCCAAAGGACGATGTCATTAATCCTTATATGATTTCTATTGACTCTAGGTTGTAAACACATGTCAATGTACATCCTGAATCTTTTGTGACATCTCCTGAACCAAAATTAGTTAAACTAAAGATACTTCACCCACCACATCCCAAAAAGGAGGTCATTTAAATGGGCGACCAAACATCACCTTAAAGGGAGCCAATATAATCAATGACTAATAACTATTGTTGTAAACAAACTCAACCAGTCCTAGATGGCTATCTCACAATCCACTAAAATCGTAGACACAAACATGAAGCATATCCTCTTGTATTTGAATCACATGCTCCATTTGATCATCTATCTATGGATGGTAAGTCGTTCTCAACTGGACATGATTTCCCATCACCTCTTAAAGACTCCTGTAGAACCTTGATGTAAAACTAGTGTCCCTATCTGAAATAATGGAAAAATGACTCCCATGTACCTCATAATCTCATGAACATACATCTTACCCATATCTTCAACCTTATTAGTATCCTTGATCAGAATGAAATGAGAAGACTTCGTCAACCGATCATCAATTACCCATATAACATTCCTCCCATAGATAGTCCATGTTAATCTAAAAACAAAATCCATGGATACCTCTTCCTATTTCCAAACTGACATCAGAAGAGGCTAAATAAAGGAAGATGGATTCAAGTTCTCCAACTTTATCTATTAGAAGGTGTAAAAATGGGACACATAATCCAAAATTTCATGTACCTGACCACAAGAATCTTTGTCTCATTTCATAATACATATTTGTAGTTCCTAGATGAATAAACCATGAAGATCCATGATAATTAAGAAAAGACTAAACTCCTCACAGATACTGGGATGGAAACCCTCTTCCCAAAATGAAGCATACCATCTAAAGAGAGGGACCAACCATAGATGGTCTCCACACCATAAAAATATTTATTTAATTTTACTAAACTCATTATCCTACTACTAACTCAACAAAATATACTCTAGGAGAGATGATGATAACTGAAAACTATTCATTACCATACCTAAAATATCCTCCTAAGAATCTAGGTGTAACTGAGTGAAAGTCCCCATAAGGTTCCACTCCCCCTTCAATTCTAGAACAGCCTGCGGCGGTAATTTCCTACCAAGAGAATCTGAAATGACATTCCCCGTCCCCAAGGTGTTGGTGATATAAAATTCAAACATTTGAAGTTATTCTACACAACATCTCTATATAAGATTCAATTATTTTTTGAGAAAAGATATAACTCAAAATATTATGATCAGAAAAGACCATGAACCTATCCCAAAAAAGATAGTGTCGCCAACATTTAAGCACATTAATAATTGTAATGTGATCTAAATCTAGTGTGGGGTAATTTTTCTCATGCAACCGAAGCTAACAAGAGTCTTATGCTACCACATGGTCATCCCACAAAATAAAACATCCCATACCAATATTAGAAGAATCACAAAACACAACGAACCCCTTACCAGGATTAGGTATGATACGAATTAGAGTCGATGTCAAAAGTCACTTTAGTTCATCAAAAGAATACTATCACTCAGAATCCCATGTGAATTTCTCTAATTTCCTGGTAAGAGCAATTAAAGGCGACGCCAGCTTAGAGAAATCCTTAATAAACCATTTTTAGTATCTAGAAATACCAATGAATCTCTATATCTCAAAGACATTTTGTGGTTCTTTCTAGGTCCATATGGCCTTTAACTTCTCAAGATCAACTGATAATCCATGTTGATAAATCTTGTGCCCTAATAAATTTACATCATGAATCTAGAAAATAAAATTTTAAATCATTCTATAGAAATAGTGACTAATAAAAATTTACATAACCAAAATCAGATGGTGCTCATGCTCATTCTCGTATTATGAATAAACAAAAATATAATCCACAAACACTACCAAAAAAGTGTTGAGAAATTGATATAATATATGATTCATCAATACCATAAAAATTGTAAAAGATTTATTTAGAACCAAAGGAATAAACATATATTTATAATGGCCATACCTACTCTTGAAATATTTTGTTGGTATATCAAACTCCCAAACTCTGAGCTGATGATAACCCAACCCAAGATCAATATTAGAAAACCACTTTTCCCCCTTTAATAGATAAAAAAATATTACACATGAGGAAAATGATAATTTTTCTTAACTATTACCTAGTTCAACTTCCGATAGTCCAAACACAACCAAAGTTGACCATTTAACTTATCAGAAAAGAGCATAGGGGTTATCCAAGTTGAAACTCTAGAAAAAAAAAACAATTTTCCAATAGGCCATTTGACTAAATATTAAGCTCTTTAAACTCTGATGGTGCCATATGATAAGAAGGTTTCGATATCAGCTATGTCCCTGGCACTAAGCCAATTGAAAACTCTACCTCTCTTTTTGGAGGAAGACTAGAAAAGTCATCTGGTAAAATGTTAGAAAAGTACTAAATAACAATGGGAATATTTACAACAAAAGAAAATTCATTGGGTTCAATCGCAATAGTAGAAAAAAACTCCTGAGATCTGGGTGGGAAGGCCCGACACAACCAGACCTCGAGTCCCACTCCACCAAAAACACATGATAGATACCATTGGTATAAAGAAACAAAAAAAGTGATAATAATAATCAACCATAGCTTGATGAGTGATGAGACAATCCATACAAAAAATTACGTCAAACAAATCTAGATCAAGAATGAGAAAATACTAGACTAACTCTTCATTAGTTGTCGTTAACAAACAAGGACACAAAAAACCCATTCTATTTCCTCTTACCAAGATGTGTCACTAACTTCATTAAAATGGAAATAAGTTCCATTAGAAGTTTTAGAATATAAAAAAAATGTAAAAATATAAATGATAATGAGGCACCAATTTTGAATAAATAAATCTCTACAAAAGAGGCAATAAATATAGTACCTATCACTATTTCTTGACCTGAATAGAACTCTACTGGAAATTCATCTACTGCATGAAATTTATTCACTCCTAATCCCTTTGGCTAGAGAACTTTAGTCCTTGAAGCATTTGATATCCGTTTAGTAGACATTGGAGGCGACAATGTAATGACCCAAACTTTTAATAATTTATGTTTCCTTTGTTGTGTGTGATTTTATTTTATACTCAACAAAACTATTTCATTTAAAGAAATGATTATAATTAAAATAAGACTACTGGGTTGCAACTGTTATATGACCGTTGGTCAATATGACCGTTGGAAAGTAAACTATATGTTGTGATTATTATTATATAAAAACAAGTGAATTTGGTTAATTAATACAGAAAGAAGATACGATGGCCTCATCCAGTAATCTCGGGCTAATCGAAGCCCATATGACAGAACTGGAGAAGGAGGTATCACCATTGGGTTTTTCTTTGGACGAAACCCAAGTTGAACTTCACCGTGTGATGCTGGAATAGAATTGCCTTCGGGAGAAGTTTAAGCTTATAGAAATCACTACTCGTGCAATGTTGGCCAAGCCACCCTCAGATTCTCTCACCTTATCACACCATACACTTAGGTCCTATGCTGGTGTGATAAGGGGATATGTAACGAGACTATAGCTACTTTGCGTAATCCTTTTTTATAAATAAAATTGTGTTTCATTCTTATGGTGAAGTTTGTGATTTTCAAATGTTTGAATGAATATTGGATGTATTTTATTGATGAATTTTGAAAAAAAAGATATTTTAAAATATTTATTTAAACCTTAAATAATTAATTATGTGTACCGATTTTCAAAAAATGGTCTTTTGAAAATGTGTTCAGTAAAAAATTTAGAGTCTAGTAACATCAACTTAATTTTTGGTGAATAGTAAATCATGAATAGTGATTTCCCACTTAGGATTAGTAATGTGACCAAATGTATCAGTAATATCACTTAAATAAATTATTAATATAATTTAGGCACATTGATTAAGTAATGTGATTCAATAAAATAGGTAAATAAAAGTTTCAGAAATTATTAGTAAAGTTTTAGTTTTTTTGGGTGAATTGTGTTTTTTAATTAAAAATTAAATGTAAAATATTTATAAAATTATTTTTATAAAATGGAGTGCATTTTTGAATTCATAGCATCGATATTATGTTAAGGTGAATTTTTGGGATTTTTCTGAAAAAGTTGAATTTTCAGTGAATAGGGAATTTTCAGTTTAGAGTTTCGGGTGTTTAATGATGTCTTTAAGGATGTAATAACTATGAAATAATTCTGGTCGACTTATTAATAGTAATATAAGGTATGAGGTATCCCATGTGGCCAATACCTTGAGGAAATATCTTTTTATAGCCCATGGTTTTTCGAATACCACCGATGAAGTGTCCCTTGGTAATTAATGCCTTGTCCTCTCACTTCCCCTATAAATACCGAGAAATTATCTCATCCTTTTCATTAAAAAATCCTATTAAATGAAGTTATGGTCTCCTTAACTCCCAAGGAGTCCTTCCAAGGTTCCCTCAAGCCTCCCAAGGTCCCACAATTCAAGCTTTTGAAGTTACTCTTCATGGTAAGGGATTCTTTCACCCTCCTCTTCTAAGGCATGACATTCTTTATGTTGTATCTTTGAGTTTCCATCTATTTATGTTTAGGGTATGTTCTTATATGTTATTATTACTGTCCATTTTTTTTCCAAATGATGATATAACCTTTATTCTCTCATCAATTTTTTTTCTGAATTTTTAAGTGACGCCGTTATGCTGCCGAATTTCTCGAAAAAGGAATCACGTCTTCTCTTTTCTTTCATGTTTCCTTTTCATGTGGTCTGTCATTCAAATTTCCATACCATGTTCTTATCTCCGTGTTGTTCTATATTTATACTGTATTATAATTTATTTATGAGTGGGTTACTCTTTTACTATCTCCTTAAAATGTTTTCTAAAACCATGTTATATAGTCGTTATGCTGCAGAAATATCGCCTCAAAATTTATCTCTTTCTCTCAAGAAATTACCTTGTTAATTTATGTGAATAACCAAACCTATTTATTTTATATGGGTGTTCATAAATATATAAATATGATATATTCTAATCTGTAATGGACATACATATAACCCTCACTCCCTTTCCATGGGTTATAAAGGACATAATGATCCTGTTTTTAAGTACTATTCAAAACGTCATGATTTTGAAATAAAACCCATTTCTTTTATTCTCTGTGGGTTATTTATGAAATTATTGATTATGATCTATGTGGATCAAATGTAAGTAAAGATATATATAGGGTGCGCCCTGATAGTACTCCAATGCATTGGGTAAAGATTTAATCTCTAGAGATGATAACTTTCACGACACCTTGGTGAATAACCTTTGTAAATTTTATGACACATTGAGGATGGAACTTTGTGATATGTTCATGAATGTATAAATGAAATGTTGTAGCCACATATTCAAGTTATGTTTCAAGTTCTCTTATTTATGATATGCCTATACATCCATTTCTCATGTCTCTATGTTTTTATTCAAGTTCTTAATGATATCACAAGTAAACTGCTTCCTTGTTTACCCTTATTGGGCCTTCTACTCACCCTTTACTTTGATATATGTCTCCAGGATATGAAAGTACATAATTGTACTTTGTATGGTCTTATGATGAAGCCTTACAAGTGGATTAGAAGAATGTGTTATGTTGTTCTTCATGTTTTGTGTTCCTTATTTTCAAGACACTAGACTTTGAAGATCCTCTATTTGTAAAATGTAATGAAAAGTTAAGTAATAAAAAGGCGAGATGCCATTGTTGGTATCAAAGGATAGTTTAGTTATTTATGGAAATTAGGATATGAAAACTTTAGGAAGAACCCTATATAAAAGTTTAAATATAGGACAACTTCCTGGTATTTTAGTGAGTGTTGAGTAAGTGGTTCATCAAGTGAATACATCCCTGTCTAGATATGAGCAGATAGAGGTGGCTCTGGCACAGATGTACATAGGGGTAAAACCCGAAAACACCTCTTTGAGCTATAATCGAATGAGAACTGGTACATGACTATGGTCATTGATGCACTCTTGGTTACGACACTCCCAGGGGATATGTTTGGTTAATCACATGCTTTTTATGAATCATTATGAAGGAATTATAGGGTAATGTAATTGTTTAAGCATGATGTTTTAAGACAAAAAATACTTTATAGTTAAAAGATTCATAAATGAAATAAGTTTCTCACTAAGGATTTATTCTTTTAGAAAATGGCAGGCAATAGGAGGAATAATGAAAATGGTGACTACAATGGACCATGTGCTGACACCCCTCCGATGGAAGCTGGAATGGAAACCTTTATACGAATGATGAACCAAATAACTCAAGTTATGGGAAATAACTTGAATCAAGATAAGATACCAATCTCACCGCAAAGCTAACAACATGTTTTGAGTACTTTATGCATCAGCGAACACCAACCTTCAGTGGATCAATAGACCCATTGATTGCTGAACAGTGGACCAGCTCTATAGAGAAGATATTTTCTGTTTTGCGATGTTCAAAGAATGAGAAGGTCACCCTGGCCATCTATCGCTTAGAGGGAGAAGCTGATCAGTAGTGGGAACTGATCCAAAATATGAGGAAAAGAGTGGAAGTTAAATCTATGGAGTGGGAAGAGTTCAGAGGGATCTTTTTCAATAAGTATTTCCCTTGTTCCATGAGAACAAGAATGGAGAAGGATTTTCTCGAGCTGAAGCAGAAGGAGAATGAATCTGTGGGAAGCTACGGGATGAATTTCACAAGGCTTTCATGATATAATTCTAGCTTTGTCATGGATCCAAATGTTAAGGTTGATAGATTATTTGGTGGATTGAGACCTCATATATGGAAGAATCCCACCAACTGAGACTATGATAACTATGAAGAGATCGTGCAGAGTGCGATGAAAGTTGGGCTAGAGTTTGGTGAGACGCAGTGGTCTCATAAATCCAATGACAATAAGAGATATATGGAGCCCATATTAGGGAGTACTTTTGATTAGGGAAGAGGAGGAAAGAAAGTGAAACATCCCAGATGTAATAAATGTGGGAAGAAACATTTCGGGAACTGCCTGATTGGGAGCGGGAGATGCTACAAGTCTGGCAGAGATGGCCACATTGTGAGGAATTTTCATGGTGAGGTGAAACCTCAACTTCCAAATACAAATGAAAATGGGAAGATAGTGCATGCCCTACCTGATTTCCAGTGCTTCAAGTGTGGACAACGTGTGCACTTTTCCAATCACTTTCCAAATATGAGGGTAGTGGAGGGGAACCACCATCAGCCTTATAAAAGGCCAAGGGAGCAGGGTCCTGCTTTTGCTATCACGACCGCTGAAGTTGAAGCTCCAAATGATGTGGTAGCAAGTACTCTTGTTTTCCTCTCAATGCTAGAAAGAACTTTGTTTGATTCTAGTTCTACAAATTCCTTTATTTCCTCCAAGTTTGCAAAGAATTTATAATCAACCCCCAAAGTGCTAGAAGTAGAGTTTTCAGTCAAGACTCCTGGTGGGACTATCCAAGCATCATCAGTGTTTAAGAACTCTAGTATTTACTTTAGTGAGCACAATATTATCACAAATATAGTAGTCATTCCCATGCTGGAATTCGACATTATACTAGGGATGGACTGGATCTCAAAGTATAATGCTAAGATCAATTGCAGAAGTAAGGAAATATCAGTAGTCTTGAATGGAAAACATACAGTTATCTTCCAAGGAGAGATATCTCAACCTCATATTTGTTTAAAAGAACCCCCTATATCTTTCTTTATGGAGTTTACCGGTGAAGAAGTAGTAGGATATGAGAGTTTGATGATAGAAAATGTCCCCATCACCCAAGAATATGTTGATGGATTTCCTGAGGAGTTACCCGAACCTCCCCCAGAAAGAGAGGTAGAGTTCTCTATTGATCTCTTACCTGGATCTCATCTGATATCAAACACCCCATATAGGATCGAAAATATGGAGCTAGAGGAATTAAATAAATAACTCCAAGATCTTTTGAAGAAGGGTTTTATCCGGCCGAGTGTGTCTCCTTGGGGAGCACCAGTTCTCTTCATGAAGAAGAAGGATGGATCGATGCAACTATGAATTGATTACAGAGAACTAAATGGGATAGCAGTGAAGAAAAAATACCCTCTTCCAAGAATTGATGACTTATTTGACCAACTTCGTGGGGATCAATTATTCTCTAAGATTGATCTTCGATCTGGTTATCATCAATTGAGGGTGAAGAAAGAAGATATTCCAAAAACTACCTTCCTATCAAGATATGGGCATTATGAGTTTGTTGTTATACCTTTTGGACTGACTAATGCACCTACTATTTTTATGGATTTGATGAGTAGAGTCTTTAAGTACTACCTTGATAACATTTTGATAGTTTTTATTAATGATATTTTGATATATTCCAAAAGTCTTGAGGAGCATGAGGATCATCTAAGGGCTATTTTGCAAACTCTATGGAAGGAGAGACTTTTTGGGAAGTTCAGTAAATTTGAATTCTGGTTACAACACGTATCTTTCTTGGGGGACATTATAACCAATGAAGGAATCACATTTGACCCTGAAAAGACAAAAGTTGTAGAGGAGTGGCCTCAGCCTACAACAATAACTGAGATTCTAAGTTTCCTTGGATTAACTGGATATTATAGGAGGTTTTTGAAGAACTTTTCATGAATTTATAATCCATTAACCAAGTTAACTTGAAAATGGGTCAAGTTCATCTAGAAAAAGGAGTGTGAGGATAGTTTCCAAGATCTGAAGAGGAGATTGGTTACTGCACCCATGTTAACTCTGCCCTCAAGTGGAGAAGGAATCATTATTTTTAGCGATGCATCTCTAAAAGGGATTGGGTGCATCCTCATGCAAAATGACAAGGTCATTGCTTATGCATATCAACCTTTGAAGATTCATGAGAAGAATTATACTACTCATGATCTGGATCTCTCTGTGGTCGTTTTTGCTCTGAAGATATAGAGGCACTATCTTTATTGGGAGAAATTTGATATATACATAGAACATCAAAGTTTGAAGTATATTTTCACACAAAATTAATTGAACATGTGAAAAAGGAGATGGTTGGAAATTCTTAAAGACTATGATTTTTCAATTAATTATCACCCCAGAAGAGCAAACAAAGTTGCTGATGCATTAAGTAGGAAAGACCCAGTTGTTCTTCCCATGACGAGGATTCAAAAGGATCCTTTGATCAATGACCTAGTAAAGCTGGATATAGGAATTATAAGGGAAGGGACATCATCAACCCTAACCCAAATTATTTCTCAACCAACATTACTAGAGAAGATCAAGAAAGCTTAGAAAAAAGATCCTTTGTTACAAGAGAAGTATGAGGCTATAAAGGATGGAAAGTTTCCTGAGTTCAATATTGATCAAGAAGGTGTACTGAGATTTCATACAAGACTATGTGTCCCATCTATTCTGGAAATAAATAAGGATCTAATAGATGAAGCTCGTAGCTCTACTTTCTCTATACATCATGGAAGAACAAAAATGTATAGGGATCTTCATGATCATTATTGGTGGGATAATATGAAAAAAGAGATTGATGACTACACTTAAAGGTGCCTAGTATGTTAGTAAGTGAAGGCAGAGTGACAACTTCCTAAAGGGGTATTGCAACCACTACCCATACCGTCATGGAAGTGGGACAATATCACTATGGACTTCATCACTGGTCTTCCGAGAACTTCCAAGGGAAACAATGCGATATGGGTTATTGTGGACCGTCTCGCCAAGACTACCCATTTTATCTCTATTCGAGAAGATTTATCTCTTGATCAAATTACCAGGATTTACGTGAAGGAAGTGTTAAGGCTGCATGGAGTTCCACTTTCTATCGTATCTGATCATGATCCAAGGTTCATATAAAAATTTTGGAGAAGTCTTCAACATGCTCTGAGCATTGAATCGAATTTCCGTATGGCATGTCACCCCCAAACTGATGGCCAATATGAAAGGACTATTCAAACACTTGAGGACATATTGAGAACTTGCTCAATGGAATTTAAAGGTGGATGGAATCAACATCTCACTTTAGTTGAGTTCTCTTAAAACAACAGCTTTCACTCGAGCATTCAAATGGAACCCTATGAAGCTATATATGGGAAGCACTGTAGAACTCATACTTGTTGGGACGAAGCTGGTGAGAGGAAGCTTCTTGAGCCTGATCTTGTGCAAGAGTTGACAGAAAAAGTTCATGCCATCCAGCAATACATTAAGGCTACTCAGAGTTGTAAAAAGATCTATGCCAACAACCGTCGAAGGGACTTGGAGTTTGATGTTGGTGACAAAGTTTTTCTTCGGATTTCCCCTTATAAGAGAGTCATCAGGTTTGGGAAGAAACAGAAGCTTAGCCCTACGTACATTGGCCCTTATGAAATCTTTGATCGCGTGGGAGCTGTAACCTATCGGCTTGAACTTCCTCCAAATCTAGAACAAGTTCATGACATATTCCACATATCCCTCTTGACGAAGTATATACCTGACCCTTCACATGTACTGAACCCAGAGGTGGTACAACTGGAACATGAACTGTCTTTTGAGGAGCAGCCAATGGAGATCGTGGATCATAGAGACAAGGTTCTATGAAACAAGACTAACCACCTTGTTAAGGTGTTGTAGAGGAACCAAAAATATGAAGAAGCCACGTAGGAACCAGAGGAGTCTATGAGGCAGAAGTACCCACACCTTTTCTTTTCTGAGGGTAAATGATAAAATTTCGTGGATGAAATTTCATATGGGGGGAAGAATGTAATGACCCAAACTTTTAAAAATTTATGTTTCCTTTGTTTGTGTGTGGGTTTATTTTATACTCAATGAAACTATTTCATTTAAAGAAAGGAGTATAATTAAAATAAGACTGTTGGGTTTAAACTGTTATATGACCGTTGGTTAATATGACTGTTAGAAACTAAACTCTATGTTGCGATTATTATTCTATAAAAACAAGTGACTTTGTTTAATTAATACGGAAAGAAGATACGATGGCCTCATCCAGTAGTATCGGGACAATTAAAGCCCATATTACAGAATTGGGGAAGGAGGTAGCACCATTGGGTTTTGCTTTGGACCAAACCCAAGCCGAACTTCACCGTGTGAAGCTGGAACAGAATCGACTTTATGAGAAGTTTAAGCTTATAAAAATTACTACTCATGCAATGTTGGCCAAGCCATCCTCAGATTATATCACATTACCATACCTTACACTTAGTTCCTATGCTGGTGTGATAAGGGGATATGTAACGAGACCGTAGGTACCTTGCGTAATCCTTTGTTATAAATAAAATTGTGTTTCCTTCTTATGGTGAAGTTTGTCAGTTTTCAAATGTTCGAATGAATATTGGATGTATTTTATTGATGAATTTTGAAAAAAATGATATTTTAAAATATTTATGTAAACCTTAAATAATTAATTTTGTGTAATTATTTTCAAAAAATGGTCTTCTGAAAATGTGTTCAATAAGAAATTTAGAGTCTAATAACTTCAACTTAATTTTTGGTGAATAGTACATCATGAATAGTGATTTTACACTTAGGATTAGTAATGTGACCAAATGGATTAGTAATCTCACTTAAAGAAAGTATTAATATAATTCAGGCACCTTGATTAATTAATGTGATTCAATAAAATAGGTAAATAAGTGTTTCAGAAATTATTAGTCAAGTTTTAGTTTTTTCGGGTGAATAGTGTTTTTTAAATTAAAAATTAAATTAAAAATATTTATAAAAATATTTTTATAAAATGGATTTCATTTTTGAATTCATAGCATCGATATTATGTTAAGGTGAAATTTTAGGATTTTTCTGAAATAGTTGAATTTTCGGTGAATAGTGAATTTTCAGTTTAGAGTTTCGGGTGTTTAATGATGTATTTAAGGATGTCATAATTATGAAATCATTCTGGTCGAATTATGAATAGTAAGATAAGGTATGATGAGTCCCAAGTTTCCAGTACGTTGAGGAAATATCTTTGGATAGCCCATGGTTTTGCCAATACCACTGATGAAGTGTCCCTTGGTAATTAATGCCTTGTCCCCTCACTTCCCCTATAAATACCAGGCCATTATCTCATCTTTTTCATTCCAAAATCCTACACAAAGATGTTTTGGTCTCTTTACTTCCCAAGGAGTCATTCCAAGGTTCCCTCAAGCCTCCCAAGGTCCCAAAATTCAAGCTTTCAAAGTTACACTTCAAGGTAAGGGATTCTTTCACCCTCCTCTTCTAAGGCATGACTTTCTTTATGTTGTGTCTTCTAGTTTCCATCTATTTATGTTGAGGGTATGTTATTATATATTATTATTACTGTCCATTTTATGTCCAAATTATGAGAGACCCTTTCTTCTCTCATCAATTTGTTTTCTGAATTTTTAAGTGACGCCGTTAGGCTGTCAAATTTCTCGAAAAAGGAATCACGTCTTCTCTTTTATTTCATGTTTCCTTTTCTTGTGGTATATCATTAAAATTACCATACCATGATATTATATACATGTTATTATATATTTATACTATATTATAAGTTATTTATGAGTGGTTTAATCTTTTACCCTATCCTTCCAATGTTTTCTAAAACCATGTTATATAGCCGTTATGCTGCAGAAATATCGCCTCAAAATTTATATCTCTTTCTCTCAAGAAATTACCTTGTTTATTTATGTGAATACCCAGACCTATTTCATGTCTATGGGTGTTCATAAATATATAAATATGATATATTATATTCTGTAATGAACATACATATAACCCTCACTCCATTTCCATGGGTTATAAAGGACATAATGATCCTTTTTTTAAGTACTATTTAAAACGTCATGATTTTGAAATGAAACTCATTTCTTTTATTCTCTGTGGGTTATTTATGAAATGTTTGATTATGATCTATGTGAGTCACATGTAAGTAAATACATATTAAGGGTGCGCACTGATAGTTCTCCAATGCATTGGGTAAATATTTAATCTCTAGAGATGACAATTTTCACGATACCTTGGTGAATTACCTTGGTAATTTTTATGACACCTTGGGGATGGACCTTGGTGATATGTTCATGAATGTCTAAATGAAATGTTATAGCTAGATATTGAAGTTATGTTTCAAGTTATCTTCTTTATGATATTCCTATTAATCCATTTCTCATGTCTCTATGTTTTTATTCAAGTTCTTTTTGATATCACAAGTAAAATGCTTCCTTGTTTACCCTTACTGGGCCTTCTGCTCACCCTTTACATTGATGTATGTCTCAAGGATATTAAAGTCAGTATTTTTATTTTGTATGATCTTATGATGAAGCCTTACAAGTGGATTATGATAATGTTTTATTTTGTTCTTCATGTTTTATGTTCCGGATTTCCAAGTCACTAGACTTTAAAGATCCTCTATTTGTAAAATGTAATGAAAAGTTATGTAATAAAATGGCAGGATGCCATAGAAAAACCTAGATCATAATGATAAATAGTCATATCTTGATAGAATAATTGTAGGTGACCAATGAATCTCCATCATTTGCACATATTGTCAGGTATAAGACAAGAACATCTAGTGTGTTCGAACTTACCACACTAATAGAAAATCAGAGTTACATTGCTAGCTATAACAGATGGTGTAGAGGAGGATCATTACCAAGAGCCACGTCCACCACTCCTGCAATGATCTTTACACTTCCAGTTCTTTCCATGCATGCCACTAAAGCTACCACTAAATGGAAGATAATGGGTTTGAAAATCCAACCTTTCCTTCCATACTCATCTCTAAAATCATAGATCCTTCTACTATCTCCTTATAGATAGAAATATTTAACATAAGCACCTATGATTTGATATCTAGTTGCAAACCCTACAGGTACATATGGGCCTTCAACTGGTCATTCTTTACCACTTTAAGAGAAAAATAGACAAAGTCAACAAACCGATTGGTGTATGCCGACACCGAACACTCTCCTTGCTGCAAAGAGAGGAAATATAGATATTTTTCCAACATTATTGATTATAGAAAAAACTATTGGAATAACATGGTTTGGAAGTCCTTCCAATCCAAGTACACAAGTATATCTTCATAGACTATGAAATCCCACCATCACTCACCAAAACTGTTGATCCTAAATGCTTCACACTTTTCCTTGATATTCTTAGGTGTCTCCAGAAATTCGAAGATTTTATCGATCTAATCCATTCAATCCTCCACCTATTGAGGTTTATTAATTCGTTTAAAGGACAAAGACTTTTCATGAAATAATTCATACAAATGATCTCTCTCTCGTCTAGATCTTGGATGTACCTCAAAAACTATGTTCTGAACTCATAGTACATTCTGATCAACAAGACAAACTGCCCATACTATAGGATTGATGAGATTTTGATCTATTGGTGGATTCCCATGAGGAGAATTAGTTTCACCATATTGAGGAACTCATGGAATACATTACATAGACATATTTTTGTACACTAAAATAGAAGAAATATCAAGACAATATATTAAATCTCAGTTCAAGCCAAAAAACCCATAAGCAGAAACTGATATTTAAAATAAAACCCAACTCTAGATACACATAACCCAATTTACCATTGAAACTAGAGTATCATCATGAAAAAAGCTAACCAGTCACTTTTATCAATATACCACACAAGTCCTGTCAATACTATCTTTAGTCTAACAGACTTCCCAAGACAAGGAATCTTGGGGATAGACCTCCATTAAAGACACTGTTTAATGAACCGACCCAGTTACCCTCAAACCTGGAACACAAACCATTCTGTCACATAACTGAACGACATTCCCGATCTACATAGGTTGGTGAAAAGCAATTGGGAATCAAACAAATAATCAAAGAGAATGATTTCTCAAAACCTGAATAAACACATAGAATATATATATATACATAGAGAAAGAAGGAATAGTGAAAATATAATAAATATATTCCATAACTGTAAGAAAATAGTGAAAGAAATGAATTTAAAAGTAGCAAAAATCTCTAAGAGATAAGTCCAACTACAAACGATGAAAAAAAACATCAACTATATGTGATAGCACAGACAAACTCCCACCATCTCACCACCATCTACCCAACTCAGTTGAAATGAAACCTCACTACCTCACTATGGTGCCCTACCTTTCCCTGAATTGGAAGACATACATAGGTCTACACACCACCAAAGGGGTGTATATTGTGTGAGATAATAGGATCAATAGGATCCAACCTTGGTGTTCCATTAAAAGTATATTTATAAAAGTTCATGTATGCTCATTCCAATAAAACATGGAATGATAAGTAGTAAAGTAGTTTTATTGAAAACATGGTGAACATTTACCTTTTTCATTGTTCTAAAACAAAATAAAGTATAAAAATTTCATATAAAATTTTCCATATCATCTTTCACAAGAATAAACATGAATATCAAGGATAAAACAACAAAGACATGATAAAAATATAAGCACACATATTAGAAGTAAGGATAACTATATGTCAGACTAGTAGACTACTCATACCACAATCAATCAAGTGTAGAATCCAGTTCCTAGAACATAGGCCTAGGAAGTAGAGGAATATCCCATGAGTAACCCCTTAACAATGTCAATATCAGTCCACTAAAAAAAAATTCCTAGAAAACATAAGAAATCCCCATTACAAATCTCCCAATAATCACAAAAAATGGATGATGGCCTTAAGATGAACCTTCCACCTAAGTACCCAAGGTAACCCATGTTATCGTTTTTCACAATTCATATCAATACTTTGAAAACTATTTCACAATCCATTTCAATGATTTAAAAATAACCCCTTTCTTTCCATTTATTAATAACCAGGGAAAACCATTTTTCACTAAAAACTCTTTTCAACACACATAAAATAGTCATTCTAAATTCATATATATATATCATTTTTTAAATCTGAAATAGTAAGCTTTACCAAAATAGGCTAGAGACAAAACCACCTACCTAGAAACTCAGGTTTCACACACCCACAACATGATAATCCAATAATGAAAACTCAACGACATCAACAAAAGTCCTAGAAACTCGTCTACACATCTTAGAATTGGCCCAATTGAGAAAGAGGGTCAGTGGAGAAGAGGAAACAAAATATACCTAAAAAATGAACACCCACTACACCATAACCAACAAAGGAACAACCTCAAAAATTTGATCGCACAAAAAATCTGTAAGAAGACAAGAAGAAACACCAATTTAGACCAATGAATCCTATAACACAACTCAAGGGAAATGTTGTGATTAATGGAAATAAAGAATCAAAAAGGTCTCCCATACGGAGATGCACGCCACAACTACAACGAAGATTGAATATCGAAAAAATCAATTAGAAAGGAACAGAGTCTCCCAAAATTGTTGGAGAGGGACCCTCAGTCGAGATAAAAGGATGAACAATATCCAAATGGGCCCTCAAACCCTATATAACTCTCTAAAAATCCTCAATTGACAAGTTACATGAATTTTAATACCTTTACAAATCATGAAATCTAAAATTATAAAATATTTCAAAAAACCAGTTACCTAAGATTAAAATTCAATCTTTAATTAACTCACGGTGTGTAAAATCTCATAACATTGTGTAACCTTTCATGGCGTGAAACCTTTTCATAGTATGCGACCAATAACTATTATATGTCATGTAATGTAGTTACACGGAATTTAAATATCTTACAGTTTTCAAAATATCTAGAAACCTATATCTAAAACTCCATGACAAAAAGGTAACTTATAGAAACAGAAAAACATACCTGATCATGGTAATAGAATGTTACAGTTTAAGGCTCAATTCAATGGATCATAATTTAAGAATAAAGTAGAGATAGAGCCGAAAATAATGGAATAGAAAAATTCACATAGTGAATCACCAATTCATGATGTAAATTTCCTTAAAAATTAATGATGGGATGAGAAAAAGATGAAAAAATGAATCCAGGGGTATACCATGAAGATTCACAACCTTCCCTCCCATGTCACACTATGAAACATGCTTGATAGACCCAGTGAGTAACAATTTCAAGTAAAATATTGACTGACCTTTGTATTATTTCTTCTAAACCCCCTGAGTTAACTTGTATAGGTTCATTGGAAAAATTTATGACATTTATAAGTTTGGGGGTGTCATCATGAATAAAAATACAAGGATTAGAGAGGTTCTGAAAAATATTTATTTCGAGACCAGAGCATCTGGGTGAGGTGTTTCACACAACAGAGTCCTACAATTTCACTTCTCTACCATCTCTTTTAGGTTCTTTAATTTTTTTTATTCTACCTCTAATGCCTACCATGTAGTAGTTATTTTATTTTGTTTCCAAGTATTTATTGAAATAGGGAATTTTAATAAATAAATAGTTTTTACTTTTTAATATATATTGGGTTTTCATTTTCTCATCAATTCTTCCAAGTTCTCTTCTTTATTATTTTGATATGTATTACCATAGTATACTGAGGTGAGGGAGAAATAATATTTTTTAAAATGATAACTAGAACTTTGTTTTCACCAAGATCATTGGTCTGACTAAATTATACATTTAAAAATGTGTTAGGGTTACCTAATTTATTAGTTAATAAAAGTACTATAACTATTGATAAATTTGGTGGTTAGTGATACAGAAAAATTTCCATGACCATTAGAATTATTTAAATCTTATTATGATGAAAAATTAGCGGAATAATGATATTTATAATTTATTAATTACAAAAACTTGATCTTTAATACTTGGTGATTTTACCCTCTTTCAACCTTATTAAAAAATCATCACGCTTTATAGATTAATTTCAAATTATATTTAATAATTTTTAAATGAGGTAATTTTATTAAATTAATTAAATTCTCCAAACATATCTCTATGGGATCAACCTTAGAATTTTCAAATCATATACTATGTAATTATATATTTAGTGATTATAGTTTTGTGATTTTATAGATTTATAAATTTTTTGTCCTAATGGTAATTAATGATTCACTATGGGATATCAAAAAAATTATCCTTCAATTCCATGAATTTTAGTTCCAAAAACATAAAATAATTGGGAACAAGGAGGGACCCCTTTGATTTTTATAAAATGAAACTAAATATGAGAGTTTCTTCTCAGCCTAGGATACTCGTTCCTTAAAACCTCAACAATTTTATTTTCAAAATTATTAATATATTTCTAACTCATTTTATCTCTATGATCTATCTTTGTTTGTGAGATATTAATTTTTCCTCATAAATTAAATATGCCTCATATTCCAATAATTTCACTGAAAATCTCATTAATATACTTTTAGTATAATGATTAGTAATGAAAATATTCATATATTGTCTAATATAATCATATCTTTCACATGTCCTCTTTTATATTTTTTAGTCACCACGTATTGATCACATCTTAAGAAGTTCAATATTTTATTCTAAAAACACCTTCTTTCCTTTAGCATCAACACACATTTATAGTTCCTCAATTTTTTTATCCTTTTCTATTTGGTCTGGAGAGATTCCAAACATCCTTTATTGACTTTATCAACTTATTTAAACATATCACATGTATTCTTAAATGACTTAGTAGTACATGAATTCCTATTGCAATCATATGATACCTCTCGGGGAATATTAATCATTCATACATCTACTGGATGACCCTCCAGAATACACCTATCACATACCTCTTTTATTGAATGAAATATATATTGGGGGTTAGTATTTAGTTTATATTTTTAAACATTATTCTTTTTAGTTTTTGGTCTCATACTCTCAAGAACACCGCAATTATTTCATCATTATAGTATGTGACATATTATATAAATAATAATAATCATTGTGGCCATACCCACCACAAGAACAACAATAACCTCTAAATTGTTATCATCGATTTTGATTATATATATATATATATAGTATTATGTTGTTGATGACTTGATTCAATATAATATTTTTTTTATATAAGGAATTGATTTTCCTTCTGTCCTATATTTATTTTATGGGGAATGGTATCTCTCAACAACCTTCATGATCAAGCTTTATACCTATACTATCATTTATTTCATATTTATCATGATATTCATAAGTACCATATTTTACATGATTTATAGAAAATTTAATCTACCCATCTTGAGAAGTTTCACCATTAACCTCTATTTATTTATTAAATTCTTCTCTAGCCAAGTTTAACTCATGGTTAACTATGGAACACAGGGCTTGTGTCTCAAATAACTCTTCCCCTTTCTAAGAATGTTTTTATTTATAATCAAACTTTATTTTTTATTATTCATATATCATTAATTTTTGTACATTCATATTATCCATATAAGTTTATTTATTCTTAAGAAGCTCCTTTTTTCTTCATCCACTTTGTTTTTATTCCTTATCTATTCTTTTGTTTTAATTTATAATCTTTGTAATCTCCCCAGTACATCCATCCAACTCACATATAAATTTCCATTCTATATCTGTCTTCCCTTTTCCATAATTATAATTTTTGGATGAATAAAACCCTTTTTTAACTTTGGAAAATTAATTTCTATCATTTTATGAAGATATAATTGAATATGAATAAATTTCCATCATGTTATCACTATGAGTTTTTAAAGACAACACACCTCCATTGGAGGGGTTTTATGATAAAACCATGAATTTATTTATCAAACAAATCGCTTATCATATTTGAAGATTTATTATAAAACTAATAAATAGAAATAAATCTACAAAGAAAGTGTGTAAATAAAGTAATTAATGAATTCTTGAATTTAAGTGGAAATGACACAGATCATACCTCAAAAGGGAGAAACTCAAACACTTGACACATGATAGATTTAGCAGTGACCACTTGAATACATTCTATAAAAGTAAACACACTACAAATTAATTACTAGGGAGTCAAAAACTCTTAAAGACCCTAAATAAAGAGGTTTGTAACAAAACAATTTAAAGAAAATATCACCTCAGATGGTGAAAAAAAAACTGAATCTGACCCAATCTACTCTTCCTTCAATGACGGATGTCAAAATACACAAAAACATGACCCGAGGAGCCTATTACATAACCTAACAACAGAAAAAGAAACAAAAAATGATTGAACCCTAACCTAGGTTTCAAATAAACCAAAATAGGCTAACAAATACCAAAATTAGGCTGGAAAAGGAAGGAGGTAAGAGCTAGGGTTCTTACCTTGAAGGATCAAATAAGAAACCCCAAGAAAATCGGTGAGGATCGGTGAATTGAGTAGGGAGTTAGAGGGGCGTTGCACGTGCTACGGAGAAGGGAGAAAGGGGAAGGCCCCCCTTTGGGTCCTTGAAACATAAACTAAACAATAATAATAACAATAATAATAATAATAATAATATTAAAATATTTATTTTATTTATATTTTACATTTCATTTCATTTGATTTATTTTTAATTTAATTTAATTTAATCTATTTAATTTGTTTAAACAAAACGCATCACACGATTTACTACTGAGGGCCTCACAGTTTCAGAAAAAACCATGAACCCTGTGAAAACCCATTTAAAACATAATTTTTCAAGGTCCAATGCCTCTGAAACTCCTTAGGACACCCAATAAACTTATCAGTCCTTCATCAATGTCTAAGAAATTCACCTTGAAGGGTTACAACACTCAGAATTAAGTTTCTAAGATCATTTTTTAAAATGGACCATCTGGTAAACAAAAACATTCAAATTCCCTTTTAAATTTCATTCAATTCAAAACACGGGATGATAAAATTATAGAAGAAAATGTAATATTCAATCAAGAAGGCAAATACCACATAATAAGTTTTAGGAATCATGTAAAAATAGACATTATTCAAGGAGTATAATCATACACATATATAAATATGGAATTTTATGTAATAAAGAATTATGAATCTAACAAAAAAATATAGAAATTAAATAATTTTGAATAAAAAATACCATAATTGATGTTTTGAATAATAAGAAATCTCATTATTTATGTTATGAACAAACAAAATGACTATGCTCCATATTATGAACAAAAAAATTCCCATGCTTAACATTCATTTTTGATGAGATATAAATCCTTAACCAATGGATTAGAGGGATATATATGACCCCACCCATCATTATCCATACAAATGTGTTACAGTTATGAAAACTCTCCCCTATATCTTAAATAACCTTTGAAAAAATGTGTTTCATAAACTAAAAAAATACAACACATATAATGAACTTATGAGATAATAAGATATAAAAACCTGTTTAGCTAAATGGAATTAATGAATAATATCATAAACATGGTGATAAAAAATATCATGACATGAAAGATAAAACATAGAGGTTAAACATATGTGAATTTACAAAATACGTTACAAAATTGTCTAGAAAATTGATGTGAAAATTAAATTGGAAAATTTTTTAAGAAGAGAAATAAAAAAGTTTTGAAGAAATTATTAAAAATAGTTCCTAATAAAATATACTTGAAATGAAATAAAGGATTCAATAGGAGAGAGGAAAATACATCAAAAAAATTTAAATTAAAAAGTATCATTAAAAATGTAAAATTGCGAAAGGAATAATGTTTTTAAATAAAACAAGTGAAAATACCCTTAAAATATTAATTTTAAAAAATAATTATTAATTAAACTTGAAATAGAAATAATGTTTTCAATAATATAATTAAAAATAATTTGAAAATTTTTACTTTTAAAAATAATAATCAATTATGGAAGAAAGGATATAAATTTTATCAATTTTTTTTTTCGAGAGGATGATAATACCTTTTATTTATAAAGTATATAAACAACCTATTGTACTTTTTAAAATATACATGGTGAAAAACCCAAATCATTAAAAATATAAGAAAACCATTATTTTAAAATGAATAAAAGTAATAAAAGGATCCTTGGAGATAAAAAAACCGAGTTTTCACTCGTGAAAGGAGAACATTTTTGGGAAGTAAAAATATTGATATAGAAGGAAAATATAATAAATGAAATTATAATTATTATTTTAAAAAATTAATTTTAATGAAACAATAAAATCATAATGGTATAATACTTTGTTGTGAAACAAGATTTCCCAGAAAAGTATGTGGAAATAAAACATAAAATCATAAAAGGGTATAATATATTAATAATGAAGGAATATATTCAAATAGAAGTTATTATCACCCAAGGAAATTATTTGAGTCACAAAAACCCTTTATAACCCTAGTAACTTTTGAATCAAAACCTAGTGAGAAAGATAACATGAAATTGAACATTTAATATCATGAAATATAAGATAATATTGTTATAATAATTATAATGGGGTGTTATTTAAACCATAAAAATGTAATCATGGTGTATAACATAAACATGTCTCAAATTGAAGTAAATTATTATGTTGTTTCATTTCTTAGTCAATGACACTTTATCCTTATTGATGAAATGGTTTTTCATTGGAAGTTCCCATGAAATTGGAAGGATTAGGATAAAAATGAGAAACCATGGGATTATGTTTATGAGATAGGGTTCTAGGGCGAGTAAAATGGAAGAGTTTCTAGGAGGAAGTCTAATAATAGGTTTTTGTTTCAAAGGGTGTATATGATCCCCTTTTATAGAGATAAAAATGATCTTTTGGGAAAACCCTTTATATTTTAATAAATTTATTACACTATTCAAAGGTAAATGGAACCAAATTTTCTAAATAATGTAGTTTGGGATATTTTAAGGTTGATAAATGGACAACATAATTTTTTTCACATGTTATATGGTTTTTACCATTATGTTTTACCATTTTACTCTTTTATTCTTAAACTGGTTGACTAGTTTTTATATAAGTGGTTTTATACACTATAAAACATAAAATAATTCCCTTATAACCAATTTTTTATTTGATGTAACTAAAAATAAAATATATTTAATCCATTTCAATTCCTAAATATTATAAAATTATCTTTTAAATTAAAACTGATAATGTGTATAAATACTATTTTTGAATAAAAATGCATTTTTACCATTATAGAATATTAATCATATCTAGTATTGATTACCACCTAAATTTGTGAAAATATATTTATTTATGAATTTTTAAATATTTATATATTCATTATATAAATGATTTTAATTTAATTGATTCAAAATAATTTAATTGATATTAATAAAATTATAATTTTTTAAATAATTTCATCTTAATTATCGTGGTAATTAGCAGTTATACTAGTAATATAAATTTTATAAATGAAAACAAAAATGTACAAAATAAATAATGAGAACGTTATTGTCTCAAGTTCAATAAATATTTTATTCTAGAAAAATTCCAAAAATAGATCATCAGCTACATTTATGGTGATGAATTAAAAAATAGATTTTTTATTTATCAAAACTAATTAATTTTTTTTTTCAATTTGTCTTTTTAGAAGAAATTTTTTAATATAAAGGATACAGTTTTTTATCAAAAATAGCCTTTTGAATATTAACATGGATTAATTATTTACATTATAAATGTAAAAATTATTAATGGAATACCATATTAGTGTTTATTAAATAATTAAAAATAATTTATTGTACATATATTTTTTATTTTTTAATGGGTGTTGCGTGTGATACAAGTTTTATATCATTGTATGCATTTTTAAGGACCTAAAATATCAGGTCATTACATTCTACCCCAATAAAAATATCAAGGCCTTCAATTTTAATCATCATTTTATAAATAAGTAATCTAACATATTATTAAGAAACTCATGATATTGATTTTTTAAGATATCAAACTCTTTTTTCCTTTCTAAAACTAAGAAACTATTTCTACAAAATATGCTTCTTACATTTTCATAGGAACATTACTTTCATAGATTCATTTTTCACCTGTTTAAAAAAAATGAAAAAACAAGGTTATGATAATATCAAAAAGGATTAGTGTATATGAATATGAAATCTCAATCCTAAAATTTATTCTCTAATAAAACCATCATTTCTACCTATGTCACATTCATTTCATATATGTCATTCTTCGTCAATCTTATAACGCACATGGTTTTACCATGTTTACATTATGTCAGGTTATATTATACTTTTAAAACTAATAACTAAATTTAACTATGAAATAAATCATTCATATGAGTTCTTAAATAGCATATGATCAAAAAAAAAATCTCCCTAGAGTTTCAAACCAGGTTTGCAGTGTTTGGTCCACTCTCCATGCATCTGGGTAATTATCGAGTCAATGCCCAACAAACCTTTATTTAGGGTTATTACCCTTAGGTGAATCTATTCCATAGTCACATCCACTTGTAATTTCTATTAAAGGACTTATATCTAGGAAATATCATCTACTTAGGAAAGTAATAATATTTTTGGGCATCGTCTAATACTTAGACTCATTTATAGGGTTTTCGCTAAGGTTCTCAAAATTATCCAAAAAAATAACATAACTAATATACAAAATTATCTAACATAATATCCAAGATAAAAAAACCCTCCTATGATACCTAATTTAGTGACCTATTCTAAAAAAACATTAAACATATATTAATATCATGAGTAAAATAATATTACTCACAAACAGTAACATACCCAAGGACCAAAGGGATTAGTTTTTTTTGGAAATTATATACATTAACATGTTATTTTAAAATCATTTATATAAAATCAAACTCCTATATAATACCTTTTACAAACTCTATAAATGAACTTATCTTCCTCACCTGGGTAATGGAAATCCTATGAAAGGGGTGACCTAAAACACTCTACAAGGGGAAACTTATCAATATGCCATCAAGTTTTAGATAATAATTATATTAGAAAACATGGAAAGTAGAGTAATTTATTATAAAAAAGAACATGTAATGAGATGATTTTTCAAAAAAACATGATATAAAGACATGTTATCTAAAATGGGGGAAACATATAATATAAAAAATGTGTGTTTAGTCATGAGGCAATACACATTATTAAAATTATATTATCATAGGCATATATAAATATGTAATTTAATACAATAATTATTTAGGGATGAAAAATAAGGATATGGGAATCATATCTTTGTGAATAAAAAAAATCCCAAGAATCAGGTTGGGAATAAAAAATATTCTCACACTTTATATTGGGAACAAACAAATTGTCCAAGCTTCATGTTGTGAATACAAAAACTACTAACCCCTAATATTATTAACAGATAAAATTCCCATGCTTAACATCATATTTTCATGAGATATAAATCCTTAAATAATGTATCAAGGAGTGATATATGACCCCACCCATCATTATCCATACATATGTGTGCCAATTGAAAGAAATCATCTTTATATATAAAATAATATAGGAAACAAATGGGTTCGTCAAACCTATAAAATACATCACATACCATTAAATTAAGAAATCATAAGATATAAAAATATAATTATAATAAATGAATCATATCATAATAATATTAATAACGTGTTTAAAACTTCACTTCATGAATGAGAAACCTTTAAGGGAAAATAGATGTGAAAATACAAAATTTTTCACAAAACCATTTAAAACATTGATGTGAAAAATACATTCAGAATAATTCTGAAAACCTTAATATAAATATTTCAGAATAAAATGTCATTGAATGAAATAAAGTATTAAAAAAGTTTATATGAAAATAAATTGAAAATTTGACTTTAAAATAATCTTTAGTAATGAAAACTTTAAAAATAATATTTAATAATTGAAACTCAAAAAAGACATAAAAGTTTCTCAAAAAGAAGTGAAAATTCATTGAAAATATATACATTTAAAAAGTATCATTAATAATGGAAACTTGGAAAAGATATTAATTTTATTAAAAGAAAATGTGGATTATATTATAGGTCTACTTTTTAAATGATAGAAGAAACCTTTCATACATTTTGAAATAACATTTTAAGAAAAACTCACATAATTAAAAATATGACAATAACATTATTTAAAAACATATATAAGGGGAGGAGTTGTGGGGATAAAAAAATTTGAGTTTCTAATTGGGAAAAGAGATCATTTTTGGGAAGTAAAAACACACATAGGGATGGAAAATCCATTATAATATTTGATAATTATTCTTAAAAATTCATTTTAGTGAAATAATAGAATCATAAATGCAAAAGATATTTATAAGAAACATGATCTCAAATATTTCTTTTAGAAATATAAAATAAAATAATAATATGGTATAATTTATTAATATGGAAGTATTATAGTAAAAAAATTGTTTATGACCCATGGAAATGATTTGAGTCACAAACAACCCTCAAAACCTTTGGAAATTTTTAATCCAAACCACATGAGATAAAAAAAATGATGTTAAATATTGAATATTATGAAATATAAGAAAATAATGATATAAAATTTGATTTGGTTCATAAGTAAAATTTAAAAATGTAATCATTGTTTAGAACATAAAAATGTCACAATTAAAGGAAATTGAGATAAAAACCCTCACCTTGATTCCTTATAAATCGATGGGACTCTTTCTTCATTAGAGACTTAATTTTTTCCTAGGTTGTTATATTGGAATTTTAGGTCTTATAATAACTATGAGTAAAAATTGGATTAATTATGAGAAAAAAATATTCTAGGGATAGAAATAGGGTAGAGGTTCAGTGATGAATTATTAGGAGAGGTTTGTGTTTTTGAATGAGTGTAAGTGATCACATTTTATAAGAGAGAAAAATGTAAATTTTGGATACAAACTTTTTATTTTAATAATTCAATGACACTATTACAACATAAATTGATGAAAAGTTTCTAAATAATGTAGTTTGGGTTATGTTTAGGATGGTAAAGACTCATACTAGTGTTTCGACACATGATTTAAACATGATATTTGGGTTTTACCAATAATGTTTATACACTTTACTCTTTTATTCTTAAACTAGGTATCCAGTTTTTAACTAAGTGATTTTATGTTTTATTAAACATAAAAAAAATCCCATATAAAAAAATTGGGGCATTAGAACTAAATTTAACATTGATTTAATCCAATTTAATTTCTAAATATTATGAAATTAGCTTTTAAATTTAAATAGATAATGTGTAAAAAAACTATTTTTGTAGGTAAAATGAATTTTGACAATTGTTGATTGTTAATCTTAATTATTATTGATTTAAAAATAAATTAGATTGAGTATATTTATTTGTGAATTTATAATAATAAAATATTAATTATTTAATGGAGTTCAATTTAATTGTTTTAATTTAAATAACTTGATATTAATAAAATAAAAATATTTAAAATGATTATTTTACCATTATCTTGGTAATTATAATTAATCATAATAATATAAATTTTAAACATAGAAATGAAATAATAAATATTAAATAGTATGAAAATTATTATATCAAATATAATAATCATTTTAAAAATTAACTTTCTTAGTGTATGGAAATTAATGAAAATGTTAGACTATATATCGTGTAAAAACACAATTTCTGAAAATGTTTATTTTTATGAAAAAAAGATTTATGATTAGGATATGATTTTCAGTTAAATTGATCAAAATGAATTTAAAATATTTATTATCAGTTAAAGTGTATTTATTAAAAAATAAAAAAAATACATTTCATCATTTTATAATTAATTAAACTTAACTGTGGGAAAAATAATTTTCATTAAAATATAACAAAACTTTTTAAAATGTTTAACAAGGGTTAATAAACAAAAAAATTATTTTAAAATGATTTATTATACTTTATAATATATAATTTTATTTTAAATGGTTTCAAAAAATTCTAAGTCATATAAAATGGGAGATTAGAAAAACATGTGTTTTAATTATTCACCAAGAAGCCAATTATTTTAGAAAACCCCAAAAGACATCAGGATCTTTTTTCTTGGTGAGGAAATCAAAAATAAATTTAACATTATCACATTTATATTTTTAAAATTTTAAAATTATTTTCTCTATAATATAATATAAAATATAATTATGTTTTGAGTAAACATTTAAATATTAACTCATATTTATTATTTACTTTCTAAATACAATAACTACTAATGTATTACTATCTCAGGGTTTTTATAGAATTAATAGTAATGTATTATTAATATGTTTTGTCTTCTTTATGTTGGTTGTAGTGTGTGACGTGAATTATAGAAAATAGTATGTGTTATAAAGGACCCAAAATCTTGGGTCATTAAAATACAGTGAGGAATATTGTTTATTCCTATTCTTGAGGATTTGTATGATACCAAACCAACCATTTTTTGTGGCTTATTATTGAACATGTGATCACTACAATTTAATAGTGATAACATAATATGATACTCGATAAGGTCTAAGAATGACAAGGAGTAGGCTTCCACATTAATGTCACACCTTGTAAATATCATGTGTTATTATTATTTATTCATATCTTGATTTAATGATATGGTGAGGTTGAATAGAGAATTCATTTATCCATTCGTTCTAACAAATTTAGAGTATCCAATGTAAGAGGTGTTAATTAAAGGAAATAATATTTCTTATAATTATGTTATACTGATTCACCCTCACATATAAGTGTCCCAACACGATCCACTGGTGTAACACCTCGAGATTTTGTGAATTATTATTTTTAATTAATTTAATCGTTCTATTTAGCATTTCACGCAACACTAAAAATAATTATTTATATATTAAATCACTAAGTTTGTCTTGTGTTATACAAAAAAAAAGATTATCATGTAATACAAAAAACATAAATTTTATCATACACTACACAAAACATCGAGGTTAGTGTATATTACATGAAATATTTATTTTCCTAGATGGATTGCGTAACACACAGATCGAGTTTTATTGAACAATATTATGTTATTAAAATATTATTATTTACAAAAATAAGATAAAACATTTATGTAAAATTATAGGTTATGAATAATATTAACTAACTTATGAAAGTATATGATTTTCACAAATATTACATGAATTCATTGGTTAATAATTAATTAAAAATGAAAATATAAAAACTAATTGAATATAAAGGATATATTTTTTTAGGATCCCAAATGTGTTTTTTATTAATAAATTAAATTATTTACAATTAGTGAGTGATATTAATAATATATATATATATATTATATATTAAATAAAATATTTTTGATATTCATCCAATATATTTTATAGACATAAGATAAGAACGAACCAAATTTTATGCTTAAAAACCTATACTTTTATAAATGTAGTTTAGCCGCCTTTTAATAAAGCACCTACTTTAAATAAAAATTTCGGAACTATAATAGATTTATTATGTCAAAATAAACTTAAATTTTGAAATATAAATATAAAAATTAGGTTAGGATAATTTTTTTTAATGTAAGGTTCCATTTTTAATGAATAGTTAGAAATACTGAATTTTAATTCAAAACTTTTTTTCTTGTAATTTATTATAATGTTAAATTATAATTTAATTTGGTTTGAAAGTATAAATATATATAATATAAATAAATTAATACATTTTTTGTTATTGGAACCAATTTGAAATTGAAATTGGATATAAAAACATAGCAAATGTTTGATCATTTTTACTTTAAAAACCTGCAGTGTAGTCCTGTCAGTGGGATCAAATTTAAATTTATTTATACCACTTCTATGATTATAATTTAGAAAAAAGGATAAAATATTTTTAATATTCATAATTTATAATTTATAATAATATCAACTTAGTTTTTGACAAAAAATATTAGTGAATGTAATTAAAATTAATTACAATGATTAAAGTGAAATTATGCTTAACAAGTGTATAAACCTTAAACTTAAGGGCCCAAATGACCTAGACAATTGTCCAAAACGAATTTTATTTGCATTAATCATAAATTAACCTTCTATTCTTGAGTTTTTTTAGTTTTGGATGACTTTTCTTTGGTAAAAATGTGGTTACACCAAACTTGTATTTAAAAATACCAAGTGAGTACTTTCCATCCCCTATAAAAGGCCACCAACTCTCCCACTTCCTAACAACTTTAAAGACACTTAGGTTTGGAAAATATCTACCCAATAAAATTCTGAGAATCCATACCTTTATTATTTAATCCTACTTTTTTGAATAAATCATTCCGAGGAAACCCTTTTTTGAAAACCAAAAGGAGTTACCCAAAGAAGAGGTGGCAACCTCCCTTAAACTCCTTTCTTTTATTTCCATTATCCACTCCCTAAAATCTTCTTATTCCATTTTTTTATAACAAAAAATTTATCCTAAATATACTTGGATATTTTTATGTGAAGGTTTCTACCTACACTTACACACACTTCCATCAAATGAGTAATTAACATACTATTTATGTGTATGGAAAACTACTACCTCATGAAACGATGATTGTTCATTTTTCCTTTATCACCTCTGATGGTAGAAATTATGATGGAAAATATATTTATATATGATATATATTATATTTATAATGTATTTATTATTCTATAATTTTTATTTATAACAAACCCTTCTGTTTTCTAGCCTGTGTAAATACGAAAATTTCGTTGGAGGAAGTGTGGACAACCGCCCCCTCAAAGCGATGTGATTCATTCACACACTACATGTAATATATTAAGGATGTGTTTAGTGAAATTATATGATTTATGTGAAATAATAATTCCACTATAATTATATAATATATAAATATATACATATATGTCATTTTATTTCTTTCTTTCAATAAGACAATAATACATAAGCAACATTCATGCATACACACGACCTACCGTCTCCATAAACAGTGTTTTCCATTTCATAATTATGTATTATATGGATTAATATAATACACATATAATGAAAATAAATGATATTTATATCATGTTATATATTTTATAAATCATTATATAAGTATAAGGACCAATGACATTATAAATTAAGACACAAGCGAAGAACAACGCAGATATTACCTGAAGTGAAACCTTAACATAGAATTGGTAACAAGAGGGTAATATAAAATTATAGTAAAACCATATATGATAATTTATATAATAATATAGTTTTGTGATAGATTTATAGTAAACTTATATTTATTATAAAGGAATTTTTATGAGTATGATGATATTCAAGACACAAGGTAAGAGATTTCACCTCACTTTTCATTTCCATGAGATACATGACTTATTCAACAATCACTTATTTTGTGTGGTGTATATACTGAACATGATTTTATTCTATGAATAATATACTTATATATATGTTTTTTACAAATATAGTTTATTATCCTTTTTCATGGGGTCTAAGTTTTAAAATTTAATAAATCAGTAAAGTAATTTTTGTCTCAATTTTATTTCTTTGAGACACATGCCATGTTATGCACCTATATTCTTATATGATGTGTATATACTAATTTTGACATTTTATATCATGAATATAATTATTTTCATGATATTTAAGTTTCATTTAACTTTATTCCTTCTATTATATTATTAATTAAAGTTACCAAAGTTGTAATGGTTTATTGATACAATCTCATCATTTTTTGAGATTGTTTATGTTTATGCTTATTTTGATGTAATATTATTATCCATATCTCAATAACACTTATTAATTTTTATATCCAATATTTATTAATGATATTTTCATTTATTGGTACCATTTTTACACTATTTGGCACATAATATAGTCAAGAATGTGTTTTTAATAAATCCCACCTTTACCCTATCTTCAGTTGGAAATCTATGTTCCTTTAAAACCATGTTTAAAAAAAAAGTTTCCAAAAATATTCTACAATTATCCTATGATAATTAAAATAAATTTTAACTAATTTTTTACCTTTTTAAACAAAACGTTTCTTAAAAAGGAATCTTATTTTATTTTTCAAGTCAAGTCACATTTTTAAATGTTTTACAGTGTAAAATGAATATTTAGATTGTACATATTTACCCACCTCAAGACCGTAATTCCCTTGATGATTCATTTAAATGATTACAAATTTATTTTTTTAAAATAATTTTTTTCCTAATATTTTGGAAATTATATGTTTTAAAGTGATTTTCAATGAAAATGGGTTTATTTTTTATTATTTTAAATTATTTTTAAATATTCTTTTTTTATGTTTTCAAAGTATTTTCAATGAAATGGTTTTCGAAAAAAATTTCAAGATTTATTTATAAATTTTCAACATATTTTCAAGGAAATGGTTTTCCAATTTTTTATAAGATTTATTTATAGTTTTTCAAAGAATACGAATTTTCAAAATGATTTCAACCCTTATTTTTATGTTTTCAATGAATTTTAAAATAAAATAGTTTTCTAATGGTTTGTGTTTTAATATTAATTTTCAAAGAATAAAGGATATTTTCCTCAAGAAATTTTTTCAAAATATATTTTAAAGTTATTTTCCATCTAAGATGACTTTCGTTTATGTTACTCATTCCATTCTAGGAAATAGTCCAAAGATTTCATTCATATTCTTTCTTGAATGGTTTATGTTTTGATAAAATGATGCTTGTGACACACGTTTCTCTTCCACATGTTATATAATTTTGAAACACACTTCTTTTCACAAGTTATGATTTGATTAAATGATTAGGAAACCTACCTCTTTTACTTAGGTTATGATGTGATGAAATATTAAATATACCCATGTCATTTCATTGGTTTTGATTTTATGTTTATAGAGACCATCTATTTTCATGGGTCATGATACGCTGAATGTTTTGTGGCACATGAACATATGATTTCATTATCTGATGGGTGGGACCTAAATCCCCATATAATAAATTTGGTAACAATGGATGACTCATGAGTATAAATGTTATATGTGAACCTGATTACATGCTCACAATGATATGCATGGACCTGGTTTCATGTTTATAAGTTTATGCATAAACCTGATTACATGTTCACAATGTTTTGAGTTAACCTTATAAGATATTCATAATGTTATGTGTAAACCTGATTACATGTTCACAATGTTATGCATGGATTTGGTTGTATTTCCATATGTTTATGTGTGATGTAGATTACATGTTCACAATATTATGCATGAACCTGATTGCATGTTTACATACTTATGCAACCTAAATTCATGTTTAAAAAGCTATTGGTGGACCTTTTTTCACGTCCATAATTTTATACGAGGGTCTCATTTCATGTACTTAACTTAATGAGTGAATTTTTTTGTACTTATAAATGTTCATGATGTTATAAGTTAATGTGTATACCAAATATTCTATGTCTTAATCATATGTTATTCATTAATGGATTATGTTTATGATTATCTTAAGATTCACTCCTTATAAACTACTGATATTTATTCCATGATTCATGTTTATAAACTTTGATATGCAGGGTATGATCTTCGAAGGATACGATCATGTTCTCATATCATTATATTCATGTTATGCTTATATATTTAATTTATTTAAACATATTGAGCATTTGAGATCACCCCTTTCTTATGATTCCTTTACCTATGATATGAAGAAACGTTTTTAATTATAATTACTAAGTTAATGATATTTCTGGGACACATTGAATATCTTTCACTGAGTTATAAGATTTTTATTCCAAGATTCCAAAGGAACTAAACTAATATGGTCTTTGGGCATCTTTTTGTGTATTATTTTAAGTATTCCACAAAGGTGATGTAATGTATATGTACGTTAAGATTGGGTCATTATATTCGGTATCTGAGGTAAGGTTTATTCAATTTTTATAAATTAGGATGAGAAAACTTTAGTGATATCCCTAGGTATATTCCTAATGATACGTCTATGGTTTCCTATATGGATAAGTATAGGGATGAGTTAATATTCAAATAAATGTTCTAAAATTTTGGTAATCGATAGAGTGAGTGGTTTTCTAAAAATAAATCCCTATCTAAATACTACAAGTGGATGTGGTTCTGGAACAAATTAACCTAGGAGTAACTAATTCAACATGGTGTATCGATCCCGACTTGGTGTAACCTCAGAGATGAAAATGGGCCTTACTGCGCACCTAGTTTGACACTCCCATAGGATATACTTTGGGAATTCACAAAATATTTACAAACCATCATGAATGATGTAAATGGAATTTTTCTATTGATAACCTATCAGAAAACTATGTTGTTGATGATTAAAAAGTAGGTGTTAGGATTTAGACATCCTATAAGTAATTTTTCATGATTTTGTGATTTTATTCTATGAAATGTGTTTCTCACCCTGTGATATTTTATTTTAGTCAATGGAGAGAACTACAAGGAAGATTATTAACATTTAATTTTTCAAATTTGGAAAGTATGAGCATTATGAGAATCAATTTCCCAAGTGGAAATCTAATTAAGTGAATCAATAAGGTTGTATGAGTATTGAGTATATTTCTGAAGATAAAGAGACTAAAAACGACATGTGAAAGGTATGAAATGTTCTTACAGAATTTTTTACATTAAACATAAGATGCATGATTATATTAAGGTTGTGGAAACATAATACATGATTCATAATTCATATTTTAAGAAATAATTATTAAGTAATATATTAATGAATCATGAGTAATGGTTTAAGAATAAAGTTGGATGAATGAAGTATTTATGTTTTGGAATTCAAAGATTAAGTTATATAAAACATAAAATATATAATTATTTTTGGTATATGTTTTCACTAAGGACTGAAAATGATATTTTTAATTGTGATTAATACTTAAAAAAGTGATATTTTAATAAAGGGAAGGTAACCCTTAATGTTATAAATATGTTGAGAAAATTGTGTTTAGCTTGGATAAAGAGATGATTTATTTGGATAAAGTAAATTTTATAGAACTGATTACCCTGTATCTGATTATTTATTTATTGAAAAAGTGGTTTATGTCATTATGAAATAAGTTTAAAACTTCTTGGATTCAAGGAAAATATCTAGTAACCCTTAGAATAACGAAGTATGTATGTCTTCCAAAAATATTTATGGAAATTCAGGTTATTACCATGTTTTAAGAGGATATACGATTAGGGTATTCATATGTTTGGAATGTGACAAACAAGAGATAATTTATGATATATTAAGATCAATGTTAAGATTATTTCACATCTTTATTTCTGTTGTTTGGGATTTTCATCTTTTAGAAGGCTTATAAGGTTAACCATTTATGGAAATATTATGTTACACTTCAGATTATATTTGTGAGATTAAGTTTTTAACTCACCATTTGAGGATTTATGAATATTGGATAACCCATTATAACAATCTTCTTTTTAGGATAACAGATGTCAAATGGGTTGGAATATCATGAATCACATGATTTTTTAGTACTTCAGGAATAAAAAATTCACCTTGTTTTTTAGATAAAGTGGTTAAGTGGATCAAAGAACAAAAAAGGGTGAGGTTGTCCTGAAATAATGAAAGTATATATTTTTATGATAATTATTCAACTATAGAAAAAAAGATCTTTAAACCCAAAATGTTATCCAAGTGCCTCCATTTATGATGAATCAAATGGACCCTTGTACGATTGCTGATTTACGACTTTGTGATTGTTAAATTTATCTTAACCATGTTTTCTATCACTCTACATTAGAACATGATAGTCAGTTTTCCCTTAAATATCCATGTTTTTAATTCCCAACTATGTTCTCCTATATGGAAACCCAGTTATGAGTTACTTCGGGTAACCGTTATGGCTCTAACTTTCCCTCTTTAAATAATGTTTTAGTGTTTGTTTTTATGATGTGGGTTTTTGTGAAAGGAATATTAAAGTATTAAACCATTAATAATACTGATGAATTCTGAGGGATAAGTTCATTTTATGGGGGGGGGGGGGTAGAATGTAACACCCAAAGATTTTGTGATTTTTTTGAATTAATTTAATCTTATTTATTATCATTTCATGCAACATTAAAAATAGTTTTTTTATATATTAAAGCACTAAGTTTGGCTTGAATTATAAATAATGACAAGTTAATCATGCATAACACACAACATAAATTTTATTATTCTATACATGGAACACTGAGGTTAGCATACATTACATGAAATATTAAATTTCCTTTATGTCTTGCATAAGATGCACGACCGAGTTTTACCGAATAATAATGTATTATCTAAATATTATTATTTAATATAAAAAGATATAACGTAGTCGTTAAATTAAAATTTATTAATATTATTAACTATGTTATGAAAATATATGTCTTACACAAATATAATATGAGTTCATAGGTTAACAATTAATTAGAAATGAAAATATAAGAACCAATTGAATATAAAGGATATATTTTTATTTTTAAGTTCCCAAAGGGTTTTTTGTCTTAATAAATTAAATTAATTAAAATTATAGAGTTATATTAATGTAATATATATTTTATATATTAATTCAAATAATATTTATATTCATCAAATAGATTTTATATACATAATATTAGAAGAAACCCAATTTTATGCTTAAAACCCAATATTTTTATAAAGGTAGTTTTACCAACTTTTAATGGGGAATACATTTTAAATCCAATTTTGGAACTTTTATAGTTTTAATATTTGAAAATAAAGTTAATATTTTAATTTGAAACATAAAAATTAGGTTAGGATAAATTTTTGATATTATTCTGTAAGTTTTCATTTTTTAATGAATAGTTAAAATACTGAATTTTAATTCAAAACTACTTCTTTATATAATTTATTTATAAGGATAAATTATATTTTAAATTGTTTTTAAAGTATAATTAGATAAAATATACATCAATTAATATAATTTAGGAAATTTTAACTAATTTCTCATTGAAATTGGATATAAAAATGTAGCAAATATTTGATCATTTTACTTTAAAAACCCACAGTGTCATCCCTTCAGTGGGATTATATTTAAACTAATTTTTGAAATTTTTTTCTTGGAATTTAGAAAAAGGTTTTATTTTTTTAATTAGAATAATTTATAATTTGAAATATGTTAAACATATTTTTTGACCAAAAATATTAGTGAATGTAGTTGAAATTAATTACAATGATTAAAGTGAAATTAATCTTAACAAGGGAATAAACCTTAAACATAAGGTACCAAATGATCTAGAAACTTTTAAAACAGGCATTATATGGCTATGGTTCATCCATTAAACTTCTATTATTGATTTTGGTTATATTTGGATGATGCTTGTTAGGTAACACATTGGTACACCTAACTTTGTTTTTCAAAAATACAAAGTGAGTCTTTCCCTCCCCTATAAAAGGCCACCACCTATCCCAATTACTCACAACTCTAAAACCACTTAGTTTCGGAAAATATTTTCCCAATACAATTCAAAAAATACATAACTTACTACTTTAATACTCCCTTTTGGATGATATAAATCCAAGTAATCCCTTTTGTGAAAAGCAAAAGGAGTTACCCAAAGAAGTGGTAATAACCTCCCTCAAGATCATTTCATTTATTTCCATTATCCTCTCCATAAACTATTACTATTATAGTATTTTATAAAAAACAATATACTAAATATACTAGGATGTTTTATGGTAATTATATGACCTAAACTTACACACACCTCCATTTAATGGGTAACAAACATATTGTTTATGGGTACAACGAACTACCACCTCATGAAATGATGATTGTTCATTTTTTCCATTACTGCCTCTCATGATGGACATTATGATGGTATATATATATATATATATGATATTTATAATTTATTTATTAATATTTAGTTTTTAATTATATAACAAACTTATACTTTCTATCTTCTGTAAATACAATAATTTCATTTGAGGAAGTGTGGACTACCGCCCCTCAAAGTGAAGTGATTCATTAACACACTACATAGATTTTTTAAGGATTTATTTAGTGAAATTATATAATATATTTGACATAATTATTATTATTTAATAATATTATATATACATATATACATATTCATTTTCTTTCATTCTTTCAATACTATTATAAAACAGAAACAATGTTCATGCGTACGTACGGCCTACTATCTCCATGTACATTGTATTCCATTTCATACATCTATATTATATAGATTATTATAATACACTTATAATGAACATAAATAATATTTATATCATGTTTTAAATTATACAAACCATGATGTAATTATAAGTATGAAAGACATAACAAATTAATACACATGTGAAGAATAAAGAGGATATTGCCTGAAGTGAAACCTTAACATAGAATTGAAAAAAAACAGGTAATATAAAGTCATAATAAAACCATATATGATAATTTATATAATAATATGGTTCTGTGATATATTTATAATAAACTTATATTTATTATACATAAATTTTTTATGAGTACACTTTAGAGTCAAGACAGAAGGCAAAGTATTTCACATCACTTTTTAATATGTGAGACACATGCCTTATTCACCACTCACTTATTTTGTATGGTGTATAAACTGAACATAAAATATATTATTTTAAAATTATAATTAAATTAATGGATAGTTACATATCCTTTTTTCGTTTTTTATTTCATGGGGTTTAAGTTTTAAAAGTTATCAAATTATTAAAGTAATTTTTGTCTCAATTTTCATTCTTTAAGACACATGTCATGTTATGAACCTATAGTTTTATATGAGGTGTATATACTATCATTGGAATATTATATCATGAATATAATTCTTGTAATTATATTTAATCTTCATTTAACATTATTCTTTCCATTATATTATTTTTCAAAGTTACCAAAGTGGTAATGGTTTATGGCTATAATCTCATATCTTTTTAAGATTATTTATGTTTATGATTAATTAGATGAAATATTGGGATTCATATCACAAGAACACTCATGAAGTTTATTCTATTCATGTTATCCCTGATATATTCATGTATTGGTACCATTTTTTCACTCTTTGGTACAAAAGATAGTTTAAAATGTGTTATTAAGGAAGACTGACTTTACCCTCTCTTCAGTTGGAAATCTATATTCATTCAATTTTTTTTATAAATAGTTTTAAAAAAATATTATACTACACTCCGATTATAATTAAAATACATTTTTACCCATGTTTTATCTTTTTAAACAAAAGGGCTTTTAAAAAGGTATCTTTTTGTCAATTTTTGATCGATGCACTTTTCTAAACTTCTTACAGTGTAAATTGAAGGTTTGGTATGTAAATATTTATAAACCATCATGACCATATTTTCTTTTATTATTCCATATATTATTACAAGTTTATTTTTTAAAAGAATATGTCTTCCTATTATTCAAAAAATTCATTGTTTTAAATTTCTTTTCAATTAAAAAATTTTTCAATTTTTTTTATTATTCTAAATGATTTTCAAATATTATTTTATAAGTTTTCAAATTATTTTCAAAGAAATGGATTTAAATTTTTTTTCAACATTTCTTTATAAGTATTCGATGTATTTTCAAGGAAATTGTTTCCAAAATTTTCTAAATCTTTATTTATAAGTTTTTAATGTATTATCAAAAGAAAATGTTTTTAAAACTTTTTAATATTATTTTATAATTTTTCAAGAAAAAAGGATTTTTAAATGATTTAAATCTTTATTAATATGTTTTCAATAAATTTTCAAAGAAAATATTTTTCTAAAGATTTTATGTTTTAAAATCCTTTTTAAAGAAGAAAATATATTTTCTTCAAAAAATGTTTCCAAAATATCTTTCCAAATTATTTTCCATCTAAGATAACATCCATTGATGTTACTCACTCTCTTATAGGAAATGACCAATGGTTCTATTAATATTTTTAATTTAATTATTTATGTTTTTATTGAATTATTCTTGTAACAACCATTTCTATAACATAAGTTATATACTTTTGAAACCTGATTCCTTTCGTGTGGGTTATGATTTGATTAAATGATTATGAAACTTATCTATTTTCCATAGGTTATGATATGATGAAATTTTAATGATACCCATTTAATTTCATGTGTTATGATTTGATGTTTATAGAGAACATTTATTTTCATGGTTAATGATATGATGATTTTGTGTGGAACATGCATATATGATTTCATTATATGATAGGTGGGACCTATATCTCCCTACTATGAATTGGGTAACAATGGATGAATCATGAGTATAAATGTTATGAGTGAAACTGATTACATGTTCACAATTTTATGCATTGACTTGGTTTCATTTTCATAAGTTTATTAATGAACCTGATTACATGTTCACAATGTTATGAGTGAACCTTATAATGTGTTCATAATGTTATGCATGAAACTTATTACATATTCACAATGTTATTCATGAACTTGGTTGTATGTCTATAAGTTTATGCGTGAACCTAATTACATGTTCAAAATTTTATGTGTGATCCTGATTTCATGTTCAAAATGTTACGTGTGAACCTGATTACATGTTCAAAATGTTATGCATGGACCTAGTTTCATGTCCATAAGCTTATTTGAGGGTATGATTTCTGGTCCTTAACTTAATGAGTAAACTTGCTACTACTTATACATGTTCACAATGTTATACGCTGATGTTTATGCCACAATTATTTGTCTTAATCATATGTTATACATTCATAGCTTATGTTCCTAATAATATCATGATTCATGTCTTATGAACTTCTAATCTTTGTGACATGATTCATGTTTACAATATTTGATATGCAGGGTGTGATCCTTAGAGAATACAATCATGTTCTCATTCCCTTATGTTCATGTGATGAAAACATATTTCTTTTATTTACCCATACTAAAAATTTGAGCTCACCCCTTTCTTAGGCTTCCTTTCTCCATGTTATGAAGAAAGGTTTTAAGTAGAATTACTAAGGGGAAGATATTTTTGAGACACATTGATGATCTTTCACCAAGTTAGAATATTCTAGTTCCATGTTTCCAAAGGAACTAAACTAATAGGGTCTTTAAGCGTAAGTTTGTTTATTGTATTAAGTATTCTGAAAGGTGATGTAATATCTATGTACATTAAGAATAGGTCGTTATAACTGGTATCTACAGTCATAAAACACATAAATGTGCATTCTTCATCTCACCTCCAATCACCAATTAATAAAACAACCCTTTTTTATTCAAACTAGAAAAAAATAACCACGTTCAACTGAAAATAAATATAAGCTCATATAAATAATAATATGATATAGATAAAACCAATGTTGTTTCATGTATCATGGATACATTTTCTATGAATTTCCAAAGAATAATTCATCTTTTATTCAGTAATTAAAAACATTAAATTGTTCTTTGGAATAGTTTTGAAACCATTAACTATCTAGAAATACCATTTAAATTAAAGATAAACTGAAATATTGACTTAGAATGACCAATTTAAATTTTGTAGGAACCAAAAAAATTAAAAAAAAAATTATAACCAAATAAAAATAAATTCCATATGGTTAACATAGGAATATATAAAATGAGATTATTAGAAGTCATTAATAACTTAATTTATTCTAAATAACATATTAATCCATTAAACAATCTTTAAATAAGTGAAATAAAAAATGTAAAATCCTTTTCGGACAACATGAAATTTAAAAAAAAATTATATTTTATTAATTTATTTTTAAAAATCTATTAGACATTAAATAAAACACCTTAAATGTATAAAAAATTGTTTTGTATTAAAAAAACCACATTTTCCATACATGTAAACAATAAAATTTTAGAGAACATATATTAATTTTAAAACAATGTCAATTTTAGGTATATTCTTTTTAAGTAAGGTTTTATAAAACCAAAGCACTATATTCCATTCCATATAAACAAATAACACAAGAACACATACCATAATGTGATAATATAATTTTCCTTAATTGATGAAAACTATATTTTTTCAGTAATGGTTGTAACACCATGATATTTTAAAAGAGAACTATATTTGACAGTGTACACGATATGCAATACCGGGCCAAAACGAAACACAAAATACAATTATTAAATTTTTACTGTTATAATTTAAATATGAAATATTATTTCATTTATGAGAAAATATTATAATTAATTTACATAAAATATATAAATTATATTTGATAAATATAATATCAATTTTTCATTCATAATGTTAAAATTTACAAGGAATTAAGTTTTGAGAAGTTTCAGAAAATGTATGATTTATTTGAAGAATAGTTAAAAATTATGATTTTTATTGTAAAAAATATTTTCATTTTAAGAATGTACAATGATAAATATTATTATAAAAATGTTTCAATGTAAAATCAGTTCTATTATGTTCTAAATAACAAAAATATGTGTATTGTAATCAATTTTATGTTTCAATTTGGTATAAAAACATTTTTTACGTAAAAGGAATCTTCTTGAAAAATAGTTTTTATATGTGAAATGTATTTTTATATTTATAAAATAAATTAATAATTATTAGTGAATGATTTTAATGAATTATATTTATTATTTATTCAAAAAAATATTTAAATATTCATTAAATATTTTTCTAAGCGTAAGTTAATAATAATCCATATTTTATTCTTAAAAATTATATTGTTCTAAATAGTGGTTTTCATCACATTTTTGTTCTTATTTCTAAATTTTTTTATCCAGTTATAGGTATTTAATTTGAAATTTTTTTATTTAATATTTGGATTCATGAGGCCCAAATTTGTTAAATAGGTCCCTTTTATTTTTTCCTAATATGAATAATAACCTTAGTAGAATTTGTCACTCCATTAAAAGGAAAATAATGTTAACATAGTTTAAAACTAATTTATAAGGCCATAATTCTGCATAATAATTATTATTGGATGATGTTAATTAATCTCTTATCATTATAAGCTTGAAAGTGGATTTTTTAAGTTATACTTGTCCTTGAAATTGAACTATATAATATTTAAATCAATGAATGTTATATAATGTCACATTCTTAGGGGTAAATACATCTTATTTGTCTAAATATGGAAAAGAGAATGTTATGGATGAATATCTCTGTCTATTTTTTTCTTAATAAAATTATTTTCATGATATCAATTTATTTTTAATTTTATTAATTATATAATGACCATAAATTCTTATGCAACACTAATGAATTATTTCCCTAATTAAAAAAATATAATAAATGATATAAAAAAATATTATCATTAATATATTTTTTGATTTATGTAATCCAAAATTATTGTAGATGAATATTAAATTTCAGTGTTATTTTAATGTATTATATTATAATTCCAACCTTTTTTTATGTCATATAATTTAAATTAAAAGATTAGTGTCTAAATTGAATATAATGATATTTTAGGTATATAATATTTTATTAAATTACTTAAAATCCTAATCATTTTGAAAGAAGACAATGGGGATATTATATATTTAAAAATTTCATCCCTTTCCCATTTATTGGAAATCTGGAAATATTTTTATTGAGAATTACTTTGATATATTTTTTTCTTTTATGAAATTTTAAGAGTGTCCCGCCCATAAATTATAAATGATCACCCATAATTTCTCTTCTTAACTCAACTTATATACTTGTATATTGAAAAAACTCTAAATATTTCCCTTATTAATTCCCCTAGAAATATTATATAGGTTCCGGTCTTCCCAAAATACCATCCCTTGATCCCTTAAGAGGAGATCTAAAAGAGTTCATTCAATGAATATGTTATTTCTCTAACTGATCACTTCCTTTCAAATTCTTATTTTACCACATATAAATGTATTAAATTCTTTAAAAAATAAATAATTAGTTATACTAAATATATTTAAATGATATTATTATTGTGAAATCCCATTTATTCATCCTCTATCTATCAAATTGGAAGTGAAAGTATCGCTTGTGTGTAGGTACGTCTTACCCACTCCATGTAGAGATACAATTCATTTTCCATCACCTCCTTTTATGGATTAGTATCATGATGGTTTTAAATTTTATACATGATATCTATGAAAAAAGTATTTCTATTTATTAATAATATAATATCTTCCTTCTTACCTTCCAAACGATTGGGATACGATAACACCATTCATGTGTACATGTGGACTACCACCTCTATGAAATGATGTGATTCATTTTTCATTTATGTTTTAATTGGATGGTAATAAAGATAAATTTAATTTATATAAGAGATATATATTTTATAATAATTATTTTTTAAATTTGAAATATTATTTACCCTTTTTTAATTCCATCCATCAAAAATTTAAGACAATGTTCATGCGTATGTACAAACTACCATCCCCATGAATAGTGTATGTCATTTTTCTATATGTACTTTTATGGGTAAATATAAATATGTATATATTGAATATATATGATATTTATATCATTATTAAATTTTTGTGATTATTTAACCATGAGAAATATATATAGACCAAAATTACTAAACCAAAACAAATAAGAAAAATTAAGCAAATATCATTCAAAACTATAATTTTAATAAATAATTGGTTATAAATAGGTGATAAAAGGTTATAAGTAGATAATATATGGTATTATATATATATATGGTTCTCGAATAAATATATAAAAAACCTATATTTATTATATAGGAGGTTTGAACATGTTTTATGGAAGTTAGACCTGAGGTAAGGGTATATCATCTCTGATTGTATTCTTCGAGACACATGTTATGATATGTATATATAATTTTTATGGGGTGTTGATATAGAATCATTGGAATTTTATACCAATAGTATCATTATGATAATTAAATTTAATTTTTCATTTGATGTTATTCTTTTAATGGGGTTTTGATTCAAAACTTACCAAAATGATAAGGGATTTAAGTTTCAATCCAATTTTAATCAGCATTGTTTATGGTAGAATTTACATTAGGAGAAATTATATTTTCCATAACTGAGTAACATAATTAATATTTCTTAACCAATAGTGATTTATAAATAATAAATGTTCTCATTTCCTTCCCTCTCATTAAATACTCAAGTGACCAAATGATTTTTTTGAAAACCGACTATGTTTTAATATTCATTTGGGAACATTTTTCATCCATATCAATGTATTTATACAGTTTTTTTCAGGAATGTTTTAATATTATTATATTATTTTCAAAATTAATTCTACCCATTATTGAATTTTTATAAAAAGGTTTAAATACAATATTTTTTAAATTTTTTGAAGAAGGTACATTTTTACATTTTACTATAAATGTGAAAGTAACATTTTCTTTTAAATTATATGACATAAATATAATTTCCCCCTATAATGACCAATATATGGATTGAAGAATAATTTATAAGTTTTAAATGTTATTTTAAAAGAAAATTATGTCTATAATATTTTTGGGAATATTTTTATTTTTAACGATATTTTCAATGTGGAAGGGTTATTTCCCTCAAGATTTATTCTAGCGAAATTTTAAATAAATATTAATATATTATTACATAATTGGACTATAATTATGATTTCAAGAGGATATGATACAATGATACCATTATTACTTCTCGAATGTATTGTTAATGATTATTTTGAAGATATTTTTATAGAACCTATTTATTTTACAATGGTTATGCTATGATGAATTCATGGAATATTTATGAAACCATCATTTTTTTGCATGGTTTATGATATGATGTTACTATAAATGTTCTACAATCTTATAGAACACATATTTATTAATTTAATTATTCCATAGTGATTACATTATAACCATGGATTATGGTTACATTATATCAAGGGTGGTGGTTACATTATAAACTAAGGATAGTAGATATGTTATAACTAAAGATATATGTTCTTGATATTACATAGTCATCCAATTCATTGGGTAATTACTAATATATCATTAGTTAAACCTTACTAGAATTGGGACTAAACCTATTTTAGTAAGGTACATTATCCATTATGATTTCCTTAGGAGTGAACCTTGACTACTATAATGGTTTTTGTATTTAACCCACTCCACTATGATAGTATTGGAATTAATCCTCTACTACTATGGAAGTTATTTTCTATGCTTATATGTGTTCTATTACTCCATGTCTCATGAGAATGTTACACTCTCATGGATCATTTTTTTCGATTCATTTATGATTCATATTTTATTAAATGATAGGATTAATATGATGAATTAAGAATACAATATTTGATAAGAAGTGTATGGTTTTATAATGTTATTATCAAGTTCTTAAACACTTATGATCATGTTATGTGTAATTATAATTGAAATATCCATTATTTACCCTTAATGGGGTTTTGATCTCACACTTTATTATGTTTCCTTTCTCGATCTTATAAAGAAAGGTATTATATATGATAGTTCTAAGAAGGGTGATAGTTTTGAATAACTTAATGGGAGAAACTTATGAACTAATTATTTATGGGTCCATGTATCCAAAGATACCTGACCTACATGATTATGTAATGAATCATAATGTTATGTAATTAATATTTATCAAATAAGATGAAATATCATTGTATGTAAAGTGTGGGTCACTAGCTTGTTTATTAGAGAAAGGTTTATTTAACCTTTGGAAACTAAGATGAGTAAACAATAGTGACAACCTTGGGGATATGTTTATATGTAGGATAACATCCCAATATTTTGGTAATGATCATGTATGATCTATGATAAAACTAATATTTCATAGATTGAAAATAAGATTGCTTGATTTAGAATAATATAAATTATTTTTCATGTATATTTGGTTTTATAATATAATTATTGTTTCTCAGAATTTTTTTCTAGTTTTATTCTTTGGATGAAACCATGTTGATTTGTATATATTCTAATAGAAAATGGAATGATTTTCCACAGGAGAATAAAAACAAAACATGAGATGGAATGTGAAACCTTTGTATTATTCCTAATCATTTATCATGATATATGATTAAAAATTACACAAAAACAAACTTTATGACTCACCAAGGAAGAGAAGGATAGAGTTTACATAGATCTCGAGTTGTGGATTTTATGAAGTAAGGAAGAGTTAATTCCCTAAATTTCAACAATGTGGGAAGAAGAAATCAAGAAAATTTCTCAAAACAATGATAATATGCTTTTCATATAGAAATTAAGGGAATAGAGAAAGTATTTGCTGATGAAAAATGTAATGTTTTATAGAAGGAAATGATGTTCATCCTAAGGTTACATTTAAATTTTAATGCCTTTTGTGTGCGTAATATGGTCATTATCTCAGCTAATGCACAAATCTAAGGATTATCTCATTAACCATGCAAGGACCTTTGCAATACCAATCTATAAAGTGAATGGGTTGAAGTATTTATGTATTTGGATTCAATAATTATGTTTAATACGTATTTTTACCAATGATATTTTTATATAAGAATCATGAAACATATATGGTTTATGTAAGAACATATGTCTTCATGTAAGGTTAAATTAAGATTCACAGATACCATAATAGGTTTATTAGTTTAAGGTGTTCATAAGATTAATGTCTTATAAACTTCTTTTGAGGATTTAAGTGATAGGAAGTTTAGGTGACTAATGATATTTTCAAAGGTGTTTTATTGGGATAAGGTATATATAACCCATTGGTTAAATATGATGTAAAATTTAAAAATTAATTCTATTTTCATAAGTTTTAAGGTATTGATAACATTTAGGGTATATATATTATTTGATTATTAACGTCATTTTTAAGGATAATCATCATATTTCTAAGCATTCCATAATAATTATATTAATGTAGTTTTAGTAAAAAAAGGGACAACCAGTCACATACGGCAAGGTCATAGGTAATGAACCCACAACTGAAGAGGCATAAGGTTGAAATTCATACCAATAACCTATGTGATATATTGGATAGTTTGAATTTTTTTTTTAAATTATGTGACCGATAACGAGTAAGTTTTTTTTGGGAACATATGTTTTATCATAGAGATAACTATGGAATTTAAAAGTGATTTGGTGATTAATGTTAATTTATAAGTTTAATATTTTTTAAACTTTATATAATTATGGTAAATATAACATTATAGGGTTTTATTTTAGGAATAAATGTTGAATTATCATATAGAATCATATATGATTTGATGGTAATTCATATAGATTTTATGATTAGGGTATAAAAATTTTTGGAATGGGATGTTAATAGTGATTTATGTTATTTGGATATAAATGTTAAATTTATCTTTGATGAATATGTGATCAAATCATTCTAATAATTTGGTTTCAATATTTTTATATAATATTTTGTATCATTTTAATGTTATTTCTTTATAGAATTATCTATGATGAACTTTGCGTGTTATTATTGAAGCTTTAGTGGTTAACATTGTATTTCATCATAAGATGGATTATCCATTTTGATAATAATATTATGATAAACATCTTGGGTTTGGATAATATTTAATGAAATGATAAAAAATATTAATCTCCTTTCATCAATTACGATTTCTATTTTTTTTCTTTAGGAATTAATATTAATTTTAATACTAATAGTTTGGAGAAAAATATGAGTTTGTAGTGGAAATATATTAATGGATGAAATATTACAAGTAAAGTACGTATATTTCCTTATATTCTCAATATAGATGGTAAAGTAATTTTAAAACTCTTGGAAAAGGATATTAAGACAAAAATGTTTTCCTATAACTTTAAATTCTAATGAATTGATGGTCATTTAATCCTTCACTGATTCATGTTTTTTTGGTCGTTAACATTTTCCTGACCATGATCTATATCACTATCTATTACTCCTTGGGTGTAAGTTTTCTCTTGTATGTCCATATTTATACCTCCCACTAATGTTCCCCCTTTTGGAATCCTAGTTTTGTGGTAAACTTCATAATTTCATTTCCCTCTTTTTAAGAGGATTTTTATCTAACCCTTTTTAATACATTAGATTTCAACAAAGGAATTTTCAAATATCAACTCCTTTATTATAGATAATAAGTTCAAATTGTGATAAAGAAAATTATTAAAGGGGGATTATATAACACCTCAATATTTTAAAATATCACTATGTTTTATAGAGTACAAGATATGTATTAGTGAGCCTAAACAAACCATGAATCATATATATTTAAATATGACCATTATTATTTAAACATAAAATATTATTTATTTTCTGTGAGAAAATATTATAATTAATTTAGGAGACTTTTATAAATTTTTCATGATGAAAATAATATCATTTTTAATTAAATATACCAAAATTATCTTAGTATGAATATTTTAAAATTTAATAAATAGTATTATTTTTTAGTGAATAGGAAAAAATAATGATTTTTAGTGAAAAATTTATTTTCATTTTAAGAAAGTACAAATTTCTATTTATATAAAATGGTTTCAAAGTAGTATTTTTTAATGTTTTATTTAATTCAATTAAGTTCATTGAAATAAATTTTATGCTTGAATTTGGCATAAAAACATTTTTTACATAAAAATATTTTTTATAAATTTTTTTTATGACCATAATGTATATTTATATTTATAAATTAAATTAATCATTTTTTCAAAAATTTTAATGAAACTTATATCTTATTTATTCAATAATTATTTTTGAAAATTATTTAATATTTTTTTCTAAGAATATGATTATAATGAACCATGTTTAATTCTTAACAAGTGTATCTTTTAAAAAAGCTATTTTTGTCATGTTTTGAACAATCATATTTAAAATTTAATTCTACCACTTATAGTTTTAAAATATAAAATGGATTCGAGATTTGGAATCATGAGGTTCAAATTTGGTAAATATTTCCATTTTATTTTTGATCAATATGAATAGTAACCTTAGTTAAGTTTATAACCCCTATAAAGGGTAAATCATGTCATCTTAGGTTAAAACTAAGTGATTAGGCCATAATGTTTCCTAATAAATATTATTGGATGAAGTTTATTTGAAAATTATAACCTTAGGCTTGATATATAATTGTTTAAGGGAAACTCTCCCATGAAAATTACATATATAATGTTTTATTAATTATATAATGACCATAAATTCTTATGCAACACTGATATAGTATTTATAAAATTTATGAAAAAATATAGTAAATGATGTTACAAATATTAAAATTATTATAATTTTGGTGAGTTATAATTTTACAAGAATTTTATATATAAATATATAATTTTAGGTTTATTTTAAAGTAATAAATTTGAATTTAAATTTTTTACTTATAAATTTTAAGTAAATTTAAATTAATAGTTCTTAAGATGAAAATTATTATGTTTTATGAAATTTATATTTTACCTAGGAACATAAAATAATAAAAATATTAAAAATTGAAAATTGGAATAATATATATAACGACCCATACTTTACATACATGGTTAATACTTAAACATTGAAGCATACTTATTACAACATATAACAAAACCATGAAAGGACTGTATAGGTATAATGTCTTTAGAAATTGGGAAACATAAACAACTTGTTCATAAAGTGTTTACACTGTCTCCCATTTATTACATCATATCTATAGTCCCTTTTGGCATATCTTACTTAATAACCTTCTTCCTAACCTGGGGAAAGAAAACATACAAAAGGGTGAGCTCAAATGCTTAGTAAGGGCAAACAAAAGAAATATTAATCACATCATATTCATAAGAACATAACATTTTGGAAATCTTAACCTGCAAAAAAGAGCATAATTTTATAACATGGGATAAATCATAGTAGTGAAAGGAAATCCCAATAATGATAACTTAAAACATAAAACATTGTGGCATACACACATAATCATAGAGAATCATTTCTTATTAGTCAAGACTCATTTCCAAGACTATCTTAGCGGACAAAGTCCATTTCTGAACCGAGTTCACTCCTCGTTTCAGTCCTGTTTCACTGAACTGGTTTAACCTGCCATTCTAGCCATGTCTATCTCATGAGATATAAAATCTTTACCCAATTCATTTGATGGAGATATAGGTCCCACCCATATCATAATGATACCATTCATATGTGTTCCACAAAATCATAAATCATACATCATTGCATAACCCATGTAATAAAAATGGGATTCTTAAACAACATGACATCATAAAACAATTCATATAAGATAAAGGAATTCATAAAAATAATTCCATCACAACACAATCAAATCAATGTAATAATATGGATAGAAACAAAACCCTATATTATCTTAGATGGAAAATAATTTTGATAAAACACTTGAACTCCATTCTTGAGGAAAATATCCTTTCTACTTGAAAAACATTTTTCCTTCCTTAACATGTCAAAAAATTTTAAACAAAAAGAAGTTGATTAAAAATAAACTTGAAAACCTGTAAATTAAGCTTCTTTGAAATAATGTTTTAAAAATCCATTCATGCCGTAGAAGTTAAAAAAACATTCTTTTCGTACTTTTGTTGGAAAAGTCAAAAAGTACCTCGTATGAAAATCAATGAAAGATTCCTTTTATATCTTTTACTAAAAACTCACCCAAAGGTAAAATTGGATTTAAACAATTTTAGGTGGATGGAATCAATATTACATATTGAGGAAACATGAATGTGGATGATAAAATACACCCCAGAAAATACCAAAGTATAAACAATCTCGGATTAAATGAGATTGTGATATTTTCCCTTACCTTAGGTCCGATTTGCTTCATAAGTGCCCGAACCTCCTGTATAATTATTTAAATAATGTTATTGACTTATTCCAGAATCATAATTATTTTTATGATATCATATATGGTCATATTCTTAGCTTCTTATTAGTAATATTTCATTACTACTTGTTATTCGGGTATTTATTGTTCTTATGCGTGTTTTGTCGAATAAATTATTATTATTATTTTTAGGTTATAGATAAATCATTTTCAGAATGGTATTAGTGTAATATATATCATATTCATTCATTCAATTAATTTATATAATCATTATTCAATGAAGATCATGTAGAACGAGTCGCATCACATCGTGGAGACGGTATTCCGTACGTACGCACGAGTGATGATATCGTTCCCATGATCGTGGAATTGTATTGGAGTGTATATATACTATTTCAGAATCAATATAACTTTACAATAATCATATATAGTTATTATTTACACCATTATACCCATCCGAGTAAGGTGGTGGTGGAAAATAGATTACACCACGGCGTGGAGACGGTATTCCGTACGTACGCACGCGTGGTGATTTCGTTTTCCGTAGGATGTATAGATGGTGAAATAGGTTTGTTTCATACTTATAATAACATATCAGTATATGAGTGATACTGATGTTATTACTTCATAATGAAACAACTAAAGAAGAATAAGTGGAAGAAGAAATAAAGATGAAATAATCGGTAACGGGCATTACCTCTTCTTTGAAGCGCCTCTTTGAGACCTCCTCTTAGGGCACTAAAATTGGTCTTTGAAAAAGACCAGAACCTCTAGGATGTTTCTAGGGAAGTGGAGAAGTGAAATGGGCAGTGGGGGGCCGAGATTGAAGGCTCAAATTGGTGTGAGGAGGAGAGGGAGGAGGTGCCCTTTTATAAGGGAGGAGAGGGGCATCTTTGGAATAACTAAAAATATTATTTTATTATAAAGTCAAATTCGGTTTTTAATAGCTCCTAATTGATATATTTTGAAGCTAATGTGGGTATGGGTCTAAATCCTCTAATACAATAGAATTTAGACAAGTTTAGGTACCAATTTTAACCTTATCATTTAGATTTAACTTTATGTTAGATAATTTAACTTTTACCGTGTCTTCTTGTTTTCTTACACTATAAGGTTAATAAACTTACTATATAAACCCAAAAGAACCCCAAGTTGTTTATTATTAATATATATAACCTTATCTAAGTGATTTTGCTGAACCTTATATTTTTAGGAATAAAATAACAATTTATAATATAATATTTGTTTTAAAAACAATTTTATGTCAATTTTGACACTATTTGGTAATTGATTTTTGTGAAAATCATAACAGAATGATTAGTTCTAAAACATTTAATTAAATCAATAATAACATGTCATATTAACATATAAAATTATTGTAATTCATAAAAAGTCTGAAATTACATTTATTTGGGTATTTATAACATCAATTATGTCAATATTTCATTAATAAGATAATTACTGCATCATCATTGTATCATAAATAAATTAATTTATTTTAAGTCTAAAAATTACAAATAAAATATAATTATGTAGGAAATAATTTTATATTTCTAATTAATATTTATAGTCGAATTTATCTTATGTAAAACCCTATATTAAAAATTCTTTAATTATTAAACTTTGATTTTAACTATTTTAACCCTTCTTTAAATAAATTGATAATAAATGTCCTAATCTAATCCAAGTGGGACTAAATGGTCATATTTTATTACTAAGGTTGTTTTTGGTCTAATTAAACTTATATAATAGAATTAGGACATGTGTTAGGGTAATAATAATATCATTTTTACCCTTAACTACCCTATTTACTTTTAACCGTGGTAAAAAAAGTAAAAAGTTACTATTCATCAAAAATGTTTTTCATCTCATTGAACCACATTTTAGTCCTTGATATTTATCATGTCTTTTAGATTTTCAAAATTCCACTCACAAAAGCGGTAAAATTATTTTTTATGAAAAAATTCAGTTTTTTAACTACCACTTAGTGGTTTCACTATTCTTCAAAAAATGAAAGTTTCCAGAAAAATACCAAAAATTAGGCCTCAGCTATATTTGATATTATGAATTCAAAAATGATGCTTATTTTACCAAATTAAAAACATATCAGTTACATTAACTAATTTAAAAATTAATTCCTGTCATCAAGACAAATAGCGTGTTTTTAAGAGATAATAACTATCAAAAGATTGACACTTGTTTATGTCTGGTTTAAATGTGAAATTACATCCAATAAACAACATTGTATTAAATTGTAAAAATATATTCTAAATATACTTTAAAACCACTCAAATTAATAATTTATCACTGTTAATTATTTTGATTAAAAAAGTTGTTTTTAATTAAAATTTAATAATTTTCACTATTCATCAGAATATGAAAGTTATCCGAAAAGTACCGAAATTTCACCCTAAGATAAATTCGATATTCTGAATCCAAAAATGAATTCCATTTTGAAAAATAAAATTTACAAAGTTTCAAAAAGTGGTTATTACTATTCATAATGGCTAGTTTTAATAATATTTTAATAGCATATCATTGTTTAGTGAAACTCGGTATTGCGTATGACGCAAGCTATCGAGGAAGGTTGTGGTTGCGTGTAAAGTAAGCCAAGCTAGTGTTGTGTGTAGTGAAGGATTCAATTGATGATTTATATAACATAAAAACAAAATATTGCTCATAAAAGTCTCGGGTCTTACATTCTACCCCCCTTAAAATGAATTTCGCCCTCAAAATTCGTCACTTTGTAACAAAAAGATGAGGATACCTCTCCCTCATCATATCCTCACGCTCCCATATAGCTTCTTCTAATTGGTGTTTCCTCCATAAAACTTTCACCAAGCGAGTGGTCTTGTTCTGTAGGACTTTTTCACTACGATCCAGAATCTATATCGGCTGTTCTTCATAAGAAAGATCTTGCTCCAGCAGTACAACTTCTGAGCTGAGTACATGTGAAGGATCAGGTATGTACTTTCTCAGGAGAGATACATGGAACACATTGTGAACTTGAGAGATATTCGGTGGAAGTGCCAATTGGTAAGCTACCTTTCCAACATGATACAGTATTTCGAAAGGACCGATATATCTAGGGCTCAACTTCCCCTTCTTTCCAAATCTCATGACCCTCTTCCAGGGAGATACTCTTAAGAACACTTTATCACCCACTTCAAACTCTTGGTATTTTCTTCTGTTGTCGGCATAACTTTTCTGTCGACTCTGAGCTGCTCTTATGTGTTGTTGAATAGATCGGACCTTTTCTGCCATCTCATCAACAAGATCATGTCCTAATAGCTTTCTTTCCCCAACTTCATCCCAGCAAGTTGGAGTCCTGCATTTCTTTCCATAGAGAGCTTCATAAGGAGCCAGCTGAATACTGGAGTGAAAGATATTATTATAAGAAAATTCCACCAAAGGTAGGTGTTGATCCCAACCACCTTTGAAATCCATAGAGAAATCTCTCAACATATCTTCTAGAGTTTGAATTGTTCTCTCAGACTGACCGTCTATCTGAGGATGATAAGCAGTGCTGAAACTCAACTCTATATCCAGAGTATACTGAAGACTTCTCCAAAACTTCGAGGTAAATCTCGGATCCCGATCGGATATAATATAAAGTGGTACTCAATGCAATCTTACCACTTCCTTTACATATATCATTGCAAGCTGATCGAGAGAGAAATCCTCTCTAATAGCAATGAAGTGTGCAGACTTTGTAAGACGATCAAATATGACCCAGATAGCATTATTGCCTTTGGATGTTTTAGGAAGTCCTGTGACAAAGTCCATAGTGATGTTTTCCCATTTCCATTCGGGTATGGGTAATGGTTGTAACATCCCCTTAGACTTATGTCTCTTAGCTTTAACTTGCTGACAAACCATGCATCGAGAGACATATTCAGCAACATCTCTTTTTATTCCATCCCACCATAAGTACTCATTCAAGTCCCTATACATCTTCGTGCTTCCAGGATGAATAGAGAATGAAGAACTATGAGCCTCATCCAGCAGCTCCTTCTTTAATTCTAGAATGGGAGGAACACAAACCCGATTCCTAAACTTTATTATCCCATCAAAATCAAAATTGAATTCAGGAACATTTCTCACCTTCTTTTGTAACTCGACATCTTCTTTCTATGCCTCTTTAATCTTCACATGTATAGATGGTTGAAAATTCATTTGAGAAAGATAATATTTCTCCCCTTCCATTAAAATTCCAAGATCCATCCTTTGTAAATCCATAAATATTGGATCTTTTGTGATCCTCATCATGGATAAGCAAGCATGGTCTTGTCGACTTAATGCATCTGCCACCTTGTTTTCTTTCCCAGGGTGGTAATGAATTGATAAGTCATAATCCTTAATCAGTTCCAACCATCCTCTTTGGCGCATATTCAGCTCCTTTTGTGTGAAAATATACTTTAAAATTTTATGATCAGTATAAATGTCACACCTTTCTCCATATAGATAATGCCTCCAAATCTTTAATGCAAAGATTACCGCAGCTAACTCCAAATCATGTGTTGGGTAATTTTGCTCATGGATTTTCAACTGCCGTGAGGCATAAGCTATCACCATATCATTTTTCATAAGAACACACCCCAACCCCTTCTTGGATGCATCACTGTAGATCACAATCCTTTCTCCACTACAAGGCAGTGTGAGAACAGGTGTAATGGATAACCAACTTTTCAACTCCTTGAAATTCTCTTGACATTCCTCCATCCAAACAAGCTTAACTCCTTTTCGAGTCAACCTGGTGAGTGGATTAGATAATCATGAAAAATCTTTCACAAAACATCGATAATATCTAGCCAAACCAAGAAAACTTCGGATCTCAGTTACTTTTGTTGGTCTCAACCATCTTTCAATAACCTCTGTTCTTGCTGGATCCACAGATATCCCTTCTTTTGAGATTATATGACCCAAAAATTCAACTTTTTGAAGCCAAAATTCACACTTAGTAAATTTGTCATAAAGATAATCCTTTCTCAGGGTCTTCAATATAATTCTCAGGTGATCTTCATGTTCTTCCTTTCTCTTTGAATATACAAGAATATTGTCAATAAAGGCTACCACAAAATGATCAAGATAGTCTCTAAAGACTCTATTCATCAGATCCATGAAGATAGCAGGGGAATTAGTAAGACCAAATGGCATCACTATAAATTCATAGTCTCTATACCTTGTATGGAAAACCGTCTTTGGTATATCTTCCCTTTTGACCCTTAATTGATGATACCCTGAACGAAGATCAATCTTAGAAAAGTATTGAGCTCCTCGTAGTTGGTCAAATAAGTCATCAATGTGCGGGAGAGGATATTTGTTCTTGATAGTGATCTTGTTAAGTTCTCGATAATAAATGCAGAGTCTCATTGATCCATCTTTCTTCTTAACAAATAGAACAGGTGCTCCCAAAGGTGACGCACTAGGGCGTATCAATCCCTTATCAAGATTCTCTTGGAGTTGCTTCTTCAATTCCTGCAACTCAATTGGGGCCATTCTATAAGGTGTCTTTGAAATAGGCAAAGCACCTGGTACGAGTTCTATTGAAAAATCAACATCACGATTTGGTGGAAGACCCGGAAATTCCACCAGAAAGACATCATCAAACTCCCGTACAATGGTCATATTCTTAATTGTGAGTTTCTCACCAACCATTTGAGATAAATAACCTTCATTCAGTGGAATCAAGACCCATAAGATGGAAGAAATTTCCACTGGAAGGTTATGTTCATCCTTGCATCGATAAGCGATCATAGATTGATTTGGAATATGAAATGTGACTTCCTTTATTTGGAAATTGATATGAGCTCCATATAAATAAAGCCAATCCATTCCAAGAATCACATCAACTTCCACTATAGGAAGGATCACAAGATTTGTAGGAAGCACTTTCCCACAAACTTCAATCGGGGAAGAATTATAAACTTTTGATGCGACTGTTGTGCCATTAGGTGTTGTCACAGCTAACTCAACATCTAATTGTTGAGGTAATACGATGATACCCTTAGAAAATTCTTCAGAAATAAAAGAGTGGGTGGATCCAGAATAAAATAAAACATTTGCTACTTTAGAGTGGATGGTAAGTGTACCGTTCACCACATCGTTATCGTTCTCCACATCACTGATAGAAATTTCATGTGACTTTCCTTTGCCTTTATCCTTAAGAGTTCGTTGACGTCGACCATCATCATCAACCCTTGGATTTGGGCATTGATTGGCATAATGCCCCATCTCCTTGCACTTGAAACATTAAAGTGTAGTAGGTTCATTCTGTGTGTCCCTTCCTTTGTTTTCATCATTATACATCTTCTTCCCATCATTGCGGCATTCAAATGCCCGATGACCTTCCTTTCCACATTTGAAACATTTACTTGTCCCTTTAAGACAACTACCTCCATGTTTCTTTCCACACTTTGAGCTTAAGGGAAAGATCATCTTCTTTTCAGTGTGATCTTTAGATTTTCTTTTGAATTCCATTTTCCTCTTCTTATCAAACCCATATGACTGATGGGTTACTCCAATCTCCATCTCAACTTTGAGAGCACATCAAACGATTTCCTCATATCTATTGAAGTCCTTTATGGCTAAGGCCCTTCGAAGACTTGGTTTTAAGCCACTAAAGAATCGATCGATCTTACTCTCAGGTTGGATAATAATACCAGAAGCATACCATGCAAGTCTTATAAAATTTGCTTCATAGGTACCAATAGATTCATCATCCTTTTGCTTCAGTTCAAGAAACACTTTCTCCATCTTTGTTCGGAGAATACGTGGGAAGTACTTATTGAAAAATAAGTTCTTGAACTCGTCCCATTCCATGGACTCAATTTCATCCATTTTCCTCGTATTCTTAATAAGATTCCACCATTGATCAGCATATACATCTAAACGATACACTGCTAGGATGACTTTATCATGTTCAGAACATTGAAAAACTGAAAATATCTTTTCAGTAGTAATAATACATTATTCAGAAACTAATGGATCAGTAGACCCGCTGAAAGAAGGTGGACGCTGCCTCATGAAGGATTCAACAGAATGTTGCTCCTTCCTTTGCTTGTTTGGAAGTACTGCATGATTCATAGCTTTAGAAAGTTGTGTGAGCATGGATACAAGATTTTTCATTCCAGCTCCCATAACGTTTGGTTTCTCAGGGGGACAATAATTGCATTGCCCATCGCATTTCGCATTAACACGGTTCCTTCGGGTTCCAGCCATTGACTAAAACCAAGAAGAATAGTGTGAGCGACACTAATTATAATAGGAAAACCACATAATCAAGAATAAAATTTCACACTTAAGGTCTTATCCTAGGTTATTCATGGTCATTTCTAAAACACTAAGATTGTGTTTTATGCTTAGACTTATCCTCAGGGTTCTTACTAAGGCTTTCACATCCTAGTTTCCAAAGGTTGACTATACATTTCCTCTGATACCAACTATAATGACCCATAATTTACATACATGGTAAATAATTCAAAATTGAAGCATACCAATTACAACATATAACAAAACCATGAAAGGACCGTATAGGTATAGTGTCTTTAGAAACTGGGAAACATAAACAACTGGTTCATAAAGCGTCTACACTATCTCTCATTTATTTCATCTTATCTATAGTCCCTTTTGGCATATCTTACTTAATAACCTTGTTCCTGCCCTGGGGAAAGAAAACATACAAAAGGGTGAGCTAAAATGATCAGTAAGGGTAAACAAAAGAAATATCAATCACATCATATTTATAGGAACATAACATTTTGGAAATCTTAACCTGCAAAAGAGAGCATAATTTCATAACATGGGAAAAATCATAGTACTGAAAGGAAATCCCAATAATCATCACTTAAAACATAAAACTTTGGGGAATACACACATAATAATAGAGAATCATTTTTTATTAGTCAAGACTCATTGCCAATACTATCTAAGTGGACAAAGTCCATTTCTGAACCGAGTTCACTCCTCGTTTCAGTCCTCTTTCACTGAACCGGTTTAACCTGCTGTTCCAGCCATGTCTATTTAATGAGATATAAAATCTTTACCCAATGAATTGGAGGGAGATATAGGTCCCACCCATCTCATAATTATACCATTCATATGTGTGCCACAGAATCATAAATCATATATCATTGCATAACCCATGTAATAAAAATGGGATTCTTAAACAACATGACATCATAAAAAAATTTATATAAGATAAAGGAATTCTTAAAAATAATTCCATCACAACATAATCAAATCCATGTAATAATAGGGATAGAAATATAACCCTATATTATCTTATATGGAAAATAATTTTGATAAAACACTTGAACTCCATTCTTGAGGAAAATATCCTTTCTACTTAATTTTTTTTCCTTTCTTAACATGTCATACACTTTTAAACTAAAAGAAGTTGATTAAAAATAAACTTGAAAACTTGTAAAATAAGCTTCTTGGAAATAATGTTTTAAAAATCCATTTACGCCGTATAAGTTAAAAAAAAATTCTTTCCATACTTTTTTCGGAAAAGTCAAAAAGTACATCATACGAAAAACGACAAAAGATTCCTTTTATATCTTTTAATAAAAACTCACCGAAGGGTAAAATTGGATTTAAACAATTTTAAGTGGATAGAAACAATATTACATATTGGGGAAACATGAATGTGGATGATAAAATACACACCAGTAAATACCAAAGTATAATCAATCTCGGATAAAATGAGATTGTGATATTTTCCCTTACCTTAGGTCTGATTTTCTTCGTAAGTGCCCGAAACTCCTGTATAATGATTTAAATAATGTTATTGACTTATTATAGAATCATACTTATTTTTATGATATCATATATGGTCATATTCTTAGCATCTTATTAGTAATATTTCATTACCACTTGTTATTTGGGTGTTTATTGTTCTTATGCGTGTTTTGTCGAATAAATTCTTATTTTTCTTTTTAGGTTATAGATACCTCATTTCCAGAATGGTATTAGTGTAATATATATCATATTAATTCATTAAATTCATTTATATAACCATTATGCAATGAAGATCATGTATAATGAGTCGCATCACATCGTGGAGATGTTATTCCGTACGTACGCACGAGCAATGATATCGTTCCCATGATTGTGGAATTGTATTGGAGTGTATATATACTATATCAGAATCAATATCACTTTACAATAATCATATATAGTTATTATTTACACCATTATACCCATCCGAGTAAGGTGGTGGTGGAAAATAGATTACACCACGGTGTGGAGACGGTATTCCGTATGTACGCACGCGTGGTGATTTCATTTTACATAGGATGGATAGATGGTGAAATAGGGTTGTTTAATAATTATAATAACATATAAGTATATGAGTGATACTGATGTTATTTCTTTATAATTAAACAACTAAAGAAGAATAAGTGGAAGAAGAAATAAAGATGAAAGAATCGGTAATGGGCATTACCTCTTCTTTGAAGCGCCTCTTTGAGACCTCCTCTTAGATCACTAAAATTGGTCTTTGAAGAAGACCAGAACCTATAGGATGTTTCTAGGGAAGTGGAGAAGTGAAATGGGTAGGGGTTTGACGAGCTTGAAGGCTCAAATTGGTGTGAGGAGGAGAGGGAGGAGGTGCCCTTTTATAAGGGAGGAGAGGGGCACCTTTGGAATAACTAAAAATATTATTTTATTTTAAAGTCAAATTCGGTTTTTAATATCTCCAAATTGATATATTTCTAAGCTAATGTGGGGATGGATCTAAATCCTCTCATCCAATATAATTTAGACAAGTTGAGGTATCAATTTTAACCTTATCATTTAGATTTAACTTTAAGTTAGATAATTTAACTTTTACCGTGTCTTCTTGTTTTCTTACACTATAAGGTTAATAAACTTACTATATCAAGCCAAACGAACCCCAAGTTGTTTATTATTAATATATATAACCGTATCTAAGTCATTTGGCCGAACCTTATATTTTTAGGAATAAAATAACAATTAAAAATAAAATATTTGTTACAAAAACAATTTTATGTCAATTTCGACACTATTTGGTAATTGATTTTTGTGAAAATCATAACAGAATGATTAGTTCGAAAAAATTTCATTAAATAAATACTAACATGTCATATTAACATATAAAATAATCTAAATTCATAAAATTATTAAATTACATTTATTTGGGTATTTATAACATCAATTATGTCAATATTTCATTAATAAGATAATTACTGTATCATCATTGTATCATAAATAAATTAAATTATTTTAAGTCTAAAAATTACAAATAAAATACCATTATGTATGAAATATTTTTAGACTTATAATTAATATTTATAGTCGAATTTATCTTATGTATAACCCTATATTAAAAATTATTTAGTTATTAAACTTTGATTTTAACTATTTTAACCCTTCTTTAAATAAATTGATAATAAATGTCCTAATCTAATCCAAGTGGGACTAAATGGTCATATGTTATTCCTAAGGTTGTTTTTGGTCGAATTACACTTATTCAATAGAATTAGGACATGTGTTAGGGTAATAATAATATCATTTTTACCCTTAACTACCCTATTTACTTTTAACCGTGGTAAAAAAAGTAAAAAGTTACTATTCACCAAAAATTATTTTCATCTCATTGAACCACATTTTAGTCCTTGATATTAACCAAGTCTCTCGGATTTTTGAAATTCCACTCACAGAAGCGGTAAAATTAAGTTTTATGAAAAAATTCTGTTTTTTAACTACCACTTATTGGTTTTACTGTTCATCAAAAAATGAAAGTTTCCAGAAAAATACCAAAAATTAGGCCTAATATATATTTGATATTATGAATTCAAAAATGATGTTTATTTTACCAATTTTAAAACACATCAGTTACATTAACTAATTTAAAAATTAATTCCCATCGTCAAGACAAATATCGTGTTTTTGAGAGATAATAACTATCAAAAGATTGACACTTGTTTATGTCTGGTTTAAATGTGAAATTACATCCAATGAACAACATTGTATTAAATTGTAAAAACATATTATAAATATACTTTAAAACCACTCAAATTAATAATTTATCACAATTAATTATTTCGATTAAAAAAGATGTTTTTAATTAAAATTTAATAATTTTCACTATTCATCAGAATATGAAAGTTATCTGAAAAGTACCAAAATTTCACCCTAAGCTAAATTTGATATTCCGAATCCAAAAATGAAGTCCATTTTGAAAAATAAAATTTACAAAATTTCACAAAGTGGTTATTACTATTCATAAAGGCTAGTTTTAATAATATTTTAATAGCATATCGTTGTTTAGTGAAACTCGGTATTGCGTACGACGCAAGCTATCGAGGAAGGCCGCAGTTGCATGTAAAGAAAGCCAAGATAGTGTTGTGTATAGTGAAAGATTCCATTGATGATTTATATAACATAAAAACAAAATATTTTTCATAAAAGTCTCGGGTGTTACAATATATTGTCCAAACTTTTATCCCTTGGCTATTTATTTTCCATTTGGAACCAGTTTCTATTACAATGACCTCAATATATTTTAATATTTTGCAAAATTCCAAGAGTGATTCTCCCCTCAATTTAAAAAGGGAACCCTTAATTTATCTTCATCAATACGCATTGAGCCTTCTTTATAAACAAAAATCTACCAATTTATCTTCTACATGCCACTAAAAATATTCGTAAGGTGTTTTTCTTCCCAAAATACCAACCCTAGAGCTCTAAATTGGAGATCTAAAGGAGTTATTTAAAAGAGGTGGTAGTGTCCATAACCGATCACTTTCTTTTTAATTTGTATTTTAACTCCTATAAACAAGTTATATTATTTATAAAATAATATCTTATATATACTAAATATACTAATATTTTATTATGATTATGAAACCACCTTTTCACCCTCTTTCCATCAAATGGAAAGTGAATGTATCGGTCACACGTATGTACGACTTATCATCCCCACATAATGATACAATTTATTTTCCACCACCATATTTTATGGATGAAAAATATGATGGGGAAAAATTTTATATATGATATCTATGAAATAATTATTATTTTTAATGATAATATCACATCTACCTTATTACCTTCCATATCATTGTAAAACAATAACACCATTCGTGCATATGTGTGAACTACCACCTCCCTAAAGTAGTGTGTAGTTTTTTATTTCTATTTTACATGTATTGTAATGAAGATAGATTAAATGAATATGTAATATATATATATATGATATAATAATTATTCTAAAAATTCTAATTATTATTTAACTTTATTTATTTCTATCAATCAGAAAGTGATAACCTCATTCATGGATATGTACGACCTACTCTGTCCATGAATGGTGCATTTAATATATACATATATACTCTTATAGATGACTATAAATAATTATATAATAAAAATATATTATATTTATATCATAAATAATATTCTGGAGAGGATATAACCATGATCAAAGTATATAGACCAAAACTACCAAACCAAAACATACATGGAAAACAAAAAAATATCCTTTGAAACAATAGTTTATGTAAATAAATATTAATAAAAGGTTACAAGTAAATAATATATGGTATGATATATATATATATAAATGGTTCTATTATATATATAATAACCCAATATTTAATACATAATTTGTTCAAACACATACAAAGGAAGTCGTACCTAAAGTAAGGGTTTATCATATCAAATTATCTTCTTTGATACACGTGATATGATATGAACCTGTATTATTTTATAAGGTGTTTACACATCCACTTTTACATCTTATATCAGTAATTTCATTATTATAATGGCATTTAATGATACATTTTATGTTATCCTTTTCTATGGTTTATGATTCTACAGTTACTAAATCGGTAAGGGATTTACGTTTCAATCCTCTTTTAATGAAGATTGTTTATGGTTGAATTTAGATTAGAAGAAATTATATTATCATAAAATAATAATTATATTTATTTTTTATTATCCGATGTGTATTTATGAATAATAAAAGTTTTTTATTCATTTCCTCTCTTTAAATAGTCAAGAGAGAATGGACATTTTTAAGGAAAACCAACTATGTTTTATTATTTGTTCTGGAACCTTTTTATTACATATCTATATTTCTCTAAAATGATTTCAATAATGTTTTTATATTATCATATTATTGATCAAAATAATTCTATCCATTATTATTTTTTAATAAAATTATTTAAAAGAAATCTTCTTGTCATTTTCCGAAAGTGGAACTTTTTTATATTTTACCAAAAAAATTGAAAATATTATTTAATTTTAACTTAAAAAGTTTTAAAGGAATTTACCACCATAATCGTTGCTCATTTGTTTTAATATTAATTTAAAATTTTATAAGATTATTTTCATAGAAAATTTTCTCCACAATATTTGGTAAATATTTTTATTTTTAAAGTTATTTTCAAAATGGAAAGGTTATTTTTATTTAGAAATATCTCAGTGATATTTTAAAGAAATTTTCATATATGATAACATAATTTGATGTTAGTTGTAATTTAACAAGAATATTATCCAATAATACCATCCCAACAATTTATCTACACAATTTATGTTTTTTTTATGGAATTTTTGTGAAACCCATTTATTTTCCATGGGTTATACTATGATGAATTTATGAAATGTTTATGAAACTCGATTTATTTTCATGGGTTATGATGTGATGATATGATGAATGTTTTATGACCTTTTGGAACACATATATATGATTTTCATTATGTGATACTAGTTACATTATAACCAATAATGGTGGTTAAGTTATAACAAAGGGAGGTGGTTATGTTATAAACAAAGGATGGTGGATACATTATAACCAAGGGAAGGTGGGCCTAGAATTACATATTCCTCCAATTTATGGTTCATGATTGATATCTCATGAGATGAATAAGACTATAATAAAGATTCATCCAAATTAAATAAGGCAATTTATCCACCATTACAGTATTGGGAGAAAACCTTGACTACTATGATGTTTTGGGGAGTTAACCCATTCTACTTTGACAACCTTTCCAATGATCCTTGATTAATATGGAAATAATTTTATATGCTTATATGTATTCCAAAATTCTACGTCTTATAACAATAATATTTTCTCATGTATCATGTTATTTAATTCCTTTATGATTCATATTTTTTAACATCTATGTTTTTTTACAATGAATCATGATTATTTTATTTGATATATATCATATGTGTTTAAAATATTATTATCATGTTCTCATAAAATTATAATTGTGTTATATTTATTTGAACACTTATATCATGCTTATTTACCCATACTGAGAACCTCAGCTCACCCTTTCTTATTTTTTATTTCATAGGTTATAAATAAAGGTATTACGTATGATATCTTATAAAGGGTGATAGTTATGATGAACATAATGGGAGACACTTATGAAATAGTTTTTTTATGCATCCATGTTTCTAAAGATACAAGAACTATACAATTTTGGCATGGATCAAAATTTAATGTAATAAATATTCATCCAATAAGATTAAATATCTATATGTGAAAAGTATGGGTATCTATTATTGTTCTTCAACAAACTTATGTATAGAAAATTTTAGGAATAAATAAACCATAATTTTTTTTGAAACCATATCCACTAGGCTATAGGAAAGGGAGAAGAGTGTAAGAGATAAAAGAAGGAAGAAGATTATAGTATTAATAAAAATTATAGAAAATATTGTCATTGGGAAACCATATATAAATCTAGATGAGTATACTGAAATCCATAGAGTAGAGGAGGAACTCAAATAGGAATGCCCCTACGGAAGAGTTAAAAATAATGAGTTGTAAATGGGATAATGAGGTAAGTATTGACTAAAGGAAAATGATGGAAAACCAAGAAATAAATTTCTATGAACTATAAATGGTTTTGTTACACTTTTTGGAATACCATATTCCAACCATTTATTGGCCACTGGACTCAAGATATATCACTTTCATGGATATTCATGATTTACCAAGCTATGCATTAACCATGGAAAATTTACTAGTCTATTTGGAACCACCCACATAGTTCTTATTCATCATTACCTACACCGTGTGGTAGCCATGAACCATTCACTAGAAAGTAATATCATAAAACACCTGGTAAATACTAATTATTTTTTGTTTGTTTGAACTAAAAATTTTAATTTTTATTCAATCATTTAAACCTAAACATCAATAATTTTTATAAAAAATATTTAAATAGAATAATACAAAAAATTAACATTGGGTTTACAAGGAACAACCTAACTCTATATATTAGAGCCTCTATCATAGAATATGTATAAAATAATTGGATTCAATTGAAATATTTTATAAATCTAATATAAATCCATAATTTATAGATATTAGATGTATTATTCGAAATTTTTAATGATAATTAAATCATATTTTAAAAAATTATGAGTTTTTTTTCGGAAAATGTCAATTTTAAATAAAAATGATTTCTTTTTAAGTGAATTCATGTAAAGGTAAAATTAGGATTAACACATTGGAATATTTAATGGAATATTTTCAACGTTTGGCACTGAGTTGATGTAAGAATCTGAGGAAAGTAGATCCTTAGTAATGATATAATAAAAATATTTGTCACACACAAATAGTTTTTCTTAAATAATGGAATATCTACCAAATTGTGTCTCATATGGTAAATCTAAGGCTTCCATTAAATTTGGAACATTTGATTTACCATAGTCTTGATATAACCACTATACACATCACATGTTTGGTTACATCACAAATGATGTTAAATATATTATATTATAAGTGTTTATTTTTTCATAATAAATTACTATCACCTAAATGATGTCTTATATGAGAAATATGACACTTTTTTTAGTTTTTAAATGTGTTTTTACCCTATATGGGACAAAGAAATTGTGCACATTAGGTGTTTGGTAAAATCACATGTTAGAATAACCTTTTTAAATATTTTAATTATATTATTATTTCCTATTAATTAATATATTCATTTCCATTCATCAACCCAAACCACACACATCCATTTCTTACACAAATGGAATAAAAAATCATGGATTTATTCATTATATGACCTAATTAATTTAAAAACATATTAAATGTGTAAAAATAAATACTTCATAATCACGTTTTGGTTAAAATACATTTTTTTTTTGGTTTTGGAAACACCCAACTGTGGGGTTCTAAATATATGAACTTTTCGGTTATTATTCTTGGTTGATTTTTCTGATTTTGTGCAATACCAAGACTCCTATACAAGTGATAGGTGAATCCACATTAAATCGATCTGAGTTTCTTAACCGGTTATAGGAATTACGATAGTCTTACTTCTCCCCTAGTGTATTAAGGTTGAGGAATAAGATGGTGGGGTTTTTCACTTTATTATTATTATTATTATTATTATTATTATTGTATTACCCATTTTTATTTTTTTATTGGACAATTATTGAAAATATGGTTGAATTTGAATAAAAATGATATAACCCAAAATATTAAGCAACACCTTTACGAATTTATCAAATGATTTTTTATTAAAAATTATCAGAATTAAATTATAAATTTTTATCAAATGACAATTAAACTGAATAGTCATAAGATAATTTATAAAAATTATCAAAATATAATTATTCTAAAAATTATTAATTTATATTCATATATAACTATCAAATGATAATTACATCAGATTATCCATACATAATTTATAAAAAAAACATCAAAAGATAATTATATATATATAATTTAGGAAAAATAATTTAAGGATAATTATGAAAGCTTATTAGTGGATAATTATGAAAAATTATCAAATTATAAATATAATGAATGACTATGGGTAGTATAAGATTAATCTTTATAGTTTAATCTTTTCCAATGTAGTTTTATAATTATTCTTATGTAGAATATTGAAAGTTCATGTGTTGACCTAAAACCATAATTTTGAAATTATCTAGGGGAGAGAGATAATATATCATCAAATGTAATATTTTATTTCTAATATAAATAAAATAGCTAGTTTTTGTTCTAAGGACATTTGAAGATCCTCTAGAATTGACATGTCGGTAAGTATGATAATAAGTCTTGCGAGATGGTGTTCATAATTGTTGACGTTTTCACTAAAATATATGAACCACAATGGGTGGTTTATCATTTCCTTTGATGTCAATGACATTAGTGTAGGAAGTCCTATACATTTTGGGTATTTATTTACAAATGTTTCCATGTAATGATTTATGTTGGAATAATTGATATTCCACCATGAATTTTGATTTCATGTGTGTGTGTAGATCATGAAACCTGTTATGATAATTTTTCCATGATACATATTAGAAAATCTAGATTCCATGATTGATGTTGACTCGCATGTTGAATTTGTGTTATTATTTATATCACAATGTCATACTATGTTTATTATCATGTTGTAACTAGTTTTATATCAATTTTCAATTGGAAGATTCATCTTGATATATATAGTAGGTGGCCGTCATTGTATTATTACCCCTTAGTGGGGGAAGTTCACATGATACATGATGTTGATCGCATCAATGAATGATAACATTATGACATTGGATATGTGTTCCTTGATATTATAACAATGTTTCCATAAGATATATAGAGTATATGTTGTTTTATTTGTTTTTATGTTCATAGTACCTAAGAGGAAAGTGGGTCTTTCATGGCTCAGTAGCCCTAGAGTGGGATCATGTTCATACACTACATGTGACATAATGATGAGAACAAGATAGACTATGGGACATTATGTCCTTGCATGGTAGGACTGGTTGGGGGGGGGGTATAATGGTCATATGTGTCCGGACCTGAGAGGTAATTGTGGGGCATGATGATCTATGTGATCTAAACTGAGAGATAGTTATAGGTAATGATGACATAGAGGTTTACAACTTAGAGGCTTAGGGAATGTGTGGCTATATTGATAAATGGGTAATGATGGCTAGTGGGGTCTGGCCTAGAGGCATGAGGCCTATAATACTGATGATAGAGTGATGAGGCATGATGTTCTTGTGTGGTCCAACCTATGACTGTTAGACTTATTTCTAGAGCTTGACTATATTAAACATATTTTATTACTATATTATAGAAGGGATCTAAAATAAGTACATCTGAGGGTTTGTGGTTGGTTAGTTAGCGCATGACCACTAGGTATTCGATTGTGTCTAATTATTATTTTATAAATTTATTATATTATTTCATACACATATATACTTGTTCACACATGGTTAAGTAAACATTAGTGTTGTACTAATAAGTCTTATATTGACACCCTATTTAATAATTTTGGTGAACTTTTAGATTTCATTACTAGATACCCGATGAAATGAAAGGAGCCTATGGTGGATGAATAAGAAGAGGAGCACAGAGCTGGTTGCAGACCATGACACTTTTCAGAGGGATTACTATTTTATTTATTTATTTTCCTGCACTTATTACTCTAGTTAGGTTTTCCACATTGGGATCCTGTTGATTTGTATCAATTATTTATATTTTATCATGTACTCTGATTTTTTTAATATTGTTATCAGTGATTTAAAATTATTGTTATTTTTTATAAGACATGATATTGGGGGTATAGTCTCTCCACTGGTGGACTTAGACCCTCACTTCTAGTCAGTAGCCCATAGAAAATGTGGAGGTGCACATGAGGTCATGTGGAACTCCGAATCGGACCCGATGGTTTGGGTCGGTGAAGGCAAGTACACGTCGTGTACTTATAATGTACACTCTTTGTAATTTCTTTTTTTCATTAAATGCACCAGTTCGCGTCTAATTGACAGAAACACCTCCTTCTGGGTTTGGTTTGTCTGAGAGTGAGAGTACGACCATGAACATTCTCCAAGCTCCCAATCAAGCGTCTGTTCTCTGAATTGACCGTTGTAAATTGAATTGGGATCTCCTCAGTAAGATATTCCTTCTTCTAGAGCTTCATTTCCTGATTCCTCCCCTTTCAAGAATTATCTTCGGTTGAGATTTCGAGTGTTTTTGTAGATCTATATTTTTCTTGGGAGATTCAAGGCTTGAGGTTCACTTATATCGATCCTACAACACCAAGGTAGGTGGATTGTGTCTTTCTATTGAAATTCTTTGAGTTATATGTGAAAAAGTTCACAATACCCTTGAACGACGTATTGCGTGGTTACTGTTTTAGCCCTAATAATTTCCTTCCATGGTTTTATTCATGAGTATAGATTAGTTGACGAGAATAGGGTTAATTTCTATGATTTGGAAGTGTTTGACCATGCATGTTTTGTTTATGACCGTTTGGTCTTGCTTAGCCTGTTAGACTGCCTTGTTTGTTTCCCATGCCTAGTATTGTAGGATGGAGTTTTATTTGTCTAGAATGATGTTGTGTTGTGTACTATTATCCATGTAGTTCTTGAGGTTTACTTTGGCCGATATACATTTCCATACTTGTTTGACTTACACTGGGCCGCGAGAACCTGGTGTAGTAGACCATAGAGATAATACACATAAGGGATTCTCTAGAGTTTCTTTTATTATTGTTACAATGCAAGACCATAGGGGGAATTAATGTAAGTGCTTCCTCAGAGTGTCTGTAGTTCCTCGACGTGGGCCACATGGGTAATGTGATGTATGTGCTTCCCCAGAGCACCTTTTATTTACCTATATGAGACTATAGGGGGAATTGACGACGAGTGCTTTCCCAGAGAGTCTATAATAAAGCTGAACCAAAGTGGTTAGAATGTGTGTACTTCCTAGAGGGTTTCTTGTGTTTTCTAGGTAGGACCAAAGGGGATTAAGATGTGAGAACATCCCAGAGGGTTACTTGTTTGTGATTATCTGCTTACTTTCCATGTCATGTTTGAATGCTTTGAAACTGTAGGGATGTTTACTGTTGAGTACTTCCTTGTTTACTTCTTCATTTGCTTATTACCTTCCATATATATATTCACTAACTGTTAGGCACAGATATCTTGGAGATTAACTACTGGGATTTATTCTCACACCTTATTTGGGTCATGCTTTTGGTCCCAAATAGATTATATTCTTGCAGATATAGATAAGGGAAAGCTCCCTTCTACTTCTAGTACTTGGCTACTTAGAGCTGGAGAGCATGGGACTAGGATTTGGCTTGCGATGCTGTGGAGCTGTTTACTGTTTTTCTTGTACATTGGTTTAGTACTTTATTTTCAGCATTGTGACATGTTTGTCTGCTTTCCTAGACATTTGTATCATGCATCATTATGTGCTCCAACTGTTTATTTCTTCAGTCTTCCGCTGTTTCTTGTTGTGTGATATTATTACTACTTCCACTAATATTATCTATTTATATTCCATTGTATTACTATATCAATGGGGGAATAGTTTTCCTACTATCACTCCCAAATCCCTTGATACTAGTCAGCAGCCTCTGGTGTTAGGGGAAATGCGCTTGAGACCATGTGACCAACTGGGTATGGGGCACCTCTAGGTAGCTTTCGGAACCGGGACATTAAAAAGTGGTATCAGAGAGATTATTTTCTCTTGAATTACTATTTAGAGACTATAGATAGGGATAAGAAGGAATCGATACTTGGTAATAAGATGTTCCTTGGAGTAGCTAACCTATGTATAGGGAAAATCCAATATTCCTCATTTATTGAAATTTTTCTGGTTTTTCAATTTTACAGTTGATTTGATTTTCTCTTTTTAGTGATTCACATATTTTGTACTGTTATTTTGGATGTTATTATGGTTCTAATTCAGTTTCAACCTAATGAGATGAGGGTATTCCATCTCATGAATCATATAGGCACTTTCCAGTGGTCACGTGTCATGCATTCTTTCCATGCCATAGAGGGTGCATTGGTGATTGCATGTTGTTGTGATAGGTGTTGTGATAGATATGCATGCCACTGTGATAGATTCCTTGATAAAAATACATGTTTTTTGATAGGGTATTCATTGAGGAAGGTTTTGTTTGAATTAATGCCAAAATTTGGTTATTGAGGTGTTATGGGCCATCGTGTATCAGAATTCGGTGGATCAATGATCTTTTATGATTTTTTATAACATGTATAATATGCCAAGATTTGATTCGCGGGGAGTATGGGCCCTCACGGATCGGAATTTAGCACCGTAATGTTTTTTTTAGTTTCGTTTTGGGCTCTAGAGTAGTTTTTTAGGCTTACTATCTGAAAAAACCAAAAAATACACGCCGTGTAATGATGAATACACGCCATGTGTTCTTCGATTCAGAAAGAAACTGTTTTTTCTTAAGTACACGCCGTGTACCATATGTACATGAAATGTAGTCTCTAACCGTATCTTAGACTATATAGGAAGAGACACGGGGTTTGGAATCTTTGGTAGGACACGACGTGTACCAGATGTACACGCCGTGTTGTAGAACCATGTAGCCGACTATGTCACTGACAACATGAGTTGGTTGAGTCTTCTATAATGCACACCGTGTCAGTCTTAAACACGCCATGTAGTGTGATCCCTGGAATCTGACTGTGTCATTAACAACATGGGTCAGCGAAGTCTTCCAAGTAAAAATATTTTCCATTTAGAACACAATGTGTAGTGTGATCCGTGTATCTGGCTGTGTCACTAATAGCACAGGTCAGTGAAGCTCGTCCAGTACATGCCGTGTCTGGCACTAACATGCCATGTAGTCTTGTTCTAGGAGAACCATGTGGCCTACCCATGTAAGAGAACTCATGCAGGGGAAGAGGATTCAAGTACATGCCATGTGTAAGGACAACATGCCGTGTATGGGGTGTTACATGACTAGTTTTGGTATAAGTACACACCCATGTGAATGGATTAAAGGAACCTTCTATGTAGTTGAATTTTCACATCGTGTATCCATGTTTTGGAGAACTTTAATGATTTTTTTCTCCTGTTCCCTCCTTTCCCTTCTAGTTTTTAGTCCTTGATAATCTTGATCTAAGGTGTGCGCTTGACCTTGCAGAGTCATGCCATTGAGACGTCCTCCGGTTGTATGCCAATTATAGGGAAACGATTAGACACCGTACATGACTGATCAAGGACCACTAGTGGATCCTCCAGTTATGTCAGTCTTGGAACCGAACATCATTTTGGACATAGGTGCTGATGCATAGTTTCGAGAGGGCCTCATGAGGTTCATGAAGACCTTCTGCGGAGTACCGCATACTCCCCCTTCCATGGAAGAGCTTATGTGGGTTTTCCAAAAGCAGAATCCTCCCACAATCACTGGGGAAGGAGGACCTCAGGCTGTAGAGTCATGGTTAGAAGCCATGTTTTCCATCTTCGGGCATCTGGAGATGCCACCAGAGAGGAGGGTCAAGCTCTCTTCGTACATGCTTCAGGATTTATCCAAGAGATGGTGGGATGTGATCTCACATACCGGATACCAGTAGGTTAAGGCATGGGATGACTTCCAACGAGCTTTTTATGACTACTTCTATCCAGAGACCCTGAGGGTCGATTGAGTCCGAGAGTTCACGATTCTAGAGCAGTGTACCCTCTTAATCATGGAGTACTATGCTCATTTCATAGATCAGCAGTGCTTCATGGCTATTCTAGGAGGTGATGAGTTATTCCTAGAAAGGAAGTTTGAGGATGGTCTGAGACACAAAAACCGATCTCAGGTGAACATCTTCCGGTTGACTTCCATTACTTCTATAGTCAACCAGGCGATGATCACCGAGCGAAATTTGAGGGATTCTGGAGTTGTGAGTCAGGGCGGTTTGACATCCAAAGTTAGTATCCCTTCTACTAAAAACAACAAGTGCCACATGGGGTCTTCACTTGGTGATCCAAGGAGGTGAGACACTTCTTCTGGTAGCCAGGTGGTGTGCTACCAATGCAGGAAGAGAGGGAATATGAGGCCAAATTGCTTGAGAGACCCAGTGGAGTGCCAATATTACGGCAATATGGGTCATCTTTAGCATTTTTGTTAGATCTTCTCACTAACTTTTGGTGAAATGGGTTCTTCTATCACTCTGCGTTCAAGAGTAGAACCACCAGTTTTTCATCATTCTAGGAACTGGAGTTCTTCTGGCCATAAAGGACGAGGTGGAGGTCGCAGCCGTGGTAGTCAGTTGAAAGGATTTTAACGACTGCAGGGTGGATTGGCTCAGAGTGGTCATACAGGGTCACAGGGCCACAGTGCAGGTAAGATTTTTGCGGTGGAGCAAACCCAGCAAGATCCAGTTCAAGGTAAGATCTTCATTGCCTCAGTTTTAGCTTCTTCTCTTTTGGATATAGGGGATTCCCAAAGACTTATATATGTTGTTGTTGTGCAGATCCTTGGGATCTGTATCTTTACTTATTCTGATGTATTGACATTGGACAAACCATTGGTGACTAGAACAACTAGTGTACGTCAGTACAAGGGGTTACCTCTTGAGGTTTGTGGGTGTTAATTCTTGTGGGACCTTTATGTCTTAGAGATGACAGGCTATGATTTAATTCTTGGAATGGACTGGTTAGTTCTCTTCCAAGAAATTGTTTATTGTTATCACCGTAGGGTGATTTTTACATCACCAGAGGGAAGATTGTTTCTTCATAAGGGAGAATGGGATTTCCAGATGAGAAGAGCGGGACCTGAGCATCATGGGTTGGGAGGAGTTACAACCCAAATTTCTAGTCATTATCTGGATGACCAAGGGAATTCACATATGGACTTTCCTCCATTGGTGGATTGTTTCAGGGACGTCTTTCCAGAGAAATTTTCTGGTTTTCCTCTGGAGTGAGAGGTATACCTTTCTATTGAGATCGTAACAGGAGTGGTACCAGTGTCCATTCCTCTTTATAGGATGTCTACGCCAGAGTTACATGAGCTCAAGAAGTAGTTGGAGGAGTTACAGGAAAAGGGTTTCATCCGACCTAGTACTTCTCCTTGGGGTTCACATATCCTGTTTTCAAAGAAGGAATACAGTACCCTCAGGATTTGTGTGTATAATCAAAAGCGGAACCAGTTGATGGTCAATAACCTATATCCCTTGCCAAGGATTGATGATATATTTGATCAGCTTTGAAGATCCCAAGTGTTCTCTAAGATTTAATTGAGATCCAATTACCATCAGTTGTGCACTAGACCATCTTATATACCTCTTATAGCATTCCTAAACTGGTATAGTCTATACGAGTATGTAGTTATGCCGTTCAGTCTCACGAACGTGCCTGCAGTCTTCATGGCACTGATGAACCGAGCATTCCATCCATAATTGGATTCATTTGTGGTGGTTTTCTTGGACGATATATTGGTGTACTCACACACTTGACATGATCACGCTTCCCATATCGAGATCATTCTGAGTACACTGAGAGAGAATTGGTTATATGCTTAGCTTTCAAAATTCCACTTTTGGGTGGGCCAAATTCACTTCTTGGGTCATTTTATCTCAGAGAAAGGAGTATCAATAGACCCAGAGAAAGTGAGAGCATTTGTTTCCTTGGACAAGTTGAAGAGATTCTTTGAGGTAATAAGTTGTCTAGGGCTGGCTGGATACTATAGATGTTTCATACATGAATTTTCATGCTTAGCAGTACCACTGACGAACCTAACTAAGAAGGGTGAAAAGTTCTTGTGGTTAGATTCTTGTGAGTCAGCCATTCAAAATCTGAAATGGAGGTTGAATTCAACACTGATATAGTTTTTTCAGAGCTGGGAAAGAGCTATACTATGTACTGTGATGCTTTACGTATCGGTCTAGTAGTTGTGCTTATGCAGGAAGAAAAGGTCATTGCGTATGGGTCTCAGTAGTTGAGGCCACATGAGAGAAATTACCCGACACATGATCTCTAGATGGCTACAGTTGTTCATGCGTTACGCTGTTGGAGACATTATCTATTGGGAGATCATTTTTTGGTTTTCACTGACCACAAAATTCTCAAGTATATCTTCACTCAGCATGACCTGAATTTGAGATAGAAAAGGTGGGTTGAGTACATTCAGTCTTTTGACTTTGAGATTTCCTATAAGCCTAGGAAAGGCAATGCAGTGGACGATGAACTGAGCAAGAGGACTCAGATACAGGCATTTCAGAAGGCTAGTAGTGAGTGGTAGCTTATGGATCTGTCCTCTGAGATGAATTTGGAGGTGCACAACAGACATGGTTAGATGTTTCTTTCTCCTATAGATATTACCTCTACTCTTCTTGATCGAGTGCGAATGAGGAAGATATCAAGTTCTGAAGGCCTATTCATATGGGAAAGCATGTTAGGAGAGGAACCTATTCCTAGATGGATCATAGGAAAGGATGAGATCTAGCATTTTCGTGGGTGCGTATGGGTGTCATCAGACATACACGAGGAGATGATGCAGCACTTTCACTCCTGAGTTTGGGTAGTTCATCCTGGTGTCACCAAGATGTATTGTGATCTACACTATCAGTATTGGTGACCAGGTATGAAGAGAGATGTTTCGGGTTTCATCATGATGTGTTCCACTTGTCAGCAGGTGAGGGTGGAGAATTAGCAACCAGCAAGGCTTTTACAGCAGTTACCCATTCCCGAGTGGAAGTAGAATGATGTCGCAATGGATTTAGTGACAGGTTTGATGAGTTCACCTCGAGGGAATGATGCTATATGGGTTTTCGTTGATAGACTCACAAAAGTTTCTCACTTCTTGCTGATCAAGGATGATTTCAGTGTTGATGAGCTGGGAAAGTTGTACATCCGTGATATTATACGTCTACATGGAGTTCCACACTCCATTGTTTCAAACAGGGATGCAAGTTTTACTTCGCGGGTCTGGAAGGGATTTCATAAGGATTTGGGTACATAAGTGCTCTTGAGTATAGCTTACCACCCCCAGAAAGATGGCCATTCCGAGCATACGATTCAAGTTCTTGAGGACATGCTTCATACATGCATTCTGGATTTTGGAGGTTCTTGGGAGAAGCACATACCTCTTGTGGAGTTTTCCAAAAATAATATTTTTCAAGAAACTATTTAGATGGAACATTGTGAGGATTTATAGAGTAGGCCATTCCGATCACCCTTAAGTTGGCTAGAGACAGGAGAGGCAACTATGTAGGGACCTCATCTTGTCCAGGACACCACTGAGAAGATAGAGTTTATTTGGTAGAGGATGGGTACTGCACAGTCTTGACAGAAGTCTTATGATGATCAGCGGAGATGACCTCTGGAGTTCATGGTCAGGGATCATGTTTTCCTACATGTCATACCGAGGTTAGGGAATAAGAGGATTATGAGATAGGGTAATCTTTCATCAAGGTATGTCGGGTCGTTTGAGGTTTTGAGAGAGTTGGGCCGGTTGCCTATCGGTTGTAGTTACCTCAGAGGTACCAGGCTATGCATGATGTCTTCTACATTTCTCAGCTCCGATGTTACTTCTCAGACCTGTCTCATGTTTTTAAACCCAAGGAGGTTGAGTTAGATGTGGATGCATCATTTTAGGAGCATCCTATCCAGATTGTTGATCATAGTACGAAGGTTCTCCATGGTCGGTCTGTTCCTTTGGTACGAGTGCTATGGCAGTAAGGGCGAGTATAAAACAAGACCTGGGAGAGGGATTCCGATATATGATCACAGTGGCCGGAGATGTTTGAGGATTATTCTTCTACACCGCCTTGCTAGGGAAATTCCGGGAAAAATTTATTTAAGGGGGAAGTTTGTAAGAACATTGATATTTTTTCAGGTATGTTTTTCTTTTTCTGGTGTTTTTGAGAAAAAGTGGAGTTTATGGAAATTTTTGAAGTACATGCCATGTACTTTATAAGTACATGTCATGTACTCTAATGCCACTCATAGCCATGTAGTATCTCTGCACATGTCCATGTGTGGTGACCTAGAGATCCCCTAATGTGGGGGCCAGTGAAGGAAAGTACACGCCTTGTACTTTCATTTTTTCATTAAACGCACTGGGGTCGCAGCTAATTGATAGCAACACCTCCTTCTAAGTTTGGCTCGTCCGAGAGTGAGAGTATAACCATGAACCTTTTCCAAACTCCCGATCGAGCTTCTGTTATCTGGATCAACCGTCATCAATTGCATTGGGATCGCCACGGTAAGCTCTTCCTTCTTCTAGAGCTTCGTTTCCTAATTCCTCATCTTTTAAGAGTTATCCTCGGTTAAGAGTTTTGAGTGTTTTTGTAGATATACAGTGTTCTTGGGAGATTCAAGGCTTGAGGTTCACTTATATCGATCCTACAACACTGATTTAGGTGGTTTGTGCATTTTTCTTGAATGTCTTTGAGTTATATGTGCAAAAGTTCCCAATAGCCTTAAATGGGGTATTACATGTTTACTGTTTTAGCCCTGATAATTACCTTCCATTCTTGTATGCTTGAGTAAAGGTTAATTGATGAGAATAGGGTTAATTTATATGCTTTTTATGTGTTTTCCCATGAATGTTTTTTATGACCATTTGATCTTTCTTAGCCTGTTATGCTACCTTGTTTGTTTCCCATGCCTAGTATTGTAGGGTGGAGTTTTGTTTATCTGCCATGATGTTGTGCTGTAGACTGTTATCCAAGTAGTTCATGAGATTTACTTTTTTAGATACACATTTCCATGGTTTTTTGACTTACACAAGGCTGTGATAACCTGGTGTAGTGGACCACAGGGAGAATAAACGTAAGAGCTTCTCTAGAGTGTCCGTTATTATTGTTAAGATTCAATACCATAGGGGGAATTGACATAAGTGCTTCCTCAGAGTGTCTGTAGTTCCTCGATGCAGGCCACATGGGGAATGTGATGTATGTTCTTCCCTAGAGAGCCTTTTAGTTTCCGATACGAGACTATAGGGGGAAATGATGGTAAGTTCTTCCCCAGAGAGTCTATAATAAAACTGAACTAGTGGGGTTAGACTATGTGTACTTTTCAGAGGGTTTCTTGTGTTTTCTAGGTAGGTACAGAGAGTATTAGGCTATGAGAACATCCCATAGGGTTACCTGTTTGTGATTATCTACTTACGTTCCATGTGGTGTTTGAATGCTTTGAACTGTAGGAATGTTTACTGTTGAGTACTTCATTGTTTACTCCTTATTTTGCTTATTACCTGCCATATATATTCACTGACTATTAGGCACAAATCTCTTGGTGGTTGCCTAATGAGATTTAGTCTCACACCCAGTTCTGGTCATGCTTTTGAGCCTAAATAGATTATATTGTTGCAGGTATATATAAGGTCAAGCGCCCTTCTACTTTTGGTACTTGACTGCTTGGAGCTGGAGAGCATGAGACCAAGCTTTGGCTTGCGATGCTGTTGAGATGTTTACTGTTTTTCTTTTACATTGGTTTAGTATTGTATTTTTAGAATTGTGACATGTTTGGATACTTTCCTAGACATATGTATCATGCATCATTTTTATATATGTGCTCCAGCTGTTTATTTCTTCAGTCATCCACTATTTCTTGGTGTGTGATATTATTACTGCTTCTGCTATTGTTATCTGTTTACCTTCTACTATGTTACTCTACTAATGAGGGTATAGTTTCCCCACTATCACATCCAAGGCCCTAGATGCTAGTCGGCATCCTCTGGAGTTATGGGAAATGTGCTTTAGGCTATGTGACCAACCGGGTATGGGGCGCCTCTAGGTGGCTTCTGGAACTGAGACAATACAATAGTGGACCTACAAGTTGTTATAAAGTGGGGGAAATTATGTTTTTCTATTACCATTAATTTAATTAATATTGGGTGATGAAAATGATGTTGATATGTGATTTATGAGATTTTTTTTGCATTCATGCATCATGAATAGGCACGTAGGTTAAGATTCCATATATTTACCAATTTTTGTGATATATAGTAGTTCATTAATTAAATTATTTTATTTTCAATATATATTCAGTATAGTTTATCTTTGTGTGATATGTAAGCGTTTCCATGTTGTTATGATATATCATTATTTTCATTAATTAGTTTTATTGTTCATGTTGTTTTGTCAGTGTATAAATGATAAATTTGACTAATATTTAGGGATAGGGACCAATGTTAGTGCTAGGAGGGTTAAACATTGGGTTAAGGGTAGACTCCTAGAAGAAATCTTGTGTGATCCCATATACTAATATGGGATAATCCTAAAAAATATTTTTTAATGAAGTGTTTCCTTCATTCTATAGATGATTTCACCTTAATATAATCTAATGGGACAACTTGGTAGGCTGGCTGGAATACTTCTTCGAGGGATTATGTTTTTTTACCACTAAAAATGTAGAAGGATGTAGCTGATCATACTGTTGAATCTTTTCTATTGTTTAGTCATTGGGTCCAATTCAACATGAAGTATTTCACATAGTGATTTTACTAGGAATATGTTTTCATAACTATGGTCAAGTATTCCATGAATTTAACTCCATCATTTATCTTTCTTCCAAATATCCATATGCCCTTAGGATGATGAAGAATGGGTTAAAATAATTGTATGAGTCTTTGACGTAGTAGAGACTACAAAGGACTAAAGATTCAAGAAGAGTTTGAGCTCAATCCAAGTGTGTAGCCCATTTGTATATCCATATATCATATGGAACTAACTATGTTGAATGAAATCAAGGTATATCTTGATTAATTGAAGCATAAGATCTTTATTTGTAAGGGTAATTTTCTGTGTGGTGCACCTATTTTTTTCAAGAAGGCATCTAATAGTCTTATATTCAATGTTAATTACTTGCATTTAACCTAGGTGATTTTGAATAAAAGATATACATTTCCCAGGGTCTATGATCGTTTTTATCTTTTTTGGGGATCCCATTAGATCTATAAGATTTTTATTTTATTGGGATATCACCAATTGTGAGGAAGAGATAAGTATAGTTTGAAGATAGTGTGTTGGAGTAGGTATGGTTTGTCCAAGTACATGGTGATGACATTGGGACAAAAAAAGACAAAAATATTCATGTATCTCATAAAAAAATCTTCCATCCATAGTTACAATCATTCTTCATGTTCTACAACAACATCATACTCTTCTACTTGATTACACTAGAGCGACATGCTAGACACCTCAACATAATCATCATTGTGTTTTGAGTGAATCATATTTACACCAAGATTCTATGTTTGACTTCTGGATACAGGAGGTGAGATTCTTGGGGAATTTGGTGTCTAAGATAGGAATATTAGCGGACCCATAGAATTTTGTGGTAGTGATTTATTATAAATTTCCTCAAAATGTGTTCGAGATCAAGAGCTTCTTAGGCTAAAAATGATCCTAATGACTATTTATCCAAGATTTATATAAACAATCTACTTCCATGAAAGTGAAGATAGATAAGGGAGTAAAATGATTAGACCTTTGTGAAGAAATTTTTTTTTATTGAAGAGATAGTTGATGACAACACTAGTACTAACAATCTCTAAGCAATGGATTGGTTATGTAGTGTATTGTGATGAATCTAGAATTAGTATAGGAGTGGTAATGATACAAATATAGAAGGTTGTAGCCTATGGATATCATCATCTATGGCCCCATGGGATGAAATATCCAACTCATGACATGGAGTTGAAATTTTTGGTCCATTATTAACTGTGTTGGAGACACTATATCTTCAGTGAGATATTTTTTATTTACAAAGAAAATAAGTGGATTCACTAAATAATAACGCACTGGAACCTGAATCTGAGGTAGAGGTTCTTGGTTGATTATCTACATACATTCAAAATTAAGTTAAATTATGTAACTAGAAGGGTAAAATCATTGTAAATTATCATACCCATAAGATGTAGGAAGAGTAAGAGCTTTGTGTGAATCTTTTAGAGGAGAATTAGTGTTTGATGAGATTGTTGGGTGATTAGAGAATAGCCACATCATAGGACTAGGGATATATGAACCATTCCCCTTCAGTTATTACATATTATCTTGTGGATCAGGTTAATACTAGTCAAGATTCATACCTATAGTGTGTTGTGATGAAGGAACAACTGGCCTTGGGTCACCTAATACTTGTGTGGACTTTGGGTGATAATGATATGATTGTGGTTCATGGGAGAGTAGTAGTCTTTATTTCCATCAAAGAGGATATTATGAGGAATGAACATTGATCTAGATAATCCACACATCCTAATGTTTCAATGATGGGACAAAATATATGTGACTATTCAAGTTTATTGGAATGAAGTGGGGAATTATAGGGGTGTATCCTAATGCCTTACCTACCAGAGGGTGAAGGATGAGCACTGGTGTCCTACTTGTTTTCTCCAACCACTTCTAGTTTCCATATGGAAGTGGTGACTTCATGAAGGACTTTATAATAGGGTTACCTAGGACCCTAATATGTTATGAAATTATTTGTGTGATTTTCAATAAAATAAATAAATATATACATTTTTTCAATATGAGATACTCACTCAATGGATGATATGATTAAATTGAGTTCCCTAGAACATTTCTTTCAAAACAGATTCAGGTTTTTCATCATGATTTTAAAAGGGCTTAAAAAATACCTAGGGACTCAATTGAGACCGACCATAGCTTACCTTCCCAATACAGTTGAAAAGTATGAGAAGAAAATACATATATTGGATGCTATGCTTCGAAAACATATTATAGAATTAAGTTTAGAATGGAATGATCATATATCATTGATTGAGTTTTCAAACAACTAAATTTACTATAATTTGATTCACATGGATTCTTATGAGTTTCCTTATGGGATACCATGTTGATCAGCCCTTTTTGGCATTAGGTAAGTGAGGTAGAGGTTGGTGGACCTTGTTTAGTTTATAAGATATCTGAGATAGTGCATCTAAACCAAAAGTGTTTTATCACTACTTAGAGTGGACTGAGATTATGTTTCAACCATAAGAGGATACCTTTGGATACTATTATGGATGATCTAATTTTTTTCAGTGTAACTCCTATGATAGGTCACTAACATCTAATGAAGCAAGTTGAGCTAGCACCATAGTTTTTTAAACCTCTCCTGATAATTGAATTTATTTTTATGGAAGAATACTATTTGGACATTCCTCTACATCATAATGGTATACATGACATGTTTCATGTGTCTTATATTCAGACGTACATACCTGATCCTGTTCATTTCATTAACTATGAGGATGTTGAGATGGAGATATACACATCTTATTAGAACCATCCAGTTCATATTATAAATTATAGTGAGAAGGTCTCATGATATAAGATGGTACCAATTGTCCTTATTTAGTGGAAACATCAATGAATATAGGTGGATACATTGAATTGTAAGTATGATGTTTAAACTCTTTTTTATGAGTTCTTAGATAAAGTACAGTAGAGTTACTAGTTAAAGATGAGAAATTACTATATATTAAGAATTCTAATATCCTAAAATTTTAGTAATAATACAACCCTCTTTGTTAATAAATTATGAGTTTTTAATGAAAACCATGTACTTTTTAGTAGATATTAGTTTATAAATGATTTCATTTACTGTGACTTCACATATGAATAAAATTCTAGTTAACACTTCAGAATTTTATATGAAGTATTTTCAAAGTTAGGCATTGAGGAAACACATTATTCTGATGCCCATAGAGAATCATTAATGATATTATAAAAATATTAAATATATATTATCACACAACTAATTTTTTCCAAAATATTTTAATATCTCCCAAATGGCATCTCGAATGGAAAATTTGAGGATGAAATTAAATTTGAAATATGTTATTTACTCAAGGTGTGATATAACCATATTGTGCATTGAGAGTTTGGTTAGATCACACATAAGGGTGAACATATTATATTACGTATAACGACCCAACCTTAAACATTACATAATCTTTTTTTAAGTGAATAATTAATTTTATTTCTTTTTTTGGATCATTTTAGGTTTATAGTTTTGGATAACTAAGTCATAAATCAAACATTAGAAAACCATATATATACAAAGTGGAAACTTCTAATCAGTATTCATTTTCTCCATAATATATAACATTTGAAATAAAAGATGATTTATTTTCGTGAAAATTATTCATGATAATAAAATTTACATTTTCTTTTCCCATGACCAACCTTAAACCCAATGAAAAACATTTTAAAATGTGGGATAAACAAAAAAAGCTCATCAAGGGACATAAAAACAAAGAAGTTCATTAGTCTCATTAAAAAAATTAAAACCCATGAAATTTTTACCTTCATCTCAATTTTATTTGATAAAAATGAAATGAATCATTTTCTCATGAAATCATACACACTTTTTGATCAAATAAATCTTTAAAAACCCATAACTATCACATATAAATCATGTTATAAAATTTGGAAAATCATTATTCATATCAATATTACAAATGGAATAAATAATATGGTTAACTATTATATTTGGAGTACCAAATACATTGAATGGATATCATAGACCCAACCACCCCTGATTTTTCAGGGAACCACCCAACAGGGTTATAACATAACCCCCATACAAGGATTATAATTGAAGAACACATCATTATAAAAAATGACCAAGAACCCTAACATAATCATAAATCATGAAGTATTTCATTTTCATCATAATCCCCTTTAATGTTTTTTAATCTCATCGAAAGAAGACTTTTTGATATCAAAATTCCCATTTCATTTATATACCATTTTCAATACTGAAGAGTACTTTTATTTTAAAAACATATATTCAATACCAAATACTTAAAAAAACAGAAAGATGTATTTTCTTTAAAGAAAGAAGGAATTGTTTTAAAGGAGTCAAGACATTAAATAATAGTTAAGTGGGTGGGAAAATTCATTTCCACCATTCACATTAAAATAAAAAAAAATCCTTTCATTGATTGGAAATAAAGTTTCACACTCAATACAAAGATTCTTTTTTTTGAAAAAAATAAAATATATAAACAATTTACATTTATAAAACTCATGGTTTCATATAATTACATTCAAAAAATAATTTGTAAAACAATAACATAGAATAGATTTATTTTTTGAATGGGAAAATAAAAAGACTATTTTTTTAAGAAAATTACCCTACCACAATAAAAGAATTTGAATTGTAGTACCCATGAAAGCATATAATGAAAAATAAATTTAAATATAATGAGAATATATAAATTCATGATATACCACTTAAAAGGGTCTCTATATACACATTATAAATTAATAGAGGTTCATAACATCAAAATATGCCTCAACGAAAGGAAAATGAGACAAAGTCCCTCACCACTTTGGAAACATATGAATTATAATCTCCATGAAAGAATAAAATTAATCAAAAAAATAAATATCATCATAATAGAGAAATTTGTGATAAAATTTTTCAAAGGGGGTGTATATACACCTCATAAAATAATATTGATGAAAACCATCAAAATATGCCTAAATGGAAGGAAATTGAGACGAATTCCCTTACCTTGAGTTCGATTCACCAATATCATTATTTGTATTCATGAATAATATAATTATGTAAATTATTTACTTATATAATATCAAATTTCATGTTTATTATTTATTTTATTTCACTCATCGCCATTTCATATTCAATTTCTTAATTAAGTAGGTTTACATCAAATGTTTTGATGATATTTGGCTTATGTGTCAAAAAATACTTTAGTAAGTTGACTACTGGACAAAGAGTTCCTTTTTTCAACATATAAAGAATAATAATAATGAATTAAATATAATATTTACACATAAATTATCCTTTTAACATCAATAATGAAATATGGTTATGAAAAATTATTTATGTTACGACCATGGAGATGGTAGGTTGTACGTGAACATGATAAATGTTTCCATTTTTCAATCATCACTATGAAAAAAGGTATATGTTAGTTTATATTTAAAAATTTATCATAATAACATAAATAACGTATTATTTAATTAAATTTACTTATATACATCATTCTTTTGATTTATGGATGGAAAAGGTCACGTCTCTTATTTGAGGCGGTAGTCCACACGTACACACGAACGATGTTATCATTTTTTAGTGTAAGAAATAAAATAACATAATATATTCTAATTATAATAAATATGACTTGAATATAATAATTAATTTATTTATATCACAAATATTCATTATCTATATCCTTATTAGCTTCCATGTAAAGCGTTAGTGAAAAATGAATCACATCACTTCGTGAGGTAATAGTCTTCCATACACATGAGTAGCATTGTTATATCCCCTAAGGAATGGAAATTAATATGGTATATGTGATATAATAACTCTAAAATAATAAATATTTCACAAGTATCATATATATATATGTATATATACACTTTAAATCCATAATTATAACAATTTGTGAGAGGCAATGATGGCAAATGAATGACATTGGTTTGTTAGGAAATAGTATACCATACACATGATTGATGATTTCATATACCATTTGATTAAAGAGGACATATATTTTTGGTTATGTAATTAAAATAATAATAATATATAATTACATGGGAGATACTGATGATATTGTGTAAAAAAATTAATGAATATTTTATGGAGTTGGAAGAAGAATAAATATAAAATAGCACTATTAAGATTAATACCTATTTTTTAGAAAACGCCCTTAGGTAAGCACCAAAATCATTCACAAGATGTATTTTTGATAAAACTAAGGGATATAGGTCATTTTTAAGAATGTACAAAAGGAATTTGTTAGGTATTGGCAGATACAAAGAAATTTGAATGTGTGAAGTGGATAATAGAGGGGGCGGCCTTTTATAAGTGAGGTGAGTGGCACAATTTCAATTTTTGAAAATAAAAAGGTATACCCATATTGTTATCAGATTACATGGGATGTTGTGTAGAATAATCCTAAAAGATAGTCTGTTTATACTTTACCACTTGATGTGTAGGATAATTTAGTTGATCATACTCCCACAAAAGTTCTATGGTTTAGTTTGTAGGGAAAATTCAACCTGATGTTTTTTGCTTAGTTCTTTTACTAGGAATATGTGTTAAAGACTATTATTAATTATTCCCTAAATTTAACACAAAAATTAACTTCCTTCTATGATACTAATGGAACTTTTGATGATGGAGATTTGGTTGAAATATATTTATGAGTTTTTGAACTAGTAGAGACTCTAAAGGACTGAAAATTTAAAAAGAGATGGAGCTCAATCAAATTATGTGGACCATTATGATATCCAGATACCATATGGAACCAACTGTGATGAAGGAGATCAAGGTATATATTTACGACTTAGATAAGAAAATACTTATTAGTAAAATTAATTAACTATATGGTACACCAGTTTTGTTTTCAATAAGGCGGCTGATAGTCTTTGAATCTACCTCAACTATGAAAATCTAAACTAGGTGATAGTGAAGAAAATATATCCCTTTCCCATGGTCTATGATAATTTTTATCAATTTTGGGGATCCTAGTGGTTCTATAAGATTTATATTATATTAGGCTATAAAAATTTGTGATTAAGATATGTGGATATTATGATGATAGTTTTTAGGAGTAGGTATGGGTTGTACGAGTACTTGGTGATGCCATTACGACAAAAAACATAATGATAGTGTTCAAGTATCTAATGAAAAAAATCATACACCCATACCTAAAAGTAATCTTTGTTTTATTTGTAAAAAAATCATTATATATTAACTGACACCAGAGAAACATTCTAGACACCATGACATAGTCCAAAGTATGTTTCAAGTGCATCCTCTTTATACCAGGCTTTGACATTTAAATTATGGATATGGGAGGTGAGATTCACGGGGAATGTGGTGTCCAATATAGGAATATTATTGGACCCAAAGAAAGCAGTGGTAGTTATTTATTGGACATTTCCATGAACATGTTTCATATTAAAAGATTATTAGGCCAACCATGATCTTATCAACTATTTATCCAATATTTATCCTAAGAATCAACTCCCATGAAAGCTTTTATATAGAAGGGAGTGAAATTATAGTGGTTATACCTTTGTTAATAATGTTTTCTTGATATGAAGAGATGTTTGATTGAATTACCATCACTGAAACTCCCTAACCCTAGGATTGGTTATGTAGTGTACTGTGATGCATCTAGAATTAGTCTAGGAGTGGTACTAATCTAGATAGAGATAATTGTAGCTAATGGATATGATAAAAAACAGCCCCACAACTAGAAATATCAAACTCATGACATAAATAAGAATGTTTTGGTCCATGCTATTCTATGTTGGAGACACTATCACTTCAGCGAGAAGTTTTTTATTTACATAGACCATAAGATACTATGTTAAATATTATGGCAGTAGGACCTGGATATGATGTAGAGGTGCTTGGATAAGTACCTGAATACATTAAACTTTGTGATAGAGTATGTACCATGGAAGGGTATCATCATTGTGGATTACCTTAGTTGTAAGATGCAGGAAAAGAAGGCGCATGGTGATAGTCCTTCAGAAGATTAGTTTTGATTGATGGTATTGTTGGATAACTGGAGAATGGATGATTTAGAGGACTAAGGATATATAAAGTGTTCCCCTTTAGTGATTACATCTTCTCTTGTGGACCATGTAAATACTAGCCAGGATTTAAAACTAGAGTTTGTTGTGATGAGGGAATAATTGGACTAGGGTTTCTTGATACCCAAGTGGACATTGGGTGATAATGATATGATCATGGTGCATGGGGGAGTAGTATCCTCTATTTCTATCATAGAGGAGGTTATGAAGGATTAACATTTGACTGGATGTGAAATAATCCCAGTGTTTCAATGATGTGACAAAACATTAGGCGATAATTATAGTTATGGGGGAAGGAAGAGGGACAATAAAGGGGTTTTTTCTCGATGCCTTACCTATCAGAGGGTAAATGATGCGTATTGGTGTCCTAATGGTTTTCTAAATCTGCTTCTAGTTCCCTTGTGAAAATGGGGGACCACATTATGGACTTATTGATAAGGTTACCTAAGACCCTGAGAATTTATGACATTATTCGGGTGATTTTCAATCGAATAATGATTTTTCCATTTTTACCAATCTAAGGGACACACTCAGTAAACAACCATGTCATTGAGGTCATATGATTAATGATATGCACGTCTCACATCATTATTTTGGTAGGGATTATAAAAATAAATAGTAACTCAATTGAGATCGAGTACAGTGTTCCAGGACTAGACAAATGAACAGTCCAAGAAGAAAATACATATATTGGAGGATATGATTTGAATATGCTCTCTAGACTTCTCAAGAGAAGGGAATGATCATTTATCCTTGAATGAGTTTTAATAAAAAAATTGTTACTATAATTTGATTCAGATGGATCCTGGTGAATTTATAAATGTTAGTATATGTCATTCACCACTTTGTTGACATGTGGTTGGGGAGGTAGTGGTTGGGTTCCTAGTTTGGTTATAAAGACAAATGAGAGACTACATCCTAACCAAAAGTGATTTATCACTACATAGATAGGGTTGACATCATGTTACAAATGTAGGAGGATACCTTTGGAGTTTTTATGGGTGATCTGGTTTTCTTGAGTGTGACACCTTGCTTGGTCCACTGATATCTGAGGTAGTAAGGTAAGATCACACCATGTTTTTCAGATATTTCTTGAGCATAGAATTGATTTGGATAATGGTGTACTATTTTTACCATTCCCCACATCATCTTTGTATACATGTGATGTTTCATGTGTCTCATCTATGGAGGTACAAAAATGATCTTGCATATTTCATTAACTACATGGATGTTGACATGGAGCCATACACACCTTTTGAGGAGAATCTAGTGCATAATATAAATCAGATTGAGAATATCCTATGAGGTAATATGGTACCACTTTTCCATATTCAGAGGTATCATGGAAAAATTTAGGTGGAGACGTGGGAGTGTGAGTATGATTTTTAATCTCAGTGTCTCAAGTTCTTTGGTAAAGACCACTAAAGTTAATTATCTGGGATGATGAATCTTTATATAGATTTAACTGTAACATCCTTAATTTTTAATTATATTAAAACCCACATTGTTAATAATTTATCAGTGTTTTTATGTGAGAAATGTATTTTTCAATAAAAATAACATTATAAATGATTTCTTTTGAAGTGAAATAAAAAATTTGTAAACTTAGAGTCAACACGTTGGAATATTCTTTGAAAGGTTTTTAGAGTTAAGAATTAATATGATGCAATATTATGAGGACTCTAAAGCATTGGTAATTATATTATAACAAATTTAAATATATATTTTCACATGGTAGATTGTTTTTAAAAAAAAAAGGAATATCTCCAAAATAGTGTATAAAAAGGGAAATTTGAGGCTGTAATTAAATCTGGAATGTGTTATTACTCTAAGTGTGAAATAACCATTGTGCATATTTAGTGTTTGGTTAGATAACACATGAGGGTAAACATATTATATTACCTTTAACGAGCCAACATTAGGCATGAAATAATATTGTGTTTAAATTCATGAACTCATTAAATTATATTTTAAGATCACTTGAGGTTTATAGTATAATATAATTGGTTTAGAACTCAATCATTATAGAAACACATATATAAAATGAGGAAAATTCTGATTAGTATACATTTAACCCATAACATATAACTTTTGAAATAAAACATGATTTCCTTTCCTAAAAAATCTTCATGATTTTCAACTTGACCTATTTCTCTCCCTTACCCTTCCATAAACCCTATAAAAAACATTTCAAAAAGGGGGATAATCATAAAATGCTCAATAACGTACATGAAAAGAAGAAGTTTACTAATCCAATGAAAACGTGAAAAGCATGAAATTTTTACATTTATGTTAATATTTTATGAGTAAAATTCAGTAAATAATTTTCACCTAAAATAAAACACACTTTTTAATTAAATAAATAATTAAAAATCCCATATAAATCCCATATACATCTTATAAGAAACTTAAGAAATCATCATTCATATCAATCTTACAAATGGAATAGCTAATATTTTTATCTTCCCTCTTTGGATTATCCAATGAATTAAAGGGTTATCATGGATCCAACCATCCTTGATTTTTCATTGAGGCACCCATCATTTCTTAATAACATACCCCACTATCATTGGTTTATAACAGAACCACCCATAATGCTCTACGGCGTGATTGGTTGGTGACTGGTGAGATATCTGATCATCTTGGGTTATGTGTATCACCGGGTTCTTTTTGAATTATGAATTATGAATGGGGCATGTTGTGATTTTGTATCCCGCCGGTTACCGCTCTCCCTTAAAGCGGCTTCTTCAAAAATCAAATAAAAAATGATATTTCAGTTCATCATCATAAATAGTTCCCAAGAACCATAAAATAATAATAAATCATGAAATCATTACTTTTCATCGTAAAACCCTTTAACAATATTTTAATATCATATGAAAAACTCTTTCAGATATCAAAATACCCATTTCATTTAAAAACCATTTTCATTACCAAAATACACTTTTATTTTAAAAACATATTTTCAATACCAAAATGCTCAAAAAATGGAATGAAGAATTTTATTTGATAAAACATGATATCTTGTAAAGGAGTTCAAATATAAAATAATATCCAAGGAGGTGGGAAAAGTCATTATCACTGTACATGTTATAATAGAAAAATATTTTATTTCTTGTAAAGAAATTGAAACCTTATATACAATGATTTATTTTTGAATGACATTGAATGAAAGGAAAAAATTTACTTTTTAAAAATATTTATTCTATATAATTACCTTCAAAAATTTATTTTAAAAACAAAGACATGGAATTGATTTAGAGTCTGAGGGAAAACATAAAAAAACATTTTTTAATAAAAGTCCCCAACCACTTTAGAAACATTTGAATCATAATCCCCAGAAATGAATAAAATAAATAGAAATTTAAATATCATGATAAAAGAAAAATTCATGATATGTCATTTTAATTGGGATCTATATACACCTCCTAAATTAGTATAGGTATATTACATCAAACTATAACTCCATGAAAGAAAATTGAGAAGAATTCCCTTACCAGTTTGGAAACATATGAATCAGATTCCCCATGAAATAATTAAATTAATAAAAAATTAAATATCATTAGAATAAATAAATTCATGAAAAACATGTCAAAGGGTTTGTATATACACCTCATAAAATAATATTGTGGCATAACATCAAAATATGACTCAATGAAAGGAAATTAAGATAAAGTCCCTTACCTTGAGTTTGATTTTAGAGGCTTATTCTTTATCCTCATAAATAATTTACTAATGTAAATTATTTACATATATAATTTTTTTCATTTGTGTTGTTCCTTTTATTTTTATTATCAATATTTCATATACAATTAATTATTCAATTAAGTTTATGTCGGATGTTTCAACAATCTTTGACTTATATGTCAAAAATGACTTTGGTAAGTTGAAAATTTATCAAACTGTTCATTATTTAAAAATATCCAGAATACTAATCATAAAATAATTTTCATTTTTATACAGTTATTATAATTTTATAATCAATCATGTTATATGATTATGAAAAATGATCTATTTTTCTACCATGTAGATGGTTTTTCATACATACATATGAATAATGTTTAAATTTTTAAATGATCATTATAGAAAGAAGGTATGTATTATTTGAAGGTTCTTGGAACAACAGAAGTGTGGTTGGGATGGTACCCAACTTATATTTTTACCATGATAAATGATTATTCTGGGGTCAATACGATGACGAATTTCAGTCTCTATGAAATATAATCAAAGATTTAGATAGAGAATAAAAAGTCCTGAAACCTTAGAGAGAGTCTTATTCATCATGTTTATAATTAATTTAATTAATTTCATAAAGAAAAATAATACCTGTATATTTGGTATTTTTCTTCATTGATTATGTTGATTATCTGGAATGACCCTTCCATATTATCTCATTACTCTTGTAAGGATACAAACTATAATCCCTCTAGCGGTGATCCACACGTGCTCTGATGGCCTCCGATCAACACCCTTTGTTCTCCGGGTGCTAGCATAAAGAAGTGAGTGTCTTGTGTTGCTTAAAATTGATCACTTGTTATTTTACCTTGAAGAAAGTCTCTTGTTCTTGAGAGAGGAGACAAGAGTATTCGAGAGAGAAATTATTTGGATCAGCAATTCTCCATTCACCAGGCATGTGGTGTGGTGTATGGCACAATAGGCATAATTTCCCATTTATATACACGGAATTTCAGTTGCAATATTGTATTACATAGCAATAATTAAATACATTCATGAACTTAGAGAAAACCCATGCGTTTAATAATAATATTGTTTCATTATTTATGGTGTTCCAACTTGCGCAAAATGGAATTATAAATAAAATTCCACGTTATAAAATAATAGCAGCATTATTTTAATTTGTGCCAACTAGTTAAATAATTATTTACTATCTTTAAAATAAATATTTTACTACTGGATAAACCTTGGTCCGATCTAACTCCAATTACATTTATTGAACATCCAAATAAATAAATAAATAATATATTCTCCTAAATAAATATTTTATTTACAAACTAGTAAATAAATATTTATTAAATGTTCAATAAAATAAATAAATAAATTTTATTTAATTTATGCGATAATTTTAAATTGAATTAAATTATTTCACAGTATTGAGAATAATTTTAATTTCATTAATTAAATTCAAATATAATTTAACTGAGACCACAAAAAACACTTAGTTTGTGACCCTCTAGGATTCTTTCTCATTGGCATTAGGCGGGCTTGCCTAAAGTCCAAGAGTACTGCATAGCAATGGGTCAAGGCACCCAAGAGAAAGAACGTAAAGTCACAACAATTAAATCCACATACGAATGCTCACTTTTTAATATGATCCCTTTGTCACAATATCTCATCTAGCAGGTTTCATGATTGTTTCATCAACTTTCATGCTTGATACGTTGTTCTCTGACTACCTAAAATAAACTCGTCATTACACCATGAACAAGGAATTTCATGCGACAGTTCTATTTCAATCAAAGGTATGAGATATCAACTTTCATAAATGTAAGGGAAAAATACTTCCTCGACTTATCCATAAATAAAATTCCACTCGTGACAGACCCAAAGTACCAGACTTCCGGCCAACTTTCTGCATGGAGATTTTCATCAGTAAATCAATGTACGTAAGTCGTGACAAGTATTAATGATAATATTGATGTTTAAGGATCATTACACACGCTGAAAGATAGAAATATCCAATGACACCAAAACATGTGGAATTTTTACTTGTGGGTCTATTCCCCTAATCTTTTATCATGGAGATTACTAAGTGTGAACTTCATGAGAGGAAGTCTCATCTGCTTACGAGTACTCGCACCTGATAGTCTGCATGCTATGTGTCCCATCATAGCATGTCATCCAACCACAAAACTATATTTAAGAATATTTTTATAGTATTTCAAGGTTCTCATCATATCGAGGAACTTACATGAACTTATCAATGCAAAAAATACTCAAGGACATTATTACATCATAGTCATGCAGAACAATGAACAATATGTAATAATACATTAAATGTCTATGTAATCCAAGTAAAACCAGTTGGTTCTAGGACACCAAATCTTAAATTATTTTATCTTTAAATGATGATAATAATATCATAAATACCATATTATTTATTTAAATATAATTATATATATCATCAATTTTATATAGGGATGAAAAAGAGTCACATCGCTTTGTGGAGGCATTAGTCCAAACTTACGCACGAAAGAAATTATCATTTTTATTTGTATGAAAGAAAATGATATATTATATTTTATGAATGATTAATATTACTTTAATATAATAATTATGTCTTGTATTCCTTATATATTAATTAAAAATCTTCTTATTATCATCCATTTAAAGCGTTACTAAAAAATGAATCACAACGGTTCGTGAGGCGGTAGTTTACCATACACATTAGCGACGTTATCGTAAACCCCATGGAATGGAGAGTAGTAAGGTACATGTGGTACCATAAATACATAAATATAAATATATCAAAAATAATATATATATATACTTTAAATCCATAATTATAACAAGATATGACAGGTGATGATGGAAAATGAATGACATCGGTTCGCGAGGTGGTAGTCCACGGTACACACAAATGATGATTTCATATACCATTTGATTGAAAAGGAGATGAATTTAGGTTATATCATTAAAATAATAATATATAATTATATAGGAGATATTGTTGATATTATGTAATAACAATTGAATAGTATTTTATGAATGTGGAAGAAGAAGTAAAATAAAAAGCGCAGATAATAATGATAAATCTTTTTCAGACAACCTCCTTATGTAAGCACCAAAATAGTTCTAAGAATTGAGTTTTAATAAAATGAAAATATCTGGGACATGTTACGGGAAGATATGAAGGTATATGGGTATGTATTGTCAGATCCAAAGGGATTTTAATGTGTGAATAAGAGAGGAAAGGGGGAGGAATTTTATAAGCGAGGTGAGTGACACACTTGTATTTTTTAAAAAGAAAAAGGTGTACCCACATTTTTCACATGACACAAGGCATAAAAATAGACCATTATAGATAATTTGACATGATAAGAATAAAATATTATGATAAAATATATTTTTTAAAATATTTTATGTCATTTTAATAAATATTACTTGAGTTTAACCCCTAATAATTACATTTTCACCTTAACTGTAGTAATTAATTTTTAATGTTTTCACTATTCATTATGGTCAAAAATTAACTTAGAATAATTAGATAATATAAATTATTATTATTAAAATTATGGAATCTATTTTAACAAATTCATTTTATATAATTATATAAAATTAATTGAAAATTAATCTCATAGATGCGATGAAAAATATTATTTTCAAAGTGTGTATTTTAAAGAAAAGATTGTTTTATATTAACTCTATGAATAATAATAATAATTATATTAATAAAAATAATCATTTATTGATTTATAATAAATAAATTTCATTAAAAAAACCTCCTTAGGTATTATTTTCATTAATTAAAATAGAGAAAAATTATTCACTTTAAAATGTTTAAAAAAACACCATTTTTAATCACAAAAATAATCTTATATGAATAAAAAATATAAAGTTTATTTGAAATTAATTAAGTATATTAAATGTAATTATATTAATAATATTTTTATTTAAATCATATTAAAAACATAATGGGACTTTTAATTTTTTTAATTTATTAAAAATAAATGACATTTTTAAAAAAAAATTGGCATTTTCACTATTTATTAAAAAATCCATATTTTCTGAGAAATACGATACTTCCATCCTAAGTTAATTTTTATATGATAATTTAAAAAACTAAATTAATTTTGTCTCATTATAATTTTAAATTTTATTAATTCTGTTTTTAAATAAAAACCTTTTAAGAAAGAGCTTTGTTAAAACTATTTTCTTTTTGATGTGAAATTTACATAACATTTTTATAATTAATATAACTGTATAATTCATATTAATAAAAATTAATATGATTTATTCTATCATTAAATATTATTTTATATTCTTCCATCTATTATTAAAATTTTCCTCACAATTTTATTTACTTATTAAATAAGTGGGGATATATTCCGCTTATAGCATTTTCAGACTCCCATGTTGCTTCTTAAAGCATATGATTTTCAGTAAAATCATAACCCAATGAATCACCTTATTATGAAACAATTTCTATCTATGGGAAATAATCATAATAGTTTATTCTTCATAGGAATTTTTTTTCTTTCAAATTAACTACTTTAGGGATCAAAAGATGAGATGAATTAGGCACATAATTCTTTAACATTGAAAAATGAAAAACATTATGTACATGGGATAAAATCAGTGGTAAGGCCACATAATATGAAACTAATCCAACATTATATAGGATTTCAAATGTTTCAATTTACCATGGGATTAACTTCACATTTTTAAAAAAAATGCATAACACTTTTCCATTGAGAATGTTTCAGAAAGACATAATCACCTACCTCAAAAGAAAGATATTTCCTTCGGTTATCTGCATAAATTATCTACCTACTCTAATATGTCCAAATATTTTGCTGAATCAATTTTAATTTATCAACCATTTACTTTACCAACTCTTATCCCATCATCCTCATTTCTCCTAATTCATCCCAGAATGCTGGAATTCGACACAACTTTCTATATAATTCCTCAAAAAATGATCCATTTATATTTTGGTATTAAAAAAATTATTTTAAGAAAACTCAACCAAATAAATATATTTCTCCCTACTCCCCTTATAATTGATATTATTATAATGAATCATATCATCCAAAGTCTAAATCATCTAGTCAAGCTAACCATCATATTGAGGATAAAAAGATGTACTAAAATTTAATTCATCACACAATGATTTCTAAAGTCCTTTCAAAACATTCGATGTTATTCTAGGTTCAAAATCTAATAAAATGGTGAGAGTAACTCCATGTAACATGAATTTTTCATTTATATACAATAAAGAAATATTATCTGAATACTTAACTGTTAGGTTTGAATAATTCAAAGTAACATAAGAGGGGGGGGGGGTGAATTGTGTCAATTCAAAAAAAAATCACAATTATAGATTTTGACACCCTCTGTGATTAGTATGAATATTAATTGTTTACTTTTTTAATGAGTATAAGTAGTGGATAAATATAAATAATGATCACAACTTTTTATAGTGGTTTGGGGACCAAATATTCCCTAGTCCACTCCACCAATCACTCTCTCTGTGAGCTTGGTGAATTTCACTAGTAAAGTCATCTTATCATAAGACCATTAATTCACAAATGAGTGCAGGGAGTTGAAAATTTTACAAAATATGGCTAAACATAGCCTTATGTTTAATTAAAATGGCACTGGTTATCAAAAACATAGACCGAGAACATGATTCTCCACCACAACGGATTCTAAGTAGTTGAAAATATAACAAATAAAAAGAGATTGATTTAAAGATGAATTGCATTAAACTTCACAATTGCAGCAACATAAATTAATATTAGATAGATCTTCTTCATTAGAAATTAAATTCTTAAAGTTAGTGTAGATCAGAGGTGATCCTGGTTGCAAAATATTTTTTGAATAAAAGTAGCAAAAAACCAGCAGTAGAAAACTTACAATTGTAAAAGGTTGAACATGAATGTCTCGAAAGTGTAGCTTCTTTCAGAATCAATAATTTTTTAAAGCAACACTATAATAGACATTTAGGATATTGAAATAATATATAAAAATAGTGACTTATATATCCCATATTGTGAAATTATGTGCTAGTAGTATATATACAACATATATCCAATTTTCAAGAATTTCAAATCCACAAAAGACACCTAATAGATCACTAAAATTCAAATCTAAATTGACTAGGGGAGTCATATCTTCCCTTAATAATATGAGATATTATCTTTATTTAATATGGTTCTTTGAATCAATTATAACAAGATTTTTATCAGTAAAAAAATGAGTTTTAAAACAGCCCATAAATCTCTAAATACCATTATATAAATCTTAGATAAAATCACGAAATTAAATCTCCAACATTGAAAAGAAAAACATAGCGTTCCTTCACAAAATGAAAAAAAATCCAAATGTATAGTTCAACTACATAACATTAGTTCTCCAAACTTAAGGTTGAAAAATTATGTTTAATCATAAAAGTAAGGTTGATGAACCATACATTTTTGTTCTTAAACGTAGGGTTCCTTACTTATATAGGGCTCATTAACCATAATTTCTTCTCTTTACAAATTTAAGGTTATTTATCCATATGTTACTTCAAGAATATTTTTGGTGATCCATAAACACATTTTTTTAACATATGTTTGAATACAAATTTAAGGTTCATGATCCATACATTCTGTCCCAAGCATAGGGTTTATTCATTACATTATTTTCTGAATGTATGAAATAAACATTGTTTCCTGAATACACTTAAGAGGATTTTGAAAACATTAAAAAGTATTCCCAGAAAATTAAAATCATGAATATAATTTTAGAATAAATAAGACAATTAATAATAATTTTCTAAAATACAAATAAAGTAATATCATTAGTAAAACAAACAAGGGTTTTTTGAGCATCAAAATTAATAAGATTTATAGATTATAATTGAGACAATACATGCCCAACAATCTCCCCTTTTTGATGATCCCAAAACCCAAAAAATATCTAACAAAAAATATTAAAATTTTCAAATACTTTATAAGAAATTATTATTTTGATTTTACAGAACTATTTCAACTAAAATATAATTAAAATGAAATGTTGTGTTTACCCAAATTTCTTCCCCTTTTTGTGATATCCAAAATAAAGTATAAGAAAACGCATTAATATACTTTTAATTTTTCACAGAATAGTAAATTAATGTTTATAATGTACCATTTGGATAAATAAGGCACTGATTCTGGAAGTAGAGATAAACCAATAAGAAATGATAAAAATGAACAAGAGAAAGTAAAAAGAGAAAAGAAATTTTGTTACAAAAAAATGTAAAAATACATTATAGGTTTTGAATGGAGATAAAGAATTTGGACATATTGTTAGGTGAAAGGTTAAAGTACAAGATTGGTTTCTAGTTATAGTTTTGTAGGCACCTAAGAAACTTTAAAAACCACTTTCAGTTCTTCCATCTGATCCTGTAGCCTATTTCAAATATTTTCTCCCAACTTCCTTGTCATAATTCTTGAGTCTTGACTGAATTTCTGATTCTTAATCAATTTTTATTTCAAAAACTCATGAAAATTACCACCTATTTTCAAAAACTGAGATAACTTATCACTAAACATACTTAGTAGTAGTTTGATACCTAGTTTCCTAGAAGTGAGATGCTGAAAGAGATATCCATGATTATCCAACAACACTGAAAAAGGTGAACTATTTCACTAATGATTTTGAATATGGGCATTAATATTTTCCCTGATATATGTGATAGCCTAAAATATTTTTATTAGATCTAAAGAGGTTAGAGGTTTAGAGGTAGAAGCACTGGACTGACTGAAGCTTCTCTTGAAAGATTCAAATTGGCTCCCCAAATACCATTTAAGATCTACAAAATATTTTTTAGAAATATATTTAGATTTGATCTTCCCAATCTCATCCAAAATTTCTCTATTAAAGGCATCAAAATCTCTTTTTGATACAAAATTATTTTTAAGATCATGAAGACCATTTTGAATGGACTTTAATTCTATCCTTGGAGAAGATGAATTTTTCAAATCATCATAGGATTTTGTGGAAGCTTATAGATCCTATCTAAGATTATAATTCTCTTCCAAAACCTTATTAAAATTGATCATAAGATCCTCAATTTTATTATTATGGGAATCAGATGTCACTTCATATGGATTATTTGATTGAACAACATATTTACCAATTTCTATGGGATTTGAAGATGATTTTTCCATAGATGTTTCACTTTAAAAAGTTATACCATCAAGAAATTATGTTCTTTATCCATAAACTGATGCATCTTTCTCTAATGAATGAAAAATGGATAATTTATCATAATTTTCAACAATATCATCTCCCTCAGTTACTGATATTTGTAATTTTTGTTCTTCTTGATCATCTCTTTATAGGAAAACTGGTTGAAGAGAAATCTATTCTTGGGGTTGGATCTCTGACTATTGATCCTAAAAAAGATATGTTTCTTCTAAATGAACTGAACGAGTTGCTTCTACAAATCCTAACACTAGATCTTTAGGAAGTGGTTCTTCTATGTTCCTTGGTTTCGAAACAAGTTCCTCACGAACTTATTCTTCTTCTTCCTCTTCATCAATGTTTTCTGTATCATCATATCTTAATTTTATCTTAGTATACTTAACAACCCCTTCATTCCGTAAGGCACTTTTCTCCCCTTGAAAAAAAGATCTCAACTGAATCTGTTCATTAGCACCAACAGGATTCAACTTTCCTTTTACAACACTCTAATAAAAACCAAACTTTCTTGGAGTTCTAGTATTCAATACATTACTGTGATGAAATTTAACTCTATAATCAAAAATATGAATCATGTTATTTCTAAATATGATAAGAGACATCATACTTCTATAAGGACAAAACCACATCATTACTTTTAATTGGAAATAATAATTTAGATACCTCATCATGTATGTAGTAAAATTCGGCTTTATATAACTGATAAACCAAAACATGATATATATATCTAGGTACAATATTTTCTCCATATTAGTTACTCTTATAGAATTTGTAGTTTTAATAAACTTGACTAAAAATTTATGATCTTCCTCAATATCCTTAACAAACATTTTCCTTATACATTTATATTTAAATAGAAAGTACATAATATCTTCATAATTATGATCTTGATTTCCAATTAATCTGAGATCAAAGTGGTAAACTTCATCATGAGGGTATTTCATAATTTTAGCTTTTTCAACTAATGAAATTGAAAATTCCTTATCTTATATCCTTAAGAATATAGTATCTTCTATTTCACCAAATATAAATTGTAAACTATGGTTTAATTTTTTCTATTCTACTTCATAAAAAAATATGTATTTTCCTCTTTGTATAGAAATTCCAAACATAGAAACACTAGCACTTGTTTGAGAGAAATATTTGTCTCATACATCCATTCCAAGTCTATAACCATTCCTTGAATAATATTTCATGAGGAAACATGTTAAAGTTTTGGGTCACTGGGTTCACCTTCATAAGTTACACAGTCTTCACAATTTCTGAGAATTTGAATTTTGAAAGTTTTTAGATTCAAGGGTTTAGGAGAAATACAAGGGTTTTGGAAGAAAAATCCATTCAAAAATGAATAGGTAATATAAGTCAAAGGGTTTTGTAAAATTTGATGATGTGGTCTTATTTCTTATACTGATTAAGTAGGTTAATCATTAATATTTAGATTTTTAAAACATGCGATTTGAAATTAAAGATGAGAAAAAAATTATTTAAGAAAATAAGTGAAATACTAAATCTGACATTGAAAATAAAAATAAATAAATAAAAATAAAAATTTATTTCAGTAGAAATGACTTAAAATAAATGAAAATTAAAAAAATATTAATTGAAATAAATTAATAAATATTTATTTAAAATTAAATAAATTGAAATCCCCCTTAATAAAATAAAAACTTACAGTGGAAAGTGGTTTAGTGAAAATATCAGCTAATTGGTGTTCAATATTAACAAATTCTAAAGATTTACCTCTTTTAATAAAATGGTTTATTATAAAATGATATTAAATATCAATTTTCTTAGTCATAAAATGTATTTTAGCATTTTTTGAAATATTTATAACAATAGTATTACCTCATAAAATTGGTATACTATTAAAATTTATTCCAATTTTTAGTAGTGTGTTTTAACCCACAATACTTTTGCACAAAAAAATCCTACATAAATATATTTTTCCCCGGCTATTAATAGGGAAACTGATTCTTAAGTATTAATTGACCATGTTACAGAAGATTTTTATAAAAAGTTATAGGTTCCAGAGATGTTTTTTTATCTTACCTACAACCTCCAAAATCAACATTTGAATATGAAATTAAATTAAAATAATAATTTTTGGATTAAATAAGTGATTTAAAAACATACATAAAACCTAATTTCTAATCTGATAGAGGAAATATATAACAAAATACCAATCATACCTCTATATAACTTGTTGTCCTCTGCTTTTTTAGCTTCATCCAAATCATGTTTTATATTAATACACATATGAGATGTGTATGTCTTGTTGTTCTCATGTCCAATCTTTTTCAATAAATTAATAATATATTTATGATGATTTAAAACATTTCATAATCATTCTGATAAATTTGAAATCCTAAAAATAAATTTATTTCTCCCATCACACTCATTTAAAATTATTTTTTCATTAGTTTGTTGTTAAACCAAAAATAACATCATTAACATAAATTTGAACTAATAAAATATTAGAACATACATTTTTCTTAAAAAGTGTTGGATCTACCAATCCAATAGTAAATCCATTTTTCAAAATAAAAGAACTCAGACTTTCATATGAAGCTTTAGGTTCATGTATAAGTCCATAAAGAGCTTTAGTATGTTTAAAAATAGTATTCTATTTTTAAGGATTTTTAAAACCAGGAGGTTGTTCAACATAAACATCCTCTATTAAATAAATATTTTAAAAGGAATATTTAGCATCCATATGATATAAATTAAAATTCATATGAGGTGAATAATTTATAAGGATTATAATGGATTCTAATCTAACTATAGGTGCAAAGGTTTTATATAAGGCCCCAGCATTAAACCTTACTTAATCTTGAGTTATTACAAGATTACACATTGAGGATCTTTTTAGGTTTAGAGTTTTAGAGAATTAGATCATGAAACTTTCATTACAATCCACATTTAAACAAAGTGGTTACATAAAAGACAATATTCATTCTTCCCATCAATGGAAACATATTTAAAATAAAACACGGATTCTTTCTTGACACTCCCTTGACACTATCCTCATATCATGTAACTTTCCCTTGACCTGTGAATATCATTTCAAAAACTTGGGATGAGCATAAAAAGCTCAGTAAGGGTTATAAAAATATGGAAAGGAAACATGATTTCATATATACATAAGAATGAAATCATACTTTACCCATAAAACATACGCACTTTAACATACCTCATCAAATCATGAATAAATCATCGAAATCATAAGACATAAAAGGTAACTTGAGACATTCATAACATTCTTACGTAGGGAGTAACCCTCTTGGTTACGTTTGGAATACCCATCACAGTATATTCCCTAAATCTCTTCGGAGAAACCTTAACGTTTCACTCCTTCGCGTTACCCAATGCATTGGAGAGCTATATCGGGCTCACCCACCCTTAGTTTATCACGGAACCACCCATTTTCATAAAAATGCCCAAGAACCATAACATAAACGTATCACATAAAACATTCATAAAGGAAACATAACATTTCCACATTTCAATCACAATATAACATTTCTGTATATTGAAATAATGAATCCATTCAAAAAGAAACCATTTCCAAAACCATTTAAAACATTTAATAAAGAGATTTTTGAATCAAAGTGACCCATACCACCTTGAATATTTTAAAATTTTAAACCATTAATATACATATAAATAAATCCTTAAAACCACTTTGAAAACATGGATAGTAATAAGAACAAATAATTATAACATTTAAAGCAATATTTTGGTTAAAGGGGTTCTACAAAAATTAGAGACACTTGAATACAATAATTGAGGAATAACATTTAGTTATAACTTTATAATATCATGAGAATAAATGGATTCATGATATAATATTCCAAAGGACAGTATATACACCATATAACAGTGAATTGGTGCATAACAACAAATAAGTCTCAATAGAAATGTCAAATGTGATGAAATCCCTTATAAAGAAGGTATCCTTAAATTAATGATAAATAAATCTCAAAATTATGTGTGAAAAATATAAATACACCCAATATAAGTGGATATTAAGTGTAAAATAGTAAAAGGTCATTCACACATATACAAAGGATGACATATTCAATAACTACATGTTGAACCCAAAGAAATCGACATTGGGTTAAGAAGTTCCCTTGACAGCCTAACGACGTCACATCAAAATGAGTTGATGAGAGATAAAAAAAGGGTATCTCATCACTTGGAAATAAAATTTACATAAATAAGGATATATAAGAACATATCCCAACATAACAATATGTAAATTGAAAGACCCAACAAAATAAGTCTTTTAAAAAGAGGAGGGTGAAAGGTTCCCTTACCGACATGGGTATCTTTCGAAACATACGCCCCGTGATAGAAGGACAATACAACATTGATGTAAATAATCATAAATGAATGAATATTACACAATGAGTTAAATAAAGGTCAGTACATACACCACTCAAAGGAAATTGTGGCAAATGTAGCATAAATCTTGCAGGAATAAAAGTGAGATGAAAAATCCCTTACGAAAACTCGGCAGCCTAACGGCGCCACTTAAAACTTCCAAAAATGGATTGATGAGATCAAATAGGGTATCTCATCACATTAAAATAAAATTTACATCAAGAGGAATATAAAAGAAAATCCCCCATCATAACAAAGAAGAGCTTAAAAGAAATGACAGAAAAGAGTGTACTTAAAAAGAAAGAGAGGAGTAGGATCCCTTACCTCGGGTCCGACTTGACTCGATCGTTCTTTAACGTCCGGAATAGTAAACTTGAGTTAATTTATATTTGCTTAATAACATTTTCAAGTTAATTATTCCTTTTATATCACTTATTTACATTTTATAAACATTATGTAATCATTTAAGTAAATAATGTTTGTTTTGTCGATATTTGGTTCTTAAGTCGATAGTGGACTTCTTAGAATTACATGTTGTTTGTGTGGTCAAATGTTCATTATATCTAGAATTATATTCATGATTTGGATATCATATGTATCATATATATCCATAATATACATGTATTTATAATATTACATAATCATTTAGAGGTAAGAAATGAAATGCACCGTTCATGGAGACGGTAAGCCGTACGTACGCATGAACGCTACTTCCATTTCTATGTCATATTAATGAAAATAAAACTAAATTAGAGGTATGTATATTTTAATTCCAGATTTATATTCATCATTTATATGTATCATTCATCATATATATCCATTATATACATGTACTTATAACAGTACATTACATTTGGGGATAAGAAATGAAATGCACCGTTCATGGAGACGGTAAGCCGTACGTACACATGAACGCTACTTTCATTTCTATTTCATATTTTTATGGAATGTAATAATAATTATATAGAGGTATATTATAATTTCAGTATGAAATCATATATAATAACTTTAAATCTATCCTTTATATGTCCCAGATATGGCATTAACGAATCACATCACTTTGAGGGGGCGGTAGTCCGCACTTCCTTAAATGAAGATATCGCGTTTACCCATAATGGAAACCATAAAGGTATCCCCAAAATGAAAAATACAGAAGCTTAAGGAAAACATAAACATATTATATATCATATATAAATATAGTTTCATCTTAATGTCCACCTTTGAAGGTGTTAAAAGAATGTTGAACAATCATCGTTTCGGGAGGCCGAAATTCACCATCCACGGAAACAATATGTTCTTTAACCATTAGATGTGGGTGTGTGAAAGTGTAGCTATAATCCTTATTATAAAAACATACTAGTATATTTATGATACTGGATTTGTTACAAAATAAATGAATAAAAATAGTTTAGGGGGTTGGAGAAGCAAAATAAAACAAAAGGACTCAAGTCAAGACATTACCTTAAAATTGGGTAACTCCCTTTGGTTTGAGCTCAAAGGCTTCCCTGGGAAGACTTATGCCCAATGTGAGGCTTCAAGGAGTAATAGAGGGAAGTGGAGAGAAAAAATGGTCATAGTTTGGCCGAGCCAAAGGCTTTTGGAGTGTGGGTAAGGAGGTAGAGGTGAGGGCCTTTTATAAGAGGAGAGGAGGGGCACTCTTGGAAGGTAAAGAAAAGTCACTTTATTTAAAATGGTATTCAGCTTTAAGAGGTCGCACATTGAGGTGTTTCTAGGATAAGGTGATTAGGGTTCTAAATCCACTCATCCAATAGGTTTTCGACATGTTTAGGTCTTAGATATTATATTATCTTTCCATTTTATTTAAATCGTTAAATAATGAGGTCATCGCTCCATCATCATGATGTCATAAATAATTTAATTTATTTAATGTCTAAAAATTATATAAAAACTACTATGATTTAGGAAATATCTTTATCTTTCCAATGAATATTTATAGTAAAAATTCTGATTTGTATAACCCAATGTAAAACTTTTTTTAGTAAAACATTTCATGTTTGTCTCATTTTTTACTTTAACTTTAAATAAAAAGATATTAATGTCATTTTCCAAGCAAAGTGGCCTCATGGCGTCCCCAAGTTTACCCATTGGTTGTATTGGTCGGCCATGACACATCCAATGAGGTTAGGACATGTTTCAAGTTCATTTCTTATTATTAAAACATTATTTTTACCTTAAACTACACTAATTACCTCTAATCGCGATTAAAAACTTAATAAGTTACTATTCTCCAAAAAATTATTTTTATCCCATTGAACCACATTTTACTTCTTAATGAAAACCATTTATGTCGGATTTTTGAAATTCAAAACACAAAGATGGCAAAATTTCATTTAAACGGAAAAATCAGTTTTTATAAGTACCACTTAGTGGTTTCACTATTCATCAAAAATTGAAGTTTTTCAGAAAAATCCCAAAAATTCACCCTAAGCTATTTTTGATATTCCGAATTCAAAAATGAAGTCTATTTTACACAATTCAAAATATATAAGTCACATTAGTTAATTTAATAATTAATTCCCGCTGTCAGAGAAAATAACGTGTTTTTATGAAATAATAAGTATCAAAAGTTTGACACTAGTTTAAGTCTGATTTCAAAGTGAAATTAATTCCAACGACCAATATTGGATTTAATGGTAAAAATATATTCTAATTTCACTTTAAAACCAATTAAAAATATTATCTAATCATATAAATAAATTATATTAAAAAGTGGTTTTTAATTAAAATACAACATTTTACACTATTCATTAAAAAAAGAACTTTATCGGAAAGATACCAAAAAATTACACAAAGTATATTTTGAGGTCCCAGTTCTTAAGAAGAGTTTTATTTGGTCCAATATAATGTATAAGTGTGAACAAAACTATATTTAATGACGGTTCACCATCAAAAGGCGATAAGTGAACCTTTAGTGAAAACTAGGGCATATACGCCTAAAATTGAATTCTTTCCGTGTTTTATGCATTTATCTTTTATTGGATAAATGTAAAAACATTTAAAAACATATATAATCATATTTTAGTTATTTCTATCCCTTCCTTCCAATACAACGGCTACATGTTAACTACCATTTAAAATAATATTATTTTATTATTAGAGTGCAACGTAAGATTCCCAAGAAACTCGTTGTTGCGTGTTGGGTACGCCATCGAGCATAGCGTCCCCTTTAAAGTCATATTAATAATTTATTCAAAAATATGGATAAATATAAAAATGTCATATTATTTATTTACCTGGGGTGTTACATCCTTCCCCCCTTTTGGGAATTTCATCCTCACAATTTTTAAAATTGAGCTTGGAAACATCCTTAAAAGTCCCACATCGGAATAAGAGTCAGTAAAACAATCACTTTAAAATAAAGGAAGATAAGAACGAAGGTCACCCGAGTTAACCCATATTAGGATTCCAAGTACGAAAATATGGACATGGAGGAAAAAAAAGGGTCGTGTTCTGATGGAGAGTGATAGAAAACATGTTTAGGAGAAAGTTAACCACCAGAAAATCACAAACTTGTGATGGGTTAAACTGTATTTGATTCCCCAGTAGGAAAAGTTAATAGACAACATTTTTGGTCCAAGTTACTTTTTATTGAGGAATTTATTCATAAGGAAACATAATCACTTATCATGTTTACTTTCAACTTTTACTAGATTCCTTAATCAAAGTCATATTTTTTTTCCAAAAGACGAGTATTTAGGGAAACTTGTTCGCATTAAGAGTACTATAATCAACTTCTAGAGAACCACAAAATTCACCAAAGAGAACTATATACTTCCCATGTCTTTAGGATTTAACCAAAACCAAAACCAAAAAGGTTATTACAAGGTCAGATAATTCAGAAAAGGATAACCCTTTAAAAAGAAAATCTATGCTTAATCCCCAAAATTTGTCCAACAAAACCCAAAGTTCAACGAGGACCATCCGATAAACAATTTTTCCATAAAATTCTTCAAATTAAACCAATATAAGATTGAAACCCAAATATTTGAATGATTTAATCACATAGTCTTCTAAGTTAAATCGTAACATTTATCTCCAAACAACATCAGTTGCTCCTAAAGTCTCGTATTGAAAAGTAATTAACCTAATCACATATTGTCCATGATAGGTTAATCATTTTCATTAATAACCCAAAATCAACTTACTCTTAATTCATAAAATCATATAACTAAAAATAATTAGTCAAACTAACCAGGGACTTCACGTAGTCCAGTGGTAGGCGATAAATACCAGTCGCACTTTGGTTGTGGGTTCGATTCCCGCATCTTTGTCTGACGCGACTGGTAGTCCCACGGTCTGCGTGTTGTCCTTTTTCCAAAACTATATAATTCTCAAATCATTCCCCAAAAAGGGATAAAATCATCAAAAATAACCATAACATAATTTAACCTCAATCATATAGTAACCCATAATTACCTCAAAAGTAAGGATCATATAAACCCAAATGGTTCTTTATAACTATGTCCACAAAAGAAAAGATAACTATTCCTTGAATAAAATTTTCCTATATTAAACATCAGGGTTACACATAACATAAAAAGTCTTCTAATGTAACCCCATCATCAAAAGAGACTTAATACTCTTAAGAATTTCACCATAACTCTTGAATCCCTTATATGTTGACATCTTACTCATTCAACATTCTTCATGATCCATTAGCCATTTCTTTCCTACTTATTCTGAAATACCTCTTTCCTACAAACAAAATCATGAATCATATCCTAAGATTCCAAAATAGGAAAACAATAGTCATGAAATAATACATATCATTGATTGTTCATTGTCAGTTTCTTCATCCTCAATCGGAATGGCATTAGGTATTGGTAAACGAACATTTGTACGCTCTTGGTGATCCCATTCATGAAACTTCTTCATAGGACATGTGTCTGCATAATGACCATGCAAACCACATTTAAAACATTCAATTGATCCCTCAGAAAGAACTTCTTTCCCTTTCCTCGAGTCAACTGGATGCTTCCTTTTTCCATGGAAGGTTCTTGATTTATGACCTTCATTTCCACATCTATAGCATATTTATGTCCCTTTGAAACATTTTCCTAGGTGTTTCTTTCCACATCGTTGACACATAGGTTTTTGAACACACTTACCTTTATGATTATTATCTGTACTTCCGTAGGGATTTGTTTCTCGCTTATATGATGCCTTAGATAAATCACCAAGGTTTAGGTGGTCAATAATGACTCCAGATAGTTGGTTGAGGATAATCACAAGAGTTCGCATTGCAGTTCCCATATCATTCAGTTGCTTGCTCAAAAAACTGTCACAGTTTCCTTCACATCCACTGTTACTTTGGTGCCTGCTAGATCCAGCCATTTACTAAAACCAAAAAGGTCAGTGTGAGTATATCAAAAAAACCACCATGTACTAATGAGGAAGATAAACACTAAGATATACTTACTCATTAACTTTATCTAAAACTAGGACTCTTTCTGAAATCCTAACCATTATGGTAATGTCACTTATGCTTAAAGAATACCCTAACCTCTAAAGTTATCTAAACCGACCTTTGATACCAACTATAAGGCCCCAGCCTTAAACCTTACTTAATCTTGAGTTATTACAAGATTACACATTTAGGATCTTTTTAGGTTTAGAGTTTTAGAGAATTAGATCATGAAACTTGCATTACATTCCACATTTAAACAAAGTGGTTACATAAAAGACAATATTCATTCTTCCCATCAATGGAAAAATATTTAAAACAAAACACGAATTCTTTCTTAACACTCCCTTGACACTATCATCATATCATGTACCTTTCCCTTGACCTGTGAAAAACATTTCAAAAACGTGGGATGAGCATAAAAAGCTCAGTAAGGGTTATAAAAATATGGAAAGGAAACATGAGTTCATATATACATAAGGATGAAATCATACTTTACCCATAAAACATAGGCACTTTAACATACCTCATCAAATCATGAATAAATTATTGAAATCATAAGACATAAAAGGTAACTTGAGGCATTCATAACATTCTTACGTAGGGAGTAACCCTCTTTGTTATGTTTGAAATACCCATCACAGTATATTTCCTAAATCTCTTCAGAGAAACCTTAACATTTCACTCCTTCGCGTTACCCAATGCATTGGAGAGCTATATCGGGCTCACCCGCCCTTAGTTTGTCACGGAATCACCTGTTTTCATAACAATGCCCAAGAACCATAACATAAACGTATCACATAAAACATGCATAAAGGAAACATAACATTTCCACATTTCAATCACAATATAACATTTCCATATATTGAAATAATGGATCCATTCAAAAAGAAGCCATTTCCAAAACCATTTAAAAAATTTAATAAAGAGATTTTTGAATCAAAGTGTCCCATACCACCTTGAATATATTAAAATTTTAAACCATTAATATGCATATAAATAAATCCTTAAAACCACTTTGAAAACATGGATATTAATAAGTACAAATAATTAAAACATTTAAAGCGATATTTTGGTTAAAGGGGTTCTACCAAAATTAGAGACACTTGAATACGAAAATTGAGGAATAACATTTAGTCAGAACTTTATAATATCATGAGAATAAATGGATTCATGATATAATATTCCAAAGGACAGTATATACACCATATAAGAGTGAATTGGTGCATAACAACAAAGAAGTCTCAATAGAAATGTCAAATGTGATGAAATCCCTTATAAAGAAGGTATCCTTATATTAAGGATAAATCAATCTCAAAAATATGTGTGACAAATATAAATACACCCAATATAAGTGGATATTAAGTGTAAAACAATAAAAGGTCATTCACACATATACAAAGGATGACATATTCAATAACTACATGTTGAACCCAATGAAATCGAAATTGGGTAAAGAAGTTCCCTTGACAGCCTAACAGTGTCACATCAAAATTAGTTGATGAGAGATAAAAAAAGGGTATCTCATCACTTGGACATAAAATTTAAATCAATAAGGATATATAAGAACATATCCCAACATAACAATATGTAAATTAAAAGACCCAACAAAAGAAGTCTTTTAAAAAGAGGAGGGTGAAAGGTTCCCTTACCGACATGGGTATCTTTCGAAACATACGCCCCGTGATAGAAGGACAATACAACATTGATGTAAATACTCATAAATGAAAGAATATTACACAATGAGTTAAATAATGGTCATTAAATACACCACTCAAAGGAAATTGTGGAAAATGTAGCATAAATCTCACAGGAATAAAAGTAAGATGAAAAATCCCTTACAAAAACTCGGCAGCCTAACGGCCCCACTTAAAACTTCCAAAAATGGATTGATGAGATCAAATAGGGTATCTCATCACATTAAAATAAAATTTACAGCAAGAGGAATATAAAAAACATCACCCATCATAACAAAGAGGAGCTTAAAATAAATGACATAAAAGAGTGTACTTAAAAAGAAAGAGAGGAGTAGGATCCCTTACCTCGGGTCCGACTTGACTCGATCGTTCTTTAACGTCCTGAATAATAAACTTGAGCTAATTTCTATTTTCTTAAGAACCTTTTAAAGTTAATTATTCCTTTTATATCACTTATTTAAATTTTATAAACATTATGTAATCATTTAAGTAAATAATGTTTGTTTTGTCGATATTTGGTTCTTAAGTCGAAAGTGGATTTCTTACAATTACATGTTGTTCGTGTGGTCAAATATTCATTATATCCAGAATTATATTCAAGATTTGGATATCATATGTATCATATATATCCATAATATACTTGTATTTATAATATTACATAATCATTTAGAGGTAAGAAAAGAAATGCATCATTCATGGAGACGGTAAGCCGTACGTACGCATGAACGCTACTTTCATTTCTATGTCATATTAATGGAATTAAAACTAAATGAGAGTTATGTATATTTTAATTCCAGATTTATATTCATCATTTCCATGTATAATTCATCATATATATCCATTATATACATGTACTTATAATAGTACATTACATTTGGGGATAAGAAATGAAATGCACCGTTCATGGAGACGGTAAGTCGTATGTACGCATGAACGCTACTTTCATTTCTATTTCATATTTTTATGGAATAGAATAATAATGATATAGAGGTATATTATAATTCTGGTATAAAATAATATATAATAACTTTAAATACATCCTTTATATGTCCCACATATGGCATTAACGAATCACATCACTTTGAGGGGGCGGTAGTCCGCACTTCCTTAAATGAAGATATCACGTTTACCCATAATGGAAACCATAAAGGTATGCCCAAAATGAAAAATACATAAGCTTAAGGAAAACATAAACATATTATATATCATATATAAATATAGTGTTATCTTAATGGACACCTTTGAAGGTGTTAAAAGAATGTTGAACAATCATCGTTTCGGGAGGCCGAAATTCGCCATCCACGAAAACAGTATGTTCTTTAACAATTAGATGTAGGTGTGTGAAAGTGTAGCTCGAATACTTCTTATAAAAACATACTAGTATATTTATGATACTGGATTTGTTACAAAATAAATGAATAAAAATAGTTTAGGGGGTTGGAGAAGCAAAATAAAACAAAAGGACTCAAGTGAAGACATTACCTTAAAATTGGGTAACTCCCTTTGGTTTGAGCTCAAAGGCTTCCTTGGGAAGACTTCTGCCCAAAGTGAGGCTTCAAGGAGTAATATAGGGAAGTTTAGAGACAAAATGGGCAGAGGTTGGCCGAGCCAAAGGCTTTGGGAGTGTGGGTAAGGAGGTAGAGGTGGGGGCCTTTTATAAGAGGAGAGGAGGGGCACTCTTGGAAGGTAAAGAAAAGTCACTTTATATTAAAATGTTATTCGGATTTGAGAGGTCCCACATTGATGTGGTTCGAGGATAAGATGATAAGGGTTCGAAATACACTCATCCAATAGGTTTTGGACATGTTTAGGTCTTAGATATTACATTATCTTTCCATTTTATTTAAATCGTTAAATAATGAGGTCATCACTACATCATCATGATGTCATAAATAATTTAATTTATTTAATGTCTAAAAATTATATAAAAAATACTATGATTTAGGAAATCGTTGTATATTTCCAATGAATATTTATATTCAAAAATCTGATTTTTATAGCCCCATGTAAAAATTGTTTTAGTAAAACATTTCATGTTTGTCTCATTTTTACTTTAACTTTAAATAAAAAGATATTAATGTCATTTTCCAAGAAAAGTGGATTCATGGGGTCCCCAATTTGACCCATGGGTTGTCATGGTCGGCAATGACACATCAAATGAAGTTAGGACATGTGTCAAGTTCATTTCATATTATTAAAACATTATTTTTACCTTAAACTACACTAATTACCTCTAATCGCGATTAAAAACTTAATAAGTTACTATTCACCAAAAAATTATTTTTATCCCATTGAACCACATTTTACTTCTTAATTAAACCCATTTATGTCTTAATTTTTAAATTCAAAACACAAAGATGGAAAAATTTAATTTAAACGGAAAAGTCAGTTTTTATAAGTACCACTTAGTGGTTTCACTATTCATCAAAAATTGAAGTTTTTCAGAAAAATCCCAAAAATTCACCCTAAGCTATATTTGATATTCAGAATTAAAAAATGAAGTATATTTTAAAAAATTCAAAACATATAAGTCACATTAATTAATTTAATAATTAATTCCCGCTGTCAGAGCAAATAGCGTGTTTTTATGAAATAATAAGTATCAAAAGATTGACACTAGTTTAAGTCTGATTTCAAAGTGAAATTAATTCCAATGACAACTATTCGATTTAATGGTAAAAATATATTCTAATTTCACTTTAAAACCAATTCAAAATATAATCTAATCATATAAATAAATTAGATTAAAAAGAGGTTTTGAATTAAAATACAACATTTTACACTATTCATTAAAAAAAAGAACTTTATCGAAAAGATACCAAAAAATTACAAAAAGTAAATTTTGATGTCCCAGTTCTTAAGAAGAGTTTTATTTGGTCCAATAGAATTTATAAGTGTGAAAAAAACTATATTTAATGACAGTTCGCCATCAAAAGGCGATAAGTGAACCTTTAGTGAAAACTAGGGCATATACGCCTAAAATTGCATTCTTTCCGTATTTTATGCCATTATCTTTTATTGGATAAATGTAAAAACATTTAAAAACATATATAATCATATTTTAGTTATTTCTATCCATTCCCGCCAATACAATGGCTACATGTTAACTACCATTTAAAATAATATTATTTTATTATTAGAGTGAAACGTAAGATTTCTAAGAAACTCGTTGTTGCGTGTTGGGTACGCCATCGAGCATAGCGTCCCATTTAAAGTAATTTTAATATTTTATTCACAAATATGGATAAATATGAAAATTTCATATTCTTTATTTACCTGGGGTGTTACATTTTATCATAATCTATACCCTTTTCAGGATTATATCCCTTAGCTACTAATCTTTATTTATTTCTCATAATGATCCCTTGATCATCCTGTTTGTTTCTAAAGTCCCACTTAGTTCCTATAACTGGATAATAGAATGGGTTTTCTACTGTTACCAAACCTCATTCCTTCTAAATTGGTTTAGTTATTCTTACATTAATAATATCCAACTCGCATCTTCTAAGGATTCTTTAACAGACTTAGGTTCTAACTGAAATAGAAAGGAAGAGAATTCAGTTTGGTTTACTATATTTATTCTAATTCCTATGTCTAAAACTCATATAATAGTTTCCATAGGATGATTCCTTTGAGTTATAGATTTTCTAGGAATGACACATTTAGGTTCTTTTGTATCATCCTCTTCTAAATAGGACTGAATTTTATTAATATTATTTTTAAAATCAGCTTTAGGGTTTTCATGTATAATGTTATCAAACAAATCAGTAACTTCATCAATTTTATTTTTCTCTTTAATGAAGGGGTTATATTCAAAAAACATCACATGAACTAATTGTTCATTAATCTTTGACTTTTTATTAAACACTCTATAAAATTTAGAAGTAGTAGAATATCTTAAGAACATTCATTCATAAGTTTTTGGATCAAAATTAAAAATATTTTCTTTAATATTCTAGATATAAACCTTGAATCCAAAAACTTTAAAGTACTTTAACATTCGGTTTTCTGTTATTCCAAACTTCATATGGTGTTCTTTTAAAAATATTCCTCATTTAAACACTATTCATGATATAGTAGGATGTTCTTATAGATTCTTCCCAAAAGTAGGTAGAAAGACTATATTTTTTTAGCATAGTCCTTGTCATTTCCGAAATATTCTATTTTTTCTTTCAAAAATTATATTTTTTGAGGTGTTCTTGGTGCAGAAAATCCATGCTTAATACCCAAATTTGAGAAAAATAATTAAATTCTTTATTCTCAAATTCTCCACCATTATCACTTCTTAATGATATTATTTTAAAACCTTTTTCATTTTCAATAATTTTACAAAACAATTCAAAGACAGTGAAAACTTTACTTTTAAATTTTATAAAATATACCCAAGTTAATCTAGAATAAAGTTTAACTAAAACATAGACATATAATTTACTATCCAAACTTGCTACTTTGGATGATACAAACTAATCCATAGGAATAAGTTATAATGATTCAGATGTAGAAATTTTGTAAATATATTTGAAATAATATTTGTGTTGTTTTCTAATTTATCTTGCATCAGAGAATCTATAATTATCAAATTTAAGTCAAGGACAATTAGAAACTAACTATCTTTTATACAATTTATGTAAAGCATAAATATTACAATGACAAAGTCTTTTAGTCCAGATCCACGACTCATTTGTATTACGAGTCAAATAATTCACTTTCTATTTACCCAAGGAAATTAAATCCAAATTATAAACATTATTAGTTATAAGTGATATAAACTTAACCATTTTATCTTTAAAAAATGAGTAGGAATTTTTATAAAAATCCACATAAAAACCATCATCACAAAGTTGAGAGATACTTATCTGATTTTGTTTTATCCCATTGAAATAAAATATTTTGTTGATAGATATTTGGATCACCAATAGTTAAAACTCTAATGTCTCCCTATTTAATTTTCACAAAAGGTGAATAAACCTCTATTCATTTGAGATAGCGTAAAAATGTTTTTTGAATATCCACTCATGTGTCTGGAATAGCCACTGTCCATATACCATATTTCAGTTTTGTTCCTGGGCCTGTTTCCTTCAAAATCAATTAATCATGTGATTGTTTTGGTACCCATATCTTCTTGTGTCCTATAGTGTTAGCTAGCAATGATCTGGGAATCCAGATCGACATTGTTTTTCAATAAGTCATATTACTTGATTTAACCAGACATTTATAAATAAAATCCGTTTTAATACAAATAACATGACGATTTCTCAAATAATAGTTGTTAATGACATGGTATTTTATTCCACAATAATTAAAGGTATCATTTTTAGAAATAGGAAAAAAACAATTCTTATATAATTTTTATTTTTCAACTTTGAATCCTATTCCAAATATTTATCTTTTATTTATAAATTTTTATGAAATTCATTAAAAAAATTTTCTCCTTTCATAAAATAAATTGAAATATTATAATAATATTATACTTCATTTTTTTATTCTTGAATCCCTTTTTTGTGGTCCATAAAGGTTGTTATAGAAGAGTTGAATTTATCAACTAGTTTCTTATATTGTTTCACTAGAGTGTCTCTTTCACATAAAACAACATTATGAATATTTTTCAATGATTTATTATTCATTAGTAGAAAATAATATTTTTTTATCTAACATAGAACAGTAGGTAGCTAATTTTTCATTTGAGAAACTACCAGTATTAGAATTAGAAGAATAATAAGTTTTATGTCTTCTTCTTCATCCATAAAGCACATATTGGATTTTAGATTTGATTGCTCCTTTTATGAATTGAATTTTGAAGAGTTGCTGGAGTATTCAGAGACAATGCAAGTATCTTTCATTTATCTTTTTATTTTTTTCTCATAATCAACATTTTTTTTATATTTCTTTTTGGGATTTTCTTTTCATCTTTCAATTGAGGACAATCAGGTTTATTATGACCCAATTGTTTACATTAATAAATTCAAACTTCTATTGTTTACTTCTTATATCTCTTAAAGGATTTGTTGAAACCTCTTTTCATATTATAAAATTTACCAATTTTTCTATCTAGTTGAGCCAGTTCTATTTCAAAATACGATGAATCATAATTTTTTTTTGTTCTTTGAATTATTTCTTTTTTCTTCTTCTAGGCTTCTCAGATGTTAATTTTAAATCAATATTTTCCTTCACCACTATAATTTTATGATCTTTATCTTAAAATTTCATCTCAAATTCATACATCGTCAGTGTCCCAACTATTTCATTCATTTTTAGATCCTGGATAGGTAATGATTGACAAATGGTAGTAAATATTCCATTCCATTTTAAAGGTATTACTCTGAGTACTTTCAAATATTGATTAGATTGTTTGATGGGTTCTCCAAGGGTGGTAACTTTATTTAAAATTTCCACAATACTTCCATTCATCTATGTGATTATTTCAACATAAAACATTCTAAAGGTTTTGAACATTAGTTTTAATTTGGCATACCACATCTATTAGACATTATCTATTCCTTCATATGAAACTTCAACATTTTTCAACATCTCATATGTAGTTAGACATTGTGATACATGATTAAACTCATAGGATACATGACCACATTTAATTACATTCATTTCTTTGGAATTGATATCATATTTAGATTCTATTTTAGAATTCCAATTCTAGGTTTCTCATGAATATTATAAAGAGTAATGATTTTTAAGTAAACTTTGAATACAATATTTTTCATATATATAATCATCTTTGATTTACAACACCGATAATTTTCATAATTAAAATATAGAGCACATACTAAAGACATTTTTTCTCTCGGATCAAACATCACCAAATTTGTATAGACTTTATACTTTTAGTTTGTTATAGATTTTTACAAAATATCTCATTTGATACCAATTGTTAGGTCAGAATAATAGAATGTAATACAAGAGGGGGTTGAATTGTATCTTTAAAAAAATCTTCCACAATTATGGATTTTGACATTCTCTGTGATTAATATGGATATACAGTGTTTAATTATATAATAAGTATAAGTAGCGGATAAATAGAAATAAATAACAAAACTTTTTATAGTGGTTTTGGGCACAAAAATCCCCTAGTCCACTCTACAAATCACTCTTTCTATGAGCCTGGTGAATTTCACTCAGCAAGGTTATCTTATCATTAGACCATTAATTGAAAACTGAGTGAAGATGGTTGACACCTTTGGAATATAATTATAAACAGATCATTCTCATTCTTTAATAGGGAAACAATTATCCACAACTTATATTGAGAAGCTAATACTCCACGACAAATGAGTTCAAGAAGTTAAAACCCCAACAATTCAAAATAGATTTATTTAAATATTAATCTGGTTGACATTCACAATTCAGTTGCAGTAATTGATAGTAGATGGATATTCTTCTTCATAAATGAAAATTTTCATGAAAGTGTAGATTTGAAGTGATCCTGATTGCAGAAATATAAAAAAATTAGCAACAAATCACCAGAAGTAAACTTACAACAAAGGAATATTGAATATATATGTCTCCAAAGTGTAGACTCTTTCATAATAAATCATTTGTTGTAGCCTCACTGCAAGAGATTTTTGCAAGAATGAAATAGTATATAAAAATATTGACTTATATATCCCATATTGAGAAATTATTTTTCAGTAGTATATATAAAGTAGATATCCTATTTTCCAGAATTTCAGATCCACAAAATATGCCTGATAGATCATTGAAATTCAAATCTGAATTGACCAGGGGATATATAAATTCCCTTAAGAATAAGATATATTCTCTCCATTTAATACATATGTTTGAATCAATCATAATGATATTTGAGTCATTTGAAAATGAGTTTTAAAAAATCTCTTAAATATGTAAATACCATTGTAGAAATTTCGAACAAAATCACAAAATTAAATCTCCAACATTGAAAATTCAATCATAGGGTTCCTTCACAAAACCAAAAAAATACAAAATATAGGGTTCAACTAAATAGAATTCATTCTCCAAATTTAAGGTTTACAATATATGGTTGATAAAAAAATAAAGGTTGATGAACGATACATTTTTGTTCTTAAACACAGGTCTCCTTACTTACGTAGGGTTCTTTAACCATACTTTCTTCTCTTCACAAATATAAGGTTCTTTATCCATATGATCCTCCAAGAATAGGGTTGATTATCGATACATGCCTTATTTTAATGTATGTTTTAATAAAAATTTAAGTTTCAATATCCATATGTGTTTTCCCAAGCATAGGGTTTATTCCTTACGTTAAGTTCTAAAGGTAGGGTAAGAACAGTGTTTACAGAATACACTTAAGGGCATAACGAACACATTAAAAAATATTCCTAGTGAATTAAAATCATTAATATAATTCTAGAATAAATAATAAAATTAATAATAATTTCCTATAACACTATTAAAGTGATATCATTAGTAAAAAAACAAGGGTATTTGTGAGCATAAAAAACAATATGATTTATAGAGTATTGTTGAGATAATACATGACAAACAATAGTATCATTTATTGGAATGAAATGTGAATATTATATTAAATGATCAACAATAACCCAAATCACATTGTTACTTCAATAATTATTTGGAAATCATTCCATGAAATCCATTGATATATTTTCCCATTTCCACTCTAGAACTAGAAAAAATTAAAACAATCCATTTGATAAATTTTATTCTTCTTTAACCTTCTGACTAGTTAAACAATTCATGGTAATGTCTAAAATTTCTTGTTTCATTCATTATAACTAGTAATACTCCAAAAGGAATATGTACATATTATTGCATCCTAGATAAATAGAAAATCGATAACTATGAGCTCCACTCAACAAAGTATTAATCAACTTGGAATCTCAAGGCACACCTAATGTTATTCAAAATCATAAATCAAATTATTCATTAGTTTTTATATCAATAAAAATATCCAAATTAATTGAATCTACCTCTTCCTAAAAATAATGACCCTCCACATGAGTTTTCGGAATATATTATAAAAAAACCGAATACAATGAAACCTAAAACAAAACAAAGGATGACTCTACATCCAAAAATTCATAACCGAAATTCATTAAATCATTAAAAAAGGGTCATGTTAAAAAAATTACTTGGTTAATGTAGCATCATTTTTCTAACTTAATGAACTATAAATTTATTTACTTTTCATTGATGGTAATGAATTTTTAAATCGTAATCATTGATCAGTTCCATCCATATTGTCTTTCTGGGGTTTAATTCATTTCGATTGAATAAATACTTCAAACATTTATGATCATTATATACTTTACACTTTACTCAATATAAATTATGCCTCTTAATTTGAAATTAAAAAACCACATCATCTAATTCTAGATCACATGTAGGGTAATTTATATATTGAGGTTTTTACTAAAACAAGGCCTAAGAAATTATCTAGTAATTATGAATTATTGTACAACCAAGTCCCTTAAATGACACATCATTGTAAATAAAAATTTCACTATTTCTGGAAGATTGGGAAAAAAATAGAGCATCCACCAATATTATTTTTAGTTCCTGAAAAAAATCATCATATTATTTTTTATAGATTAATTTAACTCATTTTTGAGTTAGCTTAGTCAATGTGATAGAAAACCATGAAATGTTTTCAATAAAATAAAAACAGTAACCCAATAAACCAATAAAACTATGAATCTTTGTGATATAGGTAGGTCTTGTACACTTTCCAAGAACATTATTTTTAGCAGGGTCAATTGTTATGACATATTTAGAAGCAATGTGTCCAAGGAAAGTAATTTATTACAACTAAAATTCACACTTACTAAATTATCCATACAGTTTATTTTATTTTAATTTTTTTTAAAAAAATCCAGTTCCTTTCATAATCCACATGACTTATATAATATGAAAAAATATCATATATAAACACAACCAAAAACATATCCATGGACTCATGAAAAACTATATTCATAAGGTCTATAAATACAACATTTTCATTAGAAAACCTAAAGGGCATTCATAAAAACTCATAATTCCCATATATAGTTTGAAATGATGTATTTTTAATATCTCCTTCATTCATTTTCAACTAATGGTACCCCAATATGAGATCAACCTTTGAAAAATATTATGCTCCCTAGAGAAGATCGAACAAAACATCAATATGGGAAAAATGATATTTATCCTTAATAGTGATGTTATTAAATTCTCTATTATAAATGAAAAGACTCCTTAAACTCTGTTTATTTTTTACAAACAAAATAGTTTCACCACCAAATCTAATCAATTTCATAGCTTTATGGTATGTTATCAAAGGCATAAAATCATTAAACATAATTTTCATAGATTTTAAATCAATTATAGTATGTTAAAATGAAATCCAATTCATACCATGAATGATATCAATATCAACTATGTATAATTCAACAATATTTATAGGAAAACCCATCCCACTAATGATAATAAAAATATTTTTATAAATCATAGCTTCTTAAATATTTCCACCTGAGTTTTTACCAAAATTTCTATCTTCTCTTCATGTGGAGATATTCCCACCACACTTGAGAATTTATTAGAAATGAAAAAATGAAAAGATTCATAATCAAATATGGTATTGGAATAATTTGAATAAACAAGTAACATACCCATCACAACATCAGTTGATACCTCAATATCAACCATAGAAGTATCAAATTATTCTTCCACATCATTTTTATTTTGGTATTTATGACCCCCTCGAAGTGAATAACTTTGGAAAAACATTAGTGTGATGCCTTAACTCATTGTAGTTGAAGCATATTACTATAAACATTTCATTATTTGTCTTCTCAATTTCCTTTCATTCACAAATTATATGTCTAAACACACCACACTGAAATAATTTCCCAGACATTATAAGACATTATCTATGATGGTTTTTACCACACTTCTTACAATATGAGAAATTGGTTTTCTTACCTCTATATTTATCTGATGGATTCTTCCCCATTAAATCCCATCTGATCTTTTTCTTACTCTTATCATCATGAGGCACATATGTGTTGGAAAACTCCATCTCCCTATTCTCAGTACAATAATCAATTTTCTCATAGATTTTAAATTCAAATGTATCCAAATATTTTCATAAACATGGTTTTTAAACCTTATTAAAATATATTAATTTCATTATCCATGTCCCGAAAAAATCCAATATGTAACTGCCCAGTCTTGTAAAGTTTTCTTCATACATGTAAAGAGAATGTTCATCTTATTTTCCTCAATTCTAGAAATTGTTTTCTCAATATTTAGTCAAACAAACATAAGGTAACATTTCTAAATAAAAATATTCATAAATGTGTCACATTCCATGAATCTAGATCATATTTCTCTCTAGTATTCTTAACAATATTCCACCATCAATCAACTTCAAAATCAAAATAATAAATGAAAAGAGTTGCCTTTTTATGTTTTGAACATACATTACATCAAATACCTTCTCTAGTTTATTGATCAATTCTTTGGATACCACTAGGTTGTATGATCTACTAAATATTGGTGGATGTTGTCTCATAAAATGATCCATTATATATAGTTTACTTCATGGAAGATTGGGTTCGACTATTTCATTTATACCACTGCCATTTAGAGTTGGTGTCAACATATCCATCACTAAAAAACCGTTCTATTCAAATTCCAACTATCTAAGGATTCTTATTTTGAAGGATATTTTTATATCTGTTCCTTCTCAATACAGATGAAATATTACCTCTATAGAAAACCATTCTAAATAGATATGGTTTAGAGGAAGAAAAATGGTAATATTTAAATTCTATATAATTTTCAACTTAAATAAAAAGTAAAATATTTCAAGGGTATGCTATTAAAATTATCCTAAACACTTATGTTATATAAACCAATTTATAATACCAACTATAAGGACCCAATATTAAACATTATATAATCATGATATTTACATAAATAATTCATTCTCTTACATCTGAGGATCTTTTCAGGATTATAGTTTTTGGGAATTTGGTCATAAATCATACATTATAAAACCACATATATTAAAAGTTGACACTTCTGGTCAAAAACTAATTTCCAATTATATAAATTCTCTAGAATCAATCATGATTTAATTTATTAAGAATTTTCATGAATTTAAACTTGAACACTTTCTTTATATTATCCATTATTAAACCTTGTGAAAAAAATTTATATAATGGGATGAGAATAAAATTTCATTAAGGAAAATGAAAAGATGATGTTATTTATTCCAATAAAAAACATGAAATCCCACGAAATGGTTACCTTTATCTCAATTTTCTTTGTGAATAATGAAATAAATAATTTACACATGAAATCAAAAAAACTTTTTTCCCAAAGAAATAATTTAAAATCCATAGTAAGAACATATAAATCATGTAGGTAACTTGGGAAATCATCACTCAAATCACTCTTACAAATGGAAAAATAGACATGGTTAAATTATATCCTTAGATTACCAAATGCATTATAGGGATATCATGGATGCATCCATCCTTGGTTAATAAAAAAACACAACATTGGTTTATAATGGGACAACTCATCATCATAAATAAGCACTACCATAGATCTGAACAAGGGACGTGCCAGATTTTACCAGCACTAAGAAGAAAGCGCTGATAAAAGGGAGACCTTTATCAGAACTAGTGAAAAGCACTGATAAAGTTACCCCTTATCAGTGCTAAAAAATCACTGATAAAGGGTACACCTTTATCATCTCTTTTTTAGTGCTGATAAAGGGTAGATTTATCAGCACTATGTTTTACACAATTTAAAGTTTTTAATAAAAAATATTATTAATTTATATAAAATTATTATATTTATATTAAAAAATAATGTTTATTTGTATACATTAAATAAAAAACACCTGTTTATAATTAATATATTTTTTTTAATAATTTAAATATATATAATAAATTTCATTAAATAATAAATATATTTATTATATTTATTATATTTATATATTTATATGCTTATAACTATATAGAAGTACTTTTTAAAAATAAATATATATAAATACTTTTTAAATATGTATAATTATAATTATATTTATTATATTCTATATGTTTATAAAATAAATATATTTTTATATTTAAATAAATATATTTTTCCAATGAATTGGTCAATTGATGAGTGAATATAATTGAGGTTCATATATATGCTATGCATTCATCATGAATGTTTTTTTATACATTACACCCTCATTACTATTCATGTTGGTCATATATATGATGACCCATTTTTTTATTATCTATAATTTACTCAGTGTATATGATTCATGTTCCAATGAAGCTATTATGTTCTCATAAAAACATAAAATCAAAATAAATATATTTCAATAATAAATATATTTATTATATTTATAATTGTAAATATTTTATTATATATACATACCTTTTAAAACATATTTATATATATAACTATATATATATATTTAAATGATTATAAAATTACAATAAATTTTTCAATTAAATATATATATATATTTAATAAAAAAGTTTGGGGATGATGCCTCATTTTATTATTAAATAAAATAAAATAACCTTTTTGACTAGGTAAGGGTAGACCCATAACATATCCCAAAGTCTTAGGGGCATGAAAGCCCATTTTTTGGCCAAAGGGCCCTCCTGTGAATAGTAATTTTATAGTACCTAGGCTGCTATAATATCTACTATAGTACTGCTGCCACTACAGTTCCCACTACAATACCTCCGCTACTAGAGGGCCACCACCGCTTCAGTTCTGCGACTACTATAGTTTTCTACAGTTCCTGCTACAGTACTTGGAAATTTCATCACTGCCTGAAATCGATCCTAGGTCGGTTAGATGCCAAGTATGAGCCTTTACCACTTGGGTACAAGTTCGTTGGCAATTAAATGATATATATCTATATATATATATTATATTTATAATTATATACGAATACCTTTTAAATATATTTATATTTATAAATATATGTATATATATATTAAAGTAAATTTAGGTCATTAATGAATATATATATACACACATATATACATATATAAAAATATTTTTACATATAAACGAATATTTATATTTATAATTATAAATAATTTATATATTTGTAAATAATTATAAAATTTGAATAAATATATTTATTATATTTATAAGTATAATAATAAATAAATATATATTTATTTATAGTCATAAATGTATATATATATATATATTTAAATACTTATGAAATTAAAATGAATATATTAATTATATATATATATATATTTATATTTATAATTCCATAATTATATATATATATATATTTATATTTATGAATACAAATGAATAAATAAATATTTATTTATAATTATAATTATAAATATAATAAAAATATTTATTATAAATATATTTATTATAATTTTATAATTATTTAAATATAAATATATATTTATTTAAATAATAATAAAATTATAAAAATATATATATATATAAAATATATTTATTTTAATTTCATTAGAATTTAAATAAATAAATAAATAAATATTTATTTATATTCATTACTATATATAATTACTATATTTATTTATAAATACTTGTATTTATTTAAAAATATATTTATTTAATTATATATATTTATTTAATAAAAATATTTACTATAACTATATAATTATTTAAAAATAAATATATATTTATTACATATATATTTTAATTATAAAGATATACAAATTTATTATATAAAGAAATATATATATATTTATAGTTACTATTATGAAGAAATAAATTTATATTTATTATAAATATAATTTCATAAATAGATATTAAAATATAAATAATTTATTACCTTTATAGTTTTATTAGTTCTTTTTTAGAGCTCATAAAGATAAGCCTTTATCATCACTAAAAAAATGCTGATAAATGGTGTCTTTATTAGCTCTTTCTAATTTAGCACTAATAAATCCTTCCTTTATCAGTGATTTTGAGCTAGAGCTGATAAATGTTTTCCCCGATTTTATAAAAAAATCCTAACAATATCCTCCTTCCTTTGCACACCTCATGCTCTCATGGAAGCCTTACCCTCCCATCATAAATCCTCCTCCTCCTCCTTATTGTCGGTGCTCCTCCTCCTCCTCCTTCACTACTGACTCCTTGTCCTCCTACTCCTCCTCCTCCACTATTTTCACTGATTGGTTTTCCTACTCACCACCACAAATCCATCATCTTCCACCGCCGTGAAGCCCTGCTTTGATGCCGTGCAATCCCTTCTCCGCCCTACCGTCGTGAAGCTCTTCTTCACCACCACGTAAAGCTTTGGTATTTTTGTAAATCTCCCAATGTTTTGAGTTCCCTTACTCACTACCTTCTGAGTACCCTTACACAATTCCTTATGAGTTCTCTTAGTGTCAACCCATGGGATTTAGAGTAATTTGGCATGAATGAACTTGTTTTATCCCCTTATCAAGCATAGAAAAGGTTATGAGATACTAAAATATTTATGCGTTAACCGTTGAATTATAAATTTTTTTACAAGTTTTTTTTAATTTAAATTTTAATGATTAGGTGAAAAAAGGTAAAGATATATGTTATATATTATTAGAAGGATGTCTAAAGTTAATATGTTTTCATGAATTATTATGAAATCACTAGTGTATATTTTCATAATCATGTTTATGTGTTGATCTTGTTATACCTATGTGTAGAGGAATGTGTATGTCACCTTTACATAATATGTTGGTATGTCTCTATGGTAGTGAAATGTTTAATGCATTTTATTCCAAGCATTTCAAGCAAAAAGCATGAAATTTAAGTATGTGAATTTGTCATCTTATAATCTTGACGCATGTTTTAGTGATATTATTGAAAAAAAAATCATGTTATTTTAATGAATTTGGGGTATTTATTTTCATGTTCTATTTTATTATTACTTCCAAAAGGTTTTGATATTTTTTTGGTAACCTATTTTCCAAAACAAGAAATTGATAATGTAAAGGCTATTTAAAATTTATTTTAATCCTTATTGAGTGAATGTCTATAATTTATATGATGATTAATTAAAATATGTGTGAATTGATCAGTGTTAGTGATATTTCTTCCTATCTTGATTATGTGCTATTTATCTGATTCAATTGATATGGTCACTTTCTCTAAAAGGTTAATTTTTAAAAATATTCAAGTTATAACTATTTGTGTACCATTTTCCAATTTGAGGTTTGTGTTTGTTACATATAATTGGTGACCATCATGGTATGATTACCCTTAACAGGGGTAAGTGCACTTGATGCATGCTGATGACGATGGTGTATCATGATAACCCTATGACATGGGATTTGTGTACCTTGATATTATTCCAATGTTACCCTAACATATGTTTTTTATATGTTGTATTATTTGTTCTTTTATTCATGGTATCTAAGAGACAGGTGGTCCCATCATGGCTCAGTATTCCAAGAGGTGGATCATGTTCAGATGTTGTATGTGACATGATGATGAAATCGACATTAACGACATGGAATGATAACATAGTGTGGCATAAATTTTTAGAATGGTGTTCATATGTTACCTACCCCGATAGGCTATAGTGGGGCATGATAATCTATGTGATCATATTGGGGAAATAGTAATAGGTAATGATAGACTTTGGTGGTCTTACCAAGATGTCTAGGGAATATGTAGCTATATTGAGAGAAAGGACATGATGTCCTATTGGGGTCTGACCTTGAGGCCCAGGTAGTGTAATACTAATAATATAGAGAGATATAGATAAGGAATTATGGAGTTTTGTTATCTGACCTAGGAATATTATCATTGTGGATGTAACTTGAATACATTCAACATCTGTTAATATTATATTCCAGTAGAGAGTGGAAGTAGGTACAACAAGGGGTTTGTGGAATCTTGGTTACCATAAGACCATTCAATTATGTATTCTATGTTATTATGACATTAAAATTTAATTATATTATTTCTTACACATGTATACTAGAGATCACCTAGTTAAGAACACATTGGGGGTGTTCTACTGTGTGTTGTACTTACAACCTACTCTAGTTTCTTTCGATGTGCTTGTCTATTTCATCACTAAAGACCTAGTGAAGGGAAAGGGACAAATGGGGGGTGGCTGAGTAGAGGATTACAGAGATGGAGGTGAACCAAGAAATACTTCAGAGGACCCAGTATTTTATTTATTTTTTTAACATCAATTATTACTATAATTTGTATTGACACATTATGAGAACGTTTTTTATGTCATTATTATATTTTCACATGTAATCTAATATTAATTATTATTATTATCAAAAATTTATTATTATTATTATTTATATGTTATGATACTGAGGGCATAATCTCCCTACCAGTATACTAAGACCCTTTATGGTAATTATAATCCAATTGCATTTGTTCTATGGTGTTACATTAGGTATATAATGTTGTAACAGAGAGAAAAACAAATTATAGAAATAAGTGGATTAATGGATTCCCATTTAGTGATATAATGCATATAAAACATAGGAATTAAGTATCAATTAGAGAAGATCACTAACATGGGTGAGAGATAAAAGAGGGAGAATGAGGGTAGGGTCATGTGGCATGATGAAAATATGGGGTAACCTTTAAATTAAATATTTAACCAATGAAATAAAATTAGTAAAATCTAAAAAATTGTACAAGTGGATAGAGGGTAACCACACCTCTATCATAGTGTATTTATTACCCTATGAGTACTTAATACCCATTGAGTACCCACCCAAGAGTCACTGAGAGGTTGGTATCCCTCCAAGGTTTCCCCCTATTTACATGTAGCCACTAGATAAACAATGACCATAACTAGGTACCTAATTTAATCATTCCAAAAGGATAAATTATCCACATTTAGTCTAACATCTTAGAAACTAAGCCAAGGACACTCTCAACTCCTCTAACAACAACAAAAAATCAATGTTCACATAGGTAGGAAAAAATTAAAATAAAATCATACATTGAAATAATTATGGTATTAGAAGTTACTATTCTAATAATAATATTTAACTAGATACTTTAACTATTTATAATGATCATATATCCCATCTAATTGAAATATATACACCATAATTCTTTCATTATCTATTCACTATTAATTTCTCAAAGTTATTTATATTTCTTTTATAAAATTTTTATATTTTTAATATTCTTCTTTCTTCATATAGTGTCTTTCATAGTTATGGGATTTCTAGGTGACCATGAGCAATCAAATTTTACCTTATATTCATATTTTTTAAATGCATTTATTAACCCATTATACTTAAACTAACCTTATTGAATTTATTCACCCTTAGTTTATAATATGATATTATTAAGAAAATAATGCTTTAATTTATTACTCAATTTATATGATTTATTTACAATGTAATCTTATACTCTTTTTTCATAGGGAAATTATTTAGCGATGAATCATATAAATTTAATGAAATGATATAAATTTAATAATATGGGATTTTATATTTTTTATCATAATATTTATATAAAATTTTAAATTATAATCTTTATCCATCATTTCATTCTGTAACTCGATCATAGATAGAACACGTCACCTATTCACAAATTGGATGATTACCTCCCTATTAATGTTCAACTCAAGAAACATACCATCTTGACCCACTTGAATTTATTTGTATAGAACAACATTATCATGTGCATTGCTATTGTTCTTCTATAATTAATATGATTGAGTACCAACATGAGAAAGACATTATGCCCTTCATTATAGTAAGATTACTAGGTATAAATTCATATGATCATTGATCATTGGGTAATAATTTATTATCATTATATATAGAAATATACAATCCTTTTTTCTCAAGGAATCAAATACAATGTTGATCTTTTATTAATTTTAATAGAAGGTGAAATGATATTCATTATTTAATTATAAATATCTCATCTATTGTCAAATCATTTTAACATATATGAATTTGTATATATATATATATATCATACTTTTGTTATATATAAATATATATATCTTTGTAGAAATACTAGAATTATATCTATAATGAATGAATAATTATTTTTAACTCAATGTATTGAGTATTAATATCCTACTATATAGTATTCTATTATAAGTGATACATATACAATAACTTTCCCTATTTATGTCAACACCAAACTAAACCCCTAATTTGAAGAATTAGTATAAATAGAAATATATTCCCATCTAAAACATTAGGATTGTATAGATACAATAACTAAGATCATTTTAATATATTTTTTCCACACACTCCTTCAATTATTCAAATATAACTCCCTTCCCTGTTAACATAGTTAATGGGATGGTTGACCAATGGTTGTTTTTTTATTAAGTTATAGGTTTAGCCTCCAAATTTAAGAAAACTTTGGATATATATCATCGATCCTAGTCTATACCTCTATTCAATTACCATGGCCATCAAAGGGTGAATAAAAACACCTTCACTAGAGACATAAGAATCCTAAAATAAAATGTATAACCACAAAAAATAATTGTTTTTAATCCCTATATAAAGCATTATCATTCCTTTTTTTTAAAAATAACCCTTATATTTTTCTTTTAGTACTCCCATTATTTATAATCAATAAGAACATCATTTATAAAGATAAATCCAACCATGTTAAGGTAATTATTAATAACCTTATTAATTAAATAAATTAGTTCTTTGGACACATTATTTTTAAAAAATGACATCACCGAAAACATATCGATCTCACACATAAGAAACATTTAGTTATTAGAATATATTAATTATATATATTAACCAGATGATATCATTATTTGATATCATGTAGTGTAAAAAATCACTATGTGGTTGTTCAAATAAATTATTATTTCAAAGAAAATGTTATTTAGTATCGTTCATGATGTTATTTATATCTATATAATAAATAAAAAACATAGTTTTATCATCTTTATTGTTTATAAAAAAATTAGATCACCCTATGGTGGTGGCCTAAGATGAATGAACCATTTCTCCATAGAGTTTATATAGTCACTTCTTTAATTTATCCAGCTCAATTTATGGTCCTTAAATATACAAAATTTGGTATGGGTCATGTTATAAAGTTTATTTTAATGAAAACCCCACCTCTTTGTTAAGGGGTGGTCAAAGATGATTTTTTTAAAATATATCACAAACCATTCCATAATGGGGAAATCATCTAATCTTACTCATTCTTTTTATTCTATTATTTGTTCATTGGAAAAACAAACTATCCTTAATAATAAAATTTATTTCACACTAGAATATTAAAATGATATAATTTTAATCTTCCATATCTATTTTTATACTATTCTACCAAAATTTTATAAGTAAATAATAACATATTTATCATTAAAATTTATATTTTCCTTATTGGAACCATTTATTATTTTAGGTAAATTAGAACGAACCATGTATATGAAAGCATATGTAAAATGTTCATATGTAATTAAAATTCAAAGTACCTAGATTTGTATTTAAATAAGGTCAATGATGAAATAATGAAAATTATAAATGGATATTAAAATACTATAATATAATAATGACTTGTATGTGCTATTGGAAGTTGGTAATTTTATCTAGAGAATTTCAATGAAATATATACCTTTAGATTATAATTTTATATTTGGATGTAAATATTCTACAGGGGATTAAATCAGGATGATTTTTTGTCTATCATTTCAATTTATGTGTAATAATATAAATCATGGAGTTTTAAATTTAATTTAAATGAGAAAACATAAATGATACATGTCACGATGAAGAGTATAATGAAAAAAGTGTTTGTTTCTTGATAAAAAAGGAAAAAATTTGAAAATTACACTATGTAATGTTGAAAATTATTTATAGTGATTTGAGAGATCATTATTTTAGTTATTCTAAGATAAAGAGTGTTATTTCAATTAAGTTCTTTTAATTGAAAAATAATTTTCAATATTGGTTATGGAAATTCCATTAGTAATTTATTAGGGTTAAAGGAATGAGGTTAATGGATTAGAAACCACACCATGAAAATTAAAACATGATCAAGGTAAGTATATATCAATGTTTTAATTTGTTTTAAATGAAAATGATTATGGATATGAACATGATTTTGTTCATATTTATCATTAAAGCCTATTGAACTATGGTTCTATATTATATTAGACTTATGGTTTTCATGGTATTGTACATCTATGATTAACTTATTAATTTTATTCTCGTCTTATTTTTGAGAAATTAATGTTTTAATTGTGAATTTTGTTTTATAAAATTGTAAAATTTTGTTCATACATTAATGGATGTGACACGTGGAGTAATATGGTTCTTCCAATCACCACACCCAGTATTAATTATTCATTTAAAGCTTTCATGACCAATAGAGTCCCATATATTTGTCCATAATTAATAAATAAAATATAAAGTGGTGTAAAATAAGGAGAGCTACAATTTGTGTTCTATATATAGAATACACGTTGGAAAGTATTATGAGTATATACAAAGAAAAATACATTATTTATTTTGATATAAGAGAAGAAAAGTTCCTGTTTCTTTTTGATACATAGATAAATAGATATATTACTACTAATTACATATTGATTTACAGGAAACATATTAGTTTAGATCTGATATGGTCAATTAATTCTTTTTTTTTACTCTTAACTTAATGGATTAAAGTGATAATAAATGGAAATTTCCCATGGACATAATAGTTATTGAAATATAAATTTATAATCATGTTAGTTAGTTCATGATTTGATTAAAGTGATAACCTACATTTCTGACTCATGAGTTATCCTATAATAATAGAATATTTTACCAAATAATATATATTATTGTATAAATTTTTTCATATTTATTAAAATATTTTATCACTTAAATGTGTTTTAAATATATTTATTTCATTCTAAAGGGGGTAAAATGTCTATAAATAGGGTCTTTATTTTCAAAAAAACTTACACCTTATTTCACTCTACACCACCTCTCCCATAAATGGGTTGGTATTATGTTAATGACATTAGTTATATTAATTTTAATCAAGGTAGAAATGTATAATACTAGAAAATATATCCATTGTAGGGATATATAGCTAAAGATTCATTCATTATATGGACAAATAATCAAATGTGATGGGATTAAAAATATTTTATGGTGTGAATTATAATATATTAAAGAGATAAATGAGATTAAAGATTTGATATATTTATTATGTTTTTTTCAATGAATATATATGAAATTAAAATGAGTGATCCAATAAAGAATCTTTTGACTATGGTGTAAAACATAATTTTAAAGAATATACAAAGAAAGAAACATTATATAGATATATCCCTTATAATAATTTCATTAATGCTATTGGTTTTACAAATTATAAATATATATGATAAAAATTCACTAAAACATATGTAGGATACATCAAGGTAAATGGGGATAATATACAATATATAGCCTAATGATGGAATTAAAGAATTATTTCATATAATCATTAATATAATTGGATCAATGTTGGGTATCTTTAAAAGTATTTAATATATTTATGTTATAAATAATATATTAATATGGATTCTATCAATATACAATTCAATGGTTTTAAAAAATGAAGGAAATTTTCTATGTCAAATTACTCATTACTGGTAAAATTAATCAAGTATACTCTGAAATTAGAGTAATTATAAAAGGTATATTTATCTATTTATCTTGATAGGTTTCATTTAATGTTATTCTAATTATATATATTTAAAAGTTTATTTACATGTTTTTTATAGATTTTTATCATTGGTTACAAATAGATTAAAGATAAGGAATGATAGATGCTATGAGAAAATAGAAAATTTATTATTTTAAATTTTGTAATATTAGTCACATCGTTATGAAGTGTCTAGGAGAATAAGTATAAGAATAAAAAATATTTTTATCTAAATGTAAAATAATAAAATATTTTCGCAAATGAATAATAAATAATATATTTTTGGAAAAATACTAGAAAAAATGTTCAAAATGATATGTTTTGTGAGGAAAGGGAATGTCTAAAAAATCAACCTATAGGGTAAAAGAAATTGTTTATAAATCTAATTGATAATAGGTATCATTTGATATGTTGGATAAACAATAAACTAAATATATCAATAATGAACAATATGTTAGTGTTATGGATATAGAGATTAACATTAATGGTTCTATTAGAGGGTTAGATTTACCTATAAAAAAATGATGAATAAGAAATTAATAGGAACTACTGATAATGTTTTTAATAATGAAATTCAGTCCTCTTAAATTGAAAATTTATTTAAATTGAAATCAATAGGTCAAGAATATTTAGTATTTATCTATAGTTCAAAGAAAAATATTGAAAAACCCCCAGATGATTGATGATATTAGTTATTCCATTAAATAATCAAGAAATGTAATTAAATGTATTTAATAAATTTTTTCCTTTTAAAAAATTGAAGTTAATAAAAATATAGAGATTTTAATTTTAGCTCCATTAAAGTGATTTGATAAAATAAATATCTTAAAAAACCATAAAAAAAGTAGAGGAATATATATGAAACAAAAGGCCTTACGAAATTGAAAAAAATAGACCTTGATGTGATGGTTTTTAACCCTAAACATTTTACATGAATATAATTTTTTTATATTACTTGGAGAATGAAATGTAAAAGTGAATATTGAAAGTACCCAAAAATTTATTTGATATTAACTAAAAAATATAATAGTTATACAATGGAAGTGCAAAACAGATCAAAGAAAATATTTTGTTTGATGAAGTATCAATTTTACTTGTTTTTATTTAACATCCTGACAGATTAAAATGTTGTTATTAATTATTTTAAGGGTAAATAATCTTTAAGAAAAAATGGGGAAAATTATATTATTCTCAATAAAGAAGAAACTACAATAATTAGTACAATAAATTTAGTTTTATTATATCCAAGAGAATGTATAATTTTTTAGGAAGGTAGTAACAATAGATATTTATATAAAAATAGATATTGAAAGAATATACATATATTATAAAGCATTAAAGAATAAATTTTTAATACTTAATAAAGATGAATAATTGGTTTTTGGACATATTATGAAAAAAATAAAATAATTAAATCTAAAAATAATCAGTATGTTTTGAAATGAATGAAATTAATAAAATAATGAGATGGGAAACATAGTTTAAGGATAATTGAAACCTTGAATTTTTTATATAACATGGATCTATAAAAATATATGTTAAACACATATGAAAAGTAATGTAAATTGTCTAATTAATTTGATGAATCATGTGGATTGAATGGTTCAATTAAATTATAATAGAGAATTTAATATCAATTGAATTAGAATAAAATAGATAACTAAGAAATATTTAAAAACAATATATATACTCTTTGTGGATTACATACTTTCAAACTTCTAATATTGATTTATTTATGTGATTTTTGAAATGAATGTGTCATTTAATTAGAAATTTTTCATTATCAATAATGAAAAAGGAGGTGTTTTGGTTCAAGGTAGGACTAAAAAATTTATATGTGAGATATATATAAATGAAAATATATGTTCCTTTTTTATCAAAGAATATAATAGATTATAAAATAATTTGTAAGGATTTATACACTAATTTTAAGGGATAATGACATAATACATGTCATGATTTCATAAAAATAAAGCTAATTTGTAATCTTTATAAATAAGATAATAAAATAACTATAATTATTCTTGATGCGTGTAGCGTCTCTTCTTAGTTCACCACTACATTGACCAAAACATGTGATAAAATCCTCATGCATGCCTATGTACAATATAACGGCATTCGAGTAGTGACAAGGTTCACTATATATTAAGGAGATATTGTACCTTTCGTAGTGTAGAAAACCATAAATCACAAAAGAAGAAATTAAATAAAAATTTATTTTAACATAATAGTTTTATAAATGAAAAATAGATGGCACTGATATGTGTCATCCAAAAGTATATTTCAATTATCTTGTTATAATAAAATAAGTTACTATATTTATCATATAGGCCATATGAGCATATGGAAAATCTCTTAAGTGAAGATCATAATAATTTCTTTTTTTAAAATAAATATAAAAATAAGATAACCAAAAATTTATTTCAAGTCATATCATGGTCCTATAACCCATCTATGACATGAAATACTAGACCAACCATCAAATAGAGGGCCCTATCCATTACATGTATCACGAACCTAAATATTTTATTGGGTACCCTGACTCCCATGAATGGTGTCAGTACAACATAATTAACCACCACCAATGAAATTACTAACACATCTTGTAATTAAAAGTTCATTCAAGATATATAATTCCAATAAAACTAATAAATTAATAAGATATCACATCATTGAATACTCATAATCTAAATCATGTATGTCCATGTATGCTTTGGAATATTCTAGGAAGGGGTTATATACCCATAGTCAGAATAAATCCTAAGGGTGAATGATATATCACTCATAAAAAAATAATGTTTAATGAGTTATAACCAACATTTACAACTCAAATAATGATGAATCACCATTATAACCCTTCCAGGTGAATGATTCTTCACTAGTTAAAAACATAAAGGATGAATAAGGAATAACCTGGTGAATGAGGTATCACCACTTCGGGTGGAAGATATACCACCATTACAAATGCTTAACTATATAATACTACACTGATAAATTTTCAATGTGTATGATGCATCACTAAAAAAATATATTAGCGACCGGGGCACCACAAAAATTAACTCCTCTTGTGGATGATACAACACATTTAATAAAAACTATATAGATGATTCACTACAATTATAAATATCTGATTAGATTATTTACCATCACTAGAAATATCTTGGTGGAAAAATCACTACTAACAAATCATGGTTGGAAGATTTACCCACACCAGCTAGCTAAAGGTGGATGAGGTACTACCAATACATCATCTTCAGGATGAATGATTGATCATTGAGGAAGCTTCAGAGGATGAGATAAATATAATCCAACTCTAGGTATACTATGTTCCACTATACCATCTTATAAAGTGTACAAGATACCAGTAGTAAAACATTGATGTATGATATACCATGAGGAAGTCATCATAGAGAATTATTTTTCACTTATATCCAAAACTTATCATTAAACATTATTTAGCATATATAGGATCATACTCAAAAGACATCGACCCACTTATGTTCTCATAGATGGGCCATTTGAACCCTATTATATCATATACCCATGATAATCTTTAAAAATATAATGTATAAGACCCTGCGTGGGGCTCTTAAGATCACAAATAAACCCAAACTACCACTCATAGGTTTCCAACCACAATTCCATAACAACAAATTTACATAAAATAATTATTGGTCACTAATATTGTCAGTTATCACCTCAAAAAAGAATAATCAGGACCTAAACAAACTTACACAACCTTTAATGAATGGATAAAACTTTTTTAGAATCTAATATACGGTTACTAACATGGTAAGTGAAAATTCCTTTCATGCAACACATTAAGTCTTATAAATACCTAACAGGAATGATAGGTATCAACTACCTTGGTATTTTGAATTTATTTCCACCAAATATCACTGACTTAATTTGAATTATATTATTATAAATAAATAAAACTAAAAGAATATCTAAAATTAGAGAATAAATTGATAAACATGTTGTAAAAATTGAAGAAACAACAAATAAAAAGAAGAGTAGTCATAAACTCACCTCAAGTGATCACCTAGACATATGTCACTTTAATCTTGTAATAAACAATAGAGATATCCAATATAAAATATAATAATGAGAGTGAGAGAGAAAGAGGCATGTAGTATAGAAAAAATGAGAATGGAGGGGGATATTTATATTTAATTAATTTTATCAAATTATTTTATTGTTTAATTTTTTTAAAAAATACATCATGAACCCACCAAGTACCTAGTACCCTTAAACTTCCCATTCTTGCATCACCATAAACATGGTGGCCTTCACAAAACCACCCCATCACATGGGGGCCGACCAATTACCCGTAACCAGACCTGTGAAGCCCTGAACCCGTGATTATGGGTTCAACACATAAAAATTCTGTGTATTTTTTTTATAAAATATAACTAAAAAATACACGTAGAATTTTATATATAATGACCTTTTTTAGTCTTGGTTTTGGATATTTAGACATATACATTACATTTTATCAGAACTTTACAAAAATAAAATAAAACAACTGAAACACTTTTGGTGTGCTAACTCTATAATAGAATAAAACACCTTCACAAAATTCTACTAAACTTGTGGAAAATAAATTTTAAACATAAGGTTAACATTAAATTTTACCAAAAAGGGGTTTTAAAACCATTTATAAATACGCTTATTAAAAAACTATAAAAGAGTTTACAAAAAAACATTTGATAAAAAAAAATTCTTAGAAATTGTTTTCAAATAATAAAATAATATTATAAATATCCTTATACAGTGTATAATAATTTTAAAATCGTTGGATTTATCCATTTTGAAAATAATAATATTTATAGATAAATCATGATACTCATCAGGCCATAATAAAAACCATAAGTTCACTTATTTTAGGTAAGAATAATATAAATATACACAAAAGGGGGTGAATTATGTCTTTTCGATAATCTTCACAGATTCTAGATTTTGACTCTCTTTTAGATTTATGTAGATATGAAACGTTTTATTATATATGTAATTTCAGATTCTGATAAAAAATAATGAACACACAAATTTTATAGTGGTTTGGGGCATAAAAATACCCTAGTGCACTCAACCAATGCTCTCTCTACGAGATTGATGTATTTCACTAGAAAGGTCCTCTTATCATAAGACCTTCAAATACAGAACTGAGTGAAAGTAGTTTAAAATTTTAAAACAAGGATAAAATAGATCCCAATGGTTCTATTAAAGGTAAATGGTTATACACATCTTAGTATAATAATATGAACCTCAACACAACTTATTATGAGCAGTTGAAACTCCAATAAATTAAAAGAGTTTTATTTTTTGATGGTTTGGGTTGAACTTCATAGTTGCAGCAACAAAAACTAACATTAAATGGATCTTATTATTTAGAAATTAAATTCTTCAAGAAAGAATAAATCTAAAGTGATCCTAGTTTCAAATGATATTCAATTAAATTAGTAATAAACAATATGCAGTTTCAAAGTAGTATGAGGCTGAAAAATGTATATCTCTAAAGGGTATCCTTTTTTAGAAAATAACCGAGCCGATCATTCTTTGCAGTAGATCTGTCTTAAAAATATATTCACAGGTATAAAATAACATATCTTTAAAAATAAATCATGATTGAATATATGGAGAACATATAGATTTCTTCAGTATTATAGATCTATTAAAATTGACTAATAGATCACTAATATTGAAATATGAATTGATTAGGGAATTCATAATTTTTCTTAAAAATAGGAGTGATTTTCTTAAATTAATATGAATATTTTAATCAATCATAAATGAGCTTTTAATTGGTATTTATTTTTATCAACACCTTTACATAAATCTCATATAAAATCATGGATTTAAATTTATTTCATTGAAAAGTAAAACATATGGTTCCTTCATAAAACAACAAAATACCAACTGCAGTGTTCGACTGCATAGATTTTATTCTTCGAATGTCAGGTTGACAATGTAGGGTGTATCATTAAAATAAGGTTGATGAACTATACATTTGTTTCCTAAAATGTAGGGTTCCTTACTTACATAGGGTTTATTAACTATACTTTAATTATAACATAGGGTTGAATATCTATATGTACTGTTCCAAGCAAAAGGTTCATTCCTTACTTTACATTTACCAATGTATGGTACATTCCTTATGTGTTATTCTGAATGTGGGATTCATTCATTATGCTACACTTATCAATGTAGGGTATGAACTGTGTTTCATGAAAACATAAAAATAGTTCCAAATGCTTTGATGGATATTCAATATAGATTGATTACTTGAAAATAATTCTAGAATAAATATTTAAATGAATATTAATTTCTTAAAATTCACTTAATGTAATATCACCAGTAAAACAAAAAAGGTTTTGTATGAGCATCAAAGTCAATAAGATTTATAGAGTATTTTTGAGACAATACAAGCCCAATAACTTAGATGTATCACACCTGGGACAATATACCCTCAAGGTTATGGTTTTAATCCCCATACCATAACACATTATTCAATAGTCTAGTGCCAGCATTAAAAAAAATTAATGGTCCCCCCTTTCTCACTCACAACCAAAAAAAAATTCAAAGATCATACATAAATTATTTTAGTTGAACAAAATATTCATACCTTAGCATAAATGATTTTCCATAACATTTATGAGAAATCCATACCTTCATAGAATCACATTAATTTCAAAATGGCATAAAAAATTGCATAGAAATTTTAAAAAATTACTTGTACTAAATACATGAAATGTCTATGATATATATTAAAATTATGGACATATCTAATTATGCATGACATTCATAGATATGCAAGAACATTTTTCACATGAAAAGATAACTTTTATTTAAAATTAATGTAAATAAAATCTGACATAAAATGATAACTTCTATTCACATTAAATATTGAATATAACATTGAATTAAAATTAAATACACATTTTTTAACGAAATAGGGATATAAGATTACTAATATATAGTCATAGATTGGTTTCACAAGCCTAATTATCTTTCATGGATTTCAAAGTAGATCAAAATATTATTTATATATATATATAAATAGATATTGAGTTCTTTGAAAATATTTAGATGATTTTATTTTCTTATAAGGGTTGTAAATCAAAACAAATCATTGAAATGTAATTAGATAATTTATTTTCGAAAATACAACCTTGCTAATTTTTTTTATTTTTATATTATAAATTATAAAATGGATATATATATACAAAAATATATATAACTTTTTATATCAAAATCATCCCTTTAAACACCATAAATTAAAAAATAAATTGATAAATAAAAATAATCCCTTGCATGTTACTGGAAACCGAAACGGGAAGGGAACTCCTCCTTGATATGTGAAGTTGAACTAGTGGAGTGGTTTGGATTGGATCTTCTAATTAGGGAGGATGGTTTCTCCCTATGTATGACATATTAATATAAAAAATCCTATGTTGGTTAGATTCCAAGAAAAGCTATGTTTTTCTTATGCATTCCACATCAAACACACTCATTATATGTATATTAGATATATATATATGTATGTATATATATATATATATATTATTTTTCCAAAATGGAATAAAGACATCATAAGAAGTGGGGATTACTTATTTTGTTTCCACACCCACTCAAGTCCCTATCTTGAGTCACCATTTGATTTTTTTCTTATTTGTTTGTTTTATTGTTTTCCATGTTCTCTACATTTTTTTTGATTTGGATTTTTTTATTTATTTTATCATTTCACATTTTCTCTTTCTACATTTTTTTTAATTCTTTGTTTTAATGTTTTTTCAAAACCATCATATAATGTATTTTTTAAATTTCTTTATTTTTTTACATATATATATAAATATATTAAAATGTTTTAGGTTTTTAAACATACATATAAATTTATATATGTGTGTGTGTGTGAAATTCATTTTTTATAATAATATTATTATATATATATATTCCAAAATTTTATAAAATAAAAAACATAATATATTTTCATATATTTATGAAATATATTATATAAAAAAATAATAATAATTTTCTTAAACAAATTTGTTTTACTGTTAGTTGTTATTACTATTATTATCATTATCTTTAATTAATTTATCAAAATTTTATACATTTAAAATTATAAATAAATATTTTATATAAATTAAAATTAATGTAAATTATTTATTAAAACAAAGGGTATATAAACAAAAATAATTCAATAGTTTATAAAAATCAATTATATTTAAACATATAAATTAATAAAAATAACTAATGAAAATCAATTATTTATTAAAAATAATTTAACATAAATTAATTATATTTTATTCTAGTATTATTTCTAAAATTAAAATTTTAGAAATAAAATAAAATCAATAAAATTATCTACTTATACCTCTAATTTAAAATAAAATTCCATTTATATACATAATAAAATTTAAATAAAAAAATAGTTTTTCTTAAAAAAATTAACATATCCAAAACACTTTGTATTATAATATAATTTTCAATAAATAATTTTGGATTATTTTGAAAATAAATTTATTTAATTAATATATTAATTTAATTTTATTTTTGATATAAAAATACTATCTCTTAAAATACAATGTAATATTTTCTAATTGAGATAAAAAATTATTTTTATTACAAAAAATACATTAGTTTCATATATGTTTTTATTAAAAATATTTATTTAAATTATAAAAAAATAAAAACTTAATTAAAATAAAATTAATACTAGAATTTCTTGGGATGTTACATTTTTTTACTCTTAAAAGAATTCTACCCTCACAATTCATTCATTATACTCTCTATAATTCTAAACTTTTATCTTCAGAATTTAAAAAACTAGAATTTAAAAATTTATATAATCAACTGAGAACATATAATCTCCAAAGATATCCAAATCATCACTATTATACTAATTGTGAATCCCCAAACATGTGCTTTCGGGTTCAACCCATAAAAATGTAGTGTATTTGTTTTGTAAAAGACAACTGAAAAATACACAAATAATTTCACATACCGGGACCTTTTCCCGTCTATGTTTTGGAGAGATAGTAAAATGAATTACATTTTATCAGAACTATAAAAAATAAAATAAAACAAATAATTCACTTTGGGTATGCTAACTCCAAATGGTAAGGGAATTCCTTTGTAAAATTCTACAAAACCTTGTGGAAAATAAATTTTAAAAATTAGGCGAGCATTTAATTTTTTTAGTAAGGGAATATAAAAACACTTATAAATACCCTTCTTTGAAAACTACAAAACATTTCTCAAACTAATAATAAGATAAAATTCAATACGTATAAAGTGTTTTCAAATAATATTATTTTTTAAAATATCATTATATAGTGTATAGTAATTTGAAAACCATTGGATTTATCTATTTTGAAAATAATAATTTTTATGGATTAGTCATGATACTATGCATTCCATAATTAAACCCATAAGCCTAGTTAACTGTATCGCATATGGGACAACACTCCCTTGGGTTCATGGTTTTACTCCCCATACCATAACATATCATTCGATACTCTAGTTCCAACATTAAGAAAACATTTTAATGGTCCATCCTTTCTCACTCATAGCCCAAAATCCATTCAAAGATCATACATAAATTATTTATGTTGAATAAAATATTCATACCATAGTATAAATAATTTTCGATAACATTTAGGATAAATATTCACCTTCACACTATCATATTAATTTTAAAATGGAATAAACACAATTGCATTTAAATTTTAAACAATTACTTATATTGAATTCATGCAATGACAAGGATATATTTTTATATAATGGCCATATATAATTATGCATGACATTCATGGATATGTAAGGGATTTGTTTCACACAAAATGATAAATATTATTTAAAATTATTGTAAATATAAATTTCACATAAAATGATAACTTCTATTCACATAGAATAATGACAACAACATTCAATTAAAATAAAATACCCCATTTTTAACAAAAAAAGGGTTATAATATTTCTAATATGTGATCATAGATTGGTTTTACAAGAACAATTATATTTATGTATTTTGAAATAGATCTAAATATTATATATGTATAGATATACATATATATTGAATTCTCAGAAAATATATTGATGATTTTATTTTCTTAGAGGGGTTGTAAATCAAGTCAAATCTTTTAGAAAAAATTATAGAATTTATTTTTGAAAACACAACATTGTTTTAATTTTTGAAATATTTATATTATATATTCTAAAAAGGATAGATATGTAACATTTTATATCAAAATCATCCCTTTAAAACCCATAAATTAAACATAAATTGATAAATAAAATTCATGCCTTACATGTTATTATAAATCAAAGTTGTAAGGGAACTACTACTTGCTATGTGAGCTCAAACTAGTAAAGAGGTTTGGATTGTGTCTTATAATGAGGGAGGAGGGTCTGTAACACCCCAGGTAAATAAAGAATATGAAATTTCATATTTATCCATTTAAATTAATTGAAAGGGGACGCTATGCTCGATGGCGTACCCAACACACAACAACGAGTTTCTTGGGAATCTTACGTTGCACTCTAATAATAAAATAATACTATTTTTAATGGTAGTTAACATGTAGCCGTTGTAATGGAGGTAATGGATAGAAATAACTAAAATATGATTATATATGTTTTTAAATGTTTTTACATTTATCCAATAAAGGATAGAGGCTTAAAATATGGAAAGAATTAAATTTTAGGCATATATGCCCTAGTTTTCACTAAAGGTTCACTTATCGCCTTTTGATGGCGATCCATCATTAAATATAGTTTTGTTCACTCTTATACATTCTATTGGAACAAATAAAACTCTTCTTAAGAATCGGGACATCAAAATTTACTTTGTGTAAATTTTTGGTATCTTTCCGATAATGTTCATTTTTTTAATGAATAGTGTAAAATGTTGTATTTTAATTCAAAACCTCTTTTTAATATAATTTATTTATATGATTAGATTATATTTTGAATTGGTTTTAAAGTGAAATTAGAAAATATTTTTACCATTAAATCCAATAGTGGTCGTTGGAATTAATTTCACTTTGAAATCAGACTTAAACTAGTGTCAATCTTTTGATACTTATTGTTTTATAAAAACAGGCTATTTGCTCTGACAGCGGGAATTAATTATTAAATTAATTAATGTGACTAATATGTTTTGAATTTTGTAAAACGGACTTCATTTTTGAATTCGGAATATCAAATATAGCTTAGGGTGAAGTTTTGGTATTTTTCTGAAAAACTCCAATTTTTTGATGAATAGTGAAACCACTAAGTGGTAATCAAGCAAACTGATTTTTCAGTTAAATGAAAGTTTACCACTAATGTGTATTGAATTTTTAAAATCCGACATACATGGTTGTCATTAGTATGTAAAATGTGGTTCAATAAGATGAAAATAATTTTTTTGGTGAATAGTAACTTATTAAGTTTTTAATCGCGATTAGTGGTAATTAGTGTAATTTAAGGTAAAAATGATATTATAAGAATGTGAAAACACCATGAAACTTGTCCTAAACCTATTGGGTGAGTCATGGCCGACCAATACAAGCCATGGTTCAACTTGGGGACCCCATGGATCCACTTTGGTTGGGAAATGACATAAATAACTTTTTATTTAATGTAAAAGTAAAAATGACACAAACATAATATGTTTTACGAAAACAATTTTTACATGGGGTTATAAAGATAATATTTTTGATTATAAATAGTCATTGGAAAGCTAAAAAGATTTCCTACATCATATTATTTTTTTTATAATTTTTAGACATTAAATAAATTAAATTATTTATGACATAATAATGATGCAGCGATGACATCATTATTTGACGATTTAAATAAAATGGAAAGATAATGTAAAATCTATAAACTACACATTTCCAAAACCAATTGGATGACTGGATTTCGAACCCTTATCACCTTATCCACGAATTATATCAATGTGGGACCTTTTAAAACCGAAACACATTTTCAAATAAAGTAATATTTCTTACTTTCCAAAAGTGTCCCTCCTCTCCTCTTATAAAAGGCCCCCACCTCTACCTCATTTCACACACTCCTAAAGCCTTTGGCTCAGCCAAAACCTGCCAATTTACTCTCTCCACATCCCTCTCCTCATCCTAGAGGATTCCCTTTGGGAAGAATCCTTTCAAAGGAAGCCTTTAGGCTCAAATCAAAAGGAGTTACACTTTTAAAGGTAATTCTTTCTCTCATGTTCATTTGTTTTGTTTTGCTTCTCAAACCCCATAAAATCTTTTTATTTATTTCTTTTATAAAAACACCAGTATCTTAAATATACTAGGATATTGTTATAAGATTTATTCGAGCTAAAATCCCACACAACTACATCAAATGGTTAAAGAATATACAGTTTCCGTGGATGGCGAAATTGTGCCTCCCGAAACGATGATTGTTCAATACTCATTTAACACCTTCAAAGGTGGCCATTATGATGTCACTATTTTTATATATGATATATAATATGTTTATGTCTTACTTATGCTTCTTTATTTTTCATTTGTGTCTTACCTTTATGGATTCCATTATGGGTATACGCGATATCTTCATTTTAGGAAGTGCGGACTACCGCCCCCTCAAAGTGTTTTGATTCGTTAAATACCATATGTGGGACGTATAAAGGATGGAACTATGATATTATATATGATATTATACTGGAATTATAATATTCCTTTATATCATTATGATTCCATTCTATAAAATACGAAACAGAAATGAAAGTAGCGTTCATGCGTACGTACGGATTACCGTCTCCATGAACGGTGCATTTCATTTCTAACCTCTAAATGATTACGTAATGTTATAAATGCATGCATGTACTGGATATATATGACATATATGATATCTAAATGATGAATACAATTCTGGATAAAATAAATATTTGGCCACACGAACAACATGTAATTGTAAGAAGTCCACTTTCGACTTAAGAACCAAATATCGGCAAAACAAATATTATTAACTTAAATTATTAAATAATGTTTATGACATGGTAATAAGTGATATAAAAGGAATAATGAACTTGAAAAATGTTCTTAATGAAGTAGAAATTAACTCATGTTTATTATTCAGGAGATTAAAGAATGATCGAGTCAAGTCGGACCCGAGGTAAGGGATCCTACTCCTCTCTTTCTTTTTAAGTACACACTTTTATGTCATTCCTTTTAAAGCTCATATTTCTTGTTATTGGGATGATATTTTATATTAATATTACTGTAATTTTTATGTTCATGTGATGAGAGACCCTATTCTCTCTCATCAATCCATTTTGGAAGTTTTTAGTGGCGCCGTTAGGCTGCCGAACTTTCGTAAGAGATCTAACCTCTCTCTTTCTTTTTAAGTACTCTCCATTATGTCACTTCTTTTAAGCTCCTCTTTGTAATGTTGGGGGATGTTCTTTTATATTAATATTTCTGAAAATTTTATTGTAATGTGATGAGATACCCTATTTGATCTCATCAATCCATATTCGGATGTTTTTTGTGGCGCCGTTAGGCTGCCGAGTTTTCGTAAGGGATTTTTCAACTCACTTTCATTCCCGTGAGATTTATGCTACATTTGCCACAATTTCCTTTGAGTGGTGTATGTACTACCCATTATTCTACTCTTTGTGTAATATACTTTCGTTTATGAGTATTTACATCAATGATTTATTGTCCTTCTTTCATGGGGTGTATGTTTTGAAAGATACCCAAGTCGGTAAGGGAACCTTTCACCCTCCTCTTTTTAAAAGACTTCTTTTGTTGGGTGTTTTAATTTACATATTTTTATTTTGGGATATGATCTCATATATCCTTATTGATGTAAATTTTATGTCCAAGTGATGAGATTCCCTTTTTATCTCTCATCAACTCATTTTCTGAATTTTTGAAGTGACGCCATTAGGCTGTCAAATTTTTGCAAGGGAACTTCTTAGCCCAAATTTGATTCTTTGGGATAAAATTGTACTCCTTGAATATGTCGTTCTATGAATATGTGTGAATAACCTCTGATTGTTTTAAACTTAATATCCACTTATATTTGGTGTATTCGTTTGTCACACATAATTATGAGATTGATTTATCATTAATTTAAGGATACCTTCTTTATAATGGATTTCATCTCATTTTAAATTTCTTTTGAGATTTCATTGTTGTTATGCACCAATTAACTCTTATATGGTGTGTATACTGTCCTTTGACATATTATATCATGAATCCTTTTATTCTCATGATATTATAATGTTCGGATTAAATGTCATTCCTCTATTATTTGTATTGAAGAGTCTCTCATTTTGTTAAAAACTCTTTAACAAAAATATCATTTTAAATGTCTTAAAGATTTATTATTCTAAATCTTTACCTTTAATGTCCATGTTTTCAAAATGGTTTTCAGTATTTATTTATATGGACATAATGTTTTAAAATTATAATTCCATTAAAAGCTTCAAAGTGGTATGGGACACTTTGATTCAAAAATATCTTTTAAATGGTTTTTGAAAACGGATTGATTAATTCAATATCTAGGAATTATTTATTGTGATTGAAAATGAAATATTTTTATTGAAATGTTTATATTTTCCATATTTTATGTGTAATAATGGTACTTTGACATTATGACGGGTGGTGCCGTGAATACCAGGACGGGTGGTTACGTTATAACCTCCAATGCATTGGGTATGAAAGTCGGCCGTATGGCTTTTCCATTAAGTATGTATGGAAATTGGCCGTATGACTATTCCATTAAGTGATATGTGTGGAAGTCGACCGTATGGTTATTCCACTTAAGTATGTTTATGTCCCAAGTTACCTTTATATATGTTATGTGTTCTTTATATGGGTTTTATGGTAATCCTTTGGTTACGAAAAGGTAAGTGATGATACTTTTTTTTCAGTGAAAAGTTTTTACTACTTCATGAAGGTGAAAAGTATTACATTGATAAAGTATTCATGATTTACTTGTTGTTTTGAAAAACTAACAGTTGTCATTCTTTATGTATCCCTTACTGAGCTTCTTATGCTCATCCCAAGTTTTTGAAATGTTTTTCACAGGACATAGCGTGGGATAGGGTCAAGGATGGGATCAAGGGAAAGTCATGCTACCTAAAACATGGAACTATACATGTTTATTTTAAAGAGTTTTTATTTTATGGAAATTTAGTAGAAGCGACTACTTTGTAATCTTTTGAGATGTAATAGTTATGTCCTAATTCTCTAAAACTCTAAACCTGAAAAGATCCTCAATGTGAATTACTCATTTAATTCAATATTAAGTAAGGTTTAAGGCTGGGGCCTTATAGTTGGTATCAAAGGTCGGTTTAGATAACTTTAGAGGTTAGGGTATTATTTAAGCATAAGTGACATTACCATAATGGTTAGGATTTCAGAAAGAGTCCTAGTTTTAGATAAAGTGAATGAGTAAGTGTATCTTAGTGTTTACCTTCCTCATTAGTACATGATGGTTTTGTTGATATACTCATACTGACATTTCTATTTTTAGTGAATGGATGGATCTAGCAGGCACCAAAGAGACAATAGGTTTGAAGGAAACTGTGGTGTTTCTCTGATTAAGATACTAGATAAAATGGAGGATTCAATGAGGAAACTCGTGGTTGTTCTAAACCAAATATCAAGGAGTCATGATCAACCACTTCAACCTTGGTGAGTTCTCTAATGCATCATGTACGAGACGGCCAACTCGATGTGGAAATTCAGGTAATAATTATTAAGGTAACCATTAGGGTTTATATGATACTTAATTTTTAGGTAATTATGGGTTACTCTATGATATGATGGAAAATGAAAGGAATGAGATAAACATGAGGTTAAAATATGTTATGATTATTCTTGAAGATTTTTTCTCATTTTGGGGAATGTTTTAAGAATTATATAGTTTTGTAAAAAGGACAACACGTAGACCGTGTGACATCCCGTCGCGTCAGACAAAGCTGCGGGAATCGAACCCACAACCAAAGTGCGACTGGTATTTATCACCTACCACTGGACTACATGAAGTCCCTGGTTATTTTGACTGATTCATTATATTTATGTGATTTTATGAATTAAGAGTAAGTTGATTTTGGGTTATTTATGAAAATGATTAACCTATCATGGAGGATATGTTATTAGGTTAATTACTTTTCAAAACGAGACTTTAGGAGCAACTAATATTGTTTGGAGATAAATGTTACGATTTATCTTGGAAGACTATGAGACTAAATCCTTCAAATATTTGGGTTTCAATCTTATATTGGTTTACTTTGAATAATTTTATGGACAAATTGATTATAGAATGGTCCTCGTTGAACTTTGGGTTTTGTTGGACAAATTTTGGAGATTAAGAATAGATTTTCTTTTTATAAAGGGTTATCCTTTTCTGGATTATCTAATCTTGTACTAGCCTTTTTGGTTTTGGTTTTGGTTAAAGACATGGGAAGTATATAGTTCTATTTTGTGGATTAGGTGATTCTCTAGAAGTTTATTATAGTACTCTTAATGTGAACAAGTCTTCCTAAATACTCGTCTTTTGGAGAAAATATGAGTTTGTGTAAGGAATCTAATAAAAGTTGAAAGTCAATATGATAAGTGATTATGTTTCCTTATGAATAAATTCCTCAATAAAAAGTAACTTAAAACAAAAATGTTGTCTATTAACTTTTCCTACTGGGGAATCGAATACCGTTTAACCCATCACAAGTTTGTGATTTTCTCATGGTTAACTTTCTCCTAAACATGTTTTCTATAACTCTCCATCAGAACATGACCCTTTGTTTTTTACTCCATGTCCATATTTTCATACTTGGAATCCTAGTATGGGTTAACTCGGGTGACCTTGGTACTTATCTTTCTTTATTTTAAAGTGTTTGTTTTACCGACTTTTGTTCCGATGTGGGACTTTCAAGGATGTTTCCAAGCGCAATTTTAAAATTGCGAGGACGCAATTCCAAAAAGGGGGGAAGGATGTAACACCCCAGGTAAATAAAGAATATGAAATTTCATATTTATCCATTTAAATGAATTTAAAGGGGACGCTATGCTCGATGGTGTACCCAACACGCAACAACGAGTTTCTTGGGAATCTTACGTTGCACTCTAATAATAAAATAATATTATTTTTAATGGTAGTTAACATGTAGCCATTGTAATGGCGGGAATAGATAGAAATAACTAAAATATGATTATATATGTTTTTAAATGTTTTTACATTTATCCAATAAAGGATAGAGGCTTAAAATACGGAAAGAATTCAATTTTAGGCATATATGCCCTAGTTTTCACTAAAGGTTCACTTATCGCCTTTTGATGGCGAACCATCATTAAATATAGTTTTGTTCACTCTTATAAATTCTATTGGACCAAATAAAACTCTTCTTGAGAATCGGGACATCAAAATTTACTTTGTGTCAATTTTTGGTATCTTTCCGATAATGTTCATTTTTTTAATGAATAGTGTAAAATGTTGTATTTTAATTCAAAACCTCTTTTTAATCTAACTTATTTATATTATTAGATTATATTTTGAATTGGTTTTAAAGTGAAATTAGAAAATATTTTTACCATTAAATCCAATAGTGGTCGTTGGAATTAATTTCACTTTGAAATCAGACTTAAACTAGTGTCAATCTTTTGATACTTATTGTTTTATAAAAACACGATATTTGCTCTGACAACGGGAATTAATTATTAAATTAATTAATGTGACTAATATGTTTTGAATTTTGTAAAATGGACTTCATTTTTGAATTCGGAATATCAAATATAGCTTAGGGTGAAGTTTTGGTATTTTTCTGAAAAACTCCAATTTTTTGATGAATAGTGAAACCACTAAGTGGTAATCAAGCAAACTGATTTTTCAGTTAAATGAAAGTTTACCACTAATGTGTATTGAATTTTGAAAATCCGACATACATGGTTGTAATTAGTATGTAAAATGTGGTTCAATAGGATGAAAATAATTTTTTTGGTGAATAGTAACTTATTAAGTTTTTAATCGCGATTAGTGGTAATTAGTGTAATTTAAGGTAAAAATGATATTATAAGAATGTGAAAACACCATGACACTTGTCCTACACCTATTGGGTGAGTCATGGCCGACCAAGACAAGCCATGGGCCAACTTGGGGACCCCATGGATCCACTTAGGTTGGGAAATGACATAAATAACTTTTTATTTAATGTAAAAGTAAAAATGACACAAACATAATATGTTTTACGAAAACAATTTTTACATGGGGTTATAAAGATCATATTTTTGATTATAAATTGTAATTGGAAAGATAAAAAGATTTCCTACATCATAGTATTTGTTTTATAATTTTTAGACATTAAATAAATTAAATTATTTATGACATAATAATGATGCAGCGATGACATCATTATTTGACGATTTAAATAAAATGGAAAGATAATGTAAAATCTATAAACTACACATGTCCAAAACCAATTGGATGAGTGGATTTCGAACCCTTATCACCTTATCCACGAATTATATCAATGTGGGACCTTTTAAAACCGAAACACATTTTCAAATAAAGTAATATTTCTTACTTTTTAAAAGTGCCCCTCCTCTCCTCTTATAAAAGGCCCCCACCTCTACCTCATTTCACACACTCCTCAAGCCTTTGGCTTGGAAACACCCTGCCAATTTACTCTCTCCACATCCCTATCCTCATCCTAGAGTATTCTCTTTGGGCATAATTATTTCAAAGGAAGCCTTTAAGCTGAAATCAAAAGGAGTTAAACTTTTAAAGGTAATTCTTTATCTCATGTTGATTTGTTTTATTTTGCTTCTCCAACCCCATAAAATCTTTTTATTTATTTCTTTTATAACAACAACAGTATCTTAAATATACTAGGATATTTTTATAAGATTTATTCGAGCTACAATCCTACACAACTACATCAAATGGTTAAAGAACATACGGTTTCCGTGGATGGCGAAATTGTGCCTCCCGAAACGATGATTGTTCAATACTCATTTAACACCTTCAAAGGTGGCCATTATGATGTCACTATTTTTATATATGATATATGATATGTTTAAGTTTTACTTATGCTTCTTTATTTTTCATTTGTGTCTTACCTTTATGGCTTCCATTATGGGTATACGCGATATCTTCATTTTAGGAAGTGCGGACTACCGCCCCCTCAAAGTGATTTGATTCGTTAAATACCATATGTGGGACGTATAAAGGATGGAACTATGATATTATATATGATATTATACTGGAATTATAATATTCCTTTATATAATTATGATTCCATTCTATAAAATACGAAACAGAAATGAAAGTAGCGTTCATGCGTACGTACGGATTACCGTCTCCATGAACGGTGCATTTTATTTCTAACCTCTAAATGATTATGTAATGTTATAAGTGCATGCATGTACTGGATATATATGACATATATGATATCTAAATGATGAATACAATTCTGTATAAAATAAACATTTGGCCACACGAACAACATGTAATTGTAAGAAGTCCACTTTCGACTTAAGAACAAAATATCGGCAAAACAAATATTATTAACTTAAATTATTACATAATGTTTATGACATGGTAATAAGTGATATAAATGTAATAATGAACTTGAAAAAGGTTCTTAAGGAAGTATAAATTAACTAAAGTTTATTATTCAGGATATTAAAGAATGATCGAGTCAAGTCGGACCCGAGGTAAGGGATCCTACTCCTCTCTTTCTTTTTAAGTACACACTTTTATGTCATTCCTTTTAAAGCTCATCTTTCTTGTTATTGGGATGATCTTTTATATTAATCTTACTGTAATTTTTATTTTCATGTGATGAGAGACCCTATTCTCTCTCATCAATCCATTTTGGAAGTTTTGAGTGGCGCCGTTAGGCTGCCGAACTTTCGTAAGAGATCTAACCTCTCTCTTTCTTTTTAAGTACTCTCCTTTATGTCACTTCTTTTAAGCTCCTCTTTGTAATGTTGGGGGATGTTCTTTTATATTAATATTTCTGAAAATGTTATTTTAATGTGATGAGATACCCTATTTGATCTCATCAATCCATATTCGGAAGTTTTTGGTGGCGCCGTTAGGCTGCCGAGTTTTCGTAAGGGATTTTTCAGCTCACTTTCATTCCCGTGAGATTTATGCTACATTTGCCACAATTTCCTTTGAGTGGTGTATGTACTACCAATTATTCTACTCTTTGTGTAATATAATTTAGTTTATGAGTATTTACATCAATGATTTGTTTTCCTTCTTTCATGGGGTGTATGTTTTGAAAGATACCCAAGTCGGTAAGGGAACCTTTCACCCTCCTCTTTTTAAAAGACTTCTTTTGTTGGGTGTTTTAATTTACATATTGTTATGTTGGGATATGATCTCATATATCCTTATTGATGTAAATTTTATGTCCAAGTGATGAGATTCCCTTTTTATCTCTCATCAACTCATTTTCTGAATTTTTGAAGTGACGCCGTTAGGCTGTCAAATTTTTGCAAGGGAACTTCTTAGCCCAAATTTGATTCTTTGGGATAAAATTGTACTCCTTGAATATGTCGTTCTATGAATATGTGTGAATAACCTCTGATTGTTTTACACTTAATATCCACTTATATTTGGTGTATTCATTTGTCACACATAATTATGAGATTGATTTATCCTTAATTTAAGGATACCTTCTTTATAATGGATTTCATCTCATTTTACATTTCTTTTGAGATTTCATTGTTGTTATGCACCAATTAACTCTTATATGGTGTGTATACTGTCCTTTGACATATTATATCATGAATCCTTTTATTCTCATGATATTATAAAGTTCGGATTAAATGTCACTCCTCTATTATTTGTATTGAAGAGTCTCTCATTTTGTTAAAAACTCTTTAACAACAATATCATTTTAAATGTTTTAAAGATTTATTATTCTAAATCTTTACCTTTAATGTCCATGTTTTCAAAATGGTTTTCAATATTTATTTATATGGACCTTAATGTTTTAAAATTATAATTCCATTAAAAGCTTCAAAGTGGTATGGGACACTTTGATTCAAAAATATCTTTTAAATGGTTTTTGAAAACGGATTGATTAATTAAATATCAGGGAATTATTTATTGTGATTGCAAATGAAATATTGTTATTGAAATGTTTATATTTTCCATATTTTATGTGTAATAATGGTACTTGGACATTATGACGGGTGGTGCCGTGAATAACAGGACGGGTGGTTACGTTATAACCTCCAATGCATTGGGTATGGAAGTCGGCCATATGACTATTCCATTAAGTATGTATGGAAATTGGCCGTATGGCTATTCCATTAAGTGATATGTGTGGAAGTCGACCGTATGGTTATTCCACTTAAGTATGTTTATGTGCCAAGTTACCTTTATATATGTTATGCGTTCTTTATATGGGTTTATGGTAATCCTTTGGTTACGAAAAGGTAAGTGATGATAATTTTTTTTCAGTGAAAAGTTTTTACTACTTCATGAAGGTGAAAAGTATTACATTGATAAAGTATTCATGATTTACTTGTTGTTTTGAAAAACTAACAGTTTTAATTCTTTATGTATCCCTTACTGAGCTTATTATGCTCATCCCAAGTTTTTGAAATGTTTTTCACAGGACATAGCGTGGGATAGGGTCAAGGATGGGATCAAGGGAAAGTCATGCTACCTAAAACATGGAACTATACATGTTTCTTTTAAAGAGTTTTTATTTTATGAAAATTTAGTATAAGCGACTACTTTGTAATCTTTTGAGATGTAATAGTTATGTCCTAATTCTCTAAAACTCTAAACCTGAAAAGATCCTCAATGTGAATTACTCATTTAATTCAATATTAAGTAAGGTTTAAGGCTGGGGCCTTATAGGGTCTCTCCCTGCATCTGACATATTTATATAACAAAATCATTTGTGGGTTATCTTCCAAGAGAAGATGAGTTTTTTTGTGGATTCCCTGTCGAACACACTCATTGTATGTATTATATATATATATATATGTATATTATTCCTAAATAGTGTGAAGACTTCAAAACAGGTGGGGCTCCTTTTTTTTGTTTCCAGACCCACTCATGTCCCTCTCATGGGTCACCATTTCAATTTATTATAATAATAATTATTTTATTCATTTTTTTCATGTTTTCTACCCTATTTTGTCCTTTATTAATATGTTTTAACATTTAATGTTTTCTTTTTTCTTCTCTTTTTTAATCCTTTGTTTTAACTTTTTGTATAAAACCTTCATATTATGTTTTTTTAAATCATTTTATCGTTTTAAACAGATACAAAAATGTATATATATTTAAATGTGTTAGTTTTTTTTTAAACACACACACACCCACATATTTATGAAATTCATTTTTTGTAATAATTATAATTATATATATTTATATTTTTCAATATTTTATAAAACAAAAACAAAATTTATTTTCATATATTTATAAAAAATATCATCTTATAAATAAAAATAATTTTCTTTAAAAAACATGTCTTGACCTTAATTATTATTATTATTATTATTATTATTATTATCATCATTACCTTTAATTAATTTATCCAAATTTCAAAATTTTCAAATTATAAATCATTCTTTTATTTAAATTAATATTCCAATAATTTATTTATTAAAACAATGGTTATATAATCAAAAATAATTCAATAATTTATAAAAAACAATTGTATTAAAACATATCAGGTCACAAAATTAACTAAATAAAATCTATTATTTATTTAAACAATTTTAAATAAAGTAATAATATTTCATGCTAATATTATTTTTAATATTAAAATTATAGAAATAAATAACAATTAATTAAATTATCTTCTTATACCTATAACTTCAAATAAAAGGAAATTTAGAAACCTAATACACTTTGTAAAAAATTGTTTTTCTTGGAAAATATTAATATATCCAAAACATTTAATATTAAATCATAATTCTAAATAAATATATTTTTTTATTTTAAAACACATTTATTTAAGGAATATATTAGTTTATCTTCATTTAAGATATAAAAATATTGTCCCTTAAAATAAAAATGATATTTAATAATTGATATAATTTTTTTGATTAAACAAAATACTTTAGTTTCATAAAAGTTTTTATAAAAAATTTCTTTTAGATTATAAAAAAAATAAATACTTCATTAAAATAAATGTTCTATTTGAATTTCTTGGGATGTTACAAGACAACTGGGTATGTACTGGTTTCGTTCTTGATGATATAAGTTTTTGAATCCTGTCTATATTCCTAAAAATTAATATGAAGTACTAACCAACACATTAAAAAATATTAAAAATTCATAATAACATTTTTTTGTAAAAATTAGATTGAAATAATACATCTTACACATGTGGGGTATAATAACCTACCCACTATATAGAAAATCACCATTGAATTGTACTACTGAGATTTATTGATCATTGAATATTTTATGTTTCAACCACTATGATCACATAGAAGACTCATACTCATAAGTGTCCTCCTTGATATCCTGGTGCTACCACTACACGCATATCATAAGAACTATCATCCCATACATATTCATCTTACTCTAGTCCACTATCTTAATATATTTTTCATCAAACAACACATATACCTCTAGCTCAATGATATTGATCACATACATGGCTTAGGGATGAATCATTGATGATGAGATACATAGATTACATCATGTATAAAATTTTATCTATGAGGATTTTCCAATAATTATTCCACATTATCTATTATTTCAACACCCTGGAATATCCCTACTAGTCTATAATCCAACTTAGAGTACCTATGAATATGAAAACACCCTAACTGAGGTTTAAAATATAGGGAAACCTGGTAGCCCACCCAAAACAAAAGAGGATGAGATTGTCTATTGGAATAATATATCTTCCTTCTCAGTGAGGTTATTAGTTACTTCCTGGTCAACTTGATATGCTTCACCATCTCTTGAATGAGGCTCTTTGTAATAATATTTGAAACCCCAACCTCTATCCAACATATAGGAAATACACTAACTTCATTAACATATCCATGATAAACTATACTATGTCCCCATAATGGAATGACAATGTAAATCTCATCCCAAAGTCCAAGGTCACATCATGCCACTCCCACTAAGGAATAAATAGTGGTTGGAGAGAAACCCAGGGTCATTGATGATTTATGTTCTCCCTCCAATAGGTGAATTATAATGAAATTAACTCTATTGTGTGATTATTCATCATAAACCACCAATATTATATTTGGATATCATGATATATCAAGTTAATCCCTAGGTGAATAGCTCATCTCAATTCATATGAACCCCTTTTGAACTTCTTTCAATTTTCTCACGAGGACTATCGCACAACCACATACATAAAATAATGTCACCAAAGTCAAGAGATTAATAAAGTAATAACTTTATACCATATATATATCTATATCATCCCTCATCACAAGACAATATCAATCATATATATGACTCTCTATCCCCCTCTCAATAAGTGAAAATGAAAGGATCAATGATGGCATGGGTGATATTCCCCAATAATTATGAACATCTAGGTACATCCATATAAAGAGGAATAACACATACCACTTGATACTAGAAAAATACATCAACTTCCCCTTATTCTTCATACATAGTGAATGTTCCATGAAATTACCTTTCAAAAAGGTATATTCCATCACAAAATTGAATGATTTAAGTTTCTTTACCCCCTCCAATGTAAACAGTTCTATCCATGATTTAATGGTTATACATTAGGAAATTACGTTTAGTATACAACATGATAGTGTACACCAATAGGCAGTTATCCCATTATATTATCATGTTCACTACTACTCATTTATTTTTATCATGTGTTTGGTTATTCTTCTCATGTGGAACCAACTACCTAGACTCATAAGAGAATATTTGTATTCCTTGCATCAATACTACTACAATATTAAATCTTTGTGTTTTACATTAAAAATTTTACCGCATACCTGTCATATGAATTGTCAGGATCTAAATAGATATTAACACTCCCTTCATAATATGGAAGGTTATATATTAACATTTTAACCACTATAAATCCATCCAATTCTTGGTCAAGACAATTATTTGCATTGAAATTCAGTAGAATTCGGGGATGTAACTATGGTAGTAACATGAAAAAAAGGAAACAAAATTTCTAAAAATTTATCATTCCACTCCTAAAAAATAAAAATTTATTTCTTTCAATAATAGAACATCATATATTGAATCCCCCAAGAATAGGACCTTACTAATATATAGAAGACACTTTGAGAGAATGGAATAAAGTTGATTCTCCCAAAATTTGATTAGAAAAATAAATAAATGGTGAGAATGATCATCCCCTAAATTTTATTGTACTATAATTACATGGATGGTGATTAACATAGAAAAATATAGATATGGGTGGAATACATGATTTATCAAGGCCATTAACACTATAATTTATTTCAACAACCAAAACGATAAAAATAATAATTATGTAGGTCATAGCTACTCCAAAAGTAGTATGTGAAATAATAAAATTCCTTATTTACAATTGGTGATATCCTAAAAGCAAGAAAATATTAGAGAAACTCATATCCCTCTCAAGATCATATTGGTCTTCAATGAATGTTAAAGGATATTGGTTCTCGGCTATCACTGAGTTTAGTATCTTATAGTCTACACACAATCTAATGGAACCATCCACCTTATTGGGGAATGGGATAGGGGCTCCACAAGGTTACATGCCGGGTTGAATAAACTCTTACCCCTAGAAATACCCAAGATGAACCTTTATTTTTAGATGGGTTTTAGGAAACATCCTTTAAGGAAGAATAAATTTTGGATTATTTCCAGGAAAAAGATAAATTATAAACTTGATCAGGTAATTGGGTGCAAATACCATAAAATCATTGGAACAAAATACCTTGAACCATTTGACCATGTCTGAGAAGACCAACTGGTGTGTCTCTTATGCATTTCTCATGGAAACATTAGAAAACTAGGTCATGATTCCACACCACCATGGATAGATTTGTCTAGAATTAATGATATATAAATAACATTCCCAAAAAAAGGTTTTAAAATTAACTGCTAAGGTTTCAATGATATATATCATAAATAGTAGGTGATGGGTGCTCAAATCCATTTCTCTAAATATATTTTGAGGTTCAAACTAAAGTTATACTCCATTTATATTAATGAATACTAGATAAACCTATAACCAATGATCTCTATAGTGCACCTAATATATCTGTATATAACCTTTAACCACAATATTATTGGTGTACTAATATATATCAACCCATATATGTGTAACACTACTATCCTGATATCACTTACTAACCACTATAATTTAATGATATTCACTAGTGATTGAATGGAATATCTTTGTACATCCTTAATACTCCAAACTCTAGTACTCTTATCACCAAAAAATACAAGTGTAAGCCTCTATATACCTATAAATTGAGTTTCATAATCCATCGTTTACATTTAATGTTGATTAATATTCATAAACACATTATCCTCATTATCCCTTAGAATATCTAGGAAGAAATTGACGAAGAATAGACTCTAAAATCCTTTTATATTACCCCTTAATTATATAAAACCAAAATTAAAATTTCCCAACACTTAAATGGTCATGGAATCATTGATTTACTAAATTTCAACTCCCTCTCATTAGGTGCCTCAAAGATTTAAAATAGTCAACATGGGTTTTATACAAAACCCAACAACCTAAAACCAACCATTACTAACAAAAATTGTTAGACACTATAATTGGAAATATTTGGTATAGCATCACACGGTCTTCCTAAACTATAGTTTCATACACTTCATATAGTTTAACTCCTAAAAAAGACTATAATACATCCACTGATGAAGAGTAACAGTATATGGGGAAAGCATATCAGGCTCTACTATCATTGGGGAATAATCATATTTATCTTCATGGAAATCAATGAGAGGTCACCATAGATGCATGTCTCTATAATAAAAAGAACATTCCATGGATTAAAATTCTACCAAAGGTCATAACATTAGAGTTTATGGTATTAAATAATAGTAACAATTCACTATAATCTAAATGAAAAAACTATGATAAATGGGATTTATATATCTTTGATCATGTCTATCCCAACATAATCACTCTCAGGTCGGGTGACCATCTCATGTAAGACCACATAATAGTCAAATTATATCAACGATGATAACTAATAATATTTTTGTCCAAAAAAAGTGTGTCTAAGAAGTTATATAATAAAATAATATATATTTTATTCTTTATATTCTAAATAATTAAACCCTAAATCAAAACCAGGTATCCAATCACACACATCTATATAGATTTCAGGTGAGCCCAGTGTGTTTATGATAATTCACATGAACATGGACTCTTGAAAACCAAAAAAAATATGTAAACCCCATAAACTATAAATAATGAACTATATTCTTTGAAAACCATAAACTCCAAAAGATAAGAAAATTGATAATATAAATCCCTTCCCTAGAAAATTATTAATTAAAAATAGATGAGTTTCTTACTACCATGCGTAAGATCCATTTTAGGTTCTGAACACATATAATCTTTATCATAACATAAATTAATAGTATGTTAATAGAAACAATGTTCCAATGAAACTATGTAGTATCATTGTCCATTTTAATCTTGATAGTAATTAAACCAATTTACACAAACCTCAGGGTTGTATCCGCATTTGAAAAGGGTAGTCAACAACATAAAAGGGTTTATATATATCAGGGGTAGACCATACACTCTATGGAGCAGACAAAAATATGTCATTGTAGAATAAATAATATAAATTATCATCACCACATAATATTATTATAAAATAAAAATTTACAACATATCTATGTCCCATTCAAAAATAGGTATCAAATATTCTACTATTATAAAAATGATATACTATACATGTTATATAAGTTGTAAAAAAATATAAAAGATCTATCATGGAAAAATAATATACAAAAGGTTCTAGAATATGTTAGTGGAAGGATTACCCTAATACAGTGTTATATGTCTTGGATCGGTGCCATATCTGATGTCTAACCTAGCATCCCATCTCAAAAATCAAACAGAGGGACCCTTCCCTTACTGATGTAATAAACCATGAAATCTACTCAAATATCAATGAATTAAATAAATATGTAAGTAAAACATAGTAGGATAATTCCAATTACATCCCTACCAATTTTAGTGAATACAAGTTCATGATCGATATATAATTCTACTAAAATAAATAAATAAATTACTTCTCACATCATGGAATGGTCATCTATCAAACCATTTGTGATAATATACTTCAAATAGTACTAGAATATAATGATATTACCATATTTTAAACACAACTCATGGATAAATGATATATACCACCTCATCACATAGTCTTAGATATTGAGAAATCACTATTATTTACCACTTGAATAATACTGCTTCACTATCATAATCCTTTAATGTGAATGATCCATTACTAATCCAAAATCAATAGAAAATAAGGAATCACATAGTAAATGAGGTATCACTGCCCTAGATATATGATTTACCACTACTAAACATGATTAGGTAGATGATATTCCATTAATACACATTCTAGTTAGATGTTACACCATCAAAGAACATTTCATAGATAGACAAGAACCCACCAATAAAAACTCAGGTGGATGATACACCACAACTAACCAACACTCTGAGTACACTTACACATTTCTTTCTGAGTTCCCTTAGTTACATCCCATGGAATTTAGAGGACTTTTTTCTGAATGAACTTAATTAATCCCCTTATCAAGCATAGAAAAGGTAATGGGATACAAAAATATTTATGTGTTAACTATTGAATTATAAATTCCATTACAAGTTTAGTTTTTTTTTTGAAATGTTAATGAGTATGTGACACAAAAAGGTAAAAATATATATTATATGTTTTTAGAAGGATGTCTAAATTTAATATGTTTTGATGAATTATTATTAAATCAATAGTGTATATTTTATCAATCATGTTTATGTGTTTAGCTTGTTTCACCTAATTATGAAAGAATGTGTATGTCACCCTTTCTATAATATGGTGGTATGTCTCTATGGTAGTGAAATGTTCAATGTATGTTATTTCGAGTATGTCAAGCACAAAGCATGAAATTTGAGCATGTGAATTTTTCATTTTATAATCTTGAATCATGTTTTAGTGATATTATTGAATTAAAAATCATGTTATTTTAAATAATTTGGAGTATTTATTTTCGTTTTCTATTTTATTATTTCTTCCATAAGGTGTTGATACATTTTTTGGGTAGCCTATTTTCGAGAAACTAGAATTTGATAATCTAATGGATATTTAATATGAAATTTTCTATTTTTTGAGTATATGTCTATAATTTATAAGATTATTCATTAAAATTTATTTGATGTGATCAATGTTATTGATATTTCTTCCTATATTGATTACGTGCTATTTATTTGATTGAATTGAGATGGTCACTTTCTATAAAAGGTTATTTTTTTAAAAAAGGTATTGAGAAAGCTATTTAGAAATATAGAATTTGGTGATGATATTGTGTTGAACACAATTAATTATAATGAAAATAATGATGAAAGGGGATTGGTTTTTGTGTTTTATTATTGGGTTTTTTTTGGTTGAATGTGTTACATTTATTGTGGTTCGTGTAGTCTCAGTTGGTAATTTTTATGGTTGGTTTTGGTGTTGTAATGTGTTATGAAGTAGGTGTGGTGGTTGGTTTACTTAAGAATCCTAATAAGATTTTATTGTGGATATGGAAGTTGTAAATATTTGATTTTTTTGTTGGAGTGATGGATGATCTGTTGTGTTTGTGATGTTGGGGGGTTATTTTTGGTGGTATAGGAAGGAAATGATTTTCTGGTTGTTGTAGAGAATTTTAAGTGGTGATTATTTTTGATATTTCATTTGGTTTTTTATGGTTTTCAAGAGATGTTGTAGTTTATATGAGGGAGGTGATATGATGTTGTGATTAATTCAGAGTGTTGAAGTGGTTAGACTAGATGTTGTGTGGATGAGATGAATAGGAATAGTGGAAGGATCAAGCATTGGTAGTACATGATTCAAGCATCATGTGGAAGATGGTTCCCACTTTGAAGAGATGTGAATTCATGTTAAAATGTATCATTTCCAAGAGACACTTATTTATTTATCTATCACTTATTCACTCCTCAGCAGTATTACAATAGTACACTATAGGAGTCATACTACTTATTCATTAGAGAAATGATAAAACTTTTATTGCTTTAAATTTTATAAAATGTTGGTTATTTTTTATTCATGTATCATTTATAAAGTGTCTCTCTTGGGATTAATGTCTTTGTGAAAATTCTTAAGCGAGTTTTTAAATTATAAGTGTTTCTAAATGTTTCTTAAAAAATTATATGTGTTTAACATACCTTTTTTTGGTTTTAAATAACTTTAAAATGATTTAAAAACTTTTCATGGACTTAGGTTTCATGACATGTTCTTTTCAACTCACCTGATTAGATTTCATAAAGGGATCTAAATTGTTTGAAAGCGTATGTAATGTTGGTTTCATTTCAACAAGTTGTGTGTGTAGTTTTAAATGATTTTTTTTCAAATATATAGGGTTTTTGCTCATTTTAAATGATTAAGATTATTGGGTAGTGAAGTTGTCTTGAATGATTTTTAAAAAAGCAATTGGGGGCTTTGATAAGGTGGGTTTGAAACTAAAAGGTTTATTTTAAAAAGGGAATGTTATTTTAAAGAGGAATTTGGTTAAATGGTTAGTTTTTTTAATCAGATTTAAACTGTGATTTTATAAATAGTTTTCAAAGGAGACTTAAAGTATATAACTTTTTTAGCCTTGGTTAATTTTTAAATGATTGTTTTTTATATTTATTATATTAAATATCAATATTACAGAATCAAATAGGATGGATATAAATAAAGAATGGATGGATGCCAATCGTTTTTCAAAATAGTATGAAGATGAAGTGAAAGAGTTCACCATGTTTTCAAAATATCATGTATACAGACCTTATCAAATACTTTGTTCATGTTTACACTATTTTTAATCAAGAAAATTTAGTACATAGGAGTTGTAAAAACTCTTGATTTTTCATGGAATAGGTTGAAGTTATAAATTTTGGAATAATCACGAGGAAAAACTGAATGTAGCTAGTGAATGGGATAATACTATGTTTTATGGATCATCTGATATGATTAATGTGTGGAAAATGAAGAAGACTGTATCGAGGACGTGATTAAAAATGTGAATGATGATGAAGATCATATTAAGGAAATGATAAGAATAGTTGAAGATGAACTTCATGATTTCCCAAAAAAATTTGAGTAGTTAAAGAGTTGTGAAAATATGCCATTGTATGGTGGTTTCACTAAATATAAAGCATTGTCAACTATACTGAAGCTATATAATTTGAAAGATGGTAATGGATGGAGTGATTTCAGTTTTATGGAATTACTTTCTCTCCTGATTAACATGCTACCAGAATATAATGAGCTCACAATCCAAAAATATGATAATAAATGACTGCTATTATCAATGGGTATGATCTCAAAAATAATACACACCTTGCTGAATGACTACATACTATTTCTCAAGGATCACAAATCACTAAGAGAATTCCCAAAGTGAGTTACTACTTGATACAAGAAAAATGGATCTGGTCATAATATAGTTTTATGGTACTTTCCAACCATTCCAAGGTTTAAGAACCTATATGAAAGTGAGGAGACTGCTAGGAAATTGACGTGGCACACATATATAATAAATAAAGATGTGAAACTACATCACCTAAAAGAATCTCCTCAGTGGAAGAGAATCAATCATGAGTATCTTGATTTCGGAAATGATCCAAGAAACGTTTATCTTGTGTTATCTATAGATGGAGTGAATCCTTTTGGTTTTCAAAGAAGCACTCACAATACATGGATGGTTATGTTGGTAAATTATAACTTGAAAACATGGTTATGCATGAAATGAAAAACATATCATTCTATCTATGATTTTATTAGGACTGAAATAATCATATATTGATATTGATGTTTATTTGGATCCATTGATCGAAGATTTGAAATTATTGTGAGATTCAGGTGTTACATTGTATGATTCTTACAGAAATTAAGATTTCATGTTGAGAGCCATAATATACAAGACATTAAATGACTTTCCTACCTATAATTTTTTTTTCAGAATATAGCATTAAAAGAACTCATGGGTTTCCTCTCTGTAAAAAGGGTACATAGCCAATTAAGTTGAAACATTCATCTAAAATTATGTTTCTAGGACATCACATATTTCTACCCCAACGACATAAGTACCAATATTGGATGACATCATTCAATAGATGTTCAGAAGAATGTAAATAAATATATCAACTAATAGTTCATAAACTATTTGAGAAAGTAAAATATGTAGACACTAATTTTGGTAAACCGTTTTTGAAATACCTTAAAAAAACGAGTTAGAAAAAGGGATCAATTTTTTTGAATTACCACACTGGAATGGTCTGTACACTAGAGACTTTCTTGATGTTATGCATGTTGGAAAAAATGTATTTGATAGTGTCATCGGCACATTTCTAAATGAACCCATCAAAACAAAGGATGGAATTTAGGCGAGGTTGGACATGGTTGACATGGGAAAACGAGAACAGTTGGCACTAGTGAAGGGTGATATATGAACTTTTATTCATCTAGCTGCTTATAGTCTTTCTAGGCAGAAGGGATATCCTTTATTCAACTTCTTTAATGATGTAAAGGTTCCTTAGGTGTATTCATCGAATATCAAGAACATCATGTCAATGACTAATTTAAAGTTAAAGGGTCTTAAATCACATGACTTCCATGTTATGAAGAAAGATCTAATGCCTACAACTTTATGTTTCATTTTCACCAAGAATGTACACCAAAATTTAACCAAGAAATGTTTCTTCATCAAATCTATTTGTAGCAATGTTATAGACCTGGTGCATTTGAGTAGTATGGAATGGAAAATTACCATCATATTTTCTGAATTGGAAATGTTCTTCCTACCAACATTCTTTGATATGATGGTTCATTTGATGATTCACTTGGGGAGATATATTAGACTATGTGTTATTATACACTATAGATGGATGTACCCCATTTAATGGTATATTAAGATTTTGAAAGAGTATGAAAAAAATAAAAGTCATCTAGAGGGTTGTATTGTAGAGAAATATATTTTTGTGGAAGCCATTGAATTCTGCACTGAGTACTTGTTCAGTGTGGAAAGTATTGGTCTACCAAAATCTCATCACACTGGGAGATTTGCGGGTGAAGGAATTTATAGAAAAGATATTGTCACAATCAATATTACAGATTAGGATAAGGCCCACAATCACGTTTTGTATAATAGTTTAGAGGTTTCTTCATATGTTGAAACAAATAAAAAAATTATTAGTAATTTTAATCCATCAAGTGCTGAAAGATGAATATCAAATACACATAATAAATAGCTTATAGGATGGTTTCAGGACCATATTTTAAAGGAGTCAGATGAAAATATGAATTCCATTTCAGAATGACTTTGATGGCTAGCCAGAAGACCCATTGTGCATATATTATCTTACAATGGTTTTGTAATTAGTGGTTATATGTTCTATAAAAATGATCATTATAAAGATAGTACAATGAAAAATAGTGGAGTTATACTCATGGCTAAAGTGATTCAAGTTTCTGGTACTGAGGAAAAAAATCCAGTTTACTCAAATATTTCATACTTTGGCATCATGAAAAAAATATGGGAGTTGGATCATATAACATCCCAAGTGACAATGTTTCACTATAAGTGAGTTGATAACAAAAGTGTTGTTAAAATAGAAGAATTGGGATTCTTGAAAGTTTATTTTAGTAAGGAAGAGTATGAAGACAAACCATTTATAATGGAATCACATGCAGTATACAAATTTTATATTCTAGATCCAACAAACCTAAAGTGGTGAATTGTTCTGTTATCGACAGAAACCACTAAAGGGTTATATGAAAATTCAACTGAGGATTACCCTTTTATTGGGACATCAAAATCATTTCATAGTGGTCCCAATATAGATGGTATTTTGTATGTCAGAGGAGACCACAATAAATGGGATTTAGATTGTCGATATAGGGTTCAAATCCCTTCATCATTTAAAAAATAAAAAGAGAGTTCAATAATCAGGTTACATTTCTTTGTAATATACAACATGATACCTCATGTTATTATCCATTTTATTCTTCATTTATGTACTCTAAAATAAATATTAAACCACTTCTATAGATAGTGACTTCCTCACGTGATAATGCTACCAATCACAAGGAACAATAGGTCTATCAACGTGATGCTGCTCGTAGTGCATATAAGAAACCTTCTACACATTATCGTTCTCCCATTCCTGAGGAATAATAGGTCTCTCAACCTAATTCTACTCTATGTATAGAGGATAGGCCTTCTACACATGTTGGCGCTCCTATTCCCATTGAACAATAGTTCTCTCAACCTTTTACTACTCGTAGTGCAACGGAGTGACCTTTAGCATGTGTTGGTGCTCATAATCCTAAGGAACAATGGGTCAATCAACCTATTACTACTCGCAATGTAGAGGAGAGAATGTGTACACATAATGGTTCTTCTATTCCTAAGGAACAATAGGTTTCTCAACTTACTAATGCTCTTACTATAGAGGTACAATGACCATATTTATATGTAGATGCTACCACTCCATAGAAACATATTGATGATGGTGATTTCAGGGAAATGGTAGGCAATGAAGGACTGACAACGTAGAAAAAATAGAAGCACCATAGTTTTATGGTGTTAGCAAAACTCCTCAAGGTGAAAGAGAAAGGAATCAAATACGAGGTCATATTGAATGCACAAGGCCATCATGTTAACCCCAACAGGGCTATGTTCAGAAGATATATTGGAATCTTCACTCGACAATGCTTTCTAATTGATGTATATTTGTGGCACCATGTTGTGTTTGGGCTTAATACACCAATGTGAGAAGAGATTATAGTAACATTATGATATCATTTCTTTATTTTACAAAAATAAAATAAAATTATGAAACACTAAATTACACTTCATCGTCCATTACAGAGTTCATTTATAATAGACGACTCTCACAATAAGTATGTATTAATGTTTGATGGAAGGATTAATGAAGGATTTATAACAATTATAACAAGAAAATATCATAAAGATACTTAATGGAAAATAAACATGCACCCACCATTTATCTATGCACACCTGATAACCCAAGAAGTGTGGGATGCATTTATTGACCATTGTGCATATGTGTCTTTTTAGGTACATTGTTTGTAGTATTATGTTTCTTGAAGATATGTGTATTCATAACTTGATTGTAAATTTTTTATTTATGAAAAATCAACTGAGTTCTGGAAATAAGGAATGAGTATCAAAACCATCGGACCCCTACCGTAAAATAAGTATAAGGTACACTTCACTTGAAAAAATGGTACACATTTTAAATCGACCATAATAATTTTATATGACATGAAACAACACTATAATTATGTTCCTCTGTTTATATCTAGATTGATAACTCAAAATCAAAATACAGTTCCATACGACGCCATGTTATATGGAAGGAGTCATGTGTAAATAAATATGGCATTCTAATAAATGAAAATACACAAAAAGTATGGGAAACATGTGTAAGTATTACATAATAAAAATGTGTTTTTCATTAAATCACTATTACTTAACAATGATCACTTATCTTCCTATATTTTCTATCCAACATATCAAAAATAATCATAAATAACTATATGATATGAACACATACTATCAGTGACCATGATGCAGCTAGAATAGTATGGATATGTTAGAGGTGCAGGTTTTGGGGGTGACACCCCAAACATATTTTTAGAAAAAAACAAGAGGACGATCAAAGAGAGTTAATAAATCAGATGAGAGAAACAATATCTACCATTGAAGGAAAATTATAATATCATATATAGATGATGGAAACATCAATGGTGGAGATTCAAAGATAATAAGAAACTCAAGAACATCCACCACATGGGGATCCCACCCCACCCCCACCAACTATGAGGTTAGAAATTCCCCATAAAGAGATATCTTAGCATAGGTAATAAATGATCCAATAAATGTTTCTTGGAAATGTGAATTAAAAATACACTGATACCTTTCCAATAATGATATTAAATAGGGTGATATTGACTGTGATTTATATCTAGAAACATCCACCCATCACCTTGTGGTGAGAGATATGGTGTTCAATATTCAGAACGACATGCTACACACCAAAACACTTCCAACAGAGAATGTGTGAGTGTCAATAAGCACATCCCATGAACCAAGAACTGAGATACATGTTCCAATTCATGAGGATAATATTAATATGGTCAAAAACTTTTTGGGAACATTCGATGCATAGCTGTAAAATCTTGTAAAAAAATATGTCGATAAAGAGGTATTCATTTCCAATTTAATTTTCAAGAGAAAACTTTAACAATTAATGAAAAAAGGTTTGAACTGATGAATTTTATTATTGAAATAAAAAATAAAGTGTATAAAACAAAATTCATTCTCAAAACTACATAAAGGATTGACCAACCAATCAAAAAAATCTACTAGAAGAACCATTACTCCACTAATTCTATATATTCCTTTAATATCATTCAAGGATCATGCAGATACAAAGTTAAATGATTATGGCAACCACTTAGTTGAATTTTAAGAAAAATTAATGGAGAGGAAGATAAATACTTCATTGACCTTAAGTGTGTATTTCAAATACGTAACTATGATTGACTAGGCACCTCAGTTGTAAATGTATACATGAGGTATGTTTTCATGATTTTATTTTCCAAAAGCTAAAATACTGAGTTAATTATTAATAAATACATTTCAAATTTTTGGCAGGTGTATATATGAAAAAAATAAGAGATTTTCCCATGAAAGAAAATTCAGAATTGTTAATCCTCACATATCCTCTATAGAACAAATGAGAATAAAGGTGAAAAAAGGCTAAAATAGTGAATGGTCTGATCAGATTCTTTGAAAGAAAAATATAGGATTCCATACACTATTTAATTATGATGATTCATGGGTAAAAATATAAAATATAATAAAATAAAATATATTTTTATTTATTTCATTACTTAATCCTTTTTTTAGGTAGCATTAGATGCCCATTACAGTAAATTTGTTTACACTATCGATTTATTTCATGGATTCAATGAATGGATATTCAACAAACTATCAACCCATGATAAATTTTTTCAATTTTTAATACACTACATCCAATATTTTATAATTGAACATCAAGTTATGTAATTTATATTATGTTTTAATGAGGATTATGTTATTATAGGGAAGTGCATCAATATTGTCTAAAAAAAGAATCAGGCTAGGGGATAAGGACAAGGATGAAGACATGTACTATTACTGGATAAATATCAAGGTATATATAATAAGATTTAATTATCCAAACAAATATTAAAAAATTATTTATTATCCTCAATGTGTCTATAGTGTCTTAACCAAACCAATGAAAAAGATTACAGTTATTATGTCTGTAAATTTATTAGAGAGATCATATTCCATGAATAAAACAGTATCCCTGAAGAGGTATTTTCAAATATAATTACTATTTCATTTTAAATATTTATTAATCCTTTTTGTATTTACATTTTTCTAGTACTACTATGAATATATAAAAAACTAATATTCACAAGAAGATATAGATGTTCTCATAAATGAATAGGAAGAATACCTGATGAAAGAATGTACAAAAATAGTATAAAGTTGTTACTCAAAGTGTACGTTTTTATTTTATAATATTATTTGATCCTTTAAGATTTATCTATTCTAAAATAGCATGATTTTATCCATGACTCATGATTATGATATATTATATGTAGGGTATGAAATTTTAATGTTAATATCACCTTCTTACATCTTTATGCTCATGTTATCCTTATATGGTCATTGATATCTCCTTTTCTTACACTTATTGAGCATATAGGATCACCCTTTCTTATGTTTCATTTACTTAGGTTATTAATAATGGTTTTAGAGATGATATGTTTAAGAAGGTTTCTAGTAAATATTAACTTAATGAAAGACTCTTATAAACTTGTTCTTTATGTTTTCATGTCTCCATAAGCACTAGACCTAAAATATTCTTGGATCGATCTATATGGTAGGTAAGGTATATTAATTAAATAACATGTGATATCTATGTATGAAATCATTGGGACTATACAGTTGGTATCAGAAAAACTGACCTACTCAAAATTGAGAAAAAAATAACAAGTGACCAATTTCACTCAAAGTGCATTTTTATTAAAAATTGACACTACTTTTGGCAAAAACAACAAGTGACATATTACAAATTGAGAAAAATACATTCAGATTGTTTTTATATTTTAGTAACATGATCCCTGAATCTTTTATGACATGTATGAATCAACCACACCACAATATGATGCACGGTGTGGCCGACATGGCTTTAAGTGTGTATTTTAATATTAAATGGAAATTAAATTTAGAAAAAGGAATAAGTGACTTACTGAAAATAGATAAAAAAATCATATTGTTTGGTACTTTAGTACTGAAATCAATCAGTCATTTGTGACATGTAGGAGTCAACCACACCTCAATCTAATGCACGATGTCACTGATGTGACTAAAAGTGTCTGTTATCAGTTTAAAATTGACATTTTAGTTCAAAACATGTCACTCATTGAAAACCAAGAAAATATGCTCCAATTTTCATGATAATTTAGGAAAACAATTCATAATTCATTTGTGACATTTATGAATTAGTCTCACATAAAACCAATGCATGGTGAGACCAATATGACTCATAATGCATGTTTTAAGTTTTAAAAGACATTTTAGTAAAAAAAACACAACTAACATTCTGAAAACCAAGAAAAAATATTCATATTATTTTTATACTCTAGGAAAATTATATATAAGTCATTTGTGATGTGTAGGAATCATTCGAACCTCAATAGGATGCATGGTGTGGCCTGTATAACTCAAAGTGTCTATTTTCATTAAAAAATGACATCAATTTAAGTAAAAAAAGTGACATACTAAAAACCAATAAAACACATTCATTTTGTTTTTATAGTTTAGAAAAATTATCCATGAGTCACTTTTGATGTGTAGGAGTAAACCACACCTCAATACAATTAATGGTGTTACCGGTATGTCTAAAAGTGTCTCCTTTTATTTAAAATTGAAATTAATTTAAGTAAAAACAACAAAGGATATACTGAAAATTGAGCAAACACATTCAGATTGTTTTCATATTTTGAGAAAATGATCTATTAGTGGTTTTTAACATATAAGGATCAGCCACACCACAATATTATGCATAGTGTGACCATTATAACTCAAAGTGTATCTTCTTATTTAAAACTGACATTAATTTAATTAAAAGAAACTGACATACTAAAAACCTAGAATACACATTAAGATTGTTTTTATACATTAGTAAAATGATCCATGAGTAATTTGTGATATGTTGGATTCATACTCACCTAAATAAAATGCACGGTGTGACTAGTATGACTAAAAGTGTTTCTTTTTTTTTAAAATTTACATTAATTTAAGTTAAAACAGTAAGTAACATACTAAAAACCAATAAAAAACATTCATATTGTTTTTATATTTTAATAAAATCATCTATTAGTGATTTTGATGTGTAGGGTTTAGCCACACCTCAATACGATGCTTAGTGTGGCCAATATTAATCAAAGTGAATCATTTTATTTCAAACTGATATTAATTTAATTAAAAAGAAGTGGAATGCTGAAAACATAGAAAATTTATTCGGATTATTTTGATACTTTAGGAAAATGATCAATTAGTTATTTATGAAATGTAAGAGTCAACCTCACCTTAATCTGATGTACAGTGTGACCTGTATGACTAAAATTGTCTGTTATCAGTTTAAAATTGACATTTTAGTTCAAAATGTGTCACTCACTGAAAACCAAGAAAACGCACTCCGACAATATTCATAATTTAGGAAAGTGATTTATAAGTTATTTTTGATGTTTATGTAGTAGTATAATTTCAATCTGATGTACGCTGTGATAGGTATGACTCATAATGCATGTTTCCAGTTTGAAATTATATTTTAGTAAAAACACACAACTGATATATTGAAAATTGAGCAAACATATTCTGATTTTTTTAAACTCTATGACAAAGATATATATATATATATATAATTTTTGACATATAGGAACCATTTAAACCTCAATAAGATTCATGTTGTGGCTGGTAGAACTCTAAATGTGTCATTATTTAAAATTAAAATTAATTATAGTAAAAGAACATGTGACATACTCAAAACTGATAAAAAAAATAAGATTGTTTTGATACTTTAGGAAAATGATCCAAAACAATTTTTTAACATGTAGGAATAAACCCCACCTCAATAGGATGGATGGTGTGACCAGTATAACTCTAAATGCATCATCTTTATTAAATATTGACATTTTGTTAATGTGTTTTTTCATATTAATGTATACTTTATTTCATTATTATATTACTTAAATAATATTTGTTTTTTTATATCGGTGAAATATTCTTCTCCGGTTGAGATTATTTTTTTAGCCACTGATACTATGAGAGGATATTTTTGAGAGTGGATCACGAATATCAAAAATGAAATATTAATGTTTTAGAATGTTTGTTGGAAAATTGTAAATGTAATTATATAAACCATTTTGTTTGAAATGTAAATAGAATGAGTGTTTATTATTGTATATACCATGGGTAGAAATTTTTTTATTCATTATGTCAATTAAATGTATATAGTAGGTTTGCTTATGGTGTGTGGTTTAAATTGCAGTTTGATTCTGGGTGTGTTGTGTTTAACTTACAGGTTTTCTTCTACTGGGTGTGCGGTTATATAAACAGCACAATGCATGTGGGTAACCCTTTATCAATGCCAAAAAAGTGTTGATAAAGTGAATTATTTATCAGTTAATTTTTTAGTGTGGATAAAGTACACCCTTTATCAGTTCTTTTTTAGTGCTCATAAAGGGGACCCCCATTATCATCACTATGATTAACCGTGTTTTTTAGCACTGTTAAAGGATATTTTCACGCTGTTAAAGACCATATGTGTATTAGTGAATTCTCAATAACCATAACATAATCATAAATAATTAATTCTTTAATTTTCATCATAATACCCTTTAAAATATCTTTTAATCCCATATGAAAAACTGTATTATATGTCAAATCACCAATTCCTTTTAAAAATAATTTTCAATACCAAAATATCTAGTTCTTTTAAAAACCCATTTTCAATACAAAAAAAATCATAAAAATTGGAAGACTGTTTTTCATTAAAAATAAAATTTAATATTTTTAGAGAATATAAACAAAAAATAAAGGTTACAGCTGTGGGAAAACTCTTTGTTTTCGAACACGTAATAATTGAACAATTATTTTTTCATTTATAAATAAAATTAAACATTTCGTGCAATGTTTTTTTGAAAATATTTTAATGAAATAAAAAAATTTCCTTTATAAAACACTCATGTAAATATAATTACACTTATAAAATAATATTAAAACATGAATATTGAAGAAAAAGAGAGTTTTAAAGAAAATTTTAAGAGGATTTTTTAAATTAAAGTTCTATACTGCTTTGGAAACATTTATATCGATTAGTTATATGAAAAAAATATCATTAAAAATGATAAAATATCCCGAGAATGGTAAAATTAATAATAAAATATTTCAAAGGGTATTTATATACATGTCGTAAAAGAATATAGGTGCATAACATCAAAATATGCCTCAATGATTGGTGATTGAGACAAAGCCCCCTACCAATTTAGAAACATTTGAAATGTAATCCCCATTAAAGAACAACATTAAGTAAAAAAGTAAATATTATGAGAATAAATAAATTTATGCAATTTAAATTAAAATGGGATCTATATATGCCTCATAAATTAATATAGGTGCATAACATCAAAATATACCTCAATGAAAGGAAATTGAGATGAAGTCCCTTATATCGAGTTAGACTCATCACACTCATTCTTTATCTTCCTGAATAATAAAAATATATTAATTATTTACTACATTAAGAGGATTATACATGTTTATTATTCCATTTATTAAAATTATCTCTTTCAAATAAAATTACAAAATCAATTAATCTTACATTATATGTTTCAATTATATTTGGCTCATGTGTAAAAAAGACTTCGGTAGGATAACTGTTGGTAAAAGAGGTCATTATTTCAAAATCTCTAAAATAATAATCATTAAATAATTATAACTTTTATACATAAAATATAATTTTAAAATTACTCATGAAATTATATTAAGAAAAATGTAATATGTTATGATCATGAAGACAGTATGACGTACACACACATGAGTAACATTTCCTTTTTTAAATGATCATTATAGAAAGAATATATTTATTATTTTATATCTCTAGAATGATAATAATACAATAAATAAAATATTATTTCTTTAAATATATTATATATATTATCCATGTGATTTTGTTATGGAAAATGAGTCACATCTCTTCGTAGATGTGGTAGTCCACACATATGAACGCACAACATTGTCATTTCTTAGTGTAAGAAAGAAAATGAAATGTTATATTTTCATAATAAAAATATGTAATTAATATAATTATTATGTCATTTTATTCACATACACTCATTAAATTTATCCATATTACCTTTAATTTAATGTTTTAGCGAAAAACTAATAACATCGTTTCGTGAGGCGGTACTCCGCCCTATACACGAGCGACGTTACTGTAACCCTTAATGAATTAAAAATTTGAAGGTATATGTCATTTCACAATTATAGAAATATAAATAGGTTAAATATAAAATAATATATAATAATATATATATATATATATAATTAAACACTTTAAATCAATCATTATAACATGTTGTGAGAGGCAATAATGGAAAAAGAACACTATCAGTTTGTGAGGCGGTAGTCTTTTATACAAAAGAATGCTGATTTCATATCCAATTTGATGGAAGAAGAGATGTATTTATGTTATGAAAATAAAATAACAACATAATATAATAATATTTTCATAATATTTTATGGTGGTGGAATATGAAATAAAATAAAAATTCATAGTTGGGATTGATACCACTTATTTGGACAACCTCCTTAGGAAAGCACAAAAATCCCTCATAAAATGAATTTATAATCAAAATAATTGATCTAGGTCATGGGAAGGTAATATAATAATATTTTTTGGTATTTATATTTCCAAACAAATGTATTTTATGTTGTGAATAGAAGAGGACATGGGGAAGCCTTTTATATGCGAGGTGAGTGACAAACTTTAAATTTTCGAGAAGAAAAAGGTGCACCCACATTTATCACAAGGTGCAAGTCTAAAAAATGGATAATTATAGATAATTATACATGATAATGTCTATATATGGCTATAAAATATATTTTATATAATTATTTATTTAATTTTAACCCTCATATATTTAGTTTAACCCTATGATAAACCTATTTTCACCTCAACCACGGTAATAAATTCTTACTGTTTTCACTATTAATTATTGTCAAAAATAATGTTGGAATTATTAGATAAAACAAATTATACAGATTCTAAATATGGAATCTATTTTACCAAATTCAATTAATATAAGTGTAAAAAAATAATTTAACATTAATCGTAGCAACGATGAAAAATTTGGGGTTTAAGGTGACTTTTTCAAGAAAAATGTTTTTATTTTAAAAATACGAAAAATAATAATTATTTTATGAATATAAATTAATATTTATTGATACATATTATATAAATTTTATTTAATACATTTTTCATTGGTTATTGTGTTAATTAATTGATATTTAGAAACATTATGAACATTGAAAGTGTTTAAAAAAAGTTTTTAAACGAAAAAATAAACATATATGAAAATAAAATATAAAGTTGGTTAAAATAGAATTAATTGGATTAAATAAAATAAATTTACTTATTTTAATATAAATATTATTAAAAAATTTAACTTTTATATTGATTAATTTATTGAAAATAAATTACTTTATTTTACAAAAAACTGTAATTTTCACTATTCACTGAAAAATCTCTATTTTCTGAAAGATCACAAAATTGAATCCTATTTTAATTTTTAAATGATTATTTTAATAATTAAATTAACCTTTTATAATTAAAATTATAAGATCTATAAATTATTTTTTTAAAATATAAATCATATAGGAATTGAGTTTAGTTAAATCTATTTCCTTTTTGATGTAAAAATTACTAAATATTTTTATAATGAATATAACTATCTAATTCATATTAAAAAAATGAAAATGGTTTATTATATAATTTTCTAGGATGTTACTTTTCATTTTTGATTTTTCATTAAAATAATAGAATATACACTGAACAGTTTCTCATGTGAGAAATCTAAGGTCTCCATTAGGTCCGTAATGTGGGGATTACCCGAGGCACAACAAAACAATTTATGCATAGGGTGTTGGGTTAAATCAAATATGATGATAAGTTTTTAAATATTTTAAATATTTTATTATTTCTTTTTAATTGTTAAATTATTTTTTTCATCTTCTCACACCGTACACCTCTAATTTTTATGCATCTTCAATCCCAAAGATTGTTTTTATACACGCTCTGACCCAATTTAATTTGGAAACATAAAAAATGGGTAAAAAATATTATATAATCAAGTTTGGGTTGAAAATCATTTTATTTTTCATCTTTAAAAAAATATCTTTGGTGTTATAAATATATGAATCATAATTTTACTGTTCTTTGTTAATTTGGATGAGTTAGAGTTACTCCATGAATACTTTTTAGGTGATAGGTAAATTTATGTTTATTTGATCTTGGATTATTTTCCAATTCTAGGAGTAGTATTAGTCTCCTTTCTCCCATGGTGTGTTATATGTTAGTAAAAAATGTTCATTTTTCATTTCATTTTGTTATTATTATTACTTTTATTATTATTTTCTCCTTTTTTATTTCCTTATTATCTATTTATGTAAAAACCGATTTTAATTTGAATAAAAATTATAGTTACCAAAATATTAAGGGATAATTTTACCAAAGTCTAAAAGGATAATTTATAAAAATTATAAATCTATTTTTTAATAATAATAATCATTATAAAATTATAATTATTATCAAATGTTAATTACTTCAAATTATAAAAATGAAATTTAAAAAAATTATTAAAAGATAATTATTGTGAAAATTATTAATGGATAATAATACATAAATATAAATAAATAATGAAATTATATTATCCGTGGATAATTTATAAAAAAATAAAAATCAAATTGTATAAGCATAATTTTTGAGAAATTATCAATGGATAATTATGAAATTTTTTGAAAGAATAATTATTAAAAATTATCGCAAGATAATATGTATCAAAGAATAATTATAAAGAATGATCATGTATAGTCTTGGATTAATCTATAAAGTTTTATGTTATGGAATTTTGTTTTTTGATTAATTTTAAAGAGAATATTGTGAGAGAATTTATTGGGCTAAAAAGATAATTTAAAAATTATCCAAGAGACAAAAGTATTATAAAATGTAATATTTTATTTCATATTGAAAAAATAACTAGTTTTTGTTCTATGATATTTTTACCAATCATGATAATTGATGTGGAAACTAATATGATAATAAGGATCATGAGGAGGTGTTCTTTATTTTTGAGGATTTTAATCCAACATTGGAACCACACATGGTGGTTTATCTTTTCATTTGATATTGAAAATTTTGAGGTAGGATGTCTCTTAAAATTTTTTGGCACTTCTTCACACATGTTTTCATGTTATTATTTATGTTGGTATAATTTGTAATTATTATTTACTTATAACTGCATGTGGGTGTGGGTGTGTGTAGACCATGAAACCTGTTATGGTATTATTTCCATGCGACATATTGGAAAAATATAGGTTTCACATTTAATGTGGATATACATGTTGAATTTATTCTATTATTTATCTCATGGTGTAAATATATAATTATATTAAAGTTATACCTATTTGTGTATCATTTTCCAATTTGAGGTTTGTGGTTGGTAGTGATGACAGGGGACCGTCATGCTATGATTACCCTTAAGAGCGGTAAGTGCGCTCAATGCATGCTGATGACGATGATGGATCCTGAAAACCTTGTGACATGGGATATGTGTACTTTGATATTATTCCAATGTTACCCTAAGATATGAATTTATATATTATATTATTTGTTGTTTTGTTCATGGTATCTAAGAGACAGGTGGTCCCATCATGGCTTGGTATGCCTATAGGTGGATCATTATCAGATGATACATGCTACATGATGATGAGATTGACATTAACAATAGGAAATGATAACATAGTGTGGCATAAATCTGTGGAATCATAGTCATATGTTACCTACCCTGAGAGGTGTCAGTGGGTCATATTAATCTATGTGATCAGATTGGGGAGATAGTAGTAGGGAATGATATCCTTTGGTGGCCTTACCGATATGTCTAGGGAATATGCTGCTATATTGAGAGACGAGGCATGATGTCCCAGTGGGGTCTGACCTTGAGGCCTAGGGAATGTAATACTAATGAGATAAAGAGATAGAGATAAACAATAATGGACTTTTGTTTTCTGACCTCTGACTACTATCACTGTGGATAGAACTTGAATACATTCAACAATTGTTAAGACTATATTCCAGTATAGAGTGAAAGTAGGTACAAAAAGGGATTTTTGGAATCATGGTAAGCATATGACCATTCGATTATGTATTCTATGTTATTATGATATTAAAATTTTGTTATATTATTTCTTACACATGTATACTAGAGATCACCTGGTTAAGAACACATTGTTGGTGTTCTACTTTGTGTTTTACTCACAACCTACTTGGGTTTCTTTCGGTGTGCTTGTCGATTTCATCACTAAAGACCTAGTAAAGGGAAAGGGCCAAATAGTGTATGGCTGAGTAGAGGATTATAGAGATGGATATGAACCAAGAAATACTTCAGAGGACCCACTATTTTGTTTATTTTTTTAACTTCACTTATTAGTCTAATTTGGATTGAAAGATTATGAAAACATTTATCTGTATGCCATTATTTTATTTGAACATGTAATATAATATAAATTTTTATTATTATCATCAATTTATTATTATTATTATTCTTATGATATGATAATGAGGGCATAATATCCCTACTGGTAGACTGAGACCCTTTTTGGTAATTGTAATCCAATTGTGTTTGGTCCATGGTGTTACATTTGGTATATAATGTTGTAACAGAGAAAAAAAATTATATAAATAAGTGGATTAATGGATTACACTTTAGTGATATAATGAATATATTTCCTAGTAATTAGATCTAAATTTCATAGAATCACTGATATGAGTGAGATATAAAATAGGGAGAATACGGAGAGGGTCATGTGGCATGATGAAAATAAGGGGTTCCCTTTTACTTAATTTTTTAACCAATAAAATAAAATAAATAAAATATAATAAATTTTACAGGGAGATAGAGGGTAACCATACCTCTATCATAGTGTATTGGATACCCTACGAATACTTAGTGCCAATTTTGTACCCACCCTAGGGTCACTGAGAGGTTGGTATCCCTCTAAGGTTTCCCCCTCTATTCATGTAGCCACTAAATACAAAATGACCTATACTAGGTACCTAATTTAATCATTTCAAATAGATAAATGCCCCACATTGAGTCCAACATCTTATAAACTAACCCTAGAACATTCTATACTTCTCTAACAACAAAAAACAATCAAAGTTCACAGAGGTTTGAAATTTTTTAAATAAAATCATACATTTAAATAATTAGGGTATTTCATGTTACTATTCTAATAATAATATTTAACTAGATACTTTAACTATTTATAATGATATATAGACCTTCTAATTGAATTATATACACCATAATTATTTTATTCTCTATTCAAAATCAATTTCTCAATATTTTTATATTTATTTTATAAAATTTATAAATTATTTTTCATATTCTTCTTTCTTCATATAGTGTTTTTCATAGTTATGGGATTTCTAGGTGATTAGGATCAATCAAATTTTACCATATAGTCATCTTATTTACATGTATTTATTAACCCATTATACTTATACTAAACTTATTGAATGTATTCACCCTTAGTGCGTAGTATGATATTATAATGAAAATTATGCTTTAATTTACTCCTCAATTTATATGATTTCTTTATAATATACTCTTATAATCTATTTCTATAAATAATTTATTTAATGATGAATCATATAAATTTAAGGAAATTATATGCATATAATAATATGGGATTTTATATTTTTTATCCATATATTTATATAAAATTTTAAATTATGTACTTTATCCATCATTTCATTCTATAACCCGATCATAGATGGAAAACATTACCTCTTCACAAATTGGATGATTACCTCCCTATTAATGTTCAACTCAAGAAACATTCCATATTGACCCACTTGGAACTTATTTGTATATAACAACACCATCATGTGCATTTCTATTGTTCTTCTATAATTAATATAATTGAGTACCCACGTGAAAAAGTCATTATTCCACTCATTATATTAATATTCCTAGGTATAAATTCATATGATCATTGATCATTGGATAATGATTTATTATCATTATATATGGAAATATACAATCCTTTTTATCAAGTAATCAACTACAATGATGATCTTTTAAGAATTATAATAGAAGGTGAAATGATATTCACTATTCAATTCTAGATAACTCGTCTACCTTCAAATAATTTTAACATATATGAATTTTTATGTATATATATATCATACTTTTGTTGTATATATATATATATATTAGTATAGATAATGGTGTTATATCTTTATGAAAGAATAATTTCTTTTAACTCATTGTATTGAGCATGATAATCCTACTATATAAAATTCTATTATAAGTGATGCATATATAATAACTTTCTCTATTTACGTCAACAAAAAAATAAACCCATAATTTGATGAATTAATATAAATATAAATAAATTCTCATAATAAACATTGGGATTTTATAGGTACAATAACTAATATATTTTTAATATATCCCCCCCCCCACACACCTTCACTCATTGAAACATAACACCCTTCTGTGTTAACATAGTTCATGAAATAGTTGATCACTAGTTGTTTTTTCATTAAATTATAGGTTTATCCTTCTAATTTAAGAAAATATAGGATATATATCATCTATCCCAGTCTATACAGCTATTCAATTACCATGGCCTTCAAAGGATGAATCAAAACACCTTTACTACCTAAAATGAAACTTATAACCACCAAAAATAATTATTTTTAAACCCTATATAAAACAGAATACTTCAAATATTTTTAAAATACCTCTTATATTTTCTTTTTTATACTCTCATTATTTATAATCAATAAGAATATCATTTATAAAGATAAACCCAACCATGTTATGGTAATGATTAAGGACCTTATTCATTAAATAAATTATTATTTTGGACACATTATTCTTAAAAAATGACATTATTGCAAACATATTGACCACATACATAAGAAAAATTAGGTTATTAGAATATATTAATTATATATATTCCCCAAATTATTTCATGATTTAATATCATGGAGTGAAAAAAATCACTATGAGGTTGTTCAAATAAATAATTATTTCAAAGAAAATGCTATTTACTATCTTTCATGATGTTTTTTTATATCTATTATAAAAAAATATGGTTTTATCATAATTATTGTTTTTAAAGAAAATAAAAGCACCGTGGTGGCCTAAGATGAATGAACCATGTTTCTATAGAGATTATACAGTCACTTCTTTAATTTATCTAGCTCAATTTGTGGCCCTTAAATATAAAAAATTTGATATGTGTCATGTTATAAGGATGATTATAATTATAAACCCACATCTTTGTTGAGGGGAGGTCAAAGATGATTTTTTTTAAAATATATAACAAACCTTTTCATAATGAGGAAATCTCCAAAGCTTACTCATTCTTTTCATTCCATTCTTTATTCATTGGAAAAATAAATTATCTATAATAATAATATTTATAGAACACTATAATATTACATTAATGAAATTTCATTCCTCCATGTATATTTTTATACTAGTCTACAAAAAATTTATATGAAAAAAATAACATATTAATCATTAAATTTTATATTTTCCTTATTGGAACCATTGGTTATTTTATGGAAATTAGAACCAACCATGTATATGAATGCATATGTATTATTTTTATTTGTAATTAAATTTACAATTACATAGATTTGACTTTAAATATGTTCAAATATGAAATAATGAATATTTAATAAATGGATATTAAAATAATAGAATAAGATAATGTCTTGTATGTGGTTTTGGAATTTGGCAATTTTATATAGAAAGTTTCAATGAAACATATAACTTTATATTATAATTTTCTAGTTGTATGTAAATATTGTATGGGGGATTAAATCAGTTTCATTTTTTGTTTTACATATCAACTTATGTGTAATAAGATAAATCATGGAGTTTTAAATTTAATTTAAATGAAAAAACATAAATAATACATGTCATGATGTTGAGTATAAGGAAAAAAGTGTCTATTTCTCAATAAAAAATAAAAAAATATGAAAATAACACTTTGTAATGTTTGAAATTATTTATATTGATTTGAGATATCATTATGTTAGTTATTCTGAGATAAAGAGAATTTTTTCTATTAGGTTATTTTTAGCGAAAAATAATTTTCAATATTGGTTATGGAAATTCCATTTGTCATTTATTAGAGTCAAAGGAATGAGGTTAATGGATGAGAAACCACACCATGAAAAGTAAAATATGATCTAGATAAGTATATATCAATGTTTTATTTTTTAAATGAAAATGATTATAGATATGAACATGATTTTGATCATATTTATCATTAAATCCTATTGAACTATGGATCCATATTATATTAGACTTATGATTGTCTTGGTTTTGTACATCTATGATTAAATTATTAATTTTATTCTAATCTGATTTTGGAGAAATTACTAATTTTAATTGTGGATTTTATTTTATAAAATTCTAAAAAAAATTCCGTACATTAATGGATGTGACACATGGAGTAATATGGTTCTTCCCATCATCACACCAAGTCATAATCATTCATTTTATGCTTTCATGACCAATAGAATCTCATATATATGGACATGATTAATAAATAAAATATAAAGTGGAATAAAATAAGGGGAGGTATAATGTGTGTTCATTATATAGAATATACGTTGGAACGTATTATGAGTATATAGAAAGAATAGATATATTATTTATTTTGATATAAGTGAAGACAAGTTCTTGTTTCATTTTGATACATAGATAAATAGATGTATTTATAAAAATTACATATTGATTTTCAAAAAAATATTAATTTAGATATTAAATGTTAAATTAATTATTTTTTAACTCTTATCTTAAAAGAGTAAAGCGAAAATAAATAGTAATTTTCCTTGGTCTTAATAGAAAATGAAACATAAATTTATAATCATGTTAGTTAGTTAATGATTTGATTAAAGTGACAACCTACATTATTGCCTCATGAATTATCCCATATGAATAAAAGATTTAACCAAGTAATATATTATGGTATTAAAAAAATTTATATTTATTTAAAATATTTTATCACTTAAATGTGTTTTAAATATATTTATTTCCTTCTAAAGGGGGTAAAATGTCTATAAATGGGGTGTTTATTTTCAAAAATTTACACCTTAATTAACTCCACACCACCTATCCTATACATTTCTTGGTACTATGTTAGTGATCTTAGTTACATTAATTTTTATCAAGGTAAAAATTTATAATATTAGAAAATATATCAATTTTTGGGATATATAGCTAAATAATCTTTCATCATATGGAGAACTAATAAAACGTGATCATATTAATAATATTTAATGGTCTGAATTATAATATTTTGAAGATATAATTGAGATTAAATCTTGGATCTCTTTATTGAGTTTTTCCTATGAATATATATGGAATTAAAATGAGTGACCAATAAGGAATCTTTTGACTATGGTGTAAAACATCATTCTAAAGAAGATACAAAAGAAGAAACATTATATAGAGATATCCTTTATAATAATTTCATTAATGCTATTACTTTTACAAATTATAAAGATATATGAGAAAAAGTCCCTAAAACATATGTAGTATACATCAAGGTAAATGAGGATAATATACAATATATAACCTAATGAATGAATAAAAAAAATTATTTCATATAATCATTAATATAATTGGATCAACGTCAAGTATCTTTGAAATTATTTAAGATATTTAAATTATGAAGAATATATTAATATGTATTATATCAATATAAAATTCAATGGTTTTGAAAAATAAAAGATATCATCTATGTCAAATTACTCAATATTTGTAAAATTAATCAAGTGTACTCTGAAATTTGATTAATTCAAAAAGGGATATTTATCCATTCATCTAGAGAAGAATAATTTAATGTTATGGGAAATATATATATATAAGCTTATTTACATGTCATTTATAGATTTTTATCATTAGTTATAAATATATTAAAGATATAAAATGATACATTCTAGGAGAAACAAGAAATTTATTATTTTAAATGTCGTAAAATTAGTTACATCATTATGAAGTTCCCAAGAGAATAAGTATAAGAATACAAAAATATTTTTATCTAAAGGTTATGGAATAAAATATTTTTCCCAAATGAATAATATATAATATAGATTTGGTAAAATACTAGAAATAATGTTCAAAATTATAAGTTGTGTGAGGAAAGGGGGTGTCTAAAAAATCAACCTATGGGTAGAAGAAATATATTCTAATTCTAATTCATAATATGTATCATTTGATATGGTGGATAAATAATAAACTAAAGATATTAATGGGGACCAATAAGTTAGTGTTGTGGATATAGGTATTAACATTAATGGTTCTATTGAAGGGTTGTACTTACAAATAAAAAACAAAATGAAGAATATGAAATTGAGAGGAACTACTGATAACGTTTTTAATCATGAAATTAAAACATCTAAAATTAAATATTTATTTAAATAGAAATCAATAGTTCAATAATATTTAGTAGGTATCTCCAGTTCAATGAAAAATACTAAACAAAAAACCCTGATGATTGATGTTATTAGTTATTCCCTTTAATAATAAATAAATACAATTAAATGTATCTAATAAAATTTGTTAATTGTAAAAAATTAATGTTAATAGATATATGGAAATTTTAATTTTAGTTAATTTAAAAGTAAGCTAATAAAATAAACATCTTAAAAAACCATAAAGATAGTAAAGGAATATATATGGAACAAAATTATTTATGAAAGAAAAAAATGGACCTTGATGGGATGGATTGAAATCCTAAAAATTCAATATGAATATAATTTTATTATGTTACTTTGAGAAAGGAATGTAAAAGCGATGATTGAAAATCACAAAAAATTTCATTTATATTAACTCAAAAATATAACAGTTACGATGAAAGTGTACAATAGATCCGAGAAAATATTCTAATTGACGAAGTATCAATTTTACTTGTTTTTGGTTAACATTCGGATAGATTAAAAAGTATTTATTAATTATTTTATGGGTAAATAAATTTTAAGAAAAAATGGGGAAAATAAATTATACTCAACAAAGAAGAAACAACAATAATTAGTACTTTAATTTAGGTTTTATTATATCCAAGAAAATGTATATTTTTTAGGAAGATAGGAATAATAGATATTTATGTAAAAATAGATATTGAAAGCATATAAATATATTATAAATAATTCAATAATAAATTTTAATTACTTAATTAAGAAGAATAATTGAATTTTTGACTTATTATGAAAAAAATGAAATAATTAAAGATGAAAATTATCAGTATGTTTTGAAATGAATAAAATTTAAAAATAATGAGATAGTAAACATAGTAGAAGGATAATTAAAACCCTGAATTATTTATATAACATGGATCCATAAAAATGGATGTTATACACATATGACAAGTAATGTAAATTTTCTAATTAATTTGATGAATCATGTGGATAAAATAGTTTAATTCAATTATAATAGAGCATTCGATATCAATTAAATTAGAATAAAAAAGATAACTAAGAAATATTAAAAAATAATTTATACACTCTTTGTGGATTCAATCCTTTCAACCTTCTAATTTTGATTCATTTATGTGATTTTAAAAAAATGTGTCTTTTAAGGAGAAATTTTTCATTATCAATAATGAAAAAAGAGGTGTTTTGGTTCAAGGTGGGACTAATAAACTTATATGTGAGATAGATATAATTGAAAATATATATTCCTTTTTTTATCAAAGCATATAATAGATTATAGAATCCTTTTCAGGGATTTATACACTAATATGAAGGTATAGTGAGAGAATAAATGTCATGATTTCATAAAAATAAATCTAATTTTTAATACTTATAAATAAGATAATAAAATAGCTATAATTCTTCTTGATGCGTGTAGTGTCTCTTCTTAGTTCACCACCACATTGACCAAAACAAGTGATAAAATCCTCATGCATGTTTATGCACAATATAAAGGTATTCGAGTAGTGAAAAGGATCACTATATGTAATGGGGATATTGTACCTTCCCTAGTTTAGAAAACCATATATTACAATAGAAGAAGTTACATAAAAAAATATCTTAACATAATAGTAGTATAAATGAAAAATAGATGTTACTAATATGTGTCATCCAAAAGTAAATATCAATTATCTTGTTATAATATAATAACCTACTATATTAATCATATAATACATATGAGCATATAGAAAATGTATTGTGGGAATATCATTAATAATTTCTTTTTTTAAAATAAATATAAATAATAAGATAACCAAAAATTTTATTTAAGTCATGTCATGGTCCTATCACACATCTCTGACATGAAATCCCAGAATAACCATCAAATAGGTGGCATATCACTTACATGTATCACAAACCAAAAATTTTCTTGGGTACCATGACTCCTGTGAATGGTGTCACTATAACATAATAATCCACCACCAATGACAAAACTAAAACATCCTGTAACTAAAAATGTATTGTTGATATAGAATTGTAATAAAACAAATAAATTAATAAGATATCACATAATTGAATAATAATTATCTAGATCATGTATTTCGTGTATGATTTGGAATATAATGGGATGGGATTATATACCCATAGTCAAAATAAACCCCAAGGTTGAATGATACATCACTCATAAAAAAATAAAGGTTAATGTTTTATACCCAAAATTTACAACTCAATGAATGATGAATCACTATTATAACCCTTCTAGGTTAATGATTCATCACTAGTGAAAAACAGAAAGGAAGAATAAATAATAACTTGGTGAATGAGGTATCATCGCTTCGGGTGGAATATATACCACCATTACTAATGCTTAACTAGATAATACTTCACTAATAAATTTTCAATGTGTATGATGCGCTGCAAAAAAAATCTATTTGTGACTGGGGCACCAAAAATATTAACTCCACTTGTGGATGGTACACCACATTTAACGAACACTATGTGGATGATTCACCTCAAATATAAATATCTTATTAGATGATGTACCATCACTAGAAATATCTATGTGGAAAAATCACTACAAACATATCATGGACAGAAGATTTACCCACACCAACTAGATAAAGGTGGATGAGGTACGACCAATACATCATCTTCATGATGAATTATAGATCATTGATGAAGCTTATGAGGATGAGATAACTCTAATCCAACTCTAGGTATACTATGTTCCACTATACCATCTTATAAAGTGTACAAGATACAACCTATATACCATATATGGATGATATACCATGAAGAAGTCATTATAGTGAATTATTTTTCACTTATATCCAACACTTATCAATAAATATTATTTAGCATATAGAGGATCCTACTCTCAAAACACTATCCCACTTATGTTCTTGTTTATGGGCCATTTGAACCCTATTCTATCACATACCCATGATAATATTCAAAAATAAAAGGTATAAGACCCTATGTGGGGCTCTTAAGATCACAAATAAACCCAAACTACCAATTATAGTTTTCTAGCCACAATTCCAAAATAACACATTTACATAAAATAATTATTGGTGAATAATATTTTCAATTAACACCTCGCAAAAGAAGAATCACAACCTAAAAAAACATACACATCCCTCAATGTATAGATAAACCTTTTTTATAATCTAATCTATAGATACTGACATGGTTAGTGAAGATGCGTTTCATGTGACACATTAAGTCTAATAAATACCTAGAAGGATAGATATGGATCAACTACCAAGGAATTTTTAATTTATTCCACCAAATATGTCTGAATTCTTTGAATTATATGTGTATAAATAAATAAAACTAAAAGAAAACCTAAAACTAGTGAATAAATAGATAAAAATGTTGTAAATATTTAGAAACAACAAATAAAAAGAAGAGGAGTCATAAAATAATCTCAAGTGATCACCTAGAAATATTTCAATTGAATCTAGTGATAAACACTAGATATATCCACTATAAAAGATAAGAATGAGAGTGAGAGATAAAGGGACATGTAGTATGGAAAAAATGAGAAGGGAGGGGATATTTTAATTTAATTTATTTTATAAAATTATTTTCTTGTTTAAATTGTTTAAAAACACATCATTAACACACTGGGTACCTAATACCCTTAAACATCCCATTCTAGCATCACCAGAAACATGGTGGACCTCACAAAACCACCCTATAACATGGGGGCTGGCCGATTACCTATAACCAGACCTATGAATCCCTGAACCCATGCTTATGGGTTCAACGAATAAAAATGTTGTGTATTTTTTTATAAAATATAACTAAAAAATAAATAGATAATTTTACATATAAGGACCTTTTCTAGTCTTGGTTTTGGATAATTATACATATACATTACATTTTATCAGAACTGTACAAAAATAAAACAAAACAACAGAAACACTTCGGGTGTGCTAACTCTATAAGAGAAGCAAACACCTTTATAAAATTCTACTAAACATGTGGAAAATAAATTTTAATCATAGGTTGAATATTTAATTTTCCAAATAAGGGGTTTCAATTTTTTTTACAAATACCCTTATTTGAAAACTATAAATGTGTTTTCAAAAAAATCATCTAATAAAAATCAATTTGTTGAAATTGTTTTCAAATAATAAAACAAATTTATAAATATTCTCATATAGTGTATAATAATTTTAAAACCATTTCATTTATCCATTTTTAATATAATAATTTATATAGATTAATCAACATACTCCGCAGGCTATAATAAAAACCATAATTCCACTTATGTTAGGTCAGAATAATACAAATATACACAAGAGGGGGTGAATTATATCTTTTCTATAATGTTCACATATTCTAGATTTTGACTCTATATTAGATTTATGTAGATATGAAACATTTTATTCAATTTTTAATATGATATTCTGATAAAAAAGAATGAACACACTACTTTTCTATTGGTTTGGGGTATAAAGATCCTCCAGTCCACTCCATCAATGCTCTCTCTATGAGATTGGTGAATTTTACTAGAATGGTCTGCTTATCACAATACCTTAAAATACACAACAGAGTGAAGGTAGTTGATACCTTTAAAAAAAAGCTAAAATAGATCCTAATGGTTCTATTATAGGGAAATAGTTATCCACAACTTAGTATAAGAATCTGAACTTCAATGAAATTGAGTATGCGTAGTTCTAACTCTAACAAAGTGAAAAGAGTTTGATTTTTTGATCGTTTGGGTTGAACATCACAATTGCAGCAGAAACAACTAACCGTAGATGAATCATCTTCTTTAGAAATTAAATACTTCAAGATAAAATAATCCTAAAGTGATCCTAATTTCAAACGATATTCAATAATATTTGTAATCAACAAGCATCAATTTCCCAGTAGTATGAGGCTGAGAAATGCATATCTCTAAAGTGCATCCTATTTCAAAAAATAACAATGCTGAATATTCTTTGCAGTAGATTTGTATTCAAAATATATTCATAGGTATACAATCATATATATTTCAAAATAAATAGTGATAGAATATATGGAGAAAAAAGCCTACTTTAGTATTCTAGATCTAATAAAATCACCGATATATCACAAATATTCAAATATGAATCGATTAGGGATGTCATAACTTCCCTTAAAAATAAGAGTGATTTTCTCAAATTAAAATGAATCTTTTAATCAATTGTAAACGAGCTTTGAATTGATCTTTAATTATGTCAAGGCCTTTACAGAAATCTCAAGTAAAATCATTGATTTAAATTTATTTCATTGAAAAGTAAAACACATGGTTCCTTCATAAAACAAAAAAATACCAAACATAGGGTTCTACTGCATAGAATTTATTCTTCAAACATATAATTGACAACGTAGGGTTGATCATTAATGTAAGGTTGATGAACTACATGTTTGTTTCCTAAAATGCAGTTTTCCTAACTTACATTGGGTTTATTAACTACACTTTTCTGATAACATAGGGTTGAAGATCCATATATGTTGTTCCAATAACATGGTCCATTCATTACTTTAAATTTATCAATGTATGGTACATTCCTTATGCGTTATTCTGAACATTGGATTCATTCATTACGCTACGCTTATTAATGTATAATATGAAGAATGTTTCATGAAAACAAAAAAACAGTTCCAAATGATTTGACAAATATTCCATATAGATTAATAACATGAAAATAATTTCAGAATAAATATTTAAAAGAATATTAATTTCTTAAAATTCACGTAAAGTATTATCACTAGTAAAACTAACAATGGTATGTACGAGCATCAAAATCAATAAGATTTATAGAGTATTGTTGAGATAATAAATGCCCAATAACTTCACCATATCACATGTGAGACAACATCCCCTTAGGGTCATGGCTTTACTCCCCACACCATTACATATTATTTGATATTCTAGTTCCAACTTTAAAAAATATAATGGTCCCACCTTTCTCACTCATAACCCAAAACCATTAAAAGATCATACATAAATTATTTTAGTTAAATAAAATATTCATACCATAGCATAAATGATTTCCCATAACATTCAAGAGAATTCCATACCTTTATAGAATAACATTAATTTTAAAATGGCTAAAAAATTGCATATAAATTTAAAAAAAATCACTGATACTAAATACATGAAATGTAAATGATATATATTTAGATGATGTCCATAACTAATTATGCATAACATTCATGGATATCCACGAACATTTTTCACATGAAATGATAAATTTTATTTAAAATTAATGTAAATAGAAATCTCACATAAAATGAAAACTTTTATTCACATTAAATAATGAAAATAACATTGAATTAAAATTAAATACCCTATTTTTAACAAAATAGGGAAATAAGATTAATAATATATGATCATAGATTGGTTTCACAAGACCAATTTTCTTTCAATGATTTTAAAATAGATCCAAATATTATATATGTATATATAAAAATACATATTGAGTTCTTTGAAAATATTTATATGATTGGATTTTCATAGAAGGGTTGTAAATAAAAATAAATCATTGAAAAAAAATTAAAGAATTAACTTTTGAAAACACAACCAAGTTAATGTTTTTGACATCTTTATATTATAAATTCTAAAATTGATAGATCTATAGATAGATATATATATTTATATAAATATATACAACTTTTTATATGAAAATAATCCATTTCAAAAACATTAATTGAAAAATAGATTGATAAATAAAAATAATCTCTTATATGTTACTGGAAACCGAAACCGGAAGGGAACTCATGCCTGATAGGTGAACTCGAACAAGTGGAGTGGTTTGGATTGGGTTTTCTAATGAGGTAGGATGGTTTCTCCCTATGTCAGACATATTTATAAACAAAATCATATGTTGGTGAGACTCTAAGAGAAGCTGACTTTTTCTTATGCATTCCACATCAAACACACTCATTATATGTATATTATATATATATATATATATATATATATATATATATATATATATATTATTTTTCCTAAATGGCATGAAGACATCATAAGAAGTTGGGATACCTTTTTTTGTTTCCACACCCACTCTAGACCGTCTTGTGAGTCACCTTTTTAATTTTTATTAATAATAATTTTTTTGTTTTATTGTTTGTCTCGTTTTCTACATTTTTTATCTTGATATTTTTTTTGTCATTTCACATTTTCTCTTTCTTCCCTTTTTAAATCTCTATTTTATTTTTTTTAAAACCATCATATCATGTATTTTTTAAAATTTTTAGCATTTTAAACACATTGATATTTATATTAAATTTATTTAGTTTTTTAAACATTTATATATATATATGTGTGTGTGTGTGTGAAATTCATTTTTATAATAATATAATAATATATATTTATATTTTCAAAATTATATAAAACAAAAAACATAATAAATTTTCATATATTTATAAAATATATTATCTAAATAATTGTTATAATAATTTTCTTAAAAAAAATTGTTTTACTGTTAGCTGTTACTATTATTATTATCATTACCTTTAATTAATTTATCAAAATTTTAATCATTTAAAATTATAAATAATTCATTTATTTAAATTAAAATTCGTGTAATTTATTTATTAAATTAAATTTTATATAAAGAAAAATAATTCAACAGTTTATGAAAATCAATTATATTTAAATATATCACGTAATAAAATTAACTAAAGAAAATCAATTATTTAATAAAAATAATTTTTCATAAATTAATATTATTTTATGCAAGTATTATTTCTAATATTAAAATTTTAGAAATAAAATAAAATAAATAAAATTATCTACTTATACATCTAATTTAAAATAAAAGGGAATTTATATACACAATAATATTTAAATTAACAAAAATATTTCTTGAAAAAATTTAACATATTCAATACATTTAGTATTGTAACATTATTTTTAAAAAATAATTTAGGATTATTTTAAAAATAAATTTATTTATGTAATATATTAATTTATTTTTATTTGATATATAAAAATACTATCTCTTAAAATACAAAGTAATATTTTATAATTGAGATAAAAAATTATTTTTTTTACAGAAAATAGTTTAGTTTCATAAAATTATTTAATAAAAATAATTATTTAAATTATAAAAAATAAACCCTTAATTAAAATAAATTTACTATTTGAATTTCTTGGGATGTTTCATTCTGCTACCCTTAAAAGAATTGGTCCTTCTCAAGACATTCGTCAGACCCTCTAGAATTCTGAATTTTTATCTTCAGAATTAAAAAAACTAGATGCTAAAAATTTATATACTCTACTGAGAACATCTAATCTCCAAAGTTATCTAAATTGTCCCTATGATTCTAAGTGGGAATCCCCAAACTTTTTCTTCTATGTTTATCACATACAAATTTTGTGAATTTTTTTTGTAAAAGAAATCTGAAAAATAAATAGATCATTTAATATATGTGGTCATTTTCCCATCTAGGTTTTTGAGAGTTAGACATTTTCATTACATTTTATCAGAACTATAAAAAATAAAATAAAACAAATAATTAAATTTGGGTGTGCTAACTCTAAAAGTGAAGGGAACGCCTTTGGAAAATTCTACGAAACCTTGTGGAAAATAAATTTTAAACATTGGGTGAGAATTTAATTTTTTCAGTACAGGATTTTAAAACCACATATAAGTACCCTTCTTTGAAAACTATAAAATTTTTTTCAAACAAATCATTTTATAAAAATAAATACTTAGAAAGGGTTTTTAAATAATATTGTTTTTAAATATAATTATATAGTGTATCGTAATTTGAAAAAAAATGGATTTCTCTATTATGGAAATAATAATTCTTATGGATTAATCATGATACTCAGTAGACCATAATTAAAAAAATATGGCTAATTAACCATATTGCATGTGGGACAGCACCCCCTTGGGGTCATGGGTTTACTCCCCATACCATAACATAACATTCGATACTCTAGTTCCAACCTTAAGAAAACATTTTAATAGTCCATCCTTTCTCACTCATAGCCCAAAAAACCATTCAAGGATCATACATAAATCATTTTCATTGAATAAAATATTCATACCATATCATAAATGATTTTAAATAACATTTAATAGAAATATACACCTTTATAGTATCACATTAATTTAAAAATTTCATAAACACAATTGTATTGAAATTTAAAAAAATTACTTATACTGAATGCTTGCAAATTCACTGCTATATATTTATATGATGGACATATCTAATTACGCATTACATTCATGGATATTCAAGATATTTTTCATATAAAATGATAACTTTTATTTAAAATATTGTAAATATAAATTCCACATAAAATGATAACCTCTATTCACATAAAATAATGACTATAACATTGAATTAAAATCATATAAAATATTTTTAACAAAAAGGTTTATAATATTTCTAATATGTGATCATAGATTGGTTTTAAAAGAACAATTATCTTTCACGTATTTTAAAATAGATCACAATATTATATATGTATATATATAAATACATATTGAGTTCTCTGAAAATATATTGATGATTTTATTATCTTAGAGGGGTTGTAAATAAAATCAATGCTTTGAAAATAAATTAGAGAAATTATTTTCGAAAACACAACCTTATTATAATTTTTTATATCTTTATATTATAAATTATAAATAGGATATATATATATATACACATATATGTAACTTTTTATATCAAAATCATCACTTTCAAAAACATAAATTTATATATAAATTGATAAATAAAAATAATTCCTTACATGTTATTATAAACCAAAGTGGGAAAATAACTCATACTTGCTAGGTGAGCTCAAACTAGTGGAGGGGTTTTAATTGGGTCTTCTAATGAGGGATGAGGGTTCCTCCCTGTGTGTGACATATTTGTATAAAAAATCATTTGTGGGTTATCTTCTAAGAGAAGATGAGTTTTTTGTGCATTCCATGCCAGAAAAACTCATTATATATATTATATATATATATATAATTCCTAAATATTGTGAAGAATTCATAACAAGTGGGAATCCTTTTTTTGTTTCCACACCCACTCAAGTCCCTCCCATGAGTCACCATTTTTTTAATGTCTCAGATCCGTGTGCCACTCAATGGGTGCCCCGAACCTGGTTGGTCACATGACCGAAAGCACATTTCCCCAAATGCTAGAGGCTGCTGACTAGCAGTGAGGGACCAGGTCTGATAGTGGGGAAACTATGCCCTCATTTTTCAAAGTGTAGTGCAGAGGAATAAAATATATAAACATATAATCTGTGGAAGCAGTAAACAATATTCAACTGAAATGGACAACGAAAGTAAAAGAGAACCAATAGTAATATATATAAAGATGCAGCATGTCACTAATTCTATGAAAACAGCCAGAACAAAATACACTGCAATACAATACAATATGACACAATACAACTCAAAGTACAAGGCACCACCAAACAAAAGAAAGTAGACTAAACAAAACGCAACAACCTCACAAGCCTAAGATCGATCTCATGCTCTCCTACTCCTCTACTACAATGAAGTACCTATATATTAACCCATTTCCATTATCCATACCTGCAGAAATGTAATCTATTTGGGGCTGACGACATGACCCCAAACAGGGTGTGAGAAATAAATCCTAGTAGGGAACAACCAAAGGCCCATGCCCAACTGTCAGTGAGAATGTGCAACAATAGTGTGCAAAAGTAAATGCAATAAACTAAGAAGTATTCAAAAGTAACTGACTTTACTAGTCATATTTCCATTTTAATAATCATTTAACCATTCTATTTAATAACATTTTGTGCTAATCAGTACCAAGCCCTCAGGCCAATTAGAACCTTGCCCTCAGGATAATATAATAAAACCACGCCCTCAGGCTTGCCCTTAGGCTACTATAATAAAACCACGCCCTCAGGCTTTCCCTCAGGAAATTATAATAAAACCACTCCCTCAGGCTTTCCCCCAGGCTATTATAATAAACCCACACCCTTAGGCTTTCCCTTAGTCTATTATTATAAAACCACACCCTCAGGCTTAACAAAAAATGGCCTTAGGCTAAAAAGAACATTGCCCTCAGGCGTAAGTAACTGGGCTGATCACAATAGATAATCAAGAGATTATATAAAATTCCTCTCAAGGGAATTTAAATCATGCTATATTTTACATTATACCCTCGGGTAACCTGGCCAAATGGCTAAATAGAGGAACGCACCCCCGGGGTGGTCCTGGATCCAAGCAGTGATCCCAAACAAAAGTTATACCTATTCATTAAACTATCTATGCAATTCTAGGTATTTAATTACGCAAGGCCTCATCCACATGACACCCTCAACATGGGTGCGTATCACATTGCTACACAAAATATGCAACAGTTGGAATTAAACACCAGACCACCTACCCTGATTGCCCCTAATTGTTATACGCGAACGACGCTCCTTGAATCGCACAAGAACTTCATAGATCTAAGGTGAACATAACCTCTTTCAATCTCAAATAACTTCCTTTATATGAATAATTTTCAAGAACTATGCAAGGAGGAGGAACAACGCACCCGAGTGGTTCCAAAGAGATCGACGGTGCAGAAAACTGGTTCCTGGTGTGCGTTCGGGAGGTCCTCCAAGCTCCGACCGTCTCTCCCAAGCTTTACTTCAATTATATGCCTTCTCTATGAACAGGGGAGGCTAATGCCTGTTTTAAGTGAAAAAATAGACTACACGACGTGTACTATTGAGTACACGATGTGTACTTCCCATTTTTTAACTGTTCCTATGGTGGCTTCTTTCCACCGCGGCACTGTTCATCTGCCGACCTGAGTACACGACGTGTAATACCTGAGCACACGACGTGTACTATCATTCATCTCCCACTGCCTTACTATTTGCCTGCCGAATGAATACACGACATGTACATACACACTACACAGCGTGTAGTCGGTTTTTACATCTTTCATCTTCAGCATGGCTACACACCATGTGTACTCATCTCACAAAGCCAAAGTACACAACGTGTGAAAAAGTACATGGCGTGTACCCACAAAAAGTTTGATTTGTCCCCATTTTCTTTATTTTCTCAAAAACATTAAAGGAAAAGGAAAAGAAGAAACTAGTACCTAGTGAATAAGAACCAGGTTCTTACAAACTTCCCCCCTTAAAGAAATTCATCCCTGAATTTCCCTTTTATGGGGGTGAAGAAAAAGCTCCGAACAAATCTTGCCACTGAGAACGTACGTCGGTCTCCCACTCCCAAGTTTCATCATGTACTCATCCATGTTCTATACCACCCATACAAGATGAACTGACTGGCCTCAGAGAACCTTCATGCTTCTATCCATGATATTAATCAGATGCTCCTCAAAGGATGCATCAACTTGTATCTCAACCTCCTTAGGCTGAAAGACGTTAGATGGGTCTGAATGATAACGGTGCTACTGAGATATATGGAAGACGTCGTGCATGGCCTGGTACCTCTGTGGTAACTGTAACCAATAGGAAACCGTCCCGACTCTCTCCAGAATCTCAAATAACCCCACATACCTCGGTGAAAGTTTACCCTGTCTTCTGATCTGTCTGTGTCCCAACCTCGGAGAAACACAGAAGAAAACCTGATCCCCGACCACGAACTCCAAGGGTCATCTATGGCGATCAGCATAAAATTTCTGATGAGACTATGTGGTAGCCATTCGCTTCTGAATCAACTGGACCTGCTAAGAAGTCTCCTACACGAGAGATGGTCCTAGTAGAGCTACTCTACCTACCTCCATCTAGCGTAAATGTGATCATCATGGCCTACCATATAAAGCCTCATAAGGTTCCATCTCAATAGTTTCCTGAAAACTATTATTATAGGCAAACTCATCTAGGGGTATATGATTCTCCCAGGAGCCCCCAAAGTCTAGGACACATGAACACATCATGTCCTATAGTACCTGTATCGTACGATCTGACTCACCATCGGTCTGAGAGAGGTATGATGTGCTCAGAAGCACCTATGTACCCAGTGCCCTCTGAAAACTCTGCCAGAAACAAGATGTAATATGGGAATCCCTATCAGAAACGATAGAACGAGGGACCCCATGAACACGTACAATATATTGGATATACAAATTCTTGAGTTCGTCAACACTGAAGGTCTCGTTGATCAGAAAAAAGCGAGCTACCTTTGTGACTCTGTCCACAACAACCCACACAACATCATTGCCTCAAGGTGACCTCGACAACCAAGTCACAAAGTCCATCATGAAATCATCCCATTTCCACTCCGGGGTGGGTAACTTCTATAACAATCTGGCTGGCCTCTGATGCTCCGCCTTCACCTACTGACAGGTGGAACATATTGTAACAAAACCAGCTACTTTCCTCTTCATGCCCGACCACCAGTACTGACGTCTCAAGTCACGGTACATCTTGGTGACTCCAGGATGAACTACCCAAACTGAAGCATGAAATTACCACATCAACTCCTCACGTATAACCCCTAGAACCCACACTTGTCCATGGAAATGAAATACCTCATCATCACCTATTGTCTAACTAGGAGGAGGGTCCTCACTTACCATCGACTCCAGTAGAACTAGGCCTTCTGAATCAGACAGCTGTCTCATACTCACTCTATCCAAGAGGGTAGAAGTCACAGCTAAAGATGAAATATAGGTTTTCACCTGACTGTCATGCACCTCCAAATGCATCTCAGAGAACAAGGCCATAATATGCCACTGATCACTAGCCTCCTGCACTGCCTATATTCGAGTCTTCATGCTCAGTGCATCAGCAACTGCATTACCCTTACCTGGTGTATAGGCAAGCTCAAAATCGAAGGACTGAAGGTATTCGAACCACCTTCGCTACCTCAGATTCAAGTCACACTAAGTAAGGATATATTTGAGACTTTTATGGTCGGTGAAAACCAGAAAATAATCTCCCAAGAGATAATGTCTCAAACAACATAACACATGAACAACTACAGGCAACTCAAGGTCATGTGTTGGGTAATTCTTCTCATGTGGCCTCAACTGCCGAGACCCATACGCAACTACTCGATCTCCCTACATCAACACAGCTCCCAATCCAATACCTGATGCATCACAGTAAACTGTATAGCTCTTTCCCTGATCTGGAAGTATCAGGATTGGTGCTGATGTCAACCTTCCCTTCAACTCCTAGAATGCTATCTCGCAAGCTTCCATCCAAACGAACTTCACACCCTTCTTAGTCAAACACATCAATGGCGCTGCTAAGCGGGAGATGTACTGTATAAAATGCTTGTAGTAACCATCTAGCCCCATGAAACTTCGTATCTCAAACATGTTCTTAGGTTGCTCCCATGAAACTACTACTCTCGCCTTCTATGGGTCTACTGCAACTCCTGCCTCGGAGATGATATGACCCAAGAAGTGAATCCGGTCCTTCCAAAAGTGGCACATTGAGTTCTTAACATATAGTCGATGCTCTCTCAGTGTACTCAGAACGATATCAAGATGGGTGGCATGGTCGTGTCGAGTGTGAGAGTACACCGAGATATCATCCACAAATACTACCAAAAAAGAATCTAGATAAGGATGGAACACATGATTCATCAGATCCATGAAAACTGCTGGTGCATTAGTAAGCCCGAACGGCATAACCAATTACTCATATAGACCATACCTACTCATGAAGGCTATAATTGGTATATCAGATGGTCCAATACGCAACTGATGATATCTAGATCTCATGTAAATCTTCAAGAACACTCATGCACCTCTAAGTTGATCAAAAATATCATCAATCCGTAGTAAGGGATATCAGTTCTTAACCGTTAACGGGTTCAACTTCTGATAATCCACACAGAGTCGGAGGGTACCATCCGCCTTCTTCGCAAAAAAGACCGGAGAACCCCAAGGGGAAGTATTGGGTCAGATAAAACCCTTTTATTCTAACTCCTCTAACTATCGCTTGAGCTCCTGTAACTCAGCTATATCCATCCTATAAGGAGGAATGGACACAGGTGCCACTCCTGGCACAAGCTCAATAGAGAAATACACCTCATGATCTAGAGGAAGTCCTGAAAAGTCATCCAAGAAGACATCCCTGAAATGGTCAACCACTAGAGGGAAATCCTGCTGAAAAGTCCCCTGATCATCCAGATATAAACTCACAATCAGGGTTGTGACTCCACCTCGCCCATGATGCTCTGGTCTAGCTTGACTCGCCTGAACATCCCAATCGCCTTTGTATAGAAACTCTCCACCTTCTAGTGACGTGAAACACACCCTGCGATGATAACATTCTACAAAGGCTTGAAAGGGACCCAACCAGTCCATTCTGAGAATGACATCATAAGCTGTTATCTCTAAGACCTAGAGGTCCCATAGAAAGTGGCACCCAACAACCTCATGGGGGAACTCCTTTCACTGATGCACACATGTCATTCTCATCCCCAACAAAGAGTCTATCATCATAACCTCAGAAGAAAAAGAAACACAGAGCCCAAGGCTCTCCACAACAGGCACAAATAAAAATCTATGTGTAGAACTCATATAAAAAAGTACTAGAGATAAGACAAAAGCTATTAGAATAATACCTCTGACAGTAGAAGTTATGAGATCCTTCTCTTGTTGGGGTTTTTGCACTGCATATGCCTGCCCAGTGCCGCGACCCTATGACACAGCCTGGCTACCCTAAGCTATCCTGCCCAGCTGCCTCTGAGATCCCGGTGTCAGGATACCACGCCCACGACCACCTCTGCTTGTATGTCCTAACATATCCCAGTTCCTAGACTGGTAAGAAGCTACTAGTCCTGCTCCCACATGCAATGTCTGCACAGAACCCCTCTCACTAGACACTGGTACTAACGCCCTGCAAAAGTGCTGCAGATGACCCATCTTACCACAAGCTCAGTACTCCACTGGGTCTTGAGGACACCGAGGTCTCTTGTTCACCCTCTCTACCACACTAGAAGCAAATGACTGGGACCCCTGAAGTAATGGCCTGGATAGTACTGCCAACATGAGAGAAACTCATCTGTCGCTTCCTCTTCCTTGTAGAAATAGTACCAGAAACTGGTGTCAAACCACCCTGGCCCAAACCACTAGCTTCCCGCAGGTTCTGCTCAGTAATCAGTTCCTGGTTCACAATAGCATGCACTTTTGGCAACCTCAAAACATTAACTAGTGCTCGGATGTCATATCGAAGACCATCCTCAAATCGTCTGGCCCTCAACCTCTCATCACCCACCAGAACGGGTGCAAAACGCTGACGCTCGGTAAAGCGAGCAGAATAGTCCATCCCTTACATGGAACCCTGCTTCAGATTCATAAACTCTCAAGCTCGATCTGCTCGCATCGTCTCCAGAAAGAAATATTCGTAGAAGACTACTTTAAAATCTTCCCATGCCATGTCTCTGTGATGCTCTGATTGGGTGGTAACATCCCACCACCTCTTGGAGGAATCACGCAACATATATATATCAATCTTGACCCTCTGCCCTGGAGGTGTCTCTAGATGCTCGAAAATAGTCTGCACTGAATCCATCCATGACTCTGTAGCCTGTGGTCTGCCATCATTTGAAAACGTATGATAATTCTGCTGCTGGAATATACGCGTTAGCTCTGACATAGATGTGACGGCCTGCGGTGCTCCCTTGGAAGGTCTGCATGAACCGCATGAAGCCTTCACGGAACTGCACCTCCATGCCTGTGTCCGGTATAATGGCCGGCGCCACACTTTGCACTGCTGGAGGACCAATTGGTAGCCCATGGCCTACCATTTATGAAGTATAATCATTGCCGCTCTCATGGAAAACAACTAGTGGTCGCCTCGACGACATTACTCTACATGGTAAAAAACATGCCTTAGATTTAAGTTTATCAAAGACTGAAAACTAGGGGACCAAAAAGGGAACAAGAGGAAGAAGGAATTCAAGATTTTTAAAACAAGACTACACGGTGTTTATATTAACTCCACGGCGTGTACCTGGCTTTTATTCCCCTACCCAGGTCCTTCTACACGGCTTAGCCATACAACTCTCTTCTAAAATAGACTACACAGAGTGTATGCCATCTAAACAGAATTTATGGTTTTAAGTTCCAACTTCCTGTGTCGTTAGTGACATGGCCGGCTACTCGGCCCACACTACACATCATGTTACCCCCACACACGACGTGTGCACTACCCTGTTTCCCCAGCCACACGACTTAGTCCACACGGTCTCCTATCGGTAAGGAATACACAGAGTGTCCCTTAGGTACACATTGTGTTCAAGAAGAAGTAACACCAACCTGTGTTTCTTAGCTACACGGCTGGGTCCCCAGGTCAGACTACACGGCGTGTTCTAAGGTGGACACGACGTGTATGTCTCGAGGTATCCTCCGTCTGTGTTGTTAGTTACACAGATGGGCTCTTGGTCAACACTACACAGCGTGTACATCTGGTAAACGACATGTTTTCCCCAAGCCTTTCCCGTCCCCGTGTCCCTTCCCACACAGTCTATGACACTGGAAGAGACTACATGGCATGTACTGAGAGTACACAACATATACTCAAAAAGTTTTCATTTCTTCCCGAACAGAAGAACAAACAGGGTGTGTCCGAGGAACTAAACAGCGTGTATCCTGGGTTTCCCAGACAGTAAGCCTATGAAACTACTCCGAAACACAGAAAACACAAAGAAAACACCAAAGTAACAAATTCCGATCCGTGAGGGACCATACTCCCCATGAACCAAATTTTTGCATATTATACACGTTATAAACAAGTAAACAAGTCAAAGATCTACCAAATTCCAGTCATTGAGGGCCCATACTCCCCAAAAACCAAAGTTTGGTGTCTATAATATCAACAAAAATCCCGCAAAAGTACCCTATCACATAGCAGGTATTTATCAAACCAGCTATCACAACAACATACTTTTTCTAGCACAACAACTATCACAACATCATACATGTTCTAATGCGCCTACATGACATGGAACTATGCATGGCATGTAATTTCTAGCATGTTCCTAAATGATGCATGAGATCATATACTCTCATCTCATCGGATTGAAACTAAGAAGTACCCAGTATAAAAATATAACAACACACCACAAGTGCATCACCCAATGGTTAAAATCAAATCAACTATAAAATTAAAAAATTAGAAAAAATTGCAATAATCGAGGTAGACTGGATTTTCCCTGTACACGGGTGAGAAAATCCCGGGTGTAGCTTATTACCAACTACCAATTCTGTCCTACCCCTGACTAAGGATCCAAATAGTAAGTCAAAGAAAAGAACCCCTTTGATACCACTTTGTAATGTCCTGGATATGGGTGCCACTCGATGGGTTCCCTGAACCTGGTTGGTCACATGACCTCAAGCACATTTCCCCAAATGTCAGAGGCTGCCGACTAGAAGTGAGGGCCCAGGTTAGATAGTGGGGAAACTATGCCCTCATTGGTCAAAATGCTGCGCAGTGAAATAAAATATATAAACATACAATCATTGGAAGCAGTAAACAATATTCAATTGAAATGGAAAACTGAAGTAAAAGAGAACCAAAAGTCATATATATATAAAGATGCATCATGTCACTAATTCTATGAAAACAGCCAGAACAGAAGACACTGCAATACAATACAATACGATACAATAAAACTCAATGTATAAGGTACAACCAAACAAAACAAAGTAGAGTAAACAAAATGTAGCAGCATTGCAAGCCTAAGCTCGGTCCCATGCTCTTCTACTCCTCTGTTACAGTCAAGTACCTATATAGGGACCCTTTCCCTTATCCATACCTGCAAAAATGCAATCTTTTTGGGGACGAAGACATGACCCCAAATAGGGTGTGAGAAATAAATCCTAGTAGGCAACCACCAAAGGCATGTGCCCAACTGTCAGTGAGAATATGCAACAACAGTGTGTAATAGTAAATGCAATAAACTAAGAAGTACTCAAAAGTAACTAACATTACCAGTCATATTTCCATTTTAATAATCCTTTAACCCTTCTATTTAATAAGATTTTGTGCTCATTAATACCAAGCCCTTAGTCCAATCAGAACCTTGCCCTTAGGCTAATTTAATAAAACCACGCCCTCTGGCTTTCCCTCAGTCTATTATAATAAAACCATACCCTCCGGATTTCCATCAGGATATTACAATAAAACCACGCCCTCAGGCCTTCCCTCAGGCTATTATAATAAAACCACACCCTCGGGTTTAACAAACAATGCCCCCAGGCTAAAAAGAACATTGTCCTCAGGCGCAAGTTACTGGGACAAGCCCAATAAATAAGCAATAAATTATATAAAATTCCTTTCAAGGCAATTTAAATAAAGATATATTTTACGGTATACCCTCAGGTAACCTGTCCAAATGGCTAAACAGAGGAAGGCACCCCTGGGGTGGTCCTGGATCCAAGAAGTGATCCCAAACAACAGTTATACATATTCATTAAACTACCTATGAAATTCTAGGTATTTAATTATGCAAGGCCTCCCCAATACGACACCCCCAACATGGGTGCATATCATAGTGGTACACAAAACACACAACAGTTGGAATTAACCACCTGACCACCTACCTCGATCGTCCATGATCGGTATACACGAACGACGCTCCTCGAATCGCCCAAGAACAACGTAGATCTAAGGTGAACATAACCTCAGTCAAACTGAAATATCTTCCTTTAGAAGAAGAATTGGCAAGAACTATGCAAGGAGGAGGAAGAACGCACGCGCACGGTTCCAAGGAGATTGACGGTGCAGAAAATAGGTTCTCATTGTGCGGTCGGGAGGTCCTCTAAGCTCTGGTCATCTCTCCCAAGCTCTCCTCCGGTTCTAAGCCTTCTCTATGAACATGGGAGGCTATAGGCCATTTTAGGTGAAAAAACAGACTACACAGCGTGTATAATTGAGTAAACGGTGTGTACTTCCCATTTTTTAACTGTTCCTACGATGACTTCTTTCCACCACGACATTGTTCATCTATCGACCTGAGTACACGACATGTAATACCTGAGTACACGGCGTGTACTATCGTTCAACTCCCACCGCCTTACTATTTTCCTGCCGACTGACTACACGGCGTGTACATACCCACTACACGGCGTGTAGTCGGTTTTTACACCTTTCATCTGTAGCATGGCTACACACCCTATGCAATCATCCCACTTGGACAAAGTATACGGCGTGTGGAAAAGTACATGGCGTGTACCCACAAAAAGTGTGATTTGACCCCATTTTCCTTATTTTCTCAAAAAAATTAAAGGAAAAGGAAAAGAAGAATCCAGTACCTCAAGAATAAGAACTGGGTTCTTACAATTTTAATTTATTATTATAATCAATATTTTATTCATTTTATTTTTTTGACATGTTTTCTACCCTATTTTTTCATTTTTTAATTAGTTTTAACATTTAATGTTTTCTATTTCTTCTCTTTTTTAATCATCTCCATTAACATTTTTTATAAAACCTTCATATTAAGTTTTTTAATTCATTTTAGCATTTTAAAAACACAAAAATATGTATATATATTTAAATTTTTTAGGTTTTTTAAACAAAAACACAAATACAAATACAAACACAAACACACATATATTTATGAAATTAATTTTTTAAAATAATAATAATTATACATATTTATATATTTCAAAATTTTATAAAAAAAAACATAATTTATTTTCAGATATTTATAAAACATAATTTCTTAGAAATAATAATTATTTTCTTAAAAAACGTGTCTTAACCTTAATTATTATTATTATTATTTCAAAAAGTAATAATATTTCATGATAATATTATTCATAATATTAAAATTTTAGAGAAAAATAAAAATTAATTAAATTATCTTCTTATACCTATATCCTCAAATAAAATGGAATTTATAAACATAATATATATTATAAAAAAATATTTTTTCTTGAAAAATATTAATATATCCAAAAATTTAATATGAAAATATAATTTTAAATAAATAATTTTTTCTTATTTTAAAAACGCATTTATTTAAAGAATATATTAGTTTATTTTCATTTAAGATATAATAAAATTGTCTCTTAAAATAAAAATAAGATTTAATAATTGGTACAATTTTTTTTGATTACACAAAATACTTTAGATTCATAAAATTTTTTATTAAAAAAAATTCTTATAGATTATAGAAACAATAAATACCTAATTAAAATAAAAGTACTATTTAAATATCTTGGTATGTGACTAGACCATTGTGTATGTAGTGGTTTCATTCTTTATGATTAAAGTTCTAGAATCTTTTCTAACTTCCTAAAAATGAAAATGAAGCCCTCACCAACACATTAAAAAATATAAAACATTCATAATACATATTTTTTTTGATAATTAAATTGAAATAATACATCTTAAACATGTGTGGTATAATAACAACCTTACTATGTAGAAAATCACCACCGAGTTGTACTACTGAGCTTCATTGATCATTGAATATTTTATGTTACAACCACTATGATCACATAGAAGACTCATAGTCATAAGTGTCCTCCTTGATATCCTAGTGATACCACTACACATATATGATAAGGACTATCGTACCATATATATACATCTTACACTTGTCCACTATCTAAATAGGTTATTCGTCAAACAACACATATACCACTGGCTCAATGATATTGATCACATACATGGATTAGGGGTGAATCGTTGACGATGGGATACATAGATTACATCATGTATAAAACTATATCTATGAGGAAATTCAAATCATTATTCCACATTATTGATTCTTGCAACACCCTCAAATATCCCAACTAATATATAATTGAACCTAGAGGACCTCTGAATATGAAAACGTCCTAACTAAGTTTGAAACTATAGGGAAACCTTGTATCCCACCCAAAACAATAGGGTATGAGATTATCCATTAGAATAATATATCTCCCTTCTCAGTGAGGTTATAAATTACTTCCTGTTCAACTGGATATGCTACATCATCTCCTGAATGAGGCTCTCGGTAATAATAGTTGAAACCCCTACTTATATTCAGCATATAGAAAATACACTAACTTCATTAACCTATCCATGTTAAACTATACTATTTCACCACAATGGAATAAAAAATTAAATCTTATCCCAAATTCCAAGGTCACATCATGATACTCCAACTAAGGAATAGTAAGTGGTTAGAGAGAAACCATGGGTCATTGAATTCTTAACTTCTCCTTCCATTAGGTGAATTATTATAAAATGAATGCCATTGTGTTACTATTCATCATAATCCACCAATATTATATTTGGATATCATGATATAGCATATTAATCTCTATGTGAATAGCTCATCTCAAGGCATATGAACCCCTTCTGAACTCCTTGAATTTGCTCATGAGGACTATCACACAACCACATAGATAAAATATCATCACCAAAGTCAAGGGATTAATAAATTTGTGACTCCATAATATATATATATATATCATCCCTCATCATGAAATAGTATCAATCATATATATGACACTCTATCACCCTCTCAATAAGTGAAAATGAAAGGATAAAGGATGTCATGGGTGATCTTACCCAATAATTATGAACATCAAGGTACATCCATATGAAGGGGAAAAACACATACCACTTGATACTATAAAAATACATCAACTTCCCATTAGTTATTATAATCATTAAATAGTCAAAGAAATTACCTTTCGAAGAGGTATATTCCATCACAAAATTAAAAAATTTAAGTTTCTTTACCCCCTCCACTAGCAACGGTTATATCCATGATTTCAAATATTATATTAAGACATTATTTTTAGTATAAAACATGAGAGTCTACAACAATAGGTAGTGATCCCATTATATTATCTTTTTCACTACTACTCCTTTATTTTTATCATGTGTTGGGTTATTACTATCATGTGGAACCAACTACCAAGACTCATAAGAGACAACTCACATTCCTTGCATAAATAATACTCCAATACTAAGTCTTGGTGTTACACATTAAAATTTTTATTGAATACATATCAAATTAATGGTAAATATCAAACTATATATTAACATCCCCTTCAGAATCTATAAGTATATCTCATAATATTTTAACTACTCAAAATCCATCCACTTCTTCATCAAGCCAATTTTTTGTACTGAAAGTCAGCATGATTTGAGGATGGAACTGTAGTAGTAACCTAAAAACACTAGAAAACTAAATATATAAAAAAATTATCATTCCACTCATAATAAATAAAAATTTATTTCAATCAATAATACAATATCATATATTGAATCACCCAAGAATAGGACCTTACTAATTATTAAAAGACACTTTGAGAGAATAGAATAAAGTTGATTCTCCCGCAATTTGATTAGAAAAATAAATAAATTGCGAGAATGATAATCCCTTAAATTTTATTATACTATAATTACGTGAATGATGATTAACATGGAAAAATATAGATATGGGTGGAATACATAATTTATCAAGGAAATTAACACTGTAATTTCATTCAATAACCAAAATGATAACAAAAAATACTTATGTAGGTCATAACTACTCCCAAATTTTTATGTAAAATAATAAAATTTCTTATTTACAATTGCGAATATCCTAAACTCAAGATAATATTAGATAAACTCATGTCACCCTCCAGATAATATAAGTCATAGATGCATGGTAATATATATTGATTCTCAACTATCACCAGGATTATTATCTGATAGTCTACACACAATATAATGGAACCATCCATCTTATTGGGGAATGGGATAGGGGCTCCACAAGGTTACATGCTTGGTTGAATAAACTCATCCACCTAGAAATACCCAAGATGAACCTTTATTTCTAGTTGGGTTATAGGAAAAATCCTTTAAGGAAGAATATATTTTGGATTATTTCCTAGAAAAAGATAAATTGTTAAATCTATCATGTAATTTGGTGGAAAAACCATAAAATCCTGGGAAAAACTACCTCGAACCATTTCACCATATCTGAGAAGCCAAATGGTGTGTCTTCTATGAAATTCACATGGAAACATTAGAAAAATAGGTCATGATCCCACTCCACCATGGATCTATTATTCTTGAATTAATGATATGTAAATACCATTCCCAAAAAAGGTTTAACAATTACCCACTAAGGTTTAAATGATATATATATACTAAATAGTAGGTGATGTGTTCTCAATTCCATTTATATCAATATATTTTGAGGATCAATCCAATGTTATACATCATTGACATGAATGAATACCAGAGAAACCTATAACCAATGATATCTATAGTGCACGTAGTAAATATATATATAATCTTTAACCACACCATGATGGATGTATTAATAGATATCACCCCATATAAGTATAACACTACTACCCTAAAATCACTGACTAACCACTAGAATTTGTTGATATTCACTAGTGATTGAATGGAATATCTTTGGACATCCTCAGAACTCCAGACTGGTACTTTTATCACCAATCAATACAGGTGTAAGACACTACAGACCTATAAATTGAATTTCATAATCCATCACTAACATTAGATATTTATTAACATTCATAAACACATTATCCTTATTATCCATTAGAATATATAGGAATAAATTAATGAATAATAGACTCGAAAATCCTTTTATATTACCCCTTCATTATGTAAAATATAAATTAAAATTCCCCTAACAACTAAATGGTCATGGAATCATTGATGTACTAAATTTCACTTTCCTCTCATTGGGTGCCTAAAAGATTGAAAATAGTCTACATGGGTTCTGTATAAACCCCAAAAACCAAAAACCCGCCAATACTAACAACAAGTGTTAGACACTACAATTGGAAATATTGGATATATTCTGACAAGGTCATCCTAAACTTTAGTTACCTACAATTCATATACTTTAACACCTAAAGAAAACAATATATGGGACAAGCATATCAAGCTCTTAAATCATTGGGGAATAGTCATATGTATCCTCATGGAACTCAAGGAAAGGTCACCATATATGCATGTATCTATAATAAAAAGTACATAACATGGATTAAAATTCTACTGACGGTCATAACATCAGAGTTTAGGTTATTAAATAATAGTAACAATTCAATATAATCTAAATGAAAAACCTGTGATAAAAGGGTTTTATATATCTTTGATCAGGTCTATCCCAACCTACTCACTCTCGGATTGGGTGACCATCTCATGTAGGACCACATAATAGTAAAATTATATCAACTATAATAACTAATAAGAATTTTTGTCCAAATAAAGTGCATATAAGAAGTTATATAATAAAATAATATATATTTTATTCTTAACATTCTAAATAATTAAACCCTACATAAAAAGCAAGTATCCAATCACACACACATATATGGATTTCAAGTGATCCCTATATATTGAAGATAATGCCCAAGAATATTCTCTCTTGAAAGCCAAAGAAAATATTTAAACCCCATAAAATATAAATAACGAACTACATTCTTTGAAAACCATAAAGGCATAAAGATCAATAATTGATAATTTCAATCCAATCCCTAGTAACATTTTCATTAAAAATAGGTGAGTTTCCTACTACCATGCAAAAGATCCATTTTAGGTTTTGACCACATATAATCAGCTTTATCATAACATACATAAATACTAAGTTAATTGAAGCAATTTTCTAATGAAAACATGTAGTATCATTGGCCATTTTAATCTTAGTAGTAAATAAACCAATTTCCACAAACCTCAAGCTTGTATACACATTTGACAACGATTTTCAACAAAATAAAAGGGTTGATGTATATCATGGGTAGAACATACACTCTATGGTATAAAAAAAATGTCATAGTATAATAAATAATATAAATTATCATCACCACATAATATTATTATAAAGTAAAAAAATGGCATCATATCTTTGTCCCATTTAAAAATAGGTATCAAATATCCTGCTATAATAAAAATTACCTATTTTACATGATATATAAGTCATACAACAATATAAAAGATCTATCATAGAAAAATCATACAGAAATGTTTCTAGAATAAGTAAGTGGAAGGATTACCCTAATACATTCTTATACGTATTGGATCGGTTCCATATCTGATGTCTAACCTACCATCCAAGATCAAAAATCCAACAGAGGGACCCTTCCCTTACTGATGTAATAAACCATGAAATCTACTCAAGTATCTTTGAATTCCAGAAGTATATAAGTATAACATAGTAGGTAAATTCCAATGACATCCCTATTAATTTTAGTGAATACAAGTGCATGCTCGATATATAATTATAATAAAATAAATAAATAAATTACTTATCACGTCATGTAATTATCATATATCAAACCATTTGTGATAATACATACTTTTTCTAGTACAAGAATATGATGATACACCCATATTCTAAACAATCCTCAAAGATAAATGATATATCCCACCTCATCACATAGTAATTGATATTGATATATAACTATTATGTACCACTTTAATAATAATTCATCACTATCATAATCAATTAATGCGAATGATCCATCACTAATCCAAAAATAAATAGAAAACAAGGAATCATATAGTAAATGAGGTATCACTGCTATGGATTAAGGATTTACCATAACTAAACATGATTAGGTGGATGATATTCCACTAATACACATTCTAGTTAGATAATGAACCACCAATAAACACTCTATAGAAAGACAAGGCCCCACTAATAAAAACTCAGGTGGATGATACACAACCACTAGACAATACTCATTGTATAGTGTACAAACAACATAAGTATTACAACCAAGAGTTAGGATTAAAAAATATTAAATGGAATGAAATAGATATTTTGATATTGATAGAGATGGTTACCATAATAGGGTAGTAAAATTAGTGATTTTTTTCTGGAAAATGGTATACAAGTAAGTTATATTTGATTATGATCATGGAAGATCTTGAATGAGAGTTGTAGAGTCAATGTGAAGGATGAATTTCTTGAGTAGGATAGAGATGATCCAATATTCTTGATGTGTGAGGGACTTATTTGTAATTTTAAAGGTAAAATATATTTATTCTAGTCTTTATTGGGTTTGGATGAAGCTAAATATCACATGGAGTTTTTCATATATGTTAGTACTAGTTTTGTGGATAAAGATAACATCACAGTGCAACAATGTATCTAATTCCATAATGGATATTATGTAAGAATAATATAATTCTACATAAAGTTAATTATAGAGATACATTTTCATAATAATATATAGTAGACTGCAAGTATTTTAACACCCTATGGTTTTAAAATAACACTATGTTTGATACCCTATATAACACACAATAATAAGAATTAACGAACCACATAATATTATTATTTTATGACCATAATAACGTAGACATTGAAATGTATGGTATTAATAGAATTAAATAAATTATTAAATATATATTTTTATAATATATACATTTTTTTTGAGAAATTATAGGAAATAAGAACTCAATTTTCAATAATTTCATTACTGTTATAAGTATGCATTCTCCCAAAATGTTTTATATTTATTATAGTGAGTGAATATTATAGTTAATTTCTGAGAAATTTTGAAATTTTATTGGAAAAAAATAATCTATTTTTTTGAAATCATCATATAAATATTATCTTATGGTTAATTTATGGAATTTTTATGTGAAATTAATCTTTTGGTGAATATTAAAAAATATACATCTTTTTTGAAATGTGGTATCTTTTATGATATCACCAAGACAAAAATATGAAATAAAATCATGAAACTTATATAATGACTAATTTAGGATATGATAATATAAATAACATATAAATTTAATTAAAAACATATAAATTAGAATAATGTTTCTTATAAATATAAAATTTATTTTCAGTGGAGACACAATGTATGTACAACATTGGAAATGTCAAACGTAGTGTCCTAAAATTAGTATTTGATAAGTAAAATTATTTTTAATGACTAGTACACTAAATATTGAAATTTTTTTACTATTTTAATGGATATATTTTAATTTTGGAGTTATATAATTTGCAACTTATCCAAATTCTTGTGCAATGCTTGCATAAGGTTGGAAAATTATAAATAACCTGTTAAATTATTTGTCATGAAATAGATGAGATTAAATATAAATATTGATTTAATATGAAAATTTATTTTTACCAAAATTAAATTATTTTTATGATGGTAATTTATTTTTAATTTTTAGTGATGAAATAAATACATACAATGCTCACGTAATTCTCCCCTTGTGCTTGTGAATGTAGTAGAAAAATCAAGTAAATTATTTTTAAAACACTAGAAATAATATTTTTTAGTGAATTATAGTGACCCAATAAGTTTTGAAGATAAATATAAAATATTTGATATGTGTGAATTTTTTATATTTAAATTCCATTGTTATCATGTTAATTTCATGCCAATTTTTTTTGAATAGTTCATAATATGATATTACTAGTCTTTTATGTTAAATAATATTTTATGAAATAGTTTAAAAATTATAAAAATCATATAATAAGACAATTAGGATGACTAATGGTCTATATTTCATCACTGATCAATTTATTATCAAATTTTAACCATATACGTAAAACTATAACCCTTTTATTTTAAAATTTTCATTACTATAGTTAGTGTTAAAATTGTAAAACTAATGGTTCAAACCACATGATAAAGTTTAAAATGATACCTATACTTGTCTAAATTTTATTTTGTGTTTATATAAATACCATATCCTTTTTATCACAAAATAGATTAAATTTCGGAACCATTATACCATATTTAGACACATATTTTGTTGTAAAATTTCATGTATTTCCGAAAATAACTGTAATGATATTTTATAAAAAATAATTTTTTTAATAATTTAAAATTAATAATTATATACTTTTCTAAGTGAATGATATATGATTTAAAATATCAACCATGGTACGTTTATGGGTCACTTGTACTTTTATAGTAACATAATTGACCTTTTAAGAGAAAAAGCATTAATATTATAGTAATTGTCAAAAGGGATAACGGGGGGTTAAAAATAACATATAAGGGTAAACACATCACCTAAAAATGTAAAAATTTTATTTTATGAGAGAATTTAGACTCAACTTAAATCTATAATCAAATTTTATTAATTTGGATCCACATGAACTTGAAAATTAATTTCTTTAATCTAATAAGAGTGCCTCTCTCCTCACATATAAAAGGGAACCACTTATCTTATCTTCCTCACACCTTTTGATTATTTTAGGTTGACAAAAATATAAAAAATTATCCTATAAGATTAAATATTCTAATTTTTTATATTTTTATCTTCTTAAAAGATCATTCTTAGGGTACATAAAAAGGAGTTTAAAGGAGGCCTACCAATGAAGAGGTAATCATATTACCTAGCATCATTCAATTTATTTAGTATGATACCTCCAAAAAACACATTATTTACATTATAAAATAATTAATTCAGTATATTGAATATAAAATCATAATTATAATTATGTAATAACCATAATCCCCATCCTTCCAATCCGTTGGAAAATGACAACGTCACTCATGTGTATGTGTAAACTACAACCTTCAATAAGAAATATGATTCAACATTAATTTACACATTAAATTAATGGTAATAAGGTTAAATTTTATGAATATATAAGATTTATATGATATAAAAATTATCCATAAAATATGAATTATTATTTTTCATTAATTTTTTTTATTTATTAAAAAATAAAAATAGCTTTAATGCGTACGTATAACCTACCGTCTCCATGAATGTTGAAATTCATTTTCCTATAACTAGGTTTTATATATGGATCCAAATATATATATATATATATAATGAATATGTTTGATGTTTATATCATGGTTAAAATTTTGTATATATTTGAACAATAATCATAATACAATGACTAGAACAACACGACCAAAACTTCTATGAGAAATGAACTAATTAACACATGGAAATGATGATTTTTCAAAATAATTAGTAATAAATTGGAGTTGAAATGTTTTAAGTGGATAATATATTTTATTTTGAAAATTTACATAATTATCTTATATAATTATAATTAATTTAAATTTATTATATAGGAGTTTGGATCACTTTTAAATGCATGTGGAATTTAGGGTAAGAGTTTCTTTTCTCACATTAATTTCTATGAGAGTCATGGAATATTCACCACTTTTTTCCACTGTGTGGTGTATAAACTACCCAAGATTGTATTTTATGATTATTTTAGGAAAATTATGTGGATTTAAAAATCCATACAATGTTCTCTCTTTCATGAGGTTTTGATCAAGAGCTTAACAAAACTGTAAGGGATTTATGTTACACTCTTATTACTTATCAAGATTATTAATGATTAAGTTTTGGATGATGAAAATTTATTATCTACATATACAAAAATTAATGTATTTTATTATCATATGGTCATTTATTGAGAATAAAAGTTTTCATTTTATTTTCCTTTATTTTAAAATACAATATATTGAATTAATGTTTTCAAGGGAAACTGACTTTATTTATCTCTTAAGTCGAAAATCCATTTACTTCCATTTTTGTGTTTTCTAAAATAAATTCAAGAATGATTTATAATATTATACTATGATTTTTTAATGTTATTTTTACCATGATTTAATTTTTACAAAATTTTTTAAATATAAAATTATTATCATTTTCCAAATAAGGGAATTTTAATTTTTTAATGAAAATATTAAAAGAGTTTTTGTTTTAGCACACATGCTATGAATGCAATTTCTTACAATAATGGCCCCTTAATAATTTGAGTATTACTTTAAAATTTTACATGCTAATTTCCAAATGCTCCATTTTCTATAATATTTTTCAAATCTCTAGATTTTAAAGATTTGTTATCAAAATTAAAAGGTCATTTTCATAAAGAAATAATTCATGTTATCTTTAAAAGGTATTTTCTACTAAGTTAAAATACTTTGATGTTTCTAATTATATACAGAGTGTATGTTGAAATGATTCCATTCTTACTATTTCTTTGAATGTATTATGATTATCATGATCAGAAAATTATGAAACTCGTTTATTTTTTATGGGATATGATAGAAGGAAGTGTTAAAATGTTCAAGAAACTCTTTTCCTATCGAAAGGTTATTAAATATGATGAATGATTTATGATATAGTTTTAGAAATATATATAATTTTCATTATGTGATCGGTGGGACTTAAATTATATATCCCTATAATTCATTGGGTAATTATGGATATATCATGAGAAAACAATGATTGGAATGGGGAGTAAACTCAGTGTAGTAAGGGAATTTTTACACTATAATAGTATTTGGAGTGATAATTGACTAAGAATATTGTGGAATAGAGAGTGAATCCAATATTATATAATATTAAAGGTAATGATCCTTGAATAAGTAAATTATTTTTCATGCCCATGTGTATGCTACAATATTATATCTTATTCCACTTTCATACTCCAACGAATCACATTATTTGATTCCATTACGATTATTATATCATGAACTATCAAAATTCATATCAGGACTCAAGATTATGATCTATGATATGTGGGATATAACCTCCAAAATCTAATATCTCATTTTCATTCTCAAAAGATATTAATATTTTGTTATGTAACCATTTATATATCCCGTGTTCATCATTACAGATCATATACGCTCACTCATTCTTATGTTTACTTTTCCCACGTCATGAAGAAAGGTTTTAAGTATGATATGACATTCAAGGGTGTTAGTTATGAATAACATAGTGTAAGATGATGAAAATATCATATAAACCAGTAGTTTGAATATTCAATATTCCAAATACACAAATCCAATATTATTCTATCACAGATCATAATGTTATTAAATGGATATTCATAAATTAATATGATATACATATATATATATATTTCTGAAAATAATATGGATCTCTATAGTGGGTATAGAAGTAGGGATTAGTAAATATTTTGCGATTATGATTATATAACTTGGAAATAACCTAATGGATAAGTTTATGTATAGGATAAACCTCTAATGTTTTGGTAAAGTAGATATTTTATGGATTCACTAACTTCACATTCCTATCTATATAGAAAAAATGGACATGGTTTTAGATTAGATTAATCTAGGGGTTATAAAAATGAAAATTTATGATTGAGTAAATCCAAAACATCATTTTGGTGCATAGTGATTGTTCCCTTACTATTCACCTTTTTTTATTCTCTAGAGTGATTTCAGTTTATCTATTAACATTTTATTTATGAACCATTATAAATGATTTTAAATAAATGGTAACTTGGAATGAACTATTTTAAACATAAGGTGTCATGACTTAGACAACCTATGAATATTGTTTCAGGATTATATGATTCCCCACTATGAATATTATTACAGAAAATATACTTTTTGTTTTTATTCAATGGTTTCAAACAAGAGTATTCATGTTAATTAGGAATATTAAAGATAATGGAATGATTTTATCCATGAGGAACTACATGAGATGAGCACTAGAAGTTGAAACCTTCTAGATATTCCTAATCAATTATCTTTCTATATGATTAATGATCTCAATGTGGGTGAGTTTCCTGAAACACCTAATAAGTAAAAAAATTAGATTCATGAGGACCATAAAGGGAATAAGATTCAAAATTCTGTATTTCAATTATGTGTGATGAAACACTTAGGGTAATTTCATAGAGTAATGAGAAGATGTTTTTTGTGTGTGATAAAAGATAACTAATAAGGTAATTTCTGAGGAATAAATGAAATGTTTGATGGTGGTAAACTAAGTTATTCTTAAGGAACCATTTATATTTTAATGTATTATGTATAGTGAATATAATCATTTTCTAAAAAAATCTATAATCTAAGGGTTAACTCCTAGAATAGGGAATGACATATCTTGTTCTACTCATTTAAGTGTTAGTATTAATGTGTTTCTGTATTTTTTCTTTAGAATTATGTTGTATAAGTTATATATCAATGATATTTTGGATATAAAAATCATGAAACATATATGTATTTTTTATATAGTAGTTTTTATTTATGGATTTGGAAACATATGTTAAATGATACTAATAAGTAATAAAAATGATATAGCTGTATGGTAAATTTTTTTATTTTAGATAAAGAAATTATTGTCACTGGAGAAGTAAATGGGATTTTATTGGTGACATTTAAATTTATTAGTAAATTGGTGAAAATGATTCTTTGTTCGTCAGTGATAAAGTTTGATTAATTTTTAGATTTATAGAAAATATTTCTATAGTATATGATTTTATATGAGAAATAAATATTGTGTTAATTTTTGGAAGCATATATTTTTCATGTGGGGTTTTATTAATATCAATAGATACCATAAATGGTTTATAAGTTTATAGTTGGTCATAAATTAAATGGAATATATTCCCCTTTGACATTTTAATTGATTGTTTTTTAGGTGATTTGAATTGTTTAATGGTTTTTAGGAAGAATAATTTATTGAAGTTTAAATAACCTTTAGATTTAGTATATGATTAGATGTAAAGTTACTTATGGTATATTAGATAATATAAAATAGATAATATTAATTGTTGAAAAGTGATTCATTAAAAATGTAATACTTTGTAAGACATTTCTAGTCAATCTAAGAATCACCTTTCATGTTGGTTTCAATATTAGATTAATGAAATTTTTGTAAAGTTAAATAAATTATATTATTTTTCGAAATTTATCATGGTGATTAAATATATTTTTGTAGATGGTTCATTGAGTTGAGGTTTAAGAAACCATTATATTTAACATGTGATATAACATGACATATTATTTTGGAAGAAAGAAAATAATTTATGGGGATGTAAGACAAAAGGTATGAGATAACCTTTAAGTTTAAAACATACATTAATTTTGAAAATTTTGATGTAATTTGGGAAAGAGGGTAATTTATGAAATGATATATATTGAAAATTTGTTAATATTATGGAAATTTTGGAGTTAAATAAGAAGGTTTCTGTATTTTATATATTTTTATACCATGTGTTAACTATTCCATTTGGTTAATATTTAATTATAAGAAGAATAAAAAAATAATATTTTTTGGATTATGAAGTTGATTTTAGTGCTTAATTCATGGAAAATTCATCTTGAATACTCATAATTTGGAGAAAAAGATGTGATTTTATTGAAATATGATTAAAGAAAAAAAAATTACAATTATATTGTAAGTATATTCACCTATGTTATTAATATATATGGTAAATAATTTTATAAAATATTGTAAAATTATCCTAAAATAAATTTTTTTTCCTATTACATTCATTTTTGACGTATCAATGGTCTTTTTCAAACCTCATTTATTTATGGGTTTTTGATCATTAACTCTATAATGATCATTAACATTCTTCTAATAATTGTTCTCTATTACTGTCCATCATTATTTGGACAATAAATATTTCCTATATTTAAATATTTTCTTTTCTCATTAATGTTATATTTGGAAACCTAGTCATGTATCCTTACAAATGACCTTCATATTTCCCTTTCCATCATTTTAAGATGATGTTTTATTAACATTTTTTATGATGTGGTTTTTCAGAAAAAATAATTTTTAAATATCAAACCCTTTATCACTATTTTTTTTAAATTGTGAGGAATAAATTTATTAAATGGGGGATAATGCAACACCCTACGGTTTTAAAAGATAACTATGATCTATAGAGTATATAACACATAACATCGAGCTTAATCAAACAACAAAATATTATTATTATTATTACAATTATAACCTAGGGATCTAATATTCCTGAATTAATAAAAGTAAATAGATTATAACATTTATATAAAGGTTATAATCAATAAAATTGCATTGATAAAGACTTTTGAAATTAGCGATCAATTTTTAGTAAAGTCATTTTATTCATCCAAATTTACTTTCTTCTAAAATAGGTTTTATTTCTTTTTGTGAGTGAATATTACAAATAAGTTTTGTATATTTTTGAAATTTTATTTGATATAAATTTTATCATTTTTGTGATCATTATATTAATATTATTTTACATTAAACAATTTGGGGTTTTTTGATGAAATTAATTTTTTTTGCAATAGTAAATAATTATAGGTTTTATGAAATATGGTATCTTTTATGATATCACCGTGAAATTAATATGATATTAAAATCTATGAAAAATATATGAAAACATATTTATGATAACATATTATAAACATTTTATTAAAATAATTAAAAATAATTAATTTATAATTTATTTCATTATAAAAAATAAAAATCATTTTTGTTGTTTATGAAGTGCTTGCACTAAATTGGGAAAATAAAATTTGATACACTAAAATTTATTTCTAAGAATATGGAAAAATTTTATGGATATAGTTATTTAATATGAGGTATATTTAACTATTTTTATTAATATACATGAATTTTAGTTTTATATAACATGTTTATTATTCAAATGATTGTGTAATGCTTGCACAAGGCATAAAAAGTTAAAATAACTTATTACACAATTTTTTATGTATTATATGTTAATTAACAAACACATTTAAAGAATATAAATGATTATTTTTAAAATATTTTATTTATTTATATGAAATTAATTTAATTTTAATTTTTTTATGATATAAACTTTAAATATTTACGCAACGCTGATACAATGTTTTTGAAAACAGTAGAAAAATCGCGTAAATGATATTAAAATATCTAAAAGTAATATATTTTGTGTGAGTTAATGATTAAGAATAATTTAAAAGATAAATATACAATATAAAATATTTTTACATTTTTTTATTTGAATTCCATTTCTTTTATAATGTTTTCAAAGTCAAAATATGTGAATAGTTATTAAAATAACATTAACACTATTTTATGTTAAATAATATTTTATTGAAATATATTAAAACTATAAAAATCTTTATATATTACAATTAAAAGGAAAAATATTGTAAAATGAAATAGAGATTCCATTTTTTAGAAACTTATCACCTAATATATAAAATCACAACCCTTTAAAATTGGTCAAGGGGTTAAACCAAAAAATAAGGTTTAAAATGACACACAAACAAATCTATTTTTAGGTGATTATTTTAAGACTATATCCTCCTTATCATTGAATCCATGTAATTATGTAACCATTTTAAACAAGTTAGACCCAATATATATTATAATATTTCAATTATTTCCAAAAATGACATTAATAATATTATATAATAAACAATATTTCATTTAATGACTTAAAAATCACAAAAACCTATATTTGACCATGTGAACAAGGTTGTTTTAAAATATCAACCATGGTCCATTTATGTGTTACTTGTCCTTTTATATTTAATTTATTTACCCATAAGGAGTAAAAAACCTTGATATCATAATAATTGTCAAAAAGGGTTAACAGGGGGTTAAAACTAAGAGATATGGGTTAAAAAACACATATACTTGACCGAAATTCATTTTATGGAATTATTTTGATTCATAATAATCTTATATTCTAAGTATATCAAATTTTAGCTACATAATAATTAATAATTATTTCATATTAATTTAATATTTAGTGTAATAACAAGAGTGCCCCTCCCCTCACTTATAAAAGGGCACCTCTACTCCACTCTTTCAATAATTTTAGCCTTCTATATTGAAACAACGCAACCCAATTTTCATATAAACTACAATAGTCTTTAATTTAGGTACTAGTCTTCATTTAAGAATATTAAAATTGTCCATAAGAAAGAATATAATGGAGGCATACCGAATAAGAGTTAATCATCTTAATTGACCTATTTCAATTTAATTCTTATTATACCTCCACTAAATCCATCTAATCCAATATAAAGTAATTAATTAATTATAGAAAATCTAAAAAACAATATCATTGTGAATAAACCATATTATAGATTATGTACATCCGTTGGAAATTGATAATGTCCCACATTTTTATGTGTGTCCTACCACATCCATTAAGTGATATGATTTGTTTTAAATTTTCTACTTAATTTTTTTATTAAGTGTAGGTTTAATTAATATATATGATATATATGATATAAAAATTATCATATAATTTTGAATTATTATTTACATTTCTTTTATTTCATCTATGAAAAAATCAAAATAGTCTTCATGAATACATACGACCCATTGTGTCCATGAATTATATAATTAAATTTTCTATCTATAACTTTTATGAATGACCCTAAATAAAAATACATATATATATATATAATAAATTCATATGATATTTATTTAATTTTTAATATTCTATATATGGTCAAACCATGATCAATGTACAAGTACTGTAACTATAGAAGTGAAACATCCATGAAAAACAAAATAGTTAACACTGGGAAATGATGATTTTAATAAAACATAATTAATAAATGGCGTTGAAATGTTATAAGTAGGTCATATATGATATTATAATTCTATAAATTATTCTATTATATAATTATAACAAATTTATATTTACTATACTAGAGTTTATATCTCTTTCAATGTAATGAACTTGAGGTAAGGGTTTCTTATCTCGCTTTTATTTATATAAAACTTATTCCATATTCTCTACTTGTTTCCAATGTGTAGTGTATATAAATACCATGATTTTAATTTATGATTAATTCATAAATATAATGGGGGTTTAATAAAAACTATAATTTTCTCACTTTCTTGATTTTTTAAAATACATATTACCAAAGTAGTTTGGTATTTATGTTACAATCTCATTTTTATCAGGAATATTTATAATTACGTTCCCAATGATGATATTTTATTTTCTAAATCTAATGAAAATCAAGGGATTTTTTCTCCTATATTTAATTCTCGGTATTATTTTTTTTCTATTAATTTATCTCTATTTATGAAATCAGTAGACTGAAATAATTTTTTTAATGAAATTTTACTTTATTTATTTCATTGATCGAGAATATTTTTTCTTCCATGTCCATATTTTCTTATAATTATTTCAAGAATTTATTTAATATTATCCAATGATTGTGTAATTTAATTTTTACCATTATTTAATTATTACAAAAAAATTAGAAGGAATCTTTTATTGTTTTCTAAAAGTATCACTTTTCAATTTTTATTATAAATATAAAAGGAATCATTTTTTTAAAATTCATGACGTGAATGGAATATCCCATAATAATTAATGATCAATGATTTGGATCTTCATTTACATATTTATATGATAATGTTAAAATAAATTTTTATATATAATATATTAAAATTTTTATATTTTAAAGAACTTCTCTCAAAATTAAAGTAGAATTTTCCTCAATAAATATTCTATGTTATCTTTTAAATGTATTTTCATCTATAGAGACATAAATTTTTGTTACCTATTCTTTACTAGGGATATGATATAATAATACCTTATGTATTCATTCACTGGTTGGTTTATGATTATTGTGATGAGTCATTTATAAAACCTGTTTATTTTCATTGGTTTATGCTATGAGGAAATTTTGAAACTTTTATAAAACTCATTTATTATACACAGGTGATGATTAATGATCTCATGGTAAAACTATTTATGATTTTCATTATGTAATGGGTGGGATTAAAATTATATATCCCTCCAATACATTGGTTAAGTATGGATGTCTCATAAAACAATAAGGATTAGGATGGGAAGTGGACTGAGTTTAGGAAGGGACTTTGTACACTATGATAATTTTGGGATTGAACCATCAAAAAGGATATAATGGAATGGTTAGTGACCCCAATCCACTATTATAGTCTTGATAGTGATCCTTGAATAAGAAAGTGTTTTTCTATGCTTATGTTTAGGCTAGAAACGTATGAATTATTACAATGTTATTCTATAATGGATTATTTTCTTTGATCCCATTAAGATTCATGTCATATGAACTACCATGATTTATTCTATAAATCAAGATTATGATCTATGATATACAAGGTATGGTTTTCAAATGTTAATATCATATTCTCATTTCAATATTCTTCTTTTATTTTTAAGATATTATTGATATAATCCATGTATAACCTTTTAATATGTCTGATCTCAACCATTATTATGTTTCTTATATATTGGTTATGAAGAAATGTTATTTGTATGACATATATAAGAAGGGTGTTAGATATAAATAACACAGTGGGAGGTAATATTGATCCCCAAAGAACCAGTTTTTTATGTATCCTTATTTCCAAGGACAATAGAACTATATGATTCTTATATGGATCATAATGTTCCATAATGAAAATTAATCTACTAATATTTATTATATATGCTTGAAATATATGGGTCTCTATAAGATATAATATAGTGGAAAAATGATTCTTGTGATGGAAGAGCGTTGCACCATAGAGATGGTGATGACAATTTGATACTTGTTATGAGAGGGTAAAATTAAGGATTTTGTTTGATGGGTGTTCTATATAGTCTTAATATGTTCCACCAATGGTCTCATATAATAATAAATATTACAGTATCATGTTGCAACTATACTAAAATCTATTATGCCCGCATTTTTCTTATGTTAAATTTGTTTCCAGTGAGGATCAAAATATTAATGTAAATATTCATGGTGAATGGATTGTATATATTTATTTTCAATAGATTTGGAGGATTTTGGATAGTAAAAAGAATGTTAAGAAGAGTTATAATTTCCTCTAATAAAGATTTGATGAGTTCTTATCACACTATTGTTGACAAGGGAAGACATATTTTCTTTTGAGTTTTCAAGATATACTCATATGAAAGGAATTAATTATTAAAAGAATTTAATGTTCAATGAATATTTTAGAATAAAAATTTTAATCATTGTAATAAAGAAGTTTCATGAGTTCAAAAATTATGGTTTCATCTTTAGTGTTGAAGATTTAATGATAAATTATTTGGATGAAAATTTATGTTAAAAGAAAAAGTGATTATTGAAGCCTGGAATATTTTTTGAGTGTTTGGAATTAAAATCATTTTATTTCATAAATAAAATCAATAAGGGATTATGGTAATAATATTTCTAACACAATAAAGATCAAATAATCGATCCACTTGGATATTGTGAAGAAAACCAGTCAATTAGAAAGATTAGAGCCACCTTGTACATCATGGTGAACCGGAAAATATCACCCTCAGGTCGGCACTAGCCTAAGAAGAGTAAGTTTGTAGGGTAGTACTATTGTAATAGTTCCACCATATAGGGTTTGACAGCATGCCTCTAGATTGTTTTCCTGCAATGTATTTCAATTGAAGTAGGATATTTCATCCATGTTTATTAATTACATTCCTCTCAAACCATTTTGCAATGTGGTACTTGATTAATATAGGTAATGTTGATTATTTAATGCATTCACCACATCGAGTAGAAATAATGCATTATATTTCATCTTCATCCTCTAATGATGAAATAAATTCCAATATAATAATTCTAATATGTTGTTCCATCATCAATGTTATAGTGACGTCAAGTTACATTTCTGCACATTTCTGTTATGATGGTGTTTGAAACTTCAAATTATATATTATATCATAAAAATTTAGTGATATAATAAATTTTTATGGGAATTAATGTGATATAATTCCACAAGGATTATGAAATTTATATAATTTCATATGATAAATTTACTTTTTTATTATTTAAACATGTTTTTTAAGGATGATAATATTTTCAGAAGAAGAGGAAACTAAATGAGATGATGTATATATCATGATTATGAAAATTGAAATATTCTATGACGTATTACTTATTCATTTAGTAATGAGGAATGCTGAAAATTAATTATACATGATTAATATTGAGGGAGGATTCCAAAATGTTGGAACCTGATGAATGGATATAATAGTTATTATAAATAATGATAAAGTATAAGATTATAGTGTTAAAATTTCAACTTTGTAAGGATGAATCAAAGTGTTTTTGAATTATTCATCCTTAAAGTATAGTGTTTGTAAGGATCATATTAGTAAATAATTTTTTATCAGTTTTTTAATTTCCTCTATCATTATATTTCAATGTAACAAAGATAAATTCATAGTAGTGAGTCTCAACAATAATAAACTACAACTACAATATTCATGGATGATCTTATATAAATTGATTAATTTAAATTTATTTGATATTAGTAGTATTTCAATAACATGATGAGTTATCTAAGACAAAAATACCTGAAAATCAAATATATGCACCATTGATCTTGTACATCATGATATCCTAGTACAATATTGAATTTTAAATGAAATTTATGAAATAATTATGAAGATAAGAAAGTGTCAGGAATTTTGGAAATATTTATGAATGGTTGAAGTTATGTTTTTAGGTGAGTATAAAGAAGATATAAATGTTTTAATAAATAAATATTGTAGGATGTTTTAGATTATTAGGATGATATAAATTTATAGTACCATATTCATGTGGTGATATGTCTATATATTCTGTGAAGATGAAGGGAAAATGGAGAGATCGGCAATGCATGCCCTAAAAATATTCAACAAGTCAAAAGAGAAAATAAAAAATATATATCACTTGTTATAGACCCTAAGTATCGAATAAAAAAATGTGGATATGATGTAATTATTATGCACTGAAAAAGAATTATACTATAGGAGAGGATCCAACCATGTCTCTTGAAAATCATATCCAAGATAATGAAAATTAGATATCTATACTATAGTTTGTTACATTAAAATCTAAAGGATATCATTGTATAATTTTTTTGTTACATATATAGAATAACACATTGATCCTTATTTTTTGGAAACACTAAAGTATATTGCATGATTTTTAAGGAGATTTTACCATTTGTATCAAAATATGATGAGATCTGTGTAGCTGATCACACATCATAAGGATAAGATTGAATTTTTTATTCTATAAAGTCTTAAAAAAATTTCTGTCATTACTTTATTTGTATTTGGTTAGTTATAGTATAATGGGTCTAAGTTAATAACCTTTTACATGATTAATTTTTTAATAGTAAGGAATATTTCTTCATTTGAGATAATAAATACATTCACTGGGGATGTAGTCATCCTAAATAGAGTTTAAACTTAATAACAAATGCTTGTGTTCCTATTGTTTTTCATTCTTATTCATATTTTGAAGCACATAGACCAAATGAGATATATATATATATATATATTCAATAAAAAATAGAATATGTGTCAAGGGATGAATGATTATATTCATTAAAATCAATACCAATATAGATTCACCCAAAGTTATAGAAACATCCCATTATGATCCTATAAGGATATTCACAAAGGGAATTGTGGAAAAAGAGAAATATAGATGTTAATATAGAGATAAATGAGGTCTTAAGTTTTATAAGTAGAAGCCATTCCACAAATATTCTTGTATAGGATTGAAACAAGTATATTTCAATGTAAACCATGTTGATAAGTGTGAAATATAATAATTTAAAAATAGGTAATGTTAGGATGGTAGGATAAAGTTACATCTCAATTGAGGGATGTGGGATTTTATTAAAGTACTATCTATTAATGTTCACGGCGTAGTAGGAATACCACTCCATATCAATGAGAGAGAAGAGATAGACAACATTTTAATAAAGTGATTATCCTATTTGAAGATAGTGTTTTGGTAAAAATCTAAAAATATCAATTTTTTGAGGATACCTGATGTAATACCCTAAAAATATAAAGTAAGAACATTTTATTCGATAGTGTGTATGATACAAAACAACAAGCATGTAAGGGAATTTAATATCCCATGAATTCAAAATATATATACTATTTAAAAAAATAGTATATTTGATATCTTCCAATACATGTGATTTTGAGTTAGCATGTGACATGCGAAACAACGAGTCTCTTTAATGGCCTGTGTTACACACAATACAATATTTTACAGAACAATAATATATTATTAAAAAATTATTATTTAATAAAATAAGTAATAAACTATAAGTTTTGTATATGATTAAATAACTTATTAAAATAAATTTTTTTCAAAAATTTAAACTTAATTAATTGGTTACAACTTAATTATAAATGAATATAAGAACCAATTGAATATAAAAAGAGTATTTTTATTGAAAACATTTTTTTTCTCACAATGTTGTTTTATACTTGTAAATTAAATTAATTACAATTAGGGAGAAATATTAATGAAATATATATATATATATATTATTAAATAATATTATTTATATTAATCAAATAGATTTGATAGACATAAGATAAGAAAGAAATTAATTTTACACATAAAACTTATATTTTTATTTGGGAATTTTTAGTTCCATTTAATAGAGAACATATTTTAAATTAAAATTTTGGAACTTTTATAGATTCTATATTTCAAAATAAAATTAATACTTGAAATTGAAACATAAAAATTATTTTAGGGATAATTTTTGGTACTTTTCTATGAAGTTTAATTTTTTATTGAATAATGAAAAATACTAAAGTTTTATTCAAAACTTCATTTTCACCTAATTTATTTATAATTTTAAGTCATATTTTAAATTATTTTTAATGTTTATTTATAAAAAATTATCGATTAGTCAAATTTTTGTTATTTTAATATATTTCACTTTAAAATTGACTATAAGAATATATAAAACATTAAGAGTTTTTTACTTAAAAACCCATATTTTTGTCTCATATTTAGGATTAAATTTAAATTAATTTCTCCCACTTCTATGATTGGAATTTTTAAAAATAGATTTAATATTTTGAATAATAATAATTTCTAATTACTAATAATTTAAACTTATATTTTGAACAATAAATATTAGTGAACACAATAAAAATTAATTAAAAGGATTAATGTAAAATTAGGATTAATAAGGGACTAAACCTTAATATCAAGGGCACAAATGACATAGCCACTTATCTATTATCCATTTTCAAGAAATATTTTGGCCCTATCCCAACTTGTATCGAAATTGGACCATTATGGGAGCCACTTTCTATAACATCCCAGGTAAATAAAGAATAAGACATATTTCATATTTATTAATATTTTTGAATTAAATATTAATTTTACTTTAAAAGGGATGCTATGTTCGATAGCATACCCGATACGCAACAACGAGTTTCTTTGAAATCTTACGTTGCACACTAATAATATAATATTAATATTTTAAATTGATGTCAAATCCTAGCCGTTGTATTGACAGGAATGAACAAAACTAAATACAATATTATTATAAAAGTTTGTTAAACGTATTTATATTTATCTAATAAAATTTAGAGGCTTAAAATGTGAATGAATCTAATTTTAAGCATAATTTACATTGAAAGGCCGATTTATCACCTTTTAATGGCGAAGCCTTTTTAAATCTAGTTTTGGTCACTGTAATACATTCTATATGACCAAATACAATCAATATTTAGAATGGGGACATCAAAATTTACTTTCTGTAAAATTTTGGAATTTTTCCGACAAAGTTCATTTTTTAATAAATAGTGAAAAATATTGTATTTTAATTCAAAAGTTCCCTTTGATATAATTTATTTATATGGTTAGATTATCTTTTTAATTGTTTTTAAAGTAAAATTAAAATATGTTTTTACCATTTAATCCAATGTGGGTCATTGGAATTAATTTCACATTGAAATTGGACATAAACACGTATCAATCTTTTGATAGTTATTGTTTCTTAAAAACACGCTATTTGTTTTGATAACGAGAATTAATTATAAATTTAATTAATGAAACTTCAATGTTTTGAATTTGAAATAATAGAGATCATTTTTGAATTCAGAATATCAAATATAGGTTAGGCTGAATATTTGGTATTTTTATGAAAAACTTCAATTTTTGATGAATAGTGAAACCACTTAGTGGTAGTTAAAAAACTGACCTTTTCATTTAAATGGAATTTTACAACTTCTATGAATTAAATTTCAAAAATCCGACAAACATTGTTGTCATAAAGAAGTAAAATGTGGTTCATTAAGATGAAAATAAATTTTTGGTGAATAGTAACTTTTGACTTTTATTAACCGCGATTTAAGGTAAATATGATAATTCAAGGTTAAAAGAATATTATAATAATTCCAAATTACCTTAACACTTGTCCCAACCTCAATGGTTGAGTCATGGCCGACCATGGGCATATTTGGGTTGATTTTGGGACTCCACTGATCTACTTGGGAGTGCTCATGACAATTTAGATTAATTAATTTAATTTAAAGACAAAATTGACATTAACAAAAATCTTTTAGTAATTAATTTTTATATAGTGTTATATAAGTCCTATTTTAGACTATAAATATTCATTGTAAAAATATAAAAATTTCCTACATGATATTATTTGTTTTATAATTTTTATAAATCGAATAAATTAAATTATTTATGACACAATAATGATGCCATATTTACCTCATTAATAAATGATTTAAATAAATAAGAATATAATGATTCAAATATTATCCAAAACCTGTCCAATTCCTGTTGAATGATTTTATTTCGACAATGAGTCATTTTATCTTCATCTTTAATTATTTTGGGACCTTTTGAAACTGAATACATGTTTATAATAATATAATATTTTCACACTTTCTAGAAGAGCCCCTCCTCTCTATTATAAAAAGAGACCACTTCTAACCAATTCCTCAAACCTATAAAGCCATTTTTCTCATCCAAAATCGGCCCAATTAATCTCCCTACATCCCTATACTCCTCCTAGAAGCCTTACCTTAGACATAAGGCATTTCAATAAGTCCTCTGGTTCAAATCAAAGGGAGTTAACCAAATTAAAGGTAATGATTTCTCTTAAATTGTTTTATTTTATTATACTTCTCCAACCCCTAAAATATTTTTATTTCTTTATTTTGTAAAAAAACTATTATCTTCAATATACTAGGATGTTTTTATGAGATGTATTTGAACTACAATTACACACACCTCCATCTAACGTGTGAATAACATAATGTTTCTGTCGGTGGAAAACTAATGCCTCACGAAACGATGATTGTTCTATTACATCTTACCACCTCTCATGGTGTAAATTATAATGGAACTGTATTTATATATGATATATATTATGTTTATTATTTCCTTAAGATTCTTTACTTCCCAATTATATCAATCCTTTATGGTTTCCATAGTGGGTAAATACGATAATCTCATTTGAGGAAGTGCGGACTACCGCCACCTCAAAGTGATATGACTCATTAATGCCTTATGTGGGATGTATAAAGGATATATTTAATGATATTATATATGATATTATACTGTAATTATAATATACCTATGTATAATTATTTTCTAATTCCATTAAAATAAGAAATAGAAATGAATGTAGCGTTCATGCATACGTAAGGCTTACCATCTCCATAAACGGTGCATTTCATTTATTACCTCTAAATGTTATGTACTATTATAAATACATGTATATACTGGATATATATGTTATATATGATATATAAATCATTAATATCATTCTGGATATAATTAACCTTCGACCACATGAACAACATGTAATATAAAAAGTTCATTTTTGACTCAAGTACCAAATATTGACAAAACAAACATTATTAACTTAAATGATTACATAATGTTTATAACATGGTAATAAGTGAAACAAAAGGAATAATAAAATTTAAAAAGGTTCTAAAGAATTTATAAATTAACTTTAGTTTATTATTGAGGAGATTAAAGAACGATCGAGTCAAGTCATACACGAGGTAAGAGATTTTCGTATCTCACTTTTAATTCTGTGAGATTTCCATTGTTCGCCACTTATTTATTACATGTGGTGTAATGTGTACTGCAATTTATATATATTATCATGATTTGATTTATATTCATGGTATTCTGTGATTCATTTTTTGGTTATTAACTTTTGGTCATATGATTCAATTTGAATACAATGAAGTAAGGGTTTTTCATCTCACTTTTTATTCCCGTGAGATTCATACTATATTTGCCACTATTTTATTTTGTGTGGTATATGTAAGGCCCATGATTGTAATCCTTGTCTAATATAATTTCCATTATTATTATTTACATCTTCATTGAATTATCATTCATTCATGTGGTGTATTTTTTGTATGTTACCAAATTGGTAAGGGAACCTTTCACCCTCCTCTTTTATTAAAAGACTTCTTTTGTTATGTCTTTTAATTTTACATCGTATTATATTGGGATATGTACTTAAATATCATTATTGATTTCAAATTTTTTTTCCAAGTGATTAGATACCATTTTTATCTCATCAACACATTTTTTTAATTTTAAAGTGATGTCATTAGGCAGTCGAATTTTTACAAGGGAACTTCTTAACCCAATTTCAATTCTTTCGGTTCAACTTTTACTTCTTGAACATGTAATCCTATGAATATGTGTGAATGACATATGATTACTTTACAATTAATATCCACTTATGTTGGGTGTATTTATAATTTCCACACATAATTATGTGATTCATTAATCCTTAATTTAAGGATACCATCATTATAAGGGATTTTATCTCAATTTACATTTCCATTGAGACTTCATTATTGGTATGCACCAATTCACTCTTATGTGGTGTATATACTTTCTATTGGAATAATATATCATGAATACCTTTATTATCATGATATTATAATGTTTTTATTAAATGTTATTCCTTAATTATTTGTATTCAAGTGTCTCTCTTTTTGGTAAAAAACTCTTTAACTAAAATATCGTTCTGAATGTTTTAATGATTTATTATTATAAATATTTCTCATTAATATCCATGTTTTAAAAATGGGTTTTAGAATTTATTTATATGGACATCAATGTTTTCAAATGATAATTCATTTAAATTATTCAAATTGGAATGGGACACTTTGATTCAAAAATAACTTTTTAAATGGTTTTGGAAATTATTTGATAAAACATTGTTTATTTAAATATCTTGATTTGATATATTGGAATGTGGAAATGTTATCTTTCCTTTATACATGTGTTATATGTCATGATTATGTTATGGTTATTGGACATTGTCTCCAATGCATTGGGTAACGTGATGGAGGTAAACGTGATGTTTCTCCTAAGAGATTTTGGGAATATACTGTGATGGGTATTCCAAGTGTAACTCCCTATGTAGCTGTGATAACTACAATGTATGTTTGATATGGATGTCATAAGTAACCTTTATGATTTATGATTTTTGTGTGTTATTCATAAATCTCATGATTTCATAAGATATGTTATGATTGAAAAATATGGTTTCATTGATTTGTATTTATTGATGGCTAATGTTTTCATTCCTTATTTTATAACCCTTAATGAGATTTTTATGCTCATCCCATGTTTTTAAAATTTTTTCCATAGGACTTAAAGATGAATAGGGTAAAGGATGGGATCAAGGAAAAGTCATGCTATCTAAAACATGGAACTAAACATGTTTCTTTTTAAGAGTTTTTATTGTATGAAAAAATGGATACTGAGTAGTAGTGTCTACTTGTAATATTCAATTTGTAATGTAATTTTTATGGCCTAATTATCTAAAACTATAAACTTGAAAAGATCCCTAATGTGAATTATTCATTTAATTCAATATTATGAAATGTTTAATTCTAGGTCATATAGTTCGTATCAAAGGTCAGTTTAGATAACTTTAGAGGTTAGGGAATTCTTTAAGCATAAGTGACATTACCATAATGGTTAGGATTTCAGAAAGATTCATAGTTTTTTAGATAAAGTGAATGAGTTTAAGATAACATGAATATTTATATCTTAGTGTTTACCCTCCACATAAGATATTATATGATAATTTTACTAATATACTCTCACTGACCATTTTGGTTTTAGTAAATGGCTGGATCTAACAGGCACCAAAGTAACAGTGGATGTGAAGAAAACTGTGATGGTTTTTTGAATGAGCAATTGAATGATATGGGAGCTAAAATGAGAACACTTATGGTTATTATCAACCAACTATCTGGAGTCATGATTGACCACCTGAACCTTAGTGATATTTATAAGTCATCATATATGCGAGAAAAAAATCCCTTTGGAAGTTCAGGTAATAATCATAAAGGGAAGTGTGTTCAAAAACCTATGTGTCAAAGATGTGGAAAGAAACACATAGGAAAATGTTTCAAAGTGATAGAAATATTCTATAGATGTGGAAATGAAGGTCATAAAGAAAGAACCTGCCATGGAAAAAGGAAGCATCTAGTTGACTCTAGGAAAGGGATATAAGTTCTTTCTGAAGGATCAATTGAATGTTTTAAATATGGTGAGCATGGTCATTATGAAAACACATGTCATATGAAGAAGGTTTGGGAATGGGATCACCAGGATCGTACAAATATTTGTTAACCAATACCTAATGCCATTCCTATTGGGGATGAAGAAACTGGAAATGACCAATGAAAGGTAGGGATTATTTCTTAACATATGTTTTCCTATTATTGAAATCATAGGATATGGTTCATGATTTTTTTGTAGGAAATAAGTATTTTAGAATAAGTTGGTAATGAATGGTTAATGGATCATGAAGAACATTGAATGAGTAAGAGGTCAACATATAAGGGATTCAAGAGTTATGGTAGATTTCAGGATGGTGAAATGCTTAAAAGTATTAAGGCTATTTTGATGATATGATTACATTAGAAGACCCTTTATAGTATGTGTAACCCTAAAGTTTGATATATGAAAATTTTATTCAAGGATTTTTTTTTGTTTTTATAGTTATAAAGAACCATTTGGGTTTATATGATCCTTGAATTTGAGGCAATTATTGGTTAATAAATTTTTGGATGCAATACAAAATTTATTAGATAACCTTTGTGATTAAAATATGTTATGGTTATTTTTGATTAATTTATCTATTTTGGGAATTTTATAAAATTATGTAGTTTTTGAAAATGGACAACACGCATACCGTGTGACAACCAGTCATGTCGGGCGAAGCTGTGGGAATCCGACCCACAACCAAAGTGCAATTAGTGTTTATCACCTACCACTATACTACGTGAAGTCCCTGGTTAGTATGATTAATTATTTTTAGTTATATGATCTTATGAATCAGGAATAAGATTATTTTGGGTTATCTATGGAAATTATTAACTTATCATGGAGGATATGTGATTAGGTTAATTACTTTTCAGTATCAGACTTTAAGAGTAACTAATGTTATTTGGAGATAAATTTTAAGATTTACCTTGGAAGACTATGTGATTAAATCCTTAAAAGATTTGGGATTCAATATTAGTTTGGATTAATTTGAATAATTTTAAGGATAACTATTTATTTAATGGTCTTTCTTGAACCTTGGGTTCTTTTTGTTGAATTTTGGAGATTAAGAGTAGTATTTCTTTTTATAAAGGATTATCCTTTGGGTGATTATCTGATCTTGTACTAAACGTTTTGGTTTTAGTTAATATCTAAAGACATGGTACATATATAGATCATATTTTGTGGATTATGTGATTCTCTTGAAGTTGATTATAGAGCTCTTGATGTGAAAAAAAATTCATTCTGAATATTCATCGTTCGGAGAAAATATGAGTTTGTGTTAGAAATATAGTAAAAGATGAATGTCTACATGACAAGTAAGTATATTTCCTTATGTTTGTGGTTAAGCTCTTAAATAAATTCCTCAATGAAAAGTAACTTTAAACAAAAACCTTGTCTGTTATCTTATCCTACTGGGGAATCAAAGACTATTTGACCTATCACAAGTTTGTGATTTTCAGGTGGTTAACTTTCTCCTAAACTTGTTTCCTAACACTCTCAATCAGAACTTGACCCTTTGTTTTCTCCTCCATATCCATGTTTTTATGGAATCATAGTATGGGTTAACTCGGGTGACCTTTGTGCTTCTCTTTATTTCTTTTAAAGTGATAGTTTTACTGACTCTTTTTCCGATGTGGGACTTTCAACGAAGTTTCCAAGCCTTTTTTTAAATTGCGAGGATGCAATTCCCAAAAGAGGGGAAGGATGTAACATCCCAGGTAAAAAAAGAATAAGACATATTTCATATTTATTAATATTTTTGAATTAAATATTAATTTTACTTTAAAAGGTTTGCTATGTTCGATAGCATACACGATATGCAACTATGGGTTTCTTTAAAATCTTACGTTGCACACTAATAATATAATATTATTAGTTTAAATGGTAGTAAACTTCTAGACATTGTATTGGAATGAATGAAAAAAACTAAATAAAATATTATTATATATGTTTTTTAAAATGTATTTACATTTATCCAATAAAAGTTAGAGGCTTAAAATGTGAATGAATCTAATTTTAAGCATAATTTACATTAAAAGGACGATTTATCCTCTTTTAATCAGAAAACTTTTTTAAATCTAGTTTTGGTCACTTTAATACATTCTATATGACCAAATAAAATCATTCTTTATAATGGGGACATCAAAATTTACTTTGTGTAAATTTTTGGAATTTTTCCAACAAAGCTCATTTTTTAATGAATAGTGAAAAATATTGTATTTTAATTCAAAAGTGCATTTTAATATAATTTATTTACGTGGTTATATTATATTTTTAATTGTTTTTAATGTTAAATTAAAATATATTTTTACTATTTAATCCAATTAGGTTCATTGGAATTAATTTCACTTTGAAATTGGACATAAACAAGTATCAATCTTTTGATAGTTATTATTTTTTAAAAAACATGCTATTTATTTTGATAACGGGAATTAATTTTAAAGTTAATTAATGAAACTTCATGTTTTTAATTTGTCATAATAGATATCATTTTTGAATTCTGAATATCAAATATAGATTAGGTTGAATATTTGGTATTTTTCTAAAAACATCAATTTTGGATGAATAGTGAAACCACTTAGTGGTAGTTAAAAAAACTGGCTTTTTCATTTAAATGAAATTTTACCACTTATGTGAATTGAATTTCAAAAATCTGACATACATGGTTGTCATAATGAATTAAAATGTGGTTCATTAATATGAAAATAATTTTTTGGTGAATAGAAACTTTTAACTTTTATTAACCGCGATTAAAGGTAAATAGGGTAATTTAAGTTTAAAAGAATCTTATAATAATTCAAAATTACCTTAACACTTATCCAAAACTTATTGGTTGATTCATGGCTGACCATGGGTATCTTTGAGTCGATTTTGGGACCCCATTAAGCCACTTGGGAGTGTTCATGACAATTTAGATTAATTATTTTAATGTAAAGACAAAATATACATTAACACAAATCTTTTAGTAATTAATTTTTATATGGTGTTATATAAGTCCTATCTTAAACTATAAATATTAATTGGAAATATAAAAAGATTTCCTACATGATAGTATTTGTTTCATAATTTTTATACATCTAATGAATTAATGACACAATAATGATGCAGTGTTTACCTCATAAATAAATTATTTAAATAAATAAGAATATAATTATTAAAGCATTATCCAAAACTTGTCCAATTCCTATTGGATGATTTTATTTCGACCATGAGTCATCATATCTTAATCGCTAATGATTTTTGGACCCTTTGAAACCGAATATTAGTTTATAATAGAAAAATATTTTCACACTTTCCAAAAAGAGCCCCTCCTCTCCCTTATAAAAGGAGACCACTTCTAAACAATTACTCACACCTCTCAAGACATTTCACTCATCAAAACTCTAAAAACATAAGCTCCCTACATCCCTCTCCTCCTCTTATTAGAATTAAATTAGGCATAAGAAATTTCAAGAAGTCCTTTGGTTCAATCCAAAGAGAGTTACCCAAATTAAAGGTAACAATTTCTCTTAAATTGTTTTCTTTTAGTTTACTTCTCCAACCCCTAAAATCTTTTTATTACTTTATTTTCTAACAACACCAGTATCCTCAATTTAATAGGATGTTTTTATGATAAGTATTTTAACTACACTTACACACACCTCCATATAATGAGTGAAGAACATAATGTTTCTGTCGGTGGAAAACTAACACCTCACGAAACGATGATGGTTCAATTACATCTTACCACCTCTCATGGTGGCCATTAAGATGGAACTGTATTTATATATGATATATATTATGTTTATGATTGACTTATTCTTCTGTAATTCCAAATTATATCAAGCCTTTATAGTTTCCATAGTGGGTAAATACGATAATCTCATTTGAGGAAGTGCGGACTACCGCCCCCTCAAAGTGATATGACTCATTAATGCCTTATATGGGATGTATAAAGGATAGAGTTAATGATATTATATATGATATTATATTATAATTATAATATAAATTAGTATAATTATGTTCTAATTCCATTAAAATAATAAATAGAAATGAAATTAGCATTCATGCGTACGTACGGCTTACCGTCTCCATGAACGATGCATTTCATTTCTTACCTCTAAATGTTATGTACTATTATAAATACATTTATATACTAGATATATATGATATATATGATATATAAATCATTAATATCATTTTTTATATAATTAACCTTTGACCAATGAACAACATGTAATTATAAGAAGTCTATTTTTGACTCAAGTACCAAATATCGACAAAACATACATTATTAACTTAAATGATTAAATAATGTTTATAACATTGTAATAAGTGATATAAAAGGAATAATAAACTTGAAAAATATTTTTAATCAATTAAAAATTAACTTTAGTTTAATATTCAAGATATTAAATAACGATCGTGTCTTGTCGGACAAGAGGTAAGGGATTTTCTTATCTAACTTTTAATTCTGTGATATTTCCATTGTTCGACACTTATTTATTACATGTGGTGTAATGTGTACTTCCATTGATATATATTATCATGATTAGATTTATATTCATCGCATTCTGTTATTCATTTTTTGGTTATTAACTTTTGGTCATATGATTCAATTTTAATACAACGAAGTAAGGGTTTTTCATCTCACTTTTTATTCCCGTGAGATTTATGATATATTTTACGCTATTTTATTTTGCGTGGTTTATGTACTGCCCATGATTGTAATATTTGTGTAATATAATTTCCTTTATGAGTATTTACATCTTCATTGAATAATCATTCATTAATGTGGTGAATTTGTTTTAAGTTACCAAATTGGTAAGGGAACCTTTCACGCTCCTCTTTTTTTTAAAGACTTCTTTTGTTATGTCTTTTAATTTTACATCGTATTATATTGGGATATGTTATTAAATATCCTTATTGATGTAAATTTTTTGTCCAAGTGATTAGATACCATTTTTATCTCATTAACTCATTTTCTGAATTTTAAAATGATGTCGTTAGGCTGTCGAATTTTTACAAGGGAACTTCTTAACCCAATTTCAATTCTTTGGGTTCAACCTATACTTCTTGAACATGTCATCCTATGAATATGTGTGAATGAAATCTGATTGTTTTACACTTAATATCCACTTATATTGGGTGTATTTATATTTTTCACACATATTTATGTGATTTATTTATCCTTAATTTAAGGATACCATCTTTATAATGGATTTCATCTCAATTTACATTTCCATTGAGACTTCAATATTGTTATGCACCAATTCACTCTTATGTGGTGTATATAATTTCCATTGGCATAATATATCATGAATACCTTTATTCTCACGATATTATAAATTTTTGATTAAATTTTATTCCTCAATTATTTGTATTCAAGTGTCTCTCTTTTTGTTAAAAAAACTCTTTAACTAAAATATCGTTCTAAATGTTTTAAAGATTTATTATTTTAAATATTTCTCATTAATGTCCATGTTTTAAAAATGGGTTTTAGAATATATTTATATGGACATTAATGTTTTCAAATGATAATTCATTTAAAATCTTCAAAGTTGTATGGGACACTAGGATTCAAAAATGTCTTTTTAAATGGTTTTGAAAATGATTTGATAAAAAATTGTTTATTTAAATATCTTGATTTGATATATTATAATGTAGAAATGTTGTATTTCCTTTATACATTTGTTATATGTTATGATTATGTTATGGATATTGGGAATTGTTCACGTATACGGGTGGTTCCATGATAAACCTAGGGCGGGTGAGCCTGAGACAACTCTCTAATGCATTGGGTAACATGACAAAGGTAAATGTGATGTTTCTCCAAAGAGATTTAAGTAATATACTGTGATGGGTATTCCAAGTGTAACTCCCTATATAGCTGTGATAGCTACAATGTAAGTTTGATATGGATTCCATAAGTAACCTTTATGAATTATGATTTGTGTGTGTTATTCATAAATCTCATGATTTCATAAGGTATGTTATGATTGAAAAGTATGGTTTCATTGATTTGTATTTATTGATGGGATAATGTTTTCCTTCCTTATTTTATAACCCTTACTGAGATTTTTATGATCATACCAAGTTTTTGAAATGTTTTCCATAGGACTTGAAGATTAATAGGATCAAGGATGGGATCATGGAAAATTCATGCTATCTAAAACATGGAACTGGACATGTTTCTTTTTAAGAGTTTTTATTTTATGAAAAAATAGATACTGAGTATTAGTGTCTACTTGTAATATTCATGTTGTAATGTAATATTTATGGCATAATTCTCTAAAAATATAAACCTGAAAAGATCGTAAATGTGAATTATTCATTTAATTCAATATTATGTAATGTTTAACACCAGGTCCTTATACTTTCAAAGTGGAACACGTGTATGGAATTCCTTTTTCAAAATATTATAAGACTGTCACTCCTCCTCCAATATAAAAAAGGCCTCCTCTCCTCCCACTTACTCACAACTCTAAAGTAACTTTGGATAGAAAAAAATAATTAAAAATAGCTCATTAAAATATCACCCATAATTCTATAATCCCCCTATTGGTCATAAAGAAATCCATTTTTTTCAAACCAAACAAAATTACCTGATTAAGAGGTAACATATTTCCTCAAGCTCCTTAGTTTTATTTACATTTTCACCCACTAAACACTTATTATTAAATAATTATATAAAAAGGTATCCTAAATATACTATTATTATTTTATGTAAAGGTTTTGACCTAAAATTACATACACTCTCATCTAATGGGAAACAAACATACTGTTTATGTGAATGAAAAACTATTGCCTCATAAAATTATAATTATTCATTCTTCCTTTACCACCTCTCATGGGGGTCGTTATGATGGAAACTATATTTATATATTTTATATATGATATTTATTATTTATTTATTTTTATTTAATTATTTTATAACACATACCCTTATAATTTCTATTTTGGGTAAATATAATAACATCATTAATGGAAGTGTGGACTACTGCCCCCTCAAAGCGATGTAATTTGTTCACACTATACATGGAATGTATAAAGGATGGTATTAATTAAAAAAAATGTTAGATAAAAAACATATATATAATATTAATGACATAATTAACTTTTTTAAAATATAATATATATCATTTTCTTTATTTCCATTTCACACACTTAAAAAATAATAACGTCGTTCGTGGATGTGTGGGCCACCTCCTCCTCGACATGATGAGATTCCTTTTACATCACAAGAATTATATATATAATTAATCATGATTAAATAATATTATATTTATGATATAATTATCATTATGTTATTATATAATTATACACACCTTCTTTCCATAATGATCATTGAAAAATGAGGACATTACTCATGTGCATGTAGGACCTACAATCCTGATGATTGCAACGTTGATTCATTTTTCATAACCATATTTAATGATTGGTTTTAAAATTATAATTTATGTATAAATATAACAATTATTTAAGTATTATTATTATTTATATGTCATATAATGACCCCTTTGACCATAGTTGACCGAACAATGTTTTTTTTGACACATAAACCGAATTTGGTCAAAACACCCGATGTAAACATAATTGATTAAGTAGTTGTATAAAAATGGGAAATAAGTGAAATAAAAGTAATGATAAAAATTAAAAAGGTTCTAAATCAATTATATAATTAACATAAGTTTATTATATAGTATGTTAAAGGATTTTCACTCTTAATCAATCGCAACGTAAGGGATTTCATCTCAATTTACATTCCATTGATACTTATTTGTTGTTATGAACCTAGTATCTTATATATAGTGTATAAAATTTCAATTTTTCATATAATATATTGATTCATTAAATTTCATAATATTTTGAGCTTAAAGTTTAATTATTTCATCTAATTGAATATGAGTTAAATGTTACCAAGTGGCAAAGAGATTTTATAACCCAATTCTTTTTCTATTGGGTTATACTGATTCCTTATTATCATTTATATCATGTGATTAGGTGTATAATGAATTTTACTATCTGTTGATGTATTTATAATTACTTATTTTTATTTACATGTTATACACATAATAAATCTTTTGATTGATTCTCAATTCAGTGTTATGGTCATTTTAAGGGTTTTATTTTATAATCTCATTTTATTCAAGATTGTTTACACATGAATTTAGATTATAGGAAATTATTTTTTAATTTTCAAATGAAACCATTCATTTTATCATGTTCTGATTATTAATAACAATTTTTAAGTAATAATAAAATTTTTATACTCTTTGGTACTCAAATTTTATTAGAAAATGTTTTTAAGGAAAAATGACTTAATTTTTTTATTAAGTCGTAGAACATGTTTTATTCTAATAAATTCTATTTTAAAAGTGATTATCAAAGAAAAGGTTTTAAAAATGTTTTTCAAAATAACTGATATTTTCCTGAATATTTATTTTAAAACATATTATTATTTTAATTAATTAATGACAAAAAACCATTATTTTACTTCACTGGGGATATATTTTTTTGATACCAGCCTTATTCTTCATCTGGATGGTTTATGATTCGTTTGACCAAGGATAGTATTCAAATTTTCATCCTTGATTTATTTTTTAGTGCCATTTAAATAATAAATATCCTATGATCATTTAACATTTTATTTACCCTAAATTATCCATTTCATTTATCCGATATATTATTATTTCCTAAACAATATACCATTTTACATACGGTGTCTACTTTGACAATAATTTGATTATACAGGGAAATATAGATAATTTCATATTATTTATTCAATATGGATATTTTATAAGGAAAAATATTTAATTTCAAACCTTAGTAACATGATATATTCATATAAAAATTTTATTTCAATTATTCATTCAATTTAGCTCACTTTTAATATTTTTTGTATAATTTATTTTTGTTAATTATTAACTGAATAATTACAGAATTTGGCATTATTTTAAGAATTTAATCTAAATTAATCAACTCAATAACCTAAATAAAAAATAATATGATGAAAAGAATCATTTACATCTCAAAATAATGAGTAAAACCGAAAAAAGGTGGTTGTTGTTTATATCTTAAGGCTTTATAAATGTTAAAGGTAAGGAATGTTCCTTTTTTGTCCTTTTCATTACTTAAAATATCATATAGGTCACTTCAATGGAATTGAATCCCAATAACTCATGAAAATATATCCTATGGTGGTGAGGGTCAAAATATGTCTAGAAAATTGGTTTTTTACATGTGTTGGGTCATTTATACACCTTATATTCTATGTTTAATCATTAAGTAAGCATTTTCTTACCTTAATCACTATAATTAATTATATCTATTTTCACAAATCATTTTAGTCAAAAAATTAATTTTATATTATTACACCAAAAATTTAATTCTAATTACAAATATATATATATATATATCCAAATTCAATTCGCAAAAGTGACTAAAATTAATTTCAAATTAATCTCACTAATGCTATAAGACTACAAGTTTTAAGGGGAGAAGTTCAAAATTCTGACATGTTTTTTATCCAATTTCAACGTGAAATTGATTCTAATGACCTAAATTATATTAATTTATGTAAAATTGAGCTAATTAAATGTCAAAATAAAATTATAATATTATTTATCTATATAAATAAATTATAATAAAAATCAGTTTTCAATTAAAATTTTATATTTTTCACTATTCATCCAAAAACAATAATATTTCATAAAAATACCAAAAATCACCCAAATATAAATTTGAAATTATGAATTCAAAAAATAAATTTTAATTTATATAACTCAATTTAATAAATTTTAGAAAATTTATTTTATTATTGTTCACGTATGGTCATAAAAAGAAGTTCTTTTGAGAAAATAGTTTTTTTCAAAACATATCGACTTTACCAAAAATTATATATTCCATTATCAATATTTTTGATTTATATGCCACCAGTAAAGATAATATTTAAAAATCAGTAATTAATATTAATAATACTATGTTAAATGTCTATTTTATAACCATATTGTTTAAAATAATAAAATATACTTTCGTAGAAACAATGTGTTATGTGTATCACAAGCTAAGTCGATGTTGCATTCAGTTCAAGCTTAAATTGTTGTAGAATATAAAAAAAGTTTAAATTTTTGTATCATTAAATGAAATGCATAAAATAAAATAAATTTATTTGATGAAAAAATAATTCATAAAAACCCAGGGTGTTACTGTTGGTGTGTTACTTTTTTGAGTTTGTGTTTAGAGGTATTGATTTCTTTTTCTAAAGATTCTTTTAGTTGGTGGTTCAAATTTTGGGGCAATAATTTATATCTCATTGTATTTTTTGTCTAGTTTTTTATAATGATCTTGTAAACACTATTGGTAATTTGGGATTCTATTTATTGAATGAAAATTTAGAGATCATTATTGATCTTTAGGTTTTGATAGTCTTGTGTTGAGTGATAGTTTATATGTGATACTGTCTTCATGAAAAAAATATTTTTGGACATTATTGGGGAATAAATTGACATGGTGGGAAAAAATTTTAAACCCCTAAATTGAAACCAATCTAATATTTTATTAATATATATGTCTCTATTCATTTAGCTTTCAATTTAGGATGGATTTCTATAAAATTTAATGTCTTTTTTAATTTAGTGCATGTCACAGAGTTAAGGATCATTATTTTCCAAACCATGTTGAAAAAATATGAAAACTTTTTTAATTTTATATAATAAAACCAAATATTTGTAACAAAGTTTTCTAAATGATGCAATATTTTAATGTGGCATGCTTTAGGACCCCAAAGAGGTCACTCAGATTGTCCAGCCCATTGTCCAAACTGTAAATTCTATCTAGGTATTTGGAAATTTTGGAATTTCATATTATATAATTAATTGAATAAGACCCATAGAGTTCTTTCTATCTTTTCTCACTTTCAAATCACCTTCTATCACTTGATTCCTTAGTGGGTATCCTTTCCATGTACATCCCCATCCTCTCCACCATCAATTTTTATATGATTTCTTTATCAATTCATTTTGTGATCATTCTAGGTTGGTGTTTACTTTCCCCTCATTCCATATTCTCTCTTCTATTTTGGTTTAATTTATCATCCATGATGTGCACATAACCATACAAATCCTATCCTAATTTCAAATTCTTTAATTTTTGATTCTTGGTGCTTATAGATTCTTGAGTACCTTTAATGTCGGTTCTTTACAAGGCCATTGATGGTAGGGAGTTATACATCCGTTTTAGGTTGGGTTTCTTCAATTTTTATCTTTTACAAAAATTTTATTAGGGATTTTATGATTCTTTGTTTCCCTTCTCATCTTTAGGGTTCCTTAGAATCCAATAAAGTGTATTTGAGCCACTATTATTAAAGGTGGAATGTTTTGAGGTAGGTTTCCCTATGTTTGAACATTTAAATTGGATTTTTTTCAAGATTGTTTAACTGGGGTATTTAATTATATTATGATGTAAATATATTATAAAAAATGGTTTTGGTCATTGGAATGGGTTTCTACCGTGTTGTTCATAATTTCTTTAATATTCCTCCATGGGATTCCTATACTAAATAATGATTTCAATCATGTTTTAAATTTCAAGAATGTTGGATGATTTTATTTCCTTCGAAACTACTATAAATTGAATATATACCAATAGACCTGTACCAATTTTTTGGAAAATCCATTGGTATAGGTCACATATAACCATGGTTATGGTAAAACCATGGGTATATGTGGGCCATTAAAACCCTATACCTTGGGGTTTTAAAAAATTGTGCGTATAACAAATTTATTGAAACCCTATACCCATGATTTTGTAATAACCATGGGTATATGTACCTTGTTCAAACTCTATACCCAAAGTTTTTCCAAAACCGCTGGCATAGGTTGGCCCCTATACCAACAGTTATGAAAAACTATAGGTATAATTTCTTTATAAAAATATTATACCAAAAGTTTTAAAACACCATTGGTATATGTCCTAAAATTCTGGGTACTTATAATCAATGTTCACAAAACCATTGGTATAGGTCTATACCAATATATTTGAGAACCATTGTTATAAGTACCCATGTTATTTATGAATTCTTTTGTAAAATATCATCAAATAAATTAATATAATAATTATTTATTAATAAATAAATAAATATTTATATTTATCCATTTATATTCACTTAGATAATTGTAGAATTGTGGTTAGGTATTTGATTTATAAGTGGGAGGTCATGGGTTAAAACCTTGGATAACAGTTTTATTTTACATTACCTATCCCAATGATTTTCCAAAAACTATTGGGATAGGTCCATACCAACAAAAAATCAACAAATGACCCTAAAAACAGTCTGTATAGGCTATTTTTCTAATAGTGGCAATGGGTATTAAATGTGTGATTTTGAAAAAAAAGTCAAAGTGTTTTGGAATTTAATTATATTTTCTATCAAGGTTGAGTCGCATGTTCAGTTTCAAAGAGAATTAAAATGGATTCTAATTCTCTTAAATCCTTTAAATGAATCTTATACACTTATCCATATATATTTATATATTTACATATCCTATTTTTATATATTCGCTCATGATATTAAGAGTATATACATTGGTATAAGGAGTATTTATATATATGCTATGGTTCATATGTGTGTAACTGTGACGTCTGGTCCTAGAACCTGAAAAGAAATGGCTATTAAATGGTTTTTCAAATGATAAATGTTTATTTTAAAGGGGGATACACTTAAATGTCTTTTTATCCTGTAATGTGTTTGTGTGTTGTGTGTGAATCATGGAATTTGAAAAGGGGGGATGAAGATAAATGATAGTTTATATATGTGAAAGTGGATTATTTATTTTAGTTTAAATTTTATGATATGTATGTTTATGGAAGTTTAAAAAAGAATTACCTCTATTTATGATTATTAGAAAACCTTCAGTTTCTTGGAGGGAGGTCTGAGTACATGTTGTACTAGTTTAGTATTATACTCCGAATAGTAGCCTTGTTATTGACATGTTCTAATTTTGGAATGTGACAATAGATTGATAAATAAGGATATGATGAAAATCAAAAATATGTAATAAGAATCACTTTTAATTTTATTGAAAAATAGGATTTGATTAGAATAGAAAATAAATATATACATTGTTTTGAATAATTTATAGTTAAATGGTTGAGAGGGATTTATGGGAGTACGGTCAGTATAATTTGAAGGGGTGAATATTTCAACCAAGTGGTTCTGTGTTGGATATATTGACATTAAACAGATTGAAATTGATATTCGGATAAATATATATATATGGTTACTATAAAATGGAACCACAATTAGGAATTTTATATTAAATTTATAGAAATATAAGTGATGTTTTATGGAGAGAATAGAATATTTAGTTTATAGTATTAGTATCTACATCAAGAAATGCTTCCAGGGTGAGGTATAGAAATATAGAGAATTCAATGATAGTGAACGATTTTTCTAGCTTTGTTGTGGCACATATAATCTATTATTATTACAAACCACACTTTTAATACACATAAATTAAATCTTAACATATTAATATTCCTTATATAATATCATGATCCTAACAAAAATAGTTTAGGTCTAGTGAATTTAGAAACACAAAAATATAAAAAATAGGCTCATAATAATTCTACATCATATCCCACTTTGTTCTTCATAAATATCACCCTTGTGAATCATATCATATATAATACCTTTATTTATAACCTGTGGAATGGTTACATAATAAAGGGCGAGCTCATATAATCGTTAAAGGTAAAAAAGGAGATAAGTAAACATTATATTAGCATAAGTTCATGAGAACATGAGCATAACATTTAAAAATAACACTCATAATATCAAAGATCATAATCTTGAGTCATGGAATATGGATTAGTAGCTCGAGAAACATAAATAATAAGGGAATAAAATAACATTTTCAATGAGAGAACATTATTGGCATAAGACATATACTTTTTGAATAAAAAACATATAACATTATTTATATAGTATTATAGGTTCACTTCTAGGAATATAATAGTGAAATGGGTTCGCTCATAAAACCTTCATTGTAGTCATGGTACACTCCCAAGTATATCATAGTGGAAAAATTCCATTAATTGACTAGTTTCAACCCCTATTTTAGTACTATTTATCTTAAGAGATCTAAATTTTTACCTAATGAATTAGTGGTTTCTTTAGGCCCCCTATTACATAATGAAAATTCTACATATTTTTGGAATAATATCATAAAAACTAAACATATAAAAACCATGAAAATTAATGGCTTTTATAAAACATTCATAATATCATAATCCATAAAAAGAAATGGGTTTCAAAAAACATTCATCATATAATAACCTATGAAAATAATTGGGTTTCATAAAACATTTCATTAAAGAATAACCCATAAAAATAAAATAGTATTTATAAAAATCATATCATCATTAACATAAACCATCCAGAGAAAGAATAATGAGGGTATTTTTGGATCATATCCCCAATAAGTATTAAGGAACATCAAAGGATGTCAACATAAATGGAAAATAATTTTGAAAGAAAAAACACTTGGAACATTTCATGGGGAAAATCCTATTTCATAGAAAACAACCCATTTAAAACTAGAAATTAATAAATCATTGTGTAAATATTTTTGTTTGAAAATAACCTTGAAAACATATAAAGTATTAATGGAAGAAATCAATGTTCATGACCATGTGAAATTTCCATTCATTCCGGGCATGTTAAAACAAATATTCCTTTAACATTTATAGTAAAGGCCAAATGGGGCTTGTTTAGAAAATGAATTGATGATTACATTTAAGTTTTTTCTCATAATTCATAAATGTTTAAGAATACCATTAATAAATCATGTGGATAATGTTAGTTTTTTTGAAACATTTTAGAAAACATGAATATGGAAGGAAAATGGTTTTCAACTGAAAAGAGAAACAATGTCATTTTATTAAAAAATATTATTTTGGATTCCTAAGTATATAAAGGTTGGAAAATTAAGGTAAAACATGTATTCTAAAGAAATAACCAGATATTAATAAAACCCATGATGTTATTGAGATGTATAAAATAATATTTCATCATCAAAAGAATAAGTATAAACAATATTAATAAATCATGTGATTGTATTATAAAACTATTACTACTTTAGTAATAATAAAATCATAAGAGACATGAACGAATAAAATTAAATGAAACAAATTTTTTTAATATAATAGATTATTTCATGATATTACATTTCAATGGGGTTTTATATACATTTAATAAAATAATAGAGATGCAAAACTTAACGTATAACACAAAAAAGACAAATTGAGACCAAAATCTCTCATCTTAATTCTATACTTCCTTCATATATGTTCAAACCTTCAATAAAATAAATATATATTTCTTATACATATATTCAAAAACCATAATTATATATATCAATCCATATATTATATACTTATGAACTTTTGTTACCAATTTATTAATAACCAATTGTTAAAATCACGTTTTAGGAAACAATTGATTTGTTTTTCATGTATATTTTAATTTTGTATTTTCAATACATTTTTATTTGATCATAGTTACATAATATATATAATTATAACCATTATATAAATATCTTATATAATAATTTCATTTTTATTTTGATAAAACCATTAATGTTAGTGATATAAAATCAATTACACTGTTCATAGAGATGGTTGGTCGTACAAACTCTTGAACACTATATCCATTTCCAGAAAGATGAAATATAATAAATGTGAATGATATATTGTATTTAAATAATACTTTTTAGGTCACAGACATAAAATATTTTTCTTTTAATTATTATTATTAACTTCCATATAGAGTGTAAGTGAAAAATGAATCACATCGCGTCACAAGGTGGTACTCCGTTGTACACACTATCAATGTTATTATATCCCCATGAAATGGAATATAAGAAGAGATATTATATATCATGAATTGAGAATAATAATTATATCAAAAATATAATTTTTATAATTTTTATCCATAATTACACTAATCCATGAGATGTGGTGATTGAAAATGAATTACATCGGTTTGTGAGGCAGTAGTCATTCATACACACGATCAATAATTTCATTTCCAATTTGATGGAAGTGGTGATGGATAAAAGTTATACCATTAAAATAATAAACTTTTAGTATATTATTTATATATGTTTATTATATTAGAATATATGAGAAATATTTTAAGTATAAATAAAATAATAATGCTTGGTAAAGAGTTATTCCACTTCTTCATATCGCCTCCTTAGGTTTATACCTTATGCCTTCATTGGAGGGTTTCCTAATAAAAATAAGGTCTTGGGGAAAAATATAGGGAAGTAATGAAGGGTAAAGTAATTTTATTTAATAAATGAAAATAGTCTTGGTGTGCGATAGGATGGGATAGGGCCTTTTATATGTGGGGGAATGAATCCACCTGGAAACTATTTATAAATTTCCTAAAAGAAATCAAAGTGATAATGTGATTTTCCTAAAAATAATTACAAATGAAAATATATTTGACCTTGGTAAGAAAAAGATTTTAATATTTCTATAAAATTATTTAGATATGATTATATGGTGATATTACCCTTTTCATTTTAGTTTATCCCCTTATAAACCCATTTAAACCTTAACTGTGATAATTAAATTTTATTATTGCAACTATTCATTTTGAACAAAAATTGAGTTAAAATTATTATATAATATATATTATTATGACTCTAAATATTTCAAAACATAATTCTAAATAACAATTACATATTTGGAAAGTTTTACTTCTATATTAAACATGCAAAGGTGATGAAAAACCAGTTTTCCAAAGAGAAAATTTTCCGAAAATTAAAAACTATTTTGATCATGTTTAAACATTTAATGGATTATGAAAAAATAAATTAGATATATATATATATAATTGAACTAATTAAACTATTAAAACCATATTAAAATAAAATTTATCTTAAGAATTATTTTAATGAATAAGAAGTTGTTTATTAAAAATCAATAAATTTAAATATTTACTGAAACATTTATCATTTCTAAAAATTATCAAAAATAAAATCCAAAGTAATTATTACAATATGATTTCCATATTTAATTTAATATTTTTTTAGAAATATTAAATAATTAGTAAAAATAAATTTTAATACAACTGCTAAAATGGATATTCAGAAGTAGTATTAATGAAATAAAAAATGATTTGGGTATTTAAATAGAATTATATAAGGAATTACCAGTCAATTCCTGTGATAATCAAAATTCCATGTAAGTTGAAATATATTGAAAACCATTTTAAGTAAATTTAGTTTATTGGGAATGGTTTAACCATGTTTTGGTCAGAAAATAAATTAAAGGGTGATATTTATAAATTTGGGCATTTTATAATATTGTGGGTTTATTTTTATTAATTTTTAATTCATGAATTTTTAAATATATTGTTTAAATATTGGTTTTATCAATGAAATCCATATTGTTACTAGATAATTTTCTATCTAGGTTTATTTTTTTAAAGTCCCAGTTATAAATATTAAATGGGTTATTTGTTTTTTATGATGTCTGTTTTTCCCTTGTATATATTTATTCTACTGAGTATTGGATAATTTTACCTTGATAATTAGTTGATGTTGATTCAGTCTACTACATTATGAGGTGTCATCGGTGAGGGTGAGTTATTAATATACTTTTCTATGTTTTTATTGGACATTGATTGTTATTATTATTATCAAATTTCCCTTAATTGGTAATAGGAACATAAGTTCTAGGGTAGGGTGACTTAGTCGGGATGGGGTCCCTTCCCACTATCTATACTATTATGGATAATTATATTTCTACTAGACAATGTCATATTACTATATTCCACAAATTTTCTTCTCTTGTATGTTTTTATGATATAATAAAATATTATTTTTTAGTGTTAATATATTACATCCACTAAATGAGAACATTTTAGTTAGGTTAGTATAGGTTTCCTATCCTTAGTAACTACAGGGTAGATCCCATGACACTTATTCTTTAGTTAGCCATTTTACGTAGTTGATTCCCTTAGATTATTATGATATCACATGATTTCATGATATGTGTGGAACCTTGGTTGATTCTTCTTTATTTATTTTTGTTCATAACATGATTTATTTTTACTACTATGTTCATTTATGTGGTGTGGGTGGAATTTTTGAAGGAATTTTGTAATTGTCTTATAAAGGTTGTTTTATATAAAAATATTTATATTATAAAGAACATGTGTTTTAAACAAAATTATTACAAGTAAATTATTTAATTTAAGAAAAATAAAGAGTAGTGTTTATAAAATTTTCCTAATATGTTTCTCGTATCAAATGAAATTATGAGTTAAAAATCAATATTATATTATTTTAATTAAAACTAGATGAATATGGATCTTGTGTTCAATGATAGGCATGGTTTTAGGTGGTTCGTGACCTAATAAGATTGTCTATGACTACACCTATTTTACATTTAATTTTTAGGATGTTATTCAACTCTTCTTGAGTCTTAGGTATGTATCTAATCCCAGGTATGATTATTGACCAGTGGGGATTTGAGGTTTTCATTTATTCAGTTTTATATATCACATCTTAATTATATTTCTATAACATGTTTTGGTAGAATGTTTTACTAAATTTAAGATATAATTTCATAAATATTTTGGCTAGTTGTTCCTGTTAAATAAGTTTTTTACTACTTTAAGTTATTTTAATTCTTGGATTCCAATATATATGTGGTTGTCTTAATGATAATCATAACTGTATCCTATAGAGAGAGTTGGAGGGTTAGAATAGAGATATATTTCTCTTATCATTAACCTATAACTTGTTTATTTTTATTTATACTATTGTATCCTTCTTCTTCCTTTCATATTTTATTATGGATTTATATCCTATTAATAGTTCATGACTGGTTTCTATGGTAAACTATGTTGCTTTTATCACTAATTTAAGGGTTAAATCATTCCCAATGCTTTTTAATCTTGTGTGCATGTCGCCATCCCATGGGGATCGAGAACACCCCTCATTTACATTTCATCTCAGTTATAGAATATAAAGGATATAAAGATCATAATGTTTCATGAAAAATGATATCAAATACTAGGTTTTATGGATGGTGTAAAGGTTCTTGAGGATCATTTTTTTGGGGGGTATGTTATGGTAGAAAGAAGAATAGGATGGTATATAGGACTTAGGAGGTTTTTTGAAAGTGAGATATTGATCACCACCCATCACAATGATGGTTGTGTAACTAGGGGTAATTGGGATATCAAATTTTAGTTTAAAAATTTTATTTGATTACAATTAAATATATGTATATCTTCCATCGAATCATGTGAGTTTCTTTATGGTTTAGTTTGGTTGCTAGGATTGAAACAGAAATGGAAGTGGTGGCATGTGGAATGTTTTTGCGACTTGATGAACCAGGTAGTGATAAAACTCTTGATCTTAGAGATTCCTTTCAAGTCATTTTTGGACTAGTTGTGTCCCACAAAACCATGTGGTTTAATCAATCATTATTAGAAACTATATTTTTTATTGATATATATCTTTCCCTTAATAATTTCCCTGTGATGAAAGTGAATTTATAGGATTCCTATGATATGTTGATGACGTGGTTTTATATTTTTTTATTCCTTTCCATGTGTGTGATTTATTAAATTTGAAGTGAGGTAAACAATATGAATTTAAAAAATATTTCTTTAAAATAATATTCTATAGGCTTAATTTAATTTTCTTTATTAAAAATTTTATTTAATTCATTTAATGAGTCACTCATGATTTTTTAAAATATGGGGTTAGGAAAAATGTTTTTTGAAAGGGAAAATTTTATACATGTTGATTTAAACAATATTATATTAAAAAAAAGATTTTTTCAAATGTGTTATTGATGTGTAATGTTTTTATTATGCATATTATTATAGTTTTTTCCCTTTATTATGATGGGACTATATATACTAATGTTTGAGACATGAACTAGTTGAGTTTATTTCTCTTTTAATTTAAATTTTACCTTAAGTAAAATTCATGGAAAGGTTGGATGGTCATTTTCAAGTTATAATAATTAGAGTGATTATCTTTATCCTTAAGTGTAGTTCCTTTGGTTAGTGGCCCAACCAAGAATTAGAATTGAGTGGTGATGAAAGAGTCTTTATTTCTATTTGATATTGTTCAAGTCTTATTTTATAGTTATCCTACCAATTTCTTTTTTTTCTTGGTCTAGGTTTAGTTTAAGTGTGTGGGATAGACATATTTTAGATTCATAGGTTTATATGGATATTTATTTACTGGGGTAACTATTAGTTTTGGTGGTTCCATTTTTTGAGGATTGTGAGTTGGTAATAGATTTTGAGGTATCCTTGATTTTTTTTGTGCATTGGGTGAATCTGTGAGAGTTTTTTGGAATTATTATTGAGTTGATGTATTTTGGATTTGAGTTGCTTCATCTTGGGGTATATGTGTGCTAGTGAGTCAGCCTTATCGAGGTTGGGTGTGTTTATGGAATCCTTGAGTGGTAGGGATATAGGATTACATTGTAACATTTTGGGGTTCTCTTAAACATGGTAGGACCTTGGGTTAAGTGTTGTAATGGGTAATACTAGTGTTGTTTTCAGTGAGTACTTAATGGTATTGATTATCTCACGTGGATTATTAGGATTGGAACCATGTGATTGAGGACCTTATATCTCTTTTAAATCATGGTTACCTATATCATACACCCATGTTAGTTTTTTATAAGGGTTTCCTAGAGTAATTCTTCCATTTTGATATCCCTATTATAATTCCTTGTTGGAAGTTTGGTTTTTTAATAGATTTAGTTCATTTTGGAATTTTGGTGGAATTGAGATTCTTAGTGACATTTCTTCTCATAGTGTATGTATTAATGGGTTTTTTCCATTTTAGAAGAGGTCAAATGTGGTGGTAAGTTAGGTCTTTGGTAAAAAATTCTTATAAAACTAATCAAATGAGTTGTGGTAGTTGGTTTAGATATTTTTATTATTAGATAAGTTTCATGATTTTAGAAGATTGGTCTAGGTATTTTGCGGATTCTTGATTTTCATTTTGCTATGGTATCACACAAATTTGTACTATTGTATTCAATATTTACTTATATTTTTCTATAGACTCCATAGCTTATTAATTTAAGTGGAATACATTTCTTATCCCAATTACTTCTATTTTTACTAGTGAATTTCTAGGTGTAAAATGCCGCATGGTTGGAAGAACTTTCAAAACAATGCGGGATTGTATTATTTCATTTTATTTGAATTTATATTATTTTTTATTTTATTTTTATTTCTAGCATATGAAAAATTAGGCCTTGAAATTTTAAAAAATTTAGAAACCTATGCTATGCACAGTTGTAAATAATGGTATTCTAAAAATTGTGAAAGCCATTAATATTGGATATTTAATAGAATATTTAAATTCATAATAGTTAGAAATCACTTATTTGATTCATTAGGGGTCCTAATAGTAAATGTTCCATGAATCTTGGGGGGTTTTAGGATCCCCATTCAGTTAGTGTTTAGATTAATATACCATGTTTAAATTTTGTTGAATTCCATTAATTTAAATATTTTATAGATTTATAGTTTTCCCCTTTTTAAAATTAAAATGATATTTCCTTTATTTCTCTCACACTATCCATTATGGGACCCCTTGGCCAAATCCCCAGCTCACATGTTCCTCCCTCCTCAAGTATCTATCATTTATTAGAGATTTATCTTAGTTTGATCATGATATAGGGTTGAGTATATAAGTTAAAATAACCTATACCCTATCTTCTTCCTTTCCTCACATTTTCTCTATCCCCCATCAATTTTATTTGTTCGGCCTAAATCTAATTGTGATGCGATTGAAATGTTTTTCTGGACTCCATGTTTCTACTATGTGTGATATCATTTTGGGTAACCATCATCCTATTATTAACGTCTTGTACTATTTTTCATTTATTATTTGTAGAATTTATGATATACTAATATTTAAATTTTAGAACCATAGATTTATTGGTAGAATAAATTATGTTTTATTTTTCTAAAAACACTATTTTATATTTTTATATGTTATTTGAAAATAAAATCAAGTTTTACCTAACTTTAATTTCAATAAAGGGGGTTTATAAATTTTCAATCACATATAAAAAATTATTTTATTTAATTATGATCAGTGGATTTTAATTAAATTACTTGATTGGATCTTCAAAAACTATTATTAGGTTATGTAAAATGTATTTGGTATTTGTACAGATTTTTCTAATAATTTGTATTTCCTTTTAGTTGATGCTTGAAATTCATTGTATTATTAATATATTTCATGAATTATTTTAAATTAATTGTGTGTTATGGAAATAGTTTGACCCTATTTAGGTTACGAATAGATTAAAGGGTGGTGTTTGGACCTTTTAAAATTTGTAAAAAAGTGAGTTGGTTTATAAAATAATTTTAAATAGTTTTATTTATATAGGATTTCTTATGATTTATTTTTATAAATGATTCCTAGAATATTAAAAATTACCTAGTCATCTATGTCTATTTATTTATTTAAAAGGATCAAATAAAAATGTTAAATGTGTTATTTTTTTATAATAATTCCTATTTATTTCCCCATGTTTTTGTTGTACCCATTGAGGGTTGTTCATTTTTATGAAGTTGATTTGATGATTGGAATTTATGTTAATTTTATTTAATGGAATCATAGGTAATGTTGATTTATTATTAATCTTTTTAATTCTTGTACTAATTTTTTTTTATTTTCCTCAACTTTTATAAGGATCCATCCTTAAATATAACATATTTTAGTGTATTTAGACAATAATTATCATTCTTAAATTCATGACTATATTTTTGGGTATAGAGTCTTACAGAATTAGTTCATAACCAATACATTAAAAAAAATATTACAAAGTGGAAAATTCCAACTAGTTTACATTTTTCCCATAATATATTTTTTTTTAAAAAGACGCATGCTTTATTTTCATATCAAATATCTAAAATTTTCATCTTTACATCTTCTTTGTCCTTATTCGTGCTTTAAAACCTCTGAAAAATATCATAAAATGTGGGATGAGAAAAAAAATATCAGTAAGAGATATTAATGAAAATTAAGAAACCCACTAGTTTAAGAAAATTTTCCTTTTAAATAAAAAAATTAGGGCACAAAATTTACATTTTCGTATCCAAGAAAATTACCTTCTATAATTTTTTATTATCATAAATCTATTTATAAAAAAATAAGGAAAAATAAAACAAATAAAGGTTTCTTAGAAAACATGATAAAATAATGAAAACTTTATCATGAAGTAATAATTTTCATCCATAAGTATTATTAAATACTTTATTTAAAAAATAAGCTCATTGGTTACCCTTTTTGTAATCATAATATTACCATTAAACTCATAAAAATATATAACACATTAATGTATCTTAGGGCATGATTGAAATTTTATTTCTTATAAATAGAGTAACCATTCGATTAGCTTCCAAACACCTCATTCTTACAAATAGAATAATTATACGTTCGAATTCCACACCCAATTCATGAGAGGGATATCATAGAAACACCCATCCTTTGTTTATCATGAAATCACCCATAACTAGTTTATAACATTACCACATGAAAAAATTTATAAAAATTATAACCTAATCATAGCATAAAAAAGCATTCAATTTTCAACATGTCACTCTTAAAATTTCATTTTCACTCATAATAAAACATTTCAAGTTATTGAAATAATCAAGACATTTTCAAAAACCATATTTAATAATAAGATACCCAGAAAAAGGAAAGGGGGTTTTATTTTTCTTTAAAAAACATGATGAATTATAGGAAAATCAAAATATCAAATAATTTTCATGGTGAATAAGTCTTTTTTATTGATTTATACATTAAAAATAATATTCCTTTAATTTTTTATAAATAAAGTCAAGTACTTCGCATAGAAAATGTAAAAAAAATAATTTTTGAAGCCATTTAATTAAATTCTGTATTGAAATAAAATTTCATTTATAATACATCTATACCCATAGAAATATAAAATAATATCATGAATAGTGACATATAATTAAATATTTTGAAATTAAATCATTAAACATTTAAAAAGATATTTTTAATCAAAATGTACCATACCACTTTGAAACATTTAAATCATAAGCCCAATGAAAGAATAAAATTTTAAAAAACATTAAATAATATGAGAATAAATAAATTTATGATACAATATGTCAAATGTTCTTTTTATTCAATTCATAAAATCAGGTGGGTGTATAACATTAAAACACACATGAATTAAAAGAGATTTAGACGAAGCCCCTTACCTTGAGTCTGACTTGTTATGTGTATCATTATCCAAATGAATAATAAGATTAAGTTAATTATTTACATTCTTGAGAAACATTTTCAATTTTATTATTAATTTTATTTCCCTTATTACATTTTTTTCTACAATTACTCAATCAATTATGTTTACGTTGGATGCTTTGACCATAATCGACTTATGTGCCAATAAGATTTTGGTTTTTTAATTATGTTCCAAGGGGTTATTATTTAAACATGTCGTTAATTATAATGATGGAATAATTAACATATAAATTAATTAATTATACATATACATATCATTATTCTCGATATGGTGATGAAAAAAAGAAGAATTATATCGCTTTGAGGAGAAGGTAGTATACACATCCACAAATGACATTATCACTTTTTTATTATGTGAAAAGGAAAGAAAGAAAGTGATAAATTATATTTCCATAAAGATAATTATCTCATTAATATCACAAATATTTCATTTATGTCACATATTTTTATTAAACCCATCCTTAATACATTCCATGTATAGCATGAATGAATCTCATCGCTTTGATGTGGCAGTAGTTCACACGTCCTCAAATGAAGTTATCATATTACTAAAAAATGGAAATCATGAAAGTATGTGTTATATAAAAATTATAGGAGCATAAATAAAAAAATATATCATACATAACATATAAAAATTATATTTTTATTATTATTCCCAACCTCGAGAGGTGGTAATAGAAGAACGAACAACATCGATTCGCGAGGAGGTAGTTCATCGTACACACAAACGATGATTTCATATCACATCTGATGGAAGTGTGTGAAGTTTTAGGTAGTAAACTTAACATAAAAACATATAATTATATTTAATATACTTATTTTATTATATAATCATGATATAAAAATAAACTAATGGGTTTGAGAAAGAAAGAAAACAAAAGTGATCATTGATGAACGCTGCCACTTCTTCGAGAAAATCCTTTTTGTTTGGGATAAAAGACTTCTTTGCATGGATTTTTACCCAATTAAAGGCTTATAAAATGAGTTTAGGGAGGTTGGGAATATATTTTTATAGGTATTAGTATATCTAAATGGATTTAGAGGCATGCATAGATGAGGATATGTGGTGTCCTTCTATTAGTGGGGGAAATGACACACATGGAAGTTTTGAAAATAAGTTAGGTAAACCCATGTTTATACCTAAAAAGAGGCCTTAATGAAACAAAAAATTCTATACTAGATATTTAACGGTTTAAATATGTCCATAAAATGGGATTTGGATAAGTTTTGGTTAATTTTTATAGCTTATATTCTATGTTTAACCACTATGTTAATTCATTTTTCTCTTAATCACTATAATTAATTTCAATTGATTTTACCAATATTTATGGAAAAAACAAGTTTTATTTACTAAAAATTATAAATTATTCTTATTCTAAATGTGGAATCATTTTTTAAAAATTCAGTTCCCAAAAGTGGAATAATTTTTTTTAAAATTAATCTCATAGACGAAACGAGAAAGCGAGTTTTTAAAGTGAAAATGTTCAAATGTTTAATAAGTTTTTATATTTAAATACAATATAAAAAGGAATAAAATAACCTAAATTATATTAATAGATTAATAATTTAAATATTTTGACTTTAAAACTATTTGAAAATATAATTCAACATTATCAATTATTTAGATGGAAATGAATTTTTCAATTAAAATCCAGTATTTTTTTATTATTCATTAAAAAACTAATCTTTTTAAAAAAATAAAAAAAATTAACCCTAAGATAATATTTAAATTCCTCTTTCAATTAATAAGTTTATTTTGTCAAATAAAATTTATAAAAGTGTAAAAAATTATATTTAAAACAATAATTCAATTTAAAAACTACAAAAATGCCGTATTAAATAATTGTATTAACAATATATTATTGTTTGGTATAACTCAGTCTTGAATACAATGCATGAATTTAAAGAAAATCATTGTTGTGTGTTGTTCCTAAATATTAATAAATATGAAAAGTTTTTATTTTACCATTACCTAGGTTGTTACATTCTTTTCCATTTTAGAAATTGTATCCTCACAATTTTGTTCACTTATTAAAAAGGTGGGGACTTATTCTCTTCGAAGTAGTTTTAGATTCCCATGTTACATCTTCAACCATATGGAGGTTCTATAAAACATTAAATAGGTTAATTACCTTATTCAATAATACATTATCTACATCGTTAAGAATCTTACGTGGTTGTTACTCAATAGAAAGGTTCTCTTCCAACTGAAATAATTTAGGTCTCAAAACATGAGATGAATTCAATACATACTTACTTAACATAGAAACATGATATACGTTGTGTAACTATGATAAAATCATAGGAAAATCCACTAAGTAGGAAAATGATACAACTTTATCTAGAATTTCACATGGTCCAATGAATCATGGGATCAAATCCCCTTTATTATAAAAACACATCACACATTTCAATGGATAAAATTATATCAAGGAATAAAAAAATAACTTGAAAGAAATGTATTTCCTATAGTTATATGCATAACTTATCTTACTACTCTAACCTATCATTATGTGTCACTGAATTAATATAACTTTATCTACTCTTTCCACTACCTACTCTAGTCCCATCAACTTCCTTCCTCCAACATCATCCAAAAAAATTAGTTTCCAAAACCTCTTTCCATATAATACCTCAAATGGAACCATATTTATACTATAATGAAAATTATTATTATAAGAAAACACAACAAAATAAATATGTCGATCCCAACTCCCCTGGTAATCTGTTGATTAAAAAAGAATCATATATTCCAAAGTCTAAATCGTCTTCTTAGACTACCCATTGGATTTTGGATGAAAATATTTACTGAAATTTAATTTAGTACACAATGTCTTCTTGAAGTCAATTCAAAAAATTATATGTGAACATGACATCATGGTATAATAAAATGGAGAGTCACTCCATGTAACCAGATAATATCCTTTAGATATGACTGAGAAAGATGATCTGAAGAAATTATATCTCGAATGGGAATGAAATGTATAGATTTACATAATGGATCAACAATAAACCAAATAACACTATTACCTGAAGTTTTATTTGTAAATCTTACCTAGAAATCCATCATTGTATTCTCCCATTTCCACTCTAGAACTAGAGAAGGTTGAAGAATCCCCTTTTGTAACTGTCATTTTGATTTAACATGATGATATGTCAAACAATACATTGTAAATTAAATAATATATCTTTTCATTCTATCCCACTAGTAATACTCCCAAATAACTCTTTACATATTTGAATGATCTATATGAATAGTAATCCAATAAATATGATCTTTAGTCAAAAAATCTTTCCTCAGAAGGGATTCATGAGGCACACATAATATTTTTACAAATCCAAAAACACATTTTTCATTAATATTAAAATCTTGAAAATTACCCTTTTTAATAGATTCTTCATTTTCTTGTAACAATTTATCCTCCTTCTAAGCTCTCTTAATTCTTTCTGATAATGTTGAATACACTAAAACTTGAATCAAAATAGAGGATGTTCTTGCATCCACAACATCAAGGAAAAAATTCATGAAATTATTATCTAAAGGATCATGTCACAAATGTAACATGGTTAATGTTGCATTATTTTTTCAACTCAAATAATCAGCCACATTGTTTTTTTTCCAGGATGGAAATAAATCATACAATCATAATCCTTTACCAGTTCAATCCATCTTATCAATTTTAGACGCAGAAATCCGATGAAGACCTCAAGAAGTAATATTTAGAAAAAACCAAAGGAATATATCGACTCAGCAACCAATTTTGAGATGGGCCAAAAGGCTATGTGAAAAATTTGAGGGGTTCACGAAAAACAGATTCTCTGCATGAAAAATGAGTACTATCTTGATGAATTTTGGGTGTAGGTGCAGAAAGTCCTACATGGCCAATGTTGGCGCTGGGTTTTTTGTGCAGACCGAATTCCACATGCTCCTGTGGCTCCCAATCACCTATAAATAGAACGGAACCCCCTCACATATGGTGATTGAAGAATTTGACCCATCTCCCCTATGAACAATACACCTATTCCATGTGAAAAAATGACTTTTAGGTACATGATTTTTTGCGACAGGTCACCCTGGGGTCTGCCTTCGCGTGAATCCCCAAGGGATTCACCCTTGCTTAGATCCTTTATTTCCTCTCTAGTTGCACGCAAATCCCATTCACTTGGGTGAAAACCTCAGCCCCTAGCATTCAATGCTCCTCCACTCACACGCAAACCTTCTCCAATTGCATGCACTCCTCCTTTATCCATGAAACCTATCTAATTGTGTGCAATTGATTCCATTTGCACTCCTATTGCAAGAAAACCACTTCTTTTTTCACACAGTACTCTCTCCTTGTGTACGCCTTTGGGAATTTCTTCAATTTAATGTTCTTGGACACCATATTCAGGTGCTTCTTATGTGTAAATCACCCATGTTTTATACCCTTCTCCCGTACGAACCTCTAGGTTTTTACGAAGTGATTTCAAGGTCCCTTAGGTGGTGCTTCGCATTGCATTTCATAGCCTTATGATTCTTCACATAGGCATGCTAATGGATATTTATTCTTCAAATAGCCACACTAACTTTCCCCCCTTAGTGGATCACTCTACAAAACCCCCTCACCACGACATTTCTGATGCCTTCCCTTACCCAATAGTGGGTAGGTATTAGTTATGTAAGTCTTAGGGGCACGGATTGAACCCACCTCATTTAAGCTGTTGGATGTTAAACAGGAAATCACTATCGTCCTAAGCACATGATGTTAAACTGTAGCCTCTCCCCATACAATACTGGTGGGGCACCTCATCTCAGACATTAACTATGCCCGCTCGTCTCCATGGGAGTGATATCTTCCTCACATGGAATGGGATCCTCATTGTTGGATTGGTGTCTATCCATGGGGAAGGGAAACCATCCTAATGTATTCCCCTATCCTTTCTTGAGGGAGGTAGCATCCCAACTCCTCCTCTATTCTACGGTTCCAACAACTAGAGGAGATATGAGCATAAAGACCTTCATTACCATGTCTCTATCCCTCTGGGCTTTGTGTCTATCAGGCCTCCATCCTGGCGTAAGTCCTAATCTCCATATCCCTAGGCCTCTAACCACACATAAGACCATTTTTCCTCTTTGGGATGCTAACCATGAATAATCCCCTATTTCCTCCATGGTCCTCTAACCACGAATAAGCCCCAGTCCACTTATCGCGGACGCACCTTTCGCAACAAGATTGCCAAGTCTTTGCTACCTCGTTTTTCTCACACAAAGCATGAATCTCATGGGATTAGAGTATGAATTGACCGTGGAATCCTTCCTATCCCATCATAGTGTGTATGAAACATATTATTCCAAACTACGTGGACTTTGATCCTTGTCTCTTAGGTAAGGTATGCAGGAAGCCTCCCTGAGGTTCAATCTCAACACCTACTTGACCCGACCCATTCACATCAGTTCTCCTTCATCTCAGATGACGTTAAAATATATCCACCCATTATAAATACATGGAATTTGATCCTTGTATACTATTAAAGGTACGTAGGAATCCTCCCTAAGGTTCAAGCCCAACACCTACCTGACATGACTTCTACAGGTCAGTTCATCATCATCCCACATGATGATAAACTATATCTACCATTCTGAAGTATGTGGAATTTGATCCTTGTATCCTAGGAAAGGTATGTAGGAAGCCTCACTAAGGTTCAATACAAACAACCATTAGTCCTGACCACTTCATGTTGGTCCACCCTCATCCTTCATGACATTAAACTGTAATACCATTTTTGTCCCGCAAGACATTAAACTATACTCGTCCAAACTACATGGGATTTGATCCATATCTTATATAATGGTATGTAAGAAGCCTCCCTGAGGTCTAATACAAATCAACGTTAAGACTTTTTGTTCACTAATTGATGTTAATCGATTGTGATTCCCAATCAGTGGTAATCCGTTGGAACCCCAGTTAGCGGTAAGCCATTTTCAACCCCAACCAGTTGTAAGCCATTGGAACCTCGGTCAGTGGTAAGCCATTTTCAACCCCAACCAGTGGTAATCCATTGGAACCCCAGTCAATGGTATGCCATTGGACCCCCAATTAGGGGTAAGTTATTGTAGTCCCAATTTACTGGGACCCACATATCCGATCTTCCCCTATGGCGTCAGGCCCATTCTCAGGCTTCTAACCACGCGTAAGCCCTAGTATATCGTCGGGTCATTGTCCAATGCGTACACCATGATTCTATACCCCCAACATGAACTTTTTGGACTTTGATTACCTCTCATATGTATATTTAGGAGGCCTCTCTCAGGTTCAATCCCATCACCCATGTCTCTTCCAGGTCTCTCCCTATAGCCTTTCTGTTTTGGGGAGTTCATTCCCAAGCCCGGAGGTTCTACTTCCTCCGGATCCCATCCATGATTCCATCCTCATGGGACACCTCCTTAGGTGTCCCATCACCCCCACCGAACTATGTGGAATTTCATTCCTTAAATAGGGATATGTTGGAAGTCTTTTTGAGGCTCAAGCCCAACATCACCGTCATCCCCACGTTAGCTCCATATCATTCTCCATCCACTCTCAACAATCCATATACATCTTGATTCTTACCCAGGATGTCACAACCTAGTAAGATCATGTTACCCACTTTTTCACTGACCTTAGAAACAATCGAGTGACTAACCATGCATTAGCCCCCGCACAAATGTTTCTTCCTGGGGTTGCACCCATCTGATCCACTCCCATATGTGTTTTGATCAGTTTGATCCATCTCCACTAGACATTAAACTCATGGAATACCTTTTGTTAAACATGGGAAGCTAAGGAAAACTTCAGATATATGCCTATGGCATAAAATTCCCCACATTCAACGCAGCATGCCTCATGCTTTTGCGCCCTCAAGAAGTTCTACCATATGGGGAAGAAACCCAGACACACCAGTGTTTTAGTGTCCAGACACGCCAGTGATTTCAAACATGACTACTCCCCTCATCAAAGGTTGTTTCCCTGACTTGAACCCTTGTAATGTCCAGACAGAAGTAGCATAATTAACCAGCATCCATGAAGATATGGAACTGGTAAGAGTTTCATTAAAATTTCTTAAGTATATGAGGGAGACCCATTCTAGGAAATGATTTCTGAGGAGGAATCCACAGATGGAGGAACCGAAATCCCATAATCCCATTTCAATCAAGGAGAAAACATCCCTGAATAAGTGTCGGATGTCACCCACCTTTGGAAAGAGGGATTTGGGGCTGCAGATTGGTGCATCCTCTGAGAGGCAGATGCATGCCCTGACAAAAGCGTCCTAAATAGAAATGGTGAACCCAATGTGAAATTCTTCACCACAATGTGGAGATTAGTTGCACTAGAGACATCAGTGGATTAGTGTGTCACAAGATGCAGTTATCTAGCACCAGGTCCCAACAATAAAATAGTGGGCATGGCGTGAAACTCACTAGAAATTGGGGAAATTGAACATTGGACATCCCAGTATTGCATCCCACCCTTTTATAACTTAACTTTTCATTACATTTTACAAAATCGAGGAACTTTATGGTTTAGTGTCTTGGAAACCAGAAAATTAATACATGATGACCTAAAACATTCTTCTTAAACACTAGAAAGGCTTCTTCTTTGGTCATCCTAAGTTCATTACAACATCTCATAACCTGGGAGCATACATCAAAGGAAATGGTTAGCAGAAGTCCTAGTAAGGGAAACAAGAGAAATATTTTACATGTGAACTTGAGATACATCAATAAAGTCATGATACATAACTTTAAGGCATGAGAAAGCGATCATGATGCATGTCATAATGAAAATAACGTGTTTCATAACTTGAAGATGTGGCTCAAAAATTTAAAATATAAAATAATTTCCATTTCACCAAGGTCCATCCCCAATGTGTCATAAAAAAATTACCAAGGTTATTCACCAAGGAATCGTTAAAATGGTCATCTCTAGAGATTAAGTCTTTACCCAATGCATTATAGTGATATCAGGGAGCACCATTAAATTTTCTTTATAATAATTTGATCCACATATATCATCATCAAACATTTCATAAATAACCCATATAGCATAAAATAAATGGGTTTCATTTCATAATCATAACTTTTTAAAAACTTATTTTAAGACATGATCTTTATGTCATTTTAAACCCATGAAAAAGTGGGATTAAAGTATGTAAATCCCAGAATTTAAATAGAAAATTTTGATATACAAGTGAATACCCCTATAGAATAAACATCTTTGAGTATTAACTTAATAAAATAAAATAATTTGAGAAAAAGAGAGACATTTTGAGACAAAAACTTTTGCAGCATAACGGCTATGTTACAGGGTTTTAGAAAACATATAAAATAGAGGGGACATGGGTTAACCACTCAAAAATGATCTAAAAAACAGTAGAGGGACATAATATAAAGGATATAAGAAAATGATAATGAAATTTTAAAGACATACCACATGAAATGAAAAACATGGAAGGAAGACAAAAATAAGATTTCTCTTATGAATATTCGGTAGCCTAACATCGTCACTTAAAACTTCAAAAAATGAATTGATGAGATCAAATAGGATATATCATAATATGAACATAAAATAATAGTATGATGGATATAGAGATCATACCCAAACATAAAAAAAGGAACTTGAAAGATATGACATGAAAATAGAACTTCAAAATAATAAGGGTGAAAGAATCCCTTACAAATATTTGGTAGCCTAACAGCGCCATTTAAACATTCTTAAAATTAATTGATGAGAGAAAAAGGGGGTATCTAATCATATGAAAATGAAAATTATAGTAGGATGAATATAAAATAACATCCCCCAATATAAGAACATGGAGATTAAAATAAATGACATAAAGAAGAATACATGAAACGAAAGAGAGAGGTAGGATCCCTTACCATGAAGAGTAACTTCAAAATCTAGAAGTTTGGGACTTTGGGAGGTTTGAGGGAACCTTGGGAGGACTCCTTGGGAGGTAAGGATACCATAACATTGTTGAGGAGGATTTTGTAATGGAAAAAATTAGAGAATGGATTGGTATTTATAGGGGTAGTGAGGGGACAAGGCATTAATGGCCAAGGGACACCTCATTAGTGGTATTGGCAAAACCATGGGCATTCCTATGGCATTTGACCATGGTATTGGCTAATTGGGACACCTAGTACCTTATATTACTATTCATAAATCTACCAGATGTATTACATAATTATTACATCTTTAATGATGTCATTAAACACCAGAAACCCTAAATTGAAAATTCATTATTCACCGAAAATTCAACTTTTTCAGAAAAATCCCAAAATTTCACCTTAACCAAATATCGAGGATCTGATTTCAAAAATGAACTCCATTTTATGAAAATAATTTTCTAAATAATTTTAATTTAATTTTTAAATAAAAAACTATTCACTAAAAATTCAATTATTTCAGAAAATTCCCAAAAATTCACCTTAACCTAATATCGATGCTCTAAATTCAAAAATGAACTCAATTTTATAAAAATAATTTTCTAAATATTTTTAATTTAATTTTAAAATCAAAACACTATTCACCTAAAACAACTAATACTTAACCAGTACTTTCTAGAACAGTTATTTACTTATTTTATTAAATCACATTACTTAATCAAGGTGCCTAGATTATATTAATACTTTATTAAATGAGGTTACTTAATTCATTCGATCACATTACTAATCATAAGTTTAAAATCACTATTAATAATTTACTATTCTTCAAAAATTATGTTGATCTTATTAGACTCTAAATTTCTTACTGAACATAACTGTATAAGACCATTTTTTGAAAATCATTAAACATTATTAATTATTTAAGGTTTAAATAAATATTTTTAAAAATATCCGTATAAAATTCATCAATAATATGCATACTATATTTATCTGGACATTTGAAAATTCAAAAAATTAACCATAAGAAGAAATCAGAATTTTTATTTAAATGGATGGATTACACAAGTCGGTTACGGTCTCATTACATAACCCCTTATAACACCAGCATAGGACCTAAGAGTAAGGTGTTCTAGGGTGATAGAATCTTGGGGCGGCTCGGCCAACATTGTCCGAGTAGTGATTTCTATCAGCTTAAACTTCTCGTGCAGGTGATTTCATTCTAGCTTCACATGATGAAGTTCGGCTTGGGTTTGGTCCAGAGCAAATCCCAAAGGTATTACCTCCCTCCCGAGTTCCGTCATATGGGCTTCGAACGGCCCGATACTACTGGATGGGGCCATCAAATCTTTTTCTATATTAATTAATCAAGATAACTTTTATTTATAGACAATAATTGTAACATTTAGTTTCCAATGGTCTTATTTACCAATGGTCATATAACAGTCGAAACCCAACGGTCTCATTTTAATTATACTCATTTTATTAAATGAGAAAAAAATAAAATAACCCAAAAAAATAAGGGAACAAAATCTACTCAAAATTTCGGGTCGTTACAATCTTCCCCCCTTAAGAAATTGCGTCCTCACAATTTTAAAATTGTGCTTGGAAATTTCGTTGAAAGTCCCACATCAGAAAAAGAGTTAGTAAAACTATTACATTAAAAGAAAGAAAGGGAAGTACAAAGGTCACCCGAGTTAACCCATACTAGGATTCCATATAGGGAAACATGGATATAGAATAGAAAACAAAGGGTTATGTTCTGATGGAGAGTGATAGAAAACATGATTATGAAAAAGTTAACAACTAGAAAATCACAAACTTATGATGTGTGTAAATGGTCTTTGATTGCCCAGTAGGAAATGTAAACCAACAACTTTTTTGTTTTACATTCCTTTTCATAATTTTATGGAATTCAATTACTACATAGAATAAAATCATAAGGAAATATACTTACCTTCTATTAGAGTTTAATCCTTTAATAAGTTTCTACAAAAAATAATCTTTTCTCCAAACGATGAGCATTAAAAAAGACTTGGTCACATCAAAAGCACAAGAATCATCTTCTTGATAATCACATAATCTACTAAAGGAGAAATATATATTTCCCATGTATTTAGACATCAACTAAAACCAAAATGGTTAGTACGAGATCATATAATCCCCAAAAAGGATAATCCTTTATAAAAAAACTACTATTAATCTCCAAAATTCAACAAATAGTACCCAAAGTTCAAGAAAGACCATTCAATACACAATCATCCTTAAAATTCATCAAAATAATCCAAACTAATATTGAAACCCAAAACTCAGAAGGATTTAATCTCATAGTCTTCCACAATAAATCTTAACATTTATCTCTAAATAACATCGACTGCTCTTAAGCTCTCATACTAAAGTGTGATTAACCTAATCACATATTCTCTATGCTAGGTTAATACTTTTACAGAAATAACCCAAATCACCAAATGTCCATAATAAATACATATATTCTTACAAAATAAAAATTTCAACCATTCCTCCACAAATAAAATCCAGCAGTATTTTATTTTCCTTAGGCATATAGTACTCCAAAAGAGAAAACATCGTCCAAAATAACCTTAATCATTTAATCACCAAATCATTTTACTATAAAAAGGATATCAATTTGATAAAACACAAGTTTACAAAATCATCTTATTCTTGATCCATAAAAATAGCAGGTGCATTAGTCATTCAGAAGGGCATAACAACAAACTCATAATGCCCATATCTTGATTGGAAGGCAGTTTTTAGAATATCATCATTCTTCACCCTCAATTGATGATAACTAGAACAAAGATCAATCTTAGAGAAGAATTGAGTCCCACAAAGTTGGTCAAATAAGTCATCAATTCTTGGAAGAGTGTATTTGTTTTTCATGGTGATCCCATTCAGTTATCTATAATCGATGCATAGCTTCATCGATCCATCCTTCTTCTTTACAAAGAGAACTGGTGCCCCCAAGGAGACACACATGGTTTGATAAACCCATTATCCAAAATATCTTGGAGTTGTTTCTTTAATTCCTCTGGCTCCACATTTTCCATCTTATAGGGGTCTTTGACATCAGATGAGATCTAGGTATGAGTTCAATGGAGAACACTACCTCCCCTTTTGGGGGAGGTCCAGGTAACTCCTTAGGAAATACGTCAATTCATTCCTAGACGATGGGGGGATTTTCTAAAAGAATAAATCATTTATGAGAAACTTATTTCATTTAAGAATATTTTAACTAAAAGGATTTTATGTCATAAAACTTCATTCCTAGACAATTACATTTTTCTATAATTCCTTCATAATGATTCATAAAATGCTTGCGATTGACCAAAAATATCCCCTGGGAGTGTCATAACCAAGATTCCAGCAAGGCCCATTGTCATGTACCAGTTCTCGTTTGAGTCTAGCTCAAAGAGGTGTTTTCAGGTTTTACCCCTATGTACATCTGTGCCAGAGCCACCTCTACCTGTTCGTATCCAGACATGGATGTATTTTCTTGATAAACGACTTACTCAATACTGACCAAAATACCAGGAATATTTCCTATATTTAAAATTTTCTATAGGGTTATTCCTAATGTTTTCATATCCTAATTTCCATAAATAACTACACCATCCTTTGATACCAACTATTTTATCCCACCTTTTTATAACATAACGTTTCATTACATTTTACAAAACATAGGATCTTTAAGGTTTAGTGTCTTGGAAACCGGAAACATAAAACATGAGGACATAAAACATTCTTATTAAACACTTTAAAGGATTATTCTTTGTTTATCCTAAGTTCATTAGAGCATCTCATAACCTGGGATCATACATCAAAAGAAAGGGTGAGCAGAAGGACCCGTAAGGGAAACAAGAGAAACATTTTACATGTGAACTTGAGATACATCAATAAAGTCATGATAAATAACTTTAAGGCATGAGAAATAGATTATGAGGCATATCATAATAAAAATAACATGTTTATTAACATGAATATGTGGCTAAAACATTTAACATAGACAATCATTTCCGTATCACCAAGGTCCATCCCCATAGTGTCATAAACAAATTACCAAGGTTATTGACCAAGGTATCGTTAAAATGGTCATCTCTAGAGATTTATTCTTTACCCAATTCATTGGAGCGCTATAAGGGATCACCCTTAAATTTGTATTTATCATCAAGTGAGCCACATATATCATCATCAAACATTCCATAAATAACCCATATATCATAAAATAATTTGGTTTCATTTCATAATCATAATTTTAAAAAACTGCTTTTAAGACATGATCTTTATGTCATTTTAAACCAACGAAAAAAGGAAAGTGGGTTTCATGTATGAAAATAACTGAATTAAAATAGAACTTTTTGATATACATGTGAATACCCCTGTAGAATAAATATATTTGAGTATTAACTTAATAAAATAAAAGAATTTGAGAAAAAGAGAGAGACATTTTGAGACGAAAAATTCTGCACCATAACGGCTATGTTACAGGGTTTTAGAAAATATTGAAAAGAGAGGGTATATGGGTTACCCACTCATAAATGACCAAAAATAGTATAAGGGAAGAATATAAAGGATATAAGAACGTGGTAATGAAATTTGAAAGACATACCATATGAAATGAAAACATGGAAGGAAGACAAAAATAAGATTTCTCTTATGAAAATTCGGAAGCCTAACTGCGTCACTTAAAACTTCAAACAATGAATTGATGAGATAAAATAGGGTATCTCATCATATGAAAACAAAAGAACAGTATTATGGATATATATACTGTACCCCAACATAATAAAAAGGAACATGACAGACTTGACATGAAAATAGAACTTGAAAATGAGAAGGGTGAAAGAATCCCTTACAAAAATTCCGCAGCCTAACGGTGCCACTTAAACATTCTTATAATTAATTGATGAGAGAAAGAGGGGGTATCTCATCATATAAAAATGAAACGGACAGTAGGATGAATATAAAATAACATCCCCCAACATAAGAACATCGAGCTTAAAATAAATGACATAAAGGAGAATACATGAAAAGAAAGAGATAGGTAGGATCCCTTACCATGAAGAGTAACTTCAAAATCATGATGTTTGGGACCTTGGGAGGCTTGAGGGCACCTTGGGAGGACTACTTGGGAGGTAAGGAGACCAGAAATTTGTTTAGGAGGATTTTGGAATGCAAAGGATGAGAGAATGGCTTGGTATTTATAGGGTAAGTGAGGGGACAAGGCATTAATGGCCAAGGGACACCTCATTGGCCGTATTGGCAAAAACATGGGCTTTCCTATGGTATTTTCCCATGGTATTGGCCAATTGGGACCCCTCATACCTTATATTACTATTCATTAGTCGAAAAAAGTTATTACATAATTATTACTTCCTTAACGATGTCATTAAACCCCCGAAACTCTAAACTGAAAATTCACTATTCACCGAAAACTCAACTTTTTCAGAAAAATCCCAAAATTTCACCATTACCAAATATCGATGCTCTGATTTCAAAAATGAACTCCATTTTATGAAAATAATTTTCTAAATATTTTTAATTTAATTTTAAAATAAAAATACTATTCACTAAAAATTCAACTGTTTCAAAAAATTCCCAAAAATTCACCTTAACCAAATATCGATGCTCTGAATTCAAAAATTTACTCCATTTTATTAAAATAATTTCCTAAATACTTTTAATTTAATTTTAAAATAAAAACACTATTCACCTGAAAAAACTATTACTTGACCAGTACTTTCTAGAACAGTTATTTACCTATTTTATTGAATCACATTACTCAATCAAGGTGCCTCGATTAAATTAATACTTTATTAAATGAGGTTACATAATCTATTTGATCACATTATAAATCATAAGCGTAAAATCACTATTCATAATTTACTATTCATCAAAAATTAATTTAATCTTATTAGACTCTAAATTTCTTACTGAACATAACTATAGAAGAACATTTTTTGAAAATTATTACAAATTATTAATTATTTAAGGTTTATATAAATATTTTTAAAAATATCCGTCTAAAAATCATCAATAATATGCATACTATATTTATCTGGAAATTTTAAAATTCACAAAATTCACTATAAGAAGAAATCAGAATTTTTATTTAAATGAAAGGATTACACAAGTCAGTTACGGTCTTGTTACATAACCACTTATAACACCATTATAGGACCTAATAGTAAGGTGTGCTGGGGTGATGGAATCTTGGGGCAGCTCGACCAACATTGCCTGAGTAGTGATTTATATCAGCTTGAACTTCTCGCGAAAGAGATTTCGTTCTAGCTTGACATGATGAAGTTTGGCTTGGGTTTGGTCCAGAGAAAAGCCCAACGGTGCTACCTCCTTCCCATGTTCTGTTAGATGGGCTTCGATCAGGCTGAGACTTCTGGATGGGGCCATCAAATCTTCTTTCTATATTAATTAATCAAGATAACTTGTATTTATAGACAATAATTGTAACTTTTAGTTTCTAACAGTCTTATTGACCAATGGTCATATAATAGCCAAAACCCAATGGTCTCATTTTAATTATACTCATTTTATTAAATGAAAAAAATAACCCCCAAAAATTAGGGAACAAAATCTACTCAAAATTTCGGGTCGTTACACCCGGTCTATGACGTTGCTATCGTGGATCCTTCTTACTAACCATGGAAGATAGAATGGTGCTAGGGAACCAAATTTTTCTTTCCTTCTTTTATCACTAATGGTTAAATCTCCCTACCATGAAGGACCCAAAATATCATTACATGAAACCAACCACCACCCACCAACAGATTCAAGTCTATGGGTAATGTCAATGTGGAAATCTCGTACAGCCTCATATCTCCCTTGGAAGCCTCCACGTCTACGACTGCTGGGTGCCCACACCCCATCACCCCATATAAATTCATTCAGATATGGGTGATTAACGATATTATTCAATGATACGAGGAGGTGGGGATTATCCCAACCTGAGATATGGACCAAAAAGACCTCGAGTCTTCTCTGCCTCATCACCACTACCACCCACAGGGGCCGTGCAGGGAGCCACTGCTCCCCACTCTGACGTATAATCGTTTCGGGAGCCCCTACCAAGAATGCTTCAATGAATCCCTCCCCTATGCCAATTAGGTGAGGGATGTTTGTGCTAGCCAAACTAGAATCCCACTCCAGGGTATAACAAAGAGGTATCCCACCAAGCCGATTCAACTCTGACACCCATCCCCACAGGCTGAGGAGTGGGTGATCTATGCGACTGCACCACTGCACCCCGTCCGGTAAAGCCGATGCTAGCGTTGGGTGCAGGATGATGAGGATGCATGTCGATGGGTGTCATCATCAACGACTACTATGGCCCATGCCACTACTGACGCATATCATCAATACCCTAGATATGCCAAGTAGGGGCACTCATATGCCCATCCCGGATCGAAGCCCCAACTAGCCCATGGGTAGGTTGGGTCGACTCTCCTGGTTGTTGACACAGGTGGTTCCCGTCATGGGCCAACCCACAGCATTGTCATCCAGTACGGTGGTCCTCTCCATACTACCACCAACGAGAGCACGGGCCCTTCCTTCCTCTAAGCTCAGTGTGGAGTTTGTAGAGGTATGAAGCTTGACGTTCATGGACAACACATTACTTTTTCAGAATACTTAATACATAAAAAAAATATACACACAAGGATCGTAATAGTTTAGTGTCTTTGGAAACTCGGAATATAATCTTCTAATCGTGGTGAAAGATCTTCAACAACTCCCTTAATGATCTTTCCCTTTTGTTTTCGTACCTAAAACCTTTCTTTAAATCCTGGGGAAAAGAAAACATATAAAGGGTGAGCTCAAATGCTCAGCAAGGGTAAGCATAGAGAACAAAAAACAATCCTTAGACATTTGAATGTAAAAAACATTGATCATAAAATCTAAACCCCAAAATCTTGAGCAATGACATAAATCATGGAAGTACATAAGGCATAGATCATAATGGAACATACAGCACGATAAAATAGCATGGGAATAAAACATGTAATTGTGGAAACCATTAAGCACTTGTTATTATTTCCATAGTAGCCAAGGAATTGATGCCAAGACCATCTTAGTGGACAAAGTCCCTTTCTGAATCGAGTTCACTCCTCGTTCCAGTCCTGTATTACTGAACTAGTTTAACTTTCCGTTCCAGCCTTGTCTATCTCATGAGATATAAATCTTTACCCAATGCATTGGGGGGAGATATAGGTCCCACCCATCTCATAATTAAATCATTCTTACTTGTGCCATAAAATAAATATACATAACCCAATAAATAAAATGGGTTTCATAAGCATCATCCCATCGTCACATAATCCATATAAAAGAAATGGATATCATTTCATAATAAGAAAAGTGAAACCATGTAAATCATAGAGACATGATACTTGAAACATACACATATGAAATAATGTCATCTTAGGTGAAAAATGGTTTTGATAAAACACTTGAAATGAATTCTTGAAGAAAATATCCTTTCTTCTTCAAAATATTTCTCTTTTCACAAAATGTCAAGCAATTTTAAAAGAAAAGGATTTTGTTGAAAATAGTCGGGAAATATTTTGGAGGAAGCTTCATGAAAATAAGACTTTATAAAACCATGAAAATCCTTTCATTCCATATACGTTAAAAAACATTCTTCTCATACTTTTGTCAGAAAATTCAAAAGGTACCATGTAGGGTAAATAAAAGAAATATTCTTTCCATACCATGGGGTAAAAGTCAAAATGGGTAAAAAGGAATTTAAACATACATGGTAAGACTTTTATAAAACATGGACATGGACGATTGCGATAAACCCAGTAAATAAGTAAAAATAAGCAATCTTGGATAAAAATGAGATTTGAAAAATTATCCCTTACATTAGGTCTGATATGCTTTGTACGTATCTGAACCTCCTCTTCTTTGAAGCACCTCTTTGAGACCTCCTCTTAGGGCACCAAAATTGGTCTTTGAAGAAGATCAAGACCTCTAGGATGTTTCTAGGGAAGTGGGGAAGAGAATTTGTTAGATTTTGGAGGATCTTGAAGGCTCAATGTGGTGTGAGGAAGAGAGGGAGGGGATGCCCTTTTATAAGGGAGGAGAGGGGCACCTTTGGAAATATAAGAAAATATTAAATTATATTAAATCCCAACCACACTTAAAAACTTCCAAAATGACTCATTTACGAAGATTAGATGAGATAAGGTTGTAATCTCACCAAAAAATAAAATTTAGACATGTTGGGAATTTATTTTAAACATTATAGACTTGATTTATCCTTATTTAATCAATTTAATTTTATTTGTGGTAATAACATTCTAAATTTTAAATTATAACAAATAATTACTTATTTGTTGTGAATTGTCCTTTATTGGATAATTTATAACATTTTAGACCATATAAATTTAAATTTATAATTTTTAAATATTTTTGTGATTTTTAGACAATTTTATAATATGTTATTTTTATAAAACAACAATAGTGTCAATTTTGACACTATTCATTTATTTGAATTTAATTAAAATATATACAGAAGATATGTTTGAACTAAAAGCTTTAATATATTCATAAAAGGTCATATGTATCTTTAAAATTAGTGGATCACATTAAATAGTTCATATAATATTTATTTTATTATTTTTAAAACCATTTATTTGGTTTATCTCTTAATAAAATAATTACTACGACATTTTTGTATAATTATTTGATATACATATTTGTTGCATAAAACTTAAAAATAAAATCCTAGGATGAAGATAAATCTATTAAATTTCACAGTAATACTTTTAATAGAATTTATAATCTTAAAATCACAATATTTAAATTTTTATATTTATTAAATTATGAAGGTGACAAATTTGACATCATTTAAAATAAAATAATATAAGTGTCATAATCGCCTTAATAAGGATCCAAATGGTCAACAATTCAGACAATGGATGATTAAGGTTTATATATACACTAATAATAAGTTTTGTGCAGAATTTTGGGCCTTTTTATATGTATTACTATTTCAAAAAATACTATATTATTGATTTTTCACTAAATAAATAATATCTACATCATTAATGTATAAGATAATAAGGTAATTAAATAACTCTTAAAAATTAGAAATAAATTACCATGATAAATAAAAACATTTTAACTTTGAAATGAGTATATATAACCAAATTTATATTCTGTATAAAATTATATTAAAAATACTTTAATTATTAAAGTTGAGTGAGAGATATTTCACATTCCTTTAAATAAAATAAACTAATGGTCTTAATCTCCTCCAAGTGGTTTCTAGTGGATTCTATTTCGACAAAAATATGACTTAGGACAAATTATAATTATCCAATTGTATTAATACAAGTATTAGGATAATTGTATAATATTATATTTACCCATAATTACCCAATTTACCTTTTACTATGGTAAATAAATTTTACCGTTGTTACTATTCATAAAGCCCAAAAATAAAAAATAGTCTTTTAATATAATTTATACCCACTGATTCCAAATATGGAATCCATTTTTCCAAATTCAATACATAGAAGTTGAATAAATTAAATTAAAATTAATCTCGTTGTCGAAAGAAAACGGGTTTTTGGTTAAAACAGTGCAAAAGATTGAATTTATTTAACCTACAAATTCATTGTAAAATCAATGATAATGAAATAAATTATATTAAATGGTAAAAATATATTCTATTTATAGTTTAAAAACATTCAATATTATAATTTAACCACATAAGTTATTATGATGAAAAAAGTTGTTTTTAATTAAAATATAGCATGTTTTTACTATTCATTAAAATATGAATGTTATCAGCATAATATGAAACTTTTATCCAAGGTAAAATTTTATATCCTGATTCGAAAGAATAATTTTATTTTTTAAAATTTAACTTATAAACACGTCAAAAAATATATTTAAAGTGGTTGCGCCATCAAAAGGTGGCAAAACTGCATTTTTTGAAAAATACTTATTTTACCCAAAAAATTTATTTTGTTCTTATACCATGTTCTAGAAAATGTGTAAGATGAATAATAATGTTATAAAATTAAAAATTTAGTTAATACTATTCATAACGGCTAGTTCATAATAATATTATAATAATATGTCGTTGTTTAGAAAAACCCCGGTATTGCGTACAACACACGCTATCGAAGAAGGTCGTGATTGCGTGTAATGCAAGCCAAGTCAGGGTTGCGTGTAGTGCAAGACTCCTTTGATGTTGCATATAATAGAATCCAACCATTTTTCAATTATACATTGAATATATATATATATATACACTCAATGTTGCGTAGAATGACTATTATCAAACGAAATTGAAATTGTGTGTAACACAATCTAAGAATAGTGTTGTGTATACTATAAGATAATACGGTGTTGCATATAGCACACAATAATCTTGTTGTAGCATAAAACTCATGAAATCAAATAAATTAAAAAGAATAATTATCATAAAATATCTGGTTTTTAAATTCTACCTCCCTTAAAATGAATTTCGCCCTCGAAATTCATCGAGGTTATAAATCGTTTACTATTCATAGAAACCCACATCGTAAAAAGGAATGCAAAAGCTTGATTTTAAAAACTAAAGTATGAAACATAATGATTACCCAATGTAACTCATCACTGGGATTCCATATAGGTGAAAATATGGATATGGAAGAAAAATATAACCATCAAGTTCTGATGGAGAGTGGTAGAGGACATGGCTATGGAAAAGCTAACAATAACAAAGCCATAAATTTGTGATGATCTAGGGTACCATCTGATTCATCGGATATAAGGGCACTAGGAAAACATTTTTTGTTTTCAAGATCATTTCCCTAAAGTTGAAGAATCTGAAATTAGAAGAAATACTTTCTGGATTTTGTTATAGTCTCACCATTGGTCGTTCCTTAGATAATTTCCACTTCATCTCTTAAAGAAATAAAGTTGAATTTTTCATTTGTGAAGTGTTATCATATCATGTGATAGAATGATGGGTGATTCCATCTGTCTCAAACAAAAGGTTAGAAAAATTTAGCAAATATACATAAGTTCATCTATGGTAAGGTTAATCATATATGATTCCAAAAATAAACTTATACTTCATATATCATACCACTTAATAAAATAAAACTAGTTTCTACTAACTAGAGACTTCCTGTAGGCCAGTGGTAGGCGATAAAGGCCAATCACACTTCGATTGTGGGTTCAATTACCACAGCCATGTCCGACGCGATGGGCTATCACCCGTCCTGCAGGTTGTCCTTTTTCTAAAACTACATTAATAAAACATCCCATCAGTAATATCGAAAAAACTTCTATCCTTAAACAATACTAACTTATGTCCAACATAATCCATTCCAATCTTTAGGCTTATCCATAATACTGTAGTCCACTCTCATAATGTAGTGAAAATGATTACCAGAGATTTCATATAACACGCATGTTAATACCATCGTTGATCCCCATATATCATAAGATATATCTTTTTGGTCACATTCCAAAAATTCGAAGGCCTTAATCATGTATTCTCTTGAAAAATGAATACCCATTGAATCTTAGTGAAAACATGAGTGCTGTCAAAAGTTAACTCTTTCCACATACCAAAACTCCAAAATTCTATACACTCAAACCATGATATAACTATTTTCTTATATTAGTCATGAGCTCATGAATACTGTCGAACATTTCATTTTCTCCTTATCCCTTCATTATGTGCATATCTTCTTCTTTCCAAAAATATCTCAATCACTTTCCATGGTTACCGGTAACATAAAATTATTGAAGACCACAATACACCAATACATAAATATTACAATATTCCACGATACTATATACAACATTATTTTGGATTCCCATTACATAAACAGTTAATCATTCCACCACATTGTCGTCATATTCAACATCCCCAATAGTGATCGCATGTGACTTCCCTTTGTCCTTTTACTTAAGTGGTTTCTCATGTCGATCATCATTAACCCTTGGATTAGGGAATTTATTAGCATAATGCCCCATTTCATTGCACTTGAAGCATTGAAGTGTTGGTGGTACATTCTCGGCAGTCTTTTCTTTATCCACACCATTAGTAAACCTTTTTCCATTACTTTGAAACTCAGCTGCTCGATGACCTTCTTTTACACAATTACAACATTTTCTAGTCCCTTTAAGAAAATCTCCACCATGCTTCTTTCCACTATTTGAGCATAATGAAACATTCATCTTCGTTTCACCATTATTCTGAGATTTCTCCTTGAACTCCATCTTTCGTTTCTTGTCAAAACCATGAGATGGATATGTAACACCAACTTCCATTTCTACCTTAATAGCACAATGCACAATTTATTCATAGCTACTAAAGTCTCTTATAGCTAATTCCCTTCGAATATTTGGTTTCAATCCACTAAAGAATCGATCAACTTTACTTTCAGGTTGGACGATAAAGCCAGATGCATACCTTGCAAGCCTTGTAAAATTTTCTTCGTATATACCAACAGATTCATCATCCTTTTGCATTAGTTCAAGAAACTCCTTCTCCATATTTGTTCGAAGAATATGAGGGAAGGACTTATTGAAAAATAAGTTATTGAACTCATCCCATTCCATGGACTCAATTTCATATCTTGGCCTTGTATTCTTGATAAGATTCCACCATTGATCAGCTTCACCTTCCAAATGATACACTGCTAAGATGAATTTATCATGTTCATAACATTGAAGAACTGAAAATATCATTTTAGTGGTATTGATCCATTATTCAGCAACAAGTGGATCAGAAGACCCACTGAAAGAAGGTGGGCGTTGCCTCATGAAGGACTCAATAGAATATTGTTCCCTTATATTCTCACTTGGATGTCCAGAATGATTCATAGATTGTGTAAGTATAGAAATAAGATTTTTCACTCCATCTCCCATAACATTGGTTTTTTCAGGAGGAAAATCATTGGATTGTCCATTACATTGATCAACACGGTTCCTACGGGTTCCATCCATCGTCTAAAACCCAAAATGAATAGTGTGAGAGGAAAAAATTATGCTAGGGAAAACAACATAATAAAGGGGGAGTGCCTTCAACATCTAACATCTTAGGTTACCATAATTCTAGTACTATAACCTATACTTATACATAACCTTAGGGACATCCCTAGACATACCTTAGAAATATCTCTAGGGATCTCACTAAAGTTCTCACATCCTAGTTTCCAAATGTTGACTAAACCTTTCCTCTGATACCAACTTTAGAGGCCTGAAGCTTGACATACATGGAAATTACATTACTTTTGTGGAATACTTAATACATAACAAAAACAGACACACAAGGATCATAATAGTTTAGTGTCTTTGGAAACTCATAAGATAATATTCTAATTGTGGTGAAATATCGTCAACATCTCCATTAATGATCTTCCCCTTTTGTTTTCTTACCTAAAACCTTTCATTAAATCCTGGGGAAAAGAAAAAATATAAAGGGTGAGCTCAAATGATCAGTAAGGGTAATAATAGGGAATATTAAACAATCCTTAGACATTTGAATATAAAAAACATGAGCATAAAATCTAAACATCAAAATCTTGAGCAATGACATAAAACATGGAAGTACATAAGGCATAGATAATAATGGAACATAAATCATGATAAAATAACATGGGAATAAAACATGTAATTATGGAAACCATTCAGAACTTGTTATGATTTCCATAGTAGCCAAGTCATTGATTCCAAGACCATCTCAGTGGACAAAGTCCCTTTCTGAATCGATTTAACTCCTCATTCCAGTCCTGTATTACTGAACCGGTTTAACTTGCCGTTCCAGCCATGTATATCTCATGAGATATAAATCTTTACCCAATGCATTGGAGGGAGATTTATGTCCCACCCATATCATAATGAAATCATTCTTACTTGTGCCACAAAATAAACATACATAACCCAATAAATAAAATGGGTTTCATAAACATCATCCCATCATCACATAATCCATATAAAAGAAATGGATATCATTTCATAATAAGAAAAGTGAAACCATGTAAATAATAGAGACATTATACTCGAAAAATACACATATGAAATAATGTCATCTTAGATGAAAAATGGTTTTTATAAAACACTTGAAAAGAATTATTGAGGAAAATATCCTTTTCATTGAAAGTCATTCTCTTTTCACAAAATGACATGCAATTTTAAAAGAAAAGAATTTTGTTGAAAATAGTCATGAAATATTTTAGAGGAAGCTTCATGAAAATAAGGATTTATAAAACCATAAAAATCCTTTCATGCCATATATGTTAAAAAATCATTCTTCTCGTACTTTTTTCGGAAAAGTCAAAAAGTACCATGAGGGTAAATAAAAGAAAGATTCTTTCCATATGATGGGGTAAAAGTCAAAATGGGTAAAAAGGACTTTAAATATACATGAAAACACTTTATAAAACATAGACATGGAAGATTACAATAACCCCAGTAAATACATACAAATAATCAATCTCGGATAAAAATGAGATTTTCAAAATTATCCCTTACCTTAGGTCTGATATGCTTCGTATGTATCTGAACCTCCTCTTCTTTGAAGCGCCTCTTTGAGACCTTCTCTTAGGGCACCAAAATTGGTCTTTGAAGAAGACCAGGACCTCTAGGATGTTTCTAGGGAAGTGGAGAAGAGAATTTGGTAGGGGTTGGCCGAGCTTGAAGGCTCAAAGTGGTGTGAGGAAGAGAGGGAGGAGATGCCCTTTTATAAGGGAGAGGGGTACCTTTGGAAATATAAGAAAATATTAATTTATATTAAATCCCAACCCCACTTAAAAACTTCCAAAATGACTCATATCCGAATATTATACGATATAAGGTTGTAATCGCATCAACCAATAAAATTTAGACATGTTAGGAATTTATTTTAAACATTATCAACTTGATTTATCCTTATTTAATCAATTTAATTTTATTTGTGGTAATAATATTCTAAATTTTAAATTATAACAAATAATTACTTATTTGTTTTTAATTTTCCATAATTAGATACTTTATAACATTTTAGACCATATAAATTTAAATTTATAATTTTTAAATATTTTTGTGATTTTTAAACAATTTTATAATATGTTATTTTTATAAAATAACAATAGTGTCAATTTTGAAACTATTCATGTATTTGAATTTAAATAAAATATATACAGAAGATATGTTCAAACTAAAAGCTTTAATAGATTCATAAAAGGTCATATGTATCTAGAAAATTAGTGGAGAACATTAAATAGTTCATATAATATTTATTTTATTATTTTTAAAACCATTTATTTGGTTTATCTCTTAATACAATAATTACTACAACATTTTTGTATAATTATTTTATATACTTATTTGTTTCATAAAAATTAAAAAAAAAATACTATGATGGAGATAAATCTATTAACTTTCACAATAATACTTTTACTAGAATTTATCATCTTAAAATCACAATATTTAAATTGTTATATTTATTAAATTATGAAGGCGACATCTTTGGCATCATTTAAAGTAAAATAATATAAGCATCCTAATCGCCTTAATAAGGATCCAACTGGTCAACAATTCTACCATTGGATGATTAGGGTTTATATATACACTAATAATAAGTTTTTTACAGATTTTTGGTCCTTTTAATATGTATTACTATTTCAATAAAAACTATATTATTGATTTTTCACTAAATAAATAATCTTTGCATCATTAGTGTATAAGATAATAAGGTAATTAAATAACTCCTAAAAATTACAAATAAATTACCATGATAAAGAAAAGAAAATTATATTTCAAATGTGTATCTATAACCGAATTTATTTTCTGTATAAAATTATATTAAAAATACTCTAATTATTAAAGTTGAGTGAGACATATTTCACTTTCCTTTAAATAAAACAAACTAAAGGTGGTAATCACCTCCAAGTGGGTTATAATGGATTCTATTTCGACCCAAATATGACTTAGGACAAATTATAATTATCCAATTGTATTAAGACAAGTATTAGGATAATTTTATAATTTTATATTTACCTATAATTACCCAATTACCCAATTTACCATTTACTATGGTAAATAAAATATACCATTGTTACTATTCATAATGTCCAAAAATAAAAAGAAGTCTATTAATATAATTTAGACCCACTGATTCCAAATATGGAATCCATTTTTCCAAATTCAATACACAGAAGTTGTATAAATTAAATTAAAATTAATCCCGTTGTCGAAAGAAAACGGGTTTTTGTTTAAAACATTTCAAAAGATTGAATTTATTTAACCTACTAATTCAATGTAAAATCAATGATAATGAAATAAATTGTATTAAATGGTAAAAATATATTCTATTTATACTTTAAAACCATTCAATATTATAATTTAACCACAGAAGTTATTACAATGAAAAAAGTTGTTTTTAATTAAAATATAGCATGTTTTTACTATTCATTAAAATATGAAAGTTATCAGAATAATATGAAAAAATTATCCAAGGTAAAAGTTTTATCCTGATTCCAAATAATAATTTTATTTTGTAAAATTGAACTTATAAACATGTCAAAAACTAGATTTAAAGTGGGTGCGCCATCAAAAGGCGGAAAAACTGCATTTTTTTAAAAATACTTATTTTACTCGAAAAATTTATTTGGTTCTTATACCATGTTCTAGAAAATGTGTAAGATGAATAATAATGTTATAGAATTCAAAATTTAGTTTATATTATTCATAACAGCTAGTTAATAATAATATTATAATAATGTATTGTTGTTTAGTAAAACCCTGGTATTGTGTACAACACACGCTATCGAAGAAGGTCATGATTGCATGTAATGCAAGACAAGTTAGGGTTGCGTGTTGTGCAAGACTCCTTTGTTGTTACGTATAACAGAATCCAACCATTTTTCATTTATACATTGAATATATATATATATATATATATACTCAATGTTGCGTAGAATGAATATTATCAAACGAAATTGAAATTGTTTGTAACACAATCTAAGAATAGTGTTGTGTATACTATATGATAATACGGTGTTGCGTATAGCACACTATAATCTTGTTGTAGCATAAAACACATGACATCAAATAAATTAAAAATAATACTTATCATGAAATATCGGGTTGTTACATAGTTCCTCCCCATGCCACCTTCAATGTGAATGAAGGTCCTCCCCGATGCATTGACACTCAGTATGGAAGCCTCTTCCGAACCCATGACCTCAGGCATGGAGTTGTTCCTCCTGTCACAGGTCTCCAATGTGAAGATGCTACTGTCTGATCAATCATCAGTGTGAGGTTATTTCCCACATTCTTACAGCAACTAACGAGGGTTCCCCTCATCCCACAAATCCGATAAGTGGATGTTTTCCTCGCTTCATGGGAACTCAACACAGAGGTCCTACCCATGTTCAACTCGACCTGTATAAGGACCCTCCTTGCACCAACGCTGCCAAAGAAAATAATCATAGAGGCCCTACCCATGCTTTTACCAGCTTCAGTGGAGGTACTAACTGCTCTATAACTTCTCATGGATACACCCTATGCTTGTCATCTAGTGGATATGGAGGTCCTCCTAGTGTTGCCTTTGACATTTATCCAGGTGCTCCCCGCACCTCATCTCACCTAGGCGAAAGTCCTCTTCACCCCAACATTGGTTCCGCTGAAGGTCATCCTCAATCCAAAAACCTACCCTATCCCAAATATTCATCTGAGGGTAGGAGGGCAGGTCGATGAAACCATTAAAGGAATTCCAAGAAGATTTAGACCACAAATAAGCATGTCTCCTTATCAGATTCTATGGAAGAATGTGATTCAGTAATGGAACCCTCACCCCGAACCTCTATGTCGAGGGCTGGGGCAGGAATGAGGTATATCAGCCTCATACTTCTAGAATGTGAGATCCACTGGATTCCCACCTCACTCCATAGATACATCTAGGAAAAGGAATATTTTTCCCCTTCCTAGGGCATAGCCGTGCAATCCTCCCTATTGTCAATAGGGTTGTTCTCTACCTCAACCGGAGATCATGAAGAGTTATTTTTGGAACCGATAAAAGATAGACAAAATATTATCACACCATCAATGAATGCAACCCCTACAACAGAATCCATGGTATCCAGCATGTCTTACCGATATGTAGTGGGTTAGTTATCATATTCGTCGTAAGACAACCCGAGATGTGGTAGCTTGTCAGCTCGTTCGCCGTATTCTCAACCAGCCGGTCTACCATCTCAGTAGTATGCCTCAGTGGCATTATCAGTCTCATATCCATCCCCAGTAGATGAGTGGGGAAACAAAGGGCTACATCCCAAGTCTATGAAAAGTAGCTTTTGGAACATTCTTGTAGCGTACCATTTCCCAGAGGTGTTTTGGCCAATCATAACCATGAAATTCAGTGCACCAGAATCACTTACTGTGGAGGAAGTTGCGTGCTTTTCCCAAACCCTATGGGTGACACACTTACATATTCGTTATCATATAGTGGATTACCCCAAGAGTTAGGCACACTTTAAAGATATTGACCAGTAATTCCATATGGTTGACTTGGATGTGCTCCCTATGACCCAGCGCCCTGAGTAGCCCGGTCTCCACCGGACCCTTCAGAAATGATTTGTTTAGAGTTTTAAAGTGCTCTACAGAATTATCAAGTAGGATTCCCCCACATTCAGGTCCATGGTTTGGGGCAGTATACTGTCCACCATTTCAGTTCTATTCAACGCCATCCAAATTTTCTAGGCGATATTGAGGATATGCCTCCAGGTAGAGTCGTTGTTAACATGGCTAATATATTAGAGGGGGAGAATGAGAAAGAGATCCATGATGTAAACTTAAACCCTAGGGGAGTGCCACAACAATTGGATCTATTAGGATGGGTTACTCACCAGCAAAGAAATCTACTGGATTTTCCCTTGCCCACAGAGGCATTAGTCCTTGACTAGAATTCCAATAAGGTTAAGGAGCACCTTGGGGACGTCAAACCCTCTAACCCGTCACGATCAGTTCAGAAGAAAGAAGATGATCCTAAAAAATCCGCATTGTTCCAATAGCTTTAGTAGAACAAAAAGATGTTTGTTGACCTCCTTACTAAAGAAGCCACAGAGAGGCAGCCAGACTACTATGATCCATAGCTAGGGCATCAGTGGTAGGTAAAAAATTCCCCCAAAAAATGGCCTCCAGCTAACTCTGACCATACTACCCACATAGACAGGATAGAGGCTGGAAGTTATGGAAAGAGTGTGCAATATGTGTCACCAAATCCACCTGAGTGGCATGATAATCCCTTGGACCCAGCTCAAGTTCCCCCAGCCGCTCCACAGGTCATCTTGGAAGCCGCTCCATGAGCCACTGAACCTGCTTATCCTGTTGAAGAACCTTCCAATGCACTGGTGGTTAGGGATACTCATCAAGACATAAATCTCTACCTAGATGATCTGATGGCGGTGCTTATTTCTCTACTTGAGGCATTATAAACTCGACAGGTGGCAATCCCGCCAGATGGAAAGCCATATTTGGCGTGGGTAGATGATAAACCAGTACCCCCAGGTTTCGGAAACCCCACCCTTTCCCATTTTAATGGGATGTAAGACCCACTAAAACATCTGTCCCACTTCATCTGAAGGTGTGGACCCATTTTGGGAACTCTGAAATAGTAAGAGGCTGCCAAACTCCAGTGTTTTTTTATAGAAATTGGAAGGGAATGTGTTTGTCTGGTACAATCAGCTACCCATTCAGTCACTCTCTAGTTGGGAAGATCTTCATAGACAGTTCCATTACCAGTTCAACTATACCACTCAGAAGATGAGTATTTCATACCTCTTCAACTGAAATCAGAGGCCTAACGAACACATCATGGACTTTGTCACTCGGTGGAAAGGACCTACCTACTCCTTGGATATGCCAATAACTCATGAACAATTGCTGACAATGTTTGTGTGTAATATCAAAACGAAACTAGTCCCTTCCCTCATTATTAAAAAATTACCCTGAGAGATTCCGAGACTTCTATGATAAGGCTTAGCATCTAGAGGAAGCCTTACTGTAGTCCAAGTAGGCGCATTCATTGCCTTCTATAAATCCCGCAAGAAGGGCCTATATGGATGATCCCACCATGGTGGCACAAATAGAGGCCCCCAAGAATCTATATTTGTTACCAGTAAAGCCACCTACATAGACTTGCAGGGGACCTCCACCTTAGGCGCAGCCTCTGGCCCATTAGGGACCACCCCAGAACTGGCAGGTTCCCCCACGTAACACGCCACCACAACCTAGGTAGGATAACCAGTTTCCACCTCATTAACAGGCTCCTCCAGCCCCTCCCCAGGGCCAAGCTCTAGATCCTCCTTCCTGGATAGGAGAAACTGAATCTACTCATTCAATGAGGCTCAGTTCCCTAGTTATTTCCAATGTGCCTTAGAATAGGGAATTATGTGGTTTCTCAAATATAGGAGGCCCAAAGAAGCGAATCTTACTGATCTCACCAATTACTTCCCCTATCACTGGATCCTAGGGAATACCCTCAAAAAATTCCATGTGTTTAAAGACTAGATTCAAGAATAGGTTGATAACAACATAGTCCGGTTAGGACCTACTATAGTAAAGGTTGTATGTGTATTCATGAATCCGGTCAACAGCAGTGATAGTGATGGTGAATTGAATGGGTGCCTAACTACAGGTCAAAAAATCCTGACAACTAGATGGAACGTAAGGTAGTCGCTCATGCCTATGGTATTAGCCATATATTCCTGAATCAACCTAAACCTTCAGAGGATGTCACGTCACCCACATCTACTGGTTCTATGTTGACATCTCAGACTCCCTCTTCGCAGAGGATCAAGCATCAATAACACAGGGGAAAAAAGTCCCCCACTGATGTCATTGTCATCCCATACTATCAGCGGTTTCATGCACTCAGAGATGGATATTCCCACCAAAATCCATCCAGTGGTGGAGGATTCTTTTATTGACGATCAAGGGTATGCTTCGGTTAACACCATGGAGTTGGTAAACCACTACATGATGCCTGGCAGCTAGGAGTGCCAGACGTATCCTCCCAACATACCCAGTCATTGCCAGCGTCGAAGGGGATGTGGATATATGGTTCATCAGAGTGCCTCTGTCAATACTTCCAGCCAGGCTATGCATGCCACCGAAACCATACAGTAGGCCCGGTGCCAAGCTCAGCATGCCTAGCCTTCTCATCTGGTGTCATCAGGTCTTCCTTCGTTGCTGTTTGTGTTAGTTGATCAGGTAGAGCAACATTAACTATGCCACAATCATCCATGCTCTATTACGGACCGACCCCATTCATCTTACCTGCATCCGATAGTCACTCCACGAGCTTCATTTACTAAGAAGAGGGACATTCACAACACCAGTCAGCCACTGATTCAGTCAGAAGGGCCTTTCATTCCCCCTATAGCAGAACAACCTCCTGTAAGCATAAGTTCACACATGGCATGGAATTATGATATCCTTAGGCATCTCTCCAGCATTCATGCAAGGATCGCAATCCTTTAGGAACTTCTCTTATCAGGGGATTTTCCTGAATCCCTCACAAAAGGTTTATGAAGCCTCCTCCATCTTGATACAAAGGTAGCAGATAGAGAAGCTTTCGAAGTTGAGGCAGTCGAGCATGCTGAATGTCTGGACATTATCTCTTTCTCTAGATAAGATGAATTCTCTCCCATACATGGGCACATCCACCCACTGTACATCACTGGTCACTTAAATATCTTGGTGGTTCATCAATATCATTTCTACAGAGGCTCTGGGATCAACCTTATCTCAACCAGAACACTTAAAAAAATAGGGATATCTGAGGATTATTTGAGTCCCTCTGAACTGAAAATCCAAGGTTATGACAGGACAGAATAGACATCAGTTGAAAGGATATGCCTGAAGACCCAATTTGGTGGCCTGGTAGCCAGCACTGAGTTCATGGTTGTCTCCCAGGGCACCTCCTAAAATGCATTAATGGGTAGGCCATGGCTTCACCTTCATAAAGTGGTACCTTTATTGTATCACCAATGCCTTAAGTACTCCCTTAATGGTCAGGTGGGTGTGCACCATGGTGGAACATCTCTCTTTTCTTCTTATGTATCCCATTATATGGATGCTAACTATTACAAGAGCAAGGAAAAACAAATTTAGGCTAATGAGGTTGAAAATTCTATGGTTATGACCGACCCATGGATAGACCAGGATGATGCCTACATTTTTTTGATCCAATGATTTGAGGATACGACCCTGGATATGGTGAAATGAATATTGGATTCTAGAACAAGGGGGAAGCACATTCCCATGTCCAATGGATGTTGGCAGATCACCTTGTATTCCTACAAAAATCAGGCTCGGGTAATCCCAGAGCCCCTACCCCCATAAGGTATCGGGATGTCTACCCCATGGAAATGGTGATACATCATACTTGATTTTTTTTTCAAGATCGGATAAGAAATATCAAGACAACGCACTGCTATTGCTTCAATATCATCAATCATGTCCCTTTGGGATGAAGACCAGATGGGATCAGATCGATATCTTTCATTTCTATGGTTTCTGAAGCATATGTGTTCCCCGATGCAATGTCCAATACCACTCAAGATAGCACCGGCTTTCCATCAAGATCTGTTGTCTCAGAGGAATCTCCTCCCACTGGGGATATCTACTCCATAAGTGAAAATGAATATTTGAAAGATGCACCTCCCACTTTTGAAAAAGGCATCTCATCCATGGTAGATGAAATGGTACAGGTGAACCTCGGTAGTGAGATGAATCTGAAACCCACATTGATATGTGCCTCTATGCCTATCTAAGAGAAACAAAAATATATGGAATTCCTGAAGCATCATCATGATTTATTTTCCTGGAGTTCTAATGAAATTGAAGGACTAGATCCTTAGGTCATCATACACCACCTCAGCCTTCCAGTAAATCATCACAGGTTCAAAAAACCTGCAAGGAAGATGCAACCATCTCGCTGTTTCATGGTTGAGGCTGATGTTTATAATCTCATTAGATGAAATTTCATAAAGGAGGTCCAGTACCCCAGATGTTTAGCCAAAACTGCTCTCATCAGGAAGAAGAAGAGACTGATCAGATTCCGCATTGACTTCCAGGATGTCAACTGTCACTGTCTAAAGGATGATTTTCCCCTTCCAGTGACAAAGTTGTTGATTGACGCCACTGCTAGGTTCCTATCTCTCTCCTTCATGGATGGGTATTCTGAGTATAACTAAATTCTAATGGCTCTTGAGGATAAAGAGTCTACAGCCTTTAGGGCACCACAATTTACTTTCTACTACTAAGTAATTCCCTTCGGTCTAATGAATGCAGGTGCCACCTATCTGCGTGCTATGAACCGTATATTTAAGGTTATCCTTGGGACATTGGTGGAATGCTATGTGAATGATATGGTGGTCAAATCTCACCAGTTCCAGGACCATTTGAAAGACCTTTATAAAGATTTCGGCTACCTCTGTTCTCACCATCCAAAGATGAACTGATCGAAGTGTGCCTTCGAGGTCACCTTCAGAAAGTTTCTCGATTTCATTATCAGATATAGAGGAATCAAGATCGATCTATAGAATATTAAGGCCATAAATAATATGTCTACCTTGAGAAACATCTGGGGCCTTCGATCCTTTCAAGGACACTTGGCCTACATACACCTATTCATCATGAATTCTGCTAGAAAGTTAAATACCTTTTCTCTGCTCATGAAGAAAGTAATTGTTTATCAGTAGGACAAGGAATGTCAGACTGCATTCAAGGAAATCAGGAAGTACCTATTGCAGCCTCTGGTCTGGATTCCCTCGGTTTCTGAAAAGTTGTTGGTCCTTTATGTGACCACCCTTGAATGATCTCTTGGTACTATTCTATCCGAGAAGAACAATGGGGGAATAGAGAACAGTCTTTACTAACATAGCCTCATGCTCCACGATACTGAGACCAGATACTCCTCCATCGAGAAGAGATACCTTGTGTTGGTATTCGTAGTGTAGAAATTGCATCATTACATGATGCGCCAGGTGGTACAACTAGTGTCTCTAGTGGATCTGCTAAAGTACATCCTAAACCACCCCATGTTAACAGGTCATCTAGCTCGGTGGGTAGTGATCCTCCAGTAGTTCGACATCAAGCTTTACCCCAGAAGGCTATTAAGTGGAAACCATTGGTAGACATCCATGTCGCACATCTAGATCCCGTGGATCAGTCTATGGATCTTTATTTTTCCCAGGAGGCAATCCTATCGATAGACTAAGACATTCCGTGTTGGAAAATGCACTTTTATTATTCTTCCCTAAGATCTACTAGAAGAAAACTCCATGACACCAGACTCAAAAAAGTGGTCTTGTGTATCATCTTCATCACACTAGCACAATCCGTTCTTCCATATTCATTCATGTTGTCGGAATGTTGTACAAAAAATGAGGTGGAGTACTAGGCTCTCATCACTGGCCTCGAGATGGATCTTGAGATTGATGTTACCCACTTTCATGTGAATGGGGACTCCGAATTAGTCGTCAAATAGATCAATAGTGAATATGACATTAGGAAGCCATACTCATACCAATGATGGAACATACCCACCAACTGATGGCCCCATTCCAGTCTCGGTGAGAAGTTACCCATGTCCCTTAATCCTAGAATGGTTAAACTGACGCCTTGGCCAGCCTAGATTCATTTCTTACAAAGCCTAATCAGGATGATTTGATAATCCACATGGAAAACTAGAGAGCCATCACCCCCATCACTCCAAATGAAGATTATAGCCTACAAGTAAGCCACATTACCACAGACTCCTGCACATCAGAACCCCTAGGTCCCCCTGATCCAATGCTGGAAGTGACTCTTGATTGGAGGACCCCCTTTATTGAGTACCTTCCATATGGTAATCTCTTGACAGATCGAGCTGAGTATGAGCTAATCTGGCATCGTGCCTTACAGTTTACATTCCATAGTGGTCCAGATCTTGGGTAGATCCTCTACAAATGTAGGTTTGACAGAGTCCCCCTATGTTTCATTCAAGGAGGTTGGATTTCTCATGTCATGCAGAAGGTTCATACCAGTTCCAGTGGGGCTCATCATATTGGGCTGAAATTATCTCACCATATCCAGAGGTTGGGGTATTTTTGTCCCTCCATGATCCATGATTGTATTGAGTTTTCTAAGAGGTGTCATGCATTCCAAATTCATGCTAACTTGTACATCGACCATAAGAAGCTCTCCACACTACCAAGTACTCTTGGCCCTTTATGGTCTGGGACTTGATGTTGTGGGAGCATATCCACCAACGACATCTCACCAGGATAGGTTTAATCCTGACTGCTACTGATTTTTTTTCCAAGTGGGCATAGGAAGTTCCTCTCAAGGAGTTCAAGGCACATTCTATACTTGAATTTTTGATCTCAAAAATCATCTACCAATTTGGAGTCCCTCACTCCATCCTCACCAAAAACAACACCAAATTCCGGGTAGCTGTGTTGAAAAAATTGTACGCCAAGTACAACATCCGTTCTAACCATACCTCCCACTATCATGCGCAAGAAAATGGGATGATAGTGGAATTGAAAAAACCCTCTCTAATATCCCGTTGAAAATGGTTGTCTAGAATAAGAATATTCGGTCGGACAAGATCCCTAATGCACCCTGGGCCTATCTGACGATGACTCGTAATTCTACCCAAGTGACCCCATACTCTCTGGTGTACAGAATAGAAGCTATCCGGTTCATAAAGATTCAATTTCCTTCATTAGACACATATTTCTATGATCAACAATAACTATATAAAGTAGTATAAATCCATATGGTTGAATTGGAAGTGCTCAACCAGAACAGGCTTCAGGCCCTACAAAATCAAGAAAGGCATTAGAACAAGATAGCCAGAGATTTCAACAAGAGAGGTTGCCTCCGGTCTTACTTGCAGGGTGGCAAGGTGTTGGCTCGGTGAACACTAATGATACCTATTAGAAAACCTCCCATGATGGTGACCAAATGGGAAGAACCTTACATCATTCACAAGGTTTACCCCAATGGCACATACTCCCTGGTTACCATGGATGGAAAGCGTATAACTCCTCCCAACAATTCCGAATTCCCCAAGCAATACATTTCTTGATTAAACGGTCTCGCATGAACTTAAACTATTCCATATTTACCACATGACATTAAAAATGTGATTCTTCCAAGCTGAAAGACGTAAAACTACACAACACTCATCCGACATGACGTTAAACTGTGTGTGGAAGATATACCATTTTGGTCTAATCATTATGACCTTAAACTAATATCTCTCTATACCTACGTCCTCATCACACAATGATAAAATGAAATTCAACTTCAAGAACTACATATGTCTTGATTACCATCCTCATGGGATACGTAGGAATGCTTAGATGCATTATCTTAGAGTCCAGCCCCCAAACTCTTCTCTTTGGCTATCCCCATTGGTTTAGTTCTCTTAGAGGATCTAGCATTGGGTAGTGTAGGATTCTTTGGCCCCCCATCATGTCAGGATTATGATGATCACACCATGTGTCTGCCATCATTATTTTATCCTCCCACATCCTCATCGTACAATGTTAAACTACATGGCCCTTTCAGAACTACGCATGGCATGATTCCCATCCACATGGAATACATAGGAATGCCTAGAAATTTCATCCATAGTCCCGACCCCAAAATTAAGGATCTCCCCTTGGGTCAAAACACATGGTGTGGTGTGGTATTTTTCCCTTATTCACGCCGAGTTCATCATGATCATACCATGAATCGTTCTCCCAAGAGATCTCTACTTCTTTCCTCATATTGCATGAAGTTAAAATGTATAGAAAATATTCTTTTTATTTGGGTCCTCATCATATTTCATATCCAAAAGGACCCCTAAATGGAACAGATGCTAGGCCCTAGGGCTCGCCTACCATTTCGGGCCAACATCCTTGAGGATCTCGAAGGAAAAATTGATACAAGTCCCACATTTTGAATATGGTCAGCGATCGACACTCATTTTTTGTTCCCATTTCAGGTCACATGATATGGATGTTGTGTTTCAAACATGTTCCAAAAACCGTCCTCTATAATTTTCATAACCCCATATTGGTCCCAAATATTGGGTGCATGGATTCATTTTATCATGTTATCCCTTCATACATCAGTCTGCCTCAAGCAAGAGTTTTAGTCTGGTCAGGGTCGACCCTGCCTCATCTCCTTCCCTCATTAGTGTACCCTTATATGTTGTAAAGATCCTAATCTTATTCATTGTTTTCCACACTGATCATTTATCGTGTTGGCTTAGGAGATTTGGTAAGGTAGTTCCCACATAAAAGGTCATGTATCTATGATCTAATCCCTATGGCCTTAAACTAATATAACCATCGTCATCACCGCAAGATGTTAAACTGCGAAATGGCAGGGAATTCCCGCCTAAGATCCCTTGATCTTTTTGGACCCCTTTCTCGAGATCTTATTTAGGATAGTACGGTGTGGTATGGGATCATTTCATCATTCATTTCGGGTAACTCTCCATGTGGTACACATTCCTCGTCGAGATACCTTTCCCCTTTCAGTGTCCTTACTCCATGACCTAAAACAGAAAAACATATTCCAGAACTACTTGTGGCTTGATTCCCATCCTCATGAGATACGTAGGACCACCCATATATTTAGTCTTCGGGTCCAGTATTATTTCTTAGAAACCTCTTCATATTTATGCCCCATGGCCTGAGTTCCTCAATAGGAGGTATGTGGTGTGGTATGGGATTACCACCTCATTCATGTCAGGTTTGTAACAACCATGCCACATACCTCTTCCTTCTGAGTGATCTTACTCCCACAGTTTTCACTAATCTTTTTGTGTTGGCTACTCTTGAATTGAGACCCTCGTCCCTCTATGGCAGTTCACTAATACACCAATTAGCACTCTGGTTCAGGACCTGGTGTGTCAGATTTTACAGACATGTTATCTCCAATTTTCATGCTTCATGTTCCCTTTAATTTGGGCTTTCATCATGTTTCACTTTTGAAAGGACCCCCGAACAACATGGATGCTAGGCCCTAGGAATCTCCTACCCTTTCAATTTAGGGTCCTCAAAAATTTTAAAAAAAAATTAATACAAGTCCCACATTGTGAATATGGTCAGCAGTCGATGCTCATTTGTTGTTCCCATTTCTGGTCACATGATAAGGATGCTATGTTTTGAACATGGTCAATAACTATCCTCCATCTTCACCCAACCCCCATCAAGCCCTAATTGTTGGTTGAATGATTCATGTCATTTTTCACTCCATCACATCCAAGTGTAATTTTGATACTCTTGGTGTTATCCCTCAGTGTGTGTTTTCACATTAGGAGGAAAATTCCACGGTGAGGCATCATTCAAGTCTCTATATAGTCTCCCCTTATCATGTATTCCACATGTTGCAAAGAACTTCTCTTCCCTTGTTTCCCACATTGAACATAGCTCATGTAAGTTTATGTATTTGGTCAAGGTTTTCAACCATTAAGAAGATTATCTCTTCTCTATGATCTGAGCTCTAAGACCTTAAAACTAAGATCTCTCCACATCCTTGTTTCTAGACATAAAACTGAACCTTTAGAACTATGTACATCTTGATTCCCATACTCATGGGATATGTAGGAATTCCTGGACATCTTGTCCTCGGGTCCAGCTCAGGTTTCACTTTTTACCTCTTCTGTTCTGCCTTTTGGCCCTAACCTTCATAGGATTTCATGGTGTGGTGTATATGGTATTATGTATTTATTCACCTCGGGTTTACAAAATCCGCACCACAAACTCCCTTTCCAGAAGCTAGTCTCTACGCCGTCTTTTTCTATATGACGTTAAACTGCACCATTGGAACTACATATGTCTTAATTCCCATCCTCATGGAATACGTAGGAACACCTAGAAATTTCTTCCATGGGTTTTTCCCCATGTTCTCTGACCTTTTTTTCCTTGGTCCATGGTTTCTTCCTGGAAAATGTCTGTGGTGAGGTGTGGACCTCATCCTCATTCATGTTGGGTATGCTTTATCATGCCATGCACATTCCCCCCTAAAACCTAAGTTTTTCTATATGTTTAAAATACATATGGATTTTAACTATTTTTCATAGTCCCACATGACTTTAAACTATTATGTATTTACTACAAGTCATTAAACTTTAAGGGTTGGTCCTATCATATTACCCTAAACTATGACATTATAATCCTAACCGCACAGTGAAAAATGGCACTACATTGTGATGTCACCAGTTGAGGGGATATCATTTTTGGTAGTGGTTATCCACCATACCATTTTTCAATGCTTACATATGGATTGATTCTTATAGAAATGCTTGGATTCTCAATCCTAGGTTTATCACTTCACAAAAAAAAACACATACATCCGTCCTAAAGAACAAACAAGATCTATAAAATGCCATTTCTTTTGGTGTGTAGGCTAGACCCACATGACAGTATTGTCCCTATAATTGGTATCGTACCCCGAAGCTTCTAGAAAAACATATTTATTGATCCCCATCATCATGAGGTACGTAGGAATGCTTGAGCACTTTGCCTCAGGCCCATCCCCAATTTCATTTTCAGCCCCTCGACCTAAAACCTCTCGAGGAGCATATAATGTGATATAGAATTATACCATCCTCATTAACGTCTTGTTTTGAAATTACAACACCCTGTGTCTCCCTCCCCCCTTTCAATCTATGGTCTGATCTCAAAGACCTTTAAACTAAGATCTGACCATCCTTTTCGAAGTATATCCAACTGCGCGACATTTTACAGAACTACGTGTGGATTGATTCCCATCTTCATGGGAAACTTAGGAACTCATAGACATTTTGTCTACAGTTCTATCCCCTGGAATATTAAATCCTTGCCCGCTTTTATTTCTCATCCCATTGGTCTGAAATCCTTTGGAAGCATGTGGTGTGGGGAGCACCTCTTTGGTTCTCATTCGCGTTAGATTTTGTGGAAACCAAACCATGTTTCGTCCTTATCTCTTCATAGCCTGGTATGAGTTCTATGACCCTAAACTAAGATCTCCCTATGGTAACTAGGCATCAAGTTTTACTACTTCTCCACCCTGCAAGCATTTCATTAAATCAGGTCCCCTCTTAATGGTCTACTCTATGACCTTAATCTTGGATCATGCAACCCTAGGACCCTTTGTCTTGGAGAGGGTTCAACTCCCTCTATCTGATACATCTTATTGTCATACTCAAATGCTTCATGACAAAGATCCCGAAGTGTGGAATTTTCACATGAGAATTCTCTTGTTTCATGTCCAGGATTCATGAGCCATTTATTTGGATCCCCATCCTATTCCATGTCTGAAGGGACCCCCTTTACGACCTGGTCTCATTCCACATTGGCTTACCTACCATCTTGGGCCAACACCCCAAAAGACCTCAAACAAAATTTTTGGCAGGTCCTGTGTTTCAAACATGGTCAGTGGTTAACCCTCATTTGTCTATACCCATTCCCGAATAACGCAAAATGAATACAGTGTTTCAAACATGGTCAAAAATCATCCTCTATCATCGTGCCACTATCATTGTGATCCAGATCTCTAGAATCTTGATTCACATATATCCACTCCCATGTGTTTAAGTGGAATTCCAACACACTCGGTTATACCCCCCCCCCTCCATGCATTTATGTGTGTTAAAAAGGCTGTTCATTAATAGTGGAATGTCACTCATATAGTGGACGATCACTCGTAATGTGTGACTCTTTGTACCAGGGAAATCCCATCGCTACTCCTTGTTTCCCACATCAAGAATGACTCATGAGGGTTTAGTAGTTTTGGTGGGGCATGTACTGGTGCAGCTATTCCACACAAGATTTTCATCCCGGATGACATTAGACTGCACCCCCAGAACTATGTAAAGCTTGATTCCTATCTTGATGGGATATGTAGGAATGTCAGACCACTTTTCATTGGCCCCGACTAAACTTTCAATTTTGGTCCCTTGACCTAGAAAACTTCTTCCATGGATATATGGTGTGGTGAAGAATCCTTATGTCCTCATTCACATTGGGTTTATAGCTACCACATCATATACTCCCTTTTTGGGATCTCTCCTTTCACTCTCTATCCTACCATATGATGTTAAAATTCACGAGTCCACATGTCCTCAACGCATGACACTAAACTACAGTTCTACCCTGAACAAGTTCAGGATGCCCCATGTTAATTATGGGATGCGATAGCTTCCTCACCAAAGAGGATTCCCCCAAACAGAATTGGTTTCTAACCACATTGTGCTCAAGAACTACAATCGGCATGATTCCCATCCTCATGGGATACATAGTGACATCCAGACAATTCTCATTGGCCCCAGCCCCAAGTCCTTTAAAGTATGTGCACCATCCTCACCATATGATGTTTAAACTACGTGTTTATAATTCTTTTTGGTATGATGTTAAACTAAAGAGCATTCCAGGTCCTTAAAAGAGAGTTCCTATTCAGAAGTAAGTTTGATCCTTAATCCGAATGATGTGTCGGCCTAATGTGTTTCCACCACGGTGGTGTAAATTCAAGAGTGTTGGACTTCATTTGAACAACCCATCACTCTACCCTCCACGCTTTTCATTCCCTTTATTCAGATCATCGTCCTCTTTCACATCTAAAGGAACCCCCCCCCCCCCAATAGTACGGATGGTCATCCTATGATTCACCTACTATCCTGGGCTAATATTTCAGAAGACTAATGGATGAAATAATGAGTTAGGTCCCATGTTTCAAACATGGTTAGTGGTCAGCCCTAATTTTTTTATCCCCATTTCATGCTAATTCAATAAGTATACTATGTTTAGAACATGGTCGATAGTTATATTTCATTGTAATTCCATCCCTACAAGGTCCTGAATTTTGGGTATCATGATTCACACTGCCACTCCCATATGTCTGGATTGATTCTAAATCCCTTGGCGTTACTCCGCTCGTGCACTAGAGCACATTGGAAAAACAAAAATTACACTATTATGAGAATTTCACTCTCCAGTTAGGCATCCCTCATTATTTCTAGAAGCCCAGATGGGTCATTTATACCCCAGATCCCAAAATATTAGGTGGCACTCCCACATTCAAATGATGTAACAATGCAGCCATCCCTTGTTTCTCACATCAGGAACGACCCACGTGATCTTAAGGATCGATTTTTAATCACATCACAGTTATGGTTAGAATTCATTAAAATAAACAAGAAATTGAATGATCCATCCATGGAATCAATTCAGAATAAAAAGAAACAAAGAAGGATAGGGTTATGAGTTCGACCAAAACAGGGCCCTTATATATCGGCCACTCTAATGGATCACTCTAGCGCTACCACCTTCTAGCTTGTAGCCTCCATAACTGCTTCTCACCCATTGTGCTCCCTCTCCTCATCAGTAGTTGTAGAGTAGAGTTAATTAGCTCTAATATTCATTCACTTTCACTCATCTTGAAACCCATCTCTTTGACAGTTTTCTTATGTTACATACTTTTGGGATTTGGCCAACTAGGCCTTCAACCGATCGATTACCTCTGATTTATTTTTGATTAATATGGATCGCTCATTGGCTTTCTCTTCAAGGTACTGAACTTCTTTCTTAGCCTCAAGGATCTTCTGCATGTTCATAATTTTTTTTCTAGAATTGGTCAACGACAAGACTTTTACTACTCTCCTGTATCTTTTCATCCATGTAATCCTGAATCATCATGTGAAGATGATGAGAATCCACCCATCCAGTGAAGAGGATGTGCAACCAGGTTCACAGTGATCCCATTAAGGGTACCTAGGCAGCTATCAATTCTTTTAGGAAGTTTCCGATACACTTCCACCCCCCGCTCCATGTTATATGGCTCTCTTCGGAAGATTTTGGATTAGAATCATCCCTATCCTCAGGGTCTGTAGGATGGTAATTAGGGAATGCAGCCAAAAGATCAGTGGTAGGGTCTCCCTATGGCATTCCTCCCAAGGGGTTAGGCTCTTCAATTTGTTGGATACCTTCTTCTCACATCTTTATTTTTGAAATTTCACCCCTTCCATCATCAGAACCCACCCTAGATGTGATATCGCCAGTGTCTAAAACCCTTTGCTCATTAGGTGCTAGGGCCGGTGCAGGTTAAGAAGTGAGTTCTGAGTGGGTTGGTGTATTTACTATCGAATCCTTTATAGATGGTCTATATTTAGTGGAATATCGAGATTCCAATATCATGATTACTACAAAAACAATGAATTCCCTTTTTAGTGGAGTGCTTGAATAACAGATACAAGTGTTTGAGTAATGAAACTTACAAGAGATTTTCACATCAACCTACAACCTTTCATTAACTGCAAGAGCTATCACTGTAGGAGATCCTTCATCACTTGTCAATTAAATAATGGGTTTCATCCCTCCACCTTATTTTATCGGTGCACCTTCACCCCCCTCCGACATAACTTCCCGACCACCGGTACCAATATGAACCTAAACGGAGTAAAAGTTCGATTGGTGATTATGAATGATGAAAAGAGGAAAATCTAAGATAATAATTGAGGAATACCTTGAGTTGATCAGCTATTTCCATGTCAGATCCAACAATCTCATCACTCTCTAAAGGAATCCCTTGGAATTCCATCCCCTGAGACCCTTCACCTCCAAGCTCCTCTTCAGCTTCCCCTACTTCTTCTTCCTCTTCTGCTTCTTCTTCTTCTGATTCACTTTCCTCTGTCTCCTCATCACCATCATCATATTCAAACGATATTCATTATGGATCATTCTCTTGGTAGAGCATCAGTTTTACCAAGATAGGTAGTTCCTCATGTCGACCCCATTGGCATGAATATACGTCCATGGCTGTCAAATATGTGTGCTGGTGATAGAAGTTCACCGTATCATCAATCTGAATGAGTCCAATTTCCAGTTGTTGGATCCCATATCGTACCATCTCTTTTAAAAAGGGATTTAGTGCTCATTTATTTCCACAGGGTCAACTAGGTGGAACACAATCTAGGGAAGATTTCATCCTCAAATGGTTGACGAAGATACCTTATCTTCTTCCCAGGAAGCTCCTTGACCCCTCTACGAGATTTTTTGGGAGCCCCTCTCCTGCTGGACAATGAGGGCATAACCATACCATGTGACGTTCCCACTAGTGAAGTTCCAGCCTATACTGACCCAGCTTCCTGACATGTTCCCGACCTCTCCTCCCCTGTGGTGCCTTGTCTGCTCTCTCACCACCCAAGTTCCACACTGGCTACCTTGAGCTTCGAAACTCAATTTTGAAGAATCCCCTCAAGATATGGATCCACCCAATGTTTGACATACTTTGTTGAGATTCCAGCATCAACCCAAATGTGGGGAAAGGAAATTACCTCACCAGATCCAAAAGTTCTAAACATCATCAAAATTTTGTGAAGAACACAAGAATATTTCTCTCCCCATACATCTGTTGGATGCATCCAAACTACCTGGAAAACCTTGAAAGGACATAGGTCTCACAAATGATCTTCTAATCATCCTGGGCAACAAACACCTCACCTCTGATGCATTGCAAGTATTCTCTTTTCTTCAGTGATCATTTACCATCATCTATAATCTAGACGACCGGGGTGGGGAACACACTAAAGGTAAAATTGGTTTGATTACCAATCCAAATCCTTATCCCCTCTTCAATGAGCGTCAGTGGCATGGTCCTGAATTTTTTTAGCAAGGAAGGTTGCAGACTGTTACCTGGGGGATGAATGGAGCTTGGAAAAGTGTACCTGCCATAGTGATCCGTGATCCAACCAAGAAGTATTTGGAAGGGGACACATATCTTCCTTGGTGATCCTCCTCCTGAAATATTCTTCAGGTAGGCGTATATTTGGGCAAGTACAGGGACCCCCAGGATAAACCTCTAATTGGCTTCTATTATTCCATCCATTACTAATGTTGTTGGGCGGACTAGCATCCTAGTATCCATTACTGGTAGCAGCCACCCAGTCTAGAATGTTGTAAGAAATCCATCATATCACACATTGGTGTCTTGGATTTCATCCACAAAAATTCCCCATGATTAATATTATCCCGTCTCCAAGATCCTGCAATATGACCCACTCTTGCCCCTTTGTGCCGCGGTCGGACACCACTTTCATCACCCTAACAACTTTACACCTAGGAAATTATGAATAAATAGGTTGAACCACTTTGAATAAGATATTTCCTTCAAAAAGTATTTGAACCTTAGCCTCTCCTTCTCCAGTTTTAATAGATTCCATGTTAGGATGGGAGTTTGTGATTGGTACCCCCATATATTCTCTATTGAAAGAAAATCGTCGTACTGGTGCCCATCCAGAGGGACACCCCCAATGCAATAAATTTCCTAAAGACTGACGCCAAACTTTCTGTGATAGAGATTGAATGGGTTGGTATCAGGGGACCACCATCTAAATAGCTCCGACCTGAGTTTTTACTGGCATAAGAAATGGAACTACGATGTCCATACAACCTCAAATAGCCCAATGTGCTCAAATTATGCTCTGAACTGATTGCATGATTGGCGTACCCAATATGCTTAGGTCCACTCACTAGTGAAATTACCTATAGACCTCAGGTCCCAATCCTCTAGCTATCCCTCAGTCTCATCAGTAATGCTTTGTCAGAAGGTACTTGCATAATGGGCTGGAGAATCCTCAGCAACCAGGTTTCCTCGCTAGATGGTTCTGGTCATGGGATTCTGGACATAGATGGCCATGTGCCTGGTTTATCTAGTGGGATGGACATTGTTTTTAATGTTGTATCATGGAATATCATCCATTCTCATCACCCATGACCGCAGTGTATCAACATCAAATCCCAGCACTAGTACCTATTTTAAAATACATAAATCCCATATCGATAGGTTTTTAAAAAGAACGTAATCCTTCTAGGCATGGATTATCATATTTAAGAGGGTTTGTTTATCAGATAAAAATTTCCTTGAACCATAGACCTCAGGGTTCACAACCATCTCATCCCACCGAGGGGCATACATATCTTCCCTCCCAGCATCACTCTGATCTGTAGAATTTTTTTTGGTAATGTCTGAAAAAAGAACCAGGTGGTGCCCAAAAAACTGGGTGGTCACGTGAAAAATGAAAAGGTTACACAGAAAACTAAGAGATCAGTGCAAAAAATTGATGTTGCACACAAAATTTTGAACAAAATCATGAAATTCTATGCCAATCAGAATATATTCTATGCAAAGGCTGGTGACATTTACGTGAACAAGAGCTCCGAAGCTTATCATGCGAGAAATCCTATATAAACCATAGGACCCTTGAGGGTTTTTATAGGAATGAATCAGGTATTCTCCATGTGCAAAAAATATTACATGCCCATATGAAATATTTCATAAACCAACACAAAAGGGCCAATCATCTCAGCGTTTCCCTCAAAATATGACCTTCGCGCCCCCTCACAGATCCGATTCTGAGGGGGGAATTTATAGAGGCCGAAATCTACTAAAGGCCCCAAGAAGGAATATTTGGAAAAATCAAATAGAATATTTTGACTCAGCAACCAGTTCTGAGCTGGGCCAAAAGTCTGTGCAGAAAATATGATGGGTGCATTGAAAACAACTTCTCTACATGCAAAACGACTTCTGTCTATCTGAATTCTTCATGCTAGTGTGGAATTTCTGACACGACTGACGTTGGGGCCATCTTTTCCATGATGAATAAATTCTACTTGCGCCCACAACTCCTGATTTACCTATAAATAAAAGGGAAACCCCTCACATATAGTGGCTAAATAATTCAAAACGTCTCCTCTACACACAATACTCCTCTTCTATATGAAAAAGATGACTTTTAGGTACATGATTTTCTGTGAAAAGTCTCCTAAGGGCCCACCTTCACATGAAACCCCTAGGGATTGACCTTAGATCAGTTCCTTTTTTGCTTGGGCAATGGAGCCAAAATCCCATTCACTTGCACACAAACCTCATACCCTTCTAGGAAAAGCTCCTCCACTCACCCGAAAACTTCATCCAATTTCATGCATGCCTCTGTTATTTGCACGACCCAACTTATTTCAAGCAACAGTTTCCATTTTCATGTAAACCCCTAATTTTGCACGAAATCCCCTCTCCTTGTGGGCACCCTTGGGCTTGTCTTCAATGTCGATTTCCCAGATACCATATTTGGGTTCTTATTATGTGCAGAGCACCGATGTTATACAACCTTCTCCCATACAACCCTCCAGGTTTGTATGAAGTGATTTCAAGGTCCCTTGGGCAGTGATTCACATTGCATTTTTTAGACTTATGATTCTTCGCATAAGCATGATAATGGCTATTAATTCTCCACCTATCCATTCTAACGTGGTCCCCTTAGTGGATCACTCCACAACAACCCCTCACCATTACATTTTTGATGCATTCTCTTCACCAAGGGTGGGTGGGTACCAGTTATGTAAGTCCTAGGGTTGTAGAGTGAACCTTCCTCTTCTGAGCTGCAAGACCTTAAACTTCCAAGAACCATCTTCCTCATCAAATGACTTTAAACTGTATCCTCTCCCCACGTAATACACATGGGGTTCCCCATCTAAGATATTCTCCACGCCTGCTCGTCTTCACAGAAGAGAGATCTTCCACACATGGAATGTGATTCTCATTGCTGGAGCGGCGTCTATCCACGGGGAAGGGAAACCATATTGGTGTAAGACCCTAGAATTTCTTGTAGTAGGTATCATCCCATATTATATTATCTTCTTCAGTGCCAAATACTAGAGTATAGATGAGCATAGAGACCTTCATTACCATGTCCCTCTCTCTCTGGGCTTTGTCTTCAGTGGGCCTGCATCCTGGAGTAAGTCCCAATATCCACCTCCCTTGGTAGCTAACCACACAAAATTATATTGGAACCATGGTCTTATATGCATGAATTGGAGTATGTTTTGTGTTTGTTGTAAATCCTCAGTGGAAGTTCAGAATGTGTACTGGTAAAGTGATCATACAGTTCAAGCAGACAACAATATTGAAGGTGGCGCCGTTTCCCAGTGTTTTCCAAATTTTTGGGCCTGAAAATCGACAAATAGAGAAAAGTTTTTTTTTGGAAAAGAGACTTGCACGCCATGTAATTGAAGGAGAGGAAACTTGCACTACATATATTTTTCAAGATCAGAACATGGAAAAATGGAAAAGGGATACGGTCTGTGCATGTTTTGGGTTGGTCGCACAAGTGACCTACGCGCCATGAAAGGACTTGCGCGCCGATGACTAGGAGGTTTGGAAACATGTTCCCCAGTTGTTCTTCATGATAATAACTTAAAAATATGGAAAAGGAAATTAGGTTGCGGAAGTATTGGTGTGGTCACACAAGTGAATAGTGCGACAGAGGCTAGGGCGGTTGGAGCTGCGCGCTGGGACTTGTGCGCCGTGAGGACACTTGCGTGCCACCATGCAGGGGGTCCAGTTTGCCTATAAATAGAGGACCACCCCATCATTTAGAACGAAGTTCAAGACTTAGAGATTCTTTGAGCTCTATTCACGCAAGTGGTTGTCTTTCCCAAGTGGTAGTTGGGTCTTGCAAGTAGTGGCTGCATGCCGGTTGTTGACTGCGCGACCAAGGCGGTTTGGATGTAAAAGGTGTAGAGTCGCGCAAGTTTGGAGTTGAAGGATGCAGTTTCGCGCAAGTGTGTTGGTTCCACCTAAATTCCGATTTTGTACCACGAAAGTTACATGTACGCCGTTTTTGAAACTTGCACGCTTGTCTTAGGGAAGCTCCCCAGGTGAGGTTGTTGTACGTCGGTCCTTTTGGAGCTGCCCGAAAACTAGAAGATTGCACGATACCTTCGATGCAAAGTGGGATTAGTATACGAGTGAAAGTTGCACTTCAACAGAGCATCTACATTCAACAGAGGATGAATTCTTTTTCAATGATGAAGAGACCTTCACGTCTATAAACTGAGTGTGACTTCACCAAGGCCAATGAGCCAGGGAGAGTCAATGGGAGTGACCCGAGGGACGCAATGAGCTATCCCTGAACTTTTGTAAAGGTAGTAAGCCTGGGACAGAGTGACTGTTCCCAAACCTTTGTAATCCACAACTATTTAAGTTTAGTCGAATTTGGTACGAACAACAACTTGTCGGTGTATGCTCCTTGGACATAGCCCTTAGTGGTGAACCAAGTAAAATGTGTTGTGTCGTCTCTCCGCATGTGAATTTTTTCTTTCTATTCATTTCCATCATATAAGTTTAACAAGTTCCTACCAAAGTGGGAACATGATCCATATTTTAAAAGAAAACGTTGACACCCTGATTCACCCCTCCCCTCTCAGGGTGTCCCGGGGTCCTACAAGTGGTATCAGAGGGTAAAGGTTGCTGGTGTTGAATTTGTCCTTTGACGTCATGGAGAATTCAGTCAATGTCAGGGGAGTCCCTCTCTTTGATGGAAGTAATTTCCAAATCTAGAATAATAGAATGAGATCTCATTTAAGATCACTATGAATGTAATTCCTCTTTGCTACTGTCTAAGGAATTCATGTTACAGATCCAACAGGTCTGGCTATGATAGATACAGACATGAAAGTTCATGATGCAGATGCTAAAGCTCAGAATGCTATCACTGCAGCTATTTCTGAACATATTTATCTAAAGGTGGTGAGTTGGACCTTAGAAAAGTCTATGTGGTATAAACTTGAAAATATCTATGAAGGAGACAACAAAGTAAAAGAGGCAAAACTTCAAGTTCTGCACAACAGGTTTGATTATCTAAAGATGCATCCTGATGAGAATGCATATTCATTCTTTAACTGAATCACTGAAGTAGTGGGAGAAATTCGAGGGCTTGGAGAAGAAATCAAAGACATTGATATTGTAATGAAAATCTTGCAAAGACTACCTCCTATGTACAATGGAAAGTTATCAGCCCTTGAAGAAAGAGATCTATCTAAACTATCTCTGGATGATCTGCTAAGTTGTCTAGTGGCATATGAGATGAGAGTCAAACCCGAAGAAGCTATGAATCATGTTAGAAAGGAAACGACATTCAAGGCCATGGAAAAAATGAAAATTTCAGAAGATAATGATGATGAAGATGATGAGGAAAAAGAAGTTCTTTCTCTTATTTCCAAGATGCCGAAGAAGGTAGAAGGTAAATTTAAAGGTAAGTTACCTCTAGCATGCTTTCATTATGGAAGATTTAGGCACATTGCCTCTTAGTTCCAAAGAAAGTTCAATGATTAAGAAAGTGAAGCAGAAGACATTGAGAAGCCTCAGAAATTTTTTTTCAAAAAGGGTGACATCAAATCTGGAAAGAAGATACAGAAGAAGATTTTTGCCTATGAAGAGGAAGAGGATGATGTTGAATTCATTGAAGAAGAAGAACCCAAATTTAAAACTGGAAACCATGCTTCCATGATGGATACCATTGAAAAGTTATAACCCTATATAGACAAAGATAGAGAAAATCATATGATTCATAATTGTGATCCCAAGTTGAAAATTAAGAATGCTTTTTCAAGGCTAGAGAAAAAATGAAAGAAATGTAGTAAGTTGAAAGAAATGGTGAAAGAATCATCAGAATATGTGGATGAGCATGAAGATAAAATTGAACGACTAGAATAACTAGTGAGAGTTCAATCTTCAATCGTTGAAAGCACAGACGACATTGCATAAATGAAGGTTAGAATTGAAGAACAAGAAAAGGTCATAAATGACATTACATCTAGACTGGAAGAGAATTCCAAGACTATTGAGGGTCTTGAGGAAGAAGTCATTATTCTTAGAAGCAAACTGGAGTGTCGATCAACCACATATGAGGGTAAGAAGAAAATTCATCTTGGAAGATTCTCAAATGAAGAGTTACTGGGAAGAGCCAAGAGTGGTTCAGATGGGGTCGGAAAAATATTGAGTGATCAAAGACCCTCTTGCATGGGAAATAGTGGAATTGGATGTGAAGATGAGACTTCAACTACTGGAAGTAAAGAGAGACAAAAGAAAGACAATATGAAAGTTGGACTTGTTGAAACATTTACTGAAGTGATGAGAAATAATCCCTCAATCTAAACTAAAAGGAGAACTGAAAATTATCCTCAAACATTCAGAAATGACAGGCAGTCCAAATATTCTCCCATGGAATAAAGTACATGGAGAAACTCATGTGAGAAGACATTTCCTCTCATGAAGTGTCAGTTCTGTACCTATCTAGGACATACCATGTCATATTATGAAGAGGCAAGGAGATATATAAATGGGGAAGATCTGGGACATCATAAAAGGAGACTGACTTCATATCCTTCATCTTATAGAAGAAACAATTTCTATGGATACTGTTTTCATTTTTCTAACTTTGGTCATAAGGCTGTTAATTGCAGGCAGAGAAGGGACATGGACCCCTAATACCAGAATTCAAGAAAAGTTAGATCTCATCGACAAGATAGTGTTGCTCTTTAAAACAGGTTTTATCCCCTCAAAGTAGACTTAAACTATGAAGAACCAATGTTCAAAGTGTTGGGGTGCTCCACATCTGGCCTTGATAAATATTTTTTTATATCTGATATCTTTAAAAAAGATATTTTGATATCTTTGAAAAGATATATCTGATATCTTTGACAAGATATATATGATATCTTTGAGAAGATATATTTTTTATATTTGATGAGATATATTTAATATCTTTAATCAGATATGAGATATCTTTTAGGAGATACATGATATTTCATCTTCTATTTATATGAGGTGTGAGGCTCCTCTCTCGGCAGTGGTTGGAGGCAGTGGAGTTGTGTTTTTCAAAGATCAATTTTCAGATCTACAACCGGTGGAACTACTCTGATTTGATCGGCTTTCATCTGCGGTGGTTTTTGATCCGATCCCGGTGTTTTTCATCTGCAATTTTGTTCGGACATCAACCTTCTTCTTTCATGGTCAGATCTATTTGGGTTTCTTTAGCAGGTTGTTTTCTTCATTTCAGGCTTCATCAAGACTATATCTATTTTCCGACTTTGATCCACTATTTTTATAAGTATTACTTTTGAGATCCCTGTCATTTTTGGGGAGTCTCTACCATGTACTTATCTATTTTTAGTGGATCCCTCTTTCTGGACTAGGTCCCGTGGTTTTTCCCTTTTGGGTTTTCCACGTAAAAATTCTGGTGTCAATTTTATTTTCTGCACTTGTTTTTGTCGCTACACATCCGTTGTTTGAGGGAATGATTTCTCCGCTGCGCGTTCGTGTTTTTGTTGTTTGCGTGTTCATCTCTTGCCATTTTCCCAACATCTGGTATTAGAGGGTTTGGTTTTTATTTCATATTCATTATGGAAGCTAATTACAGTCGGATGATTTTATTGAATGGTGCCAATTATCATATGTGGCGACTTAAAATGAAATATCTTCTTTTTGTCAAGCGAATTCATCTTCCAGTGTTTAGTACCCAGAAGCCAGAAAGGATGTCAGATAAAGAATGGGCATTCGAGCATGAGATGGTTTGTGGCTTCATTCGCCAATGGGTTGAAGAACACGTGATGAATCACATTGTCAACATCTCTCACGCCAGAACATTGTGGGAGAAGCTCGAGACTACCTATGCTTCTAAGACTGGAAACAATAAATTGTTTCTTCTCAAACAAATGATGAATTTGAGGTATAGAGAAGGTACGTTTATTTCTGATTATTTATGTGAATATCAGGGATGTTTTGATTAGTTGTCAGGCATGGGTATTAATTTTGAAGATGAGGTTTTGGCACTTTTATTGCTTAACACGTTACCTGATTCTTGGGAGAATTTACATGTTACTCTAACCGGTTCTGCTCCTAATGGTGCTGTGACATTCAGTTTTGTTAAGTCTGCTATTTTGAATGAAGAAGTCAGGAGACGTACTCAAGAGAAATCTTCAGAGCTTTTAGTCACAGAGAACAGGGGGAGAAGCCAGGAAAAGAATCAGGGATAGAGCAGTTGAGGAAAGAGTAAAAGCAGAAGCAAATCTAGATCAAACCAGAGAGATTTTGAATGTCATCATTGTGGTAAGAAGGGGCATGTTAAAAAGTTTTGTTATCAGTTGAAAAGAGAAAACAGAATGAAGGAAAATCATCCAAAGAAGAATATCGATGGAGATGATCATGTTGTTTCCGCTACAGGGGGTGATCTTGTTATTGTTTATCACTCCATTAATATTGCTTCTGATTATTCTTGCTGGATTGCTGACAGTGGTGCCTGTATTCATGTGACATCAAATAAGGAGTTCTTTACATCTTACAACCCAGGTAATTTTGGGATTTTAAATATGGGTAATGATGGTCATGTTGATGTTGTAGGTATCAGGACTGTTTGTTTAGAGACTAGTACTGGAAGTAAGCTGATTTTGAAGAATGTTCGACATGCACCAGAGGTTCGTTTGAATCTTATTTCTACCAGCGTTCTTGATGATGAAGGGTTTATCAGCACATTTGGTGATTTCCAATGGAAGCTTTACAAGGGCTCTTTGATTGTGGCTCGAGGGAAGAAGCAGTGAGGTTTGTACTGGACTAGAGCATATATTTCATGTGATACTGCTTGCGTTGTTGAGTGCAGTGGTTCATCCATGTTGTGGCATAAGAGGCTCAGTCACATCAGTGAGAAAGGTCTTGGTTGTTTGGCCAAGCAAAATCTTCTTCTAGATTTGATGAGTGTCAAATTAGACACATGTGACCATTGTATGGCTGGGAAACAGAGCAGAGTGAGTTTCAGCAGTCATCCTCCACACAGGAAGTCACAGGTACTTGAATTAGTACATTCAGACATTTGTGGTCCTCTGAAATCTAAGACCTTTAGTGGAGGTCTTTATTTTGTGACATTTATCGATGACTACTCACGAATGCTCTGGGTTTATGTTTTGAGTGCCAAATGTCAGGTGCTCAGTGTTTTTAAGAAATTTCAAGTTTCTGTTGAGAGGGAATCAGGAAAGAAATTGAAATGTATTCGCACTGACAATGGGGGAGAGTATTGTGGTCCATTTGATCAATATTGTAGGAAGGAAGGTATTCGGCATCAGAAGACACCTCCCAAGACACCTCAGCTAAATGGTGTAGCTGAGCGGATGAACGAGACTTTGATGGAAAGAGTTCGTTGTTTTCTTTCAGAAGCAAAGTTGCCTGGACACATTTGAGGTGAGGCTTTACTTACTGCTGCTTATATTATCAATTTATCACCTTTAGTTGCTTTGCAGACAGACACTCCCGATAAGTTTTGGTATGGAAAAAGGATCAGGTACAATCACTTGAAAGTTTTTGTTTGCAAGGCTTTTGTTCATGTGCCTAGGGATGAGAGATCCAAGTTGGATGATAAGTCACGATAGTGTATTTTTATTGGGTATGGACACGATGAGTTTGGGTACAAGTTTTATGATCCTGCTTTGAAGAAACTTGTTAGAAGCCGAGATGTGGTGTTTAAAGAGGACCAGAATATTGCAGATATTGATAAGGGAGAAAAGTCCACTTCTCCAACTTCTAATGGCTTTGTTAGTCTTGAGCCAGGTTCTGATTCACATTGACCTCATATTTTTTATTTTAATGATCACATTGATGTGAAGAATGATGCTCAGGGTGAACATGTTAGAGTTGATATTTCTGATGCACCTTTTGTTTCTGATGATCCGGTTCCTGGTGTTATCAATGAACCTGCAGTTCCACTCCGGAGGTCATCTCAGCATCGTACCATTTCTACTCAGTATTCACCTGATGAGTATGTGCTCCTCTCTGAAGGGGGAGAACCAGAATATTTTAATGAGGCGATGGAAAGTGAACAGAAGGAAATATGAGTTGCGGCAATGGATGACGAGATGACATCATTACATGACAACCACACTTTTGAGCTGGTGAAGTTACCGACAGGTAAGAGAGCTTTGAAAAATCGGTGGATTTATCATATTAAGAATGAAGAATCCAGTTCTGTTCCCCGATACAAGGCAAGGTTAGTTGTTAAAGGCTTCCTTCAGAAGAATGGTATTGATTTTGATGAGATTTTCTCACATATTGTCAAAATGTCTTCTATTCAGGTTGTACTTAGTTTGGCTGCTAGTTTGGATCTGCAGATTCAGCAGATGGATGTGAAGACATCTTTCCTCCATGGATATTTAGAGGAGGAGATTTATATGGAGCAACCAGAGGGTTTTGTTGAAACAGGTAAAGAGAATCATGTCTGCAGATTGAATAAGAGTTTGTATGGTTTGAAGCAAGCTCCGAGACAGCGGTATAAAAAGTTTGAATCTGTCATTTCTTATTAGGATTTTAGGAAGACATATTCTGATCATTGTGTGTTTTTTCAGAGATTTACTGATGATGATTTTATTATATTGCTGCTTTATGTTGATGATATGCTCATTGTTGTCCATGATGCTTCTAGAATTGACATATTAAAGAATGATCTTTGTCAATCTTTTGTGATGAAAGACTTGGGGCCAGCACGACAGATTCTTGGCATGATGATCTTCCATGACAGGAAGGCCAAGAAATTGTTGTTATCTCAGGAGAGATACATTGAGAAGTTTCTTCAGAGATTTTCTATGGATAGAGCTAAAGTGGTTAGTACTCCTCTTGCTTTACATTTTAAGCTCAGCACCAGTCAGTCCCCTTCTACTGATGAGGAGACAGAGGAGATGCAACACATACCTTATTCATCTGTTGTTGGCTTTTTGATGTATGGCATGGTATGTAATAGACCTGATATAGCTCATGCAGTTGGTGTGGTAAGTCATTTTATATCGAATCCAGGAAGAGAGCATTGGCGGGAAGTGAAGTGCATTTTTCGTTATCTTCGTGGTACTTTTGATCTGAGATTGTGTTTTGGCAAAGTGGAACCTATGATTTGTGGCTTTATAAATTCAGATATGATAGGAGATATCGATTCGAGGAAGTCTACTTTAGGCTATTTGATTACTTTTGCAGGGGGAGCTGTATCTTGGCAGTCTAGGTTGAAGAGATGTGTTGCTTTATCTACCACAAAGTCAGAGTTTATTGCAGCTACAGAGGCGTGCAAAGAATTGTTTTGGATGAAAAATATTATTCGAGAGCTCAATTTTAATCAAGAAAGATATGTTTTATTTTGTGATAGTCAGAGTGCTATTTGTTTGGGAAAGAATCCTAATTTTCATGGCAGGTCGAAACATATCGATGTTCGGTATCATTGGATCCGCAATGTCCTTGATTCGAGACAGTTAGAGCTTGAGAAGATCCACACTGATGATAATGGGTCAGACATGTTGACCAAGAGTTTACCCAGAGGAAAATTTGAGACCTGCCGACTGATTGCAGGGTTGGCGATGATCCCCAATTGAGTCGGAGGGGGAGTTTGTTAGGGCGCCTCCTCATCTGGCCCTGATAAATATTATTTTTATATCTGATATCTTTAAAAAATGATATTTTGATATCTTTGACAGGATATATCTGATATCTTTGACAAGATATATTAGATATCTTTGAGAAGATATATTTTTTATATTTGATGAGATATATTTAATATCTTTAATCAGATATGAGATATCTTTTAGGAGATACATTAGATTTCATCTTCTATTTATATGAGGTGTGCGGATCCTCTCTCGGCAGTGGTCGGAGGCAGTGCAGTTGAGTTTTTCAAGGAGCGATTTTCAGATCTACAACCGGTGGAACTACTCTGATTTGATAGGATTTCATCTGCGGTTGTTTTTGATCTGATCCCGATGTTTTTCATCTACACTTTTGTTCGGACATCAACCTTCTGCTTTCACGGTCAGATCTATTTGGGTTTCTTTAGTAGGCCGTTTTCTTCATTTCAGGCTTCATCAAGACTGCATCTATTCTCTGAATTTGATCCACTATTTTTCTAAATATTACTTTTGAGATCCCTGTCATTTTTGGGGAGTCTTTACCGTGTACTTATCTATTTTTAGTGGATCCCTCTTTCTGGACTAGGTCCCGTGGTTTTTCCCTTTTGGGTTTTCCACGTAAAAATTCTGGTGTCAATTTTATTTTCTGCACCTATTTTTGTCGCTACACATCCGTTGTTTGAGGGAAAGATTTCTCCGCTGCGCGTTCGTGTTTTTGTTGTTTGCACGTTCATCGTTTTCCATCTTTCCCATGACAAAGATGAGATAATTAAAAGGCCATCAGTGCTCTATACTCATTCCAATGTCTCATTGAATGAAATGAATAAAATTGAGAAATCTAACCTTGCAGAGCTGGCCCTCAAAGCTACAAAAAGCAGAAACACCTAGATTCTTGATAGTGGATGATCTTCCCATATGACGGTAAATGATGATCTTTTAAAGAACATGAAAAAGAAGGTTTATGGAATAGTGAGGTTTGGTAATGATGGTTCTTTGAAGAATAAAGGCAGTGGGAATACTGCTCTCACCAATAGAGAGATAAAGAAGACTGAAGTTCTTTATGTGGACGGTCTGCATCACAATATCCTTAGTGTGAGTCAACTCTGTGACTCAGGGATCATAGTAACTTTCAATCAAAACGGCTTCACTATAAAGGGAAAAAATAAGGAATTATCTTATGAAAGTCCGTAGAACAGATGGAAACTTATATCAGTTCGATAGCAAAGTGAACTCCTTCTATTTGTTTGTAGAAGAAGAAAACAATTTGTGGCATCGAAGGCTGGGGCACATTAACCAAAAAGACATGGAAACTATATCTAAGATGAAGATAGTCATGGATATCCCCATTCTGAAACATGAACGGGAAAAATCTTGTGATGCTTGCATTCATGGGAAGATGGTCTGTAGTTCATATTGGCCAAAGAAAAAAAGGGAATCACATTTTCTTGATCTCATTCATACAGACGTATGTGGCCCAGTAAATGTTTCTAGAACTCATGGAGAAAGGTACTTTGTCCTTTTCATAGATGATTATAGTAGAATGGCATGTGTAATGGTTATACATAAGAAATGACAAGTTCTTGGATGCATGAAAACATATCGTCGAATCTCCGAGAATGATACTGGATGAATAATCATAGTGTTATGGTCAGACAACGGAGGGGAATACACATCCAATGAATTTGAAAACTACCTGGAGAAGCATGGGATACAACATGAGGTATCTTCCGTGAGAACTCAACAACAAAATGGAGTTGTTGAGAGCTAAAATATATAGGTCAACAACATGGCCAGGACTATGCTAATTGAGAGTGGTATCTCTCACTATTACTGGAAGGCAGCTGTTGAAGCTGCAGTGCACATTTATAATCGAATAGTGCTTTATATGAGAGAAATGAAGACACCATATGAATTGTGGCATGGAAGGAAGCCTTCGTTGAAATAATTTAATGTTTTCAGAAGTAAATGTTTCATTCGGAATAAAGAATGAAATCAAGGGAAGTTTGGTGAAAATGATGATGAAGGAATTTTTCTTGGGTATCCAATGAACAAAAAATCCTACAAGTGTTTCAACAAGTGATTATGAAGGATTGTTGTAAGAAGTGATGTTAAAATAATTGAAGAGAAAACCACAAATTATTCAACGACATCATATGCTGATGTGATCGAAAGTGAGGAAGAAAGTGAACATGGATAAAATACAAATATAGAAATAGAGTAAGCTGTACAAAGCACTCAGCAGTCAAATCATTATGTTGACTCAGAATAAGAATCTGAAGAAGAAACTGTGGCTGGAGAGAATGAAACTGAACCACACAAGAGAAATCGTAGAGCTGAGATTGATCCATATAACATAATTGGGGACATGAGTGCACCCACACAAATAAGGAGGATGAAGAATAACACGCAATCTGTATTTATGTCAGCTGTGGAGACATCCTCATTCGAAGAAGCTGCAAAGGATGAATCTTGGGTGAAGGCCATGAATGAAGAGCTAGATCATATTGACAAGAATCAGACATGGGACCTTTTCCAGAGACCTGAAGGTCACAATGTTATTGGTACAAAATGGATTTTCAAGAACAAGTTTGATGAGCATGGAAGTGTTGTCCGAAACAATGCTCGACTAGTATGGAAGGGGTATTCCCAAATTGAAGGTGTTGATGTTGAATAAACCTTTGATCCAGTGGCTAGACTGGAGTCAATCAGACTTTTTCATTGCCATGGCACTCCAAAGAGGATATAAATTATATCAAATGGATGTCAAGACAACATTATTAAATGGTGTACTCGAAGAAGTAGTCTACATTGAACAACCAGTGGGTTTTGTTCTTGGTACTGAGTAGACAAAGGTTTGCAAACTGAAGAAAGCCCTATATGGTTTGAAGCAGGCACCACGAGCATGGTATTCCCTCCTGGACTCGTATCTCAAGAAGCTGGAGTTCAAAAGAGGAGGAGTGGATCACAATCTATATGTGAATAATTCTCCAAAAGATCAATTCATGGTTTTAGTCTACGTTGATGATATCATATTTGGTGGTAGCAGGAAAAAATCCGTGGATGAATTTTCCAATCATATGAAATCAGAATTTGAAATGTCTATGATTGGGGAGCTCAAATATTTCTTGGGGATACAGGTGATTCAAAAGAAGGATTACACTTTCATTTCTCAGGAAAAGTATGCAAGAGAGATGTTGAATAAGTTTAATATGAAAGACTCCAAACCAATGTCAACTCCGATTGCAGTTAGAACTAAACATGGAAAGCATGAGGATGGGCCTCTATTGATCCCACCATGTATAGGAGGATCATTGGAAGCCTACTGTACATGACAGCGACATAGCCAGATATTGTCTTTTCCAAATTTCTTGAGGCCTGCTTTCAGAGTAATCCAAGGGAGGAACATATGGAAGCAGTAAAATGAATCATGAGGTACATTCAAGGTACACATAACTTTGGGTTATATTTTACTGCAGGTGGGCATAGTGAATTATCAGTGTTTTTTTATGCGGACTGGGCTGGTGATGTATTAGACAGAAAGTCCACCAGTGGTGGAGCCTTCTATATTTGGTATAAATGTGTTGGCTGGTTGAGCAAGAAAAAAGAAAGTACTTCTCTTAGTACTATTGAAGCTGAGTATATATCTTCTAGAAAGGAATTTACTCAACTAATATGGATGAAGAAACAACTAATAGATGTTGGTGATGAGGTGAATCAACCAATGGTAATTTTCTGTGATAACAAGAGCGCAATTGATCTCATGAATAATCCTGTTCAAAATTCTCATACAAAATATTTTAAAATCAGGTATCACTTTATCAAAGAAAAAGTTGAGCAAGGGGTGATTAGAATGGATCATGTGGGAACTGATGAGAAAGTGGCTGATATCCTAACCAAGCCACTAGTAGCGGCTGTGTTTGAGAAGCATTGGTTGAACCTCGGTGTTCAGCCACCTCCCAATGCATAAGGAGGTTTCACAATACCCCTCTTCCTGATTATGATAACTATTTTTATATGTTTATGGCCGTGATGCAGGTTTGTGGGGGAGATACTATCCAGGAGGAGTATGGTTTTATCTTAACTTTGAACAAATTACCAGCCTTTGAATTTATTGTTAATGGGGGATAAAGGAATAAATTTAGGCATGTTCAGGCATGTAATACTCTTGTGACACGATGCAAATTCAGTGTCAGTGATAGGATGAGAAGGTTGAGAAGGAATACATTGGTCATGCAATGATTCTTGGGCATCATTGAGAATTCCAAACACTGGAACCCAATTCAAGATTACTCTCTTGTTTTCTACACTAAGCATTGCTCACGTAGACTTATAATGTTGGCTGAGTTGATTCTTGCGTTTTTGGTTTACACAAGGATGGGGATCTACAAAATTTATTTTCTGATTTCCAACCAACCCAATGGGGTAGATTGTTGGAACCATGGTCTTATATGCATGAATTAGAGTATGGTTTGTGTTTGTCGTCAATCATCAGTGGAAGTTCAGAATGTGTACTATAAAAGTGATCATAAAATTCAAGCAGACAACAGTATTGAAGGTGGCGCCCTTTCCCAGTGTTTGCAAAATTTTTGGGCCCGCAAATCGTCAAATGGAGAAAAGTGTTTTTGGAAAAGTCACTTACGTGTCGTGTACTTTAAGGAGAGGAAACTTGCACACCATATGTTTTTCAAGATCAGAACATGGAAATATTTCAAATGGATAATGTCAGTGCAAGTTTTGTGCTGGTCGCGCAAGTGACCTGCGCGCTATGAAAGGACTTGTGCGCCGATGCCTAGGAGGTTTGGAAACATGCACCCCAGTTGTAATTCATGATCAGAACATCAAAATATGGAAAAGGAAAGTAGGTCTCGCAAGTATTGGTGTGGTCATGCAAGGGAATAGTGAGACATAGGCTAGGTTGGTTGGAGCAATGCGACGAGACTTGTGTACCACTATGTAGGGGGTCCAGTTTTCCTTTAAATAGAGGACCACCCCCCTAATTTAGAATGAAGATCAAGAATTAGAGATTTTTCGATCTCTCGTCATTCAAGTGGTTGTGTTGCGTAAGTGGTAGTTGGTTCGAGCAAGTAGAGGCTGCATGCCGGTTGTTGGCTGCGTGACCAATGCTGTTTGGGAGTAAAAGGTGTAGAGTCGTGCATGTTTGGAGTTGAAGGAGGCAATGTCACGCGAGTGTGTTGGTTTCACCTGCAAGCCGATTTTGAACCGTGCAAGTGACTTGAGCGCCGTTCTTGAAACTTGCACGCTGGTCTTGGAGAAGCAAACTAGGTGAGGTTGTTGGACACCAGTCCTTTTGTAGCTGTATGAAAACAAGAAGATTTCCCGATACCTTCGGTGCAAAGTGGGATTAGTATAAGAGTGAATGTAGGAATTCAACAGAGCATATACATTCAACAGAGGATGCATTATTTTGAAATGATGAAGAGGCCTTCAGGTCTATAAACTTAGTGTGACATCACCAAGGGCAGTGAGCTAGGGGAGTCAACGGCAGGAACCTGAGGGACGCAGTGAGCTATCCTTGAACTTTTGTAAAGGCAGTGAGCCTGGGACAGAGTGACTGTGCCCAAACCTTTGTAATCCACAACTAGTGAAGTTTAGTGGAATTTGTCACGAACAAAAACAAGTCGGCGTATTCTCCTTGGACGTAGCCTTTAGTGGTGAACCAAGTAAAATGTGTTGTGTCCTCTCTCTACATGTGAATGTTTTCTTTCTCTTCATTTCCATCATATAGGTTTAACAAGTTCCTACCAACGTGGGAACAAGATCCATCCTTTAAAAGAAAAATTTGACACCCTGATTCATCCCTCCCCACTCAGGGTGTCCCGAGGTCCTACAAATCCCATGTTTCCTCTTTGGACCTCTAACCATGCATAAGCCCCTATATCCTCCCTGGGCCACTAACCATGTGTAAGACCCATTCCACTTCCCACGAACACACCTTTTGTGATGTGATCGTCAGGTCTTTACGACCTCTTGTTTCTCACACCAAGAATGACTCGTGTGGGCTTCGAGTAAGCATTTATAGTGGCATACTTCCTGGGCCGCCTTAGTATGTAAGATCCAAATGATTCCAAAATATTTGGACTTTGATCCTTGTCTCCTATGCAAGGTATGTAGGAAGCCTCCCTGAGGTTCAAGACCAACACCTACTTGACTCGACCCCTTCACGTTAGTTCACCTTCACCATGCATGACGTTAAACTATATCAACCCGTTCAAACTATTTGGACTTTCATCCTTGTCTCTTAGGTAAGGTACATAGGAAGCCTTCCTAAGGTTAAACCCCAACACCTACCTGACCCGACCCCTTCACATCGGTTCACCTTCATCCCGCATGACATTAAACTATATACACCATTACAAACTATGTGGAATTTGATCCTTATATCCTAGGAAAGGTGCGTAGGAATCCTCCCTAAGGTTCAAGCCCAACACCCATCGGTCCCAACCACTTCACGTCGGTCCACCCTCATCCTGCATGATTTTAAACAGTACACCCCTTTTTGTCCTGCCGGACGTTAAATTGTACCCATTTGAATTACGTGGGCTTTGATATTTTTCTCATATATATGGTACATTGGAAGCCTCCCTGAGGTCCAATAATAATCGACTTTAATGTATTATCTTCCACAATTGACGGTAAGTAGTTGCGATTCCCAACTAACAGTAAGCTATTAGAACCTCGGTCAGTAGTAAGCTATTTTCAACCGCAACCAATAGTAAGAAGTTGGAATCCCAGTTAGTGGTAAGCTGTTATCATCCCCAACCAATGGTATACCATTAGAAACATGGTCCATGGTATGACTTAGGAGCCCCAATCGATGGTAAGTCGTCGTAGTCCCCTGTCACTAGGACTAACATATCTGTTCCGCCCCCATAGAGTCAGACCAACGCTCAGGCTATTGACCATGAATAAGCCTTAGTATATCGTCAGATCATTCCCATATGCATACACCCTGATTCTATACCCACATCCTGAACAATATGGCCATTGACTCCCTGCCACAGGGATATGTAGGAAGTCACCTTGAGGTTCAAGCCCATCAACCACGTCTCATCCTGGTCTTTACCTTGATCCTATGTGCTTCAGGGAGGTCATGCCCCAAGTTAGAGGTTCTACTTACTCCAGATACCATCCATGCATCCATCCTCAGGGGTCTCCTCCTCAGTTATCCCATCACCCCACCGAAGTAAGTGAACTTTGATTTCCTTCCATGGGGATATGTAGGAATTCTCTTTGACACTTAATCCTAACATCATCATCATCCTCACATCAGTTCCATATCAATATCCATCGACTCTCAACAATCCATATCCATCTTGATTATTACCCAGGCTGCCACATCCTGGTGAGATCATGTTACTCACTTTCTCATTGCCCCTAGTAGTAATCGGGTGACTAACCACATGTTAGTCCTAGAATAAATGTTTTTTCTTGGGGTCTCACCCATATGATCAACTCTTATTAGTTTTCTGATCAATCTGAGCCATCTCCTCTAGACTTTAAACTCATGGAATACCCTATGTTAAACATGGAAAGCTAAGAAAAACGTCAGAGATATTCCTATAGATTAAAATTCCATGCATTCAATGTGGGATGCCTTGGGATTCTATTACCTCGAGAAGCCCAATCATAAGTGGAAGAAACCTAGATGCATCAGTGTTCCAGCGTCCAGACACGCCATCGATGTCCAACATGGCTACTACCCCATTAATAGGTTTCTGCCTTGATTTGACCCCTTAGAACCTACATACCATCATCCCATTTTGATAAAGGAGAAAAACTCCTTGAATAAGTGATGGATGTCACCTGACTTTGGAAAGTAGAAATGTAGGGTAACAGATCAGAGCATCCTCCGAGAGATGGATTCACCCCCCCGAAGAAAGTGTTGGAAACATATATCTCATGTTACCATATTTTTGACTCAATATATACTTCAAAAATTTAATGATCAGTATATATGTCACACTTCACTTCATACAAATGATGACCCCAAATTTTCCTATAAAAAACACATTTTAATTATAGATAATTTGTAAGATAATTTTACTCATTAGTTTTCAACTGGCATGAAGCATAAGCGATTAACTTAACATTCTTCATCATGAAAAAACCATGTCGTTTTAATTAAGAATCATTATACATGAAAAAATCACCATTTCTAGAAGGAAGGGCCAACACTAGAGCATTAACCATTCTTAGTTTTTGTTTTTGAAAACAATCACCACATTTTTTTCATAATTAACTTAACTAATTTTATACCTAACTTATTTTGTGGTATAGAAAGCCGAGTGAATTTTTCAAAAAAAAAAATCCAATAGTAACTCAATAATATAAGAAAACTATATATATATATATGAATTTTTTTGATCTTGTCCATTATTCAATAAATTTTTTAGTTGGGTCAATACTTATTCCATTTTTAGAAGAAATATGTCCATGGAATGAAATTTTTATTAAAAAAATCACTCTTACTAAACATTCCTTATAGTTTCTTTTCTTTTAGTGTTTTCAAAATAATACTTATGTTCCTTTCATATTCCTCCTAGATTTTTAATATACCAAAAATAGCATCTATAAACACAATAAAAAACCAATCTAAAAATAAATGGAAGATTAAATTCATAAGATTGATAAATAAATAAGGTGAATTAGATAAAACAAAGGTAATAACTACAAAATCATAATTACTATATCTCATATGAAATTCTATACTTAAAATGTCTTTCAACTTCACCATCAACTGATGGTACCCATACCTCAGATCAATCTTTGGAAAATACTAAGCTCCCTAGATCTGATCAAAAAATTCATTGATACAATGGAAATGATATGAGTTCATAATAGTGATTTTACTAAAGGCGTTATAATCAATTCAAAGTCTCATGGAACCATATTTCATTTTCCCAAATAAAATAAGATAACCCTATGGTGAAGTTCTATGTAAAATAAAACCTTTATAAAGAAATTATTGAAACTTAATTTTCAATTCAAAATGTTCAACTTGAACCATTCATTTAGGGGGTTTAGAAATAGGCTAAGTATCATGGTCTAAATCTGTAGTTAATTAAATTTACAAATCATAAACAACACAAGGTAATTCATCCTAATAAACATATGTAAATTCATTCACTATTGAGATGTAACTAATCATAAGTGTTTATTTCTTTTCAAAAACATTATCTAGTTAACTTTCAATTCCATCTTTAATCAATTTATCAGATTCTTGGTATTTTATCAAAGAAATAAAATCATTGAATAAATATATTTTGTATTTTCAGTTGATTTTATCATGATAAACTAAAATCCAATCTTTTCCCAAAATGATATCAAACTCTACTATGGTTTGTTAAAAATATTTTTAGGAAAGACCATCCCACTAATGATAATATGAAGATTCCTATAAATCTTGGTTACTTTAATATTTATACATAGTTTTTTTATCAAAATTTATGTATTATATTCATGATGTGATATTCCAAATTTATATGAGAATTTATCAGAAACAAATTAATGTGGAGATATAGAATTAAACAGAGTACTAGAATTATCAAAATAAACCTGTAACACACCTATAACCACTTAATTTGATAGTCCAACATCATCCATAGTAGTGGAAAAATATTTTTCCACACCCTTATTCTTTCGATCATTCTAGTTTCTACCCTGTGTAATCATCTTTGGACACACATTGGCATGGTTCCCTAACTCATTGTAACTAAAACATTTTACCATTTTATTTTCATTACTTGAATGATAATCTCTCTTGCATTAATGCACCATATAACCAATATTACCACATAAGAAGAACTTCTATAACTTTGAAAGATATTCTCCTAGATTATTTCACCACAATTATCACAATATAAGAATTTGTTTTTTTTACCTCTATAATGATTTGATGAATTATTTTCCATTTCCATCCAACTAGGCCTCTTCTTTTACTTTATGTCATGGGACACATAATAATTGAAGAATTTTATTTTTACCCTATCATGAAATCTAAAAAGTTTCTAATAACTTTTGGACTCCCGAGAATCCTATTCCATTCAATATCTTGGCCCCAATCTTGCATAAAACCGAGTTATCTTACATCCAAGATCTTAGATAAACTTTTGGACATAACTTACCTATCGAGTTATGTTTTCTTTGTTTGAAACCTCCAAATAATTTTATTTTTATCTTAATTTGAAGAATTTTTTTCCATCCCATGTTAAACATCCGTAGGAAAAAATTTTCCAAAGAAAATATTCATAAATCCATCCAATTGAAAGGAATCAATCTCTTAAATTTTTATATTTTTCTCAACCATTGACCACCACTTGATAGCTTCACCTTCAAAATGATAAATTTCAAACTTTTACTTTTTTGAGATATAAAAAATCCTTGATATCAACTATATTTTCTAGGGATTTAATCCATCATTAAGATAGCATAGTGTTAGATTATCCTTTTAATTACGAGGGATGTTGTCTCATAAAATTCTCTACTACCTTCATGTTCCTCATTGGTAGATCTGTTTTCTCCCTTTCATGGAAACCACCTCTATTTATAACATGTGAAAATTGATCCATAACTTCAAAAAACTTCTTGTTTCCTATTCCAAACATCTCTATATATTGATTAGGAAGGATATTCTGTTCTTGGTTCCTTCCCATTAAAGCTACCTTGTTTCCTATATGGAAAACCATTCTAATAATACATACATTAGGTGAAGCAACATGGTAATATTAAGATTCTATATCAATTAAAATTAACCATAATGTGAAATATTTCATGGTAATTCAACTAATATTAACCTAACTATAAAATTATCTAAACCTTCCCTTTTATACCAACTATAATGACCCGTCATTAAACATAACATATTATAGTGTCTTTAGATAATATTTATCATTCTTAAAATTATAAGGATCATTTCTGGTTTATAGTTTTTAAGAATTAGGTCATAACCCATATATAATAAAACTATATATTAAAAATTGGACACTTCTTATTAGTATCCATTATTCCCATAATAGTTGACTTTTAAAAAGATACATATCATCTTTTCATATTACATATCTTTGATTTGGATCTTGACATCTTCCTTTTCCTTGTTCATGAATAAAACCATTTTAAAAAATTATAAAATATGGTATGAGAAAAAAAAATCTCATTAAGGGATATGAAAGAAAATAAATTAACCCATTAGTTCAAAAAAATTCTCCCTTTAAAGAAAAACAACTTTAGGGCGCAAAATTAGAATATCCTTACCCAAGAAAATTACATTCTCTTCCAAAAGATTTTCATTAAGTATTTCATAATAAATCAAAAGGAAAAATAAAACACATAAATTTATCTTATAAAAAATAATAAACTCTTGAAAGCATTACCATGAAGTAATACTTTTCATCCTTAAGTAGTAGTAAATACTTTATTTTGAAAATGTTCTCATTGCTTACCATTTTTGAAAACACAAGATAACTATAAATCCCATACTAAGCATATATAAAACCTAAAATTATCTTGGGACATAATTATCCATTTAATTATTATATATGGATTAACCAGGCAGTCAAATTCAGAACATACCATACTTATAATTTGAATAAGCATAAGATCAACTACAAAACCCAATACGTTGGAGGGATATCATAGAGCCGCCCATCATTGGTTAATCATGGAACCACCCATCATTGTTTTATAACATAAACACTATTAATAATTTACAAGAATAATAACAAAATCAAAACACATAAGATATTTCAAATTTTAATATGTCACTCATAAAGATTTATTTTCACTCATAAGAAAACATATCAAGTTATTTAAATAATCATTCCATTTTCAAAACCCATTTTCAATAAAAAATACCAAAAAAAGAGAAAGTGTTGTTTCATTTTATTTTAAAAAACAATAAGGATATTAAGGAATCGAAATATCAAAAAATTTAATGGCGATGGAGAATTTTTTGTTACCTTATACATTAAAAAGAACACTCCTTATGTCGTTTGTAAAGAAACTCAAGCATTTTCTAAAAAAATATAAAAAAGATTCCTTTTTCAAAACCATTAAATGAAATTAAAAATAGACATAAAATGCCCCCTATAATAATTTTACATCCCTAAAATATAAAATAATATCAAGAATATTTAAATTGAGTAAATTGTTTTGAAATTAACTATTTAAACAACTAAAAAGATAATTTTAAATCAACATGCCCCACACTACATTGAAGCATTCGAATCATAAGCCCCATGAAAGAATAAATTTTTTTTAAAAAATTAAATAAAATGATAATAAATAAATTTATGATATAATACTTCCAAGGGACTATATATACTCCTCAAAAAATAATGTGGGTATATAAAATCAAAACTTTCCTTAATGAAAGGAGATTAAGATAAAGACCCTTACCATTAGTCCGACTTGTCACATGTGTATTTATCTTCTTAAATAATAAACTTATGCTAATTATTTTGTTTATTTAGAACCTTTTTCAATTTAATTATTAATTTTAAATCACTTATTACATTTTTGTATACAATTACTTAATCAATTAAGTTTACGTGATATACTTTGGCCATATTTGTCTTATGTTCCAAAAAGAATTTTGTTAGTTGACTATGTTCAAAGAGGTAATAATTTAAAAAATTATATAATAATAATAATGAAATAATTATAATATTAATTATTTAATTATAATTATATATATCATTATTTTTGATGTAGTTATGAAAAAAATAAGACTCACAATGCTTTGAGGAGGTGGTAGTCCACATGTCTATAAACGACATTATCAAATATTTAGTGCATGAAAAGGTAAGAGAGAAAATGATATATTGTATTTATATAAAGATAATTATTTCATTAATAACATATATATATTTCATATATTACATATTATTATTAATCTCATCCTTAATACATTCCATGTATAGCTTGAATGAATGACATCGCTTTGAGAAAAAGATTGTCCACACGTCCACAAATGATGTTATCGTATTCCCAAAAAATTGATGTCATGAATGAATATATTCTAGAAAAATTATTTGAGAATAAATTAATCATAAATATCATATAACAAATAGTATTTATATCATTATTACCATCTTTAAGAGGTGGTATTGGAAGAACTAACAACAACGATTCATGGGGTAGTATTCTACCATATACATGAACAATGATCGTGTATCCTATTTAATGTAAGATTATGAAGTTGTAGGAAATACCATTAACATAAAAACATCTAATTATATTAAATATTCTGAGGAAATTATATGATAATTATATAAAAACAAATTAATTGTTTTGTGAAATAAAGAAAACAATAGTTTTCATTGATGAACATTACCTATTTTTTGGGTAACCCCTTTTGGTTTTCACCAAAGAAACTCCTTGAATAGATTTCATAAAAATTTAAGGATTATATGATTAGGTTAGGGAATTTGGGAAAATAGTTTTTATAGGTATTAACTGATACAAAGGTATTGATAGTTGTGAAGAGAGGATGACTGGTGGTGGCAATTTACAAGTGAGGGAAAGAATACACTTGACATTTTTGAAACGATGTTAGGTGAACCTGCACTTTTACCTAAAAATAGGCTCTTATAACAAAATAAAATAAAATAATATAAGTTTAATGGTTGAAATGTTTCCATATAAGGGTATTTGGAAATGTTTGGGGTCCTTTGTCACATTATATTCTATGCTTATCCAATAATTAAACTTATTTTTCTCATATTTGCTGTAATTAATTGAATTTATTTCACTAATAGTTTTGTTAAAAAACCCATTTTACCATAATAAAAATTATAAATTATATTTCTTTAAAATATGGAATCAATTTTTCTAAATTAAATTCATTAAAGTCGAAAATTTTAATTTAAAATTAATCACACAAACTGAATGAGAAATCAGAGCTTTAATGTAAAAATGTTCAAATGTTTACAATATTTTTATATCTAAATTCAATATAAATATGATTAAAATTTCCTAAATGGGATTAATATATGTATAATTTTAAAATTTTTACTTTAAAACCAATTAAAAATATAATGTAACATTATAAATTATTTAGATGAAAATGAAGTTTTTAATTAAAATCCTGTTTTTTACTATTCATTAAAAAATAAAACTTCTCATAAATATACCAAAACATTACCCTAAGATAATTATTACATTCTTATTTTAAATAAGAAGTTTATTTTAAGAAATAAAATTTATAAAAGTGTTATAATTTAGTTTTAAAATAATTATTCTAGTAAAAGGTGGAAAAAATGTCATGTTAAATAATAATAATAATATATTATTGTTCTTAATAAATCAGTCCTACGTGAAATGTAAGATTTCAAAGAAGCACAATTTTTGATGTCATTTATATTATTGAACATAGAGTCCCTTTTAGAATATAATTTATATCTAATTCATAAACATTAATAAATATGAAAAATACTTATTCTATCATTACATAGGATGTTACACCTTCAATTTAGCTACCCATGTGAAACGAAGTTCTATTTTATTCTAATGAATTAAATATGGGACCCCTCCACTAGATATACTAGTGATGTTTGTTATATTTTAACTATCTGGTTATGTTTTACTATATACACTCTACAAACTCTGTAAAATACCATATTTAATGATGTTAGTCTAGGTTTCCTAGACTTAGTAATTATATGATATATCCCATGAAACGTATTCTTTAGTTATGGGTTTGACTTAGGTGTCTTCCTTGGACGCTTTTAATATTACCTAATTACTTTATATATGAGGCATCATGGTTTATTATATTATATTTCTTGGACTTTTTCCCTTGTAATACCTTGTAACTTCTGATATCATTATTTATTTTATTTTTTGAGTGGGTTGTTCCAAAGGATTTTAGAACCATTTTGGAAAAGGTTTTTTATAATTTAAAAGTTTTAAATATAAGGTTTGTGTGTTTTAAATGAAAATATTTTCATGTTGTTTTCTAATATAACTAATATATAGTGTAATGTTAATAAAATCATATTGGTGTGTTATTGGGTTAGAATTTAATTAACAATGAAAAACCAATACTATATTATTGTAATTAATACTATATTAAAAATGATATTTTGTCAATATTTAGGCATGTGGAAAGGTGAGTGGTGAACTAATGATATTTTTTATACACATACGAATCTTATTTATCATTTTCCATCTTATTTTTTGGATCTTGTTTACTCATTGGTCCTTATGTGTTGTATGGTATTATAGTGGCCCAAATTTTATCATTTACCTTGCACCTTACTCTCATAAATTTTTTACATTTTTTGGAGTCATTTTTCCAATGGTGATGTATTAGGTAGACTCTATTTGGATTTAGTGATTTTTAGTGGCCTTAAATGAGATACATTATTTTTTCATGGTTTGGGGAAATGGTATGGTGCTCCCCAAGAAACTATGTGGCCTCTTTGGAGAAGGACAATGAGAATAAAACATTTGAACAATGATTGAGCTAAACATGATACTTTTTATAGAAACCATGTAACTATTTAGAAAGGAAAAAAATCATGGTTTGTTAACTATTTACCAAACATGGGAAAAATCCTATGGTTTCCTAATATAGGCCTAAAGTCTCACACAGTTTCTGCATAGTTAGGAAAAACCATGCGACCAAACTGTGGAAATAATATTAATTAATCAGAAAATTTGTTTTTACACCCAGAATCACTCCATAACATACTATTTTACTATTATATGCCAATCGATATCAATCCTAGGCACTCCAGCAGTTATCCATGGTGGTTCCTAGACCCCCATACTTCATATACAAAGGATCTCTTGCATTTTATTGTTTTGATTCAAGGTATGAATATTTTATTCCTCTATTATTCACATATATCCTAGATTTACTATTTTTAGTTGATGTGAATCATTAATCCCATATATTTTGATTATATCACATGATTATATCCTGATATAATAAAGAATTCTTGGATATTTGATGGATCAAAGTGAGATCTACAGAAAATTTCTTCCTCCCTATTAAACAATTCTAGTTACAGGATTGAAAAATGTTCACTTTTGGTAAGTTGATCTTGATTACATATCATTGAATCTTTTATTCCTAGAATCCAAATTCTGGAGACTCGATTATGATGTATTAGATATTTTTATAGTGAATTTTTTTGTGTGGGTATGATTCGTGACTCATCTCATAACTGATCTCGGAAATTTTCATCAACGCACTTATGGTAGGATTTCATTTCCATATTGGGCCTTTATATGGAATTTTTTGTATGTTTAGTTTATGTGTATATTTATAGGGTAAATATCCTTGCATGATAGGTAAGTTAAACATACCTACGGTGGCTTCTGAGACATTTTCATGGTTATGTATTTTTTGTACTATAATATTTCATACCTTATGTGTGTTATTAAATCATATCCAATGAAATGTTTTATATTCCATATTGTTTTATAATATGTAATTTATTACTTTTTTAATGTTTCATATATTGTAGAATTACTTATTGTAATATGTTGTTCCTTATTAAGTTATGATATACACATGTATTTTTACATATTTATTGGGAGATGTGTTTCAGTTTTAAGGTTCACTATTGGTAATGATGAACTTAGCCAACCCCTAAGAGGGAGACTGTGAATGATGTGGCTAGTTGGTGTTAGATATGTGTAGGATGGCTAGTGAATTATCTTGGAATGTTTCTAATTTATGGAAAATTCCACACACATTGGAAGAGAATTCATATAATATAGTATGAAATACTAAGGGGAAACACCCTATCATATGAGAGAGAGCCAATTTGTTCGGGTGTGTCATCTGTGTATACCATTGTATGCAATAGGGTAAGCAAGAGTAATTAATTTGTTTTCCCCTTAATGGTAGGAATAATGTTTTTAATAAAATTATAACAAGTAATGACTATAAATGAGTATTGAGATACTAATATTGATCTATGTCATGATATTGAATATATACGATATTATTATGGAATTGTGTTGAAGAGGGTACATTCAAGGTTCGTAGCATCTTGGTCAATGCATGATATCTTGGTACATGACCAGCTGAATTCATGATTGCTAATTTTATTTTACTTAATTTCATACAACTCTATATTCATGAGAACATTTTTTAAGGATACATTGGTGGTTTCCAACTCATTTTATACTCACACCCTTCACATGCATCCTAGAGCGTATACAGACTTCTTTATTAGGGAATTAGAGAATGAAAAGGGCACTAAAGTTGGTTTTTGAGGAGCTTTGTGTTAGGAGATTGATGCAGTACTACTACATCCTCCTGATAGAGCCCTTAGAAAATTTATTTGTTGAAATATCATTTTGTACTATTATAATTACTGACCTTCTACATTAAGGGTCAATTTGATTATATATTTATGGATTGACTTGAAATCTATTGTAGAATTTATAAATATTATCCTCTATTTTGATGATTATTTGGAAAATATTTATGTCATTATTCCTATGAGAGATTGGAATAATGAGTGTATGGTCATCCCACATTACTTTAGACACTCATTACTAGTTGGTGGACTCTTGAGTATAGAGAGGAACACATGAGGTTATGTGGAACTTCAAATTCGACACAATGATTCGAGTTAGGGTGCTATAAAATGGTTTTCATGGCCTATTTTTTCCATTATATCATTTTGGGTTATGATAGAAATAATATAGGTTGTAGGGAGATTAAGTAGGGGACATTCCATGTTCCTCACCAACTCATGATTAACATACCTCATAGTTATTTGAGATGGGTTACTATTACATTTTATGGGACTCAGGTGTGTTCACACATCATTAATAGGAATATAGGATCATAGGTCATATATATACACATTGTTTAATTTATATAAATTATTTAATTAAATGTATTCACTTTTGTTATATTTTTTGGTCATATGTTCTTAAAATTAGTTAGTTTCATCGGGGCTTGTTATTTTCTTATATATTTGTATATATGATTGTGACTAACGTCCAAGTGCGGAGGGCTAGGCTTGATAATTGGTTATAACTATGAAGGTTATAACTTGTGTGTGAATAAATTCTATGATATGAATCATAATATGAATCCCATTTACATTCCTTATATTTTTTCCATCTGTAACTTGTTATATTAATTTTAAAATTTTGTTTAGGAATTACATAGAATTCACCATAGAGATTCTAAAATAATCCTTCTTGAGATGAATTTCCAAATCCCCCACATGCTATGTAGAAGGATTTACCTGATTTTAATGAATAAATTATCATGAAACATAAAATTGATTATGATTTAAAGATGATTTATATTCTAGAAGAGATCATATGTTGTCGGTTAATGAGTGTTGGTGGTTTATAGTGTAAATATTTATTAAAAACAATAAAATGGGGGGCGAGGGGTTGAAAACAGTTTTAAAAATAAAATGACTTAATTTATAGAGTTTAATAGTAGAAAAAAGTGTATTTTGGAATATAAATGACAATTATGTGTTCATTCCTAAGTTACTACACCATTTTTAAGGTTCCTTATTCTTAATTGATTATTAGGTTCTCGTGTAATCCTTTGGTTGAGGGTTAACCAAGATCTTTGGTACCCACAATCCTCTAAAAAGATGAAAATAGGACTAAAACATGACATAACAATCATTTATTCAAGTTACATCCCCTTATCATGTTTTAATATTTTTGAAGGAAAACTAAAATATCAAATGTTTAGGAAAGAAGATGATTCATATGTTATCTAATCAGAACAACACAATCCACATGCTTAAAATTACACACCGATGAGTTATGAAATAAAAAGTGTTTTAATTAAATGAATAAAAAAGTTAAGCTAAATATAAAAAGAAAAATTTGAAACCAAAATATACACCAAACTAATAGATAATTATGTGCTGGAAATTCCCCTTCAATTGGGTAGCTTTGTCGCAATGATCACCCATAATTTATCCCACCAATCGAGTTGATGAGGAAGCTCAGGTGCATCTCCTTTCACATACATGATTCCACTATAGGGATAGGGGCCTCCAAAACATATAGGATTAGTAGAGGACTCCTATAGGAATTAAAAATATCATAACCCGTCCTCTTGGCCATACTTTGAAATGGCGTTCCCAAGGTGACAATTTATTGACAAAGTAGAAGGTGGTTTTGGACCCCAAGATTTCATAAAACCATATGGACCATGGCTTTCTACATCCAAATAGTCTTATATCACTTTTTAAAAAACGAAAAACATGTTTCAACACTTATTTAATATCTACATAGAAAATATTTCATCATTTTTAGGCTCATATCTCATGATATATCTGAAATACAGAACACCACTTTGGACTTCAAGCAGATTCCTTTTCTTAGATAGATCAGTTAGAATAGACCCTTTAATAAACGAATTAGTATTAGGTGTATTGATAATAGATGTAGAAGACTATGTTTTGGATCCTTACAAATAATTTCATACCAATGAAATTAATAGATTAGTTTAATTGGAGTTTTAGTCCACATGGTTTCTTAGGATCCTACGTAGTTTGGGATTCTTTGCTTTAACTTCATTCTAGATCATCGAAATCACCTCCACCTATAATGAAATAACTAAAAAAAAGTAAAATTAACATTTTTAATAGTGATACATAAAACATAATTGAATCTATCATGAAGTTTTATTTTTTATAATAATTTGAATTTCAAATACAGAACCAGTTTAACATGGTGATGTAATGGTGGAAGAAAACAGTGAATCATGGTGTGATCACACCCCCACACATAGACATTTTCAGATCTTGAAAAAAGCACACAATAAAAAATTATCCATAAATATATTACCAACTTCATGAATATTTATCTTTGAAAATTTAATTCTTGATAGCAATGTGATCGAAGAAAAAAACCACACCATGGAGTTATTATCACTGATCATGGAAAAAGTCGATTCATAAATTGTATTATAAAAAAATTCAAGGAGATGAATTCTACCAATTTCATAAAAAAATAAAAAGTTAAGAATATAATACTCCATGTGTGTTTTTGATGACCATTTCATGTTATTCTTTCCACTTTATATCCCATAAATATTGGTTATTTAAAAAAAATCTACTTAAATGATTATGTCCACTGAACCTACCCTATATGCTTTTCAATAAAATGTAAAGAACCAATCACTTACAAATTATCAAAAGTAAAACCTTAGGCTCTCATCCTAGATATCCATATATGTTTTACATTTCATCACTCCACTAATTTATTATTACTTTTTTTCAAAAGATGAACCTGTAATAAATCTCACACTCACAACTCAACACATGTCTTATATCCTCACAACACTAATTTTAATAGTTATAACAAGATCATAGGTCGAGGAAGAGTTTTTTATGACATTCCCAATACACAAACAATATTTTTATGTTTTTTTCTTTTTTTCTTTCATGATTTTTTAGTGCGTAAAATTGTTGAATAATAGTTACACATGCATCCATTAATCCGATACATTAATGAAGAAAGATAGGATAAGGAACAAATATAAGAGATTTTTTTGGAAAGATGATAAATATTAACCTAACATATATTTTCCTACTATTGAGTTGGAAAAATTCACACATCATGGTTGGGTGAAAAAATGTGTAGAGATATTATGTGAAAAATTTTTCTCATAAAATACTCACAGAAAAGGTACATTTATTCTCAAGGGTTTGAGAATGATAAAACCATTTTTATAATTGAAAAATAAAAAATTTACTAGAAAATGGAACACCAAAATGCAATATTATATTAAAAAACACATTTCATCATTCAAAAAAATTTCTGTTTTATGTTAAAAAAACATGAAATAGGAAAATTCATCATGAAATTTCAATAACTTCCATGATTATGTGGCAATCAAAAACGAACAATCCAGAACAAATTTAAGGAAAAATAGATGGGGGAGGTAATAATACTATTAAGTACGAAAAAATAGAAAAAGGAGAAAGATGATGAAAATTCTTAACTAAATCAGGAATACATCCATCTCCCACACCTAGAGTGTGCAGTGTCCTCACTATAATAAAAAAGAATGCAAGAAGGATGGATAAAACATAGTGGGTTTCATTAGTAGGTTTATTATTGAACTGAATGTTTCTCCATTGGAAACTCTATAATGGATTCATGAAACTACTTGAACTGCTGCCCATTGACAATGAAGGTTTGATTTTTTTCAACATTTTAAACCTGAACAAAACCAAATAGATAAAAATTAATAATATTGTATGGGAAAAACCATTGGTAATGAATATTGCCTAGATTTAAATTTATCTATGAATTAAAAAGGAGGACCTTATGAAAAATGTATAATTGATGATGAATGATAAGGCAGTCATGGGAAACCATGGTTCTCTCTTTATAAATCTAGGAGTTCCCAAAAGAGTATCTTCTCATTTCCTCTAGATTTTGAATCATTAACTTACATTGATCAAAATCAACCTAAATATTAGAATTTCATTTCATAATGGACCAATATGATGAGTTCTCTATTTAAACAGGGAGGTGAAAACTCTTTAAAAAAACTAGCAGATATGGTGACATGCTAATGGGAGTTTGGATGCCAGGATTATAATCCCATAATGAATTACAAAGTCTAAGACTCCAATCATTTCTATTGGGTTGAATTATTTTTTCAATAATTTATTTTACCTATCTATTTGACACCTTGGATTGACTATTGGTTTGTGGGTGATATACAGTAGACACTCGATGCCTAACCCCATACTGACCCAAAAGTAATTTTATTTTTCAATTACAGAAATGAGGAACCGGGTTACTGATGATAAATCTAGGTAAATCAAGCCTACATGAAATTTGGGTTCTCAAAAATTACACAACTAACTTGGAATCATCTGTCGTCATGGCTCATGCATTTAACCATTTTTACACATAATCAACTTTCAGAAAAATATATAAGTTACAAGAGAAATTAGAAAATGGACCCATAAATTCAATTTCAAAAAAATTAAGAATTTCATGATAGGGAAAGGGTTGTTTTGGAATTTCATTTATTTTATAGAAATTTCCCATTATTTGAAAACTCAGAAAATATTTAAATAAATAATTGGAACCCTAGAATAATGTTGGACAAAATAGACTAGAATCAAGGGCCTTGTGAGTAGTCTATTGGGGACCAAAGTGGCACCCACAAGTAAGAATGTGGCAGAACCTAAGGACAAACTGAAACTTTCTATCAGGAACACAACACCTGAATACTTTATTACTACATGTATGCAAAAGTTAGGGGTTATCACAAATGTACCAACATGACTCATGTTTTAGATGATCAACTTTGTTTTTTGTTGAAATCATTAAAAATACAAGATTGTACCAAATAATTTACAATTTCAACATACCATAGAATAACATCTTACACTTGGTATGATTGATCCTCGGGAAACAAGTAATTTATGGGAATAAAAGGAGACAACTCATTGTTTGAGGATGGTATAATCCTACATATTTAGTCAACCACCACATTCTTTACTACATTTTATCCCTAATTTCTAAATTAAACTCCTGAACTAGGAGAATATAGAGAATGAGAAGTGGTATGGCTTCTAATTTCTTAAGTAGATATTAAAGGCCTTCATGGTCTGAGAACACAATTACTTTAGACCCTAAAAGTTATAACCTAAACCTATTCAAGGAAAACATAGTGGAAAGGAACTACTTTTTATTTGTGGTGTAGTTTTTTTCGGAAGGGTATAGTGTGCATGAGTTATTGACTATAGAATGTAGATATCATCGTACCCATTGTGATAAGACTTCCCCAACTATAAAGATAGAGGCATCACACATGAGATCAAATGGTAAATCCCCCTGAGGTGGTTGTATTATTAGGGGTGATGTGAGACTCCATTTTAATTTATTAACAGAGTTTTCACATTATTTACTAATTTTTTTTTCTTTTTGAAGTTTGCGGGAGAGTGGGATTACAATTTGACTAAAGTCGTGAATGAAATGATTACAAAATTCAGTATGACCTATGAAATTCCACAAATCCTTTATTTTTTGGGGAATTTTAGGGAAGAAATGACATCCACATATGATTTATCCACTTGGATACCATCCCCAGAAATCACATGCCCAAGTACTATACCTTATCGCACTATGAAATGGAATTTATCATAATTTAATACCAGATTATTTTAATAAAGTTATGTAGGACATAACTATGAATAGTTAAACAATGATCAAAAGAGAAGGAATAAATAGTGAAATCATCCATGAATACTTCCTCACAATCTTCCAGAAAATCTGAAAAAATACTAACCATGCTTCCCTGGAAAGTACCTAGAGAATTGCACATACCAAATGGAATCATACCATAGGAAAATGTGCCAAAGGGGAAAGTAAAAGGTTTCCTTTTCATTATTCATGGTGGTTATATATATATGAAAGTACCTACAATACCCATCATGAAAATAATAGTTGGAATTCCCTGCTAGCCTCTGTAGAATCTTTTTAATGAATGATAATGGGAAATGGTATGTCCTAGTGTGTTGGTTTGGTTGGAAGTAATATATACAGGAACACCAACTATTATGCATATGGGTTGGAACCAATTCATTATTTTCAATTTTATTAATGTTAGAACCTTTTTCATGGGAACTACATACAGTGGACTAACCCATTAGCTTCCAAAGATGGGATAAATGATTCTAGTGGCCAATTGTTTTTTTACATCCAATTTAAAAATACCAAATAGGCTTGGGTTCAATAAAATTTGAGCATTCCTCTATGGTTTAGCCTCACCATTAAACAATATATGATTTTTGAACATTATTGGCCTAATATCAGGAATGTCAAAAAATTTCAATACAAATTATTATTAATAATTTATATAATGGTCAATCATTCATAATTTAATCTCAGAAGTTAGTGAACTAGAAATTATGGAATGAATCTTTTTTACATTATCAAGATAGTATTGTTTTAAAATTTTAGGAACTTTTTTGAGTTCTAATTCAGGGTTATTTTGAATTGATGGGTGTGATTGAAAAAGTAAGAGGTCACTGGTCTCATCTAATAGCCCAATGGTAACATACTCATATAAGGAATGAAATTTTACAAGATTAATAGTGTCATTGATGGTTATGAGATTCTCAATTATCAAGAAATTTTCAATTAAAAAATACACATGAACTTTTTCTAGATGACTACAAAATTCAATGCATGATTTGTTGCCTAAAATTTCTATCAAGGATGAAAACTCATAAAGGTGGTCAGGGAAAATAAAAAAAGTTTTTTTTATGGGATGGGAGTACACAAATAGAATTAACTAAAATTGAGGAACGCTCTTATGAGGGTTGCCTTATGGAATCAAGGATATTGAAGTGGAACATATCACCACAAAACTCTATAGATAATATACTATTATGTAAAATAATTATATTTTTGGTAGTTTTCAAGATATACCTCCCCAATATAATTGGGACATGTCCATTCACCCTATCATCTTCTATTTTAATCACATAAAAATAAGTATAAAGAAATTAAAATTTTCACCTGGATAGGAAAACCCTCTAACACACCAATGGGGTGTGTTATACTTTAGTTTTCTAGTTGGATAAAAATTACAGTGGTGTTTAGTTTTCCAAACAATAATGAAAAGAAAATATAGTGATGACTCAAATTTTTAGAGGCACCCAAATCAATAATAACATTGGAATAGAAATACCCCCCTATGGCGTATGGAATTGAGAGTGTTATAAGAATGTTACATTTCGTTGAATGTGATGGATATATTAATACTAAGACATTAATCCCCAATATCATCCTTTAATCACCTCCATGACACCTTCAGTGTGTATACATATCCTCGAGAGACTTTCTGTATTGTGGAATTTGATTCACGACATTGATCAAGGATATTTTAACCTTCACTTTTTTTAATGTTTCTAGGGATTATTTATCATGTTCAGTTTTTGTTTTTTTCTTTTATTGAGAGACATTTGGAGAAATGTAAGAGTAATGGTTGATATAGGAGACTCATCAATAGACACACACTTTCATTTGGTGGTATTTTTCCCAGGAAAAGGTTTTATTTTTTATACCATTCTCAGTTGTTGGGATGGTGCTTTCCTTAGAAGAGGACGACTCTAATGGAGGTATTATTTATTTTTTAAGTTGTGTTCTACATATAAGGGTCATGTCACTGACATTTACTTTATCCCTAAGGTTGACTAGGGGTTAAGATGGTAGTTTACCTGACGCAAGACATTAGAATTATCCCACCAAGTTGGCGAGTTGGGATAATTGTATTTTTAGGTATTTTATGGATGCTTGGTTGGTTTTATGGAATTGGATATTATTTTAATCCATTTTATTCATCATGTCTTCAAGGATAGGATTTAGTTTTTCAAGGGGGGATTTGGAAAGGCCTTTTTGGTTTTTGAGGATTTCTAGGTGGTGGTGGATGAATACTCTACCCCAGTTGGTTCCATGGTTATTGCGGTTTTTTTAATACCCACTTTCCTATAATATAGGTTTTATTTCCACCTAGTGTTGGATCTATAGTATGGTTCTTTCCTAATTGGATGGTTATAGGGGAATCCTAGAAATATTTCTTAACAACTCTAAGATGTTTCTCTAAGTTGAAGGCATTAATCAAAATTGAGGGTGTCAAAATAATAGATACCACATTGGATGTTAGGATGATATTATGATTTACATTGGGAAATAGAAAGTTTTCAGAGTATGTTACTTTCCTCTTCAAAATTTGGGTCCATATTCCTCTAAAATTTAGTACTTTAAAACTCAAAGACTCCTCAAATGGATACACAAGACCTTGAACAAAATAGTTTAGTTTTATGCAACATATTATCAATTAGTGTTCTTATACCTATTGAAGGTTTTAATAACTAGAACACCACCTACAAATACATCAATCATGTTTTTATCCATAATAATTAAACCTTCATAAAAATACTATGTTAAAAGTTGATGACTTATTTGGTGGTGTGGAAAACATGAAAATAACCTTTTAAATCATTCCCAATATTCATGAGGTATTTCTAGTTATGATTTTCTCATAATATATATATATATATATATATATATATATATATTTAGAGTTTCATTTCGATGTCTTCCTAGACTTTAATTGGGGAGTTGATATAATATAGACAACCTTTTTTGGTATCTTATAATAAGAAATATAATTCCCCAACCTTTACTTGTTCTTCATCCACATTATATGGTTTTAATGTTGAACACACATTGTGAAAATCTTTTAAGTGCTTATGTGGATATTATCCTTTAAGTCCATGGAATCTTGGTAATAAGTGAATTAATCTGGATCTTGGTTTAAAATTAAGTGATTCCCCATGTATTTGAATGTGTGTGGGATGAATCTCTACATCACACAAGGTTAGTTAGTTTAAATTTTTGGTTATTTTATGACAAATTATGAAAGTTTATTTCTATTTTTATTTTGGTTCATAAGAAGAAGAAGGATCAAGAAGAGCCTCAATATTTTATGTGTCCTTCTTCAAGGGATTTTTCAATTCTTCTTAGTGTTGATGACACAAGAACCTATCATGTTTGTGTATGAAAGGATGTTGTTACATTGAAGAATCCCACATAATTAACAAGACCTAAAAAAGATTTGTTTAGGAAAATAACTTAAAAAATGATTGATGGAAATAAGAAAAATAATATTTACAAAATATGCAATGTTTTTATAAAAAAAATAACACTAAGAACCAAATTTCTCCCTATAAATGACACCAAAATTTTAACGTGTTGTTATTGAATGTCAAATTTATTATGATTTTAATATAATTTATAATATAGGGAAGAATGTTGGTCATCTTTCACGAAGTGTTGGTGGTTTATAGTGAGAATTTTTAATAAAAAGTACTAAAATAGGGGAGTGGTTTTGAAAATAGTTTTAAAAATAAAATAAATTAATTTAAATAGTTTAACAATTGAAAAACAAGTAGATTTTAATAAATACATTATAATTATGTGATAATTTATATGTTACTACACTACTTGAAAATTTCCTTGTTCTTAATTGATTTTTTTTGTAATCCTTTGGTTGAGGGTAATCTAAGGTCTTATGTACCCACATGCCACTAAAATGTAGTAAATTAGACTAAACCTTGACATAAAAATTTTGTAGTCAATTTACAACACCTTAGAATGGTTTAAATTATTTTAAGGAAGACTAAAATCTAGAATGATTAGGAATGAAGAGGATTCTTATGTTATCCTTTCTGAATAACACAATCCATACAATTAATATTACACACTGATCGATTATAATATAATAAGCATTTCAATTAAATACATAAAAAAATATAGTATATCTGAAATAATAATTGAAAAAAATACACCAAACCGGTAGATAATTATTTTCCAGAACACTACCTTTAATTGTGTATCTCCACCGTAATGATCACCCAATGTTTAGCCAACTATTGAGATGAGGAGGAAGCTCAAGTGTATCTCTTTATTATACCATGACCCCCTTATGGGGGAAGGGGCCTCTATAAAATATAGGACAAGGATAGAAATCCAAAATAGAAAAACATCTACTCCTGGTAAAACTTGCAATTGGGGTGCTCAACGTGATAATTTATAGGCAAAGGTGAAGGTGGTTTTGGGAACCCATATTTCGTAAAACAAATTGGCGCATAGTTCTCAGTACCCGTATAGTCATATATATGTTTTAAAAAAACTAAAAATTTATTTACCCACATCTTTAATATTTCCTCCAAATATTCTAAAAAATGTGGAGGCCCACAGCTCTAGATATAGCAGAAATATAGAACATCATTGTGACTTTGATCATATTCCTTTTATTGGACAGATCAGTTTGGATGGGACTTTTAATGGATTAATTGAGATTTGGTGTCTTGATAAGAGTTGTAGACCACATAATTTTTGATGATTCCAAATCATTTAAACCAAATTATATGCATTTATTAGTTTTAGCGTTTGTTGGAGTCCACATGGGTTCTTGGGCTTCTGCACAATTTGGTCCTCTTTTCTTGAGCCTCATTTTATATCATCCAAATCACCTCCACGTATAATTAAATAATTAAAATAATTGAAATTAACATTTTTAAAAGTGATAAAAATAAAATAATTGAATCAATAATGAAGTTAATTTTTTTTATAATAATTATGATTTAGAATAAAAATTAGTTTAACAGTGTGATTTAAAGGCTAAATAAAATAGTCAATAGGGATCCAATCATTTACTCGCAAACCTACTCTATCATTTCGGGCTATAAATCCAACAAAAACCAGAGTCTTAAAAAGAATAAATTCATAGGGAAGGGTGGATGAAAAGACAATGGTATATTATTCCTATGCAGTTTAGCTCAATAATCAACCAATATTCCAGTGCACCTATGGGCCTCATGATTCCAGGGACTGAATTGAAAACATTGAGTGAATACTTGACATGGTTGAACCTCATCATGTATTGAATGTGATGATGATAACCTATATGATTTATGGACCCACTAGGACGTTGTGGGGAGTTATGGTTCTTCTAGACATGCCTAAGGATCTTACTTGGGATGCATGAAAGGATAAATTCTATAAGGAGTCCTTTCATGGTATATTGAAGTTGGTATGAGTATAAGAGATTATGGATCTTTATAAAGGGATGAAGTTAGTTTCAATTTAATCATATAATTTAATTGATTTTGTATTATTTTATACTCTTTTGATAGGTAATGAGGCATAGAAGCTAATGATATTTGATAATAGCCTTTTTTAGATCTTAGATGATGGGTTAGGGTATTTAATTAAAAAAATAAGGTGTAGGTACTTCACAAGAACCACTATTTTAGGGTGGGGCTAGAGAACTATAAAGCTACTGGTTATCTACTATTATTAAATACACAAAAGACCATATTTTTCAGTGTTATAGAAACTAAAACTTTTTGTAGTAGTAAAAGGAAGGATGAGGAAGTGAATCATGGTGGAAGATATGTGGAATAGAGTAAGTCATATTCAACCACCTATAGGGGTGGAGGCTTTGTAGGTGCTTTAAATTTGATAGAAAGTATATTTTAGTACCTGTTTTGTGAATACACATATGAGATGTCACTAATGATAAAACATTATTTTTATAGAAATCATTTTACTAATATTACATATCCATATTGGATAATAAGTGATGACATAGGTGGGGTACTCAATAGTAGAGCTAGGAACTAATGACATTAGTGACTTAGGCAACTCATGAACTATAAAAGGGGCCATGATCTAGAGACATGCATGATTCATGAAATGTATGAGGTTCATACCTTAATATAAGAGAATGCTTCTATAGGTAGATATAAAATCTTCATTACCTCTATGTTATTTATTTATTTGTTTGATAAAAAATCATCACATTCCTTTATATATTCCCATGTCATTATTGGACTATATTTATTGGTTAAGTAAACTTCTGAGTTACTCTCTCTCGAGATGAATTTAGTAATGAAAGTAGATAATATCCAAAATTTTCTAGAGTTTTTTGTTGTGGTTTCTAGATATAAAGATCCATGGGACTTAATGATCATGTAGGAAACTATTTTATAGGTGTTTTTTTGAATGAAATGGTTTACTGGTTATCAATCTAATTTGACTACTATATATGACATTTAAAATTTACCTTTTTTTAGAAGAGAGTGGGTTCTATTTTCCAGTTAGTGGGTTATCAATGTAGTAATAATGATTCCACACATGATCCCGGTTGGAGATATCATAGTGAAAGTAGTTGGCCTGGTTCTTGCATTATAATTGGTATTATCATCCCCCTTTATCATCCTTATAATGGTGGATAATTATTTGTATGTCTTCCTAGATTAATTCCATGATTTTACTTCACGAAGGGGAATTGAGTTATAGATTGAGATTTATTATATTTTATAAAAGATATCAATTCCTCTATGTCATATGGAACCTGATAATTTGATTGATTTGAAGGTGTAGATAATAAATTTTTATGTTAAGGGATGTATCTGACCCAACATGTCTACTTGGTGTGCACTTACATTATTTGTGATGATGAAATATTGTAATCAATAGATATATGTGGAATATAGGATACTAAATCTGGTTACTATGAAGAACTGGTACCCTTGAACCAATATTGAAATTTTATTTAATCAGTTACAGTGAGACTGGTGATTTTAAAACATTTATCTTCATTCAAGTAACCATAAATAGTAGGTTAAAGAAATGGATATTCCCAAGAAATCGATGAAGATAGGATATGGATTTTATATGTATATTGTTTTGAAAATTGGGTTGAATAATTACCCAAAAATGTTAATGAATATTATGAATATAATTTTCCATCTATACCATTACTCCTTCACCATTTTGATCAATGAAAATATCCTTATATTTTCACAGACATCAGATATTCATGCAAGGCACCATGAGTCAATGTTAGGTAAAAATTAAGCACATCATAATTATTCTAAACAGTTGAATTGAATCCTCTAGATCCATGAGGTGAGTTTCCTTGAGAATTATCTTATAATGTGGCAATTTTAGTGGATTGAGAGAAGGTATAGGTTTTAATTTCTTAGGTGTATCCAAGGAATCAGTTTGTGATCTAGATTTTCCTTAGGATTGGGGGGTACTATTGACAATTCATCTAGGAACTCTCCTATTTTAATGCACATATATTGAGCTGAAAAAGCGGGTTATGTTTTTATTGTATGATCAGTTTGGATAAGATTTTTTAGAGCTTAAGGGGATGTTGATAATAGCCCATACTTTTGATCCTCACATAGATTAGGAATGGATACATAGTGTATTATGATGGCTCATGTGTTAGGTTGGGAGACCTATTGATGTAGATAGATCATGTAGTTTCCTATGGGTCACTAAAACTATGACCCCATGAGCGAAAATAGTCTATTAATGATATAGATATGGTAGTTTGGTATGAAATATAATGTGTTAGTGGAACTACCTCTTCAAATAGAGGTTTATCATATATAAAAAACACAAGTTCATGTGATAAATATTCTTTCAGTAGGGTATCATTATGATGCATATGCATTGGGTAGATTATATTTAATCATTCAACTTAATGATGACTAATGATAATGAAAATAGTAATTTCTTTTCAGATACTCTCTATTGGAAAATTCTAGAGTCACATGATATTATATGGTGTTCTTAATAGGTGGGATGACATTTGATGAGTTGGATGGTTGAGTGGATAGTGGGTGCATCAGGGGATCATGATTTATTAAATGTTTTCCTTCGAGCATAGAATCTTCTTTAGTGGTGTATGTAATGTCTAGTCTGGATTGAGATATCAATTGCATAGGGATATGGGAGTGCCTAGTGGTAAATGATTTAGTTTGATGTTAGTCCTTATATGATGCTGACATGATCTATATTCATTGTAGATTAGTTTTTTCCAGATAGTGAGAAGTTGATGAGGTACTATAATGTGTTGAAATGGAATGTAAATCTAGGATCGATAATTATGTCTCAAGATATGCCATGTATGTTTTGTTTTCTAGTTATGATGAGAGTCATCACTAGTTTTTTCATGATGCATTAACTTCCTGAGGGTAAAGTCAAAGAATTAAAATATTGGATGTTTTATTTAGTATCATACAATTTCTATGCGTAAGTGGGATGATATGAAAATGGACATCATGACTGGATTACCTAGGACCCCAATGAATTTTCATGTTAATTGGGTTACAATTGATCATATGAATAATGTGTATCATTTCATAATGATTCAAGAGACCCTTTTAGTATATGAGTTTGTAAAGATATTTATTATAATGATTATAGGACTATATGTATTTATTTTTATCATCATGGATGATAGCGAATCATATTTTATGTCATGATTCTAGTAGGTCTCATATAAGGCTTTGGTTACCCCACTAAAATTGAGTACAACATATCAATCGTAGATAGAATGGAAATTAGTGAGGATAATATGGATATTAGAGGGTATGTTATGGGAATGCATTTGGGACATCAATGTGGGTTGTTATAATCACCTAGACTTAATAGATTTTACATAAAACAATAACATATAGTTTTCAATCCAAATGAAACCTTATGATCCTTTTAATAGTTAGTAATTTTGTTTATATATATTTTGGAACATGTCTAGTAAGGAAGTAGTTATGGGTTTGAGTATTCTACAAGTGACCTCCAGGAGAGTTCAGTTGATCAGAAATAATTTATTCACCCCTCATTGAAAAGTTTTATCACAAATCACATGGTTTTTATTGCAGGAGACTTATTTTTCTTATATGTGACTCATTATGTAAGTAATTGAAAATTATATAATTAAGTAAAACATGAATTGAAATATGATATATTATTCAATATTACCAAAGTGACATATAGTTGGGATCTTCTTTAACTATAGAATTCTTTGTATGATGTGTTCCATGTCTCTCAACTTCATAGGTACATTACTGATCCTATGAATGTGATTTATTACAAGGATGTTGGTCTAGATCCTAACGCATGGCTTGTTGAGTTCCTTCTATAGATCATGGATCAGAGTTAGAATGTGTTACATGGAATGATGGTTCCAATCATCAGAGTCCTATGGATATATGGACATCACGAAGAAGAGACATAGGACCACAAATATAATGTAATTTCTCAACAACATTAGTTTCTTGATAATTAACTCAAAAATAAACTTCTAGATGGCATAAAGTTCATAGAGGTGGAGATTAAAATGGATCAAAGTTATTCACGTACATTCATACTTACATTCATCCCTTCATTAAATTTTTTTGAGGAATGATTTTCTAGGATGAATCAAAAGTATCTTCTAGTTAATTTAGTATGGTTTTAAAGGCCATAAATTGGATTCATGGTCGACACATTGTTAAGGAAACAATGTAGATCTCATAATGAATCAGTCTGAATTTTTTAGTGGATAGTAGAAAAATCATAGTTTAACATCATTAGAGATAACCATGAAAATTGTTTTCCAAAAAATTTGTAACTTGAGACAAAGAAAGAATCATGGTTTAAGGAATAATTTTAAAACCATGTAACCAAACAATGTAGGTTCCCAAGAGAGTTAGAAATCCTCATATTGTTAGTGCTTGGTTTAAAAAACCATGTGACCATAAAATATAAGGAGTATTACGTAACAAGAAAAATTAAATTACTAGGTTGAAACCTCTCTAAAATATCCAATTTCTTCACCTACCTATATGGTTCTTAGAACTAGGGACCCCATCAGTGATTCTTGGTGCCCCCTCTCCCTCTATACTCTAAACCCAAAGCATATATAGCATTTTATTTTTTTTATTCGGGGTTATAGGTTGTTTCTTCATCCATTCCTCATATATATCCTCGATCTTCTCTTTTCCTATCGATATGAATCATATATCCTAGAGATGCTAGATAGATCTATGGATTCTTTTAGTATCTAATTACAAATTCTTGTATAATTGAAGGATTGAAGCTAGATCTATTGAAAAATGATTTCTCTATGTTGAATTGATTTATATCTACCATTCACAATGAATTTCTTGTTGTATGTTGATTTAGATTCAAACTATAAGAATGATCACTTCAAAAAATACTATGATCAGGGTCTCATCTCTCTATGGATGCATTGGGTCTTCTTCAAGGGAATATTGGTTCACATGTATGATCAGGGTGTCATCTCTCTTTGTATTATTGAAATTGGTATCAATATGATAAAGGTATGAATTCCCTACCATCTTGTAACTTTTGTATGATATTGTTTGTCATGTTTGGTTTATGTGTATATAACTTCTGTATATTTCCTTTCATTATAGGTATGATAAATGTTTGTATAATGTCCCATGAAACCTTTAATTGGTTATAGTTTCTTTGTTACTTTCTATGTCATCCCTTATGTGCTTGGTTAATTCACATCCACATGAATGTTTGATATTCCATGTTATTCCATCACATGGTTATGTATGTCTCGAGTAATATTTCATCACCCATGGAATTAATTATTGCGATATATTAATCATTACTTTTATATGATATATATGTAGATTTTTACATTTCTTGTGTAATATTGATTTATGTGTTCAGGTTAATCGGTGTACCTAACAGACATAGAAAACCCCATAGAGGGGAAGCATGAATGAATTGAATCATGGGTGTTGGCTCTCTATATGATGGTTATCATCTAATCTTCAAATGTGTCTAACCCATGAGGAACAACATACACATGTGAATAGAGTCCATATATGTCATTACAAAATATCAATGGGGGCCATCGTTTTGTGTGTGAGAGAGATATCATTTGTTTTGGTGTTCTAAGTGTTCATAACAATAAAGGTGAGTATGTAACAATGAATCATGGGTGTGATTTTCCCTAAAAGGTAGGAATGATGTTATTCATTAAAAGTGGAACATATATTTTACATAAAGGTAGATTGATATAAAATATATGGTCTAAGTCATGTGATTGACTATATAATATATTCTTCCAACATGGCACCTATGTAGGTATAGACATGGTTTGTGGTAGCTTGGATGTATAAGATCACTGAGTAGATGATTTATTATACTCACATATGTTCATTTACATTTTTATTTTCATAATAATCTATATATATGATCAATTGTGATAAGGAATCATTAGTGGTGACTTACTGAGTTTATAATCATACACTGTCTGGGTATCTTGATTTGTGTGTAGACTTCATGATCAAGGATTTGCTGAAGGAAAACTGCCCTAGGTAGGTTACTGATGAGCTTGTCATTATAAGATGGAATTTGTATATCGATAGAATCTAGATGGTTTCCAAAATAACTTTTATTTATCTTCATTTTTAGTTTTACTGTTATACTTATTGGACTACCACATTGGGGAGTTCGAAAAATTATACTTGTATGGCCTGAAATGTCATTTTTTATAACATTAATTATTTTTTGATAAATAATTTTATAATATTTATGTCACTATTACCCTAGTTCATTTTGTTACCAATGGTATAATCCGTCCACATTACATTAAACCCTCAATTCTATGTAGTGTCCTCTTGAATATAGGGAGGTATGTAAGATGTTATATGGAACTTCATCTCATACCTGGTGATTTGGGTATGAGGTTTATAGGGTTGGTTAGTGATTATGTGTATTTGAGGTTAGTTTATAATCATTTTTATTTGTATCATCATCCAGTTGGGAGTATTATATGATTGGGTAGGATTTATATCCATATGAAGTTTTTATGTTCATAGAAGGTATTTCAAGTTGGTCTATTTAAATGTGTTCTTTACTTCATTCTATAAATGTTATTGGTATAATGCATTATATATGTGAAGGTCAGAGTGGGAATCATATTTGTTTCAAGTGGAGGGATTTGGAGGGAGGGGGTATATTTGTATTATTATTGATTAACTACTTGTTTATATTTATTTTACAATTTAGTTCCACTCTCTATTTAATTTTAGATTGGAATCCCAACATAAAGATGGGTTGTGCTGGATTTTCTAGAGAAGCTCTGTTGTTTTTTAACTTTTATTTAAGGTTGAAATATTAACCAATTCTGGATTCTAATTCCTCAATGTTTATAATTATCCCATGGGGATCTAAAACTCACCTCAAGTGTATCATAGTCCAGTTAGGGAATATGATGGATGAAAGACATAAGCTAGTTCATTACATTAAACCTAAACATCAGTGATGTTGAGGAATGTGACACTAAAATGTACAGGGGCACACCCTCATCATCATATTTCCATAAATCATTGAAAATTTAGTTTTCAATTAAAAATAGAAATATTTTTCATGAATTGTAGGATACATTATAAAAATATTTGAATGAATTTTAAAATATTTAATCAATTTGAACACTTATATTATTATTAGGGGAACAAGGGAAGAAGAAATGAATTGCATAAATTGGATTAAGTGTTGGAATATTATAAGAGTTTATAATAGTTACACAAGATCGTTTTGGAGACAATGAGAAAATTTTTCCCATTGAAAATATATTTTTCGTAGAAGATAAGTGTTCTAAGTATTGTGGGATTCCATTTTTATATATGGTTAATTGGGAGGTGGATCTTAGATATTGGAGATAATTGTTTGATCGTTTTTTAGAGATAAAGTATAGGATGATATTGATTTTCATCAGCATATCTAGTTATTAAAAATGGATCATAATAAAGGTAATTCTAGTTAAACTTTATCCTCCTTTTGATGATTTATTTTTTCAATATGTTTATATGGAAGATAATGAATCAACTCTCACATTGAGAGGCCACCATCATCTAGAGTATGAAGACTAAGACAACGAATAAAATATTTAGAGTAAGTTGATTTTATTGGTATTTAATGAATTGGAAGGAAAATTATGTGAAGTGTAATAGAGTATCTATTCGAGAATCAAATATGAATGGTGTTTGTATAACATATAATAATTCATAATATAATTTCATGTGTATAAAATAATGAAGAGACCCTCTAGTATATTAAGTGAAGAATCCTTTCATGATGAGTTTTTCATTAAAGAAGTGGGAGTTTATCTAATGTGAGGAGTGACCATACCATAAATATTTATAAAGGTGATGTGACTTTGAAAAAAGTTATTATATTAGAATCATGTATCTAAAAAACATGACTATAGTGGATTTTTGAAAATTTACACATTATTGGGGTGTGTGTATAGGATGTATAGTAGTATGGGTGAACCATGTAAAATAAATATTTGATTTATTATTTATATTATTATATATGTGTTGTATGTTTTAGTGAGAGAGAAATAAATTTTAGGTATGATATTTAACATGTTCTTTCAAATAAGGGAATATGATTTGACCTAGGGGATAATGGAATCAAATGGAAATGTTTAAATTTGATATCACTCTAATTCTTCCCTACTCTCAATGTGCACATATCAATCTTGACCCTAGTGATAAATATATAGGTGTATAATATACCTCCACAAGAAACCTTCATTTAGGTGATGCACTACCAATATATCATGGGTAAAAAATATGCCACCCATAACTTTTCTTGTTGGAAAAGTTACCACCAATACATCAATCCGAAATTAAACGATGGATCATTAGTTCAACATAGGTGGATAGGATACCACCAATTGAACTCATGGTGGATGGTGTACCTATATAAAATTTCATAGTTTGGAAGATACACCACTATCATGTTGTGTGTAGAATATATACACCTTATATGTCAAAAGAGTGAATTATATATAACTTATACACAATACATAACATTCAAAATTATTTAACACATAGAGCCTCATAATCTCGATCCACTAAACCACTCTATATCTTATGCCTAAACTAAACCATCAAAAAACTGTTACATCCCCAAGTTAAGACCTATCAAAGGATGGTCTAGGAAAATACACAGGGGTCCTAATATCAATATTCATCAAGAAATACCACTAGGTTTTGGAACATAATTCCTTATCATTCAATAAAAGGAGAATAATTATTAGGGGATAGTTGTTTCATTTAAAACATAGCACAAGACAACTTAGGGTCAAACCAGATTTACAGAACCTTTATAGAATAGAGAAAAAAATTAGAATCAATTTTAGGGTCTCCGTACATATTTGGTTTGACCCACATTACATACGACATATGTACACTTATAATAATACAATAAAAAACCTAGGGAACACCTTCCTATATCTAGGGGATATTTTACCATTTAGTATCACTAACCAATTTCAATTTAGTCAAAAAAAACTGTGAATACCAAAAAAAGAACTTGAATTAGGGAATAATAATATGAAGATGATGAAATACCATAAGAAATTAAAAATATAAGGAAATGGATTCATCTATTCACATCATGGGTTCACCCTGGATAGGTAATACATGAATCAGATAATTAATGATAGAGGAATCCTCTTTTAACGGGATAAATGATAGGAAGAGATCAATGAGAATTATTTAAGGATAAAATGTGAATAGAGAACGAGAGGTTCATTTAATAAATTTGATAAAGTAATTAAATTATTATTATTTTTTGATGAAAATTAGAAACCATCCATTAGGTACCCACTGGCTATCAATGAAGTACTTGGTACTCACCAAGTACCCATTCCACAATCATTGGGGACTTAGTGTCCCTCATTAAAATTATTAACTCACCTAGGGTCTACTGGGTTCCTAGTACTATACCATTGGGTACCCGATGTATTCGTTCATCATAAAAGAAGACTTAATAAACTATTCATCATCCCGTAACAAATCCCCAATCCTTATTTAATACCCGTAACACTAAAAAATAGCTAAATACAAGATATTTGGTTAAATTAATAATTATATCATGCCTAAAACATATGCATAGTGTTATAATAAACTTCGAACTAGTTACATGAATCAAAAGGGAAGTTAATGTGAGAGATATAATATTTTATTAATTGAAAATAAAATAAGAATAAAAAATATATCACAGTGATTAATTTTAATTAGGATGTGATGATATATAAAAAGTCGTATAACATGATAAATTAAAATCAATGTTGATGGATAGTCAACACATTACAAAATATTAATGGAATGGAGTGAAAATAAATTTAAGATGAAACCTATATATAGAAATATATAATCAATCATTAAGTATCCATAAGAACACATACAAATGAAAATTTATTTTTTAAAATAAAATACCATAAAATTAATAATATTACAACAACAATTATCTTTAAAACTGTATTATTAGTGACCTATTGGAAGGCATCATTGAGAGTGTAAATTTATATGTAAAACAATCCCGTACTCAATTATGGAAAAAATGATAGACTGTATGATATGGGATATAGAAGGAAAGTCACTCCGAAGAGGAATAAATAATGTTTAGACAAATATTTTATAAAAAACATTAATCTAAAAAATAAAAGTACAGAGGAATGACTAGTATGATATTTTTTTCTTTATTCTACAATGAAAAAATGAATATATACATTTAGATATTAATATTATTTTTGACATTAGTGATATAAATATTAATAAACAGATAAATTTATTGAGTTTAAACAATTCACATACGGGAGAAAATGATTTTTTTAGAATATCATGAATATAAAATTGGAAAATCTTATTTAAATGAATTTGATAAAGAGTAATAACTTTTATAAAATGATGATGAATAATTTAATGTGACTCATTTACCAACCCAAACAAAATATATATATATATATATACATATAAAGTGTATAAATTGGATGAATTGAATACTCATAGTGATAGATTGTAAGTATACCAATGAAGAGAATGAATTTAAATGAGATGAAAGATTTATTATCATAAGTAGATCCTAAAAAAATTTGAAGATGATTGACAAAAACAAATAATGTTTTGGGATCATAACAGATCAATTAGATTATATTTTATGTAAAAAATATAGAAAGATATAAAAATAACATGTGACCACAATATTATTTAAATAAAAAGGGTATATAATAAAACAATATATGAACCTACATTTTTTTGTAAAATAAGGCTCTGATTATATAAAATGGTTATTTCTGAATGAAGGGTATTGATATTGAAGAATCATTACAGCAATGGTATAAATTGTTTTGATCAGACTACTATTTTCTATAGGAATCCAAAAAATGCATATAAATCAAATGTATATAAAGATAAAATTCAAGAATAGAGTGATCAAAGAGAGTATATACATTGAATATAAATTTGGATTGAATCTTAATGAAGATATTAGTATGGTATCATATAAAATGAAATATTTATATGGAGTTATGAAAACACCTCATACTTGGTATGAAAATTTGGAGGCATACACTAAGAAATTAAAACAAAAAATGCGTTTGAGTTTATAAAAACATATTTGAAAATTCAAAAAAGGAATATAATTATATTTAACTAATTTATGTTAATGATATTTCCTCAAGTTTAGGTAAAATAGTGGCATGTGAGTTTCCTTCCAACATGATTAGATTATAATTTTAGATTTCTGTTATTGTATAACTCTTATGCATCCATGGTAATCAAAGATATTAAAAAAGGATCATGAATTTATATGAAATGTTATGTATAAAAATAAGCTCTTAATTTTTTTTATCAAATATTAAATAATTTTTTTAACACACATTAATATTTAAATTATTTTTGGAAGGAATTAATATAATTTTTTTAATCAACCACTTCACAAGAGAATGATTATAAATTTAAATTATTAAAATATAACACAAAAAGCTATAATATTTTAATATTACTAACATATATATTTCTATAATGGTCTAACGAATTAACTCCTTATACACATGAAACTTTTTACAATATACCTCAAAAGAAAATATTTAGTTTTTGTTGTTTTTATAGTAGGTAAGTGAATATTTTTATTTAAATTTAGTGATGTGTAATAGGTTAGAGATTTATTTCAATGAAGACCCATAATTGAAGGATATTTATATATTGGTGAAAAATATACCATTTGGTATCAAAAATAAATACTGAAATTCTCTTAATATATATTTCAATTGGAGTATATTAAAAATATAAAGGCTTCTACTCGATGTATTATGGTGAAACAATAGTTAGGGGACAAGATAAAGGAAGTGAAAATGACCATGATGATTTTATATTTCCACAAGGCAGTATTATATCTTTTGAACAATTTGTTATAACAACATCACACTAAATAAAATGAACTATTATCAATGAGAAGGTTTAAATATAGTCTTAAAAAAATTCATTAGAAGAAATGATCATGTAATTAATATATTTAAAAAATCATTATAAAAAATAATATATGAGAAAAATTTAATGAATTTTAGTTTTCAACCACCTATCTTGGATTAAAAAAGTTTAAAACATACCCTATCTCTAAAAAACATTATACATTAGGTGTATTATCATGTTACAATATGGTATAAATACCAATTGGGTTTATTTTCAAAGGGGGGAAAATACAGATGGATATAGTGGAATGTGAATTTATAGAAAAAATATACAAAGTGAATTACTGATTAGATTCTAGTCATCAAGGGATAAATAAAAATTCATAAATCATTGATATAAGAGAGATATATTACAAGGGGAATTTTAAAACAACTATCATAGAATGAATGTGAGTTGTGTTATTGTATAAATGAAATTCTTGAGAATCTATGCTAAAGGTATGATATAATAAGGATTCTTTTAATATATTTTTATTTCCAACATTGACTGTAACATCCCGGTTCTGGAAGCCATATAAAGGCACCCCAAACCAGGTTGGACACATGGCCTCAAGTGAATTTCCACTAATTACCGAGGCTACGACTAGCAGTGAGGGCCTTAGGTGTGACAATGGGGAAACTATGCCCTCATTGGCAGAGTAACACACCAGAAGAGAAATAGATACCAATAGAGGAAGCAGTAATAATAACATACAACAATAAACAGTAGAAGAAAAAAATCAATAAGCAGCTGGAGCACATATATATAATGATGCATGATACATATTTCTAGAAAAGTAGACAAACAAATCACAATGCTAGAATACAGAAATAGTACTAAGCCAAAGTACAAAAGAAAACAGATAAGCAGTTCCTCAGCATCTCAAGCCTCAGCTTGGTCCCATGCTCTCCTGCTCCATAGCATATCAAGTACCTAAAGTAGAAGGGTGCTTTCCTTTGTCTATACCTGCAAACATATAATCTATTTGGGCCCAAAAGCATAGCCCAAACAGGGCGTGAGACTAAATCCTAGTGGGAAATCACCACAAGATCTATGCCTAAAAGTCAGTGAATATATAGTAGGTAATAAACAAAATAAAGAATTAAACAAGGATGTACTTAACAGTAACCAGTCCAACATTTTTAATGCAATCATTTCAATACAACAACAACAACAACACAAGCAGGGAACCCTAGGGGTAGTTATCTCATCCTAACCCCTCTAGTTCAATCAAAACAAGGATACTATAGAGATTCTCTGAGGAAACTCTCTCAGTCAATTCCCCTTATAGTCCCAAGTGTCTAAAAAGACTCTCCGAGGAATCTAACACAGTCAATTCCCCTTATTGTCTAAGGAAGTCCATGACTCTCTAAGGAAGATCACATGGTCAATTCCCCTTATATCCCCAAGGTCAAAAGACTCTATGAAGAAGCTCACACGTCAATTCCCCTTATAGTTTAAGGTTGTCAATGACTCCATGAATAATCACACATGGTCAATTCCCCTCACAGCCCCATGTTGTAAAATAATCTATATGGAATCACTCTTAATCAATACCCCTATAGTCTAAAGTGCTCAAAGACTCTCTGAGGAAGCTTACTCTGTTAATCCCCATATAGTATAAAGTTTTCAAAGACTCTCTGAGGAATCTCAATCAGTCAATCCCCCTAATAGTCTCATACACCAGGTTCTCAAGGCCTTGTGTAAGTCAACGAGCATAGCACTGAAATATGGCCAACGTAAACCTCAAGAAATACTTGGATAAATAGTCTACAACATCTCATGAATGTCAGATACAATAATCACTCTATCCTACAACAGTGGGCATGGGAAACATCAAGGAAGCCTAATGGCTAAACTGGACCAAATGACCATAAATAGAATATGCATGGGAAAACACATCCATGGCATAGAAAAATACCCTTTTCACAAAAAATTATCCTCTATTTACACATACCAGTATAACAGGTATTTAATAGGTGTTGAAGGATAAACACACAATACCCCATTCAAGGGTATTGGAAACAATTGCACAAAATAATCAAAGACTTTCAACAGAAAGTCACAAACCACCTATATCAACATTGTGAGATTTATATACTCCAGCATAGGCCCTTTTATTTACCTAGAACACTGTATATCTATAAAAAAATCTAAAATTTTCAACCCACGATATCTCACAAGAGAGGAGAAATCAGCAGATATTTCTCTAAGAGAAAAGAGAACTCACCGATGCGATTCCAACACAACCGATGGTGTTCGATTTAGAGGATGAACGCTCGCTTGGGGGATCATCGAAGATCTGTGGCCATACAGTGCTCTTGTACAAATAAGTCTAATAAGAACATGTTTCTATCAATAAGACGTGACCCCGGTCCGTTGAATGAAAAAAACAAAATACACAGCCTATACTTTTTAAGTTCACAGTGTGTACTCTCCTTTTCATGTACTCCACTTTAAGAGACCTCCAGGTCACTCCCATATGGTCGTGTTCTTGGACTCTAAACGACTAACACACATTTACCTACAGTAACCATGTACACGGTGTGTACTCATAATATACATGGCGTGTACTTTGAAAAAAATCCATAAATTCCTCTTTTTCTCAAAAATGACGAGAAAATTAAAACATACCTGAAAAAAATATTCAGGTTCTTTCATTGACTATGACTAAAGTGGGAATAGAGTTAATAGAATATATTTTTAATTATCAATTTAATATTTCAAATTAAATTTAAATATAGTTTATTATTTTTTAAAAATGGGTAATAATGGAAATTTTATTATTGATTCAAAAGGGGTATTTTTGAAACTATTGGTTCTTTTAATAATGTTTGATCCCATCTTGGATGGGGAAGTATATGTTCCTTTTGAATTTTCAATTATATTTATGAATAATTATATTTGTTTTGAAATAAGGGTGAATATGATTACATGTTTATGCTAAATTTAAAATAAATTAATAAACTATGTCATGGGCTTGGACATTATTTTAGAAGCCACTAATTTTATGTATGGAACTTTAGAGATGTATATGTTTTTTTATCATATAATTTTTGAGCTGGAAAAGAAATTTTTATAGAACCAAAAAAACCAACATCATTTCATCAGTAATAAGATCATGTTATTGATTAGAAACAACACTTTGAGTTTCATACTGATTTAATAGCCTAGAAAATGAAGGAACCCCGAGAAGTTGTCCCAGTGGTTGACTAAGAGAGGGATGATTTAGGTAATTGTTTTTTTGATATATTTTTATTTGGAAAAAAAATAAAACATGGATAAATTTATTATCTAATGATCTTTATACTTTTTTATAATTAAATATTTTTTGTAACACCCTGATATTTTGAGAATTATTTTTTCAAATTAATTTATCTTTCAACACTTTTCATTTCATATGACACTAAAAATAGTTATATATATATATATTAAAATAGTAATCAAAACATTCCTTTCACAAGGAATACCAACTTGTCTTGTCCTGCATGCAATACCAACTTGTCTTTCACTACAAGAAACACAGACTTGGTGTACAATGCATGAAACACTAAGTTTCTATGATACATATTTATATAAATATATATATAAATAATTAAATGATATAATTATAACCAAATTAAAAATATTTATAGGAATAGTTATAAATACTTTCCAAATATTGTTTATAATTGTTTTATATAAATAAAGAATATTGATAATGAAAGATATGATTTTGGTAAAGTCCTTAGATGTTTAAAAACATCGTTTTCTTGAATGAACAACTTCTTTAATAAGAAATGCATGGCTGGTGTGATGGGAGGGGTGGGTGGCCAATGGGTTTGTTGGATTCCCCCCATGCATGAGTTGAAAATTAATGTAAACAGTTCATGTAGAAATGAGATCATGCGAGGTGGGGGGCCTCCTTTGTGATTAGTGTGGTTCAGTTTTGGTGGGATTCAGTGCCTTCTTCAGGCTGAGCAATTCTCAAGGGGTGGAAATAAAGGCTCTAATCATGGGGATCACTGTTTATAGGAGGTTGGGTTTCCAGGTGCGTGAAATTGAATCAAATTTGGAGGATTTGGTTAAGATGATCAAGGGGACATTTGAGGTTCCCTTGAACCTGAGCTACATAGCCTGAAGATGCTATTTGGATAGAGGAGGTGGACATTTTTTACATCACATTTTTTGGGAATACAATTTTTCTAATAATTCCCTAACAGGCTCGGGGATACTGGAGTAGCCGCTTGTTGTTTACGATAGTATAGGGTCTCTTCCCACGGTCTGTATATATTTTTTCCAATGGGATTCCCTCATCTTACACCACTTCTATCCCCCTTAAGGTCCCTATATGTTACTATTGTGTACTGGTGGCCACATCCATCCTTTAATTTTAACAAAAAATAATTATTTAGTCAGACCCCACTGTTTCATACCGTCTACAGGATTAGCACTGGTCTGAATTTTGCTGATTATATGATTTTAATTTAAAAAATAATTCAAAAGACATTATATTAATTATAATATTTATATTCTAATATGAAAATGTTAATTTTTGACTAAAATTATCAGTAAATGTGATTAATATTAGTCACATCAGGTAAGGCCAAATTAAGCTTAATTAGGGATAGAACCTTAAAATTAAGGGCCTAAATGACCTAGATACTTTTACAACACCCATTTTATATCCTTTTTTCGGCCATAAACCAATAATTATTGATTTTGGATTATTTGGTAGGAATATTTTTAGTTAAGAACATGTGAAAACCTAATTTTTTTCTAAAAATTCTGAGTGAGTCATGTTCGTTCCCCATAAAAGGCCACCACCTCTACACATTCCTCAGACCTCTAAAACCATTTAAGTTCTTCCAATATTTTCCAAATTATCCTCCAAAAAATACTGTCTTAGAACTTGAAGCCTACCTTTGGGAATAAATCTTTTCAAAGAGTCCTTTTTGCATAAACCAAAAGGTGTTACCCGATTAAGAGGTAACGCCTTATCTCTAGATCATTTCCATTATTTTTATTCTCCACCCCTCCAATCCCTTTATTACTTTATTATATGAAAACACCTATATCCTACATATACTACTATGTTTTTATTAAAATGTTTTGGCCTAAAATTACACAGACCTCCATCTAATGGATGTTAAAGATACTGTTTTTGTGTACGATGAACTACTGCCTCACGAAATGATGATTTTTCATTTCTCCTTCGCCACCAATAATTGTGGTCATTATGACCGAAAATTTATTAATATATTTAATATGTTATATTTACAATTTATTTAATCTTATTTATGACTTTTATAACACACATCTCTTTTATTTTCATTTGGTGTTAATACGATAATCTCGATTGAGGAAGTGTGGACTATTGCCCCTCAAAGAGATGTGATTCGTTCACACACCACAGGGAATGTATTAAAGATGGTTTTAATGAACTTATTTGACTGATATGATATATTAAATCTACTATAATAATGATATACATATAAATATATATACACACACACACACACACACACACACACACACATATATATATATTATTTTAAGAACCCTGACCTTCCTTTCAGGTATGTTTTTCCTTTTCTGGTCGTTTTTTGGAGAAAAGGGAAAATTATTGAAATTTTCTAAGTACACACCATGTATTTCCATACCGTAGGAGGCCGTGTGCTGGACATGTTTTATCCACACACACGGCCATGTAGTAGCCACACACCTTCGTTCTGGAAAATTTCTAAGTACATGTCGTGTACTTTACGAGTACATGCCGTGTACATCCTTGCCGGAGGTGGCCGTGTGTTGGTCGTTTAGTCACCACACACACGACCCTGTGGGAGTGACTTAGAGGCCACCTAATGCGGAGTAAGGAAAAAGAAATTACACATCGTGTAATCCAAAAGTACATGACATGTATTTTTTTCATTGAACGCACCGGGGTCGCGTCTAATCGCCAGAATCGACTTCTTCTAGGCCGTCTTCGTCCAAGAGAACCCATATGGACTCATATCTTTGAATAAGCCCCAAGCCTCCGTCCATCCTCGGAATTGAACACCATCAGTTACGTTGGAATCGAATCAGTGAGTTCTCTCTTCGGCTGGAACTTCATTTCATGATTCCTCTTCTTTTTCAAGTTATCATGGGTTTAACATTTTATACGTTTTCATAGATCTATGACATTCCAAGGAGAATCAAGATTAATGGTTCAAGTATATTGATATCCTAACCTCATGTTAGGTGGTGTGGGCGTTTTTAATGAATTTCTTTGAGTTTTATGTGAAATTTTTTCCCAATACCCATGAATGGGATATTGCGAGTTTAACGTTTTCTCCCTATTGTTTCTCTACTATGATGGTATGCCTGAGTAGATGATTATTTATTGTAAATAGGGTGAAATTTTGGGCTTTGGATGTATTTCCCATGCATGTCTTTCTTGTTTTGACCTTTGGGTATTGTTTTCCAGTTAGGATGCTCCTTACCTTCCTATGCCTAGTATTGTAGGATGCTGTGATTACTACTCTGTTATCCTGTTGTGATATAGAATGCTATCCAATTATTTCTTGAGGTTGACCTTGTCCATTATATGCTGCTACACTTGCTTGACTTACATAGGGCCATGTGAACCTGGTGTATAGACCATAGGGATAATGGATGATGAGGGCTTCTCGAGAGTGTCTTTATAATATACAATGAAACACCACAGGGGAAATTGATATTGAGTACTTCCCCAGAGTGTCTGTAGTTCCTAGACTTGGTCCACAGAGGGAATGAGATGTCAAGTGCTTCCCTAGAGCACCTTTAGTAACTATACGAGACTATAGGGGGAACTGATGGTGAGTGCTTCATCGGAGAGTCTATTCTTAAGCTGAACCAGAGGGGTTGGACTAAGTGTACTGCCCAAAGGGTTGCTTGTAATTTTCAGGTAGGATCATAGGGGTTAGGGTGTTAGTACTTCCTAGAGGGTTACCTTGGGTTTAGCTACTTGCTTGTGTTTCTAGGTAGAACTAGAGGAGATAGTATGTGGGTAATTTCTAGAGGGTTACCTATTGAGTTATTTGATTTTTTTAGCTGTTCAATGTTGTGTGGTGATTTGAATGCTTAAAACTGTGGATTTTTTTTACTACATAGTACATTCTTGTTTACTAATTTTTGTACTTTTACCTACCATATACTCACTCACTATTAGGCACAAATCTTCGAGTGGTTTCCTACTGAGATTTATTCTCACACCCTGTTTGGGTCATGCTTTTGGGCCCAAATAGATTATATTGTTACAGGTATAGAAAAGGGAAAGCTCCCTTCTACATTAGGTACTTGACTTACTGTGGAGCTGGAGAGCGTGGGACCAAGCTATGGCTTTCGATGCTGAGGAGTTTATCTTCTTTATTTTGCACTTTGGGTTAACACTATTATATTCCAGCATTGTGACTTGTTTGTATGTTTTACTAGACATAAGTATCATGAATCATTTCATATATATATATATATATATTTGTGCTCGAGTTGTTTAGTATTTTAGTCTTCCACTGTTTACTGTTGTTGGATATTTATTTCTTTTGCTATTGTATGTGTTGTTTACTTCTGTTGTGTACTCTGCCAATGATGGCACAATTTCCCCACTATCACACCAAAGGCCCTTGCTGCTATTTGGAAGCCTCTGGCATTCAGGGAAATGCGCTTGAGGCCATGTGACCAACCAGGTACGGGGCGCCTCTGGGTGGCTTCTGGAACCGAGACATTACAAAGTGGTATTAGAGGATTTCATTTATCTTGACTTACTATTTGGAGCCTTAGCTAGGGATATGATAGAATAGGTACTTGGTAAGAATCTGTACCTAGGAGTAGCTAACTCGTGTATATGGAAGAGCCAATCTAACTCTTTTAATTTCAATTTTCTGGGTTTTTCAATTATTACAGTTAATCTAATTTTACCTTGATTGATTCACATGATTTGTGTTGTTATTGTTGATGTTATTGAGGTTCTATTTCTATTTCAACCCGATGATATGAAGGTATGCCATCGCATGCATCATATAGGAAATTGCTACAAATCACATGTCAAGCATAATTGTCATGCCATCTAGGATGCATTAGAGATTGCATGTTGTTGTGATAGTTAATGTGTAAAATATGCATGCTGTTATGATAGTTTCTTTGATAGAATTACCTTTTATTTGATAAGGTATTGTTTGTGTAGATATTTTCTTGAATGGACGCCAAAATTTTGTTCTTGAGGTGTTATGGGCCATCATGGACCAGAATTTGGTGGATCATTTCCTTGTTTTCCTTGCTATAACTTGTATAAGATTCCAAACTTTGATTCGCGAGGAGTATGGGCACACACAGATCATAATTTGGAAATTTCAATGCTTGTTTCAGTGTTTTCTGGGTTCCTCAGTAGTTTCTAAGACTTATTGTATGGAAAAACCCAAAATCCACGCTGTGTAATGTTAAGTAAATTTTGTGTGTTCTTCCAATCATGAAGAAACCATTTTTCTTAAGTACACACCATGTAATTTATGTACACGTTGTGTAGTCCCTTACCATGTCATAGTTTGTGTGGGCAGAGACACAGGAGGGGGAAAATCTGGAGTGAACACACCGTGTATCGTCTATACATGCCATGTAGTGTCGAACCTGTGCCCACTCGTGTCACTAACAACATAGGTTGACTGAGTCATGTTTAATACACACCATGTGCTATCTAAAAACATAGTGTAGTCTGACCCTGGTACCTGGTCATGTCACGAACTACTCAGATTAGTGTCACCATTTCTTGTACATGCCCTTTTTGCCTTAAATATTTCGTGTAGTCTGACCTAGGTACCCCACCGTTTCACGAAAAAAATGGGATGGTGTTATACTTTTTCATACACATCGTGTCCATATGGAACACACCGTGCAGTGTGAGACGGGTGTCAGGCCATGTCACTAACAACACATTCTAGGTGATGCTTGTCTAGTACACGACGTGCGGTAATTTTACATGCTGTGTAGTCTTGCCTTAGGAGAGCCGTGTTTCTTAGCCATGTAGAAGAACTCAGGCAGAAAAAGATGATTCAAGTACATGCCATGTGTTAATACAACACTCCATGTGATTGGGGCGTTACACGACCGGTTTCTGCAGAAGTATACGCCCGTGTGAATGAATTCAGGGAACATGCTGTATAGGAAATGTGCACGCCGTGTAGTCATGTTTTGTAAACATGAATGTTTCTTTCTCTTGTTCTATTCATACACTTCCTTGTTTCTGTCCTTTTTAATTATGAACTAATGTGGGGGCTTGAAATAGCAGAGTCATGCCACCGAGACATCCTCCGGTAGTTCGCCAGTTACAGGGCAGTGATCAGACGCCGAATACAGCTGATCAGGGACCACCTACAGATCCTCCAGTTGTAGAAATCTTGCACCAATAGTTATACCTGTTACCAGTGCTGATGCATAGTTTAGGGAGGGATTTCTAAGGATTATGCGTAACTTTAATGGAGCGTCACCTCCTACCACATTGATGGCTAATTTTACATGGGTCTTCCAGTAGCAGTATCCTCCCACTTTCTCAGGGGAAGGAGTACCTCAGGCTCCAGATTCATGGCTAAAAGCCTTGCTAATGATCTTTGAGCATTTGGAGATGCCTTCAGAGAGTAGGGAAAAACTCTCTACCTATATGCTTTGGGACTCCGCCAAGAGGTTGTGAGATGTGATCTCACAGGCGGGACACCAGTAGGTTATGGAATGAGATGAGTTTCAGCGCATCATCTTTGATTACATTCATCCGGAGACCCTGAGGGCCGATCAAGCTCAGATGTTTATGAGTCTGGAGTAGGGTAATCTTTCCGTTATGGGGTATTCATCCCTCTTTACTGAGCTCCAGTGATTCACATCTATTCCAGTAGTTGTTCGGTTTTTCATGGAAAGGAATTTCAAGGATGGTCTAAGGTACAACATACAATCGTAGGTGAACATCTCACAACTGAATTCTATCACTTATATAGTCAACCATGTGCTGGTCACAGAGCACAATCCGAGGGACTCCAATGTTGTGAGCCAGGGCGGCTCAACATCTGGGGTTAGTGTTCTTCCTACTGACAGCAGGAAGCGCCACATGGAGTCTTCACATGGTGATCCGAGGAGGCGATACACTTCTTCTGGTAGTCAGGTGGTGTGTTACCAGTGCAGAAAGAGAAGGAATATGAGGCCACATTTCCCAAAAGACCCAGTGGAGTCTTGATCATGGGGTAACATGGGTCACCTTCAGTGATTCTATCAGATATTCTCTCTAGCAGCTGGTGATAGAGGTTCTTCTATAAATGCTCGTTTAGGAGCAGCACCACCAGTTTCTTACCAGTCTAGGAACTAGAGTTCTTCTGGCCGTTCAGGCCAATATGGCGGTCATGGCCTTGGTATCCAATCTCCCAATTTCTAGTGTCATCAGGGCAGATCAGCTCAGAGTGGTCAGGCTGGGTTACAGGGCTGCGGTATAGGCCAGACTTTTGCAGTGGATAAGACCATGTAAGAGCAGAATCTCAGACCTTCATCCATTTGAGGTACGATCTTAGTATCCTCAGTTTTATCTTCTGTCCTTTTTGATACATGGTCTTCCCATAGATTTATATCTGTTGCTATAGTGGAGATCCTTGGGCTCTGCATCTTTTCTTCTACTGATATATTGATTCTAGACACACCATTGGGGACTAGAACCACTAGTGTATGATAGTGCAGAGAGTCCCCTCTATAGTTGGTGGGTTTCACTTATTATGGGACCTCAATGTCCTTGAGATGAAAGGCTATGATGTCATTCTCAGGATAGACTGGTTAGTTACATTCCAGGCAGTCATTGACTGTTATTTACGCAAGGTGAGTTTCACATCACCATTATGTGAATCTTTTATTCATTGGGGAAAATGGGATGTCCAGGTGAGCAGAGTTGGTCCGGAGCATCATGGGTTGGGAGGAGTTATAGCCCAGATTGGTAGTCTTTATCTAGATGACCAGGGTACTTCACAGTTAGACAATCCTCTAGTGTTGGATCATTTCAGAGATGTATTTACAGAGGACTTATTTGGTTTTCCATCAGAGCGTGAGGCAGACATCTCGATTGAGATCGTGCCAAGGGAAGCACTGGTGTCCATTACTCCATATAGGATGGCTACACCTGAGTTGTAGGAGCTCAAGAAGCAGTTGGAGGAGTTGCAGACAAAGGGTTTCATCTGTACCAATACTTCTCCTTGAGGTTGAACTATCTTGTTTGGGAGGAAGCCAGACTGTACCCTCAAGATCTGTGTAGACTATCGGAAGTTGAACCAGTTGATGGTTAAGAACCGATATCCCTTTCCAAGGATCAATGATCACTTTGATCAGATTCGAGGAGGTCGGGTGTTCTCGAAGATTTAATTGAGATCTAGTTACCATAATTTGAATGTTAGACCATCAGATATACCTCTTATAGCCTTTAGGAGCAGGTATGGTCTATACTAGTAATTGGTTGTACCGTTCGGTCTCACAAACGCGCCTGTAGTTTTCATGGCACTGATTAACTGAGTGTTCCATCCCTACTTGGAATCATTCGTGGTGGTCGTCGTGGATTATATCTTGGTGTACTCTCACACTCGACATGACCATGATAACCATATTGAGACCGTTTTGAGTACACTGATGGAGCATCAGTTATATGCTAAGCTCTTAATGTGACACTTTTGGATGGATTATATTCACTTATTGGGTCATGTCATCTTAGAGGCAGGAGTATCAGTAGACCCAGATAAAGTGAGAGCTGTAGTTTCCTTTGGAGCAGCCGAAGAACATATTTTATGTGAGGAGTTTTCTGGGACTGGATGGATACTATAGATGTTTCATACAAGACTTTTTGTGCTTAGTAGCACCAATGACAGGTCTGACCAAAAAGGGTGCGAAGTTCATGTGGTCAGATTCTTGTGAGTCATCCTTTTATGAGTTTAAGGGGAGGTTCACATCATCAAAAGTACTAGTCTTTCTAGAGCCGGTAAAGAGTTATACTATTTACTGTGATGTATCATGTATCTGGCTAGGAGTTGTGCTGATGTAGGGAGTTAGAGTCATTGTGTACGGGTCTCGGCAGTTGAGGCCACATGGGAGGAATCACCTGACGCATGATCTGGAGTTGGCAGCTATTGTTCATGACTTACGCTATTGGATACATTATCTTCTGGAAGAGAATTGTGTAGTTTTAACTAACCACAAACATCTAAAGTAAATCTTCACTTAGAGTGATCTGAATTTGAGACAGCGCGGGTGGGTTGAGTACCTACCGTCCTTTGACTTTGAGCTTACCTATACGCCTGGGAAAGGAAACATAGGGGCTGATGTGTTGAGAAGGAGGACTCAGATACAGGAAGTTCAGGAGTCCAGAAATGAGTTGTAGCTTATGGACCTATTCTCCGAGATGCATTTGGTGGTGCACGACAGATAGGTGTATAATTTTATATCTTTTGTAGCTATTACATCGACTCTTCTGGATCAAGTTCAAATGAGGTAGCTATCAGATTCTGAAGTTTTAGTCCTAAGGGAGAGTGTGTTTTGAAAGGACCCTATTCCTTGATGGACCATAGAATATTATGATATCTTGCATTTACAGGGGTGCGTATGGGTGCCAGCAAACATACGCGAGGAGATGATGCAATATTTTCATTCCTCAGTTTGGGAAGTTCATACTAGTGTCACCAAGATGTATCATGATCTACACCATTAGTATTGGTGGCCATGTATGAAGAGGGAAATTGTTGGTTTCCTCATTAGATATTCCACTTGTCAGTAAGTAAAGGCAGAAAATCAACGACCAGCAGGTGTTTTACAGCAGTTACCTATTCCCGAGTGGAAGTGGAATGACGTTGCAATGGTCTTCGTGACTGATTTGCCGAGGTCGCCTCAAGGGAATGATGCAGTTTGGGTTGTCATTGATAGACAAATGAAGGTTTCTCACTTCTTTCTTATCAAGGATACCTTCAGTGTTGATGATCTAGGATGGTTGTACATCTGAGAGATTTTATGTCTCCATGGAGTTCCACTATCCATTTTTTCAGGCAGGGATGCACATTTTACTTCTCGGGTATGGCAGGGGCTGTAGAAGGATTTGGGTACACTGGTACTTTTGAGTACAGCTTACCACCCCCAGACAAATGGCCAGTCTGATTGTACAATTCAGGTTCTTGAGGACATGATTTGATCATGCATTCTAGATTTTGGAGGTTCTTGGGAGAGGAACATAACTCTTGTTGAGTTTTCCTACAACAACAGTTTTCAAGAGACTATTCAGATGGAACCTTATCAGGATTTCTACTATAGGCTATGCCGATCACCCTTATTTTGGCTGGAGGAAGGAGAGACAACTTTTCTGGGACCTCATATTGTTTGTGAGACCATAGAGCTGATAGAGTTGATTCGTAAGAGGATGGATACTACACAGTCTCGAGATAATTCTTATTCTAATCAATGGAGACAACCTCTGGTGTTCGAGTTCGGGGATCAGGTTTTCCTGCGTGTCACACCGAGGTTGGGACATAAGAGGAAAAAGAGATAGGGTATGCTTTAACTGAGGTACGTTGGGCTGTTTGAGGTGTTAGAGAGAGTTCGGCCAGTTCCCTATCAGTTGCAGTTACCTAAGAGGTAATGGGCTATGCATGAAATCTTCCATTTTTCTCAGCTTCGATGTTACTTTTCCGACCCATCTCATGTCCTTCAACCCGAGGAGGTTGATATTGAAGTGTATGGGTCTTTTGAAGAGCATCCTATCCGGATTGTGGATCATAGTACGAAGGTTCTCTATGGATTGTATGTTCCTCTGGTATGAGTGCTATGGATGCATGGGCGGGTGCAGGATGAGACTTGGGAGAGGGAGGCCGATGTATGACCATAGGGGCCAGAATTGTTCATGGTTTCTTCTTCCACATCGCGTTAGGGAAATTCGGTGATGAATTTCTTTAAGGGGAATGTTTTTAAGAACCCTGACCTTTTTTCGGGTACGTTTTTTCTTTTCTAGTCGTTTTTGTAGAAAAGAGGAAATTATGGAAATTATCTAAGTACATTCCATGTAATTTATGAGTACACGCAGTGTACTACCTTTCCACAAGAGGCCATGTGCTGGCCAAGTTGTGGCCACACACATGACTGTGTAGTAGCCAAACACCCACCTTCTTGAAATTTTCTAAGTACACGCCATGTACATCCTTGCCGGAGGTGGATTTGTGTTGGCCATGTATTCACCATACACACGTTCATGTGGGAGTGACTTGGAGGCCGCCTAATACAGAGTATAGAAACCGCAAGTACACACCATTTACTTAAAAATTACATGCCGTGTATTTTGTTTTTTTCATTAAACACACCGGGGTCACATCTAATCACCAGAATCGACTTCTTCTAGGTCGTCTTCATCCAAGAGAACCTGCATGGCTACAGATCATTAACCAACCCCCAAGCCTCCATCCTTCCTCTGAATAGAACACCGTCAATTGTGTTGGAATTGAATCAGTGAGTTCTCTCTACTACTAGAACCTTGTTTCAGGATTCCTAATCCTTTCTATGTTATTGTGGGTTGAACGTCTTATACGTTTTCTTAGATCTATGACATTATAAGGAGATTCAAGCTTCACAATTCAATTATATTGATCTCCTAACCCGGAGGTAGGTGGTTTGTGCCTTTATGTTGAATGTCTTTGAGTTTTATGTGAAAATTTTCCCAATACCCATGAACGGGGTATTGCATGTTTACCATTTTAGCCCTATTGTTTCTCTGCTATGCTAGTATGCCTAAGTAGATGATTATTGATTGTGAATAGGGTGAATTGTTTTGATTTGGATGTATTTACCAAGCATGTTTTTCCTATTTTGATCTTTGGGTCTTGTTTTCATGTTAGGCTGCTGCTTACCCTCCCATACCTAGTATTGTAGGATGGTGTGACTGTTGCTCTGTTATCCTGTTGTGTTGTAGAATTCTAGCCATGTAGTTCTTGAGGTTGACCTTTGCCGTTGCATGCTGCTATTCTTTCTTGACTTACACAGGTCTATGAGAACCAGGTGTATAGAACATAGGGAGAATGGATGATGAGGGCTTCTCTAAAGTGTCTTTATAATTTATGATGCGAGACCAAAGGGGGAATTGATGTTGAGTGCTTCCCCAAAGTGTCTGTAGTTCCTCGACGTAGGCCATATGTGGAATGAGATGTTGAGTGCTTCCCCAGATTGCCTTTAGTACTGATATGAGACTATAGAGGAAATTGATGGTGAGTGCTTCCTTAGAGAGTGCTTTATTAAGCTGAACCTGAGGGGTTATACTGAGTGTACTGCCCAGAGGGTTGCTTGTACTTGATAGGTAAGACCAGAGTGGTTAGGATGTGAGTACTTCCTAGAGGGTAACCATGTTTTTATCTACTTGCTTGCGTTGATAGGTATGACCAGGGGGATAGGCTGTGGGTACTTTCCAGAGGGTTACCTGTTGTGTTATCAACTTTGTTTAGTCGTTGCATGTTGTGTGGGGATTTGAATGCTTGAAACTGTTGATTATTTACTTCTTAGTACTTTCCTGTTTACTTTTTTCTATACTTTTACCTGCCATATACTCACAAACAGTTAGGAAAAGATCTTTGGGTGGTTTCCTACTGGGATTTAATCTCACACCCTATTTGGGTCATGCTTTTTGGACCAAATAAATTATATTTTTGTAGGTATAAATAAGGGAAAGCACCCATCTACTTCAGGTACTTGACTTGCTATGGAGCTGGAGAGCATGAGACCAAGATACTGCTTGCGATGCTAAGGAGTTTATCTGCATTCTTTTTCACTTTGGTTTAGCACTATTGTATTCCAGAATTGTGACTTGTTTGGATATTTTCCTAGACATATGTATCATGAATCTTTTCATATATATATGTGCTCCAGTTGTTTAGTCTTTTAGTCTTCCAATGTTTACTGTTGTTGGATATTTACTGCTTTCGCTATTGTATGTATTGTTTACTTTTGCTGTGTACTCTGCCAATGAGGGAATAGTTCCCCCACTATATCACCCAAGGCCCTCACTGCTATTCGGTAGCCTCTAGAATTTGACGAAATGTGCTTGAGGCCATGTGACCAACCAAGTACAGGGTGCCTACGGGTGGATTATGGAACTGGGACATTATAATTATTTCCATATTTTCTTTCATTATGACAATAAAGATAGAAACAACATTCATGCATACGTATGGCTTACCATCTCCATAAACAGTGTATTCCATTTAATGCACCTAATATATATAGATTATTATAATAAAAATATAATTTATATAACATATATTTATGTCATGGATTAAATTTTTGAATCATGATATAAGTATAAGGACCAAAGATGTAACAAATTAAGACACATGCGAAGAACAGATTGAATATAACCTGAAGTGAAAATTTAACATAAGATCATTAATAAGAGGGTAATATAAGGACATAATACAACCATATATGAAATTATATATTAGAATATTATTATTTAAAATATTTATAATAATCCTATATTTATTATACAGGAATCTTGTATGGGTACGGAGAGAGTCAAGACACAAGGTAAGGGGATGCCATCTCACTTTTAATTTATATGACATACAAGTTATGATATCCACTATATTTTTTTATATTGTGTATGTACATCCCATGATTGTATTATATGTATCCATTACATAAATTTATGAGTATTCACATGCCCATTTGATGATCCTTATTTCATGGGGTTTAAATTTTAAAAGTTATCAAATTGGTAAAAATGTTTTATCTCAATTTGAATTCTTTGAGACTTATGTTTTGTAATGCACATAAACTCTTTTTTAGAGGTGCATATACTTAAATTTTACGTGATATATCTTGAATCTAAATATTTTTATGATATTATATGCATGATTTAGTTTGATTTCGTTACATGGAGATCATGATCCCAAGATACCAAGTTATAAGAGTTTATTGAGACAGTCTCATTTCTTTTCAAGATTATTTATATTTATGCTTCCTTTGATAAAATATTTTGATCTATATCTCAATCATATTCATGATTTTACATAATCTATGTTATTTTTTATTGTAATCATGCATTTTTACCATTTTCTAGTCTTTGGTACATAAGAGAGTTAAGAATGTATTTTTAGAAAAGCCCGATTTTACACTCTCATTGGTTAGAAATATATCTTTTAGAAAAATGGATTCCAAGATTATTATACCACCCCCTATAATATCTAAAATAATTTTTTAATCTTTTTGAATTTACCAATATCTTCACGGGAATCTTGTTTTCTCTTTCCAAACAAGTCACTTTTATATATATTTTACTATGAATAAGGAATGTTCTTTTGACCTCTACAACATGTACAAATTTAGCCATTGTCATTTCTTTGAAGATCCCTTTGCATTATCAAAAAAGGTAAATCTTTATGAAAATATTTTTCAATGTAATTTTCAAGGAATTTTTTTTGAAATGGCTTCAATATTATTTTATATGTTTTTATGGTAAAAATTTTGAAAATTATTCGAAGTCTTATTTACAAATTTTCAATGTTATTTCAATTAAATGGTTTTAAAGCTTCTTTTATAAGCCTCCAAGAAAAATGTTTTTCAAAAAATTTTAATTCTATCTTTATAAGTTTTCAATATATTTTCGAAGAAATGTTTTTCAAAAAAATTTATACTTCATTTATATTTTTCCAAGAAAAATGGTTTTCAAAATGTTTTTAGGGTTTCTTTATAAGTTTTCAAATATGTTCCATGAAATGGTTTTCAAATCATATTTAGGGATTCTTTAAAAGTTTTCAAGTGTTTTAAAAGAATTTTTTTTTTAAAATGTTTTGAAGATTATTTTTAACGTTTTCAAGGGAAAATGTTTTCAAAATGATTTCCTGGAATCTTTATAAGTTTTCAAGGTATTTTAAAAAACAATTATTTCTAAATGGTTCAACATATTAGAAATACGTTTTTCAAACACGAAAATATATTTCAATCAAGACACATTTTTAGAGGATATTTCAAAAAATATTTTCTATCTAATATGAAATCTATTAATGTTGGTCATACCTTCTAGGAAATTATCTAAAGGTTCTATTAATATCCTTTCTATGAATTAGTTATGCTTAATGTCATGTTCTTTATGAAACCCATTTATAATTCATGGGTATTATTTTATAAAACCTGTTTCTCTTTCATAGGTTATATTCTTTTGAAACATACTTCTTTTCAATGGTTATTTTTATAATTAAATGATTATGAAACCATTCTATTTCCACATGTTATGATATATTTACATGTTTACGATACCCATTTCATTTCATGGAATATTATATGTTTATTTATGATCTTATGGAATATGCATGTATGATTTAATTATGTGACATGTGAGACTTATATCTACCTCCAATTCATTGGGTAATGATTTATATCTCATGAGATAGATAGGGATAGAATAATGGTTTACCCAGATTATTAATATTGGGTTGGAATGAGGTTTTATTTGGTATATTAATACATGGATGGAATGAGGTTTTAGGTGGTTTAGTAATACATGGTTGGAATGAGGGTTTTCTCAGTTCAGTATTACTAGGATGGAATGAGGGTTTACTCAGTTTAGTAATACAATGCTGGAAATAGGGTTTAATTGGTTTAGTAATACAAGGATAGAATGGGGGATTACTTAGTTCAGTAATACAAAGATGGAATAAGGGTTTACTCAGTTCAGTAATATAGGGTTGGATTGAGGGTTCACATAGTTAAGTAAAAAAAATTGTCCACTAAGATGGTCTTGGTATTTATGCCTTGTATACTATGTAAATCATAATATATGCTTATGTGTTTTCCACAATTCCATGTATTATTCCTAGGTTTTTCTTTCATGTTCTATTCTTTTTATTTCATTATTATTCATGTCTTATGAACTACCATTTTTATGCCATGATCGTGGTTATGATCTTTGATATAAAGGGTATGATCTTCTATTTTCATGATCACATAATCATATGCTTATGATCATAGTAATTCTTATATGTCTCCCTTGCTTACCCTTACTGACCATTCGAGCTCACCCCTTTTATATTTCCTTTCCTGAGGTTATGATGACATGTACTATGTTTAATATGTATGAGAAGGGTAAAATTGAAGAAAAACCTAGTGGGAGATGATGGAACTCACATTTATACCAGTGTTTATGTTTCCATGTTTCCAAGGCACTATACCAACTATAGTCTTTGGGAATTTGTTTGTTTAATGTTTAAGTATTATGAAAAATTATGTAATGTTAATGTTTTGAAAAGAATAGGTAATTATAGTTGGTATTAGATAAAAGATAAAGTAAACATTTAGAAACTAGGATGAGATAAATTTAGTGATATCCCTAGGAATATTTCTAAGGATATGTCTAGGAATGTCACTAAGGATAAGTATAAGGATGAGTTAATGTTGAAGAAAATGTCCTATAATTTTGTTACAGGATAGAGTGAGTTGTTTCTATGAAATACATTCTTATCTGAATAATATAAGTGGATATGTCTTAAGAACATATGTACCTAGGGGTAATAACTCTAACAAGATGTTACATGATTTACTCGGGGTAATCTTGTACCTGACAACGTGTCTTGCTGCACACCTAGTTTGACACTCCAGGGGGATATGCTTTGGGAATTCACAAACACCCCATGAACCATCATGAAGGATTTAAATACAATAAGCTATTAATAACCTAGGATAAACCCAAGGTTTCATAGATTATTAGAGGTTTCATGATTTAGAAATACAATATGTAATTATTTTCTTATCTGTACGGTTTTCTTCTATGACAAGTAATGCTCACACTATGATTATAGTTCTAGTAAATGGAGGGAACCAGAATGAACTCAATTAACATTGAATGTGATGGATGATTTTCTAATGATCAGTCAAGGGGGATGATCACTGGAGTTAGAGATTTTATAATCATGCCTAATCAGTTTTCATTGAACACGATTAACATTGTTTAACTTAACCAACTCTAGAACTCCCCAAGTAAGAGAAATAAGGAGTTCACTAACAGTTTGGTTAATGATGACCCTGAATTAAAGAATATTCAATATTCTTTATGTCAAGAATGTGGAAAGAACCACCTAGGTAAATGTATTAGAGAAAAAATAATGTGTTTTTTACTATGGAAAAAAAGTACACAAAGAATGTTACTTAAAGGAAAAAAATGAAGTGGTCAGTTAATGAAATGGGTCGGAGTTTTGGCCTCCCTAAGTCATTATCGATGGTTAAGTGTTTTAAGTACAGAGAAAATGGTCATTATACAACCCAATTTTCCAAGAGAAGAGTTCCTGAAGAGAATCAGTAAGGTGGTGCAAGTAATAGTTACATTTTTTATGATTAAGAGGATACATATGAAATTTGAAAGTAGAGATGTATTTTGAAATAAGATGAGGTAGAATTGTTAATGGATTAGGGATAAAGTAATATAAGTATTTATGCATTTGGATTCAAAAGTTTTGAATGATAAAATACACTATGATTGTTCTACCTATGTTTTTTGCTCATTATTTTCATGTTTATATTGAATGTTCCCTATGAACTGGTGAATTTAATTAAGGACAAGTTGATATTTTGACTAAGGGAAGGTAACCCTTAATATGTTGTTTATTATAATATATTGTTGTATGGATAAGGATGCATGGGATATGAAAAAGTAAATTGTATATTATTGATTACCTTGTAAATAAGTAAGGAATTGTTTATATGTGGTTTATACTACCACTAATGAAGTTGACAACATTTTTGGTTTTAAGGAGTAAATCCAATATATATTGAAATGAGGAATCATGCATGTTTTCCAAAAGGATATATGGTAATTCAAGTTGTTACCATGTTTAAAGAGAATATATTATGAGGGTATTCACATGCTTGGAATGTGACAAAAAAGTGATACATTTTGTTATACAAGGGAATCAATGTTAAGCTAATTTCATGACTTTATTTCTAACATTTTTCATTTTTACCTTTGATAAGGGTTATAAATTTAACCATTCATAAAAAGTTTATGTTAAGCTTTTGAGGAAGTATTTGGGCACTGTGTTTGTGTTAAAAACCTTGGTTAAAATAATAATTAGTGATTAACCATATCTCAAAGATTTCCATCTTATATATTATATTAGTGTGGTTAAAAAAATGAAATCATATTTGTCTGGTAATAACCATTAAAGTCCAGAATGGTCATGGGTCTTAAACCCATAACAGAAGGACGATAAGGGTTTCATGCCTACCACTAGACTACGCAATTTCATGGTTAATGTATATTTATTTTTGTTGAATACATATTTATGATGAACCATTAGTGTTACTTTATATTTTTATAAATTAATTCATATTGATTTTTTAAGAGATAAATAGTTATACTTTTTATTCTTTTATGAGCCCTAAGATTTGTTAATATTGTATTATAGTGCTTTATTCATCAGAGTTATTTTCTGGACAATCATTCCATGCGGAATGGGATGTATTAGAAACTTTTCAAGCACAACCCATGAATGGAATTTTCCTTATAGAATTTTTTCATTAATTACTTAATGTTTTTAAAGTGATACAAAAAAATATTGTCCTAATGCTTTAAATTTTGTTGAACTAATGGCTTCTAGAATCATCACAGATTTATAACTCTGAGTCCCTTAACATTCCTTTGATCATTCAAATTTTTTATTGGTTAACTCAATCACTCCTTATAAATATTTACTCTTTTCCTCTATGTCTAATCTTCACTCCCAACCTATGTAATCATATGTTGAAACCCAGTTATATGTTACATTGGGTAACAATTATGGTTCAAAATTTTCCTTTTTAGTGGATGTTTTAGTATCCATTTTTATGTTGTGTATTTCTATTAATTAATATTTTAGGTATTAAACCTTTAATTACCCAGACAAATTTCGACGGTGAAATTTTATTTTAAGGGGGTAGAATGTAACACCCCGATATTTTGAGAATTATTTTATTTAAAATTAATTTATATTTTGGAAAATTTTAATTTCACATGACACTAGAAGTAGTTATATATATATATATATTAAAACACTAATTAAACTTTTTTTCACACTAAATACCAACTTCTTTTGCACTAAAATCAACCCCAACTTGGAGTTCAATGCACACAACACTAAGTTTCAATGAAACACACACACATATATATAATTAATTAAATGAGATAATTATAAAATTAAAATTAAATATAGATATAGGAATAGTAATAAATAATTTTAAAATATTTTTTATAAATAATTTATATAAATAAAACATATTCATAATGAATGATATAATTTTTGGTAAAGTCATTCTAGGTATAAAAAACCATTTTCTTGAATAAATTGATTATAGTAATGAAAGTAATTTATATTAATTTTTAAATTTAATTTGATAAAATAAATTTATGTTTTTAATTAATAATTTCAAAATATACTAGGGTGATTTTTGGGGATTTTCTGAGAAACGTCATTTTTTGATGAATAGTGAAAAATACTGTTTTTTAGTTAAAAATTTCCTTTTTGTCTAATTAATTATTAATGATAAGGAAATTATAAATAGTTTTTAAGGATGAATTATATAAATAATTAATATATATATACAATTTAATTCATTAGAATCAATTTCACATTGAAACTAAATATAAAATATTAAAAACTTTTCAACTTTTTCCAACATTAAAACCCCATTATTTGGTCTCATCTGTAGGATTAGTACTAATATTAATTTTTCTTTTTAAATGATTTATTTTAAAAAATATAAAATAAATAATTTTATTCTTTCAAATATTTATATTCTAATAATACTATGTCAATTTTTTACAAAAATGAATAGTATAGGTGATAAAAATTAATCATAGTGGTTAAGCTCGAATTAGACTTAATTATGTACTAAACCTTAAAATTAAGAGAACAAATGGACTAAAAACTTGTAAAAATCCCATTGGTTGTACATATTTAGTAAAAAACCCTTTAATTATTGATTTTAATTTATTTTTATGACTTTAATTAGGTAATAACATGTGAAAACTTAACTTGTATTTTGAAATTCCAAGCGAGTCCTTTTCCTTCCCTATTAAAGGCCACCACCTATACCCATTACTAACACCTATAATACATGTTAATTTCATCCAATATATGTTCATGTAGCCTTGAAACATTACTCCCTTCAACGTTGAATCCTCCCATTGAGATGAAATATTCTCAATAAATTCTTTTGGCATAAATCAAAATGAGTTACATGATTAAGAGGTAATGACTTCTCTCAAGAACCTTTCCTTTATTTTATTTATATATCCCCTAAAATATCCTTATTCCATTATTATTTGAAAAAAATAGTTTCACCAATATACTATTATGTTTTTATTAAAAGGGTCTGACCAAAAATTACACACAATTCCATCTAATGGATGTTGAACATATGGTTTCTGTGTATGATGAACTATTGCCTCATGAAACAATGAATGTTAATTTCTCCATTACTACCAATTATGGTAGAAATTAAAATGGAAAATATATTTAAATATTTAATATATTATTTTTACTATGTATTTAAGCTTCTATATTCCTTTTACAACACACATCTATTTACTTTCCATTGGGTGTTAATATGATAATCTTATTTGAGGAAGTCTGAACTACAGCCCCCTCAAAGTGATGTGATTGGTTGACCCACCACATGGAATGTATTAAGGTTGTTTTAATGAAATTATATGAAATATAGGATATATTAATTATACTATAATAATTATATATATATATATATTTCATTTTCATACTTTCTTTCAATATGACGATAAAGACAGAAATAACGTTCATGCATACGTACGACTTACCGTCTCCATGAACGATGTATTCCATTTCATACTACTATATTCTACAGATTATTATAATAAATATATCATATATATAAATTATATTTATATAATTTTTTATATTCTGGAATCATGATATAAGCCAATGTACCAATGACATAATAAAATTAAGAGACATGCAAAGAACAAAGTGAATTTTACCTAAAGTGAAACATTCACACAAGATCATTAAAAATAAGGTAATATATGTTCATAATAATAACAAATATGGTATTGTAAAAAAAATATTCTTCTATAAAATATTTATAATAAACTTATATCTAATATATAGAATGCTTGTATAAGTACAGAGAGAGTCAAGACACAATGTAAGGGGATTTCATATTACTTAATTTCTATGAGATACAAACTGTGTTAACCACTCTTTACTATTTTCTGGTGTGTTTACTGACCATGACCGTATTAAATGTATCTTAAACATAAATTTAACGGTATTAAAATTCCCATTTTATGAACCTTATTTCATGATTTTTAAGTTTCGAAAGGTACCAAATTGGTGAAAATGTTTTCTCTCAATTTTCCTTCTTTGAGACTTATGTTTTTTATACACATAAACTCTTTTTTCAAGGGGCATATACTTTAATTTTTTAATCCATATCATGAATCTAAATATTTAAATGATATTATATGAATCATTTAATTTCCTTTCTTTACATGGATATCATTATCCCAAGATACCAAGTTATAAGAGTTTATTGACCCAATCTCATTGCTTTTTGATATTGTTTATGTTCATGATTCCATTGATGAAATATTATTATCCATATCTCAAGAATAATAATTATTTTACTTATCTAATATTATTTCATGATATAAACATGTATTGGTACCATTTTCTACTCTTTGGTACATAAGTTAGTTAAGAATGTGTTTTTTGGAATGTCTAAAATTACCTCTCTTCGGTCAGAAATCAATGTTTCCTAAAAAGGGTTTCCAAGAATATTATATGAGTATCCTATAATCCATAGAAGACATTTTTAAACTTTTTTTCTTATACCAATCTCTTCATGGGAATATTTTTTCACTTTCCTATCCTTTTTATCCTGTAAAATAAATGTTCTTTTGACCTCATACGACATGTATGGATTGACCCACCATAATTTATTTGAATCTCCCTTTGTATTATTAAAAGGGTTAATCTTTACGAAAATGGTTTTAAATGTAATTTTAAAGGAATTTTTTTAAATGGTTTCGAACATATTTTATATTTTTTTATATAAAACTATTTTCAAAATGTTTTCAAGTTTTATTTACATGTTTTCAAAATGCTTTAAATGAAATGGTTTTCAAGACATTTTCACGCTTCTTTTATATGTTTCCAAGAAAAATGGTTTTCAAAACATTTTCAGGCATTCTTTATAAGTTTCAAAATTATTTTCTATGAAATGGTTTTAAAAAAATTTTCAAGCTTCTTTTATAAGTTTGCAGGACTTTTTTTTCAAAACATTATTTGGATATCTTTATACGTCTTCAAATTATTTTCAATGAAATGGTTTTAAAAAAATTATCAAGCTTTATTTAAAAGTTTTCTAGGTTTTTCTAAGAAAAAGATATTTAAAATTTTTTGAATCTTATTTTAAAAGTATTAATGGTGAAAGGTTTTCAAATTGATTTCATGTCTTATTTATAATTTTTCAAGGTATTTTATAAGAAAATTATTTTCAAATGGTTGTACGTATTAAAAAGACTTTTTTTTCAAAAAAGAAAGGACATTTTCCTCAAGAAAAGTTTTTAGAGGATATTTCAAAATCAGTTTTCATCTAAGATGACATATATTGATGTTACTCATACCTTCTAAGAAATTATCTAAATGTTCCATTCGTATCCTTTCTAAGATTGGGTTCTGCTTAATATCATTATCTTTATCAAAACTATTTCTTATTCAATGGTATTATGTTTATGAAACCTATTTCTATTTCATGGGTTATAAGATTTTGAAACACTCTTCTTTTCATGGGTTATTTTTATGATGAAATAATTATGAAACCTATCTCTTTCCATAGGTTATGATATGTTTACATGTTTATGCTACCCATTTCATTTCATGGTTTATGATATGTTTATTTAGGATCTTATGGCACATGTATGTATTATTTAATTAGTTGATGGGTGTGACTTATATCTCCCACTAATGAATTGGGTAAAGATTTATATCTCATTGGATAGACAGGGTTAGAATGGGGGTTTACATAGTTCAGTAATACATGTCTGGAAAGAGGGTTTAATCAGTTTGGTAATACAAGACTAGAACAAGGGATTACTTGGTTTAATAATACAGTGATGGAATTAGGGTTTACTTGATTCAGTACTAAAGGGTTGGAATAAGGGTTTACGTGGTTCATTAATACAAGGTAGGAATGAGGGTTTACCCAGTTCAGTAATATAAGGCTAGAATGATGGTTTACATGGTTCCATAATACAGGGCTGGAATGAGGGTTTAATCATTTTAGTAATATAGGACTGGAATGAGGGTTTACTCGGTTCAATAATACAGGGCTATAATAGGGGTTCAACTAGTTTAGTGAAGAACATTTTCCACTAAGATGGTCATAGTAGTAATGTCTTGGCTACAATGGAAATCATAATATATTCTTATGTGTTTTCCCAAATTCCATGTCTTATTCCTATGTGGTTCTTTCATGCAATATGCTCTTTATTTCATTGTGATTCCTGTATTATGAACATCTATTATTTATTCCACGATGTATGTTATGATCATTGACATACGGGGTATGATCTTATATTTTCGTGATCACATACTCATACCCTTATAATCATGTTTATTCTTATATGTCTCTCTCACTTACCATTACTGAGCATTTAAGCTCACCCATTTTATGTTTCCTTTTACCTAGGTTATGATGATATGTATTATGTTTGATAAGTCTAATAAGGGTTCTAGTTAAGAAAAACCTAGTGGGAGATGATGAATATCACATATGTACATGTTTTTTGTTTCCATATTTCTAAATGCACTATACCAACTATGGTCTATGGGCGTCTGTTTGTATCCTGTTTAAGTATTCCACAAAATTTATGTAATGTTAATGTTTTGAAAAGAGTGGGTCACTATATTATTTATATTAAAATTATTTATTTTATATCATTTAAATAATGGAAAAATACAACATGTATGTAATAGACTGTCCCAGGTAGACCTGAAACATCACCCAACCAAACACTCTATAGATCATAAATTGAATTCCCACTTTCCATGGGATAATAAAAAGAATCATGTTATGAAAAAATTACAATTATTAAAGAATTAAATATTCGGATTTGAATATCCACATCATGAATCCCACCTAGAAATCCAGCGTATCCCATTCATATATCAAAGGCACATGCACATAATAAGATGATTCAGTAAAAAAAACATAAAAAGATAATAACACAAAAAGAACAATAATAAAAACTCAAAGATCTCCAAATCACATAATGATTATATTGTAAAATAAATTATAAATATCATCATAAGTACATGATAAAAAATATATCAATCTAAAAAGGTCAAAATATCATTAATATATATCAAATGAAAACTAGACAACTCTGTTTGAACAACTAATCACTCTCCATGACCCATTCCATCTAGACTCAAACCAGCCTAAACTCAAATCAAGGAATATATCTCTACAAAATAATCTAAAATGAAATCACAAGGGATATGTAAAATTAATGGTATATACATGGTGTCATAAAAAATCACCCTAAAATGATATACTGAAGATATTTTATAGTTCATTTCAGAATACATTAAATTAAACACAGTTTAAAATATAAATCAATAATAGTTTTTCTCGTTTAATGAAAAACATTATTCATGTATTATACATATCATAAAAACTCTAAAAAATTTTGAATAAAAATTGTGGAATCATCAACTTATAAACAATCACATAAAACAATCCCAAGAAACCACACAAATGAAAAAAAATCCTTTTCTTTTATTTTAAACACCTATTTCAAATCCACATTATAAAAAACATTTAAATACAAAATAAAAATTACTATAGAAAATATTTCCCATTAAGGGATAATATCATTAAAGGAAGAAAAGATCACACACAACCAAGACCATAAAATAGTATCGCATTAGCTAATTAAACTAGGGGATTTATTAGAAATAATAATGGGAAGTCCTTATATAATATCTTTAGAAATACAATTTTTAGGTGTAAATCCTTAGGACTCATGTACATGTTTCTAAAATAGTGTGTAGAACCCTAGGTCGACACTAAAGAACATATATATAATCTTAGAAGTGAAGTTTAACTAGTTAGGGTCTACAATCCATTCTAAGACCACTCAGTATCCATGGGAAACAATCTATTTCGAGATCACTCATTATCCAGGATCCCAAAACCTATGTAAGTGTACAATATACATTAGTGGGATCACTCATATAGGTAATTTAGTAATTCACAAGGTTTAACATATTGAAATAAAATTATAGGAAATAAAAAGAACAAGATAATATCATTATATCAATCAATATCAAATATAAATATCATCCCATATTGAACTCCGTCATAAAAAAGAACATCTTCTATAGAGTTCACAATTATTAATGAACATATCCCCCTTAGGTGTTACTGTTCATGAGAAGAAAACCAATCAAGGGGATAATTGTGGGTCAAACAAAAACACCATAGAAATTTCATTGAAAAAAATTCTAAATATTCTTTACTAATACTAACTAGGAATGAAAATTCATTTTACAAAATACAAAATCATATTTCAAAAACCATATTTGAAATAAAAAAGTAGAAAACACATTTTAATCTATATAAAACACAAATCCTTAAACACAATAAACTATTTGAGAAACATTTGAAATGATTCCATGAAAAATAATGTTTCAACCCAATAATTGATCTAAATAAGGTCAATAAAATTTAAACCACTTATCACTTTTAAAACATGTATTATTATAATTTAATTGAAAAATTGGCTCACAATAGTAACCTTGAAAACTAAAAAACCCCTGAGGTTCAATTTTCCACCATGTGTGAATTCAATTTGAAACATTTATGATATTTATTCTAACCATCATATATAGATATAATTTAATAAAAATTGAATTATTAAACAATAAACATATAATTAACTTCCACTTAAATTAAATGAAAAAAAGACACCTAAATATAAGAGGAAACCCCTTATAACACTTCACAACATATCTTCATCAATGTAAAATGTCAATACAAGAAAGTAAAAATCCTCACAACCAAAAAAAACACAAATCCCTATGACTATATTCACCCTAGACTCTAATTCCACCACACCTAATGATCAGGGTTCTCAGAATAAAGGATACCTTGTGGATATTAGAGAATAGATATTATGAATGGAATAAAAAGTTAAAATAAGTGATTTACATTAAATTATCTTCTTGAAATCATGGAGAGAAGGTTCAGATTTGATAAAGTGTGGGGGGGGGGGGGCTAGGTCATGATCCCCTCTCGAAAAATGAATGAGGGACGAGAAGTTGGTCCAAACACATTATCTTGATTGATAAAAATAATGAATTCATTTTATTTAAAAGTGCTTTAGGAATACATGATTATAGCATGGCCCTGACCATAATGGTGAAACACTATCTCATTAAGCATACTTCAAGGTGGAGCATAGTGACCCATGGTATAGAGTGGCATCACAGGGACTTGGTGTGATGTGATCCTTATCACATATCATTAGGGCCCTAAAAATAGTATAGGTACCAGAACCCATATGACCAATACAACAATATTTTAACTATAAGATATATAATAATTATTACAAAAATGGTAGGGGAGCTACCCATTTTCAAAAAACCCATCGTAGTGGAACTACTTAACACTACATCACGAACTTCCAATAGCTCATGAACACTTTTCTGAAACACACGTTATTACACCATGGTATCTATCTCATGACTAAAATCATTCCAAAATATACCCAATTCAACCTAGTACCCTATAGTTTCTAGGAACTCTAGGTGAACTATATAAAACATATGAAACCTTTAAAATCAGATAATGAATATAAAAATAGTGAAACATGTGTTTCATAATTTTATCCATCAATATTATTTCTACAATAAGAAGGTATTAAATAATTGTATAAAATAAAAATTGAGGAAACATAAATGAGGCATCACATGAAGAGTTCTGAGAGTGAGAAATAAACTAAAAAGTAATATTAAGGAAAGATAAATCAAATTTAAAATTACCCCTCAAATTCTAAAGTAAAATATACCGATATCACCCTATATATTCAAGAATAAATCATCCATGGTTATAAGGTATAATATATGGGGATATTTGAGACCTAGAATAAGTTTTTCTGTCATTTTGAACTTATCTAAAATCATATAATGAAGGAAATATATACCACTAAGAAAGGAACCATTGAAAGAGACCTATTTTTAAAAAATGCATAAATAAATGATCCTTATCCTCCAATGAAAAATAACCATGCATTAAACTAAAACCAAATACCATAGGAAATGTATATCCCAATATCCATCCAAATGAACTTAAAAGAATATCATTCACCATGTCTATAAACTCTACCTGACCATAAGGGATGGAAGAAACATCTCATTAATATGCCTCATAAATAAACACAATTATTTCTAACCATGATTACTGTACTAAATGCATAATCTCAAAAATCAATTGCAAAACACCATCTCATGGAAAATTTAAAAAATAAGATCAAGGACTAAAAATTTCTCATATGAATGAATACTACACCTTTCTTAGATTCTCAAGCACGGACCTAATGTTTTCCATGTTTAAACCCCTAAGAATAAAATCCCAATTCATCATAAGTATATATATCCCATAGAGTAACAACCCTAAAATAAGGAATATACCACTCAAATAATCATAATTATGCAACCAAAAAACTCTGCTCACTAAAGGAAAAAATACACCATATAAAAACATCGAAAAAATTCACCTCAATACCTATACTACTTTAAAATAATTAGGAATCAAAAATAAAAAAAATAACTATCGGATACCTAACTTCACCTAATAATATCCTTAAATAATTTACTAATATGATATTAATACAAATACAACACAAAAGTATAATTTATAAATGATGAAATATTTTATGAAATGAACTAAAATTATTTCATTGATGAATCACCCAATTCATGGATCATCTGATCTATGGACCATCCAAAAATACCTAAAAATCCAAGAGAAATGTCTCTAAGGATCATATACATTCTACATTACACCAAGACCTTTCTAAGAGGAATAATTTATTATAAAATGAGGCATAGTCTAATCCATACATGCCCTATAAATCAAAAACATCAATCCAATTTAAAACCAATGGATTAAATTATAAACATCAATACACTAAACCAAGATGCATTATAGAACCTCTTTATTTAAAATTACAACATTTTAGAAGAGGATAAAATCTCATTTCATAAATACCCTTACATACTAAAACCTTTTTATAGTATTTTGAAAACAAAAATCACCTTTAAAACAATAATCCAATAAATACTCATATATTTTCCCTTTATTTTCAAAAACCTTCATGATTTTTTGAAAAAATTGAACCCTTTCATAAAAAAAATTAAAATCACAAAAACATTTTCTTAAAATAGTTTATTTTTATTTAAGAACCAATGAATATAATTTCAACACCCAAAAATAATTAAATCAAAAGAAAAATTAAAAACATCCTATCCCTATAATTAAAAAACACAACATTATTTTGAAACAATTCCACAACAACATTTTTCAATCTACTACATTTTAAAAATCACTAAAAACCCAATTTAAAACAACACATCAATTTAAAAATAATTCCTAAAAAACCCTAGAAAATTCCACCTTTATAAATAATTTTTTAATCCCGTAATTTAATTTACTACTTCTTCTACATAAAAAGAAACATCCTTTATCAATTAAGTTATAGTTCTAGGATTAATAAATTCATTAATTCTGTAGAATCATTTTTCATTATCCAAAACTATTATTAAAACTCTTATCATAAGCTGAAAAATCCACATGGTTCGTTAATAAAATTAATATAGAATATTCAAAACCATCTTTAGTCTATCTCTAATAAGTTAAAATCTATTTAAGGGCCCTGTTTAATCAATATGAGTTCAAAATAAAAACTAACAGAGAGATGGAAAGTTATGTATATTCAAGAATCATGTTTTTTGGACCATTAACTAAGAATACAATGACTTTTAAAGAGTTTCTAGGACTTATTGAATAGCCTCCAGATGGTTTAAAAGATCATTTCAGTTGAACATATAACTTTAGTTTCTTCCATATTCATTAAAAAACACTAATAGACCTCTAATTTTGATTATATAAATCAATGGTTATCAATACCCAAATAAAATTACTAAATTAGTAATCAAATTAAAGACTCAAAACTAAAAAACTAATGGAAACTCATGTTTCATCAAAATAGGTAGTGATTATGAACGTACTCAGGACCTACCCTATGAGTTTATATAAAAATAATCATATAGATTCTATGTAGAAGTATAAAAAATAACAAGAGGGGTTTTTTAATACCATATTTTGACAAACAAGCTTGAGTCAACCGAACACGACAACCAAACTAGCTCATCATGGTAACTAAAGTGAATTCATGATCACTATAGATTTTAAAAGTTCCTAGGGTACTAAATTATTATTATTAGAAACAATATCAAACCTGTAATTAGAATTAACAATCATGTATTCCACACAAAAATATATAATGACCCATCCATAAAATGAATGTCTATGCACGTAATAAAAACTTTCAATAAAACAATAGACACTCCAACATTGTACAACATATCTTGAAAAACATGTAAAATCAAAAATCACACCATGACATTATGAGGACAATAAAAATTGAAAAAAACATTATCATAGTAATAAGATAGACTAGAAAAAAATCCTAGGCAAATAAGGCCTAAACATAGACATCTCAAAATAAATAAATGAAAACCAAAATAATATCCATCCATCAACCAAAAAACTCAAATAAAGGAGAATATATCTTACAAAGAATCTAAAATAAATAAAATAAGGGTTTCATAAATTGAATGGTTTATACAGGGTGCATGTAAAACTGATTCTATTAGTATAAAATTCAAGTGGTTTTGCAATTCATTTCAAAATAATATTCATTAATGGCTATTTATAATATAAAAATTGAGGTTATTCATGTGTAAAAAAACATAAACTATACCATATTAATTTTATAAATATTTGAAACCATTTTATGGAAATGGAGGATTGAATAAACCACTTAGAATGAATAAATAAAATTATTTTAAAAAATCCATCATACAAATAATATCATAACCTTTTCTTTGAAATATCTTTTGAAAATAACCTTTTAAAAATAGTTTAAAATTAAGAAGATAAATTAAGAAAGTGAATATAGGATGATAATGAACCATATCATCAAAAAGAAAAAAGTTACCCCAAAATAAAAATAATACAATGGTTCCATATATACTAATAGAAATAGACAGTAAAATGAATTACTGAATGGTAATATATTATATAATAACATTAGTAACACTATTTTTAGGGGTAATTGTCTATGAATAAAGTAACACAAGCCTAAAATTGTGATTAGAACCATATTCCATCACTAGAAAACCTATCTATTATTCCATAAGTTCAATTGAACTATAAAGTATATATAATACATCCCATGATTTTCTAGTATCTATAGGACACATTAAATCCTAGGATCAATCAGTATCGAGAGGCCACAAACCCAAGTCAATATAGAATCTACCATAATAGGAGTACTCATCCATGTCACTTAATAATTACCATTTTTCCCATTATCTAATCAAAGTAGAGGTCTGAAAACATCTAGAACAAAATCAACATTAAAATAATTATTAAACATAAATCTTTTCTCATATAAAGAAACCTCCAAAGGGATTACCCCTTTTACATAATTTAGAATTTATAATTGATATATTTACCTATGGTGTAATTATCCATTTAATGCAAAATAATCAAGAGTATAAATTTGGGTTCCCACACTCGCACTAGGTAAATCTCATTTAAAATGTTCCAAATAGTCCATTACTATAACAGGCTCGAAATAAAAAGTCAATTACGGCCAATTAAAATTTCATTTAAGAATCCATCATTGAATTCAACCATTTGAGGCCACATTTGAAACCTTCTAAAACACAAAAACTTTCCTATCTAAAAAAAATTCATAAATATTTCAATAGATTCTATAAAAAATCACCATTAAATTTAATTTGGGACACAAATAGGTTCAAATTACATTAAACCACATATATATTTTGAAACATTTCTTATAGTCATTTTATCAAATAGTTAACTCATATACATCCCTTTGAAAACTAGAAAACACATGAATTACACTTTTTTGTATTTATGTTAGAATCTAAATTGAAATATTTTTACTATTTTTTAGAACTATCACAGACACACACACACATATATAATATTTTATAAAAACAATCATTATAAAACCTCAAGAATTCAATGTAAATCCATTTAATGGTAATTCACCAAACCACCCACCTTAATCTTTGTAGAAACCCCATGAAACAATCATATTCTCATATTATTTAGTGGATAAAATCAATCTAAGAATGTTAAACCCCTCTAAAATCTCTAAAAACTAATCCCTTTATTATTATACTCATACTAAACCCTAATTATGACCCAGAAAATGGTTAGGGTTCTTAGGAGAATGAAAATCATAGGGATATGGGAGATGGTAGAATAAATAATTAAGAACATATTAAATGAAAACTTTTCTATAAATGATCATATTTAAATTGAAGAGATAAGTCTTTGAATTAATGGATATTGGGGGGATATCTCTTTAGGTCATGCACCCCACTCAACTAAATGAAAGGAGGATGATATGGGGGTTCAAATAATTAAATTCATCGAGATAAAATGAGTAAATTATTATTTTTTAAATAAGTTAATAAGCCTTTGTTATATTGTTTCTCTTGCTACCATGATTTTGAACCATTTCACCATGAAACCTCAAATATCATTATAAAAATAAGTAGACATGTTATAATAAAAAATGGTTATAACATGTCTATCATAGTGATCAACCGGAATATAGTGATGATGTAACATACATATACATATGTTTTCATTATCATTATAATAGTGTTACAATAAAAAATGGTTATATATACATAAATATAGTTTTTTTTAAACTAATAAGTTAATTGTTTCAACTAAAAATCAATAAATATAATGTTTTATCCAAGAATACTATGTTTCTCTTTCACTTTATTTAAGGTAAAATGAAAATCATTTATCCATGTAGAATTTTCTTTCATTATTACAAGTTATACAGATAAATGTACAAGATAGTATTCTTACTCTCTTATTGATGATATCTAGTTCAACTCAATAGAATATAAACTATCAAAGAATAATATTTACACCCCTTTAGTTTCCTTCATATACATACCAAACCCTAATATTTTTTACAACTTAAAAAATATTTTGTATTAGGTAATGAATAACAGTTAATTCATCATTTATATCACATTAAACATATCTGTTCCACATATTATATTATGTTCTTTTTAACTTATTTATCTAGTTTTTATATTCATATGATGTCAAAAGTATTGTAATAATAAATACTATAAAAACTAACTCACTAATTTTTTTAACATGAATTAAATTCAAGATATGTCACCTCATTTTATTCCTTAAACTTGATTAATTTATTTTACTTATGTTGAGGAAGCACCATAAGGATGGATGATCCAACTATAAAATGTTCATCGACTATATAGAAGATACTTAATAATCAAAAAAAATTATTTTAGAAACCCAATCATAAAAATCTAGATATATTCAGTTAAAAACAAATTAAATAATCTCCAATAATTACAAGATCTTCATCACCATCCCAAATTTCCTAGGTCTATGATTCTTTAATATAATTTTAGTTTTATATAACATATATATATATATATATTGAGTAGACATGTTATATCCATACTATATTGAGTAGACATGTTATATCTATTTCAAATATCATTATAAAAATAATTCTTTATCTGATTCTTTGAGTATACTAACTACACCCATTTCATGTAAAATATAATTTCCAAAAATAAATTTTCATTTACTAACATTTGTTTTTTGTAACCACACATTTTTTCATGTCTTATATATTTCTTACATGATTTGAATAATTCTAAATATATTCCACACATAACCTCTTATAACATAACCATCCAAGAATACAATATTAATACTCAAGTAGGGATTCCCATCACATCAAGCAACCCTCTTAGTATGTATAAGGCTATTAACTCTTTGTGAAAATCTAATGCATATATTGGAAAAAAAACCATTAATATCATAACTATAAAATAGAAAGAAATTAAATGATAAGACATTAATTATAGTATAATAAAGAATAATAGTATAATAATAACCATAAAAATAATATAACACATTATATATCATAAGGAAACTTATTATAAAACATTCCATCAATATAGATTTATTATATTTCCCTTGAATGATATAACATATACATGGTCTGATGTAAAAATAACTAAATCAATATTGGAAACTATATTTAAAATCATTTAATATACCTAACCTTTGAACTAGTTATAATCTATTCTAATCTACTCCATATTAATATTTTGAAACCAAATTTTTTACTGACTAGCATCCATAATAATAATTTCACATCCAAAAAGTTTCATTTTTCAAGGTGTGAGTAATGAACTCTTTAGAAAAACACCAACATGGCCTTAAAATATAATAAAATATATATAAGTATGTAATTGTATTATTTAGTATGGTAAACTAAAACGCTCAATATTAAACACATAAGTTAAATATTTATGTACTATCCTTGCTACTATGACACTCAATCATACATGCATCAATAAGTGATAATAAAATTAAAATATGTTCTCCATTATATTGATATTCAAGCCCATATAATCACATAATAGGTTTCATGAGACTATCCCTCAATCCACTTGTATCAATAAATTTAACAATGTGACATTGTTCCTTCAACCCCTAGAATCCCCACTATAGGTACCTTGAGACTAGCCCTAAAAAAAATTCACCGCTCGCAAAACATATACAAATCATTGGATTGGTGTAAAATAGATTACCCCATTTGTAAAATCCATCATGTATACATATATTATATATTTTAAACCTATAAGGTGATTAAAATTTCCCATTTATTAGGAAAAAATAAAATATTGATTAACAAAACACACTACATGGTCCCTAAACATCTTGAAAATTTCCAATAATAAATACAAAACACATAGGGAATCATACAACCCAACAAATCTATAGGTTATAAATAGAAACATCTCTCATATATCAGGTTTATTATACCAAACCATTCACTATTATAAATCAATTTATATCACATACATATCATAAAAATAAACACTTTACAAAGATCTCATCCCTCTATGAAACCACTCATGATGTTCGATGATGATCTCTTACAAAACCACATGGTTCATCCACCAAAACAAATTATTACTACTTCATGAAAATCAAGTTGAGTTATGATGACAATTCAACCAATATTTACCTACCATCATTTTCTTATCTCACTCATACGCTTAGGATCATGCTCAATTATCATTCATTTAATTTGGATACCACTAAAGAGAGACTCATATATTAGTCCTCATTTCCAATATTATCCACTAGTAAGATTGTAAAGCGAACTTTTATTTTCATAATCCCATGAATAATATTAGAGTATTGAATCCAGATATTTTCTTCAATTAAAAACATTTCTTTTTAATGAGTTACTCCATCATAATCTTGTAACATGGTAAGAAATAACACGAATTTAATCAATAAATGTATATAATGTAAATCCAAATAAATAATTAAGTAATCATGCCCGGGGATATGAATGTCTTAATTGGATAACCCAAATGTTCTATATCAATGTAATATACATATTAGAGTGTTTTAGTGCACCAATATTCACTAAAAACTATTTTAATAAATAATTTAGGTTATAGTCACACCATACTAAATCTTACTACCAATATAACATGTTTATAGACTTCTCACTAAACACCCATGGGACACTCAATCTTCCTCCCTCTTCATACATTTATTTGAAGAGAGTCTTTAGTCAATTTATTGACTTATGGGTATCTTCTAGATCAATATATTTAAATTCATATCTTTGAAACTAAAATCCAAATTTAGTTATCTAGTAATTTCTAAAAATGTTTATCCAAAATTGAAAATATAGAATAAAGTAAATACGATAAAATTGTTGTTTTTCCTTATCATACATGAATTTACCCATTTAAAATAATATATTTATGACCAAATTTAGCTGATTAGAGTTAATAGAAAGTTAACCTAACTCTATGAGAAATATTTATCATTAATTAATTAGAATGCATAGTATAATAGTACCATTTAAAGATAATTAATCTTCACTACCTTTTAATAATATATTTTTATATAATATATGTTGATGAAACAAAATTAATCTACTTTTAATATATTTTATCCAACCATGTCAATGATATCCTCCAACATATTTCATTTTTATAGATGTCTCTGTTTGTGTCCCAAGTATTCTCCCAACTTCGACAATTCCTTGATAATTCATGGTTTTTAATATTATTGATGACTTGAAACAACATCTCTTTGAAATCAAGACAAATTATTTGTTGTATTTTTTTTTAAAAATATTAAATATTCAAAAAATAAAATATGGATATAGATATTTCCATTTAATTAAATTGGGTCCCTAAATATATTTTTTAATCATTACCATTTTATCTATTTAAATATCCTAAAAAATACATCTGGAATACTGAAATTTGTTCAAATGATGTTATAATTCATTATTTTTAACACCTTATTTCACTTATGTAATCTTCAAATAATATATTTCAATCAAACATAAAATCACATTAAAATAAAAAAATTCACATATCAACTGGGTGGGATTTAAATAACTCAATTCAATGTTAAAAAACATTATTCCTGTATCTTCGTCATTTTCATGATGCAAGGACAAAATTAATCTCACATTTGTAATTACTCTTTTATTAAATTAATTTTTTTTATAAATTTCATAAACTTGTTTCATATATATTCTGGACTTAGGGCCCTACAAACATAAAATATTTACATTTTATTTCATTCATATAAAACCAATCCTATATTGATTTTAATTTTAGAACACATGATGATATTTATTTTCAAATATATAAACCGAGGATGAATATAATATCTCACTTACATTAATTGTTTATAATCTTATACAGTTGGTTGAATTTTAAAATTTTACTAACACAACATCATTATAATTCATATACAAAAAAATTAAACCTATCTAAATTCTTCAATCCTTATTCACACTCATTCTATAATTTAAGGAATTATAAACTAGGATAAATTAAATATTTTCCTTACTCACTCAATTGTTCAACTTCATCATACCTCACCCAACTCATTTAAGCTGTTATAACAAAGTTTATTCAGTTTGTAACTTATTATCATTACCATACAGAAAACCCTTCTATATCTAATCTATATATATTTTATTAAATATATATATATATATATTATATAAAAACATATAAGTATAAAAAATCTATTTTCTTTCAATGATCATGTTTATATTATAAAACATATTCACTTTGTCTTCTATTATAACCCTTACCTATATAAACATATGATTAATAATTTGGATAACATTAAATGAAAAAAAATCATGCATACAATCGTTCATCAAAACAATATCCGCCATTATATTTTGTGTCAATTATTCCATAAATCCATCTCCAGAAATTATTGTATATAATCTAGATATCCCTACTAAATTTTTTCCATCTCCAAATCTACTGAAAACCTATGAATTGAAAACTATATATATAGAAAAACAACCCCCTTTTATATAAAATTCAGGGTTGAATTTTCTATTGAAAATATCTATAGTCAAATACGTATTATTTTATTCATGAGTTTTTTTTCATAATGACATATATCCTTCTTTTGAAACAATTATAGAGTAATAAAAATTCACATTTAACACACATCCAAATTTATCTACAAATAGAAATTGATGATATAAAATAATTATGACAATCATAATCATTATATCTATTATTTTCAAAGAAAAAATAAATATAGGTGATAATACTGATAATGTTTTAATCAAAATATTTCACACATATCTATCTCTAATCCTGAATTTCATAAATATTATCAATAAAAACAAAAAATACAAGTATTTCACATTCAATTTCACTTATTGAAAATTATTACATGATTTTATGTTATCAATTATGGCTTATTAATTCTATAATATTACCTATATAACTCTTTATAACTTTAAAACAGTATAATATTAAATGTTCATTTAATTTTGACACAATAACATGCTTCAAATTATACATTTAAATCCATTGACTATCCTGTAAAAATAAATAATACCTCATATTGGCTCATATTTATAATTATCTTGAATGTAACATGTTATGAATATTTCTTAATCTATAAATAACTACATTTATATTTAGTTTTTTTGTATCTCTTCCCCAATCATTTTCATTTCTAGGATATTTAAATCTAGTTTATCTTTAATTGATGTTATTCCCTCCATAAAATTATACACACTAATTAAAAAATTCTATTCTTTTATCCAAATTCCAAATATTTTATATGATGGAACTTCTTAATTTGGTCCCAAATTTCAAACATCAATCCTTAATATTACCACATATTATTAGTGTACATAAAACTCTTCTAGAATCCAACTGCTTTGATTCCAAGATATAAATGAAAACAATTCTATATTCTTTGGTACATATAACCTTAAAAAAGCTAAATCTTCATTAATATACACAATATTACTTAAATAAAACACCTATATAAAAAAATATATTAATAAAATTGAATACTATAACATCTATTTAAAATAATTTTATAAAACATTAATTCTATATTTCATATTTTCCTGAGATCATATCAATATTCCAAGTATAAGATCCTTCACATATATTTATACAAAAATTATTCATTATTTTTTTCAAGAATCCTTTATTTCACACCCTATAGATTTTATCTCCCCCATAATATATAACAAATAGTACCAAAACTGATATAATAAAAAATAATTTGGTAGGTGATACCCTTAAATACTCATCCTGTTTAGGAATTTGTTTTTCTATGGTGAACCATCCCAATTTTCCACCACCAAATTATATATTCCAATAATTATTTATAGAGGAACTTCTTTGAATGAAACTTCTTGTGAAAAAATCATTCCCAATTTGAGTATTTACTCTATTTATCTCTATCAGACTACTATTTTTCATCAATGTTATATCTATTCCACAAATAATTTTCCCTTTTCTCTTCTAAATGATGTGGTTACATATGGTGATACAAATTTCCTAAGAGTTTTCATCATTCATATTTTATTTTGAGAAAATTTCATTTACATACCATCTAATATCCATGAGGATAGAATTATCCTTCTTACAAATCAATATTAGTTTACAAACTTTCTGAGATGGTTTTTGTATATAGTTAGTTGTAGCCATCTATTGTAAATTATTATTTCCTCTATTATCAAATTACTTCAATACATAAAATATATTTGTATAATAATAGGTTTATTTTAAAATAAAGCCTAATTCTATCCTTTTAAAGAGGTTATTTCTTCTTTTTTATCTCATTTAGTAATGTTTTACACCTTGTAATATGTTTATTGTTATTAAAAATAAAAAACTATAAATGAATTCAAACCTAATGTTTCACATTATCTATTGAGACACTTTAGCCATCATTATTTTTATTTCCAAACTATATGATTTCTATGAAAATATCCCAGGTGTTACCTAGGCCTCCATAAATTTATTACTCCATTTAAATCATTCCACTAGATTTTAATTCTCTTTAGTTATAAATATTTATATATTTATTCAAAGATTTTATATTCTTACCATTATAATCATAATTTTTTTTATTTTTCTTAGTGAGAATAGTCATTGAAATAAAGACATTTTTTCCAAGTTTATCCATTTTCCAAATCTCTAGAAGAAAATATCTATATCTTTAAATTATATTGGTGTGATCTATAATTGGGAGACAGTATCTTATATATATTTAATTATATCATCTAACTATATCATTAGAAAAATTAAGTATACTTTGGACATATTTTCCATGGCCATTTTAGCTTCTAGATGAAGAGAAAGATCCTTAATTAAATCAAATTTCTCCTTTTATTTTTCTATTAATCCTTTTAATAGACATAATAAAATCCACTTAATTTTATATGAACCATTTAAATTAAATATTTTATTATCTATAAATATAAAATCATATCATTTAAAAAATTTAAATGATTCACCTTTTTTATGTGTTCTAATTTTTTTTACTTTCAAGAATCATTATATTAGAGATGAATTATATATATAATAGAATAAATATTCTTCATTTAATTATAATATCATCATTATTTTAAATCATCGATGGTGGACTTATACTTATTGACCTCAAAGTGGTTTCTATAGAAGAATTATATTCATATTTTGAATAATAAATTTTATTCCCCTCTATTAGAGTGTCCATTTCGTTTTTAAATTCTATTTCATATACTCATTTTTCATTATGTCTAAAATAATCCATTTTATTTTATCATATTTAATTTTCTATTTTTTGAGGGAATCAACAAATATTCTAGATGATATGGGTTTTCTATATATATTCTTTAATGTATTATATAGATAAAAAATATCAAAATTAAAATTTATTTTAATTATTTTATGTGTAAACAATGTTTTTAATTAGTTAATATTATCCATAAAAACACTTTATCTAGGGTTAATCGTATCAAAATCCTGAAAATATATTCCAAAACAAAATTTTCCCATGACCATTGAAAAGTAATTATATATAACTTCCATAGATCATATTCTAAAACATAAAAAATACGTTTATTAAAATTGAAATACATATATATCAAAATATTTTAAAATTAACATGACATATTATGTTTTATATTCAAAATTTTGGTCTCCAATACAATGTTTTGGTTCCAAGACCCTATATGAATCCTGGGAGGGGTGAATCAATGTGTCCTTCAATTAGAAACCATTTTGATTAATAAATTACATAAATGGACTTTTACCCATGCTAGATAATACACATATCTAATATATAGATTAATAATAAGAAAATACAAATAAGAATAAAGCAATAAAGAACAATGAAATAATGATTTTACTTGGGTGACTAAAACATGAAACATACAAAGATCATACAACAGGTAGTGGTAATGTTGTCTAATATTCATTAACCACTGTGTGAATACAATATTATTATATGATCACTATATTTCAAGTCTCATGGGCTATATAAAATGTTGAGGAATTTCACACTAGACACATAATTGATAAACACTTTTCTTCCCTCCCTAATCAATGTTTTTAAGAGATCCATTAATAATCTTATAGATACCTAGGTCTCATCAAGATTAGTATATTTCAATTGATATATTTTTTAATAAATTCCAAAATTAGTACTTCAATAAATTTTGAAAAAAATTCTTTTAACATCAATATATATAGATAGATAACCCTAGTACAATGGTTATGAATTTTTCATCCATGAATTTGTTCCTTCAAAAAAGGATATGTATGGTAAAATCATCTTGGTTGGATATATTCTAGTGTTATCACTAATCTCCACAGTAACATTGATTTTTTATACAAAAATAAAAATTAAATAGTTAATTGGAATGGTAATTGATAGTTTTCATCATCACACATTCTCATCTTTATTTAAATATTTCAATGATACAAAATTAGGGGTTTTCATCAATTTTCAAGTATGTTTCCTTGTTACCCATCCAATTTTTTATTTCTATCTCTATATCACCCTTGTGCTCTCTATATATCACTATATGTGTGTGTGTGTCTAAGATTTTCTTCCCCCTTTTACAGTTTCTCTTTTTCTTCTCATATGAATATTTTCAATGATATCGAAACAAAATTTTATAAAATCAATATATAATAATTACTCGAATTTATTCTTTAATTATCACACATTCATAACATAAAATTAGGAAATATAAATTTTTATTTAATTATCTAGTAATCTGAAATATATATATGTTTAAATGTATATGATTCTATCCATTTTAATCTCACATGAAAATTTATCTAGAATATTTTCATTGATTTCTATAATTTTATAAGTCATTATTCAAAAAATTCACTTCATTTATGAAATATCTTGGTAAATTTATCCAATATTAACCAAACACACATATATATCATGAACTTAAAATCTAACTTATTTAAGATTCTATAAACATTATTCAATATTATTTAGATACAACCCTTTATCTTCAACACTTATATGTCCTGGTAAAAAATAGATACTCGCATATGCATAAACTCTTCAACAATACTCATTATTATATAGCTAGTTCATATTCAGGTAAATCATAAAACATCTTCTATGTATTGGTTTCTCATCTACAATACCAATTTTCATTTCAATTTAAATATATGTTAATGTGGAATCATCAATTATATGTTACACCCCTTGTTGTGACATTTATTCAAATATAAATAGATAGATCAAACATATGATCTCACTTATGTAGTAAATATCCAATATTACATAGTTTATAGATTTTTGAAATTTTATTTATATATATTGAAACCCATTCAAAGAAAAAAATTAATCTCTTAAATTACCATATTCGTATTATGACATTTTCCCTCACATAAATTAACAATTTTTAAAGATCTATTAAATATTTTTCTTATTTACGTAGTCTTACGAACTTATTTAACTTTATGTAAATCCTTGAAACTATTAAAATAAATTTATTTCATATTTTCGTTTCTTTTATTTTACACATTAAATATCATTCTTTCTATAGGACATAATTTTCTTCACTAAATAAATATTTCATAAAACTAATTCTAAGTTACTAATAAATTTTTGCAAAAAAATGATTTGAGTTTAGAAAATATTCAATTAGAAATATTTTACGGCATTTCAAAATATATACATGTGATGAATAATAAATAAGTAATCATTAAAAAAAATGATCATTATTTGAGACCTGAACCCATGCATCAACCCTAAGTTCCACTATATGAGGACTAGTCTTCATTTTTAATTAATTTACTAGTCAATACCTTAAACTTTCAACTTGAAAAATATAAATCATAAGTATGAATCATAAAATATAAGATAATTAGCTCATATATATTACATCTAGTCTAATTCTCATGGTCCTCATACCATACCTCATTTAGATATCGAATCATAACCCTCATATAAATCAATATCTAGAGAATGGACCATGTATTCCTTTCTCAGAAGAACCCCTACACCTTATGTAGCCACAAGATTGATAATTATCACCCATAACACCATGGTAAACCAATAGAACTCCAATTTCACTCCTAAACATGGGTATCACAATGTGACACATTCATTGAGCGATAAAAAGTTATATCCTCAAAAGCATAATGTTTATTTTAGTCGAATGAGATCTTCCTAATTATCATATCTTCCAAATTATTTTCATTTTACCCAAAGGTTTCCTTAACCAAATTACATATTCTCATCTAAGTCCTAGTATGTGAGACATACCTTGATATGTATTAAAAATTTAAGAACCACTAACATCATTCATGATCTCAACCCTTTGAATATTATTCATTTAGAACCATCAAAACACATTCCAATCATCCTTGAGAACACAAGTTATATCTCATAACAAATAAATAAATTAATTATGAAAATTTATAATTAATTTATATTTTTAATTCAAATTTTCATTATTGTATTAATGATTACATGATAGCATAATGATACCAAATTCTCATGAAATATCTTACCAAAAGTCCATGGAATAATAAAAGTCTAATTAAGATTAAATTCTAAAAATACGAAATCAAATAATTAGAGAATCTAATGTAAAATTGATAAAAAAAAATATTTTTCATAAGGTTTTATACCCTTATAAAAACCTTGGGTGGTTGGGTATATTCATTATAAACATGAATCCTCTAGTTATCTCATAATGAATCCCCATCACATAGAATATATTTCAAAATTATATATGAAAATTTAAAATAAATTCCTAATATAGAACCAACCAAATCATAAAAAAACTCATAATATGTGGAAAATGAAGAAAATAAGAAATTATAACCATAAAATATCATACAAAATTTCACTTAATGAATATAGATCAAGGGAAAAACATTTGAGAGGGAGAGGAAAATAAGGTTAGATACCCACCCCAATCTATCAATATATATGGGAGAAATCTATATGGGTGTTATATTTAAACCCAATAATGTACTAAAAATTCCCCTATTAAATAATTATATCAATCTTTCGTTACATGTTGGGTTCCTATCAAGTACTCAGTGTCAAGTAAGTACCCCTTAATAGCCATTTCTAGTTAGTGGCTTTTCAAATGATATATTCCACCCCCTAAGAAGTTCACCATTCTCTATATTCTTCTATATAATGTTCATGGAGTTTTCTAATGTATCACTTCTCTGAAAAAACCCTCTTAAAAACTCTAAAATTCCATCCATTACCTCTAATTTCTAAAAACATACAAAAAACCAGGCAATAGTTAATACCCAATTTCAAATAATTCAATATATATCCATAAAATAAAATATATATTCATGTTTATTCCAATAAATGATTTTTATTCTTTTATCCGATCAAAAAAATAACTTAGGTTATTATAAACTACCCACAATATAGATTAAAATCCCAAAGAAACAATATCTTATTTCCCTTGTGATTAATCCCACTCTATAGGGTTTGATACTCTATCTTATTTCAAATGAAAATAAGATATATTCATGATAATTATTTAACAAAAATAGTTTAATTACCATTTCTCTAAGGACTATACACAATGATTCAAAATTGAAAAATATTTCTTCCTAAATGATGCATTTGAATCCAATTTAACCTGAACATATTTGATTATTACCACTTGATATAATATTCATTTTCATTAGGGATATTATATTTATAATATTATAAAACACAAAAAATCACTAAATATATTGTTAATTACTGTAGGATTTTCAAGTCCAAAGGTTAATCCATTGAGGATATATTAGAAACTGAAATTAATTAGATAAAATAGAACAATGCTAAGAGTATCTTCCAAAATTAATTCTAACAAAAAAGAAATAATTTATAGAGATATAGAGAGAAGAAAACATTAAAAAAACCAAGCATATGATATACATGATCATGTACAAGTTTATCTAAATGTTAAATAATCAATCTTATTGTTTTTGGAAATATGTCTATATTATTCTGTTGGTTTGGGTGATAAATCTCTCTCTCTCACTATCTCATAAAATCCATTTTTATAATGTTAATGTACTTTCATTCATTTCTAAGAAATATAACCAAAATCCATATTTAAACATAGAATTTGATTGAAACCAATGGTTAAAGAGAAGGACTAATTCTAGATATTTCATTATAAAATACTCTATTTAATGACACACATTGATCAAATAATAAAAACCAATGAATAGATGTAAGGAATAAAATTGGAATGAAAGTTCCCAACATGAATTGAATATTAAAATAAAAATTCCCCTTATGTAAGTAAAAAATAAATTAACACCCTCGAACAAGACATAGGTGTGAGAAAAGAAATTGAAAATAAAAAACTAATATAAATTGTGTAGATGGCATGTTGAAGTGATCTATAGTGGTGAAACACCTCACCCGAGGCTCTAGTATCCATCCTCCTTTTTCAATGATGGCTTCCACCCTTATTTAATATCCTTTATTCATCATCAGGGTGGAATTAATTCATATTTTCATATAATAAATGTGTATTGGTTAGTCTAGAAAATCACTAGGAAACACAAAATGAATCTCCATCAAGAGACCAAAAAGTTAGATCTATAAACAAATTGTTACTTCCAAGTAGTTGATTACAACAGATATTTTACAGCATGATAGGGGAATATCCATCTTTGAAACAACTTTTCCTTGAACATCCAGAGTGTGAAAAGGCACATAAAGGAATGAATGTGAATTAAATCTCCTTTATCCTTCATATATTCAATATTCCATGTTGTGAATAGGGAATTTAAAAAAAGTAATATGTCATGTTTAGACTCAAGATGTGAAAGGTACCCATTAATTTTGGAGTATCTTTAGCTTGAATCATTCACGTCAAGAGTGTAGATCCATATCCTAAATCATTATAATCCTAGATTCATAATTTATTTCTATCTTCAATACTCTATTTTCATGTTGTTCCATTCAATTTCATCTCTACTTATTGATTTCCCTCTAAATAGAATACAATAATCTCCTTCTACTAAATGAATAAAATCATAAATGCATTGGTAAAAATAATCTTTTTTAATTCCAAAAATGGTGTATTTTATATAATAAAACATATAATATTTGTAGAGATTTAATCAACCCCACATAAAATCATAATCTTTCTTAAGAATTAAATATCATCATATTCACAAATAAGCTACATCCTACCAGTAGTTAAATATCAATGTCATCAAAATAAATGATTTTTATTGGATAATTAAATGTTCAATATCCACATTAAAAAATTTCATCATGTCCTAAAATTTCAAAGCAATAATTCAACAAAAACTTTTACTCATTGTATTTTTATGTGTCATGCCTCTCTTTTATTCCATTAATAGTTACCAATTTATTATTGAAGACCATTCCAATTGTAATAAACCTTAATATGAATTATTTTCCCTCACCACTTATGGTATAAATGTAAATTTTATTTTTCTATTACATATAATAAAGTTCTATACCACAGTCCTGTAATGAATTTTTTTTCTCCACCCAATAGAGTCAAATATAATAATTAATAATGTGATTTTCAACATTATGATCAAATGGTAATGAAATTTTTTTCTATATAGGTAATTAAGTAAAAATAATTATATATTAAAAGGTGGTTAAAATCTAAATATTATTACATGATAATCAATAAAATCAGAATGAAAATTCACCTTTCAAAGTTACATCAACCTTTCCCACCAAAATTCAAAGTAGTCAGATGAATTAATGCATAAAAATAATGATTCACCCTCTTATTCTTTTCTCAATTTTTTTTTCACTTTTTTTGATTATTTTAATGTTACTCTCAGGAAAATTTTTCATCCCCCACCCATCGCTAAAATGATCTCTTTAGGGAACCAATTTTAATAGTAATGATAATAGTATTTTCCAAGTATTGTTCAATTTTGAATTTCCTAATACAAATCAATTTTTTTAATTTTTTCTTTATTTTTAATAGATTTTATTTATATATTTAATTTTTTCTTTGATTCATAAAAAGAAGAAAACAAATGAACTAAAATCATGAAATTTTTTCACAATTCCCATGGAAACACGCCAACATATCTTCTTAAAGATAATCATCTCCACTGACCATGTACAAACCCTACCCCACACATAATCATCTGAATATCATGAAAAATACTCTAAGTAGGGCATGCAATGATAAGATAGGGTTGTAATATAGCAATTATTTAACAGCGATATTCATGGATTCTATGGGATAAATTGGATTCAATATAGTAGTGGGTCTCAAGAAAAAGGTCTTAATAAAAAAATACCTGAAACATATTAAAAGTGTATAACTGCAAATTTATCATTGACAAGATACACAAATTTATCATGAAGTAACAATGCTTAAGTATATCATGAAACACATCAAGAAAGGAATGGATATATTATTCTTATAAAATATTGTCACGACCCGTTCTCGGGGCCCATGCCGTGACTACCCCAAGCCCACCTTCCATAGGCCAGGGGCTGGTGACTAGCACCAAAGGCGTAAATCAGATAAAAATGGAAGGCATTTCCTTTATAAAAGCAATGAAACAGAACAGATTACGCAACCGAAGGAAGAACTAAGTAATATTGAATACAAAAGTAAGTGATGAAAGGAAAGGGGCTAAAAATACAAGCTTAATAGGAAGTATAGTACAACTGAAAAGCTAGTACAACTGTAATAAAGTAAAACAACAACCACTGAGTCGTCATCTAGGAATCCCACCATACAGATGGCCTCCTCAGCACCTCGGGTCTAGCTGTCTGCTTCATGTACATCTCGTCAAGTGGTCCACCTCAGGGTACCATCTAGTTCCACAAGACTCCACCTCGATCAGTGTTGTCCGTCGTCTGCATCCAACACAATGTAGTGCGGGCATAGCCTGTGTAGGGGTGAGTATACGATACTAAGTAGGGACCTCGAGACCCGCAAAGGTCTCCCAGAATCAACAAAAAATTAACCACAAAAGGAATGATACAATCCCGAAGTATCAAACTAATCTACTTAGGTATATCCCATACATATACCTAAGTTAACAATCTCAGTTCAGCTCCATCTCTAGAGCCCAAGAACAACCCAGTCCACATAGGAAGTAAAGTCAATCACATCGATGATAATGTTTGAAAGTCAAGGATTAGATCAGACAGGTATATATCTTTCATGTAGAGATAGAGATGATCATATGTAGTCACTGATTCATCTAAGTTGTCGAACCCACATAGGATTCTAGTACAGTTTTCGTCACTACCGATCCCATAGAGGATTCCAGTACAGTTGTCATCGCTGTCAAACCCACAAAGGATTCCAGTACAGTTTTCATCACTGCCGCACCCATGGAGGATTCCAGTAGAGTTGTTGTCGCTGCTGAACCCACGGAGGATTCCAGTACAGTTGTCATTGCAGTCGCAGCCAGCTCTAGGGTTCCCGAACACAGCATGCTTGATTCTGGGAGGGTCTGCTCCTCAAGAAAAGGGGTCTATACATGAACTATCACAAATTTCAGAGTTGATCTATCTTGAAATTTCTTCTTGTCAAAAGGAACCCAACGCGACATACAACGCGTCAATCGGACACTCGGTCTGAGAGATATTGTATTTTCGTTCCTGGGGCCCATTTGGAAATAAGCTCGTTCCAAAACCTGGTCATTTCCCAATGTTGTCTAAAACTCACATAGAGTATTGAAAAAGGACCACTTCATCCCAAGGGACCCAATGCCGCAGACAGCGCGTCGATCAAATGCGAAGTCTTTAAGTTATTCGCATTTAAGCATAACAGGCTGACCCGTTAAGCCTAGTGGGCTGGCGGGAAGCCCAACCTGGTTCGGCGGGTCCGACCCCGCAGAAGGTTGGACTGGCCCGAGAGGGGGTGGCGCGGCACGGCGCGGCTGGCTAAGCACTAAGGGGGGGGGGGGATCTCCCAAACCGGCGGCGCCGCCCTCCTGTTCGGCCTGACGAGTCCGGCCGGTATTCCTAACGAGATCGGCCCGCATGGGCGGGCCGTGGTCCTTCGACGCGACAACTACGTGTGCCGCGGCCCCTTCATCTTGGCCAACTGACGAGCTAGACGGTTCGCCACCGATGCGTCCCACGGAGCGTGGGACGCGGTTCTCCACAGCGCGACGCCCCTTGTGGAGACGCGGTCTCCCTTCGGCCTGGCTGGCTTTAGCCAACCTGTTCCCCTTCGGCCGAGCGGCCTGTGGTTGCGGGCCACGGTTCTTCCACATGCGGCCGCCACCTTCGCTCCTCACCACCTTCCCAACATGGTCTCCATCGCAAATAAAAGATACTACAGAGGGTCGTCGGGTTGTATGCGTTCGGCCCGCGCCCTACGCATTAGGTGATTCCAATTGGCTGATGAAAAGTCAAAAAAAAATCAACAAAGAATGGGTTACAAATTATTCACGTAAAATTTTACAAACCCCTACCTCGAAATAAGGTTTGCGGTAGTTGGGCGTCCCGGAAGACGACATCGCGGGGAGACGGCGTCAACTCCTTGATGTCAGAGAAGGAGTCGAGGATGGCGCATCGTCAACATTCCTTGCAGATGGCTCATTCTCCTTTTTCTTGGCCAAAGATGGAAGTAGATGATCGATGTTCTTCGATGGTTCTTCATTGGGAGGACGATGTTCTTCATTGAAGAATGAAGCTCTTCTAATTCTCCAGAGGTTCCCCCACCAAAAATATTTTCTATCCAAATTTTAAAAATAGACTTCTCCAACTTTAATGAAATGTGAACCAATTCAAAATATTTCAAAAAGAATTATTGACACCCAGGTTAATTAAAGTAGATTATCTATTTGGGTTGGCAAAATTTATGAGAGGCGGTGGCCTCATAAATGCTTGGGAGGTGGATAGGTTCAACCGTAATGAGGGGAGGAGTTAAAGGGGTTAAGGGAAGATGAAAAGGTTAGGGCTAGTGTGGGCCCCACCTCACAAATATCCTCTCATGGGAGGTTATGTGGGTGTGAGACCCATCTCTAACTCCCCTTGGGAGAAAAAAACTAACATCCATAAATAAAATTTTGTACTACAAATTTTATTTATTTTATTCTTAATCCCCAAAAATTAACGCTCAACCCGCATAAAATGCAACAGCGGTAAAGGTCCCCTTAAGCGAATACTGGCACTGCGAGTTCATTGATGTCCTCAAATTTCAATTCCGAGCACCGATTCCAAAGATAGAAAAACCAGCACGTACGTGTAATGAACGTACCCAAACAAAACTTCAGAAATTGATTCTGGGCACACCAGGACACAAAATTAAGTGCCCTTAGAAACTGCAGACTCGTAAAATACCAAAGTATTTAAGAAAAAAATTTCCATGAAATTTCCGGGTCTTTAAATTACTACCACCTCGGGACTTTACATTTCTGTAAAGCTACAACACACACTAGGGAAACAAATGGGGGCGCTGATCTCGTATCTGAGCCTCCCGCTCCCAAGTGCTCTCCTAGAGGTTCCTGTGTTCCCAGTGAATGCACACCAGAGGAATCGACCGTCCACGTAGGACCTGCTCCTGCCAATCCTCGATATCCACCGGGACCTCTATGAATGTCACCCCATCATCGATTTCCAGCTCCCCATTGTCGATGATGTGGGTCGGGTCATGCACAAATTCCCACAGCTATGATACGTGGAAGACTTCATGCACACGATTCAAATTCCCAGAAAGTTAACCTCTCGAATCCGGAACTAGAACTTCGAGATCTTACCATAAAGATGGTGATCTCAGAGTGTATCCAGTACAACCCACTAGTGGTTGGTGTGCTCCTCCTCAGTAGTAGAGTAAATCAGTATGTCGTCGATGAAGACTATGAAAAAACGATCGAGGTTAGGATGCAAGATCCTATTCATGAGACTCATGAACACTGTTGATGCCTTGGTTACACCGAAGGGAATTACCAAGAACTCTTAGTGGCCATACCGACACCTGAAGTCCAGCTTATGCACATACTTCACTCGAACTCTGATATGGTGATAGCTTGACCTGAGGTCTATCTTTGATAACCATCGTGCTCCCTTGAGCTGAACAAAGTGGTCGTCAATTCTCGAGAGTGAGTACTTGATCTTCACGGTCACTTGATTCAGGAAATGGTAGTTGACACACAGTCGCAAGCTCCCATCTTCCTTCTTGGAGAACAAATTTTGGAGAATCCTAGGGAAAAACACGACGTCAGATAAATCCCTTTCCCTGCAAGTCCTCCACCTGTACCCACAGCTCAAGAATCTACATTGGAGCCATCTGATATGTTGGAGTAGATATCGGTGTTCTCTTGGGGTACATGTCAATGTATAAGTATACCTCTATGTGAGGAGGTAGTCTTCGAACATCATCATGAAAAATGTCCGCATACTGATCCACCACAACAGGAAATCTCATACTCCGCACACCAACTGCTCCAAGGATGAGACTAGCCAACTGATGTCTGATCAGCCTCCCTCTCCTCTACGAAAGTCCATCTTGCGCTGCAAAGGCTCCCTTCTTTCCGGTGAAGGTGAACCTACTTCCATACGTGCATATACACTACATATTGTGCCTAATACAGTCGATATGAGCATGGATTTTAGACTACTAGTCCATACCCAAGATGACGTCGTATGATCTCGACGCCGCTACAAGACGATCCCAGCTGAAGATCTCGCCTCCTAGAGAAAGCTCACACTACCGGCACCAGTGCATAATCATGGAGTCTGTTACTGTAGGAGTCTCTAGCCATAAGGATCGAGCCAACGGCTCTCTCGGAATCTCCGAGCTCCGAACAAGGGCAGCGACAATAAATGAATAAATCACACATGTGTCTATAAGTACTACAACAAGGGTGGAGTAGACACAGGTAGTACTCCGAATCATCTCAAGTGAACCATGGTCATAGGAATCGACTGCCTTGAGCTAAGCCTGCCTCTGTCCGCTAGCTCCCTATGGTCTGGGTGGACCTCCTGATAGTGGTGGTTGTAGAGCCTTGAAACATCATCCACCACCCGCTGCTCGGCAAGCTACTCTACCTCATCATCCTGCTCCATATGGACCACCACGGTTGAACCTCTACCTCTACCTGGGAGGTCCCTCTACTTTCTTCTGCTCGTCCGCATGGCGGGTCAGGTTGTCCCAAGCCTTGTGACCCTGCCCGCCACATGCATAGCACTGCCCACTCCTCATATAGCTAGCTCTGTTCTTTGTTCCCCACACAACAACACCTGTATCTTAAGGTTTCCCACTGATCACCTAGTCCACATGGACCTCTATGACATCTGTCTACTTCCGGCTGTAGAAGACTATACTAATTGTCTCCCAGTAGAGGGTCTCACCGCAAGAGTCTTCTCAGCAATAAAACTCTCCACTAGACGATCTCTCTCCAGCACCCCCTCCTGTGTCGGGATGCTGAGGGGAATCATTGAAGCTTTGATATTATGCCTGAGTCCCCGCTCGAAGGTCTTGTCCCTGAAGAACGGGTCCCGTACCATATCCGTGGAGTATCGTGTGAGTTCAGTAAACCTCGCTGAGTACTGATCTACTATCCTGCTTCCCTTTCGCAGATGAGGTAACTCCTGGATCTGCACCGCACGAAGGGTGGTGGGAAGAAACTCTGAGCGGAAGAGACTCTCAATGTCTTTCCAAAGTAGATATGCCTCTTTGTGAACCCGGAGCATCAAGCTCCACCATCTACCTGCTGGTGCATGCAGGAGACTCGCGGTAAGGATCAACATAAGATCAGATGATGTCCCTACTAATATGAAAACCCTGACGACAGCCTCTAGCCAATCTTCGGCTGCTTGTGGGTCCGTCTCTCTGCAAAACCTGGTCAGCCTTTGTCACTAAAACTTGGGCAACACACTCAAGTAGTGTGCACTCTCTGCTGCTGGAGCTGGTGGTATCAGTGGCTCAGCGGGTAGTGGTACCGCTGGTGCCTCCGCTGTGATCGGGCCCCGCACCGAGGCCTCGTCGCTCGGTGGGCTACCATCTTGCACATAACTCAGAACCCTAGCTGGCTGCCTTCATGGGGCTATCCTGAAAAGAAACAAGTGCACCACGGTTAAACAGTATACCTGGTGAGCTGACACAAAGCAATCAAAAAGGAATATTTTTAAACAGACATGCAATCAGTGTTTTCTTGCATCGAGTCTGAAATCAGAGGTTAGGGTCCTGGTGTATGGATACGTCGTTTTCCGCACCAACACTGGACTCCCTGGACTGATAACCACAATCAATACTCTTAAAACAATTGCTTCATAGAAAAGAATAATCAGAATCCTAAGTTCTGCAGTAGAACTGAATCCTCTGATACCATTTTGTCATGACCCGTCTTCGGGGCCCGTACCGTGACTACCCAAATCCCGCCTTCCATAGGCAAGGGGCTGGAGACTAGCACGAAAAGCATAAATCCCTATAAAAAGAGAAGTCATTTCCCTTATAAAATTAAAGAAACACAACATATTACGCAATAGAAGGAAGGACTATGTAATACATAATAAAAAAGTTAGTGCTGAAATGAAAGGGGCCGAAAATACAAGCCCAATAGTAAGTACAATACAACTGAAAAGCTAGTACAACTGCAGTAATGTAAAACAGAAAGCACTGAGTCATCCTCTGGGAATCCCACCTAAAGGGAGGGTACAGATGGCCTCCTCAATATGTTGGGTCTGGCCATCTGCCCCGTGTATGTCTCACCAAGTGGTCCACCTCCGGGTACCTTTAGTTCCAAAAGCCTCCACCTTGATAAGTGTTGTTCGTCGTTTGCATCAAACACAACGTAGTGCGGGTATATCCTATGAAGGGGTGGGTATACGATACTAATTTGGGAGCCTGAGACCCCTGAGGGTCTCCCAGAATCAACAAAGGATTAACCAAATAAGGAAAGATACAATCATGAAGTATCAACCAACTCTACTTAGGTATATGCCCATACATATACCTAAGTTAACAATCTCAGTTCGGCTCTAACTCTCAAGACCAAGAACAACCTAGTACACATAGGAATTAAAGTCAAACACATTGATAATGATTGAAATTCAACACTCAACTCACACAGGTATACATATTTCATGTAGAGATAGAGATGATCAGATGTAGTCACTGATTCATCTAAGCTGTCGAACCCACGGAGAATTCATGTACAGTTGTCATCGCTGCCGAACCCACGGAGGATTCCAGTAAAGTTGTCATCACTACTGAACCCAGGGAGGATTCCAGTATAGTTTTCATCCCTGCCGAACCCTCATAAGATTCCAGTACAGTTGTTATTGCAGTCGCATCCAACTCTAGGGTTCCTGCACATAGTACGGTCGATTCTAGGAGGGTCTGCTTCTGGAGCAAAGGGTCTGATACAGAAACTATCACTATGTTCAGATTTTATGTATCAAAAAGTTCCTTCTCGTCAAAAGGAACCCAACATGATAGACAGCGCGTCAATCGGACGCCCGGTCTGAGAGATATTGGCTTTTCCTTTGTAGGGGACTAGTTGGAAATACGCTCGTTCCAAAACCCATATGTTTTCCAAAGTTGTCAAAAACTCACTTAGAGTATCAGAAAAGGACTACTTCCTCGCGAGGGTCCAAATTCCGTAGACGGATCGTCGATCGGACGCACGATCTTTATGTTATTCACCTTTAAGCGTAACGAGCCCGACCCGTCAAGCCCGGTGTGCTGGCGGGTCGGCCCTACCTGGTTCGGCGGGTCTGACCCGGCAGAGGGTCGGACTGGCCCGGTGAAGCGTGCGGCCAGACCGACCAAGCATCTCGGCCTGGGGGGATGAGCGGTGCGGGGGGGGGGGGGGGGGGGGTCTCCCGAGTCGGCGGTGCGAAGCGGCGCTGCCCTCTTTTCCGGCCGGCCGAAGCCGACCGTTCTTCCTGGTGCGAGTGGCCTGCACGGGTGGGCCATGGTCCTTCGGCGCGACACATGTTGGTTTCGGGACCCCTTTATCCTGGCTGGCTGACGAGCAGACCGGTTCACCGCCGAAGCAGACCGTGGAGCGTGGGACGCAGTTCTCCACAGCGTGGCACCCCTTGTGGTGCCGCTGTCTCCCTTCGTCCCGGCAGGCTTTAGCCGCCCGGTTCTCCTTCGGCTGAGCGGCCCATGGTTGCAGGCCGTGGTTCTTCTGCACGCGGCCGACACACGGCCACCACCTTCACTCATCGCCACCTTCCCAACATGGTCTCCATCGTAAATAAAATAAACTACAAAGGGTCGTCGGGTCGTGTGCATTTGGTCCTCGCCCTCCGCGTTAGGCGGTATCTATTGGCCGATGACAAATCAGAATATTCAACAAATAATGGGGTACAAATTATTCACTTAAAATTGTAGAAACCCCTACCTCGAAATAAGGTTCATGATAGTTGGGCGTCGCGGGGAGACGACGTCAAGTCATTGATGTCAGGGAGGAAAGAGCCAAGGATGATACATCTTTGGTGTTCCATGTGGATGTATCCTTCTCCTTTGGCTTGGCCGAAGATTGAAGGAGATGATCTTCATTCTTCGGTGGTTCTTCGTTGGGAGGACGGTGTTCTTCATTGAAGAATGAAGCTCTTCTAATTCTCTAGAGGTTCCCCCACCAAAAATATTTGTTATCCAAATATTAAAAATAGACTTCTCCAACTTTAAAGAAATTCTAACCAATTCAAAATAATTCAAAAAGAATTATTGACACCCAAGTTAATTAATGTATATTAACTATTTGGGTTGGCACAATTTATGAGAGGAGGTGGCCTCAAAAATTCTTGGGAGGTGGAGAGGTTCCACCTTAATGAGGGGAGGATTTAAGGGGGTTAAGAGAAGATGAAAAGGTTAGGGCTCGTGTGGGCCCCACCTCACAAATATCCTCTCATGGGAGGTTACATGGGTTTGGGCCCCACCTCTAACCCCCCTTGGGAGGAAGAAAACTAACATCCATAAATAAAATTGTGTACTAAAAAATTTATTTATTTTATTCAAAATCCCAAAAAATTAACTCTCAACCCGCATAAAACGTAACTGTGGTAAAGGTCCCCTTAAGTGAATACCGGTGTTACGAGTTTATCGGTGTCCTCATATTTCAATTCCGAGCACTGCTTCAAAAGATAAAAACACCCGCACGTACGTTTATTGAACCTACCCGAAAAAACTTTAGAAATTGATTTTGGGCACACCGGGCCTCGGAATCAAGTGCCATTAAAAACTGCAGACTCATAAAATTCCAAAGTATTTAAGAAAAAAATTTCTTCGAAATTTCTCTGTCTTTACAAATATATCAAGAATAGGAACAATTAATTGGAAAAATTACTAATGAAAATGCACAACAAGACAGATCAATTGAAATAAATTTATGAAATTGAAAACATGGAAAATATCAAAAAAATCCATTTACATCAATTAACTAGTTTCCCTAAATCATGTTTAATTACATCCAAATCCATATATCTATCGTCACTATTTAATTATCCAATTTTAATTATTTGAATTTATTAGGAAACAAGTCAATATAATTTCATTATGATCATCCTATATGAGATTTTGTCTTATAGATCATAGAATAAAGTAAATATCTATGGTGGGGCATGGAATGTTAATTTCAAAATCAAATAAATATTGAAATTGTTACCAGGGAGTCATAAAAACATTATTAAAACTATTAATACCATTTTATCATTAATTTAAAGGTTTTAAAACATGAATGATGAGTCCATTGAGTAGGTTCTATTTTTGTATATACCATGACTCGAATACTTCATTCTTGATATGAATCACCTAAAATATATTTGTTAAACTTTTTAATAAATATATTACCCCCTTTAAATGAAGTTTTATCCCTTAAACTACCAATCCATTTTCCCAAAATATAAACCTACAATAATAAATATTATATCAATGAAAAATTTAAATAAAAATAAGATAAAAATTATTGTTGAATTAAAAATAATATAATAATAAAATAACTAAGAAGAAAGATTAAAAATTCATCACCTAGAAAGAAATAATAGAAATATTCTTTCCTCATGGTGTTTCTATTTTTTAATAGCTATTTTTCTTGAACATCACGTTCATTAGCTCATTAGAGTGTTTTAAAAAGATAAAATTGTTAGGTTTAACCAATTCTAAATTTGATGTTCATTCGATAGGTCTCTAATTAACTTTAATAATATTTTCACGAATCTCTGAGTAGGTAACCAAAATCCAGACATCTATAGTGTTTATAGAAAAAATAAAAATCTATATAGGCTCAGTAATGTCCGTTTACTAAAACTATATATTATGTTTGTTCAAATTAAGTAATGTAATATTCAAGATACATAACGAAATCCTATAATTATTCTTTTAGTACATGTTATTTTTATTCCCCCAATTCTTATAGAAACTCCACTATAAATTCAATAAGCATCCAATACACGTTGTTTTTAGCTTAATATTTTTCTTCAACTTCATTTTCATCATTTTTATATTTCATTTGTTTGGCCTTGGAAGGTTTTTGTGGATAAAACCGACATGTGGAGAGACCCAAATATTATTGAAAGAATATATAGGTTGTATACACATGGAAAAGATTATTTTTTTTCCTAAGGCATCAATTTTTTCATTTGGGATTTCAGTGGTGAGGGTACATTCTAAATAGAAAATTTTAATTTTTTTAATAAGGCATACCTAAGGATTGTCTATATGCTTTTAAATACTATTGGATGTCTCCTCAATGTCTTATTCATTATTAGATTCTTCATTTGATTCACCACATTTTTACTTAGTAACATTTTTCATTATCTCTAAATCAATAAATTCAAATTTGAAATTGAAATCAAATTTGTAGAGTCTTATATCATCATCTCATAGGTATTTATAAGATCCAAGTTTTTCTTATATATTTTCAATTCTCTCTCATGGTTTGTTTATTTCATGTGAGGGAACAATGATCTGAACAATGAAATTATCATGTTCATTCAATTGAAAATTATTTTTTCCAAGAAAAACAAAAAATTCCATAGTGTTTCAAGGGATACTAAAAAAGTTAAATGAAAAACAAATGAAAAATTAATTAAAGAAAAAAGAGAAAATAAAATTATTATCCTAACTATCAATTCAAAGTATTCTCTTACCTTTCCTCCAGTAATAGTACTAAAAAATTGTTACCTCACTTGAGAATCATTATTTCAGTAATATATATTGTGTTTTTAAATTTGTAAATAATTAATATAAAATTATTATATCTATAATTTACTCTAGTATTTTTAATTATTGTGGTTCATCCATTGAGGACAGTTTTGGGAATATAATAAGTTTAATAACATAGCCCTATGCTAAGAGTGTTTATAGAAATGATATATAAACTACCAAGAAAGTAATTGTAGATATATATTGAGAGAAATACTAAAAATAAGAAAACCAATATATGATATTTGTGTTAATGAACTAGTGTATGTTTATTTAAAAGAATCAGTCGTGTTATTATTAAAAATATGACTAAGTCAGACCCTTGGACTTGATGATCTCTCTATCTCATAATCTCTAATTTTCTAATAGTCATATACTTCTCTCACTATTAGTAAAGTTAAAATAAAACCAAATTTAAATATAAAATTCAATCACAAAAAATAGTCATGAAATTTCCTAGTTATAAAATTTTATTTATATGACACTCCATTAATCGACACACAATGGTAATATAATGAAAAATATGGATGATAGAGAAGGAATAGTGTTGGAATGTAAAATTTTAAAAAGAATTAACTATAAAATTAGTACTTATACTAGTGTTATTAACCTTAAAACAAAATCATGGCCTAAAAGCAAAACACCCCCAAATGCTATCCATTTGGGGTTAGAAAATAAAGGGAAAATAAAAATCCTAAAATGACAATGGATAAGGCTTAGTGAAGGTCTTTGAATTAGTGAAACACCATTACCCTAGATTTTTTTCACCATCCTCCTTTTATAGAAGTCGATTCTTATCATATCTATAGGTGATGTTTCATCATGAGGGTGGATTTAATATGATAAAATTTTCCATTAAATACTTCAATGTAATTCTTGGAAGTCCCAATTCAAGTCAACATGAAACCCCATGAATATTTCCACAAATCATATATTTAATTTTTTTTCTCCAAGATCTATCCATGAGTAGAGATTTCACAATGTGACGGTTGTGTCCTCATCTTTGAAACTTATTTTTAACAAAAATTCAATAAATGATAAGTCACTTTAGGGCATGAATGGATGTCACATATCCTCTATTCAACATGTCTTTGATGTTTCACATCATTACTGTAGAATTAATAATCGGAATTATTTTGTTAATTGGAATCTGGTTGTAAATTACTACCTTGAATTCCCGAATATGTATAGCCCAATACATTCACATCGTAAATGGAGATTAAATTCATTATTCATGACATTCCCAAAATCATCACATCATTTCAGCATTAATCCTCTAGTGTTGTGCTATGAAACTCATTTTCATCACTTCTTATTGATTTCCATCCAAAAGAAATCCTAAATTATATTCTACAGAATGAATAAAATTACAAATAAATTATCATAAATAACCATTTTAGGGGTTTGCTGGTGTGGGGTAGGTAACAGGGTCAAGTACCTAGGTCAAAATATTTATAATTATTTTTTTCTTTTATGATGTACCATGGTGGAAGTTGTAATGAACCTATTATTATATATAAAAAAAAGAAAAATTAGCATTATTAATTTAATATTGATTGAATTTTAATTTTAATAATATTTTTATTAAAATTTTCATTTAAATCCCCATATACATAAACTCGTTCTTATCCTCAAGAATAAAATCTAAACATATTCATAATGAAACCTCATCTTACTAATATTTAAATAGCAATATCAATAATATTAAATGATTTCTAATGTGGAATTAAATATTCATGAATAAAAGCATAATATTTAATCAACTCCTAAATTTTTAAAGAAAAAATTAAATAATATATTTTTCATCTTCACTTTTTAAGTAAATATGGCACTCCAATCATCTATTCTTATTTCTCAATCCATCATTAATGTTCATTGCAATTTTAGTTTACTTAATTTTTAATTATTTTCACTCATCACTCAAGGTAAAAATGTAAATAAAGTTTTTTACATACCTTGAATCATGATCCATACCATAGGAATGAAATGCATCTACTTTTCCACCAAATGAAAAAAACACAATTAACCATTAAAGATTCTTCATCAGGATCAAATTTCCCTAAGGCTTTAGGGATGGTGGGTAATGAGGTGAAAACAAGTAACCCACATAAATAAGTTTAATATTTAGTTAAAATTTCATGAAAATAATTAAAATATTGATGAAAAATTATCTATTCCAATTGAGAACATCATTTTTTATACAAAACTGACAATAGTCTTATGAAAAAAATTAATATTATGAATGATTTTTCCTATTATTTTTTTTAATTTTCTCCCTTTCCTAAATTTTTCTATTTTTCTTTTTTTTTTGAAAAAATAAAACATCCACCTCCTTAACCAAAATGATATCCCCATGAAACTAATTATAATAACTATGATAAAATCACTAGTCAAATAATAGTGACTTTTGAATTTCAGAATACACTACCCATTTTTCTAAAAAATATATTTCATCTCAACAATTTATTTTTATATTTTTCCGAGAGGGGTACAAAATAAAAATAACAAATTAAAACATGAAATTTTTCTATAATTCCCATGAAAACACCCATAAAATCTTTCCACAATCAAAACCCCCCTTCAATCATGTAAAACCCCACCCTAATAATAAATCATATAAGATCAAGAAAAATATCTATAGTTGGTTAGGAAAGGATAAGATAGTCTTGGAATGTGTCGATTATTTAACAAGTTTATTCACTGCTTCTATGAGATAAGTAAGACTAAATGTAAAAATGGGTATCAAGAAAACATTCATAGTAAGTTTAATTAAATCAACCATAATAATATTGAATTTTTACAATTGTATATTCAACAATATGTATATAAGGATCATGAAGAAAATATACCAATGTCAATTAAGAAATATACTCAATAAAGGAAGGAAAATATTAGAAATAAAATATATTCTCAAACTGGTAGCTTGTAAATGGAAAAATTACTCATGTAAATGAACACTAAAGAAAAAACAATTGATAGAAATTATAGATATTCAAAACATGGTAAATCATAAAAAAATTAATTTACATCAATTAAACAATTCCCCCAAATCAGGATTCATTAAATACAAATCCCTATATTTATACTAACTAATATATTTTTCCATTGACACATTCAAATTTATTGAAAATAAAATATAAATAATGTGAATATTGTTATTCTAAGTGAGCTTATATCTCCAAAATTAGTGATTAAAGAAAAAATACATGGTAGACCATGCAATTTCAAATTGAAACTCAAAAAATCATAATAATTTGGATAGTCATAAAAATAGAATTAAAACCATTAATCCCCTATTTTCATGAGGGATATGGTTCAAAAAAATGATTATTCCATTCAACATGTTCCATTCTACAAAATTCATAGTGTGATAAACTCTCTCATGGAATGAATCTCTAATATCCTCTTTAGTTAGAACTAATCTTCCATTGACGACCCCATTCAATAATGTACCATAACTTAAACTATTACTCCATTAAAATTTAATATTTACATTTAAAATTAAATAACATACCAAATAATAAGCTCCATTTAATGAAGCCCAAAAAGAGAGAAGAATCAAAACTAAATTAAAAATTTAAAACATAAAAAATTCATAGGAAAATTAACAATTAAGATCATAGAAGGAAACAAAAAAACTAGGATTGATTCAAAAAATATACCCTCTTTTTATTATCATTTATATCAAATGTTACCTTGCTTAGCTATTTTGAGTGTGTTAAAAAACTAACATATATGGGATTAATGAATTCTAAATTTAAATTTCATCTTGTATGTATATTCTCCACTTCCTGAAAAGAAACTTGAAACTCTGAGGAGGTGACCATAATCTTGATAACGTAAGTGTTTTTAGGGAAAAACTAAAAATCTATCTAGACATGGTAATTCCATTTATCATCAAATATAGGATATATTTTTTAAAACTCTATAATGACCTATTTGAGTTCCACAACCAGCTTCTCAATATATTTTTTTATACTTATTCTTCTTTTTATTCAACAAAATCTACATAGTTAGTGTGGATTTCAATAGTCTCAACATTTCCCTCTTCCATATGATATACTTTAAGATATTTAATAAATTAAATTAATATTCAATCGAATTCATCTCCTCTTTATTTTTTGATTCATATTCAGATTCATCTTTCTTTTCATTCTATTTTGCATCCTTTGGTTTTGACTTGACATGTAATTGATGGAGAAACCAATATTTGTAGTTCCCTAGATATTTTTAATGGATTTTTATGATTTCTATACCTATAAAAATATCTCTTTTTCATTTTATAAGACTTCTTATTTTTAATAAATATGATTAGTTTTTGGGTTCTTTCTAAGTCAAACAATTTTTCTTAAATAACAAGGGTTACCTTATGTTTGGATTTAAACATAGGAATGATCTCAAATGCCTTAAAAATTTCTGCTTCATTATCAAATTCCTCCATTGTGTCATCAGTTTCTTCCTCGACCACAATTTCTATTTAACATAAATATTTTAACACCTCCTTGAACATGAATTTTAGGGCTCCGAGACTTTCCTAGTCATCAATCAATTATAGTTTCAATTGATTTTTTCTAAATGTTTTGGATCATCTATCAATGGATGTCAATTTTATATGAAAAATCCATTACAAGAATGATGATATTTTCATTCTGTAACATCCCAGGTAAACAAAGAATATGAAAATTTTGAATTTATTAATATTTTTAAATTAATTATAAATTTTACTTTAAAGGGGATTCTATGTTCGATGGAAAACCCGATACACAAAAATGAGTTTTTTTGAAATATTACTTTGCACAATAAAAATATAATATTATTATTTTAAATGGTAGTTAATGCATAGGCGTTTTATTGACAGGAATGAAAAAAACTAACTATAACATGATTATAAATTTTTGTTAATTTTTTTTACATTTATCCAATAAAAGTTAAAGGCTTAAAATGTGAGTGAATTTAATTTTAAGCATAATTTACTTTAAAAGGTTGATTTAACAGCTTTTAATGGAGAACCCTATTTAAATATAGTTTTGGTCAGTTTTATATGTACTATTTGACAAAATAAAATTCTTCTTTAGAATCAGGACATCAAAATTCACTTTGGGTAAAATTTTGGTATTTTTCTGATAAAATTCGATTTTTGATGAATAGTGGAAAATACTATATTTTAATTCAAAACTATGTTTTAATATAATTTATTTATTTGGTTTGATTATTTTTTTAATTGGTTTTAAAGTTTAATTATATTGTATGTTTACTATTTAATCCAATGTTGGTCATTGGAAGAAATTTCACATTGAAATTGGGCATAAATAAGTGTCAATATTTTGATAGTTATTATTTCTTAAAAACACGGTTTTTTGTTTTGACAACGGGAATTAATTTTAAATTAATTAATCCAAATTCTATGTTTTTAATTTGGTAAAATAGACATAATTTTTGAATTTTTAATATCAAATATATCTTAGGCTAAATTTTGGGTATTTTTATGAAAAACTTCAATTTTTGATGAATAGTGAAACCACTAAGTAGTAGTTAAAAATCTAACCTTTTCATTTAAATGAAATTTACCGCTTCTGTGAATTAAATTTAAAAAATCTTACATATATGGTTATTATTATCACGTAAAATTTTGGTCAATAAAATGAAAATATTTTTTGGTGAATAGTAACTTTGCACTTTTATTTACCGCGGTTAAAGGTAAATAAAGTAATTCAAGGTAAAAAGAATATCATAATAATAAGAAATAACGTTAATACTTGTCCAAACCATACTATATGAGTCATGGAAATCCATGGGATTCCTTGTGTCAATTTTAGGACCCCATGGAGCCACTAAAGAGTTATAATAAAACTTTATACGAATTAATTTGAAGTAAAGACAAAAATGACATAAACAAATATCCTTTAGTAAATTAAATTTTACATAGGGTCATATAAGTTATCATTTAAACTATAAATATTATTTGGAAATTTAACAAAATTTCCTACATCAGGGTAATTTTTTTATAATTTTTCGACATCAAGTAAATAAAATTTTTTATGACACAATAATGATGAAGTGTTACCTCATTAATAAATGATATAAATAAATAAGATTATAGATATTAAAATAATATCCGAAACCTGTCCAATTATTATTGGATGATTTTATTTAGACCATTAGTAATTTTATCTTCAACTTTAATAAGTCTTTTACCATTTGAAACTGAAAATAATTATATAATAAAATAATATTTTCACACTTTGCTAAACAGCACCTCCTCCCCCTTATAAAAGGACACCACTTAAAACCCATTACTCACACCTCCCAAGCCCCTTGGCTCATCCAAAACTTGACAAAATAAGATCTCAAGATCCCTCTGTTTCTCCTAGAATCATTAACATATGAAGAAGGCATTTTAAAAAGTCATTTTGGTTCAAACCAAAGGGAGATACCAGATTTAAAGGTAACTTCTTCTCTTAACTTATTTAGTTTTATTTTCCTTCTCCAACCCCTAAAATATTTTTAATCCTTTATTTTATAACAAAAACTATATAATAAATATACTATGTTGTATTTATGAGAAGGATTCAAACTATACTTACATGCACCTAGATATAATGTTTAAATAACATACTGTTTCTCTGGACGGCAAACTAACGCCTCACGAAACGATGATTGTTCTGTCATCTCCTACCACCACTTATGGTGGAAATTATGAAGGAAATGTATTTAAATATGATATATATTATGTTTTTGTTTTCTTTATTCTTATTTATTTTTCATTTATACCATACCGTTATGATTTCCATTATGGGTAAACGCGATAATTTCAAATGAGGAAGTGCGGACTACCACCCCCTCTAAGTGATATGACTTTTTCATGCCATACGTGGGACATTTAAAGGATGGAGTAAAAAAAATATATTATATTATACTATAATTATAATATACCTATATATCATTATGTTTTCATTCCATTAAATATGAAATCTAAATGAAATTAGCATTCATGCATACGTACGACTTACCGTCTCCATGAACGGTGCATTTCATTTCTTGCCTCTAAATGTTAATCGTTTCAAAATCCTGAAAATATATTCCAAAACAAAATTTTCCCATTATCATTGAAAATTAATTATATATAACTTCCATATATCATATTATAAAACATACAAAATAAGTTGATTAAAATTGAAATTCATATATATCAAAATATTTTAAAATTAACATGACATGTTATGTTTTATATTCAAAATTTTGGTCTCCAATACAATGTTTTGGTTCCAAGACCCTATATGAATCCTGGGAGGGGTGAATCAATGTGTCCTTCAATTAGAAACCATTTTTGTTAATAAATTAAATAAATGTACTTTTACCCATTCTAGATAATATACATATCTAATATATAGATTAATAATAAGAAAATACAAATACAAATAAAGCAATAAAGAACAATGAAACAATGATTTTACTTGGGTGACTAAAACATGAAACATACAAAGATCATACAACAGGTAGTGGTAATGTTGTCTAATATTCATTAACCACTGTGTGAAGACAATATTATTATATGATCACTATATTTCAAGTCTCACGGGCTATATAAAATGTTGAGGGATTTCACACTAGACACATAAGTGATAAAAACTTTTCTTCCCTCTCTAATCAATTTTTTTAAGAGATAAATTAATCATCTTATAGACACCTAGGTCTCATCAAGATTAGTATATTTCAATTGATATACTTTTTAATCAATTCCAAAATTAGTACTTCAATAAATTCTGAAAAAAATTCTTCTAACATCAATATATATAGATAGATAACCCTAGTACAATGGTTATTAATTTTTCATCCATGAATTTCTTCCTTCAAAAAAGGATATGTATGGTGAAATCATCTTGGTTGGATATATTCTAGTGTTATCACTAATATCCACAGTAACATTGATTTTTTATACAAAAATGAAAATTAAATAGTTAATTGGAAAGGTAATTGATAGTTTTCATCATCACACATTCTCATCTTTCTTTAAATATTTCAATGATACAAAATTAGGGGTTTTCATCAATTTTCAAGTATGTTTCCTTGTTACCCATCCAATTTTTATTTATCTCTCTATATCACCCTTGTGCTCTCTATATATCACTATATGTGTGTGTGTGTCTTAGATTTTCTTCCCCCTTTTACAGTTTCTCTTTTTCTTCTCATATGAATATTTTCAATGATATCGAAACAAAATTTTATAAAATCAATATATAATAATTACTCGAATTTATTCTTTAATTATCAACATTCATTACATAAAATTAGGAAATATAAATTTCTATTTAATTATCTAGTAATCTGAAATATATATATGTTTAAATGTCTATGATTATATCCATTTTAATCTCACATGAAAATTTATCTAGAATATTTTCATTGGTTTCTATAATTTTATAAGTCATTATTCAAAAAATTCACTTCATTTATGAAATATCTTGGTAAATTTTTCCAATATTAACCAAACCCACATATATATCATGAACTTAAAATCTAACTTATTTAAGATTCTATAAACATTATTCAATATTATTTAGATACAACCCTTTATCTTCAACACTTACATGTCCTGGTAAAAAATAGAAACTCGCATATGCATAAAATCTTCAACAATACTCATTATTATATAGCTAGTTCATATTCAGGTAAATCATAAAACATATTCTATGTATTGGTTTCTCATATACAATACCAATTTTCATTTCAATTTAAATATATGTTAATGTGGAATCATCAATTATATGTTACACCGCTAGTTGTGACATTTATTCAAATATAAATAGATAGTTCAAACATAGGATCTCACTTATGTAGTAAATATCCAATATTACATAGTTTATAAATTTTTGAAATTTTATTTATATATATTGAAACCCATTCAATGAAAAAAATTAATCTCTTAAATTACCATATTGGTATTATGACATTTTCCCTCACATAAATTAACAATTTTTAAAGATCTATTAAATATTTTTCTTATTTACGTAGTCTTCCCAATTTAGTTAACTTTATGTAAATCCTTGAAACTATTAAAATAAATTTATTTCATATTGTGGTTTATTTTCTTTTAGACATTAAATATCATTATTTCTATTAGGCATAATTTTCTTCACTAAATAAATATTTCATAAAACTAATTCTAAGTTACTAATAAATTTTTGCAAAAAAATGATTTGAGTTTAGAAAATATTCAATTATAAATATTTTACAACATTTCAAAATATATAGATGTTATTAATAATAAATAAGTAATCTTAAAAAAAAATATGATCATTATTTGAGACCTGAACCCATGCATCAACCCTAAGTTCCACTATATTTGGACTAGTCTTCATTTTTAATTAATTTACTAGTCAATACCTTAAACATTCAACTTGAAAAATAGAAATCATAAGTATGAATCATAAAATATAAGATAATTAACTCATATATATTACATCCAGTTTAATTCTCATGGTCCTCATACCATACCTCATTCAGATATCGAATCATAACCCTCATATAAATAAATATCTAGAGAATGGACCATGTATTCTTTTCTCAGAAGAACCCCTACACCTTACGTAGCCACAAGATTGATAATTATCACCCATATCACCATGGGAAACCAATAGAAATCCAATTTCACTCCTAAACATGGGTATCACAATGTGACACATTCATTGAGCGATAAAAAGTTATATCCTCAAAAGCATAATGTTTATTTTAGTCGAATGAGATCTTCCTAATTATCATATCTTCCAAATTATTTTCAATTTACCCAAAGGTTTCCTTAACCAAATTACATATTCTCATCTAAGTCCCAGTATGTGAGACATACCTGGATATGTATTAAAAATTTAATAACCACTAACATCATTCATGATCTCAACCCTTTGAATATTATTCATTTAGAACCATCAAAACACATTCCAATCATCCTTGAGAACACAAGTTATATCTCATAAAAAATAAATAAATTAATTATGAAAATTTATAATTAATTTATATTTTTAATTCAAATTTTCATTATTGTATTAATGATTACATGATAGCATAATGATACCAAAATCTTATGAAATATCTTACCAAAAGTCCATGGAATAATAAAAGTCTAATTAAGATTAAATTCTAAAAATACCAAATCAAATAATTAGAGAATCTAATGTAAAATTGATAAAAAAAATATTTTTCATAAGGTTTTATACCTTTATCAAAACCTTGGGTGGTTTGGTATATTCATTATAAACATGAATCCTCTAGTTATCTCATAATGAATCCCCATCCCATCAAATATATTTGAAAATTATATATGAAAATTTAAAATAAATTCCTAATATAGAACCAACCAAATCATAAAAAAACTCATAATATGTGGAAAAAGAAGAAAATAAGAAATTATAACCTTAAAATATCATACAAAATTTCACTTAAAGAACATAGATCAAGGGAAAACATTTGAGAGGGAGAGGAAAATAATGTTAGATACCCACCCCAATCTATCAATATATATGGGAGAAATCTATATGGGTGTTATATTTAAACCCTATAATGTACTAAAAATTCCCCTATTAAATAATTATATCAATCTTTCGTTACATGTTGGGTTCCTATCAAGTACTCAGTGTCAACTAAGTACCCCCTCAATAGCCATTTCTCGTTAGTGGCTTTTCCAATGATATATTCCAACCCCTAAGAAGTTCACCATTCTCTATATGCTTCAATATAATGTTCATGGAGGTTTGTAATGTATCACTTCTCTGAAAAAACCCTCTTAAAAACTCTAAAATTCCATAAATTACCTCTAATTTCTAAAAACATACAAAAAACCATACAATAGTTAATACCCAATTTCAAATAATTCAATATATATCCATAAAATAAAATATATATTCATGTTTATTCCTATAAATGATTTTTATTCTTTTATCCCATCAAAAAAATAACTTAGTTTATTATAAACTACCCACAATATAGATTAACATACCAAAGAAACAATATCTTGTTTCCCTTGTGATTAATCCCACTCTATAGGGTTTGATACTATATCTTATTTCAAATTAAAATAAGATATATTCATGATAATTATTTAACAAAAATAGTTTAATTACCATTTCTCTAAGGACTATACACAATGATTCAAAATTGAAAAATATTTCTTCCTAAATGATGCATTTGAATCCAATTTAACCTGAACATAGTTGATTGTTACCACTTGATATAATATTCATTTTCATTAGGGATATTATATTTATAATATTATAAAACACGAAAAATCACTAAATATATTGTTAATTACTGTAGGATTTTCAAGTCCAAAGGTTAATCCATTGAGGATATATTGGAAACTGAAATTAACTAGATAAAATAGAGAAATGCTAAGAGTATCTTCCAAAATTAATTCTAACAAAAAAGAAATAATTTATATAGATATAGAGAGAAGAAAACATTAAAAAAACCAAGCATATGATATACATTATCATGTACAAGTTTACCTAAATGTAAAATAATCAATCTTATTGTTTTTGGAAATATGTCTATATTATTTTGTTGGTTTGGGTGATAAATCTCTCTCTCTCTCACTATCTCATAAAATCCATTTTTATAATGTTCATGTACTTTCATTCATTACTAAGAAATATAACCAAAATCCATATTTAAAAATATAATTTGATTGAAACCAATGGTTAAAGAGAAGGACTAATTCTAGATATTTCATTATAAAATACTCTATTTAATGACACACAATGATCAAATAATAAAAACCAATGAATAGATGTAAGGAATAAAATTGGAATGAAAGTTCCAAACATGAATTTACTATTAAAATAAAAATTCCCCTTATGTAAGTACAAAATAAATTAACACCCTCGAACAAGACATAGGTGTGAGAAAAGAAATTGAAAATAAAAAACTAATATAAATTGGGTAGATGGCCTGTTGAAGTGATCTATAGTGGTGAAACACCTCACCCGAGGCTCTAGTATCCATCCTCCTTTTGCAATGATGGCTTCCACCCTTATTTAATATCCTTTATTCATCATCAGGGTGGAATTAATTCCATATTTTCATTTAATAAATGTGTATAGGTTAGTCTAGAAAATCACTGGGAAACACAAAATGAAGCTCCATCAAGAGACCAAAAAGTTGGATCTATAAACAAATTGTTACTTCCAAGTAGTTGATTACAATAGATATTTCATAGCATGACAGGGGAAGATCCTTCTTCGAAACATCTTTTCCTTGAACATCCAAAGTGAGAAAAGGCACATAAAGGAATGAATGTGAATTAAATCTCCTTTATCCTTCATATATTCAATATTCCATGTTGTGAATAGGGAATTTAAAAAAAAGTAATATGTCATGTTTAGACTCAAGATTTGAAAGGTACCCATTAATTTTGGAGTATCTTTATCTTGACTCATTCATGCCAAGAGTGTAGATCTATATCCTAAATCATTATAATCCTAGATTCTTAATTTATTTCTATATTCAATACTCTATTTTCATGTTGTTCCATTCAATTTAATCTCTACTTATTGATTTCCCTCTAAATAGAATACAATAATCTCCTTCCACTAAATGAATAAAATCATAAATGCATTGGTAAAAATAATCTTTTTTAATTCCAAAAACGGTGTATTTTATATAATAAAACATATAATATTTGTAGAGATTGAATCAACCCCACATAAAATCATAATCTTTCTTAAGAATTAAATATCACCATATTCACAAATAATCTACATCCAACCAGTAGTTAAATATCAATATCATCAAAATAAATGATTTTTATTGGATAATTAAATGTTCAATAACCACATTAAAAAATTTCATTATGTCCTAACATTTCATAGAAATAAGTCAACAAAAATTTTTACTCATTGTATTTTTATGTGTCATGCCTCTCTTTTATTCCATTAATAGTTACCAATTTATTATTAAAGACCATTACAATTGTAATAAAACTTAATCTGAATTATTTTCCCTCACCACTTATGGTATAAATGTACATATTATTTTTCTATTACATATAATAAAGTTCTATACAACAGCATTGTAATGAATTTTTTTTCTCCACCCAATAGAGTCAAATATAATAATTAATAATGTGGTTTTCAACATTATGATCAAATGGTAATGAAATTTTTTTCTATATAGGTAATTATGTAAAAATAATTATATATTAAAAGGTGGTTAAAATCTAAATAATATTACATGATAATCAATAAAATCAGAATGAAAATTCACCTATCAAAGTTACATCAACCATTCCCACCAAAATTCAAAGTAGTCAGATGAATTAATGCATAAAAAGAATGATTCACCCTATTATTCTTTTCTCAATTATTTTTCACTTTTTTTGATTATTTTAATGTTAATCTCAAGAAAATTTTTCATCCCCTACCCATCTCTAAAATGATCTCTTTAGGGAACCAATTTTAATAGTAATGATAAGAGTATTTTCCAAATATTGTTGAATTTTCAATTTCCTAATACAAATCAATTTTTTCAATTTTTTCTTTATTTTTAATAGATTTTCTTTCTATATTTATTTTTTTCTATGATTCATAAAAAGAAGAAAACAAATGAATTACAATCATGAATTTTTTTCACAATTCCCATGGAAACACGCCAACATATCTTCTCAAAGATAATCATCTTCACTAACCAAGTAAAAACCCTACCCCACACATAATCATATGAATATCATGAAAAATACTCTATGTAGGGTATGAAATGATAAGATAGGGTTGTAATATGGCTATTATTTAACAGCGATATTCATGGATTCTATGGGATAAATTGGATTCCATATAGTAGTGGGTCTCGAGAAAAATGTCTTAATAAAAAAATACCTAAAACATATTAAAAGTGTTTAACTAAAAATTTAACATTGACAAGATACACAAATTTATCATGAAGTAACAATGCATAAGTATATCATGAAACACTTCAAGAAAGGAATGGATATATTATTCTTATAAAATATTTTCACGACCTGTCCTCGGGGCCCGTGCCGTTACTACCCCAAGCCCACCTTCCATAGGCCAGGGGCTGGTGACTAGAACCAAAGGCATAAATCAGATACAAAGGGAAGGCATTTCCTTTATAAAAGTAATGAAACAAAACAGATTACGCAACCGAAGGAAGAACTAAGTAATATAGAATACAAAAGTAAGTGATGAAAGGAAAGGGGATAAAAATACAAGCTTAACAGGAAGTACAGTACAACTGAAAAGATAGTACAACTGTAATAAAGTAAAACAACAACCAATGAGTCATCCTCTAGGAATCCCACCATACAGATGTCCTCCTTAGCACCTCGGGTCTAGCCGTCTACTCCATGTACATCTCGCCAAGTGGTCCACCTCTGGGTACCATCTAGTTCCAAAAGCCTCCACCTCGATCGGTGTTGTCCGTCGTCTGCATCCAACACAACGTTGTGCGGGCATAGCCTGTGTAGGGGTGAGTATATGATACTTAGTAGGGACCTCGAGACCCATGAAGTTCTCCCAGAATCCACAAAAAATTAACCACAAAAGGAAAGATACAATCCCGAAGTATCAAACAACTCTACATAGGTATATGCCCATACATATACCTATGTTAACAATCTTAGATCAGCTCTAACTCTAGAGCCCAAGCACAACCCAGTCCACACAGGAAGTAAAGTCAATCACATCGATGATAATGATTGAAAGTCAAGGCTCATCTCACATAGGTATACATCTTTCATGTAGAGATAGAGATGATCATATGTAGTCACTGATTCATTTAAGTTGTTGAACCCATAGAGGATTCTAGTACAGTTTTCGTCACTTCCGAGCCCACAGAGGATTCCAGTACAGTTTTCATCACTGCCGAAGCCACAAAGGATTCTAGTACAGTTGTCATCACTACCGCACCCATGGAGGATTCCAGTAGAGTTTTCATCGTTGCCGAACCCACAGAGGATTCCAGTACAGTTGTCATTGCAGTCGCAGCCAGCTCTAGGGTTCCCGAACACATCACGCTTGATTCTGGGAGGGTCTTCTTCTCAAGAAAATGGGTCTATACATCAAATACCACAAAGTTCAGAGTTGATCTATCTTTAAATTTCTTCTCGTCAAAAGGAACCCAACGCGACATACAACGTGTCAATCGGAAGCCCGGTCTAAGAGATATTGTATTTTCCGTTCCAGGGGCCCAGTTGGAAATACGCTCGTTCCAAAACCTGGTTGTTTCCCAAAGTTGTCTAAAACTCACATAGAGTATTGAAAAAGGACCACTTCATCCCGAGGGTCCCAATGCCGCAGACAGTGCGTCGATCAAACGCGCGGTCTTTAAGTTATTCGCATTTAAGCGTAACGGGCCCGACCCGTTAAGCCTAGTGGGCTGGCGGGCAGCCCGACCTGGTTCGGCGGGTCCGACCCCGCAGAGGGTTAGACTGGACCGAGAGGGGGTGCCGCGGCGCGGCGCGGCTGGCCGAGCACTATGGGGGGGGATCTCCCAAACTGGCGACGCCGCCCTCCTGTTCGGCCTGACGAAGCTGACCGTCTTCCTAATGAGAGCAGCCCACATGGGCGGGTCGCAGTCCTTCGACACGACACCTGCGTGTGCCACAGCCCCTTCATCTTGGCCAACTGACGAGCTAGATAGTTCACCACCAAAGCGGCCCGCAGAGCGTGGGACGCGGTTCTCCACAGCGTGACGCCCCTTGTGGAGACGTGGTCTCCCTTCGGCCCGACTAGATTTAGCCAGCCTGTTCCCCTTCGGCCGAGCGGCCCGTGGTTGCGGGCCACAGTTCTTCAATATGCAGCAGCCACCTTTTCTCGTCACCACCTTCCCAACATGGTCTCCATCGCAAATAAAACATACTATAGAGGGTCGTCGGGGCTGTATTCATTCGGCCTGCGTCCTACGCGTTAGGCGATTTCAATTAGCTGATGAAAAGTCAAAAAAATTCAACAAAGAACGGGTTACAAATTATTCACCTAAAATTTTACAAACCCCTACCTCGAAATAAGGTTCACGGTAGTTGGGCGTCGCGGAAGACGACATCGCGGGGAGACGGCGTCAACTCGTTGACATCAGAGAAGGAGTCGAGGATGGCGCGTCGTCGACATTCCTTGCAGATGGCTCATTCTCCTTTTTCTTGTCCAAAGATGGAAGGAGATGATCGATGTTCTTCAGTGGTTCTTCATTGGGAGGACGATGTTCTTCATTGAAGAATGAATCTCTTCTAATTCTATGAAGGTTCCCCCACCAAAAATATTTTCTATCCAAATTTTAAAAATAGACTTCTCCAACTTTAATGAAATGCGAACCAATTCAAAATAATTCAAAAAGAATTATTGACACCCAAGTTAATTAAAGTAGATTATCTCTTTGGGTTGGCACAATTTATGAGAGGCGGTGGCCTCATAAATGCTTGGGAGGTGGATAGGTTCAACCGTAATGAGGGGAGGAGTTAAAGGGATAAAGGGAAGACGAAAAGGTTAGGGCTAGTGTGGGCCCCACCTCACAAATATCCTCTCATGGGAGGTTATGTGGGTGTGGGACCCACCTCTTACTCCCCTTGGGAGAAAAAAACTAACATCCATAAATAAAATTTTGTACTACAAATTTTATTTATTTTATTCTTAATCCCCAAAAATTAACTCTCAACCCGCATAAAATGCAACAGTGGTAAAGGTCCCCTTAAGCGAATACTGGCACTGTGAGTTCATTGATGTCCTCAAATTTCAATTCCGAGCCCCGATTCAAAAGATAGAAAAACCCGCACGTAAGTTTAATGAACGCACCCAAACAAAACTTCATAAATTGATTCCGGGCACTCCGGGCCACGGAATTAAGTGCCCTTAGAAACCACAGACTCGTAAAATCCCAAAGTATTTAAGAAAAAAATTTCCGTGAAATTTACGGTTCTTTAAATTACTACCACCTCGGGACTTTACATTTTTATAAAGATACAACACACACTAGGGAAACAAATGGGGTGATGATCTCGCATTTGAGCCTCCCGCTCCCAAGTGCTCTTCTAGAGGTTCATGTGTTGCCAGCGAATGTGCACCAGAGGAATCGACCGTACACGTATGACCTGCTCCTGCCGATCCTCGATCTCCACCGGGACCTCCGTGAATGTCGCCCCATCATTGATGTCCAGCTCCCCAATGTTGATGATGTGGGTCAGGTCATGCACATATTCCCACAGCTGTGATACGTGGAAGACGTCATGCAGACGGTGCAAATTCCCAGAAAGTTAACCTCTCGAATCCAGAACTAGCACCTCGAGATCTTACCATAAAGATGGTAATCTCGGAGTGTATCCAGTACAACCCACTAGTTGTAGGTGTGCTCCTCCTCAGTAGTAGAGTAAATCAGTACGTCGTCGATGAAGACTATGAAAAAACGATCGAGGTAAGGATGGAAGATCCTATTCATGAGATTCATGAACACTGTTGGTGCCTTGGTTATGCCGAAGGGAATTACCAAGAACTCTTAGTGGCCATACTGACACCTGAAGTCCATATTATGCACATACTTCACTCGAACTCTGAGAAGGTGATAGCTTGACCTGAGGTCTATCTTTGATAACCATCGTTCTCCCTTGAGCTGATCAAAGCGGTCGTCAATTCTCGAGAGTGGGTACTTGATCTTCACGGTCACCTGATTCAGTCAACGGTAGTTGACACACAGTCGTAAGCTCCCATCTGCCTTCTTGGAGAACAAATTTGGAGAATCCTAGGGTGAAACACGGCGTCGGATAAATCCATTTCCCTGCAAGTCCTCCAACTGTACCCATAGCTCAAGAATCTCCGTTGGAGCCATCTGATATGTTGGAGTAGATATCGGTGTTCTCCTGGGGTACAGGTCAATGTATAAGTCTACCTCTCTGTGAGGAGGTAGTCTTCTAACATCATCAGCAAAAACGTCCGTATACTGATCCACCACAATAGGAAATCTCGGACTCCGCACACCAACTGCTCCAAGGATGAGACTAGCCAACAGATGTCTGATCAGCTTCCCTCTCCTCTGCGAAAGTCCATCTTGCGCTGCAAAGGCTCCCTTCTTGCCAGTGAAGGTGAACCTACTTCCATACGTGCAGATACACTGCCTATTGTGCCTAATACAGTCGATCTGAGCATGGACTGTAGACAACTAGTCCATACCCAAGATGACATCGTATGATCTCGACGCCGCTACAAGACGATCCTAGCCGAAGATATAGCCTCCTAGAGAAAGCTCACACTACCGGAACCAGTGCTTAATCGTGGAGTCTGTTACTGTAGAAGTCTCTAGCCATAAGGATTGAGCCAACGGCTCTGTTGGAATCTTCGAGCTCCGAACAAGGGCATTGACAATAAATGAATGAATCACACCTATGTCTATAAGTACTCCAGCAAGGGTGGAGTAGACATAAATAGTACTTCGAATCATCTCAAGTTCACCGTGGTCATAGGCCTCGACTGCCTTGAGATGAGCCTGCCTCTGTCAGCTAGCTCCCTATGGCCTGGGTGGACCTCCTGATAGTGGTGGTTGTAGAGCCTTGAAACATCGTCCACCACCCGCTGCTCGATAAGCTACTCTACATCATCCTCCTACTCCGTGTGTACCACCACGGTCGAACCTCTGCCTCTACCTAGGAGGTCCCTCTACTGTCTTCTACTCGTCCGCATGGCGGGTCGGGTAGTCCCAAGCCATGTGACCCTGCCTGCCGCATGCATCGCACTGCCTGCTCCTCGTATAGCTGGCTCTGTTCTGTGTGACCCACACAACAGAACCTGTATCTTGAGGTTTCCCACCTGATCGCCTAGTCCACTTGGACCTCTATGACATCTGTCTACTTCCAGCTGTAGAAGACTCTACTACTTGTCGCCCTGTGGAGGGTCTCGCCGCAGGAGTCTTCTCAGCAATAAAACTCTCTACTAGAAGATCTCTCTCCAGCACCCCCGCCTGTGTCGGGATGCTGAGGGGAATCATCAAAGCTCTGATATCATGCCTGAGTCCCCGCTCGAAGGTCCTGGCCCTGAAGAAAGGGTCCCGTACCATATACGTGGAGTATCGTGTGAGTTCAGTAAACCTCACTGAGTACTGATCTACTGTCCTTCTTCCCTTCCGCAGATTAGGTAACTCCTGGATCTGCCCCGCACGTAGGGTGGTGGGAAGAAACTCTGAGCGGAAGAGACTCTCAAAGTCTTTCCAAAGTAGATATGCCTCTTTGTGAACCTGGAGCATCAAGCTCCACCATCTACCTGCTGGTGCATGCAGGAGACTCGCAGTAAGGATCAACATAAGATCAGATGGTGTCCCTACTAATATGAAAACCCTGACGACAGCCTCTATCCAATCTTCGGCTACTTGTGGGTCTGTCTCTCTGCAAAAACTGGTCGGCCTTTGTCACTAAAACTTGGGAAAAACACTCAAGAAGTGTGAACTCTCTGCTGCTGGAGCTGGTGGTATCGGTGGCTCAGCGGGTAGTGGTACCGCTGGTGCCTCCGCTGTGATGGGGCCCTGCACCGAGGCCTCGTCGCTCGGTGGGCTACCATCTTGCACATAACTCATAACCCTAACTGGGTGCCTTCATGGGTCTATCCTGAAAAGAAACAAGTGTGCCACGGTCAAACAGTATACCTGGTGAGATGACATAAAGCAATCACAAAGGAATATTTTTAAACACACATGCAATCAGTGTTTTCTTGCATCGAGTCTGAAATCAGAGGTTAGGGTCCTGGTGTATGGATACGTCGTCCGCCGCACGAACACTGGACTCCCTGGACTGATAACCACAATCAATACTCATAACACTATTGCTTCACAGAAAAGAATAATCAGAATCCTAAGTTCTATGGTAGAACTGAATCCTCTTATACCAATTTGTCATGACCCGTCCTCGGGGCCCGTACCGTGACTATCTAAAGCCCGCCTTCCATAGGCCAGGGGCTGGCGACTAGCATGGAAAGCATAAATCCATATAAAAATAGAAGTCATTTCCCTTATAAAAGTAAAGAAACACAAAATATTACGCAATAGAAGGAAGGAATATGTAATACATAATAAAAAAGTAAGTGCTGAAAGGAAAGGGGCCGGAAATACAAGCCCAACAGTAAGTACAATACAACTGAAAAGCTAGTACAACTGCAGTAAAGTAAAACAGAAAGCACTGAGTCATCGTTTGGGAATCCCACCTGAAGGGTGGGTATAGATGGCCTCCTCAGTATGTTGGGTCTGGCCATCCGCCCCGTGTACGTCTCACCAAGTGGTCCACCTCCGGGTACCGTCTAGTTCCACAAGCCTCCACCTTGATCAGTGTTGTTCGTCGTTTGCATCAAACACAACGTAGTGCGGGTATATCCTATGAAGGGGTGGGTATACGATACTCATTAGGGACCCTGGGACCCCTGAGGGTCTCCCAGAATCCATAAAGGATTAACCAAAAACGGAAAGTTACAATCATGAAGTATCAACCAACTCCACTTAGGTATATGCCCATACATATACCTAAGTTAACAATCTCAGTTCAACTCCAACTCTCGAGACCAAGAACAACCTAGTCCACATAGGAATTAAAGTCAAACACATCGATGATAATGATTGAAATTCAACACTCAACTCACACAGGTATACATATTTTGTGTAGAGATAGTGATGATCATATGTAGTCACTGATTCATCTAAGCTGTCGAACCCACGGAGAATTCAAGTACAGTTATCATCGCTGCTGAACCCACGAGGGATTCCAGTAAAGTTGTCGTCACTGCCGAACCCAGGGAGGATTCCAGTATAGTTTTCATCCCTGCCGAACCCACATAGGATTCCAGTACAGTTGTCATTGCAGTCGTAACCAACTCTAGGGTTCCTGCACACAGTACGGTCGATTCTAGGAGGGTTTGCTTCTCGAGCAAAGGGTCCGATACAGAAACTATCACTATGTTCAGATTTGATGTATCAAAAAGTTCCTTCTCATAAAAAAGAACCCAACATGATAGACGACGTGTCAATCTAACGCCCGGTCTGAGAGATATTGGCGTTTCCTTTCTAGGGGCCTAGTTGGAAATACGCTCGTTCCAAAACCCAAATGTTTTCCAAAGTTGTCCAAAACTCACTTAGAGTATCGCAAAAGGACTGCTTCATCGCGAGGGTCCAAATTCCGTAGACGGATCGTCAATCGGATGCACGATCTTTATGTTATTCGCATTTAAGCATAACGAGCCCGGCCCGTCAAGCCCGGTGTGCTGGCGGGTCGGCCCGACCTGGTTCGGCGGGTCCGACCCGGCAGAGGGTCGGACTGGCCCGGTGAATCATGCGGCCCGACCGGCCGAGCGTCTCGGCCTGGGGGGCTGAGCGGTGCGGGGAGGGGGGGGGGGGGGGTCTCCCGAGCCGGCGGTGCCAAGCGGTGCTACCCTCCTTTCCGGCCGGCCGAAGCCGACCATTCTTCCTAGCGCGAGTGGCCTGCACGGGTGGGCCATGGTCCTTCGGCACGACACATGTTGGTTTCGGGACCCCTTTATCCCGGCTGGCTGACGAGCAGGCCGGTTCACCACCGAAGCAGCCCATGGAGCGTGGGACGCGGTTCTCCGCAGCACAACGCCCCTTGTTGCGCCGTTGTATCCCTTCGTCCCACCAGGCTTTAGCCACCCGGTTCTCCTTCGGCTGAGCGGCCCGTGGTTGCTGGCCGTGGTTCTTCTGCACGCAGCCAGCACACGGCCACCACCTTCACTCATCGCCACCTTCCCAACATGGTCTCCGTCGCAAATAAAATAAACTACAAAGGGTCGTCGGGCCGTGTGCATTCGGTCCTCACCCTCCTCATTAGGCGGTATCTATTGGCCGATGACAAATCAGAAAATTCAACAAATAATGGGGTACAAATTATTCACTTAAAATTGTACAAACCCCTACCTCGAAATAAGGTTCACGATAGTTGGGCGTCGCGGGGAGACGACATCAACTCATTGATGTCAGGGAGGAAAGATCCAAGGATGGTACATCTTTGGTGTTCCATGCGGATGTATCCTTCTCCTTTGGCTTGGCCGAAGTTCGAAGGAGATGATCTTCGTTTTCGGTGGTTCTTCGTTGGGAGGACGGTGTTCTTCATTGAAGAATGAAGCTCTTCTAATTCTCTAGAGGTTCCCCCACCAAAAATATTTTCTATCCAAATATTAAAAATAGACTTCTCCAACTTTAAAGAAATTCCAACCAATTCAAAATAATTCAAAAAGAATTATTGAAACCCAAGTTAATTAATGTATATTAACTATTTGGGTTGGCACACTTTATGAGAGGAGGTGGCCTCAAAAATTCTTGGGAGGTGGAGAGGTTCCACCTTAATGAGGGGAGGATTTAAGGGGGTTAAGAGAAGATGAAAAGGTTAGGGCTCGTGTGGGCCCCACCTCACAAATATCCTCTCATGGGAGGTTACGTGGTTGTGGGCCCCACCTCTAACTCCCCTTGGGAGGAAGAAAACTAACATCCATAAATAAAATTGTGTACTACAAATGTTATTTATTTTATTCAAAATCCCCAAAAATTAACTCTCAACCCGCATAAAACGTAACTGCGGTAAAGGTCCCCTTGAGCGAATACCGGCGCTGCGAGTACATCGGTGTCCTCATATTTCAATTCCGAGCACTGGTTCAAAAGATAAAAAAACCGCACGTACGTTTATTGAACCTACCTGAAAAAACTTCAGAAATTGATTTCAGGCACACCGGGCCTCGGAATCAAGTGCCATTAAAAACTGCAGACTCATAAAATTTCAAAGTATTTAGAAAAAAAATTCCTTGAAATTTCTCTGTCTTTACAAATATATCAAGAATAGGAACAATTAATTGGAAAACTTACTAATGAAAATGCACAACAAGACAGATCAATTGAAATAAATTTATGAAATTGAAAACATGGAAAATATCAAAAAAATCCATTTACATCAATTAACTAGTTCCCCTAAATCATGTTTAATTACATCCAAATCCATATATCTATTGTCACTATTTAGTTATCCAATTTTAATTATTTGAATTTATTAGGAAACCAGTCAATATAATTTCATTATGATCATCCTATATGAGATTTTGTCTCATAGATCATCGAATAAAGTAAATATCTATGGTGGGGCATGAAATGTTAATTTCAAAATCAAATAAATATTTAAATTGTTACCAGGGAGTCATAAAAACATTATTAAAACTAATAATACCATTTTATCATTAATTTCACGGTTTTAAAACATGAATGATGAATCCATTGAGTAGGTTCTATTTTTGTATATACCATGACTCGAAAACTTCATTCTTGATATGAATCACCTAAAATATATTTGTTAAACTTTTTAATAAAAATATTACCCCCTTTCAATGAAGTTTTATCCCTTAAACTACCTATCCATTTTCCCAAAATATAAACCTACAATAATAAATATTATATCAATGAAAAATTTCAATTAAAATAAGATAAAAATTATAGTTGAATTGAAAATAATATAATAATAAAATAACTAAGAAGAATGATTAAAAATTCATCACCTAGAAAGAAACAATAGAAATATTCTTTCCTCATGGTGTTTCTATTTTTTAATAGTTATTTTTCTTGAACATCATGTTCATTAGCTGATTAGAGTGTTTTAAAAAGATAAAATTGTTAGGTTTAACCAATTCTAAATTTTATGTTCATTCGATAGGTCTCTAATTAACATTAATAAGATTTTCACGAATCTCTGAGTAGGTAACCAAAATCCAGACATCTATAGTGTTTATAGAAAAAATAAAAATCTATATAGGCTCAGTAATGTCTGTTTACTAAAACTATATATTATGTTTGTTCAAATTAAGTAAAGTAATATTCAAGATACATAAAGAAATCATATATTTATTCTTTTAGTACATGTTATTTTTATTCCCCCAATTCTTCTAGAAACTCCACTATAGATTCAATAAGCATCCAATACACGTTGTTTTTAGCTTAATATTTTTCTTCAACTTCATTTTCATTATTTTTATATTTCATTTGTTTGGCCTTGGAAGGTTTTTGTGGATAAAACTGGCATGTGGAGAGACCCAAATATTATTGAAATAATATTTAGGTTTTATACACATGGAAAAGATTCTTTTTTTCCTAAGGTTTCAATTTTTTCATCTGGGAATTCAGTGGTGAGGGTACATTCTAAATAGAAAATTTTAATTTTTTTAATAAGGCATACCTAAGGATTGTCTGTATGCTTTTAAATACTATTGGATGTCTCCCCAATGTCTTATTCATTATTAGCTTCCTCATTTGATTCACCACATTTTTACTTAGTAATATTTTTCATTATCTCAAAATCAATAAATTCAAATTTGAAATTGAAATCAAGGTTGTAGAGTCTTACATCATCATCTCATAGGTATTTATAAGATCCAAGTTTTTCTTATCTATTTTCAATTCTCTCTCATGGTTCATTTATTTCATGTGAGGGAACAATGATCTGAACAATGAAATTATCATGTTCATTCAATTGAAAATTATTTTATCCAAGAACAAAAAAAATTCCATAGTGTTTCAAGGGATACTAAAAAAGTAAAATGAAAAACAAATGAAAAATTAATTAAAGAAAAAAGAGAAAATAAAATTATTATCCTAACTATCAATTCAAAGTATTATCTTACCTTTCCTCCAGTAATAGTACTAAAAATTTGTTACCTCACTTGAGAATCATTATTTCAGTAATATATATTGTGTTTTTAAATTTGTAAATTATTAATATAAAATTATTATATCTATAATTTACTCCAGTATTTTTAATTATTGTGGTTCATCCATTGAGGATAGTTTTGGGAATACAATAAGTTTAATAACATAGACCTATGCTTAGAGTGTTCATAGAAATGATATATAAACTACCAAGAAAGTAATTTTAGATATATAGTGAGAGAAATACTAAAAATAAGAAAACCAATATATGATATTTGTGTTAATGAACTAGTGTATGTTTATTTTAAAGAATCAGTCGTGTTATTATTAAAAATATGACTAAGTCAAACCCTTGGACTGGATGATCTCTCTATCTCATAAAATCTAATTTTCTAATAGTCAAATAATTCTCTCACTATTAATAAAGTTAAAATAAAACCAAATTTAAATATAGAATTCAATCACAAAAAATAGTCATGAAATTTCCAAGTTATAAAATTTTATTTATATGACACTCCATTAATCAACACACAATGGTAATGTAATGAAAAATATGGATGATAGAGAAGGAATAGTGTTGGAATGTAAAATTTTAATGAGAATTAACTATAAAATTATTACTTATACTAGTGTTATTAACCTTAAAACAAAATCATGGCCTAAAAGCAAAACACCCCCAAATGCTATCCATTTGGGGTTAGAAAATAAAAGGAAAATAAAAATCCTAAAATGACAATGGAGAAGGCTTAGTGAAGGTATTAGAATTAGCGCAACACCATTACCCTAGATTTTTTCACCATCCTCCTTTTATAGAAGTTGATTATTATCATATCTATAGGTGATGTTTCATCATGAGGGTGGATTTAATACGATAAAATTTTCCATTAAATACTTCTATGTAATTCTTGGAAGTCCCAATTCAAGTCAACATGAAACCCCATGAATATTTCCAAAAATCATATATTTAATTTTTTTCTCCAAGATCTATCCATGAGTAGAGATTTCACAATGTGACGGTTGTGTCCTCATCTTTGAAACTTATTTTAAACAAAAATTCAATAAATGATAAGTCACTTTATGGCATGAATGGATGTCACATATCGTCTATTCAACATGTCTTTGATGTTTCACATCTTGAATATAGAATTAATAATCGGAATTATTTTGTTAATTGGGCTCTGGTTGTAAATTACTACCTTGAATTTCATAATACGTATAGCCCAATACATTCACATCGTAAATGGAGATTAAATTCATTATTCATGACATGCCCAAAATCATCACATCATTTCAGCATTAATCCTCTAGTGTTGTGCTATGAAACTCATTTTCATCTCTTCTTATTGATTTCCATCCAAAAAAATCCTAAATTATATTCTATAGAATGAATAAAATTACAAATAAATTATCATAAATAACCATTTTAAGGGTTTGGTGGTGTGGGGTAGGTAACAGGGTCAAGTACCTAGGTCAAAATATTTATACTGATTTTTTACTTTTATTATGTACCCTGGTGGAAGATGTAATGAACTTATTATTATATATTAAAAAAAGAAAATTTAGCATTATTAATTTAAAATTGATTGAATTTTAATTTTAATAATATTTTTATTAAATTTTTCATTGAAATCCCCATAAACATAAACTCGTTCTTATCCTAAAGAATAAAATCTAAACATATTCATAATGAAACCTCATCTTACTAATATTTAAATATCAATATCAATAATATTAAATGATTTATAATGTGGAATTAAATATTCATGAATAAAAGCATAATATTTAATGGACTCCTAAATTTTTAAAGAAAAAATTAAATAATATATTTTTCATCTTCACTTTTTAAGTAAATATGGAACTCCAATCATCTATTCTTATTTCTCAATCCATCATTAATGTTCATTGAAATTTTAGTTTACTTAATTTTTAATTATTTTCACTCATCAATCAAGGTAAAAATATAAATGAAGTTTTTTACATACCTTGAATCATGATCCATACCATAGGAATGAAATGCATCTACTTTTCCACCAAATGAAAAAAAACACAATTAACCATTAAAGATTCTTCAACAGGATCAAATTTCCATAAGGCTTTAGGGATGGTGGGTAATGAGGTGAAAACAAGTAACCCACATAAATAAGTTTAATATTTAGTTAAAATTTCATGAAAATAATTATAATATTGATGAAAAATTATCTATTTCAATTGAGAACATCATTTTTTATATAAAACTAACAATAGTCTTATGAAAAAAATGAATATTATGAATGATTTTTCCTATTTGTTTTTTTAATTTTCTCCCTTTCCTAAATTTTTCTATTTTGATATATTTTTTTTGTAAAAATAATACATCCACCTCCTTAACCAAAATGATATCCCCATGAAACTAATTATAATAGCTATGATAAGATCACTAGTCAAATAATAGTGACTTTTTAATTTCAGAAGACACTACCCATTTTTCTAAAAAATATATTTCATCTCAACAATTTATTTGTATATTTTTCCACGAGGGGTACAAATTAAAAATAACAAATTAAAACATGAAAATTTTCTATAATTCCCATGAAAACACCCATAAAATATTTCCACAATCAAAACCCCCCTTCAATCATGTAAAACCACACCCTAATAATAAATCATATAAGATCAAGAAAAATATCTGTAGTTGGTTAGGAAAGGATAAGATAGTCTTGGAATGTGTCAATTATTTAACAAGTTTATTCATTGCTTATATGACAAAAGTAAGACTAAATGTAAATATGGGTATCAAGAAAACATTCATAGTAAGTTTAATTAAATCAACCATATTAATATTGAAGTTTTACAATTGTATATTCAACAAGATTTATATAAGGATCATGAAGAAAATATAATAATGTCAATTAAGAAATATACTCAATAAAGGAACGAAAATATTATATATAAAATATATTCTCAAAATTGTAGCTTGTAAATGGAAAAATTACTCATGTAAATGAACACTAAAGAAAAAACAATTGATAGAAATTATAGAAATTCAAAACATGGTAAATCATAAAAAAATTAATTTACATCAATTAAAAAATTCCCCCAAATCAGGATTCATTAAATACAAATCCCTATATTTATACTAACTAATATATTTTTCCATTGACACATTCAAATTTATTGAAAATAAAATATAAATAATGTGATTATTTTTATTCTAAGTGAGCTTATATCTCCAAAATTAGTGATTAAAGAAAAAATACATGGTGGACCATGCAATTTCAAATTGAAACTCAAAAAAATCATAATAATTTGGATAGTAATAAAAATAGAATTAAAACCATTAATCCCCTATTTTCATGAGGGATATGGTTCAAAACCAAAAAAATGATGATTCCATTGAACATGTTCCATTCTACAAAATTCATAATGTGATAAATTCTCTCATGGAATGAATCTCCAATATCCTATTTAGTTAGAACTAATCTTCTATTGACGACCCCTTTCAATAATGTACCATACCTTAAACTATTACTCCATTAAAATTTAATATTTACATGTAAAAATAAATAACATACCAAATAATAAGCTCCATTTAATGAAGCCCAAAAAAAGAGAGGAATCAAAACTAAATTAAAAATTTAAAACATAAAAAATTCATATGAAAGTTAACAATTAATATCATAGAAGGAAACAAAAAATCTAGGATTGATTCCAAAAATATACCCTCTTTTTATTATCATTTATCTCAAATTTTACATTGATTAGCTATTTTGAGTGTGTTAAAAAACTAACATATATGGGATTAACGAATTCTAAATTTAAATTTCATCTTGTATGTATCTTCACCTCTTCCTGAAAAGAAACTTGAAACTCTGAGGAGGTGACCATAATCTTGATAACTTAAGTGTTTTTAGGGAAAAACTAAAAATCTATCTAGACATTGTAATTCCATTTATCATCAAATATAGGATATATTTTTAAAAAATCTATAATGACCTATTTGAGTTCCACAACCATCTTCTCAATATATATTTTTTATACTTATTCTTCTTTTTATTCAACAAAATCTACATAGTTAGTGTGGATTTCAATAGTCTCAACATTTTCCTCTTCCATATGATATACTTTAAGATATTTAATAAATTAAATTAACATTCAATAGAATTCATCTCTTCTTTATTTTTTGATTCATATTCAGATTCATCTTTATTTTTATTCTATTTTGCATCCTTTGGTTTTGACTTGACATGTAATTGATGAAGAAACCAATATGTGTAGTTCCCTAGATATTTTTAATGGATCTTTATGATTTCTATACCTATAAAAATATCTCTTTTTCATTTTATAAGACTTATTATTTTTAATTCAGATGATCGGTTTTTGGGTTCTTTCTAAGTCAAACAATTTTTCTTAAATAACAAGGGTTACCTTATGTTTGGATTTAAACACAGGAATGATCTCAAATGCCTTAAAAATTTCTGCTTCATTATCAAATTCCTCCATTGTGTCATCGGTTTCTTCCTCAACCACAATTTCTATTTAACATAAATATTTTAACACCTCCTTGAACATGAAATTTAGGGCTCAGAGACTTTCATAGTCATCTATCAATTATAGTTTCAGTTGATTTTTTCTAAATGTTTTGGATCATCTATCAATAGATGTCTATTTTATATGAAAAATCCATTACAAGAATGATGATATTTTCATTCTGTAATATCCCAGGTAAATAAAGAATATGACATTTTTGAATTTATTAATATTTTTAAATTAATTATAAATTTTACTTTAAAGGGGATTCCATGTTCGATGGAAAACCCGATACACAACAATGAGTTTTTTTGAAATATTACTTTGCACACTAATAATATAATATTATTATTTTAAATGGTAGTTAACGCATAGGAGTTTTATTGACAAGAATGAAAAAAAACTAACTATAAAATGATTATAAATGTTTGTTAAATGTTTTTACATTTATCTAATAAAAGTTAAAGGCTTAAAATGTGAGTGAATTTAATTTTAAGCATAATTTACTTTAAAAGGTTGATTTAACACCTTTTAATGGAGAACCCTTTTTAAATATAGTTTTGGTCACTTTTATATGTACTATTTGACAAAATAAAATTCTTCTTTAGAATCAGGACATCAAAATTCACTTTGGGTAAAATTTTGGTATTTTTCTGATAAAATTCAATTTTTAATGAATAATGGAAAATACTATATTTTAATTAAAAACTACGTTTTAATATAATATATTTATTTGGTTTGATTTTTTTAATTGGTTTTAAAGTTTAATTAGATTATATTTTTACTATTTAATCCAATTTTGGTCATTGGAAGAAATTTCACATTGAAATTGGGCATAAACAAGTGTCAATATTTTGATATTTATTATTTCTTAAAAACACTCTTTTTTGTTTTGACAAGGGGAATTAACTTTAAATTAATTAATAAAAATTCTATTTTTTTAATTTGGTAAAATAGACATAATTTTTTAATTTTTAATTTCAAATATATCTTAGGCTAAATTTTGGGTATTTTTATGAAAAACTTCAATTTTTGATGAATAGTGAAACCACTAAGTAGTAGTTAAAAATCTAACCTTTTCATTTCAATGAAATTTACCGCTTCTATGAATTAACTTTCAAAAATATTACATATATGGTTATTATTATCATGTAAAATTTTGTTCAATAAAATGAAAATATTTTTTGGTGAATAGTAATTTTGCACTTTTATTTACCGTGGTTAAAGGTAAATAAACTAATTCAAGGTAAAAAGAATATCTAATAATAAAAAATATCAATAATACTTGTCATAACCATATTGGATGAGTCATGTAAAACCATGGGAATCCTTGTGTCGATTTTTGGACCCCATGGAGCAACTAAAGAGTTATAATAAAACTTTATATGAATTAATTTGAAGTAAAGACAAAAATGACATAAACAAATATCTTTTAGTAAATTAAATTTTTCATAGGGTTATATAAGTTATCATTTCAACTATAAATATTATTTGGAAATATAACAAAATTTACTACATTAGGGTAATTATTTTATAATTTTTAGACATCAAGTAAATAAAATGTTTTATGACACAATAATGATGAAGTGTTACCTCATTAATAAATGATATAAATAAATAAGATTATAAATATTAAAATAATATCCAAAACCTGTCCAATTATTATTGTATGATTTTATTTATACTATTAGTCATTTTATCTTCAACTTTAATAAGTTTTTTACCATTTGAAACTGAAAATTATTTTATAATAAAATAATATTTTCACACTTTGCTAAACAACCCCTCCTCACCCTTATAAAAGGACACCACTTAAAACCCATTACTCACACCTCCCAAGCCCCTTGGCTCATCCAAAACGTGCCAAAATAAGATCTCAAGATCCCTCTGTTTCTCTTAGAATCATTAACATATGCAGAAGGCATTTTGGTTCAAACCAAAGGGAGCTACCAGATTTAAAGGTAACTTCTTCTCTTAACTTATTTTGTTTTATTTTCCTTCTCCAACCCCTAAAATCTTTTGAATCCTTTATTTTATAACAACAACTGTATACTAAATATACTATGTTGTATTTATAAGAAGGATTCAAACTATACTTACACACACCTAGATCTAATGGGTAAAGAACATACTGTTTTTGTGGATGACAAACTAACGCCTCAAGAAACGATGATTGTTCAATAATCCCCTACCTCCACTTATGGTGGAAATTATGAAGGAAATGTATTTAAATATGATATATATTATGTTTTTGTTTTATTTATTATTATTTATTTTTCATTTATACCATATCATTATGATTTCCATTATGGGTAAACGCGATAATTTCAAATGAGGAAGTGCAGACTACCGCCCCCTCCAAGTGATATGACTCGTTCATGCCATACGTGGGACGTTTAAAGGATGGAGTTAAAAAAATTATATATTATATTATACTATAATTATAATATACCTATGTATCATTATGTTTTCATTCCTTTAAATATGAAATCTAAATGAAATTAGCGTTCATGCGTACGTACGACTTACCGTCTCCATGAATGGTGCATTTCATTTCTTACCTCTAAATGTTATGTATTATTATAAATACATATATATACTAGATATATATGATATATATGATTTATTAATTATGAATATCATTCTGGAGATAATGTAATCTTGACCACACTGACAACTTGTAATTATAAGGTGTTCATTTTTGACTCAAGTACCAAATATCAACAAAACGTCCATTATTACCATAAATGATTACATAATGTTTATAATGTGGAAATAAGTTATATGAAAGGAATAATAAAATTGAAAAAGGTTCTTAATCAAGTACTAATTAAATTAGGTTTATTGTTCAGGAAGAACAAGGAACAAAAAAGTCAAGTAGGACATGAGATAAGGGGTTTCATATCTCACTTTTAATTCTGTGAGATTTCCATTGTTCACCACTTATTTATTGCATGTGGTGTGTTGTGTACTTCCATTTGATATATATTATCATTATTATATATATATTAATTGTATTCATTTATTGATTTTATGGTTATTAACTTTTTTTCATACGACTTGATTGATTACAACATGGTAAGGTTTTTAAACTCACTTTTTATTCTCGTGAGGTTCATGCTATATTTTCCACTATTTCATTTTATATGATATATGTATTTAACATGATTGTATTATTGGTGTAATATTATTTAATTTATGGGTATTTAAATCTTAATTGTATGATCCTTCTTTCATGGGGTGTATGTTTCATTTGTTACCAAATCAATAGGGGAACCTTTCACGCTCCTCTTTTTAAAAGTATTTTTTTAGTTATATATTTTAATTTACATCCTATTTTGTGGTGATATGTTCTTATATAACCTTATTGATGTAAATTTAATGTCCAAGTGATGAGATAACCTTTTATCTCTCATCAACTCATTTTCTTAATTTTAAAGTGACGTAGTTAGGCTGTCGAATTTCTATAAGAGAACTTCTTAACCCAATTTCAATTCTTTGGGGTTAATCTTCTACTTGTTGATTATGTCGTACCATGAATATGTGTTAATGACCTCTGATTTTTTAAACTGAATAACAAATCATATTGAGTGTATTTATATTTTTCACACATAACTATGTAATTGATTTATCCTTAATCTATGGATACCGTCTTTATAAGGTATTTCATATCAATTTACATTCCATTTAGACTTCATTATTGTTATGCACCAATTCACTTTTATATGGATTATGTACCATCCTTTGGCATATTTTTTCATGAATACCTTTATTCTCATGATATTATAATGTTTTTATTAAATGTTATTCCTCAATTATTTTTATTCAAGCATCTCTCATTTGGTTAATAACTTTTTAACTAAAATATTGTTTTAATGAATTAATATTCTAAATAATTTTCATTAATATCCAAGATTTCAAATGGTTTTAAGGATTTATTTATAGGGAAATTAATGTTTTAAAATGTTAATTTCTTTAAATGTTTCAAAGTGGTAAAAAACACTTTGATTAAAAAATCTATTTGTTAAATGTTTTAAATATTTTTAAAAATGGTTTGATAATGCATTGATTCTGTCAATATCTTGAAATGATATATTGTGATTTCAAGATGGAAATGTTATGTTTCATTGATTCTTATTTTATGTATTATGAATATGTTATGGTTATTGGGAATTTTTTTTGTGTATGGGTCGTTCCGTGGTAAACCTAGGATAGGTGGGCCCAAGATAGCACTCCAATGCTTTGGGTAACGTGACAGAGGTAAATGCTAATGTTTCTCCTAAGAGATTTAGGGAATATACTATGATGGGTATTCCAACGTAACTCTCTACGTAGATGTGATAAATAAAATGTAAGTATTTTAAATATTCCACAAGTTACCTTTATGATTTATGATTCATGTGTTTTATTCATAAGTCTTATGATTTCATACTGAAGGTTACGATTAAAAATTATGGTTTCATTGTATTGTATTTATTGATGGGCTGATGTTTTCATTCCTTATTTTATATCCATTAATGTAATTTTTATGCTCATCCCAAGTTTTTGAAATTTTTTCCACAATAATTAAATATGAATAAGGGTCAAGGATGAGATCAATGAAAAGTCATGATATCTAAGACATGGAAGTAGACATGTTCCTTTTTTTATTTTATGAAAAAATGGATACTGAGTAGTAGTGTCTAATTGTAATATTCAAGTTGATATGTAATAGTTATGGCCTAATTATCTAAACCATTAAACCTAAAAAGTTATTTACTGTGAATTATTAGTTTAATTCAATATTATGTAATGTTTTAAGGTCAGGTCCTTATAATTAGTATCAAAGGTCAGTTTAGATAACTTTAGAAGTTAGGGTGCTCTTTAGGCATAAGTGACATTACCATAATGGTTAGGATTTTAGAAAGATACATAGGTATTTTAGATAAACTGAATGAGTTTAAGATAACATGAATAAGTATTCTTAGTATTTACCATCCCCATAAGATATTATTTGATTATTTTACTGATATATTGACACTTACCTTTTTGGTTTTAGAAAGTGGCTAGATATAACATGCACTAAAGTAAGTGTGGATGTGAAGAAAACTGTGATGGTTTTATGAATGAGAAACTAAATGAAATGGGAGTTATAATGAGAACTCTTTTGGTTATTCTCAACCAACTATAGGGAGTCATGATTGAACACCAGATTGTTGGAGATTTTTATAAGGCATCACATATGTGAGAAACAAATCCCCATGGAAGTTCAGGTAATAATCAAAAAGGTAAGTATATTAAAAAACCTATGCGTCAAGGATGTAGATAGAAACACAAAGGAAGATGTTTTAATGGGATGGGAAGATGCTATAGATGTTTAATTAAAGGTCATAAAGCAAGAACCTACCATAGAAAAAGGAAGCATCCAGTTAACACAAGGAAAGGGATAGAAGTTCTTTCTGAGGGATCAATTTTATGTTTTAAATGTGGTGTGCATGGTCATTATACAAACAGATGTCCCTCAAAGATGGTTCGGGAATGGGATCACCAAGATCATACAAATATATGTTTAACAATACCTAATTCTATTCCAATTGAGGATGATGAAACTAAAAATGACCAATGAATGGTATGGATTATTTCTTAACTGGTTTTTAGACATTATTGAATCTTAGGATATGATTCATGATTTTGTTTGTAAGAGAGAAGTATTTCAGAATAAGTTTTAAAGTAATGGTTAATGGATCATGATGAATGTTTAATGAGTAACAAGTCAACATAAAAGGGATTCAAGTATTATAGTAGATTTTAGGATGGTGAAATGCTTAAAATAATTAAGGATCTTTTGATGATGGGATTACAATAGAATATTTTTTAAAGTATGTGTAACCCAGAAGATTGATATATGAAAATTATATTCAAAGAATAAAAATATTTGCTTTTTTGGATATTGTTATAAAGAACCATTTGGGTTTATATGATCCTTTAATTTGAGGCAATTATTGGTTAATACATTTTGGGATGAAAAATGAATGTTATTAGATAACCTTTATGGTTAAAATATGTTATGGTTATTTTTGATGAATTTATCTCTTTTTTGGGAATGTTATAAAATTATATTATTTTTGAAAAAGGACAAAATACGGACTGCATGATAACCCTTCACATCAGACAACGTTGCAGGAATCAAACCCACAAGTAAAGTGTGATTGGGATTTATCACCTACCACTGGACTATGTGAAGTCCCTGGTAAGTATGACTAATTATTTTTAGTTAGATGATTTTCTGAATCAAGAATAAGTTGATTTTGGGTTATCTATGGAAATTATTAACCTATCATGGGGAATATGTGATTAGGATAATTACTATTCAATGTGAGACTTTAAGAGTAACTGAAGTTATTTAGAGATAGATGTTAAGATTTATCTTAGAAGAATACGTGATTAAATCATTATGAGATTTAGGTTTCAATCTTAGTTTTGATTACTTTGAATAATTTAATGGATATTTGTTTATTGAATGTTCTTTGTTGAACTTTGGGTATTGTTTGAACAATTTTGGAGATTAAGAGTAGTTTTTATTTTTTGTAAAAGATTATCCTTTTTTAGAATTATTTGATATTATACTAAGCATTTTGGTTTTGGTTAATGTCTAAAGACATGGAAAAAATATAGTTCATCTTTTTTTGATTATGTGATTCTCTAGAAGTTGATTATAACAAATTCAATGTCAACAATTCATCTTGAATACTTAGCGTTTAAAGAAAAAATGAGTTTGTGGTAAAAATTTTGTAAAGGATGAAAGTCTACATGACAAGTAAGTACGTTTCCTTATGTTTTTATTTAATCTCTTAAATAAATTTATCAAATTTATAAATATTAACTTAAAACAAAAATTTTGTCTTTTATCTTTTCCTACGGGGGAATCAAAGGCCATTTAAGCCATCACAAGTCTGTGATTTTCTGGGAGTTAACTTTCTATTAATCATGTTTTCTATCACTCTCCATCAGAACATGATGTTTTTTTCTCCTCCACATCCATGTTTTCATGGAATCCTAGTATGTTTTGTCTTGGGTGACTTTTTTACTTATCTTAAATTATTTTAATGTGATAGATTTATTGACTCTTTTTCTGATTTGGGCCTTTTAATAAAGTTTTTGAGCCCAATTTTAAAATTACGGTGATGTAATTACCAAAAGGGGGGAAGGATGTAACATCCCAGGTAAAAAAATAATATGAAACTTTAATATTTATGAATATTTTTAAATTAATTATTAATTTTACTTTAAAGGGGTTTCTATGTTCGATGGCATACCCGATACATAACAATGAGTTTCTTTGAAATCTTACATTGCATAATAATAATATAAAATTATTATTTTACACGGTAGTTAACGCATAGAAATTTTATTGGTGATAATGAATAGAACAAACTACAATATGATTATACAAGTTTGTTAAATGTTTTTACATTATCCGATAAAATTTAGTGGCTTAAAATGTGAATGAATCTAATTTTAAGCATAATTTACTTTAAAAGGTTGATTTACTGCCTTTTAATGGATAAACCTCATTAAATATAGTTTTGGTCACTTTTATTTGGTCTATTTGACCAAATAAAATTAATATTTGTAATCGGGACATAAAAATTCACATGGGGTAAATTTTTGGTATTTTTCAGATAAAATTCAATTTTTGATGAATAGTAGAATATACTGTATTTTAATTCAAAACTGTGTTTTAATATAATTTATTTATATGGTTTTATTATCTTTTTAATTGGTTTTGAAGTTTAATTAGATTATATTTTAACAATTTAATCCAATTTTGGTCATTGGAAGAAATTTCACTTTGAAATTGGTCATAAACAAGTGTCAATCTTTTGAATGTTATTATTTCTTAAAGACACCCATTTTGTTTTGACAAAGAAATTAATTTTAAATTAATTAATCCAACTTCTATGTTTTGAATTTGGTAACATATAGATACTTTTTGAATTTGTAATATCAAATATATATTAGGCTGTATTTTTGGTATTTTTATGAAAAAAAATCAATTTTTGATGAATAATGATACCACTATGTAGTAGATAAAAATATAACTTCTTCATTTAAATAAAATTTACCACTTCCATGAATTAAATTTCAAAACTCCTAAATGCATTGTTTTTATTATTAAGTAAAATTTGGTTTAATAAGATGAAAATAATTTTTTTTAATTGTAACTTTTGACTTTTATTTACCGTGGTTAAAGGTAAATATGGTAATTTAAGGTATAAATATTTTCCCAATAATAAAAAATTAGATTAAATCATGTCATAAACTTATTTGAGGAGTCATGTACGACAATGGTCATATTTGGGTTTATTTTGGGACCCCATGGAGCCACTTAATAGAGATAATTACACTTTATATAAATTAATTTAAAGTAAAGACAAAAATGACATAGACAAATATCTTTTAGTAAATTAATTTTTACATAGGGTTATATAAGTTATCTTTTCGACTATAAATATTTTTTTGAAAAATAAATGTATTTCCTATATCATGGTAATTTTTTATAATTTTTAGACATCAAATAAATATATTTATTTATGACACAATAATGATGAAGTGTTTACCTCATTAATAAATGATTTAAATAAATAAGTTTATAATGATTAAAATAATATCCAAAACATGTCCAATTTTTATAAAATTATTTTATATCTACCATGATTAATCTTATATTTTACTTTAATTAGTTTTGGACCTTTGGAAATCGAAAATCATTATATAATAAAATAATATTTTCACACTTTCTTAAAAGGCCCCTCCTCCCCCTTATAAATGGACACCACTTCTAACCCATTCCTAACACATCTCGATCCCCTTTTATAGTCCAAAACCTGAAAAAATAATCTATCAAGATCCACCTACTCTCTCTAGAATAATTAACTTAGGCATAAGGCACTTGGAGAAGTCCTTTTGGTTCAAACCAAAGGGAGTTACTCGATTTAAATGTAACGTCTTCTCTTAAGTTATTTTGGTTTATTTTCCTTTTCCAACCCCCAAACTCTTATTATTCATTTAATTTATAAAAAAAAGTATCCTCAATATACTAGGTTGTTTTTATGTGAATTATTCGAACTACACATACACACACCTCAATCAAATGTGTAAAGAACATACTGTTTCAGTGGAGGGAAAACTAACGCCTCAAGAAATGATAATTGTTCAATATTCTCCTACTACCTCTTATGTTGGACATTATGATGGAAATTTATTAATATATGATATATATTATGTTTATGTTTTTTTATGATTTTTTATTTTTCATTTATAGAATACCTTTATGATTTCCATTATGGGTAAACCTGGTAATTTCAGATGAGGAAGTGCGGACTACCACCCCCTCCTAGTGATATGACTCGTTCATGCCATACGTGGGACGTATAAAGGATTGATTTAATGAAATTATATATTATATTATACTTTAATTATAATATACCTTTGTATCATTATGTTTTCATTCCATTAAATATGAAATATAAATGAATGTAGTGTTCATGTGTACGTACGGTTTACCATCTCCATGAACGATGCATTTAATTTCTTATCTTTAAATGTTATGTAATATTATAAATACATATATATAGTGTATATATATGATATATAAATCATGAATATAATTTTGGGTATAATGGACTCTTGACCACATGGACAACTTGTAATTAGAAGGTGTTCATTTTTGACTCAAGTACCAAATATCGACAAAACGACCATTATTAACTTAAATGATTACATAATGTTTATAACATAGTAATAACTGATATCAAAATAATAATAAAATTTAAAAAGGTTATTAATCAAGTATAAATTAACTTAAGTTTATTATTCCGGAATAACAAGGAATAAACGAGTCAAGTTGGATACGATGTAAGGGGTTTCTTATCTCACTTTTAATTCTGTGAGATTTCAATTATTCGCCACTTATTTATTTCATATGATGTATTGTGTACTTCCATTGGATATATATTATCATTATTATATTTATATTAATTGTATAATGTGATTTAATTTATGGTTATTAACTTTTGTTCATATGACTCGATTGATTACATCATTGTAAGGTTTTTTAATCTCACTTTTTATTCCCTTGAGATTCATGCTATATTAGGCACTATTCCCTTTTCTGTGTGTATGTTCTGCCCATGATTATATTCTTGGTGTAAAATAATTTATGTTATGGGTATTTACATCTTCATTGTATGATCCTTCTTTCAAGGGGTGTGTGTTTCATATGTTACCAAATCGGTAAAAGAACCTTTTACCCTAATCTTTTTAAAAGTCATTTTTTGTTATGAATTTTTATTTACATATTATTATGTTAGGATATGTTACTTTATAACCTTATTTATGTAAATTTTATGTCCATGTGATGAGATACCATAATCTATCTCATCAACTAATTTACTTAATTTTAAAGTGAAGTCGTTAGGCTGTCGAATTTCTATAAGAGAACTTCTTAACCCAATTTCAATTCTTTGTGGATAAACATCTTCTTGTTGATTATGTCATGATATGAATATGTGTGAATGACCTCTGATTGTTTTACACTAAATATAAAATAATATTTAGTGTATTTATATTTTTCACTCATAATTATGTAATTGATTTATTCTTAATCTAAGGATACCGTCTTTATAAGGAATTTCATCTCAATTTACATTCCATTGAGACTTTATTGCTATTATGAAAAAATTCACTTTTATATGGTGTAAATACTATCATTTGGAAAATTTTATCATGAATACCTTTAGTCTAATTATATTATAAAGTGTTTTTTTAAATTTTATTCCTCAATTATTTTTATTCAAGCATCTCTCATTTGTTTAAGAACTCCTTAACTAAAATATTGTTTTAATGATTTAAAATTCTAAATATTTTTCATTAATATACATGTTTTCAAATTGTTTTAAGGATTTATTTATATGTACATTAAAGTTTTAAAATATTAATTCCTTTAAAATATTCAACGTTCTATGGTACACTTTGATTCGAAAATCTTTTTATTAAATGTTTTAAATGGTTTTAAAAATGGTTTGATAAATCATTGATTATGACAATATCTTGAAAAGATATATTGTGATTTCAGGATTGAAATGTTATCTTTCCTTTATTCTTGTATTATGTCTTATGATTATGTTTTGGTTATTGGGAATTTTTTATGTATATGGGTGGTTCTGTGATAAACCTTGGGCGGGTGGGCCCGAGATAGCTCTCCAATGCATTGGGTAACATGACGGAGGTATATGTTAATGTTTCTCCTAAGTGATTTAAGGAATATACAGTGATGGGTATTCCAAACTAACTCCCTACGTAGCTGTGATAGCTACAATTTAAGTATTTTATGTATTCTATAAGTTAATTTTATGATTTATTATTTTTTTGTGTTATTCATAAGTCTTATGATTTCATAAGGTATATTCTGATTGAAAAGTATGGTTTCATTGTTTTGTATTTATTTATGGGATAATGTTTTCATTCCTTATTTTATATCCTTCACTGAGCTTTTTATGATCATCCTAATTTTTTGAAATGTTTTCCACAGGAATTAAAGACGAATAAGGGTTACGTATCAGATCAAGGAAAATTCATGTTGTCTAAAACATGGAACTAGACATGTTTCTTTTTTTAGTTTAAAAAAATGGATAATGAGTAGTAGTGTCAAATTGTAATATTCTAGTTAATATGTAATAGTTATTTCCTAGTTCTCTAAAACTCTAAACATGAAAAGATCCTCAATGTGAATTATTATTTTAATTCAAGATTATGTAATGTTTTAAGGTTGGGTCCTTATACATTACCAGTTTATTTTCTATAGTTTCATACTATTATAACATATAATATCAAAGTAAATAAAATGAAACTACGATTATGTTGAATGAATAACCTTTTAAAAAAGTATTAGATTTAAAGAGATTAGAATATTATTTCTCTAAATATGAAATAAAATTAATCTCCTACCTTACCCCCATAAATGATGGTAAAAATATGTTACCATCCAAGGGTGTCGTTAATTCTGTTAGGGATATTGAATTTACAAATTTATTAAACATCTAAAATTTAGAAACTATATATAAAATTAAGTAGTATTGGACTCTCATGATATGAGAATGATCCCATAAAAACATTTTGAAGAATTATATTAATTTAATAATATATACCTATGATTATTTCATTATTAGAAAACAAATTTAAACTACTAATACGATATTTTGAGAGGGAGATGTAGAGAGAAAACAACAATAATAAAATGTGGACAAACCATATGATATTTAGGTTCATGAAGTTGTGTCTATAAAGTTTAAATAATTAATATTGATGTTGGAAGAAATATATTGATATTTTTTCTTCAGTCTGGGTGATCAATCTCATAAACATCCAATACACCAAAATCTTTATTTAGTAGTGGTTTTATAGTTGTGGTTTAGTGAACTGATGAAACAAATTTGAGGATTTTGGGGTGTTTTTTAAAAAACTGCCACTAAATATTTAGTTTTTAATAAAAAAACACACTTTTCTCCCAAACCCCTCCTTCTCACCCAACCCCCTCCTCCCCCTCCTCCCCCGACCATGAAACCTAGCTACCCCCCAACCACCAGCATCCCCCGAGCCCAATTCATCCATGCTATTGCTGGCGGCTCCCAAGCCTAAGCCCTCTAGGCCTTCACTAGCAGCATCCAAGCCCAAGCCCTTAAATCCCTCATCTGCCGAGCCCAAGCCCTCGAATCTCTCACCAACATATCCTTAGTTAGATCCCTCAAATCCCTCTACAACTGAGCCCTCACCAACCGAACCCCCACCATCCAAGCCCTAGACCAAGCCTTCAAATCTTGAGCCCCATAACTCTTTGTCTTTATGCATTCACAGCCTCCCAATTGAGGTAGACTTACATATAGTTTTATTAATTATAAAAAATGGTATTTATAATCTTCAATTATATAGATGCATAAATTTTTATTATGGAATATTTTTTTAAAATTTTGATGATGTTTGTTAAGATATGTATTTTATATGAAACCATGCATTAGTGATAGGAATTACATAATCTTGAATCATTATAATTAATGAAAAAGATTAATTTGTATAGACCATATGTGTAAAACATGGTCTTTAAGATTTTTCGCCATAAAAATAGGTCTATAATAAGGTATCATGGGAGCTATCAATGACATTACTAGTTCCCCATTAATTTTAAATGGACAATAAATCACCTATATGAACAATCCAATAAAGGATACTAATTTTAATAATTGAATTAATATAGAGTGTAATTTTTTTTATTTGTAACCATTTGAGCTTTTGGAATGAAATTAAATCAATTTCACCCCGATTATTGAGTTATGTACACATTTATAATGATGTTTTACCATTTTTGATAAATTGATGCAATCATGGAACTGTGATACAAACTTTCCTATGATGACATAAATGAACACAAAATAAACTAACATGATTATAACATAACCTAAATAAAAAATATTAAATCATATATACATAGAAATGTATTCTAAAATAAGTAATTAATAACATTAATTTGATTATTTAGGGGTTAAGAAGCATGTACTAAGATGATTCGGGAGTCGAGGTCAGAGATTTTATTTTTCGATCCTTCTTTTTTACATATATTATTTATATCTTCTCCATATTCTCTTATATGAAATATATTCAAAATTTTATAACAATAACTTAATTGTTTCCATTTACTTTTAAGGGGTTACATATCTCCTTTCCTCTTATAAATATTCAATGTTCATACCCTATATGGTTTATAGGAGGTATTCTAAATCTTTCTAGTTCATGATGATATATTCCTTATCTCTCTTTCACACTCTTACAATAATAATAATATAATTACTTTAAAATATTATTTTGGATTCACTATCTTTACTTTTTAAGGGATACTAATGTATTTATGATTTTATTCCGACTCATCCATTAATTCAAACCATATGAATTATATTAGGAAAACATTTAGATTTTTACTCCCTTATCCCCTACGATTATTCTATATAAAATAAATTTATTTTTAATATTCCATTTTGGAGATGTTGTATTTCCAAAATGTTCATTTAAAGTCCTTTAATCCGTTTTTGAAAATAACTATTGAATGTGATTCATTTTCTATTTTTATAAAAAATTAAAAAATAATGTTATGAATTCTATTTTGGAGATCTATCATTTATTTTCTCTATGTTCTTATCAAGATTCATTTTTAATGTATTTTATATATTTTTTGATATATCCATTTTATATTATAAAATATAACTATTTTAATGAAAAGTTTATTTTTTAATGAATAGAGAAATTATTGAACGAAATCAATAACCTTTTTAAAATATATTTTAAATAGTATATGATTAATTATCATGACTGATGTGTATTTACCTAATGTTTTACTTTATTTCATTTGATGCTCGTTTTATCTCCGGTGGTTATAATTTGGTTTTTTGATGAATTTATGATCATTTTTATATTAAAGTGAAACACACAAACACACACATATATATATTATGTATTATAATGAATGAATTATCGCTAGGATTATATATACCCAAACAAATAGGGTAATTATTAATGTATCATGAGTTATCTGTGTTTGGGTTATGTATTAATCATCCATAATTTTATGCATGAAAATGGGAACCACCTGCAATCATCTTTCAGGTTCCCCCTACCATCTTCAGGGTGCCCCCTATGCGTCCCTCATTGGCCTCACTTCTATGGTGATGGAGAATTACTAGGTTCACCTAGACTTAGTGACCCTAGTTTGTTTCTCCCTTGAGTCCAAATTTCAAATTAATAAATGCATAATTTTTCTTTTGCTTCTATTTTAAAAAATATTATCCATTATTTATTTACATTTTTTCTTTGACTGTTGTTGTACTTATATGAAATTTTTTATAATTACCAGGGTTGTTTTTTTAAAAGGACAATAGTAAATATAAATGTTCTTATGGTTGGAGGGATTAAAGGTTTATAAGGAAAAATGAAGAACAAAAAACATTTTTTTGAGACATCTGAAGATTTTATGTTTGAAGACACTTTTATGGAGACTACTATTGACATGCTCAAATATACACCCCCCCCCACAATAAGATCATTGTATTATACAACATTATACTAAACAAGACATATTTTTTAACATTCAAGATGCATAAATAATCTCACTAACCAATTTATAGAATGATCTAAAGCCCAAATGTTGATTGGGTTACATCTTTTCTTGAAAATTCTATTGGGGGACTCATATGGAAGTTGATGCAAACATGGAGAGATAATAAGAGGCTGAAAAACAAAAGAGTGATAGTAAGAGGGGTAGTTTCACATTGAGTGGAGGATTAGGGTTAAACAACCCTATGTTCCTTGTTTTTTTGGATGGGGGATTACTTTAATTTGCTTCCCTAACTTCAAAAAGTGGGTAGGCTACTTCTATTTTTGATGTTTCGAAGATGGTGACAAAAAACTTTGAATATCATTGTTATGTGAAGATGAGAAAGTAACTTCACATGATACTATAAAACTCGACGGACTGCCACCAGCCATACTGAAACCAAACCTGGTTACTGTAAACCCTAGTTTCAATAGAATATAGGATCCCTGCAAAATTCGTGGTCACTAGGGTTGGTTTTCGGAAGGCTGGCGGTAGTTTGTCGAGTTCTACAATATTAGTTATATCTACTTCCTTTTCTTTACATATCAAGGATATTCGAAGTTTATTGTCAACATGTTCAATGTGTCGGCAATAGAAATATCCTACCCTCTTTCAGAAGTCCGGGAAACAAATTGTATTAATCCCCAGCAAAAAAAACCAGGAACATAGGGTTGTTGGAACCTAATAATCTACTCATGGTTAATCTACCTCTTCCACTCCCACTCTTGTGTCTGTGTGCATCTAATTGTCTCTTAATGTTTACAACCACTACTATAACAGTTCACCAAATATAAATTTCATGTAATGATGTATCCTAGTCAATATTTGGGCTTTAGATAATTCTATAAATTGGGAAGTGAATTGATTTAATCATCATGAACATTAAAAAACATGGTTTGGTAGGAATAATGTTTTAGAAGACAATGATCTGAAAGTGGGGGACATGTTTATATTTAGGAATGTCATTAGTAGACTCCCTGAAAGTGTCCTGAAACTAACCATATTTATATGTCTCTAAAATTATGTTTTATGTTCTTCATTTTTCATAAAAAATATTTAATCATTCCAAACATAAGAACATATATATTTATTACTTTCCTTTTAAAATAATTCCACATCAATAGCCATTCTTTTTTTGATAAAAATTTAATGATGAAAATCCAATGAAAATAAATTAATTATTTTTAAACGCATAATCCAAACTAATATATTTAATATATTATTTATTCTTCAAGTTTTTTTTTCATATAAAGAAAAACCACCTATATAAATATCTATTTATATTATGAAGATTATAAGGGAATTAATTATCCATTTTTCAATGTTTTTAAAGTGTACGCATTTTGAATTATTCAATTACACACATTTTTAAAATTCATGTATTTTAGATTATATATCCACTAATAATGTTAAAAATATATTTTTAAATAAATATTTTTGTGTTATTTAGAATATTCTGCCCAGAAAGGTCCCCAAATTTTCTTTTGTGTCTCACCCTATTTCTGGTTTCCCTCAGTTGTTTCCAATCTTCTGTGGAAACTGAGGTTCGTTAGAGGTAGTGATGTGGATTGAGTAAGTTGATAATGTCTTAAAAGTGTTTAGAAATCCCAATGATGATAGAGTTTATGATATTCTGGATCTACTTGGGGTATATATTTGAAATAATGGGAGTTTGTTTCCCCTCCTACAATGCAGGTTGGGATGAAATGGGATGTTTTTATGTCCATATTTATCTAATGGATTATACATGAGGAGGTAAAGATAATGAAATGTAATGTTCTCATGAGTGTCCATAAAGGTTAGAGGATATTGAAATATTATGTTTAACACTTTAAGGAGCTAGTTTCCTTCTCTACTGAGGTGGTGTTGCATGATCATTTGAAAGATTATCTTTTCATTAGGGGTTTTCAGCCAGAGCTCAAAGGGTGAGTCCTCTTCTCCAAGGATATCAATTTATAAAAGTTAGTAGATGAAGATTATTTGGATGAGTTTTTCTGAAATAACCATAAAACAAATTGGTTACATGTGTTCATCTATTGATGATTCATTCGTGTTGGGTTTTTTGGTTAATTATGAGTTTTGGTGGCATTTTGATGTATGAAAATGGTTTGTTAATTTAATGATGAAATGTATGGGTTTGTGTGGTGGTTTATAATTATTTCATATAGTGGTGAAAGTAGTTATAAAATTCAGCCTACAGTTTAATAATTATGCTATAGTGTATTCTTGTGTAGTTGTTTGTTAATTAAAATATGAAATGTATGGGTATGTGTATTTTTTTTTTCAGGGTAGTTCTGGGATGGATAATATTCAGATAGTTTTTTTTTGTAAATAAGAATTTATCAGTAGTTCAAGACGCTTCTAGATATAGTATATTTTTTATTTTCATTGGTTAAAACCTCTGCTAAATATGACACATTATTAATCTAGCAGTGGTTTTCTTCATTTTATTGATGGCTGTTTGGCTAAAAAATATACGGTGGTTCTAACTGCCACTAAATCCTCTTTATTTTTTTCCCAAAAACCACTGATAAAATGGTAAAAAACACTACTAGATAAAAATTATATGATTCTTAGTAGAAACTGCCACTAAATGGAAGAAACATCCACATATTGGATGTAGAAACTAACATTAGTGATGGTTTTTTTGAAACCATTGTAGGAAAATTTTGCGGCAGTTTAACCCACCGCTAAATCCAAAAATACAACCGGTAAGTAGTAGTTTTCTTATATTGTTCCATTTCTAATGGACATGTTCTTTGGTTAACTAGTGATAAAGATAACCACAAACCATATTTAAACATGTAATTTAATCCCACCCATTTTTTATAGATAAGACCTTGTTTTTATTATTTCATTGTAGAAGAATCCCTTAATTGCCAAGAAATGGTCATGAAATGAATAATAAGGTAGATAAAGGAAGGAATAAAATTGGAATGGAAAATACAAACATTAATTGAATATAAAAACAATACATACTGTTTTGAAATTTCCACTCAAATAATAGGAACAATAGAAATTATTCTCATATATATGCCTTAAGGGTGAGAAAACAAAGGGAAAATTGAAATACTATAAAACTTTTCTAGATTTCCAGGTTAATAAATCCACACTAGTGCATTACCTCACCCCATGCTCTCATATCATTCCCCCATTTGTATTGGGGACTTCTTATTTTATTTATAGTCTATGATTCATCCCCTATGTGACTTTAATTATACATAGTTTTCCATTAAATTCATATGGGTCAGTAATGGGAGTCTTTATTCAATGAAATATGAAACCGCATTGATAATACCATAAATCCGATATTTAAATTTTATTTTAAATCTAGATTCAAATGGGAAACAGATATTTCATGGAATTACTGGTGCAACTAAATCATTGAAACAATTTTTCCCAAATATTCACAATGTGAAAAGGATCTTCATGTCATGATTATGAATCACATATCCTCTATTATTCAAGGATTAATATTTTCATATTGTTAATAGAAATTTGAAAATATGATTCAAAAAATAAAATGGAATCATACCATAAATGGTTTCCACTAATTTCAATATCTTTCTGGATTTATCTATTCACATCGTGAATGTAGATTCACACCACGATTCATTAAATGAAAAAATTATTCCATTCCATCCAACATTGTTACTATATTTTAATTATTCACTAATCAATTTAATATAATATTTTTGATTACTCTACAAATAAAATTATAAAATATCCCAACATTTAATGGATAAACTCAAAAATATATTGGCAGTAATAATAATTTTTAATTCCAAAACTACTATATTTTATTTTATAAAATTTATTTAATTAATGTATATATAAAATCCACCAACACATTAATGCATTTTTATCCTCCATAATGAAATATAAATATATTTAAAAAACATCATCCTACCAATATTTCAATATTAATATCAAAAAAATTATTAGTTTACAATGTGAAATTAAATGTTTAATCACCCTAGGGGAAAATGTCATGAAATCCTCAATTTTAAAATGAAAAACATAAATTTTTTTTATGTTATCTCTTTTTTATGTGTTCATGCCTCTCTTTTGTTAATATTCATTTCCCAATTCGTTATTAATGCATATTACAATTTTAATTTTCCTCACTATGAATTATTTTGACTCATAACTAAATTTAAAAATATAAATGGAGTATTTCACATACCTCTAATAATGATCTATACCATTTTATTTCAGTGAATCTACATTGAATAACCATTAGATACAAAAAAAAATAATGACTGATTAATATTTAGGATCAAATGTATATAAGTCTTATTCATTGAATACTAATGATGAAGAAATAATTAAATCATAGAAGTGAGGCAAATATATAATGCACTTTTCATGGTAATCAATAAAACACTGAATAAAAATTCTAATTTAAATTGGAATCACCACTTCCCCACAAAAAATCAACTTTGCATCCCAATATAATGAATAAATGAATGATGTGCCATCTTATTTTGTTTACAATTTTTTTCCTTTTTTTTTCTATTTTTTTCAAAAGTTGTACTTTTAAAAAATTTAAATTCACTATCCAACTCTTAAAGGTCTTCTCATGAAACTAAATTTAATTATTATAATTATATTATTGGTCAAATAATGTTGATTTTTTAGTTACTCAATACACAAACCACTTTTTAGTTTTTTCATTTCATCATTTTTCTATATTTTTTTCTAAGAGGGGTACATAGTAGAAACAAATGAATTAATATCATGAACCTTTTTCATAATTCAAATTAAAACACCCCCAAAATCTATCCTTAATGAAAGTAATCCTATTTAACTAGGTACAACCCCACCCTCACATATATACTTTTTAATATCATAAGGAATACTTATAGTATAGAATAAAACATATGATAGGTCTTAAATATGGATCTTTTCAAACACCACTATTCAGGGATTCTATAGACAATGTAGGATCCAATGTAAAGGTGGGATTCATGATAAGGTATTTATAAATAAAATTATCTAAATTATATTAAAATATAATTTATAAATTCATATATTTGACAAGATACACAACATGATCAAGAAGAAAAATTCACCAGTCTATCAAAAATATACTCAATGATGTTATAGAAATGTTAGCCTTAACAAGTCTTTAAGTAATAATAACATAAAATTTGGAAAATTAATCATGTAAATTCGCACTAAAGACACATCAATTATCATATATATTATAAATTAAAAATAAATAAAATATTTTAAAAATAATATTTTCACTAATTACCAATATCACTAAAATTATGTTTCGTTAATAACAAATACATATGTTTATCTTTACAAATTCATTCACCAAATTCATTCCTTCAACTTTATTGAAAAAATATAAATCATATCATCATAGTGATCCCTAGTGAGAATTAATATCCTAGATCAGTGAATATAACAAAAATACAATGTGAAACATGGTATATAAATTTAAAATTATAAGAATTTAAAGAAGGTATAGTTGTTCCATAAAAAGAAAACTATTACTACCATTTTCTAATGGTTTCTTGGTTTCAAACCAATAAAAAATTTGAATCCTTTGTGTACGCTATGTTATATATAGTTTATGTAATGATCTCTTCATTAATTGAATGAATCACCTATATCCTCTTTAGTTGGAACTATCCCTATAAAACCATGCCTTTATTAAATAAAGTAAGATGTCTTAAACTTATTATCCTTTATTTCATTAAATTTTAATATAAAAAAATAAATAATATATCATTGATCAAGGTACATTCATTAAATCTCATAAATATCATTGAATTTAATCTAATTTCATAATATAAAACATATCAATGTTTTAGGAAAGAAATTTTTGTCCCTATAAAGCATTAAAAAATACTGGTTTCCTAAAAAAGATAAAACAAATCATGTCAATTTTAATAATTCTTTACCTACTTTATATAATTTATTTTTGATAAGAATGTAACCTCATTAGGTTATCCTAATTCTAACATTGAATCTTAACTAGTTTATCCCTTCATCTAAACCTTAAAATTATCTTAAAACATAAGAAGGTGACCAAAATATAGATTCGGTTTGTGTTCATAGAGAAAAATAAAAATAAGTCTAGTTAAGGTAATATCACACTTTCTAAATGGTTTTCTATGTTTTTTAAAATTCTAAAATGACCTCTTTTAGTTCTATAGGTAGGTCCTCAATTTGTTTGGGTGATTTGTTTTCTCTTTCAAATTCTACAAACTCACGTTATATTTTATAAACCAAAATATCTTCCTCTTCATTATGATGTTCTCCTTGATATTCATGAAATTTACATAAAAATTCATAATTCATCCTTGTAATTCATTTTTAGGTAAATATTTAGCCTTTTCATTCTTTTATTCAACTTTTTCATCCTATAGTTTGGCCACATCATGTTATTGAGGAGGGAACCATTATTTGGAGTGCCCCAAGATTATTGATGCAATTATAGGTTTAACCACACATGTAAATATTTATCTTATTAATTTTTATGGATTATCCATTTTTATCCAGGCCTTTAGCGGTGAGGGTGTCTTCAAAATAGATATATTCAACTTTGGGAATATGTATTACCTCATTTTTGTCATTATTGTCAATGATTCTCTCAGACATCTCCTCAAGGTATTATTTATTATATTGTTCCTACATTGGTTCACCACTTCCTTCCTCAACCACATTTACCATTATAACTAAATATTCATCTTTTTCTTTGATAATTAATTATTGTTCATAGATTTTATTCTCATAATTTTTCATCTATGACTATCAGAATTTTTTTCCAGACTATGTTGGACATTCTATCAAATCTCATCCAATTTATACAGGGGATACATGATATAAATTATTATCTTTCCATAAACATACAATTTATAATTATTAAATTCATACATAATCAAAAATAATCAATTGAAGTAGAATAATATATACCAAAATCAAAAGAAAAACCACTTCTAAAACCCTTAAATAAAATGAGATTAGAAAATTATTGTCCTAACTATCAAATTAGTGTAATATCCCACCATTTTCCTATAAAAAAATTAAAATCACTTGTTACAACATTATGGAATCATCAATTTGGTAATCGATATCAAATTTATAAATTTATAAATAATGGAACTATAATAACTTAATCTAAAATTATGTAGTTTGGGATTTTCATGTCCCGAGGTTGATCCCATGATGAACGGTTAGTGAATACAATAAATATATTAATATAGACCATTTATAATATTTTTTCAAATAAAATTAATCTAAACTACTATAGATGAATTTAGATATAGAGTGAAAAACAAAAAAATTGTAATAAGAGTATGATATATGGGTGTACACACTAGTGTCTATAATTCTTTAATAATTAATCTTATTTATTTATAAAAAAGTAATTATATTTTTTCCCTAGGTTAAGGTCATATATTTATCTCATAAACTATAATTTTATTTTGTTCATTTAATTTAGTTCATTAGTGATAAAGGTACCCTGAAACAATATTTGAACACATAATTTTATCCCACATATTGGTTATAGAGAAGGTGGTGCTCTAGAAATTTCATTATAGAACACTAGTTTAATTTTAATAAAATTATGAAATGAATACTTAGAAATATAGTGGAGGAATATAAATTAATGAAAATTCTAAATATGAAATAAATATAGAGACAATACTCACACTAGTGAAATTTACCTTTATAGTATAGCTTTAAATAAAATAAAATCACACTCACATCTTAGCCATAGGGGTTTTGAAAAATAAATGGAATATAAAAAAACTATAGATATTATGGTGATAACCAGTTAAAGGACACTACAATAGAAAAATAATCTCACACTAGGATTCACCCTCCACCCCCTTTAACAATAGTGGTTTCCACTCATATTTTTAGTAAAATATTTATCCATGTGGTGGCTTTAATTCATTAATTTTTTCCAAAAAACACATTTTTCTAAATCCATGGAGTCCCTTGTTGAGTTAACATGAATCCCCCATCTAAAATTAAAAAAAATGAATATTTTAATTTTTTTTAATATGAATTTATTGAATCAATAGAAATTTCCAGTCATGAAAGGAGTAGTTTCGTCTTCAATACATATTTTTCCTAAAAAAGCATGGTGAGAAAAGGAAATTGAGGCCATGAAATATCATCAAATCTCTATTTTTTTCATGTATTCCATATTTCATGTTGTGAATCAGTAATTCACAATTTTAGCTGTTCCAGGAATAAGACTCCCAGGATGGGTCACTATGAATTTTGGTGTATGACTTGCTTTGTCAATTCCTGACATAAATGGAGATTCAATTCATGAATCATGATATTATTGGATTCTCATTTTTCTACCAGATTCAATCATCTATAGTAATGTTATTCTACTCAATTTCATTTCTTTTTATTGATTTCCCTCTAAATAAAATTCAAAAATATCTTTCCATGGAATGAATATTATTATAAAAACTGTTAAAAGAATAAACATCTTTAATTCTAAAGACATGGTATTTTATATTAAAAAATATATAAAACAAATTTAATTATAAAATCCATAAAACTTGAAATAATAATTTTCCACAAGAATTAAATTTAATCATATTAATTATTAAATTGTATCATATTAATTCGGGAATACCATTTTCAAAAAAAACAATGATTACCAATGTGTAATAGAATTTTCAAACATCACATGAGAAATTTTCATCAAATATTCACTTTAAAATACACACGTGAATAATTTATTTTTATTTTTAAAATTTAAAGTGACTATTCCACTCATTTCTTATATTTATATTTCTCAAATTGATCATTTGTATTCATTCAAATTGTAATTATCTCAAATTGAATTCATTTCAATAATCACTCTAGGATAAAATGTAAATAGAATTTAATTATACCTGTAACCATGCTCCATATAATAGGCTTGAAATCATATAAAATCTCTACCCCATAGAGATAATAATAAATATTAATTATAAGGGATTTATAGTTTGGATGAAATGGATCTATGGCTTTGATATTTGTAGGTAATGATGTAAAATAAAATAAATCAAAACAAATAAAGCCAATATATAATGTACTTCTCATGGTAATAAATTGAATCTTGATGAAAAATTATCATTTCATGGTGAAATAACACTCTCCCGAAAAAAAAATTTGGTTCATGAAGAAATAAATACACATAATGATCCACATAATTATTTGTTTCATTTTTTTCATTTTTTTCTATTTTTTCAAAAATTAACATTGGAAAAAATATCACATCCATCACTAAATCCCAAAGGAAATCCTATTGAAACTAATTGTAATAAATATATCATGATCCTTCGTAAAAAATTTTTTTTTTGAATTTTCTATGAAACAACCCCTTTGTCAAAATTTTTCTGTCAATTTATTATATTATTTATTTATTTTTCCAAGAGTGGTACGCAGTAGGAAAAAAATGAAGTAAATCTTCATCCTTTTATGAAATTCCCATATAAACACACCCAATATATCTCACTAATAAAAATAATCCCTTTAAACAATGTAAAAACCCTCACAAACACAGAAAGATTTAAATTCTATGAAATAAATTCATTATAGGGTTGGAAATGATAACAAAGTATTATAATGTGGCTATTACCTAACAAGGAAACTCATGGATTATACCAGCTAAGTAGGATTCAAGGAAAATGTTGGTAATTGGATAAAGTGATTAATCATTATATTTTTCCCTGTAATATTTTAAGTGAATTTGAATAATAATATCACTAACAAAATGCATAATATTTACATGAAGAAAACATATATGAATCTATCAAGAAATATAATCATAAAAGGATTCATAACCCGTCGAAATGGGGTCCATGCCATGTATCCCCAATCCCACCCCAATAGAATAGGGGTGATGATTATAATCGAGTGGGTATATCCCTATCAAGCGAGGCCTTATCATAAGAACTTATACACACACACACATACCTTAGACCACACATTGTTGAAATGTAAAAACAATTGAACAACCAAGAATTGATATATCTAAATCGAAAAAATAGAGTATAACATAAATTAAATGAAACTAAATATGTCCAAATACAAACCCACCACAAAGAGTTTGAAAAAAACAAGTCCAAACTAAGAGCATAGACCGAGACTGCTATTAGAATTTCACAAGAACACACCTTAGTCTGTCTGGTCTCACTAAGCATAATCTTGTCCTAGTCCCTTAGGTAAATTGTCAAAATTTTGATTATATTTACAAGACATAACACATTTGAAAAAATCTCATGTAGGGGTGAGTGTAACAATAACTAGTATGAAACCCTAAATCCACAAGAAATACAAAAATATTATATTAGTTAACTCTACATAGGTATATATATACATCACATATAATAATAATATCTAAATATACTCAACAATGACACATAATATCAAGGTAAATTTTAAACTGTAATGCCATCCTAGGATTCTATATCGAAAGTTACTCAACACTAATGTCCAAGAGATCACACACTACGATTCTGATAACAATGTTAACTTCTGAGGAGATACAATATACAAATGGGGATCACACCTAGGACCACGAGGAATACCAAAAACTCAATCTTGAATGACATGCTACGTAGAAGATCGTCGCCCACATAATGTTATTCATGATGATGCCAAGAACAAAACCTAGGAAAACAATATAATAGAGGATCTCAATCTGGGCCTCATAGAGGGATTATAACAACTCTATCATAGAAGTCATGTAAAAGGGATTATTTTCTTATCTGTAGGAGGAAATTCCCTATTAATCCTTTAGGAAAATAATATGGGGAATACACCCTTAATGAAAATTGAACAAGATATTGAGGAAAAGGTCTCCAAGAAAAATATTATTGAGCATATATCTTGTAGTATGCGTACACATCCTATACCATAGGCACATGGTCTTGTCCATGTAAAATGGATCATGTCCATCTCTGTGTAAAATAACATGGTGTGATACTATCTATGTAATTATTCCTCTGTACCAGTACACTACTTAGATTGTGTATGCCTAGCATGGTCATGTCCAAGTATATGTACATTATTTTCTTATGGCCATATACTTCATCATTTTTTTCCCTATGAGGTACACACCGAGCCATCAGATAAGGATCACATGATGTTTGATAGGGCCATAAGATGTGTGATCCTTAACATCATCCCAGAACCCTGGCCTCCATTGTAAGGTCCCAACCTGAAAAGTGATCTAGGCTTACCTACCTTGTGGATTAAGATTTCCATGTAATCTATGTTCTCCCTTGAACATATTCCCACAGAACCAACACCTTATATTCTTACATCAATCATTCCAAAAAACTAGGATCTACACCAGTTGGGAATCACTAAAGCCACTCACCAGATTCATACATTCAAAACCATTCTGGAATCAGATTACAGAGCCTATAATCACCATTTTCATGCCCCTCTAAAATCATGGGGTCTTCATTCTGGCCATATTTCCATGCTGATACCACCATCAGATGATCCTCACACCATAATGATTCCAGATCTATGAAATCAAATAACTGCGCTAATAAATGGGTGTGTAACGATCGATTCCTTGGGGTATTTTGAACTACAATCCAAATGAACCATTCCCGAGATAAATGTCTAATTGTGTGAAAAATAATCCACAAAATATCCAAAAAAATATAATAGAAATAACCAATCCTTAAAAAAAGAATGGAAATTTTATTATCAGACAAATTTTTCGGAATACGATCTTTTAATTGAAAATATTATCCATTTAATTCACATATAAAAAACAAATCAATATAAATAATTTTTAAAAATAAAATCCATATAAAATAATAGAAAATTTGAATTTACATAAATAAACCAATTCATATATATCATGATTCATAAAATAAAACACCCCATGATAATATTTAAAAATAAATTCCCTCATTATTCCCATTCAAATTTAATGAAAAATAAATATAAACCGTGTAATTATTATTATTATATGATATTTTTTCTTATATATTGGTGAATAAATAAAAATATAAAGTGGAAATAAAATTTTAATTTTACTCTAAAAAAATAAAATAATTAATGGGAGTCATAAATACAAAATTAGAACACTTACTCCCCATGAGTCTGGGTGGATTTAATCCGCATACATGGAATTTGATAACTCATCTGAAAAGGTATTTTTCTATATAGTTCATAAAGAGAAACATTTTTTCATGGAATAAATCTATAGTAAACAATTTAGGTTGAATTTGTCTTCCAAACATATCCCCCTTTCAATGAATTTTATTTTCTTAAAATACTACTCATTGTTCCTTCAATGTCAATATAAAAAAATAAAAAAGAAATCAATGAAAAAGGTTCTTTCAGTAAAGCTAATAAGTATATAAATTTAAATTAAATTCCAAATATTAAACCTATCAAATTAATAGGAAAGAAAAAAAGATATTAGAATGAAAAAAACATAGGTTTCCTTCTAAAAGATTCTATTTTTATGGATGTTTATCTCAACATTTACATTCCTTATCTGATTAGAGTGTCATATAAATATAACCATTTTATATTTATCCAATTTTGAAATTGTATATAATATGGAAGGTCTCTTCTTATCCTCTTAAAAATCATATTCAAAGACTGAATTGTTAACCCAAATCTTTGTTATAGGGTTTTTATAAAAAAAAAATTAAAAATCCATCCTAATTTGGCACTACCCTTATTATTCAACTATCATCTTAATTTGATAAAACGATGGTTCCCTTGAAATATCCTAAAATTTTTCTTTTCGTTATCCAATATTTTTTTCCACCTCTAAATTTTCACTGGTTGTACATATTTTTGTAGTCTCAATCTCTTTCACTAAATCATGTTGTCATCCATGATCATGATGAAAATAAATTATAGATTTTTTATTTTCCCTCTCACATTCATTTTTAGGTTAAAATTTGGATTCGTATTCCTTTTCATTATATTTTACTTCATTGGGTTAATACTTGACGTGTAGTCGGGGAGGAAAATAATATGTGGAGAGAACTTGATACTATTTATGGAATTATCAGGTTATCCATGATTGGAAAATTTCCCTCAATTTTTTGAGGATTCTTTTTTTCATCTAGGACTGTAGTGGTGAATGAGAATTCTAAATAGACAAGTACAGTTATGGTAAACCTTCTTACATCTGATTTAGATTTATGTATTCAAATTCTCTTAGACTTCTCCTCAAGGTTTTATTCATAATCATTTTCTACATTGATTACCACTTTCTTCCTCATGGATATTTAATATTCTATCAAAATCCTATCCTGAAACATTGAACACTAATTAATGTCCATAGAGTCTTATAATTTCATCTCTTAGGTACATTTGGGAGACATTTTATTATTAACTATTTTAGATCTTCCCTCCAAGGTTATTTATTTCATGTGAGAGGTGTGATCTGAATGATGACGTTTCAATTCATAGTCAATTGAAAATTATTTCATTTCATAATAAACAAAAAAACAAGTACAACCAAGGAAAATAAAAATAATTTATTTAATAATCTAATATAAAATCAATAAAAACAAATATATGAGAACACGTTTTTACTAACTATAAAAAAATTATTCTTTTACCATGTCCCTAATAATGACACTGAAATTTTATTACCAATAAAGAGCATACTTAATTATGTTGGGGATATTGAATTTATAAATTCATAAAAAATGTAGTCACTAAATCATAAATCTTGTGGTGTAGGTTTTCTTAGTTCCATAGATATATTTATATAGTAATGGTTAGATACTACAATTAATTTTCTATTATAAACACATGCTAAGAGATTTTACCATAAATAAATCAAAAATACCAAGCATGAATTTGGATTTAAATAGATAGAAAATAAATAAAAAAAAATTCTAAAAACATGATATCTAGTTTCATGAACTATTTTGTTGGATGTTTAAAAATTTAATATAGCTATTTTCATAAATAAGTCTATGTTTTCCCCTTTATTTGAGTGATCACTATCTCAATCATAAGAAACCATTTTCTAATTGCCATGAACATTGGTTAGTTAGTGATAAAGGTATCTAAAACCCATATTTAAACATAATATTATATCCCACACAATGCTAAAAGAGAATTATCCGTTTAAAGGATCTCAGTATAGAGAACTACTTTAATTGTCACAAAATACTCGGGCAATAAAAAATAAGAAAGTGGATAAAGAAATATAATTGAAATATAAATGTCCATTATGAATTAAATATAAAAAACAATTCCTAACCTAGAATAATTCCCTTAAAATAATAAAATGGAAGAAAAGAGAATCAACACACCATGCTATCCATGGGGTTGGGAAAAGAATGAGAAAAGAATGAATCCTATAGGAATTTTGGATTTCTATTGGTGAAAGACAATGAAGTAGTGAAACACTTTTCTCTAGACTCTGGTCTTCATCCTCCTATTGAATACGTAGACTCACCCCTTTTTTTATATTCAAAGACTCATACCATGGGTGGATTTAATTCCATATATTTATCCATTAAATGAATCTAGTTCTATCCTAGGAGTCCTTGGTCAAGTCAACAAAAAACCCTATTGAAAATCCTCAATATCATATCCATAATTTTTTTACTCTATGTTTATAGAATGAATATAAATTTCATGGAATAACTAGTGTGTATTTATCCTCAAAACATCTTTTAACCAAACATTCCTAACATGAAAAGGATCTTTATTCTTTAAAAAATCATCACATCTCTAAAATTATTCATGTCGTTAATATTTCATGTCATTAATATGGATTTTAAAATGTGAATCATTTCATGTACTAGATTCACGAAATGAAGGGATGTATAAAATTTTTCATATTTTAGGCTTCATAAATTCACATATTGAATAGATATCCCCATCATGAATCATTAAATTCCATGTTTTTTACATCAGCCATATTATGTCAATCTGCACCACTAAATTTTATCTCTTTTTATTATCTTACCACTGTATCTAATCCAATAATATACAATCATGGAATGAAGAAAATAATAAATTCATTGTCAGTAATAATTATTTTTAATTCCAAATCCAATGTATATTATAATAAAAATATATATAGTAAATTTCAAAAATGAAATCCCCCTATACATGAACTCATGCTTGAAATCAAGATTGAAATTTCAACATTTTCACAAAAAAATCCATTCTACCAATATTTAAATATCAATGTTTAAAAAATGAAATAATTTTCAATAGGTAATTTAATATTCAATATTCACATGAAAAAATTTCACTAACAACTCATATTTTAAATAAACAAGTCGAAAATTTATTTTACTCATTTTCTGTTAAAGTTACTATTAATTTACTTTCATTCATTTATATTTCCTAAATAATCATTAATTCACATGCTAATTATAATTTACATTGCATTGAATCATTTCCACTCATCAATAAATGTAAAAATGTAATTTTTTTTTATAATACGTCATATCATTATTCTTACAATAGGGTTTCAATTCTTCTACATTACCAAATTATAGAGACAAAAATCACAATTAATCGTGAGGTCATCGTCATTAAAATTAAATGGCTTTGAGGCTATGAGGTAGGTAAGTAATGATGTAAAAAAAGAAAAGAATTAAAAGGATGTCAATATAAAAATTAAATTTCTTGATAATAAATAATATCTAGATGAAAAATTATACTTTCAATGTGGAATCACTCTTTTCCCCCCAAAACACAAAGTTGGATCTTGAGGAAATGAATAAAAATAATGTTTTACCCTATTTTTTTTTAATTTTAATCCTTTAGTTCAATGTTTTTTCTTGGGAAAATCTCACATAAACCACCCAAAAATAATATTCACCTCAACATAATAGTTAAAATATTTGTTAAAATATTATTGGTCAACAAATAATGAATTCTTAATTTCCCAAGACAAAACACTTTTTTTAATTTTATTTCTCTTATTAAATCATTTTTTCTAAATTTTTTCCAATAGGTGTAAACTGTATAAAGAAATTAATTGACTTCATGAATCATTTCCCCAATTCATATAAAAAAACCCAACATATGTCCTTAATGAGAAACATTCCCTTTAACCATTCACAACCCCTCTCCCGCATATAAATATTTTCATATCATATAAAATACTCAGAGTATGGAAGGAAATGATAATATATACATATATTGTTTCCCCTTTTTAAGAATGATAATGATTAATTGGAAGGGATATGTGGGATTCAACATAATTTTGGGTCTCAGGATAAAGGTATTAATCAATAAAATTTCTTAAATCATATTAAAAGTTAATTTTTATAATCCTATATTTGAAAAGATACACAGCATGATAAAGAAGAAAATATGGATGAGCTTCTAAAGAAAAATAATCAATTAATGAATAGATATATTATTATTGTAAAATATGTCATCAATGGGAACATGTTATTGGGATAATTACTCATTGAAATACACGCTAAACAAAAATAAATTAATTCAAAATTAAGAAATTCAAAACATAGAAATTTAAGAAAAATTTCATCGACCCTATGTAATCAATTCCATTAAATCATGATTTATTAAATCCAAATTATTATTTTTTGCATTCCAAAATCATTCCCCTATTTTACTAGTTTTAACATATTGAGAATGAAATCTAAATCATGGAATGATGGTTATCATATGTGATATTCTATTTTATAGATCAGTGAATAAATTTGAAATAAATGGTGTCGAGGGAAATTTCAAAATAATGCAGGGGGTTTTGAAAATAGAATTAAAATACTTACTCTTATTTTTCCTTGGTTTCTCGGGATCAAGGCTGTGAAATTTGATGATTCCTTTGGGTAGTTTCTATTCTATAAAATTCAATGTGGATTCTTCTTTAATGGTGTTAATCACCTTTAACCTCTTTTCATAAAACTATTATAACTATGATGGCCCAACTAATAATGATGACCCATCTCCTAAAATGATTCCCCTTTCTCCTTAAATATGAATCTTAATATATAAATAATATATAAAACCACAATGTTAGTTTAATTATTCTAAAAAATGTAGTGGGATGAAAACAAAATTAATAATATAAAACTAAACTAATTCCATAGAAATATTAAAATATGGTCCTAAAACAAAATAAAAGAACTCAGGTTTCTTTCAAAGAGTTTAATTTTTTATCGTTGTTTGTGTATACCATTACCCTTGTTAATTTATTTGAGTTTGAGAAAAATATAACAATCATATGTTAACCCAATTATGGGTTTGAAGTATATTTGGTAGTTATTTTTTCCTCATGATTAAAATAATCTTGAAAGACTGAGGAGGGGACTAAAATATGAATAATATGATATTTTATGTAAAAAATTCAAAATTTATCAACACTTAGTAATATCCTTCTTCAAAAATTATTTGTATTTGTTAAAATTATATATTGACCTCTTCGAGTTCCCAGCTGGATCACAAAATTATTTTTTAGTTATTTTTCTTGTTTTAATTCATTAAAATGTATATAGTCATTATAAATTTCAATGGTCTAAATATATTTTCCTTCTATATTCTACACACCTAGATCTCTAAGAAATTATAATATATGTTAAAAAACTTCATCTCTTATTCTTATTATGGTTTATAATTTTTTGGTATCCTTTTCTTCCACATTTATATCCTTTTGTTTGTGCCTTAGAAAATATTCGTGAAGGAAACCTATATGTGGAGGGCTCTAGATATTTTTAATGGAATTATCTTTCTTTCTATATTTGGGAAAAACCCATTTTTCTTTTTTTGAGGCTTTTCTATTTTCATCTAGAACTATAGTAGAAATGGTATTTCTAAATATAAAAATTCCATTTGTGGGGAAAATGATTACCTTGATTTTGGATTCAATCAATGTAATGATTGAAGACATATCCTCAAGCCATGATTCATTATCAAACTACTCTATTGGACTAGCCCTATTTTCCTTGGACACATTTTCAATTCACTCTTAATCATGACATTCAGTTTTGAAAAAAAAAATCTAGGTGGTAGAGTCTTACATCATCATCAACCATATATAGTTATGGTCCATTTATTTTAAGATGATTTTTGTTTCTCTTTAAACTAGTATATTTTAAGTGATAAATTTATGATATGAATGATGAACATTTTATTCGCTTAAAATTGATTAGATATTCATTAATTATATCAAAGAATACCCAAGTGGGGTATGAACAACTAAAAATAAGCATAAATAAAACCCAAAACTAAAATCAGTAAACAAGAAGCATATAGAAAATTATTTTCCTAAATTTAAAATAAAAGTATTATCCTACCTTTTACATGAAAATAACACCAAGATTTTGTTACCAATTGAGGTAAGGTTTGAATTTATTGGGGATATACTATTTATTAATTTACAAAACAAAAAACAATAATCACTAAATCTATAATGAAGTTGTGTGTTATTTTCAAGTCCCAAGCTCGATCCCATAAGACTAGAACATGGAATACAATTTATTTTAAATATAGGCATATGTTAAGTTAATTTTTAATAAATAAATGAAAAAACGTAGCATTTATATAGAGAAATAATTATAGAGGGAATAGTAAAAATCATACAAAGAATATGATATCTGGGTTCATGAACTAGTGTCTTAAATATTTAAATAAATAATCTTACTATATTTGAAAAATAATTCTCAATTATACCCTTTGTACAGGTGATCACATTCTCTCTCATAAACATGAATTTTTAATGGATATGTACTTCGGTTCACTGGTGTGAAAGGTATCTTAAAACAATATTAATACACAGGACTTGATCCCACCCAATATTAATGGATAAGGCCTCGTTATATCTATTTAATAACAAATAACTCCCTTAATTGAAAAAAATTGGTCATCCAAAGTAAAAAAGGAATATAATTGAATATAATTGAAATTTAAAAATCTTAACATGAATTTTATATAAAAACAATGAATACCTTAGAACAGTTTCACATTTAAATAATATCCTAGAATAAGAGAACCCACCCCCCCTCATGATTTCCATGGTTGTAAAAAAAGAAAGAAAAATAATTATCCTATAGATATTTTTAATGTCGATGGGTGAATTAATATATAAAAACACAACACCTCACCCAAAAATATGATACTTATACATGTTTTGTAGAGGTGGATTCCTCTCCTATGTATAATATATGATTCATCCCACTGCTGGATTTATTTCTGAAAATTATACCGTTAAATGAAAATATTTCAATCATAGAATTCCCTAATTGATTCAACATTAAACCCCATCAAGATTCACAAAATCATATATTTAAAATTCATGTTGAATCTATTTTCATGGAATGAATTGAGAGTCATGCATTTATTAGTATGTATCCATAATCAAAACTTCTTTTTCTCAAGAATTTAGAATGTGAAAAGTATCTTCTGGGTAATAATGAGAATCACATATCCTCTATTAATCATGTCTTTGATATTTCACACCGTGAATATGGAATTCATAATTTGAATCAAGTAATTAATTTTATTTGAACCATGAATAATTACCATGAATTTGAACATATGTATGGATTTATCCATTCATATTCTGAATTGAAATAATTTTTTTGAATCACGAAATTCTGATATTCTTCATTTCTATTTGGCTTCAATCCTCCGGTGTCATATAATTCCAATAAATTTTATCTATTATATTTTATTTAGGTCCAAATTGAATCTGAATATTTACTTCCATTAAATGAATAAAATTATAAATATATTTTAAATAATAAAAACTTTTAATTGAAAAAAATGTATTTTATATTCAAAAATATATATAAGAAATGTAGCTATCAAATTATCCCACACTAGAAATCATTCCTTTCTTTAAGAGTAAAATATCTATACATTAAAAAAGAAACCTCATTATAAAAATATTTAAAAATCAATGTAAAAAAAATAAATAATTTTATATGGGTAATTAAATGTTCATGAATAACATGATTAAATTTCATCCACTCCTCACATTGTAATTAAATAAATCAAAAATGTAATTTACTTTTTCCATTTTCATCTGACTTTCAATATCATTTCATCTATTAATATTACTCAGTACATCAATAATGTTCTATAAAATTATAATTTATCTTACTTCAAATTAATTTCACCCATCACTCAATGTACAAAAATAAAACGGAGTTTTTCTTTTACCTTGAATCACGCTCTTTACTGTAGGATTTTAATGAAACTGCATTCTCCACCCCAAAGAGACAAGAATAAAAATTATTCATGAGGGATTCATTATTAGGATCAAATGGTTCAGAGGAGTTTTCTTGGTAAATAATGATGTTTTTGGATCCATCTAAAAATTCATTGTATTAATTCTCACAAATCATGTATCCTTTAATACTGACTATCTACGTGTAAATTATAAAATCTTCAGAATTATGTAATTTACATAAAATTTATCTAGATCTATATTTCTACTACCAGTATGAGTACTTATATATCCAATTGAAGTTTACATCCATATGAAGAGTTTTCCTAATGACATTACACTTATGATACATCCATTCTAAAATATTCTACTTACGATATAGATATACTACTGGCAGCATAAATACATTATATCCTGAAAACGTGTGATACCATTAATTGAAGGATACCACAAATAAGATTATTTTTAAACTACCGATTGAAGTTTTCTATCATCAATAAAACATTTCTACCTATATGCATAATTTTCTTTCATTAGTCAAAGCATGCTTCCACTAGGCTGGTTATTCTATCATTATTAGAGATCAAGTACCACTATTCTAAATCCACTCCCATGAGATGGTTCAACGACTACCATGATGAATATTCTACCACCAGAATCGATCTATCATAGCTGGTTGAAACCACTTTCACCTATTTATGTTTATATTACATAGGTTTTGAAAATTAATTTCAATTTAATTATTCCCATGTAATGTTTTTTGGAATTTAATTCATTATAGATATTTCATAAGTTAAAGGATTTAGGAATTCTAATTCATTAAAAAAATACTCATATGCATTAAAGATAAATATATACATTCTAGAAGATGTTTCTCAGTATGATGATTTATCTTACATCTCTATTATCCTCCAATAGAAAGTTAGAGGTTCTTAAATACTATAAATAAATTGAACTCCTCATGAAAAAATATTACTCCATTACATAGTTCTTATAACTAACTATGTGTCTAGTATTAATTTTTATTTATTAAAATATTAAATACTTTTTTATGCAATATATGACACTCTATTTTTAATGAAAAAATAGAAAAAATAACATGCGTGTTTGAAGTGACTTCAAGGATAGATTTAAAACAATCCAAAAGAAGAATAAGATCATTATTTATTATCTCAAGAAGATATGAGAAAGTGTGATACAAAATCACATCCACAATCATTTTATTTTCTTCTCTATTATATTTAATCTGAAGTTGTGATTTCCATAATTTTATATTTCTTGACCAAAATATTATAAACTAAACTAAAGAGTTCATATATAATTTGTTTTCTCTTATTTTAAATCATCTATACCATGGATAATAATGGCATAGGTTTGTCCATCTTAGACATATTTTGTGTAGTTTTATGGAAAATGAGATCTATCTTGGGGATTATTTTATTGTTTAATATATATTATTGGCATCTTGTTACTTCCAAGAGGAGATTATTAGGTCTCAATTTGAGACTTATACTATTTAATTTAATTCGGATGTGTATTCCTTGTTTGTATTACATTATTTTATTAAAGAAAATTTTACTTTAATATTCATCTGTAATTATTTATTTATATATTGTGATTTATGTGATAAAATTTTTATCAAAAGCTGTTGTGACCATAAATTTATTTTAACTGGGTTTTGATTGAGACCTTGAAAACATTTTAAAATATACAATTATATATTCCAATAATTTTAGTTGAGTGGGACGATTTATAAATTGGGTTAATTTTTTTAAAATATTAAAAAATTAATGCATACACAATTCACCCCCATCCCATGTTAATTTTTCCACTTTATCCATTATTTTGTATCATATAAAATATTTTTATTTCAATATTATATGGAATTAAATTGATCATGTTTTTCATAAAATAACTAAATAACTATTTTTTATAAATTTCTATCATTATGGTTAATAAGAGACTTCATGGGAGAAGTACAAGAAGTGTTCTTTATTTTAATGCTACTAATTATTCTTAATGGAATATTAAAGTTAAAATAAATATTGGGAGAAAGGGTTTTGACATATCGAGAGTAACATAATATAAAGATGAAAAAAATCTAATAGATATGATTGATGTGATTCCAATATGGTTGTTCATAACTGTAATTATATGGATATGAATGACTTATACTAAAATTTAAGAGAAGATGTGTTTAATATAATTTATTCATTTTAAACCACTTATCAAAAATGGGATGCACAAGTTATGTATCAAAAAAGAACATCAAATTTCAATGAAATTTAAATAAATACTTATACTATTAAATTTTACACATTTAAAATGATGCAAGATAAATAAATTTATAAAATATATCTTAGGTTAATTGAAATCATCAATACAATCCATGTTCTTGGAATGAAAATAGAAGATAAGGATAATGTGTTGATAATCATGTGTTGGTTACCTAATTGATGAAGAGGAGATTCTATCTCTTTTAAGGTTCGTTTGGCATATGAAAACTATTAGTAAAGGAATAAATTAGAAAACTAATGATGAATTATAAAGTTTTTAAAATGAATAAAAATTATGATGAATCAAAAAGTAAAATAATTTCATTAAAACATTGAGTGTTAATGATTAAATAGAAATTCAAAGAGAAGAGGTCAAATACAGATGACTCGACATATGAAAGTTAAAAATAGATGGTTCATCTTGCTACAATATTGAATAAATTCTTCAAGAATAATAAATTCATCAATAAGTCAATCTATATTGGACAGTATTCCCAAATATGAACTTGGATGAATAAAAACAAACTAGAAGAAGTAAATTTACGAGTGAAAGTGAATATGGAATATAAAACGTTTATGTCCAAAATTAAAGTCAAAGAAAAAGTATCAGGATAGTGGAAAGATACAGAAGAAAGTAATGTAGAGAACCTAAAGTGTCTCTTTTGATAGTTCCAATGAATTTAATTCATGTAGGGGATTCAATAATAAAAGTGTTAATATTTGGTTTTTGGGATAGAAATATGAGTTAACAGATTCTAATTCACATAGCGATACACCTCGTGATTCATAAATTACAATTGATGAATTTGAGAATTATTTTTGTATTCTTGAAGACACTATGAATGAATTTAAATATAAAAATAAAAAAATATGAAAAGGTCACATGTTTTATGTGCCAGGGAAAAAAGTGACTAATCTACATAAAATTAAAGCAATGTTTCTTTATTAATGGATTAAAATGAACATATAATTTAAAATTTGAAAGATAAAATGGAACTTAAAATATATAAAAATAGAATATAATCCTTGAATATAATTCTTGGTAAGTATACCACACTGAAGTATACAACTTGTATTGGATACCTTCCTCGTCAAAGGAGAGTTTAAAAATAAGTTCACTCTAAGTTCAAGGCATTTTAATTAAATAAATAATTCAAATTCCTATAGATCTAATAATGTTTTATTTATAAAAACCAAAAATTTTCTTATGGTAAAATCCATAACCATTATTGTATTTAAAATTCTCTTGTTGCTAACATCTCTGGTCCCAAGAATTAGTTGTTACAAAAACCATTGATTATTTAAAATAATTATAAGAAACATAATAGAAGAGTATCAGTTTGAATTTTTTGAATTTAGATAGTGGATCATTCAGTCACATAAATGTGGACTACTCAATATTAGATATCATTATAATGGTTTCTGGTGGACATGTCACATTTGGGGTAGTGAGAAAGGAAAAATAATTAGACTAGGTTAAATCAGTATTTATAATTATATTTTAATTTATAAAGTATTTTTTATGATTTAAAGTATAAAATTCTTATCATCAAACACTTATGTTATAAATATTGACATTCCATGTCCGAAAATATTGATTGAAAAATAAATGATTCTAATAATGCTTCACTTTTTACTGCTTTACCAAAGGGTAATATTTATGCAATTGATTAATATTAATTATTTCCTAAAAACAACTTATTTTTTAACAGCCTTTCTAAAACAATATAAATTGTTTCATAGGATACCATTCCACTATAACCTTCACTCTCTTATAAAGATATCTGGGAATGTTTTAGTCATGGATTTACCTAAAATATATTTCCCTATATAGAAAGCTTGTAACCCCAATCAAAAATGCAAACAACATAAGAGTTATTTAAAACAAAGAATAATTTGTCAACTTATTAACCAATACAGTTTGTTCAAATGAATTTTTTTGGAAGATTTAGTTTTTGAATCATTGGTGTGAATCATTATACATATGTTCTTCTTGATTACTTTTATATATTTACTTGGGTATTCCTTTTTATCTTAAAAAAGTGAATCTTATTCCCATTTTTCAAAATGAAAAAATATATGGAAAATAATAGGGGACTTACTATTAATACATTAAAGAGTGAACATGTCCATGAGTTTAAAAATAAAAACATTGAAAAAATATTCTCACAAAATGGTTATAATCACAACTTATCTACTCTTAAAAGACCTTAGAAAAATGGGTTAGTTGAAAGAAGGAAAAGGTCACCTCAAGTGATTATCTAGATATTTCTCAATGAATATGCCTTACCTATCTATATTTGGGAATAATTTATTAATAAATACTTCAATATCATTAATGTGGTTTTTATTAGACCATATTTAAATAAATCCCATATTATTTATGGAATGGAATAAAAAAAAAGTTTTATTACATTTGAGATTTTAGTCTCAAGTTCGTTATTCAGGAAAAAAAACTGAATTGAGATAAATTTACATCCAAAAGAGCTAATGGAATGTTACTTGGTTTTTAAAAATCCATTAAATTTTATAGTAAATATAATAAAATAAAAAAAGTTGTTGAAAATCTATATATAATAATTTTTATGAAAAAATTCCACATATTCCAAAAACTACTTTATAAAACCCTGAGGGTAATTTTTATAACATGAAAATTAATACATAATTGAACCCTAGCAATCATCTTGAAGAACCTGCTTCATAAAAGTCACATAGAACTGAGGATGTTTTTAATCCTGATCCTGCAGAACAAAATGAAGTACCATGTACTTCTATAACTAGATCCATTAAAACACATTGACACCATAATTTAGATGTTTTTTTAAAATTTAGATAGAGTTACTTAGACAATAAATTCTCATAGAACTATAGTTAAATATCAATCCTTTATGTGAATATTGAACAAAAAAACATCACTGAAGATATTGATTAGGAATATTGGGTAATTTTTATGTAGTAATAGTGGACTAAGTCTAAAAAACAATATATGAGAACTAGGGGAATGAACTATGTAAAAGCAAACTATTGGAACTAAATCATTGTTTAGGAACAATTTGGATGAGTCTAGAACTATAGAAAGAAATAAAGATAGACTTGATGCCCAAGGATATATCCAAAAATAATGTATTGACTACAAGAAAATTGATTCTCCAGTATCATTACCTAATTATTTTAGAATATAGCTTATTTGGGTGACACATTTGAATTTCAAACAATATCAAATGTTCATCAACAATTATTTTCTTAATTACTATATTATTGAGGTTTTATATTAAACACCCCCATGGATTTTAAAATCATCATTTTCCAAAGAGTGTTTTTAAATTAAAAAAAAGATTTTTTTGGTTTTAAACAAGCTTCTAGATCTTAGAATGATACGATCTACTCTTTGTAGATTTCTATATATACTTAAAAAGGAATAGATAATACAATAGTGTTTACCAAATTGATTTCTAATGATGTTTTGGTAGTCCAAATATCTATTGATGAAATTATTTTTGGATCATCCAAAAATAAATTCAGTATAGAATTTCCAAAAATTATGGAAAAAAAATTTGAATCGAGTTTAATGAGTAAGTTAAAATTCTTCATTTTTTCAAAATATTTCAAAATAATGAAGGAATCATGTTAAACTAAATTAAATACCCAGTGGATACTTTAAAATATTTTTTGGATGGATATATCTAAAGTAAGTGATACTCCGATGATAACCACCTATAATTTAGATATTGACATAAATATGAAACATGTTTACTATTCTATTTATAGAAGTATGATATGGATTTTTTTATAAGATCTATCAGGATTGATATTATGTTTTTTATGTGAATGTGTGATAATTTTTTTTGATAATTCTAAGGAATTTTATTTGAATACCATCAAAAGTATATTTAAATAACATAATAATATAACTAATTTTGGATTGATTTACTGGTGGCTGTAGAAAACCAACCTATAGAACATGAAAATTTTTGGTAATATATCTAGTAACTTGGTGTAGTAAAAATTAGAATTTCGTTGCACTATCTAAAGCTAAATATACATACATTATAGTAGCATGTTTTGGGGCATAAATTAAATGGATGAAACACACATTACTTTATTATAGATACAATTTTGTAATTGTCCCTATATATTGTGATAATTCAAGTGTAGTTAACATTTTTATTAATCATGTATCTCATTCTACAAGAAATAAAAATGATATAATACATAAATTTATTAGTGAAAAACATACAAAATGTGAAATATTTATTGATTTCATTAGCACAAAACATCATATTTTTGAAATATTTTACGAATCCAATGTGTAAAGAGAAAGTAAGAAATATCATAAATGAGAATGTAATGATAAATTACTATTAATAATTTTACTTAATTGTTTTGTTTTGGTAGTGTTTAGTCATATGTCTAGTGCTACTAGTGTGCACTACTATTGTATGATACCATTCAGGTGATAATATCTAACAATACCACTGGAATACAGTCATTGTCCATCAAAAACTAGATTTCTACCACTATCATTGTACTATTGGGTATTAATGTTAGATGATACTATTATGTGATACTAGTGGTTTTACTATTGTATTATATCATTGGATGTACCACTACTGTAGACAAACTTCAGTGATTCTTTTCCACAATTGATAATTTTTGTTACTTAACTCTTAAATTATTTATTTAATTGAAATTAATATAATTTTGTATTTAAAATTTTTATGATTTCCTATATGATAAAATTACCTATTAAGAGTATAAATTGAATCAGATCTTTAGTTATACCCTTCAATCCTCTTCGTCATTTCTATATCAAACCTTTTCCATTGAGATTTAATTATCAATCCTTCTGTATGTTCTATAATAGTGATCATGAAGTGTGCTTATGGTTCTATAGATGAATCCTCACCTTGAAATAAATTTAACGATGAGTTCAGTCAAAATTTAATGTTTCAAAATCCTATTTTTTGTAATTATTAGTTCTCTATAAGTAAATATATTCTTCATGGTTTATTTTAAGTAAGTTGTTGTTTTGGAAAGTTTTCCAAAAGCAACATTAGCCTGGGTGGTTCAAAAAAATTATTGGCTAATATATCTATTATTATTTCATGATTTTCATATCTATGTAGAGCTCATATTGGGTAATATGAGAGATTTCATTAGTACATTGGTTTATGGTAAAGAACTTTTGTTCTATTTAAAGTAGTGGAAACTTTTCATAGCTGTTCCTTAAAAAGTAATATATATGGTCTACCAAGGTTCTTAACCCATTTATCATGAGAATATCATTTATGATGACAACCTTAAGGAACTTATAGGGGATGCTACTATAAGAAGGCTAAATATAGAAGAAATTGATGGAAAATGTTGACTTCTATTGAAATTCATCTTATATATGTTTTGTCCCTAGAAGGGAAACTTTAGTTTGATGAGGAACCAATATATCTTATTTATGTATATTATCAAAGGATAGGATAAGATAAATGTTTTTAAACACCTTATGGTAAATATGATGGAATTATGTAATCTTGATTTTAGATTAAATTGTCTTGTTTATCCCAAGAGGATTTTTCTATATTAGAATGAAGAGGGATTTTACCTGATGGAGATATAAATGATAATGAATGTGATTTTTTATTATCGTAATATTTACTTATCGAAGGATAAATTTTAATTGGATTACTTCATTAAAGATGTGGGTTGTGGAATATGATAGATTTTATGAGAATATTATCCATGTTAATAACTCACCAAGCCTAAGAATTTATATGATCCCAATATAAAGATAGATGAGGTGGTGGTTTATTTATCTAATGAATAAGTGGATGAGGATGGTTCTGGTGTTGGTTATAAAGATATGGATGAATTAGACAAATATCAAAACCCCATTGTAGAAGCAGTGAGTCGTATTAATATATTTATTAGGAAATTTGTTTCATATCGACCATTTGACTCTCTTGTTTCCTTACCTTATAAGTAAATTTCAATTACTTTGATTTCCAATAGTAATAAATTTTTAGATTCTTCTTCAAAATTTATAGAGGATGTGATTTTTTTATTTGATGATTCTTTATCTGATTTAGAAGGTGAAGATGAAGAATAAGAAACTAATCCATTTATCTTTATTTCTAAGCTAGGAAGAACTATTAGTGGATATTAGTATAGTAACTCCCATATTATTTTATTGATTCAGTTTTTGAATCCCTATAGTGACCAATTAAATTGGATACAGATGACAAAGATGCACCATATAAGGGGGAGAAGTCCCCATGGTCAGTTGTTATTGGCCAAGATTATTTGATTCAAATTATATTGATTATAATGGGTGTAGTCTACCTTATCATGGTGGGAATTAAATTTATATTAATAAGATGGATGCTAAGTGATATTTATTGGAAATCACATAATATATAGATACTCTTGAGTTTCTTCCTTTGATGGATCCCATTCTAGATATATGAGTAGGGGTTACTGCTATTTTAGGTCCTAATGTGGAATCATGGCATGAAAACGTTCCATATCCTAGAAAAAGATAGGTCCACACATCATCCACCTAATCAGGCCAATTATTTGAACTAATAAAATTTGGTTATCTTTAAGGAATATCATTTTTCTAATCTGGATTGTTTACATGGGTCTTCTTACTTAACTGATAATACTCCCAACGAAGATGGAAAATCATTGATTATATCTATATTTATGGATCATCTCTTCCCTAAGTTGTTTCGGAGAATGGGAAATTTTTAGATGGAAAATAAGAAGTTGGTTGTGAAGATTATTATTATTATTTATATATTGAAATTCATGAGGGTAGACCTAACATAGATAAATATTTTAGTTCATGGATGGTGGGATTCTATTTCTACTATGGAGTCCTCTTCTTCCAAAGTTCCTCCTTATATTTATTTTAGTCTTAATGTTGATCTAATCAAAAGTATTTTTTTGGGAGAATTATGTAGTGTGTTGAGTGATTCATCTCATTCTCACTATGATGATCTTCAATATATCAAATATCATGGTAAGTAAATATTTAATCTTATTATAGAATGATTAAATGATTTTAGATATGATAGAGTAACTATTACCAAAGACATAAAGTATTACATTACATTGATTTATATAAAAAATTACTTCAATTATAATTTCATGTTGTTGGTTGATAATAAGAAGATTCATACTCGTACTAGGACCTTCAAAGAGAATGATATTTAGTTTAAGGAGTTAGGATCATTGTTAAAATTCTTTATAGATGAAAATATTGGATTCTCTAGGATGATGGTGCATGATGTTAGAATTATCTCATGGTTTACAGAGTTTATGGAGCCTTTTTAGAAACTTCTAGGATGTAATTAATTTATCCTCCTACTATTCCTATGATATTATCAATGTATACACCTATTTCAGAACCTCATTAGACTACCTCCATTATAGTTAGAACTATTGGACTTACTCTAATTGATGTTTTGAAACATCTAAGGATAGTATCTTCAAGCATTACGTTCATGATTCCTATGTAAGAACTCAGTTTTTTTACATATGGTATAAATCTTTCAAATTTTGGTATAATTACCTATTTTGGAACTATTATGGATACCTAATGAGGTAAAGGATTTTTCAGGGGTTGTTTAGGGATTTTTCAGAGCTTTAATCCCTAGTTGGTGGAAGAAACTATTGTGACACATGGTTAGTAGAAACCATACGAGCATTTCCACATGGTTCCCCTAATCGTATGGGGTGTTTCAAGGGGGGGGATCATGAGGAATTATTTACCCTAATCGGGTGGTCATGGGTGCACAACCATTGATGTGTTCAAATTTTTTTATCAGATTCAAATCGTATGACTGTCACACAGTTTCTCAAACTGTGATGCCAAACACCATGGGGTCCCACCTTTGATTGTGGGAGGCACATGGTTAACAAATAGTTTGTCCAACCATGTGGCCAAACCATGCGACATAATAATCATTGGACATGATTAGGTTTTATCCCTTAAAAATATATTTACTTACCCTTCATTATCCATTCCAATTATAGTGTACAAGAGGCCATATTCTCACTTATAGGAGCTCCCAAACCCCTCTTTATATCTTTTGATCTCATTTCATAATTTGATGTATGATCGATGTATTTTTGGTCTTGTTAGATTAATCTAGGTAATCTCTTTAATCCTTAGGCTCTTTTTTCATTTATCTTTCCCTCAATAATTATATTTTAAAGTATTCTCATATTCCCTATTTATATGTTATTTATCCATTATTCCAGCTTCTTCCAATCCAAGACAAACTAAGGGATGATACTGGATGAGGATAGTATAAATTTTTTGAGTTTGGTAGTTAATGAAACTTCCGTAAAAGGCTCACCATTTATAAAATTTCTTCATTTTTCACTTGTTGGTATCAATGGAAATTATTTCTAAATTTGTATTCTATGATTATAATCATCATACTTGTATTATAGAGCGCTTTTTATATATGATCATCTTATTATTGGAGGTTGTAACATCAAGGTTGTGCACCCCAAGTAGGGTGTGCTCTCAATTATTCCTTTAGAAGCTTTGTTATAAATTTCTTTACCACCATTCATGTGTCCTATGATCTAACTATGATATGTTAAGTGTTCTTATATAATAATTGGATCCTTAATTTCTAAATTTATAGAACATGAATAGTTACCACATGATGCTTCTAAGGTGAGTGTTACAAATAGTTAATAAACCATTACAATGTTAAGTGGAATATAGTTTTATATATATCACATGGAATATATAACTATAATTATAATGCATATGGTCATATGTCCTTATCCCATTGTTTCATGCATATGATGGGTAATGGAATAAACCTGATAATTTAAAATTTAATTAAATTAATAAATTGTTGTGTGTCCTAGATATACCTTGTCACATTAATTATTGGTAAAGGAATGAACCTACTAAATTAACAAAAATAAATGAGTATTAAATGTCCTAAATTAAATAATGAATTATTTATAATGTGCCTATTTCATATAGACCTTTTTATCTTTATAGGAATGGTCATACATAACTAGCCTTGGATTACTAAGATAATAACTTGACAACTCAACGTATAGAATTCCAATTCAAGGAGATGGTATCCAGGGAAGATACCCACCATGTAAAATGGTTTTAATCTTATAGTGTATTCTTAGCATGATTTTTTAGGATCCTATCACAATCTTCCAGATATTAGGATGCCTTGGATACAATCCTTTTATCCAAATTGATGTCTTTAGAAATGTGGCATTGTGGATTCACCCAATCGGGCCCAGTCATGCATAGCTTATTCGTTCCTTGGATGAGATCCATGGACTTTGTTATAGCTATTTACAGTGGAATAACTTGGGTGTTTCACCTTGGATTACACTTAGAAACATTTTTTTACTGATTTCATGTTATTACTATGATTTGGAAAAACCCTGAGGTAAAGGATTCTTTGATTAATAACTTGGATACTCTTATTATCATCATCATTACATGATTCCTTTATTACACCCTAGATCCTATTGTGTTATCTCTATCACGTACCACACATTTGAAACTTATTACTAAATGGAACATAATTAATTAAATGATTAGGCGTTCAATCACTATAAGAGACTGAAGAAGGTATAGGCTATTTACATTTGTGTTCTTTCTTTATTTCTAGATATATACCTTTACACTATTTTAGTTTATATAAATATACCATATTTTCATTGATGTCGTTGGTGGTGGGATACTAAGAATTATATCACACCCAATCTGAGCCAACATTGGTACTCAGGATGATTATATGTATTAAAGTGTTTATAAGGGGAGTTGTCCCTATTTGGAAACTTGATCGTGATTTCTTGCATTAGTATGGAGCTTAGTAGTAGATGAGAAAGTCATTACTCTGGATTCTTGTATAGTTTTTGGATTCTTTTTTATTATTTTATATATCATGTATTTCCTAATACCATGTATACCAATTTTCCAGTTTTATAGATACATGAAATATCATTAAATTTTGTATATGATTTAGTTTCCAACTTGTGATTATTATTTTCTTCAATATTTTTTATGTTTTTTACACTGAGTTGTTTATTATTTTACAACTTCCACTATTTACCTATTTGTTATATCTATTTTTCTCTACTCTTATATGAGGGATTAGTATCCCCAAAAATAAACCCTAGGCTATGGTATTTAGTCAGTGGCCTCAGGAATATAGGGATTAATGCTTGAGGACATGTTGGAAATCAAGTTCAAGACACCTTTGAGTGCCACCTGGGTCGGGATGTCACAAAGTTGTATAAGAGATTTTTCATTTATATCATCTTGTTATTGGTAAATATAGATAGGATATTAGGTTGATTTTCAGTACTTTGTTACATCCTAAGCCTGGGAGTAGTTTACCCATATTTGGGGTAAATACCATGTTGTCTGAGAATAAGAAATTTCTTTTTTGGATTTATCTAATTCCAGTTGACATATTTTCACCATCAGGTGATGCACATGAAATGAGGAATCTGAAGACTTGGTGTGATATAGAACCTCTTGGGTGCCATTAAATTTTCTATATGAGGAATATTCGGTGAATAGTTCAGACCTTTAAATATTATTTGAGTGGAAGAGGATCCACACTAGCTCCACTGTTAGGAATAGGATCAGTTACTCTGTGTCTAGTGTGATGTTGGAGTAACACAGGAAGAACATGGTGAGGAGGAGGTAATGGTCATGGAAGATAGACTATTGATTATCACCACCAGTATAGTGTACCTACTCATAGTAGGCCATATGCAACACATAGTTGTGGATCATTCTAGTTTCATGCATTTCAGTTGATACACAAGGATTCGGGAGTAGGACCACCGACAATATAAGGTACTATTCTAGTTTCATCTACTACTATATCTTCTTTATTTAATATATGTTATTATCACTCCTTTATCTCTTTATTGACTTTATAGTATCTTAGGATGAAAATCTAGTGCTTTTTTGGGTGATGATACTAGAAACTCAATTGGGAGTGTGGTCTGAGGGAATACACCAATGTAGGGACTGCACCATTGAGATATTCTAATATCCCTTCATATGGGACCACTTCATGCATTAGATAATGGAATTAAATTTCACTATCATGATTGATTATATGGTAACAAATCATGCCTATGTAGACTTTTATCACATCAAGGTGTCATTTATATCACCAAAAGGAAATATTTATCTCCAAATGAGTGAGTGGAATGTCCAAGATATTAGTGATGCACTAGAGAATAATGTGCTAGGTGGATATACTACCTAGTATGCCAATATATTCATTGAGTATAAGGGGATACATCTAACATATTCTCCTATCATAGTAGGTCATTTCAGGGATGTCTTTGTCGATATTTGTTTTTGTGAATAACTCTTTCAAGAGAGGTAGGGTTTAAAATTGTGATTGTTCTTGTAGAATCTCCGGTGTATATTCCTCTATATAGGATGAAACATATCGAGATCCATGATATCAAGAGATATTTATAATATCTTAAGTCTAAATGATTTATCTAACCTATTACTTCATCATGGGGTTCACCAGTGGTTTTCAACAAGAAGGAATATGGGACCCTTAAGATTTACCTATATTACAGATGGCTAAAATAGATTATGGTTAAGAACCATTATCCAATTCCTTATAATGATGATATTTTTTACTATCTATAATGAGCGAGGGTATTATCGAAGATTGACCTAAGATATGGAAATTATCAGGTGTGCGTCAGGCCCTTTGATATTCCGTGTATGACTTTTTATAGTCAGTATGGCTCATATGAGTTTCTCATTATGTTGTTCAGTATTACAAATGCACTAACCATTTACATGGCCATGATTAATAAAATTTTACACCTGTTTCTATATACTTTTTTCATGGTCTTTGTGGACAACATCTTGGTGTATTCTCATACCCAGAGTGACCATGATAAACCTCATGAGATCATTTTGAGCACACTGAGAGAGGCCCTTTGATATACCATGTATGACTTTCTTTATTCATTATAGATTATATGAGTATCTCATTATGTTGTTCAGTATTAAAAATGAACTCACTGTTTACATGGCCTTGATTAATAGCGTTCTCTACGTGTATGTGGATTCCTTTTTCATGGTCTTTGTGGACAACATCTTGGTATATTCTCATACTCAGAGTGACCAAGATAAACCTCATGAGGTCATTTTGAGCCCACTTAGAGAGCATCAACTATATGAAATTATTTCTATATACCACTTATGGATCAACCAGTTTCACTTATTGTGTCACATTATCTTTGAACCATGATTATCCAGTAACCCAGAAAATGTGAGTATTGTGATTTCCTAGAAGAAACCCAAGAAAGTGTTTGATATATAGTGGTTCTTTGGGAAATATAGATATTTTAGGCATTCCATATAGAAATTATCATGCCTCATTGCACCTCTTAGTAGTCTTATAAATAAGCGTGTGAAGTTACATTGGTCATTAATGTTGTAGAAGACCTTTTAAGAGTTGAAAGGAAGGATTACTTTGTCACCAATTCTGATTCTTCCCTACCATGGAAGATGATATATAGTGTTCTATAATGCATCATGAATCAGATTGGGTACAGTGATGATGAAGGAAGATAGATTCATTGCATACAAGTCTCAAAAATTAATACATCACAAGTGTACTTACCCAACACATTACCATGAGATATCAGTAGTTGTCCATGCTTTATGCTACTGGAGAAAATATCTGATGGGTGAGTGCTTTATAGGGTATACGGAACAAAAGAGCCTCAAATATATCTTTACACAATATGAACTAAATCTTAAATCATGGAGATGGATCGATTTTTTTCATTCCATATAATTCGAGCTACCTATATTCCTATAAAGGGAAATGCGATAGCAGATGTGTCTAGTTAATAAACACAGGCATAGGCCATGCCGGGAGCTAGTGATGAATGAAAATTGACGTCAATCTTTTCTGAGTAGCATATAGAGTTTCATGAGATTCATGATATTTATTATCATACAACCTTGAAATTTATGTCTTCTATCATTAATAGGGTGAAGAGTAGGTAGTTTTCATTTCCTAAGGGGTTGGTTCTTTGGTAGAGTATATCTAATGAGGAAATTCCTACGGATTGTTCAGTAGATAAAGATAACATCCTATGTATGCAAGGGAATGTTTGGGTTCCTAATGGCATGTGAGAGGAGTCAATGTCAGAGTCTGATGCTTCTTGGTGGTAATTTCATATAGAAATATTTGATATCTATCTAAATGTGTGGTTTTAATATAGCTAGCCTAGGATGAAATTCCATATAGAATATTTTATCATTAGGTGTTCTACCTGTTACTAGGTAAAGGTGGAGCTCATGTCACTTAATGGATTGTTACAACCATTAATGGTCTTGGAATTGAAATGATATGATGATTCAATATAGTTTTTAGTCAACTTACTGAGGTCTCATTTAGAGAACGATGTATTTTGTGTAGTCATGTATCGAATAAAATAAGTTATCACAGTTCCTTCCCATCTGGGAGGCTATCTCAGCTAATTATATGGGAAGACAATATGTGTGTGAGATTATATGATTACATGGTGTACCTTATACTATCATTTAAGAAAGGTAATTTCATTTCATGTTAAGTTTTTTATAGGGGTTATAGATGTGTATGGATACACAGGTGCTTCGGAGCACATCTTTTCACCCTCCAACCATTGGCCAGTCAAAACATATGATATAGGTTTCGGAGGATATGGTCTAAGCATGTGTCCATGATTTTGGTGGTTCTTGGGAGAATTATATCTCTATCTCCATGTTTTCCTATAATAATAACTTTCAGTGGATGATTCATATGGCTTCATATGATTCCCAGTATAGTAGGTCATGTAATTTACACCTGTTCTGGTTAGATATGGGAGAGTTAGTGTTACTAGGTCCTCATCTTGTGTTGAAGAATCCCGAGTAGGTTTAGCTGATCAGAAATCATATTTCTACTATTCAGTTAATAAATAAATCATATTCATATTTTCATCATGGACCTTTGTATTTTGAGTTCAGAGATCATGTTTTCTTGTGGGTATCATCTAGACATGGGCATAGACTAACATAGAGGCAAGGGAAGTTTTCTCCTCATTATGTGGATCTATTTGAGATTCTAGATAGAGTCATTCTAGTATACTATTAGTCACTTTTACATCAAAGGTATCATTCAATTCATTCAATTTTCCATGTTTCATAGCTTTTCCATTATCATGTTGACCCATCACATACTTTTTATCATGAGTAGTTTTAGTTAGGTATTGATGTTTCATTTGAAGAGTATCCCATATGAATCATTGAATGAAGGAATAAGGCTCTACGTTGATGGAATTTCCCTTTCGTATGGATTTTATGGCATTATGACCATGTATAAAAAAATACAAGGGAGTGGGAGGCTGAAGTACATGCTCAATGGAAAAAGCATTTCTCAGATAGTATTTCACTACCCTAGGAAGGTATACTCAGGGACACATTACTTTAAGAGAGGAAGACTAAAAAGACCCAGTCTTCTATCAGGTATGTATCATTTAAATTTGGGTCTATTATTTATTTTGGACCCATTATGGATGCCTAATGAGGTCAGAGATGTTTAAAGGGGTTTTTAGGGCCTGTTCAGAGCTCCGAACCTCATTCGGTGAAACACACCACTTGGAAACGTTGTTATTAAAACTATGTGATCCAATCCACATGGTTTACCCTAATCGTTCATGGAGTTTTAGGGGGAATCCAAGAACATAGTCCACACTAACTATGAACAAAGGGATAAATTACTATATGAGTGGTCTGTAGTTTTTTGTAGAGCTATATAACATGGTTGGCTTATGATTTCTCAAAACATATGGCCAAACCACATGGGGTCCCTCCGTAGGTAGTGGGAGGTACACGATTGGAACACAATTTGAAAAATGTGTGGCCAAACCGTGAGACCCTATAATTTTTGGGTAAAATTATTATTTTTTCTTAAGAGTATATCTAATTACGCCACCTGGTGGAGCTCCCAAACCCCAATTCATTGATTTTAATATTATTCTTTCATTTTGTGTCCAATCAATGCATCATTTATCATGGTGGATTCATATAGTTAATCTCTTTAATCCATAGGCTCTATTCGTCATTTTTCTTTTCCTCGATGACATGATTTTCATGAAGGATGGTATGCTCTATTTTTAGGGCCTTGATCCATTCTTCCATTTTCTTCATATCCAATAAAATATAAGGCCTAATACTAGATTAGGAGAGTGATGTATATAAGGAACCAACCTTAAAACAATACATAATCTTGAATTAAATGAATAATTCACATTGAGGATCTTTTGAGGTTTAGAGTTTTAGAGAATTAGGACATAACTATTACATCTCAAAGATTACAGGGTAGACACATCTACTCAGTTTCCATTTTTTTCAAAAAAATATAAACTCTTGAACAAAATAGTCATGTCTAGTTCTATGTTTTAGTCATCATGACATTTCTTTGATCCCATCCTTGACCATATTACTCTTTAAGTCCAGTGGAAAACATTTCAAAAACATGGGATGAGCACAAAAAGCTATGTAATGGATATAAAGATACGGAAATGAAACATTAGTCCATGTATACATAAGAATAAATGAAAACACACTTTACTCATAAAACATAATCACTTTAACATACCCGATGGAATCATATGATTTATGAATAACTCATAGAAATCATAAGACGTAAAGGTAACTTGAGGCATTCATAACATTATTATATAGGGAGTAACCATCCTGGTTACGTTTGGAATACCCATCATAGTATATTCCCTAAATCTCTTCAGAGAAACCTTAGTGTTTAACTCCTTCACGTTACCCAATGCATTGGAGAGCTATCACGGGCTCACCCACCCATAGTTTATCACGGAACCAACCGTCTTCATAAAAAACGCCCAAGAACCATAACAAAAACATAACATATAACTTAATCATAAAGTAAAGATAACATTCCCAAAATTGCAATAATAATATAACATTTTAAGATATTGAAATAATGAATCCATTCTAAAAACCATTTTCAAAACAATTTAAAACATTTAATAAAGAGATTTTTGAATCAAAGTGTCCCATACCACTTTGAAGCTTTTAACATTTTAAACCATTAATATCCATATAAATAAATCCTTAAAACCATTTTGAAAAAATGAATATTAATGAGAAATATTTATAAGAATAAATCATTAAAACATTTAAAACAATATTTTAGGTAAAGAGTTTTTAACAAAATGAGAGACACTTGAATACAAATAATTGAGGAATAACATTTAATCAGAACATTATAATATAATTAGAATAAATGGATTCATGATATAATATGCCAAAGGATAGTATATAAACTATATAAGAGTGAATTGGTGCATAACAACAATGAAGTCTCAATAGAAATGTAAAATGAGATGAAATCCCTTATAAAGAAGGTATCATTAAATTAAGGATAAATAAATCTCATAATTATGTGTGACAAATATAAATAAAGGAAATATAAGTGGATATTAAGTGTAAAACAATCAGAGGTCATTCACACATTTTAATAGGGTGAAATATTCAATAACTACAAGTTGAACCCAAAGAAATCGAAATTGGGTTAAGTAGTTTCCTTGTAACAATTCGACAGCCTAACGACGTCACTTTGAAATTTAGAAAATAAGTTGATGAGACAAAAAGGGTATATAATCACTTGGAAATAAATTTTAAATCAATAAGGATATATAATATCATATACCAACATAATAAGATGTAAATTAAAAGACATAACAAAAGAAGTCTTTTAAAAAGAGGAGGGCTAAATGTTCCCTTACAGATTTGGGTAACTTCCAAAACATACACCCCATGAAATACAGGTTATACAATGAAGATTTGAATACTCATAAATTATATTATATTACACAAATAATAAAATCATGGGCACAACAACACTACACAAAAGTAAATAGTGGAAAATGTAGCATGAATCTCACATGAATAAAAGTGAGATAAAAAATCCCTTACGAAAACTCAACAGCCTAACAACGCCACTTAAAACTTCCAAAAATAGATTGAAAATATCAAATTGGGTCTCTCATCATATGAAAATAAAATTTACAGTATGTGGAATATAAATGAACATCCTCCAACATAAGAAAGATAAGCTTAAAAGAAATGACATAAAAGAGAGTACTTAAAAAGAAAGAGAGTGGTAGGATCCTTTACCTCGAGTCCCACTTGTCTTGTTCATTTTATTATATTCCTGAATAATAAAATAGAGTTAATTTATACTTTTTAAGAACCTTTTTCATGTTCATTATTCTTTTTATATTACTTATTACCATGTTATGAACATTATGTAATTATTTAAGTTAATAACGGTCGTTTTGTAAATCATTGGTACTTGAGTTAAAAATAAACTTCTTATAATTACAAGTTGTTCATGTGGTAAAATATCCATTATATCCAGAATTATATTAATGATTTAGATATCATATATATAATATATATCCTGTATATACTTTCATTTATAATATTACATAAAATTTAGAGGCAATAAATGAAATGCACCGTTCATGGAGACGGTAAGCCGTACGTACGCATGAACGCTACTTTCATTTCTATTTAATATTTAATGGCATTAAAAATAAATGAGATATATATATATATATTATAATTACATTATAATATATATGTTATATAGGTCACATAAGTTCATTAATTTATTTCTTTATACATTCCATGTATTGCATGAACGATTCACATCACTTGAGGGGGCGGTAGTCCATACTTCCTCAAATGAAATTATCACATTTTCACAACATGAAAAGCATAAAGGTATGTTTTAAATGTAAAATACAGAATCATATAGAGTAAATAAATATAATTTATATCATAAATAAATATAGTGCCATTATAATGGATACCATGAGAGGAGGTAGGAGAAGATATAACAATAATTGTTTTGTGAGGCAGTAAGTTGCCATCTACAGAAACAATATGTTATTTCACCATTAGACGGAGGTGTGTGTATGTGTAGCTCCAATACTTCTCATAAAAACATCATATTATATTTAGGATACTTTTCTGTTTCAAAACAAAGTAATAAAAAGTGTTTAGGGGGATTTAGAAGCAAAATAAAATAAAAGAACATAAGAGAGGACATTACCTTTAAATCAGGTAACTCCCTTTGGTTTGAACCAAAAGGGTTCCTTGAAGATATTTATGCACAAGGTAAGGCTTCTAGGATGAAGAGAGGGATGTGGAGAGATAAAATGAGTAGATTTTGGTCGAGACAAAGGCTTGATAGATGTGGGTAAGTGGTAGAGGTGGGGGCCTTTTATAAGAGGGAGGAGGGTAACTCTTGGAATGTCTTGAAAAGTTACTTTATTATAAAATTATTTTCATATATTAAAGGTCCCACAATTATATATTTCTATTATAATGTGATAGGGGTTATAAATCCACCCATAAAATAGGTTTTTGACAAGTATAAGTCTTATAGATTACCTTATCTTCTCATTTTATTTAAATCGTTCATTAATGAGGTCATCACTGCATCATCATAGTGTCATAAATAAATTTATTTATATAACGTCTAAAAATAATAATAAAAATATCATTATTTAGTAAATATTTTTATCTTTCTAATTAATATTTATAGTGAAAAATATGACTTGTAAAACCTCATGTAAAAAATATTTTAGTAAAACAACACATGTTTGTGACATTTTTATTTTAACTTTAAGTAAAAAGTTATTAATGTAATGTTCTTTCCAAAGTGGCTCCATGGGGCCCCCAAGTTGACCCATGGATTTTCTTGGTCATCCATGACTTATCCAATAAGCATAGGACAAGTGTAATGTTAATTTCATGTTATTATATCATTATATTTACCTTTAATCACGATTAATAAAACATAAAAGTTACTCTTGACCAAAAATCTATTATAATCTCATTGAATCACATTTTACATCCTAATGACAACCATGTATGTTGTATTTTTGAAATTAAAATCACAGAGGTGGTAAAATTTCATTTAAACGGAAAATCTGTTTTTTTAACTACCACTTAGTGGTTTCACTATACATCAAAAATTGATGTTTTTCAGAAAAATAACAAAAATTCACCCTAAGATATATTTGATATTATGAATTAAAATATGATGTCTATTTTAAAAAATTCAAAACATATATGTTGCATTAATTAATTTAATAATTATTTCATGTTGTCAAAAGAAATTGCGTGTTTTTAAGAAACAATATCTATCAAAATATTGACACTTGTTTAAGTCCAATTTCAAAGTGAAATTAATTACAAGGACCACCATTGAATTAAATTGTTAAAATATATTCTAATTTCACTTTAAATAAAATTAAAAATATAATATAATCATATAAATAAATTAGATTAAAAATAGATTTTGAATTTAAATACAATATTTTTCACTTATTCATAAAAAAAACATTATCGGAAAAAATAACAAAAACATACAAAAAGTAAATTTTGATGTCCTGATTCTAAAGAACGATTTTATTTGGTCCAATAGAATGTATAAGGGTGAACAAAACTATTTTTAAAGAGGGTTCCCCATCCAAATGTGATAAATCGACCTTTTAGTGAATATTAGAGTATATATGCCTAAAATTGAATTCTTTACTTATTTTAAGTCGTTATCTTTTATTGGATAAATTTAAAAACATTTAACAAACATATATAATCATATTTTAGTTATTTCTATTAATTCCCGCAAATATAATGGCTATGTGTTAACTACCATTTAAAATAATATTATTATATTATTAGTGTGCAACGTAAGATTTCAATGAAACTTGTTGTTGCGTATCAGGAACGCTATCGAACATAGCAACCATTTTGAAGTAAAAATTAATATTTAATTCACAAACATTAATAAATATGAAAATTTATTATTATTTATTTACCTGGGATGTTATATCCTTCCCCCCTTTTGGGAATTGCGTCCACACAATTTTTACAATTCGACTTTGAAACTTCCTTGAAATCCCCACATCAGAAAAAGGAGTTAGTAAAATTGTCACATTAAAATAAAGAAATAAAAGTACAAAGGTCACCCGAGTTAACCCATACTAGGATCCCATGTAAAAAAACATGGATATGGAAGATAAAACAAAGGGTCATGTTCTGATGGAGAGTGATAGAAAACATGTTTAGGAGAAATTTAACCACCAGAAAATCACAATCTTGTGATGGGTTAAACGGTATTTGATTCCCCAGTACGAAAAGTTAACAAACTTTTTTTATGTTTTATGTTACCTTTCATTAAGGAATTTATTTATGAGCTTAAAGAAAACATATGGAAACATACTCACTTGTCATGTAGACTTTCATCTCTTACTAGATTTCTTACACAGACTCATATTTTCTCCAAAAGAGGAGTATTTAGGATGACTTGTTCATATTAAGAGCACTATAATCAACTTCTAGAGAATAACCTAACCCAAAAAATATGAACTATATATTTCCTATGTATTTAAACATTAACCAAAACAAAAAATTGTTAGTACAAGATCAGATAATACCCAAAAATGATAATCCTTTATAAAAATAAATATTTCTCTTAATTTTCAAAATTTGTCCAAAAAAACCCAAAGTTCATCAAAGACCATTCAATAAACAGCTATCCATAAAATTATTCAAAGTAATCCAAACTAAGGGTTAAACCCAAATCTCCAAAGTATTTATTCACATAGTCTTCCAAGATAAATCTTAACATTTATCTCCAAATAACATCAGTTATTCTTAAAGTCTCATACTAAAAAGTAACTAACCAAATCACATATCCTCCATGATAGGATAATCATATCCATAGATAACCCAAAATCAACTTATTCATGATTGTAATATCATCTAACAAAAAAAATTTCATGCTAAACAGGGACTTCACGTAGTCCAGTGGTAGGTGATAAATACCAATCACACTTTGGTTGTGGGTTCAATTCGCATAGCTTTGTCCGACGCGACGAGTTGTCACATGGTCTGCGTGTTTTCCTTTTTCCAAAACTATGTAATTCTTAAAACAATCCCCAAAAAAAGATAAAATCATCAAAAATAACCATAACATAATTTAACCTCAAGTTTATCGCATGCCTTTAATTTTCCATCATAACATATATTAACCCATAATTACCTCAAAATTAAGGATCATATAAACCCTGATGGTTACCTTTATAATTATTACCTGAACTTCCACATCGATTTGGTTATCTCATACATGACGCATTAGAATAATCACCAAGGTTAAAGTGGTTAATCATGAATCCTGATATTTGGTTTAGAAAAAACATAAGAGTTATCATTGCAGCTCCCATATCATTCAGTTGTTCTTTCAGAAAACTGTCTTAGTTTTCTTCACATCCACTGTCACTTTGGTGCCTGCTATATCCAGCCATTTACTAAATCCAAAAATTTCAGTGTGAGTATATCATTAGAATCAACATATAATACTATGATATAATTATTCATTTTATCATAAACTCGTTCACTTTATCCAAAACTATGACTCTTTCTGAAATGCTAACCATTATGGTAATGTCACTTATGCATAAAGAATACCCTAACCTCTAAATTATCTAAACCGACCTCTGATACCAACTATAAGGACCCAGCCTTAAAACAATACATAATCCTGAATTAAATGAACAATTCACATTGAGGATCTTTTTAGGTTTAGAGTTTTAGAGAATTAGGACATAACTATTACATCTCAATGATTACAAGGTAGACACATCTACTCAGCTTCCATTTTTTTCACAAAATATAAACTCTTGAACAAAAGAGTCATGTCTATTTCCATGTTTTAGACATCATGACATTTCCTTGATACCATCCTTGACCATATTCCACATTAAGTCTTTTGGAAAACATTTAAAAAACATGGGATGAGAACAAAAAGCTCAGTAAGGGATATAAAAATACAGAAAGGAAACATAAGTCTACATATACATAAGAATCAATGAAAACACACTTTACTCATAAAACATAATCACTTTAACATACCCCATGAAATCATAAGATTTATGAAAAACTCATAGAAACCATAATACATAAAGGTAACTTGAGGCATTTATAACATTCTTACGTAGGTAGTAACCCTCATGGTTACCTTTGGAGTACCCATCATAGTATATTCCCTAAATCACTTCAGAGAACCGGTAGCTTTTAACTCCTTTACATTACCCAACTCATTGTAGAGCTATCACAGGCTCACCCGCCCATAGTCTATCACGGAACCACCAGTATTCATAAACAATGTCCAAGAACCGTAACATAAACATAACACATAATTTAAGCATAAAGTAAAGATAAAATTCCCACATTTCAATAATAATATAACATTTTAAGATATTGAAATAATGAAACAATTGTAAAAACCATTTTCAGAACCATTTAAAACATTTCATAAAGAGATTTTGTATCAAGGTGTCCCATACCACTTTGAAGCTTTTAATATTTTAAACCATTAATATACATATAAATAAATCCTTAAAACCATTTTGAAAACATGGATATTAATGAGAAATATTTATCAAAATAAATCATTAAAACATTTAAAATGATAATTTAGTTAAAGAGTTTTTAACAAAATGATTGACACTTGAATACAAGTAATTGAGGAATAACATTTAATCATAACTTTATAATATCATGAGAATAAAGTAATTCATGATATAATATGACAAAGTACAATATATACAACATATAAGAGTGAATTGGTTCATAATAACAATTAAGTCTCAATATAAATGTAAAATGAGATGAAATCCCTTATAAAGAAGGTATCCTAAAATTAACGATAAATCAATCTCATAATTATGTGTGAAAAATATAAATACACCCAATATAAGTGGATATTAAGTGTAAGAAAATCAGAGGTCATTCACACATATTCATAGTATTAAATATTCAATAACTATAAGTTGAACCCAAAGAAATCGAAATTGGGTTAAGAAGTTCCCTTGTAAAAATTCGACAGCCAAACGACGTTACTTTAAAATTCATAAAATGAGTTGATGAGACAAAAATGGTATCTCATCACTTGGAAATAAATTTTACATCAATAAGGGTATATAATATCATATCCCAACATAATAAGATGTAAATTAAAAGACATAACGAAAGAAGTATTCTAAAAAGAGGAGGGTGAAAGGTTCCCTTACAGATTTCGGTAACTTCCGAAATGTACACCCCATGAAAGAAGGGTCATACAATGAAGATGTAAAAACCCATAAATTAAATTATATTACACATAGAATAAAATCATGGGTAGAAAAACACCACAAAAATGTAAATAGTGGAAAATTTAGCATGAATCTCACGGGAAATAAAAGTGAGATGAAAAATCCCTTACGAAAACTCGGCAGCCTAATAACACCACTTAAAACTTCAAAAAATTGATTGACGAGATCAAATAGGGTCTCTCATCATATGAACATAAAATTTAAAGTAATAGGAACATAAAATAACATACCCCATCATAAGAATGATGAACTTAAAATAAATGACATGAAAGTGAGTACTTAAAAAGAAAGAGAGAGGTATGATCCCTTACCTCAAGTCTGACTTGTCTTGTTTGTTTCCTTATATTCCTGAATAATAAATTGGAGTTAATTTATACATTATTAAGAACCTTTTTCAATTTCATTTTTACTTTTATATAACTTATTACCATTTTATGAACATTATGTAATTATTTAAGTTAATAACGGTCGTTTTGTCGATCATTGGTACTTGAGTCAAAAATAAACTTCTTATAATTACAAGTTGTTCATGTGGTAAAATATCCATTATATCCAGAATTATATACACTATTTAGATATCATATATATAATATATATATATTATATACTTGAATTTATAATATTACATAACATTTAGAGGTAAGAAATTAAATGCACCGTTTATGGAGACGGTAAGCTGTACGTACGCATGAATGCTACTTTTATTTCTATTTCGTATTTAATGGAATTAAAAATAAATGAGAGAGATATATATATATCATAATTAAATTATAATATATATTTTATATAGGTCACATAAGTTCATTAATTTCATTTTTATACATTCCATGTATTTCATGAACGAGTCACATCACTTGAGGGGGCGGTAGTCCGCACTTCCTCAAATGAAAATATCGCATTTGCACAACATGAAAAGCATAAAGGTATGTTTTTAATGTAAAATTTAGAAGCATATATAAGAAATAAATATAATATATATCATAAATAAATATATTTCCATCATAATGTATACCATGAGAGGTGGTAGGAGAAGATAGAACAATCATCGTTTCGTGAGGTAGTAATTCGCCATCCACGGGAATAGTATGTTCTTTAACCATTAGATGGAGGTGTGTGTAATTGTATCTCTAATAATTATAATAAACAAATCCTATTATATTTATTAAACTGGTTTTTTCCAAAATAAAGGCATAAAAATTGTTTAGGGGGCTGTATAAGAAAAATGAAACAAAAGAACATAAGATAGGACATTACCTTTAAATCGGGTAACTCCCTTTGGTTTGAACCAAAAGGGTTTATTGAAGAGGATTATGCCAAAGGTAAGGCTTCTAGGATGAATAGAGGGATGTGGAGAGATATAATGAGTAGATTGTGGTCGAGACAAAGTCTTGAGAGGTGTGGGTAAGGGGGTAGGGGTGGGGGCCTTTTATAAGAGGGAGGAGGGACACTCTTGGAAAGTCTTGAAAAGTTACATTATTATAAAATGATTTTCAGATATTAAAGGTCCCAAAATTATATATTTCTAGGATAAGGTGATAAGGGTTATAAATACACCCATCCAATATGTTTTTGACAAAAATACATCTTATATTTTACCTTATCTTCTCATTTTATTTGAATCGTTTATTAATGAGGTCATCATTGCATCATCATGGTGTCATATATAAACTTATTTATTTAATGTCTAAAAATTATAAAAAAATATCATGATGTAGGAAATATTTTTATCCTTATAATTAATATTTATAGTCAATAATATGACTTGTATATCCTCATATAAAAAATTGTATTATTAAACCCACACATGTTTGTGTCTTTTTTATTTTAACTTTAAATAAAAAGTTATTAATGTCATTTTATTACCCAAGTGGATCCATGGGGTCCCCAAGTTCACCCATGGATTTTATTTGTCGGCCATGACTTATAAAATATGTTTAGGACAAGTGTAAAGGTAATTTTATATTATTATATCATTATATTTACCTAAAATTACACTAATTACCTTTAATCGTGATTAATAAAACTTAAAAGTTACTATTCACCAAAAAATTATTTTAATCCCATTGAACCAAATTTTAAATCCTAATGAAAACCATGTATGTTGGATTTTTGAAATTCAAATCACAGAGGTGGTAAAATTTCATTTAAACGAAAAATCTGTTTTTTTCACTACCACTTAGTGGTTTCACTATTTATCAAAAATTGAAGTTTTTCAGAAAATACCAAAAATTCTGCCTAAGATATATTTGATATTCCGAATTAAAATATTATGTCTATTTTAAAAATTCAAAACATATAAGTTTCATTAATTAATTTAATAATTAATTCCTATTGTCAAAAAAAATAGCGTGTTTTTAAGAAACAATATTTATCAAAAAATTGGCACTTGTTTAAGTCCAATTTCAAAGTGAAATTAATTACAATGGCCACTATTGTATTAAATTGTAAAAATATATTCTAATTTAACTTTAAAAAAAATTCAAAAGATAATCTAATAATATAAATAAATTAGATTAAAAAGATATTTTGAATATAAATACAACATTTTTCACTTATTCATTAAAAAAACTTTATCAGAAAAAATATCAAAAACATACACAAAGTAAATTTCAATGTCCCAACTCTAAATAAGGATTATATTTGGTCTAATAGAATGTATGAGAGTGACCAAAAATATTTTTAAAAATGGTTCACCATCAAAAGGTGATAAATCGACCTTTTAGTGAATATTAGAGTATCTATGCCTAAAATTGAATTCTTTACTTATTTTAAGCCATTATCTTTTATTGGATAAATGTAAAAACATTTAACAAAAATATATAATCATATATTATTTATTTATTTTCATTCCCGCCAATACAATGTCTACGTGTTAACTACCATTTAAAATAATATTATTATATTATTAGTGTGCAAAGTAAGATTTCAAAGAAACTCGTTGTTGCGTATCAGGTACACTGTCGAACATAGCAACCATTTTGAAGTAAAAATTAATATTTAATTCTAAAATATTAATAAATATAAATATGTCTTATTCTTTATTTACCTGGGATGTTACACTGTAGGATTGAGGTTGGTGGTCTATGAATCTTCTCTAAAAGTCTCTCCATTTTATAATATATCATCATTGTGTGCTCTCTGTTTTATTAAATTCATATTCCATGCATATAATCATCATGATTGTATTCTAGATCTATTTATATATATGATAGTCATGTCATTGAAGGTTGGAACCTCAATTCCATCCACCAAACATGGGTGGGCTATATATTATTCCTTTAGTGTATTTGTTATGACTTTCTGAACCACTGTTTGGGTGAGCTATGTCTTGACTATGATAAGGTAAGTATTAATATATAATTAATGGTTACATTATTTCTAAATTAATATAACTTGTATAGTTACCACTTGAACCTTATAATATAAGTGTTCCAAATAATTAATGAACCTTTAAAATGTTAAATAGAAAGTATATTATAGATATAACTTGGCTTAGATAACAATAATTGTAATGCATATGGTTTCATGTCATTAGAAAACCTTTTCATGATAATGAAAGGTATAGGAATGAAGATAATAATTTTATATGTAATTAAATTAATAAATGGTTTCATTTACATGATATAACTTATCAAATTAATAGAAGGTAATGTAATGCACCTATTAAATTATCAAAAGGAATGAGTATTAAATGACCCAAATTGAATAAGGAATATTGTATAAGTTGTTGATTGCATATGGAACTTTTTATCTCTATAGGAGTGGAAAGAGTTCATCCAACCTTGGATTCCCAAAGGAATTACTTGAGCACTAATAAGTCTCTATTACGATTCAAGGAACCATCTTCTAAGAAAGATACCCACCTTAGAACATGGTCCTTGCCTACTAGTTTATTCCCAAAATTATTCCAAAGATCATCTCATTATATTATGAATATTAGGATGTGTTGGGAAAAATCCATAAATCTAAATTGATGTCTCCAGAAATGTGGCACCATGTGTTTACCCAATTGGGTCTAGTCATGCTTAGCCCGTGCTTACCTTGTATAGATCCTCAAACCCAGTTAAAATATTTATAGTGGAATGACTTGGTATTTTCAACTTTTATTACACTCAAACCCCAATTTATAGACCTCATGTTATTACTATGAGTTTTCCAGTCCCTGAGGTTATGTATTCCTTAGTTCTAACCTTGGATCCTCTTTAATTATTATCATCACTAAATGATTCCTTAGATACACCCTAGATCCACTTTCATTTTCTCTATCATATATAGTATGTATGAAACTTATTATAAATTGAAACATAGATAATTAAATGATTACATTTTCAAAAACCAGATGTGGATGAAGTAGGTATGGGATGTTTACATTAATTTTCTATCTTTACTTCCATATATAAACTTGCATACTATTTCAGTTTATATACACAAACTAGATTTTTATGGTTGTTGTTAGTGGGGGTATACTGGGATTTATCTCACGGCCAATCAGGGATATCATTGGTACAAGGTAGTATTATATGTATGAAGGGCTTGATAAAGGTAAGAATCCCTCTTTGAAAAAATTATCTTGGTTTTTTTCATTAGGATGAAGCTTGGTAGCAGATGACTGGGCCAGTGCTCAGGGTGGATGGATACTTTTTAGATTTTTTTTATTCTTTTGTATAGCATGTATTTCCTACTGATATGTATAACCTTTTAAATAGTCTATAGAGTCATGACATATCAATGTATTTTGTATATGATTCAGTTCCTAGCTTATTTTTATTATTATGTATTTACCATTTTTTTATTTCTACTTATGCTATGTTTTTCATTATTATACTACTTATGCTATTTACCTATTTAGTATATCTGTCATGATTCACTCTAACATGATGGAATAATATCAACATAGACACACCTTAGTCCCTCACCACTAGTTTGAATCCTCTAGTGTTTGGTGAGGATCACTTGATCCCATGTGGCCAACTAGGTTTAGGTACCTTTGAGTGGCACTGGGGCTAGGACATCAAACCCTGCACCTCCTTCTTCCCTAACTCATGCACCTTTCCTTACTAGAAACATTAATTAACTAATTTATCCAGACTCCATTCATTAGATGAATGCTTCAAACTCTAACTAGGATCTAGTAAGGCCATTTTCCTATTTTTACGCAATTATTTTATAGTAATATTAATGAAAATTCATAACCCTTTATTCATTTATCATTTATTTGATACATTTTCACATCATTTTTGAATTTTATATTCTCAAATGGGGGAGAATATTCCAAATAATTATAATTTTATATGTATGTATCCCTTTAATTAAATTTAGGTAACTTTTTATGGAACAATGTTTTCTTTAATAAACATTTTGAATATTTATATAGAACTTTATTCTTTATTTTTTTTATTATTTATAATACATTTAAAATTATGATATTTCGTTTATTATCTATGAATCATTAAAATAATTTTTTTGAATTTCATTTTCAAACATTATTTGTGACCATTAAAATGGGAGATATTGTTGGATCAGTCTAGTCATTTCATTTTTAATTCTCACAAATCACGATACCTTTAATATAAACTATCCACGAGTTAGATGATAGAAGCATCAAAATTATTTAATTTATATAAAATGTATTGATGTCTGTGTTTATACCAAAAGTATAAGTTCTTTTACCTACAACTAATTTATACAATCATTAGAAGCGATGTCCTACCACCTATACATGTATGTTACTACCAGTTCAAAATGTGTTACCTATGGTATTGATCTTATACCACCAGTAGAGATCTCCTAACACTAGAAAAAGTGTTTCATCACCAGTTAAAGGTTATTTATACTATGATGAATTCAAAACATTGGTTGAATTTCATTACTATCAGTACAAACTAGCTACTACCCGGATTAAGATTCTTCTATTAGTTAAAGCATGATACCAAAAGGATAATTAGTATACCATTAGTTGCGATCCTCTACCCCAAGGTTCATTCCAATACCAATAGAAGGTTACATTACTGCCATGATAAATAATCTTCTACTAGTAGAGAAATTAATATATTTTATAAAACCACTACTTCAAAAATATATTATTATTATATTTATATCTTGAATTAAATTAAGAATAATTATTCAAATGGATAGTTTTTTATATTTATATCATGTCAGTGATTTCATAACTAAGAATATTTATAAATTATAATTCCTGAAATGGGCACATAGATGAATTAAATAAAAATTTAGACTTTCCAAAACATGTTTCTTAGTATGATGATTTGTCTTATTTTGTAATTATCCTACAATGGATAATTAGAGGTTCTAAAAAGATATAAATATGAGGAGAACCTCATGCACAAATGATAGATGATTACTCTAGGGTACTAACAGGAAAGTTGGATAAGATAAAGAGTGTTCTTAAAAAATAATTGTGGATTGTATGCGCAATATATGACACACTAGTTTCATTCAATAATAGAAACCATGTACAGTATCTGAAAGGTGAAATAAAGGAATAATTTAAATACAATCCAATGGAAGAATAAGACCATTACCAATATTATCATTTTAATAAAAAAAAGTGAACCACATAATCAAATCAATAATATTTCGCTATTCTTCCTAGTTTTATTTACTCTAGGGTTGTACTTGTTATATTGGACTATTTCAAAACCACAATTTTTAAATGATACTAGATAGTAATTTTATACTTTATTGATCCCTATTTTACATCTTCTATCCCAAGAATAACTACAAAAGTGGTTGTTTATAACCTAGACTACATGTATGTAGTTTTACAAAAAACTTAATCCAGGTTGAATATCAATTTATTATTGAATAAGTGTGATTATAAAAAGGATAATTTCATGTGGAGAGGATTATGACTTAGATTGAGATATAACCTCTTATATTTATTTCTTATATGTATTCATTTTTTTGTTCACATTTATCTAAGAAAAAATAGTTTCTTGTTTTTAAAACTACTTTATAAAATCAATATATTTACATTCATTATGAATTAGTATGTTATATATTTTGATTGATGTGATATCACATGTTTAAAATTTTAATGGGATAATAAAATTATTCAAACATGGTTTTGATCTAACCCCTATGAATTTTTTTAAAAATATAATACTATATATTCCACTATTTTGGTTTAATGGTTTGTTTTATAAATAGGTGAGTTTATTTTAAATAATTTTTTATACAAAAATATATATTAGATACTCAATTCACCCACCACATGAGCAATCCACTGTGAAAAAAATGTAAAAATAGTAAATCATAAAAGTAATTTAATATATAAATTAATTTACATGATAAAAAAAATCAATAAAAAATATTCATCTAAAAGTGACATCACCCTTTTCCACAAAAAACTGATAATAGACATATAAAGTAGTAAAAAAAATAATGAAATACCCTCTTATATTGTTTACAATTTTTTCATTTTCCTTCTTTTTCAATTTTATTAATGTTATTCCAAGGGAAAATTTAAAATCCACCATCTAAGCTCAAATGATATCCTCAAAAAACTTATATAAATAGTTATAAATATATCACAATAAATTGGTATTTATAAGTTGCATGTGACAAAACCAATTTTTCATAGTTTTTTCCTTTATTTCACTCTTTATATTATTTTTTAGTAGGGGTAAATAGTAGAAAATAATTAATTATAATCATGAATGTTTTACCCTTTTCCCATGAAAACACCCCAAAATTCTCTAAAAATTGAAAAACATCCCCTTAAACCATGTACAACACCTCAAACACACATACACATTTTAATATCATGAAAAATTAATATATTAGGGTTTGAAAGGATAAGAAATGATTTCAATGTGGATCTCCCAAAAACATTTATTCTGAGACTTAATGGTATAATTAGGATTAAATAGAAATTTGGGTATATGGATAAATGAATTAATAAAAAAAATCTCAAATATATTAAAATATAAATTCTATAATCATAACTTCAAAATATATTCACATAATGTTCAAGATGAAAATATAAAATAGTCAATGAAGGAATATACTCAAGAAAAAAATGTCAATATTAGAAATATAATATATTTCAAGAATGGGAACATGTAATTTGGACAATTACTCATGGAAATGAATAGTAAATACAAAACAAATGACTCAAATTTCAAAAATTAATAACATGAAAATATAAAAAAATTACAACAATTAAACAATTTCCCCAAACCATGATACATCAAAACCAAATATCTATGTTTATTATTATTAATTCATTATATAATTTTAATCATTTCAATTTATTGACAATGAAATATAAATCATGGATTAATATTTATCCAAATTAGTTGTTTCATATATCAATGAATAAAAAAATAAAAATTGAATAAGGTAATATTAGTTTAAAACTAAAACAAATTAAAAAAATATGGTGGAGTCAATAAGATAGAATTAAAACTCTTATTTCACATGCTTTATTGTGTCATGGGTTCATAGTCATTAAAGTTGATGAAATCCTTGAGCAGGTTATATTTTGAATGATTCATGGTTTGAATTACTCATTCACAACATGAATCACTTTCAGCTTCTTCAGTTAGTTCTACTATTCCAATAACAACACCCATTTCTATAAATTTCCTTCTCTTATAATTCTTATCCTTATGACTTCTATATAATCCTACAAAAAAATTAAAATATCCATGTAAAAGGTTCAGTAAATGAATCTCAATAATATAATTGAATCAAAACTAGATTATTATTATCAAACTAAACTAATTCATATGAAATCAAAAAATATTAATGTCATAGAAAGTTATAAAAATTATAAGTTTTCTATCCAATATTCTTTTTTTGATTCAATTAGATATATATTTAATTTTTTTATATAATTCATGTTTGATACAAATCTAAACTTATTCATTATACTCATTTTTTACATTCAAGAATATCTTGTTGGTTACTTTTTCTCATCCTTACAATAGTCTTAATAGTCTAAGGAGGTAACAAAAATATTCACCTCTTGATTGTTGGTAGAAAAAATTAAAAATAAATATATACTTGGTAATGTAATTCTTATTCAACTATTACTACAGTTTGTTTACGTTTTGAAATCAACTCTTCGAGTTCTGTATATATCTCAAAAAATTATTTTTTTAGTGCGCATACTTTTTCATTCTTCTTCAAATCATCATATCTATTAAAAATTTCATTGGCCCCAATATTTTATTCTTCAACATGCTGCAATTTCAGATATTCAAGGAATTCAATAATAAATTTATAATTCATCCTCTTCCCTTCTTTTTCAGGTTTATCTTTGAATTCATCTTTCTCTTCTTCCACTTTTTATAGGTTCAGTTGGTCATTATCATGTAGTTGAGAATGATAATAGTATGTGGAGGTCCTAGGATAATGTTGATGGATTTCCCAGGCTGTCATAGAAAAAAATCCATTTTTCTTTTTTGAGCCCTTTTCATTTTCAACAATGCCTATAGAAGTGAGGTTTCTATATAAACAATCAAATTCATACTGTGGGATATGTATTATCTCATGTTTAACTTTAAGATAAAAAATTCTCTCATATGAATCCTTAAATTTTTCCTCATTATCTTCTTTTTTCCTTTAGTTCACTACTTTCTTCCTCAGATTTTTTTTGATTCTCCTTAAAACTTGATATTCTTATTTGACCATGATTTTGAGGCCATAAAATCATTCCTTATTGTCACTTATGTATGTTTGCAGGACATGAGTTTCTTTACAATTTTTCATCTTCTCTCTTACCTTTATGATTTCATGTGAGAATGCATGATCTGAATGATAAACTTTACATTCTCATTCAATTCACAATAATTTCGTACCATTATAAAAATATTCAAATAGCATATTAAAGGAATCTAAAAATATGTTGAAAGGGAAAAATAAGTTAATTTTAGTAAAAATAATTATATGAGAAAAGTATTTTCCTATATATTAAATATGAGTAACTGAAGGTTCTAGGCACAGAGGAAGCGGCATTAGGGAGGCACCCAATTTTGATATTTACCATGATCAATGATTATTCTAGGTTCAATACGGCGATGAACACCAGTCTCCATAGAATATAATCAAAGATTTAGATAATGAAAAAAGAGGACTGAAACCTTTAGAGATGATCTTACTGATCATGTTTATACTATATTTAATTAATTTCCTAAGGAGAAATAATACATGTGTCATTGGTATTCTTCTTTGTTAATGATTTTTATCATCTAGATTCACCCTTCTAGATTATCTCGTTGGAGTCGTAAGGATCCAAACTAGATTCCCTGAATAGTGATCCACACGTGCTCTGATAGCCTCTGATCAACACCGCTCATTCTCTGGGTGCTAGCGCGACGAAGCAAGTGTCTGGTGTCGATCATTCTTGATCTCTTGTTCTTCATCCTTGAAGAACGTCTCTCGTTCTATAGAGGAGAGAGAAGAGGATTCAAGAGAGAAATTGTTTGGCTCAACAATTCTCAATTCACCAGGTGTGTGGTGTAGTGTATGGAATAATAAAGGTGCTTACCTATTTATATACAGGGAATTTTAGTTATAATATTTAATTGCATGTAAATAATTAAATACATTCATGAACATAGAGAAAAACATTTCATTTAATAATAATAATGCATCATTATTTATAGTGCGCCATATTTTGCAAAATGGAATTATAAATAAAATTCCACATCACAAAACAATAGCAGTGTTATTTTAAAATATGCCAACTAGTTAAATAATTATTTACCATCTTGAAAATAATTATTTTACTACTATACCAACTTTGGTCTGCTCGAACTCTACATCCATTTATTATAAACCTGAATGAATAAATAAATAATTTATTCTCTTATATATATTTTTTATTTACAAACTAGTAAATAAATATTTATTTAATGTTCAATAAAATAAATAAACATATTTTATTTAATTTATATGATCATCTTAACATGAATAAAATTATTCCACAGTCTTGAGAATAATATTTATTTCATTAATTAAATTAAAATAAAATTTAATTGAGACCACAAAAAACACTTAGTTTGTGACCCTCTATGATTCTTTCTCATTGGCATTAGGTAGGTTACCTAAATTCCAAGATTGTTGTCTAGCAATGGGTCAAGGAACCCAAGAGAAATAACGTAAAGTCAAAACAACGAGATCCACATATGAACGCTCACTATGTAATATAATTCCCTTGTTGCAATATCTCATCAACTAGGTTTCATGATTATGTCATCAATGTTTATGCTTGATACGTCGTTCTTTGACTACCCGAAATAAAATCTTCGTTACACCATGTCCATGGAATTTTGTGCGACGGTTCTATTTTAGTCGAAGGGATGAGATATAAACTTCCATAAATGGAAGTGACAAATCCATCCTCGACTTATCCATTAATAACATGCCACTCGTGACACATGCAATGTACCCTACTTGCCACCAACTGTCTTCATGATGGTCTTAGTCAGTAAATCAAAGTACGTAAGTCATGACAGGTAATAATGATAATTTTAAAGTCTAAGGATCATTACACACGCTCGTATTTTAAAATATTTGATGACAATAAAACATGCAGAAATTTTACTAGTGGGTATGTTCTCATAATCTCCTATCTTGGAGACTACCAAGTCAAAACTTCATGAGAGGATGTCTCGTCTTCTTATGAGTACTCGCACTTGATGGTCTGCATGCTATGTTTCCCATCATACCATTTCATCCAACTTCAGAACTATATTTTAGAATATTTTTATAACATTTTAATTTTCTCATCATAGTAGGGAATTTCCATGACCTTATAAATGAAACAAATACTCTAGGACATTATTACATCATAATCATGAAAAATAATGAACAATATGAAATAATACATTAAATATCCTTTTAATATATATAAAAATAGTTGGTTCTTGGACACCAACTCTTACAAACTCATACTTAGACTAGAGCTAACTGCCTATGACTTTCAGTTCAATAGACCTCACATGATGATCATGTTTCAACTGAATCAAGTCTTTAGTCAAGGGGTTCGCCACATTGTCTTCCATGAAAATACTGCTCACTGCACCTTCACCTCTCTGAGAAAAATACCTCAAGAGATGATACTTCCAAAGTACGTGCTTCGTCCGCTGATCTGACCGTGGCTCTTTTGCGAGATCCACCACTGGAGTTTTATAATAGTATACTGTGATGGAATATTTACTGCTATGTATCACATCTAGCTCCTAGATGAATCTTAACATCCAAACTACTTCTTTATCTACCTTAGAAGATGTGATATACTTGTAATCTACTGTAGAATTTACAACCACACTCTGCTTTGAGCTCTTCTTGCTCATTTTACCTCCATTCTAAGTGAAGATGTATCCTGTTTGTGACTTCATATCATCTTGATTAGTCTGTAAACTAGAATTTTCTTATCCTATGATGACTAATTCCTCATCTCTTCCACAAACAAGGAAAATATCTTTAGTACACCTCAGATACTTTAGGATAGTATTGACTTCCATCCAATGGTGGTCACCTAGGTCAGCTTGATATCTGCCTACCCCACACAATGTGCAGGAGCCATCCAGACTAGTACATAGCATGTCATACATGACTAACCTAATCTCTAATGTGTATGGAGTCCTTTACATTATATTTCACCCCGCATGTGTCTGAGGACACATTTTCTTGGAAAGATGAATGCCATGTGATGCGGGCAATAATCCCCCCTTGGATTGTTTCATACTAAATCTCTTCAGAATCTTATCAATGTTGGTACTTTGACATAGGCTCAACAATCTCTTGGATCTATCACAATATATATTGATCCCAAGAATATATGATTCCCTTACCAAGTCTTTTATGGGTAAGCATTGATTCAACCATGCCTTAATAGACTGCAAGACTGGTATCTCGTTTCCAATGAGTAATACGTCATCAAAATATATTATTAGGAAAATGACTGCACTCCCACTAAACCATTTGTAGACACAAGACTCACATTCATTTTTGATAAAACCAATTTATTTTATGGCTTCATCAAAACGAATTTTCCATGTCTTGGATGCTTCATTTAATCCATAAATCTATTTAAGAAACTTTTATACCTTGTTTGCATCCTTTGGAGTCACAAACCCTTCAGGTTGTGTCATGCAGACATCTTCCTGAAGGATACCATTAAGGAATTTTGTTTTGAAATCCATTTTCAAAATCTCATAGTAATGGTAAGACATAATAGAAAGTATAATTCTTATGGATTTCAACATTGCAACTACTGAGAAGGATTCATCATAGTCAATTCCTTAACACTGGTTAAAAACTTCTACAGCCAGTAGTTCCTTATAGGTACTGAATTGTCCATTCATGTTTAGTTTCTTCTTGAATACCCCTTTGAAACCAACAGTATTTACATCAACTAGAGGATCTACCAAAATCTAGACTTGGTTTTGGTACATGGAATCTATTTCAGAATTCATGAATTCTTTCTACTTGGCAAAGTCTATGACACTTATTTCTTCCTTATATATTGGAGGATCATTATATGAACCAACAAGGGGTCACCATCCTCAGTAACTAGAAAACTGTACCATTCTGGTTCTCTAACCTCTCTTGTAATTCTATGTAGTACTTGTGTCTCTAGAACAGATTCTTCATCCACAGGGCTTTGTGGAATCTTTTCTTATACCAAATCTTGTGCACCTTGATCCTCGACTTCTTTGAAGTCTATGTCACTCCCACTATCTATTTTGGAGATGTGCTCCCTCTCATGGAATATGGAATGTATTTCCACTATAACATTTTTGTCTATGGGGTTGTATAGGTAATATCCCCTTGTTTACTTGGGGTATCCAATAAAGGTACACTTTGTGCCTTGAGGTGACAGTTTTTTTACTTGAAGAGGCCTTAATAAATTCTTCGCTACCTCACACATGTAAATTTGATAACATAGATTTTATTTCACTCCATAACTCTTATGGAATACCATTTATCAATTTAGTTGGTACTTGGTTTAGTATGTGTGATGTTGTTTGTAATTCATATCCCCAAAAGGATAATAGAAGACTCTCATGACCTATCATTGATCTCACCATGTCCAACAGAGTGCGGTTACTCCTTTGACTCACACCATTCCACTAGGGCATGTTTGGAGGAGTGTGTAGGGATAGGATCCCAAACTCCTCTTTGTAATCAATGAAGTCTTGATTAAGATATTCTCTACCTTGGTATGAGAAAAGTTTCTTAATCTTCTTACCAACCTGGTCCTCAAATTCATTCTTGTATTCTTTGAACTTATCAAAAGAATCTGACTTATTCCTCATTAAGTAGATATATCCATATCTACTAAAATCATCAGTAAAAGTTATGAAGTACGAGTACCCTCCCCTTGCTTCAACTAGAAATGGTCCACACACATTGGTATGAACCAATTCGATAAGTTCTTTAACCCTTTAACCTTTCCCACTAAATGGGGATTTGGTCATTTTTCCTTGTAAACATGCATGACATATTCCAAGTGGCTTTAGTTTGAAAAAAATCTAAATATCTATCTTGTTGTAACTTTATCAAGAGTTTCTCATTTACATGACCTAGCAAGTGATTCCAAATTTGGGTTTGGTATGAGTCATGTGAAGTATCTTTGTTATTGATTTCCATTACTTGGTTTGTGTAATCCAACACATAATTTCTGTTGTATAAATGTTCCCTACCATAACAAATGCTATATTTGTAAAAGAATCAACATTCATTTCCAAACATGAAAAAAATCCATCTGTATCTAATATAGATACAGAATTAATGTGTTTAGTAACATAATGAGCATAATAACAACCCTTTAACACCAAGATCATCTAAATTGGCAATGTGAGGTTGTAGTCCCCGACAGCTAATACAGCTAGTCTGGATCTGTTGGATGCTCGTAGATTTCTGTCCCCTCGATCAATCTTTTTTAATCTACTTGGTTCTTGTATTTGGATACATCTATGAGCACCGAAAGCTTTATCTAATACCCAATTTATAGAAACAGATAGATTTCATTCGATAACAAACACACTTGAAGATTCCCCATACTTCTTTGGCTGGGTGCATGTTTTCTTCCAATGGTCCTTCTTGCCACATGAGAAACAAACAGACACATGTTATCTTTCCCCTCCTTTGATCTTTCTATTCTTGGAAGGATGTGAAAATGCTTTGGGCTTAATGATCTTCACTATCCCTTTACTCTTATTCACCATAAGGACAGAAGGATTTTCACGCTTCATATCTTTGCTCACATGGAGAATGAGGATAAGAAGATCAGATAGAGAATTCTCAATGTTTTTTATATTGAAATTTACAACAAAGATTGAGAAGCTCTGAGGGAGTGATGTGAGAATGAAATCAGTGCCCAATTTTTTAGAGAGTTTAAACCCTAGAACCAATAGGCACTCAATGTAGCCAATGAGCTTGAATACATGAGACCCATCTGGGGAACCTTCACTAAGCTTACTCTGAAAGAGTGCCTTAGAGATCTCAAAACTTTCATATCTTTCTCTCTCCTGGAAAAGACAACATTGGTGCTCGAACATGCTATAAGAATCCATGTTTTCATAAGACTTCATGAGCTCACTAGACATTGATGATAACATCAAACATTGAATGTTGACCGAATCATTCATATGTTTCTCATAGAACAAGAAATAATCATCACTCGCCTCCTTGGTAGGAGGATCATGTAATGCTGACTCCAGCACATAAGACTTCTGTTCATAGCATAGGATAACCTGGAGGAATCTAAACCATTTTTGGAAGTTACTATCGGGGAGGATGTTGCATTTATCCAAAATTGATCACAGGGATAGTGTGGTTTATGAGCTTTTCATTTTTATTCTAAAATTAAAAGAGTAGATCATTAGTACATTCTTGATTAAATTTTATGAGAAAAAATAAATTTTATTAAGTCTCCCACTATTTTATCAAGTACCAATGGCCCTCACCATCAATCTCAGAATGTCCAATTGCCATGAAATTCTAGTGGAAAGGATCAATATTCCCCTTCACATAACCCCAACATGTGTTGGTCAAGCTATTAGATGGTATTTAGGTAGGCAGGTCTTGGCCAGCTATAGGCTAGAAACTCCTTGATATGTTGAGTGGACTCCCCAATCCTGAAATCATGACTTTGTATTTCCTTAACTCTTGCCTCCAATATTAAACCAAGTCTAGAAAGAGATGCTCATCTTGATGTAATATGGTTAAGTCAACCTGAAACCTTTCATAAGGGCTTCCTGTATAAAAGTAAGTGTCCCAACAAGGGTAAGTCAAACACATAGTATTATTGAGTTTTTCTATTTAATCAAGTAATTTAAGGCTTGTTCTGACTTAATATTTTATTTGAGGGATTTTTAACACTTATGCGTGAATTTATTATTATTATTATCACCCTCTTGTTAATATTAAGTAGAATATACTTAAGTGATTAACCATGCCTTAATAATATTTATGCCTAAGTATGGTTTATTTTAGTTCCATCTTGCATGATTGTTTAATTCATTAATTGTGTGATCATGAAAACACATCCATAATGATAAACCATGCAACTGATAGAAATAAAATAATGTAAATGGAATGATCATGAGCTTTTCTAATGGTTAGCTTATCTAACGGTTGATAAACTAACCCTGACCTAGGGGAGAAACAACCTGAACCTTTTGGGTTTGTGTTTACAGCTTTCCACCTATACACCTTTGTATCTTCTTGAACTGGTTTCACCTTGGATATGAACTCGAGCCACCTCCACTAGCTTGGGAGCTCTATCCATTACATATACTTTTATCTCACATGGAGGTGAGGGGTAAATGGGGTTTTACATAAAAGAAACCTTTTTCTGTACACACCCTATATATTAATGGGGAGAAGGCTCACAGGAAAAAAAATTAATTTAAATAAATAAATTAAAAGAAACCATTCACATACAATGGTCCTGGTCTAGATTATGATAATCTATTCATGCAACGATATTTATGCATAAATAAAACTATAAATAATTTTTTTAATTGTTCATGTTTAAGATAAATCACGCTCGAATAAATTAATTATCTTTAATTAATCAATCCTTTTATCGTAAAACCTTTTTTGAATTTCCTTGAGATTCTCATTCTATCATAATTTTAAACAGATATATTTATTTAAAACTATCTTAGTACGTAACTTGTACCTTGGTGGAAACTCAATGAATTCATGTTCATAACTTCCTAATGAATAGAAATGAACATTTCCCAGATGTTAAATTAACCATATATATATTTATAACACCTTTCATGTGTTGTGCCTCAGCTTTACGCCTGAACTAAGTTACAGGTCTCACGTGATTGTATAATATAATAATAAATTAAAAAAATTTGCTTAATTCGGATGTGTACACGGCGTGTAGTTCCGACTACATGGCGTGTATTTCTGTTCATCGTCCATCCAAAGTATACGCCTAGGTACATGGCGTGTAGATGTACATTAGAAATTTTCAGAGTACAAGGAATGTTCAATGGGGAACACATCATGTAGTATCTGCATTACACGGTTTCCAGCTGGGCAATCCATGTAAGGGGTACAAGGTCCAACCCTAACCCGAAGGGACTACACACTATGTTTCGTGGGCCAGACGGTGTGTAATTCAGAAACCGCGTGCCACTTGTTCTTGGTCAACACATGGAGACATTTAAGACATAGAAAGACTCCGACACACAACTTGGTTTGCAGACCAGTCCAATGAATTTAACATAGACTATATGATGTGTACTTTCGAATACACACCATCTATTCTGGTGTTGGACGACCATGAATGTTTGGCACCTCTGGATGAGATCCTCTATTTTATTTTAATCAAAATTAAAAGAAAAAATCGTTTTTGTATGGTGAATGTGAAACGAAAGAGGAGGAATAAATCTCGAGATTCATATTTGCAGAACTATTAACTTGAATTGAAACAACTAAATTAGTAAATGCGTAATTCAGCAACAAAATATTTAAATAATTATAAACTATGATGTAACCCCTCTGATACCACTTGAATGTTCTGGGTGCATCAGAAGCATGGTTGGGGTGGCACCCAATTTTAATTTTTACCATGATTAATGATTATTCCAGGATAAATAAGGTGATGAACTCCAGTCTCCACAGAATATAATCGAAGATTTCGATTAGGGAAAAAAAGACACTCGAATCCTTTAGATAAGATCTTACACATCATCTTTATAATTAATTTAATTAATTTCATAAAGAAAAATAATACATGTGCCTTTGGTATTTTTCTTCTAAGATGATTTTGATCATACATATTGACCCTTCTAGATTATCTCTTTTGGATTTTAAGGTTCCAAACTAGAATCCCTCTAGCAGGGATCCACACATTCTCTAATGGCCTCTAATCAACATCGCTTGTTCTCCGAGTACTAGCATGGTGAAGCGAGTGTCGTGTGTCTATCGTTATTGATTTCTTGTTCTTCAGCCTTGAAAAACATCCCTCGTTCTTAATAGGGGAGAGAAGAGGATTCGAGAGAGATATAGTTTGGCTCAACAATTCTCAATTCACCAGGCATGTGGTGTGGTGTATTTCACAATATGTCTACTTACGTATTTATATACATGGAATTTTAGTTACAATATTTAATTTCATAAAAACAATTAAATACATTCATGAACTTAGAGAAAACTCATTTAATAATAATACCACATCATTATTTATAGTGTGCCATCTTTCAAAAAATGGAATTATAAATAAAATTATACGTCACAAAATAATAGAAGCATTATTTTAATTTGTTCCAACTAGTTATATAATTATTTACTATCTTGAAAATAATTATTTTACTACTGGACCAAACTTGGTCTGATCGAACTTTACTTTTATTTATTGAACACCCTAATAAATAAATAAATAATTTACTCCCTTAAATAAATATTTTATTTACAAAATAGTAAATAAATATTTATTAAATGTTCAATAAAATAAATAAATATATTTTATTTAATTTATGTTATCATCTTAACTTGAATAAAATTAGTCCACAATCTTGTGAATAATATTCATTTCATTAATTAAATTCAAATAGAATTTAACCAAGACCACCAAAAACTCTTAGTCTGTGACCCTCTAGGATTATTTCTCATTGGCATTAGGCGGGATAACTTAAAGTCCAAGAGTACTATCTAGAAACAGGCCAAGGCACCCAAGAGAATGAACGTAAAGTCGCAACAATGACATCCACATATGAACACTCACTGTGTAATATAATCTATTTGTCGCAATATCACATAAAGCAGGTTTCATGATTGTGTCATCAATTTTGATACTTGATATGTCGTACTTTGACTACATGAAATAAACTCTTCATTACACCATTGCCATGGAATTACGTGTGACGGTTCTATTTCAATCAAAGGTCTGAGATATCAACTTCCTTAAATGGAAGGGACAAATCCTTCTTTGACTTATCCATTAATAACATTCCACTCATGATGCCCCCAACATAGCTTACTTCCCACAAACTGTATGCGTGACCGTTTTCGTCAGTAAATCAAAGTACGTAAGTCATGACACATATTAATGATATTATTAATGTCTAAGGATCATTACACACACTCATAGATAGAAATATCTGATGATTCCAAAACATGTAGAATTTCTACTAGCAGGTCTTTTCTCATAATCTCATATCTTGGAGATTACCAAGTGAGAACTTCATGAGAAGAAGTCTCATCTTCTTATGAGTACTCACACCTGACGGTCTGCATGCTATGTGTCCCATCACAACATTTCATACAAATATAGAACTATATTTAAGAATATTGTTATAACATTTCTAGGTTCTCATAATAGCAAGGAACTTCCATGACCTTATCAATGAAACAAATACTCTAGGACATTATTAAATCATAATCATGCAGAAAAATGAAAAATATGTTATAATACATTATATATCCATGTAATAAAAGTAAAACCAGTTGGTTATAGGACACTAAATCTCATAGTAACCTCCTTACTTTCCTCATTAATGTGGCCTAATATGTTTTTACTCTTAAGGGTGACATTAATTTCATCAAGGATATTGAATTTATAAATTTACAAAATATGAAAATATAATCACTTAATGTACAATTAAGAAGATAGGTTTTGAAAGTATTTTGGTTGATCCCAGAAGGACAGATTTTAGGATACAACAAATTTTCTAATACATACTAATGATAAGATTTTTTATAAAAAATAAATAAAAACTAATGATCATGAATTTAGAGAGTGGTATGGAGAGAGTAATCAATAATAACAAACATAATAACCCTATGATATCTTGGATTACAAAATATTTTCTAAAACATTTAGATAATAAAACTTATTGTTTTCATAAATAATCCTATGTTATCCCATGGGTCTGATTGATCACTCTCTCTATCTCTCGCATAAACTCCCATTTTTAAATGGTCAGGTGCTTCTGTTCATTAGTGAGAAAGGTAACATAAAAATATATTTAATCATTGAATTTTATCTGAAAAAATGGTCATGCATAGGTCCTTGGTATAGATAGTACACTATAGACCACTCAGTTAATCAACAAACAATGTTCTTGCAATAAAAAACAAGGATGAAAGGGAAGGAATAGAATTTGAATTAAAAATCCCAACATGAATTACATATAAAAAAATAATTACAAAAATGTAATTCCCATTTAAAACCTATCTTGTCACAAAATAAAATCACTCCCTCATTTCCTCTATAGGGGTGAAAAAATAATAGAAAATAACAATGCTATAGTAATTGTGGATATCTTCTAATAAAAGATTATAATGGAGCACAACCCCTTTCCCTAGGATCATATATTTATCAACATTTTATAGTGTTGACTTATTATATTATTTATAGGTAAATATTCATCCCTAGTGTAGATTTAATTAAATAAATTCTTCCAATTAATTTATTCAGGTAAATCTTGAGAATCCCAAATAGAGTCCAAATTAAATGCCATTGAGAATCCCAAAAATCATATTATTAATCTTATTGTTGACACCATATTCAATACATGAGTAGATCATGGATAGTGATAATCATTCATTGAAAAATATTTTTCATGGTAATTCACATCAATAAATGTAAGCTCATGTTGTTTGTGAGCATCATATCTCCTCTTTTATTCATGTATTATATATATATAATATCATAAACAGGGAATTCACAATCACAATCATGTCAGGAATTAGACTTGGGCCATGAATGGTCTCATTCAATTTAATAATATTTCTATCTCAATCCATTCACATTGAGAATCATATTATACATAGTTTCATCATTTATTTCCATATCTAATAATCTTATGTCACACTAACATACTCAATTTCCTTACTTTTTATTGATTTCCCCTAAAATAAAATCCAAAAATTTCCATCCATGAAATGAAGAAAATCATAAATACATTATGAAGAATAATCATCATTAATGCCCAAACCATTTTATTTTTTTTTCTAAAATTTGTCTACAAAATTATGAAATAAAATCACCCCAATTAACCTTGTGAATATTACAACCCCAACTTTTATAAATGAAATTTACTTGTAAATTAATAAATTCCTTATTTAGAATTTTTTTGTAGAAAAAACATGTGTTATATTTCATTTTTTATTTTTTATATTTAAAAAATATAGATATATTTTTCCTTTTAGTATTAAAATAACATTAATAATCATAATTTTTTAATATATTAATTCCATATAAACCCCTGAAATTATTATATATTAAGGGTTATCAAAAAATATAATTCACATAGATTGAAGAAGTGGTGGACTCAACCAATATAATCATACCCTATGAATCTGATTTATTGAAGAATTTGGGGGAGAATTCATCACTGGTATTTTCTCTAGACTAATCCCAGGCTGATATTCAAAAAATAATACTAGAGTGAAACCATTTATGGTATAAGTACATGATTATCAGGATCATGGCATAAAAAAGGTTCACCGAACCAACCTAAGAACGTACAAACATCTGAAACCTTACCCTTTGGGAATACTACTATATAACAAGGGATTATGTATCTTGGCCCTACAATTATTAATTATTTATAATTTATTTGTAATAAAATAAGGATTGTAATTTTCCCTTTATATATATATTATTATAAATATATATACATATTATTATAAATATATATATATATATATATATATATATTATTTTATAATTATTTTGATCAAATACTTTTATTTTGATATTAGAAAAATTAAAATTATTTTTGGGAAATATATGATTTCAATTAAAATAATATTTTATAAAAATTCAATAATTATTGAATTATTTGTTATTTAATTGATATATTCCTATTAAATTTTTTTGTAAATATAAAAGATAATATAATTAAGTTGACTCTAATTAATTTTTTTATTAGTTTCAGAAAGTGGTTAATGTATTAAAAACTAGAATTTTTCTATAAATAGGGTTACTTATTTAAAGGATTAAATCCTTATATTAATTTTTTTTTTGTAAAATATATATTTTTAAATCAAAACATTAAAATTATCCAATTTTGAATGTTTTATAATTTTCTGAGATAGTTGAATTTTTGGGTAAAAAATAAATACATTATAAAAATATGGTACATATTATGAAAACATATTACTCAAAAGTGATGAAAAAATACTATTAATTTAATCCTATACCATAATTAAATTTCCAATTCAATATTTTTTTGTTGTTATTTTATTAATTTTAAAAATCTATAATGAATCCCCTTGAACTTATATTTTATTTTAAGGTTTTCAAAACAATTCTGTATGAACATTGCTAACTTTTACATCATAAATCGTATTATTTTAATGATTTTGGTCTATAAAATAATATATTATTCAAAAAATACTCTTATATGGAATAAAAAATGGGAAAACCATGTGAAGATCTATAGTTTTTATTATTTTCTTATATAGACTCCAAAACTTATGTTTCGAAATTAATAAAGAAATATTATCTCTTTTGATATAAATACCCACCCAAAATATCAATACACTTCACTTAGTATGCATTGATCATGAATCATCTATCCCTCCCCATTTTTAAATCCCTCCAAATTTCTTCCCCAGCTCTTAAGAAGCCCCTCCCAATAATTTTCAAGCACCTTTTCAAGGGAAGAAAATTTATTCCTCTTTTTTATACAAATACATTATTTGGATTAAGAAATTTTGACATTCAATTGTTATTATTATAATGTGTTTTTACACATCCAATTACTATCTTTATAATTCCCAAGTAATTATATACCACATTTAATTATCATTAAACCCTTCCATGAACCATTATGTACACCTATTAAGCTGTTAGAATTATCCCATGACTTTCCCAAACAAATCTTTCTATTGTGAATAACCATCACTATTCCCAGTCAAAGGTATTCAACTGGATGTAAATATAAATCATTATTTGTGTATATCTATATATATAACCCATAATAATTAATTATGGGATAAAAATTGATAAAATATGTTCTTATGTTCTATGAAAAACATGGCACGAAAATGGATGTACATGATATGAATATGAAGTGTGAGACTATAATTATAGAACCCTTTGATAAATTGAGTAATGTTTTTATCTCATTATGTAACATCAATGGTGTATGGTCAATTATCCTAAGAGCACTATGTTATGATGTCTCAGCAGTTATCATTGAGCTATTCTAAGGATGTTTTATTTTATGTTGTTTCCATAGTATTAGTTTTCTTTGAAGTTATCATCTTATATCATGCATAAATGTTCTTATTTATGATTCCCACCCTTTCTATCACCATAATATGCCCCATAACTCACATTTATTACTTTAATCATGCTATTCTTTATTCATTCCCGTATTGTGCTTCATATATCACCCATTTTTAATGTACATACCTAGGTTATCTCATGAAATTTTAAATGATCAATGGAATTAATGGGCCTCTTATCAAAATTTTAAATAATTTTTTTATATTTCTATTTCATGTTATTATTATATGTATCTAATATCCTAATGACACCAGGCCTCTTGATCTTTTTAATATTATAATACATGATTCTTTTTGAAAATTATTATGGAATAAAGTGTGTAAAAGATATGAGTTGTCATAGTTGATATCAGAGAAAAGTATAGATATTTTTAGCTTCTAGGATTAAAAATCAATTGGGAAAGACATAAGGATAAAGCTAAATATTTCAAAACATGCCAAAAATTTGGTGAAGTATAGAAATAGTGGTTTTCAAAAAAAAAACAAAATCCTTGTATGGATAATACAATTGAATGTGTCATTGATACAATTTTTACTATGTGTAATAACTTTGAAAATAGTTAATTAGTTATTAACTTGGACATCGCCTAGTTTCTGATAATGTTTCGTCACTATACACCATGATTAACACCACGGTGGGATATTTTTTGGTAAATTCACAGTCTTCTTATGAACTATTACAAATGTAAAAAATTCATACAAAATTTAATATTTAGAAATAAATTGTCGAAAACAAATATTGAGACCTAGAAATTCATTGGTTATAGAATATATTTATTTGAAGACTTATCCTTTTAATATTTATAGTTTACCTTTTATATACTGAATTGTATGAATATTCTCTTCTCTAATTCTATTTTTGATGAATTCAATGATTATAAGCAGGATCTTATAGTGAATATTATGATTATTATCATTTCATGAACATAAAATGTCTTATAAGACTATAGGTTTTTGGAATTATTTCATATAATGCAATTTTAGTAGAATAATTAAAACACCATTAGAGAGAATTAATGTGAGATATTAGTGAAAATGGAAAATGGATCAATAATTTTATCCAATTTATATATCATATTATCTGTCAATATTTATTTTTTGAATTTCCCAGTGACCCTTGTGATACTGCCTTTATTATTATTTGATTATAATCTATTCATGTATTGTATTAATTTTTATAGATACAACATGAATTATTAAGTGAATAAAATCACCCTCTCTATAGTGAATCTCCCTTTGATTATATACAAGTATAAGGAAAGGATATGTCTCTTTGGGAATCATTTCATATATCATGGATATTATTTCCTTTCATGAAATTATATCTATCATAAATGAGTGTGACTAAGTAAAATATCATCCTATATGGAATTCTCATTTTAAAGTAATATTCTATTGTGTTTCCCAAAGAATTTTTTATTCTTCCTCCTATCCAAGAGGCTGAGTTTCCAATGTAAAATAAACCTTTAGATTTTCGAATTTCCATGAATCCATGTAGAATGGACACCATTAATGTTCTAGAGTTAAATAAGAAACAATATAATAATATAGATGAAGGTTTTATTTTCCAACGTTCTTCACCTTGGGGTGAATCAACCCTTTAAATCTTGAAAAATGTTTGATTAAAGAGCATTTTCATTTGTTATTATGGGTTTAACAATATTTTAATAAAGCAAAATCATCCCATACTATGGATTTATTACTTATTTGATAAAATATGTGGATCCCAGTTCACCTATAAGGTAGATCTTCAGTCTAGATATTATCTTGTAAGGGTAGAGGAGGATAATATTCCCAACTCATCTTTTCATACAAGGTACGATCACTATGATTTCATACCGATACTTTTTAGTCTCAATAAATATCCAGATATATTTATGGATTTAATTAATAGAGTATTTTATGATTACATTGATAAATATTATATATCATCTTTATATACTATATTATTATATAATGCATAAATAAGGATAGAAACGAGGAAAATTTATATAATGTATTGAATACCTTGTAAATGAGAAATATATAAGAAAAGTTTAAAATATGTGAGTTTTTGATAGATCACATAGCATTTCTAGGCCATATTATCACTAGTAAAGGGATATGTGTTGATCTTTCAAAAACATAGGGAATTGAAAGATACCCTAGACCAATATTTATTTAGGATACCCATATTTTCCTTGGATTAGTTGGTCATTATCATTGATTTTGAAACAATTCTCATGATTCTCAATCCAAATAATAAATATTTCTAAAAAATGAGTGATTTCTTTTTATATTGATGAAAGCGATTGGACATTTAAATATTTAATGTAGAGGCTAATTAGTGCACATGGGCTCACATTACCAACAAATTTGGAAGGAATTGTGATATAAAATGATACATTGAAAAAGGTCATAGGTTTTTTAATTATGAAATATAACAAATTTATATCCTATTCCTCCCTTCAATAAAAGATACTTGAGCCGAATTACCCAAAAAATGATCTGGAATTGGCTGTAGTGATCATCACATTAAAAATACGATGAAACCATATCTGTTAGGAAAAGTATGACATATATAAGGATCATAAAATCCTCAAGTATATATCCCCTCAAAAGGATATTGATATACCCCAATGAATGTTTTTAGATATTATTATGTATTGTTGTTATTTAATCCATTAAAATATTTGAAAGGATAAAAAATTGAAAGATTATCATAGTTAGAAGGATCTAGAACCCCTATATATGATGATAATTGAAAGAGATATAATATTCATGGACATGAAAAGTATGACCTTGGAATAATAAAAAAACTCCATCCTACCTTTCTAAAATAACTTCTCAACCATATCATCTTTAGAAGATCAAAGAGGCCCCAAATTTTTATGAGGAAAATATAGTGAAAGGTAGTGAATATTTTGGATTTTAACTTTTCGATTGATGGAGTTAAATGTTTTGGAACCCAAATATGTGTCCCATTAAAACAAAAACATAAAAATGGGACTTTGGATGTTGCACATAACTCATTCTTCCCTATTCACCCAAGAAGAAGTATCATGTATAGAGATATAAATAAAAAATTTCGGTTGGATAACATGAAAAGGGAGATTTCAAAATTGGTATCTAAATTATTTTATGCTAGTAAATTATAGGATGAATGGTATTAGTCTTGGGGAGTGAGGAAAAAATTTCCCATATAATTGTGGATATTGGAAAACATAATCATATATTTTTTCATAGGTCTCCTTAAGAAAAATAAAGTTAACTATTCCATCTTTGAGGTAGCTGACCATCATAAATTGTCATTGCATTTCATTACAATGAAAGAATATTTATCTCTTGCAAAAATCACTATGATTTACATAAGATAAGTGTAATGACTATAAGGAGTAAAAATCTCTATTTAATTTTGATCTAGATCCTAATTTTACCTCAATATTTGGGATAATACCTTAGTAATAATTAGATATATAACAATGTTTTAGTACTTCTTATCACCCTATAAATAATGGTCTGTCTAAGAGAACCATTAAAACTATAGAAGATAGGATGATACAATGTTTAATATATTTACAAGGATGTTGGGATCATCACATTACCCTAGTAGAGATCCCATTTAAAATCAATTTTCATTCTAGCATTCAAATGGAAACTTATGGGGGTTTATATGGGAAGAGGATTCAAGCCCTAATATATTTGGATAATGTTGGAGAGAGAAAGTATAAGGGATATGAAATTATCCAAGACATGATAGAGAATTATTAAACAATTAATATCATATGATATCAACAAAAATTCAACAAGAAAATCTATATAGAAAATCATGGATGTGATATAGAGTTTCTGGTCAGGGATAAGGGCTTCCAATATATATCACTTTTGAATATAGGAATAATAAATGGGGAAAATGGAATGTTTATTCCTAGATATATCAACTTTATTTAGATCCGTGATCTCATTGTATCTATGGTATATCAACTAGCACTCATTCCATAATTTTCTCAAATACATGATGTGTTCCATGTAAACCTCTTAATAAATTACATTCCAAACTTCTGACTTGGCCTCAATCCAGAGGTGGTACATTTAGAGAAAAATATATCATTTGATGAGTATCTAGAAAAGATCGTTGATAATATGGAAAAAATTTCTATTTAGTAATACCATTATCCTTTTCAAATTGTTTTGGTCAAACCAAAAATTTTAGTAGGCAACATAGGAACAAGAATTGGCAATAAAACATAAGTACCCATATTTTTTATTGTAAGAAATAAAATTTTGATGTGAAACTTCTAAAGGTGGGAAAAATATAATGACAATAAAATTTACCAATGGAATTCCATTCAGAATTAATAAATTCACTATTAATTAATTTTTTTATACAAAACATTCTTTCTATACTTCATTTTTTTTCATTTTAGATCATTACAATCATATCCATAAATATTTTTATATTTAAATGGGAATTAAGAATATTAAATTTGGGTAATATTGTTGTTTAATAGTTACCATTATGATTATTATATATTAAGGGTTATGAAAAAAATATTAAATTAAATAAATATAAGATGTGAAGGCCTCAACTAGTAATATACTACCCTATGAATCCCATTTATTAGAGCTTAAGGGGGATATTCCATCGAAATACATTCCCCTTGGCCAATCCCAAGTTGATATTCAACAATCAAATCTTGATTGATTTCATATATAAGAGATGATTAAGCTTATCACGAACAGAACCCAAACCATGTTCATTGAATAACCCTAATAAAGTACGACCATCGTAAACCTTAACCTTATAGCATACACTATTGAAGTAAGGGGTTATATAGCTAGACCATATTAGTATGATATTTTATATTTCATTTTCAATAAAATAATGATTATATTTATCCCCTTTCATATATTTATATATATGATTATATAATGAGTTTTATAAAAATTTGATTTTGATACATTGAATATTGAAATTATATTTTTGGAAAATATATAATTTCAATTAGTGACCTTATTTTTAAAAAATTCAAGAAAATTTGAAATAAAATTTATTTTTAGGTAATATTCTTGTTGAATAATATTTATTTTTATAAAAATGATGATATATATTAATAATGACTTGTGTAATTTTTTAATGGTTAGAAAGTGGTTACAATCATAGAAACAGATATTTTCTTGTAAATACATCTTTTAATTTAATTTTGTATATTTTAACATTTATAAAACCATTTTATTGAAATAAATAATATTTTTCAAATCATCATATTTAAATTTTCTGATGGTTAATTTTACATATTTTTCTGAAATGGTAATATTCCTAGGAAAAAATTAAACATGGTATAAATAAAAGATATGCATTATAAAATTATAATAGGTAAAAAGTGATTTTAAAAATATTTAAAGTTCATAAAAGACCAAAATTTAACTCCACATAAAAATAATATTTTTCTGAAGTTATTTATTTTTTTAATTGTGGAACCCATTAATGAATCCTAAAAAACCTATATTTTATTTTATGGTTTAAAAATATTTATAAACATGAATCACATGTGTATGATCAATGGATTTATTATAATTATTTAGGTTCTTATCCTAATGAAATATTTAAAACCACTCATATTTGTTAGAAACCATAGGAAACCCCCAAGGGTATATTTTTGTTTTTAATTATTTTATCTCATAGAGTCCAAAACGTTTGTTTAGAAATTAATAAAGAATTATCATATCTTTTGTTATAAAAACCCACCCAAACTCCCATTACTCTTCAATAAAAAAATATTTTAAAGGATGTACACTCATTAAACCTCTCTAAATCCCTCTAAATGTGTTGGTAAAATTTTATGCAACCCATCTCATGCTTTTAGATGTACCCTATGGAGATAATGAATTATCTTCTTCTTATTTTTATCTAAGTACATTATTTGTATTAATATTTTTTGGTATCCCACTATCATATTTTTAATATGTTCATACACATTACTTTACTAGACTTATGATACATTGGAAATGATATTCAACCTTTCACCCTCATCAAACTCTTTTACAAACAATTATTTACACATGTTATACTATCGAAATTATACAATGATTCTCCATGCTAAAATTTTATATTTTTAAAACCCATCCCCATTTCCACTAAATTGTATTCAACTATATTTACCTATCCTTAATTGATTAGGTACATCGATGAATTTAACTCACACTCTTCAATCAAGGGATTAAAATTAATAAAATACATTCCTATGCAGTATGATCAATGTGGTGCACATATGCCTATAATTGATATGAATGTTATAGGTGTGACATAAATTTATATCCCTACAATGCATTTGATAATATTTTTATCTGATTAGATACCTTTTATGGTGCATGTTTAGTTTTTTTAAGGACATTATGAAACTATATCTCAGTAGTTTGACTCAAAATATATGAATGATGTCATTATTTATGTTGTTTCCACATTCTTGTGTTTCCTTGATGTTATCATATTATATTATGATTCCATGAATTTTTTTTATGGCTATCACAATTATTTTTCTCCTTTATATGACTCTTAACTCACTTTTATTACTTTGATCATGTTATTCTTTGATTATTCTATTACTGGATCTCATAGATCACCCATTACTTATTAATGTCTTCATATAATCCTTTGTAGATTAAAAAGGTAAATTTAATTTTAGGTTATGTTGTGTAATTTTTAAATAATCTTATCCTATACATAATTCAATTTAATTTGATATGTATCTAATTCCCAAAACACCCAAGGCCTCTTCATATTTCTAGATTTTTTATGTATATATTTATGAAAAATATCATGAAAAAAGGAAAAATAAGATATGGGTTGTAATACAGACTTTCTACTGGAATTTGATCCAAATATATTCATAATGAAACCTCATCCTCCAAATATTAAAATTCCAAATTAAAAATACATATTGTTAATAGTTAATTAGATTTTAATGAATCTCATTAGAAAACTTCATCAATTATTCAATTTTCAAATATATGTGTCAACATTTTATTTTACATTTTCTCATTTCATGTGACCATGAATCCCATTTGATATATTAATATTTCTCAATATATCATTAATGTGCATGATAATTGTAATTTTTATTGATTTTAATTCTTTACACTCACCAATCAAATTAAAATTGTAAATGTATTTTTTATATTACCTCAAATCATGATCCATATCTTAGTCTTTTAATACACATTCATTATGTATACCGTGGAGTTAAAAATAACAATAAATAATGGTGGATTCATTGTTAGGTAAAATGTATTTATTTCATTTAGTATGGTATGTAGGGATTTTGAAATGAGTAATGCATAAAAATGTGCTTCATATACAATGAAATTTTCATTATAATCAATAAAATATTAATGAAATATACTTCTTTCAATGTGGAATAATATGTTTTCCACAAAAACTCAAATTTTGTTAAAAATAAACAAATAAAAACAATTTCATACCCCTTTAAATTTTTTCATTTTTTATTTTATTTTTTTCATTTCTTATTTTTTAGAAATTTATAATTTGTGAAAATGTTTTATCCACCACCCAACCACAAATAATATCCTCATTGTAATAATTTTAATAGTTATAAAAATATCTTTAGTTATCCAATTTTTAATTCTTAATTGATCAAGACAAAAATAATGCATCAATTTTTCCAATTTAATTTCATCATTTAAATTCTATATTTTTTTTCAAAAGGTTAAAAAATAGAAAAAAAATAATTAAAATCATTAACTATTACCCCAAATTATAAGAAAATTCACAATATCTCTCCTATGTTAAAATCATCCCTTTCAACTAGGTATAATCCCTCTCCTACATATAAAAAATTGAATATAACAAAAATACTCATATTTGGAAAGAAAATGATAAGATAGGATTATAATGTGTGTTTTACAAAATAAGGAAATTATATAATTCTATATACTATATAGAATTATTTTAAATTAAGTTCTAGATAAAAAAATTTAATCAATAAAATTTACTTAATCAATTTAAAATTTAATTTTCATAATTATAGAATTGACAAGATAAGAAAAATGATCAAGAATAAAATAAGCATGTGTCTCTCAAAAACATATACTCAAGAAATGGATTGAAATATTAGTATTAGAAAATATTTTAGTAATGGGAAGATGAAATTGGGATAATTACTCATGGAAATTCACACTAAAGAAAAATTAATTAATTGAATATTTTGAAATTCATAACATGGAAAATCATTGAAACATTTCATTTATATGAATTATCTAAATCTCCCAAATAATAATTTATTATATAAAAATTTATATTTTTATCATTAATTATTAATTCACACATTTTAATCTTTCAAATTTATTGGAAAACAAATATACATAATTAAATTATATTTATCCTTAGAGATATTTTTTCTTTGAGATCAGAGAATAATGAAAAAATCAAATAGGGGAATGGAAGTTCAATATAAAAAAAATGAAAATAATGTTGGAGATTCATTACAGAATAGTTAAAAAGATTCATCTTATTTTATTAAAGTGTATTTGGTATGCAACCATGTATTTTTCTAATTCCTTTAATTAGGTTATGTTTTTTATAGTTCATGACATGAAGGATTTTTCACGGAATGAAACATTTGTAAACATTTCATTTAGAACTATTCCTCCAAATATATCCCCTAGTTCAGTGATATTGTATATATTAAACTACCCCTTTGCGATCTATCATTATAAACATACAAAAATAAATTATATATCAAATTATAAGGTCTATTCAATGAATCTAAACAACATAAGGGTATTGATATTAAATTCATAATATACAACTAAAAAAATTCATAGGAAATTAAAATACTAAGGACCTAAAAAGTAATAATAAAATTATGATTTCTTTTTATAAGTTACATTAGTCATTTAACTCATACTTTACCTTTTTTAGATTATTTGAGTCTAATACAAAGAAAATATTCTTGAATTTACCCAATTCTGAGTTTGAAGCACATATATATGGTATCTTTTTCTCCTTATCAGAATTGTCTTCAAACTCTAAGGAGGTGACCAAAATCAGTCTAGATTGAGTTTTTGTAAAAAATATCAAAAATATATCAATCCATAGTGATTTTATTCTTTTATAACTACGGGATATGTTTGTAAATAAATTTTAATGACCATATGATGTTCCACAACTATAACCTCGACTTATTCTTTTGGTTCTTCAGTTTCTTATACTTCTAAAAAAATTTATAGTCGTTGCTGAATATTTTATCTATAATCTCTAACTTTTCACATGTTTTACTCCCATATCATCAATAAATTAAATTATAAACTCATCATTCCTCATTTACTCTTCATAATTAGGAACATATTTAGATTTGGATTCCTTTAATTCCTCTTTACTTCCCTTGGTTTGGCCTCAAATTTATTATTTTCTTCCTTGTGTTGTAAAATTCTCGATTAATTGGACATATTTTCCACTATATCTAAATCAACACATTCTTCTTTGTACAAAAATTCTTGGTTTTAGATTATTACATCGTTTTCATTCATTTATGGTTATGGGATATATGATTCATAACATTCATAGATATTCCCATGATTTTTATCTATTTAACGTTATATATCCATGATTCTAAAAATGAAATTTTCATTATCAGTCATTTGACAATTATTTCCTATCATAAAAAAATACCCAAGTGCGGGAAGGGAAAATAAAAAATTTTGAAGGGAAAATAAATTAAATTTAGTAAAGGGAAATATATGATAAATTTACTTTCTTATGTATCAAATCAAACTAATTACCAACCCTTTCCCAATTAATTTTTACATAAACAATTTTCAGAATGAGGTTGTCATTAATTTCTCTAGGGATAATGAATTTATAAATTTATGAAAAATTAAATTAAATTAATTAAATATTTAATTTTATTGTATAGTATTTTAATGACCCCTGTTCAACCCAATAAAAATAGATTAGAGAAAGAAATTAATTTAATAGTATAGGTCTATGCTCAAAACATTTATAGAAAACAACTATAAAATACGGAATATGGATTTAGAGAGTGATAGAGATTGAGAGAACAAAGAAATATAAAAGTCATAGGATATTTTGTTTCATGACGTTTTTCAATAAATATTAAATAATTAATCATTCTATTGTTTGAAATAATTCATCGTCCTCCCCTTAGTCCATGTGATCACACACACTCTCTCTCTCTCTCTTTCATAAACTTCCCATTTCTAATCTTCATGTACATTTGTTAGTTAGTCATATATGTAACCCAACCATATTTGATCATATAACTCAATCCAATATAATATACTTGGAGATGTAATAGTTTAATATATTTTGTTATATAAAAATCCCTTCACAGACACATAATGGTCTTGAAAAGGACGAGAGGCAAGCAATGTAATTAGAATGGAAAAACCCAATATGAATTAAATATAAATACAATACATACTCTATTACAATTCCCTTTCAAATCATGGATTGGAAAAAAAAGAAAATATCCCCCACATGATAACCATGTAGGTTATAAAAGAAATGAAAAGTTAAAATCCTTCATATATTTTATTGATGTACAGGTGAAGGAATTTACAACAATGAAAAACCACTCCCCATGCTCCAGTCTCTATTCCCCTTTTGCAGTAGTGCCTTAATATCTTATTTATAGTCCATGATTCCTCCTTGGGGTGACATTAATTCCATATATTCCACCATTAAATTTTCATAATTCAATCATAGGAGTACATAGTCAATTCAATATTAAAACACATTGACAATGACCCAAATAAAATCATTGATTTTTTTGACTCCAGGTTCGTTACATGAATAATGTTTTCGGTGTATGATTGGTGTGCCTAAATATGTGAAGCATATATTTCCTAAAAATTGAAAATTTGAAAATAAGATTTTGGGATTTAATGAGAACCCATTCATGTTGTTTATGAATAAGAGATCCCAATAATTATGTGCTTCTGATTAAGCGTATAATAATTTGAAAGAGCATATTGAAGATTGTTTTGTTTTTATTCAATTTTGTGACAATATTCATAAAAAAAAGAGAATTCCATGACTTTTAATTCTATAAGTTAAATTTAAAACTAATGGAAAATTTTATTTAAAGGAGTTACATTCATATGTGTTTGGATGATTTTTTTTGATGATAATAGAAAAAGCAGTGTTTTGGAATTCTTAAAAAGGATTTTTTAGTTTAAAAAGATTGAGATGCATATGAAACACTTCTTATCATGGGTTAGGGTTATCTAGAACTTTCAATATGCAAATAAAGGTAAATTTAGAACATATGTTTCATGATTAAAGGTAACCATAGTGTATAATTATTTATATAAGGGTAAAATGGATTGTGGGTAAATGTACTTTGAAGATGATACATATATGTAAAAGTCACTAGTTATCTATGTAAATGTAATGTACTAGAATTTATGTATAATTGTTTTAATTATATGAAATTATTTTGAGACTGTGAAATCTGACGGCGCGTGATTATGAGGCCCGGAGTTCCCGAAATGATTCGTCAAAAAATGATAAGTTCAAAATAGCACGCGTGAGTGGTTTTATTGAAAAAGTAGAATAACTCTTAAATGGGTGCCCAGATCAAAAATATGAGGGCACATTTGTGTTTAGGATAGTGGGTTTACCCTATGTACGACTTAAGTTTAGTTGTTGTAGGCCTCCAGTGAGAAAACCTGAAAATTGAATAACTGTAAATAAAAGAATTAAATAAAATTATTTTATTTTTTAAATGATTATAAATAACACAAGGTGACTCAGATTAAAAATATTTGACCACCTTGAGCTCGTGCGGGTATTCTTTCTTTAGGAAGATACTAACATTGGTCGTCATGGGCCAACAATGGAAGTTAGTTTTTTTTCGTAAATAAAATATGTAAGTAACAATGATTTTATTGTTAAAATCCATAACTTCTAAATGGTAAATAAAATTAAAAACTTGAGAGTACTATTTAGTTCATTGAGATTTGTTTCCCTTAAGAAGATCCTAACCTTGACTGGTGCGGGTCGAGGGTGATTGTTAATAATTAATTGAACTTTTTTTAAAGGCACCTTCATTAAAATCGTGGATGGCATTTTCTAACTTTGAACCGGTGATCAGATTAAAAATACAAGGGTACCATTGAATCTATAGCACCAGGATTTACTTAAAGGAGGATTCACTTCAACCCCAGTAGTTCGGGCGAAAAAGTTAGTTTTTTCATCTTTTAAAGAAATAATAAAATAATATAGAAATTGTTATCTAATTTACTTTTGTTTTTCTTTAGTGGATGAGGAGCGGTGGCAGGACTAAAGACATGTCATGACATTAAATGGATTGACTCCCCGTTATTCTTTTAATAGCACCATTGGAATTAGGAAGGTTCCCTAATTAAGTGAACCCCATTAATTCAATGTGTGTTAATCAACCTACCCCTCTTTTATTTATATGGAGCTTGGGGTGGGGTGATGCCACAGCTTCACCAAGCGATGAAGATCTAGAAAAGTACCATGTTGCTAACCAATTAGAGTACTTGACCAATTCCAGCGAGTGGTGTCGAGCACCAATAAATCTTGAATCAACGACAACGATGAATGATTTCTTTCGACCGCCGTCAGAGAACGTCTCTTCTAGGTAGGGGGTTTATTTTGAAGTTGTCTTTGATGAATTAAATATTCTCCCACTTTTTATCACATTAATGCGGAGGGTTCAAGTCAAATGAATAAGACCTTGACCCTCTGTCGCTTTTCTCATGCTCTGTTCTTTAGGTACAGTTTCTTCATATTGATAGCCGCATGAAAATTGTGGGTAACGCTATAACGGAGGTGCCACAAGAGAGTCATAGGTGCAGGCGACACCATGAACAAACATCAAATCACGTCTGAGTGACCTACGAAAGAAACTACTAGAATTCCATGTCAGTGGGGTTAGCAGTGGCTGTAGGAGACCTGTGACACCCGGCTGTGGGCAGTGGAAGGTGGCATGCGGCAGCGCCCCGCGACGGTCAAGGGAGGCCGGCCTGAGCTGACCATGTAGGACAAGGACAATAACCACAGGCGCCACCGGTAGAAGAGGCCGCAGCCAGTAGTCTGCGGCAGGAAGGTGGGACGTAGCCTAGGCCGCACTATATTGGCGAAACCCAGTCTTCCAAACTACCAACCATTTAATGCGGTGGGGAAGCGCCCCACCGGATAAGTGAAATGGCCCTGAAACCGTGGGGACAACTGAAGAAAACGATCTGCCTTCAAGTGGAATGGATGGACACGGGCCGACCAAGCGACCCGGACCCGCCCAGTGGGTCGTGTCGGACCCGTAGTCTAGCAGGCCAGTGCGGGTGGGTCGGGGCAACTGTGGCCCGGGCCCATGATCCGAACCGGGAAGACCCCGACAGGACAAACCTAGTGAACTGGGATGACCCTTAAGTGGCATTGGAATCCATTTTGGGAAGTGGTACCTTTAGCATATTTCGGCGGGCCCGACCGAGCTGGGCTGGACTGAGGTGCGATCACTCCCTATTTCATAGAAAGGGTTGTAACTAATATATCGGGCATCCGATTGATGCTTTGTCTATAGAATAAGGACCATAGTGATAAGGCTATCCTTTTTAAATACTACACAAATGTTTTGGGGAAAGTTGGAGTATGTATGGGTTGGAACGAATCTAAATCCAACTGGGATATTGGCACTAAAATGACGATAACTTACAGACCAGGTGACTAGTTGACATGCCGTCTATTACGTTGGGACCCCTATGATATGATGAATTATCAGGTTACTTCACCATGGGACTTCATACCGTTTGAAATACAACTTATGGATTGAGGACCGGTTCTCCCAGAATCAAGCGTGCTTTGAACAGAAATCCAGTGGCTGGCAATGAGGCGAAGGTTCGAGAGAGATCATACAGAGGTTAGTACCAACTGATCCTATGTGGGTCATCACCTAACAATCCTGTGTGGAATAGCACTGAGTGATCCTGTGTGGATAAACACCTAGAGACCCTGTGTGGATCAATACCTCATGACTTGAAGAGGACCAGCCTCAGAGGGGCCCGTCGTGGATCAATGACATACCGATCCTATGTGAGTCAAATCTTCTGTGGGTCAACAGTCAGGTATCTTGTTTGGGTCAGTGCATTATAATTCTATGTGGGTCATATCCTATGTGGGTCATTTCAGGGGTTAGTACATATCGACTTTGGGCGGGTCAGATCCTGTTTGGGTTATTGTGGGGGTTAGTATCTATTGACTTTGGGCGGGTCAGATCTTGTGTGGTTTAAGGTGGGGGTTAATACTGATCGACTCTAGGATGGTCGGATCCTATGTGGGTCATTGTAGTGGTTAGTACCTATCTAATATAAGTGGGTAATATCCTATGTGGTTCATTGCGGGGGTTAGTACCTATCGATCCTATGTGGGTCAGCCTTCATGTGGTCAACAGTAGTGCCTCTTGACAGAATAAGATGATCTAGCTTCGTGACTAATCATTTATACTTCTATAATTCACTAATACCAGGTTTGATCTTATAATTTTTTTGATCTATGTGTATTTATTTGTGATTTTTGATAGATATTATGCTTTGTGGTTTTACTTTTTGGAGTTCTGTGAGACCTTTGGGGGTTTCAGGGTCCCTACTAGGAATTATTATACTCACCCCTTCACGGGCTTCACCCGCACCTTTTTGTGTCATGTGCAGATGATGTACAGCAGGGCTGAGGCTTGAGGGAGCCAGGACTAGATGGTATGTGGAAGAGACGGGATGACGTAGTGTGTTGTGGAGACGATTTCAACCTACCCTTCAGGTAGGATCCTCGGTGGATGATCTATGAGCTATTTTCTCTTTTCATTTATACTAGTACTTTTCACATGGGCTTGTATTTCGGCCCCTTTACTTTCAGTACCTTATTTAATATAGTAGTTTACTTCGTGATTGATTCTAGTTTTGTTCATGGATTGTGTGATTGTGGAAGTATAAAGTCAATGCCTTTCTGATATAGGGATACACCTTTTTGGTGTTAGTCACCAACCCCTGGCCTATGGAAGGCGGGCTTGGGGTAGTCACGGCACGGGCCCCAGGGGATGGGTCGGTATAGTGAATGTCAACAATGCCTCTATATAACGGTAAAATAGAAATTAAGAGTAATATAAATCTATATAAAACGTCCTTAAAGGCACATTAATGAACTTTAAAGGCAATTTTCCATCACTATAATGTAAAATTTAATTATAAAAATTGTTGGGATCATCATGGAAATAAATATCATAACCAAATATTATGATTTGGAAACTTATTCAAGGTGTTTCACAACAAAAATCCTTTTAGTTGTGGAGATATTAAAATTGGAAAAATATAGAATACACACAATTTTGATGGTCAGTGTGATGAAGTCCAAATAAAACAGTGAGTATGTGCACACCATACCATGTCATAAAGAATTTAGAATATTGAAAATTCACATGAAAAAAGAGGATTTTTGACTTGGGTTCTACACTACACGTGATTGGATAATATCAGATACCTTTCCATTTGGTAATAATGGCCAAATAGTAGACTCTAACCCATGGTGAGTTCACATGGTGGAATTCCATTCTGCATGTGAGAAATCAGAATCCCTTTATGGGTTTTTTGGTTTCTGAATAGCTATTTTGTATAGTTAGAATCAATGTTTTAGGGGATTTAGTAAAAATAGAGAAGTGACCATATTGAATGGTTTTCTAAATGGAATTTACATATTGATTTATTACACTACACCATGGTGTAAAAAATAAGGTCATTTTGATGTCTGTTCTATCTATAAATAACTAAAAATTATACAGTATTGAAGGATATTTAATTCTACATTGATATGGATAAATAATCCATATGAATTTAGTTATGATATTATTTAATACAAATAAATATCATCATAATATATATCTTTATTCAACTTAAAAAAATAGGAAAATATTGAGTTGTGACATAAAATCTTATGCATGAATATAAAGGAAGGAGAAATTTTTTTATCCTTGTACTATGAGGATGAATCCATGACATTAAATATTGAATTCATGCATATATTCATATCCATATTTAATGCATGTGTATTGTTGTTAATAGAGAATAGGATAAATTCCAATATTAATTGATGTATATATGCAGTAGTTATCTCCATATTTTTTTAGGTTATAATTATATTTGAAAGGAAGTAATTTATATTGATGTTTAAACAGACCAAATTATATATGTGTATATAGTCAAAGAAAAGAATTGGTAATTCAAGAGGTTTTTAATTACAAAATTTCATGGTAATTCAAATTCATAACTCAGGTTTTTTTTAATTATTATAAAAAAAATGACGTTGCAACCGACCATTCTATTGTATATATATGTTTTTGGATTTTGAAAATATATGTCGGATGAGTAAAATATAATGGATTTAAATTAAAGAATGTAAAAAATAATGAATAATATAAAAAGGAATACTCACCCTACTATTATTCCCTAACATCCTATGATTTGAAGACAATAATGAAGAACCGATAAAGATTGTATGCATAGAGGATGAATATGAGAAGAGGGAAGAAGATGGAAAATTTTCTAGGAATTTCAGCAGTCAAAAGAAATATATAACTAGTTAAAGTTATAAATTTGGTAAAAAGAGACAAGATAGTGTGTTATTGATTTTCATTAATAAGAATAAGTAATACTTTAATTAATGAAAGTAATCATTAATATTTATTGTTAAGATAATGGGATTGGTTACATTTTTGTTTGTATAGGAAAATAAAAAATGAGACCCATCATCTATTGTTGTAATGAAGTACAACATGTATATTACTGGGTAATTAAGGGAATTATAGGAATATCTAAGGAGAATAGTGACATTCCGTGGAGTTCTAAAGTGTTGGTAGGCTCAATAATCGTTAACCTAATACATTATGTTTAAAGAAGAATTATACACCTATATATGGGATGTTCCAAACATTTTTTCTAAGATACACACACATACACTCTTAGTAGACAATAGTGTAAATATCATAGGTTTATACTTTTGGATCATGTGATATGAGTGAATGTTGTATCACACTAAGGATTAGACCTATCTATTTGAGAAGTGACCTTTGTAAATAATTTATCTCTTTCTGTATATGTTTTTGTGTGTGTGTTTAGATGTGAGTCATGGAAGAATAAATGTGTAAAGTGTTAACAATAGAACAAATTCACCCTAACCATTGAAATTTGAAAAATTTAAGGGGATTTAAAGTATAAAAAATATTTAAAGTCACCAACACTAACAAATCCCCATCTATTAGTGTTGATTTCATCCCTAAACTATCCCTATAATTTGTATGGAATCCTAATTCACCTCTGATTGGAATCCTTATTATTAGATATTTTTTAAATTAATTTTTTGAATAAAAATTTCTAAATATATAATAAAGGTAAATTTCAGTGAATAATTATATATTTCGAATTATAACATTATTTCTATCTATAATATGATAAACTAGAGATATAAGGAGAGATTAAATAATATTACCCTCTTATCTAAAAGAGAAGAATTTAAAATTCCTACATGAAATAAAAAATACATGTTTAATTTTAAATGAGAAGTATAGGTGGATAAATCGACTACCAAGGTGTTATACATTCCTTATACCTAAAAAAAATAATGTACTTCATGTAAATTTATATTATATAAAAATTTATTATCAGATTACCATAAAGAATTTCAAAGAATAGGTGGGGGGATCATATGTCAATATATTTATATATTGATGAATTTAAGTATATGCGGCATGATTTTCGAAAAGAACTAGTTCGTTTTATCAATGATATTTTTGAAATCATGTTGTAATAAATCACTCAACTTGATTAAGTGTATAATGAATCGTTAAATCATATAAAAAATAAATTTTAATAATTTATAATCGAATATAAACTAGTTAATGAAATTAATATATTAACATTGAGAATCAATATAGATTCCCTAGGTTTGAAATAAAATACTTCAAATAAGTTCAATAGAGTGATGAAATCAATATGACTATTGACAAGAAGATTCATACATTTGATAATGATTTTATTATCCACAATTCCTAATTTGATGTCAAGGAAAATATGATCATAGATCATAAAAATTGCTTCAATAAAAGTTCAAAACACATAATTATGGATTAAAATGAATGGGGACAAATTGTTAAGGGAAGGTTAAGGTGATTGAATATCAGAATAATTACCTCAGTATAAAGTTACTTGAATTATAAGTGAAACTGTACAGTCTTGAAATGACATATACTAAGACTTCAAATTTAATGATGATATATGTTTTTACCAATAATTTTTTTAATGGGGATAAATGTTCTATAAGACCTATATTTTAAGGGAAAATATTATTACATCATAAAATCATCATCCCCTTGTTTCCTTGAATGTAGAGGTACAATTTATACATTATTTGTAATGGTTGTTCTTAATTTATTTTCTTGGAATGTATTAGTTTAAAAATAAATTATTTATACATATAGATTAATGAAAGTTAATTGAATCCTACCTCAATGTCCATACTAGATAGAAAAATGAGTATGGTTGTTTGTTCCAAAAATAATTGAAACCAGTGGTCATTAGGGTTTTAAAAGACCATGCTATCTATTTTATAAATTATAGAAAGAATGCCATGGAGACCAATAGTTAATTATTCATTAGGAAATTCCTCTAGATAAATAATTTTGGGAACTATGAAATGGATTATAGGTAAATTTTATTGAATTATTAAATGAAAATAAATCTCATTTAAAAGGGGTGTATTCTATACAGTATGTTGCAACCAAAAATTAATATGAATATGTTAACCTCGGTTAGATTTAGAGAAAATTAAAATATTAATGTTTTTTACAATTGTTGTCCTTATTGAAATTATATATTCGCATCTCATCATGTATAAAAATAAAATAGGAAAATAAACCAAAATAATTTGAAAGAAAAACATTTTAGGGAATAAATAAAAAAGAAGTAAAAAATTGGAATAATCCTAATAAGTTTCAGTAGAAGGGAGGGTTTTAATTTTATAACAAGAAGAATTTGTATCACTCTAAATTAAACTAAAATAAGTACAAGAGGTGTTCTATATTTATATGGACTCATATGTGGAAAAAACACCCAACACGAAAACAAGTGGAGTCACCAATAAGCTTCTCAATAAACACAATTATCTTTTAATAATATCTAAAAAATATTTTTAGAGAGAAAAAATATTATAAAGGAAAATAATATATTTTACATAAATATGAATTTTATGAAAGGATTTAATTAAGTGAAAACCTTAGTTTTGAAATAGACTTTTGTGTGAGATATAAAGAGGTTTGACATATTGAAAAAAGTTTTAAATTATTCTTCCAGTATAATAATAATATTTATTGATAATAATGATAGATTGTGGGATAAAGTCTAATAAATAAGGATCCCCAAACATTTATGATGAGTATATTAATGAAATCATACAAACTCAACAAAAAATATATTATGAAAACTAGATGGGTAATAATTAAAAATGGAGTAACATGGATAAGAAAATATTCCAAAAATTGTTGCTCAACTTGAGTAGGAATAACATCTACACTATTAACATATATTTTTGTCTTTAATATATCTTCATAAAATATCAAAAATTGAGGGTAAATTATGTTCTCACGAGGGAAACACGATAAGGTGAGAAGATGTGTAAACTAGACCCTGAAAATAAGAATACATCATTCTAGATCGACCAAATATTTTGTATTCTAATGAGCATGTGTTGCTGAAAGTTATACATGATAGAGATTTGGAAATTTTTAGATCTAGACATCCACATGAAATGTTAATTGGGTGTCTCTTTAAGTGGGAGAAAAGTTAAGAGTGGTTTAGAATTTTATAGAGTTATAACACCATAAATGTAATAAGATTCTATAATTTTCTTAATGAAATTTCATTAACAAGTTATGTTTTCATAATCTTTCATCCATAGAATTTAAAATTAGATAATAATATTATGTGTAAAAATTTAGTTTATTAATGATATAAGAAGTCATGTATGAAGATTTCCCAAGGCTATTATAAAACTACTATGTATAAATATTCTAATATGTGAATTCAAGTGGGTGAAAAAAATTCAGGTTCAAATATTTCATGAGAGAATATATCACAACATGTATCAAT